>OY728160.1:1296250682-1301250682 GCA_963277665.1 Viscum album | reverse complement strand
CTTTCATATTAATAATAACTTTTTTTTTGGAAATTTAGATACCTTATTTCTGAAAAGTGTTGGATTATAACCATTTGGAAAAGATGAAAATTTATGAAATGGTTTATGTTTATGTTTGAATGAATTTCTTGAGATTAATGTATTAATTCACTATATCATGCATGTTGTGCTAAGAGATGAAGTAGAAATAGTTCAAAGAGTGATCAAATGAAAAGATTATGTTTATAGAAATGTATATTTATTTATATTCTTAGAGTCTGAAAGAATTTCTAAAATCTAGGAAAAATGGCCTTGAATAAAAAATGTTGTCCAATTATCATTATTTTTTATGTTATCAATGACCTTTATTCACACCACAGGTTTATGGATTTGTGGTCAATAACTTTTTCAGGAAAATATTCTCTATCACTACCCATCAGAACTTGATAGTTATATTTTTCATCCATGTATATGTTTTCACTAATGCTATCATATTTAAAAACATAGTTTTTTGATAACCTTCACATTTTAAATGAAATTTTTATTAAGAAGATGTTTTATTAAATCTATTTATGATTTGGACTTTACAAAAATAGTATTTACAAATTTCAAACCTTCGATTATTAAGATAAAGTTTAAATTATTAGGACATAATATAATTAAGGTGGAGAGAAAGTAACACCCCAATACAGAAAAATATTTTCATTTTAGAATAGATTTTATTTTCTTTATAGAGTGCTTTATATGCAACACCATGTTAATATTATTCTATAAACAACACTGAGTTAGCTTGCATTACTTACAAAACTGAGTTTAACCACCTTTTAATAGCACACCTATTTTAAAACTAAATTTCTATAATTTTTATTTTTCCAAATATACTTCATTTTTCAATTCGGAATGTCAACATTATATTAGGGTGTTTTTTTTTGTATTTTTATAAGATGTTTTATTTTTTGATGAATAGTGAAATGTACTGCATTTTAGTTTAAAACTGCCTTTTATTCTAAATAATTATTAATGCTAAATTATATTTTAACATTATTTTGAATTAAAAATAGTTAATTTATACATATATTAATCCAATAAAGGTAATTAGAATATTTTTTATAATAAATATATGTATAAATACTTAATGAATTTTTAAACATTTTCACTTTAAAAACCTGCTTTCTTGCCACATCTATGAGATTAGTTTTTAAAAAAAATTCCCCTTAAATGAATTTAATTTGAAAAATGGAAATAAATGGTTTTAATAAGTAAAATATTTATATTCTAATAAGATACAAGTAGTTTTTTACTAATAATATTTGTAAAAGTAATTAAAATTAATTACAACGATTAACATAAAATAAAGCTTAACAAGGGACTAAACCTTAAATTTAAGGGCCAAAATGACCTAGAAACATGTAAAAAATTCATTGGATGATAATAATTTTATCATATACCATATTTTTTGTAATTTTATGAGTTATTAGGGAACATTTTCAGGAAATTTACCTATATATAATGTTTTGTAATGAAAAAAGAAAAAAAGGAACATTCCTTACCTTTGACATTTATAAAGCATCAGAGTATGGAAGAATATTTATAGTTTCAGTTAAAAAAATAATTTTGAAATTTAAATTAGATTTTTATCATGATAATTTAACTATAATTTTTAAAGATGAATTATTAACATTAAATGCTTAAAAATTTCTAACATATGAATTATTTAGTTAACAATAAAATTAAATAAATGATGATAAAAACATTAAAATGAGAGTAAATTTAATGAATTATTATATTAAATTGTTTTTTAAGATGAAAAATTACGTTAAAGATATTTTAAATTAATAATATTTAATTAAATCTTTGTTTTGATGTTTTTTTAAATTATAATTATGTTAATAATGTTGAAATCAACATTAGTCTTATTTTTCTATAAATGATATTTTATTAAATGATTTAAAATTTAAAAAATTCATAAATTATACCAAGTGATTTTTAGGTGTTAATAAATATAAAATATGTCATATTAATGGACCAAATAATCTTTTATAATTAACATATTGACCCATATATTGTAAAAACATCGTTAGCATGGTTCGAGTTAATGGAGTGTTTTTGAACGCTACATTCACTTGTTTTAAAATTAATTTCCATAACCTATAGATTAATTATTTTTAAATTATATATCATATTTATAATTTAGTGGGTCTATATTTTATAATACATCTCACTTTAATTCATACTTAATGGATAAATTAATTAGGATTGAAAACTAGTTACTTCAATAAAAACTAAAATGGTAAAAATTCGGAAACTTAGAAGTTATGGAAAAAAATTACAAAAATGAACTTAATTTTGTATGGTTTAAGATTTTATAGACAATAATTTCACTTTAATCCATTATTTTTCAAATTTTAGGCACATGATGTATGGGAGACCTCCCGATAGTGTATACCTTTTGATATTTACAAGAATGCCACTCCCCCACCATTATAAAAAGGCATTCCTCTTCCCCTTCCTCAAACCTCTAAAGAAATTTTGAATCATACAAAATCTACCCAAATAGTATTAAAACCCATAACCTAAAAATATAAGCATCAAATTTTTTAGAAATAAAACCATGTAATGCATTTTTTATAAGTCAAAAGAGTTACCTGAAAAAGATGTAACATTATTCAAAAATCACATTTGTTTTATTTATTTATAAAACCATTAAATTATTATTATTATCCTCTTAAATAATAACATAAGTATCCTAAATATACTTAAATATTTTTGTATTATGTTTTTTAACTACAAAGATACACAATTCCATCAAATAGTTACCGAACTTACCATTCGTGTATGGTGAACTACCTCCTCACGAAACAATATCGTTCATTTTTTCCTTTACCACATTTCATAGATGATAATGATGATGGAAAAATTATTTCTATATAACATATGTGATATTTTTTATATTTTTAATGTTCATTAATATTTATATGAAACATAACTTTATGAATTACATTTGGTGTAAATATGATAACTTCATTTGTGGACGTGTGGACTACCACCTCCTCAAAGCGATGTGATACGTTCGCACAGTTCATGGAATGTATTAAGAATGTGTTTGATTAAAAATTTATGACATACATAACATCTATATGATATTAATGTAATATTTAACTTTATTTAAATATAATATATCTTTTTATTTATTACCCTTTCACACATTGAAAAAGTGGTAATGTCATTCATGGATGTGTGAACTACCGCCTCCTAGCCACGATGTGACTCCTCTTACATAACTTAAATTTGATATGTAAGTATATATGATAAAATAATATGTTATTTATGATAAAATTATAATTATGGAAATATAAATGTTACTTAACTTCTTTCCATAATGATCATTGAAAAATGGGAACACTTCTCATGCGTACAAATGACATACCGTCTCCATGATTGTAACAATGTTTCATTTTTCATAAACATATTTCATTATTAGTTTTAAAAGTATAATTGATGTATAAATATAGTAATTATGTCTTTATTATTATTCTATATATATTTATATAATTTTCCCTTTGACCATAGTTGATCTACCAAATTCTTTTTTGACATATGAATCTATTTTGGTCAAAACACCCAATGTAAAATTATGTATTTAAGTAGATATATACCAAATTATAGTAAGTGAAATAATATTAATAATAAACTTGAAAATTGATATCAATAAATTAAATAATTAACATAATTTTATTATTTAGGAATATAAAGGCATATGTGACAAGTATAACTTAGGGTAAGATATTTTCATCTCACTTTTTACATCCGTGAGATAAAATGTCATATTCACCACTTATTTATTTGTTTTAGTGTATAAAATTATCTTTTGAAAAATTATATAGTGAATATAATTATTTTAAGGATATTATAAGTTTCATTTAATATTATTTCTTCATGGTTCTTATGATACAAATGTTTCAAAGTGGTAGGGGACACTTTGGAATATATTATAATTCATTCCCTCGGGAATGTTTTAATGATATTTTAATATTATTTCCATTTATAAATGTCAGAACCCCTTGTTATTACATAGTCTCCATTAGGTAATTATTGGTATATACATATTATTTATTCAATATGTATATTTCACTATAAGAAACATTTTTTGAATTAAATTGGTTATTTGATATATAAAGAATTCTTTGGACATGAAAGACACTAGTTATGGAGAATTTAAAGTAATCCACTTGATGTATAGACAGTATCATGAGATAAAATAATTTTGTGATAAACCCTTTGAGTTTTTTACCAGATTAATAGATGGGGTTCTACCCATAGATTTAAACTGTATTTTGAAAGGTGTCAACAGTAGTATGCTAAACCTTCGTGTGAAAGTTATTTGATGGTAAAAGTATCATGTGCCTGAGAAAAATGATGTTAGGTAATTAAGCATATAATTTATTGAGAATTCAGTTATTATTATTATTATCCATGAGATTTGTTACTTTGAAATTATTTATATATGCATTTCACTATTAGTTTATTGATTAAAAGGCATGTGTTTTAGTCATTTACATTAGTATATTGATTATACCTCATCTAGTTTTATAAATTGAATGTGTGTTTAGTTATTTATCATTCCATATTGTTTATTCTTATTGATTCATGCTTACTTCCACTACACACTTACCATTACAAATCATCTGATATCACCCTTATTTTCATTCCTTTCTCTAGGATATGAAGATGAATTCATGGAATGATTTTTCAAGATTCATATTATTAGTCCTTGTTGTGTATTATGTTTTATATTTGATTTTACAAGGTAATATGGGTATCATGTATGTAATTTGGTTTTCCAAAACTAGTAAATTAATAAGTTCTTCAGGATTTAATTCCTTATAATCGTGATAATATAATGAAGGGATGAACTGGCTGTGGGATTCCCGATTTGGTGCGTTACAAAAATATAATTTAATATTATCAAAAATTTAAATGAAAATGTAGTTTTAAATTAAAATTAGGTATCTTTTAGTATATATTAAAGAATGATTTTTTTATAAAAATTCAAAAAAATTACCATATTATAATTTTGATACGATTATTTAAAAAATAATGTTTATCTTATCAAATAATTTAAAAAAAATTAATTTCAAATTATCTATGCATAATGCCACTGAATAGAGTTTTCAAAAAAATAGAGTTTTTCAATAAAAAACATTTTCATTTAATTGATACTTATATTATTTCTATTAAATAGATAACCATAATTTTCCTAATTTAGTTTGTACTATTTATAACCTCTTATTAAAATGGTTATGTGATAAATATCATATTAAAGAATAACAATATTTTATGTTTCATTTAATCCCAGTATTGTGAGTAACACAAACTAAACTCAATGTTGTGTGTAAGTCAATATAAACTCATTATTGTGTTTAACAAAGTCAAAACACAGTGTTTCATATAATTCAAGAAATTTAATATATGGAAAATATTTTAAAAAACTAGACATATCATAATGTCTTGGGTTGCAATATTTTCTTCTAAGATTGGTGTTACATGTTATATGTTCTATCAAATTTGATGTTCATATTTTAAAATCTTGGGGTGTTATATTCTCCCCACCTTAATTAATTATCTTCCAAACAATTTGATCTTGTGCTCATAAATCAAGTGTTAGATATCTGAATATCCTTTGTTTAAAACCCATATCATAAAAAGTAAATAAAATACCATCTTATATAAATATAAATGGAAGTATAAAAGTAATTTGGAATAACAAATAACTAGGTTTATAAGTAGGAGAACATTGGATGAAAGTGAAGATAAAAACATGGAGGAAAAGTGTAAATATTTATATAGTGTGATTGAGTTCATTGATGATAAGAATTTAAATGATCAATGTAAAGTTAATGACCTCAAAACCAAAAAGTTTATGATAATTCAAAAGACCATCTGATTAATTAGATATTAATATAATCAGATAATTTTTTTAAAGATAATTTTCCTAAATTTGAGGAATTAATTTAATTTAAAAGGATATAAGGAAATATACTTACTTGATACTTCATTATTTCATAATAAAAATATCATCATTTAGGTTCACTTAAATAAATTTCCAATTCATCAATTATTTTGAAAAATGAATATCCAAAAATTAATTTTCTATGCATGAAGCACTAAAATTATCCTTTAACAGATCATAATATCAATAATTGGAAGATACATTATTCATTTTATCTCTAGTAATTATTGTAACAAAATAGTTAGTACATGTTGTCCAATATGTATAACTAATCATATACTGATGTAATACATTACTCTCTACATCCTCATCCAAAGTTCAAATTAAACCATGTCATAAATGGTTAACCTTATGAACCTTTCAAAATATAATTATCCAATACATTAGAAACAAGGCCAATAAATTTAAAAAATGAACTTATCATCAATCTCCCAAAAAATATTAAGTAACTCTTAATCATCACATAAAAATCATGTGAATACCTTCATAATGTATTCTATTGAAATATGGTAGTAACTTAGATTTCTATAAAAAAATTATTGAAAACATGCTTTCTTCCTCACTCCTTAAATAAAAAACATATTATTGGATAAATTCATTAAATAAAAAATTACTATAAACTCCATTAATGGTATCGTAAACCAATTTTTCAAAAAAATCATTAATCAGTTCGAGGGTAGTTAGAATTATCAAATTTACTTTATACAGATCAATAATCCTTCTTTCCCAACATCATTATCTCTACATAAGGAACATATCATATGCTTTATAATAAGTTAAACATTCATTTAAATAATTTTTATTGGTCATAGGTACCGTTCAAAATATGATTTCAATTTTATAATGAAAATTTACTGTGGTATAATCCTTATAATATTTTGTAATGTCATTAATAAAATAATTTTGTAGTATATTTATTGGATGTAAATACATAAAAATAGTAATCGTTCCACTTCATCAATATTAATAAAAAAATATTAACCTTGTCCCCTTTGCTCATTTTGAATTATTTTCCCCTAAATTTGGGTAATTAATTTGCGCATTGCCCCATATCCTTACAGTAGAAGCATTTTCACATCGACACATTCTTTCTTGAACTTTAAATCATGTTCATGGTGGCCTTTTTCTCCAAAATTTAAGTATAATCCTTTCCCCTTTAAGTATGTACCAAGGTGTTTCCCTCCAAAAGCATCACATGTTAGAAAATACTTCTTTATATTATTCCCATTATCCATGTTTTTCTCGGCCATCCTCCTCTTCTCTTTCTTCCCTTTGAATACATAAGACTTGTATAATTCCATCTCTTCCTTGATATCACACGATACTATTCCTCATATGATGATAATTTTTAGGATACTAGTGACCATAAGAGTATTAGATTAATCCCATTAAAGAAACAACCAATCATTCTATTTGGACTATTTATGTAGTCTGAAACATGAATTGACATCTTTATAAAGTTAGAATCATAATGAGAAATATTTTCCTCTTCATTTTTTCTTAAACTCAAGAAATTTATTTCTATATCCTCTCCTTTCTCATATGGAAATTTTTTTAACAATAATATTACTTTTAAAGCCTTCCACTCCATGATTTCTATATTCTATTTATCCTTATGTTTTTGAATCAATGACCACTAATATTATGTATCTCTTGAGAGACAATAAAATTCCTTGAAACTTTCCTACCTTTTACTACTTTCCAGTGAAATAAATATCTTTTCTATATAACTTATCTATTGATCATCTGAAAATGGATTTGTAGTCCCATTGAATGATTCCTGTCGCCATCACATGAAGTATTATGACATTGTTACATCATATGGTGGTGCAATAGTATTTTCCATAAGGTAAAGGTTATTACTCATAACCTTAGTAAGCTACCCTAATATGTTTATAATTTATTGATCTCCAACTATTGATCCAAATCTAGCTTCATTATCTTTCCCCATGAGGAAAATCCTTATATGGAGTACACACATTGATTTGGTTCTCATTCCTTCTGTTCGGTGCCATTTCTAAAAAATGAAATACAATAGATAAGATGAAAAAAATTTCAAACATAATGTATAATCCCAAAGCATAGTGAAACAGTTAACATAAATTGAAATATTTATACATATCAAATATTGTAATCATAAACACGGTTTCTTTGAGAATATCTATATTTTAAAGTCATTCATAATTATTTGTAAATAAAATTTTAATTATCCTATGAATATATCCCAAGAGTGTCAAACCAGGGGTGCATTAAGGCTTGTTATTTTGCACTAGGTGTTGACCAAGTCAACCCCAATGTTCCCCTCTTAAATTTATTACCCCTAGGTACATTTGTGCGACAACCATGTCCACTTTTAGTACCTAGACAAGGATGTATTTCTAGGTAAAATCATAAAAACTATTCATTACCAAAACATTTAGATGTTTTATATAGTTTTTTTGAAATTTAATCATAAGGAAATGTTCCCTAAATTATGTTTTCCTAAATATAGTTCATAAGGTTTCTAATAAAATTAAATTGATACGAACTATAGCACTCTAACCTGGGTATCCTAGAGTCCATGTCTACTTAATTAAATTGACCTAAGATAGATTAAATCACATCCTAAAGGACCAAATAGTTTAGTAGTATTGGTAAACTAGATACATACTTGAAATCGACATTAAATTTTAAAACATAAAATAAAAAAATTATTTTCTTTTAGAATTTCATTATTACCCTAAACATATCCCAACGTATCAATAAAAAAATTCTTCCTCGTATCCTGAGTAAATTAACACATAAGAAAGGGGTGAGCTAAAATGCTCAGTATGGGTAAGTGCACAATGAAAACTATGAATTAATAAAGAATAATAAATATGTAAAGATAAATAAATAAAACACATTCCATTTAACCAAAAACATTAATGTAATTTTGTATGAATAAAATATGATCAAATAATTCCATATAAATTATCACATGAGCTTGAATAATGAAAACATATTTTATAAGTAATAGAAAAATTGCATGAAATATCAATAATTGGATTCATAATTATATAATGTATAATGATGTACATCTAAAACATAGAGTGAGGGATTGTGAAAAAACATATAATACTGTTGAGGTTTGTTTGAATACATCTAACAACATCAAGGCTTGTGCCAAGACATATATATAACTGGGTAAGTCTTCATCCAAAACCACATCTAGTTTTTTTATGAGACCCATCAATGCATCAATGGGATATAGCATTCTCGAAAAATAAGTGACAAGGTCTAATACATTCCTAAAATGAAAAGTGGAGAAACATAATTGAGATAAACAGTCACATTAAAACTAGTATATGATATGTAAATAATTTCCCCAATCAAGAGATATAATCATAAACCATTTATAGTAAAGTGACTGGTATCAACATAGTACATCCTCAGTAAAACTGATCATAAACCATCTGGAGAAATAATAAGGATAATATCATCGGTTTATAATTATAATAAAATTAAATAATAACTTCTTAGTTTTAGAATTGTTTTGAAATATCACTTGGAACATTTCATGTTGAAAATAACATTTCTTAAAAAATCACTATTTTTATTTTAAATCTATAAAATTTGTAAAATATTGTCAAAAGAATTTTCTATTAAAATAAATTTTTAAAACTAAAAATTTCTAGAATATTAAGAAATAAATTTTAATTAAAAATAATTATATAAAATATAAAATGAATCATCAAATAATTTAAGTTAATTATTGAGGTTAATTTACTACATTGTATATAATTTAAAAAGAATATTCCTTTTTCATTGTAAAAAAGTTTGAATAGTTCTTCATTCAGCAAAAAAAAAAGAAACTTAATTTCAAAATTTTTTGTAAAATAGGTCAAACATGGGTAAATATTATTTAATAAATAATTTTTATATTTATAAAACATTTTTTAAAACATTTTTAGAATGATTTTTTAAAGAAAATGGATTTTCAACTAAAAAGAGAAATAAATTCAGATTTTATTAAAAATCTTTTCATAATCATTTTAATAAAAAAAGTGACAAAAAATGGTACTATTACATGAAAAATTCTTTGAATAAATAGATTAGAATAAAATCTATTAACTTTAATTTTTAAATTTCAAATAATTATCCCAAGTGAGACTTAAACAAAAATAATTTCAAATAATGTTGAGATTGTTAAATAAACGCTTACCACTTTGTTTACTTTTGGATCAAAATCCCCAAAAAATAAATAATTTTAAATGAAAATTCAAAACCACTTAAGATATATTATTTCATGATATAACATATAAAAATAGTAATATATACACCACACATGATAAATAAGTGTTGAATATGGCATATGTCTCACAGAAGTAAAAATGAGATGAGAAATCGTTACTTGAGGTCTGATTTCCTTTATACGTGTCTATACCTACTATATAATGGTTTTAATCTTGATATTAATTTATAAAAGAACCATAATAATATTAATAATATCATATATGATCCTCTTATAACATTCTACCACCCATTTTTAATAATATTTTATTATTTCATTGTTTCAAATGTTAATTGTATTGTTATCTCATGCACATTTTTTCATGAATGTTCTAGTTCAAGTGAATAATATATATATATATATAGTATAAAAATTATAATAATTCTATAATTATCATATTTACTCAATATATACATTTTTAGAAACATTTATGAAATTTAGACATGGGAAATGAATTAAATCGCTTCATGGAGACGGTAGACCATATGTATGCACGAGTGATGATATTATTCCTGAGTGGGGTGAGAAATTGGGTGATATATTAATTTTAAAACATAAATATTATCCATTATATATCACATGTAATCATTAATTTTATCTTTATTATATTCCATGTAAAGCGTTAGTGAAAGATGAATCACATCGCTTCGTGTGGCTGTAGTCCGTCGTAAACACAAGTGACATGATCATATCCCCTACAGAATGACAAGTAAAAGGTATATAAGATATAATTATTAAATAGGTATAATTATTTCATCAATATCATATATATTTTTTAAATCCATCATCATACCCAAACATGAGATGTGGTAATAGAAAAATGAATGACATCGGTTCACGAGGTGGTAGTCTGGTGTACACACAAATGATGATTTCATAACCCATTTAATGGAAGTGGAGATGAATAAATATTATTTTGTTAATTTAATAACATATATTTATATGTTCTATAATTTTTTTTAGATTTTATGTATTAATAAATAATTGATGCTGTAAAAATAAGAAATAAAATGAAAGAAATTTGTTAAGACAATTACCTTCTTCTATAAGAGAGGCTTCCCTTGGATATCCTTTTAAGGACCCCAGGGATGGTATTTTAGGAAGAATAGAAGCTCTAGAATAAGAATAAGTATTTTTGGGAGAGAATTTGGAAGGTTTTTTTATAAGATAATTGTCTTAGAGGGGTGAATAAGTGAGGGGAGGGAGTTCCCTTTTATAAGTGGGGAATGGCGACCCTTATGGAAATTACATGGAAATTTCCCAAAAGAATTAAAAATGATAAAGTAATTAACATGATAAAAGGTTATAAATAAACCCAGGTTAAAAATTGGGAATGATAAGTTTTAAATATTTCCATCCAATAACCATTTTATAAGTTTTATAGTCATTTTTACTCCAATCTTCTTAGTTTAACCCCACTGTAAATTAGTTTTTACCTTAACCACAAATAATAATTTGTAATGTTTACCCTTTTTATTTTGGTAAAAAAGCACATCAAATTTATTATATAATATAAATAATTCTAATTATAAATATTTAATTAATTTTTAAAAATTAAATTCACTAATGTGAAATAATTTAATTTAAAACTAATTACACAGACATGATGAGAAAATTATTTTTTGAAGAGAAATTATTTAAAACTTTTAAAAATATTTATATCAAAATTCAATATTAACATTATTAAAATAAAATAAATTAGATTAATTAGTAAAAAATTGAAATAATTTTACTTTAATAAAAATTCAAAATAAATTTTAACATTATCAATAATTAAAACGAATAGATAATTTTCAATTAAAATTCAATTTTTCTCATTATTTATCAAAGAATGAAACTTTTCAAAAAATACAAAAAAGCACCCTAAGATAATTTTAATATTATTATTTCAAAAATGAAGTTTATTTTTCAAATTAATGTTATAAAAATGGTAAAAAGTAATTTTAAATTATTTGAGAAACGCATGAAAAAAGTGTCTTGATGAAAAAATACAGTTTTCATAAAACATTTCTTTTTCTATTAAGAGAATCTGATTTTATTTCTAATCAGTAGATAACCACAATTTTCATAATTTTTTCATTACTATTCACAAGTAACTATTTCAATTTCTATGTGATAACTATCATATTAAATTATTATAATATTTCATATTTCTTTTAAACTTGATATTTTGTGTGACACAAGCTATACTCAGTATTGCATGTAATGAAATATAAACTCAACATTACATGTAATTCAAGATAAACCCAGTGTTTCATATAATTAAATCTATTTAATATATTAGATTTATTTTAAAAAATAAATATATCATAAAATCTTGGTGTGTTATATTTTATTTTATGCTTGTCATTGTGAGTTATACATGTTGTTAAATAGGTTTTCTATATTTTAAAATATAATGATGTAACATTAAATCATATTTTAGTAGTATTTGAGAAACTAGATACATAAATTATGTTCACTTTATTTTTAAAAATCTTAAATATTACTTAAATTTTGGTTAGAAATTTTTTTATTTCCCCTACCAAATTATATAAATATTTCAAATTTTAATTCTATGTACCTTGGTATAAGAAGAAAAACAAAGGGGTGAGCTTAGATACCGAGTAATTGAAAACATAAAGGGGAAGCTATAATAGAATAAACAAGGCACGAATATTATTTAATAGTTAACAATAATCAAATATACCATATAACTCATTACATGAGATTTAAAAATATTCAGTAATAATAGTATAAAAATAACATGGATATAAATAAAAAAATTTATAGTGAAGGAATGTATAATGTGGGACATAAGAAATATTTATCTTAATGCCTCATTCCAATACATCATAAATATAATATTAAGGCCTTATACCAATAAATAAAAAATAAAAATGTAGGCATACACCAAATACCCAACACAGTTTGTCTCATGAGATATATGGATGCATCAAGTGGTAATTGTGGACCTCATTCATCACTTAATAAGTACAATGCATTCTCTATACGAAATAAGTGAATAAAAATAAAATGTATATATTAAATTCATCAGTCATCAATAAATATATGTTTTTTAATAATGACATATGATATTTCAATACATTCCCTAGTTAATAAATAGAATAACTTGACCATAAGCAATCCAAAGAAAGAAGGTGGATGGTTAAACCTTATATAATAAAACTTGTTTAGTAAAAAATAAAAACCATTTGGAAATAAAAAATTATTAGATATAAATACATCCCCTAATGATCAAATAGGATAACATGTACATAATACTTTTATATAAAGAAGGTGGATGGTTAAAAAATGCATAATCAACTTTCCATACAAATCTGTAAACATATATATTGAAGATAAAATGTGTGGTATGTTAACAACTTCCTCAATCAATAAAAAAGATAACATGAATGAAAACCATACATAGAAAGAAGGTATATGGTAAAATTAAGTAATATCACATGTAAAAAATTAGATCATTAATTTATTAGTACATAGATGAAAAAAATCGTTTATAAGATGAACCCTTTGAATGAAACCACATAATAAATGGTTAAGAATTGGATCAATTGATACCCAAAATTTGATCACCCAAAAGGAATATTTCACAAGGTAATTTAGTAGGTGATTAATGAAATATTATTCTAAAGGAGATATATATTTTACTGATAAATATTAAAATATAATCTAAATCATAAAAATAGATTTCAAAAAACATTTTTAATATTATCATAATACCATAATGTTATGATTCTCTTTATAAAATAGTTTTCTAGAAGGTAACATGGGAAATATTTAAAAAAAAAATAAATGAAACACCAATAATAGAGACTTGAAAATGAAATTATGTTCTACATAGTAAATTTGGAGTGAAGAAAAAAGATAATATTTTCAAAATAAATGCATTTTTAATGGTTGGAAATACCAATATTGAAAACCAACATCATAAAAAGGATAATAAATATTTCTTTTGAAAATATTAAAATATAAATAATAATATCAAATGAAAAAAATAGTATTTTTCAAAATAATCAATAAAATTATTCATGGAAAGTAAATAATATTAATATATGGGAGAAATATCCCCTTTAGAGGATATGGGTTATTTATAACGACCTCTCATTTTTATGAAGAAATAAATCCGTAAAATGAGATGAATTGATGTAATAATCATTCAAAAACGATTTTATAAGAGGAAAATGTAAATCCATATAAAATATTATAATTAAAATATAATATTTTCTTAATTATAATGTTAGTAATTTAGTATAATATTATTAAAAAAAGTGATCATAGCTCAATTAATGAAAATTGAGTTAGCCAAACACTTCTATATTTAGTAACACTTAAAAAAGGGGTGTAATGAGGGATTCATAAAATTGATTATTAATACCATGAAAGAATATTTAATAAGAATAATAGAATCCCAGAGGGTGGTATCAGTACTATATAAAAGAATAATAGGTTCATAATATGAAAACATGGTCAATGAATAAAAATTGAGATAGAAACCCATATTAATAACAAAATATATGAAGTTACATTCATTTGGATAGTTATTCATGAGAAATAACTATTTATCTTTATAAATTAAAGTAGAAATAAAATTTCATATAATCATGTATAAAATAATTCAGCTAATAAGAATGCAGTTTAAGTGTAATACCTTGTGTCTTGGTGGATTTTGAAATCCCGAGGGGAATTTGAATTTTCATTTTGGTGGATGGTTCATTTAGAGAAATGAGACTCAGAATGATGTTTCATGAGTTTTAAAATAGAAAAATAATTATTTCGGATGGGGTTCAAGGCTTGGGTGATGAACCAAGGTTTTAGGGCCTATCAGAGGGATGATTGGGGGACTGAAGCTAATTAAAGCTTTAATAGTTTCCATTTCATTAAGTGAAAGGGAAATTTGTCTCATAAGATGGATTCAAGAGTTTTGATAGGGATATTTAGTGATTAAAAGAGGGTGTCTAAGGAAGATAATGAAAGTCACAATATGAACATAGGTTTCATGTCCTGACACATGCCAGCTATGTATTTCTAAATTAAATAGGGGGCTCTCCACCCACCATATCTCTTCTGGTTCAGGCAATAGCTCATGAGGGGGGGGATGATCAGTTCCTCCTAATCATTATTCCATCATTTTGGAAATTTTGAGTTGATTTCATTGATGATTCATGATATATCCTCTTTCCACTCAATAGTTTTTCTTTTCCATCATTTTCCAATAATTTTAGTATTATTTGGATTTATGGAATTTTCATATATTTCAGAGGAAAATTGTGAATTTGTGCATTTTAACGAGGATTTTATGTTTCTTACATAGAGGGAATCCTATGATGATGTACTGCTATCATATTTTGATATATATATATATATATTTTTCACATCATTGATTTATATAGGGTTTTTATTTAAATTTAATTTATATAATAATTGTATTTGTAATTTTTTATAGGTATTTCACCTAAGATGATTTCAGGGGTTTGCTATGGAGTAATCATCAGGTTTTGGTCATGGTTTTGGAATGGTGAGGTTTCCTAGTGAGTTTTAGGAATTTATAACTATTTAAGTTTATCTGTTTAATTAATTATAAAATAATTTTTACAATTAATTCTAATTCCCTAGAACTATATAGGTTACATAGAGTGTGGGTAGTGACTTTTGGAGGTGAGATGGGCTCAGACATGCCTGGGCAGTGAGTTTTTGGGATAAGGATTAAATTTAAAATATCAAATTGTTGTTTGTGGTCCTTAGTAATCACCTTCTATTTTATAGAATTTGTTTTATGATTCATGTAATGTGTTATCATACCATATAGGGAACTGAACAATTTAGTTAAAATGAATCCTTTAAATTTTAATAGAGTGGTTAATTTAAATTAAATGGTAATTTAATTTAAAATTTTCAACCTATGTACAGTGCCTCAGATGAAATGTGTAAATTTAAAATAACAATGAGAACCTTATGCACTAGATTGAAGGGTAATCCACCAATGTATGAAGCTTGTACTATGAGTATACCCATTCACCTTAAAACTTGTAAGAGGGGGAAGTGAAATGACCTAATATTGATGGCCTTAGTAGTCTAGATGAAGACCCTTGACATATGTTTGGACTTAGTAGATAGATCGTAGGTAGATTAGATTTTAGTTGGGGGGGTTAACCATTATGGAGTTACCCAAGACATAGAGATGATCCCTAAGAGATATCACAAAACATCTCAAGTGAGTCATACCCTTGTGGCCTATGATGATGGATGATGAATGTGATGATTCTGAGGGGTTAATGTGGGGAATTTTATGGAGAGAATAGTTATGTTCAATGATCCCTATTACGATTCCTCTATTGTAATGATGAAATAGGGGACCCCTCAATGCGACCCTCTACGAGATTACCAAAAGTAGGTGTATGTGGATATGGGTAGATATGGTAACATGTGTCATCTTAGAACTCATACAGAACATATAAATCTATTGGAGATGTGATGATAGTGATGGAATTGGGAATTGAACTATCCCTTATTATTTTTTTATTTAATTATTAATATTTTATGTTATTCACTAGGATGTTTGGGAATCAAACATTTTGGAAATATTTATTATTATTTCCAATGATTCTTTTAAATCAACTGTTGAGATGGATTTGACCCAATGTTTTTATAGATTTTTAAGATCTGGTATCACTATATATTAGGGCCATATGTCTATCTTGACTAGCAACCAATGATTTGGTTAATGTGGGAGTGTTTTCCTAGTGGTTGTACTTAGGATCCTACATCAACGTGTGAGTGTCCTTGTATGTTGGAATGGTAGGGATTGAAGGTATTCCTATGATATTATGATACCATCATGAATGCTCGTGTGCTATGATTCAAATTGAGATACCAGTAGAGCATTTAAATTTATAGAAATTTATATTATTTTAATGGAGGAATGATGTGTTGGGTGGTAATATATCCCCATGAATGGATTTTGGACATCTAGAGAATGATCCCCAAGATACCCTGTAGGGTCAGGTGGATACACTATTGATGGGATCATTGAGGAGCTGTGAGATATTGGAATCCCATGATATTGAATTTGGTAACTAGGGATGGTATTCCATTTTATTTCTTGGTTTATATAAGAATCTATCACTCTTGGACATATAATATTTACTAGGGACTCTCACTACTAGGAATCAGACATTAGCCTAATAGTGATGAACTCTTAGGTATTACCTTGGGGCTCAGGATGAGGGAATGAGGATGAGGGATTTCGAGTGAGGTACTAGGGTATTATACTCATAGTGATGGAGGTGTGAGCATGGGTTCCTGAGGGTGTGGATATAGGTTCACCTTGGGGATGAACAAGATAAAAACACCTGATAATTTGATAAAGTATGCATGTACGATGAAAAATTTAAACTAGAGGATAAAATAATGGTTATCAATAATAGACCTAGTTACATGTATGTAAACATGGAGAAATTGTGATATGGTGGACGAAATGGTCCTCTTGACATTCTCAGAAGCATTCTAGAATTGGGTCAAAGCATGTATTTTGGTTTTGTTTTATTTATTTTGTTCATAAAGATATTCATTTAATATGAACATGTCATATGCACATATCACTGCATTGCCGAAGTTGTACACAACCACATTGGTGTTTCCCTAATAAGTTATGTAATCACACCCTTCATGAGACACTATTACAATAGGGTACTCGAGCATCCCATACATGGTTTCTTGTTCATGTTTGTCCAAGGTATAGTATTACTTGATTTTGTATGATGTGTTCAATGTCCAAGAGACTAAGATGAGGTATTTATGGAGCCTCATTGTCTTTTCTTTTATGCGGACATGACCACTCTAATTTGTGTGATTCATTTAATTTGTTATAATATGAATGTATCTTGGAATGAAAATATATCTATCTAAATTGGTTATGTTTCGTGATATGGATCATCATATGGATATATTGGTTGAGTGAGCTTGTCTATGTGATTTGACCAGATGATTAGTTTTTTTAAAGTTCCAATAACTACCTATACAACGTTTTCCCATATATCTAGGAATAAAATTCCACTTAGGTGATCTAGTGGATATGATTTTCTTGGGTATGGATCATCTAGGATTATGTTTTTATTTATTTATAACCCTTGATGAGTTGGGATTTTTATGGTAGCAGTACTGTATAAAATGCTTAGTGAGAATCAGTCCCCTAATAGGACAATTTATTAACATGAGGTGCCTAATCAATGTGTATATGAGACCCTATAGTGGTTGTATGACATGATGACTCCATGGTTGGGATTTATATGGGAGTTTGGTTTCTTCCATATGGTATATGGTTTATGAGGGAATTTAATTTCTAATTGGTGGAAGAACAAGATACCCTTAGATTTGCCTCAGGATTAGTGAGTTGGTTCATATATTTTTATGAGGGAAACCCATGATTGGGGTTTTCCTATGGAAGTGAATAGCCTTATAGGGTTTCGAAAAGATGGTATGTTGGATTCCATAGGCTTTATGTGAGGAAAGAACCTTGAATGCTTTATATTTTGGTATTGAATTCAGTTTTTAGGGTTGAACTATTCGAGTGTCTGACTCTAATGTTATGGATTTTTTTAGTATGTGGTGGAAGGATGAGTGGAAAATGTTGAAATATTATAGAAGCAAACATAATTTTAATCATGACATAGGTGATTTTCCCAGTATTGAAGAGGAGAAAAAAGTGTGCTTGGGATGGGTGATACCGACTTTCCATAGAGCTTGGTTAGCGATTCATGAATTGATCCTTGACTTGATGGTGTGCGATTCATAGGATCAGGGGTTGGGTTCTGAAATTGGTTGGTATGGGAGAATATACCCATTATGTTTGGAAGAGTTTGAGGTGGAATGAAAAGGTTTCATGCAGTCCTGGGTAGTTAATGAAAAATATTTCATAGGATATAATTTCATGGCTTAGAATGAGCGACACATGCGTAGGGATTGATCCTATTAAGATGGATCTTGAGGAGTGGTATAAGGTAAGATATGTGGTAACAGGTGCATCATTGGTCATTTTATGGCATGAACCGCATTGAGGATTGAAATTTAGAAGTTACAAGGATGATTTTTGATTGATTTTGGAATAGAAAACAAATAATGGGTTCTTTGATGCACGATTATGAGTGATAATCCCATGTCCAATAATTATATATGTTAACGGATTTAGAATGATTCGTAGATGCTTCAACCTCATGATAAAAGTTTTTTTTCACATTTGGACCATTTTTTGGATGGTCAAGGTGACACTTGTAGTCTAGTAAGCTATAAATTTGATTTATTTAGTACAATATCAATACTAGATTTGAAATTTTGGTGAGAATTTGGATGATTTGATGCATTATAATAAGGATTTATATGCTTTTTGGTGTGATCCTGAGGGTATTTGTGTCATGAACCCTGATTTTATAACATGTATCAGGGGTTGAAAGCATTTCATCACATGATTTAGGGTGTTAATCATGTGATAAAACATAATAAAGGTGTCAGTTAATATGAAAATAATTAAGAAAGAAATGTAATATCGTATTGTTTTTCGAGTACATTGTATTTGGTATGATCGTGATATAATGAGGTTTCTCTGGCACCTCTTGAGGAATGGTTTTTGTATGAAAGACCAATGTATGGGAAATTGATACCCATTATATTCATTATCGAATTTGATATGATATGTAGTTCCAACTTTTGGTGGAGTTTTTTAAAAATGTTTGGGTGTAGTGGGACAGAACCACATTGAGTGGGTTATTAGGCTGTTAGGAACATGTTTGGACATGAAATTATGATAGTGGTAAGAACTGTGGATCAAAGTCAGCTATAATTAACTGAATAATATAGTTGGGAGCTCCATAAGCTAAGTGATGAGGTGGTTGATGAAAAAATGGTTTACTGGGACAAATGAGAACCGTGGATCACCACCAATATATTTATTGATGGTTATGAGTGGTAAGTAAATATTAATGAATTATGCGCCTTGTTATTGGATTTGTGAAACCAAATACTGTTAAACATTAATAAGTATAACATTATGAAATGGGCATGTTTTGTAAACTTGAGTATGTTTGGTTTGTTGGATGAATGTTCAAAAAGACTTCTCGTGGATGAAATTTTCTATGGTGGGAAGATTGTAATACCCTATGTTTGGATAGGTTTTGAAATTATTGGGGGAATTTTATTTTTATTTTTTGTGGAAAATGTTTTTAGGGAACCAATAATGGTAATGATGTTATGAGAGTTTGAACATAAAAAAATGTTGTTTTCTAATAGGTTTAATGGACCAAGAGATAACCTAGTGGTTTGTGAGGCCATTAGAGGGCTGGGCGATGGACTAAGGCTTCTTAAAGCTACAATAATAATATTTTCAATACATGAAAGTGTTATTTAGGACATGAGATGTCTTCATGAGGCGTATTGAATAGATTCATTGAATGAAAGTGGGTTCAAGGGAAAAATAAAAAAAATTCATGATGTGACCATATGTGTCACACTGTGACACATGACAGATAGTTTTTTTAAATAAAATGGGGCTCATTCCCCCTTTCTCATCTGGATCGAGTAGTAGTTCTTGGGTGGTCTGACCACCGATGCCTCATCCATATTTCTACCTCAATTATTGAATATTTTTATGAAATTTCATGTAAAATGAATGGTATATACTCCATCTTGTCCTCCAATATTATTTTCGATCAAATTTCTCTTATTCTAGCATATGTTTTTTTATTATTTTAGTTTATTCCATTCTTTTGTTTTAACTAGTGAATGTTGAAGTCACGCATTTTTTATAGGAATTTTGTGTTAAATGCATAAAAGGAATCCCAAGATAATATCCTATTATCATTATTAAATGTTTTGATAAAGGTGAATTAAAATATAGATTTATTTAGGGGTTTTTACTTAAATTTAATTTATTTAATTTGTTTATTGACGATATTCGAGTGTTCATTTTATCAGGTTGATGTCTGGATCCCACCATGGACCTCCCAAAGGTTATTGGTCACAGTTCCAATGTGATAAGGCATCTCAACAGTTTAAGGAACTTAGGACTCTTTAAATTATTATTTTTAATCAATTATAAAATTCTTCTTGTAATTAATTATGATTCCTTAGCACGAGATATGTTCCTTAGAATGAGGTCAGTGGCCATTGGAGGTGAGACTAGCTTGGACGATTATAAGAAGTAATTTTTTAGGACGAGTATTAAATAGAAAAGATTCAATTGAGGATGGTGGTCATTGATACTCCCCTTATGGATTATGGAACTTGGTTTATGATGCATATGACATGTGGTCATTCAATCAAGGTTGTTGAGAGATTTATTTAAAATTAATTGTTTAATTTAAATATATTGGTTAATTTAAATTTCTTAACCTATGTAAAATGCTTGGCATGAAATTTCTAAATTTCCAATTCCATTAAATAACTTGTGCAATAAAGTAATTTATAGGCCACAAATGTCTATGTGTTGGATTAAAATTACCCATTGACACTTTGACACTTCCATGGGGGGTGTGAAATGATCTAAGATGGAAAATCTTAGTTAGCTGGAGGAGGATCCTTGAGATATGTTTGGCCCAGGTGGATAGACCATAGGTATATTGGAGATGTGTTGGGGTGATTTGATTGATCTATTTGAACCTGTACATAGGTATGTTCCTTGAGACATCTCTCAATACCATCTCTATTGAGGTGTATCAATGAGGCCTATGGGGCCAAATGATGACTTTGATGACGTGGAGGACTTCATGTCCTCCGAGAATTGCACTTAAGCCCAATAGACTAGTTTTAATCGAGGATATTGATTGGGAGGCCTCTAGTATAGTGATAACCAAGGGGACGTATGTGGGTGACCCTCTTTGAGATGACCCCAAGAGGGTGTATGTGGATATTGATAGAGATTTTAACGAGTGTCATCCTTGAACCCAAACCGTACACATAATCACATTGGGGATGTGATGATACTGATTTAAATGGAAATTTTTATAGATCATATTATGTTTTTATTTTATTTTTTTATATGTAATGTGATTGTAGAGGAAATAAGGGAATCATTCATTGGGCCTAGACTTATTGTGATTTCCTCTAACACTCAGGAATCACCTATTGAGATGAATGAGACCCTAGGATTCCCACGTTGTTTGGGATATGGTCTAATTTAAAATTTGAGGTTTATATCTTACTCCGATAGAACCCAATTATTGGGTTGATTCAAGACTGGATTCCTAGTGGTCAGACCTATAATATGATATCAGAGAACTTCTGGCCATGTATAAAAGAATTCTCATGAGTCGGGATTTGAATAGAGATACCAGTAGAAGATTCTGAATGCTCATGATGCATGAGATTCTAATATAGGTTTGAGGTGGTAGGAGGGTGTATAACCCTAGTCATGGATGTTGGAAATTCTAAGGGAAACTTTTGGATCCCTTAAATCTATACATAGGATAGCACATAAGATATGATGGCTTCTCTTATGATGAAATTACTAAGGATCCATGAGATATTGAATTCACATGATATTGACTATGGGATATTAAGAGGATATTCAATTTGATTTCATGGTTCTTCTATGAATCATTCATGACTAGACATATAGTATTTCCTTTAGAATACTCCTATTTGAATAAAATATAGACCTAAAAGTGATGGAAACATTGTCATCACCATGGGGTTCAAATTGGGATGATTTTCTATTTTACTTGATTTATTCGAATGGATCAGATGGCTAGAAGACTAGGATGACGAATTTATGGAGAATCAATGTATTTACATGTATTCAAACATGATAATTTAGGTTTTTTATGCATTTAATTTGTTATATAATGATCTTAATTTTTTTTCTTATATACTATGTTATTAGTTATTTCATTATGATTTATCACTCTAATATAGGGGGTATGGTATCCCCTCAGCAGCTCTATAAACCCCAAAGCTAGTCAGTAGCCTCTAGTATATAGGGAGGAATTCCTAAGGTCATGTGATCGATTGGTCTGGTTACTTCCCATAGTGAATCAGGTTGTTTCGTTACATTAATAATAATAATAACTATTACACAAATAATGGAAATTTAGTTATCAAGAATCCTTTTGGGTTTAATAACACTTTTCTGGAAATCCTTGAAAAGTTAAAATTAAAATAGATTTATAAATCCATTGAATTGTTTGAAATATTGATAAAAAATAAGTATTATAGTACATAAAAACTAAAAAATAAAATGAGTGTTGGATTTGAGATAAGTCTCAATGAAAAAAAATGATATAAGAATCAATTTTGAATTTAGTAACAATCAAATAAAAAAATTAAAAGGGGGGATTAAAGAAAATATTTGTAAATATGATGAAGGAAACATTAATAATTCAAAAATAATCCAATGGGGGAGTATTTATACAATATAAAATAATAATATTTTGTTAACTAAAAAACATTCATCAATGAATAGATTTTGAGATTAAAATCCTAATGATTTTTAATATCGTTGAAGTCGAAAATCATTAAAAAATCAGTTCATGATTAATGATTATAAATAAATATATATTATTGTGTAAATATATTCTATATATTCATTTGATATAATAATTAATCTTATAAAAAAGAGGTAGAAGATAAATCATTACAACTTAATGGAAGGAAATTGAGTTTTGAAAAACCCATACCTTAATTTCCAACTTCTAAGAAGTCACATTAACCTCCAATATAATAAATATATCCATATTAATAAAACTTTAAAAAACCTTATTAATATATATAAACTTTTTTACACTGGGTTTATTTTCATTTATTATATATCCTTTAGTTAGTTATTTCTTATTTCCATTATCAGATGTTGTAATTCTAATTACTTCACCCATGGAAACATTTATCCCCATTAATTCATAATAAATTCATCCTTAAATGATAAAAAAATAAATATTTAAATGATAATTTTTTATGTATTTATACATCCCAATTTTCATTATATCATTGTTATGGGCATGGTTTTGGAGAATGAGTTCCATGAGGAGGTCATTTAAACAAATTTACTAATAATGACATATTATTTTATAGTGATCATAAATCATTTTTTCAAACCTTAAGAACCATATTAATGATATATATGAGTAATTTTTATCATATATATTCATCAAATATTTTTTATGACCTTCTATGTAAGGTGGTGATGAATTACACAACGAGTCACTCATAGATGCGGTAGTTAGCACGTATGCATTGATGATGTTTTCATTTCCTATAGAAAAAAGGAATTTAGGAATTTATTTTTCATTTTATAATATTAATACTTATATAAATATAATATTTATTCATCAAATATTCCTTTTTACCATAAATTTAATGTGGCGATGGAAAAAAAGACACATCGCTTTGAGGATGCAGTAGTTTGAATGTGCACATTAATGATATTTTCATTTCTCAAAGAGAATGGGGAAAAGGATGGTAATGTTTTTTACATAAACATAAAAAAATATTATTATATAAATAATAATTATTATATCATGTTTTATTATATAATATATGTTTTTGGAAGAAATATAGACAAATAAATAGATTAGAGAGTGATTAGTACCTACATTGAGAATTTAGACTTTCTCTCAAGTACTTATAAATGGAATAATTGGGAAAATTTATTGTGACCATAATATTATATAAGTGTAAGGAGATTATGTGGTAATTAAAAAATGATATTGAATCATGAGTTAGTCTATTTATTATAGTGTCCATGAAGGGGTGGTGGAATACCCCTTTTATAACCGTAGAGAATGATTTTTTTGTAAATACATTTTTTTTCAAATAAGTGCATGAAATTATTTAATAAATGTGGATCAAAAATGAAATATAATGGTGTGTGGGAAAATTTATGGTCAATAATACTCTCAACCAATAATTTATAGGAAAACTTTGTGTTTATGTAGGATTTTTTCATTACTTTTAACTTTTACCCAAATTAACTTTTTCCCATGATAACTCATTATTAACCTTAGTAATTAGTTATAATGACTAAAATTAATATTGGTATTATTGAATATTTTAAATTTTTTTATTTAAAATAATAATATAATTTTATCAATTTTTTTTCTAATGGTTAAAAAAGTTTATCTTATAAATATTCCACATGACATGTCAATTTTTTATGAAACACCATATTTCCATGAATAGAATTATGTTTTGGATAAAAATTTAAATATTATTTATTTAATTGAATAATTTTGTTTATAATAAATTAAATAAGATCTATTAATATTTTAAATAAATCCAAAAACTAATTTATCCCTGACAAAATTTAATTAAAAGATTGACGAAAAAATATTTTCATTATAATAAAATATTACTTATGAGACAAAATATTAAACATAAGTTCTATAAATCCATCATCGTATTTTTCAATGTATAAATCTGTTCCTCAAATTAATCCTTTATAAAATGAAATTTTTTATAAACTTATAATCCCTTCTTATATAATGATAAAGTCATAAGAGTTACAGTATTGGTAAAAACCGTATTTTTCAATATTGACCTAAAAATAAACTATTTTAGAAGAATACAAAAAATAAAAATATAATAATTTTGAAATGATTTAATTAATAAAGAAATTAATTTTTTCATGTTAAAATTATGAAATTTATAAATTTAGCTTCTAAAGGAAGACATAAAAATATAATGAAAACTATTTTCATAGGAAAATATATTACTAAAATATTAATTGTCCACATTATTATTTATTATCAATTAAAAATTAACTTATTTTTAATAAATTTTTCATATAAAATAAATTTTTTATAACCATTTAAATAAAATAAATTTATTTTCTCAAATTGCATAAAAATCCAATTTTAGAAAAAAATAAATTTTTGAGCTTAAAATGATCGTGCTGGTTAATTAGAAAAAATAATTGAATATTATAAATGAATTGGTTTTAGAAAATACCACATTTTTTTAATTCTATATAGATTTTAAAATTTGGTTACTTTTATTTACAAACATAAATTCAATAGCAACATTATGACAGTTTGACTTAATACGTATGATATTCTATTAAAGAAATTTGTTTTGGTTTCATTTTAGTTTAGTGTTTTTGTGAAACAATATAATCAAGACAATATTTATTTGAAGTAAAATTACATATTGAAATCTTAGAGTGATATATTTTCCTCCTTAAATAAGAATAATCCTAGAAAATTCAACTATTAATTACTAGTGAATACATATAATGTGTAACAGAACAATGTTTTATGATATATTTATATTTTGAAATAAATTTAATCTCTTTGATAGCTTATAATACACATAACCTGGAGTCTAAATTATTGTAATAAATAATACCGTTATAACATATCCATTAAATTGGTGGTTATGAATTCTCATAACAAAATTATAAAAATTATATGGTTTTTTAATTGTATAAAATAAATTCAATGGATATCAATTTATTAGAAATGAAAGTAAAAAATCAATTGAAAGTAAAATAAAAGATTCCCTGAAAAAATATTTTATGTGTGTATTGTGTTTTTATATTAATAAAATAAATAATTAATTATTTAAGAATTATTTAAATGAAATATAAATAATATATATTAAATAAAATGTTTTATCTTTCACCTCATATTTTATCAAGGTATGTGATAATAATAAATTAATTTTTATGCTAAAATGTATTTTTTTTAAAAATCCATTCCATCAAGTTTTTCAAGATTATTTTAAAATTATAATTTTCATATTTTAGATAATTTATTTCAAAAAAATAATTTTTTAATCCTAATTTCAAAATTATCTTAGTGAATTTTTTAGAATTTTCTGAAAAGAAAAATTTTTCGAGGAAAAATGAAAAATACTGATTTTTATTAAAATTTATCTTTTCATTTAATGAATTTAAAAAGTTATATTTTATATTAAGTTATTTTGAAACTAAAATTAGTTCTATTATATTATTATAAATAAAATTTTGGTTATTGGAATAATTTTTTATGTTGAAATTTTACATAAAAACTTTTTATACTTCAGAAAACTTGTTTATCAGAAAACAACTTTTTGTTGCCTTTTTGGGAAAATTTTAAATTGAATTATTCCACTTATATGAATTTAATTTTATAAAATGGATTAAATATTTGGAATAAAAATGGATAATATTAGTTAATATGTTCATCTTATTTTTTGTTAATAATTAATAATAATAATTGTAAAAACCTATTATTATGTATATGGTGAAAATTGGTTTACTAGGAGGTTAAATTAAAAAGAAAATGGTTAAAGTGACCTAAAAAATGTATAATTTAAATTATATGGTCATTTTTATACCTTATATAATTTAATATTAATTAATTGTCTATTTTTTATCCATTTGGTGTGAATAATACAATAAATTATTTGATTCTTTTCAAAAATTACAAGTGAGTCCTCTCCCCAACTTATAAATGGACACACCATATTCTCTCCTATTCACATTTCTATATCATTTTGGTTTAGACAATAAATACCCAAATTCATTACTCAGATCCCTTAATTTTAACTATATTCTATGGTTTTATTATAAAACCACTCGTGGAATACTTTAGGCACACACCTAAAGAGGTCATCCATAGAAGAGGTATAGTTCATAACCATGCAGTTTAGTTTAATTTATTCTTATACCACATTAAAATATTCTAAAAAATGATAAAATAATAAAAAAATTATATTTCATATACTCCTATGTTACTTGGTTAATGTAATAACCTATACTCATCCCCTGACCCATCAAATGGGAAACGAAACTATTGATCGTGTGTGCGGTAGAGTACAGCTTCACAAACTGATGTAATTATTTTTCTATAAACAGCTTTAATGGATGGATGTAATGATGAATTTAAAATATTTAAATTTTATTTATGAAATGACTATTATTTTTTAATTATAATATCATATTTATCTTTGTACCTTCCAATCCATTGTAAAATGATAATATCACTCGTGTGTACATGTGGACTGCCGCCTCCACGAAGCAATGTGATTCCTTTTTCATTATCACCGATTTTAATAAAGATATATATAATAAATATATATCATATAAATATGAATATATATTATATAAATATGAATATATGAAGTTTTATAATTAATTATTTTTCTTTTTTTTTCATATTTTGAAATAATGGAAATAACGTTAATGCGTACGTACAACCTTCCATATCCATGAACAATGTAATTAATATTTATTTCTAGAACTTTTATGGAAGCATATAAATATGTTCATAATGAATATATATGATATTTATATCAATATTAACACTATATATGTTATTTAACCATATTAAATTTAAAAATACCAAAAATGTCAAATGAAAACATAAATGATGATTGGAGAAGTTATCCCCCAGAACAATGATTTTAATAAATAATTTTTGCTAAATAGGTGGTAAAAGGATATGAGTAAATATTATATGGTATAATATGTATTATTTTTGTTATTTAATATATGTATGATAAAGATATATTTATTATATATGTGTTTTGAACACATTCAAAGGAATTTGGGCCTTAGGTAAGGGATTTTCATCTCACTTATATATCTTTAAGACACATGCCATATTCACCACTAGTTTATTTTATATGGTGTATATACTTCCCATGAATATATTTTATGATTATTATCATAAAAATTATGGGATATAAATATCCATATATTTCTTTAATGGTGATTATGATTCGAAATTTACAAAATCTGTAAGGGTTTCATGTTACAATCTCATTATTTATGGGGATTCGTTCTAATTAATTTTCTGAAGATTAAATTTCATAGTAAACCTATCATAAAATTGATTAATTTTATTATCCAATATTTATTTACATTTATTAATGTTTTTAATTTCATTCTAATCTCTTTAATAATTTTAGATACCAAAAAATGTTTTTAAGGAAAACAAACTTTATTTCTCACTTCAATCGAAAATCATTTTTCTTCCATATAGATATTTTATAAAAATGATTTTAAGAATGTTTTTGATATTAAAATATTATTTTTAAATTCATTTTTACCTTTTTTTGAACTATTAAATATAGTTTAAAAGGAATCTTCTTTTAATTTTTTGAATGAGTTACTTTTGAATTTGAACCAAAAATGTTACTGAAATATTTGTTTTAACGTATAGAAATTGAGTGGAATATATTATTTTCATGGATAGTCAATTATTACAATATTATTTTTTAATTTTTAAGGTTTAATTTTAATTAAAATATTTTTCTTAATATTTAGGAAAACGTTCTATTTTAAATATGTGGTTTCAAATTGAAAATGATATTTTCTTTAAGAAATATTCCATGTGGTATTTAAAATCACTTTCTTTTTAAGATGAAATCCTTTGATATTATTTAATTTTTAATGGGTATATGATTCAATGATACCATCATTATGTTTTATATACATGTTTTATGAACATTATGGAAAGATTTTTATGAAACCCTTTTCAATTCTATGAGTTATGATATGATGAAAATATTATTAGAACCATTTACTTTTCATGGATTATTATATGATTACTATTTTATGATATTGTGGCACACATATGTTTTATTTTTATTATGTTATGGTTGTTCTATGAATCATATATTCCTACAATTCATTGGGTAATGATTAATTTCTCATGAGGTATACAATACTAAAATAGGGAGTGAACCCAGTTTGCTAAGGGACTTTTTCCACTATGTTTGTGTTGGATGTGGACCTTGACTACTATGATGGTTTAAGGGAGTGAACCAATTAAATTATGATAGTATTAGAAATTATCATTGAATAATGAAGAAATGATTTTCTATGATTATATTTATTCCAAGAATCTATGTCTTATGCTAATGTTATGATCTCATGGATCATGCTATTTGGTTCCTTTATGATTCAGGTCTTATGTTCTGTCATTCTTTATTCCATAAATCATGATTATGATCCATTCTATACATGGTATTGTTTTTCAAATGTTATTATCATATTCTTATTCAATTATTCTCTTGTTATGTTTAAGTGATCAATGATACCTACCTTGTTTACCCTTTCTGAGCATCTGATCTCACCCTTTTGGTGTTTCCATTCCCTATATTATTAAAGAAGGTATTATGTATGATATGTATCATATGGGTGATTGCTATAAATAACTTATTGGGTAAAAATTTAGATATCATATGATAATGTTTCTTATGAGTCCATGTTTCCAAATAAACTAGGCCTATATGATTATAAAATGGATCATTATGTTCTGTAATGAATATTAATATAATATGATGTAATATCTATGTATGAAAAGTATTGGTGACTATTTGGTATCAGTGAAAGGTTTATTCACATTTGTAAACAATGTTTAGAAAAATTTTGTAAGAACCTTAGGAATAAGTCCAAATAAAGGATAAAATCCTAATTTTTTGTTAAAAATTATGGATGGCCTAGGTTAAACCTAATATGTTGTAGATTTAAAATAAGATGTATTGAACTTGACATAATATAAATGATTCTTATTATTATGTGTTTTACCAATATGATTATTATTTCTCACACTATGATATTTGTTTTTATTCAAGGGATATAACCAAAAAATAATCATGTTAATGCGTAATATGATCAACAATTCAAAGATTTGACTCCGGATAAACAAAATTTTATTAGAGATAGAATGAAAAATATAATTATTATTCCCACATAGGATTCCAAACATATGAATCATGCTGAAATTTGAAATATTAAAAAGAGGTGAAAATGTTGTGTTGAGTCCTTCATGAGGAAATGCCCAACATTTTTTAGTGGTTCTACTGATCTACTAGTTTCTAACAATTTTATTAGTTCCATTAAAGAGATATTATACGTTTTTAGTGTTTGGAGCATAAAAAATTCATTTCAGTTTAACATAATTTGTAAGGAGAATAATATCAATGGTGTAATTTTATTAAGAAAAAAATCCAACATGAATAAATTGACTAAATGTAGTGGGATTATTTTAACATGTAATTTTTTTAATAATTACTTTCCTCACATTCTTCAAATGAAAATGGAGATATAATTCCTTAATCTAAATAAGAAGGATCATGAATTAATTGGTACCTATGAGGAAAATATTAAAAGACTTATGAGGCATGATTTATGTATTATCTATAACATATCAAGCTTCCACGATATGCTTCTCTTTGAATAACATAGTAGCGTGTGCTGTATGCAACTTCGAGTTCTAACACACCACAACCAATCAAACTAGCCGTTATGAATAGTAATACCCACTTTTTTAAATTTTATAAATTTTATCTTTCAAAATGGACTTCATTTTTGGATTCGGAATATCAAAATTATCTTAGGGTGAAATTTTGGTACTTTTTGGATAACTTTCAAATTTTGATGAATGGTGAAAATTACTAAATTTTAATTAAAAACAACTTTTTTAATAGAAATAATTAATAGTGATAAATTATGAATTTGATTGGTTTTAAAGTATATTTAGAATATATTTTTACCATTTAATACAATGTTGGAAATTGTACATAATTTCAAATTTAAACCGGACATAAACTAGTGTCAATCTTTTGATAGTTATTATTTCTTAAAAACACGCTTTTTGTTTTGACAATGGGAATTAATTTTAAATTAATTTCTGCCACATTTTTGTTTTGAATTTAGAAAAATGGATTCCATATTTAGGATCAGGAGGTCAAATTTTTTTAAATAGTTAACTATTATTTTTAGACATTTTGAATAACTACTTCGGTAAATATTTTATTTACCATGGTTAAAGGGTAAATCCAGTAAATAAGGGTAAAACAATAATATTATAATAATATTAATTTACCCTAAAACATGTAATAACCATATTTTTTGATATATTTCTGACCATGGGCATCTTTGAGTCGATTTTGAGACCCCATGGAGCCACTTGTAAGTGATAGGGACACTTTATATTAATTAAGTTAAAGTAAATACAAAAATGACATAAGCATATATCTTTTAGAAAAACAATTTTTACATAGATTTATATACGTTATATTGTCGACTATAAGTATTAATTATAAATCTAAAAAGATATCCTACATAATGTAATTTTATTTATAAATTTTAGACATTGAATAATTAAATTTATTTATGATACAATAATGATGCAATATTTTCCTTATTAATGAAAAAATCAAATAATTAGTATTATAAATGTTAAAATAAATATAATTTGAACGTTTTTATGCCATACACTAATTTTATTGGTTAATATTACATATAATTATTACCTAAATGAATTTTATTCTAATTATTAATGTTTTTATGACTTTAAAAAACCAATTATTAAATAGTGTCAAAATTGACATAAATGAGTTTTTAAAACAAATATTATATAATTAATTCATATTATACTCCTAAAAATCTAAGGTTAGGCAAAAGGACTTATATAATGATATTTTTATCATTAATGGGCCACTTGGGTGTCTCTTATAAGTATATAGTAATTTTATTAACTATATAATATAAAAAAAGAGACATGGTAAGTGTCAAACTAATTAATTAATAGATAAATATAAATTATAAGGTTAATATAGTGACCCAAACCTGTATAAAATCTATTTAATGAAAGGATTTAGACCCATATCCATCTTAGAATTTGAATAATCCACTTTTGAGCCATTAGAAACCAGATATTAATTTATTATAAATTAATACATTAAGTTTTTCCTAAAGAGCCCCCTCCCCCTTATAAAAGGACACCACTTATAACCAATTCTTCATAGCATCAAAGCCATTTGGTTTGGCCAAACTCTGACCAAATGCCCTCTCAACTATCCTCCCTTAATCCTATAGGCCTTCATTTATTCAGAAAGCCAACCTAAGGATCCCTTTTGATCAAATCAAAAGGAAGAACCCGAAGAAGAGGTAATGTTTTCACCACCCTTTTTCAAGTTCCTTTCTTCTTCAACTTAATATTTCTTTTTTGTTACATTCTAAAATAATAAATTCAGTATCTTTAATATACTGTGATTTTATTATAAATATGGTATATCCATATTCAGTATTCTATAAATCCTTTGAATGATATGTCACCATACGTGCGCACGTACGGCCTACCGCCTCCACGTCGTGATGTAATTGTTATTCAATGCATTATTATTTGGATGGGTATAATAATTATGTCTAATTCATGTAAATAATAAATATAACATGATAATTATTCTGTATATATTATATAACATCCAATTATATATTATTTTAATATCAAAAGAATGATATTGTCGCTTGTGCGTACGTACGGACTACCGTCTCCACAAACGCAATGAGATTCATTCCCCATCATATCCATTCAAGTCTAATTCTCATTTTATGATTAAAAATAATTTTTAAGGACTTGATATCATTCTGTATATGAATAATATAAAACCTACCCATAATATAAATGACTTATGTAACAAAACATATAAAAGAAAACAACTAAGTTAACACTCGAAACAAAGATAATACTTAGATATTATTAACAAAAAATATATTAAAAGATCATATATGATATCATATTAATGTATATGATCTTTGTATAATTAAATAAAAATTATTTCACCATTATATAGGAGGCTAAACTACCCTCGACCAATGAAAAAGTACAATGTAAGGGGTTTCTTATCTCACTTTTAATTCCGTGAGATTTCCATTTATCACCACTTATTTATTGCATGTGGTGTGTGTACTGCCCATGATTATATTCATTGTGTAATTTACTTTAATTTATGGACATTTAAATCAAAAGTTTATTATCCTTCTTTCATGGGTGTATGTTTTGTAAGTTACCAAATCTATAAGAGAATTTGAAATTTCCGTTTCCACTCATTCGGCTTTACGCATAATTCATTGATTATTTTACTCCAAGATTATGTGTGGAATAACTATTCATTTTCTTATGTCATAATTTCCACTCCCCTTTATTTGGATACACTTTTAATACAAATAATCACTCCATTTATAAATTCTCAAGTCATCGATATGAACTTGATAAGAATAATTTTAACTCAAGCTCCATTTATTGAGTTAAACATCTAATTCATTGGTGTTGTTTTTACAAGAATATGTGTGAATGTACTTTGATTTTTTTACACTGAATATCCAATTATATTGATTTTATTTATATTTTCACACATAATTATGTCATTGATTTATCCTTAACCTAAGGATATGATTTTTATGAGAGATTTCATCTCAATTTACATTCCATTGAGACTCCTTTGTTGTTATACACCAAATCACTTTTATATGGTGTATATAATGTACTTTGACATAGTATATCATGAATACATTTAATTATAATGATATTACAATGTTTTTATTACCTCAATTATTTTTATTCAAGTGTCTCTCTTTTGGTTAATAACTCTAACTAAAAAATCATTTTAAAATGTTTTAAAGACTTATTATTCTAAATATTTCCCATTAATGTCCTTGTTTTAAAAATGGTTTTAAGAATTTATTTATATGGACATTAAAGTTTTAAAATTAAAATTCCTTTTAAAAGTTTCAAAGTGGTATGGGACACTTTGATTAAAAAATATATTTTTGAATGGCTTCTTGACAAATTGTGTGACTTTTAAATGATTTCAAAAAAGGGGTATATTTCTCTCTAATAGTTTTGATGATTATTTTCATCTATGTCAATATCCTTAATTATTCTCGATTGAGGTTAATATAATACAATAAAATATTCCATATTGTATCGAATGAGTTATGTTTGACTATGGACGTACTATTTTTATACCATTCATGGTTTGTGGTTAAAGTATTGACATTTCGTATGCTAGTTTTAATATGAATGTTTAAGTTATGTTTCAACCTTTTCATATCAGGAATGAATTGGACATAGTAAGTGACGGGTCGAGCCCTCTATAGCTCCTCAATGCATCGGTAGGTCTAATGAGACAAACTAGTATCTTGGAACAAGGCCTTGAAAAAAATATTATATGTAGTCTTGGAACGAGGCTTTGACTATGTGGTTATGATAGTATGGAATTATGCATTCCATCATTATGGAAGTGGTTATTGATATTGCATGTGGTTATTCGACTAGTAGAATACCCATGTGAATAAGTAAATGGCTTTATTTAATTTTATCTTTTCCATATTATGGTGAAGTTCATGTTTAAAAGGCTTTTGTTTTAGTTATATATTTCCTTAAATGTTTATGCTTATCTATGAAAGTTTTCGCTATATTGTTATCCTTACTGAGCATCTGAGATCACCCTTTCAATGTTTTACTTTTTCCAAGATGTGAAGAAGTAATTTATGAATGACCTGTAGGGATAGTATGAGGGTATATGAAGACAAGATGTTGTTGTAGTTTTTTTACTTTATGATGTAATATAAGACTTATGAATATATCTAGTATTTCAAAGACTACTAAACTAATTGGTCTTCGAGACTTGATCTTTTGTGATTATGACAATGTTATGTAATAATGCACCGAATCTGGGTAACTGGGGTCAGGGCATAACAGTTGGTATCAGAGGAAGTTTAGTACAAACATTAGAAACTAGATTTAGATAAACTCTCATTAGAGAACATAACCATAAGATAGATTTTGAGGATTAGTATAGAAGAACTTCCTAGAATTTTGGTATTGTATAGATTTTGTGATTTTTCCAAGAAATACATCCCTGTCTGGATATGAGGAGGTAGAGGTGGCTCTAACACAGATGTACCTAGGGGTAAAACCCGAAAACACCGCTTTGAGCTAGACTCGAACGGGAACTGGTGCATGACAACAGGCCTTGCTGCACTCTTGGTTACGACACACTCGGTGGGTATTCTTAGGATAATTTACATTTTCTTTACAAATCAATTTAAATTATTTTAATATAAGATGAGAATAAATGACCTTGTTTAATCCTAAGGTGTTTCAAATTGAGAATATGGTGTCATGGTATTCTTTAAATGATTTTATGACTACTGTTACTCACACAATTATTTTTGGTTTTAGTCAATGGATGGAGTCCAAGGAAGTCATAGTAACTTTTAGAATGATGTACAATGTGGTAAAGGTGGTGGAAATGAGAAAAAAATGGAATGTTGATAGGAGTAATAGATATCATGCTCATGCCAAATCAGTTTTCTAAAAATATGATCAACAACATATATATTAACCAACTCCCGGACTCAACAAAGAATAGAATGGTGATGAATGATAAGAGATCGATCAGTGGAGACCATGGAGAAAAGAATCCTAAATTTCCATCATGTAGGAAATGTGGAAGGAGACACCCAGGAAAGTGTCTCAACAGAACAAAGAAATTCTTTACATGCAGGAAAAAAGGACATAATGTGGAGAATTTCCGAGGAAAAATGAAGAGTACTATGGAAGAAAATAAAAATGGTCCGAAGAATCCATTTACATTCATTTTCCGTAAATGTAGGGGACCTGGACATTACCCGAGTGAATCCCCTATTCTATAGGATATTTTCTTGGTCAAAGAAGAAGCTATGTGAAAATAAATGGTTGGAGAAATGTTTAAAAGTATTAGTGATCCTTGTTGATGGGATTACTTTGGAATACTTTTCTTTTTTATTTGTAACCCAGTAGTTTTCCATGTGAGAATGATATTTGAGGAAGTATTATCTTTTTCCTTGTGGATATAATTATAAATAAAAATTTGGTTTTATATGATCACTGGGTTTGAGGCAATTACAAGTTTTTATATTTTGGGATGAAAATGAAAGGTATGAGATAACATTTCTGGTTAAAATTATGTTATAGTTATTTTGAGGAATTTATATCATTTTGGTAATGTTATAAAATATAGTTTTTGAAAAAGGACAACACGCAGACCGTGTGACAACCCGTCGCGTCGGACAAAGCTGTGGGAATCGAAGCCACAACCAAAGTGCGATTGGGATTTATCGCCTACCACTGGAATACGTGAAGTCCCTGGTTAATATGACTAATTATTTTTTGTTAAATGATTTTATTGATCAATAATACGTTGATTTGGATTCTTATTTCTTATCAAATGAATACCCTTAGTATAGGAAAATGATTTGGTGATTAAGTGATAAATGCTATTTTGGAATATGTTTGCTTTGTTTAGAACACTATATGCCCAAGGAAAATAGAATACTATGGGGTTTCATTGGAGGATTAATGGTGTATTTTTATGTACATTTTTATTGTGGATTTATAGCGATTTGGGTTATTTATTGAAATGATTAACCTATAATAGAGAATATGTGATTAGGTTAATTACTTTTAATTATGTGAATTTAAGAGTAGTTGATGTCATTTGGAGATACAATTTAACATGGAAGACTACATAACCAAATTCTTCTAAGTTTTGGGTTTCAATATTAGTTTGGATTATATTTAAGGATTTTAAGGACAATTGTTTATTGAATGGTATTTATTTATTTTGGGGTATTATTGGTTTAATTTTAGAAATTAATATTAGTGTTTCTTTCTCTAAAGGAATATCCTTTTGGGGGATCATCAGATCTTGTAATAACTGTTTTGGATTTGATTAATCTCTAATGACAAGGTAAATATATAGTTTATCCTTCGTGGATCATGTGATTCTATAGAAGTTTATTCTAGCTCTTCCAGTGGGACCAAGTCTTCTTGAATACTCATCATTTAAAAAAAATGAGTTAGTAGTTGAAATTTATTAAAGAATGAAACTCTACATAAAAAGTAAGTATATCTCTTTATGTTCTTAGTCAATCTCAAAAATGAATTCCTAATCTTTATGTAATGTAACTTAGAACAAAAAAAATGTTGTCTGTTTACTTTTCCTACTGGGAAACTAATGAACGTTTGTCCCATCACAAGTTCATGGTTTTCTTGTTGTTAACTTTCTCCTGATCATGTTTTATATCCCTCTCCATCAGAACTTGACACTTAGTTTATCATCCATATCTATGTTTTTCTACATGAACTCCTAGTATTGGTTATCTCGGGTGACCTTTGTACTTCTCTTTCTTTCTTTTAAAGTGATAATTTTATTGACACTTTTTCTGATGTGGGAATTTACATTATATTCCCAAGACCAATTTTAAAAATTGTGAGGACGTAATTTATTGAAATATGGGAGAATGTAACAACCCAAGCTTCCACGGTACACTTCTCTTTGAATAATACAGTAGCATGTGTTGTACACAACTTCGAGTTCTAACACACCACAACCAATCAAACTAGCCGTTGTGAATAGTAATACCCACTTTTTGAAAATTTATAAATTTTATCTTTCAAAATTTACTTCGTTTTTGAATTCGAAATATCGAAATTAGCTTAGGGTGAAATTTTGGTACTTTTCGGATAACTTTCATATTTTGATGAATAGTGAAAATTACTAAATTTTAATTAAAAACAACTTTTTGAATAGAAATAATTAATAGTGATAAATTATGAATTTTAGTGGATTTAAAGAATATTTATAATATATTTTTATCATTTAATACAATTTTTGTCATTGGACTTAATTTCACATTTAAACTGGACATAAACAAGTGTCAATCTTTTGATAGTTATTATTTCTTAAAAACGCGCTTTTTTGTTTTGACAGCAGGAATTAATTTTAAATTAATTTCTCCCACTTCTGTGTTTTGAATTTAGAAAAATGGATTCCATATTTAGAATCATGAGGTCCAAATTGTGTAAATAGGTAACTCTTATTTTTAGACATTTTGAATAACTACTTCGGTAAATATTTTATTTACCATGGTTAAAGGGTAAATCCAGTAAATAAGGGTAAAACAATAATATTATAATAATATTAATTTACCCTAAAACATGTAATAACCGTATTTTTTGATATATTTCTGACCATGGGCATCTTTGGGTCGATTTTGAGACCCCATGGAGCCACTTGTAAGTGATAGGGACACTTTATATTAATTAAGTTAAAGTAAATACAAAAATGACATAAGCATATATCTTTTAACAAAACAATTTTTACATAGGGTTATATATCTTATATTTTAGACTATAAATATTCATTAGAAATATAAAAAGATTTTATACATAATGGTATTTTATGTATAATTTTTAGACCTTAAATAATTAAATTTATTTATGACACAATAATGATGAAGTATTTTCCTTATTAATGAAAGAATCAAATAATTAGTATTATAAATGTTAAAATAAAAATAATTTTATAATTTTGATGAAATACAAGAATTTTACTGGTTAATATTACATATTAGTATTACCTAAATGAATTTTATTCTAATTAATAATGTTTTTATGACTTTAACAAAAATCAATTATTAAATAGTGTCAAAATTGACATAAATGAGTTTTTAAAACAAATTTATATTATTAATTCATATTATATTCCTAAAAATATAAGGTTAGGCCAAAGGACTTATATAATTATAGGTGTATCATTAATGTACCACTTTTTGGTCTCTTGGAAGTATATAGTAAGTTTATTAACTATATAATATAAAAATACAAAGAGACATGGTAAGTGTCAAACTAATTAACTAAGAGTTAAATATAAATGATAAGGTTAATATAGTGACCCAAACCTATCTAAAATCTATTTTATGAAAGGATTTAGACCCATAACCACCTTAGACATTTAATAATCAACTTTAGAGCCATTAGAAACCGAATATGAATTTATTATAAATTAATATTTTAAGTTTTTTCTAAAGATCCCCCCTCCCCCTTATAAAAGGACACCACTTCTAACCAATTATTCTTACCTTCAAAGCCTTTTGGTTTAGACAAAATCTGACCAAATACACTCTAAACTATCCTACCTTAATCCTATAGGTCTTTCTTTAGTCATAAATCCAACCTAATGATCCCTTTTGATCAAATCAAAAGGAAGAACCTGAAGAAAAGGTAATGTTTTCACCACCCTTTTTCAAGTTCCTTTCTTCTTCAACTTATTCTTTCTTTGTTGTTACATTATAAAATAATAACTCCGGTATCTTCTATATACTGTTATGTTATTATAAATATGGTACAACCATATTAAGTTTTCTATCCATCCTTTGAATGACATTTCACCATATGTGCGTACGTAAGACCTACCGTCTCCACGTCGAGGTGTAATTGTTATTCAATACATTATTATTTGGATGGGTATAATAATGATGTGTAATTCATGTAAATAATAAATATAACATGAAAATTATTCTTTATATATGATATACCATCCAATTATAAATTATTTTAATATCAAAATAATGATATTGTCGCTCGTGCATACGTACGGACTACCGTCTCCACGAACGCGATGAGATTCATTCCTCATCGTATCCATTCAAGTATAATTCTCATTTGATGATTACAAATGATTTTTAAAAAATTGATATCATTTTGTATATGAATAAGATACAACTTACATATAACAAAAACGACTTATGTAACAAAACATATAAAAGGAAATGAGTAAGTTAACACCCGAAATGACGATAATACTAAGATATTGTTAACAAAACAATGTTAAAAGATCATATATGATATCATATTAATATATCTGATCCTTTTATAATTCAATAAATTTTTTTCACCATTATACAGGAGGATAACCTACCCTTGACCAAGGAAAATATACCAAGTAAGGGGTTTCTTATCTCACTTTTAATTCCGTGAGATTTCCATTATTCACCACTTATTTATTTCATATGGTGTGTGTACTACCCATGATTGTATTCATTGTGTAATTTACTTTAATTTAGGTAAATTTACATCATCATTGTATTATCCTTATTTCATGGGTGTATGTTTCATAAGTTACCAAATCGACAAGGGAATTTGAAATTTCAGTTTCCACTCATTCGGATTTACACATACTTCATTGATTAATTTACTCCAAGATTATGCGTGGAATCACTATTCATTTTCTTATGTCATAATTTCAACTCCCCTTTCTGTGGATATACTTTTGATACACATAATCCCTCCATTTATAAATTCTCAAGTCATCGATATTAACTTGATAAGAGTAATTTTAACTCAAGCTCCATTTATTGAGTTAAACATCTAATTCATTGGTGTTGTTTTTACAAGAATATGTGTGAATATGCTTTGATTTTTTTAAACTGAATATCCAATTATATTGAGTGTATTTATATATTTCACACATAATTATGTCGATGATCTATCCTTAACCTAAGGATACAATCATTATGAGAGACTTCATCTCAATTTACATTCCATTGAGACTCTTTTGTTGTTATACACCAAATCACTTTTATATGGTGTATATAATGTACTTTGACTAGTATATCATGAATCCCTTTAATTCTCATGATATTAAAATTTTTTTATTACATCAATTATTTGTATTAAAGTTTCTCTCTTTTGGTTAGGAACTCTAAATAAAATATCATTTTAAAATGTTTTGAAGAGTTATTATTCTAAATCTTTCTAATTAATATCCATGTTTTAAAAATGGTTTTAAGAATTTATTTATATGGAAATTAAATTTTTAAAATTAAAATTTCTTTTTAAAAGTTTCAAATTGATATGGGACACTTTGATTCAAAAATATATTTTTGAATGGATTCTTGACAAATTGTGTGACTTTTAAATGATTTCAAGAAAAAGGGGGATATTTCTCTCTAATAGTTTTGATGATTATTTTCATCTATGTCAATATCCTTCATTATTCTCGATTGAGGTTAATCTGATACAATAAAATATTCCATTTTGTATTGAATGAGTTATGTTTGACTGTGGATTTGTTATTTTTTATACCATTCATGGTTTGTGGTTAAAATATTGACATTTCATATGCTGGTTTTAGTACAAATGTTTAAGTTATGTTTCAAGATTTTCATATGAGGAATTCATTGGACTTAGTAAGTGACGGGTGGAGCCCGCTATAGCTCCTCGATGCATTGGTAGGTCTCATGAGACAATCTAGGGTCTTGGCACATGGCTTTGAAAAAATATTATTTGTAGTCTTGGTACGAGGCCTTGACTATGTTGTTATGATAGTATGGCCTTATGCATTCCATCATTATGAAAGTGGTTATTGATATTTCATGTGGTTATTAGACTAGTATAATATCCATGTGAATAAGTAAATAGAATTATTTCATTTTATATTTTCCATATTATTCTGAAGTTCAAGTTTAAAAGGATTTTGTTTTAGTTATACATTGCCTTAAATGTTTTTCCTTATATATGAAAGTTTCTGCTATATTGTTATCCTTACTGAGCATCTAAACTCACCCATTTCAATGTTTTATTTTTCCCAAGATGTGAAGAAGTAATTTATGAATGACCTGTAGGGATAGTATGAGGGGATATGAAGACAAGATGTTGTTGTAGTTTTTTTTACTTTACGATGTAATGTAAGACTTATGAATATATCTAGTATTTCCAAGACTACTAAACTAATCAGTCTTTCAAGACTTGTTATTTTGTGATTATGCCAATGTTATGTAACAATTCACCGACTCTTGGTAATTGGGGCCGGGGCGTTACATTATCATCCATCCTAAATGTAAGGTTGATAGGTTATTTAGTGGTTTATAACCACATCTTTGAAAATAATTATACATAAAAGATTTTAGTAACTATGATGGAATCATTCAGTGTGATATCAATTTAGATCTGGATATTGGAGTTATCTATTAAATTCATGGTTTTTATTAGAAAATAAATATAGAATTTAATGGAAACTCTAAAATCCATGGAGAGAAGAGTATGGACATTTCTTTGAGCTTGAAGTGTGAATGGAAACATGAAGGAAACTATCTTATAGGGACTGGTAAATGATTTAAATGTGGAAATAATGTTCACCAGATAATCAAATGAAGGATTAATGGGAATAATTTATCTAATAATGCAAATTGAGAAAAAAATCCATAGAATGTACAACTCACAATTTAGTTTTTCAAATGCATGGAGTATAGGAATTTTGATAACCAGTTATCAAATCTAAATTTTAATTATGATGATAGATATTTCAAAATTCTTAATCCTGGAGACAAAGGAAAATATATTGTGATCACTATTTCTAATGAGCGATATGATAATAAGGTAGTTAATGGTACACTCACCTTCCACTCTAGAACTGTTAATGTCTTATTTGAATCTAGACATTCCAAATCTTTTATATTTGAATAATTTTGTACGGGTATCCAAGTAACACCCTAACAATTATATTTGTAATTAGTATTCAAACCCCTTATTGATACAATAGTTGCGTATCAAGTAAATGAATATTATTTGATTGATGTTTTGTGGAATTCACTTCATGAAAATCTATTAATTCTCCTCTGGTTGAATTCAATTTTATTTTGGGAATGGATTGTCTTTCTTTACATAAATCACACATAAATTACAAAGTAAATGAATTCATGTTTGATATTTCAAAGAAACCTATGATAATTTTTTTCTGATGATATATATAAAATTTGAATGTATATTGAATCCATTGTATTTGTCCTGATTCCAATTAAAAACAAGTTTTTATCTTGTATGGTTGGGGGGACTCAACATCAAAGATATTCATATTGTGTGGTAATTTTTTGATGTTTTTTTGGAATATTTTCATAGTCTTCCACGAAATCATGAAATAGAGATATCATGAGAACTCATACCGGGTGTTATGCCTATTTAAATGAATCCTTATAATATGGTATTAATTGATTTGAAAGAATTTGAGACGAAAATTCAGGAGAATCTTGACAAGGGATTCATTAAACCAAGTGTGTCACCTTGGGCTGGACATCCTATTTCTGTTAAAAAGAATGATGGATCAATGTGAATCTATATTAATTATAAGGAATTGAACTAGATAACATTCAAGAAAAATTATCATCTAACATGTATTTAGTACTTGTTTGATCAGCTATGCAGAGATCAATACTTTTCAAAGACTTACCTAAATTTTGAATATCATAAATTATGGGTCAACAAGGAGGATAAATCTAATAAATCATTCTATATAGGGTATGAAAACTATGAATATATTATGATTATATTTGGTCTTATTAATTCCCCTAATATCAAAATATATTTAATGAATATAATCTTTTGATATTACCTTGATTAGTTTGTGTTTGTCTTTATAAATGATATTAACATATATTTAAGGATCAAGAAAGATCATTAAGATCACTTAAATTTTTTTCTATAATCCCTAAAAAAGGATAATTTTTAATCAAAATTTACCATGTTTGAATATTGGATACAAAATATTTCATATTTTTGTTTATATAACATCAATAGAGGATATATCTGTAGATCAATAAAAGAATAATGTTGTGGAATGTTGCCCTGAACCAACAACTGTGACTGAGATACATACTTTTCATATATTATCTGGATATTGATGATTCTTTGTGGAGAATTTTTTATGATAGTATAATAATATCACTAAATTAACATGGATAGGTTCCATGTTCCTTAATTTATATGAATTATAAGAAAATTTATAGGAACATAAGAGAAGGTTAGTTAGAGAACCTATGATTATACAGTTATTTTGTCGAGAAGGGTTTATAATCTAAATAGATGAATATAAGAATATAATGGGATAAATTATCATATATAACGACATTGTTATATCATATTACCCATTCCAATTGACGGTACTTGAAAAAAATTACCCAAATCATGATTTGGGATTAGTTGTGGTAATATTTTCATTAAATATATGGATGTGTTATCTTTAAATAGAAAGATGTGATATATATATTGATCATAAAAGTTTACTATATATTTTCACAGGGAAATAATTTAATTTGAACCAAATAATATGGTTGTAACTGATTAATTATTATGACTGATCAATACATTACCACCATGGGAAAGTGAATAAGGTGATAGATACTCTGAGGAGAAAGGATCATGTTATCTTATCTATGATGAGGATCAAGAAAGGTAAAATTTATATATATTTACAAATAATTTTTCTTTAAATCTTTAAAGGGATAAATATTATCTTTTCCATATTAGTTTTTAACCATATATATATGTGAGGCTTAAAGAGGCTCATAAGAAAGATGTGGAACAATAGAATAAGGTGAGAAATTATCCTTTGTTTAACCATGATTATGATAGAATGATAAGGTTTAGGAATCAAGTATGTGTTCCTTCCATACAATATTTAAGGAATGAGTCATTGGATGAGGCTCATAGTTTATCATTCCTCTACTCATTTTAGAAGTACAATGCTGTATAGAGATCTAAAAGAGTATTTTTTTCAATATAGCATGAAGAGAGATATTTCAAAGTATTTGTCTTCGTTCTTAGTATATATGAGAGATAAGGGTAAGAGAGAAAATCCTAAGGGGATGTTACAACCATGAACCAAAATATAATAGAAATGGGAAAACTTCACCTTATACTTTGTCGTTAAACTCCCAAAAAAGGCTAAAGGCCATAATGTTATTTGGTTTGTAGTCAATCAACTTACAATGTTATCACACTTAATTTCTATAAGATAATATTTATATATGGATTAATTTTCTAGGATATATATTAAAAGGTGGTAAATTTTGAGGGAGTACAAAATTCTCTTATATCTGATTGGGATCCACGTTTTACATTCAATTTGTGGAAAATAATTCAACAAGATTTGGAGGAACATGTGAAATATTGGGACATGGTGGATTTTTTCTTTGAGGATATCATTAAGGAAAATACAGTTATAGAGGTTAACTCCATGGAATGGAGATTATTTAGAGTAAAAATCTCTAACTATTTTAAATTTTTATGGAATGATATGATATTTTTTATGAGGTTTGATCCATATATATCATGGATTTTGTTTTCCCATTTCTCTATAAAAGTGATTTTGAAATAAAAATAATGATTGGAAGTACCAATAAAAGACATATTTTCAGTCTGATATAACTATTCACACACCATAGGACATACTGAGATATTATTCTATGGATTTCGTATGTGATTGGGATCCAAATATTCCTCTAGTTGAATTTTCTTACAACAATAGATTTTACTCGAGAATTTATATTTCTCCTTATGAATAACTCTATAGAAAGTAGTGTAGAAATGCAATGTTTTGGGATAAACTTAGGGAAATAAATCTTTTGGGACTTTAGCTTGTTGAGTAAATATAAGATAATGTTAGAACTATTCAATAGCACATCAAGGTATCTCAGAGTTGAAATAAATGTTATATTGACAATCATCAGTGTTATTTAGAATTTGAAGATATTCAGAAGTTTATTTATTAAATTTTTCCATGGAAGAAGGTAATGAGATTTTTAAATAAAGGAAACATAGCCCCCATGTATATTTTCCATTTCAGTATTCTTGATTGATTAGGGAAGATATCTTATCACCAGACACATCTCCCAAACCTCTATCAAGTTCACGATGTGTTACATGTATCTCTCTTGAGGAAGTACATAATAAATATTTAATATGTACGGAAATCATAGGTCATACTGTTGGATCATGATCTTTCCTACGAAGAATAAATAGTATAAATCTTGGATCATAGAGATAAAGTGTTATAGAACAAGAATAATCACCTGGTTAATGTTCTCTAGAGGAATCATAAATTTGAATAAGTGACATATGAATCTTATCATGTGATGAAATAGATATTTCCTCATTTTTTTGCATCCAAGTAATGAAATTTCAAGAAAAAAAATCATTTTAATTGGGGAAGAGTGTGACACCCCTATATTTTCTAACATATTCTTTTATAAATTAATTTAATCTCTTCGATAGCCTACAATACACGGATCCCTAAGTCTAAATGAATCATAATATATTATACTATTATAAACTAGTTATTATATTGTAATTTATAAATAATACTACTTAAATTATGAAATCAATATGTTTTACACATGTATAAAATAAATTCATTGGTTATCAATCGATTCTAAATGAAAGTAAAAATAATTTGAACGTAAAAGAAATGATTTTATAAGAAAAGGTTTTTATGCATGCGATGCGTTTTTACATTAAAAAATTAAATTAATCAATATTGGTGAATTCTTGTAATGAAATTTATATATTATATATTCAATCATATTTTTTATCATTTATATACTTTTTTTCTAGCATTAAATGATATTCAATCTAGTTTATTCATAAAAACATATTTTTCTAAAAAGAAATTTAGGTGCATTTTTTCACATATATTAATATAAATATTTTCAAATGCTAAGAAATGTATCTAAAAAATTAACATTAAATTATAAATCAATATGGAAACATTATCTTATAGTGAATTTTTGATAATTTTCTGAAAATATTATTTTTTTGATTAATACTGAAAAATAATGTTTTTATTACAATTTTTTTTAAATAACATTCCAAGTTCCATTTTTTTAAATGGTTTAAAATAAAATCTAGTTAAATTAAATTTTATTTAATCCAATTTATGTATATGGAATCAATTTGATATTTAATTTTGATATAAAAACATGTTATTCCTAATAAAATATTTCTTTGGAAAACCGTTTTCAACACATTTTTTGGATTTGATATTAAATTAAATTATTAAAATTATATATATTTATTTTGATAATATGGATTAAATATTTATAATTTACCAAATTAATATTAGTTAATATGGTAACCTTAATTTTTTTCATAATAAATCATAAAAATAATGAAAATATGTTGTCGTAGTTATGGGTAAAATGTGCTTACAAGGTGTTAAACTAAAAAGATAAGGGTTAAAATAAAATAAAAACTTTTATAACTTGTAGTGTATGGATATATTTTGACCTTATAATATCTATGGTATTGTAATGGTACATTTCGGGGAAATATTATAATAGGACATTGAATTATTTGATTCTTTTTCAAAATTCCAAGTGTGTCTTATCCCCCACTTATAAAAAGACACTGCCTCTCTAATCCTATTAAAACTTAAAGAGCCTTTTAGTTTCAACAATTATTTCCAAAATAAATTCCTTACATCCCTCACCATTCCCTATATTATCTTTTTTTGTTTATAAAACTATCTGAATTAGGCTTTCGGTATAAACCTAACGTGGTTATCCGAAGAAGTGGTACACTTATGAACCATGAATTTTTGTTTTATTTATTATTATTCCTCTAGAACATACTCAATAACCATTATGAAATAATTACACAAATTTATTCCATATAAAGTGATTTTATTTTTTTATGTAATAACCTATACCCATCTCATCTTCAATCAAATGTGGAACAAAACTGTAGATTACGTGCACGATGGACCACCACCTCATAAACCCATGTAATTAATTTTCCATAGACTCCTATCATAGATGGGTATAATTATGTATTTAATATATATATATATATATTATATTTATGAAATAATTATTGTTATGGAAATATAGCATCACATATACCTTCTTACATTCTAATCTGTTGGAAAGCGATAACATCACTTATGTGCACGTGTGGACTACCACCTCCATGAAGCGATGTGGTATGTTTTTAATTATCATGGATGGTAATAATGAAATATTTAATGTATATATATTATATATTTTATATAAAAACTATTTCATAATGTCAAATTATTATTTAACTTTATATTTTTCTTCCATCTAAAAAATGGAAATGACGTTCATACATATGTGCAGTCTAACTTCTGCATGAATGGTATAATTCATTTTTTATCTCTAAATTTTATAAATGAATCTAAATATTTGAATAATGAATATATAAAATATTTATATAATGATGAAATTTTTTTATATTATGTAACCATAATCAAATTACAAGGATGAGAACTACTGAAAAAAACATACATGAAAAATGAAGATGTTATCACCCTGAGCATTGATTTTAATAAAGAATTTTTAATAAATGAGCGAAAAAGGTTTTTATTAAATAATATATTTGTATGATATATATGAGTTTTATTCTATATAAAATGTATAATAAATATATATTTAATTTTTTGGGATTTTTTAACATATGTGGAGGAATTCTGACCCGATGTAATGGATTTTTATCTCACTTTTACATCTGTGAAACACATGGAATATTCACCACCTATTTATTTTATATGGTGTATATAATATCCATGAATTTATTTTGTGAGGATTAGTATAAAAATTATAGGATATAAATATACATAAAAGTTTCTTTCTATCATGGGGATTATGATTTAGAACTTACCAAATCGGTAAGAGTTTTTTATTACAGTCTCATTTCTACCGGGATTGTTTATAATTAAGTTTTTGATTAAGAAATTTCATGATACAAATTTCAAGAAATTCAAGATTTTTATTCTACTATGGTAATTTCAATAGGTTACATGTTTTTATTTATTTTTCCTCTCTTTAATAACTTAATAAACTAAAATAATGTTTTCAAGGGAAAACACGTTATTCCCCTCTTTAGTCTAAAATCCTTTTTCTTCAATATCCATATTTTATAAAACTATTTTTAAGAAATTTTATAATATTATAAAATGATTTTTTAAATTCACTTTTATCAATGTTTTAATTTTTAAAAAATGTTTTAAAATGAATCTTCATCTTTTTTTCTGAATGAGGTACTTTTTCCTTTTTACTAAAAATTCGAAAGGAATATTTGTTATAACTTATACGACATGTCAAAATATTTCACACCATCATGACCACTCAATGATTTGAAGATCCAATTTCATGTATTCATGGTTTTTCATGGTATTTTTTTAGTATTTTGGAATTTTCTATATTTTAAATAAGTAATTTCAATAAAAAAAGATATTTTCCCCAAGAAATGTTCCTAGTGATCTTTAACAAAAAATTTCATCGTAGATGATATTATCAAATATTTAATAATCTTTAATAAGGACATAATACAATGATTCCTTCCTTATTATTTCTCTAGATGGTTTATAATCATGATAAAAATATGTTTATGAACCCCATTACATTTAAAAGAGTTATACTAGGATGAAATAACTTTGAAAACCATTTTCTTTTAATGGTATATAATTTAATGAATCTTTTATAATTTTATGGCACAGAAATGTATGATATTAATTATTCTATTTGATTTCCTATAATTATAAATTCCTTCAATTAATTGGGTAAATATGAATATCTCATGAGATAAATATGAATATAATGGGGAGTGGTCCCAATTTAGTAAGGGACTCTATCCACTCTGATAGTATTGGGAGTAAAGGTTGACTAATATGATAGTTTGGGGAGAAAAATCATTATACTATGACATCCTTGTAAATGAGCCTTTACTATTAAGAAATGGATTTTCTATGCATATTAATATGACACAAATCTATGTCTTATGATAATGTTATGATATCATGGATTAATTTCTTTAATTCCTTTAGGATACATGTTATATGATCCACAAATAATTTTACCATGAATCATGATTATGATCTATGATATATAGGGTGTGGTTTTTCAAATTTTATGTTCATGTTCTGATACCATTATTCTCTTGTTATGTTTAAGTGATGATTGATAGGTATCATGTTTACCCTTACTAATCATCTAATATCTCCATTTATTAGGTTTCCTTTCCACATGTTATGATGGAGAGCGTTAAGTATGATATATATAAGAATAGTTATAATTATGAATTACTTAGTGGGAGATGATATAGATATATTTTGATAAATATTATAATGTTCCCATGTTTTCAAATGCACGAGACCTATAATATTGTAGCATGGATTGCTATGTTTTGAAATTAATATTCATATAATAAGACGTAATATCTATATATGAAAAGTACATGTCACTATATAATGGAATACATATGATATAAAAGTCTTGAGATATAATTTATAATGAGATATCAAAATAAATAATTCAGGTAAGACTATTAAACTCATATATATTTTTTATAATAGGAATATCCTTAATTGTGAGTTTATTTCCAACCATTTTAGTCAATAGTCACTATTTATTTAGTATAACGACCTATTTTATATAATTGTTTTCCAAAGGGAGTTCATAATCATCCATGAATTTATAGTCTATCATAAGTTTATATATAATGTGATTTTCATATTTGAAAAATTAATTATTCATCTTAGTAGAGAGTACCAATCAATTTCCAAAATCACATTAAACTCAAATAAAGGAATAATAATAATATTTTAACTAGGATTTTTTTTTCAAAATTAAATTTGGGATGCAATAGTCATATATCTCAGAGTTTTTCTATTACAAATAAATACCAAATCATTGAAGTAGTGATTTAATGTTCCTATAAAACATCTTAGATATAATAAAGTTCCAATGATCAAACTCTAAAAAGACATCCACATCTCCATAGTGGATGATAATTGTACCTTAATTATCATTAAGGATATCAACATTTTTCTTAGTATAATACTTTCATTGTTACCTTAATTGAGGAGGTTGATGATGCTCATCATCCTTATTAACCCTTTTATTTGTACATTGAATTAGATAATTCCCATTTTCCCAAAATTCATTGAACTATTAGTGGTACCTTAAGATGAACTTTATTTAACTTCACTATATTAAAAAAACTCTTCATTTTTCTTTTAAATTTGTTTTCATATATTCTCCTTTTATAGACACAATACATATTCTCTATCCTTGCATGCATTTCCTAGGGTTGTTCTTCCTATATTCTTAAAATGTAGGAGATTGGCTATTTTTTCCTCATCATCATTGTCACCAAAAATTACAAGACTCTCTATATATCTTCTTTAGTGATTTTGGGAATTTAACAATGTTCATATTATAAATCAAAATTCATGAGAGTTGGTTTTTTATAATCACATTATTTTCCACTCCAATTTAAACCTCTTCTAGTTTCTCATTTATAATATCACTATATTTCCATCACACCCATGATTTAATTGGTTTTTCCTTCCTCCAACCCATACTTAAATAAAGTAATGTAGAGTTATGTTAAAATTAGTAATTTCATAAAAAGGAAACTAAAAACATTGAAGAAGTTATTTATAAATTTATTTTATAATCTAAAATATTAATCTTTATATTTTAATATTGGTTATAAATTTTCATTTCATATTTGGTTCTCTAATATAAATATATTGAAATCTTTTGTAATAGTTAATGAACAGAATATATATTAACATAGTAATATCCCTAAGATTTTTAAAAAAGGTATCAAGTTTAGTCTCTTTTCCATGAACTAGGGAAATATAAAGTTAATACTAAACTATCATTTTTAGGGTTATTACCCCTAGGTACATTTTTTTGAGACTTCATCGAAATGTAATATCTAGCTAGGGATGTCACTAATAGGAAACCACGTAGTTTCCACTTAAAGAAAATTTCACAATTTTTTTATATACTTAATTGTATCCCTAGAATCTTTAATAAGGGTATTTTCACTAAATTATGTTTTCATAAATCTAGTTTTCCAGATTTCAACTAAATTTTCTGTGATAGAAACTATAAAAACCTAACTCTAATAATTTTCAGTTATTGATTATTTTAGAACATTGATATAAGAAAAAATGGATCACATCTCATAGTATAACATTTTTTAGTATTCTTGAGATACTAGATACATATAATATTCTCACATTACATTATAAAATATGAAATAAAATATAATATTTAGTTAAAAAATTAGTATTTCCTCCCAAAAATAATACTTTGTTAACTTCAGGGTACCCTGGTGATAAGAAAAAAACCAATGGGTGATCTCAGATGACAAATGACTGAAAATTTACAATGTACGCTATCATATAATAAATATTTCATGAATAATATGAAATGGATAAATAATAATAAAATATTCCATATAAAGATTCAAATGATATTGAACTATTTCTATATATAGTTATATAAACAATAACATTGATATCAATAACTAATTTTATTGTGATTGAATAAAAAACATCATATATCGTAAATCATACCGTAAAGGCCTCATTAGAAGACATTACAAACATACATTGAAGGATCAATGCTAAGAAATCATAAATAATTTGGAAGGAATACCATAAATACCTATGCTATTTTCTTGTATGAAAAATATTGATGCATCAATGGGAATTTATAGGTCCTTCCAGTCACTCAATATGTCTAATTCATTCCCCATATGAATAAAATGAATAAAATGAATAAAATAAAATGTATAATCATTATTCCAAATTAATATAAAATAATTGGTATATGAATAAAAACATATGGGATTTCAATACCATAATAAATGAAATAACATGATCATAATCGATCCAGATAAAGAAAGTGACAGGTTAAACATTGAAAAATAAAATTTCATTTGCAATCAACAAACATTAGAATTTAAATACATCCCCTAATCAATAAATGGTATAAAAGTTTCCTCAAACATCCTGAGAAATAAGTTATGTGGTTAAACAATAAATAATAAACTTTCCTTATAAATCCATGAAAATTTGTATGAAAATATAAACATATGAGATATCAATACCATCTCTAATTAATAAACATGATAATAAGATCATTAGACATAAAAAAGGTATCTAGTAACATGAGGACATATAAAAATTTAAATATAATATATTTTAAGGATGTTGAAAAATATGAAAATCACCTTTAAAATAGGAACACTTTGAATGATACCGTATAAGGAAGGGAAAAGAATTGTATAGATTGATTCCAAAAATTCAGTTACCCAAATAAAATATTTCACATGAGAATTTATCGGGTGATTAATGAAACATTAATCCAATAGAGGAATATACTTTTGAGATAATGAAGAAAATTTAATCCAAATCATAAAAATAGATTTCATAAAACATTTTTAGTGTTATCATAAAAAGACAATGTTTTGAGTCACTTTCAAAAATCATTTTCTAGAAGGTAACATGAAAAACCATTTGAAAAAAACAATTTTAATGAAATCATAATTATAAAGTCTTGAAAATGACATAATTTTTTCAATAGTAAATGTATATTGGAAGTTAAAAGATGTGATTTTGAAAAGAATTTCCTTTTAATATCTTAAAATACCTTTATTGGATTCTCACATCATAAAAAGAATAAAAATAAAAAAAAAATTATTTTAAAAATTAATTAAGAGAAATAAGAAGATCACTTGAGAAAATACATATTTGTGTTTAAAAATATTAAATGATTTTTTAAAATCAATAACATAGATAGGGAGTATTATTATTTATTAATGTTGACAAGGTTATTCTCAAAAAATAAAATTTTTATGAAGAATTAAATCCATTAATGGTTAAGAATTTATATATTAGTGATTTGAAAATTACTTTATGTGAAGGAAATTTAAATCCATAGTAATAAAAGTGGAAGAAAAATATAAACCAATCAAAGGGTAGAATGTACAAACCTATATGATTAATGTTCAATAAGACTGATCATAACACAATTAAATGAAATTGAGTTATCAAAAAACATTCGAGTTTAGTAACACATGGATCAAAAGGGTTGGAAGGAGGGATTTATGAAAAGGATTATAAATCCCACAAAAGAAAATTTATTAATATGAATTGAATCCAAGAGGGTTATATCTAAACATTATAAAAAATAATAGTTTTTTAAGAACCCGGTTCTCCTTTGAGGTACGAGTCTTCTTTTTTCCTTTTCTTTTTTACGTTTTTTTGAGAAAAAGTTAGAAAACTGGTCATTTCTTGAGATTTCCGGGTTACACAACATGTAATCCATAGTACATGTTGTGCGTATGTTAGGAATGTACTGAACACATGTTGACTAAGTACATGCCATGCGGTTACCATGTAAAAATATTATACTAAACATCACATAGTTTTACATAACACGCTGTATATTTTACTTCTCATGTACCCGATGAGTCTTAGCCATGTGTTGACCTGTGTAATGTGTCTAAGCCTTGTGATGACTTGGAAACCCACATAAGTCAGACTATAGACAAGATATGACATGGCGTGTAGTCCTTAATACACACTATGTACTTTTATTTTTATTTATTTAAATGGGAGAGTGTTGCATCTCTTTTCTGAAAACATATTCTTCTTCCCCATTTTCGGACTATGATACTTCGGGTGGCCGAGAATGTTAATTCTCCTAGATTCTTCATCTGACGTCCGTTCATCAATCTGTCGATGGCTACAGGATCACATCAGGAAAGATAAACCCATGCACCATATTTTATTCTTGTTACTTTGCCTCACATGTTATAGTTTCCATCTCAGTATAATTGATGAGGTTCGATAGAAATGTAGTTCTATGAAGATCAACTTCGAATTGAAGCTCGATACCGAATGTGACTACGTCTACAAGTTTAAGTTAGATGGTGCATACCCTGTTTTGGTTTTTTTATGGTCATTTGGGGGTTGCATCTTTTTAGAACAGTGTCAGGTATTGAGAGAGAACCATGTTTCTTTATATTGAATTTCATGTATGCCTTATGGGATGCTATTGGACAGTCCCTTAACTTTTTATGCTCTAGAGAGGCCTGGTGAGAGGTTGTTTCTCATTTTTAGAATTTTGTATGGAGATTCCAAAATGGTTAAAATTGAATTGTTTTGATTAAACTACTGAGTTTAAACTGTTTAAGCATGATTAAGTTTGTTAGAGGATTTCAAACCCTCATATATGGTATGGTACAACACATGGCTAGTGAAAATCAACTATTTAAATTTTTTTCTTATTTAAAGTGATTTTTTTGATTATATAAATAAATATATCTATGTGTCTTTGTGTGATGATTGATATTTCATATGCTGAAACCATTGGGGTTGTGTTGGGAATGAACTGGATATTCTTGAGTGATGTTGATTATAGGTTGACCTTGGCCAGGATTACTTGAGTGGTTTTACAATAGGATTGGGTGTCATGGACGTCAGTTTGAGGCAGTGTAACTTTCAGGTTGGGTGTGGCCCAAGATACATAGATGGAGAGGCCATCATACTTGAGAGACATGGTCAAAGGGACACGACGAGTCAGAGATGTTGTGGCTTGATTTATTTATTTTCAGATTACATGCAATATCCCGCCCCATCTCATTGGCTAGAGAGGGAGGAGGAATGATAGTTTCCCTAAAGCGACGTTTTCAAGGTGGTAAAGGCTGGAAAAAAATTCCGAGGGCTTTGAGAATAAAATGGGGAACAATTTTCCTTTGAGACAAAACCAACCAAACCAAACGATCCACTATCAACAAACTATATGATGTATGTCAACAAAAAAACCAACTCATAAATTACAAAAAAGGAACCACACTATTCCACAATACAACCCAAAAACCAATACAAACACACACAATATTAGAGTACTATATGGAAGGAAAAAAAGAGACCCAAAATAAACCAAGACACACTCTAAAGCTCCACACCAAGATCCATGCTCCAAGAACCACCACATCTCCCACGCATCACCACAAACCACTAGAAATAAAATGCTTTACCTCTACCTATGTCTCGGAATACGAAATCTTCAAAAGCACCAATGTTCCAAGGCAGAGGGTGAGTACTAATACTCAGTAGGTTTTACCAAAATGACTTCCCTATATACTTCACTAGGATAAAATTGTTAGCAAATTCATATAAAGAAGTTTATATAAAATAATCACAAGTGCAACCATTAACATGATCCAAACATACCCTTACCAAGCCACCTCACCCAAACTATGAAACCCAAGGGAATCCAACAATCATTCCATAAACCATCTCACCATTTAACATTAGTACATCAATTTCAATATTTAAAATCAATGCACAATAAGACAACCAAAATGGTGGAGCTTCTATCCAACCCATTCACCCATTCCCACTAGTGGTACCCCCTCCCACTTATCCTTTGATGGTGGGAATTCTATCCACTATCCATCCCCTTATTATACTGCTGCTTCCCACCCAATTCCACAAAATATTCCAATAATCCATAACCAAGCATATAACCCACCTAGGCCACATGACATCCAAATAATCATTTTCATCAAATGCCAATCCCCTTCAATAACTCACCCATTTATTGAAACTACCATTTAATAATTTTCCATGCCAAACAACATTTCAATAAAACAAATTTTTTTGAAAAACCTCTTCTATCAACCATTTTCACAAATCAATCCTATATATCCATTTTAAAATCTCCATTATAAAATCCACATTAAGAGCATTTAACCCTATAACCCCCTTTTCCCAAAAATCCCCAAAAACATCACCAATGAGATTTTCAAAAAATTTAACACATAAAAAAGACAATTAATTATCAAAAAAATTAATTATAACCAAGATTCATGTTCTAGAAATGTGGGGTCAAGAGAGAAGCCACCATCCTTTATGGTTCTGAAAAATTCGACCCACAAGCATCCACACCCAAAATTCGGGCAACCACTCCACTACAACCGCCATAGATCCCCTTCCCTATCATCCAGAAGCCTTAAAATCAACACCCAAGGATACAAAAAACCCTAGATCTACATGAAACAGTTGTAGATCTAGAAAACCAAGAAATGGGGAATAGTATATCTAGAGGAATTCAATGAGAAACCAAGATAAGAGACTTACCCGAGAGAAAACACCTTCAAACCACCTTGAAAACCCTTTAATTTGATTCCAAAACGTGTGGGAGATCCCCTAAAACCATTTAGAACCAAAAATCCTGAGTGAGGCTCGAGTAGGAGAGAGTTTAGAGTGAAATAGGTCATGCCTGAGGGAGCTAGGATTTAAAAACCCTCCCTTTAAGTGGATGCACAATTATTCTGCATGGTTTAGAAAACTGTGCGCTAACTGTGCAAAATCCACTTCCTTGAGAGAGGGGGTCTGCATGGTTTCCTCACACGGTTTGAAAAAACATTCACAGGCTGTGCGAAGCCTACTGTCTCCCCTTTCACGGTTTCCTAGAGGACCCGCACGGTTTCCCCTAATCGTGTGCACTTAGAAGAGCCTCCAAACTTATTCAAAACCATTCCAAACTCTCAAAACCTCTTCCCAACTCATCCCAAGCACTTTAAACACATAAAAGGCATAAACATAGGCTAAATACCTCAATACAGGGGTGCTATATTCTCCCCACCAATGAAATTTCAGTCCTAGGAATGTAGGGAACCATTTATTTTCCGAAAGAGCTTGAGCCATTGCTCGACCACCTCCTTCTCCCACACCCATGTCTCCTCTTGAATCTGACCATGCTTCCAAAAAACAAAAACTAAACCGATTATTTTTACCATGAAACAATTTCTATTGCCTATCCACAAACCACACTGTCACATGCACCAAGGAAGCATCCGGTTCTATCTCAACATGATCCCAATGAATCACATGGTCATGATTCAGATGATACTTTATCAATTGCAACACATGAAACACATTGTGCACTGTACAAAACCATGGTGTTAAATCCAAATGATAATCCACCTCTCCAATCTGGCCATGTATCTCAAAAGGCCCAATATACCTCCGAGATGACTTACCTTGCTTCCCAAACTAACGTTTTCCCAACCTAGAAGAGATTCTAAAAAAAACATGATCACCCACCTCAAACAATACTGGTAGTAAATGATGGTCCGCCTACGATTTCTAAAGACATTGATCCATCTCCATACTCTTTCTAATAAACTTTATTTTCTCTATAGTCTTTTAGAAAAGGCTCGGTCCGATCATCGAAGTCTCACCTGTTACTACCCATCATAGTGGAGCACGACAAGGACACCCATACAAAGCCTCAAATGGAGCCACAATTATCGAAACCTGATAACTGTTATTATATGAGAACTCAACCAACAACAATTTCTCCCCCCATGAACCATAAAAATCCATCACAAAATCCCTTAACATATCCTCCAATGTTTTTTTTATCCTATCGGATTTCCCATCCGTCTGAGGATGATATGTCGTGCTCATAATCAACTATTTCCAAGGGCTTGCCGGAATGATTTCAAAAAATGAGTTGTGAACCTCAGATCTCCATATGATACAATTGAAACTGGAACACCATGCCTCTTCACCACCTCTCAGATATAGATTTTGGACAGATCCTCCACCATATGAGATTCACGAATCGGGATGAAATGGGCTGACTTTGTGAGCCGATCTACAATCACCCATATGACATCTTGATTCCGGACCACTCTTGGGAGACCCATCAAAAAATACATTGCTATCTACTTCCATTTCCATACTAGGATAGGTAAATACTACAAAATTCTTATTGGACATTGATGCTCTACCTTGACACGCTGACAAGTCAAGAATCTTGAGACAAACCTGGACACATCCCTCTTTATACCAGCCAACCAAAATTGTGCCTTCAACGCCTTATACATTTTCTTAATTATAGGATGTACAACACACTTGGAGTGATGATAAGCCCTAAGAAGTTCCTCCCAACAAGCCACTAGTACCACCATCTGATTCAGAAAACAGAAGACTGAATTCCAATTTAGTTCCCATCCCTCAATGGTCTCCCCACCATTGAGTTTTGACCTCATCTCCATACACTCGGAATCTAATATTTGTCCCTCTTTAACCAAACCAAACAAGTTAGGAACCAACAAAAATGGAAATAAGACCGCTCTGTCACCACAATCCTCATATTCCAACCGCATGTTGACTATGACCGGCATCAATTTCCACCGATCTGATATCTGTTTCACCACTTGAGCATATGATTTTATACATAATTCATCGATCACCAAAGTTCCATTACCTATTGTGTACATTAAGTCGAAATCAAACATCTGGAGATATTCTATCCATCTCGTTTGAGTCAAGTTAAAATCTATTTCTGAGAAGATATGTTTTAAGATCTTATGGTCATTAAACACTATAAATTTCTCACCGAAGAGATAATGACGCCATATTTTTAAATCTTGAACCACTACCGACAACTAAAAATCATGTTTTGGGTAGTTCTTATCATGAAACCTCAACCGTCGTGATCCATACACAACCACATGACCCCCCTACATGAGAACACACCCAAACCCTGACCCTGATGCGTCACAATACACCAAATACCCTTTCTTTGGTTCTGGTAATACCAAGATTGGTGTTTATGTAATGCGCCCCTTTAAAACTTAAAAGAATATCTTTCACTACTCATCCCATTGAAATGGGATATTCTTCCATGTCAAAGCTGTCATCGGTGAAGGAAATTGTGAAAAATCACAAACAAAATTATGATAATACCCAGCTAGATCAAGGAGGCTCTGTATCTTAAAAATATTTATTGGTGGTTTCCTTGAGATAACAGCCTCTATCTTTTCCGGATCAACTGAAACACCCTTATTAGAAATAACACGGACACAGAAATGAAACTCTTGTATCCAAACATCACACTTTGACAATTTCTCATACAACCGATGATCCCTCAAGATCCCAAACACTATCACCAAGTGATTCTAAAGCTTTACCCTTGTACTCGAAAACACTAGTAGATCATTAAAAAATACCCCCACAAAAGAATCTAGATATCTATGAAACATCTGATTCATCAATTCCATGAACACTGCTAGTGTATTTGTTAGACCAAAGGGCATAACCACATACTCGTAATGACCATATCTACTTTTGAAAACTGTTTTCGGAATATCCACCTTGATCCCCATCAATTAGTGATATCCTAACCTCAAGTCAGTCTTGGTGAACCACTGAGCTCCCCTCAACTGGTCAAACAAATAATTAATGCATGGAAGTGTATATATGTTCTTTATCGTAACCTGATTAAGTATATGATAATAAACATAGATCCGTAAGGTTCTATCCACCTTATTAACAAACAGAACTAGCAGTGCCTACAGATAAACGCTCATCCAGATGAACCCTTTGTTTTCTAACTCTTATAACTTCACCTTTAATTCCCTTAATTCTTCTAGTTCCATTCGGTAAGATGACAGTGAGATAGTACTAGTCTACAAAAGGAGATCAATTTTATACTCTACTTCTATCACGAGCAAAAATCTTTAGAATTATTTGGAAAATAAATCCATAAACTGATCCAAAAATGTTGTAAGAACACTCTAAAAAACCCTTTCCACCAATTCCAATAATTAGGACTCTAACTGATACGAGATCATGCCAACAGTTGGTGCCAAAAAAAATTCACCTAACTTTTCATTCTTCTCCCCTCTAAATTGATGTTCAACCCCATCCTCTGCTGTAAAACTAACCGTTCGTGCATAGCAATCGATGTGGGAATTAAACATCACCAACCAATCCATTCGTAGGATTATATCATAAGCATCCATCTCAAGCACCGAGAAATTCCACATCAATTCAATGTCACCCAAAACTAAGAAGCATTCTCTATAGAAGAAAGTTCGACACTCTATTTGACCCATAGGAGTTTTTGATTTCAAAATATAATGCATCATTTCGACCATTAATCCCAACAAATTAACAATATGAGAAGCAACAAAAGAATACGAAGCACCCATTTCAAATAAAGATTAAATCAACATTGAATTTAAAAGATATGTACCTTGCACTATAGATGGTCCCAACTGACCATCCATCACCGCATGCTAATCTCCAAACAACTACTGACATGCCACACTCTACCCCTTATTACCCTTATTAGGTGTCGTGGTATTCTAAGAATCACGATGACCCACTTTACACTATTGCTGAGGGGTATGCTGCTGCCACCATCTTGTCGAGAAATAAGACCCATGTGACCCCTGAGGAGTGTCACAGACATGTGACCTTGGAGAATTTCAACAATAACACTGCATATGCCCCATTTTCTTACAATTATGACACGCTCGAGGTTTTTCCATACAATCCCGCTTGATGTGGCTCGTAGAACCATAGTAAAACATCCCACCTTACTCTGAGGTTTTGGAGGAAGATTCACTGATCCTGTAGTTGGATTCTGAGCTGCACTCCTACATTGGAAATAAGTGTCCCTCTTCCACTTGAACCCAACATTTGAGTTCCCACTATTTCCCATGGGTAACAACATACTTCCCCTACCTGTAGCCCCAAAAATATCCCACTCATCCACCTTAGCTCCATTCACCATTTCCGTGTAGTCATCTATACACAACACCACTATCTTGGAAAAAATTTCCTAGTTCAACCCAAAATCAAAACTTTATGCCTTCAATGATGTACTACCAGCCACCTTGGGTGAAAACCACACTATGTTCATAAACATAATTTCATATTTCTTCACTGCCATGTTCCCTCGCTTTAAACTGAATAAATCCATTGTACTCTGAATTATGAACGTATGAGGGTAGAATTTATTATTAAACAATTCCTCAAACCCCTCCCATGTCACACTTTGGTCCATCCCAGCTTGGACTGCCATCTCCCACCATTAAAGGGAAAGATCTTCCAACATATACATGTCTGGTTTCACTTTCATCTCTACTAGTGTTCCCAAGAAGTTAAAAATCTAATTAATTCTATTCAACCATGCTTCAGCTCTATCTGGATCTGAATCACCCTAAAAGATGGGTGGATTCTGACTTTGAAACTAAATTGCCTGATCCATATTCCTTGGTTTTTCCAATTTTTCTAACTTCCTACTACATAGAAAACTTTCACTATACTTTTTACTAGTTTCTGGTTCACATGGGGCTCAGGTGAAACCAAATTTTCAGAAGCCTCCTCCGGTTGGTCTCTACGACACCTTCCCAATACCATTTCTATCAACAAAACAACCACCTCATACATTATCAAAAAGGAACCACACTATTTCACAATACAACCAAAAAATGAATAAAACCAAACACAATATCATAGTACTATGCGGAAGACTAAACAAGAGACCAAAAAAATCCAAGACACACTCCACAGCTCCACACCAAGGTCGTTGCTCCAAGCACCACCACATCATCCAAGCATCACCATGAACCACTAGTAATGTGATTCTTTACATTTACCTATGTCCCATAATACGACATCTTCAAAATTACCAAAGTGAAAAAGAAGGGGTTGAGTACAGATACTCAATATGTTTTCCCAAAATGACTTCCCTACACATGCCACTAGGTTAAAACCATTTTCAAATTCATATAAAGTAGTTTTTATAAAATAATCACCAGTGCAACCATTACCATGATTCAAACATACCCTTACAAAGCTACCACACCCAAACCAATAAATCCATGGGAAATAAAAAAAATCAAGCCATAATCAATCACACCATTTAACATTTTCACAACAATTTCCATCTTACAAAGAAATGCACAACAAGACAACCAAAATGGAGGAGCTTCCTTCTAACCCGTCAACCCATTCCCACTAGTGGTACTCCCCACCCACTTATCTGTTGATGGTGGAACTTCCATCCACTATCCCTCAACTTATTATTGTGGTACTTACCTCCCACTTCCACACAACATTACAATAAGCCATAACCAAGCATATGGCCCACCAAGGTTACACGACAAGCAAATTACCATTTCCATCACATCCCAATCCACTTCAATAAATCAACCATTTATTGAAACCACTATTTAATCATATTCCATGACAAAAAACATTTAAATAAAACAAAATCTTTATTGAAAACCCTTTTCCATAATCAATTTTCATAAATCAATCCCATAAACCCATTTTAAAATCTCTATTTTAAAATCAACAACAAGAGCATTTCACCCCATAACCCACTTTTCCCAAAAATCCCCAAAAACATCACCAAAGGGATTTCCAACCAATTTCACACATCAAAAACACAATTAATTATGAATAAAACAAATTAATTTTAACAAAGATTCAATTTCTAGCAAAGTGGAGCTGAGAGAGAAACCACCTACCTTTATGATTCCAGAAAATTTGACCCCAAATTAACCACGCCCAAAATCTGGGCAACCACTCCACTTCAATTTCTCTAGATCCCCTTCCATATCATCCTGAAGACATAAAATAAACATTTAAGGAAAGAAAATCCCTATATCTACAAGCAATAGAAGTAGATCTAGAAAACCAAGAAATTTAGAAGAGTAGATCTATAGGAAATCAAATAGAAACTATGAGAAGAGACTTACCTGGGAGAAACCACCTTCAATCCACCTTCAAACCCCTTCTATTTGCATAAAAACGTGTGGGAGAGCCCCTCCAGCCCCTGATAACAAAAAATATTGAATGGGGATCTAGTGGGAGAGTGTTTTGTGTGAAATAGGTCAAGCCCAAGGGATCCCAAATTTAAAAACCCTTCCTTTAAGTGGCCACAAGGTTAGCCCACATGGTTTGGAGAACTGTGCGCTAACCGTGTGCAAGACACTGCCTCGAAAGAGGGGGTCCACATGGTTTCCTCACACGGTTTGGAAAACTGTATGTAGGCCATGTGAAGCCTAATATCTTCCCCTGCACGGTTTCTTGGAGGACCTGCATGGTTTCCTCTAACCATGCTCAAACCGTGCATGTTTCGAAGAGCCTCCAAACATATTCAAAACCATTCCAAACTCTCACAACCTATTCCAAACTCATCCCATGAACTTTAAACACATAAAAAGGCATATAATATGATATATACCTAAAACTGGGGGTGCTACATTACCTTTCATCTATTATTTGTGTCGTGTGCACACTGGTTGACTCTGAGATGAGGTATCTTTTGACCACTCATTTCGGTAGAGGCCTCCGATAGTTGAGGTTTAGGAACTATTTTTAGGGGGTTCTTGCCATAGGAAGTAATGTGGATGGTGATAAGCCTTTGTTTGGTAGTGATGAGGGTACCATGTTATGAGATTGAGTACAGATATCACTATTTCTGCTTGTTATTTATTTGAGGAATGAAATCGATGTTCTTGTAATTATTATTTGAGGACATGCATCGTTGTTCCTCCGGTAGTTGTTCCATGGGAAGAAATGATAATTTTTAAAGGGGTTACTATTGTTTGGAAATTCCATTAGTATGTTGATACTCGATACACGATGTATCAGGAGGTATGTGGTTCTGAGTTATATGACTAAAATTTCGGTGTTTGTAGAAGCAGGTGACCCTCCCTGGTGGTTGCTGAGCACCATTGGAAGTTGTGTTTACATTGTGAATCATGTCGTTTACTTTTTTTTAGATGAATTCCTTCTTAAAGACCTATACTAGGTACACACCATTTGATGGTATCCTACTAAGATTTGTCTTACACCCTATATAGGCCCTTTGGAATGCATGTAGACTTTATGGATTTACGTGTTGGAAAAAGATCAGCTTTAGGTGATGGATCATATTAGCTATTCCATGGAGATGGTATAGACCTTGAGTTCATTCCTGGATGGAGTTTACGTTGTTTTTCTTTCTTTCATCTATTTACATGCTTACTTTATTTTTCAGCTACTATTAGTTAGCCATGGGTGCCATTGTTTATTGACATGTATGACCTGTTGTGGATGCATGTTTTCTTGTTTTAGTAGTTGTTATAAGTGGTGTTCAACATTCTGTTCTTTTTACATTCCACAACAACTGTTTATATATTTCTTTCACAATTTTTTTATATTTGGATATGTTTCCTCAATGCGGGTCTAGTTCGAGTCTGCTGAGTCTTTATTACCACAACATGTATTATAATTATGCTCAGAACAGTACCTTATTTTCCTCTGAGAGGGTATAGAATCCTCACGATTCCCTTTTTCACCCTCACTAATAGTTGGTAGCCTCTGGTGTTTTTGGAGGTGTGACTACGGTGGTAAAACATGAACTGTTTAGCACTGTTCGGGTGGTTGTTCGGGTCCAGAACATTACAAAGTGGTTTGTGCCTGGGTGCCTGTAGCCCTAGGTGCGAGGAATGGACCAAGTTTCTGTGGGTGGGAATTGCTATTTTAATTTTTCTCAGATTACTATTTATATGATTTCCACCTTGGTGGCTCACTTGATTTGTGATGATTATTTGTTGTGATATGTGACCCTTGACCTGGTGAGGTAAGGGAAAATTGGACCTTGGATCAGTATGAAAAGGTGAGTTTTCTTGGATTTTTATAGGCACATAGTTAGGGTATTTTAACTTCATATCTACATGTATGCTTTGTGAAGTGATAATACCATGTGAATAATATCAATTTAAAGGCTATAGATTCTTTTGAAATGTGAAAGGTGAAATTCCTGATAGAATTTCTTGTTTATTGCAGTGTAATATTCCAGGATTTTAATTATGTAAAATTGAATGTGGCATGAGATTTGGTCCTAGATTGTATATGAGCAGGCAACTACTATGACTGAGGTCAGGTTGATCAACAGGATTGGGAATCCTTGACATCAGTTTGAGGTAGTATGACGGTCAGTATTGGGCAACTCGGTCGTCGGTTTGAGGCAGCATTGGGTGTTCGGATGGGCGTAACCTGAGGTTACTATGATACTTGGATCTGTTGAGGGCGGGTAATGATTCCATGAAGCCGGGATGTCGTGGGCATGGTTGCGGTGAGGGGAGAGTAATGGTAGTTGTTTTATGCTGCCTCTTTACTGCTTTCCTTATTTTTGTTATATATATATATATATTGTTAAATATGTGGGCTGTCTGACCATTTATAGTATTCAGTTGTTTCCTCCTAGATGGATTGATGAAATGTCAGGCAGGTGATGGTACAATTCTGCTAGAGGACGATCAGGTTTAGTTACCTGATGGAGAGATAGAACACAAGACACAAGTACAGGCTAAGGGACATGATCTGGTTCAGGATCCAGTGCAGGCAGAGTAGTAATCGGGTTTGGAAGCGTTCGGGTCGTGGATCAACAAGAAGCTCCGATCTAGTCTGGTACGTATCTTGTAGGGGATTGAAAGAGGTGCGTAGGGTAAAAATCCCTCTATGGAATACCTGACATGGGGGTTAAATACGTAGCACCCACTGCTTTTTTAGGGTGAGGGTGGTCCACTAGCGGCTAAAAACTACATAGAGAGCATGTAGATGATCTTCGAGCAACTCAAGATGTCACTATGGAGGAGGGTCAAGCTACCGACGTACATGCTGAGAGGACCGACGAAGCGTTGGTGGGATGTGTAGCTTCAGGCTTGTAGACACAAAGGAATGGCATGGAAGGACTTTGATGATAGGTTTTTTGTGAACTTTTTTTCGGAGACATTGTGGGGAGAGAGAGCTCAGGAGTTCTTGAGCCTCCAGCAGGGTGACAAGTCCATCATGGACTATGCAGCTACCTTCACTAAGCTATCTCACTTTATACCAGGTATGGTAAGTGATGACACCTCAAGGGTGAGGCAATTCGAAGATGGTTTAAGACACACCATTAAGATATAGGTAAACATCTTCAGGTTGGCCTCGTTCTCTGAGGCAGTGAATCTGGCACTCAAAGCTGAGGAAAACTTGATGGACAGGTCCTGTTTGAGCTAGTCAGTGACTTCGGGAGATGGTTCAGATAGAAGGAAGTGAGGTCAGAATGAGTTCTTGGAGGGCAGTCAGGCCATGGAATCACCAAGACCACATCATGGTAGTTCATAAGTGGTTTTCTATTAGTGTGGGAAGCCTAGTCAAGTGTGAACATAGTGTGATAGGCCTCCAAAGGAGTTCTGGGCATGTGGGAATTCCAGAAATCTAGAGAGAGTATGCAGGCATCCTTCTCAGATAGTTATTATGTGGGGACCAAGATATACCGTGGTGTCTGGGGTCAATTTTTGATCAGTACCAGGTGAGGATAGTCAAGGGTTAACTGCACGCGGATGACATTGTAGTGACAATGGGACCCAGCTGAGGATCTAGTGGATAGTGACTGGAGAAGCACTGTATGGAGGTCAGATATTAGGTAGTTGTACTTCAGGCTAGGTGCACGCCATTGAGCTGTCAGAGGTTGAGCATGCTGGTGAGCCAATAATGGTCAGAGGTACGCTGCAGGTGTGGCTGTGATTATCTTCTTTTCTTTTTGGCATGGCCTATTGAGGCATGTTTGTTTTGAGTGCACGAGGTGCACAAGATATATGTGGACTGACCAGATTCTAGTCAGTGGTATTGGAACCATTTTGGGTGTGATATATATATATATATGAGATGTGCGGAATCAGGAGCATCGATGATGCGAAATACTTGAGGTGTTGTGGGCATTGGGGAATCAAGGATATAGGTAACTTGAGGTGCAAGGAACCAAGTTTTGTTTTGAGCACCCATGGGATGCAGGACTTCATAGAGGTGGACACTGATGTGGTGGAGGGTACGTTTTAGTGTCAGAAATGACATGTGGGAACTAGATAGGGTGTAGGGGTGATGATGCGTCACAAGATGTCCATGGTTCTGGGTAATAGGTTAAGGGAGCTTTGATTGATTTGAGTTTTGGGCCAGAGTTTGTTTTGGAATATTTCTTTACCACCCATGGAAGAGAAATTCAGGGATGAATTTCTTTAAGGGGGGATGTTTTTAAGAACCCTGTTCTTCCTTTGAGGTATGAGTCTTCTTTTTTCCTTGTCTTTTTATGTTGTTTTTTATAAAAAGGGGGAAAACTATACAGTTCTATAAATTTCCAGGTTACACGCTGTGTACTCCCATGTGCACTCCATGTTTATGTTAAGCGTGTACTAACCCCATGTTGAGTAATTACATGTCGTGTGGTGACCATGTAAAAATAATCTACTACACGGAATTTAGTGTTACTTAACACGTTGTTTATTTAACTTCCCACATATTGGCTGAGTCCTAGTCGTGTGTTGACCCATGTGACACATCTAAGCTGTATGATAACCTAGAAACCCATGTAAATCAGAGTAAAATTAAGCTACTACAAGGAGTTTAGTCCTTAATACGCACCATGTACTTTTATTTTTATTCATTTAAATGGTAGAGCATCTCTTCTTTTTTTCAAAAACATCTTCTTCTTCCCTGTTTTTAGACTGTGATTCTCTAGGAGGCTGAAAATGTTTCTTCCCCTAGATTCTTCAATCCGTCGGTGGATTAGGGATCGCATCTTGAAGGCCGAACCCACACACCCTATTTTGTTCATGTTCCTTTGCCTCACATGCCACATTTTCTATCTCGAGTATAATTGTCCGGATTCAATGAAAATATAGATCTACAAAGACTGGATTCAAATTGGAGATCAATATAGGACCTGCCTATGTCTACGAGTCTAAGGTAGGTGTTGCATACCCTGTTTTGTTTTTTCATTGTCATTTAGGGGTTGTGTATTTTTAGAACAATGTCGGGTATTGTGAAAGACCCATGTTTTTCTATATTTAATTGACTGTATTCTTTATGGGATGCTGTTGGGCATTCCCTTACCTTGTTATGCGTGAGGGAGGCTGGGTTAAAGGTCGTTGCTCATTTAGGGGATTTTGGTCGGGGATGCCAAAATGGTTATAATTGAATTTTTTGATTAAACTGTTAAGTTTAAACTTTTTAAGCATGATTTAATTTATTAAAGGATTTTAGGACCTCTGTACTGGTATGCGATAACACATGGATAGTGAAAATCAACTATTTAAATTTTTTTCCTATTTAAAGTGATTATTTTGATTATATATATATATATATGTGATGCTTGATATTTCATATGATTGAACCCTTGGGGTTGTGTTGGGAATGGCCCAAATATTCTTGAGTGATGTTGATCAATGGTTGGTCTTGGAATAGATTACTTGATAGGTTTGACCACAAGATTGGGTGTCATGGATTTCGTTTTGAGGCAGTTTAACTGTCAGGTTGGGCATGGCCCAAGATACTTGGGTGACGGGGCCACCAAACTTGAGAGATATGGTCACAGGGACATGAGGTTTCAGAGATGTTGAGTCTTGGGTTATGTATTTGGTGATTACCGCTAACTCGTGATTTGAGTCATGTGCACACAAGATGACTCTATGATGATGTGGCTTTTGACCACTCATGTGGGTAGAGGCCCCCAATAGTTTCAGTTTAGGTACTATTGGGTGGTGGTTCTTTCTATTGTAATCCATGTGGAAGGTGAGGATACATCCACTTGAAGAGATGAGGCTACCATATTATGATATTGAGGGAAGATATCACTGTTTTTTATAGTTTTTTATTTGAGTACAGACATCGTGTTCCTCAGATTATGATTTGAGGATAGACATCATTGTTCCTTTGGTTTTTGTGCCATGGGAAGACATGAGATTTCGAGCTTTGGTTACTATTGATTGGGTGTGACATCAGGATGTTGGTACTTGAGACATGAGGTGTTATGAGGCACGTGGTTCCAGGTTATATGACTGAGATTTCGACGTTGGTCGAAGCATGTGATGCTCCATGGTGGCTACTGAGCACCAGTGGATGTAGTGTTTACATTGTTCATAATTATATTTACTTTACTTATAGATGCATGACTTATTAAGAAACTATACTAGGTATGCACCATTTGGTGGTATCCAACTGAGATTCAACTCACAACCTACACGGGCCCTTTGGGACATGTATAGACTTTAGGGATTTATGTGAAGGAAAGACATCAACTTCCAGAGTTGGATTGTATTAGCTATTGCATGGAGATGGTATGGACCATGGAGTTGTTCCTATATAGAGTTTACTATGTTTTTCTATCATTCATTTATTGAAATTATTATTTTATTTCATAGTTACTGTTGGTTAGCCATGGGTGCCATTGTTTATTGACATATATGACCTATTGTGGATGCATGTTTTTTTGTTTTAGTAGTTGTTATAAGTGGTGTCCAACATGATGTTCTATTTAAATTCTGATACACTTGTTTATATATTGGTTCCCCTATTTTTATGCTTTTGGATATGTTTATGCTATGCAGTTCTGGTTCAAGTATGTTGAGTCTTTATTACCACTGCATGTATTATTATTATTCCTAGACCAGTACCTTATTTTCCTCTAAGAGGGTGTAGCCTCCCCACTATACCCATTTACACCCTCTCTACTAGTCGAAAGAATTTTTTTGTTTGGGGAGGTGTGCCTAAGGTGGTAACACTCAAGCCATTTAGCACTGTTCGGGTGGATGTTTTGATCCGAGACGTTACAGTTTCATAAGACGAAAACACACCTCGATGAATTGAAATTGAGATGCAAGACCTTGATAATATCACAATATTTTAATTAAGAATCCATTTGAAATGATTTCTTGTGAAATTATTATAAATACAAGTAATTTAATGTAAAAATATATTTTTTTTCAATCACATCCACTATTAATAATGGAGTTCATGAATAATCTTTATAAATCAAAGAAAGAAAATTGAGTTATTAAAAATCATTATGAATTTACAAATAATTAAATCAAATGTCCTTACAAATAGAATATAATATATAATTTTCAATCACAAAAATTTCATAAATGTATTTTAAAAACCACCATATGGTAGTTTATAAAATAAAACAAAGAAAACTAGTGTTGGATATTTCATAAGTCTCGAAGAGAAATAATTGAGATAAGAAATGCCTTAAGAATTTTTTATTAATTTAATCAAATGAATTTGATGGTTGGATTCAAGAAAATAATTGTAAATCCCACAAATGAATAATTGATAATTAAAATATAATCCAATGAGTTATTAGGTATATCATGTAAAATAAAAATAGGTTCTTAACATTTAAACATGCCTAAATGAATGGAAATTATAATAAAAAGACTTATGAATATCAAAATATTTTAAATAAAAATCCTTCATAAAAGAGTTAATGAGAAATAAATTTAAATAAATAAAAAATATAGTGGAAATGAAATTGTATATAATCATTGGATAAAATAATTCAACTTATAATAATGAGATCAAGAATAATCATTATAACTCATATAAAGAAAACCCAATTATGAAAAAAAAACCTTACATTATTTCTAGTCTTCAATAAAAGTGTTTTAACAACATGTATAGTAAAAACCCATTTAATAATCATTTCACAACGTTACTCATATCTATAATCCTTTATAATCTTTTTTATAATTATTTATTATACATACTTTAGTTTGTTATCAGTTATTTCCACTATTGTATGTTCTAATTCCATTTATTTCGAAAATCTTCCATAATGGTGATGTCGATAACCATTATCAGATACTAAATTAATAATTAATATATTATGAAATATATTTAAATAATTTTTTCAACTATTTAAACATCCTCAAAATCATTTTAGGAGATCTATGTGAATGGTTCAATATAACGAGATCCCTAACAATCTTGTTTAGGGTAATCTACTAATAATAGTAGATTAATTCATTAGGAATGTAATTTTTTTTCATAACTAAAAAACTCTATTGGTGTTATATATGAATCCTTGATATCAAATATATTCCTGATATTTTTTTAAAACTAGATTTGTATGTTGTTTCTGAAATATAGAACACATTTCTCATAGAACCGACAATCTACATGCACCGATGTATAATGTTTCCATTTACCATATAATAGAGGGAAGGTATAGTTTGATTTATATTTTCAAAATTAGTAATTATAAAAAAATAATATTCATTCATTGAGTTCCATTTTTAAACCGTTCATGTAATGTGGTGAGGGAATACAAGCCATATAGATTCGTAGGGACAACATTCTGTATGTACTCACAAAAGATGTTTTGATTTTTCTAAGGGAAAAGGTGGAAAATGTATATTCCATAAACATAAAAACATATCATCATAAAAATAAAACAAACTTAGTCATGTTTTAATGGGCAATATTTGTTTTAAATATAAATATAGATGATTAAAATGATTAGAAATTGATTGGTATGTATATGAATCTAAAATTTATTGGCGGGTGTTGTCTCTCTATATTTGGAACTTTTTAAAGGGTTTACACACAAAACCCATAATAGGGGAAATAGTTCATCCTCTGATAGTTTTTCTTATTTATTTATTATTATTTTTCTCCCATATATCTCCTTTTTATTGTTCATCTTCTCATTTCCTAGTATTCCATTAATTTTTTTGTTTGGTGTTCCTATGAGAGGTGGTGGTTTCCATGATATTTGTATCTATCATCAAGGGAACATCTCAATGTAAAATATTGGACTAAAATATCATGAATTAAAAAAATATTTTTTTACCTCAATGGTGTTCATTTTCGGTTTGGGAGATGATGGTGGATGTGCTGAATCCTCGTTTAGACTATGTGCTTTTAGCCTTTCCTTGGATGATGATTTGTGGCATTCTTAATCACTCCTATTATCTTGTTATCTAACCCACTTCTTAGGTGTCACGACCCGTCCAAGTGGGGCCCGTTCCGCGACTCCACAAGCCCACCTCCAACAGGCCAGGGGCTGGTGACTAGCACCGACTAGGCATATTAATAACATGGGAGGCATTGCCTAAGTACCTTCACACAATCACACATCTCCAAGCCCACAAATTCTGAAATGATAAAAAACCGTAAGGAACAAAATGCATGCATACAAATAAACCCAAACAACAGAGTACGATGGAAGGTAAAGTACTGAAAGTAAACTGGGCTAGAATAAAAGCCAACCAAAACAAGATTCTGAAAACTGCAAAGTCCAAACTCTAAATACAAAAGGTATTGGGACTGCTTCTCATAGCTGTAGGAACGCCTCGGCCTGTATGGAACTTAGAATGCTCGGTCCTATCCTGGTCTACCCTGGACTCCGTCAAAAGGCTGCTCATCTGCACAAGACACAACACGTGTGGGCAAATCCCGTGCAGGGGTGAGTATATCAATACTCAGTAGAGGACCCTGAAAACCACAAATCAGTACACAAAGTAATGGTATAGTCAGCTATGTACAATATATGTGTACAGAATATATAGCAAGGGAAAGACAACCCAGATATACCTAGAACTCAAACCCGTTGTCTAGAAACAAGTCACACAACCACATACCCTCATCTAGGGATTTATTAGGAAGATTTCCACGAAGCACCTGTTCTAGGAGAACACACTCCATGGGTCTTATAGCTCTGATGGCGTCCGTCTGAGAAGTACTGTTCATTGGAAAATGTCACGAGAGGTAGTTAGACTCATTATGGGAGACACACTCCTAAGTGGGAAGATTTTAATAGATAGATGCACTCATTATTGGAGACACACTATTGAGTGGTAAATATCATGATACATAGATGAGGGTCACTGCTAGGGCCTTGGTGGATACTGTGACTCATCCGGAATTCAACTGCTAGGTAGAGGATCGACACCCAGTGGAGTTGGTCACATCGATGCCTGACTCTACCTAGGGTCAGGAATGGACAGAGGATCTCGATCGGGGCCTCTCGGATGGATTCCAGACTCTATCACAGAAAGTCCTGCAGAAGGGATCATACTCCTGTAGGAGTAAATGATTCCTAACCATCAGGGGAATGAGAAGAAGTGTCACTAACCCAAACAATAGATGTTCAAGATACGATGAAAAATAAGACCATGCCATTTTTCAAAAAGTACATGGTGTGTAGAAAAGTTACACGCTGTGTTGTATGACCCTGGGTACTGCCTGTGTACAATGGCCCATGTCATAAGGCTAGTCTTGTAGAAAAGTTATTACACGGTGTGTAGTACTGTGTACACGCCATGTCCGAGTGCCTGGGGTCGGCTCCGTATATGCTGGCCATGTGCCCATACACGGTCTTCAACCCATGTACTATAACTAGTGTAATTGGTACACGAGGTGACCGAAGTTTCTGGCCTCGCCTGGCCGTGTGATCGAGTACATGATCGTGTACTCCATCCTCTGTCCGTGTACCCCCTAGATACACACTGAGTCCCACTTAGCCGCCTCTGCCATGCTGTACACGCCATGTTCTGAAGCCGTATAGATCATCTCGTGTCTGTGTACATACCAAAATACACATCAAGCTTCAGAGAAAGTCCAACACTTCGTGTGACCAGGGTCACATGCTGTGTGATTCCTCTCTGACCCCCAAAACCCTAGCCGCCGCCAGTACTACAAGGCATGTTCTTCGGAAGTACACGCCATGTATTCTGGAAAATTTTTAGAAACATGGACCTCCACCGTCGCGCTTCCGATGATGCCCCTTTCATTGATCCGGTTTTCTGATCGGTATGGAACACCCATGTTTTGGTCTCCCTAACACTACGAGGCTTCTTCCATTATTTTCATACCTCCGATCGGCTCCGAAAACATGTTTCGATCTTCCCGTGTGAAGAACGCTCGAAGAACAACCTCTTCTGATCCGAGCCGATTCCTCGTCCGACATGGTCACTTCACCTCCATAGGGTCATTGAGATGTGAGATCTATGGTTTGGGATCGTTGTGTTGCAAGACGGGTGCACAAAAATGCGTTTCTTGTTTCCCCGTGAAGAACGCGAAGAACGCAAAGAACACACGATAAGAAAAGGGGGAAGGAAAACCAATCGAAAAAAATTGAGGAACTAAACTCCACCGTCGTTCATGACGACATTGATCCACTCCCGTTAATAGGATTAAAAGGAGTAAAAATCACCAAAAAAAATCAACATGGACTAATTCACTATAAACATCCCAAAAAAATCCCTCCCGTGAGAATGTACGAATCTGAGGATCAACATGTTCGTGGTTGATCCGCGTTCGTCATTTAAATTCAAAAATAGGGAAAGAAGAAAGAAATAATAACCCCTACCTTTAAGAAAGGATCGATCGTTGATGAAATGGTTGCACTGCTGTCATCATCGAGATCCATCAAATTCATTGGCGCAATGATTCTCAACTTCGATCCTTCACTGAGAATTTACTCTAACACTCCGTGGATTCTCCATAGATTTTTCTCAATCGTCACCAACGAGCAAAAATTCGATTATCCTAATAAAAAGGGAAACATATTTGACATCCCATCACAATACGGATTTAATGAGTCAGCTTTGCTGTTTCTGAGTCATTATGACATGATATTAAGGACTGAAATAGCTACCTCATCCCTGCACTACAATGTATTTTTCCAAAAATAAATAAAATAAACTTTGCGAATTTATTTTATTTTATTTTACTTAAAACGTATTAAAATTAACTTCTTCCCTCGACCCATGCCAGTCGAGGTTAGGCTCATTATTAGGTAAAGTCGTCATCCCGGATGCAACAGTGCCATCATATTTTTAATTCGGGGATCCGTTTGGAAACTGCCACAACCGCACACAAGTTCCGACTCAATTAACTTTAAAAAAAGTATGGACCACTATTCCGGGATCACCGGGCTTCAGAATGATGTGCCGTCTCCGCGCCTGGTCTTGTAATAATTCCGTATAATATTTAAAAACAATACACGGAAAATCTTAGACATGACATTCTCCCCACCTTGGGGATTTACATCCGCAAAAAGCCAAAATGAAGGCTACTCAAAAATATGTGGGTATTGGGCACAGATCTGGGCCTCCTGCTCCCACGTGCTCTCCTGAAGATTCCTGTGCTGCCATCGGACGCGCACCAAGGGAATCAATCGCCCACGAAGGATCCTCTCCTAATGATCCTCAATCTCCACTGGGTACTCAGTAAAGGTCACTCCATCCTCGATGTCCAGCTCGCCCTAGTCAATGACGTGCGATGGGTCATGCACGTACCTCCTCAGCTGCGAGATGTGGAAGACATCATGTGCCCGATGAAACTTTGTTGGTAGAGCTAGGAGGTACGCCACCTTGCCAACTCTACACAGTATTTGGGAAAGTCCAATGAACCTCGGAGATAACTTTCTGCCTCGGAAAAATCTCCATAACCCTCATCGAGGCGAGACCCGAAGAAATACATGGTCTCCCTCTTCAAAATCCAGAGGTCTCCATCGTCTGTCAGCATAAGACTTATACCAGCTTTGCGTAGTCTTCATCCACTCCCGGATGATCTGCACCTTCTCGGTGGTAGCTCACACCAACCCTGGACCCCTGAGTGTTGACTCTCCAGGGTCGGTCCCGCAAAGCGGTGAGCGACAGGGTCTCCCATACAAGGCATCACACAATGCCATACCAATGGTGGAGTGGTAGCTATTGTTGTATGAAAACTCCACCAGTGGTCAGTGGTCCTTCCAACTATGACAAATTTCCAAGACACAGGATCACAACATATCCTCCAAAACCTGAATAGTCCTCTCCGTCTGACCATCAATCTGGGGATGAAACGCTATGCTCAAGCATAGCTGAGTCCCAAAATACTCCTTCAATACCTTCCACAAACTAGATTTGAAATGGTCGTCTCAGTTTGAGACTATTATTGAGGGGAAACCATGAAGCCTAACTATCTCCTGCACATAGAGCTGTCCCAAGCCCTCTACGAAACTCTACCCCCTGATAGCTAGGAAGTGGGCCGTCTTGGTAAGTTGGTCAATGATCACCCAAATGGAATCATGCCCCTTGGACGTCCATTGTAATAATGTCATGAATTCCATCGATATCCCATCGTACTTCCACTCTGGAACTTCTAGGGAGCGAGCTAATACCACTGGAACTTGGTGCTCAGCCTTCACCTGATGGCATGTAAGGAATCGAGAAACGAACTCAGCTACTTCCTTCTGCATGCCTGACCACCAGAACTGACATCGAAGATCCTGGTACATATTTTCCACTCCAGGATGTATCTCCAAGGGGGATGTATGAAACTCCCTCAGGACCTCCTCCTACAATTCCACCGGTACAACAATGCATCCTCTGAAAATAAGTACATGCTCCCCTCCTTGGGAATATCCATCAGGAGCATGTCTTGTGGATAACTAAGCACGTAAGGCCACACAGTCAACATCTCCTAGATGCACCTTCCTAACCCACTATAAGAGTGGATGGGTGATGACCACCAACTATAGGTAAGTTGTATCCTCTCCATCCATGAAGGATAACTGCAACGCGGCTAACTGCTCTGTCACCTCACTCAACAGCTACGAGCTCCATCTTCTTCTAAGAGCATCCACCACCTTGTTCCCCTTACTAGGAGTATAAATGATCTCGAAATCATAATCCTGGAGGAACTCTAGCCAATGCCTTTGCCTCAGATTCAGATCCTTCTATGAGAAGATGTACTTGAGGCTGTTGTGGTTAGAGTAGACAATAAACCGCTCACCCATAAGGTAGTGTCGCCACATCTTCAATGCGAAGACTACCGCTGTCAACTCGAGATCATGGGTCACATAGTTCTACTCATGTGGCCTAAGTTGGTGCGAACCATAATCAATCACTACCTGCCTCTGCATCAGGAAACATCCAAGCCCAATCCCTGATATGTCACAGAAAACTATGTACTCGATACCCTCCTCCGACAATCTCAAGACTGGTGTGCTTGTCAAGGTCTGTCTCAAATACTCAAAATCCTATTGACACTTCTCCATCCACACGAAGGGTTTCCCCTTCCTGGTCAAGTATGTCATCGGTGATAATATACATAATAATTCAAGAAAGAATCTCCAGTAATATCCTGACAACCTATGGAAGCTCCGCACCTTTGTCACGCTCCGAGGTGGGTTCCATGCTAACACAACCTCCACCTTGACTGGGTCTACAGCCACTCCATCTACTAAGATGAAATGTCCTAGAAAGTGGACCTCTTGAATCCAGAACTGGCACTTTGAGAGATTCCCATAAATCTAGTGCTTTCGATGTACGTCTAGAACCATCCACAAGTGTCTCACATGCTCCTCTTATGACGTCAAGTACACAAGGATGTCTTCGATGAATACAAATATGAACCGGTCCAAGTATGGATGGAAGATCCTGTTCATCAGTCTCATGAAAACTATGGGGGCGTTCGTCACGCCGAATGGAATCACCAAGTACTCATAGTGACTGTAGTGGCATCTGAAGGGCGTCATTGGTATATCCTCTTTCCATACTCGTAACTAGTGATAACCTGATCGAAGGTCAACCTTCGAGAACAACTGTGCCCCTCTAAGCTACTAGGAGAGGTCGTCGATTCTCGGTAGTGGGTACTTATTCTTCACCTTCACCTGGTTCAGGCGTCGGTAATCCATGCACAACCTCAGAATCCCGTATGCCTTCTTGGAAAAAAGGAATGAGGCCACCTAGGGTGAAACGCTCAGTCTTACGAAACCCTTACTATGAAATTCCTCCAACTGCACCCTCAACTCGCGAAGCTCTATGGGAGCCGTCCGATATGCTGATGAGGAAATCGGTGTCGTCCTGCAGTGTAAGTCGATGCAGAAGTCGATTTCCCGGCAGGGAGGTAACCCTTTAACATCATCGGAAATGATGTCCTCATACTCCTCCACTACTGCTAGGAACTGGGAGCTCACAACATTCACTACTCCAAGGTAAAGGCTAGCCAACTCATGAGCGATTGGCTACACCCTCCTATGCATATACCCATTCTGCGCTACCGGGGATTCCCTTTCTCGGAAAAAGGAAAACCTCGTCCCATCACTACGGACACACCACACTCTTCGCCTAAAAAAGTCAATCTAGGCATGGACCGAAGATAACCAATCCATACCGAGAATGACGTCGTAAGGCCTCGACGCTAACACCAAGTGGTTCCAACTGAAACTCTCACCTCCAAGGGTAATATCACACTGTCTGCAAGGGTGCGTGATCGTTGAGTCTGCTCCCGTTGGTGGATCCAAGTGTAAGGATCGAGTCAACAGTTCTACCAAAATCTCAAGGTTTCGTAGAAGACATATGTCTATTAAGGAATGACTGGGACCTATGTTTATAATTAAAGAATCTAAGGTAGAAGAGACATAGATCGTACCTTGAATCATCCCTGGAGCCCCGAGATCATATGCCTCAACCGCATGCAGCGTCCCTGTCCCTATCCCCTAGCTCCCTGATCCTGGTGCGGACCTCCTGGGGGTGGTGGTGGAAGTAAGTCAAAGCGTCTTCCACCACCCGCAGCTCTCCCTACTCCTCTTCCATGTCCGACGCCTGGAGGGTCTGTCTGCTCCACTCTCTACCTCTGCCTCAGTGGTCTATCCACCGCTTCCCTGTCAGCAGCTCAATGGGTCAGACAATCTCTAGCGAGATGTCCCCAACCGTCACATGCATAGCATACCTTCTCCCTAGGATGACTGGATCCATACTGAGAGCCATGGACTATCGATTTTCTATCCTGGGTCCTCCTATGACGTTTCCCACATCTAGATCCCTGTGCCTGACATCGACTCCCTCCTGTCGGTGTCACCGCACCTGTCTGCCTGCTACTGACTATCGTCGGTTGTCTCTGCTCCGCCAAGAAGCTCTCGATCACCAAGGCCAGGTCAAGCACTCCAGTATAATTCAAAATGCATAGAGGCACAAAAATATCTTGGATGTATCTTCGTAGACCTCAGTTGAAGGTCTGAGATCTGATGTACTGATCCTTGACCATATCGATCGAGTATCAGTCGAGGTTGGTGAACTTCGATGAATAGTCACCTACTGTCAAACTGTCCTGCTAGATGTGAAGAAGCTCCTGGATGCGCACATCTCTCAGTGTAACCAGAGAGAACTCCTCCCTAAAGAGTTGCTGGAACTCCGTCCACGAAAGAGTCTCCTCGTCGTGAGTCTGTGTGGTCAGACTCCACCATCGCCTCGCCGAACCCTAAAGAAGGCTTGCTCCTAGGATCACCATCTGGTCTGCGAGTGTCCTCACTAGATGAAAAACCTTGGTCACCGCCTCAAGCCTGTCCTCAGCCTCCTGAGGGTCAGGATATCCTTGGAAACTAAGGGGTTTCTATCTCTGAAACTCATGGAGCGTGCTAAGCCTATGACCCTCATCAGTCGGTACTGCAGGTACCACAGGCTATTCCACTGGTGGTGGCATAGCGGGTGCACCACCTGGTGGAAACGCCTGGGGAACTGGTCCCTATATCAAAGCCTCATCACTGAGGGGTTCATCCTCATGATCACGCTACTAAATCCTAGAGGGTATTCATCGTGTAGGAATCCTGTAAAGAAACAAGATGTAGCATGAGTATATCTGGATAACTGACTCAAAGGACATGGAAAACACAACCCATTCTTATTTTATGTATGTACCATTTTTTTACTTCCCCTCAACTAGTGTTTTCATGTATCGAGTTGAAAAGCAGGTTATCAGAGTCTTGGTGTATGGATACGTCAGCTGCCGCACCATCACTGGAGTCTCTGGCCTGAAATCCGAACTCAAAACACTTAACACTATTGCCCCAATCCAATCTCACGGACTCTTGGTCCTAAGGTAGAACCGAACACCTCTGATCGCACTCTGTCACAACCCATACTAGTAGGGCCCAAGCCGCAGCTCTGTAAGCCCGCCTCCAATTGGCCAGAGGCTTGTGACTAGCACCGAGTAGGAATATTACTAACATGGGAGGCATTGCCTAAGTACCTCCACACACGCACACATCTCCAAGCCCACAAATGCTGAAATGAAAAAAATAGTAAGGAACAAAATGAATTCATATAACTAAACCCAACCAAAAGAGTATGGTGGAAGGTAAAGTACTAAAATTAAACTGGGCCAGAATAAAGGACCACCAAAACAGGGGTCGGAAAACTGCAAAGTCGAACATGTAAACACAACAGGTACTGGGACTATTGCTCATAGCTGTAGGAACAACTTAGCCTATAGGGATCTCAGAAAGCTCGATCCTGTCCTGGTCCACCCTGGACTCCGTCAAAAGGTTGCTCATATTCACAAGACACAACACGTGCGGGGAAAGCCCGTTCATGGGTGAGTATAACAATACTCAGTAGAGGACCCTGAAAACCACCAAGCAGTACAAAAAGTAAAAGTACAGTCATCTATGTACAACATATGTCTACAGAACATATAGCAAGGGGAACACAAACCAGATATACCTAGAACTTAGACCTATGGTATAGAAATAGGTCACACAACCGCATACCCTCATCTGGGGATTTAGCTCGAAGATTTCCATGAAGCACTCGTTCTGGGAGAAAACACTCCATGAGTATTATAGCTTTGATTATATCTGTTCGAGAAGTACTGTTCGTCAGGAAATGTCACGCGAGGTAGTTACACTCATTATAGGAGATACACTCATGAGTTGGAAGATTTTGATAGATAGATGAACTCATTACGGGAGACACACTCTTGAGTAGGAAAAATCATGACACACAGATGAGGATCACTACTCGGGCCATGGAGGATACTGCGACTCATCTGGAATTCACCTACTAGGTATAGGATCGACGCCTGGTGGAATTGGTCACGTTGATGCCTAACTCTACCTAGGGTCAAGAATGGATAGAGGATATTGATCTGGTCCTCTCGGATGGATGCCTGACTCTATCATAGAAAGTCCGGATCAAGGGATCATACTCATGTAGGAGGAAATTATGCCTGACCTTCTAGGGAATGAGAAGAAGGGGAAATAACCCAAATGAAAGATGTCCAAGATACAGAGAACAAGAGGACCATGCCATTTTCCCAAAAGTACACGCTGTGTAGAAAAGTTACACACCGTGTTCTCTGACCCCGGGTACTACCCATGTACAACAGCCTGTGTCGTAAGGCCAGTTGTGCAAAAAAGTTAGTACACAGTATGTAGTACTGTGTACATGCTGTGTCCGAGTGCCTGGGGTCGGCTCCGTGTAGGCTGGCCATGTGCCCGTACAAGGTCTTCAACCCGTGTACTCTAACCCGTGTAATCAGTACACAGGGTGATCCGCATTACTGGCATCGCCTGGCCAGGGATGGAGTACACAGTCGTGTACTCCATCTCGTGTCTGTGTACCCCCTGGATACATGCCGAGTCCTGCATAGCCACCTCTTCCATGCTATACACTCCGTGTTCTGAAGCCATATAGATCATCTCGTCGCCGTGTACTTCCCAAAATACATGCCGAGCTTCGGGAAAAGTCCAACAAGTTGTGTGACCAAGGACGCACACCGTGTGATTCCTCTATGACCCCTGAAACCCTAGCCACCGCCACCAGTACTACACGGCGTGTTATTCAGAAGTACATGCCATGTATTATGGAAAATTTCCAGAAACACAGACCTTCACCACCGCTCTTCCGTTGATGCCACGTTCATCGATCCGGTCGTCCGATCACCCTAGAACACCTAGGTTTTGGTCACCCCGATAGCACAAGGCCACTTCCGTTGTTTTCAGACCTCCGATCGGCTCCGAAAACATGTTTCGATCTTCCCGCATTAAGAACGCTTGAAAACACCCTCTTCCAATCCGAGCCGATTTGTTGTCCGTCATGGACGTCGCACCTCCGTAGGGTCGTTACGATGTCAGATCTCTGGTTTGGGATCGTTTCATTTCAAGACGGGTGCGCAAAGATCCGTTGTTCGTCACCCCGCGAAGAACACAAAGAACACAAATAATGCGCAAGAAGAAAAGGGGGATGGAAAACCAATTGAACAAAATTGGGGAACGAACGTCCAACATCGTTTTTCACAGTGTTGATCCACTCCCGTTAATAGGCTTAAAAGGAGAAGAAATAAACAACAACAAAAAAATCAACATGGACTAATCCCCTATAAACATCCCAAAGAAATCCCTCCCACAAGAACGTACGAATCCACGAATCAACATGTTCATGGTTGATACGTGTTCATTTTTTAAATTCAAAAATGCAGAAAGAAGAAAGAAATAAAAACCCATACATTTAAGAAAGGATCGATTGTTTAAGAAAGGGTCGCGCTACCGGCATCGTCGAGATCCTTCAACTTCGTTGGCATAACGATTCTCAACTTTGATCCGTCGCTGAGAATTTAATCCAACGCTCCATGGATTCTCTAGAGATTATTCTCAATCATCACCAATGAGAAAAAATCCAATTATCCTCATAAAAAAAGAAACATATTTGACATCCCATCACGCTGTGACATTAATGAGTCAAAATTTCTATTTCTGAGTCATTATGACATGACATTAATGAATGAAACAACTGCCCTATCGATGCACTGCAACAGATATTTCCAAAAAGAAATAAAATAAACTTTTCGAATTTATTTTAGTTTATTTACTTAAAATTTCCGAAAATTAACTTGTTCCCTCGACCCACGTCAGTAGAGGTTAGGTTCATTCTTAGGTAAAGTCATCATCCTAGATGCAATTGGGCCCTCATATTTTTAATATGGGAATCCATTTGGAAACTGCCACAACCTCGCACAAGTGCCAACTCACTTAACTTTAAAAAAAGTTTGGACCACCATTCAGGGATCACCGAGGCTCGGAATGATGTGTCGTCTCCGTGCATGGTCTCGTAATAATTCCATATAATATTTAAAAATAATACGTGGAAAATCCGAGAAATTACTTTAGGAACCCCTCTTGGTCATTCCCCATGTTTCTTATTTTGTTATAGGATGGTGTTGGTGTGATTATTTATTGAATACTTTATTTTTTGTGTGTCCTATTATTTTTTTTCTATTTCTTTAAGCTTCTTGATGTCCTTGTTTATTAGGGGTTTTGGATGGTGGATGATGGCCATATGAGAGATTTTCTAATAACTTATGTGAAGATTTGGGTGGAATGATTTTTATTTATTAATTTATTGGTTTGAAAAGTGATGTCAATGGTGAAACATCGATCATTTTATTCATAAAGTTTTTTCCCTTGTTTGGTGTATATTTCAATTTTGGTGAATTTTATGAAGGAGGTGTGATTTGAATCAGAATTTATCAAGATAAATGTGGTTCAAGGTATTTCAACCAAGACATTAAAAGTGATGAACTATTGAGTATTTTGTTTAGTTGAATTTATTTCATTTTGGTGTGGTGGTTCCAATGTAGATGATAGACATCATTCATAGACAATGTCCTGTGATGATTGATTCTATGTAAATTTTGTTTGTTTTTCTCGTTCAATTTTGTGGGATGATCAATTTTAAGCTATTTAATTTAAAATAGAATGGTAATCAATATCTGTTAATGATGAAATTTTTTTGGGTGTTGTTTGAGATTATAGTGATGATGATCTAAGTGGATCTAATTAAGATTGGTTATAGTGGGTATGGATTTGGAAGGATGAATCAAAATAGTAGACATGTGGCTTGAGGTTGTTGTATGTTGTTTTTGTAGCATACTTGACTTGATTAGACTCTTGGATAGGGCCACCAAGTAGGTTTCCACTGGCCTTAGACACACCTCCCTGAATGCCAAAGGCTTCTGACTAGCATCGAGTGTGATAAAGAGGGAATGTGGGTAGGCTATACCCTCAAGGATGTTAAAGTAAAGTTCAATGTAAATATACAAATAACATGTAGAAGAAACTAAAAAGACTCGAACCAGACCTTCCAAATGTGGAATAACAATCAATATCAACTATAGAGGAAGTAATAAAAAATAATGTAGTAGAATGAAATAAGGAAAACCAAACATAACTCTTTTAGCTACCAAAATAGGACCTACATATAATACATGTCATACATTCAATATCTAGAAGGGAGAACTAATGGATATACTCAATATAATACATACATATATATCATGCTAATAAAAAAATAAAACTCAAAAGTCACTCATGTAGAGGTAGGAACCTCATGGTCCCTTTCCAACTTCCCTTTCCAAACATGTACTAATATCCTTATCTTGAAGTCGAACCCTTACTTGAACATAACAAAATATATTTTACACACACCCCAAAGGTATTGTGTAGGGTGTGAGAACAATTCTTAGTAGGATACCACCCACGTGTTCATACCCAACATATTTGTTTAAGTATGTGAGGTTTATAATAAACATCTAAGTATCACATGTGTAAATTAACACATACTTCCCCGGTGCTCAACATCCACTAGGGATCCATCACCTGACTCGAAAAACATCGAAATAACTCAAGAGGAGATGATCCTTGGATCATGGAATAAGGTATCTCCTAATGACATACAACCAAGATTAACTCTCATGTTCCAGCTCAAAATAATTAACCTAGAACCTCATGCCTCCTGACACAACATGTCTCAAACAAATATCTGACGTCCCAAAGGCACGCCCATGAAAAAGTAATTGTTACCTCAAACAACTTCTCAAAAGAACTCATCAAATCAAATCCCAACATCTGGAGGCACAACGATATATGTCCTCAAATAAAAATCAACATCGGATCATAGAATTACATCCCAAGAAACAACGATCTCCATCATCCCAAAATAGTATAGGTCCATTAGCCTTAGTATGAAAAGCCTTATCCCCAATCGATAACATTAACACTATCATACAAAGGATCCTAACCTTCTTCGTGGATTTCTAAGTAAATTACCCCCAAGATAATTTACAAGGATTCACTTCCTAAGGACTCTACCCACATGATTTGTCAAAACCTCCTCATCATTGAGTCAACCTGTGTGCACATGACTCCTATCAGCACTTTTTCCATCACAAGTGAGTTCCTATTACCAATTTAATAGCTAATCCACATCCAACTATGGAAAATCATGCTGCTACAACCATGTCACTCAAGTTTGATGGTCATGTCATCCAATTTCACATGAGAATTTCTTATAACATAATGGACTTTTCACCTTAATATAACATCCATGATGCCTAACTGGTGATCACATCACCCATGTAACACTAGCCAAGCCCAACCATATGACCACATCACCTCAATCCTGATGGCCATGGCACATCAATTAATGTGGCCTAGCATTTTACGATCCCATGGATCTTATCTCATGCCATAAATCATAATCATTTCAAATATATAATAAAAAACATAAAAAAATTTCTATTTAATACGATTAAATTTTACAGTCTAAATCAAGATAATAATTCAATTTAATTGAATTCACTTACTCAACTTCAAATGATAAATTCAATTTTAAGCAACCGAAACAATTTAAAATAAAAAAAATCAAATTTAATCAATAATTCACCCAGGATAACTCTCTAGGATTATAAAAATCCTCTCACCCATCCTCACATGAGAAACTTTGGTTTGGGCATTCCCAAAGACATCCTAAATGGTCACACAATTAATTCAACATCTAAAAATCAATATAATAAGGGGATAGATCAATTAACCCATGGTAAAATAAAATACGCACCCCCAAAATGGTTGAAAAAACTCAAAGAAATGAATTCACCACAAACCTTAGACTCATAGACATAGGAATATATGATATCAATCTATATATCAAAGAGGTTTAGATGAAATTGATGATTTCGTCGAATGCCTTGAAAATTGGTAAAATGGATCAGATGGATTTGGAGCTCCTTGAGGGAAAAGAAAAGAATAAGATATGAAAGGGTGGGATAAACATTACCGAGACTATTATATTTCACATAATAACAGGCAAAACAGAGCACCGATGGAGGGAGACCAATCAATAGAAGATTATTTGAGTAGGATAATTCATCTTGATATGTTCCACCCATGGGAGAATAAAGATGGTAAAATAGGTGAAAATAGAAATTGGGGAGGAGGGAAAAATGTAGTTTTACACATTTAATGTGGCTTCATAATTATCTCACACTTTGTGAAAAACCATGCGCAAACCATTCAACTAATAGTGATGAGGTCTGTTAGAGTCCTTAGCCTGATTTCGCTACTAGAACTTGTCTCTACCTCACTTACATCCATTTAATGATTTTCCAATGAAATCATATTAAGCCACTTATTGGCTTGAGTAAGGCATATCCATCAGTTTTCCCTAGACTATGAGTGCTTGGTTCACCACATATGGGAATGAGACCAACCTAAATATGTTTACCTACACCTGAAGGGAGTTCCGTAAACCATCCTTGAATCATGCCACCCTCGTGGAGTCATCAATCACCATGATGGGTGCGAAGTGAGACAATTAAATGAATGCCACTATATTTTCCGTGAGGGATAGTTTCCCCATAGAAGGCTCGTGAACTACCAAGCTCTTTCTTCCCTTAGTGTCTCTGTAATGAAATTCTCAAAGAACCTGACCTCAAAGTCCTTCCACACCATCCACTCATGCATTCTTCACATTAATTTTTCATCCCAATAGATCTTAGCTGGTCCTATGAGAATATATATTTCATGATTCACCCTCCACCATGGAGGCATCTCTAGCTGATAAAAGATCATCTGCATCAACTTGATCAAGTTATCAACTACTTCTGGACCACCCTGACCCTAAAAAGGGGCAGGTGTTGTGACTTGAACTCCAAATTAAGTTATTCCACTGAAGGATATGCTCTATGAGAACCCCTATCTATACCCTGGATAACCCATAACAAACTCACTTAAAGTTTTTTTTCAACCAGAAACCAAATTCTATCAATTCTAGTAGCTTCCCCACCTACACTAAAACTACTTCTTGAGCCTGTACCTACTCTACCTGACCCTCAGGTGTCTTAACCTACTTGTGCTTCTGCAACACTAATCCATCACCTACCCGATGATCCATCCAATCAATCTAGGAGGAACCCACTAAACACCATCACATGGTCAGACAAACCATATATATATATATAACAAAAATAGGGAAAGTGGTAATAGGAATCACATCCTCACAACCCTTACCCTTTCCGATCGCAACCATGGAACATGGAATTCTTGCCCCATGTACTCCTTAACTACCCTCAACAGAGTTAAGTATCAAAATTAACTAGGACATTCCCATCTTAGAAACTAACATTTCCTCAAATAGATGGCCGCATCCCTAACTTGGTGATCAAAATTACCCCTTTCTATAGTAACTAGCTGATCTTTTAAGATCCAATACCATTTCACATATCACATGAAATTTATATATAAATAAATATATATATCATGGAAAATTATATTCATACAATCATTTAATATCACATGTACTTGAAAATATAAAATTTGAAACATCCTATAATGTTCCTAAACAATGCATAAACATGAATATTAACATTAAAAACACACCTTGCCTTATCGCGCTAAGGCCACAAATCTCACTCTTTACCGTATTAGGGAAATATTAGATATAATAATAGAATAAAATCAAATTCCAAGAATACCACTCAAGGTGGAAACCATATAAACTATAAATCGATCAAAATGAAACAAATATTTCCACCCATGGTAACTCGGTCCATCCCTCACATATGGGGAAACAAGCACCCAAGCACGAGCAATGGATCTAGTTCCAAAAAATACCAATCTCCATTCTACCATATCCCTAATATTTAAACCATTATAATAAAAGAATAATTCTCATTGTCATTAGTATCCAAAATTATAATGTGACTAAATCTCAATCAAGATGAACTTTGATACCATTTTTAGCATCCCTGACCCAATCATCCATTCGAACAGTGTTATCGATTTGGGTGCCACTGGCCATAGGAACACATCCAAAAACACTAAAGGATTATGAATAGCAGTGAGGGTGATAAAGAGGGAATGTGGGGAGGATATACCCTCAAGGATGACATAATAAATGCCTGATTAAATATATAATAATACGTTGGGGAAATAAAGACTATATAGACTCGAATTAGACCCACTAGAGGTGAAAAAACTTCCAAAATCAACAATATCAGAAGCAATAAATAATAAATCAGTTGAAGGAAATAAGTAAAACCAAACATACCACTTTTAGCTACCAAAAAATGGCGTGAATAAAATAAATATCATACATACAACATCCATAAGGGGTCACCAATGGATAACCTAAATACATTTAATATATATATAGCATACTAATAAAAAAAGGAAAACTAAAAAGTAAGTCATGTAGAAACAAGAAACTCATGGTACATTTACAATTTCCTAAGACAAATAGCTATTAAGTTCCAACTTCTGAATCTGATCAATTACCTAAATGCAACAACATAAAGTCTACAAACATCTAGAAGGTCCCATGTTGGGTGTGAGAACGAGTCTCAGTAGGATACCACCCACATGGGCATACCCAAAATAAGTGTTTAAGAAGGCATGTATTATAATGAAAATAAAATAATCAAATGTATAAATAAACACTAACTTTCTGGGTGCTAAACTGGAAATAGGAAGCCATCACCGGCCTCAAATTATGTCGGAATCCCTAAAGAGGATAAGATCCTTGACCCATGGCCCAAACTATCCCCTGATGATATAAACCCCAAGTGAACCCTTTGGTTCCACCTCAAAATAAGAAACCTGGAACCTTTCTCCTCCTGACAACCCCTATCTCAAAAAAATCTCTGACAACCTGAAGGAACGCCCAAGAAAAAGTAACTGGTCCCTCAGACCCTGGCTCAAACACACTCGTCAACTAAAATCCAAACATCTAGAGGAAAAAGGATATCTATCCTCAAATAAAAATCACCATAATATCATAGAATTATGTGTCAAGAAATTTTGATCTCCAAACTCCAAAAAATAGTCCATGCCCGATGTCCTCAATATAGAAACCCATAGCCCAAACCAATTGCCTCAATGCTATCATATGAAGGTTCCTCAACTTCTCCATGGATTTTTACAATAATAACCCCCAACAAAATTTCCTAATCCACACTAATGGGGACCTGTAACCACATGAGTGGTCATAACCACCTCATCACTATGTCAAACTACCTTTACACAACTCCGATAAGTGATTTGGACATCATGGGTGAGTGGAAATAACCAATTTAAAACATAATTCACATCCAAATCTAGAAAATAGTTCCACTATAACCATGAAACTCAATTACTATGTCCATGCCATACAATATCAGACAATAACCAATATTATCTTGACAAAATTTCCACATCAATTTAACATCCATGAAGCCAAACTGGTGACCACATCACCCAAGTAATCTGGCCCAAGCCCAACCCGAAAACCACGTCGCCTCAATCTTGATGGCCATGCCACATCAATCCCTCATTCCAAGACTTCCACAATACCATGGATCTCATCTCATTCCATATATCATAATCATTTCAAGTATATATAAAAAATCACTTACAAAACAATTCAATATAATTCAGTTGAATTGCACAGTTTAAATCAGCACAACAATTCAATTTAATTTTGTTGACTAACTCAAAATCAAATGATCAACTCATTTTAATGTAACCAAAATAGTTTAAACTAAAAAAATAAAATTAAATCAAGAACTTACCCCAAAATAACTACCCAAGATGATCAATTGCCTCTATCACAACCTCGCATGAGAGAATATGGTTTGGGCATGCCCAACGACATCCCATAGGGTTACACTGTTAATTCAACATCATGAAATCAATATAAAAAGGTTCTTGCTCAATTACCCAATGGTGAAAAAAAATCTACACCCCCCAAAATGACCGTGAAAACATAAAGAAAGGAATGAACCACATACCTAGGACTCATAGACATATGAACATCCAGTATTAATATCTAACTTGAAGTAGTTCGGAAGAAATTGATGATTTTGTTGAATGCCTTGAAAATATGGTTAAATGAATCGGAGGAATTTAGCACTCCATGAGGAAAAATCAAAGAATAATATATTAAAGGGTGTGATAATATTGACAAATACGGTTCTAATTCACCCGATAGTGGCCAAAACAGAGCACTAATGAAGGAGGAAGAGAAATTCCTAGCGGAGGAGAGGAGGAGGATAATTCCACCTGTTGTGTGTGACCCACAAGAGAAGAAGGAAAGAAAAAGGGGAGAAAAGATAAATAGTGGAGGAAAAAAGTTAATTTTACAAATTTAATGAGGCTTCATGATAATATCTCATGGTTTTCTAAAAAATGCGAAAATTGTGTGGGCTACAGTGTTGAGGTACTTCTTATATGGCACTACCCATACAGCTTGTGCATGGTTTTCCCAAACCGTGTCCAAGCTGTATGAAAGACCTTTGAAAAAATTGTATATATACTTGCATGGTCATTCAACTCACCACATATGGTTTTCCAAACCATGCGGCAGTACAAAATTATGGCTTATAGTTAGTAGTAAGAGGCCACATAGTTTTCCCCAAACTGTTCACCTTGACCTGGAACTCCAACACATGGCTTTCAGGCCTCTAACACACACAAAAATCCATCCAAACAACAGAATCATAAAATAAACCCCTAAACACATAAATAATAAGGATATTGGATTTTTAAAAATCTCATAATTGAGTTCCAATGACTGAAAAAGAAAAGGGAATTCCCCCAAATTCAAAAATTCAAAACGGTTGAGGTTTTCAACCCAATTCAAAATCTCGGGACATTATAGTTTGGCTATATTAATGGCACTGGGATTAGTGTTTCTCGAACATGAATGAAATATATTTGAACATTGAATTTATAATTTTCTTATTTGGTATGAAATTTTTATCAATTTTTGGATTGATTTGTCGGTTCTCACTCAACCACATAAAAGAGGTTTTTTAAAAAAATACAAAAAAGTCATATTAAAAATAATTAGTGATTCATACATATGTTGAGAAATTATAAATTATATTTAAGTAATTTTTGAAAATGTAAGACTTAAGATAACATATTTTGATTAAAATCATTGAGAAGTGGTAAAATAATCTCTAGGAAGTGAAAATGGTAGGTATTCAAGAGTAATTATAATTTTTAAACCGTCATTGAAGGGGTTTTAGAAGTCCCCATATATAAGTGGAGAGACTAACATTTTTTTAATTAGCCATTATATTTTTAATAAAGGAATGAAAATATATAAGGGAATTGGATCTGAAAATGGGAAATAATAGATTGAAATAAAAGGAAATGTCTACACTCTTATGGAAAAATCATTTTGGAGACAACCTTTTTTTTAATCTATCATCAGTACTTTAAACTTTTACCAAAATTAATTTTTATCGCGATATCTCATTCTTAACATTAGTAATTTGTATTAGTTACCAAACATAATGGTGGAATTATTACCAAATGTTAACATTATGATTTAAAACATTAATATCATTTTATTAATTAAGACGACTTTGGGTTAAAAAAGTTGGTTTTAAAATTAGCACACATGATGCACAAATACAATTTGTTTTTGAAAAAAATAATTTTTAATCATAAAATTATTCTTTGGATAAAATGTTCCTTGTTATATATTTTAATGACTCTAATTATTTTATAATTAAAACAATAAGTTCCTTTTCCATTTCAATGAAATTCAAATGGTAATTTCACAATGAGAATATTTAATCAAAATAAATGGGAAAATAGTTTTTAGGAGAGTAAAATACTTCTATTGTTACAAAAGTTTAAACATATGTTTTATAAATCTAGTATAAAATTTTTAAATTAATAATTTAATTAATTAACTACAACCGTTTCCAATTTAAATGTTTTATAAACTTTTATTTCATTCTTATATTATAATATAGTCGTAAGAGTTACAATATTATTAAAAATTATAATTTTCACTATTCACTTAAAGATCACTATTTTGAAAAATATAAAAAATAATCTTTAGATAATTATGAAATTATGAATTTAAAAATGAATTATTTTATAAAATTTGAAATATAAAATTTCGGGATTGTAATCCTAAATAAAAATATAAAAATATAATTAAAACGATTATCAAAAGAAAAAAGACATTTCTAAATATTAATTGTTCTCATTATTATTTCTTATCAATTAATAATTAAATTAATGTAATTATTTTATTCATAAAAATATATTTCAACCCTGTTTAACTATAGTATATTTAGTTCCTTAAGGATCATTGGTTTATTTTTTTTTTGAAAATACATTTTCATGCATAAAATGATCCAAATTGTTATTTAGCTACACAAATTTAATTTTATCAATTAATTAATAAAAAATAATCATCCTTGTTATTCACAATAAAATTCAAAATGTGGTTAATTATATTTACTCCCACCAATTAAATGAAAACATTTCAATGATCTCATTTAATACTTATTATACAACCTTCATAAAATGTGTTTTTGTTTCATTTTAGTTCGGTGTTGCATGTGAAAGAAGATATTCAACATAGTATTTATTTAATGTAGAGTTAAATATTTGAATCTTAGGGTGTTATTAGAATACTCAAATTTTATTCACATAAATATAAAACTATGAACATAAAAGGAATAACTCATAAATAACTTGTATATCCTAACTTATGAATTTCTAGGTTTCAATCTAAGTTATTCACAGTCTATTTCGCTTTTTGTTCTCTAACCCAATACTCAAAAATAAATAGAACTTCGTTTTATATAAACTATAACAACTTGATTTTTATACACAAATTAATACATGTTCATTTATAAAAAACCTCCATAAGAAACTAAAATTTATTGAGGTCTAGTGTCTTTAGATGTATAAATATATAATACATCAACTTAAAAATAAATGGAATTATATTTATATAGATCTCTATAAGGTTATATTAAGTCACATTTCCCTTTATTACTAGAATGTAAATCCAGTGTAAATAAGAAAGAAAAAGTTGATCTATAAATCCTAGTAAGAGAATAAACATGATAACAAAGTATATCATATCACTCAAGAGGCATTAGAAGATATCATAAAAGAGGATGGTAATATATAATCATTTTAAAGAATTTTATAAATAATAATATATCATAATATCATGTAATTAGAGTAATTATTAAGTAACATAAACATGAAAACATAATAATTAGTTAAGGAATACTTCTAGGAAAACATAACATAGTTAGCTAGCTTATTACTCATGCACCAAACATAGTATCTCATGATTTTAAAACATTATTCAATTCATTTAGGGGATATATAAATCTATAACCTCTCATAAAAAAATAATATATATATATTTACATGTATTATATATAATGAAAATAAATAATACATAAATTATAATCATGATAAAACCCACGAGATGAAAATGGGCTACGTAAACGTGTCCTAAATCACAACCAAAAGAGATATCATAATGATTTTTAGTCATTTATATATAAATTAAGAAATATAGGTCATGATTATAGATCCTAATTGATTAAAAGATAATTTTAAATGTGTGAAGTAGTAATCGGGGTAATGAACCCCTTAAGTGATGTTTTAAGAATTGGGAAAAGATCCTTTGAGAGAAATAAGTTCACATGGTTTTATTTAAAATGATAAAATAATTATAGTATATTTCATTAAAATAATGGGTTTTTTTATAAATCGTAGAATATTAAAACCTTTAAAATTATAATTACCTAAAAAACAAGAATTATAAAATTCTGTTTAATCAGGTTCACTATAATGAAGGAATAATGGAGGGAACTTGAAAAAAAAACAATCCAATCCTGAAAATGGTATAATAAACTAGGTATATATAACAATAATATATATATAGAATATAATAAAAATATATTTAATTAAAATATTTATAAATATAGTTAATTTGATTGAATGATTAGCCAAAAATAAAAAACAGGGTTTTTTTTGAGTTCCCTTACTACAGGTCGAAAATCTCTTTGTATATTTGTGTAATATATAGAATAATATAATTAAATTTTTTTAAATAATCTATTCAAGACATTTTTTCATGTATATATGATTTATTAATATTATTATATATATTTTTTAAATCTTTTTAATATAACATTATGTTCATGTTCAGCATCCTGAGGGTGTTTGTTTCATGGTTCAAAGGTTGCATTGATTTGTTGAAAATGATGGAAGTTATTATCAACTGGGTCCATAACTCTATAAATCTTATGGTATGATTTAAAAATAATTCACAAATTATAACTATTTATAAATATACATATTTTTTCTAATGTAGGAATGATTTATTGTGCATAAATTTTATCAATTAATGGTTCACTCATTTGAGCAGTTTTACTAACCATTATGAAATTTTGTTTTATGTAATATTATTATTATTTATGAAATTATAAATATTAATATTATTATAAAATCATTTTTATATTCATATTTAATGAATAAATATTTTATTATAACCATATATGAAGCGAGTACTAGTTTTCTATAGAATCAACCATACATGTTTAAAGCAGAGCATGATGGGCTGAGTGTTATAAACTATTATAAAAAAAGATTTTTTGTATTGTAAGATGATATAATTTATATCACAATATCAATATATTAATAATTATATGAATAAATTATTATTTTTTAATAATTATAATGCGGATGTTGAAAAAATGAGGAAAATAAATTGAAAGGTGTAAAAAATAGAAATATTACATTATCATTTTGTGGTGGATTATTTACACAACACATTAGACATTTTTAGACTGGTGTTTTAGTGAAACAAAGACTTCTAAAGCATGGGTAAAATAGTTTTTGTAGAATTTGGATAGAATTATATATCCAAATGGGGATTTTAACGTGATGAAAAATTGGTGGAGGATGATGGTATTTATAAGGGGAAGAGGGGGTGTTTTAGAATAAACAATTGGAATAAAACATCATATCTTAAAATAGTAATCAATCACATGATTAAATAGTAAATTTATTTTGATATTATAGAAAAAGAGACACTAAAATATTCATATAATTTCTTTAAAGCTCTAAAATTATTTAATATAGATTATTACAAAATAGGTTACTTTTACAAAATTTTACTATTCACCTTAGTATTTTATTTTATTTTTTAAAAAATAAAAAAACATCCCCCTAATGAAATTTTGATGTGTTGATTCCGAAAAATATATCCCTTTCATCAAAATATTTTTATAAATATTTTAAATTTAACATTCAAAGAAAACATTTATTTTTGAAAAATATTAATATTATGACACAATCAAATTTATGACGCTTAGTAGAAAACGGAGAGAACTTGGCTAGGAGGAGAAGAATATTTTATTAAAAAGTAAATGAAATTTAAAAGAGTCCAATGTAAGGAGTAATATAGTGATACATATTAAAGAGTTAATATATATTACATGGTATCACATTAGAGTAAATGAGAACACTATAGTTAAAACTTTTGTTGGCCAAACCATTTACAAGCATGTTTTCCTCCTTATAAGATTCAGTGAAGATGAATCCAATGGACGAGAGAAGATAAAAGAATATGACCCATCAAGAGTTTGTCTTCCAGGAGTGTTTAATATATCCTTTATTTATTTCTTAAACAATGTTTGTGGATTCAAATTCCATCCAAAGGTTTTCCCAACCCCACCACTTAACTTGCTTAACCACATAAATAATGATAAACATATCTACTTAAAGAGAAGAAAAATTATTAATGGTCTATAGAGACATACCATAACATCACCATGATGATCTCTAAATGAAGCTCCACAACCTGATATCCCTACATTTCCCATTATGATCTATACATGTTGATTTTTACCCACCCTACAAATAGATATTACTATAAAACTTCATGTGTATTATAAAGAGGATTGAAATTTCCCTTTATTCCATTAAATTTAAGAATTAAAAATTCAATGATTGAATTATAGAAATTACCCCTTCAGGGGATACTTCTATCTTTGATGGAAAAAATTAGTTAATCCAATGCATCTTGAGGATTAAAATAAGCTTGATCATAGAAAAATTTATTTCTTGATTTTCAAATATTGATGACCAAAACTATAGTAGCCACCTGGAATTAGTTGAGGAGATGAGGGAAAAAATGGAGATCTAGATAACCTCTTAGGATATTCTGAATAGAACCATCCCAAGGATGTTGGATCTCAAACATGTCAAAAATGGCTTTACATATTTCAGATGTAGTGACATAAATAAGGAATAGGTTCTTAAAATATTCTTTGAATTGTTAATAGAGAACACATTTAGAATATAAATATATGACATAGGCCTAGAGATAAGAGTAATTCAAGTGTATTTCATGCACCAATATCCAAACAAGCAGTAATCTAGAGATCCTAAACAACTTTTTCATCTTGATAACCTAACCAGGTTTATCACAATTATTACTCATACTGTTGCAGTATTATAGTTCAGAAGTAAGTACCTCATTTGAAGAAAGTTCTTATATCATTAATTCCTCTCAAGATATAAAACATTAATTGTTCATCCTTAATTTTATCTCGTCCGTAATTTCATCAAGGGGTTTCCAATTGATCTTTAATTTAAGAATTTATATCCAAGGATAGTATAATATTTTTATGTAATTCTAGTAGTGGAGTGAATTTACAACCATAAAAGCATAATTTAAGGTACGAGTATTCATAGTTCATCCATATTGGTTAAGAATAAGTACTAGAAAATAAGGAATTTAGTAAATTATGAATAGAAGGTTCCCTGAAGTTAAATTTATTATATTTTACATTACTAAAAAAATATTTTGAATAAATACATGGGCCTCAATACTATCATTAATGATCTTATACAAAAATTGATCTTGAAAATATTTACTAAAATTTTATAGGATTTTCATTCCTAGAAACCCGATATCATAAAGCTTTCAATGTTTATTCCAAGAAACCATAACTATCCTCCTCTCAAGGATACCCCTAATCTAAAGAAAATTCTTGATAGACACATTGATGTAGTTAATCAATTTAGTATTATATTCATTGATCACTAAAGATTAAAAAATTGGATATAATGATACATTTCACCCAATCGACTCTACCATCCATAGATAAAGATTTTCTTTTCTAGTAGGAATACTGTCTTCTAATTTTACTAATAATTCCCATGAAGTGACAAGATCTAGGTAACCCCTAAAATATAATAATAGTTAGGTAGATAAATGGAATTTGTTTTTCTATTTCTTAAATCTTTGATGATGTCAACCTTAATTGACCTCATGATGTTCTTTTCAAAATAGATAAAATATTTTTTCAAACTAATCTCCTATCTTGATATCATTTCAAAGTGAAAAATATCTTTCTTAAGTTCCCTGGTGTTTTTCTTATCGCAATGCGTGAAAAGGATGATATCATCAATATATAAAATATGGGATGGAGTTGAATGTCCCCAATATTCCCTGATGGTATTCAATATTTCATTATCAACCATGTTAGTATGGGGCCTGCTCATATAGTCCTCAATAATAGATATAATTCACTTATGATTTCATATAAATTCACTATAATATATATATATAAATATATAGTGTTTTATAAATTAATTTTATTAAACTAAAACTATATTTTTATTTTTTAGATTTATCTAAAAAATAAATTTTAATGAAAACAAAACATATATGTTTTCCAAAAATACAATTATATTTTCATTATGAAATTTTTCTATTTTATTACATTTTACACTTTTAATTAATTGTATTGTGATATAAATTCCTCATATTTATAGTTTATAAGATACCCAATTATTGGTTTACTAATCCAAAATTCAAGTTATTATTCTAAAGATCAAGTTACTATTTATAATGTCATAGTTTCTATTTCAATAGTGAGGTTACTATTCCAATATTTATATTGCTTTTATAAATGAAATAAAAACCTCTTACCTCCTTCACTATCAATTCACTTACATTTATCTCAATGTAATATTCTTAATTTTCAAAAGTTCTGATTAAATTATAATTAGGTTGTTTCTTTTTTACAGTGTTCTTCATGGGTGTGATAATCCTAGGAGACCAAAGTGATCCATTTTTTTCTATTTTAGTTATTTTGTTTTTTTATGTTTATTATTCAATAGTATTATTTTTAAATTTATTGGGTATATTTATCCTATAATTTTTATGTAAGAAGTTAATATAATAATGTACTATTGGTTTTTATTATTTAGTGCTCGATGTTTTTAACATATTTCATTACTAAATCTTGAACATCTATTTATTCAGAACGAGAATTCCTTATATAAAATTTAGATTCATTATATAAAATATTAAATAACAACTAATTGAAATATAATTATCCAAATTAAAAAAGTAAAGAAAAAAAAATAAAAAAATATAAATACTGAAATATTCATCATTATGATCACCCATGAAGATCATATCAACAAATATCACTATGTAATGAATAAAATACATTATAAATATAACAAAATCTTTTAAAAATAAATGAGTTAATGAGACGAATGCTTATAATGGATTATGTAAATTTATATATGGGAATGTAATTTGATAATTATACATATGATTAGTGGTTAAATAGATGTTTTTATATGGTCATTGGATATATGGTAAGTATATATGTGTTCAATAAATGCATTGAATATTTTATAATATGAATTTAGAAGCATCAAACATAATATGGAATAAATGGAAATAAATGATATAGAGATTGAAGTGATGATATGTCTACTGTGTAGCTTTTTGGATTCCACTATCCACACGATGTTAGGTTTTTCTCCATTTCTTGTATATAGAATGGAATTATCCTATAATTTATCATGTTTTAATCATATGTTCATGGTTTTTATTATTTTTATGTCCATTTAAATAAAATTGAATTGACTTGAGTGATGGTAATATCTTTTTGGTTTCTTGTTCTACCTTCTTCTCAATGATTCTACCTTAAACCCAAAATTTAAAATATCCATGTTGTAGAGACAACATCATTTTTTTGTATTTATGGTGGGTTGGGATGATTTGTAGATTCTATTTCATGGATCTATCTCATGACGGTTAGGGTGATGCTTCATCTTTTTTGGGATATAACCTAGATATTTCCTGAAAGAATGGTTTATGAATGTGAACATTACATTTTTTCTACGTATCTTCTAGTAACATAGGATTTCAAAGATGACCCAATTTTAATGATTCATTGGTATCTTTATTTTTTGGTTGACCAGTGGAATTCATGCTGGATTTGTGTGGTGTTGTGGTGTTTTCTTCCTCCTTATGGACTGATTTTGGAGTGTTACTAGATTGGAGATGGTGTAGTTCTAAACCCTACACATGTTTTATTTTTTGGTGTTTCACCAACTTGATTTTTATTTTCAACCTACTTATGAGGTTGAGGACATTTTCAAGTTTTCCCTCTTTTTATTGAATATGTTTTTGTGGTTTTTATTAGTTCTGGATGTTCGGTATTTCAAATATTTTTTTTATTGTTCTAGTTCTAGGTTGTGTATCTCTATTTTGTTTTATCGATAGCGCTGAAATTGGATCATATTTTTTTTTCATTATCATGTTGAGATATTTTTTTAGAGATACTTTGGGTTGTTTTGGGGTTAATGTTCATTTTTTATTAAGGAAGTAGATTAAAAATGGGATTATAAGGATTCTTAGGATGTAATATCAAATTAGGAATATGAACCATGATACAAAATTTGAGTAATTTTAGTTCTCTTTGTTTTCATATATGGTTTTGGTGTTGTGAAGTGTCATATAAGGACCCAACCTTAAACACTATCTAATCTTGAATTAATTTAATAATTCACATTGAGGATCTTTTTAGGATTAGGTTTTTAGAGAATTAATCCATAACTATTACGTTACATCTCCAAAATTTCAAAGTAGACACTTATAATCAGTTCCATTTTTTTCACAAAATAAAAAATATTAAAAAAACAACATGTCTAGTTCCATGTTTTAGATAGCATGCCTTTTCCTTGATCCCATCCTTGATCATATTCATATTTAAGTCATGTGAAAAACATTTCAAAACATGGGATGAGCATAAAATCTCAGTAAGGGTTATAAAATAAGGAAAGGAAACCTTAACCAATCAATAAATACAAATCAATGAAACCATAATTTTCAATCATAACATACCTAATGAAATCATAAGATTTATGAATAACACACAAAAATCATAAATCATAAAGTTAACTTGTGGCATCTATATCAAACTTACATTATAGCTATCACAATTACACATGGAGTTACACTTGGAATACCCATCACAGTATATTCCCTAAATCTATTAGGATAAATATTCTTTTTTACCTCCGTCACGTTACCCAATGCATTGGAGAGCTATCTCGGGCTTACCTACCCTAGGGTTATCATAGAACCACCCGTATATATAAACAATGCCCAAGAAACATAACATAGTCATAATGCATAACACATGCATAGAGGAATGATAAAATTTCCACATTGAATCACAATATATCATTTCAATATATTTGACATAATCAATCCATTAAAAAAACCATTTTCAATACCAAAATATGTAAAAAGATTATATGGTATTTATTTTTTTCTTTTATAAGTATTACAGCTTGTTAAGGAAGCCAAAGATCAAATAATACTCATGGCGGCCGAAAGGTCGTTGTCACCACGTACGTTAAAAAAAACATTCATTTTTTTTGTTTATTAAAACACTTCGTTGAAAAAGATTCCCTTTGAATGAAAGTAAAAATCAAAGGGGTTTATACATCGTATAAAAGAATGTCATGTATAAAATAAAATGTGCCTCAATGGAAAGAGATTGAGATGAAGTCCCTTACAAAGATCATTTTGTAAATAAAATATATTGATTATGTGTATTCACTATAGGTACACATAGGTAATTTTCAAATACAATATAGGACATCAAATGTTATTTTATATAGAATTATATCACGACATAATTTAAAAGTAGAAGATTAACCCAAAGAATGAAAAATTGCGTTATGAAGTTCCCTACCGATTTGGTAACATATGAAAAATAGACCACATGAAAGAAGGATCATTCAATGAAGATTTAAATACCCATAAATGAAAGTATATTACACAAAGAGAACAATCATGGTCATTACGAACACCATACAAAAGAAATAGTGACAAATATAGCATGAATCTCATGGGAATAAAAAGTTAGATAAAACACTTTACCACATTGTAATCTATTGAGTCATATGACCAAAAGTTAATAACCACAAAATGATTCACATAATAACATTAATATAAAGAGAATCATGATAATATATATCAAATGGAAGTACACAATACAAAACATGCAATAAATTAGTGGAGAATAATAGAAATCTCACAGAATTAAAAGTGAGATAAGAAACCCCTTAGCATGTGTCCTACTTGACCCATTCATTATTTAATATCCTGAATGATATTCATGATTTAGATATCATATATATCATATATATCAATTATATATATGTATTTATAACAGTACATAACATTTTTGGATAAGAAATTAAATGCACCATTCATGGAGACAGTAAGCCGTACGTACGCTTGAACGTTACTTTCATATCCATTTCATATTTTAATGGACTGAAAAATTAATGATACATAGTTATATTATAATTATAGTATAATATCATATATAATTTCATTAATTTACATCCTCTATACATCCCACATTTGGTATGAATGAGTCATATCACTTTGAGGGGGTGGTAGTCCGCACTTCCTCAAATGAAATTATCGAGTTTACCCATAATAGAAACCATAAAGGTATTCTATAAATGGAAAATATAGAAGTATAAAGAAAACATAATCATAATATATATTATATATAAATATAGTGTCATCATACTGGCCACCATGAGAGGTGGTTGATGATTTTTGAACAATAATCATTTCGTGAGACCGTAGTTCGCCGTCCACAGAAACCTTATAATAATTGGACAAGTTTTGGATATTATTTTAGTCATTATAATCTTATTTATTTAAATCATTTATTAATGAGGTAAACACTACATCATTATTGTGTCATAAATAATTTTATTTATTTGATGTCTAAAAATCATAAAACAAACAACCATGATGTAGGAAATATTTTTATCTTTAAAATGAATATTTATATTTGAAAGGATAACTTATATAACCCCATGTAAAAATTGATTTACTAAAAGATATATGTTTATGTCATTTTTCTCTTTACATTAAATTAATTAATATAAAGTGTCATTATCACTCTTAAGTGGCTTCATGGAGTCCCAAAATCGACCCAAATATGCTCATGGTCAGAAATGTATCCTCCAATAAGAATAGGATATGTGTTAGGGTAATTTAAGATTACTATAATATTATTTTTTACCCTTATTTACCAGATTTACCCTTTAACCATGGTAAATAAAATATTTACCGAAAAAAATATTTAAAATGTCTAAAAAAAAGTTACTATTTACATAATTTGGACCTCCTGTTTTAAAATATGTAATCCATTTTTCCTAATTAAAAACATAGAAGTGGAAGAAATTAATTTAAAATTAATTCCCACTGTCAAAACAAAAAACATGTGTTTAATAAATAATAACTATCAAAAGATTGACATTTTTTTATTTCCAATTTCAAATTGAAATTACTTCTAATGACAAATATTGGATTAAATGGTAAAAATATATTCTAAATACATGTTAAAACCAATTAAAAAGATAATCTAACCATATAAATAAATTAGATTAAAATTCACTTTTGAATTAAAATTCAGTATTTCTCACTATTCATCAAAAAAATGAATTTTATCAGAAAAATACCAAAATTTTATCCAAAGTGAATTTTGATGTCTCGATTCTAAAGAAGAATTTTATTTTGTCAAATAGAACTTATAAAAGTGACCAAAACTAGATTTAAGTAGGGTTCTCCATTAAAAGGCAGAAAATCGACCTTTTAAAAAATATTAGAGTATTTATGCTTAAAATTATATTCTTTCTTATTTTAAGCCTCTAAAATTTATTGAAAAAATGAAAAAACATTTAAAAAACATGTATATTCATTTTTTAGTTAGTTATATTCATTCCAACCATTACAATGGCTAGGCATTAACTATCATTAAAAGTAAAAATATTATATTATTTTTCAGTATAACTCATCGTTGTGTGCAACGTAAGATTTCAAAGAAACCCTTTGTTGCGTATGAGGTACACCATTTATAATAGAATACCATTTAAGGTAAAATTAATATTTAATTCATAAATATTAATAAATATGAGAATTTCATATTCTTTATTTACATAAGATGTTACATCCTTCCCCCTTTTTGGGAATTGCATCCTCAAAATTTTAAAATTGGGATGAGAAACTTCATTGAAAGTCCCACATAGAAATAAGAGTAAGTAAAAATATCACTTTAAAATAAATAAAGAGAAGTACAAAGGTTACCCGAGATAACAGATACTAAGATTCCATGAAAACATGGATATAGAGGAGAAAAAAACCATCATGTTCTGATGGTGAGTGATAGAAGACATGATTAAGAGAAAGTTAACCACCATAAAATCACAAACATGTGATGGGTTAAACGGTCTTTGATTCCCTAGTAAGAAAAGTTAACGAATAATGTTTTTGTTTTATGTTACTTTTCATAAAGTTGATGAATTTATTTAAGAGCTTGAATAAGAACATAAGGAAACATACTTAATTTTTGCGTACATTTTCATCCTTTGCTAGATTTCTACCAAAAACTCATCTTTTCTCCAAATGATGAGTACTCCAGATGACTTGTTCACATTTAAAGCACAATAATCAACTTCTAGAGTATCAAATAATCCAAAAAAGATGAACTATATTTTTCCCATGTCTTTAGACATTAACCAAAACAAAAATGGTTAGTACAAGATTAGATAATCCCCAAAAAGGATAATCTTTTACAAAAAGAAAAACTACTCTTAATCTCCAAAATTTTTCAAAAAATACCCAAAGTTCAACAAAGACCATTCAATAAACAATTATCCATAAAATTCTTCAAAGTAATCCAAACTAAGATTGAAACGAAAATCTCAGCAGGATTTAATCACATAGTCTTCCACAGTAAATCTTAACATTTATCTCCAAATAACATAGACTACTATTAATGTCTATTACTGAAGTGTAATTAACCTAATAAAATATTCTCTATGATAGGGTAATCATTTCCATAAATATCCCAAATATCCATAAAACATAAATTATTCAAAAATAAAATTTCAACCATTATTCCACAAATGAAATCCCAAAGTATTCTATTTTCCTTAGATATATAGTGTTTCTTAAAAAGAGAGAACATCTTCTAAAATAACCTTTATCACTTAATCACCAAATAAATTTCATATACTAATGATATCTATTTTATAAAACACTATTTCCCAAAATCAACTTATTCTTGATCCATTAAATCATTTAACAAAAAAATAAGTCATACTAACCAGGGACTTCACGTAGGCCAGTCGTAGGCAATGCACCCTTGTCGCCCTTTGGATGTGGGTTCAATTCTTGTGGCCATTCTAGACATGACATGCTTTCACCCATCTTATGAGTTGTCCTTTTTATAAAACTCAAAAATAATGAAAACATGTTTTAACCTCAAATGTTTTCTTATACCATTAATTTTAATCCCAACTCATTAAGACCTCAACATCTTATATATCTTCAAATTTTTTTATTTCACCCCATATGATTAAATAAAAATATTCCTAAAAGAAAGAACATCATACCTTTGTCATGGTGTCTACATGGTTTCATTGTCATCTTGTTCACGTAGGTAGAAGGTCTATGAATTGCAACAATGATTTAGAGTTCTTTCAAAATCATTTTATTCCTTAATTTAAATACACCTTGTACAACTTGGGTCATATGGGTGTTTGTAGAAAACTAGTTTCGGAAAATAATCATGTATGACAAATAATTTCAAAACATCTGACAAAAAATGATTTTTATAAAATAGTCGGACCAAAATTGAGTTGAAAAATTCAATTAATGATTATTTTAAAATACCATAAGTATGTGCTGAGAGAATATATTGTAAGATAAAATAAAAATAGGTTTAAAAAGGGTCTCCTTCATCATCACCATTTTCAAAATCATAATATGCTTCAAAATCTTGTGATAAGGTAAAATATTTGAAAATGCCTTGATAATATTTACCATTCTTGAAAATAAGAGAATATTGTGAAAATATGATTTTTTTTTGAATAAAACCCATGATCCACAATGATAACGAGGTATAGTATAGGTGTTTGATATCTCAAATAACTGTTTTCAAGTGTGTTTTATGCTAGAAAAAGTTTCACAATCATCTGAACAGGACTTTGCAATAATTATTCCAAGCATGTCATCAGGAAGAGATAAGAATACTGTCTGAGATCCTCCTCCTTCAATTGTAACTGACATTCCTTGATTTAAAAAAGTTTTAAAACAAGGATTTAACTAAAATAATAGACATAGGGACTAACCATGTGTTTAATGAAAACTCGTTATCAATAAATTTTCTAAACCGACCTCTGATACCAACTATAAATACCTGACCTTAAACATTACATAATCTTGAATTAAGTAAATAATTCACATTGAGGATCTTTTTGGGTTTACATTTTTAGAGAATTAGGCCATAACTATTACATTATATCTCAAAAATTACAAAGTATATACTTCTACTCAGTTCATTTTTTTTCATAAAAAAACTTATATAAAAACATGTCAAGTTCCATGTTTTAGACAACATAACTTTTCCATGATCCCATCCTTGACCCTATTCATCTTTAAGTCTTGTGAAAAACATTTCAAAACATGGGATGAGCATAAAAAGAACAGTAAGGGTTACAAAATAATTGGAGGAAGAATTAACCCATCAATGAATAAAAATAAATGAAACCATACTTTTCAAACATAACATACCTCATGAAATCATAAGATTTATGAATAACACACAAAAATCATAAATTATAAAGGTAACTTGTGGAATCCATATCAAACATACATTGTAGCTATCACAGATATCTAGGGAGTTACACTTGGAATACCCATCATAGTATATTCCCTAAATATCTTAGTAGAAACATTCACATTTACCTTTGTCATGTTTCCCAATGTATTGGAGAGATATCTCGGGGTCACCCACCCTAGGTTTATGATGGAACCACTCGTATACGTAAACAATGCCCAAGAACCAAAACATAGTCATAAGACATAACACAATCATAAAGGAAAGATAACATTTCCACAATGAAATAACAACATATCATTTCAATATATTAACATAATCAATCCATTAACAAAACCATTTTCAATTCCAAAATACGTACAAAGATTATATGGTATTTTTATTTCTTTTAAAAGTATTACGGATTTTTAAGGATGCCAAAGATCAAATAATACTCATGGTGCCGTAACGTTCGTTGCCACCACGTACATTAAAAATAAAAATTCCTTTTTTTAGTTTAGAAAAATGCTTTGTAGAAAAATATTCCCTTTGAATGAAAGTAAAAGTCAAAGAGGTTTATACACCGTATAAAAGAAAGTCGTGTATAAAACAAAATGTTCCTCAATGAAAAGAGATTGAGATGAAGTCCCTTACAAAGATAATTTTGAAAATAAAATAGATCGATTAAGTGTATTCACCATAGGTACACATATTTAATGTAAAAATACAATATAGGACATCAAAAGTGAATTCATACAGAATCATATCATGATATAATTTAAAAGTAGAAGATTAACCCAAATAATGAAAATTGGGTTATGGAGTTCCCTTACCGATTTGGTAACATACTAAACATACACCACATGAATGAAGGATCATTAAATGAAGATGTAAATACCCATAAATGAAAATATATTACACAAAGAGTATAATCATGGGAATTACGAACACCACACAAAGGAAATACTGACAAATATAGCATGAATCTCATGGGAATAAAAAGTGAGATAAAACTCTTTACCATGTTGTAATCAATTGATTTGTATGACAAAAAGTTAATAACCACCAAATTATTCACAGAATAATAGGAATATAATGAGAATCATGATAATATATATCAAATGGCAGTACACAATACACCACATGCAATAAATTAGCGGTGAAAAATGGAAATCTCACGGAATTAAAAGTTAGATAAGAAACCCCTTACCTTGTGTGTGACTTGAACCATTAATTATTTAATCTACTCAATGATATTCATGATTTAGATATCACATATATCAAGTATATATATCAATTTATAACAGTATATAACATTTGTGGATAAGAAATGAAATGCACCGTTCATGGAGACAGTAAGCCGTACGTACGCATGAACGCTACTTTCATTTCTATTTCGTATTTTAATGGAATTAAACCTTAATGATACATAGTTATAGTAAAATAATAGTATAATATCATATATAATTTCATTAATTCCATCCTTTATACATCCCATATTTGGTATGAATGCGTCATATCACTTTGAGGGTGCGGTAGTCCGCACTTCCTCAAATGAAATTATCGCGTTTACCCATAATGGAAACCAAAAATGTAATTCCCCGACCCCAGTTACCCAGAGTCGATGTATTATTTTAATAAATTGGCATGATCACAAGGAATGAAGTCCCGAAGGACCGACCAGTTTAGCAGTCTTGGAAAACAGATTACATACAAGAATGTTACATTACACTTTATAACATACAAAACAACATAAATAATCCTTTATGAACACCATTATTCCATTAGCTTAACCCTTCATATCAATCACAATACACTTCTTGGAATCGTGGGAAAATAAAATATAGAAATGGGTGAGGTCCAATGCTCAGTAAGGGTAAGAAATACAGCGGAAACTTTCAAAAATAAGCATAAACATTTAAGGAAATTTATAACTAAAACAAAATCCTTTTAAACTGGAACTTCAACATTATATAGAAAAGATAAAATGAAATAATTCCATTTACTTATTCACATGGATATTCCACTAATCGAATAATCACATGAAATATCAATGAACACTTTCATAATGATGGAATGCATAATACCAGACTATCATAACCACATAGTCAAGGCCTCGTGCTAAGACTACAAATAATATTTTTTCAACACCTTATGCCAAGACACTAGTTTGTCTCATGAGACCTACCAATGCATCAAGGAGCTATAGCAGGCTCCACCCGTCACTTATTAAGTCCAATGAATTCCTCATATGAACAGTTTTAAACATAACATAAACATTCATATTACAACTAGCATAGGAAATATCAATAATTTCTCCATAAACCATGAATGGTATAAAAATAACACACCCATAGTCAAAAATATCACAAAACCTTCAATACAATATGGAATTTTTGTATCATGATAAATAAACTTCAAAACAAGTTTAAAATCCATTAAAGGATTTTGACGTTGATGAAAATGATTTGTAAAACTCTTTGAGGGAAATACGCCTTTTTCATGAAAACATTTAATAGTCACAAAATTTGGAAAAGAAGTCATTTAAAGACATTTTTTAATTAAAGTGTCCCATACCACTTTGAAACTTTTGAAATGAATTAAAATTTTAAAAACATTCTTGTCTATATAAATAAATCCTTAAAAAACATTTTCAAGACAGGGACATTAATGAAAAAGTTGTAGAAGAATAAATATTTAAAACATTTAAAATTTTGTTTTAGTAATAAGTCCATTAAAATAATCCCTTTTAAAACTCTTTCATAAAACATGGACATGGATAATAAATTTGTTCCAATAGATACTTACATAAAAACAACCTTAGGTAATAAAGAGATTGTGAAATTAACCCTTACCAATTTGGTAACTTACGAAACATACAAACTATGAAAGAGGTATCATACAATGAATATGTAAATACACATTAATTAAAGTGTATTTCACAAAGAATAAAATTATGGGCATTACATACACCACACAAAAGGTAATAGTGGAAATATGACATGAATCTCACGGGAATAAGGAGTGAGATGAAAACCCCTTACCTTGTACTTTTCCTTGATAGAGTTTAAGTTAACCTCATATATAACATTTAAATCATTGTTATTAAATTATAAAAGAATCATATACATAAATATGATATAATATATGATCTTTTAATATTGTGTTGTTAATAATATTTTAGTATTATCGTCGTTTCGGGGGTCAACTGATTCGTTTTCCTTTATATGCTTCATTACATAAGCCGTGTTTATTATGGATAGGTTGTATTTTATTCATATTTATAATGATATCAAGTCCTTAAAAATTACTTTTAATCATCAAAAGATAATTAGTCTTGAATGGATATGATGGGGAAATGAATCTCATCACGTTCGTGGAGACGATAATCCATACGTACGCACGAACGCTACTTCCATTTCATTTTTCATTTTAAATAGAATAAAAACCAAATGATATATAGGTATATTATTATTCTAGTATAATATAATATCTTATATGTGTTACTTAAGTTCATTAACACCATCCTTTATACGTTCCATGTATGGTATGAACGAGTCATATCACATTGAGGGGGCGGTAGTCCGCACTTCCTCAAATGACATTATCGTATATATATAAAACATGAAACAAATAATGGTATGACATAAAATGGAATTACAGAAGATTATATATAAAAAAAATATCATTAATATCATATTTAATTATATTTCCATCATAATGGCCACCATGAGAGGTGGTAGGAGATAATTGAACAATCATCGCTTCGTGAGGTGTTTGGTTGCCATCCACAGAAACATTATGTTCTTCACCCATTAGATTGCGGTGTGTATAATTTTAGTTCTAATACTTCTCTTAAAAATATCCTAGTATATTTAGGATACTTTTTCTGTTACAAAAGAAAAGAATAAGAAGAGTTTATGGGTTGGAGAAGTAAAATAAAAGAAAAGAAGCTAAGAGAAATCGTTACCTTTAATTTGGGTAACTCCCTTGGGTTTGAACCAAAATGGACTCTTGAAGTGCCTTCCGACTATGGTAAGGCTTCTAGGAAGAGGATAGGGATATAGGGAGATTAATTGGGCAGCTTTTGGACGAGCCAAAAGGCTTGATAGGTGTGAGGAATTGATTATAAGTGGTGTCCTTTTATAAGGGGGAGGAGGACCTCTTTAGGAAAAACTTAAATTATTATTTTATAATAAATTCATATTCGGTTTCTAATGTCTCCAAAGTGAATTATTCAAAGAATAAGGTAGTTATGGGTCGAAATAATTTCAACCAATAGATTTTATATAGGTTTGTGTTATTATATTAACCATATATTTTAGTTTTAACTCTTGGTTAATTAGTTTGACACTTACCATGTCACTTTGTATTTTTATATTATATAGTTAATAAACATACTATATACCTACAAGAGACCCCCAAGTGGTACATTAATGATACAAATATCATGATAAAAGTCCTTTTTCCAAACCATATATTTTTATGAATTTAATATCAATTAATAATATAATATTTGTTTTAAAAACTCTTTTATGTCAATTTTGACACTATTTGGTATTTGATTTTTGTGAAAATCATAACAGCATGATTACTTCGACAAAAGTTAATTAAATAAATTATAACATGTAATATTAACCTATAAAATTCGTTTCATTCATTAAAAGTCTCAAAGTATATTTATTTGGGTATTTATAATATCAATTATTTTAATATTTCACTAATAATTTAATTACTGCATTATCATTGTGTCATAAATAAATTAAATTATTTAATGTCTAAAAATTATAAATAAAATACCATTATGTAGGAAATCCTTTTAGTTTTCTAATGAATATTTATAGTCTAAAATATAACATATATAACTCTATGTAAAAATTGTTTTTCTAAAATATTTAGGCTTATGTAATTTTTATATTTACTTTAACTTAATTAATATAAAGTGTCATTATCACTTACAAGTGGATCCATGGGGTCCCCAAATCGACCCAAATATTCCCATGGTCGGACGTGTATCAACCAATAGGGTTAAGACACTTTTTAGGGTAATTTAGTATTATTATAATATATTTTTACCCTTATTTACCGGATTTACCTTTTAACCATGGTAAATAAAATATTTACCAAAGTAATTATTCAAAATGTCTAAAAATAAAAGTTACCTATTCACACAATTTGGACATTCTGATTCAAAATATGGATTCCATTTTTTCAAATTCAAAACACAGAAGTGGTAGAAATTAATTTAAAATTAATTCCCGATGTCAAAACAAAAATCGTGTTTTTAAGAGATAATAACTATCAAAAGATTGACACTTTTTTATGTCCGGTTTAAATGTGAAATTATGTCCAAGGACCAAAATTTTATTAAATAGGTAAAAATATATTCTAAATATACTTTAAAACCACTCAAAATCATAATTTATCACTATTAATTATTTTGATTAAAATAGTTGTTTTTAATAAAGATTTAGTAATTTTCACTATTCATTAAAATATAAAAGTTATCCGAAAAGTACCAAAATTTCATCCTAGGATAATTTCAATATTAAGAATCCAAAAATGAACTCCATTTTTAAAGATAAAATGTATAAAATTTCAAAAAGTGGGTATTACTATTCATAAAGGCTACTTTGATTGGTCGCAGCGTGTTAGAATCACGAAGTTGCGTACAACACTCACTACTGTATTATTCAAAGAGAAGTGTCCCGTGGAAGCTTGGGGTGTTACATTATCCCCTCCTTCAACAAATTTCATCCTCACAATTTATGCTTGGTATTGGAAACATTGGGTTGACATTTCAAAATATCTTAGTTGAAATCCCACATCGAAAAATGGATTAATGATGCCCCTATTTAAAATAAAGAGTGGTAAGTATGAAGGTTACCGAAAATAACACATACTAGGGTTTCATATATGAAAATATGGATATGGAAGAGAAATATAACCATTAATATGTGATGGAGAGTGGTAGAGAACATGGCTAGGAAAACGCCAACAATCCCAAAGCCATAAATTTGTGATGATCTAAGGTACCATCTAGGACAACATTTTTGTTCTAAGTTCCTTTTCTTAATATTGAGGAGTTTATTTATGATATTTTATAAGATCATGAGGATATATACTTAATTTATAATTTGAGTTTTCTCCATTAATAAATTTCCACCACAAACTCATCTTTCACCCCAAAACATAATACAACTCAAAAATACTCTATTTATCCTAATCGTATAGGGTTCCAAATATAATGAATTTATAATTCACAAATCAGACCCTTTAAAAAACTACATTATACCATCTAGGAACTTCACGTAGTCCAGTGGTAGGTGATAAATCCCAATAGCACTATAGTTGTGGGTTCGATTCCCACAGCTTTGTCTGACGCGACGGGTCATCACACGGTCTGTGTGTTGTCCTTTTATAAAAATCCAAAAATAAACATTCAAAAATAATCCCTTCCATCCTTTAGACTTATACAAAATACTTCTATAAACTCTCAGTCCAAAATTTATATGAAAGATAAACATAATATAGATCTTTTTTACCCTGTAATAGCATGTGAATACCTTCATCATGTATTCTTTTAAAACACTGAAACATCATGAATTACCATAAAACCTTAATGATTACATTCATGATCCGTTATTCCTTATAGAATATTGGATATAATCCTATCAAAAATGTTTTAAACTCAAAAAATTATGGAATATAATTAATCACTTTCATGATAGTCAAGAATATCCAATATAATTTATCCAAATCAATCATGTATTATTCCAAAATCACTACCTCAGTATCAGAACCATATTATGGTTTATATTTCTCTCAACCATATATTATCCAAAAATTTAACAAGATATTGATTCACTTTTCATGGTTCCGCACAATCTCAAGTCCTTAATAAAATAGTACTGCAGTACAATCCTTATATACTCCATAATTATTATAACGAGTACATCATTGATACAACACTCAAATGACATAATTCTTTAATCAAAACATAAGAACTCTAATCATTCCTCCTCATATGTGGCAGTATCATATCTTGATTATTATCTAATAGCATCATTTGGGGCATACTCTGATGATTTAGACATTGGTTCGCATAGTGTCCCAACTCCTTTCAGATGAAGCATTATACATTTGAAACCTTTTTCTTACCCTTACAGTCACGTACTTGGTGTCCTTTTTCTTCACACTTATAACAAACTCCCATTCCCTTCAGGAAAGTTCTAGGATGTTTCTTCCCACAGTTATCACATGTGGGAAAATTCTTCTTTTCCTTATTCCCTTTATCCATATTTCTCTCTTCTATCCCTTTCTTCTCTTGCTTGCCTTCAATGCCATAGGACTAAGAGAATTATTTACTTATCTTATTAACACATGATATTATTTCATCATATGTTGAGAATACATGGGAGACTATTTATCTTCTAAATCTTGGCTTAATACTGTGAAAGATATGATCCTTCTTACTCTTTGGATCATACGTATTTCTGGAGTTCACATTCCTTCTAATGGGTTCCATTTCTATACAATAGCATAAACTAGGTCAGTTTATGAATTATAATAATTCGAAACTTGTAAAATACCTAACGTAAAGTGAACGGTATATGGATTTAATCCATAATCATAAAGATTTTTTCATTGAGGAAGTATATACTCATAAACCCTTCATAATGATTTGTAAAGAAAATGAGAATTATCCTAAGCATATCCCCCGGGAGTATCGTAACCAAGAGTGCAGCAAGACCCGTTGTCGTGCACCAGTTCTCATTCGAGTCTAGATCAAAGCGGTGTTTTCGGATTTTACACCTAGGTACATCTGTGCCAGAGCCACCTCTACATGCTCATATCCAGACAAGGATGTATTGCTTGGAAAACTAACAAAATCTCTACAATACCAAAATTCTAGGATGTTCTTCTATAATAACCCTCAATGTCTATCTTAGGGTAATGTGCTCTAATCAGAGTTTATCTAAATCTAGTTTCCAAGGTTATTGATAAACTTCCTCTAATACCAAATGTAATGCCCTGACCCCAGTTACCCAGAGTCGATGCATTATTTTAATACATTGGAATGATTACAAGGAATCAAGCCCCGAAGGACCGATCAGTTTAGCAGTCTTAGAAAATAGATTACATAAATGAATTTTACATTACACTTTATAACATACAAAAAAACATAAATAATCCTTTATGAACACCATTATTCCCTTGGCTTAACCCTGTATATCAATCATAATACACTTCTTGGAATCCTGGGAAAATAAAACATAGAAATGGGTGAGCTTAAAAGCTCAGTAAGGGTAAGAAATACAACAGAAACATTCAAAAATAAGCATAAACTTTTTAGGAAATGTATAACTAAAACAAAATCCTTTTAAACTTGAACTTCATCATAATATGACAAAGATAAAATGAAATAATTCCATTTAATTATTCACATGGATATTCCACTAATCGAATAATCACATGCAATATCAATAAACACTTTCTTAATGATGGAATCCATAATGCCAAACTATTATAACCACATAGTCAAGGCCTCGTGCCAAGACTGCAAATAAGATTTTTTCAAGGCCGCATGCCAAGAAACTAGTTTGTCTCATGAGACCTATCGATGCATCGAGGAGCTATAGCGGGCTCCACCTGTGACTTATTAAGTCCAATGCATTCCTCATATGAACATGTTTAAACATAACATAGACATTTGTATTAAAACTAGAATACAAAATGTCAATAATTTCTCCACAAACCATGAATGGTATAAAAATAACACATCCACAGTCAAAAATATCCCAAAACCTTCAATACAATATGGAAGTTTTGTATCATGATAAATCAACTTCAAAAAGAGTTTAAAATCCATTAAAGGATTTTGACGTTGATGAAAATGATTTGTAAAACTCTTTGAGAGAAATACCCCTTTTTCATGAAAACATTTAAAAGTCACACAATTTGTAAAGGAAATCATTTAAAGACATTTTTGAATTAAAGTGTCCCATACTACTTTGAAACTTTTTAAAGGAATTAATATTTTAAGAACATTCATGTCCATATAAATAAATCCTTAAAAACCATTTTGAAGACACGTACATTAATGAAAAATATTTAGAAGAATAAATATTTAAATCATTTGAAATTTTGTTTTAGTAAAAATTACCTTAAAATAATATCTTTGAAAACTCTTTCATAAAACATGGACATGGATAATAAATATGTCACAGTAGATACTTACGTAAAAACAACCTCGGATAATAAAGAGATTGTGAAATTAACCCATTTGGTAACTTACGAAACATACAACCCATGAAATAGGTATCATACAATGAATATGTAAATACACATAAATTAAAGTGTATTACACAAATAATACAATTATGGGAAGTACATACACCACACAAAAGGTAATTGTGGCAATATGGCATGAATCTCACGGGAATAATGAGTGAGATGAAAACGCCTTCCCTTGTACTTTTCCTTGATAGAGTGTTGGTTAACCTTCTACATAATAGTTAAATCATTGTTATTAAATTATAAAAGAATCATATAAATAAATATGATATCATATATGATCTTTTAATATTGCTTTGTTAATAATATTTTAGTATTATTGTCGTTTCGGGTGTTAACTGATTCGTTTTCCTTTATATGCTTCGTTACATAAGCCGTGTTTTTTATGGATAGGTTGTATATTATTATTATTAATAATGATATCAAGTCCTTAAAAATTACTTTTAATCATAAAAATATAATCAGTCTTTAATTGATATGATGGGGAAATGAAACTCATCACATTCGTGGAGACGATAATCCGTACGTATGCACGGACGCTACTTACATTTCATTTTTAATTTTAAAAGGAATCAAAAACAAATTATACATAATTATATTATTATTCCAGTATAATATAATATCTTATATGTGTTACTCAATTTCAATAACACCATTTTTTATACGTTCCATGTATGGTATGAATGAGTCATATCACTTTGAGGGGGCGGTAGTCCGCACTTCCTCAAATAAAATTATCGTATATATATACAACATGAAATGAATAATGGTATGACATAAAATGGAATTATATAAGCTTATATATAAAATAAATATCATTAATATCATATTTAATTATAGTTCCCTCATAATGGCCACTATGAGATGTGGTAGGAGATAATTGAACAATCATCGCTTCGTGAGGCGTTTGGTTGCCATCCATGGAAACATTATGTTCTTCACCCATTAGATGGAGGTGTGTGTAATTGTAGTTATAATACTTCTCTTAACAATATCCTAGTTTATTTAGGATACTGGTTTTGTTACAAAAGAAATGAATAAGAAGATTTTAGGGGTTGGAGAAGTAAAATAAAAGAAAAGAAGCTGAGAGTAATCGTTACCTTTAATTTGGGTAACTACCTTTGGTTTGAACGAAAAAGGACTCTTGAAGTGACTTATGCCTAAGGTAATGCTTCTAGAGGGATGAGAATGATATAGGGAGATTAATTGGGAAGAGTTTTGATGAGACAAAAGGCTTGAGAGGTGTGAGTAATTGATTATAAGCGGTGTCTTTTTATAAGGGGGAGGATGGGCTCTTAAGGAAAAACTTAAAGTATTATTTTATAATAAATTCATATTCCGTTTCTAATGGCTCAAAAGTGGATTATTAAAAGCCTAAGGTTGGTATGAGTCTAAATCCATTCAACAAATAGATTTTATACAGGTTTGGGTTATTATATTAACCTTAGTTTTTAGTTTTAACTCTTGGTTAATTAGTTTGGCACTTACCATGTCACTTTGTATTTTTATATTATATAGTTAATAAACTTAGTATATACCTCCAAGAGACTCCCAAGTGGTCCATTAATGATAAAACTATCATTATACAAGTACTTTGGCAGAAAATTACATTTTTAGGAATTTAATATCAATTAATAATATAATATTTGTTTTAAAAACTCTTTTATGTCAATTTTGACACTATTTGGTATTTGATTTTTGTGAAAATCATAAAAGCATTATTACTTCAAAAAACGTTAATTACATCCATCCTAACATGTCATATTAACTAATAAAATTAGTTTAATTCATTAAAAGTCTCAAATTATATTTATTTAGGTATTTATAATATCCATTATTTTAATATTTTACTAATAATGTAATTACTGCCTTATCATTAAGTCATAAATAAATTAAATTATTTAATATCTAAAAATTATAAATAAAATACAATTATGTAGAAAAAATTTTTATATTTGTAATTAATATTTAAAGTCGAAAATATAACATATATAACCCTATGTGAAAATTGTTTTGCTAAATGATATAGGCTTATGTCATTTTTGTATTTACTTTAACTTAGTTAATATAAAGTGTCATTATTAATTACAAGTGGATCCATGGGGTCCCAAAATCGACCCAAATATTCCCATGGTCGGAAATTTATCAACCAATAGGGTTAAGATACGTTTTAGGGTAATTTATTATTATTATAATATTATTTGTTTACCCTTATTTACCGGATTTACCCTTTAACCATGGTAAATAAAATATTTAACGAAGTAAATTTATTCAAAATGTCTAAAAATAAATGTTACCTATTTACACAATTTGGAAATCCTAATTCCAAATATGAAGTCCATTTTTCCAAATTCAAAACATATAAGTGGCCGAAATTAATTTAAAATTAATTCCCGCTGTCAAAACAAAAACGTGTTTTTAATAGATAATAACTATCAAAAGATTGACACTTGTTTATGTCCAGTTTAAATGTGAAATTATGTCCAATGACCAAAATTGTATTAAATGGTAAAAATATATTCTAATTAAACTTTAAAACCACTGAAATTCATAATTTATCACTATTAATTATTTCTATTAAAATAGTTGTTTTTAATAAAAATTTAGTAATTTTCACTATTCATGAAAATATAAAAGTTATCCGAAAAGTACCAAAATTTCTTCCTAGGATAATTTCGATATTCCAAATCCAAAAATGAAGTACATATTAAAAGATAGAATTTATAAAATTTCAAAAAGTGGGTATTACTATTCATAATGGCTACTTTGATTGGTCGCGGCGTGTTAGAATCTCGAAGTTGCGTACAACATACGCTATTGTATTATTCAAAGAGAAGCGTCCTGTGGAAGCTTGGGGTGTTACAGAAAAGGTATGATATAAATGGAAAATATTGAATAATAAAGAAAACAAAAACATAATATATATTATATATTAATAAAGTTTCATTGTAATGACCACCATGAGAGGCAGTTGAAGATATTTGAACAATCATCGTTTAGTGAGTCAGTAGCTCGCTGTCAACAAAAACAATATATTCTTTACCCATTAGATGGAGGTGTGTGTAGGTGTAGTTAAAATAATTATCAAAACAATAACCTGGTATTTTTAGGATACTGGTTTTGTTATAAATTAAAGAATAAAAAGTTTTTATGGGGTTAGAGAAGTAAAATAAAATAAAATAACTTAAGAGAAAACATTACCTTAAAATCGGGTAACTCCATTTGGTTTGACCCAAAAGGTTTACTTGAAGACCCTTCTACCTGAGGTAAGGATTTTAAGAGGAATATAGGTATGTTTGGATCTTATTTAGGGAGAGTTTGGATGAGCCAAGGAGCTTTAGAGGTGTGAATAATGGGTTTGAAGTGAGGTCTTTTTATAAGGGATAGGGGGGCTCTTTAGGAAAGTGTGAAAATATTATTTTATTATATTATGATTTTTGGTTTATAAAGGTCCAAAACTAATTAAAGTAGAAGATAATTTGAATAATGGTTTAAAAAATGATATAAAATAAAAATTGGATAGGTTTTGGATACTGTTTTAATAATTATAATCTTATTTATCTAAATCATTTATTAATGCGGTAAACACTGCATCATTATTGTGTCATAAATAATTTTGTTTACTTGATGTCTAAAAATTATAAAAAAACTACCATGATGTAGGAAATATTTTTAGATTTAAAATTAATATTTATAGTCTCAAATATAACTTATATAACCCCATGTAAAAATTGATTTACGAAAAGATGTATGTTTATGCCATTTTTGTCCTTACTTTAAATTAATTAATATAAAGTGTCATTAACACTCTTAAGTGGCTCCATGGGGTACCCAAATCGACCCAAGGATGCCCATGGATGGAAATGTTTCAACTAATAGGAATAGGACACATTTTAGGGTAATTTAAGATTATTATAATATTATTTTGTACCCTAATTTACCAGATTTACCCTTTAACCATGGTAAATTAAATATTTACTGAAGTAAATATTTAAAATGTATAAAAATAAAAGTTACATATTTAAACAATTTGTAAATCCTAATTCCTAATATGGAATCCATTTTTCCAAATTCAAAACACAGAAGTGGTGGAAATTAATTTAAAATTAATTCCCGCTTTCAAAACAAAAAGCACGTTTTTAAGAAATAATAACTTTCAAAATATTGACACTTGTTTATGTCCAACTTCAATTTGAAATTACTTCCAATAAGAAAAATTGGATTAAATGGTAAAAATATATTCTAATTAAACATTAAAACAAATTAAAAAGATAATCTAACCATATAAATAAATTAGATTAAAATTCACTTATGAATTTTAATTCAATATTTTCACTATTCATCAAAAAATAAATTTTATCCGAAAAATTCCAAAATTTTACCCAAAGTGAATTATGATGTACTGATTCTAAATAAAAATTTTATTTTTTCAAAGAAAACATATAAAAGTGACCAAAACTATATTTAAAGAGGGTTTACCATTAAAAGGTGGTAAATCAACCTTTCAAAAAATATTATGCTTAAAATCAGATTCATTCTTATTTTAAGACACTAAAATTTATTGAATAAATGTAAAAACATTTAAAAAACATGTATAATAATTTTTTAGTTAGTTCTATTCATTCTAACCCTAACAACGGATAGTCGTTAACTACCATTTAAAATAATAATATAATTATATTATTTTTCAGTATAACTCAACGTTGTGTGCAACGTAAGATTTCAAAGAAACCTATTGTTGCGTATCAGGTACAAAATTGAACATAGAATCCCCTTTAAGGTAAAATTAATATTTAATTGTCAAATATTAATAAATAGGAAAATTTCATATTCTTTATTTACATGGGATGTTACATTGTAGGTCTAGGATAGGTGGTTTTGGGTGTCACCGATGATGTTGCAACATTTAGGTGAGAACATACCTTTTATGATGTGTAGTGGAGTGGGGAATATTTAGGTGGATCCTGTTTCATGCAGAAAATGGGATCATGTAGGATTTGATGTGGTTTCAATGACAATGGTTCATCTTGGGTTTCTGGGCGGGCCATTTCCTTATATTTTGGTCAGCCCATGTTTTGTTGTGGGTTATCATTGGAAATGGTTTCCCTTATATTGGGTGTATTTTTTTATTTCAACCCTTCATTTACTCTATAATTTATATTAGTGAATTTATTTACCCTTACACTATCATCATAAAAAAAGATTGTGTTGGTGTGGGGGTCTATTAAAGGAGGAATGTTGGGGGACATATAAGGGTTCATGTGTTTCCTCTTATTCATGTCTTTTGTCTTATTATTTTATATTTAAATACATAATAAAGTATAAAATTTTAAAAAAATATTTGAATATTCAATATATATATAACTATTATTTTTGGTAAAATTAAAAATATAAAAATTCATTCCTGAAAATGTTTATTATTTTAAATAATTTATCTTCATTTAATTTATACTTATAAAGAATGGATTTAATTAAATTTATTTATAAAATTAAATGATATAATTTGACAAAATTTTATTGATAAAATTAATTTAATGGTTAGCTGAAAAATAATTAAATAAAATAGAATAAAATCATTCAATATTAAAAAAATATTTTTTTAAAGAATGTTTTTCAATGTGTTTTTCATTTTTATCATAATAATTTCAATTATAAAGTATTATAGAATTATTTGAATTTAATTTATTGTTTATATATGTAATAAAATAAATTAACATTAATTTAATGATTATTACATGGTTTGGAATAAGAATAAATCTATATTTATGCTTATAAATGATTTTTTTCTAAAACTTATTTTTATTCCTTATGAATTTTTATTTTAAAATAATTTTTAATATTTTATAGAAATTGAATTTAGTAAAATAGATTAAATATATTAAATCATCATGAAAATATTTGATTATAAGATGAATTTAATGTTTTGTAAAAAATAAGATAACAAGGTATTTGTGTGTTAACATAGTAAACTGTAAAATGAGATAAAAGGATAAAATAAGATCCAAAGTGATAAACTAACACAAACATATAACAATTAATTTTGTGAATGAGGTATTAAATGATAAAAATGCATTATTTTTTCACCATTTAAACACTTTCCTTTATAAATTACCATCCATACACATTATGTAATGGGTATTCAGAAAAATGCCACTCATTCTTACCTATAAAATGACCTCTGAACCACCCTTTATAATCCACAACAGAAATTCATGCCCCTCACTATAATATAAAATTTTTTTCTATAATTTTTATACCATGACACATTTTATAGGTTCTAGTCTCAATAGGATTCCCCAAATCCTTGGAAAATAGGAAGGCATCCAAAATGAGATATTATTTGTTCTCTATAAGTAATGACTTTAAATCATTCATTTTCATTTATCACCACATCCTTATTATTATTGGTTATGATTTATAATTTTTTTAATAGATTAATAATATCATTATACTTATTTAATAATGATATTATAAAAATCACTTCACAATCATACTCATTTTTTTATTATAGCATGTTCTTATTTGGGTCGGTTTAACAACCAACAAGGATGATGCTATAAATGTTTATCATGGATTGTTATGAAAAATTAAATTTTGGTAAGATACAATATTAATAATGAAATAATATTTTTATGGCTCATTAATGGTAATATTAATATATAACTTCCTAGTAATATTACATCATAAATTTATTAAAATTATTAAAAAACCTTAATTTGGATTTTTTTGAATCGTAATAAAAAAATACATATATAGAGTATGGAATTTTAGAAATAATTATGAAATTATGATTCAAATAAATTGAATATTATTAATATTTTTAACTCATAAACAAGGAGTGGTGATTAATAAAACCATACTCAAATAGACAAGGAGTAGTTGAAACAACTAACAACCAATACTCTATATAAACTAATAATAAGTAATAACTATGAAATAAATGTATATGTTATATTAATATAATGGATGGTAAATATAAAAAAGGTTATTAATTAGATTATTAATGAGAATAATTTTGTTATACAATAATTTAGAGAATGTCCAATGAATCTTGAATCCAAGGTTAAGAGTTTTCTCTCATTCTCCATTTTGATTTGATATTTTCAATGTATTATGGTTATTTGGAAGATTTTTATGCATGTTAAATAAAATATCATATTCACTCCCCTAAAAATATTTTTTGGTATTTATATATTTTTTTTTATTTTTACCCATTTTTTATATCATTATTTTTGATATTGGTATGAATTTTGTTGATTGATATTCTATCTCTATTGTTTATATTTCTTGTGAAATTTTATATATCCTCAATTTTAAAAAATCAAAATAACATATACAATGTATATAATACATATTTACAATACATTTTACTACCCTCTTCTATGTTTTTCTATTTCACACTTTATTTAATTTCTATGTAATTCTTGTCTATATTATTTCTAAATTTCCTAGACTCATCTCTATGATTTCTCCGGTTTGCTTATATTTACCATTCTCAGGTATTATGAAACATTAAAAATATATAAATACCTTTAAATTTGAAAGTATATGATATTTTAATGTTTTTTAAAACCATATCACTGATTAATTCATATTTTAAATGTTACAAAAGTTATATAGATTTTTTTGGACTGAATATTCATTATAATTGAGTTATATTATTTTTTTATATAAATAAGTTCATCTATGTTATATATATATTATTCCCCTTATATATCTCATATTTTGTATCCTATTTATTTATTTTAAAATAACCTTTCTATATCAAAATATTCTAGTTGGATTTATTTATTACTTCAGTAAAATACGACGTTGTTAATAATTATTATCATCTACTACATTTTAATTTTCCCTTCAACGCACATGTTAATTATTATAAATGATTTTAAAGTTATTTATTTATAATTTTATATTTTTTGTATCATTTGATCCACATTTACTCTTATATACCTTTATATATTTATAAGGAATCATTATTAGAACAATTATTAACAAAATAATGTCTGATAAGTTTTTTAACCAATAATGTTTTTTGAAAATGACCTATATCTTTTCTTTTACACAAACATTCCCATAACCATAAGAAATTTTTTTTAATTATTTAACTATATTATCATTTACTTCTTATAAAATTTACTTTCCTATGAAATTATGTTACTTATATTTTGAAAAAATATTTAATGTATTCATTTTTTAAAAAAAATTACTGAAAATTGTAAGATACCATATTTTTAAGGTACGCCCCTCTTTAAAATTGGGTTGAACTTTTTTCAGTGGAATTCTTATCCTTTTAATACTTAGTGGCTGAAACTTCTCTTTGGGGGCTGGGGATATTTTTTTGGGGACAATGAGATAGTATCCACAAATGTATGTTTGTTTGAATCAATGGAGTCTGAGTATAATTGCGAAAATGGATAAGATGATGTCTAGTAATGCTAAAATTCTTATACAAAGGGTGTGGCCTGGTCATGCTGAAATGTTAAAATAAATAAAGGGATTTTTCTGATTATGATGAAATTATTATGTAATGGGTGTGTCTAGGTTATGATGAAATTATTATATAGAGGGCTAGGCTCAGTTATTTTGAAAGGCTTATATAAAAGGGGCTTGGACCAATTTTGATGAAATTCTTATATAGTGGTATTGACCCTGTTTTATGATAAAATGATTATATAGAAGAATTTTACTGGTTATTATTATTCCTTGGATGTTTTTTTATTTTTGTAATGGTGATGAGTCATTCTTCGAGATATCGCGACATGGTTTCAAAGAAGGATAATTGTTATATTGTATTAAATGATTAGTTAATACTCCCATTAATTATTTCTTTGAATTCCCTTACTTTTAGATTGGTTATGTTTAGAAATGGTGGTGTCAAACTACTGAGTTTTACTCACACCAAATTCTTGCCACCATTTAGTACCTGAGAATATTACATGGATATAGATTATTCCAGAAAAAAATACATTTTTGTTGATTTTTTCTTATTGGATGGGTTGGAGCTTTGTGATGTGACTGACGTGGGGATCAAGACCATGGTTTTTAGTGTATTCCGTAGGAATTTTTTCATTTATCTATTTTACATTCAACATTAAATTAAGCTGCATTCCATCATATCATTATATTATTTTTAATATTATTGTTTTGACCAATTTCCTTCACTGTTTGATTTATCTACTATTATTATATTATTTCCACTATTTTCGTTACACTGATGTTCATTCCACTATTATTACAAGTCAACACTGGGGGTATAGTATCCCCTACATTTTATTTACATCCCTAATGTTAGTAGGAAACCTTTGGAATTTGGGGAAGTGCACTTGACGTCTGGAAACCAACCTGACTTGGCAATATGAGAGAGTGTTAGAATAGGTGATGTTACGAAGAGGTATTAAAGGATCAAAATTTTCTTTTATATTTATTTAATATTTGGGACAGGTAGAAAACAGATTAGGAATGTTTTAGGACATGGTAATGATCTTTTTAATGGGATTATCTAGCTCATATACTGGGGGAAATCTAAGTACCCTGATATGGGATTTTTTTTCATGATATTCACTTGTTAGGGTTGATATTATTTCACCTTGGGTGATTCACATGTTGTGTGATGTCATTTGTTCTAGATATTTATAATCATGGCTTGGAATAGTGTGATATGATTATGCATACCACATGGTTGGGATGTTGGGATATGTATTGACTTGCATTGTTTTTTATAAGGAAATATTTATAGAATGTCATATATTTTATTGTGTGAACTTTGAAAGAGATCCCTATTAAATATATTGATAAATGTAGTAAATAAACTATTATATTATTCCAATCCATTTTTTAATCCATGTTTATATAAGCCATGATCCATTGGATCTCTATTTTTTCACTTATTGAGTTTTACCTTGATGTTATCTAGTGTTACAAGGATTTTGTTTTTTATTGAATAGAAAATGACACCTCGTAATCTTTGAATTGAGCATCAGGAGAGTGTAAATTAGCATGATCCTAATGTAGCTAAACTAGAGTTTCATGCGGCTCTTGAGAATCATATGGATGTTCAGTCTTATGATATATTCTTAAGGGTCATGTGATCCATGGAAAGGGATATAGTTTATGATTTACCCTCAATGCCTGAGATAAATAAAAGTGTTTCACCAACAACATCAACCTTTGTTCACTGAGGAGGGACCCCCTCCCTGTAGTGATGTTATAGATCAATTCAGTCAAGAATATCTTCAATAACCTTAGGACACCAATATATTGGTGGGTTAATCTTACTCCATACATTCTTTGTGGACCGAACAAAATTTTTTGGGTCACTTTATAGAAAGCTTGGAAGAACATTGAGTTATCTTGGAAGCACTTAGATATGATGTTTTTGAGCCACATCTATCCTAACACATCGAGGGGTGATTAGGCTCATGATTTCTATTCAGCATCTTTATTAGTTAAAGAAATATCCAGAGTGGGGAATTTCCAAGATGGGATTCACTATGAGAGTAGGGCACAAGTGGATTTTTTCACTTTAGTTAAAATTATGATGTGATTAATTATCCTCTAACCATATAAGGGAATTTTGGAGAGGCCCGAAGTAGTGGAAATGTTGTCTTAGAATGGAGAACTGGGAGATTTTCATTAAGTGGAAATAAGTGATGGTATGATAGCTGTCTCCAAGGAAATATTGGGAATAATTTCCAGAGTAGTGGGAAGCCAACTCAATACCATGATCCCTTGTAGTTATATTAGTGTAGAATGTTTTTCCACAAGTGGCCTTAGATTCCTCTACCAACATTAGAGTGTCATGATTATAGTTGGATAGGCTACTTGAAGTGATTTTTTGGGGAATAAGGAAGAAGAGAAGTGGATGGTGATCTGGACAAGTACCACAGTTTGGGAAGGACTCATCTACCCCTAGAAGAATGGTATATGGAGTTCTATTGGATGTTAAAATATAGTAATGGGTTTCGGTACCCTAGTGTAGGAGTGGAAATATCATCTATAGGGAGTAGAATATAGGATACATAATAGTCCCCTAGGGTAGAGGGTTAAGTCAGCTATATACTATGTAGTTTACTCTTTCTAGTTTGGATACCGGACATTATTCCATCAAGGGTACCATTTTTTTGAAATCTACCGTTTAATTTGTTTTCTATATAGAAGAATCATATTCATTTATATATTCACTTTTTTCAAAAGTTTTGGGCTTGTTTATGGATGTATTCTATGGTTTCTTGACCATAGAAACACTGTTGCAAGTAAAATTAGATTGTCTCATGGATTAGATAATATTCCATTCTCTAGATGATGGGGAAATGTAGTACAAAACATTTCCTCTAGTGGTAGACTATTTTCAATTTGTTTCTAAAGAGTTTTATGAATTACCACCCTAGTGGGATAATGAGTTCACAACCGAGTTGGATTCAGGATTAGATCCAGTTTCTATCCCACATTACAGGATGACACCAACAAAGATTTAGGAATTTAAATTTTTTTTGGTTGATCTGGAAGGAAAGGGTTTCATATGACATAGTACATGACCATGGGGTTCTCCAATTATTTTCATCAACATGGCAGTTGGGAATTTGTTCTTGTGTGTGTAATATTGAATATTGAATCAGATTATGGTCATGAACTGGTATCCACTTCCATGAATCGATGATATCTTAGATTAATTGAGAGGTGGAAAGATTTTTTCAAATATTGAATTGATAAATTGGTATCATCAGTGGATTATGAGATCATTAGGAATACCTAAAACTTATTTTAGGTGAAGGTGTGGCTTGTACGTTTTTTTGGAGTTGTTTTTAGTCTGAAAAAATTTGATGGAATCATTCATGTCCTTGATGACCTAGATTTTCCATCATTTTCTGGAATAGTTTATTGTGGTTTTTTTGAAATACATTTTACATTACTCATAGTCTATATATAATAATTCTTAACGTCTTGAAATCAACCTAATTAAATTGAGAGAGTATCAACATAATGCCATGCTATCCAAATGCAGTTTATTTACTAATAAATTGCACTTATTGGGTCATTTTATCTCATAGGCAGGAGAAGTAGTAGAGCCTGAGAGGGATTTAGATATAGCATCATGGGAGTGGTAGAAGAATGTATTTGAGATTCATAGTTTTCCTGGTCTAGTTTCGTATTATCATCATTTTATGTAGGAATTCTCCCTTCTGATAATACCGATATTTAGGAAGACCAAGAAAGGGGAGAAGTTTGTTTGGTCAGATACTTAAGAGATAGTTTTTCAGAAGCTAAAGATTTAGATGAACTCATCATCAATTATAAGTTTTACTATTTTGGACAAGTATTTTACCATGTATGATGGATCATCCTACATTGGATTAGGATAAATCCTGATTTTGGAGGATTGAGTGGTTTCTTATAGCTCGAGATAGCTGAGTCCACTTGAGAGGATTTAACCTACTCATGATCTGGTGTTAACTATAGTAATACATTCCTTGAGATTCTAGAGACAATATATTTTGGGTGAGAGGTTTTTTGTATACAAAAACCTCAAGAGACTCAAGTACATCTGTTCCTAAAAGGATCTTAACCTTAAACATAGGAGGTGGGTGATGTATTGTTAGTTTTTTGACATCAAGATGGTTTATAAATTATTTTAAGGAAAAGTCATTTCTGATTCCTTGACCGAGAATACATTGAGAGAGGTAATGTGGGATTCTCGTGATGAGTAAAAGATGATGGAACTCTTTGAAGATATGCATGTAGATGTTCCAGAGTCTCATGGATGAGTATCTCTAACCACAATATCTGTTTTTCCATGACTTTAGACCATATCAATAAAATGTAGATATCTGATCCAGATGGCTCAACTCTGAGGAAAATATTATATGGTGTGAAGCCACCATTAGGATGGTGTCATGGAAGTGAATGTTCTCATATTTTCCATGGCCAATAATGTTTTCCTATGGGCCTAAATAAGATGTTAATGAAGTATTTTCATGCTTTTTGATGGGTGGTACACCCATGTCTAAGAAATATGTATAGTGATCTCCATAAAAAATACTGCTGGATGGGAATGAATAAAGATATAGTGTGATTTTCGGCTAGAAACTTCACATGTTAGTAGGTGAAGGTCTATCATGAGAGGCATGCTAAAATATTATATCCTATTCTCATTACTAAATGAATATTTAATGATGTTAGTGTGGAATTAATGATGGGATTTTCAGACAAAACTCATTTGAATGATGTAGTATGGGTGATCATCAGTCAACTAATAATGGTATACCACTTCTTTCCTATTACGGAGACCATTAATATTGATGATCTGGGTAGTCTCTACATTTGGGAGACAGTTGGACTACATGTTGTTCCATTGAATATCATTTCTAATAGAGATCCTCATTTCACATATTGTTTTGGGAAGGATATTAAGAGGGCTATGAGATTGCATGTTCTTTTTTGTACATCCTATCATTGTTAGACTAACAGTCAATTTGAATGGAGAATTCAGATTCTAGGGGATATGTTATGGTCCTCTATGCTAGATTTTAGTAGTTTTTTGGAGCCACATATGGTAATCATAGAGTTTTTGTATAATAATAGCTTCCAAGAATCGATGTTGATGGAACATTTAATGTATTTTTACGAAATTTCATGCCATTCAACCCTTTTCTTTCTATAGGTAGTAGATATAGTGATTATTGGACATAGTCTCATGTAAGATATGTTTGAAGAGTTTCAGGTGATCAAAAATCAATTGGTAACCATATAGAGAAAAAATAAATCATACGATGACTAGAGGAGACAACATTAAGAGGGTGATTTGGGCCATCATGTTTTCCTTTTGGCATCTCATTGGCTAGGGAAATTCCATATCAATAAATAGGGAAACCTTGTTCTCATGTTTTTTAGGCTATTCAAGATAGTTGAAAGGGTTAGTACAGTGGCTTACAGATTTGACCTTCTATTGGGATACAGTTCCATTAATGACATGTTTCAGGTGTGAAAACTTCAGAGATATCATCCTAACCCTTCTCACATCATAGAAATTGATGACATATTGATTTTTGTAGAATAATCATTTGAGGAGCATCCAATATATATTGTAGAACATAGTGGGAAGTTTCTTTGGGGAAATACCATACCGATAGTATGAGTGAAGTGGTATCATGGGAATGTTCAAGAGGAGACATGGGAGAGGGAGAATAATTTAATAGAATAGTGGTCATAATTGTTCATTGAAAACCAACAATGATTTATGGAGAAGCTTTAGTATGAGATGTTATATGTTGGTGAGGTTGAAAGATCTCTATTTTTTCAGGTACACCCCCTTGGAGTTTTGGTTGAACTTATATTAGTTGAGTTCTTATTCATTTAATACTTAGTGGATGAACTATTTCTTTGGGGGATGTAGAGAACATTCTAGGGAAAAACCTTAAATTTAGGTATGTATTTTTATTTGAATCAATGGAGTAAATGTATAAATGTGAAAAAAAGCTTATGAGGATGTATTTTGGGGGCTCGAGTTGACTCGGTGCTTTCTTCCAAGTCTCTTGAAATTTTTTCCCACTTGAGACTTTCTCTCTATGAACTAGTTACATGACGTGAATCCTATTTTGAGAAGATTTTGTGAAATGGTATAAAGCGTAATAATTTTACACACTGTTAAACCGGTTGACATCATGAAATGGTCGATCGTTGTTAACTTAACCTAAGAAAACACGTTTTTTGGTATGTCTCTTTACTTGTGAAATTAACATTGTGAAATTTTTTCACATCATGAATGATTTGGGATCTGTGTTTTTTATTCACACTAAATGTATGATTTATTTTTATTCAATGTGAAACCTCATCTCTTGAAACCTAGGGTGATTCCATGTGATTTTTTGGAAATTATTTCCATCTCTGTTGTCTTGATGTAGCATTTAATCTATGGTGAGTTACTTCTCTATGGTTTTATCCCTTAATCCTCTAACCCCAGTTATAGTAGTGTGATCACTACAAAAAAATTGATAGATATTGGTTTTTTTATTTGTAGGTAGTTTAAACTGCCCCATATGGTGTTGTGAAGGTTTCAAAAAACATTCGTTAAAGTTGGGGTCAACATACAACTCATTTCAGTTTAATACATTTGGTGGAGGTGTATGGGAACCATTGAAGATAATGTTTTATTAGTGTTTTCCCCTTACAAAAAAATTTGGATGATTTATTAGGGTTTTAAATGGCCGCTAAATCGTGTACATTTTTTGGAAGGGTAAACCATTGCTAAAAAAAACTTCTAAAAAATTTCTGACATTAAATAATGTAAGTTTAATCTACAAATAAATAATAATTTGGAATATATAGAGAACCCCCACAATATATCACTTTAAAAAAATATAGTATCAGAATCTACAGCCCCAGAACAAGAAAAAAATAGTTATGAAAGGCCCTAAGAAAACACTCCCTTACATGAAATTTTTTATAAAATAGTCAAAATTCACATTTATTTGTGTTCCACAATCAATACTCCATGTAACACCGCAATATCAGATTTGAAAAAGTAGTTGAAACTATTTTGATAGTATGAGGGACCAAAATTGGATGAAAAACACAACTGATATTGGCGATCTTTTTTCAACCCATCAATGGATCCTAGTCATTAAGGTTAAAAAAATTATAAGGCTATTATAATTTGACCAGTATACCTTATTATACTTGGAAGACTAATTTAGTAATGATAGCCACATGAAAGAAAACAATGATAACATTTTATCCTATAAGACCCTGGTTCATGTAAGTGATTTAATCCATGAATCATCGATGTTCATGCATTCCACTAACCTATCACATAGGGAAATTTGACTTAATAAATCACAACCAAGTTGATCATAAATTTTACAACATAGTCATAGAATTATTTACTGATACAAGACAAGATAATACATGAACATTAATCTGGAAATTACCCACTAATTATAGATGTTGTGATTCATTGTGTATTCTATAAGAGATACCATTAACACATTCTAAGAAAACATTTTACACATTTTAGAAATAAAGTGATATTATTATTTAGTCAACCATATCATTTAAACAAAAAAATTAGGTTACCCCTAAATTTATTTTAACATCATCCCCGAATATAGAGTGAACCCTAATCACTTCCCGATAAACATTGATTGACACCCTCTCCATCTCCATATCCACTTAATACTACATGCACCTATATAAAAATTATATTGAAAATTAAATAGTGTTCTATATTTAAAATTTAACTAAAAACCAATAAAATTTTGATTACTAAATGATTTTGAATTTGTGTGATTTTCCTAATCACTACCACCCATCGATGCAATGTAACAAGTGGAAGATCCATCCATATTCTGTTATAATTCAATAAACATTTTTTTCATAGAGATGACCTTTTCATCTTTCATATTTATATGACCCCCCTATTCTTAAATTGTTCTTTTCCTCAAAACAAAATCCATATGATCATCTTGAGGTAAGGAATAACTATAACCCGGAGTGTGCCGATGCAATCCCTAATTTTCTGTTAAAGACATCAAAATGTAATAGTCCTAACCCCATCCCTCACACTCAACAAAGATTCTCATTCCCAATGACTTGAACAACTAGCTCATCCTGAGAGAACGAGTACTATGAAATATTGGAATCCCATAATTCATTTATTTTTTACTTAAAATTAAAATATCATTCCTATTCGAAGGAAGACATATTAACATAGTGACAACTGGAAATCAGTTATTATAATGAAAACGGAATTCAAACCCTAACTAGTTTGGTAGGTTCATTAACACAACTCTGATCAGACACTATATGAACATCCAAGAACAATCAAGTTTAGGAGAATTGGTGACTAAATTATTTTATAGAATTAAACAAAGATAAATCAATAATTTAATAAATGAAATGGATAATGTTAAATTCTAAGTATTTAAACTAATAAAATTATTACCAGAGTCGATCTATTTCTAGAAAAACTCCATTTCGTGGTAGTGCGAGGAATGATTTTTAAGCTCTATATGATGCAATTTTCCTTTAAACATACTGAAATAAATAACATATAATTTATTAGTAATATATTCATTTAAATTTCATTATCATATGCATATATATATTTAAAATGAGATTAATATAATAATAGATATTTCAATACCACATTCTTCTCATGACGATAAATATTAAGAAAAACCTTCCATTTCTCTCTAGGTACCTATTTAGGTACCTTATCATATAACTTCGGAGTGATCAACTAAGTATCATTGAAATCATTCTATAATATCCATTTTAAATCCTTCGATTTCTCACCCAAAATTTTCAATGTACACTTTCATGCTATAAGATCAACAATGGTAAAGTGGAACAACATCTGTAAAAAGAGATTAATTTTTAAAATAAAAGAATTCAATTATATAATGACATTAACATACACAATAATGTATTAAAATCACCTTTATCTATGAATCAAAGACTTCATTTTTCCCAAATTGAGGCACATGCCTCCAATCAGAAAAGGTAATTGGGAGGTTAACCATCTCTACCTCTAGCTGGCCTAAAATTTGTCCATATAATCCCATAGAATAATCCGTTGGGACTCCATTACCATAAAAAGAGACAACTATCTTCAATCGATTCAAATTAGCGATATCTAAACTGTTCATATTTATCTCTATAGTAACAAAGTTTTCATATTTTATGAAAAAATAGTTAGTAGTATAACAAATTTTCAATAACATTATACACATTAAAATTTGTAGCTATAACTATCCCCCTCCAATATCATCATGATGAAATGGGATTGATGACCTGCGCCCTCATTATTGATGTTGTTGAATAGGGATGCACTGTCTCTGATGCTGATGGGATGCTGATGAAGGGTGTGTGAGATATCTATGGAATAGAGTGTTTGAGAGATGGTGTAGGGGTAGTCGAACGGTATATTGGATTTTGTAGGGAGGTACACAGATGGATCATCATTTATCATTGTTGTTGAGGGAATATTGAATGTGTTCAGTGAAATGATTCCTCCTTGGAATTCCTACTATTTAATTCAATAAAATTAAATTCGGAACATTTATTCCAAAAATAAACTTGCAGAAAAAAATAGAAATTATAACATATTCACAATACAGAAAAGAAAAATATACATATAAATTATAACAAACTAGTTCACATATAACATAAGTGGCTGATAAATTAATGTAAGACCAAACATAATTTTTTTTTCAGTCATGTAAATTTTCTATTCCATCATTACTTAATATACATCATTCACCCATGAAAGACTATTATTTTCAATATCATGATTGAAAAATTTGTTTGTTTCTTGATGTCGATGGGATTCAATTTCAGAGGTAAAATCTTCCCCTTCATCACAAATATCATACAAGTCTCTTTATTTTACATGAATAGCTACACTCCACCCTTCATCCATGACATACTACACATAATATACCATTTTATATTGCAATGATAAGTTATAAAGATCATGTAATTCAGGGAACCAATATCCATTAATCGAGAGAATTTCACAGAAGTAAATTTCAAGGAATATATTTTAATAGACTTGTTAATATCGACCCACTAGAATTTGAATAAAACAACTTAAAATGGAAATTTTATTCTAATTCGATAATATTTGTAACCATTTAATAATATCCCAATTCAAAAACCATAAATATACCACTATTTTTTTTCAAACCCTATTCTCGATCAAGTATATAAAATTTAAATCCATTGAAATTATAATTTTTGAAATTTCTAGCCTATTTTAGCAGACCTAAATCTAGAAATTTGAAATCTTCTATAAATTTAGCTTGAGTATCAGTATTCATGATCTAAAAAATTAATATAAATTATTAGATTTAAAAAATATATGCTTCAACCTAATATATGTATTTATTTTAATATTTACGAACTTACATAATGTGAAAACAATTCTATAAGATCTTTATTAACATATTTTGTTATATATTTATCATTTCTTGTTTAGAATCTAGTTCCTCTCTTTTTTATCTTGATCTATTCAATAAATGGATCTTAAATTTCAATAGTCATTAGCACATATCTATGTGCCTATAATATATTCATTTCTATTAGTGTAAAATTATAGATCATCCCAAATGATCATCCAATAGAAAGATTGATTTTTTATTTCTCATGTAGTTAATATTGAGTCGATGTGTCATCAACACATCCAATATGATTGAATCTTGTCTCAATATCATCCATGTATATATAAAAAAAGGTAATACACTCCTCAACCAAATAGCCTTTAGAAATAGAGCCTTTATGTGGAGATTTATTTTTCAAATATGATTCAAAATGGCCAAGATATATAAGCATTAAAATAAATAAAAAATAATCATGTATTTATTGAAGTCCCAATAAATTTTTACTTAAGAATAAAAACATATAAATAAATTACCTCACAATTGGATACATCCATTGATAATGTACGAAGCCTCCTATTTTAGTTTTCTAGAAAAAAATAACAATTAAATTCATAATAATAATAATAATATGATGGAGTAAATATCATATCCATTGTACAAAGTGTCAATAAAAATATATCCTGAAGGTGTTCAAGATCAAATGTTCATAGAGTTTTCTCATACAATTTTCTGAACAATGTATAAAATTAAAGTACAACTACAGTAACCTTTTTTGGTAATAATGTACATAATTCCAATTATAGTAATTGTTTTATAATAATATTTGAATCACAGATTTTAAATACATGTAAACTATGATTATTTAAGTATAGACACCTTGATATGTTACTTAAATACCAATCAAATTCCTTTACAAGCTTTGAAATTCAAAGGAATATATCATTATCCCTATTTTTCATTGAAATTTTTTCTAAAACATACTATCCATTCCCATATGTTAAGATATCATGATTTATGTTCATTGTTTTTAATTCCTTTCGAGTATTGTGATGACCCTTAAATTTTTCATGCTCATTAATCAATGAGAAGATCAAATTGTCGCAAAAATTCTTCTTAATATGTATAACATCAGTATTATTTCATAATAAATTAAATTACCAATAAATAATTTTGAAGAATATACTTTCTTTCTTCCATTGTTGTGTTCCAATTTCACATTACAATTCACTTTGAACTCATTTTCGACTTTAATGAAAATTATGCACATTCCCAAATTCTGTTTCAATATTTCCAAGTGGTGCCAATATTTCCGAACCATTCAAAAATTTGGAGGTGGTATGTAGTCAATAGAACCATTGAATTTTGACTTTTTCCACATAAATTTATGACATGCATCGAGATATTTTTGATGACAGAATAAGAAGGATTTTTTACTATAATGTAGTCATTCACGCTCAAAATCAATGTTACATAGAAGAAACTCCAAACTCAAGTATGTATTCCAACCAGATAAGTTTCCAAGTCTAGGGAAGTTTATAATGGTTCACATTAGATCATCATGCATTTTAATCATTCTTATTGGACATGCATTATATGTATCAACATTGTTTCTCCATAGTTATAGTAATTCTTAAATTAGAGGTCGTAATTATACATCAATATTATTTAAACAAATTTTTTTCCAAGAATAATCAACAAAAAGATAAAATATGTTTGTACCATAAACATCCATGGAGGTAGATTATATGGGACGAAAAAACCATCCAAATGCTATAACTAGTTTTCAAAGTACCAAATGGGTTGAATCCATCTGTAGAAAATCCCAGTCGCACATTCCTAGGATTAGACAAGAAAAATTGATGTACTGAAAAAAATGTATTCCATGATTTTGAATATCTTAGATGTTGTATTAACACATAAATTTTATTATATATATAATAAAACTTCACATGAACAACAATTTTCAATGACATGAATAATATTTTCATTCAAGGCTTCAAAGAGAAGTAATGAAAAACCGTTGTAGCTGTGAAACTTTTCTTCTTCTTTATAATAGTATTTTCATTCATACTTCAAACATCACCCATTGACTACCATATATAAGGAGAATATTTCTTGAAATCCTGTCTAATTGAATCCTCTACCCAATAAAAAATACAATCATTGGGGCATGAATATTTTTTTTGTATAATTCAAACCAATCTTGTTAACTAATTTTTTATATCATAAAAATTCTTAGGGATATTTGATACCAAAAATGAATCACACAAAAATTCCAATATCATGGACATCACCTTCTTTTTAATTCTGCATATGCATTTTATATGATACAACTTCAGCAGAAAAGAATGTTTTGAATATTTGAAACATCCCCCATAAATCACTTAATTTCCATCATATACTAAATCATGAAATGAATTTTTTTCTCAGATAAGTTCTATCTTACATTAGTCTCTACATAATAAAGAGGATGATCTGTTGATATTTTACAATTTTTATTTTATTATACTATATTACTAAAAACATCACTTGTTAAGTTACTATTTTTATCACCCTTAACTAGTTACTCTGATATGTTTTCATTTTTATGTTGTTGTCGTTTAATTACTAAATAATTTTTTATAATGTTTTTCATTTTATGGTCCATTATAGAATAATTTGGGTTCTCATTCTATTTATTGGCATTAGTGCTCTAACTTTCTACAAACTTTGATTCTCTATACTAAATCCAACAAAAATATTGAGCATGGAATTGCTTCAATTTCAAGGGTCAATAAAATTCATGTCTCTTCAACCATATTCTATATTTTCATTTAGGGTATGTAAATCTTATAATACCATCAAAGGATCGATTAGAAATTGAATACTCTAAAAACTCATCCAAACCCTCAGCATATTAATGTTTGTTCCTTAGTAATGTGATCTATCTTTTAACCATATATATCACAGTGTTCCTACAATTTATTAAAGAAAATTAAAACAAATAAATATATCTATGTTGTAAAAGAGATAAATGGAGGAAAAAACACAATGAAAGTAGTTATAAGAAGAGTTATATAAGTACTAAAAAAATCAAATTAAAAGAAGGAAATAAATCATGGATGGTATTATGTAACATAGAAGCAAGATAAAATTCATACAATAATTAAGAAAACAACATTTAAAATGTTCTTTGAAAATTATTTATCAAACTGCACATTGAAGACCAATTTAGAAATATAACTATTTCTATAAAATCACTTTTGATGTAAGGAAACCCATCTTTAAAGGAAATAAACTCGGGTTAAGCACCTATTTTTTAATGATATTATAAATCATATATTCTAGTTTTAAAAAAATAATAAAATACATTTATTTTTTTAGAGAAATTAAAGAAACTAAAACACCTATTTACTATTCATTTTCAAAATAAATATAATTTTTAAAAGGGGAATCAAATCATTCAATGAATAAAAAAATAACCATCAAACATCAATGGATAACTCTAATGATCTTAATGAGAAAATATTATACTTTTATCACACATAACTATTTAGATAGGGTATGATGTAATCCTATCAACACACCCCAACATACAATTCCTTGACCTCATTGATATTGAATGCTAATAGCTACAGTGAATTCATAACTATGGGTATGATTAGAATGATAAAAAATATTGTAACACTTTTACCTAGATCTCCCACTTAGATACCAAAGGCTTCCCATGAATTTTTATATTTAAAAGTATCAAAAGATCAAAAAAATACTTATAATACTATAAATTCACACATGTACATCCATGTATAGAAAAAAAGTTTCCTATCAATATATCACTATTTAAAACAATATCATTCAAAAATTATATATGATAAAAAGTAGATCATATAAAGGGAGGAATCAAATAATATCACCATTACTTGAAGACAAACATGGATGGATAAAAAAACATATTTAAAACCATGATTTTATTATCATAAAATCAAAAATAATTCATGTAATTAATTAGTGTTATAAAATAAGGGATAATGTTTTATTTTGTAATAATTTATTCTATAATGATTCACCCACTCTAATTTTATGAAAAATCACAATGTGATCCTAACAATTATTTATTATATTATCAAGATAAACCTCTAATTGGAATCTCAATAGCCTTATTGTTTAATATTTTTTGGTTATAGGTTCTATTTATGAATTTATAATGAATTTCAATTTAGGAAAATATGTATCTATTACTTATTAGAATTTTATTTCCTTATGGAAACTGATAACTAAAATATAAAATAAATAATAAAGATAAATAATATATCTCTATTTAGGATAGAAATAGACTATTTAGTTCTTCTATGTTGTAATTCTGTTGGATACATGTTTTAAATAGAATAATATGAACATCTTTTAGTTTCATTAACAAAAGATGAGAATGATTTTTTTTTTTGATTTTTATAAGATCAAACAATTTTTTCAAAACAAATGAGTATAAAATATTTCTTTCCAAAATATTACTATATAATAAAAAATAAAAAGTGGAGATATCACAAGTTTAATTATTCACATGATGCCTCCACAATTGATTTAAATGATATTATTTAAAACTGTAAAAAAGATATAGTCACTTTTATTTGTGGCTATTTTATTTGCCTGATAAAGGATATCACCCACTAGGAAGAAGATTTTTTAGGATGAAAAATTTACTATAAAAAAATTTAATGACATGAACTGGTGTCACCGAACCTTGAAGTGGAAGTAATAAAAAACAAATATAGCATGAAGACATAATCTCCATTGTTGGAAATGATTATCTTAAAAAGAAATTCTTTAGAAATTTGAGGTCAATGAAAGGATTTATGAAGAGTTCCATAAACTTGATAAAAAAATAAGAATTCCATTGATGTTAAAAAAACTAAACTTGATATAAAATAAATTTAATAACAAATTGTAAAAAATCATTGAAAGATAAATCCAAGATTCATGATGTTTCTAAGAATAATATTGAAGTGATCACAATTGAATGTGAATATAGGCTAAAGATAAACATCCATAATGAAAAATTCCTAATACATAAAGTCAATGTTTTAAAAAGAAAAAATATTCATGTTAAGTATTCAAAAAAAGTTTAAATGGGAGTTGATACCTCACATAATTACAAGATGGTTTTATATGAAAAATTTATTATCTAGGGGAAAACATACCTTAATATCATCTGATGATCAATATTTAATATCCCTAATGGAAAAAGGAACCATCAAACTCAGAAAATAAAAATTTTACTAATTTCCATTCTATGTACAGTGAAAGTATGAGTTAAAAATATGTACAAAAATGGATGAAAAATGGGATAAATACACCATTAAATATATGATCAATGTGATAAAATATAGAATAACAATTCTTAAAAATGATCCCAACTAATGGAGTAACCCTGACTATATCCCAGGCCAAATCCCTAAAAGACCACAAAAACACAATAGATAAATTAAAACCAAAACACGGAAATATATTACAAAACTCACATGGATATCATACCTTAGTTAAATGATAAAACAACACAAATGAAAACTACCCCAGGATGTCCTCTACCACGGCTAAACAGAATCCCCAATAGAATTGGTATATTCCACCATGCTCCTCTGGAACATCCAAAGAAAATACCAATCGGAGAAATTATTTTGAAAGAACCAATAAAAAGATCAAGGGAGGTGGGAAAAGAGTGATTCTAACCTCAAATCACCAAGGGAATAAGAAAAATATTCCTAAAACCAAGGGGTGCTATAGGGAGAGAGGGAGAGGGTTACTGAAGACTGAACCACAGATGACTTCTCAAGCTTGGTGGAGTTAGGGGGAAAAAGATCACTGGTGATGTCGAGTTATGGTGAGGTGGGAAACTAATGGAGCATTCAGATAGGGGGGAACCACAGCTAGGAGGGATTGGGGTAGGGGTTCTTAGGGGATAAGCGGGTTCTCAGGGGAGAAGGGGGGATAATGGGAGAATTGGGGGGGGGGGGGGGTTGGGGTAAAAGTTTTTTAAAATAAATGGATAAAATTTAGTTGTGGTTTTTAAAAAACAACCACAAAATTCCCACAATTTTTTTATCATTAGTTTATTAAATCTTTGCTACACTATGAATTATGTGTAGTGGATCTCTTGATTTCCATTGGATTAAGACCTTATCTTCATACTTGTGTAATATATGATTTCTAGGTTGATGTCCTTCTCCTTTTTTATTTATTTGAATTCCCTATTAAGGGGGTTACTTTGGATGCTTGATAAAGTCATGTGGTCTAGAAAAAATCCCTACGATCTACTATATTTTTTTTAAGTGTGTGAAATACTATGACATCATGTTTATATAACATGCTCATTAAATAATGGGATAATGGGAGATAATAATAATGAGTTTGGACTGCTATATGGATCTATTTTAATCAATAGTTTTGATACCTAGCTTGTAGATACCCATAGAGTGAGAGTCCCCTTGAATGATAATGAACTTTCTATTGGCTTGAAACATGATTTAGCATGACATGATATATTAGGTAATTTCTTATGATATGATCACTTTTTAAAATTGATTAAATGTTTATTAAATTTCCTACTAACAAATTGATATGATATTTTGATGTGAAAATTCTTATATAAATGGTGTGTCCTAGTTATGATGAAATGCTTATAAAAACAGCATTTCCAAAATATGTAGAGATTATAATATAAAGGGAATGGCCTAATTATAGAGAAATGATTATATAAATAGCATGAACATGCTATGATGAACTTATTATATAATGGGTGTGGCCCAGTTATATTAAAGTTATTACATGAAAATCTTGGCCTGATTATTACAAAATTCTTATATAATGGGCATGGCCTGATTATGCTAAAATTATTATATAAAAGGCGCTTGGATAGGTTACACTTAAATTATAATATTGAGGGGTTTCCCCAATTTTAAGCTAAATTCTTATAAATAGGTCTTTTCTCTGTGAAGATTTTTCCTTGGATGTGTGGTTACGGTTGTCATACTGATTATACATGCTTAAAGATATTTCAACATGGTGAAAAAGTAGGTTAACTGATATATTGTATTTATTGGTTAATTTACACTCATGTTTATTACTTTATTGCATGAACTTACTTTCAGACAAGTTTTTTTAGACATGGTTGTGAAATCCTACATAGTTTTACTCAAACCCTATTCTGGACACCATTTGGTTCATGATAAGATTACACGAATATAGGTCTAGGTAAGGTAAAATGACCTTGTTGTTGAGAATTGCTTGCTGGATAGGTTAGAGATTGAATATGGGACCAATGTGGGTATCAGGACTAGGGTGTTTGGTGTCTTCTTTCAAATGTTTTTTTCATTTATATTTTTTAGCTTGCCACATAGCTCCATTCAATCATTCCATCAATTTTTTTTTTCATTATTGGTTTTACCATTTTCCTTCACTATTTGGTTTATCTAAAATTATTTTATTGTTTCCACTATTTTTATTACTTTTATTTTTATTTCATTATTATGAAAACTCAGTAATAGGGGGTATAGTCTCCCCACTATGTTATTTACACCCCAACTTCTAGTTGGTAGCCTATGGCCTATAAGAGGTGTGTTTTATGTCTTTTAACCAACCCAGTTCGGCCACATGATTGAGTGTTATAACAAGGGACGTTACAATAATGATATATGATCCATTAATTCATTTATTTTTGATTATTTAAAAATTACCTAAAAGTTAATACATTTCATTATTATATCCTCTAAAATTTAAGATCATCCACTAAAGGATTTTTGGTATATTTAAAAACCATTTCCCCTATATTACCTTCTCATTATACATATTTTATAAGTAGTTACTTTTTTAAAATAATTCCTTGATTTATTAACCAAACTCTTATACACCAAGATAATAAAGAAATGAAATATATTTGATTGGATTATTATATCAATAACTTTTTCTTAACATATAAACATCATTGAATAATGAAAAACATTCTCCCAATTCATTTCCATTACGAGAGCCCTAGTATTATTCCATATAAAAATATATTATTCATTAAGATAATAAAAACTTTTGATTTCTTGGGGAAAACTAATAACCATAATTTATATACTTTGATTTAATATTGGAAATAGTTTTATTAGAAACCTTATTTTAATAACCACCTATTCATTTTTGATATCCTATTAACGAGTTTAATGTGTTTTGATAGCATTTTATATTATAAGCTAGATTGGTAATAAATTTGGCTACGTATGAAAATGACTCACCATTGAGGTTGAGTCACGACCAAGGATGACTCACTATTGAGATTTATTCACCACTAATAATGACTGACCATTGGGGAAAAATCACCATAAGGGTGAAATTATGGTTTTGTGTTGGAAACACCTACCATTAGGTACGTGTCACCACCAGAATAGAATTTTGGTACAGTATGGGAAACACCCACCGCTAGAAGATGACTCAATGTTGAACCAAAAATTTGGATAAGTGTTGGAAACACCAACCACTATATTTGAGTCACCATTAATTATGAACTTCTATAAGAATTTAAATTTGATAATGTATTGGAATGACTTACTATCAGCCAGACTCGCTATTTTCTTGTCTCACCACCAGATTAACTCACTGTTAGGGCGAATCATTTCCCGATATTGTCTCACCAATCAAAGGAGTAACCACTACTATTTTAGTTTATTTTGAATTAAATATATCTAATTTCTATATTACTGAAATTAATATAATTTATTATTTTAATGATTTTTATTAATCTATTGATGACGAACATTAATGATTTTTTCATCCCTGAGTATTAGGATATAGGATATCTGGATGATTTCTCTTCACATGGAATGTGATGTCCCTGACCCGGATACCACTTAATAGGTTCCCCGAGCCTAGTGGGACACATGGACTTAATCGCATCTGGTTGCACCCAAATTTACCCAAGTTGTATGGTGTAAGCGGTCATTGTAGTACGGCTTGGGTTATCGATCCTCAGAGACCTAAAAATAAACCTAAGAAACATGCATTCTAAGAAGGTGATTTGATGGCGTTGATTTGTCTATGAAGTTCCCAACCTTGGTTTTAATTTATTGGATTATTTTTTATTTTAAAAACTTAAGTGAATTCAATTTAAAATCATTAGTTTATCCTTGGGTATTGCATGGGGTGAATTAGATGAATTTCTTTTTAAATTATTTCAATGTCTTAAGTTTGAGTGTTTCCTTTAACAAAATACAAACATCCAAAATCACTCACTAATTTAGAGTTTCAACTATCCTAAGGCTAATCACCTATACACTTAGAGGATCATATTTATGATCAATCCAAGGTAGAGGATCTATTTTAGCACTCAAGATGTGTAACCTTAAAATTGGTGAGTTTAAAGGAGAACAGAAATAATTGAATGAAAATCTCAAAAATAGAATTGATTAGGAATTATGAAATTAAGAAATAACATCCAATTCATCCCTTTTATAATCTCTTGGATCAACCCTTTAGAGGATTATTTCTCCATTGATGTTATTCTATCAATGAAAGCGGGTATTAGACTTATGATGGAAGAATTAGAGAAGAAGAAAAATAAATAAAAATCACTCCAACGTTGTGTGAAGAGTTTCACAATAGATTATGTGAATAACCTCAATCCATAATGAAAAAGTATCAAAATGATATGGAAAAGGAAATAAGAAATTAAGAAGAATAATATTATGATCTTTTATTAATTAAATGAAGGTGAACGATAAACTTACATGGGAGAAATTGACAAAATGATTACAAAATGAAAGCATGACAATACAAATGAAAGAAAAAACTTCGATTTCAAAGAAAAATATTAGATGATAATTACCTTCACCAAAAGCTCCTTATATAGGCATATTAGGAGCCTTAGAGACACCCCATCATAATAAATTCCATCCCCATTAATATAGAGAGTTAAAATAAGGGTGAGAAAATTAAGAGATTTTGACGTTTCGAAGTTGACCCGGAAATTTCTTCTAGATTCTCCCACCATTTTGATGTGTAAATTTGGAATTGAAGGGTGCTGAATCATAAGTGGTCGTAGAACAAAAATATCTTCGCCCATGTGTGATATATCATCTTTCCAATTTTATGGTAATTTTTCACAGCCTTTTGGATGTTATGGTCAAAATGGTGGGGCGACTTTATGTGCATTAATGTCGTGCCCATCATTTAAATCTCAACTTCAAATCCCTTTATCATCATGAAAACTTCAGAATAATCTCTTTCCATAGTTGAATAAAATGATCCTCATATTTTTTTATTTCTACTGTAAACATTTTAGCTTCATTGGCCTTGGTGTGTGGGCCCCATATTTTTTTGATGGGCCTTAGGCCCATTATGCTTTTTCCCGCAAATATCTGCATTCAGGTGAAAAAATCTCGATTTTCCCTTGGGATTCATCCATCGGAACTAAAAGATAAAATTTTATAAACAAAGTGGTCAATCATATCCCAAAATTTCAACTTCATAAAATAAATATAAGTCTGTCCACAAACAAATGAATTATTTGGCCCAAATTTTCATTTTAAACATGAATTGCATTTAAGATGATAAATGAAGTTCTATTTATGTAATGCACTAAAAACAATGTTTATGGACTTTGGAACAATGAATATAAAGATATTAAAAAATTAATATTAGCCACTTTAAGTGACTAATCACACCCCCAACTTGAGTTTTTCTAGTCCTGAGCAAAATATATTACAAATATGAAATTAAAATACCCTTTTCCAAAAACTTTTTCATACACATTTCTCACCCAAAGACCTCATACCCAAAAAATTTATGAAACCCGTCAAAATAACTTAAATCAAGATAGGTCCATAAGTATATCCCAAGCCCAAGCCCATTCCATTGTTCAAATTCATCGCCACATCTCATCCAATTTCAATAAAGCGTGATAAAGTGTTGTGCATCCCAAAAGATATGGGGCCCATTTTATTTTTCAAGGGGAAAAAATGGAAGCGCTAGGTTGGTATCACATTAATCCTTTAGATGAGTATCCAGTTTTTTTTTTTGATTTTTTTGATGATTTTTTTATTTTTTTAACCACAATAGATATGAAAAGACTAACTCTAGGTAAGAAAACTATGGAGTCAGGATCCCCAAGTGTCGGACGCCACACATATTGTCAATTTCACGCTCTACAATAGATATATAAAGCCTAACTCTGGGCTAGACAACTATGGAGTCACGATCCCCATGTTCCGGACGCCACACATTTAGAAAAAACATTGCTCTATGTGGTCATAATTTTTTTTTCAATTCAGCTTTTTGGTTATTTTTTGTTTTTTTGGATACTCAAATTAAACTAAAAGTGACACTAGAACCCTATGCTATAATGAAAGGGACCCAAGAACTCAAATTTACACCCACGATCTAGTAGACGTGCATTGTGGAATTTTTATTTAGATGATGGAAATGTAAACTTTGAAAAATCACATCAGACAACCGTACCTTTCAAAAACTATGCTCATGAACATAAAATTGCATTAAAATCAGAATCAAGGCATCCGAATATTTCAATATCTGATTTCATAGTTTGCAATGTGTGTTATCATGTTCAAGGTTAATGTAATTTTTCTTTCCATGAATGTTCTTATAAAAAAAATAATTTTTTTATTTCATCTCCCCCCAACTTAGAATAACACTGTCCCCAGTGTTTAAAGAATAGAAAAGTTAGAAGGGGTGTAAGAGAGGAGTTCAAAGAGGAAATTGAAAATGATAAACATGGAACAAATTCACCTGGTTTTTGAAGTGGAAGTTCATGATGCTCTAGATTACTCCTTTGATCTCTTGGGGGATGTAGGAACCTCCTTGATTGGAAATGTATCACCCAAAATAGTTCATAAACCATAAAAAGAAGAACAAAGCGGACAAAACAAAAAACACAATGATTTATTTAATTCCAAGTATCATCATTTTGTTGATTTTCCCTATATTTTTTGTTTTTTTAAATCAAACTAATGATACATTGTCTTCTTTTAAATTTCTAGGTAAGGTATTACTCAGGGATCACACCACGTGACACGGATGAATACAATGCTCCCCTTTCATACCCATCCATACTCATAAAAGAAGAACAGGTCAAGAGTCTAATTTTTATAACCTATAAAAACATAAATAAAATAAAATAAATTGATGATACATTGTCTTCTTTTAAATTTTTGTGTAAGGTATTACTCAGGGATCACACTGCGTGACACAGATGAATATGGTGCTCCCCTTTCATACCCATCCTTACTCATAAAAGAAGAACAGGTCAAAAGTCTATATAAAAAAATAAAAAAATTATGCAGAAGGAAAAAAAGATGATTCACAATGATTGGAAACATGAAAACCATGGGTTTCCTCCCATGCAGCGCTTAATTTAAAGTCTTTATCTTGACTTATACCCCCCAACTTATCCAATTCCAACATTAAAAATTTTTAGGACCCCATTTTTCTCCACTTCCACATGATTGAGATTAATTATTTTTTAAGAATTTGTGCCATTTGAAATACCATGTTCAACAATTAGTGTGAAAGTCCAAGGAATTTTGGTAATGGATGATTGAGTTTCATCTAGAGTCCTTCCTAATATTTCAAGGGTGATTCCACTTTTTTGGGATTCTTGATGAAAATCGATGATAATTGAATGGTCTAGGTTATCATAAATGGAGGGATTCTTGAGTTGGTAAGGAAGTATCATAACATTGAGTTCAGTTTGATTGAATTTTCCTAAAGAATAATGAAAATTTGAATCAAAAATTGTTTTTTCTTCAAAAAATTTGAAATAATTAGTTCCTTTTGAAAAGATGATTCATCCCCAAAATTTTCGATTTTAATTTCATGAGTGGGTATAGACTCAATATTCGTTATATCTCCCAATAGTTCAATGATCGGTGATTCTAAAAAACTATTATTGGAGCAATATTCTGAATACTCAATCCATGAAGATAAATCTTCCCCTTGGGAATCCAAAAAATTTATTTCCTCCTGATTTAAATACCCTTTAACATTTAATTCATCTTCTTCAGTTATACCATATCCAAATGTTAGTTCTTTTTTGAATTCATGAGTGGTTTCTGGGATAAAATATTCTTCTATCATTGATGAGGAAAGAACATCCTCAGTGGGAATGGGTTCCTCAGAAGTCTTAATGATTTTTATTTATAATCTCAGTGATGAAACTTCTGAATTCATTTTAACCATTTTTTCACACAAATGTTCAAGAATTTTTTCAAGGTTAGGGTTGATAGATGTTTTTACATCATGGAATTCCTCATTATTCATCTTTTCAATCATTCTTGGTAGGTATGGAAATTGATCTTTTAAACATTCATCATTACAAATATCGTTCATGTTATTGGGTGTGGGGTATTCATTCAAAGGTTGATCAAAGTAATTAAAATTTTTTGGTGATTCCCAATTTGGATTTTCTAATTGATTCCATTCTGAGTTTGTGAATGGATATTTTTGATTATACTCCATTGGATTCATTTGGAAATTTGGAATCGTGATTTTTTGGAGTCAAAAAAATAGAAAGGGGAAAAGAGAAGAGAAATGGGGATGAGAAAAGAGAAATGAGGGAGAATAGAAAGATGTTATAAGGTGACTTACTTGGTCCCTGGAAACGGCACCAAAACTTGGTTTTGACCAAATTTACCCAAGTTGTATGGTGTAAGTGGTCATTGTAGTATGACATGGGTTATCGGTCCTCAGATACCTAAGAAGAAACCAAAGAAACATGCATTCTAAGAAGGTGATTTGATGGTGTTGATTTGGCTATGAAGTAGCCAAATTTGGTTTGATTTTTTTGTATTATTTTATATTTTAAAGACTTAAGTGAATTCAATTTAAAATCATGAGTTGATCCTTGGGTATCGCATGGGGTGAATTGGATGAATTTATTTTTAAATTATTTCAATTTCTTAAGTTTGAGCATTTCCTTTAACAGAATACAAACATCTCAAATCACTCACCGATTTAGAGTTTCAACTATCCTAAGGCTAATCACCTATACACTTGGAGGATCATATATATGATCAATCCAAGGTAGAGGATCGTTTTTAGCACTCAAGATGTGTAAGCTTAAAATTGGTGAGTTTAAAGGAGAACGTAAATCATTGAATGAAAATCTCAAAAATAGAATTGATTTAGAATTATTAAATTAATAAATATCATCCAATTCATCCCCTTTATACTACCTTGGATCAACCCTTTAGATGATTATCCCTCCATTGATTCTACTCTATCAAAGAAAGAGGGTAGTAGACTTATGATGGTAGAATTGAAGAAGAAGAAAAATAAATAAAAATCACTCCACCGTTGTGTAAAGAGTTTCACAAAAGATTATGTGAATAACCTCACTACCTAAGGAAATGGTATCAAAATGATATGGAAAATGAAATAAGAAATTAAGAAGAAGAATATGATTATCTTTTATTAATTAAATGAAGGTGAACAAAAAACTTACATGGGAGAAATTAAAAAAATGATTACAAAATGAAAGCATGACAATACAAATGAAAGAAAAAAATTCGATTCTAAAAAAAAATATTAGATGATAATTACGTTCACCAAAAGCTCCTTATATAGGAATATTAAGAGCCTTAGAGACACCTCATCACAATAAATTCCATCCTCATTAATTTAGAGAGTCAAAAGGAGGGTGATAAAATTAAGATATTTTGACATTTCAAAGTTGACCCGGAAATTTCGTCCAGATTCATCCACCATTTTGACATGTGAATTTGGAATTTATGGATGCTGAATCATCAGTGGTTATAGAAGACAAATATCTTCTTCCATGTGTGTGATATCCTATGTCCAAATTTCAGGTCATTTGGCGCATCCTTTTGGATGTTATGGTCGAAATGGTGGGACGACTTTATGTGCATTAATGTCGGGCCCATGATATAAATATCAAATTTAGATCCATTTATCATCATGAAAACTTCAGAATTAGCTCTTTCCAACGTTTAATAAAATGATCCTCATATTTTTGTATTTCTACTGTAAAAATTTGAGCTTTATTGGGCTTGGTTTTTGGGCCCCACATTTGTTTGATGGGCCTTAAGGCCCATTATGCGTTTTCTAGCAAATTTCTGCATTCAGGCACAAACATATCCATCTTCCCTTGGGATTAATCCATCGGACATAAAAGATAAAATGTTACAAACAAAGTGGTAAATCATATCCAAAAATTTAAAATTCAGAAAATGAATATAATTCTGTCCACAAATAAGTGAATGATTGGGCCCAAATTTTCATTTTAAACATGAATTTCATTTAAGATGAGAAATGAAGTTATATTTATGTAATTCACTAAAAAAATGTTTATAGACTTTGGAATAATGAATATAAAGATATTAAAAATTAATATTAGCCACTTTCAGTGAATAATCATCATCTCTGCAAATATTAGAGGCTGTTGACTATCAGCGATGACCTAGAGTGTGTCCTTGGGGAGATTATTCCCTTATTACTAGAGTGTAGCATAGCGAATAAATATAAACAGAGGTAAATAGAAGAGGAAATATAAGTAAACATAATGCACAATGGAAGTAGAGACAATAATAACGATAATTGTAATATCTTGAATAACTGATGATGATATGGCACATCACTAGAAAACTCAAAAACATGGGTACAAGAAAGAAGGCCTAAAATTCTCCACAAAAGTATAAAGGAAAACAAAGACTATCCCAAGAATCCAAATATCTGGCTTGGTCATCTTCTATCAAGCTCCATCCTAAATAGTAAGCAATAAAGCCTTTGAAGCCATGTGATTCCCATTATCATTACCTATAATCATGTAGTCTGCCCCGAGTACCAAATTGTATCCAGAGAGGGTGTGAGATAAATCTCAGTGGGCCACCACAAATGATGTTCATAACATCCTGCCCGTGTAATGGAAAATTAATCGTATTAAAGCATGCATATATAATGTAATACAGTACAATGTAACTGAATACCCATGTACCAGTTTCATCCTTCCACTGGTGTCTGAACATGTAACCAATTTATTATTTTATTATTACCATGTTATAAATAAATCACACATTATCAATGTTTAAGGTTCCAAGATGTACAAGGAAGCCTGTAATTATATTTAAATAATCAAATTCCTATGTAATAAACAAGGAAATATAGACCTCAAGGGTCGCTAACTTAGTAGTAATTGTATCATGGATAAGGGTATGATTGTAATCCAATGAGAATATTACAAGGAATTCCAAAATAATATTCCTACCGAATCCAAGGTGATCATCCAAGGTAAAATGCGACTAAGTAGTGACAGGGCCTTATGGGATTTAACCATGGAACATACTTGTAGGTGTTGGATCCAAGGAGTGTATCCAAGGTATCCATTAATACTATGTAAGTGATCCTATGGTGTCATACTAGGCATCCAAGAGTAGAAAAGGATTATTATCTAGGCAGGTATCAACATACACAAGCCACTAACTTGAATTGGAATGGGGTTCCTGAGTACTCAAGTCATTCCCTGATAAGAATCCAAGGCTATCTCGAGTTAGGCCACTCCTATTTGATATTGAATTCATATAACATTTCATTTGGTTCAAGCCTTGAATTTCATTATTGTGATAATGCCAAGTATCATACAACCCTTTAATCGATTCGTAATTTATCAATAAGTCCATTTGGTTCACGTCTTGCCTTTGTTTAGTGTGAGAAGGCCAATTAGCATGAAATCATTTAATTAATTCTTAACTTATCAATAATTCTATTTGGTTCAAGACTTGAATTTCGTTAGTATGATAAGGCCAAGTTTCTTGAAATATTTTTTAAATCCATTTAAAGAATATTTAATAATTAATGATCAAACCGCTACCTTCTATCTATATGGTATGGGGTGCTATAGACATGAAACCTATTATTCATTTACATTTAATTCGGTAAAGTCATATGCATAGTATACATTCCAAATTCTAATTCACATTTAATTATCAAAATTGAAGCACTTACCTTAGGCGAGTCTAGTGGAAGTGACAAGATACTTTTCATTCACCATTACATGATACAAAAATCATTTATTTTAAATAGCCCTACCATCAGTGTGTTCATTCTTTAACACATCCGAACAATGGCTCAAAAAAATTCAAAACACTAAAAACTCAACAATGAAATATCATCCTACATGGGATGTTGGGTGTTTTGGGAAAAACCACTAACAAGTAATCACATATTTTTAATAATAATAAACATATTGTTTTAATGATTATAATAATGGAATATAAATTCTATAAACTGAACCCAATAAAATTAGTGGGGCCCACATTACAATTCCAAATGCAACAAAATTGAGGGATTAGTTATAGACCACCCACTATAGGGTCGTACAAATATCCTCCTCCAATATTAGACTCTGATTTTTCTTAGAATGGATTAGATATGAGAAAAAGGAAAAACTACTCACACCTCAATAACTTGGTTAAGATCAAAGAGAGAAGAAGAAATGATGAAAAGGACATGGGAACTTACTATTGCACATACAACATGACAACCAGAAGCTCGATCAGGTCCCGGAAGAAGTAGATCTCTTGATCCTTACCTTATGCCTTCAAAAAAATCCCAATGGAATGAAAATGTGGATAATAAAATTGGAAATTAGATTAGGAGGAAGGAAGATACTTAATTAGATCATTAATAGAAAAATAACCATTTTACCCAGAAATTAGAACGTGCAAGGTTTGTTTGCATGGTTTATCAAACTGTTCACAAACCATGGATGAATATCTTGGAAAAGGGGGTACTCGAATGGTTAATATGCATGGTTAGGGAAACTATGCACCAAACGTGGGGAATGTCTCGGCCCGAGAATTAATACCATCCTCACAGTTAGATCTAACTATGCTCCCTGCTGCCCCGGATTACTCTAACCGTGAAAAAGATCTATTTTTGAAAAATATGGGTTCTAGCCTCTAAAAATGTCTTGAAAACCCCTGATACCTCCTCTAACCCATTAGGCATCCAAATAAGGTAAACAAATAATGAATTAGACCAAAATTTAAAGGGTTTATACCTGATTGAAAACCTAGGTTCTTACAGTCTTCCCCCCTTAAAAGAACTCATCCCTCATTTCACCTGCTAGGGGTGGTGAAACACTTTCTGAGAACTACTATGGAAATTATGCACGTATGTTATCCTCCCGCTCCAAAGTATCATCTTTTACACAACCATTCTAATATAGCTCCTATAATATAGGGACAAAATTGCCTCAAAGTGTTGGGACCACTTTGTATATGAAGATTGTATTTTTTGTCAACAGTTGTCAATGCTGGTCAAAATAAAAAAGGATATGAAGAAGAACTCCAAAGTTAATGGAGATCGGTTGAAGTGAAGTTGCCTGGAGAATTGTTATGGAATCATAGCATTGGATTTCATAATTGAGAAATTCTCTTAGACGATAAATTCAGACGATTGTTGAGCTAATCCTAAGTTCAAAGAACATGTGTCAATGGTGACACATTGTTTACAACAATGAAGAATGGAGAAGTATCATCCATTTGAGGATGATTGGAGCAGAATGGTGAATTATCATCTATCCAAGGATGGTTGAAGAAGAATGAGGATTTGAAGAAGACAATGCAATGATTTATGATTGCATGTGAACCATGCAAGAGCTTACTTGAAGAATAGAATCATATGATTTGCAGAATGATGGTTATGAAGAAGAGAAAATGTGGAAGGGCTTGACATTCTGAGGTAGACAGGCATTTCACATTGTATCTAAATCAGACGATGCTTTTCTGGTATGTATTTCACACAAATCATGAGTTAGGAGAACTTGTGATGAAAGCCTTATGAAGGAAAGGGAGAAATGATGATGCCAGTCATATAATGTTTTGATTAGAAGGAATTATGCTGCTGGAAGATAGGAAAGATTCAGTTCCCATTGCAACTCTGACGATGCTTAAGCTGGTCTATCAAAGGATAAATATCACGATAGTGGGATTCGTGGTAAGAGCAGAAGAATGGTTATGGGAAGCAGTAAAGAGATAAAATGGCAAAGCAATAGACAATCTGGGGATGGCAGAAAAGCACAGTTTAAGGTGGCACCGTTTTCCAGTGTTTGCCAAATTTTAGGGCCTGAAAATCGGGAGATGAAGAAATTTTCTTGGCAATGGATGTTGCGCATAAGATTGAAGATGGTTTATATGTGAAAAGAATTATTCAAGGTCAGAACATTGAAAAATGACAAAGGAATGGAGTGCGCGGAAATTTAGGAATGTTTCGCGCAAACATAAAGTGGTGCGCGCAATATCTGCGGGATGCGCGAAATAGTAGCGGGTTGCGCGAAAAATCTGCGGGATGCGCGAAATATTGGCATGGTGTGCGAAATTGAGGAATGAAGTTTTCGCGCAAATGATGATTCGAGATCAGAAGATCAAAAATTGGAAAAGGCATAAAATGCGCGAAATATTGGAGCAGTGCGCGAAATCTGATGTTCCAGGAAAGATTGGGTTTGCGCGCAATATAGAACGTGGTGCGGAATTTTGCGCGCAATTGGTGCTTCATGCATAGAAGGATAAAAAATGGCAAAGGCATGAGGTGCGCGAAATATTGAAGCATGGCGCGAAATATGAAGTTTCATAAAAGAGTTTTTACGCGCATGGAGGAGGTTTTACGCGCAGGAAGAGGTTTTTATGCGCAAGGTCAAAACTGCCTATAAATATGGGGTGAACCCCTCTCATTATGAGAGTCTCGACACATAGACAAATCCTGAGCTCTGACGCACGGAAAAATTGAACTATAGAGTATTGCGCGAAAAGAAGAAGTGCTGCGCGAAAAAGGAACTGCTGCGCGAAATAGGAAGTTCTGCGCGAAAAAGAAGAGTTGCGCGAAAAAGGTTTTTCGCGCCAAAAGGTATTTTTCCGCGTAAGACAAAAATTTTATGCGCAAGTCGCCTAGAAGGGTGCGCGAAAAATTTGAGGGTACCGCAAGCCTTCGATAGGTGCATTGCACTCTCGAAGCAGCTTTGTGAAGAAGAAAGAACTGTGAACCATTCGGTTTCACAAAGAGAAGTTGAACCGCACTCACACGACTGGTGTTTAACACTCTCGTTGTGCTTTGCGAAGTGAAGAAGAACTAGACGTGCAATTGAACTCATATCTGCACAAAGGAAGAATTAAGTATACCAATACACTCAGGTGTTGGTATTGAGAAGAGAAGGAAGAAAAGAAGAAGAATAGAGTATTCCCAACTGAAGGCTGACAATTATTCAGGGCAGTTTAATTCAGATGATGCTTTGTGAGCAGATCTTCAGTGTTTGAATAATCACATTGGTGTATGTGATTCTAGCTAAAGAAAGAAGGTGATTAGTGCAGTCAGTTGTTGCACTAAGAGGAAGAAGGAAGAAGAACTAGTGCAGTTTGTTTTTGCACTAGAGATGAAGAGAAAGTAAGAAGAGAATTGCTTGCCAACTGCTTTGCAAGTAATCAAGTGAAGAGCACTACAATAGATCAAGAGCAGAACCATCCTTTTGAAGAAAGAAGAAGACGGTCTCGATAGGCAGTATAAAGAACCAGCTAGAGGCTGCAAGTTGGACTTGGCATTCACCAGTCCAGGGAAGAGGATTGTTTCCCACCCCCTCCAAAGTGTAGGGACTCACACTGGCTAGAGGATTGTTTTCCTAGCCACTCCATTGTAACAACATTTTACTTTATAGTGGAGAATCCATGCAGTGGTCATATCCATGCATGGCAAGGACGTAGCTACTCTTATTGAGTGGTGAACCTTGTAAAAATATCGTGTGCACATTTTTACTGCTTTCTATTATTGCATGCGACAGGGAAAAGAGAATAAGAGAATCAAGATCCTAACAGGTCTAGAGGTACAGGGATAAAAAGTTGGAATTGGTTTAAAAAGTCCCCAACACTGATTCACCCCCCCTCTCAGTGTTAGGTATATCCCAAACTGGTCCTTTCACAAAGAACATTCATGCTCCATTCAATGATGTGTACTGAATACTCCAAAAAGGTATATCCAACGTCTAACTAAACTTTCTCAGGATCAATTGTATGAGACGATTCAGAAAGATACTGGTGAAGTTGTGAAACATGGAAAACATCATGCATGCCATGGTACCTATAAGGTAATATCAACAAATAGGCTATCAATAAAGCTCTCTCTAGGATCTCAAACATCCCTACATAATGAGGTGATAGCTTCCCTCTCTTCCATAACTATCTATGCCCTAGCTAGGGTGATACCTGAAGGAAAACACAATCCCTGACCTCAAACTCTAAATGATGTTAATAGAGATCAAGATAATATTTATTTTTAGACTAAACAGTATTCATATGCATTCTGATCAACTGGACCAACTCCATAGTCTATATAATTAGATGAGGCCCTAGTAGTGATTCCTCACCCGCCTCTTTCTAGAAAATGGGTGAACGGAACAACCAACCATATAAGGCCTCAAAAGGAGCAATCTGAATTTTCCCCTAAAATATTCTATTATAGGAAAACTCAACAAGAGGTGTATGATTCTCCCAATAACCTCTGAAATTATGGACACATTCTCAGAGCATATCCTCTTGAACCTATATCATACATTCCGATTTTTAATCAGTTTGAGGGTGAAAAGATGTGTTTAGAAGCACCTGTGTTCCCAATGATTTCTACAATACCTACTAGAAATGTGACGTTAATGAGAATCTCTATTTGAAATGATAATACGTAGGACCCCATGTAGTTGTATGGTATCATGGACATACATTCTTCCCATCCCATAAACTCAGAAGGTATCTCAGATGGTAATGAAGCGAGCCACCTTTTTCAGTCTATCAATGACAACCCATACAATGTATCTACCTTCAGGCGACCAAGGTAAACTGACTATAAAGTCCATCACAACATCTTCCCATTTCCATTCTAGGACTGTAAGTGGTTATCATAAGCCTGCATGTTTGTTTTGATCCACCTTAACGTAGATATAGGTGGAACACATTATGATAAACCCTATTATCTATCGCTTTATACCTGGCCACTAACACTAGCATTTCATATCTAGATACATATGGTGATACATGGATGAACTTCCCAATGAGAAGTTCATGACTCCTAAATTAACTCTTATCTAAGATCTGTAGGAACCCAGAAACATCTACGTATGTTATGAGTGGCATCTCTACCTACAGACCAATATAGAGGTGGGTTATCTCCTGATATAGTATCACGAAGGACCAATCCCTTGGGATCTAAAAATTGTCTACCCTTCACCTTCTCAAGGAAATAAGAGGTAACTGTTAAAGATGTGATATAAGACTACCTATGACTATCATGAAACTTTAGATGTTGATCAGAAAAGAGAACCATTAACTTCCATTTATCACTGGTTTCCTGTATAGTCTATAACATAGTTTTCCGACATAGTGCATCTGAAAACATATTTCTCGTCCCAGGCATATAGGAAAGATAAAATCAATGTATTGTACATATTCAACCCATTCATGCTATTTGAGATTAAATTCACATTTTTTAAGATATATTTGGATCTCTTTTGGTTCATGTAATCAACAAAGTGATAAACTAATATTCATTGTCTCTAACAACATAACGCATGGAAAACTAATGTTATCTCACGGTCATGTGTTAGGTAGTTTTTATAATGATGCCTCAACTACTGAGATCTATACTCAATGACTTTGTCCTCCTTCATCATCACTGCTCCTAGGACAATTCCTAATGCATCAAAAAAGATGGTATAACCTCTTACAGGCTCTGGTATAATCAGAATATATGTGGATACAATCCTCCATTTTTTCTCCAAAAAGGATTTATTGCATGCTTTTGACCATAGGAACTTAACACCCGTCTTGGTATGTCCAGTAAGAGGTGAATCAAGAATTGATAAGTCTTGTATGAAACTCCTATAATATCCAACTAGCCCCAAGAAACTCCATATATCAAACACATTCTTGGGATGCTCCCCAAAAAATACAACACTTACCATTTTTGGGTCAACATAGACTCTCGATTACAATATTATAAGACCCATGAAGTGAACTTTGTAGATCTATAAGTGGCACTTAGAAATATTGGCATAAATATGATGATGTATTAGTGTACTAAGAATGGCCTCAATGTGATTGGAATGGTCGCTATGAGTATGATAATGAACCAAGATATCTTCCACAATGACCAAGAAAAAAGCGTATAGATATGGAAGGAAAAATTTATTCATTAGACCCATGAAAATAGTAGGCACCTTCATATGACCGAACAACATAACAAGGTACTCATACAAAACATTCCTGCTGTAGAAATTTGTAAAGGGTGTGTATGATGGACTGACTCACACCTGATGATAACTGGATCTCATGTTGATCTTAGATAAGTCCATGTCTACCAATAGTAGGTTGAAAAGATCATCTATTTGAGGACATGGATTCTGATTCTTGACCGTAAGTTGTTCTAACCATCTGTAATCCACACATAGAAAAATGTTCCATCAAAATTCTAATTGAAAAGCACTGGAAAACCCCAATAGGATATATTGGTCTATATAAAACCATTGGCCTTTAAATAATTTAACTTCCTTTTGAGATCCTATATCTATATAGGTTCCACCCTGTATGGATGAATTGACATTGGAGCTTCTCTTGGAACAATATTGATTGTAAAATCTACATTTATCTGAGGAGGTAAGCCAGAAAATCCATTGGGAAAGATGTCCCTAAAACGATCCATTATTGGATGGAAATAATATTTTAATAAACCATTATCCTCCATGAAAATATTTGAAATTTAGGAGATCAATCCACTCAACCCATGATGATCGGCTCTCAGTCTACCAGCCTGGACATCCCACTCACCTTTATGTAGAGAACTACTTCCCTATGGTGATTTAAACAATACCCTATGATGATAGTAGTCTACCAAAGCATGATACTGAACCAACCAATGCATCCCAGGAATGAAATCAAATCCTTTATTCTCAATAATTAAGAGGTTCTATATGAACTTTTACCTACCTACCTCAATGGGATAGTCCCTACATTGGCATATTCACTCTTCTGGTACTCATAATGGTGTATCTATGGTCATTACACAATAGTAATAATGTATCTCCAATATGGGACTTTACATTATAGATAAATAGATAAAAGAGTTCAAATCACCTGTATTAGATAAATTAGATACTATTTTAGATGCCACAAGAATAGTACCTCATGCTGTAGATGGTCCCGCAACATGATCATTGAGTATCAACTGTAGTGCATGGAATTGGATTAATCTACAGCCCTATGCAACATCTGGACTACCACGATCATAATTTCTCTATTGGTGCTAAAGTTGATCAGGGGTCTAGTTAACATATCCATGAATTCCTTCATGTCATTTCCTACCAGTGCTAATCCAACTCCCTTCCTGACATAGTTAAAAAGAACCCACTCCTAAAGGTGGAGCTAGTGCAGATCTTTTTCCACTAAAAACTAGTGGAAATGTCCAATAGAATCCTTGAAGATTCCCTACATGGATGAAATCCTGTCACTCCAGTGGTTTTCTATCACACTGAGGCATAATATTACCCCATCGTCCACATTGATGAAACACCATGTAGTTATAAAAATAGGTCCTCTTTTTGTCACTTCCATGACACGAAACCTTGAGGGAATGTTTCCTACCAACGAAAGAACTATTGGCCTACCACAACATTGATCCTTTATGCCTAGTACTATTTTCATCCCTCATGTTTCATTTAGTGATAAGATACTGATTGACTATTTCAGAAAAATAGGCTAGATAAAGACATTCAACTACATAAGAATGGTGTATTGAATCCTATCCTCAAAATTCCAATCTTTCAAAATCTCATCACCAGCTAGAAGTGGTGAAAAGTGTTATAACTCAGTGAAATTCATAAATATTCCATAACTAACATAAAATCCAACTCATGATGCATGAACTCTCTTTCCCTATTATCTCTTAATGTTTGAGGAGAGAACTGGTCATAGAAGGAATTCTGGAAATTGACATATAACAAGCCCGGATGATGACCATTCTAGGTAATCACATCCCACCAGTGCTTGGCCGAATCCCGCAACATGTAAGTAGCAAGTTTGAACCTATAATTTGGATTTGTCTTTGGATTATCGAAGATATAAAGGGTGGACTCTAGCCATGAAATTTAATCTTATGGACTTCTATATCTTGGAAAAGTAGGTGGATGCTGTTGTTGGATCTCATGAGTCAGATCATCCATCATAGGTGAAAGTCGTGGAGCACCCTGCATGGACTGCATCAAACATATGGAACTATCATGAACTTGGGAATCCATTCCCAGATTAGGTACAATAGTTGGTTCCCCTAGTGGCACTCATGGTAGTAAGACTAGTGGCTCAGGGCCCACCATGTCTTGATCATGGTCGTTTCCACCCTCCTAGCGTACGATATATGGAATTTTTAGTGTAATTAGTCTACAAATGCCGAGAAAAAATCTCCAAAAAAATATTTTGAAGAAATATAGAATCAATAGTGGAATATGAATGTAATAAAACTCACTACCCTAGCCATACTACTCCAACTACCTTCTTAGATGACCATGTATCAGTAAGTACTCAAGTATAAGTTTCATTTCATTTTTAATTAAATTTCCATGTTCACTCCTTTACCTTTCATAAAAATGACATGTAAAGATAAATATGTTAAAACAATTCATTATAGATGTCATGATTAAATTTATAATGGATATTCATTCCCAGTGAATCAGATCCTGTACACCTTATCACTAAAAATGAAACCCATTAATTTATATTCTAATGGGTCGACTCGATAAATTACTCATCCCAACCCCTAAGGGCCCTTACACCTTGTGAATTTAGACAGGAAATCACTCAATAACAACCAAAATTAATATACGTACAATCTAACTATCACAAACATCACTCAAAAATCATAGTAATATCAAGAAAGAGAAGCATTTAAATGATCTTATATGGCATGGTGATATGCATGACATGTGAATCCTAGGTGACTATAATGATGCATATAACAATGCTCTTTTGCCACATGTCACTAGAAAAAGGATGAAATAAATCCTCAAAGAGGGTAATGATCAATAACACCACACAAAATGTGCATAACCCAATGGTTAAATAACAACAACTGTGATAGGTAATAGAAGAACAATAATTATAATTTAGGAAACATGGCTTTTACCCCGAACAAGGGTTCGCAATGCCCAAGCACGACCTATGACCAAGTTCCTGGTGTTCCAAATATCCAATATATTGTCTCAAAATAGTAAATCAAGAAGATAACCTCCTCTAATACATCATTGTGACATCCTATACCCAGATTCCACTTAATAGGTGACCCGAACCCAGTGTTCCATATGCCCTCCAGAACATCTCCCCAAATGCCAGATGCTACTAACTAACAATGCTGGCCTAGGGTGTATCCTTGGGGAGAATATTCCCTCATTAATAGAGTTTATCACAATGGATAAATATAAATAGCGGTAAATAAAAGAATAAATATAATTTATTAGAAGTCATAGTGGAAATAGAGTCAACTGTAATAATAACTAAAATAACTGGAATAACTAATGATGATATGTCATGTCACTGGAGAATTGGAAACCATGGATACAAGATTATAGGTATAACATGTTCCACAAAATCATAAAAGAAATAAAATACTATCCCAAGAATCCTGAGCTCCATCATGGTCATCTACTATCAATCTATATCGTAAACACCAGGCAATCAAGTGTTTGAAGCTGTATGCTTCCCTTTATCATTACCTATAATCTTATAGTCTACCCCAGGTACCAAAAAACTCCTGGAGAGGTTGTGAGATAAATATTAGTGAGACACCACCAATAGTTTCTATAACATCCTTCCCATCTAATGGAAAAGTAATAGTGTGAAAAAATGAAAATATAATGTAATGAAGTACAATGTAACTAAATACAAAATTACCAGCTTCATCCCTCGACTGGTGTCTGAACATATAACCAATTCATTAATTTATTGTCACTAGTTTATAAATAAATCACAAATTATCAGTTGTGAAAGTTCCAAGAAGTATAAGTCTTCCTGTAATGATATTAAAATAATGAAATTACAAGGTAATAACTACGTAAACATAGACCTCAAGGGTCTCCAACTCAGTAGTAACTATAGCATATCTAAGGGTAAGAGTGTAATCCATGGATCATATTCCAAGGAATTCAACAATAATATGCCTACTGAATCCAAGGTGATCATCTAAGGAAAAATGGGTCTCAGCAGTGACTAGGCCCTATAGGCTTTAACCATGGAACCTACTTGTCAAACCTGGATCCAAGTAGTGTATTTAAGGCATACTTTAATACTATGTGAGGGATCCTATGGTGTCATACCAAATATCCAAGAATAACATAGATCTAGGTGGGTCTTCACATATTCTAGCCACATCCTTGAATTATAATGGGTTCTTGAGTGCTCAAGGCATTCTAGGTAAGAATCTAAGGAGATCTTGAGTCAGGACACTCCTATTTGGTAATGAATTCATATAATAATTTATTTGGTTCAAGACTTTACATTCATTAGTTTGATAAGGTAATGTAGCATGAAACCCTTTAATAAATTCATAATCTATCAATAAGTCCATTTGGTTCAATACTGTCCATTCATTAGTGTGACAAGGCCAAGTAGTATGAAACCCTTTAACTAATTCATGATTTATCAATAAGTCCATTTGGTTCAAGCCTTTCCTTTCATTAGTGTGACAAGGGAAAGAATCATGAAACTTTTATTAAATAAATTTAAGTCATATTCAATAATTGTGGATCACTCTTCTACCTTCTATCAATAGGGTAATGGGTGCTACAGACATGAAACCTATCATTAATTAACATTTAATCCGGTCAACTCATATAATTAGTATAATTTCCAAATTCCCTTTCACATTTAATTATCAAATTTGAAGAACATACTTAGGTGGTAAGTGGAAGTGGCATGGTACTTTTCATTCCCTATTATATGATAAAAAAATCATGCATTATAAGTAGGCTTACCATTAGTGTGTTCAAGCTCAAACACATCCGTACAATGGCTTAAAAGTGTAAAAATACTAAAAAACCAATTATGACATAATATCTAACATGGGATGTTGTGCATTGTGAGTGTAACCACCAATAAGTAATCACATATTTTGAAAGATCATCACCATAAAGTTCTAATTATTATAATAATAAACTATACATTCTATAAACTACACCTGATGAAATCAACGGGTTCTACACGACAATTCCAAAATCAATGAACTTGAGGAATGAGTTATTGACCACCCCCATAGGGTTGTGAAATTTTCCTCCTCATATATCAGCCTCTAATTAGGCTTAAAATGGAGTAGATCTGAAAAATAACGGAAAAACTCTCTCACCTCAATAACTAGGTTGAATGCAAGAGAGAAGAAGAAAGGCCTAAATAAACTCGATTACTTACCATGGCACATCCAACATGACAAACAGAAGCTCAAACATATCCCATATGAGGGACATCTCGTGGTCCCTATGTTACGCCTTAAAAAATATCCAAATAGGGAGAAAATGAGGATAATCCCACTAGAAATCAGATTAGGAAGAAGAAGGAGGCTTAATTAGGGAATTAAGGAAAAAATGGTCATTTTACCCAGAAATTAGCCTATCCAGGGTTTGTTCGCATGGTTTGACAAACCATGAAAAAACCATGAATGAGTACCTATGAAAAAGGGACACTCGCAAGTTTGGTCCACACAGCTAGGGAAACCATGTGCCAACTTTACAGAATGGATCGCCCTAAAAATGTAGACCATTAGCATAGTTAGATCTAACCGTGCGGCCTACCCTCATGGTTTACTCTAACCATGTGATAAGGTTAGTTTTCCAAAAAAGATGGGTTTTATACTCTGGAAAATCCCAAAAACCCCTGAGACCTCTGCTAACTCATTAGGCATCCAAATTCAGTCAAAAATAAAAAATTATAGCCAAAATTAAAAGATCCATACCTTAGAAAAAAACTGGGTTCTTACATGGAAACTCATGTATGTTGTTTTTAAAAGGAGCAGCAGGATTCCTCATATAAGTTATTAAAAGAACTGAAAAATGAGATACACATAGAGATCTAGATCTTCCCGTTTCTATATCAAAAGAATATTGATGTTCCTTAAATGAATAATATTTACCAGTGATCAAATATATAAGAAGTGAAGCACATTAAACACTTATACTACATCCTAAAGTTATAAAAAAAGATTTTAAAACACCCTTTTCTACTAAAAATTTCAAAAACTCAACTCAAGCTACTAGTTAAGCTACACTCAAGGAGTACCAAGCTTCAGATCCTATTAGACCAAGCAATATACATTTTTTACATCTTTTATTTTATCAGCTCATTTAGTTTATTTACAGTACAAGTAGTGTGTATAAACTCTTTATTTAATAAACACACACATTATATCCTTTTCATTATCTAGAATATTATAGATATCTTCTCAAACATCCTTTACACTTGTTTTCCCATGATGTTATAGAATATTTACTTTAGTGGACTATATTTTTTTTTCATTAAGAAGGGTTTTAGTGTAGAGGTCCATGTGTGTCTTGGACATCTTTGTTGTTACACACACTATCTGAGTTGTAGATCCAAAATTATTTTATATAATCTTCTTTGCAGTAGGTGATTATTAAGTAGAGAGGATTAAGTATCATCTTGAGACTAAACCTCTTGTATTTATTCCGCTGTGTGTCTTTTTATTTTGTCTGTTTGATTTATAATGAATCTGTTTGAAACTGAAAAAATTACTACATGGATAGTTTATCTTAATTAATGATTTTATATAGTTTTGGTTAAGTAAATTTATTTCATACATTAAATTTTATTTCGTAATTGTTTTAACCGATACATAATCAATCTATGAGAAATATTTTAAAAGATTAGGAAGTATATATATCTTTTATTTTTCTTAACTAGGATGTTTTAAATAAATTGTGGGATTTTATTTAAACATGTCTTATATATAAATTATTATTGGGAACTCAATTCACCCCCATGAGATACTAACTCGACCAACATCTGGTATCAGTGGTTTTCAAAATATTTTCAACTATGATATTATTTTTTAAGGATCTTAATTTTTTGTCATTTCTAAATTTACTTCTTTAAAGGGATAATAGACAAGAAGGTTATTCTACCAAAATTCTTCCTTTATTTAATGGTAATAACTATTCTTAGTGTAAAATAAAAATGAAAATTCATTTAGAGATTATGGGTTTTGAAATTATGTCTTCTCCAAAGGATATGTATGAGTTTCCTAAGACAACTTGAGATACTTGGGATGATGCCACTAAAACATACTAAAATAATAATGGAAAATATATGAATACCATTTAGTATTTTTTATGATATGATGAATTGAATTGAACATCTTCTTGTAAATATGCCATTAAAATTTTGGATACTTCACCTATTTCACATAAAGGAACTTTTAATGTGAAGGAAAAGAGATTAAAAACTCATAAAATTTAATATGATTCCCTTAAGATAAAACCAAATTACCTAATTTCTAATACGTATAATAGGTTCAATGATATATTCAATATAATGAGATCCCTAGGGAATCCTGTGTTAGATAAAGTTCAGATTATGAAACTCTTGAGATTCCTTCCATAAATATAGAGAGGGAAATATGTGTCAATAAGATAATACAACAATATAATTAAACTACATATTAGGGAACTTATTGGGAAGCTAATTATGTACTAATAAGAACATAATATTATTTGTGAATAAGATGATGAACCTATGTGAAAATTTGTTTCTTTTAAGTATACTACATCCAATAAAATGAAAAAAAAACAAAGGTATAAGTTGAAACTTATGGTGATAATGAATCACCATTGTATAGTGATAAAGAAATGGTCTATATATCCATAAGATTTATGAAGTTTTATAATAATAATAAAATCTTTATAAAATAGAGTTATAAAGGAAAGTGTGATGGAAGAGGAACTTGAAAGAGTATTGGAACAAAAATAAAAGATCAAATGAGATTACTTTATATGAGTGCATGTGAAAATGAAATATTAATTCTTAATGTCCTAAGATAAAATGAAAGAATAAGTGTGAGGAAAAGGATAAAAAATATAATAAATACATGAAAGACTCATAGAGTTCCATTAAGGGTAGCTCCAATGACTCTCACTCACCTCATGAAGAGAAACATGACAGAGCCAATATGTGATTCATGAAAAATGTTTCTGAGGTACTGAATGTATCATATGTAATTAATTCTAATTACTTTGAAAATTATGATTAAACTTCTAAAGAAAGAAAATTTATAATACTTATAAAAGTTTTAATATAATTTCAATGAGATTAAAACTAAATATAAAGTTCTGAAGAAACAACATCTTTTGTCTACAAATGATAAATTTTTTCTTATAGTAGAGAAAAAAATATTTCTCTATTATTAAAATAAAATACTAAACTAAAAAATCAAATAATAAAGTTAGGAATGATTTATAAATATTCAACAAATGGTAGAGAAACATTTACATAAATATTCAGAACAAAATTCACATAAATATATTAGAGGTATATGTTATCAAACTAGATAGAGAAGAGTTGTTAGGAGAACATTTGTACCTTTGTCTAAATCAAAAATATCTATTTCTAGTTATATTTATAATGGTCATAATATTGCTTTTATTTCAAAATGATTGTAATATACATAAATGAATCATATGAAGAAAATATGGGTTCTGAAGGCCCTAATCACCAACATATCTTGACCTATGAAAAACTAGGTACTGAAATCATTTTTGGTTTAAACATTTTTTTGTAGGAATACTGTTAGAAGAGATCATGTAGGAATCTACGACACTTGGACAATGACAATTCCAGGAATATGATAGGATTATACTCAAGCTTCAATAACATTATAAAGGTTGATGGTGGTCGTGTCACCTTTGGTGAAAATTCTAAAGTAAAGATCATCGACCTTGTCTATGTTGGTAACAAAATGTTAGTTTTAATTTCTAAAGTACTTTTTTATGATGGTTTAAAATATAACATTCTTAGAATCTCAAAATTATGTGATGATGGTTGTTTTGTAAAATTTTAAAATAATGATTTTAATGTTTTTTATTCTAAAAATGATTTAGTTTTTACTAATTTCTTAAATGGGAATATTTATGATGTTAATCATGAATATTTGATTCCTCAAAACAATTATTACATAAGCCCATTCCTAATTGAATCTTTTCATTGAAATAGGAGACTAGGCCACTGTAATATTCGCTGACAAAGAAATCCTTTTAGGAAAGGGTAAGTCCAGGATCTACCCAAACTTGAGTTCCCAAATAACAATTTATGCAACCCCCAAAAAAAATAAAACAACACAAGGTTTATTTTAAATCAATTAAATAAGTTTCAAATTTTCATCCTCTTGAGTATCTTCACATGGATTTATTCGTACCTCCCAGATTTTCTAGTTTATATTGGAAGCACTATGTCTATGTACTAGTAGATGAATTTTATATGTATAATTGTGTATTATTTTAATCTAACAAGAGTGAATAATATTCTTATATTACCATGTATTCTAAAATTTTATAAAATCCAATTGGACATTGAATTTTGTCCTTATACAATGACCATTTCTATGAGTTTGAGAATCATGACATTGAAACATTTTTATCAAAAAATGGATATAGTAATAAATTATCTACTCCTAGGACCCCTCAATTTAATGAAGTTATCGAAATAAGAAATATAACACTTCAATATATTTCCTAGACTATGCTCAATGAATATGACATACCTTTCTACTTTTGGGTAAAGGCTATGAACAAAAATTTCTATATAATCAGTAGAGTTTTAATTTAAAATATCTTTAAGAAAACCCCTTATGAAATTTATAATAGTATGAATCCTAAGGTTAATTACATTAGAGTTTTTGGTTAAAAATTATATATTATTAACACTACGGATATTCTTGACAAGTTTTCCTCCAAAATTGATGAAGGAATTTTCCTTGGATATTAAACTTATAGTAAATCCTGTGAAGTTTTTATTAAAAGAACAAAGACCATGAAATTATATGTTCATATAAAATTTTATGAGACATATCTACATTACTCTACTAACTATTTAGAAACCCTTTAGGATTATTTACCCACTTTGGACTTAAGTTCCAAACATTCTAATTCTGTTGTAAAGAATTAAAAAAACATCATCTAGTTCCAAGGAACTTAATGAACCTGAACATGAACCTATAAAGGTCCTTGTGGTGACCAACCCTTCTTTTTATAGAGATTTTAGGACTCTAAAATATTATCCTTTAGATTATTTTTTTGAGACTATGATATAGGCACATAAACTAGAGGATATTTATGAAATCAGGTTGAACATCATGCATTTTTGTCACAACTTGAGCCTAAGAACATAAATGATGAAATTAATGATCAATTATGGGTAATGGATATGAAAGAAAACATAATAAATTTGAATGAAATAAAGTATGAGAACTTTTTGATATGCCTAAAGACTCCTTGAATATTGGAAATAAATGGTTATTTATAAACAAGTTGGATGAATCTGGAACACTAGTAAGGAATAAGGGTAGATTAGTTGAATAGGTGTATTTTCAAGAAGAGGGTATATATTATAAAGAAAGTTTTTCATGTTTATCTAGACATGATTCCATTATAATCCTTCAAGATTATGATGAACATCTAGATTTCAAAATATATCAAATTAATGTCAAGCATGAATTCTTAATTGTGTATATATTTGATCGTGTTTATGTTAAATAGCCCATAGATTTCAAAATCCTCATTTTCAAAATCATGTTTTATGTTACAAAATACCTTATATGGTTTAAATAATACTTCTAGATCTTGGTATAAACTCTTTTTTTTATTTCAAAAGGGTTTTCAAAAGGTTTATATGATTCTACTCTATTTATAAAAAGAATTTCAAAAGATGGTTTAGTTGTTCAAAGTTATGTAGATGATGTTATTTTTGGATAATCTATTTTTTTGTATCGATTTTTAAAAAGTTATGCAAAATGAAATTGAAAAGAGTTTAATGGGTGAACTGAAATTCATTCTTCTTCTTCATATTTTTCAAAATAAATAAGGAAATATTTATAATCAATATAAGAATAAAAAATATATTTAAAAACATTTTAATTTGTATAGCACTAAGAATAGTGATACTCTTATGAGTATCACCAGCATGTTGGATCTTGATAAAGCTTGGAAATTAGTGGACCAAACCAGTTACAGAGGAATTATTTGAATTGATTTATATTTAACTACTAGAGGACATGATATTATGTTAATTGTGTTTGTGTGTGCTCATTTTCAAGAAAATCCAAAAGATTCGCACTTAGTTGTTGTAACAATAATTCTCAAATACCGCAAATATACTACAAATTTAAGACTATTTTAACCCAGATGACAATAATTTTACTTAGTTAGTTATTTAGATTCTAATTTTGGTGGTTGTAAGTTAGATAGAAAATGAAACGCTCGAACATGTCACCTTTTGGTAAAGAATCTTGTTGTTGGTATGGTAAGAAACAAAATTCTATTCCATTATAAACTATTGAAGATAAGTACCTAGATTAAAGTACTTGTTTTACTCAAATATTGTGGAAGAAATAGACTTTAGAAGACTATAGATATCCATTATAACATTTCCATATAAACTATGATAATTCATGTGATAAACGTTTATTTAAAAACATTGTTTCTCACTCTAGAATAAAACATATTGATGTTAGATATCACTTTTTTGAGAGATCATTTCCAAAAAGATGATATCACTCTTGAATAAATTTTTATAGAACATCATCTCTATGATATATTCACTAATACATTGAATTATGATATAATTACCTATATCAAACATGGGTTAGGTATGATTAACGTTGGTTAAGTCTAAATTTATGTGACTAGCCATTGAGTCTACCCACTATTGAGTTTACCCACCATTGAGTTTACCCATTGCTAAGTTTTACTCATCATTGAAATTACTCACCATTGGATTAATCTCTGTTAGAGTTAGTCCTTGTTTTTTATTTACTTATCATTCATATTTATCTACCATAGGAAAAAAAATTCCTTTGTCATTTTTTTTCTATTGCTGTTTAAGACTCTACAGTTGTTTTTGGTTTTATGGATTATTCATTAATTTATTTAATTATTCAATTTGATTCAAATTTTTTTCCATTTCTTGAGTTGTACTTTACGACTACCTAAATAATCAAATGATATAAATTATATGTTTTTATAATACTAATTATCACTTCCCTCAATCCTTTTTCACTCGAACTGTGCTACAGACCTTTCTCTCCTGATTGTCTTCCTTCTCTTGCCTTCACCCGATCCTTCAGAACTGATATCCATGGGTTGAGTGAAGATATCTAAAATTTATTCTAAAAAATATTCACATCCTTCAAATAAGTAGAAAGGGGAGTCTAGTCATGCTATTGTTGAGCCTGTGAATCCTAAGCTTGCGAAGAGGGTTGTTGTACCCAAGGAATAAGTTCAAGATGAGTGGCTAATCTTGATAAATTTGATAGCGATGAAACTTATATATGATCAGGAATGGATATAATGATTTTATTCTAATGATATTACATTTATACTAGGCTGTTATATTAATTTTACTTGTTTATAGAGTTCATTTTTGAAGATAGTGAATATTGTATAAGAACTAGAATTAATGGTCATAAAATTTTCTTTTCTTTAATTCAGTGAGATAATTGTTTGATGGTTCCCCATGAGGGTGTTTTGAATGATTATCAAGAAGTCATTGTAGATGACAGTGATAATTTATTCTATGAAGATTCATTGGATAAGTTGATAGGTGATGAAATAGTATAAGACCAGTTTTTTTAGAGCATGATAGTGAATGCAGGTTTCTTTTGATGTTCACCCAACATATGTCATGTCTTAGAAAATGAGACTTTTCTACAATGAGGTACCAGAATTTTTATCTTCTATGTATTATGAAAATATGATATAAGATCAAATTTTAAAGATATATAATACTTAACATGATGGAGATATGTAAAAATTCTTCAACAAAAAATTATTTAATCTACCCCAAATTTGATTCAGATATGCTAGAAGCCAATGGTCTAGTTAATGAAGGTGGAGAATCAGTAGTAAGATGTGGAGGTTTCTATATCACCAGTTTTATTTGTATAAGGATAAAATTCAATTGGAATCTATATAAGAAGTAATAGATAAATTATGGTGAAAGGATATATGATGATTTCAATCTAGTTTACCATCCATCTAGTCTAAAGGATCGTGTGGGAGATAGATTAATTTGTTAAATATTCTAATATGTAAGAAGAAGATAATGACCCTAGTGACGTGGAATAGGATTAGCCTTTGGATGAAGCAAGTGACCTAGATTTTACTCAAGTCTCTCCTGCTATTACCTATGGTGCTCCTATCCCCCTAGGAAATTCCATATTAGAGAGAAAATATTAAAAGAATGAAGTTGTGAGGAAGAGAAAGAAATATCAGGTGAGGAATAGATCAAGAGTTCTTCCAAATCCATTATGGAAAATGGAAATGTTAATGATGAAGATAAGACTATGATGATGATATAAATGGTGATGAATATAGAGAAGGAAGGGCTGATGGAGGTGAATATGAACATTATGGATTTTATGATGGTTAGGATGGATGAATTAGAGATATGTATGATGAGATTCCACATGCACTTATCACTTTTCCACTTTTATCTAGTTCTAGATCTGAATAAATACCCTGTTTTGTTAGTAATGCGTATTGAATAGCTTGAGAAGAAAAGGAAGCATCAGTTGAGGGGGATAAATCCACATGTCTAGAAAGTCTTCCAATTTTTCATGTTCTTATTGTGTCAATATATGATGTACATATAGTTATTGAGAATACTATTGTTTAACAGTTAGTTGTTGAATAGATGAAGGTTGTTTCTTTTTTTGAGAACTCAGTTTCTGATGTTCAAATAGAAGTTGATCCAACTATTGTTGAGCTACCCATTGAAGTATAGATATATTTTGAGGCCTCTGTTATTGTACCTATTTTAGGTGTTCCGACTATTTCTGGTTCTCAATTTAATAATTATAATGTTATTTCTTCTGTAAGTTGGATGAACCCAATGTTTGAGGAAGGGGATAAGTTTTCTAGCAGTCCAACGAATATTATTGGACCTAATATTCGAGAATAATGGGATCACAAGGGGTTATTATTTGATCATATTGATATTGGTGGTGTATTTCAATGGCTTGAATCTAAGAGAGTTGTAGAACCTACCATTCCTCTAGCTTCAGTGGATGTTGTCACCAATGTTGACTTGGAATCCTTCAAAGAAAGTTTATTTGTGATTTTGGAATGTTATTAAAGACCCATGAACCACATGTCTCTATGTTAATTGAAAATGATGCATGGTATTTGTTTGAGATAGGGAGATTTCACATAAAACCAATAATGATGCACCACATTCAGAAAGTGTAAATTGAAAATATAAGACTTTATAGTGAGATGGATTATGTGAAATCTATGCTAGAAGAAATGTAGAAATCCATTACCACTTCTGTGGATACTTTAATTGACAGTATGTAGAATACTACTTTAGAAAATTCAACATCTAATAATCCACATCCCTCTCTTGATATTAAATTGATCCGATATATTGTTAGTGAAGAGCATAGAGCTATTTTAGGTGGTGAACCCTGTATACCTCACAGATGTCTGGGGAAGTTTGTGCATAATAGTTATCATGCCCACATGAGGATTAGAATGTAAATGAATTACATTAATGATGATATAGAAACCATAAATATGAAAATAAAGTATTATCTTCCAGGTATATACACTATTCATGAGATGAATTCTCATTTTAGGTTTGAAGCAGAAAACCTAAGGATACCACTAGTCAGTCAATACTATAAAGAGAAATCTAATCAATTAAAGGCCAGGACCCTGGTGATTAAGCTATTTATGGAGGAGAAGAAATATTTCATCAGTTTAATGTAGAGAGGTGGAAACATAATTATGGGCTTTATCAATTTGATGAAACCATTTCTACATGTTTCTGGTACTGGTGTGGTGGCTCAGGATGCTATTCCTTTTATAGCTCATATGTCCCCTACTTCTTCTGATCCAGAATTCTTTTGGAATGGTGTGACTAGAGACCCTAATGAAACCTTTTATCTCATTTAAAAAATTTCTCTCTCTCTATATCTCTCTCCCTCTCCTAGTCAGCTCATTTAAAAACTAAGACCAGTCATCATCAGAGAGACTCCTTCTCTAACTGGTGTTCTGATAGCCATTCCTTGAGCTCCTTCATGTTCTGATGTTGAGCCTTCTACTTCAGACAAAGAGAATGGAAAACACCACTCATTCCTTCCATACATGATAGTAAGTAATAATGACTAGACAATTTTTCCCCGATGGGGATATTTTTTATTACCTTATTATTATCAGCTTTGGCTTCCCTTTTGTTGACTTTCTTAATGAGAATTATCTTTTTATTCATATTATGTTCCGTTAAATATACTATTTTATTTAAAAATTTTCTAATATCAAAAGGGGAGAAGGATTTGTTGAATTTATTTCATATTTTTTAAAAACATTATTCATTTTCTACCATACTGATATTACTTTCCTTATATGTTTAAATACCTTCATTTGATACCATCTTTTCTTTGATATTAATTCATATTTCACTATCCGGGATACCTTATGTATTTAAATTTCATTTTTTTCTATCATCTACTAGCTATCTAATATCCTTTATACCATGTGGATCAATTCATGGTGTTTAAAATGTGATGATTTACCTTTGATACCATGTATATAAATTTCCATGATTTATGATCATAAAAAGGGGAAGATTATTGGAACCCTTTTTTAATGATAAAAAAATCATGTTTCTTATACTATTAATCAGTTTTATGTGTTGTGACAACATTTTATATTATAAGGAATTGGAATGAAATTTGGAAAAGTATGAGAAATACATACCATTAAGTTTGAGTCACCATTAAGGCTAACTCACCATTAAGGTTGAGTCACCACAAAAAAAGGACTCACCATTGGGGACAACTCTTTGTCAGGGTGATACTATGGTTAGGTTTTGGAAAAACCAACCATCAACTATGTCTCACCACTAGAATGGAATTTTTTTAACATATAAGAAACACATACCACTATAAGATGACTCATTATTGAACCTAAAATTTGGATAAGTGTTAGAAACACCTACCATAAGAATTTGAGTCACCATTGAAGATGAATTTACACTCGAAAGAAAATTTTACAAAGAACTAGAATAAATAAATATCAATCTGACTCAGTGTTGGCAGGTCTCACCACCAGCTTCATTCACCGCGAGGATGAATCACCACCACATATTTTCTCACCATTCAAAGGAGTCACTGCTACTATTTTATTTTATTTTGAATAAAATATGTCTAATGGCTACTATATAATTTAATATAATTGATTATTTTAATTATTTTTATTAATATATTAAAGAGATTCATTAAATAATTTTTCATCCCTAATTATGAGGATAAAGGATATCTAAATGATTTTTCTCCACATGCACACTCATTCATGCTACTGTTAAAAGAAGTAGTAGAATTACTCATACAAGTGGTTGCAAGAACTAAGAACCAAGATACACACAGATAGTTTTAGATGAATGTTTGAAGATCAAAAGAATATTATTGTTCCGTAAATGAATCATTTTCTTACTATGATAAAATATATAATAATTTAATCACATTGAACACTCAAAATACATCCTACACTAAAAAATATTTTACGACACTCTTTTCTACTAAATATTTCAGAAACTCGACTTGAGATACAAGTCAAGATACATTAAAGAATTCACAAGCTTCAGATATTATCAAACTGAGCAATATAACTTATTTACATCTTCTATTTTCTCATTTTGTTTAATTTATTTACATTTTGAGTAGTATTTTTACACTCTATGTTAAACAGGCACACTATCTCATGTAATTTATGTGGAAGATACCATATATATTCTCAAACTCTCTTTACACATGTTTCCCATAGTGTTATGGATGAGGTCCTTGAGGGGCCTATATTTTTTTCATCCCCATGGGTTTTGAGGAAGAGGTCCCTATGAGTCCGAGATAGATTTTCTATTGTACACTCGATTCATGTTGTATACACTAGATTATTTTATACAATCTTCTTTGGAGAAGGTGATTCCCATGTTGAGAGGATCAAGTATCAACTTGAGACTGAACCTCTCATATTTATTATGATGTGAGTTTTTTTTATCTTTTTCCTCAAGTTAATTTATTTGAAATGGAAAAAAAATCACTACTTTGATAGTTAATCTTAATTAGTTTTTATATAAAGTTTTGGTTAAGTCAATTTATTTCAATCTTTAAAGTAGTTTTTATAATTGTTTATGTTGACACCTAATCATTCATTGAGAAATATTTCAAATGATCAAGAAGTATATGTATCAGCTATTTTTGTTAATTGGGATACTTTAATTAATCTTGGGGATTCTATTTAAAACTGTTTTAGGCTGAAATTTTAATTGGGTACTCAATTCACCCCCTCCCGAGATAGTCACTCAGACCTACAAGTTTAATCCAATCACTGATCATTAATGAAAATATTGATATGTTTCTATTATCATTAACTTTAGTTCTATGAATGTTTTCTACCTTATGAAGTATTTTAAGTTACAAATTTAATTTTTATGAGTTAATAAAGTTATGATATTTGATTTATTTCATGTGTCACACATAATTATAATTATGAGATGGGTAGTAATGAGATTTTAGATCCCTCTAGTGCATTGATTAAAACTTTATATATCTTAAGACAATTATGTTATGATTCATGAGTGGTTATACTAGTCCATTATGTTATGGGATGTGGGTGGTTAGCTTAGTCCACTACATTATGAGATATAGGTGGTGATGCTAAATTTAATATATTTTTTGTGAGGTGGAGTGAACCCAATCCACTATATTATGAAGATATTGATGATCAACCGTGACATATGTTTATAAAATCTTATGACATTTCATATTTCTATGTAAAGTTTCATTATTATGTCATTCCACATTACTAATTTTTGTTTCTAGGGATCATGACTATTGACTTATGATTTCAAATTTTAATTTTATTGTATATGTCAGGTTTACATGATTATAATTAAAAATTATTGGCCATGACCTAGGATTATGTCATCTTCTATAATTATTAATTATTATGATTCAATGTTCTTATTTAATTAATCATTCCATTTATCCCAAGTTAATGTTTTATCAATTGGTTATGATCTAATGATAATGCTTCTTAAACTCATTATATTTTTCCCATACAACTCATTTTATATCTATCTATTTTATCTTATTTACCAATGTAGTTATATATATTTATATGAATATGAGTTATATATATTCACAAATTTAGAATTTACATGAGAAATTTGGAATAACTATTGTGAAATAATATGATTACGTAGATAATCTCAAAAGACCCTAAACCTTTTTGTTCTGGGAGTGTGTTTTTATATTGACATGAGATGTATAATCATGTAAAATGGTATATACTGTATTTGGTGTTTGGATTAGTGGTAAAAACCCCTTAATTATACGTGAAAAATGGGGGTTCAAAACCCATTGGGCACATGCTATTGTAGCAGTACTGCAGTGTACTGTAGCAGCAGTGGCACGGTAGCAATGCCGGGCATTATAGCGGAAGTAGGGTACTGTAACAGCGGCGGGTACTGTGCAGTACTGTAGTAGCACGGGTACTATAGTAGTACTATTCATAGAATAGGTCTTGGGCCAAAAAATCTGCCTACAGGCCATGTAATGGGCTAAATGCCTACTGGGCCTTTGAGCTATGTAATAGGTCTCCCTCTACCCAGTTAAAGAGGTTTTTTGCTTTTCATTAATAATAAAATGAGGCTTCGGCCCCAACGTTTCAAAAAAATGTAAAATTATATATGCATTTTTGGGTCTTCTTTTTTGGTATCTGAGTATGTGCATAAGATATATTTTTATAGAACTAAATATATAAGTGCGGTACTCATGTGTTTCAATATGTATACCATCAAGAATATATAATGGATAAAATTATAAAATTATAGGGAATATATTTCATATGATTCCATTATAAATAATTTGAATGGAATAAATATTTCAAAAAACATATACCATGTAACACTTGTAAACTCCACTTCTTGTAGTTCATCATGCTAAATCTCATTGAACATTACCAATGTATGTTCATTGAATAAAACAAATTAATCATTTGGACATGTTTGTTTAGATTTCCAAACCCAATATATGGGTTTTCTTCAATTATTTTTTTCATTTGGAATCATTTTTAAAAACATACATTTACATAATATAAAGTTGGAATATCATTTTTATGAGAATTATTTCATCTACATAATGTACCATAAATACATCAACAGTCAAACAAAACCACTTATATAGACACTATCATATTTGTTATTTATTAAAAAACTTTGTATTTTCATCTAAAAATATGATATTCTAATATTAAGAATATTTATTTAAAATATAAATGGATCATCAAAATTTATATACATTAGTATAATTATGTAGATGATCAAATCCCTTTAGTTGTATCATATTCACATCCTCGACATAATTCATATATTGGAAGTTTATTTTGATAACCATTTGATATATATATATAAATCATAATGAGATAATATGGTAAGAAATATTTGAATGGACTTTGTCATCAATGTTAATGAAAACAAATGTTCATTGTCTATACCACTAATTTTTTAGAGCCTTTTTCTACCAATTGAGTATTATAGGTGTACACTTTACCATCCAAGAAATTTTTATTATGGAAAACATACTTTAACCCTATGTGTTTTAACCCTATTGTTTGATTTACCATATTCAAAACTTGGATATTGTTCATGGATACCATTTTAAATACCATTCCCTTTAACAATTTTTTAGAAAGAAAACAAAAAAAATATATTTAAGTATAAAATTTACATATTTAGAAGGTTTAAAAATATGGAAATATATCCAATAATCTTGGTGGTAGGATATTGCATTAGTTTTTTTGGCTAGTGTTGGTAGAATATATTTTCAATGGGTACCTATGACAATGATTTTTTTTAGTAGTTTCAATATATTATGTCACGACCCCCTCCCACCAAAGATGACCCTCCTGAGCTGGCAATGGTGAAAGGGAGATAATGACCCCCGAGTCCCGCCTCCAGTTGGCCCCGGGTTGGCGACTAGCACCAAGGGTATGAGTTTTTCAAAAATATGGGAGGCATTACCCTTTTTATTTTTAAAGATCGAGAAATAGGACAAGTCAACCACCAAAAAGGAAAAAAGGGAAGTGTATAGAAATAAACCCAAACCATTCCCACATGCATGTTTAAACAATTTTATAACAAGGTACAAGTACAAGAAAGATCAAATTACAATACCAAAAGAAAACAAAGGTACAACAACAACTAAAACTCCAACTGTCCAACTAGTAGGGTCCCGTATGGCCCTGGTAGTCCTCCTGGAAACCTGAAAGTAAACGTAGGGTGAGCATAAAAGTATACTCAGTAGGGAAACCTAAAGCTCTCGTGCACAAGTGGGGAGACATCCTAATGTCCCGTGAGAACAACAGAAGAAACCTAGCAAGGAATCCTATCCACCCAACCTCACCAGTCACACTCACCAAAACACAAGCACAACAGGTAGTAGTAGTATAAGAAAAAGAGTATTGGGTACCCCGCACCATTTCCCTTTAGTTAGCTGCTCTTCCTAACAACAAACATCCTGACACTGCCACACTCTCCCCACCCGTACGCACCTGGGCCTCACAACCACAGATCCCGCCCGCACACACCTGGGCCCAACAACCGTGTATCCCGCCTGCACACACCTGGGCCTCACAACCACATACCCTTCCCACACACACCTGGACCTCACAACCATGTATTCCGCACACACACACCTGGGCCTCATCCCAAAGATTCTTGGGAAATAGTAGAACCTGCCTGAAGAGTCTTAGGCTAAAACCACCCCAATCGAAACCTACCCAAAGAGTCTTAGGTGTATGGTTGCCTCAAGCCATCACATCCTAGGGGAGAAGGAGCAGGAAGGAGCTAATAACTAATGTAAAAACACCCTCTCCCATAAAATGGGAGTGTTTGGCACTAGGATCTCAACATGGGTGGGGTGCGATAAAACACAAAAGATACAGATATATATATAAATATACCAACCACACAGCCCAACCCATGGCTTCTAAAATGTTAACTGAGCACGTGCCTCGGCATTTCTACGACAAAGCATGCATATAATAAATAAACCCAACCCCCTTTAGGTTTTCACATTTCAGTAGAAATTGGTTTATTTAGTTCCTTAACTACTAGGAAACTATCCACAACCAAGCCACATCGATCGTTCGTAAAACATATCCCTACCATCCACAAATAAAGTTAGGAAAACAAAAGCAACACAACCAAGTCCCTCTTATCAACCAACTAACCCCATTGATTATTATTTCTGTTTCATTACCACGCCCCACCATTCATTAACTCTTCCACTTTTATTTATTAATCACAACCCATAACCCGTTCACATTAAATCCCAATCCTGCAGCCCTACTGCCAACCTCCATAACCACAATCGCACCGAAACCCGTACATCAATATCCCTTTAATACCATTTATTGCAGCCCCATTGTCCGTTACCAACAAAACATTCACACCAACCCACAACCAAGTCAACTGTAGCCCCGCTGCTCACCCGATCCACAAAAACCCACAAAAACAACCCCAACACATTCCACGTAACCAAGCCAACACCCAGATGTTCATTATTCGATTTTGTTTAACCTGGGTTATCACACAAGGGTTCCATATTTTAACAGCCAAATTTACGTGATTAACCAATTTCCACATTCCACAAAGTTTCCATCCATAAGAAATTCCAGAAGGATAGGGCAACATTTAATTACGTAAGCAAAGGCGCCCAATGACCATGATTGTCAGTAGGTAGAATCTCATTCAATTCACAACATAATATCACAGGATATAAAGTAACAGCAATCAAAACTTCCCAACCACGTTCTTTAACCAGTTATTATCTTTATTAAAATAGATTCAAAAGTGTTTCACGTAAACAAGAAGACACCCACCCCTCATGATGCACAAAATTAGAGAGACAAAGGTAATATCTCTACTTCAACAGGTTCTTGAACACAATGCTCCCCCGGATCAACCTTAGAAGACGTCCGTCGGCGTCCGTCACCTCTGTCGGGTCCCGGAAAGAACTCCTCATGTGGAAGTTGGAAAGGAAAGGCCGAAGGAAAGACGATGGATCCAGGCTCAGAAGTTCCGCCTCATCGTTACGATCCCGTGGCCGCTGACGGATCATAAATCGGAGCTCGGACGAAGAAGTTATGGTAGGAAGAGCCTTCGAGTCTCTTGAGAGAGCTCTGCTCAAAGGAGAGGGGAGGAGAGGTGTGAGTTGAAAGGAGGAGGGGACCCCTCCTTTTATAGGCATGAAAAGAAAAAGTACACGGCGTGTACTTTATGGTACACGGCGTGTACTCAGTTCTTTCACACGGTCTCCACACGGCTTCCAACACGGCTCTGCGGTCGTTGACTGGTCAACACATGGTTTGAGGGTAAAACATACGCAGGGAAGGACTAAATGGCGTGTAGTTTTGACACACAGAGTGTACTCATTCATTGCACACGAAAAGGACACTGCTCCTACACAGTACACGACCGTTGACTGGTAACGCGTACGTGGGGAAGGACTACACGGTGTGTAGAATTGGTCACAAGGCGTACACCCATTATTCCACACAGCAAGGACACGACTTGCAACATGGGGTGTACCTGGAAAGTAAGTACATGGCGTGTACTCAACTACACGGCGTGTAGTTTCAAAATTCTGGAATGTGTGGAAAAAGTCCATTTTACCCTCCAGAACACTTCTTGACCTTCTTTTTGACAAAAGAATGGGCCGGAGAGGTCCGGGACATTACATCAGAAACCTCTTAAAACATTATCGTCCCCAAGAATTCAAAACAAACCTAGAGGAACACAAAAAGATACCTCTTAGGGTTCTCGTTATAGTAGGAACCCAACCAACAACCCTAATTATATGTGTTAGGAATTCCTTCTCCTATGTCGAGATATTATCCGCCTTAGGTGGCACTGACTCACCTGCACGGGTTTAATAGCATCCTCATTAATGCTTCTCGATTAAGAATTGTGTCTTTCCACTTTCATACATTAGGATTTTTTCAACTCGCACTACCCCTAACACCACACAACCAACACACTGCCCGAACACGTGGGTTTGGGAAATTCCTTCATCTATGTCGAGATATTATCCGCTTTAGGCGGCACTGACTCGCCCGCACGGGTTCAATCGCATCCGCGTTAATGCGTCTCGATTAGGGGTTAAGTTTTTCCCTTTCCCACACATCCAGACATGTTACACATTACCGGGGAACAAAGAAACAAAAGGACTCACAACTGACAAGCCAAGCATTCCATATATCAAAGGTATAGAGTATAACATCAACGCAAGCTCATAAGAACAAGGGAAAAACACAAGTCGACACAACTCTAGGTACTGAGCGTACATCTGGGTCTCCCGCTCCCAAGTGCTCTCCTCGAGGCTGCCATGCCTCCACAACACACGAACCAACGGAATGGTTCATCCACGGAGCACCCTCTCTTTACGATCTTTGATTCTGACTGGTCGTTCCTCGAAGGTCGCGTCGTCTCCCATATCTAGCTCTCCCCAGTCGATAACGTGGGAGTCATCGTGTAAGTACCGATAAAGCTGGAAGACGTGGAAGAAATCATGAACCTTCTCCAACTGAGGAGGCATGGCCAGCTGATATGCCACCTCGCCGACTCGCCTCAACACCTCAAAAGGTCCAATAAACCTGGGTGAGAGATTTCTCCCTTTCCCAAACCTCCGCTGCCCCTGTCGAGGGTAAACCTTCAAGAACACATTATCCACCACCTCTATCTCCAAGGGCCTCCTCTGATGATCAGCATAAGACTTCTGTCGGTCTTGAGCCGCTTTCATCCTCTCACGTACAAGCTGGACTTTCTCTGTGGTGCTCTGCACTACCTCTGGCCCAAGAGCACCTATCTCACCAACCTCTACCCAGCAAATGGGTGAACGACATGGCCTTCCATAAAAATCCTCAAATGGTGCCATGCCAATAGTAGAGTGGAAGCTGTTGTTGTAGGAAAACTCTACTAAAGGCATGTGTCGTACCCATGATCCTCTGAAATCCAGAATGCATGCTCACAGCATGTCCTCCAACGTCTAGAGAGTCTGCTCCGTCTGCCCATCGGTCTGGGGGTGGAAAGCAGTGCTAAGGCGTAACTGGGTGCCAAAAGCATGTTTTAACCCCCTCCAGACTCATGAGGTAATCCGAGTATCTTGATCTGAGACGATAGTCCTCAGAACTCTATGAAAGCGCGCCACCTCGTCCACGTACCTCTGTGCTAAGGTACTCACTAGGCCCGACTCCTTGATTTCTAAGAAGTGAGCCGATTTCGTCAGTCGATCCACCACCACCCAGATAGCATCATAACCACCCTGAGCTCTGGGTAGTCCTATGACGAAGTCCATTGAGATGTCATCCCACTTCCACTTGGGGACATCTAAAGGATGCAACAAACCACTTGGAACACGGTGTCCAACCTTCACTTGCTGACACACTAGGTATTTAGCCAAAAACTCCGCCACTGCCCGTTTCATCCCGGGCCACCAAAACTGATCCCTCAGGCCTCGGTACATTTTTGAAACTCCTGGGTGTACCACCAAGGCTGAGCTATGGAACTCATAGAGAACTCCCTCACGCATCGCCTCTAGAACAAACAACCTTCCATGGAAAAGCATCTGATGTCGGCTATCCTCTGATCATCCTTCTGAATCGTTCCCCTGATCGACATGATCACGCATCACTTCCGCATCGGAGTCCCCCCACTTAGACTCTTCCACCTGCTGCAACAAGGAGGACTGCACTGTCATCTGAAACAAACATCCTCTAACACCTTCTACCCTAGCAACCAAGTGCAAGGCAGCCAACTCTCCCATTGCCTTCCAAGCATTAGTAGATTCCCGAACCACTTCCTGATGCGACTTCCTGCTCAGGGAATCAGCCACAACGTTGCCCTTACCTTTAGTGTAAGAGATCTCAAAGTCATAGTATTGGAGAAACTTGACCCATCTCCGCTACCGTAGGTTCAGGTCACACTGAGAGAAGATATAATGCAGGATCTTGTGATCTGAGAAGACCACAGAGCACTCCCCAAGGAGGTAATGTCACCACAACTTCAGTGCGAACATTACTGCTGCAAGCTCCAGGTCATGGGTGGCATAATTACGGTCGTGAGGGCGCAACTACCTAGACCCATAACAAATCACACCCTTCTTCTGTATCAGCACACACCCCAGACCAAGGCCAGAAGCATCACAAATCACTTTATACAACAACCCTTCCTCTGGAAACTTGAGTACGGGAGCACGGACTAACTTGTACTTCAGGTATTCAAAAGATTTCTGGCACTGCTCGCTCCACAGGAAGACCTGGTTCTTCCTTGTCAAAGCTGTCAAAGGAGCAGAAACTCGAGAGAAGTCCAAAACGAACCTCTGATAGTAACCTGCTAACCCCGTGAAACTATGAACTTCTGCCACGCTCTTGAGTGATGCCCAAGAAACAACTACCTCCACCTTCGACGGGTCCACTGACAATCCATTCTGAGACACCACATGCCCAAGGAATTGTACTTCTTGTGTCAAGAACTTACACTTCGACAATTTCCCATAAAGCTGGTGGTGTCGAAGGACTTCCAAGACTGCCCTGAGATGCTCAATGTGCTCCTCATCTGATCTTGAGTAGATCAGGATGTCATCAATAAACACAACGACGAAACGGTCCATAAAATCTTGAAAGACAAAGTTCATAAGTCCCATGAACACAGATGGTGCATTCGTAACTCCAAACGGCATCACTACAAACTTGAAGTGCCCATACCTGCACCTGAAAGCTGTCTTCGAGATGTCACTGTCCTTCACCCTCAACTGATGATATCCCAATCGTAGATCAATCTTAGAAAACCAACATGCTCCCCTCAGCTGGTCGAAGAGATCATCTATCCTTGGGAGGGGGTAACGGTTCTTGACCGTTACCTGGTTCAACATTCGGTAGTCTATGTATAGCCTGAGACCACCATCTTCCCTCTTCACGAACAAAACTGGAGTACCCCATGGTGACACGCTGGGTCGAACAAAACCCTTCTCCATCAGATCGTCAATCTGAATCCGCAACTCCCACAACTTCGAAGGTGACATCCGATAAGGGGCCATCGAAATCGAACGGGCACCAGGCTGTAAGTCTATCCTGAACTCAACGTCTCGTCGGGGGGGGGGGGGTGGGGTAGAGTCACAACCTCCTCAAGAAAAAAATTGAGGAACTCCCCAACAACTTCTGGAACATCCATCATCTCTGTATCAGCTGGAACCACTGATAAACCGCCTAACAAGGAAAGGAGAGGCTCCGCACACCGGCTTCCCGCCTGATAGCTCCTCTCGCCAACAAAAGATACGCGCTGCCCATCTACGTAAGAGAACACGAATCTTCTCCAGAAGCAGTCGATAATGGCACTAACAGAAAACAACCAGTCGATGCCTAGGATGACATCGTATGGCTGCATCTGTAACAGAAGAAGGTCTCCACTAGATCGATGTGGTCCCAACGTCAGCCCACATCCCCGGCAAACACAAGATACGCTGGTCTGGCCCCCAACTGAAGTACTCAGTACCAGAGGTATGGAAAGTCTCTCTATGTCTAGTCCCAAAGCATGGGATAGACTAGGTGCAACAAAGGAGTGTGAGGCTCCCGAATCGAATAAACCAGAAACAAGAGTGCTGAACAAACAAATCATAACTCGTACCACCTCTGGTCCCGCTGGGGCTGCCAACTCTGATGCGTGCAACTGTCCACGCCTAGCTCCTTTGCCTCTCTGATGTCATCCACCTCCCCAGCCACACCCTGGTCGAGGTCCCTGAGGAGCACCCTGAGGTCAGCCTCCTCCTGCAAAGTCTACCCTTGGAGGAGCATGGTCCTGCTGCTGCTGGAAGGGCATCGCCGACAACTGGTACTGCTGAGGTGGGTGCTGAACCTGCCCACCTCCACCATACTGAGCTCGGGTCGGGCACCAACTCTGAACGTACCCGAAACCTCCACAAGAAAAACACCTTAGTCCTGGGCTCGTGAAAAAGGGATGAGGACCTGAAGATCTGAACTGGAACTGCTGGGGCCTGCTCCCCACTGGCCTGAAACTGGAAGGTCCCGTCAAAGGAGCCCTGTTGCTGACTGCCTTCCCCTTCGACGAGCCTGGCTGGATCCCCTCTCGGGGTGTACCTCCCAGTGAGTGAGTCCTCTCTACAACCTATGCCTTCTTCTGTACCTCCATGTACGTCAGAAGGGTGAAGGGGGTGACAGAATACTGGAGTGAAGGACGAAGCGCCTCCTCCAAACGTCTCGCCCGAGACTCCTCATCCGGAAAGAGATCCGGAGAAAAGCGAAGGAGATCCTTGAACTTGATCCCCAGCTCTCATACCGACATACTTCCCTACTAAAGGGAGAGTAACTCTTGCCGCTTCTCTGCCTTGATCATGGAAGAAAGGAATTCATCTCAGAATTCCTTCTCAAAGTCAGCCCATTGAACCTCTACCTCCATCCTCTCTCCAAGGTAGAGAATCCACCACTGTCGCACCGCACCTCTCAGCTGACGGACTTCTAGGGGAACCCAATACTCCCTCGGAGCAGGGATCAAGGTAAAAGCGATCCATAGATCCTCAAGCCACCCCTCTGTCTCTGTATCCGAAGTACTACCCTCGTACATCTTGAGGGTCTTCCGCTGGAAAGAATATAGAGTCTTCTGCCACTGGCTATCTTCCTCCTCTCGGTCAATCCTCAACTGATCGACCGCCTGAAGCTGCTGGGCCTCGGCCGTCTGAGCCACCTGGGGACGACGTCCAGGTGCCATAGCTGTATGGTAAACAAGGATCTCCTAAGCCCAAGTAGTTAGAAAAAACTCAAGGTTTTATCTCATCATTTTATTTCAATTTCATTCCCAGAACACCCAAATCAAATAAAACAGAATCATGATGATGCATGTACCTTCCCTAGGGTCTCTACCCTGTAATCAATGTAGTCTCACTTGGTCGTTCGGTAGGTTCAGAGTCCTTGCATCAGATTACAAGGGGCCCTAAAATCCCGTGTCCTAGCCGGTCTTCCCTGGCCTATATCACGCACCAAGATTAACTAACACTATTTCCCTACCATCCCATGCAATACTCATTGTGCCTAACTATAGACTTCATCCTATCTCTCAACCAACACCTCTAATACCATTCTGTCATGACCCCCTCCCACCAAAGATGCCCCTCCTGATATGCCAATGGAGAAAGGGAGATAATGACCCCCGAGTCCCGCCTCCAGTAGGCCCCGAGGTGGGGACTAGCACCAAGGGTATGAGTTTTTCACAAATATGGGAGGAATTAACCTTTTTATTTTTAAAGATCGGGAAATAGGACAAGTCAACCACCAAAAAGGAAAAAGGGCAAGTGTATAGAAATAATCCCAAACCATTCCCACATGCGTGTTTAAACAATTTTATAACAAGGTACAAGTTCAAGAAAGCTCAAAGTACAATACCAAAAGAAAAAAAAGGTACAACAACAAAAACAACTCCAATTTTCCAACTAGTAGGGTCCCGTACGGCCCTGGTAGTCCTCCTGGAAACCTAAAATTAAATGTAGGGTGATCATACAAGTATACTCAGTAAGGAAACCTAAATCTCTAATGCACAAGTGGGGAGACATCCTAATGTCCCATGAGAAAAACAGAAGAAACCTAGTAAGGAATCCTAGCCACCCAACCTCACCAGCCACACTCACCAAAACACAAGCACAACAAGTAGTAGTAGTATAAGAACAAGAGTATTGGGTACCCTACACCATTTCCCTTTAGTTAGCTCCTCTTCCTAATGAAGAACGTCCTGATGCTGCCACACTCTCCCCGCCCGCACACACCTGGGCCTCACAACCACGGATCCCGCCCGCACACACCTGGGCCTCACAACCACACATCCCGCCCGCACACACCTGGGCCTCACAACCACGTACCCCGCCCACACACACCTGGGCCTCACAACCACGTATCCCACCCGCACACACCTGGGCCTCATCCTGAAGATTCTTGGGAAACAGTAGAACCTGCCCGATGAGTCTTGGGCTAAAACCACCCCAATCAAAACCTACCCGAAGAGTCTTAGGTGTAAGGTCGTCTCAAGCCATCACAGCCTAGGGGAGAAGGAGCAGGAAGGAGCTAGTAACTAAGGGGAAAACACCCTCTCCCATAAAATGGGAGTGTTCGGCACTAGGTGATCAACATGGGTGGGGTGCGATAAAACACAAAAGATACAAATATATATATAAATATACCAACCACACAGCCCAACCCATGGCTTCTAAAAAGAGAACTGAGCACGTGCCTCAGCACTGCTACTACGAAGGATGCATACAACAAACAAACCCAACCTCGTTTAGGTTTTCACATTTCAGTAGAAATTGGTTTATTTAGTTCCTTAACTACTGGGTAACTGTACACAACCAAGCCACATCTATCATTCATAAAACATATCCCTGTCATCCACAAATCAAGTTAGGAAAACACAAGCAACACAACCAAGTCCCTCTTATCAACCAACCAACCCCATTGATTATTATTTCCGTTTCATTACCACGCCCCACCATTCATTAACTCTTCCACTTTTATTTATTAATCACAACCCATAACCCGTTCACATTAAAACCCAATCCTGCAGCCCCGCTGCCAACCACCATAACCACAACCACACCGAAACTCGCACATCAATATCCCTTTAATACCATTTATTGCAGCCCCACTGTCCGTTACCAACACAACATTCACACCAACCCACAACCAAGTCAACCGCAGCCCCGCTGCTCACCTGATCCACAACAACCCACAAAAACACCCACAACACATTCCACGTAACCAAGCCAACACCCACATGTTCATTATTCCATTTTTTTTAACTGGGGTGATCACACAAGGGTTCCAGATTTTAACAGCCAACTTTACGTGATTAACCAATTTCCACATTCCACAAAGTTTCTATCCATAAGAAAATATAGAAGGAGAGGGCAACATTTAATTGCGTAAGAAAAGGCCCCCAACGACCGTGATTTTTAGTAGGTAGAAGCTCATTCAATTCAGAACATAATATCACAGGATATAAAGTAACATCAATCAAAACTTCCCAACCCCATTCTTTAACCAGTTATTATCTTTATTAAAATAGATTCAATAGTTTTTCACGTAAACAAGAAGACACCCACCCCGCATGATGCACAAAATTAGAGAGAAAAAGGTAAGATCCCTTATTCAAAAGGTTCTTGATCGCAACGCTCCCTCGGATCAACCTTAGAAGACGTCCGTCGACGTCCGTCACCTCTGTCGGGTCCTGAAAAAACCTCCTCGGGTGGAAGTCGGAAACGAAAGGCCAAAGGAAAGAAAACAGACCTAGGCTTGGAAGTTCCGCCTCATCGTTACGATCCCATGGCCGCTGATGGATCGTAAATTGGAGGTCGGACGAAGAAGTTATGGTAGGAAAAGCTTTCAAGTCTCTTGAGAGAGCTCTACTCAGAGGGGAGGGGAGGAGAGGTGTGAGTTGAATGGAGGAGGGGACCCCTCCTTTTATAGGCGTGAAAATCAAAAGTACACGGCATGTACTTTATGGTACACAACATGTACTCGGTTCTTTCACACGGTCTCCAAGCGGCTTCCAACACGACTCTGCGGCCGTTGACTGGTCAACACACGGGTTGAGGGTAACGCATATGCGGGGAAGGACTACACGGCATGTAGTTTGGACACAGGGCGTGTACTCATTCATTTCACATGGCTAGGACACAGATTTTACACGGTACATAGCTGTTGACTAGTAACGCATACGCGGGGAAGGACTACATGGCGTGTAGAAGTGGTCACACTGCGTGCTCCCATTATTCCACACAGCAAGGACACGGCTTGCAACACGGGGTGTACCCGGAAAGTAAGTACACTACGTGTACTCAACTACACGATGTGTAGTTTCAAAAATTTGGAAAGTGTGGAAAAATTCCATTTTACCGTCCAGAACACTTCTTGACCTTCTTTTTGACAAAGGAATGGGCCGGAGAGGTCCGGGCCATTACATATTCATATGAAAAAAGGTTCCAAATCATTTCTAGAACTAATTATATACAAGGTTTTATTCAAAACATGAATCTATAGAATTATTGTAGAAAACCAACCTCCAATAACCTAGATCTAGTGTGTTCTTTATTACATTGGTATAATATAAAAGGGATCACATCATAAATGATGAATCCGTGAATTTTTCTTGGAAAACTGGACACATATATGATTCTCATACTGCATTTTAAATATATAATACACTAAATATGAATCATTATCCCATCCTTGATATTATTGATAGTAGACTTTTTTATATATTAGTGATAGGAAAAAAAATATTCAGTTTAGATACTTAGTAAGGGTCACAAAAAATGGAATTTATCATGCGTGAATAAGTTATAATTAATATAGAAAGGTAAATAACTAATGAAACATGTCATTTAATCAATAACTTGTACCCAAAATGCATCCAAGGGTAATATAAATAAAAAAATATCATGGATTAATAAAAACTAAATTACAAATGAAGGAAATGATTAATATGAGAAATTATTATCCCATATATCATCATATATTTTCTATTAAATAATTGTGCAATGATAGTTTAATCGATTGATGGGTATACACCATAAACCTTTTTATAAAAGCTAAAAAATAGGTTGTCTCATGAGGCATGTAGATTCATAATAGGGATATCTATAAATGATCACCACCCATAAATTAATGTATAATTAATTCCTAATATATTTAATTATTAGTTAAATTCAAAAATAAAATTTCATATCATCATATATTAATATTGGGTAAATTATACATTATATAAAAAATTCTATTATCAAAAAAAATTAAATTAAAACACCATATATATGAATGATATAGTGTATAAGAAATAATCATATCCATGATAAAAATAATATTGATAATTCACAGAAATTAATCTTCCAATGATCATAAGAAAGTCATTTTTTTAAGAGAAAGGTAATGAACATAAAATTTAAAAGAGATAAGTGATGGATTTTAATTCATCTGAAATATAAGTTTTATAGTAAAATAAAGTATCTTTAAAAATGTAAGAGAAATAATAAAATAATATTTCATTAATTATTTTTATTTTTATAACTATGGAATAGAATAATATTAATAGAATAAAATGTTTATGGCAGTGATAAAATCTCTTCACACTATATACATCAAAAAGGAACATTCCCTTTGAATTTTTGTAAAAGAAAGTCGAAAATAAAATTTTCATAAAAACATTAGAAATTTTCATTTAGAACCTCGTAAATATACATTTATAACATTAAATTTATATAAGAAATCACTTTTTTAATAATACAGATTTTTTTTAAAAAAATATTGAAAGAAATATTGATATGGAAGAAAAATACATCTGATCATAAAGAAGAATAAGATCAGATTTTCTTTTAAAAATTTATTTACTTGATTCAAGTGAAAAAGAATAAATTTTGGGATAAATTATGCAGAATTATTTAATATGTAGATCATTATAAAATATATAGAGTATTTTATGTATGTCCTACAATATTCCTTCAATAAATTAAGTGAAATCCTCAAATACAAGATTATAAAATACATCCTTACATCTTTCGTAACATTCAAATTATAAGAACTTAAAAGAGTAAAATTTGAATGAAAAAACAATCATCATTAATAAATATATATTCATATTATATATATCAAATGGGTATTATATACACCACATAAAAATAAATAGGTTCATAATACCAATTATGTCACAATGAAGTGGAAGTTGAGATGAAATCAGTTACCTTAAGTTTGACATGATTCGTAAGTTATTTTAACCTCCATTATATTAAATTTATATTTTTTGTAATTAAATAATATAAATATATAAATAAATATATTATCATATATGGTTAACTTAAAATATTTTATCACCCATTTTTAACAATCATGTTTTATTTTTGTTATTTTAGGTGTTTACTACTTCACTTCTCTTGTATGTTTTTATTCAGTAGTTTTAGTCCTTATGTCTTGATCATGGTTCGATAATTTACATAATGGTATTAAGTATATAATTATAATATATATTAAAAATATATATATAAGTTTAGTCCATAATATATGGAGTTTTAAAAATAAATTACACCATTCATGGAGACGATTGGCCCATGTACACACGAACACTATTTTTTACTTTTTGTTGGATAGAATGACATCAAAGTAAATTATAATTTAATTTTATAATTTAATTTTTATATAATATATATATTATATATTCATTAAATATCTCTTTATTACCATCCATGAATAGAAAAATTTAAAAATGGATCACATCACCTTTTAGAGGTGGTAGTCCATACGTACACACGGCCGACATTATCAACTTCCAATCGATTAGAAATTAAGAATGTATAAATGATATTATAATTAAATAATCATAATTATTTCATAAATATCATATATATTCATTATTTAAATCATTATTACTATCCATGTGATTTGGTGATCGAAAAAAAATTACATTAGTTTGTGAGGTGGTATTCCATCGTAAACACAAGTGATGGTTTTGTTTTCCATTTGATGTATTAGAAGATGATAAAATATTATGAGATAAAAAATAATATCTAAGTATATTTAATATAATAGTTTTATTATGTCATATTTTTAGGAAATAATTTATTGTGGTAATATAAGAAGTAAAAAATGAAAGAGCATAGTTAAGAAGAGTACCTTCTCTTAAAGAAACCTCATTTGGATATCTTCTTAGGGACCCTGTGGTTAGTATTTTGGAAAGACCATAACCTCTACAATATAAAAAAAGATTTTGGGAATATAATTTGTTATGAAATATTAGAAATATCTTTCTCAATGTGGTGTAAGGAAAAGAGATAAGGGACACCCTTTTATAAGTATGGGGAGGGGAATTCTTGGAATTTCATAAATTATTAAGTTAATGTTAATTATTTTTTTGTTATAAATGTATAAAATTTGTATAAATATAAAATGAGATGAGTATTTGTTGAAATAATATCATATAATAAAAATATTATAATTTTAGGTGATGTTTTAACCCTTATCTTTTGTTTTAACCCCTGATTAACTATTTGGAAAATTACCGTGATAGTAAAGTTATTAACAATATAAGAGCAAAGAAAGTTAGTATAAAAGAAAAATTGGACCATAATTGAAAAAATGGATGAAATTTTAAACTATATATTATTAATCTATTTATAATTCATAAATTTTATGATATTATAATAATTTAAGAAAACATTACGCTTATTAAATATCATTATTATCATTTTTGGAAATATTCATTTAATATTAATTTAAAGGCATCAAGAAATATATTTAATTGGAATATAATACTTTAAAATATCCCTAATATATGATATTAATCTATAAAATTCATGGAACTTGATAAATCACTCAAATTATATTATTTTTAGTATTTTTAAATTCATTTATTTTACTTTTCTATTAGTTGAAGAAATACTCTGTCGGTATCATGTAATCATTTTAGGCAATTATATAATCACTAAAAATTATAAATAAATTAAAATCATGAAAATAATTTCATTATTATGAAAATAACCATTATTATTCATTCATAACATTATTTCATCTCAATGTTAATTCCTAATATATATTTAAAAGTAAAAGAGTTTCATTTTTTATTTTTCATTACATTAAATATTATATAAGTAATTTTCAAAGAAAATTGTCCCTTACACAATTAAATATAGAGTATAAGGTGATAAGGGATTGATTTAGTTAATAAAATTATAATTAATAGGAAAATATTGGCCTTATCACTTAGTTTTTACATAGGTTAACCAGATTTACCCTTTACTGAGCTGATAGATTTTACCAGAATTACTATTCATAACAACTAAAAATAGAAAGGTAATATTAAAAAAATTTGAAACAAAAAATTCATAATATGGAATAAATTTTATCAAATTAAATTTCTATGTGTTAAAAATTCTATAAAAATAATCCCATAAATTGAGATGAAAGACAATTTTCCAGAAAAATGTATTTTTTAGTGTAAAATTATTTCTATACCGAGATGATGAATAATATTGATCTATATGGTATAAATTAAATTATTTATAAAAAAATAAAATAATAATATTTTAAAATCAACAAAAATCATAATGAATATTTAAAAATACTTTAAAATAAAATACAATTTTCTTTGAAAATTGGTATCTTAACTATTCAACCAAAAAATAACTTTTCAAAAAATTATAAAAAATTTAAAATATGCTAATATTGAAAAGATGAATTAAAAAACGATAATAATATATCAAAATAATGTCTAAAAATATTTTCAGGGTTCGTTTTTCATGTATAGTATGCTATCAAACAAATTAAATTTATTTGAAGGAAAATATATCCTAAAATATTGGGTTATTATATTCTACCCCTAAAAATAATTTCACTGTCAAAATTGAATCACTCCAATAAAAAAATAAGGATACTTATACCTCATCAAATAATCAGGTTCTAATATTGCATCCTCAAATTTATAGTTTCACTTGAAAACTTTGACCTAGTGAGTGGTCTTGATTTGTTTCACCTTCTCCCTACGATCCAAAATCTCAACTAGATTTTCATTATAAGAAAGATACTTCTCTAGATATATAACATATAAGTTTTGTACATTTGATTTATTAGGTTTCTTCTTACTGATTATAGATACTAAGAACACATCATGAACTTGAGAGACATTCGGTGGATGGACCAGGTGATAAGATACCATCATGACATTGTAATGTCCTGGTTTCGGAAGCCACCAAGAGGCACCCCGCACCAGGTTGGTCACATGGCCTCAAGTGAATTTCACCGAATGCCAGAGGCTGCTGAATAGTAGTGAGGGCCTTGGGTGTGATAGTGGGAAACTATTCCCTCATTGGCGGAGTAACACGACAGATGTAAAATAGATAGCAATAGTATAAGCAGTAATAATACAATACAAAAGTACATAGAGGAAGACTGAAAGTAAGAAACAACATGATCACATATATAAATGATGCATGATACATATGTTTAGGAAAGCAGCCAAACAAGTCACAATTCTGGAATATAGAAATAAAAAAATTAAAAAAGTAAACAGATAAACTCCAATAGCATCGTAAGCCTCATCTTGGTCCCATGCTCTCCAGTTCCTCAGAAATCAAGTACCTGAAGTAGAAGGGTGCTTTCCCTTATTTATACCTACAAAAATATAATCTGTTTGGGCCCAAAATCATGACCCAAATAGGGTGTGAGACTAATCCCAGTAGACATCCACCCAAATATCTGTCCCTAACAGTCTGTGAATATATATGGAAGACAATAAGTAAAAAGAAGTAGTAAACAAGGAAGTACTCACCATCAACCATTCATATAGTTCAATTTTTATTCATTTTAAAATATCATGCAAGAAGCTAATAATAATCAGGTAACCCTATGGGAAGCAATCACATCCTAACCCCTCTGGTTTATCTAAACAAACATAAGAAAACATCCCAGATGTACACACAGTCTAACCCCACTGGTTCATCTTTAGCACAGAATCTTTGAGGAAGCACTCAATGTTTATTCCCCCAATTGTCTCATATTGGTAACCAATAGGAACTCTAGGGAACACTCAACATCCAATTCCCCATGTGGGCTGCATCGAGGAACTGTAGACACTCTGAGCAATCACTTACGTCCATTCCCCCTGTGGTCTCACATCGTAATAGTAAAACAGACACTCTGGAGAATCCATCAACGTCCATTCTCTCTATGGTCGACTACACCAGGTTCTCACAGCCCGAGATAAGTCAATCGAGCACAATGATATAAAACCGCCAAAGTATACATCAAGAACTACTTGCCTAAAAAGTCTATAGCATAACAACATGTCAGATAAAATCACCCATCCTTCAATACTAGGTATGGTAGTAAGCAGTCTAATAAAAAAACTAGGCCAAATGGCCAAAACAAGCAAACATGGGAAAAACCTCCATAGCATGGAAAAATTAACTCTATTTATAAACAATCAACCTCTATCCAAACAAATAAGACTTATTAGGCAATAGTAGGGCTAAAAAAAATAATCACACAATACCCTGAACAGCGGTATTGGGTACTATTGCACATATAACTCAAAGACTAACTTCAGAAAGGAACAAACCACATAAATCAACGTTGTATGATCAATATACTCCGGAATCATCCCTTGGATAGACCTAGAACGCGGTAGATCTACCAAATGTTAAAAAATTTCAACCTAGGATAACTTGAGAGAGAGGAAAAATTAGGATATGAAGCTCTAGAATAAGGAAGAGATTACTGTGGTGATCCCAATGCAATCGACGATGGTCAAATCAGAGAACAGATGCTCGATCGGGGGCTCGAGAAAGAATTGACATTTTATGGATGCTCTCAGTCGAAGAAGGTGAAGAAGAAGATACTTCTACCAATTAGACGTGACCCTGGCCCATTTAATGAAAAAAAGAAAGTACACGGCATGTACTTTATAAGTACACAACATGTACTTCACTTAACTAGCCCCCTCATTAGGCAGTCTCCAGGTCACCACACACGGCCGTGTGTACGGCCGTTACATGGCCAACACATGGCTACCCGTGGTAACCGAGTACACGACGTGTACTTATAAAGTACACAACATTTACTCAAGGAATTTCCAGAAAACTACTCTTTTTCTCAAAAAAACCAGAAAGAGGAAGAAATTCTTAAAAAGAAGTTCCTACAAACTTCCCCCATTAAAGAAATCCATCCCCGAATTTCCATAGCAAGGCGATGTAGAAAAAAAAATCCTCCAATAGCCCCGACCACTGTGATCATACATCGGCCTCCCTCTCCTAAGTCTCAGACTGTACTCGCCTGTGCTGCCATAGCACTTGTACCAAAGGAACATACTGACCACATAGAACCTTCACACTTCGATCAATAATCTGGATAGGATGCTTCTCGAATGAGGCGTCCACCTCGAGATAAACCTCATTAGTTTGGAAGAAATGAGATGGTTCTGAGAAGTAACGTTTAAGATGAGAAACATGGAAGACGTCATGCATATCATGGTACCTCTAAGGTAACTACAACCAATTTGAAACTATCCCAACTCTCTCTAGAACCTCAAACAGCCTGACGTACCTCGATGAAAGCTTCCCCTATTTCCTAATCCACATGTGTCCCAACCTCAGTGAGAAATGTAGGAATACTTGATCTCCGACCTCGAACTCTATAGGTATTCTCCGTCGATCACCATAAGACTTCTATTGTGAATGTGTAGTAGACATCCTCTTCTGAATAAACTCAATCTTCTCTCTGGTCTCCTAGAAAAGACGAGGTACCGACATAGCTACCACTCAAACCTCTAGCCAATGTATGGGTGATAGGTATGGCCTACCGTACAGATCCCCATAAGGTTCCATCTAAATAGTATCATGAAAACTATTATTGTAGGAAAACTTTTCAAGAGGTACGTGTTTCTCCCAAGAACCTCCAAAATCCATGATGCATGCTCGAAGCATATCCTCAAGCACCTCAATCATATGCTCGGATTGGCCATCTGTCTGGTGATGGTATGCTGTACTCATAAGTACCTGTGTACCCAAAGTCTTTTGTAGCCCATTCCAGACCCGAGAAGTAAAACGGGCATCCCTGTTTGAAACAATGGAGTGTGGAATCCCATGTAGATGTACAATCTCTCAGATGTAAAACCTTCCCAGATCATCAACATAGAAGGTATCCTTGATCGACGAGAAGTGAGCAACCCTCGTGAGTCTGTCAATGACAACCCATAATACATCATTCCCTCAAGGAGACCTTGGAAAACATGTCACGATGTCCATCACGACATTATTCCACTTCCACTCGGGAATGGGTAATTACTTCAAAAGCCCTGCTGGTCGCTGATTCCCTGCCTTCACCTGCTGATAGGTGGAACAACTCATGAAAAAACTAGAAAAATATCTCTTTATACCTAGCCACCAGTACTAATGGTGTAGATCACGGTACATCTTGGTGACACTAGGATGAATTTCCCAAATTGAGGAATGAAAATCCCACATCCGCCCCTCACGTATGTCTACTGGCACCCACATTCCCCCATGAAGATGCACGATCTCATCCTCACCTATGGTCCATCTAGGAATAGGTTTCTCTCCTGACACACTTTCCTGTTGGACTAGGCCTTCTGAATCTGATAGCTACCTCATTCACACTCTATTAAGAAGATTAGAGGTATCAAATATAGAAGATAGAAAAGTCTGACCCTGTCCGTCATGCACCTCCAAATTAATCTCAGAGAACAAATCCATAAGCAGCCACTCACTGCTGGCCTCCTGAACTGCATGTATCTGTGTCCTCCTACTCAGCGCATTAGCCACTATGTTTCCTTTTCTAGGCGTATAGGAAAGCTCAAAGTCAAAGGACTGAAGGTACTCAACCCACCTTCGCTATCTCAAATTTAGGTCATAATGAGTGAAGATTTACTCGAGACTTTTGTGGTCAGTGAAAACCCAAAAAATACTCTCCTAGAAGATAATGTATCCAACAACGTAAAGCATGAAAAACTGCAACCAAATTAAGATCATGCATCGGGTAATTCCTCTCATAGGGACTCAACTTTCGAGACCCGTACGCATCGACTCATTCTTCCTACATAAGCATAGCTCCCAGACCAAAACCTAAAACATCATAGTAAATAGTATAGCTCTTGTCCAGCTCTGGAAAGACTAGTATCAATTCTGAAGTGAACCTCCCTTTCATCTCCGAAAAGGCAGACTCACAAGAATCTAACCACAAGTACTTTTCCCCTTCTTAGTCATACTCATCAGTGGCGCTGCTAAGAGAGAAAAGTCTTGTATAAAATGTCTGTAGTATCTAGATATCCCTAGAAAACTATGTACCTCAAAGCCATTATTCGTTTGCTCCCAGGAAACTACTGCTCTTAGTTTCTCTAGGTCTACTGATACTCTTGTCTATAAGATAGCATGACCCAAGAAGTGAATTTGGTCCATCCAAAAGTGGCATTTTGAGAGATTATCATATAAATGATGCTCTCTTAATGTACTTATGATTATCTCAAGATGTGTGGCATGGTCGTTTCGAGTGCAAGAGTGCACTAAGATATCTTCCACGAAGACTACCATGAAATAATCCAAGTATGGATGGAACACTCGGTTCATCAGTGCCAGGAAAACTGCAGGCATGTTCGTGAGACCGAATGGAAAAACCACATACTCGTATAGAACATACCTACTCTGGAAGGCTGTAAGAGGTATACTAAATGGTCTAATGTGCAACTGATGGTAACCAGAACTCATGTCAATCTTTTATAACACTTGGGATCCTCGAAGCTGGTCAAAGAGATCATCAATACACAACAAGGGATATCGGTTCTTAACAGTCAACTGGTTTATCTTCCAATAATCCACACAATGTCTAAGGGTTCCATCCACATTCTTCATAAACATGATAAGTGAACCCCAAGGAGAAGTACTGGGTCAGATGAAACCCTTTTCCTAAAACTCAACCAACTGCTTCTTGAGCTCCTGCAACTCTGGTGTATCCATCCTATAAGGAGGAATGGACCCCAATGCCACTCTTGGCACAATCTCAATAGAAAAGTACACCTCTCACTCCGAAGGAAAACCTGAAAATTACTCTAGAAATACATTCCTAAAACGATCCACCACTTGAATAATGTCCATATGTGATGTTCCCTGGTCATGCAAATATAGACTTACAATCTAGGTTGTAACGCCACCCAACCCATTATGCTCAAGTCCTGCTCTACTCTCCTGGACATCCCATTCGTCCTTATGATGAAACGATCCACCCTATGATGATGTGAAACTCACCCTAAGATGATAGCAATCAAAAACCACCTAGAAGAGAACTAACCAGTCAATTATGAGAATAGTATCATAACCCGCCATCTCTATGAAAAAGAGGTCTCATTAGAAGTGACACCCACCAACCTCTAGAGGGAACTACTTGAACTAATGTACACTAGCCGTTCTTGTCCCCAACGGAGTGTCTAGAGTCAAGATATCAGCAAAAGAAATGGTATAGAGCCCAAGGATCTCCACAACAGCAATAAATATAAAGCTACGTGAAGCCCCTGTATCGAAAAGAGTAGAAGCTAAAAATGAGGCAACTAAGATTTTACCTCGAACTGTAGAGGGTCTGGGATCCTACTCCTGTAGTGTCTACTCCACTGCAAATGTATAACCTGCACCGCAGCCCTACGACCCTAATTGAAAACTCCAAGCTGATCCACCCTAGTGTCGCTGAAAGCCTGGCGACTCACTACCATGGCCGTGACCTCCATCTCGGCCTAAATGGCCATAAGAACTCCAGTTCCCTAACTAATGAGAAACTTTTGGTGCTTCTTCTAAATGTGGTGTCAGTGAAGAACCCCTATCCCCAGCTGCAGAGGAGAAGAATTGAAAGAAGCAGGGAAGATGTCCCATTTTTCCGTAAGATTATCACTCTACTAGGTCTTTCGGGTAATGTGGCTACGTATACCTGTTCTTCCACACTGGTAGCACACCACCTGGCTACCAAATGATTTCTCTCACCTTCTAGGATCCCCACGCGTAAACTCCCTAAGGTGCTTCCTGCTATTAGTAGGATGGATACTAACCCCGGATGTCGAGCCGCCTTGGCTCGCAACTCCAGAATCCCTCAGATTGCGCTCCGTGATCGGTGCCTGGTTGACAATAGAAGTGATGGAAGTCAACATGAAGATGTTCACCTGAGATCAGATATCATGCCTTAGATCATCCATGAACTTCCTTTCCAAGAATAACTCATCAACTCCTCGGATAGGCATGAAGCGATGTAGTTCTGTAAAGTGAGAGGAATACTCCATAACAGAAAGAGTACCCTTCTCTAGACTCATGAACTCTCGATATCGATCGGACCTCAAAGTCTCCGGATATATGTAATCATATAGGGCACACTGGAACTCATCCCAAGCTATAACCAACTGGCGTCGCGCCTGTGAGATCACATCCCACCATCTATTGGAAGAATCCCGAAGCATGTACATAGAAAGCTTCACCCTCCTTTCTGGAGGAGTCTCCCAATGATCGAAGATATAAAAAATGGCTTCAAACTATGACTCTGTAGCCTGAGGTCTTCCTTTATTTGTGAAGGTGGGAGGATGCTGCTACTGGAAAACCTGCATCAACTCTACCACAGAAGGGGAAGGATGCGGTAGTCCTCAGAAGGTTTGCATAAAACTCATGAGCCCTCTTAGAACTGTGCATCGACACCTGTGTTCGGAATGACGGTTGGTGCCAAGACTGTCACAACTAGAGGACCTGCTGGTAGTCCCTGATCAGCCATGTCCGGTATATGATCACTACCCTGTAACGGTCATACAACCAGAGAACATCGAGGTGTCATGACTCTAAACGGTAAAATGCACACCTTAGATCAAGATTAACAAGGACATGAAACTAGAAGTGTAAGAAGGGAACAAGAGAAAGAAAGCATTCAAGTTTTTTAAAACATGGATACACGGCGTGTATAATGACTACACTACGTGTTCCATTAAGCCTTCACATGGGCGTGTAATTCTCCCCAAACTAGTCGTGTAACACCCCATACACACGGCGTGTTGTCCTAACACACGACGTGTACTTTAATCCTCTTTCCCTACCCGAGTTCTTCTACATGGCTAAGCCACATGGTTCTCCTAAAACAAGACTACAGGCGTGTAAGTGCCAGACACAGCGTGTATGAGACGAACTTCACCAACCCGTGTTGTTAGTCACACAACCAGGTACATGGCTCACCCTACACGGTGTGTTCCAGATGGACATGACGTGTACTTCATAGGTTTCAACTGCCCGTGTTGTTAGTCACATGGGTTAACACATGACTAACTATACACGACATGTTTATTCCAGACACGGCACGTACAAGAAGGTTTCCACTATCCCGTGTTGTTCGTTACATGGTCCGATACATGGGTTACACTACATGGAATTTTCAAGATTGACACAACATGTACTTCCTAATTTTTGATCCATCAATGTCGTTAGTCACACAGCCAGATACAAAGTATCTACAACACGAAGTGTACAACTGGTACACGAAAAGTCCATCCAAGTATTTTCTCAACCCCATGTCTCTGCCCACAAAGTCAATGACACAGTTAGAGACTACACGGAGTGTACTTAAGAACAAAAATTCCTTCCTGAATAGAAGGGAACATGGATGTATTCATCATTACACGTCATGTATTACAGGTTTTTCCAGACAGTAAGCCTCAGAAGCTGCTCTATAACCCAGAAAACTCTGAAATGAACATTTAAAGTAGCAAATTCTGATCCATGATGGCCTATACTCCCTACGAATCAAATCTTGGCATCTAATACATGTTAAATACAAGAAAAAAAAGGCAATGATCCACCAAATTCCAATCCATGAGAGATTATAACACCTCAAGAACCAAATTCTGGCATTCATTCAAACAAAACCTTTCACAATTTAATACCCTATCAAACAACAAGTATTCTATCAAGGAGCCTATCACAACTACATGAATATCTAGCCAACATATATCACAACAACATGCAATCCCAAAAGCACCCTAAATGGAATGGCAAGAATTCATGACATGTTATGTCTAGCAAGTTCTTATATAATGCATGAGATGGCATACCCTCATCTCCTTAGGTTGAAATATAAATAGAACCTCAATAACATCTGAAATAATAACACAAAACTTGTGAATCACCCAATGGTGAAATAACATTAACTGTAAAATTGAAAAACCAGAAAAATTGCAATAACGAGGTAAATTGGATTTTCCTTGAACAAGAGTTAGCTACTCCCAGGCACTACTTATTACCAAGTACCCATTTCATTCTTATCCCTAGATATAGGATCCAAAACGTAAGTCAAGAAGAAAAGAAATCCCTCTGATACCACTTTGTAATGTCTCGGTTTTGGAAGTCACCAAGAGGCGCCCCGTACATGGTTGGTCAAATGGCGTCAAGCGCATTTCCCCGAACGCAAGAGGCTGCTGAATAGTTGCAAGGGACTTGGGTGTGATAGTGGGAAAACTATGCACTCATTGGCAGAGTAACACAATGGAATTAAAACAGATAGCAATAGTAGAGGCAGTAATAATACAATACAACAGTAAATAGTGGAAGGCTGAAAGTAAGAAACAACAGGAGCACATATATAAATGATGCATGATACATATGTCTAGAAAAGCATCCAAACAAGTCACAATGATGGAATATAGAAATAAACAAAGTAAAAAAGTAAATAGATAAACTTTAGCAGTATCTCAAGCCTCAGCTTGGTCCCACGCTCTCCAGCTCCTCATCAATCACGTACCTGAAGTAAAAGGGCACTTTCCCTTGCCTATACCTTCCACAATAAAATCTGTTTGGGACCAAAGAATGACCCAAACAGGGTGTGAGACTAATCCTAGTAGTCATCCACCCAAAGATCTATGCCTAATAGTCAATGAATATATATGGCATGAAATATGTAAATAGAATCAGTAAACAAGGAAGTACTCAGCAACAACCCTTCCTATTGTTCAATTTGCATTCAATTTCAAATATCATGCAAGCAGCTAATCAAAACCAAGTAACCCTCTCAGAAGTACTCACATCCTATCCCCTATAGATCAACCAAACAAACACAATAAACCCTTTCGGATGTACACATAGTCTAGCCCCTCTTGTTCAACTTTAGCACAGACTCTCTGAGGAAGAACTCACCATCAATTCCCTCTATAGTCTCGTATCTGTAAATAATAGGTGCTCTAATGAAGCACTCAACATCTAATTCCACCTATGTCCCGCATCAAGGAACTACAGACACTATGAGTAATCACATACATGCATTCCCCATATGTTATCACATCGTAACCTTAAAACATACACTCTAGAGAAGCCCTCAACGTCAATTCTCCCTATGGTCTACTACACCAGGTTCTCACAGCCCTGTGTAAGTCAATCGAGCACAGTGATATAAAACAGCCAAAGTATAACTCACAAACTACATTGATAAACAATCTACAACATAACAGTATGTGAGATAAAATCACCCATCCTACAATACTAGGCATGTTAGTAAGTAGACAAATAGCAAAACTAGGCCAAACGCCCAAAATAAGAAAACATGGTAAAAGATTCCATAACATGGAAAAATTAACCCTAGTCATAAACAATAAACCTCCATACAAGAAAAAGGCATAGAAGGCAATTACAAGGATAAAAACCATAATCACGCAATACCCCGAAAAACGTTATTGGTCACTTTTGCACATATAACTCAAAGAATAGGTATAGAAAGGCACAAAACACCTACCTTGATGTTAAACAATCGATATAATCCGATGTCGGCCCTTGGATCGACCTATAACATGGTAGATCTAAAAAAATGTTAAAAAAGTTCAATAGAGGATAACTTGAGAGAGAGGAAAAATCAGGATATGAAGCTCTAGAAGAAAGAGGAGTTTACCATGGAAATCCCAACACAATCGAAGATGGTCTAATCGGAGAACAAATGCTTGATCGGGGGCTCAGGAAAGAATCAGTGTCATACGGACGCTCTCAGTCGAAGAAGGTGAAGAATAAGATACTTATACCAATTAGATGCGACCCTTATCTGTTTAATGAAAAAAATGTATGGGGAGTGTACTTTATAAGTACACGGTGTGTACTTGCCTTAATCGGCCCCACATTAGACAGTCTCCAGGTCACCACACACAGCCGTGTGCATGGGTGTTACACGTCTAGCACATGGCTACCCACTGTAATCGAGTACACAATTTGTACTTATAAAGTACATTACATTTACTTAAGATATTTCCATAAAACTCCTTTTTTTTTCAAAAACACCATAAAAAGGAAAACATACCTAAAAAGAAGATCTGGGTTCTTATAGACATGATCAATAATTTCATAGGGACCAATATATCTTGGGATCTGATTTACTTTTTTCCCAATATAATAACTTTATTCCAATGAGGTATTTATAGGAATACTCTACCACCAAGTTCAAAATCTATATCTCACAAAAATTATTATTATAACAACTTTTTTATCTTTGATATACCCTTATGTATTGTTAATTGGGTTTATCATTATCTACCATTTCCTTATCCACATCAAGTCCCTATAGCTTTCTTTATCCAAATTCATCAAAACATGTTAGTGTTATACACTTCCTTCCATAGAGTAATTCATAAGGAGACATCTGAATTCTTGGGTGATATATACTATTGTAATAAAATTATACCAAAGGAAGGTATTGATCACATCCACCTTTGAAATCCAAAAAAGAATACCTCAGACTAAAAATCCATCTACAGATGATAAGAAGTACTGAAACTCAAATCATTACCCAAAGCCTTTTGATGGATTCTCTAAAACATTAAGGTAATTCATAGATATTTATTATATAAAATTGTGAGTGGTATGGGTAAAAATTATAATATCCTATATGAATTATGTCTCTCAGCCTTAGTATACTAACACACTAGGAATAATGATACATACTATTTGATATCCCTTTTCATGATATTCCACCTGAAATACTAATTCAGATCTCTATAAATATATGTACTTTTGTGATGAATTGATAATGATGAATTATGAGATTTATCTTATAAGTAATTATTCAAGTATGGTATTTATTGGACACATAATCCGTTCCAAAATTTTATCATTCTAGTATGACCATGGATAAACTCAGGAACATTACTCATATTTTTATATAACTCCACATCTTCCTTCTATGGATTCTCAATCCTCTAATGGATATATGGTTTAAAACTTATCTTATAATGATAATATTCATACCATTTTTCTTAATATTTGAAAATCCAGCTTCTGTAGATCCCTAATTATGGGATTTCATTCTATCCTTATCATCGATAAACTAGCATTCTCTTTCCAACTCAAAGCATCATCCACCTTGTACACCTTCCCAGGTTGGTAATGTGTTGACTGGTCATGAAATTTGATCAATTACAACTATATTCTCTAGCACATATTCAACTCTTTCAATGTAAATATATATTTCATGATTTTCGGACCAATATATATATATATATATATATATATATAAATTTACTATATAGATAATTATCACATATCTTGAATGAAAAAAGCACCACTTCCAACTCCAAATCATGAGTGAGGAAATTCCTCTCATGAATTTTCCAATGGTGGGTGGTAAAATATATCACCATATCATTCTGTATGAGGATTCTTCAAAGTTCCTTCTTGGAAGCATTTATATAGATAATAAACCCTTCTCCAATACCAGATAGTGTAAGCATAGGTGTATTGAGAAATTTTCTATTTAGTTAATTAAAATTCTCCACACATTTAACCATCCATAAGAACTTATCCCCCTTACAAGTCAACATGGTGAGTGGATTAGATAGTCATGATAAATATTTCAAAATGTGTTTGTAATATCCAGTAAAACTAAGAAAACTAAAAATCATGGTTAATATGGTTGGTAAATGCCATTTCTAAATTACTTATTTCTTTTATGGATCCCCCAACATACACTAGATTAATATTATATGAACCAATAATGAAACTTTCTAAAGAGAAAATTCACACTTTGTAAATTGATCATACAAATTCCCTATTATCAGAGTCTTTAGCATAATTTTCAAATTCACCTCATTCTCTTTATTACACATATAATAAATACGGATATCATCTATAAAGAGTACTAAAAACGGATCAAGGAAATATCTAAAGGCCCTATTAATTAAATCTAGGAAGATAACATGAGCATTGGTAAGTCTAAATGGAATTATTAAAAATTTATAATGACCAAACCTTGTATGAAAGGATGTATTCTGTATATAATCCTTCACGATCCTTAGCTAGTAATATCAAGATCGAATATCAATCCTGGAAAAGTATTAAGATCCCTATATTTGATTAAACAAATAATCGATATGGGGTAGAGGATATTTCTCCTCAATAGTTATCTTGTTAGGGTTACAATAATCAATGCAATGATAAATTGAACCAACTTTATTATTAAAAAAACAATAGGTTCACCCCATGGTGATGTTGTACGATGAATTAATCTCTTATCAATATTTTATTGGAGGTCCGACTTAAATTCCTACAACTCAATCTATGAAATTATAAAATGATTCATTTATATAGTTTAGAACCAGTTATAAGTTCTTTTAAAAAATCAACATCACGATATAAGTCAAGACAATAAATCTATTCTCGAACGAAATTAACAAACTTACATTCAAAGGGAATATCCTCAATTTTTGAGTTTATTCCTAACCATATGTGATAAATATCCTGCACGAATAGGTATAATAACACTTATGATGGATGTAATCTCCATTTGGAGTTCAGGTTCATCTTCACCCTAAAATACTATCATGGTTTAATTTGGAATATCAAATATAACTTCACTTCCTTGAAAATTGATATAGTCACTAAATTGAGTGATACAATAGTATATTTTGAAGGGAATTTACCCATGATTTGTTTTATAATGGGTCAGTGTATTCATTAAATCGCTTAGGATTCTGTTGAATTAAGTGAGCCAACATAGTTGAATCACACTATGGAATAAAATGTTTCTCCATCCAGGAAAGGTTATTCAACATAACCAGGGAAAGTTACCCTAATATGGCCATGCTCTTCTATGTTATAATATAATCTATATTTTCTTTCTAGTAGAGTAATCCCTATAATTTCTATGGATTTGGGTTTCCATTATTCGTTTAGGAAGAATCAATTAAATATGCCACACACCATGTTTTCTCATTACCACCAAGAGTATTGTGTCCTGAAATAAAAATTCCTATATTGGAAATATTTCTCAAATACTATGAGGAATATCAAAAATTATTTAGTTAACTATGTTGTGTTAAAATATAGTTCCCAAGTTTTCTACTAAACTTACTGTTATAGCAACCGTAAAAACCCCAACCCTAGTAACCTAATGTTGAGGACATATTTATTTCATTGGTATAATACATAAATAATCACATAATCAAGGTTTAATTAGTTGAATAGTATTTTAAAACTAGATACATAAGTTATTCCCACATTAAATTGGAAATTTAAAATACATATCATAATAAAAATTCTCACATCCTTGATATTATTCATAATATCCTTGTTTATATCCTAGGGAAAGGAAAATGAATAAAGCATGAGATTATATTCTTTTCATGCGTTATAAATAGTTAAAGAAATAATGAATGAATATGGCCTAATAAATATTGATATGTAAGAAACCTAAAACAAATTATATTTAATCAATTACACGAGGGAAAACACATCCAAGGATAATATCATTATATAAATATAATGTATAATAATAACTAAATTCTGGATGAAGTAAATTATTTATATTGTATTTTAGGATCTAAGACATCATGATATCTTTACCATCAAATCATTTTCCTAAGATAGTTTAATTTAAGGGATGGTATGCACTAAAACCTCATTTAATAAGGCTAGTTAACTAGTTGTCTGATACGAAATTTCTATTATTTGAGGGGGATCTCTATAACTAGGCCCCACCCGTCACTACATGTTTAATGAATTCATAATATATTTAACGATCAATTTAATTAAAAAATAATATGCCATATCAAAAAAATTTTATATTGATAAATGAATACAAAATATCAATATTTACCAGGTCAAATAACATTCAAAGTAAAAAAATTTATAAATAAATGATATATGGTTTTAGGAAAAAAATTATATCAACAGTATACATGATATGGATATTTAAGGGAAATGTAATTACAATGATCACAAGAAATTTATTTTCTCAAGAAAACTATATTAAAAAAATTAATAAGAGATGAAAGAAGACGTTTTATTCATCATAATTATTGTTTTGGTAATAAAATCAAGTCATTTATAAAGTAGAAGTGAAAAATTAATAAAATATTTCATTAAATAATTTCCTTAAAAAATCTTGGAAATCCTATAGAGGAATCTAAATGGCATAAAATGGTTATGATTATATGGAAATACAAAAATAATCTATAATTTAAAAAGAAATCATTGTTTTTAATTTTTTTAAAAGGGATTAAAAAATGAAATTTTCATAAAAACATTTTAATGATTACAATAATACCTTTTAAAAAGTTTAAGAAAACCTATATTTTCATTAATATATCATTTTAGTAACTAATTTTTTTTAAAACAATTTAGAAAAAATAGATATTGAAGAAAGATAAACATGATCATAAAGATGAATAAGATCATATTAAAAAAAACATTACCTGATTCAAGTGAAAAATAGAGGAAATTTTTAATTAAAATATGGAAACTAATTAAATATCTACATGTTTGGATATATATGAAGTTTATTAAGGATATATTTTAATATTAATTCAATTAATATTAGATAAATCTCAAATAAATGTGATTGTAAAATAAATCCATACCTCTATGGTAACTTTCAAATTGTAACCCCCTGAAAAAGTAAACCCCAAATTAAACATTAATCACCATAAATGAATATAAATTTTACTTAAATATATAAAAGGGGTAGTATATATCCCACACAAAAATAAGTAGGTGCATAATACCAAATATTCTTTAATGGAGTGGAAATTTAGACAAAATTCATTACATTAGGTTCGACTTACCTCATAAGTTATTTTATCACCATGTATAATAAATTTAGATTTTTTTAAAATTACATTATAGAAACATATAAATATATATATTATCATATATGATCCATTTATAACATTTTATCACCAAATTTATAACAAGATCTTATTATTTACATTATTTAGGGTGTTAACTTGTTCATGTTTCATGAATGTTTTCATTCATTAGTTTTGATCCATACATCATGATAATGGTTATATCATATATAGAATGTTATTAATGATATAATTTTAATATATATTCAATATAAATATAAATATATATATTATATAGTCATAATATATGGAAATAAAAAAATGAATTACATTGTTCATGGATATGTTAGGTCGTACGTATACATAGAAACTACTTTCACTTTTGGCATATGGATCAAAATAAATGTAAGTAAAAATACCATTTATAGGATCATTTTTATATCATATATGTATTATATATTAAATAAATCTATAATTAATTCCATCGAAATAATGAGAATATAAAAAATGGATCACTTCTCTTCGGGGAGGTGGAAGTCCATGTGTACGAACGAGCGATGTTATTGTCTTCCAACTAATCAAAAAGTAATAATTTCGATATGATATTATAATTATATAATAATAAATATGTCATAAATACCATATGTACTCATTATTTCCATCATTATGACTATCTATGTGAGGTGGTGATTGAAAACAAATTACATCAGTTCGCAAGGTGGTAGTCCTCAGTACCCCTGAGTTATGGTTTTGCTTCCCATTTTATGTTGAAGAAGAAAGATAAATATTATGATATAAAACCCATAAAATATTTTTATATATTAGATACTTGTTTTATTAAAATGGGTTTTTTCTAGGGAATAATTGAAGTTGGGAAAAGAAGAAGTGAAAAGAAAGGGATTTGTTAAGATGATTCCCTTATCCTAGGGAATCCTCTTTTGGTTCTGTTCATAAGGAACCTATGGTAGTTATTTTTTGTAAGATAATAACAACTATAATACGGATATTTATATTTAGAGTATAATTGGGTTTGTTTTTTTCAATATAGGTTTCTAAATGTGGTTTAAAGAAAAGAGAGTAATGTTTTCTTTTTATAAGTTAGGGGAGGGGAATTGATAAAACTTTTTATAGTATTAAATTACTATAAATTATTCTTTATATCCAAATGGATCCAAATTGATATAATTTATATATAGGATTTGGATAAGTCTAAATAATCCTATATGATAAATATTTAAAAAATTTATGTGATGTTTTTACCCTTATCTATTTGTTTTAACTCCTCATTATCCCTTTTGACAATTATCCCAATAACAATGTTTTTTTACACTATATGAGTAAAGAAAGTTAAAATAAAATAAAAACTAGCCTATAAATTTACAATGAATTAGATTTTAGACCATATATTATCCCACTAATCCCCCTTATCCTAATTAAATATTTTTATGTTCTAAAATAATATAATAAAATATTATTCTAATAAAATATCATTTAATATCATTTATGGAAGTATTCATTTAATTTTAATTTAAACACATTCATAAAAATATGGAATTATGATATAAAACTTAAGAAATAAATATTATGTTATATTCATATATAAAATTCTTGTAACACCATATCTCCCTCAAATTATATTTATTATTATATTTTTAAAATCACTTATTTTTATGTTTATATTAATTAAAGATTTAATCTGGCAGCGTCGCATAAGCATTCAATGTAATTATATATACAATATAAGTAGAAATAAATGAACATCATGAAAATAATTTCATTATTATCAACATATACATTAATATTTTTTCACAACTTTCTTTTATCCCTATCTGAACACTTAAGATTTATTTAAATATAAGAGAGTGATATTTATTATTTGTATTCTCATTAAATATTATATATGTTTTTTTCATGTAAAATTACACCATAAAAAATAAATTTCAATAGTAATATGATAATATTTGAATTAAATTTATAAAATAATAATTTAGATGAAAAATATGTTCCTTAACTCTATGTTTTAACTAAGGTTAACCTGATTTACCCTTTATCGAGTTGATAAATTTTACCACAGTTACTTTTCGTAGTTACTAAAAAAGAGACATGTTTATAAAATTTGAACCATAGAAATCTAAATACCTAATATATTTATAAAATTTAATTCACATAATTGGATGAAATTCAACTAAAAATAAACCCACAAAATGAGATGAGAAATAGTTTTCCAAAAAACTCTTTTTTAAGTGTTAAATTATTTCAATATTAAGATCAAGTATATTATTGAACCATAAGGTATAAATTAAATTATTAATTTTTTAAAAATTATAATGATATTTTATAATTAATAAATTTTAAAATTAATGATGGAAAACACTATAAAATTAAAATTTTCAATAAAATTTTCTATCTTTACTATTCACCAAAAAATTTACTTTTTCTGCAATTTCACAAAAAATATACTTAAGATAATATTAACATTATGATTTTAAAATCGATAAATCTATCTCATAATAATATATCAATATCTTTTTGGGGTTTTTTAAACTCTTTGTTGAGTTTATAGAATGTTATCAAAGAAATAAAATTTATTTGAGGAGAAATATATCATAAAATCATGGGATATTAAAATTGTGTCAAAAATTTGAGGATACTCATTTAAATTTGGGACCACTTTAATGGTTGAAAATATCGACAAAAATATTTGTAAAATTCACCTTTCATTAGCTAATTTTTTAATACTTGTTTTATAATGAGTTATTTTAAAGTAGTAAATAATATTTTTATATTATCAATTATTACTTAAATTTTATTATATATAAAATAATAAAAACTAATTTTTATTACTATTAATTATTATATTTTAGTTTTGATTGAATAATTTATATTATTTTTATTATATAATAAAATAAATATAAATTAGAGTTCTATAGCCGTGGTTTTTAAAGAAATGGCCAAAAAACTGTGATAGACCTAAAATTCTAATAATGGGCCTCTTAGAAGGTAGTGCGTTCACCCACAAAAGATCATTATAGAAGTGAGATGAAAATGGGGTATTTAAGAAGACCCCAATAAAAAATTTTCCAATTTAGTATTGATATTTACAGAAAGGGTTTTATAAATCTTAAAAACATCACCCTGTATAGTAATAAAGTTTCTAGATTACTCTCACATTGAATGAGTATTATAAATATTTTTTTGAGATGGAGGATAATTATTTATGAAGGTTCATTCATGTTTTTTTAATTATCAATATACAGAAGCACCAATTTTAGATCTAGTGGAGATTCAATGAGTAAAATGTAAAGAAAAAAATTATAGAAATAAAATAAAATTTTCCATCGTGTTCAGGGAATCTTTTTTGGGCTTCATATCTCAATAAAAAATCACATGAATAGTTTTGACAAAAATAGTTTTTGCATTGGACATGGTTTATAAAGGATTTTTATAAAGATATATAGATTACATGGTAAATCAACTAATTTTGTGGTTGAGATAATATATATTGGTTTATAGAGAAAATAATCATGGTACATACTAGTGTTTTATAATTTTAAATGTAGAATTTTTATTTTAATACCACTTTATGATTGATAAATAAATGGGTATTTTAGTCATCAATGTCTGAGGAAGTTTTTTATTTTGAAGAAAAAAATTAATAATTTACTAATGATTATTCAGTTTAGTCAAAAAAATATTATGGGTAAGAGACAATAATATTATGGTATTTTTCAAATATAAAATTTTATTATGGAAACAGCCTTAGAAAGATAAGAGAGTATGATATTTTGGTCATGGTTTTCTGATATACCCTTTAGAAGAAAAAAATACCCCATGACTAGATAGGTTATATATATATATATATATTAATATTCATTTGGAACTCAATGAAAAAATTTAACATATCCAACCCCACATTCTTAGGTGTATAAAATATAATTAAGGACTAGGTATAAGAAGAATAAAAAAGGTTCACACTTGATTCATGCTTAGAGGTACTTGAGGAGGATTGATTTAGATTTATTATTTTTATTGGAACTAATATTTTCCTTTTATTCTAGATATTTCTACTCTATAATTTTAAGTGTTTATGGATATATTGAATCTGATTTACTATATTGATTTTTAATAATAAAATTAGGATGAGTGAATCAGTATCACAACTACTTTATAACAAGAAAATAAACACACTATTAAAATAATTATTTGACCATGTAATTTTTTTATGTCATGTGGATGTTATATATATATAAATATATATCATAAAAAATGTTTTTCTTTATCAATTTTTATCTTACACAATAATAGGAATGAAAAATTGTTGTGTGATTTTTTTTAACATTTATTTACAACCCTTTGTCAATGATTCTCACTTTTCCTTCCTCGGAATATAAATCTTAATTAGAGAAATTCCACTCATGTGAACTATATTTTCATCCAAATTTCTTCTATAGAATCACATAAATTATATCATATCATGGTGTACCATCATTAATTATATATTATGTTGTTCTATAAAATGTATTCATAATTTTTATTGATTATCTTTGTTTTTTCTTTAAAAAATTATATTTTAAATTAAATAATTTGAACAGTTTATTATTTCTATCAATGAATATTTTTTTACCTTTTTGACATAAAAATGATTAAATTTGTGAAAAAATAAGGTAGTTCTATATATCATTTCATTATACCTAGATATTCTTGATATCAAGGAGAATGTTGTTCATATTCTTGAAGTAGAATAATTTTATACGTTTTAAAATCTAGAGAATGTAGATGTTGATGGTAGAGAATAAAATTAATAAATATTATCTTTATCTGATAATTAATTGAAATGATGGGTTCCAAAGTAATGAAATTTACATAGAATAAAATTTAAGGAATTCATAAATTTTATAAGAATATCTAAGATTCAAGTCTTTAAACATGTTCTACATAATTAAAATAAAAATTTATGATTGAATAAGAATTAGTGGATGTCTTCTTTATTAATTTGAATATAATTATTATATACATTTATATTTGTGGATAAATTCTTGAAGAATCTATTGTGGTAAATAATTTATTGATACTTGTACCAAATAAGTATGATGCCAAAATTTATTCCCCTATGGATTATTACTTAAACGAGTTTTAAAATGAAAAAACAATTATATATTAATATATACTGATACGTGAAGAGGTACTTCCTTTAAGAATAAAGGATAATATAAAAAGTAGTTTACATTTAAATCCTCTAAATGAATGAAACCAAAATAAATAAAAGGGGTTCCATGTTGAAAAATATAAATTTAAAAATTATGGAATCAAATTAAATAAATTTATGTCATTATTATTTAAATGAATGTGAATGAGAAAAGGTACGTAAAAAAGGAAAAATATTTTTTTTTAATTTTAAAATTTTGGAATGATTGGATATTTTTAGTGATTTTTCAGAAAATTAGTGAAGAGGATGTGGTTGATCAACATAAAAAACCATCAAATAATATATAATTTTTTTAATTTAGAATGAGATTTAATGAATTCTGAGGTAAGGACAACCCATAAAAAATTAATCCTTTATCTATATTTGTAGCTTCATATTCTGATAAGCAATGTGAAGTAAAAAAATGATGTAGAGGTTAAAGTTGGTAATTCTATCCTAGAATAATCTAAACATTCTATTTATTTCCCAAGTGAATGGGAAGGATGTACTGAATATGATATAGAATAAAAAACACTAAATGAGTTCCAATATGTATTGAGTTCATGGTTTCTCAAAATATTACTAAAAAATGTTAGAGAAGAGGAATATTTAAATAAGTAGAAAAAATACTTGAGGTAATTATTTAAAAAATAAAATGGTAAAGTGGATAATAAAAAAATGCGAGTTCTTGAAAATGAATGGTTATATAATTGAAACTAATATTGAAAGAGTCAATATTAAAGTTATTATAATAGAAATTGTTTCGCAACTAATGTGGAAGTTAAATATCACAAAACAAAGTTAGATGAAGTTGATATATTTTTGAATAAATCGTAGTTTAAACTAAAAAGTAATTTAATAAAGTAATAGAGTCCCCAAAATTAGTTGAGAAAGTAATTAAATCCTTTATGAAAACTGATAATTTCCTAAAATTTAATTCACATTCACTTTAAATATATATTGATTAAAATAAACCATAGTATATGATTAAAATAAGGTTGAAATGTCACTTAAAAAGGGTCATACACTCATTGTTACATCAAAATTGTATTCTATAAATGTTTCCACAATTAGTGAATGTGTAAATAAAAGGTATAGAATAATCCTAATAAAAAATATAATTTGAATGAAATCATTGAAATTCAAGAGTCAGATAAGGAAAAATAATGAAGTAAATGGAGAAAATAAAAAAATTAATGTAGACATTAAAAACAAGACATCTAACCAATAAGGACATATAGATTTTGAAAAAGGTATTTATAGTTTGGGGTTTATGGTTTTAAATCATATGTGTGTTTTTATAACATATCCATATCTTAATCAAAGATAAGAAATTATTCAAATGGGTATAATACTAAATATATAATAGGAAAACCAATGTAAAAGCCCAATGATAAGGGGGATGTATTGAATTACTTTATTGGGGTCGTATAAAAATATTTTATTTGTGATTAATGTGGAATAATTCAATGATGTATCTTCTATTACCACTAGAGTACCTAATAATAGTGACAAATCTAAATATCAGTACAAGAAGAATGATTAAGAATTTGAAATGGTACTTGAAATTGAATAAAAATCCATAATGATAGAAAATTATGGTATTATAAAACTTGATTACTCATTGTACATGTATAAAAATTAAAATTATTTAATATACATTTAGGAATATGAAGGATGGATTTTTACCTTAGTAAATTATAGTTCTCTTTGTGTTTAATCCCATTGTAGCACACATGTTAGTGATAATAAGTATACTTTGAGTAATTATCTCTTTGTTTATTGGTTGAGAGAAAATAACATATTGACTTATAATTTTTTTTAATATAGATAATTAGGTGATTGTATTAATTAATGGATATATCATTGGGTGGTTTAATGATAACAAAATAATCTTGAAAGTATGATATAAAAAATATATTTTAAATAAACCATTCAATAAATTCCTATTATTTCAGTGTAAAGGAATAAAATGAGATATTATATCCAAGAATATACCTTTTTGTTAAAATTACAATATTATAATCCTTAAATATGATGTTTTTAGGAATTTTACAAAGCTAAATCATGAAATAACCAAATATTTGGAATTGTTTCATATAGGGATGATGGTGACCAAGAGTCCTATGCTAGTGGAGATAAAATCAAAGTGTCCACTTAAACTAAATCATTTTGATGTCTGTAGTATAATAAGTTTGAAATAAACTTTTTAAAAAATGTATTTCACTATCATTTTTTAGTATTTTACACTTATGGATTGTTATTTTTTCATGATGAGTAATTCTTGGGCTCTTAAGAGAGTTAATTGTCTCAAAGATGTGATAAAAATAAAATGAATATACTATCAAGAAATTAGAATATGATAGTAGATTTTATTATATAAAATATGAATATAAGTCATAACTTTAAAATTATGGTATTGGTCAGGAATAGATCACTTTTTATATACCTCAAAAATTGGATTACTTTAACAGATGAACCTAATCTTGGTTGACGTGGGGAGAACTGTGACACCCTATACTAAATTATAGTATAAAAAATTATAATTTAATAAAACTATAATAAAATATATATTTTATATATTTCATGTGACCAAAATTCCAATTTTATTGTATGAATACCTATTTTGAACTTACTTGGTCAAAATAATCCTAAAATGACTTTTTGATAATTTCCCTTAGAAATAATATTTTACAAATTATAAAAAATATAGTATTTAATATTTTCATATTTTATTTATAATAATGTGTAATAATATGTATAGTTAGTAATTTATTGAATATAAATTATATATAAATAAAGATAAATACTTTTGGATGAGAAAATAAATATCTTTTATAAAAATGTTTATTTTTTAGAAAACATTTTTAGTTTTAAAAGGTGTAATGTATATCAATTTTAATTAATTAAAATAAAATTTGAGGATAAATTATTTAAATGAAATTAATAGATTATATATCTTACTATATTAATTTAAATCCATATAATTTTTATATCTGGAAATATAGTTAATATAAGATCGTCTTATTGTTGAAAAATTTGTCTCTTAGAAATCTGTATTTCGACATGTTTTGCAGGTTTTTTTAAATTAAAATTTCCCAATTATATGAGTTTAAATTGTTAAAATAGATTCCATATTTATAATCAGAATAATTTATATTATTTAATATGGTTAAATTAACTTTTTTCCACAATAAATAGTGAAAATTATAAAAATTTATTCAACCAGTTAAGGTTAAAATGAGTTCACTAGGATTTAAATAAAAAGATTAGGGTTTGGTTTCCAATTAAAATTTTATAAATATTTTTCTTTAGAAATATTCAAACCTTATCCATACAAAATTTAAATATAATGTCATTTTGAATATTTTTTCTTGAGAATGACTTTACCATTTTTATTCTTTTGGGAAGTTTCCAAGTGGCTTCCTAGAAGGTCACCTTTTCCGCCTTATAAAAGGCAACCTCCTCACCTAAATTATAAGGCCCCAGCCTGAATCCTTACTTAAAATTGAATTAAATGAATAATTCACATTGAGTATCTTTTCAGGTTTAGAGTTTTAGAGAATTAGGACATAACTATTACATCTAAAAAGATTACAAAGTAGTGGCTTCTACTAAATTTCCATAAAATAAAAACTCTTAAAAAGAAACATGTATAGTTCCATGTTTTAGGTAGCATGACTTTCCCTTGATCCCATCCTTGACCCTATTCCACGCTAATTACTATGAAAAACATTTCAAAAAAACTTGGGATGAGCATAAAAAGCTTAGTAAGGGATACACAAATAATGAAAACTGTTAGTTTTTCAAAACAACAAGTAAACCATGTATACTTTATCAAAGTAATACTTTTCACCTTCATGAGGTAGTAAAAACTCTTCACTGAAAAAAAGTATCATTACTTACCTTTTTGTAACCAAAGGATTACCATAAAACCCATATAAAGAACACATAACATATATAAAGGTAACTTGGGACATAAACATACTTAAGTGGAATAACCATACAGTTGACTTCCACACATATCACTTAATGGAAAATATAAACATTTCAATAACAATATTTCATTTGCAATCACAATAAATAATTCCCAGATGTTGAATTAATCAATCCATTTTCAAAAACCATTTAAAAGAGATTTTTGAATCAAAGTTTCCCATATCACTTTGAATATTTTAATGGAATATTAATGTCCATATAAATAAATACTGAAAACCATTTTGAAAACATGGACATTAAAGATAAAGGTTTAGAATAATAAATCTTTAAAACATTTAAAATTATATTTTTGTTAAAGAGTTTTTAACAAAATGAGAGACTCTTGAATACAAATAATAGCAGAATAACATTTAATCCAAACATTATAATATCATGAGAATAAAAGGATTCATGATATAATATGTCAAAGGACAATATACACACTATATAAGAGTGAATTGGTGCATAACAACAATGAAGTCTCAAAAGAAATGTAAAATGAGATGAAATCCATTATAAAGAAGGTATCCTTAAATTAAGGATAAATAAATCTCATAATTATGTGTGACAAATATAAATACACCCAATATAAGTGGATATTAAGTGTAAAAAAATCAAAGGTTATTCACACATATTCAAAGGATGACATATTCAATAACTACATGTTGAACCCAAAGAAATCGAAATTGGGTTAAGAAGTTCCCTTGACAGCCTAACGGCGTCACATCAAAATGAATTGATGAGAGATAAAAAAAACTATCTCATCACTTGGAAATAAAATTTAAATCAATATGTATATATGAGAACATATCCCAACATAACAATATGTAAATTAAAAGACCCAACAAAAGAAGTCTTTTAAAAAAAGGGGGGGTGAAAGGTTCCCTTACTAACTTGGGTATCTTTCGAAACATACGACCCGTGAAAGAAGAAAAATACATCATTGATTTAAATACTCATAAATGAAGGAATATTAAACAATGAGTAAAATAATGGTCAGTACATACACCACTCAAAGGAAATTGTGGCAACTGTAGCATAAATCTCACGGGAATAAAAGTGAGATGAAAAATCAATTACGAAAACTCGGCAGCCTAACGACGCCACTTAAAACATCCAAAAATGTATTGATGAGATCAAATAGGGCATCTCATCACATTACAACAAAATTTAAAGCAAGAGGAATATTAAATAACATCCCCCATCATAACAAATAGGAGCTTAAAAGAAGTGACATAAAGGGGAGTACTTAAAAAGAAAGAGAGAGGTTAGATCTCTTACAAAAATTCGGCAGCCTAACGACGCCACTCAAAACTTCAAAAATGGATTGATGAGAGAGAATAGGGTCTCTAACCACATGAACATAAAAATTACAGTGAGTGTAATATATAATAACATCCCAATAACAAGAAATATGAGCTTTAGAGGGAATGACATAAAAGAGTGTACTTAAAAAGAAAGAGAGGAGTAAGATCCCTTACCTCGGGTCCGACTTGACTCGATCGTTCTTTAATCTCCTGAATAATAAACATGAGTTAATTTATACTTGATTAAGAACCTTTTTAAAGTTCATTATTCCTTTTATATCACATATTTACATGTTATAAACATTATTTAACCATTTAAGTTAATAATGTTTGTTTTGTCGATATTTGGTTCTTAAGTCGAAAGTGGACTTCTTACAATTACATGTTGTTCGTGTGGTCAAAGGTTCATTATATCCAGAATGATATTTATGATTTGGATAGAATATATATCATATATATCCAGCATATACATTTATTTATAATATTACATAATCATTTAGAGGTAAGAAATGAAATGCACCGTTCATGGAGACGGTAAGCCGTACGTACGCATGAACGCTACTTTCATTACTTTGTCATATTAATGAAATTAAAACTAAATGAGAGGTATGTATATTTTAATTCCAGAATTATATTAATCATTTGGATATATAATTCATTATATATATCAATTATATACATGTACTTTTAATAGTACATTACATTTGGGGATAAGAAATGAAATGCACCGTTCATGGAGACGGTAATCCGTACGTACGCATGAACGCTGCTTTCATTTCTATCTCATACTTTATTGGAAAGAAAAAATAATGATATAGAGGTATATTATAATTCTAGTATAACATCATATATAATAACTTTAAATCCATCCTTTACACGTCCCACATATGGCATTAACGAATCACATCACTTTGAGGGAGCGGTAGTCCGCACTTCCTTAAATGAAGATATCGCGTATACCCATAATGGAAGCCATAAAGGTAAGCCACAAATGAAAAATACAGAAGCTTAAGTAAAACATAAACATATTATATATCATATATAAATATAGTGACATCTTAATGGCCACCTTTGAAGGTGTTAAAATAATGTTGAACAATCATCGTTTCGGGTGGCAGAAATTTTCCATCCTCGGAAACAGTATGTTCGTTAACCATTATATGTAGGTGTGTATAAGTGTAGCTCGAATACTTATTATAACAACATCCTAGTATATTTATGATACTGGAGTTGTTACAAAAGAAAAGAATAAAAAGAGTTTAGGGGGTTGGAGAAGCAAAATCAAACAAAAGAACTCAAAGGAAGACATTACCTTAAAATCGGGTAAATCTCTTTGGTTTGAGCTCAAAGGCTTCCTTGGGAAGACTTCTTCCCAAAGTGAGGCTTCAAGGAGTAAGATAGGGAAGTGGAGAGACAAAATGGGCATGGGTTGGCCGATCCAAAGGCTTTGGGAGTGTGGGTAAGGAGGTAGAGGTGGGGGCCTTTTATAAGAGGAGAGGAGGGGTACTCTTGTAAAGTTACAAAATCATAGTTTATTTTCTAAAGAGTTTCCGATCTTAAAGGTCCCACATTGATGTATTTAGAGGATAAGGTGATAAGGGTTCAAAATACACTCATCCAATAGGCTTTGGACATGTGTAGGTCTTAGATATTACATTATCTTTCCATTTTATTTAAATTGTTAAATAATGAGGTCATCGCTGCATCATCATGATGTCATAAATAATTAAATTTATTTAATGTCTAAAAATTATAAAAAAAATACTATGATTTAGTAAATCGTTTTAGCTTTCCAATGACTATTTATAGTCAAACATCTGACTTGTATAACCCCATGTAAAAATTGTTTTACTAAAACATCTCATGTGTGTGTCATTTTTACTTTAACATTAAATAAAAAGATATTATGTCATTTCCCATCCAAAGTGGCTCCATGGGGTCCCCAAGTTGACCCATGGCTTGTCTTGGTCAGTCATGACACAACCAATGAGGGTAGGAAATGTGTCAAGCTCATTTTATTTTATTAAAGCATTATTTTTACCTTAAACTACACTAATTACCTCTAATCGTGATTAAAAACTTAATAAGTTACTATTCACCAAAAAATTATTTTAATCCCATTGAACCACATTTTACTTCTTAATTACAACCATGTATGTTGGATTTTTGAAATTCAAAACACAAAGGTGGCAAAAATTCATTTAAACGGAAAATCAGTTTTTATAAGTACCACTTAGTGGTTTCACTATTCATCGAAAATTGAAGTTTTTCAGAAAATTACCAAAAATTTACCCTAAGCTATATTTGATATTCCGAATTAAAAAATGAAGTCTATTTTACAAAATTCAAAACATATAAGTCACATTAATTAATTTAATAATTAATTCCTGCTGTCAGATCAAATAACGTGTTTTTATGAAACAATAAGTATCAAAAGATTGACACTAGTTTAAGTCCGATTTCAAGGTGAAATTAATTCCAACGACCACTATTGGATTTAATGGTAAAAAATATTCTAATTTTAATTTAAAACCAATTAAAAATATAATCTAATCATATAAATAAATTAGATTAAAAAGAGGTTTTGAATTAAAATACAACATTTTACACTATTCATTAAAAAATGTACTTTATCGGAAAAATACCAAAAATTTACACAAAGTAAATTTTGATGTCCCGATTCATAAGAAGAGTTTTATTTGGTCCAATAGAATGTATAAGAGTGACCAAAACTATATTTAATGACGGTTCTCCATCAAAAGGCGATAAGTGAACCTTTAGTGAAAACTAGGGCATATACGCCTAAAATTGAATTCTTTCTGTATTTTAAGCCTTTATCTTTTATTGGATAAATGTAAAAAAACATTTAAAAACATGTATAATCATATTTTAGTTATTTCTATCCATTCCTACCAATACAACGGCTACATGTTAACTACCATTTAAAATAATATTATTTTATTATTAGAGTGCAACGTAATATTCCCAAGAAACTCGTTGTTGCGTGTTGGGTACACCATCGAGCATAGCGTCCCCTTTAAAGTCATATTAATAATTTATTCACAAATATAGATAAATATGAAAATTTCATATTCTTTATTTACCTGGGGTGTTACATCCTTCCCCCCTTTTGGGAATTGCGTCCTCGCAATTTTAAAATTCCTCTTGGAAACATCCTTGAAAGTCCCACATCGGAACAAGAGTCGGTAAAACAATCACTTTAAAATAAATAAAGATAAGTACAAAGGTCACCCGATTTAACCCATACTAGGATTCCAAGTATGAAAACATGGACATGTAGGAAAAAACAAAGGGTCATGTTCTACTGGAGAGTGATAGAAAACATGTTTAGGAGAAAGTTAACCATAAGAAAATCACAAACTTGTGATGGGTTAAACGGTATTCGATTCCCCAGTATGAAAAGTTAATAGACAACATTTTTGTTTTAAGATACTTTTTATTGAGGAATTTATTCATAAGGAAGCATAATCACTTATCATGTTGACTTTCAACTTTTATTAGATTCCTTACACAAACTCATATTTTCTCCAAAAGACGAGTATTTAGGAAGACTTGTTCACATTAAGAGTACTATAATCAACTTCTAGAGAATCACCTAACCCAAAAAAAAAAGAGAACTATATACTTCCCATGTCTTTAGACTTTAACCAAAACCAAAACCCAAAAGGTTAGTACAAGATCAGATAATCCAGAAAAGGATAACACTTTATAAAAAGAAAATCTATTCTTAATCTCCAAAATTTTCCAACAAAACCCAAATTTCAAAGAGGACCATTCGATAAACAATTTGTCCATAAAATTCTTCAAAGTAAACCAAACTAAGATTTAAACCCAAATATATGAAGGATTTAGTCACATAGTCCTCCAAGTTAAATCGTAACATTTATCTCCAAACAAAATAAGTTGCTCTTAATGTATCGTATTGAAAAGTAATTAACCTAATCACATATCCTCGATGATAGGTTAATCATTTCCATAGAGAACCCAAAATAAACTTACACTTGATTCCTAAAATCATCCAACTAAACGGAATCAGTCAAACTAACCAGGGACTTCACGTAGTCCAATGGTAGGTGATAAATACCAGTTGCACTTTGGTTGTGGGTTTGATTCCCGCAGCTTTGTCCGACGCGACGGGTTGTCACACGGTCTACGTGTTTTCCTTTTTCCAAAACAATATAATTCTTAAAACATCCCTCAAAATGAGATAAAATCTTCAAAAATTATCATAACATATTTTAACCTCAAGTTTATCTCATTCCTTTCATTTTCCATCATATCATAGAGTAACCCATAATTACCTAAAAAGTAAGGATCATATAAACCCTAATGGTTACCTTAATAATTATTACCTGAATTTCCACACCGAGTTGGCCATCTAGTACAAGATGCATTAGATAACTCACCAAGGTTGAAGTGGTTGATCATGACTCCTTGATAGTTGGTTTAGAACAACCATGAGATTCCTCATTGAATCCCCCATCTCATCCAGTCTCTTAATCATAGAACCACCATAGTTTCCTTCAAACCCATTTTCACTTTGGTGCCTTCTAGATCCAGCCATTTACTAAAACCAAAAAGGCCAGTGTGAGTATATCAACATAACCATCATGTACTAATGAGGAAGGTAAACACTAAGATATACTTACTCATTAACTTTATCTAAAACTAGGACTCTTTCTGAAATCCTAACCATTATGGTAATGTCACTTATGCTTAAAGAATACCCTAACCTCTAAAGTTATCTAAACCGACCTTTGATACCAACTATAAGGCCCTAGCCTTAATCCTTACTTAAAATTGAATTAAATGAATAATTCACATTGAGGATCTTTTCAGGTTTAGAGTTTTAGAGAATTAGGACATAAATATTACATCTCAAAAGATTACAAAGTAGTCGCTTCTACAAAATTTCCATAAAATAAAAACTCTTAAAAAGAAACATGTATAGTTCCATGTTTTAGGTAGCATGACTTCCCCTTGATCCCATCCTTGACCCTATTCCACGCTAAGTCCTGTGAAAAACATTTCAAAAAAACTTGGTATGAGCATAAAAAGCTCAGTAAGGGATACACAAAGAATGAAAACTATTAGTTTTTCAAAACAACAAGTAAACCATGTATACTTTATCAAAGTAATACTTTTCACCTTCATGAGGTAGTAAAAACTCTTCACTGAAAAAAACTATCATTACTTACCTTTTTGTAACCAAAGGATTACCATAAAACCCATATAAAGAACACATAACATATATAAAGGTAACTTGGGACATAAACATACTTAAGTGGAATAACCATACGGTCGAATTCCACACATATCACTTAATGGAAAATATAAACATTTCAATAACAATATTTCATTTTCAATCACAATAAATAATTCCCAGATATTGAATTAATCAATCCATTTTCAAAAACCATTTAAAAGAGATTTTTGAATCAAAGTGTCCCATACCACTATGAATCTTTTAATGGAATATTAATGTCCATATAAATAAATACGGAAAACCATTTTGAAAAAATGGACATTAAAGATAAAGATTTTGAATAATAAATCTTTAAAACATTTAAAATGATATTTTTGTTAAAGAGTTTTTAACAAAATGAGAGACTCTTGAATACAAATAATAGCAGAATAAAATTTAATCCGAACTATATAATATAATGAGAATAAAAGTATTCATGATATAATATGTCAAAGGATAGTATACACACCATATAAGAGTGAATTGGTGCATAACAACAATGAAGTCTCAAAAGAAATGTAAAATGAGATGAAATCCATTATAAAGAAGGTATCATTAAATTAAGGATAAACCAATCTCATAATTATGTGTGACAAATATAAATACACCCAATATAAGTGGATATTTAGTGTAAAACAATCAAACGTTATTCACACATATTAAAAGGATGACATATTCAATAACTACATGTTGAACCCAAAGAAATCGAAATTGGGTTAAGAAGTTCCCTTGACAGCCTAACGGCGTCACATCAAAATGAATTGATGAGAGATAAAAAAACTATCTCATCACTTGGACATAAAATTTACATCCATAAGGATATATGAGAAAATATCCCAACATAACAATATGTACATTAAAAGTCCCAACAAAAGAAGTCTTTTAAAAAAAGGAGGGTGAAAGGTTCCCTTACCGACTTGGGTATCTTTCGAAACATACGACCCGTGAAAGAAGGACAATACATCATTGATGTAAATACTCATAAATGAAGGAATATTACACAATGAGTAAAATAATGGTCAGTACATACACCACTCAAAGGAAATTGTGGCAACTGTAGCATAAATCTCACGGGAATAAAAGTGAGATGAAAAATCACTTACGAAAACTCGGCAGCCTAACGACGCCACTTAAAACATCCAAAAATGGATTGATGAGATCAAATAGGGTATCTCATAACATTACAACAAAATTTACAGCAAGAGTAATATGAAATAACATCCCCCATCATAACAAATAGGATCTTAAAAGAAGTGACATAAAGGGGAGTACTTAAAAAGAAAGAGAGAGGTTAGATCTCTCACGAAAATTCGGCAGCCTAACGACGCCACTCAAAACTTCAAAAATGGATTGATGAGAGAGAATAGGGTCTCTCATCACATGAACATAAACATTACAGTGAGTGTAATATATAATAACATCCCAATAATAAGAAATACGAGCTTTAGAGGGAATGACATAAAAGAGTGTACTTAAAAAGAAAGAGAGGAGTAAGATCCCTTACCTCAGGTCCGACTTGACTCGATTGTTCTTTAATCTCCTGAATAATAAACTTGAGTTAATTTATACTTGATTAAGAACCTTTTTAAAGTTCATTATTCCTTTTATATCACATATTTCCATGTTATAAACATTATTTAACCATTTATGTTAATAATGTTTGTTTTGTCGATATTTGGTTCTTAAGTCGAAAGTGGACTTCTTACAATTACATGTTGTTCGTGTGGTCAAAGGTTCATTATATCCAGAATGATATTAATGATTTGGATAGAATATATATCATATATATCCATCATATACATGTATTTATAATATTACATAATCATTTAGAGGTAAGAAATGAAATGCACCGTTCATGGAGACGGTAAGTCGTACGTACGCATGAACGCTACTTTCATTTCTTTGTCATATTAATGGAATTAAAACTAAATGAGAGGTATGTATATTTTAATTCCAGAATTATATTCATCATTTAGATATATCATTCATTATATATATCCATTATATACATGTACTTTTAATAGTACATTACATTTGGGGATAAGAAATGAAATGCACCGTTCATAGAGACAGTAATCCTTACGTACGCATGAACGCTAGTTTCATTTCTATCTCATACTTTATTGGAAAGAAAAAATAATGATATAGAGGTATATTATAATTCCAGTATAACATCATATATGATAACTTTAAATACATCCTTTACACGTACGACATATGGCATTAACGAATCACATCACTTTGAGGGGGCGGTAGTCCACACTTCCTTAAATGAAGATATCGTGTATACCCATAATGGAAGCCATAAAGGTAAGCCACAAATTAAAAATACAGAAGATTAATTAAAACCTAAACATATTATATATCATATATAAATATAGTGACATCTTAATGGCCACCTTTTAAGGTGTTAAAATAATGTTGAACAATCATCGTTTCGGGTGGCAGAAATTTTCCATCCTCGGAAACAGTATGTTCGTTAACCATTAGATGTAGGTGTGTATAAGTGTAGCTCAAATACTTATTATAACAAAATCCTAGTATATTTATGATACTATAGTTGTTACAAAAGAAAAGAATAAAAAGAGTTTAGGGGGTTGGAGAAGCAAAATCAAACAAAAGAACTCAGAAGAAGACATTACCATAAAATCGGGTAAATCTATTTGGTTTGAGCTCAAAGGCTGTCTTGGGAAGACTTCTGCCCAAAGTGAGGCTTCAAGGAGTAAGAGAGGGAATTGGAGAGACAAAATGTGCAGGGTTTGGCCGAGCCAAAGGCTTTGGGAGTGTGGGTAAGGAGGTAGAGTTGGGGGCCTTTTATAAGAGGAGAGGAGGGGCACTCTTGTAAAGTTACAAAATTTTACTTTATTTTCAAAAGCGTTTCGGATCTTAAAGGTCCCACATTGATTTATTTCTAGGATAAGGTGATAAGGGTTTGAAATACACTCATCCAATAGGCTTTGGACATGTGTAGGTCTTAGATATTACATTATCTTTCCATTTTATTTAAATTGTTTAATAATGAGGTCATCGCTGCATCATCATGATGTCATAAATAATTAAATTTATTTAATGTCTAAAAATTATAAAAAAAATTACTATGATGTAGGAAATATTTTTAGCTTTCCAATGACTATTTATAGTCAAATATCTGACTTGTATAACCCCATGTAAAAATTGTTTTAGTAAAACATCTCATGTGTGTGTCATTTTTACTTTAACATTAAATAAAACAATATTTATGTCATTTCCCAACCAAAGTGGCTCCATGGGGTCCCCAAGTTGACCCATGGCTTTTCTTAGTTGTCAATGACACAACCAATGAGGGTAGGACATGTGTCAAGCTCATATTATTTTATTAAAGCATTAATTTTACCTTAAACTACACTAATTACCTCTAATCGCGATTAAAAACATAATAAGTTACTATTCACCAAAAAATTATTTTAACCCCATTGAACCAAATTTTACTTCTTAATGACAACCATGTATGTTGGATTTTTTAAATTAAAAACACAAAGGTGGCAAAATTTCATTTAAACGGAAAATCAGTTTTTATAAGTACCACTTAGTGGTTTCACTATTCATCGAAAATTGAAGTTTTTCAGAAAATTACCAAAAATTCACCCTAAGCTATATTTGATATTCCGAATTCAAAAATTAAGTCTATTTTAAAAAATTCAAAACATATAAGTCACATTAATTAATTTAATAATTAATTCCCGCTGTCAGATCAAATAGCGTGTTTTTATGAAACAATAAGTATCAAAAGATTGACACTAGTTTAAGTCCGATTTCAAGGTGAAATTAATTCCAACGACCACTATTGGATTTAATGGTAAAAAAAATTCTAATTTAACTTTAAAACCAATTAAAAAGATAATCTAATCATATAAATAAATTAGATTAAAAAGAGGTTTTGAATTAAAATACAACATTTTACACTATTCAGTACAAAATGAACTTTATCTGAAAAATACCAAAAATTTACACAAAGTAAATTTTGATGTCCCGATTCTTAACAAGAGTTTTATCTGGTCCAATAGAATGTATAAGAGTGAACAAAACTATATTTAATGACGGTTCTCCATCAAAAGGCGATAAGTGAACCTTTAGTGAAAACTCGGGCATATACGCCTAAAATTGAATTCTTTCCATATTTTAAGCCTTTATCATTTATTGGATAAATGTAAAAAAACATTTAAAAACATGTATAATCATATTTTAGTTATTTCTATCCATTCCCTCCAATACAACGGCTACATGTTAACTACCATTTAAAATAATATTATTTTATTATTAGAGTGCAACGTAAGATTCCCAAGAAAATCGTTGTTGCGTGTTGGGTACGCCATCGAGCATAGCGTCCCCTTTAAAGTCATATTAATACTTTATTCAAAAATATAGATAAATATGAAAAATTCATATTCTTTATTTACCTGGGGTGTTACATAACTCATTTACAAATATCAATCCATATTACTAAAAAAACAGAAAAAATAACTCCCCAACATCATTTTATAAATTATATAGTTTTTATTAAAACTAATATATAAACCCTAGTGTTCTTAATTTGATATCCAAAGGATGTTTCTCTAAGAGAAGGTAGTCATCATAACAAATCTATTTATTTTTATTAATAATTTTTACAACATAAATTTTGTATTAACACTTCCAGTATAACAACACCAGTGTCTCCCTTATAATAATATGTTATTATGATGATTTTATAATATATATCCAGCTATTTCTCTGTAAAATAGGAAACAAATCCATCACTCGTATGAATGGCGGACTACAACCTTACAAACCCATGCAATTTACTTTCCATAACCGAATTACATGTATAGTAATGATGAAAGAAATAATGAATATATATAATACATTTACATGATATTAATTCTCTAAAATTATTATACCATCCATTTTCTTACCATTTCACCCATTAAAGGAATGATATTGTCACTCGTGTGTATGTATATCCTACCATCTCCTCAAAGTAATGTGATTCATTTTCCATGTACAACTTTCAAGAATGGTTAAAAAATGTATATAATGTGTAAATATTATATTTATAACATTAATATCATTCTGTTGATGTTTTTAATATATACTATACCAAATAACTACAACTTTCATAACAAAACTCTCTTGAGAAAAAAAGAATATTAACACCCAAAACAATATTAATAATAAAATATTCTTAACAAATTTGTGGTAAGATGTTATAATAGGATCATATATGAGAAATTATAAATATTAATATGGTTATAATAAAAAGTAAAAAAATACCTAAAGCTTTTATACATCATGTTAAATGATATTCATCTAATGGAATGTGTGAGGTAATATATTTTTTCTCAATTTCTTTTCATTGAGACATATTGTAATGTTATGCATCAAATTTCTTTTATATGGTGTATATAATTCAACTTAAACATATAAAATAAAAAATTTCTTCATACATAATTGTTTTTTAAGTTTCATTTTGAAATATTTTATCTAATTGGGTTTGACTTCATAGTTACCCAGTGGTAAGGAATTTTATTACTAAATTTCTTTTCATTAAATTATATTACTTGGTAATTGTCTTTGATATTATAAGATTATTTGTGAAATCTATTTTTATAATATTTAATTTTATTTTAAAATTTTATATGGATTTATATTTGAAACACATAATTACTTATTTGATTAATTCTCACTTTAACATTATGGTCATTGTATGGGTTTATCTCACAATAGCATTTTAATCAAAAAAAATTATGATTGAATTTATATTGAAAGAAATTATTTTATACTTTTATAATAAAACAAATAATTTTATTATTCTCTAGTTATTAATTATTTTTTAAGTAACAATACTATTTTCGTTTCTTTTCACTTAAAATTACTGATAACTATTTTTCAATAATATTCAAATTTATTTTCTTCTTGGTCGAAAATATATTTTATTCAAAATAAAATTTTTCTAAGAATTTTTTTAAAATGTTTTTAGTATTCTCATATGATATTTAATATAATTTTTACCCAAGATAAGATTTCAAAAAAATAAAATGGAACATTCCTGTCATTTTCTAAAAAAACAATCATTTTTTAATTTTCTTACAAAAATATTAAAGGAATGTTTGTTTTAACATACACAGCAAGAACTAAAGTTTTCCACCATCATGAACACTCATTAATTTAAATATTATTTAAAATTTTAAATGTTTATTTTCAAAAAAAATTATATTCCTAATTTTTGGAAATATTTAGTTTTTAAAAGTTATTTTAAAAGTAAAAATGGGTATTTTCCTCAAGAATTTTATTAATTTTATTTTCATGGTATTTCTTTTTTTCGATGAAAAAAACCCTTTATTGTACTTATAACCCACTTGGGTTATGATGTATTTGTTCCAACCATATTCTTTCTATTGATATATTATGATCAGTTTTTTTGGGGAAAGTATTAACTTTCAATTTCTTTATTATTTTTGTATTCATTAACTCTTCACCGAAACATTAAATTTATTATGATCATTAAACATTACATTTATATTAAATATAAATATTATTTGTATCATAGATATTTATATTTCCTAAAACTTATACAATATTTTCATACAGTGTTTACTTTTCACATTATTTGAAAAGCTGGGAAAATATTGATAAATTAGTATCTATCACTCAATATGGTTATTTATGGATTAGAAATAATGATTAATGAATAATATCGATCATCTGATATATAAGGAATTATTTGGAAATGTAGTTATGGGTGGGTCCCAACATTATATAGATCTTTGATGTATCGTTTAGCTCATAAGATGAATCAGTTGGCTATCCTTATTTAAATTATTTTTGGGTATACCAAGCCATCAATTAGACTTTATTAGCACAATATCTTTATGGTATAGATATAAAAATTTATGAGATAATGATTTACAATATTAATCATTTCCTTCATTCATAATTCATTTATTATTATCCATTATATTATTTCACTGATATTATCTATGGATGCATTGTGTAATAAAGTTATTGGTTAAATGGTATGTGTGTCCAGTTATTTAACATTATGTATTAATTATGCCTTATCTAATAATGATAGTCAGGTTATTGATTAAATTATTTTTTTCTTCAGATATTTACCTTTCCAAATTGATTATTCCTTATTAATTCATGATAGCTTCTTATGTACATAACCATTATTAAGTATTTGAGTTCACCATTATTTTATTCTTTTTCTATGATGTGAAGATGAATCTGTTGAATGAGTTTCAAGTATTTTGATATTTTTCTATTGTTATGATTTATATTAAATAATAAATTTAAAATTGGTATCATGTATGTATGTGGATCTCTAAAAATTCTAAACTGATTGGTCCCCTAGGATTTGACCCCTTGTTTTTATGCCAATTTAATAAAGTGTCCACTATCTCTAGGATACTTGAGTCGGGGTCATCATTATTGGTATCATAGTAGGTTTAGTAGAAGCATTGGGTAGTAGATAAAATAAAACATATATTAGATAATACAAAATAATGATAGAATTTGAGGATAATTATATAAGAACATCCTAATGTTTTGGTAAGGTAGAGGTTGTGTGGGTTTCCTAAAAATAATTATATCTATAGATATTACATTTAGTTGTGGTTCTAGAATAGTTTTACTTAGGGGAAATAAATTTGAAAATGGAACATTTGGATTTGACTTGATCATCAACTAGCGCATGAAAATGGGCCTTACTATACACTTGGATTTACATTCATGAAGGATATTCTAAGGATAATACAATTTTTTTAAAAATAAACCATTATGAAGGAGATGAAAATGATGATACCCCCGAAGATACATGGTTTATGATTCTATGGTTAACAATGAATAAATTTTTGATTTAAGTTATGTATTTAAACAGATTTATAATTATACATTATGATTTAAAATTCATAATGTTATGAAATAATTCAGTTTATTCTCTTATTTAAAAATGGTTCTTGAAATAAATAATATTATTAATAATTTTGGAAATTTAGAGAGTTACCTATTGAGTATGACAATATTGTTGGTATTGGATATGAGGATATCATAGCTATATTAATAATCTTACTCAAGTAATGATCAATAACCACACCCAAATTGAGTAACATATAATTCCTCACCATGCTTATCCTATATTGGATCACTTCATACAATATAATCCCCATTAATTTAATGGGGCTACTAATCTTATGGTAGTTAACCAATGGATTATGTAACTTAAAAAGACATTTCTATAATTGGGATGAAATTAAACAGAAATTGTGATTCGTGATAAATATATTAAATTAATAAAATTTAGAGAAAATAATTCATCATTTGAGTTAAGTATAAAACCACCCCCAGTACCTATTTTTTATGATATTATTGGGGAAAAGAGTAAAAACAACCGATGTATGGAGAATGTTGTCTTCAAATTTATGATGTAACTATTTTACATGAACACATTTATTTATTTCAAGAAAAATTACCTGGACATCCATAGGATCATGAAGTTGAGTTCTCCATTGATTTAATCCTTATTGAAAAACCTATATCAATGACTCCCTATAGAATATCTACTCTAGAACTAGTGGAGTTAGAGAAACCGCGAGAGGATCCGTGTAATAAGGGATTTATTTTCCCTAGTGTTTTTACATGGGGACCCCATTTCATTTAAAAATAAATAAATATGGATCCAAGAGGCTGTGCATTGATTATAGGGAAATAAATTCTATTAAAATAAATAACATTTATCATGTTCATCCCATTTATGACTTATAAAATAAACTTCATAGAGGCAAATAATTTTCAAAGAACGACCTTCATTATAGTTATCGTTAATTTCCAGTAAATAAGGAATAAATTCTGAAGATAACATTCTGAATGTGGAATAGACATTATGAGTTTAAAACAATTCTATTTTCACTAAATAATGTACCATCATATTTTATGGATTATAATGAATAGATTATTCAGGGAATATCCTAATTATTTTGATTTGGAATTCATTAATGACATCATGGTGTATTCTAAATGCTATAAGGACCATGAGAATCACTTGAAGATCATTCTTGAGACTATTATAAGAAAGGAGTTTTATGATAAATTTTATAATTGTGATTAATGTCTTCAGAAAGTCTCTTTTATAGGCCATATTATCTTTAAGTATGGAATATCAGTTTATCCAATGAAGATAAAGGTGGTAAAGAAATATCCTACATGAGCAAACATAACTGAGGCGTGTAGTTTCCTTGGGTTGGTAGGTTACAATAAGTGATTCATTCATAATTATTCATATTTTTATAACCCAGTATCCAATATTTCACATAAATAGGTTATGTTTATATGGAGAAATGAATGAGAATAATGATTAGAATATTTTAGTAAGAGATTGGTAAATTATTCGATTTTTACCATACCATCAGGAAATGGTTTATTTTTTATATATAGTGATGAATCAAATAAGGGACTTGGTTGTGTCCTTATAATATGATTATGTGATTGCATATGTATGGGGGTAGTTAAAGACTCATGAACAGAACTATCTAACCCATGATCTTGATTTCGAGGTAGTAATATTTTCTTTGAATATATACGGAAATTTTATTTATTGTAATAGATGTGTGATATTCATAGGACAAAGTAGACTACAATACATATTTTCACATAAAGATATTAACAAAAGACAAATATGATGAATCTATCCAATCAAGGATTATTATTTTTCAATACACTACCACCCAAGGAAGGAAAATCAGGCAGTGGATTCATTAAGCTACAAGGATCATGGAGTTCTTACCAAAATCGGGATTGAGAGGGATCCTATGTTCAAGATTATAATAAATATGGATATGGAAATTATTAATGAAGGGTATACATCACTCCTTTATTAAATGATTATGAAACCATTTTTATTATAAAAATTAAAAAGTTCACAGTATAATGATGATAATTTTTAGAATAAAATTAAAGATGTAGATGAAGGGAATTTGATGGAGTTAATTTGTGAAGATGACATTCTAATATTTGAAAAGGGATTATGTTCTCCATCCTTACATGAGATGAAAATATAACTGTTTGAACATTTCAAAAGATCCAATTCCTCTATACACATTGGTTGCAACATGATGTATAGGTATTTGATGGAACATTTCTTGTGGGATTAAATGATGTGTGTAATCACTGATTATGTGTCCATATGTTTACATTGTCAATAAGTGAAGACTAATAGACAATATCCAAGAGGAGACATGAAACCTATTTAGATTATAATATGGAAATGTGGTGAAATTACTATATACTTTTTCATAGGAAATCCAAAGACTCAATGATGTAATGATTCAACATTGTCTATTTTTGATGTCCAAGATAAATCTATACATTTCCTCCCTATAAGAGTATATTTTACTTCTTGAGAAAGTCATGAGGATCTAAATTATTTGTTTTTTAAGACTTCCTTGAGAACATATTTTGATTATTTTTTTTATCATAATCCCAATTTAACATTTAATTTCTATAAGATTTTTAGAATTATCTTGATATTGAGTTTCATTTGAGAACTTCCTACCTTCCTCAATCTTATGGATAGTTCAGAAGGACATTTCAAACATTGCAAGAAATATTGAGGTCATTATCACTTGAATGTCTTGGTGTGTGGCATCAATATTTAGCATTGGAATATTTTTCAGACAATAATAGTTTCCATTAAATTATTCAAATGGATTCATATGAATCATTTTATGTGAAGATAATTCATATTCAAAATTAATAGGATGAAGTTGGTGAATGGAAATTTGTAGGCATAGAACTTTCCAAAGAGATAATGATAAAGGTAAAAAATATTAAGGCTTATTTTAAAGAATTTAAACGAATAAAAAAGAGTTATGAAAATAATCAGAGCAATGATTTAGAATTTCAAGTGAGATATCATGTTTTATTTAATGTATCTCCATGTAAGGGATTTATATATTTTGATAATAATGGAAAATTTAGCCTAAGGTACATCTGACCTTTTGAAGTTCTTGAAAGGATTTGAGTTGTGGATTACTGGTTTTAAATTTCACCAAACCTCTCTAAATTAAATTATGTGTTCAATATATAATTTTTTTCTTAAGTACTTTCATGAATCAGTGAATGCACTCATTTCTAAAGAAGTATAATTAAAACCTGATATATCTTACTTTGAAGATCCTATCTATGTTATTGGTACTAAAGAGAATGTATTGAAGAATCAGATGAATCAGTAGGTAAAATTAATTTGGAGAAACAATAAAATTGAGGAATAAACATGGGAACAATAGGATGTTATGATTAAGAACCACCCTCACTTCTTTATAAAGTGATATCCCTGAAAATTTTGAGGATATAGTTTTTGTAGGAGGTAATCTTTTAGCACCTGAGCCTCAAATGTAGTAAGAAAATATTATATTTTAATAAAACTATAATAAAATGAACATTTTAATATTTAATGAAATAAAAATTCAAATTTGATATGATGAAAATCGATTTTGAACTTACTTGGTCAAAATAAGACTAACAATGAATTTATCATATTTACCTTAGAAACAATATTTTATAAATAATTGAAAATGTAGTGTTTAAAATTTACCTATTTTATTTATAATAAATTAAAATAATATTAATAATTAAAACTTATTAAATATACATTTTATATAAATATGTTTAATAATATTTTGGTGTAAATAGAAATATTTTTCAGAAAACTCATTATTTTTTTAAAATTCTTTGTTTCAAAAGGCATAATGTCTATCCATTTTAGTTAATTAAAATAATATTTAATGATGCATGGTTTTAAATAAATTAATATATTATATAATTACAACTATTAAGTAATATAAATATAATTATTATTACTAGTAATATAATTAATATATTATCATATTATTCTTGAATAATGAATTTCTTAAAAAAATGATTTTCAACGCATTTTGCGGGATTATTTTTAAATTAAAATTTTAAAATTTTATAAGTTTAATATAATACAATTGATTATATATTTTCAATAAAAAAATTAATATTTTTTAATTAGTGACACTTAATTTTTGTTCAAAATGAATAGTAAAAATCATAAAAATTAATTACTCTATTTAAGGATAAAACAGGTTTACCGGGGGGAGGAGGTTAACCCAAAAGTTAAGGACAAGTTTAAAAAAAAACATTGAAAAATATTGTTGGATTAAAATATTTCTACATTATCCTTCTTAAAACAAAATATGAGGTCATTGGGAATAAGTTTTCTAGTAAATGACTATCATTTTAATTTTTTTGGAAATTTCCATGTAGTTTCCAAGAAGGATCCCTTTCCGTACTTATAAAAAGGTAGTTCATCCCCTCACCTACTAACAACTCAAAAGCCATATGTATTGATAAAAACATTCCTAAATCCATCCAAAAAATACTTATCCATGTTATATTTTTTATTTTCTTCACAAAAGTCTAACCCTATGGTCCATAAGAAAAGATCCAAATGAGGTTTCTCTAAGAGAGGGGAATCATCCTAACATAGCTCTATCTTTTTCATTCATATTGTACCACATTTAATTACATCTTAACACTTAAAATATAATAACACCAGTATCTAAAAAAAATTATATTTTATTATTTTTGTTGAATAATATTTATATATATCTTTATCCATCAAATGGGAAACAAATCCATCACTCATGTGTACGACAGACTATCGCCTCATGAAATGATGTCACTATTTTTCACCACCAAATAACATGGATAGTAATTATTATGGAAGTAATGAACATATATAATATATATGAAATGATATTAATTACTTAAAATTAATATACAATTAATTTCATTTCACCATTACCAGTTAATGGAATGATATCATTGCTCGTGCGTACGTACGACATACAGTCTCCACGAAGCAATGCAATTCATTTTCCATGTACAACTTTCATGAATGGTTATAAAACTTTATATAATGAGAAATTATGATAATTATAATATTAATAACATCCATGATATTATGTAAATATATCGTATATACAAGAAAAAAATATTCATGACAAAACACGCATGAGAAACCAAGGCAATTAACACTCAAAAAAGTGGAAATATTAAAATATTGTTAATAAATTGGTGGTAAGATGTTATAAGAAGATAATATATGATATTATAATTATTAATATGGTATATTATAAACTATTAAATTTCTTAAAACCATTATATTTTATTTTAAATCTTGTTCAACTAAAGGAAGGCATGCAGTAAGGGATTTCATCTCAATATATTTTCATTGAATCATATTGTAATGTTATGAGCCTAATTTCTTTTCTATAGTGTGTATTATTACCATTTATCATTTAATATCATGATTAATTCATAATTCATGGTATAATATATTTAAATTATAATTATTTCATCCTAGGTAGATGGCATGAAATTTAACAGGTGGTAAGAAATTTCATAATTGAATTTCTTTTCATTGGGTAACATTACTTCTTCATCATATTTGACATTATAATATAATATGTTTAATTTATTTTGATTATTTTATTTTTTAAATAAATTATTTTATGTTTATTTTAAATTAAATCACATAATTTCTTCTTTTATTAATTCTCACTTCAACATTGTGATCTTTTTAAGAGTTTATTTCACAATATTAATTTAATCAAGATTGTTTATGCTTGAATTTACATTAAAAGAAAATGATTTGATAATTATATAATAAAACAATTTAATTTTATTATCATATTTTAATTCCTTAATTTTTAAAGTAATAGTACCATTTTCATCTCTTTGGTACTTAAAATGAATGAGAAAATGTTTTCAAGAAATTTTGACATTATTTCTCTATTCGGTCAGAAATAATTTTTCTTCCAAATCCATATTTTATAAAAATGTTTTATAGAATATTTTTAATATTATCATATTAGGTTTTACATTATATTTTAACCATTATTGTGTTTGTAAAAAAACTTTTTAATGAATCTTTGGGTAACATACCAAAAAGAAGGTCTTATTTTCATTTCGTACAAAAAAATTGAAAAGAATATTTATTTTAATGCACCCAACATGAACATAAAATTCCCACATCTATGAACAATCATCACATTGAATATTAATTTACATTATTATAGGTTTATTTTTTTAAACCCTAATATTCTATAACGTTGAGGTTTTAAAATCTTTTTCAAAGTAAAAAAAGATATTTTTCCGCAAGAATGTTTTTAATGACCATTTCATTGAATTTACATTCATAAATGACAATAACAATATATTTTACTTATACTATATTGGTAATATATTGTATTGACACTATACTTATTCTTTCTCTATATGGATTATGGTCATTGTTACAAAAGAATGTATTCAAATTATTGATTAATTTTATAATAATTATCTTTTCCATGAAACATTTAGTTTCTTGTGAGCATTAAATAATAAATTTATATTAAATATAAAAATTAATTTTATCATGGATATTATTATTTCATAAACCAGTAAAAAAATTTTACATACACTATTTCCTTTGAAATCTATCTGAATATCTTGGGAAATAATGATAAATCAGTATCATTTAATTAATAACGATATTTGTTGATAAGACATAATGATTCATCAATTAAATAAATTACTTGATATATGAGGACTGATTTGGGAATGAATTTATGGGTGGGATTGAATTATATATCCACTGAATGCATCATTAGTCTCATGAGATGAATTAGTTGGAAAGCCTTATTTAAATAGGGTTTTTATATACCTACCCATCGAATAAAATTTCTGGAATAATGTCTTGACTGTATGAATATAATGAGTTCTATGATCATCACATGTAATATTAATAATTTACGCAATTATTAATTACATTATTATTATACATGATATAATTCAATAGTCATCATCCTTGGATTCATTTTTTTGATAATTTTATCAATTAAATGACATGTATATTCTGGTATTTAAATTTCCATGTTAATTATGCCTTATCTAATTATGATACTCATGTTATTAATTAAATAAATTATTTTTTTCAATTATTTACCTTTACATGTTGATTATTCCTCATTAATTCGTGATAAATTTCTATATACGTAAACCTTATATATAATTTGAGCACACTAATATTTTTTTCCTTCCCCAAGATATGAAAATGGATCATTTGAATGAGTTTCAATGATTCCAATATTTATCCTTTTTTATATTTATATTTTATCCCCAATTTAAAGTGGTTATCATGAATGTATATGGTGCTCCAAGACTATTAAACTGCTTAGTCCTTTGGGTTTTAACCCCTTATATCTATGACTATGTAATAAATGGGATAAACAACTCTTGGCTATATAGAAGTCAGGTTAATTATAAGAACCTTTTCATAAAACCTTGGAACATCAAAATAATTTTAGAAAAGATATTATAAAAGTTATTTACATTCTTAATTGATGATTTCATTGAATAAATTCAATGAATAAACCATATGAGATGTGGATTAATAACCATTAGAACTCATGAAAAGATTGAGAGTGTTTATAAGACCCTATTTTATTATTATTTAAAGGAGACACTTATGTAAATTTGATTATCATTCCAGTGAATGTATTTTTCTTCATTATACACTCAAATGAAGAAGTTAAAAATTTTATTGAAAGAAACTAATGAAAAATTTGCATGGTTTTTATTTTATTTTCTTAGAAGATAATGGTAGTTTCTTTATAAAATTACCATTTAATGATGATACTGATGGGACTCAAAAAAGGACATAATGATTAATAAGGCACAAAAACTAATGATATTAAAGATTTAAATAATTGAAATATTTATTTCTAAGATTCAAATAATGAGAAATTCATAGTAAATGGTGGATCATTATTTGGAAAGCATTGAAAATATGTATATACAGGAAAGATTATTTGAGACAAAAGTAGGTGAATTTAAACATGAAGGTATTTTTAGAATTCCAATCACACAAGCCTATATTCACAGGCTGAAAATATAATTTTTCTAGAGTGTTTGTAATATAAGGATTAAATTTTATTAGAGAAGAAAAAATAAATAAGGTTGAGAAAAATAAAAAATGGTGGTTAGTGTCACATCCCATGAAGATATATCTAATTGGGATAAAATGGGTTTTCTATGATATGATTAATAAAAGATGATAAGTAGTATGGAACAAAGATCATGTAGTTTATAAGGGATATACTCAAAATTAATGGTATTGATTTTCATGATACTTTTTTCCTATAATTGTTTTTGAAATGAAATAAATTCTCTTTTTATTTATTATTAATTATAAAAAATGTTTTCTAAATTGAATATAAGTTAGTATTCCTTAATGGATATCCTTAAGATGATGTATAAATTGAAAAAATAGAGGGATTTATTCTTGAAATTGATGGTTCTCATGAGTTCTAGTTGAAGAAAGATATTTATGGAATTAAATAATCACTATGAAAATGTTATTTAATGTTAGGTACAATGCTGAAGAGTGAAAAATTCAAAAGAGTTAAGGTGGATAACAATATCCATATCAAGGAGAGTAATACTAATTCATTAAATTTTATAATGAATGTTGATGATGTTATGTTTTTTAGGAATTAAATGGAACATTTTGAAGTATTTGATAACTAAATAAAGAATCATTTTAAAACTTCAATGATCAGTGAGATGAAACACTAATGAGGTTTTCAAGGGGTGAATATACTGAACAATATCTGTCCTAAAAAAGAAAAATAACCTCATTTTTTGCATGATTTTTTTGAATAGAAAATATAATAGAAGTATATATTTCTATTTCCATTAAGACTTAATTGACATGGGTGAAAAGGGAAAGATTATGATTCAAAATAATATTTTAAGGTATATCAAAATGTTTCTCTACTTCATATAATAGTTATCATACATTGTGTTTGTTATTACAATAGTTTTACAACTTTAAAGAAACTAGAAGGAGTTACACTTATTATAGAAAAGAATATGTTTCATTATATAAAAGGTGTGAGGACATATGTTTTTTGAGTTGTAAATTTAAGAAGGATTTTGAATTTTAAATTACTGGATGGGTCAAGTATTGACCAGAGATTCAAAATGAGAATTAAAAGTATGGAATTCCTATAAATAATGTCTTTATACATGTAATGAGGTTGAGTTTCTAACTCATAATTTGCAAGAGTGTCTTGGGGGTTCAAGACCCAATCATGATGTTTTGGAAAGGTGTACCTAAAAGAGCATGGTTTGTGAATAGTTAATGCTAACATCTAGGATCAGTGTACATGCCATTTTTTATAGGAGAATGGTTTGAGAAACCATGTGTAATGCTAAAGTAAACCATGAAGGGGATATACAATTTCTGTAGAAACATTACACGATTAGTGCAATGTTTGAATCTTAATGTACTTCAACCATGTGATGCTGGGTGTTCCTCATAGTGTAGATGCAAACTATTGGTGAAAGATTTATTAAACCATGTTCTGCAACCATGTAAGATGAGGGGCCAATATAGGACCAACCGCACAATTGATGCACGGTTTGGAAAACCAATTGACCAAACTATACAGCTCATTAAAGTGTGGAAAATTATTGTTTCCACCTGAAACCCTTAAATGGGTTAACACTATTTTATTTCCCCTTTCTCCACTATAGGAACTACCCTCTTTATCCATTCTCAATGAGAGTTCTCCCTCATTCTTGGCTGGAATCAGATGTCTTCAGGTGCATTAGAAGCCTTGACGTAAGACTTCGACTATATTATCCTCTATTAAATTCTTCTCCATATTCATAAAATTATTGGTTATATCGTTATCAATTTCTGTCATAATTCATCCAGATCATGGTGGAATCCGATATTCTATATGAGTATTTTACTCTATATTGGAAGAGGGAGACCCAAGATGTCATCTTCATTTCACAGTGTGTCGTTTCATCGATGTACATCATCACAATGAATTTATAAATCTTTTGATAATAAGTAAAATTTATTAAACAGATATTTGGTTCCATTTATTAGGGATTATTCATGTCTTGAGGTGGGGAATATGTTTTCACATGTTAGCAAGTTCTATGTTGATGTTATGGGGTGATGGGTTTGGACGGTATGATTTTGGGCATTACGCATTTTTTAAATAAAATGATTCATTAAATTAAATCATTGGGTATTAATTAATTAATTATAATGTGGTAATAATTAATTTTATATGCCGGTTTTTTAGTGAGATAGGACCCAAAATGACTCATTTTGACATGGAAAAGCCTTTGAAGCTGGTACTATCCTTTTGAAATTGAACAGAAAGCTTCTTAAATATGGGTTGTCTAACATACCTAAATTAGAGAATATATATATATATATATGTTTATGTAGTATGTATATTTTTGGTCTTTCCCTTGAGGGAAACACCCCTTGTTTAGATTCATGCCAATGAAATTTTAAATTAAAATTTTTAATTGGTTATTTAATGGATGATTGAAATGGGTCACTAACAACCACTGCATACTAGCATTAAGATTCAACTTATCACTAAGGTTGAGGTTCCTCTATTGGATGCCTCTACGTATGATATGACATAGAGGATCCCATGTTGGCTGCCTCCATTCACTTACTCCATGAGAGGACCCAAAGATTAATTCCTTTACTTATGTTTTGTCTTTGAGGATCCCCAATAAGATGCATCTATAGTATTTCATATGATGTACCTAGTGGGTACCCCAATATTTGGTCAATCCTGAGCTAGTATAAAATGAGTTTTGGTGGAGATGGTAGTAGGTAATACCTTGGAACCTATAATGAACATTCAATCCAATGGGGAAGATAAATTAGTTTTGGGTTTAAGTATTCAACCTCCCACACTCTTTTATTTATTCTTTACATAGTTTTAGCTGATGCATCTATGATTTCTAGATGTGCTTCTTGGTTTTTGGATGATCTACCTGATGTGATGTGGTATTTTATTAGGATGAAAATACATGTTTCCTATAATTATATTCTAAGAATTTTATATTTTATTCATATAATGTTATGGAATCGATGAGGGGCATCATAGTATGGAACTAACAAAGCCTGCCAATATGGAATCATTTATTGAGTTTTCTTTGGATGCACTCAATGGGATCAAATAGGATGCCTATTTCAATGGACCTAGGTATGAGCACTAGTAGGTCAATATTTTACTAATTTTTCTATGGATTTACTCTTTTTACTCAAAGAGGATTCCATGATCAATAGCTATGGTCCTTGGCCCTTGTAGGCATGATACTTTCTATATTTTTCATAGGATACAGTTGATGAAATTCCATATTTAAAGGATTGTCTATCAGTATGATAAATCCTTCATTATAGTTATTAGATTAGAGTACATGTGATCATAGGGATTAGAAATGTATCTCATTGTTGTTATGATTCATGCTATGTGATGTTTCTAGAGATGGCCAAAGAAGGAAATTTCAATCAGGACTATAGACCCAGGTATCGAATTAATTTCACATAGCATGACTGGTATAACATCAAGCTCAACATCCTTTTCAAATTACTCCAATATGTACATATTTATGTTTTTGTGTGTGTGTCTATATATATATGGGAATAAATATACCCATAATATATATATATATATAAATGGTGGAACGTTTCCCAATTTACCAGGATCATGGTTGAAGGGATCAATTATAGTTTCCCTCTATTTATTTCATTAATAATTTACAGTTTTTATTATCATTATTATTGTAATAATATATGTAGATCACATTTACATACATTTCATATTACTTTATATGTATAGTAGCATGTTTGTGGTGCCTTACTTTTATTTTTTTAATCACACGCTGCTTCGACCTTCATTAAACTGGGGACTCAAGTAGATATTCACTTAGTGGTAGGAAAAAGATGGGCGGAGTCGTAGGATTAATCAATCAGAATGTCTCATATATGTATGTGGAGATCATGTATGTGGTATGGATATGTTTATGGAGTAGATACTTGTACATTAATTTATATTTATTTTGTTTACTCATGTATGTGTATTTTTGGCCCTAATGGGCGATCAATATTATTTGTATGTCATAGCCTTTTAGTCAGTTACCGCATTCCATATATTTTCATCATTATTATATTTATTTATTCTCCACTTTGAATATTATAACTATGGATGATATATGGTTATATCTTCTGCATTCTTACTCTGATATGATGGAATAGTCTCCCCACTATCAAACCTTAGGCCCTCGCTACTAGTCATCAACCTCTGTCATACAGGGAGGCATTCTTAAGGACTGGTAGTGAACTTGTTTGGGGAACTAAATTAGTGGAACATGGGCTGGGATGTTAAAAAATTGTATCAAAGGTGTTATTTTCCTATTATTTTACTATTTGGTATGTGGTATATAGGAGATTTAGGGATGTGCCAGAATCTGTGATGGATATTGGACCGGTGCCTCGAGAAACCTAGCTCTAGTAAGAACTCTAGGTTTCCAAGGTTATGGGATTAATATTATAATATTTGATGTTATAGTTTAATATGATTTTCTCATTTAGTGACACATGTTTTGTGTGGATGTTATGATTTATTAGGGGTTTATGAATCAAGGCCTATTGGAAAGGAGCCAGTGATTGATTTTGACTATTGGATGACAAATGTAAGAGGCCTCTCATGTACCATAATAGGCATGACTGATTTAATAGTTATAGGATTTCTAGTATGTGAATTTAAGGAAGTTATAGGTAAATTGTTAAATGTGTCAACAAAAAACTAAATGGTGTTTTCCCATATTTATTCTTGGTTTCATTATAATAAATTGCCCCGACTTGTATATATTTCCTTCTAATGGAAGGCTATGTAGTTTCATGATGAGATATTTGATTATGATTATTATGGATAATACATCATGCACGGGAGGTGTAGTGACCCTATTAGGTCAATAGTGAAAATGGAACCCATGTTTTGATCCCGTTATGGTGTGTTATTACTTAGGTTTGGTAATTTAAAGTGTTAGTAAAAACCTATAATGATTTTTACGGTATAGATTGTAATAAAATTCTACTGAACCAAACCATATGTGTGGTATGACATAGATCATTTAGATGACACTATGTTCATATTGTTGACCCCTTTAGGTCAACATCGTCAACAAATGCTTTTCTAGTAAATCTTTTTTTGGTGTATCCTTTCCTTTTCGGTGATCTGGTTGGGTCACTTTGTATGATACTAATAGAACCATAAATTTTTATCATGAACTGGACTTCAAGGGGGTATTAACATATATTAATGATCAATGAGATTCAATATTTAATTAATCCTATGTTATATCATAATACTATAGGGGCAGTTCCTTATGATGATTCTTGGTGAGGATCAAGGTCCTAGTGGTTCGATGCTTGAAAATTTTTCACCCCTATTGGATGATGGTTTATTTAACTCTTTTTGAGAGAGTCTAAAAGAACATTATATACTTAATGTAGAGACAAGTGTGTGGATAGTGCCCCATTATATGTGACCTTATAGAGGCTTTAATATTGGTCTAGGTGGTTAGACCTAGTGACCCTTATTTGAGAGTTCATTGTAGGGATAGGTGGGAGACCTAGAGGCCTTTATTATTGGTTTGGTACCTTGTAGGTCAATATTTTATTTGTTTGAGGAAAACCTATGAGTGTGGTTAAACAAGTTTTATAGGTTCTTTTTGGGGTAGTGATCTTAGTTATCAGATCAAGTACATATTGATGCACTATAGGTTATCAAGTTTTGTTTTATAGGAATGTTGATGTGTTTTGATATTTTATGAATCACCGAGGGTTCTTTGGTATCAAAACTAGCTTTAATGGGAATTAATATTTTTTTGTTTGACCATATTGACCTGAAATTATACAGTTATTAAAATGGTAAGATAACAGGTATATGATCTTGATTGGAATGACACCAAGTAATAGATGATTTTTGGAAATGAAACATGGAACATGTGTGGTGAATGATTTTTATGAGGAGTTCCATGGTATCTCATGACATGTTAAGACTGATGTGCTATATAGAATGGTCATCTAGGCCTTATTGATGAATGACTCATAGGATTTTGAGTTGAGTGATGATGATTGGGTGGTGTCAAATTGTGCACCCACTATGTAGGATTTTTTCGTACTCATCAGATACACATGATACAATTTAAATTGTAAAATGGTGATCGACCATGTGTGAGACAAAGAAATATGGATTAAAATAAATGTTATGGAATTGGTTTCCGAAAATTTGTGACAAAAATTATTAATAAATATTTATGTTATAGGGGACATCCAGAACAAATCAGGTTTTGGGAGGATGTTAACTCATGGTTTTACCTAGACTCACATTGTCAGAAGATGATGTTTTGTGAGTTGTTTGGGGAATGAGCATCTTATTTATAATTGAAAATGGAATGAAGGAGAAATATATGACTATTAATATAATATTAGTGTACTCCCGGATAGAGGTGATCATACATGATATCTTGATATCATCCTGAGTATGCTAAGGGACCGTCAGTTACATGTTGGGATACCAATATATCTTTTGTAGTTGGATGAAAGTATCCTTGTACGTGACCTCTTAGGGTGGATTTAAAGTAATCTAGAATATTCATAGTAAAACATTGGGTATTGGAGTTTGGTGACCCTTTTTTTGTCTTGTAATTTGAAAAGAGTCATTGAGATTGTCTTAGGGAAGCGAGAATGAGGTAGGGGAGATGTTTACATTAACACTCATGATGAGGGGGTTCTAAGCCATGCTGTTTTTTATGTCTAGGATGTATAGGTCATATATTGATATGATGAGATTCTATTTTAATTATAGTGATGATAATGATGCTCTTAAGGTGGGGAATATGAATTCAGTCACTAGTTGGAGACCCTCATGTGATAAGGTTCATGGGATGTTGAGATTGGTCTTTATATGGTCATTTGGATATCATATTCCATTAAATAATTGTATTAAGTACAAATGGATTTCTTGGAAATTTCTAGGTAAAAATTTGAAACTATACATGGGTGAAGTCTGAGTGTGGGAATTAATCTTAGAGTAGATTTTGATGATCCAATTATGTTTTATTGACTGTTCTACCGACTCTTATGTTATAACTCAGGGAAAATTTTCAACATGTGATGGATCACATAAGAGGTGTAACCAGAAGTTGGTTATGGGATATGGTGATTTTTTTAAAAACTATATAATTATGCCTTAGGATAAAGATACAATATAGGATTTTGGTGATTCATCATCTACAAGAGCCGATCGTTTTCCAAAATATCCATCTGAAGGTGATTTTTCTTTTATTTTTTTGTATAGTTGAATAAAGTTAGTATAGATTCGCAGAGATCAAACCATTGGGATGATATAGGTGTAGGATGGAGGTTTTCCATTTCTTTTCAAGGAAAACCTAGTATGACTAGGTTTACCTTAATTTAATGAAATTGAAACGTTTGCTCAAATCAAGGACTGTGAGAAGTAACATGGTAGTGATCAGGCGTAGTGAGATAAAAATCATATCCATTGTGTAAAAAGAATTATAGGGGAATACATAAATATGAAATTAAAATAGTTGATGTAACCATGGTTTGGATATTTCTATTGAATGTAAGGACCCAAAATAGGGATATAAATAGGTTAGTTGATGAAAGAGAATATAGAAAAGTCATCTATCACGTTAAACAGGCTTGAGTGATCACTATTTTGCTGTTGAAACAATGGTTATGAGAGTTGGATTTGTTTTTTATGTAAAACTCTGTATTCATAAGGTAGTTATTGGAGGTTAGTTGGGCGTTTAGAAATTAAAAAGATCCTTTTGAAATCAATTCATGACCTATGCAGGCCAAGTTCATTTTTTTCCCACTATGGATTCTAGGGGAAGAGAAGTTTAATGATGGAGATGTTGAATGGTCCTATGTTTTTTCATGTTGGAATCTTCCTAAAGATTTTTAATTTTCTATTAATTGATAGGTTTAATATTTATTGAATATTTTGAATGGAATTAGAAGATATGAATTCCAAAAAATAATGTTTTTAGACATGTAATGAGGCTTGGTTTGCAGCTTGTAGGTTTCAGGAGCACCCAACGGGGTTCAGGGCCTAAAAACGAGGTTTTAGAAAGGAGAAACCAATGGAGCACTATTGGAGCAGGTTTAATGGTACCCATTTTTCCTAACCATGAATAATGTTTTGTACATTATCACATTTAGAGAAACTATATATAATTCTACAAGAAACCATGAAAGAGACTACACTTTTCTATAGACATGTCATACGGTAGGTGGAAGGTTTCACTAAATGTGCACTAAAATTGTGTGAGGAAGGGTGTGACTCAGATAATAGGCATGCATGTTAGGCACATGGTTTGTTAAACGGTGTGATGAAACTATGCGATATGAGGGTCTAGGACAGTGCCAAACATGAAGCAGGCGCACTATTCGTAAAACCATGCGGCCAAACCGTATGAGTCATTAAAGTGGGTAAAATGGCTATTTCCCCTTCTCAACCAAAAAGGATTTAACTCCATTTTATTCACCCCTTCACATGTGAAACACTCTTAATTATTACTTAATGGATGTTTTCCCTCATTCTTGGTTGGAATCAGACATTGTTATGTGTGTTGGATGCCTTGGGGTAAGCCTTTGACTATATTAGCCTATATTAGGTTCTTCTTTGTATCACTCTAATTTTTTGTTCCCCAGTTTGGGATTTTGGTATTGATTCTACTAGTGTCTAGTTAAATCAGATATTGGTGATAGGTATTTCACTCTATCTAAGGATAAGGTGACCTGGGATGCTATCTTCACTTCACTATGTGTCGTTTTGTCATGATATGTCACTATAATGAATTTATAAAGCTTTTATGATTAAATTAAAATTATTTAATAGTTTTTTATATTTTTTTACTTGTTATTATGCCCAAATTTATGTTGTTCTTATGTTTCTAGATATTAGTAAGTTCTTGGTTTTCATTTTGGGGTGATGGGATCGAGTGGTATGCTTTTGGGAATTATTCCAATTTTAAATAGATGGTTATTCAAACTAAATAATCGGGTTTCAGTTAATTAGTTGTAATTTTGTTATAATTAATTGATTTTAGTATTTTTGTTGCAATACATAACCCAACAAGACACGGTTGATATTATAAAGGCATTTTCAGCTGCTTCCCAACTTTTTAAATTAAAAAAAAATCTTCCTAATGGCTGGTGGTCTGATGTACCTTCGCTATAGTATTTATTAATGTTTTTGTTGTATGCATATTCTTGGTCTTTCCCCTTGAGGGAGGCACCACTTTATAAATTCTACCCAAGGAAAAAATATATTAAATTATTTTATTGGTAAATTAATAGATTAATGTCACGGGTCTCTAATAACCATTGTGCACTTACTTCATGCTTTGACTTATCATTGAGGTTGAGGGTTCACTATGATATGCCTCCACCTATGATTTTAAATAGAGGAGCCCATGTTGGATTCGTCCTTTCACTTATTCCTCATGGGGACTTAAATAGTGATTCATTCACTTACGTGTTGGCTTAGAGGATCCCTAGTAGAATGCCTCTCTAGTATTTCATGTGACATACCTAGTGGTTGCCCTAATGTTTGGTTGACCATTAGCTAGTATGACATGGGTTTAGGTAGAGATGGTAGCATGTTTCACCATAGAATCCATACCGTAGTTCTAATCCTGAGAATAATTAATATTAGTGGTGTGTATATACATTTGGATACCCTCACTCATTTATTTATGATTTACATAGTTACTATTGATGAAACTATGATTTCTAGTGGTGATTCCTGGTTTATGGATAATGTGCCTTATGTGATGTGGTATTTGGTTGGGATTCCCATATGTACTTACTGGGATCTAGATTCTAAGACTTATTGATGGTATTGATATCATTGTATGGCACTGATGAGAGGAATCATAATATGTCACTAACAATTCCTGATTATATGGGACCATTTACAAAGACTATTATGGATGTGCTCCATGGAATCAAATAGGATTCCATGGATAATATCCATGGTTACTTGAATTAGTAGGACTATATTATATAATTTTTTCTATGGATACATTGTATGGAATCAAAGATAACACCATGGCCAATAGCCTTGGGCCCTGTCCCTAATAGGTTTGATAATTGATACATCTGGTGTAGGTTGTAGTTGATATAATTCCATTTTCACAATATTTTCCATCATAACATGACACCCTTCATTATAGTGATTGGAGGTTTGTATGGGTGATATCCGTTTTAGGACATTTATTCCCCTGTGGTGATGTAGATTTCCAAGAGACATTTCTTGCATTGGCCGAAGTAGGTATTGTCGATCGAGATTATGGACATGGTGATCGACTTAAATGTGCACAGCTTTGGTGGTAGGACATCAAGATCAATTCCATTTCCATGTTACTCTTATATATATATATGCATGATGTATCATTGACTAGTTGATAGAGATCATGAACCCATTGATCGACCATTGTTTCTCTTTATTTTTTTATTAATAGTTTTCAGTTGATATTGTCATTATTATTGTTATCCTATTGAGTAGATAAAATTTTTATACAATAGATATTATTGGATATATATGGTACCATTTGTGTGTTTCCCAATTGATTTTTTTACTCACACCTTTCTCGGGCCGCTATTGAACTAGGTACCAGAGTAGACATTCACTTGGTTGCATTAACAGGTTGGTCTAAGACCCGTGACTGATCGAGAAGGATGTCTTGGATATATTTATGGATATTGGGCATGTTTTATGGATCATTATATAAAATAGAGACATGCAATTTTTTTTATTTCTTTTATTTACTTATGTATATGTATGGTCAGCCGAGTGGGAGATTAGTGTTATTTGTATGACATGGTCATTCAGGCCTTTGCAACATTCCATTTGTTATTTCAGACTTATTATATTTATTTCTTCCTTAATTTGATTATTAATTACATGGATGTAATCTAGTTATCTACAATGGTTTATTAATCTAATATGAGAGAATAGTCACCCCACTATCATGCCCTAGGCCCATTATTCTACTCAGTAACCTCTAGCATATGGGATGTCATGACCCATCCCAATGGGGCCCATGCTACGAATCCCCAAGCCTAACTTCAATAGGATAGGGGATGGAGACTAGCACTGAGTAGGAATATCACTAACATGTGAGGCCTTAACCTAAGTACATGCACACACACACACATCTCTAAGCCAATACAATATAGAAATTAAAAAAAAAATAAACTTCCAAGCATGCATATATCTAAATACCATAACTAGAGTACAACATGATGTAAAGGAATGTAAACAAAACCAAATAAAATACCACCAAAAAGAGCCTAATTATAAGCCCAACCTAAAAGTAAAATTGGGACTACATTCATTGTACCACAGGTACACACCTTTATTTTTTCTTTCTCAATAAGCACCATTTATTCTTGATCCATCAAGTAATTTTTTAAAAGGTCAATTTTCTTCAAAAGAAATGAAACAAATGGGAAAATCCCGTGAAAGGGTGAGTACAAAAATACCAAGTATGACACCCAAAAACCACAAATCAGAAAAAAATTACATACATTCATCTCTACAAAGCTATATTTCTACAACACATATAACAAGAATATCTATATATACTAAACAAAGAACCATATTCTAAAGTTTGGTCACCAACATAATATTTTAGTATAGGATTCCTGCTCGAAGATTCCACATAGTAATCATCTTAGGTGACACAATCATGAGCCTGATAACACTAATGATATCTTTATGAGACATAATGCCTCTCGAGACACTCTATTAGAAGTACACATTAAAGGTATAAAGTGATATGACACACAATTGAGGATCACATCGAAGTCGATGGGGTATACAAACAACTCAATCTGGATTAACCCAATAAATAGAAGATTGGAGCCTATTTAGTGTTGGTCACAATGATACCAAGAACTCCACCCAAGTCAAAAATATGAATATATGATCTCAACCCTCAAAGTAATATTCCAACAACTTTATCCAAGAAGTCCTACTAAAGGTATTGTCACCCAAAAGTAGGAGGAAATTCCATACTAACCCTTAGGGAATGGATATGAGGAATTCACCCCAATGAAACGTGTCCAATATACGTATAAAAAGGTCTCCAAGCCATGTTTTATAAAGAGAATATCACGTAGAAAGGTCACACATCTTGTTCCTTGACCCCAGGTCCTACCCGTGTAAATGCCCCTTGTCTCAAGCATGTGTCTATGTATCAATACATGTTGTTCCAGCTACCTATGTACTCTATCCATGTATCAGTACATGGCCTTTCCCATGTACTTTTCCAAGTCATGTCCGTGTAGGGGAGTACATGGCATGTCCAACCCATGTACCCCAACTCGTGTCAGTGTACCCTATGAGGTACATATAAAGCTACTAGGGACATGTCAAATTCTATGTAACAGGGTCATACACTATGTGATATTTAAATACATCTCAAAACCCATCCAAAACATAGGAGGCTACACAATGTTTTGTTCCCTATTACATGTCGGGTAGTGCAGAGTTTTCCATATTAACATATCTAAAATCCGTGCTCATTCCGATGGCTCAATCTATTTATCCAGTGACCATATCACTATGAAAATCATTAATAGAGCCTCAAATATCCACTCCATCATCAAACCACATAATTCATCCCTTCGATTCATTTGGAAGTTATACTTTCTATTTATTTTTTTACACCAAAGAACACGAAATTGGGTATCCAAAATTTTCTGATTCACTACCGATTCCATTGTTGCACAACCTTCAGGTCATGTCAACCCCAAATCTACAATATCAGATCATGATGCTAAGAAATCGGTGTTCACTAATCGATTCATCAAGATATTTCAAACCATGTTCCAAATGAATAACACCTTCAATGAAAGAAGAATACGAGGATAAAAACATAAGAACAATCAATTAGAACGAACCCCATTCGATTTTCATGATAATATCAATTCATTGTCCTTAGAATGACAATTGAAGAATTAATAATCTTGATGAAATTATCCCAATAAAATCACCATAAATAAACTCATCCCAAAAAATGATGAAACTGGGGATCAATTCATTGGTTTATTAATCTATACCCATAATAGAAATTAAGAATGTGGAATGAATACAAAATAAAAAAACATCATACATCAAACAAGATTTTTTATGATAAATAATGAAGTTGTTTCATGATAATTAGTGAGATCCTTATATTCCATATCACACTGATCATCAATCTTCGTTTTAGTCTTCATCCACCAACTAAATATCATTTTATAATCTCAAATAATCATTTGGATCTATAGGTTTTTAGCGGATGAAACTAGAAATTCCCTGATAACCGTGTATTTAAAACAGCTGCTAGTTCATTGTTCCCATAAAATAAAATAAAATATTTCAATGAAATATTTTATTCATTTCACTCCCAAGAGGACTTTTCTAAAAATTCCTCATGATGAACCAATTTAGGTAACACCTAGGGTAAAACTCACATTCTAAACTAAATGGTGCCCTCAAATTTCTAATATGAGCCCCGATTTGGATGTTATTCCACATTTTCATCAAAAATATGCATGCATGATAGTTTATATATTTAATATGTTTCAAAAAATTATTTTGGGCACAAAGGGACTTGGAATCTCACACTGTCTCAGTACCTGGTCTCAAAAACAATCCATACAACATGAAAAAAATAAATAAATAGAAAATTCAAGTCACTACATGGGGTGGTGCTCTTGAGGCTTCATGGGAAACTAGCTCTGGGAACCATATTAGTGGTACCCCGGTTGGGATGTTAAACAAATGACCTATATAGAATTTATTTATGTATAAATATGGTTTTGGATTACATATTTATGGTTTTTTATTCTTATTGGTCATTTTAGGTTGGATATTGTAAATATAATTCTAGGGGACTATTAATTGTTAGATGAGAATGCCTTTATTAGAACTCTAGGAAGAACAATTATATCACTTTAGGTATAATAATATATAAGTACGTTATGAAATCACAAGAAAAAACTAAAATTATTTTGATGAATTATTATTTAGAATATATGTGATTGGAAATTAGTAGCCCATTTATGATTGGTTGTGAAAACAAAATTTCAATCAACAAGTAAAAGAATCCTATATAATATTCAAGTTTGAATCATTTTAATATCAAATACCACTTCATCATGATGAATGTAAAGTATAGAGAGAAAAATATGGGTCATATTTAAATATTGGATCATTTTATGGTTATATTGATGAATCCATTGGCATTTTATTCCTTTCAATAATTTAGACTGCCATTGAAAGTAAAAACATCCCCAAAAACCACATTGGATTATTTTAAACATTTTACTTATTTCATTCTATTATATTTTCTAAAAAAGAGGACAATACATTATGAAACTACCCAGAAATCTTTTGTAATTTATAATGACTTATATAGTAGAAAATTGGTAGAAGAGACTTAGTGGGTGTTTCCTAAATGGGGACACATAAAGTTGTTTTGGAAGAAGAATTTTTTAATCTCAATTCAAATTTTCGATAAATAAGAAGGTTATATTGAACAGAATTCATTATGATTGGTGAAAAAATTGGCGACATTGACTCTACAATTAAGAATCTGTAATATATTATTTATCATTACACCAAGAGTAGGATAAATATAAAAAACATTACATTGTCTTGTAATGTGGTTCCCAAATAACTATCGCAATGAGAGATTTCATTTAATAGTTTATTGAGTAGGTTGTTCATGAGTTATGAAGTTTTTTTTCATTTTGTATTTTACTATCAAAATTATGATAAATTATTTAAAGATAGAGTGGGTTTTAATATCATTTAATGGAAAGAATAAATCAGGATGAAATTTAAACCATTCTATGGAATACATTTAAATATTGTGTGGTTGATGTCTCATAAAAATATATTGTTAAATTTTATTATTAAAATGGTTGTTACAAAATACATGGTTTCTAGAGTATTTTATATGACTACCTGGATTCCAAAAAGAGGAAATAATTGTCATAGTTAATCTCATTAAGTCATAAGATTTAAACAAAACATTTAGGAAACTTGTTATAGTTTCTATATAATATGTTTAAAATATCCTTTCTAATATGAGGTGGGATAAAATATCATGTGTTTTTATTTTTTTTTAGCATTTGAATAAAATAAAAATTTTATTTGTTTTTATTTGAAGTGAATTTTATATATTTCATTAGTCACTATGGTTAATGATATCACTTCATTATTTGGTGAAAATGGTGTGGCTAAAAGTAAAAATGATAATGGATTGAAAATTACTGTGCTAAAGGAGAAGAATATATCATGGATAATATATCATCACATCATGGTGATTGTAAAAGTTAATATGGAATAAAGAAATAGCCTCTAGAATTTTAGAGGACATGAGATCTATAGTCATGGTTTTTAGATTTAATTTTGACTAGATAAAACCATTTCATTTTTTTCATGTTCCCCTACCTTCAATGTTACCCCTACTGAGATATAAAATAAGAATTTGATATAATTACCTCTGAAGACTACTTCAAATAGGCTACATCTTAGACACTAGCACTGCCATTACATATATCACACACATGGGGGGAATTACCCTAAATTTAAATTTATTTAATAAGAGATAAAATGAGAAACCACCTACTGACTCCATGCATAAATATAGAGGAAATGAAAATACAAAATTAATTGTAATAAAAAACAAAAATTAATGATATATAAAGACCAAAAGTAACTCCCCAGTAGTGACCATTATGCTTCTACATCTCCTGAACAAAACCCAAGAGTCAGTAATACCTAGATCGATCACCAACGAGCTACTATAGACATGGAAAAACATTTTATACATTGGTAGGGTGAGAATAAGAGGTATAAAAATTAATATCCTCATAGGGACCAAGTAATTTTACATATATCGTTATATAATATTTAACATAAATAGATAATAAACACAACCCAAATATCGATAGGACTTGTGTATTTCAAAGATTAGGTATAGAATCCATTGATACGACACTAAATGAAACATATTTATTATAATATCCGTAGTGAATTAATAAATCCCTTAGAGATCCTAAAATTTTTTAAGACAACATATTGAATGCGTAAATAAAAGGGGTGAGATAAAAAACCAAATAAGGGAATAAAAATGATAATAAATCATATCATATGAGAGAAGAATAAAAATATGATATCATAAAAGAAAAGGTTTATATATAATCATAAGGTAGTAGAATATAAAGATAATTGAATCATAATTTCATGGAAATATATGAATTTGGAAGCAATATGAATAATGATATAAGAATATGTTAAGTCTAACTTTCTAGACATCATCACATTATGGATAGATACCCATTATGGATTAAGTTTACTCCCTAATCCCATACATACCAAATAATGAAGAATAAGAATTAGCAGATTAATTAGAGTTATATATGGTTTCAACCATCATTTCAGGTACTTGCTTATGTGTTCCACCAATTTAAATCAAATGTAAGGCATAAACATAAGCATAACCCATGGAAGGAAATGGGTTGCACAATCTTACCTCATATTGAAATCAAAGGAGATTCCATAAAGATTAAATATAGTATAAGGAATTAAATATTGTCCATATTCATATGTGAATAAATAATAATTAGTCTTAAATTTAATGTTCTATTAAAAAAAATTAGGAGAAATGGTAGAGAATTAGGTATAGGTACAAACATTCCCAAAAATTTTAAAATAATAATTTAAAGGCTTCGAAAAAATAATGAACATCCAACCTTCTTTGAAAAAAATTGATAAAATATATTGGTTATCCCAATTTTTTTTTTATATTTATAATTTATGGAAATAAATATTTTAAAAAATGCGTTACATGAAAATATAAAGGTTAGAAACATCTTGAATTTTACAATTAAAATCCCCAGAGTTGGTACACCTGAAATCACTACTTCTGGATAGGCATCTCCTACTACATACACTTAAATCACAGCCTCATTGAAAACATTCTTCCCAATACCCTAGTTAAGGCTAGACACCTAAGATTCACTTCTCATAGAATAAAAATGACATGTCCCTTCATGGAATAACAATACCAATGGAACTTCATTTTTTCTCAAAAAAGTAAATCCTAAATCTACTGGAGTATAGAAGACTTGAAGAGGATAACCTCAATGATTTGAAAAACTATTTCCCATAAAATAGAGTCCTCAGCCACACCATCAAAAAGTATTATTTTTTCAAATATTGGACCAAGAGATATGTAGATTGTGGCCTAGTTGAGTTGGGTGATGTCACGATGTAGGTGGAACCTGTCTTTACTAACCCAGATAGTGGAAATAAAGACTCCAATAAATAGAAACAACCTCCAGGATGGGGTACATAGAAGTATAAGAAATGGTTGTACTGTAAGAAAGTCAATCATGCCAATGACATTATCCATTCCTTCTTGATAAAACTACCACCCATAGCCATCCCCCCATCCATTAAACCCATAAAATATGCATCACAACAATTCTAATATCATAGGAATGGGAACCAATGATGCTAAGGAAGTCAAATACCCTTTCTAATATGAAAACCATCCAATAATCTCAGTGACTTCATGCCTACCATAGTAGGGGTGACCCTAATAATTTTCCTCATCCTTGAATATTCCATTGGTGAGGAGTTTAAATTTGCCTCTATAGACACTGTCTAGATAATATACCACTACACCATACCCAGTAATGATTCATGCATTGAGGACCCTTTAGTAACCTCTTGTTGACGTCTTTAAAGGTGGTATGGGAATCATGGAAATATGAAGGATATATAAGAAAGAACTCAAGAGGAAACTATTCGTGATACTGAGACCAAATAACAAGCCCAACATAAGGATGATTAGGAAAATGACTCTCTATTAGGTACACATATTTATTTGACCATTTTGTTTGATTGTTTATCTCAAACAAGGATGCATAATTCTCATCAGTTATCGATAATTTCCTAACCTTATCCATCTAGTTCTTAGCCTAATACTTATAGTTAGTAACTAAAAATGGAAAACATCAGTTGGGCCCCATCACCTTAATAAATAGATTCCACAAAGATCCATACTGAAGATAGGTCCTTATAAATAAGAAACATATCACTTTATATAAAATATTATGTGAATAAGAACCTCAAAATCTCCAAATGTTACTCTCAATCCTTGATTCATTTCACCTGTCAAAGGATTTGTGTGAATCCCTCCTCAATTAATTTAATATCCCACCCCAGTTCAAAATTTCGTTATCTTTCATAGAGGCTTACCATTCAGAGATAACTGAGTAGAAATAATTACAAGCTATCATTTAATTCTTTGTAGAGGATGATCGAACCAACATATTGGGGAACATTTGACTATTGTATATCACATGATAGTTCAATTGTGTGGAATTATTTTTCTACCTAATGGATATTGTCTATAAGATAAATCTCATCCCATCATTGGCACTCCATAAGATGTGACTTATAGAAGTATAATGAACCCCCTCTAACCTTATAATTTAGGTGTATGATAAGAGTGATAATAAGCCACCTAAAAAGATCGAGATGAAGACCTATTCAGGTGGATCGGTAGTAAGCACAATGTTTATGCTTTTCTAATAGGATGCAACCTACAACACATTCATGGGATGTCACTGGATACATATATATGTGGTTATCCCTTATTTTTACCCTTAATTCCTTATATACTCCGTTTATATCTAGGAAGGAGTACTCTAGGGTGATACTTCCCCATTTATCTCATGTGAATATTGATATGTAGATTTTGGGTACTATAAAAGGGAGGAAAAAATGCTATGGAAAATAGGGGTGAGCATATCAACACCCCCAATGATCTTAAAATAACATTTCTAGATCATTTGGTGGGTATGAAAGATGGATCCATTCAACCAATACAGAAGTTGGAACCCATAACCATAGATCTTCGAATCTATATCATAGTCTCCAAGAAGATGGTGTACTCATAGTTTTATTTGTACTCTTACACGGGGTAGACTCAACCAATACCAAAAAGACCTACCCCTATGGGATTAAAACAATTTTTTAAAAGGACATAGAAATAAGTAACCATTTCATGTTTTAGAGGGTAGTGTTGAATCAATGGATTTCAACTATACATTTGTGCTTCGATATTAATGATGAATATCCTGGTAAAAACATGTGGGATTGGCTCATCATATTTCATCAAAATAGTATCCACTGAATAAGAATCATGTGTCATGGATTCATCCTCTTCCAGAGTAGATTCTAGGGCCACCACAAAGCCTACAACTCTAGTGGAGTTTCCTCCCTACTTTGACCATCATGTTTAAGATGATGAAGAGGATCCAGATTACACCCATACACCATTAGAAAAGGTTTCTCCATTCTAGTTGATGAGCTAGACCTGGAGAATAATGTCATAGAGGAATAACCAAAGTCATTGTTGATCAGTGTAGTCATGTCTTGATAGTAGAAGCACATTATGTAGAATTAACAAAATATCACCATGATTTGTTCATATAACGCTATAATAAAATACAATGTATCGATCTCCAGGTTTTCTTTCATTACCATGGTCACCCAATGGGCTACTGTGGATAGAAATATCCTCCCAAAGAGATGAAAACCCCCCACTGTTCCATAGTTGAGGCCATAGTTGACAATATAATCAAGGCCAACTTCGTTAGGGAGTTTTATAACCAATGTTTCCGTCCAAAATTGTCCTATTTAGGAAGATGAATCGACAAATTATAGTTTTCACTAATTTTCATGACCCCAACTACCATTGTCTGATGGATGATTTTCCCCTTTCTACGATATAACTATTGATCAATTTTATAGTTGGTATCCCGGACCTCTCCTATATGGAGGGGCACTATGGGTATAATTATATCCAAATATCCCCTGAAGATTACGAAGATACAACCATCAGATAACCCATGGGAACTATCTTCTACGGGGTTATACCATTCAATTTTAAGAATGATGGAGCTACCTAATAATATGCCATGTACAATATCCTCAACCCACTCCATAAGAAATTTGTGGAGTGAAACATGGAAGATTATATGGTAAAATATTACCAACATCATGACCATCTCAAGGATATTGGGAATATGTTTGAATTACTCCACACCTACCGCCTAAAGATGAACCCCTTGAAATGTGTATTTGGGGAAACCTCTTGAATGATCCCTACCATCATTTTAAGATATAAATGCATTCAAATTGATATACAATAGATCAATTCTATCAACCAATTTTCTCCTCTATTCAATCTTCAAGATTTTTGGGGCCTCCAAGGACAGTTGGTGTATTTCCCCCAATTAATTGAGAATATGGATGGAAAGTGTAATCACTTTTTGAGAATCATGAAGAAAGGTACTACCTAATAGTGGGATGAATAATGCTAAACCTATTTTGAGGATATTAAGTAGTATTTTATATATCTTTTGGTCTTGATTCCACCCATACAAGGGAATGATTTGGCCCTCTGTGTTACTTTATTAGAATGGTCCCTAGTCTCCCTTATATCATATAAGAATACTGAGAGTATATAGAACATCATGAATTATCTAAGTCACATGCAGATCGACTTGGATACTAGATATTCTCTCATTGAGAATAGTTTTGTCTCCCTAGTCTTTGCAGTTCAGATGTTGGGAACAACCTATAACACCATGATATAGAGTTGGTATCTTGTGTTGATCCATTAAATTTCACTCTCAACATCCCTATATTGAATGCATGACATTTGTGTTGTTCACTAATTCTATAGAAGTTTATAATAGTTTCCCCCCATAATTTTATTAAGCTCCAGACACTGGAGTATTTCTTTTCTACACATCTGACACCTAATGAACTACACTTGGTTATTGATTTCCTAGACGAGGCCATCATCTCTGTGGGTTATACCATTATGTGTTAGAAACTTTATTTCAATAGTGAATCCCATATCCTATCTAAGATGAGGCCAAGCAAACCCAAACTCAATAGGGTGGGACTGTGGATTGTCTTCTTCACTTCTACATAGGCGGTCTTTCCATACATAGCCCTATCACCGAAAGGATTAAAAAAACCTTGTTGAGTACCCAGATCATATAATTAGCCTTGATTTTACCCTCAAGATTATTGTCCACTATTTTAATGGGAAGAGAGTCTATGAGCAAGTCATTAAGAAGAAAAATTGTGAATATCTCATTTTCAAACAAGAACACATTACCCTAATAGAGATAACACTTATTATGATGGACCAATTATCTTACCATATAGAGGGGAATCAAGTTACTCAAACACATAATGATCAATCCAACTATTTGGTATTCCTGGATTTATATATTTCAGAACCTTTCCAAGAAAACTTATTCATTTATGTGATGCATTGAAGTGTTATCTCCCCTATCACTTTTTAGGATAATGTCTGATGGTTAAATTAGCTGGCCATTGAAACTTTTATTGAAGGTCCCTCAAGTTCCCCATAGTAAAGGTAACGACTATTTGGATTAAAACCTTCATTCGGTATCTCAATAATATAACCCTGCCAACATAGTGAGTTGAGTTTGGGAGAATCTGTTTGGGTGCAATGCAATTTACCATCAAGAATGGCCCTAGACTTTATAAGACCCTCTACAAGTATAGGATTGATGGAATTATTATCCATTTCACCCTAGTGAATTAGATCCATCAGTTCATGTAAGAAACCCATGTCAGGTCATGTGGGGAACATTTGGTATGATTGATTCTTTCTTCCCATATCTGGCGGTTGGGTTTTTACTATCTCACCTTAGTATGTGATTACATTGAATTCACCAAGATGTGTCATGCATGATAGATATATGGAAACTTCATGCACTCATCACCAAATATTCTCCATGTGACAAAGAAATCCTCGCCATTTACTGTATGGGTACTTGATATTGTTGAACCCTTCCCACTGATAAAATCCTGAAATTTTTGGATCATTCTTACTAGAAAATAATTCTTCTCAAACTGGATGGAGGATGTTCTCCTTTAAAAGTTCAAGAACTAGTCTATGATATAATTCATGAATTCAAAAATTATCAATCAATTTGGATTTTTTCACATCATCTTCATTGGAAAAAACACAAAGCTTTGTGTTTTCACGATAAAAACATTGTACACCAAGTAAAAAATTTGGACAAAACACACTAACCACTACCATGAGTAGGGGAATGGGTAGTTTTTATCATTCACGAAAACCTTCTATAACATCCTTCATAAGTTGTTAGGTCAGAATAAGAAAAACTACTCAGATAATATCTCAATGTACCTAATGGATTATTATAAAATAACTTGAAATTGCACCCATGAAACACTATACTCCATATTGAATAGGAAATAAGAGGTTCTTCCCATATAGGTTCAGCTTATATCATTATAGATGATTTTTTGGTGATTAGTATATATCAAAAAGGAAAGAATTTTTCTATTTTACAAAGTTTAAATCCATTTAGTAAAATAGAATTTTGGCATTCCATAACCTTGAAATACATTAAAATTGGGTACTACGAGAATTCAAGGAAATGGTTCTCCTTCACTCCTTTATTAAGAGTGGTATGCTACTATGTCTCAGGATGAAAAAGATAACATGCAAGAAGACACCAAAACTAAAACCCATATAGGAAGGACGTTACCTAATTCATACAGTTTACTCCAATTATGAAAACTCATTGATCACCATGGATAGAGATGTAATAACACCACCCACCAAATCTAGTTTCCTCAAGCAGTACTTCTCATGAACCGATTTTTCTGATCTATAAAACATTAAACTATAAAGACTAACTTCCTCGTCAAATGAAATTAAACAATCTGAAAACAACCTTAGTGCATTATATTAAACGATATCATTACCCTATATGATAGTCATGGGATGCCTTATATGACAACAATGAGATGATCTAAAGTCCGATATATATGGATTTAAATAATAAATTATAGCATCCTAGTTATATGATATTAAACTATATGATAACAACCTCAATTCATGGTGTTAAACAGTAACCCTACATGTCTGATAAGCATGAGAAACCTCATATGACATATATGATATGATATAATGTAAAAGTTAAATGACATTATTTTTAGAGTATTCACATGAAATAAAATTGTGTGTCATCATCCTTGCTATATGACATTAAATTATATTATACCCTATGCGACGAGAATAGGATGAATATTATTTAAAACATGATATTCCTTATGCATCAAGAATAAGGTGTCTCATGTAATGATCAGTAGATATATTCCAAGAAATCTGCATGGTACTCCTCATTATGTGTAATCCCCAAAAATATTACTCAGCCTAACTATGAGTTGAGATTACCTCACGATTCAACACGAGGAAGACATAATGGGAATGCTAGTGCATAATCCCCAAACACAACTTCACTGAAAATGATGATAAACTATAACCATATCAAATTTATTAAACATGGGATTCCCTATGTGTTAAGGACATGATTCCTCATGTGATTATTTTAGATACCTCATGTGATAAGCATGAGATGATACCCCATACATAGGGAAACTTCTAGGTATAATCCCGAATCCCATCATGTTTACTCCTCAATAGTAATAGGCATAAACTGGCATGTGTCCTCATTTTTCAAAGCTATATAACCTCAAACTACAACACCTACATATCCTCATTGTATGATAATAAACCACATGTTTAATGTTTTTTCCACATGAAATTAAATGGTATGGTGTATGTACCTATAACATGATGTGAAAAAGAATGATGAATTCAACCCACACTAGATACGGTTTTATCCCTTCTGGTGTTGGTCATATACCACACCTCGGTCAAGAACTATGCGCATCTTGATTTCCATTTTATTAGGATATGTAGAGACACCCAGATCTCTTAAACAAGGCCTCACCCAATTAGCAACATATTTTGGGGTCTTTCCCCTTGGGAACATGTTCAATCATTAAATTATAATGAAACCTTTATTAACATTCATGTGTATGGTGAAATAGATCCTAGAGTATTATGTTCGCCCTAAGAGTCCCAACATGTTAATTTCCACCAATCATTCCTTCCTTGATTGGGATCATCATCACCCTCCTAGTCTAAACATCACCCATAATAGCAATAATGTCTATAAAAATATCTTACCTTTCATCCTTGGAACAAACCTCAAAGAAAACCTTCCATTAGATGAAATATACTATGTATTGGACTTTTTCAATGGTCGGTCAAATATTTTTTCACCCCATCATTGACTAATACTATTTTGGAACCTATGTTTCGAACATTTTCCACAATAATTCTATATTTATTGGTCACAACACATTTTTCATAGTCTAAATTTCAGAAGTCATGAATTCCCCCATTTTTATATCTTGTTATTTCTGTGTGGTTTCAACACCCTTGGTGTTATCCCCCTATGTGTTCATTCTCGATAACCATGAAATTCAACATTGCTGGAACACTCTCATGTTGACTTCTTCTGCTTCAATTTTTTCTCTCCCAAGTGAAAAGGTAAATTTCCTGTTACTTATTTTTTATAAAACTCAGTATGGATCATGTGGTCTTAGTAATCATGGTATAATTATCCATCAAGAACAGCTGAGACATGCAAGCATTCTCTGGATGGAATGTTATCCCCTGTACGGTCTGAACACTATAACCTTAAACTAGTATCCTTGGTTCATGAATCATGACCTTAATTTTTTTGTATCATTTATTGTAAATATGAATGGAGTTGAGACTTATTCTCCCATATTCGCATTGAGTTTGTTCTTGTTTGTTTCATAAAAACTTTTTGAGACACCCCATTCAGTCAAGGAATCATGACCTTAATCTATTTTTTAACCAACTATTCGATCATCATGATGTAAAAATACATGAAATATACCCATGAACTATTTTTTGGGGGCATAAACTAATTTTCCCAAATTCACATAAAATTTGGAACTCTATGGTGCCCCATTAATCTCCCTATAATGGAAATTATTTGGTAAAATATTAGAGACTAAAAATACGTATCATCCTTGGTCAAAGAATTATTAATTCAAACTATGTGTTACTAGGACCATGTGACCCTTTATCATCATCTATTTTTCATCACCTATGCGGTTTTAGAAAACCAATATCCCTGGTTTCATCTTATCCTCTCCCAAAAGTATTCCCCCTTTCGATACGAGTCTCATACCATTATTCATTTAATAACTATGTGTTGGTTGAATCTAATTTTTGTGGGAGATATAGTGATTCTTATATATACTGTATCTTGAACAACTAGTAATCCTCTTTGCACCCATGTATTTTTTTTTGTTCCCCTTTCTCCAGGATGGGTCTTAGGACCTTCACACATAACAAGGCATAGGGAATCTTAGGAAGAAGTGGTACACACATTATAACTATAAAAATATGTGAAAACATTTATTTTAATGGGTTTTATTATTCCTCTATTTAGATTGGGTTTATAAAAGATCCCCTATACCATAGAATTCACCAAATGGTCTAAATATTTTGAATATAAACAATAAGCTTTGGTAAAATAATTATTACATTAATCTATATGTATCCATCCATACATATGGTCCTAAATATATACCCATATAGTTTGATTATCATGACATTAACCCATCTGAGGAAGGAGGCACATATGAATGTCATGTTAAAAACACATAGGGTTAATCTGAGAAAATTTTGGACTTTCGCTAGCTGAGCTACCCTTGTGACTTGGGAGAAAGTGGGGGTGAAAATGGAAGAGGTTAAAAATACAGTGGGACTAATCTTTATACCCCTACAGAAGCCAATATACACTCTCTAGACCCACTTGTTTAAGAAATTGTTTTATCCAAATCTTAATTCCCCCAACTAGCGAGGCCTTCGCAAGGTAAAACCCCTTGTATTCCATTTTTGTTCATCCTACTACCTTAGGGTGGGGGAAACATGTATTGACATCGGTCCACACATCTTGTAAATGTGGTGATAAACTATGAAACACCATGGTTGAAGTTATATGACCAGAACCTAAAGTAATCACTTGTCCTCACCACAGGATATTGAACGACATGTTCACTGTCCTTATAACAAGATATTAAATCATATCTCCACATATTATGATATAAAACTATAAAATATTTTAGGCCCTCTCCTGAGAAGAACTTTTCCACCTTATGTGGTGGTCACCTACTACACCCCTTAGGTTCTTTGACTATCACTTGTAAACCAAGATAATTCTCCCCTTGGAAGGCGAGTCTGGATTTTGTTCAGACTGGTACTCCCACCCAAAGTTCTCATAACCACATTGGAATAATCCAAATATCACCGAGATCAATCTAAAAATCCCCTAATTTTCTCCCCCACACTTTAAACCTTCCTTGTTTTAGATCCACACTATCTTCCATGTTTGAATAGGCCCCTTAATGAAAATTGTTTTAGGCCAAAATGGACCATCTTTTTTCCAAGGAACATGAATCAATAGAATTTTCCCAATAATAAGATGGGTCTGGTGTTTCAAACATGGTTAATTATTTAACCTAATTAGTATGTCAAACCTCTTGCAAGTATGATAGTGGAATATCCATTCTAATCTTGGTCCTATGTTATCCTTTATCAACCTTTTACTCATATGTGTGTTCCATATCTTGGATGTCTTGATTCACACTCTCCTTCAGCCCGCATTGTTCGGTTGGAATCCAGTGACATCAAATTTACCCTAATTGTGTGCATCCACATGGTTTGATGGAATTTTGTATGTGTGGAGTCCTACTTTCTAATCTAATCACTCATATTCAAGACACTCCTAGTAGTCGATGGGTCATTCTGACCCCAATTTTTGATTTTCTATTTGGAACTCTCTTATAAGTGAGGGATCTTTAATTTATCCCTTACTTATAACACTGAGGACCACATACATGGGCTCAAGGGTTTATATTTGGTTGTGTGATATGTAGGATTATGAATTAGAAAATTATGCACATAGGAAACTGAAATAAAACATTTATTTCCATCACCAAGGAGGGTTATCCATAGGCTGGTGACCTGTTGGATCGTAATATCTATATATATGTATATTAGATGGAAATATACAAGGGGGGGAGGGGGTGAATTGTAGGTGTAAAAATATGGTATGTGAACACTTAAAAAAGAACTTAGTTTAAGATATATTAAAATAATACAATTTACAACCAATATAATTTATCATACATGACTTGGATCCGATGGATAAGATGTGATGTAATACAATAAGTAATTTAAAAATAATATTATTTGAAATGAATAAAATGATCAAGGTAGTAAACATGTTAATGATTGTACCATATAGTGTATATAATCTCTTATTACAATATAAATCATAATTGAAATAATTATAATTGAATTGAATATAAAAAGAAAGAGGAATCAATAAAATTACCTTTCTAATACAAATAGCAGCAAAAATGTAAAAGTATTACAATTATTTTATCCCAAAGAGTAGGGTATCCCTTCACCTAGGATAAAGGTCTATCTTACCACCTCCTTGGTAAGTCCTCGATACAAAGATCAGTATGACAATCTTTCTATCCCCTGAAGCCCTCAATTTAGAAGGTAATTAGAACCACGATCCTTCAAGGATTTAAGGCCCTCGATAAGCTGATCGAGATAGCGTCTTATTATCCTAGAAATCCATCGATCGTTATCACAATTATTAGTCGCACAAAGAAGACATAAGAACTTATATAAATACAAGAACAAATAAAAATCTTTTCACTTCTTGTATTTTTATGGCGTTCACAAAAAGCTATAGAGAAGTAACAACATCTCTCTCTAGAACTTGATAAAAGAAAAAGTTATTTATTTTGGTTTGAATGATCACCAATTTATAGGCTTTAGGTTCTAATGGCCATATTTTCTCCAATAATCACATTTCTCTAAAAAAATCGAAGGGACTTGGAAAATGGGCATTTCAACAGTCAAAAATAAATAGAATACATGACATCATCTTGATTGGTAAATAGAAAATTTAACGACATTGTTTTAGTTGATTTTAGTGAGTACAAAAGTATAAAAAAATGAGTATGAGATACATGAAATCAGTAATTATGTTTTGATAAGAGTGTAATGCATTTCATAAGGTCAATACATAATCATTTTTCTAGGATTATCAGGATTACAATGCATAGTGATTACAAATTATAACCTGGTTACGATTCTTAACTTGGTTACAATGCAAGATATTTAATCTGGTTACGATGCTTGGATATAAAAAATAATAATAGTATGATGCATAACATGGTGATGATGCATAACATGGTTAAGATATCGTGATTATGATACATGATTATGATTCAGTACTTAACCTTGTTACGATGTAAAAATACGATGCGATACTTAACCTAGTTACGATGTAAAAATAAGATGCGGTACATAACCTGGTTATGATTTATAATTATAATGTAATTCATAATATGGTTACGATTCTGAAATAGCATATAAAACAATGTTTATGAACATAAAACACGACTTTCATAAGAATGCATCAATAGTTAAAAACAAAGTGAGTGATTGATATTCTTAAAATGACATACATGATAAAAAATATATGTGATTATGATATGTGTGATTTGTGATTTCCAAAAAAATGATTGATAGAAAATTCAAAACATGTTTTTACTCAACAATATCCCCCTTTTTGGAAAGCACAAACCAAAATAAAAAAAACAAATAGGATAACAAACAATAAAGACCTATCTCCTCTGATTTTAATAACTCTAGTGAATATGACTAATTCCACCCTTGGTTTAAACAACTCACAAGGGATCCTATTCTCCTTAATTTTTTTCCTATGACATATCTCCCTTAATCAGTCATTCATAATAAAATTTCTTTTCAAATCCATTCTCCCCCTTGTGATTTTCAAAAAGAATAAGGGAAAGAATTTATTTCCTGCAAAAACATAGAGAAACAGATTAAGAAACAATAAATGTTACTTGAAACAAAATTTTATTACAACAAGAGTTCGACCACCATTATTTTCCCTTTTTATTTTCCAAAAGATTAAACAACGAGAGTTTCATCTTCTTGAACTATTTTATATCCTTTATGATCTTGTAAAGAGATTCTAGATGAGCCATTAGCTTCTCATCCTATTCAGAAATAATATTTTATTGCTTCCAGATCTGATCTTCATAAAGACTATTAATATCTTCTTGAGCTTTAAGTATTGATTCTTGGTTATTGCAATCATCCATCCCAAGTTAACATGATTTTAATAATATTAAAACCCTATTTGAGAGTAAAACAAAATCATTAACCTTATATTTAATATGTCTTTTAAACAATTTATATTTTTTGAGGATACTTATTTTGAGGCACCAGGTCTTTGAAAATTTTCAAACTTTTCATTTAACTCATCATTCAACTTTAGATAGAGTGATTTGAGTTTTTTTACCTATGTGCTAATTCTTTCTTCTATTCTAAATGATTCTTTAGGATTTCACCAACGTTATAAGACCACTTCACAACTTTATTACAAGCCTTACTATGCTTAGTAGAACATTCCTTGAATATATTGAAATTGTTTTCAAGAATTAGAAACTTATCCATATAAACCTTAACAGAATCCATTCTATCATTATGGGCATTTGAAAGAATTTACAACCTGGATTCAACTTTAGGAATGAATGGTATAAACTTCTCCAATCTATTTAAATCCGGTTCAATGTACTAAACCCCTTTCATAGTTATTTTTATTTCAGAATCCATGTCCTTGGTTAATTGTTGGAGATCACCCGAATGAGTCTCAACGATGATTACTTGAGCTGGATGATTCTGATTCATATTGGATTATTCCACTTCATAATCATCTTGTTCTTCTTTAGTAGAAATATGAATGACTCTCTTGGAGGAAACCTTTTGAGATACTCTCTTGGAGGGATGAGGATCCAAAGATGGATAAACAAAAAATGGTACTTCTGATGACTCTAAAATATGACTTTTCTTGTTTGTATATTTTTTCTTCAACTTCTATTTCCTCATGTCCATGTTCTTCTTGACCATGTTCCTCTTGGATTTATTTTTCTTGTTCTTCTTCCACTTCATCTGGTTATTTTGCAATAGATTGTGCAACCTATTGATCAGAAACCTGTTTCTCCTTGCCTTTCCCTACTGGAACAGATTGAGTTTTACTAGATGGTTCCCTTATTTCAATTCTGGATTTTAGTTGTAGAGCTATTCTTAGAATACTGTAAATATCAATAGCATCATCCTTTCTATTCTTTAATATCTTTTTTCTCTCTTCTCATTTCAATATCTCTTCAGACCTTACTTTTAAATCCAAAGCTTCAGCTGAATCCAATCCAAACTGAGGATCCCCCTCTTTTCCTTCTTGTGTTTTCTTCCTCCATTCAGAAGCAAACTCATTGGATACAACCTTTTGTTTCTTTGGGGGTTTTTGATTTTCATCTTTAATTACCTTTCTTTTGTTCTATGATGGCGTGGATGGATTAGAAGGTCTCTCACTACCAAGCAGCAACTCCTTTTTCTTTCTCAGCATTCAGATCTTTATCAAACTTTTTCAATTCAAAATTGAAACATAATTTGATCCTCCTTGTCATATCCTTAATAATTATGCGATATTTTAAGAAAGTCAGATCTGAATTAATTTTAACATTACACAAACCCAATAACTCTTCCAGAAAATTACAAATAATGGTGGGAAACATGATCAAAATAGATTTTATACCACCGGATTTGAGTTTCTTAATTGTTTGGAATGTAAACCCCATAAGGTTAAACTTCCCCTTTTTCACCAAGTAGTCAAGAACATACAAATCTGAAACATTCAATGTTTTCTTGTCACCTTTTCTCGGCACCAAAAACACTTGAATCCAAAGGTCTATGAGTCTATTATCTCTGAATAGATGATTCCCTTTTCTTTTTTCCTCATGAATTTCAAAAATGGTTTTTTCGTATTTATATCTATCAAAGGTTCCATCAGATTCTGGTAAATTATGAGAAGAAAATAATGCATATCCATCAAATGGTACATCTATAAACATAGATGCCTATTTTGAAGAGGTTTTATAAGTCTTTTCATACATCTTAAATGAAATCTTAAGATCCTTGTCTATCTCTACTAATTCGTAAAATCGTAACACCTCGTTATGATAGACATGATTAAGATCAGAACCTAGTCTTTCCCAAAAAATTGATTCACAGCCTTGAAAACATATAATTCTTTTCAAATAAGAACAAGAGACTCATAAAAACCTTGGGAGACCAACCTTTCACCACAGAATGTCATGGAAGATAAATATTTTAGAGGAATTTCTTTCAGAGATAAAGAAGTATACTTAGTCATGAAAGACTAACTTGCACCTTGAAGAAACCGATGATTACGAAAGCTGAGAAGATCTATGATTATGAAAACTGAGGTATGAACTGATAGAACATTACAAACTATTTATAGAACATCCTTTCTTTGGAGAAAACACAGATGAAATTGATATAGGATAAATTTTTTAAAAGGTAATTTACTTTCAAGATTAGATCTAAGAGATCCAATGGTAAAGAATGATTTTGAACTCCTGAGGTTTTAATTAAAATAAAATCATATTCAGATTGAAATTGATTTAGAATTAAAAGAATGAAATGAGAAACAACCATTACAACAACCAAATTATGGTTTTAGAAAATTTACCTGTCGGAGTAATGTGATATATATTATGGTTTCAGTATATTGTCCTTATGAAAATAAAAAAAATAGAAAAAGAATCTAAAACCAATAAAACCAAATAGGTTGGTATATATTATTTAGAACCGATAGACTAAACCTCAATGATTTTCTAGTACAAAAATTAATATTTCTGTACCGATAAGGTAATCCAATACAGATTGTTCAATACTAATAAAGTAATTCATTATCGATAGTTTAGAACTGATTATATGATTCAATACTGATAGTCTAAATATAGTACTGAATTTTTAAAACCAAAACATGAAACTCATTAAACATAAAATCGATAAAATTCAGACACCTATAAAAGAAAACTAAAGAGTAAAACAAATTAATTGTAAAAAAAGTGAAACTAATAAATTTTAAAACAAAAAGTGAAATGAAAGGTATAACCTCACTTTGAAAATGAGTAACTCAATGTAAGGAGATGGCTTAAAAAAGAAATATATGTGAATGATTATTTTATGGTGATCATTACTAAATTCTATTTAATGTATTAAAATCTATTGGAAGATAATGGTTTTGTGAAAATTTCAGCAAGTTGTTCTTGCATTCCGTTGAATTGAAAAACAATATCTCCTTTTAGTGTGTGATCCTTGAGAAAGTGATGCTTAATATCTATTTGTTTTTAACATGAGTGATGTGTAGGGTTTTTAATAAGTGATATGTCACTAGTATTGTCACATAGTATTTGAGTTTTGGAAAAAACTCATGCCACAGTCAGTGAGTGTGTGTTGCATCCACAACACCCAATCACAACAACTTCTAACTGCTACATATTCAGCTTCAGCAGTGGAAAGTGATACTGAGTGTTGTTTCATACAAGACCAAGAAACTAGATAATCTCCTAAGAAATGACATGATCTGGATGTACTCTATCTATCCATTCTACATCCACCAATGTCATCATTTAATTTTTTTTAAAAAAAATAATTTCCAGAAGAATAGATTAGTCCTAAATTAATAGACCCCTTTAAGTAGCGAAATATTATTTTAAATTCTTTTAAATTATATTCTTTTGGATCAGATTTTCATCTTGCACATAAGAATTCAGAATACATTTTTTCTGGATGACTAGTTGTCAAGTATAATAAACTTCTTATCGTATCGTTAAAAGTTGTTTGATCTAATGGTTTCCTAGTTTCATCAAGATCAAGTGTATTTGAGGTTTCGATTGGAGTGACAATACTTTTAGTGTTGTCATATTCATACTTTTTTAGTAAGTATTTGACATACTTATTCAGAGATATATAGGTTCCTTCTATTTTTTGAGTTATTTGAGAACCTAAAATGAATGTTAACTGACCCATCATACTCATTTCAAACTCAAATTTCATTAAATTTCCCAATGAATTAGTTAAGGATTGCTGAGTTGAACCGAATATAATGTCATCAACATTGATTTGGAAAATAAAAACATTATTATTTTCTTTTTTTCATAAAAATATTTTGTTCAATAGTACCTTTTGTATAATTGTTTGTAAAATTAATCATGTGAGTCTATCATACCATGCTCATGGGGCTTGTTTAAGGCAATAAAAATCTTTGGTAAGTTTAAAAATAGGATCAGGATGTTTTATATCTACAAAACCAGGGGGTTGATAAAAAAAATTCTTATTGACCAAAACCATTGAGAAAAAACATTTTACATCCATTTGAATTTTTTTGAAATTGAAGTATGCTACAAAGGATAATATAATTCAAATAGATTCAAGTCTAGCTACCAGAGCATAGGTTTATTCATAGTCTATCCCCTCTTGTTGATTATAGGCTTTATCCACAAGACTTGATTTATTTCTTACTATGAATTCATTTTCATCACATTTGTATCTAAAAACCCATTTCAAACCAATTAATACTTTTTTCTTTAGGTTTTTCAACCACGGCCTAGACTTGATTCCTCTCAAATTCATTTAGTTCATCATGCATTAACTTAATATAATCTCTATCAACTAAGGATTAATTTAAAGTTTTATGTTTGAATTGAGAAAGAAAGGAAAGATGTTCTATTTAATTTCTTAAGGAATTTATGGTCCTTAGAGGTTGATTTACATCTCCAATGATATTATCACTGGTATGATTATTAAGAAACAACTAATTTGGGTTTCATAAAACCTCTTTGTCTACATATGATAGAAAGTCTTCTGGGTAAATGTTTATGAAACATTTTCTTGATCTTATCCCTTTTTAGAAGAGTTTTCAATCAAATGTTGATAATCAGTTTGTGAAAAAACATCAGTTGATATAGGTAAGGATTTTTTAATAACAAAGTGGTCAGTTTCATCAAATTTAACATGCACTATTTCTTTAAGAGTAAAATATTTTTTCATGACAACCCTATAAGCCTTAGATGTTGTGGAATAACCTAGAGAGATTCCTTCATCAAATTTGGGTGAAACATTATTTAAATTTACTTTTGTATTTAATATGAATACTTTTCATCCAAATACTTTGATGTATGGAACTTTATGTTTTTGTCTAGTACACAATTCATAAGGTGTTTTATTAATGAAAGGTCTAGTTAAAACATTATTTATAGTATAACATGCAGTACTAATTGCTTTATCCTAGAAATGCTTAGCAATTGAGTATTTACTCAACATGGTTCTTGTCATTTCTTAAAGAATATGATTCCTTCTCTTAACAAAACCATTTTTTTGAAGAATTATTGAAGCATAAAAGTTGTGAGTAATACCTTTATTACTACAAAAGGTTTACAAATATGAATTCTGAAATTCTCTACCATGATCACAACGTGTAGTTATCAATTGTAGGTTTTTCTCGTTTCTAACTAGGGATTTAAATGTTTTCAAATATAAAAAGGCTTCAGATTTATTTTCTATAAAATAGATCCACGTAAATATAGTATAGTCATCAACTAAAACAAATATGAAGTATTTTCCTCCAATGCTTCCAGTTTGTGTAAGAATGAAAAGATCCATGTGCACTTACTGTATTGCATTATAATTTGAAACATCATTTATTGTCTTAAAGCTAGTTTTATGTTTCTTACCATAATGGAAAGGGTCACAACCCTTTTAATAATCACACCTAAGATCTGGTAGATCCTTAAAAATTCATATAGTTTAAAGTTTATAAAGGTTTCATAGGTTGTAGTGTCCTAACCTTATATTTCATAACCAAAATTGGTCTTCCATTTCACTTAAGAAGGGTTAGTCTTTTCTCCTATGGTCTTCTAAGTTGATTTTGTATACATTCTCATGTATATGGGTAGAAAGAATGTATTCATCCTTGGAATCTTGAACTAAGGATTGATCATTCCTAAAATTCGCAAGGTAACCTTCATCACATAATTGACTTATACCTAAAAGTTTGTGCTTAAGACCTTTAAAAAAATTGAAATTAAAACTTTTCCTAAAAGAACAATAATACCTATAATAATGATCATTACCTATGAATTATCTCTAAAGGTCACTCTTACACATTTCATTTCAATAATATTTTCAAATAAATATTTGTTACATGTCATGTTTCTTGAACTACCACTATCCACGTACCAAATGTTCCTATTGTTGGTACACTTCTTATTTTTCTGAAAAAGAAACAATTATTTTTTCAGAACCCAATCTTGTTTGGATCCAAAATTTTTAAATAAATGAATTTTGGGAATCCACATTTATTTTTACCAATGGGATTTGTGAAATCCTAAATATTGAGTTTTATTAAGGGAAAAACATCATTCCCAATGTCCACCACTTTGACATTTCGTACAAAATGGTTCACTTTGAGGAACTAAATAGTTATTAATAAAAATTGGTTTTGAGTGAGTGTATCCAAATCCATAAGTATTCCTTAAAGGATGAATTTGAAAGTAAGACTTATCAATGTTTTCTTTACCACATGTAATGTTTGATAAAAGTTTCATAAGAGAAAGGATTTCAGATTTCAGTCTAATGACTAAATTGTCATTTTCACAAGAAATTGTTTTGGAATTATTTTTGGTTTCAAAAACATTTCTCCTTAAAAAAATTTGTTCAAAGTATTTAAAAATTTTATCATTTTCAAAACATACTTCCTTATGATACATTGAAATATTTTCACAATCAAGAGTTTTATGATCTGGATATTTTGACAGATCTTATACTTCTTTTTTAAGAATATATATTCTTGAATTTTACTTATCAATATTTTTCTTGAGTTTTGAATTTTCATTCTCAAGTAATTTGGAAAATCTAGATACTTATTCAAAAGAAGGTAAATTGTTCTCTTCCAAGGAATATTATTCATTCAAAGAGTAAGAATGTTTTTCATCTGGATAATTTTCATTTAAAGATACATTTGTTAGGGATTAAGAATTGTGTACCTTAGCCATGTAGAAATGTTTTTCAATTTTTAGACAAGCTATGAGTCATATGATTATCTAACCTGAAGATTCGTAATATGAGGATTCACCTGATGAATCACCACCACTTTCACTCCAAGTATCATTTTCCTTCGAAAAATTCTCTTTCTGTGACATGAAATTATTTTTCTTATTTCTTTCAGAATGTTTATCCTTTCTGTATTTTCTATTCAATAAAGGAAAATCTGTTCTAATTTGATCTACTCTTTTGCATTCATAACAAGTGACCTCAGAATGTTTATTTTCATTTCTATATTTCTTTTTGAATCTGTATTGAAATTATTTCTTTCCAACAATATTGTTCATCCTTCAAGCAAGATTGGCTAACTCATTATATGAGTGATCACTATTACTTGATTCTGATATAACAACAGATTTCTTAGCTTTAGATCTTGTTATCCATTCTAGTGTCTTAGCTTTAGTAGTAGTAAAATATAAAATCCCATTTCCATTCATCTTCTTATTAAAATAATTATCTCTTTTTATTCTATTCTCATGCTAAAGTAGAGTTCCAAATAACTCATCAAGAGTGATTTGAGTAACATTCATGTTTTCATCAATAACTGTACTTTTTGATTCCCACTCATTAGGCATAATATCAATAATATTGTCTGCAAGTTCTTCATTATCAACACCCTTTTCATCTATATATTTTAGACTATTGACAATTTTCATAAACCTTTGTTCCACCTTGCATACTGGTTCTCCATAAGGAAAAAGAAACCCAGGATATTCTGCTCGAAGCATTGCTCTTCTGGTTCTATGACTTTAGATGTACCAAAATGTGTCCCATCTAATTTCTTCCAAATAAAATTGGATACTTCACAAGATGATATATGACTATATATATTCCTAGTCAAGGAACAAAAAAAAGTATTGCATACCTTGTAATCCAGTTGATATTGTTGTTTCTCTTGATTGGTGAAGGTACTGACTTCCATGTTTTGGATTTTATAACCTTCAGTAAGCATGATAATGTTTTCCACTGCAATATAAATAAAAAATATCTTCATTCGATCTCTTTTGTACTCATAATCATTCCCATCAAATGTAAGTGATGTATTTGAATTTAGATTGTCAATTGATCCAATACTCATTCTTACCATCTTATAAAAAAATACATTTCCACTCCACACGTTAGTATATTAAGTAGCTATACAAATATATTTGTAAAAGAAATACAATTGTATTTCCAAAAGAAATAAAGATAGTAATACAAAATTATGTAAACCCCCTCTGATACCAATTTTTGTATCATAATATAGATGTATATATATATTAGATGGAACAATATAAGAGGGAGGTGAAATTTATGTTTAATTTTTTTTATAAAAACTTATGAAAGAAAATATTTTAAGATATCTTAAACTAATACAATTTACAACCAATATAATTGATCATACATGACTTGGATCTGATGGATAAGATGTGATGTAATAATTTATGTAATGTAAAAATAATTGTATTTGAAATGAATACAATGATCAAGGTAATACAAATCTTAATGATTCTACCATATGGAATGTAGAATCTTCTATTAAAATATGAATCTTAATTGAAATAATTACAATTAAATTGAATATGAAAATAAATAGGAATCAATACAATTACCTTTTTAATACAAATAGAAGAGGAAATGGAAAAGTATTACAATTATTTTATCCCAAAGAGTAGGGTATACTTTCACCTTGGATAAAGTTCTATCTTACCACAACCTTGGTAAGACCTCGATATGAAGATCGATATGAATGTCTTCTTATCCCTAAAATCCCTCTATTAAGAAGGTAATCGACACCTCTGTCCTCCACGAAATTGAAGGCCCTCGATACAATGACCGGCAACACATCTTCCTATCCCCGGAAGCCCACAATCATAATCACAATGATCGGTCACACAAATATAAAAACAATCACTTATATCAATACAAGAACAAGGAACAATCTATTCACTTATTGTATCTTTAAGGCTTTTGTACAATGTAGGATAGAAGTTACAACATCTCTCTCTTGAACTTGATAGAAGAAAAAGTAATTTATTCTTGTGTGAATGACCTTCTATTTAAAGGCTTTAGGTTCCAAGGGTCATATTTTCTCCAATGGTCATATTACACTGAAAAACTCAGAGGGACTTATACACCTAACATTACAACGGTAAAAACAAAACAGAATACACGACATCATTTTGATTGGTATATAACAAACTTAACAACATTTTTTTAGTAAGAAAGTAGTAAGTAAAAAAGTATAAAACAATGAGTATGAGATACAAGAAATCGGTATTTATGTTATGATAAGAGTTTAATTCATTTCATAAGTGAAATAAATTACTTTTTTGCTAGTCTTATCATGATAAAAATGCTTATAAATTACAAATTATAACCAGGTTAAGATTCCTAACTTGGTTACGATGCACGATATTTAATATGGTTATGATGTTTGGATACAAAAAATAATAAGCGTATGATGCATAAACTAGTGTTGATGTATAACCTGGTTACAATATCATGATTATGATACACGATTATGATTTAGTACTTATCATGGTGATGATGTAAAAATACATTGTGGTACTTAATCTGGTTACGATATAAAAATACAATGCAGTGCATAACCTGGTTATGATTTCTGATTATAATGCATTGAAAAATAGGGTTACGATTCTGAAACAGCATATAAAATAATGTGTATGAACAAAAAAAATGACTTTCAAAAGAACACATCAATCATGAAAAACAAAGTGAGTGATTATGATTGTTAAAACAACATACATGAAAAAAATATATGTGATTTCAAAATGTGTGATTTGTGATTTCCAAAACAAATGATTGATGGAAAAGTCGAAACATGTTTTGACTCAACATGACTTTCATTTAAAAATGAATGACGCAAAACAAAAGGAGAATTACCCCTATATATTAGCCTCATCAATATACCACTCCATCTCTTCCATCCTCTATCTAGAATCCTCCAAGAACTTCTATATCATAGATAAATATACTGATTTATTCTAGAATACATGTTTAACCACATCATCCTAGATCTGAACCCGACCCAGTTCAACCCTACATCTAGCTAGAAAGGATGAGGCCTCTACTACTTCAACCACTATCCCTGCCAACTACACTCCCCCATAGTAGCGACAAAATTTCTGTGTTATTGTGATTTCCCCTCTAGCTGAGCCAATTAATTTCCATCCTCATAGAACATTTTGGTCCCATATATTTCTCCTTTTACCATGTAGTGTCCTACTCCCATGATTCTTCCTGAACATGCTCAAGGAGGTAGTTTTGAGACAATTAATTTAGAGCATGAGCATCCACGCTGATGGTCCCCATGATCAAAATCAAGTGGTGGATGGACCCCATTTGGATCATTTGGTTTTCCCATGTAGTATAGTTAATGATGTTCCACATACATCTCTTTTCCCTACAAAAACCTATCTGGTTCTCTTCAGCGACCTTATACCCATAATCTTCCAGGGCCTCAAGTGGTGTGGGATCATACCTATGGAAATTTGTAAAAACATTGGTAGTGGGATCCTCCTTAGGGATCCTCTCAGATGGTATATGATACATGTTGAGAGGAAGACCATCCTCATCCTACTATTTTTCAATAGTAGAATCTTGTTCATCCTTGAGATCACCTCGATTGTAGACACATACACATTAGAAATTGATTTATATACGGGATTAGGGTTTGATAACCATAAGTGGTTTCCCCTAGGGGCTAGCTTGATTATGGTAGAATGTTTTCCAACACCCATAGGAAATACATACTACCATGGGGGGATGACCTCAGGAACTACTGTAGACAAAATTAGAATAGATTGTTTAAACAATTGTGAAAATTATGATAAGTATTGATTTTATTAAAAGGAATATATGTTATGTGAAATATTGGATGAAATTCATATCTAGGTCCTTGGAGAGGGAGGCCCACCATCAGGGACCCTTCAATGCCAATCAACACCATAATATCCACCAATGTAGTCCTCAACAGTCTATAGATAGAACCTTCATAATATAGAAAAACATGCTAGTACAGTGGAGTCACAAAATTATCAAAGACTTTGATATAAATAGGATGAATCACATTATGAGTCTTACCTTGAGAAGGAACCAGGATCATAATGATCAACTACCTTGGGAGGACTACCTCACTAAAAGAGGGGAAATCTGTAGAATTTCTAAGTAAGTTAACTTACAGATGACCAGTAATCCCATAGGATCTATATCTTCCTCCATCGTCTCCTTAGAAGACAACAATTTCATTATAGCTTCATAATAAGACTCTTTGTTAGGCACCCCAGTGCTTGTCGATGAAACTTCATCATCCCTAATAGAGGTCTCTTAACCTTCCTCTACTGATTCCTATGTACTTTCAAAAAGTAATGTGGGTTAAGTGTTCCAATGTATTGAAAATTTTAAATACATATTTGAGGTAATGAGACACATACTCACATCACAGAATAAGATATTTTTCAATTCATCTTCCCTATGAGGGACTTACCCACTTTTTTGAGATCTTTCCCACCTTTATTTAGATCCCTAGGACTCTATTCCACTGGATCATAATATATCTTCTCTAAGAGCTGATGCCTCATGTACTGGAATTTAAGAAGGTGTAATTTTCTTGGACCCCACACTAAAAATCACCCGTACTAAGGAAGTATTTGTACCACCCTCTCCTAACAAGTGTGAGAAAGAATCATATTATTCTAGGTACACAAACCTCTCCTGAAATTCCAATCAGGTTATAATCCTTGAACGTTTTATGTTAGAGAGGTCAATCACCTCTCAGGTTGGACTCTTCCTTAACTTCTCTTCTATCTAGGATATTCATAGCAGTTCCCATGTTCTCCAGTTCTTAAAATAAAAATCTTAATTAAACACCCTTATAAGGTAGAATAGATTCTTCCCAAGTATTCCCAGGATAGAATCATCAAGATGTTGGATCTCTCCACAAAATCCTACAACCGCTTTCGACCGAGCCCCGACCCGATAGAGGGTGGAGGTGCAACATGTCCTTGAGATCCAACAATAGTTGATCCAGCCAAAACCCTCAATTCCTGAAATGATCCATGGAGAGCATCCAACCTGATACCTTTATACTCTTAAATTTCTTATAATGGTGACACCTTCCTCACACATTGGTGAAATCATGATCACGAATGCATATATCCAATCTCTTGTGTACTTCTGCATAAGGCTATAATTTAGATTGGTTTGAGACAGTATGGTGGAATCCCCAATGCCTTCAACCATGAAAATCCACTAGAGTTGAATAAAGATATAGGGGAGACTCTATTCATAAACCCCCATGTCAAATATCTTCACCAGATTTGAGAAGAACACAAAGTACCAAGAAAACTTTCATTAGGTGCATGGTTAATATTAGGTGGTACAATCAATCTGTGAAATCCAAACCTCACCCAAAAAGGCCTATAGTTATTTCCTCTACTTTAGTGACACCCACAAATCATCACCCATCACTCCCATTGGTTTTTGGAAAGGAAAGAATTTGATGTGGATGGTGTTGTTGATATTGGACAATACCCTAGCCACCTTAATTGTTAATGGTCAAACCCCAAAAATGTTGAGAAGGAACAAATGAATAGTAGTGTTCCGAGGGGGTGATGGTGTTTGGAAAACTATACATCTTGAAGTTTTCCATTATCATTCCATGGAGGAATTGGAACAGACTACATATATGACTAAATAGACCCCCTAGAGAAAATATAATAAATAGTTATAGATACTATATAGTATAGGTATTCCCAGGTTGACCTTGTCCCATGAGGCCATGATTTCTACCATCAGTAGTTTCTTAGGTCAATGTACCATGAAGGATTCCCTAATAGGTAGTAACCAACCACATAGGAATGTGGCCATGAACACCACATATTTAACATCTAAAAGACAATACTTCATTTTGTATCCTCAATATTGGAAGTGTCCATCCTACATTATCATCCAAAAGGAAACCAAACTCCTCCTATGTCATGACCCTAGACAATGCTTCCACCGAACTAGAATTATATTGGTGGGAACATTCATGAAAATGACCTTCCGTGTATTAAATTCAATGTCTCCATGGAAAGAAGGGGTGGTGATGTAATAACAGAAAGGTCAGGTGGTCCATGAGGATATTTTCTATTATCGATTCATGATCTACATTCCCCCCAAGAATTAGGAACTAGTATGAACTCTTTATACTGAAATATCATTAAGGGGATCCTACCAATATCATAAAAATACCACAATCTTATCCCCATGCCCCCTAATAGAGGTGGAAGGTGTTTGTGTCTGCTAACCACCTACTAAGGAGTTCTGGAAACAACTTTGGTTAGCAGTTGATATGAAACTGGAATGTTCACACTTGTTTATATAGCCAAGTATAATGTTTCACTACCCCAAACTTTCACATGTTATCTGTACCCCATACATTAACTCCAAATCATCAGCGAAGTTCCCAAAAACTCATAGATCCATGTCCTCATACCAGCCTATATAGTTGTTCTTGATGTTTTTCTTGACAATGATCGTATAGTGGGTTTGGAATTATCCATCCATCAATTTTTCCTTAGTGATAATCCTTTTTCTTCCACTCAATGTACATATAGAAGTAGTGTTGTGTTCTATGACCTTGTTTCTAGTAGTGCTAATATTCCTTTTGTTGATCCCATCGTGATGGGGAACCCCTAATATTTGTGTGTTAACCTCCATATCCAAGATATGCATGTTGTCCAACAACCCGATGTTATAGAGTGGCATTTTGTTTCCTAGAAGACACTTCCTATGATTTGGTATTATTATAACCAAAATATACCAATTCTCATATATTACATTTATATACATGGGAATTTTTGGATTACTGGCCATTCCATCCCTTTTGGCAGTAACAGTGGCGACCACAATGATTTGAAAAGAGTCATCACCTATTTTGGTATTGTTGTGAGATTATGCTCATTTAGGTCATGAAAATAAGAACTTTTCTACACAACTTGATACATTTCATGAAACTAATGGTAGTTTTTCAAAAAAAAATGTAGGTTCTCATAGAGTATATCACATAAAAGGATTTTCGTGAACATTGCATCTTAAGGCATATGAGTTTTTGAAAAATGGATAATTTCATTCCCAATGATGAAAGATAGATCATATTTTAGGTGAAATTTTATTGATCATACAAGGGCCACCCACACCCAATTTTTATGATAGAGGCCTCTTCATAAAGCACACATAAAAATAACTTGTGTAACCTATGTCGAGAGTTGTACAAAAGTTGAAAATTTGGTTATATCAGGGCATTTTATTCGGAACTTGATATTTTGAATCCGTATTATGTTTACTTCTAGGGGGATTTTTGGAAATAAAAATGTGCCTCAGGATGAAAAAAATGAGGTATTCTCAAACCATAATCACAAATAAACTTTGGTAACCATCCCAAATATAAAGGCATGTTTTCACAAAACTTTGAGGCATTGTTCAAAATGCCTAATTTTGATCCGCAAGTCACTTTCCCAAAGAAGGATACATCAAACACATTAGATCCCACATATTCTAGTAATTCCATCCAAACAAAAATGGAATGGGGGAGTGAAACTATCCTTAATACCACACAAGTACGTGACAATTGTATGATAAAGGTGTCTTTGAATCACCAACTTTCATAAACATACTCTAGTATTTAATACATGAGAATCATACATCTTGGAGTCACATGAACAATTTTATTTTTTGTTTGACACTGGGGCCTTGTCTGGCCTTTCATGCTAGGAGCCCTTGACTATAAATATAGTATCACCACTCATTTTTAGGAAAAAACTATGGAAGTTAAAGCATAAATATCCAGTTCTTGCAAAACCATGTTTCAAGAAACTACGCAACTCCTAACTCCCCATATATTCCCATATGTATACATGCCTCAAATAGGCCCAAAAATTCCTTTTATTATGTTTTAGATGTACATACATAGCTCCTCTAAAGGATATGAGGGTTTCTTTTTAACTTGAATGACCATTACACAGTCCCAAGTTTCACGTGACCTCAGTATTTACGTGCACCTATTCCCCTAACATCCATACCCCATCCTTATACTAGATCCCAAGTATCATAAAACAACCTATATATCCCATATTTGATACCTCCCTCCACCTAACATAGTTTCACTGAAGTTGAGTTGTCAGGTAACCTACACCTACTCCCCCTAGGTTCACCCACAACTAAATCACCTACATGCCTGGTATCATCGAACCCCTTGTATGGATCATTTTTTTCTAAGAACAACTAAGACAATTGTGTCACCTTTTTCTTCTATAAATAGGGTCCTCAATATTGGGACCCCCATGTTACATATCATTACGGTATTTTTATCCATTGTGCCATGAAAATGGACCGATATAATAGAGATGTAATCCTTGAAAGTGGAATAATTTTAGGAAACAAATCACATTTATTGAACAAAGGGACAGTGTTGAATCCTTTCTTCCTACATAGAAATGGTCTCCTCGAGTTCATGCCTCTCTAACTCCAAGTTAAAAAACATTAAATGACATAGTTCCCACATCCAAGTTTCATGCCATTAAATATAATAATAATTTCCTCAAAAAATATTAAATGGTAGCCTTACCCTCTAAAATTAACATAGGATGTCCCTCATATGACTCGTATGGGATGAAACATCACTTCTTGGGAAGAACCTATGTATAAGCCACACACTATCTATTGTTTTCACTATTTCTATGACATAAGTGTCCTTACCTCATTATATTAAATTTAATGAACTAGAATTCTCATATTTACATAAATTACACACTAAAATATATGGTTTTTTATCCCTATCTCCTAACAAGGTGCAAAGGAAACCTCCCTGAGGTCCAATCCCAACACACCCGACATGCCTCCTTAAGGTTCAATATCAACACCACCATTGAATCTGTATATCTTCTACCTAGAAAGTATGAACATTGTTGTGTGATCATTCCCCTCAGGAACAAACTCAACCCCACCAAACTATCCTCAAAATACATTAAACCTATGACTATCTTATCCCCACAATACATTAAACCAATGAACAACTTGTCACCACTAGACATTAAACTTGTGACCGAACCATCCCCAAAAGACTATAAACCTATTACCATGTACCAAAAAGGAACTAATTCTATGAACCTCATATATTCATCAGAATAACTACCCCATGCAATTAATAAGGGTTTTCTGAGTCCATGATCCGGAGATGCCTTACTCCCTAAGGAAAATTACCATGTGACCCCAATGGGATGCCTTGTTTTTCATACATGAGATGAGTCATTCATGAGATGAAATTGAATTTTCAAGAGGGAGATTTTATGGGTTCTGAATATACTGAATATCTAGAGATTTCCATATGTGTCCAATTTCCTCATAACCACTAACTTTAGGTAGCTTCTATATAGTGAAAAAATGTATTGTAATTACTTGGTGTCCACCTCAGGGTGGCAATGAGGGTGAACATTAGGATCTAGACTTAAATATTTTAGGGAGACCTAGAATGGTAAATTATTTCTATGTAAGTGTCCATGGAATGAGGAATCAACATCCCAAAACCCAACTTCAATAAAGGACCTTACAACACCAACCATGGAGGTAGTGTATGCCTACCTTTGAAAAGTTTGAATGGAGAGAAACCAACCAAACACCCCAGAAGAGGTGAAACTAGTCTATGGAATAAAACCAATTCAGGGGAGGTAAGGACGAAAAAATAAAACCTCCACACCCATTGGGTGGCTCTAATTCAAATTAAAAAACAACAACATTTATTTAATCATCCTTGATGGCGGTGTAGAAAATAAATGTGTGTTGTTCGTGGAGGTGGTGAACTAACCATATTATAAACAAACTTTTTATTTATGAATCAGTTGTGGTGAGTAGAGAATATGGATATTCATCTAAAGTAATAACATATATTTATATTTAGGATACAGATGTTATTGTGTTTTAATGGATATAGAACATATTGGGGTTTTAGAATAAGATTAAAATTGAAAAGGTTAGTTGATAATTTTACATCATCATTTGGATTTCACAATTTAGTATACCTATAACGAATCAATGAAATAGGATATGGTGAGAAAACTAGAACTAGGAGGTGGAGGAGGTAATTAGGAGAAAAAATTATTACATAGGTTATAAAGAAGAAACCTCTCAAGCCTCCCCTTTTTCAAATATTTTTTATGGTTTCTCTAATTATGTCACTCTAGACCTTGATGGTGATTCTCTTTGTGAAAGAAGACAATGGTCTGTCTTCCTCCTCATCGATCATCTCAGACCCCTTTGGATGGTTCAATCCACTATTCTTCAAGATGTCCTTCATATTATGGGACTTTTGTTATATATATTCTTTTTCACCCTACCCCTTACAAGAAGTCACTTCATCCATAGGTCACCATGATCAAGATGGATCTGAATTTTTCAAGATTGGTTCATGGTCATTTTAAAGTCATCTTCTCGGGATCCTATATTAGGTTAGTGAGGGAATTTTACTAAAAGATATTGGTTGTGTTATTTTCTCTAAAAAATCTTCCTCTTTCCTTCTTAGAAAACATCATATGTTCCAGGGGTTTGGAATCACTGATAAGGGTTTTGGTTTCGAATAGTGAAGCATTTTTTTGTGATTCTATCTTCTGAGGAGGACTTCATGAAGGCATGGGATATCTCCCCCAAATCTATAGATAGAGGTAACATCTCCTGGTTTTTGTGGAATATGGACATTCATTTTAGGGGAGGATCTCCCATGGAAATAGAGAGTCTCTAGGATCCTTTCACTATTAAAATAATGGAACTCTCTGATTCAAAGATGCTTCAGTAGCTCATATTTGTGCGAAACTTGATCTCTATAAGCCTTGTCCATTTCAAGTCACTCTATGAGATTTTGAATCTCTCTTATGGAATCAACAACTCATTATCTCATCCTTTACTCATATTTTATCTACGTACCATCTCTATGGATAATCCTTGCAATCCTAAATAATAGTTTGTGCCATACCTGGTGTATCTTGATCAGGGAAGGGTTTATCTCAAGTCCCTTCTATAAAAAAGTTTCATGAGTAATGAAAGTCCTAGTCATAATGGATAGCTATTCTAGTGCGGAGGCATAAGGATACTCCTCTCATTTTAAGGTGGTTTCTATCTTCATGTCTGATTTGTGATTGAAGTCTCATTCACCTTCTTCATTCGAGGATAAAAGAGGCCATGTTTTGATGGTTTATAGGTCAGGATTGTCACCTAGTTTATCTATTGTTCTGAATTTGGATCCTTATATGATGGTAGAAAAGGCTTTCTTCTGGGTAATGTATTCAGTTTCCTCTCTACCCTCCTTTATGGTTCATGTGGTTAACAACCATGGTCCTTCATGTAGACCCCACTTCCCCAATCAAATGGTTTCAGTGCTCTATTAGATTCCATGAAACCTATTCCATTTTATGATGATCCATCCTAATATCCAAGGGTTTTTCCCCTCTATTAGATATGTCTCTTATGAGGTATAGATCCAAAAGGGATTTAGATCTTGCATCTACCGATGATAAGTTCTTGTCGATTCTAGGGTCCAATTCAGGGAGTCCCCTTCTTTGATGATGAAATTCATCATCTAGAATGCTTTAGACTTAGGTTCCTAGGTTATGAATGATTTTTTGGTCAATGAAATGGATAACTATAAAGATTCAATATTTTCTATTTTGGAACAAAAATTACAACAATCCCAAATCTAGGATTTTTCTAAGAAAATCGGTGTCATAGATTGTTTTCATGGTGATCCAACTATCAAACGTATATTGATTTTTTGGAAGACTATAGTTTAGGTGTAATTTATGGATGTTTCCAGCCGACAAATTCAATTAAGGGGACTTTTGTAATTTAATAATTCTTAATTTATTTTTTAATACAAGATGATGTGCTTAAGAATGGGAAGATCATTGGAATGATTAAGCCTCCTCCAACCCGAGGGACTCAACATTGCTGGGGGATAGCAATTAAATATTATTTTGGACCTATCAGAGAATAATGGGGGAGGGTCCTATCCTCGTAATTCTAGGTATGATTTTTCATCTTCTATTTCTAGATATGGTCTCATAAACTTGGGATTATCTTGTGATAAATCCACTTGGTGTAATAATTAAAAAAGAATTTGTCGCTCATGGTGAAGGATGGTTAAATGTTTTCCAAATCTCCCGGCTATCTCCTCCTCCCCTAATCAAAACGTTTCTCATATTTTCCAAGAAATATATGATCATTCACCTCTACTTCTCAACCTAGGATCCATTTGTTGTGAAAAAAACATACTTTCGTCTCTAATAGATTAGATTATGATTCAATTTTTTTAATGGGATCCGTACATCCTAGTATAAACCTATACTAGATACATTATGGGCATCCTTCCATAAAAAACATAGGAGATAAAAGGGGTATTTAAAAACATGGATGAACAATCTTCCTAACTAGATATCAGAGTTGGAGTCCATAAAATATGACATCCTTCATGTTGAAGGGATCCTTTAGAACAGATGGGATGAAGATTTATTCAAAAATCATATTCATAAAAAGGAAAAAAATTTGGAGAGGATTTTATAAGAATAAAGGGTCACCCATGAATGGTATAGCACCTTGTAGTTGAAATAGGGGGATATAAACTTGTTATATTTTCATGTGTGTATCAAATATAAGATCAAACCACTCACTCCAAATATTTGGTTGGAAGAAGGTTCTTATAATACTAAATCTGATATTGGTGGAGGTTTGGTTGAGTCTCACTTAAAATATATTTGGGTTGTCACCAATAATTGTAGGTTCCTGGCACACTAGAAGTGTGGTTGGTCTGACACCCAACTTTAATTGTTTCTGTGATCAATGATTATCTCAGTATCGATATGAAAATTAACACCAATCTTTATGGAATAGAATCAAAGATTTAGATAAAGAATGAAGAGTCTGAAATCCTTTAGAGAGGATCTTGCCCATCATGTTAATAATTAATTTAAATTTAATTTCTAAAGAATTAAAACACCCGGTTCTTCAGTACTTTCGTCATTGATGATGTTTATTATCCAGGATGACCCTTTCCTATTGTCTTGTTGCTCTTGGGAGGATCCAAATCAGAATCCCTCTAGTGGTGATCCACACATTCTCTAGTGGTCTCTAATTGATGCCACTCATTTCCCAGGTGCTAGCGCAGTGAAGCGAATATCTTGCATTGATCGATCATGATCACTTGTTCTTCGATCTTGAAGAACATATCTCATTATTGAGAGGGAGAGAGAAGAGGAGACAAGATAAAATGCCTTACTTGGAATTTCTCTTATGTCACTTCTATCCTGTACGTGGCACAATAGACGTACCTCTCTATTTATCGACATGGATATTAGATTATAATGATTAATTGAATAATACCAAATAAATAGATTCATAACCTTAGCGAAAACCCATGATACATAATAACAATAATCACATCATTATTTGTGGTGCACCAACTTTCAAAAAATAGACTCATAAATGAAATCTTATGCCACATAATTATAATCACATTATTATTATTTTGTTTTGTGTCAACTAGTTAAATTATTATTTACCATGTTTTAAATAATTATTATACTACCGAACCATCCTTGGTCCTCTCAAACTCCACTTCCATTTATTGAACACTGAATAAATAAATAAATAATTTATTCTCTTAAATAAATATATTATTTACAAACAAGTAAATGAATATTTATTAAATGTTCATAAAATAAATAAATATATTTTTATTCACAAACCCATGAATAAATATTTATTTAATTTATGCAATTATTTTATTATGAATAAATTTATTCTACTATCTTGAGAACAAATTTTTATTCCATTAACCAAATTCAAATAGAAATTAACTGAGTCCACCAGAAACAGTTGGAGTGTGACCCACTAGGATTCTTTCTCATTCAAATTAGGTGGGCTTGCCTAAAGTCCAAGATTACTATCTAGTAATTGGTCAAGCCACCCAATAGAAAGAACTTAAATTTGCAACAATGACATCCACCTATGAACGCTCATTGTGTAATATAATCCATTTGTCTCAATATCTCATCAAGATAGTTTCATGATAGTGTCATCAACATTTATGCTTAATATATCGTTCTTTGACTACCTAAAATAACATCATCATTACACCATATCCATGGAATGTCATTTGAAGGTTTTATTTCAACCAAAGGGTAGAGATATTGTAGAGACCCGTAGCCTGACTTACATTGACATTACATTACATTTGCGGAATACTTAGTACATAACAAAAACACACACCAGGATCGTAATAGTTTAGTGTCTTTGGAAACTCGGAACGTAATCTTCTAATCGTGGTGAAAGATCTTCAATATCTCCCATAAAGATCTTCCCTTTTTTTTTACCTAAAACCTTTCTTTATATCCTGGGGAAAAGAAAACATAAAAGGGTGAGCTCAAATGCTCAGTAAGGGTAAACAAAAGAAAAATCAATCACATCGTATTCATAAGAACATAACATTTTGGAAATCTTAACCTGCAAAAGAGAGTATAATTTCATAACATGGGATAAATCATAGTAGTGAAATGAAATCCCAATAATCATAACATAAAACATTAATCTTTTTGGCATACACACATAATCATAGAGAATCATTTCTTGTTAGTCAAGACTCATTGCCAAGACTATCTTAGTGGACAAAGTCCCTTTCTGAATCGAGTAACCCTCGTTTCAGTCCTATTTCACTGAACCGGTATAACCTACCGTTCCATCCCTGTCTATCTCATGAGATATAAAATCATTACCCAATGCATTGGAGGGAGATATAGGTCCCACCCATCTTATAATGAATCCTTTCTTATGTGTGCCACATAATCATAAAACATACATCATCGCATAACACATGTAACAAAAATGGGATTCTAGAAACATCATGACATCATAAATCAATTCATATAAGATAAAGGAATTCATAAACATAATTCCATCACATCATAGTCAAATCAATGTAAAAATATGGATAGAAACAGAACCCTTTATTATCTTAGATGGAAAATAATTTTGATAAAACACTTGAATTGAATTCTTGAGGAAAATATCCTTTCTTCTTCAAAATCAATTTCTTTTCACAAAACATCATGCAATTTTAAAAGAAAGAGATTTTATTGAAAATAGTCATGAAATCTTTTAGAGGAAGCTTCATGAAAATAAGGCTTTATAAAACAGTAGAAATCCGTTCGTGCCGTATAAGTTAAAAAAAACATTCTTCGTACTTTTGACGGAAAAGTCAAAAAGTACCTCGTACGAAAAACGACAAAAGATTCCTTTCATACGTATTACTAAAAACTCACCGAAGGGTAAAAATGGATTTAAATAATATTACATATTGAGTAAACATGGATGTGGATAATAAAATACACCCCAGTAAATACTTACGAATAAACAATCTCGGATAAAAATGAGATTGTGATATTTCCCTTACCTTAGGTCCGATTTGCTTCGTAAGTGTCCGAACCTCCTGTATAATGATTTAAATAATGTCATTTACTTATTACAGAATCACATTAATTGTTATGATATCATATATGGTTCACTTATGACATTATATTACCCGTTATTTTGTAAATTCCATGTTAAAGAAGCGTTTTGGGTAAAATCGTTTCATTTATCGTAGGTGTTCTGACTTGTTGTTCTTGACATTATTATTACTTATATCATGATTTACTTACTTCCAGAATATAAAATATGATTTATATATCATATATATTCAGTATATATATATATATAATAGATAGATAAATGAAATGAAAAACACCGTTCATGGAGACGGTAGTCCGTACGTACGCATGAACGCTGTTTTCCTTTCCTTATTGTCTTGAATGGAAGTAAGTAGATGACATACATATATATATATATATAAATAAATCCAGTAGCTTTATAATGTCATATATTTCATTATTATTTCTTATATATACTTTATAATCATTCTTAAATGGTTAACATGGAGAATGAATCTCATCGCGTCGTGGAGACGGTAGTCCGTACGTACGCACGAGCGATGATATCATTTCTATAAATATTGAATTGAATTGGAGTGGATTATACAATATATCAGAATCAATATGATGTTTTAATAACTATGTATAGTTATTCTTTACACCATTATACCCATCCATGTAAGGTGGTGGTGGAAAATAGATTACACCACGGCGTGGAGACGGTATTCCGTACGTATGCACGCGCGGTGATTTATTTTTCCGTAGGATGGATAGATGGTGAAATAGGGTTGTTTCATACTTAAAATAACATATCAGTATATGAGTGATACTGATGTTATTACTTCATAATGAAACAACCTAAGAAGAAGAAGTGGAAGAAGAAATAAAGATGAAAGAATTGGTAACGGTAATTACCTCTTCTTTGAAGCGCCTCTTTGAGACCTCCTCTTAGGGCACTAAAATTGGTCTTTGAGGAAGACCAGAATCTATAGGATGTTGCTAGGGAATTGGAGAAGAGATTTTGGCAGGGTTTTTCCGAGCTTAAGTGCTCAAATTGGTGTGAGGAGGAGGGGGAGGAGGTGTCCTTTTATAAGGGAGGAGAGGGGCACCTTAGGAATACCTCAAAATATTATTTTATATTAAAGTAAAAATCGGTTTATAATGGTTCCAAAGGGTCTTATTTCTGAGATAATGTGGGGATGGGTCGAAATACTATCCGCCAATAAGATTTAGACAAGTTTAGGGTATTATTTTAACCTTATCAATTAGATTTAACTCTAAGTTAAATAATTTAACATTTACCGTGTCTTTTTGTTTTCTTTCACTATATGGTTAATACACTTACTATAACATGCCAAACGAACCCCAAATTGTTTATTATTAATACATATATCCTTATCTAAGTCATTTGGCCGAACCTTATATTTTTAGGAATAAAATAACAATTAATAATATAATATTTGATTTAAAAACTATTTTGTGTCAATTTTGAAACTATTTGATATATGATTTTTGTTAAAGTCATAACAGAATTATATGTTCGAACCAAGTTGATTAAATCAACAATAATATATCATAGTAACCTATAAAATTAGTGGAATTCATAAAAAGTCTCAAATTACATTCATTTGAGCATTTATAACATCAATTATGTTAATATTTCCTTAAAAAGGGTAATTACTGCATCATCGTTGTGTCATAAATAAATTAATTTATTTAAAGTCTAAAAATTATAAATAAAATATCATTATGTATGAAATATTTATTTCTTTCTAATTAATATTTACAATCGAATTTATATTATGTATAACCCTATATTAAAAATGTTTTAGTAAATAAACTTTGATTTTGTCTCTTTTAACTCTTCTTTGAATTAAATAATAATAAATGTCCTAATCTAATCCAAGTGGGCCTAAATGGTCATATTTTATTCATAAGGTTGTTTTTGGTCGAATTACACTTATCCAATAGAATTAGGACATGTGTTAGGGTAATAGTAATATCATATTTACCCTTAGTTACCCTATTTACTATTAACCGCGGTAAAAAAAGTAAAAAGTTACTATTCACAAAAAAATTATGTTTATCTCATTGAACTACATTTTACTTACTGATATCAACCGTGTCTGTCGGATTTTCGAAATTCCATTCACAGAAGTGGTAAAATTAAGTTTTATGCAAAATTCAGTTTTTAACCTACCACTTAGTAGTTTCACTATTCATCAAAAATTGATGTTTTTCAGAATAATGCCAAAATTTCATCCTAAGATATATTTTATATTCCGAATTCAAAAATGAAATCTATTTTACCAAATTCATAACATAGAAGTTGCATTAATTAATTTTATAATTAAATCCCGCTGTTAAAACAAATAGCGTGTTTTTAAGAAACAATATCTATCAAAAGATTGACACTTGTTTATGTCTGGTTTAAATGTGCAATTACATCCAATGACCAACATTGTATTAAATTGTAAAAATATATTCTAAATATACTTTAAAACTACTCCAATTAATAATTTATCACTATTAATTATTTCGATTAAAAAAAGTTGTTTTTAATTATAATTTAGTAATTTTCACTATTCATCAGAATATGAAAGTTATCCGAAAAGTACCAAAATTTCACCTTAGGCTAAATTCAATACTCCGAATCCAAAAATGAAGTTCATTTTGAAAAATAAGATTTACAGAGTTTTAAAAAGTGTTTATTACTATTCATAACAGGTAGTTTTAATAATATTTTAATAGCATATCGTTGTTTAGTGAAACTCGGTATTGCGTATTACACACGCTATCGAGGAAGGTCGTGATTGCGTGTAATGCAAGGAAAGTCAAGGATGCGTGTTGTGCAAGCTCCTTTTGGTGTAGCGTACAACACAAGACTTTAATAAAATTAAAAAGAATATTTTTTTATAAAATCTTGGGCTATTACATTCTACCCCCCTTAAAATAAATTTCGCCCTCGAAATTCGTCGGGGTTATAAATGGTTTACTATTCGAATGTTTCTATAATAGAAACCCACATCGTAAAAAGGAATATCAAAACCAATCTTTAAAAACAAAAGTATGAAACGTAACGGTTACCCAAATAAACTAATCATTGGGTTTCCACATAGGTGAAAATATGGATATGGAAGAGAAATCTAACCATCATGTTCTGATGGAGAGTGGTAGAGAACATGGCTATGGAAAAGACAGTAATCACAAATCCATAGATTTGTGATGATATAAGGCACCATCTGATTCATCAGGTATAAGATCACTAGGACAACATTTTTGGTTTTCAAGATCATTTCCCTAAAGTTGAAAATTTGAATTAGAATAAATACTTACTTTATTTTGGTACAATCTCACTGTTGTTCGTGCCTTGAACAATTTCCACTTCATCTCTTAAATAAATGAAGTTGAATTTGTTATTCATGAAGTGTTAGCAGATCATGTGATAGAATGACGGGTCATTCCATCTGTCTCAAACAAAAGGTTAGCAAAAATTATATGCATAAGTCGATCTATAGTGAGATTAATCATATATGGTTCCTAAAATGGACTTATACTTCATATATCATACTGCTTAATATAATAAAACTAGTTTCTACTAAACAGGGACTTCCTGTAGGCCAGTGGTAGGCGATAAAGGCCAGTCGCACTTCGGTTGTGGGTTCGATTCCCACAGCCTTGTCCGAAGCGATGGGCTGTCGCCCGTCCTGCAGGTTGTCCTTTTTCTAAAACTATATTACTATAACATACCATAAATAATATCGAAAAAACATCTATCCTTAAACAATACTAACTTATGTCCAACATAATCCATTCCAATCTTTAGTCCTATCCATAATACTAACGATTACCAGAGATTTAATACCATCGTTGATCCCCATATATCATAAGATATATCTTGTTGGACACATTCCAAACATTCAAAGGCCTTAATCTTGTACTCTCTTGAATACCCATTGAACCTTAGTGAAAACTTGAATGCAGTTAAAAGTTAACACTTTCCACATACCAAAATCCTCAAAATTCTATATACTCAAACCATGATATCACTTAGTCCTTATATCAATCATGAGCTCATGAATACAATTAAACATCTCATTATCTTCTTATCCTTTCATTATGCACTTATCATCTACTTTCCAAAAGTATCTGAATAACCTTTCATGGTTACTGGTACCATTCATCATACACTTTCAAAACTTAAGGAAAGACAACAGTGTAACAATCCTTAGATGTATCCTTATTCCATGAGATTACTTATACAACATTACACATGATAAACATGTAATCATTCCACTACATTCTTAGACCATTGACCGAGCTTCAACATTTCTTTCATCTCACATATCATTTGTAGTTTCTTCATCATCATCAACATAAATACTTCCCATACGACCATACTGATTCTCTTCATGAGACTTTCCCTTAGGGCATTGGTTTTCATAATGCCCGTACATTCCACATTTAAAGCATTTAACCATTGTTGATGTCATAGCAATACCATTATCCTCATCCATGGTGTTAACTGAACCTTTTACTTTGCACTTACTTTATTTGTGTCCTTCTTTTCCACACCCAAAGCATCTTCCAGTTCCTTTGAAACATTCTCCTTGATGCCTCTTCCCACATGATTTACATAGGGGAAATTGAACTTTCTTTCCTCTATGTTCATCATGAAACTCCATCTTTCTCTTATTAGCCGAGTCAGGAAACTTACCAAATTTTACTTTATTGATCATATTATGAGATTGCTGATTCGGCATAATAATGATGTTTGGACTTCCAAATCCCATTTCATTTGGTTGCTTATGAAGAATATCATTCCATTGTCCATCATATCCTCCATTATTGTGAATCATCTTGTTTCCAGTCATTTTCTAAAACCCAAAAAGAATAGTGTGAGAGGCAAAAATCATGATAGGGAAAACAACATAATAAAGGGGGAGTACCTTAAATATCTAACATCTTAGGTTTAATTCTATGATCGTTAGAGTAATTCTATTACTATAACCTATACGTATACTTATCCCTAGGGACATCCCTAGACATACCTTAGAAATATCTCTAGGGATCACACTAACGTTTTCGCATCCTAGTTTCCAAAGGTTGACTAAACCTTTCCTCTGATACCAACTGTAGAGACCCGTAGCCTGACTTACATTGACATTACATTACATTTGCGGAATACTTAGTACATAACAAAAACACACACAAGGATCGTAATAGTTTAGTGTCTTTGGAAACTCGGAACGTAATCTTCTAATCGTGGTGAAAGATCTTCAATATCTCCCATAAAGATATTCCCTTTTTTTTATACCTAAAACCTTTCTTTATATCCTGGGGAAAAGAAAACATAAAAGGGTGAGCTCAAATGCTCAGTAAGGGTAAACAAAAGAAAAATCAATCACATCGTATTCATAAGAACATAACATTTTGGAAATCTTAACCTGCAAAAGAGAGTATAATTTCATAACATGGGATAAATCATAGTAGTGAAATGAAATCCCAATAATCATAACATAAAACATTAATCTTTGTGGCATACACACATAATCATAGAGAATCATTTCTTGTTAGTCAAGACTCATTGCCAAGACTATCTTAGTGGACAAAGTCCCTTTCTGAATCGAGTAACCCTCGTTTCAGTCCTGTTTCACTGAACCGGTATAACCTACCGTTCCAGCCCTGTCTATCTCATGAGATATAAAATCATTACCCAATGCATTGGAGGGAGATATAGGTCCCACCCATCTTATAATGAATCCTTTCTTATGTGTGCCACATAATCATAAAACATACATCATCGCATAACACATGTAACAAAAATGGGATTCTTGAAACATCATGACATCATAAATCAATTCATATAAGATAAAGGAATTCATAAACATAATTCCATCACAACATAGTCAAATCAATGTAAAAATATGGATAGAAACAGAACCCTTTATTATCTTAGATGGAAAATAATTTTGATAAAACACTTGAATTGAATTCTTGAGGAAAATATCCTTTCTTCTTCAAAATCAATTTCTTTTCACAAAACATCATGCAATTTTAAAAGAAAGAGATTTTATTGAAAATAGTCATGAAATCTTTTAGAGGAAGCTTCATGAAAATAAGGCTTTATAAAACAGTAGAAATCCGTTCGTGCAGTATAAGTTAAAAAAAACATTCTTCGTACTTTTGTCGGAAAAGTCAAAAAGTACCTCGTACGAAAAACGACAAAAGATTCCTTTCATACGTATTACTAAAAACTCACCGAAGGGTAAAAATGGATTTAAATAATATTACATATTGAGTAAACATGGATGTGGATGATAAAATACACCCCAGTAAATACTTACGAATAAACAATCTCGGATAAAAATGAGATTGTGATATTTCCCTTACCTTAGGTCTGATTTGCTTCGTAAGTGTCTGAACCTCCTGTATAACGATTTAAATAATGTCATTTACTTATTACAGAATCACATTCATTGTTATGATATCATATATGGTTCACTTATGACATTATATTACCCGTTCTTTTGTAAATTCCATGTTAAAGAAGCGTTTTGGGTAAAATCGTTTCATTTATCGTAGGTGTTCTGACTTGTTGTTCTTGACATTATTATTACTTATATCATGATTTACTTACTTCCAGAATATAAAATATGATTTATATATCATATATATTCAGTATATATATATATATATAATAGATAGATAAATGAAATGAAAAACACCGTTCATGGAGACGGTAGTCCGTACGTACGCATGAACGCTGTTTTCCTTTCCTTATTGTCTTGAATGGAAGTAAGTAGATGACATACATATATATATATATACATAAATCCAGTAGCTTTATAATGTCATATATTTCATTATTATTTCTTATATATACTTTATAATCATTCTTAAATGGTTAACATGGAGAATGAATCTCATCGCGTCGTGGAGACGGTAGTCCGTACGTACGCACGAGCGATGATATCATTTCTATAAATATTGAATTGAATTGGAGTGGATTATACAATATATCAGAATAAATATGATGTTTTAATAACTATGTATAGTTATTCTTTACACCATTATACCCATCCATGTAAGGTGGTGGTGGAAAATAGATTACACCACGGCGTGGAGACGGTATTCCGTACGTACGCACGCGCGGTGATTTCTTTTTCCGTAGGATGGATAGATGGTGAAATATGGTTGTTTCATACTTAAAATAACATATCAGTATATGAGTGATACTGATGTTATTACTTCATAATGAAACAACCTAAGAAGAAGAAGTGGAAGAAGAAATAAAGATGAAAGAATTGGTAACAGTAATTACCTCTTCTTTGAAGCGCCTCTTTGAGACCTCCTCTTAGGGCACTAAAATTGGTCTTTGAGGAAGACCAGAATCTCTAGGATGTTTCTAGGGAAGTGGAGAAGAGATTTTGGCATGGGTTGGCCGAGCTTAAGTGCTCAAATTGGGGTGAGGAGGAGGGGGAGGAGGTGTCCTTTTATAAGGGGGGAGAGGGGCACCTTAGGAATACCTCAAAATATTATTTTATATTAAAGTAAAAATCATTTTATAACGGTTCCAAAGGGTCTTATTTCGGAGATAATGTGGGGATGGGTCGAAATACTATCAACTAATAAGATTTAGACAAGTTTAGGGTATTATTTTAACCTTATCAATTAGATTTAACTCTAAGTTAAATAATTTAACTTTTACCGTGTCTTTTTGTTTTCTTTCACTATATGGTTAATACACTTACTATAACATGCCAAAAGAACCCCAAATTGTTTATTATTAATACATATATCCTTATCTAAGTCATTTGGCCGAACCTTAGATTTTTAGGAATAAAATAACAATTAATAATATAATATTTGATTTAAAAACTATTTTGTGTCAATTTTGACACTATTTGATATATGATTTTTGTTAAAGTCATAACAGAATTATATGTTCAAACCAAGTTGATTACATAAACACTAATATATCATAGTAACCTAGAAAATTAGTGGAATTCATAAAAAGTCTCAAATTACATTCATTTGAGCATTTATAACATCAATTATGTTAATATTTCCTTAAAAAGGGTAATTACTGCATCATCGTTGTGTCATAAATAAATTAATTTATTTAAAGTCTAAAAATTATAAATAAAATATCATTATATATGAAATCTTTTTATCTTTCTAATGAATATTTAAAATCGAATTTATATTATGTATAACCCTATATTAAAAATGTTTTAGTAAATAAACTTTGATTTTGTCTCTTTTAACTCTTCTTTGAATTAAATAATAATAAATGTCCTAATCTAATCCAAGTGGGCCTAAATGGTCATATTTTATTAATAAGGTTGTTTTTGGTCGAATTACACTTATCCAATAGAATTAGGACATGTGTTAGGGTAATAGTAATATCATATTTACCCTTAGTTACCCTATTTACTATTAACCGCGGTAAAAAAAGTAAAAAGTTACTATTCACCAAAAAAATTATTTTTATCTCATTGAACTACATTTTACTTACTGATATCAACCGTGTTTGTCGGATTTTCGAAATTTCATTCACAGAAGCGGTAAAATTAAGTTTTATGCAAAATTCAGTTTTTAACCTACCACTTAGTAGTTTCACTATTCATCAAAAATTGATGTTTTTCAGAATAATGCCAAAATTTCATCCTAAGCTATATTTTATATTCCAAATTCAAAAATGAAATCTATTTTACCAAATTCATAACATAGAAGTTGCATTAATTAATTTTATAATTAAATCCCGCTGTTAAAACAAATAGCGTGTTTTTAAGAAACAATAACTATCAAAAGATTGACACTTGTTTATGTCTGGTTTAAATGTGCAATTACATCTAATGACCAACATTGTATTAAATTGTAAAAATATATTCTAAATATACTTTAAAACTACTCCAATTAATAATTTATCACTATTAATTATTTCGATTAAAAAAGTTGTTTTTAATTATAATTTAGTAATTTTCACTATTCATCAGAATATGAAAGTTATCCGAAAAGTACCAAAATTTCACCTTAGGCTAAATTCGATACTCCGAATCCAAAAATGAAGTTAATTTTGAAAAATAAGATTTACAGAGTTTTAAAAAGTGGTTATTACTATTCATAACGACTAGTTTTAATAATATTTTAATAGCATATCGTTGTTTAGTGAAACTCGGTATTGCGTATTACACACGCTATCGAGGAAGGTCGTGATTGCGTGTAATGCAAGGCAAGTCAAGGATGCGTGTTGTGCAAGATCCTTTTGGTGTAGCGTACAACACAAGACTTTAATAAAATGAAAAAGAATATTTTTTTTATAAAATCTTGGGATGTTACAGATATCAACTTCCATAAATGGAAGGTAAAAATCATTCCTCGACTTATCCATTTATAACTTGTCATTTGTGACGCACCCAATGTACCCTACGTCCCGCCAACTATCTGCGTGATGGTTTTTTCTAGTAAATCAAAGTGCACGATTCATGAAACATATTAATGATAATATTAATGTATAAGGACCACTACACATGATCTTAGATTGGAGTATCCTATGGCACTAAAACATATGGAATTCGTACTGGCAGGTATGTTCTCATAATCTCCACTCTTGGAGATTACCAAGTGCAAACTTCATGAGAAGAAGTCTCATATTTTTATGAGTACTCACACTTTATGGTCTATATAGTATGTTTCCCATCATATTATGTCATACTACCACAGAAATATATTTAAGAATATTGTCACAACGCTTCATTGTTTTCATCATAGCAAGGAACTGATATGACGTAGTTTATGGAAAAAATACTCCTAGACATTATTACACTATAGTCATGAAGATCAATAAAAAATATGTAATATGATTTTGAATATTTAAATATATTAAATTTTCATATAATCAAAGTACAAATAGTTGGTTCTAGGACACTAACTTTTACAAACTCCCAGTTAGACTAGGGCCAACTGCCTATGACGTTCAGTCCACTACACCTCACATGATGATCATGTTTCTGCTGAGTCAAGACTTTAGTCAAGTGGTCCACCAAATTGTATTCCATGGAAATACTGCTCACTACAACATCACCTCTCTGAGAAATATCCCTCAAGATATGATACTTATGAGGTATGTGTTTCATCCGCTGATGTGACCCTGGATCTTTTGCGAGAGTCACCACTGTAGTGTTATCAAAATATAGTGTGATGGGATAATTACTACTAGCTAACACATTCAGCTACTAGATGATTCTCTGCATAAAAACACATTCTTTAGCTTCCTCATAAGCTGTGATATACAAAGATTTTGTTGTAAAATATTCAACAACACTCTACTTTGAGATCTTTTTTCTCACTGCACCTCCATTAAAAGTGAATATGTATCCTGTTTGTGAATTCATGTTATCTTGATAAGTCTGGAAACTAGAATCTTCATATCCTCTATTGAATTGTTCCTCATCTCCTCCATAAACTAGGAACATATCCTTAGTATTCCTCAGATACTTTAGGATAGTCATGACTACCATACAATATTGGTCTCTTGGGTCATCTTGATATCTGCCTACCACACCCAATGTGTATTTGATATCCAACCTAGTACATAACATGTCATACAGGACTAAACCAATCACTGACGTGTATGCAGTCCTTGACATTCTATTTCTTTCCTCATGTGTCTAAAGACACATTTTCTTAGAAAGTTGAATTCCATGTGACCCTAGCAACAATCCCTTCATGGATTGTTCCATAATAAATCTATTCAGTATCCTGTTAATGTATGTACTTTTACATAGGTCCAGCAATCTCTTGGATCTATCCCAATGGATCTTAGTCCCAAGAATATATGATGTATAGCCCATTTCCTTCATGGATAAGAATTGATTCAACCATTCCTTAATAGATTGTAAGATAGGTATCTCGTTTCCAATAAGTAATATGTCATCAACATATACCATTAAGAAAATGAATTCACTCCCACTAAACTGTTTGTAGACACATGGCTCGAATTCATTATTTATAAATCCAGATTCCATTATGGGTTTATCAAAATTATTGTTCCATTTCCTAGATGATTTGTTTAATCCAAAAATGGATTTTTGCAACATTTGTACCTTATTAGCTTCCATTGGAGTCATAAAACCTTTTATTTGTGTCATGTAGACATCTTCTTGAAGGTTCCCGTTAAGGAATGCTATTTTGAAATCCATTTTCTAAATCTCACTGTCATGGTAAGACATAATGGAAAGTAGGATTCTGATGGATTTTCTCATTGAAACTAGTGAAAAAGTTTCATCATAGTCAATTCCTTGATGCTATTTGAATCCTTTTGCAACCAGTTGTGCCTTACTGGTACTGACTTGTCCCTCTATGTCCAGCATCATCTTGAATACCCATTTTCACCCAATAGTATTTACATCAACTGGAGGATCTAATGAAATCCAGACATGGTTTTGGTACATGGAATCTATTTCAGAATTCCTGGATTCTTTCCACTTAGCAATATTTATGCCACTTACTACTTCCTTGTAGGTTAGTGGATCATTATTATCAACTAATAAAGAGTCACCATACTCAATAACTAGAAAAATATACCATTCTGGTTCTCTAACCTCTCTTTTACTCCTACACAGTTCTTATTCCTGTAGAATAGTTCTCTCTTCCACATGGATTTTTGAAATCTATTCTTGTTCAAACTATTGTATACCTTGATCCTAGACTTCATCGAAGTCTATCTCACTCCCAATATCTTGTTTGGATATGTTCTCATTATCAAAGAATATGGCGTGTCATTCCACTATAACCTTCTTGTATGAGGTATTTTATAGGTAATATCCACTTTTTTCCTTAGGGTATCCTATAAACATACAATTTTTTCCTTGGGGTGAAAGTTTGTTACCTTAGGTGGCCTTAAAAATGCTTCAATTCCCCACACATGTAAACTCGACAACATGGATTTTTTTACACTCCATAACTCATATGGAATGGAATTTAAAGATTTAGTTGGTACTTGGTTTACTATATGAACTACTTTTTATAAAGCATATCCCCAAAAGGATAATGGAAGACTTTCATGAATCATCATTGATCTCACCATGTCTAATAAGGTTCGGTTCCTCCTTTCACTCACACCATTCCATTGGGGTGTGTATGGAGGTGTGAGTTGGGATAGGATCCCAAACTCCCATAAGTAATCAATGAAGTCTTGATTAAGATATTCCCTCTCTCGATCTGATTAGAGTTTCTTAATCTTCTTACTAATATGGTTCTCAACATTAATCACATAGTCTTTGAACTTATCAAATGAATCTGACGTATACCTCACTAAGTATATATACCCATACCTACTAAAATCGTCTATAAAAGTTATGAATTATGGGTACCCACCCCTTTCTTTAACTTGAAATGGTCCACATGTATCAGTGTGAACTAATTAAAGAATATCTTTATCCCTTTCACCTATCCCACTAGATGGGGCTTTGGTCATTTTACATTGTAAACATGTGTGACATATTCCAAGTGGTTTTAGTTTGAAAAAAAATGTAAATATACATCTTGATGTAACTTTTTCAAGTTTTTCTCATTTACATGAACTATCTGGTGATTCCAGATTTGGGTGTGGTATGAGTCATGTAAAGTATTGTTATTATCGATTTCCATTATAAGGTGCATTTCTTCTTCTAGTATCCCTTCTTTCCACATGCAAAATAAATAGCTTTCTATTCCCTTTCCTCCCCTTTGATTTTACTTTTCTTGGAAGGGTGTTAAGAATATTTGGGCTTAAAGTTATCTGCCTTACCTTTTATAACGACCCATACTTTACATACATTGTTATTACATCAGAATTGAAGCATACTTATTACAACATATAACAAAACCACTAAAGGACCGTATAGGTATAGTGTCTTTAGAAACTGGGAAACATAAACAACTGGTTCATAAAGCATCTACATTGTCTCCCATTTATTTCATCATATCTATAGTCCCTTTTGGCATATCTTACTTTATAACCTTCTTCCTGACCTGGGGGAAAGAAAACATACAAAAGGGTGAGCTCAAATGCTCAGTAAGGGTAAACAAAACAAAAATCAATCACATCATATTCATAAGAACATAACATTTTGGAAATCTTAACCTGCAAAAGAAATCATAATTTCATAACATGGGATAAATCATGGAAGTGAAATGTAATCACAATAATCATAACTTAAAACATGAAACTTTGTGGCATAAACACATAATCATAGAGAATCATTTATTATTTGTCAAGACTCATTGCCAAGACTATCTTAGTGGACAAAGTCCATTTCTGAACCGAGTTCACTCCTCATTTCAGTCCTGTTTCACTGAACCGGTATAACCTACCGTTCCAGCCATGTCTATCTCATGAGATATAAAATCTTTACCCAATGCATTGTAGGGATATATAGGTCTCACCCATCTCATAATGATACCATTCTTATGTGTGCCACAAAATCATAAATCATACATCATTGCATAACCCATGTAATAAAAATGGGATTCTTATACATCATGATATCATAAAACAATTCATATAAGATAAAGGAATTCATAAAAATAATTCCATCACAACATCATCAAATCAATGTAATAACAGGGATAGAAACAGAACCCTATATTATCTTAGATGGAAAATAATTTTGATAAAACACTTGAACTCCATTCTTGAGGAAAATATCCTTTCTACTTCAAAAACACTTTCCTTTCTTAACATGTCGTACAATTATAAAACAAAAGAAGTTGATTAAAAATAAACTTGAAAACTTGTAAGGGAAGCTTCTTGGAAATAATGTTAAAAATCCATTCATGCCGTATAAGTTAAAAGAAAACATTCTTTTCGTACTTTTGTCGGAAAAGTCAAAAAGTACTTCGTATGAAAAACGAAAAAAGATTCCTTTCATATCTTTTAATAAAAACTCAATGAAGGGTAAAATTGGATATAAACTATTGTATAAGGATGTAAATATTACATATTGAGGAAACATGGATGTGGATGATAAAATGCACCCCAGTAAATTCCAAAGTATAAACAATCTCGGATAAAAATGAGATTGTGATATTTTCCCTTACCTTAGGTCCAATTTGCTTCGTATGTGTCCGAACCTCCAGTATAATGATTTAGATAATGTTATCGACTTATTACAGAATCATACTTATTGTTATGATATCATATATGGTCATATTCTTAGCTTCTTAGTAGTAATATTTCATTGCTACTTGTTAGTCGGGTGCTTATAACTTTTTGTTCTTATGCGTGTTTTGTCGAATTAATTCTTATTCATCTATTTAGGTTTTAGATACATCATTTCCAGAAAGGTATTAATGTACTATATATCATATTTATTCATTCAATTCATTTATATAATCATTATGCAATTAAGATCATGTAGAACGAATCGCATCACATCGTGGAGACGGTATTCTGTACGTACGCACGAGCGATGATTTCGTTCCCATGATCATGGAATTGTATTGGAGTGTATGTATACTATTTCAGAATAAATATCACTATAAAATAATAATATATATTTATTACTTCCACCCTTATACCCATCCAAGTAAGGTGGTGGTGGAAAATATATTACACCACGGTGTGGAGACGGTATTCCGTACGTACGCACGCGAGGTGATTTCATTTTCCGTAGGATGGATAGATAGTGAAATAGGGTTGTTTCATACTTATAATAACATATAATTATATGAGTGATACTGATGTTATTACTTCATAATGAAACAACTGAAGAAGAAGAAGTGGAAGAAGAAATAAAGATGAAAGAATCGGTAACAGACATTACCTCTTCTTTGAAGTGCTTCTTTGAGACCTCCTTTTAGGGCACTATAATTGGTCTTTGAAGAAGAAAAGGACCTCTAGGATGTATCTAGGGAAGCGGAGAGGAGAAAGTGGCAGGAGTTGGCCGAGCTTGAAGGCTCAAAGTGGTGTGAGGAAGAGGGGGAGGTGGTGCCTTTTTATAAGGGAGGAGAGGGGCACCTTTGGAATAACTAAAAATATTATTTTATTACAAAGTAAAATTAGGTTTTTAATAGATCCAAATTGATATATTTCTAAGATAAGGAGGGTATGGGTCGAAATATTCTCATCCAATAGAATTTAGACAAGTTTTGGTATCAAGTTTAACCATATCATTTAGATTTAACTTTATGTTAGATAATTTAACTTTTACCGTGTCTTCTTGTTTTCTTACAATATAAGGTTAATAAACTTACCATATCAAGCCAAAAGAATCCCAAGTTGTTTATTATTAATATATATAACCTTATCTAAGTCATTTGGATTATCCTTATATTTTTAGGAATAAAATAACAATTAGTAATATAATATTTGTTTTAGAAACTATTTTATGTCAATTTTGACACTATTTAGTAATTGATTTTTGTGAAAATTATAACAGAATGATTAGTTCGAACCAAGTTACTTAAATCAATACTAACATGTCATATTAACCTATAAAATCAGTTTAATTCATAAAAAGACTCAAATTACATTTATTTGGGTATTTATAACATCAATTATGTCAATATTTCATTAATAAGATAATTACTGCATCATCATTGTGTCATAAATAAATTAAATTATTTAATGTCTAAAAATTAAAAATAAAATACCATGATGTAGGAAATATTTTTATCTTTCTAATTAATATTTATAGTCGAATTTACCTTATGTATAACCCCATATTAAAAATAATTTACCTATTAAACATTGATTTTAACTATTTTAACCCTTCTTTAAATAAATTAATAATAAATGTCCTAATCTAATCCAAGTGGGCCTAAATGGTCATATTTTATTCCTAAGGTTGTTTTTGGTCGAATTACACTTATCCAATAGAATTATGACATGTTTTAGGGTAATAATAATATCATTTTTACCCTTAATTACCCTATTTACTTTTAACCGTGGTAAATAAAAGTAAAAAGTTACTATTCACCAAAAATTATTTTCATCTCATTGAACCACATTTTACTTACTAACATCAACCATGTCTCTCGGATTTTTGAAATTCCAATCACAGAAGTGGTAGAATTAAGTTTTATGAAAAATTCAGTTTTTTAACTACCACTTAGTGGTTTCACTATTCATTAAAAATTGAAAGTTTTCAGAAAAATACCAAAATTTCACCCTAGGCTAATTTCGATATTCCAAATCCAAAAATGAAGTCCATTTTGAAAAATAAAATTTATAAAATTTCAAAAAGTGGTTATTACTATTCATAACGGCTAGTTTTAATAATATTTTAATAGTATATCGTTGTTTAGTGAAACTCGGTATTGCGTACGACGCAAGCTATCGAGGAAGGTCGAGATTTCGTGTAAAGCAAGCCAAACAAGTGTTGTGTGTAGAAAAAAGATTCCTTTGATGATTTATATAACATAAAAGTCTCGGGTGTTACAGTCTACCCCCCTTAAAATGAATTTCTCCCTCGAAATTCGTCACTTTGTAACAAACAGATGAGGATACTTCTCCTCATCATTTCCTCAAGCTCCCACGTAGCTTCTTCTAATTGGTGGTTCCTCCATAAAACTTTCACCAAGCGAGTGGTCTTGTTTCGTAGGACTTTTTCGCTACGATCCAGAATCTCTATCGGCTGTTCTTCATAAGAATGATCTTTCTCCAGCGGTACAACTTCTGAGCTGAGTACATGTGAAGGATCAGGTATGTAATTTCTTAGGAGAGATACATGGAACACATCGTGTACTTGAGAGATATTTGGTGGAAGTGCTAATCGGTAAGCTACCTTCCCGACACGATCCAGTATTTCGAAAGGACCGATATATCTAGGGCTCAACTTCCCCTTGTTTCCAAATCTCATTACCCTCTTCCAGGGAGATATTCGTAAGAACACTTTATCACCCACTTCAAACTCTAGGTGTTTTCTTCGGTTGTCGGCATAACTTTTATGTCGACTCTGAGCTTCTCTTATGTGTTGTTGAATAGATCAGACCTTTTCTGCCATTTCATCAATGAGATCAGGTCCTAATAGCTTTCTTTCCCCAACTTCATCCCAGCAAGTTGGAGTCCTGCATTTCTTTCCATAGAGAGATTCATAAGGAGCCATCTGAATACTGGAGTGAAATATATTATTATAAGAAAATTCCACCAAAGGTAGGTGTTGATCCCAACCACCTTTGAAATCCATAGAGAAAGCTCTCAACATATCTTCTAGAGTTTGAATTGTTCTCTCAGACTGACCGTCTGTCTGAGGATGATAAGCAGTGCTGAAACTCAACTCTGTATCTAGAGTATGCTGAAGACTTCTCCAGAACTTTGAGGTAAATCTTGGATCCTGATCAGATATAATAGAAAGTGGTACTCCATGCAATATTACCACTTCCTTGACATATATCCTGGCAAGCTGATCCAGATAGAAATCCTCTCTAATAGAAATGAAGTGTGCAGACTTGGTAAGATGATCAACTATGAACCAGATAGCATTATTGCCTTTTGATGTTTTAGGATGTCCTGTGACAAAGTCCATAGTGATGTTTTTCCATTTCCATTCGGGTATGGGTAATGGTTGTAACATCCCCTTAGACTTATGTCTCTCAGCTTTAACTTGCTGACAAACCAAGCATCAAGAGACATATTCAGCAACATCTCTTTTCATGCCATCCCACCAGAAGTACTCGTTCAGGTCCCTATACATCTTCGTGCTTCCAGGATGAATAGAGAATGAAGAACTATGAGCCTCATCCAGCAGCTCCTTCTTTAATTCTGGGATGGGAGGAAAACAAACCCGATTCATGAACTTTATTATCCCATCACAATCAAGGTTGAATTCAGGAACATTTCTCACCTCTTTTTGTAACTCGACATCTTCTTTCTATGCCTCTTTAATCTTCACATGTATAGATGGTTGAACATTCATTTGAGAAAGATAAGATTTTCCCCTTCCATTATAATTCCAAGATCCATCCTTTGTAAATCCATAAATATTGGATCTTTTGTGATCCTCATCATTGATAAACTGGCATGGTCTTGTCGACTTAATGCATCTTCCACCTTGTTTGCTTTCCCAGGGTGGTAATGGATTGAGCAGTCATAATCCTTAATCAGCTCCAACCATCTTCTTTGACGCATATTCAGCTCCTTTTGTGTGAAAATATACTTTAAACTTTTATGATCAGTATAAATGTCACACCTTTCTCCATAAAGATAATGCCTCCAAATCTTTAATGCAAAGATTACCGTAGCTAACTCCACATCATGTGTTGGGTAATTTTACTCATGGATTTTCAACTGTCGTGAGGCATAATCTATCACCATATCATTTTGCATAAGAACACACCCCAATCCCTTCTTGGATGTGTCACTATAGATCACAAACCATTCTCCACTACAAGGCAGTGTGAGCACAGGTGCACTGGATAACCTTCTTTTCAACTCCTTGAAATTCTCTTCACATTCTTCTGTCCAAACAAACTTAACTCCTTTCCAAGTCAACTTGGTGAGTGGATTAGATAATCGTGAAAAATCTTTCACAAAACGTCGATAATATCCAGCCAAACCAAGAAAACTTTGGATCTCAATTACTGTTGTTGGTCTCGACCATCTTTCGATAACCTCTGTTTTTGCTGGATCCACAGATATCCCCTCTATTGAGATTATGTGACCCAAAAAATGAAACTTTTTTAAGCCAAAATTCACACATGGTAAATTTGGCATAAAGCTTCTCCTTTCTCAGGGTCTTCAATATAATTCTCATGTTATCTTCATGTTCTTCCTTTCTCTTTGAATAGACAAGAATATCGTCTATAAAGACTACCACAAATTGATCAAGATAGTTTCTAAAGACTCTATTCATCAGATCCATGAAGATAACAGGGGCATTAGTAAGACCAAATGGCATCACTATAAATTCATAGTGTCCATACCTTGTACGGAAAGACCTATTTGGTATATCATCCCTTTTGACCCTTAATTAATGATACCCTGAACGAAGATCAATCTTGGAAAAGTATTGAGCTCTGCGTAGTTGGTCAAATAAGTCATCAATGCGTGGGAGAGGATATTTGTTCTTGATAGTGATCTTGTTAAGTTCTCGATAATCAATGTAGAGTCTCATTGATCCATCTTTCTTCTTAACAAATAGAACAGGTGCTCCCCAAGGTGACGCACTAGGGCGTATGAATACCTTATCAAGATTCTCTTGGAGTTTCTTCTTCAATTCCTGCAACTCAATTGGGGCCATTCTATAAGGTGTATTTGATATAGGCAAAGCACCCAGTACGAGTTCTATTGTAAACTCAACTTCACGATTTGGTGGAAGACCCGAAAATTCCTCTGGAAAGACATCATCAAACTCCCGTACAATGGGAATATTCTTAATTGTGAGTTTCTCACCAACCATTTGAGATAAATAACCCTCATTTAGTGGAATCAAGACCCATAAGATGGAATAAATTTCCACTAGAAGGTTATGTTCATCCTTGCATCGATAGACGATCATAGATTGATATGGAATATGAAATGTGACTTCCCTTCTTTGGAAATTGATATGAGATCCATATAAAGAAAGTCAATCCATTCCAAGAATCACATCAAATTCAACTATAGGAAAGATCACAAGATTTGCAGGAAGCACTTTCCCACAAACTTCAATCGGGGAAGAATTATAAACTTTTGATGCGACTGTTGTGCCATTAGGTGTTGTCACAACTAACTCAACATCTAATTGTTGAGGTAATACGGTGATACCCTTAGAAAATTCTTCATAAATAAAAGAGTGGGTGGATCCAGAATCTAATAAAACATTTTCTACTTTAGAGTGGATGGTAGGTGTACCTTTCACCACATCATTATCGTACTCCACATCGCTGATAGAAACTGCATGTGACATTCCTTTGTCTTTAGCCTTAAGAGTTTGTTGACATCGACCATCATCATCAACCATTGGATTAGGGCATTTATTGGCATAATGTCCCATATCCTTGCACTTGAAACATTGAAGTGTAGTAGGTTCATTCTGTGTATCCCTTCCTTTGTTTGCATCATTAGACATATTCTTCCCATAATTGTGGCATTCAAATGCCAGATGACCTTCCTTTCCACACTTGAAACATTTACGTGTCCCTTTAAGACAACTCCCTCCATGTTTCTTTCCACACTTTGAGCATAAGGGAAAGCTCATCTTCTTTTCATTGTGCCCTTTAGATTTTCCTTTGAATTCAATTTTCCTCTTCTTATCAAACCCATATGACTGATGGGTTACTCCAATCTCCATCTCGACTTTGAGAGCACATCGAATGATTTCCTCGTAGCTATTGAAGTCCCTTATGGCTAACGCCCTTCGAATACTTGGTTTTAAGACACTAAAGAATCGATCGATCTTACTCTCAGGTTGGATAATAATACCAGAAGCGTACCTTGCAAGTCTTGTAAAATTTGCTTCATAGGTACCAACAGATTCATCATCCTTTTTCTTCAGTTCAAGAAACTCTTTCTCTATCTTTCTTCGGAGATTACGAGGGAAGTACTTATTGAAAAATAAGTTCTTGAACTCATCCCATTCCATGGACTCAATTTCATCCCTTTGCCTCGCATTCTTAATAAGATTTCACCATTGATCAATATCTCCTTCCAAATGATACACTGCTAGGATGACTTTATCATGTTCAGAAAATTGAAGAAATGAAAATATCTTTTCAGTAGTACTAATCCATTGTTCAGCAACTAATGGATCAGCAGACCTGCTGAATGAAGGTGGACATTGTCTCATGAAGGATTCAACAGAATATTGCTCCTTCCTTTGCTCGTTTGGAAGTCTTGCATGATTTAGAGCTTGAGAAAGTTGTGTGATAATGGATACAAGATTTTTCATTCCAGCTCCCATAACATTTGGTTGCTCATGGGGACAATCATTGCATTGCTCGTCGCATTCCACATTAACACGGTTCATTTGGGTTCCAGCCATTAACTAAAACCAAGAAGAATAGTGTGAGAAACAGTAATTATAATAGGAAAACCACATAATCAAGAATAAAATTTCACACATAAGGTCTTATCCTAGGTTATTCATGGCCATTTCTAAAACACTAAGATTGTGTTCTATGCTTAGACTTATCCTTAGGGTTCTTACTAAGGCTTTCACATCCTAGTTTCCAAAGGTTGACTATACCTTTACTCTGATACCAACTATAATGAACCATAATTTACATACATTGTTATTACATCAGAATTGAAGCATACTTATTACAACATATAACAAAACCACGAAAGGACCGTATAGGTATAGTGTCTTTAGAAACTGGGAAACATAAACAACTGGGTCATAAAGCATCTACATTGTCTCCCATTTATTTCATCATATCTATAGTCCCTTTTGGCATATCTTACTTAATAACCTTCTTCCTGACCTGGGGGAAAGAAAACATAAAAAAAGGTGAGCTCAAATGCTCAGTAAGGGTAAACAAAACAGAAATCAATCACATCATATTCATAAGAACATAACATTTTGAAAATCTTAACCTGCAAAAGAAATCATAATTTCATAACATTGGATAAATCATGGCAGTGAAATGTAATCACAATAATCATAACTTAAAACATGAAACTTTGTGGCATACACACATAATCATATAGAATCATTTCTTATTAGTCAAGACTCATTTCCAAGACTATCTTAGTGGACAAAGTCGATTTTTGAACCGAGTTGACTCCTCGTTTCAGTCCTGTTTCACTGAACCGGTATAACCTACCGTTCCAGCCATGTCTATCTCATGAGATATAAAATCCTTACCCAATGCATTGGAGGGAGATATAGGTCCCACCCATCTCATAATTATACCATTATTATGTGTGCCACAAAATCATAAATCATACATCATTGCATAACTCATGTAATAAAAATGGGATTCTTATAAAACATGATATCATAAAAAAATTCATATAAGATAAAGTAATTCATAAAAATAATTCCATCCCAACATAATCAAATCAATGTAATAATAGGGATAGAAACAGAACCCTATATTATCTTAGATGGAAAATAATTTTGATAAAACACTTGAACTCCATTCTTGAGGAAAATATCCTTTCTACTTCAAAAACACATTCCTTTCTTAACATGTCATACAATTCTAAACAAAAAGAAGTTGATTAAAAATAAACTTGAAAACTTGTAAGGGAAGCTTCTTGGAAATAATGTTAAAAATCCATTCATGCTCTATAAGTTAAAAGAAAACATTCTTCTCATACTTTTGTCGGAAAAGTCAAAAAGTACTTCGTACGAAAAACGACAAAAGATTCCTTTCATATCTTTTACTAAAAACTCAACGAAGGGTAAAATTGGATATAAAATATTTTAGAAGGATGTAAATTTTACATATTGAGGAAACATGGATGTGGATGATAAAATGCACCCCAGTAAATTCCAAAGTATAAACAATCTCGGATAAAAATGAGATTGTGATATTTTCCCTTACCTTAGGTCCAATTTGCTTCGTATGTGTCCGAACCTCCAGTATAATGATTTAAATAATGTTATCAACTTATTACAGAATAATATTATTTTTATGATATCATATATGGTTATATTATTATCTTCTTAGTAGTAATAATTCATTGCTACTTGTTATTCGGGTGTTTATAACTTTTTGTTCTTATGCGTGTTTTGTCGAATTAATTCTTATTCTTCTATTTAGGTTATAGATATATCATTTCCAGAATGGTATTAATGTACTATATATAATATTTATTCATTCAATTCATTTATATAATCATTATGCAATGAATATCATGTAGAACGAATCACATCACATCGTGGAGACGGTATTCCGTACGTACGCACGAGCGATGATATCATTCCCATGATCGTGGAATTGTATTGGAGTGTATGTATACTATTTCAGAATCAATATCACTTTAAAATAATCATATATATTCATTACATTCACCATTATACCCATCCAAGTAAGGTGGTGGTGGAAAATAGATTACACCACGGCGTGGAGACGGTATTCCGTACGTACGCACGCACGGTGATTTCATTTTCCGTAGGATGGATAGATGGTGAAATAGGGTTGTATCATACTTATAATAAAATATCAGTATATGAGTGATACTGATGTTACTACTTCATAATGAAACAACTAAAGAAGAAGAAGTGTAAGAAGAAATAAAGATGAAAGAATCGGTAACGGACATTACCTCTTCTTTGAAGTTCTTCTTTGAGACCTCCTTTTAGGGCACTAAAATTGGTCTTTGAAGAAGACCAGGACCTCTAAGATGTCTCTAGCGAAGCAGAGAGGAGAAAGTGGTAGGGGTTGGCTGAGCTTGAAGGCTCAAAGTGGTGTGAGGAAGAGGGGGAGGAGGTTCCCTTTTATAAGGGAGGAGAGGGGCACCTTTGGAATAACTAAAAATATTATTTTATTATAAAGTAAAATTTGGTTTTTAATAGATCCAAATTGATATATTTCGAAGATAAGGTGGGTATGGATCGAAATACTCTCATCCAATAGAATTTAGACAATTTTAGGTATCAATTTTAACCATATCATTTAGATTTAACTTTAAGTTAGATAATTTAACTTTTACCGTGTCTTCTTGTTTTCTTACACTATAAGGTTAATAAACTTACCATATCAAGCCAAACGAACCCCAAGTTGTTTATTATTAATATATATAACCTTATCTAAGTTATTTGGCCTAACCTTAGATTTTTAGGAATAAAATAACAATTTGTAATATAATATTTGTCTTAAAAACTATTTTATGTCAATTTTGACACTATTTAGTAATTGATTTTTGTGAAAATCATAACAGAATGATTAGTTAGAACCAAGTTACATAAATCAATACTAACATGTCATATTAACCTATAAAATCAGTGTAATTTATAAAAAGTCTAAAATTACATTTTTTGGGTATTTATAACATCAATTATGTCAATATTTTATTAATAAGATAATTACTGTGTCATCATTGTGTCAAAAATAAATTAAATTATTTAATGTCTAAAAATTAAAAATAAAATACCATTATGTAGGAAATCTTTTTATCTTTCTAATGATTATTTATAGTCGAATTTATCTTATGTATAACCCCATATTAAAAATGATTTACCTATTAAACTATGATTTTAACTATTTTAACCATTCTTTAAATAAATTAATAATAAATGTCCAAATCTAATCCAAGTGGGACTAAATGGTCATATTTTATTCCTAAGGTTGTTTTTGGTAGAATTAAACTTATCCAATAGAATTATGACATGTGTTAGTGTAATAATAATATCATTTTTACCCTTAATTACCCTATTTACTTTTAACCGTGGTAAATAAAAGTAAAATGTTACTATTCACGAAAAATTATTTTCATCTCATTGAACCACATTTTACTTACTAACATCAACCGTGTCTCTCAGATTTTTGAAATTCCACTCACAGAAGCGGTAGAATTAAGTTTTATGAAAAATTCAGTTTTTTAACTACCACTTAGTGGTTTCACTATTCATCAAAAATTGAAACTTTTCAGAAAAATACCAAAATTTCACCCTAGGCTAATTTCGATATTCCGAATCCAAAAATGAAGTCCATTTTGAAAAATAAAATTTATAAAATTTCAAAAAGTGGTTATCACTATTCATAACGGCTAGTTTTAATAATATTTTAATAGTATATCATTGTTTAGTGAAACTCGGTATTGCGTACAACGCAAACTATCGAGGAAGGTCGCGATTTCGAGTAAAACAAGCCAAGAAAGTGTTGTGTGTAGAAAAAGATACCTTTGATGATTTATATAACATAAAAGTCTCGGGTGTTACATTCTACCTCCCTTAAAATGAATTTCTCCCTCAAAATTCGTCACTTTGTAACAAACAGATGATGATACTTCTCCTTCATCATATCCTCAAGCGCCCATGTAGCTTCTTCTAATTGGGTGTTCCTCCATAAAACTTTCACCAAGCAAGTGGTCTTGTTTCGTAGGACTTTTTCGCTACGATCCATAATCTCTATCGGTTGTTCTTCATAAGAAAGATCTTGATCCAGCGGTAAAACTTCTGAGCTGAGTACATGTGAAGGATCAGGTATGTACTTTCTTAGGAGAGATACATGGAACACATCATGTACGTGAGAGAGATTTGGTGGAAGCGCCAATCGGTAAGCTACCTTCCCGACACGATCCACTATTTCGAAAGGACCGATATATCTAGGGCTCAACTTCCCCTTCTTTCCAAATCTCATTACCCTCTTCCAGGGAGATATTCGTAAGAAAACTTTATCACCCACTTCAAACTCTAGGTGTTTTCTTCGGTTGTCGGAATAACTTTTATGTTGACTCTGAGATGCTCTTATGTGTTGTTGAATAGATCAGACCTTTTCTTCCATTTCATCAATGAGATCAGATCCTAATAGCTTTCTTTCCCCAACTTCATCCCAGCAAGTTGGAGTCCTTCATTTCTTTCCATAGAGAGCTTCATAAGGAGCCATCTGAATACTGGAGTGAAAGATATTATTATAAGAAAATTCCACCAAAGGTAGGTGTTGATCCCAACCACCTTTGAAATCCATAGAGCAAGCTCTCAACATATCTTCTAGAGTTTGAATTTTTCTCTCAGACTGACCGTTTGTCTGAGGATGATAAGCAGTGCTGAAACTCAACTCTGTATCCAGAGTATACTGAAGACTCGCCAGAACTTCGAGGTAAATCTTGGATCCCGATTAGATATAATAGAAAGTGGTACTCCATGCAATCTTACCACTTCCTTGACATATATCCTGGCAAGCTGATCCAGAGAGAAATCCCCTCTAATAGCAATGAAGTGTGCAGACTTGGTAAGATGATCAACTATGAACCAGATAGCATTATTCCCTTTGGATGTTTTAGGATGTCCCGTGACAAAGTCCATAGTGATGTTTTCCCATTTCCATTCGGGTATGGGTAATGGTTGTAACATCCCCTTAGACTTCTGTCTCTCAGCTTTAACTTGCTGACAAACCAAGCATCGAGAGACATATTCAGCAACATCTCTTTTCATGCCATCCCACCAGAAGTACTCTTTCATGTCCCTATACATCTTCGTGCTTCCAGGATGAATAGAGAATGAAGAACTATGAGCCTCATCCAGCAGCTCCTTCTTTAATTCCGGGATGGGAGGAACATAAACCCGATTCATGAACTTTATTATCCCATCACAATCAAGGTTGAATTCAGGAACATTTCTAACCTTTTTTTGTAACTCGACATCTTCTTTCTATGCCTCTTTAATCTTCACATTTATAGATGGTTGAACATTCATTTGAGAAAGATAAGATTTTTCCCCTTCCATTATAATTCCAAGATCCATCCTTTGTAAATCCATAAATATTGGATCTTTTGTGATCCTCATCATTGATAAACTGGCATGGTCTTGTCGACTTAATGCATCTTCCACCTTGTTTGATTTCCCAGGGTGGTAATGGATTGAGCAGTCATAATCCTTAATCAGCTCCAACCATCTTCTTTGACGCATATTCAGCTCCTTTTGTGTGAAAATATACTTTAAACTTTTATGATCAGTATAAATGTCACACCTTTCTCCATAAAGATAATGCCTCCAAATCTTTAATGCAAAGATTACCGCAGCTAACTCCACATCATGTGTTGGGTAATTTTACTCATGGATTTTCAACTGTCGTGAGGCATAATCTATCACCATATCATTTTTCATAAAAACACACCCCAATCCCTTCTTGGATGCATCACTATAGATCAAAAAACTTTCTCCACTACAAGGCAGTGTGAGCACAGGTGCACTAGATAACCTTCTTTTCAACTCCTTGAAATTCTCTTCAAATTCTTCCGTCCAAACAAACTTAACTCCTTTCAAAGTCAACTTGGTGAGTGGATTAGATAATCGTGAAAAATCTTTCACAAAACGTCGATAATATCCAGCCAAACCAAGAAAACCTCGGATCTCAGTTACTGTTGATGGTCTCGACCATCTTTCGATAACCTCTGTTTTTGATGGATCCACAGATATACCCTCTTTTGAGATTATGTGACCCAAAAAATAAAACTTTTTGAAGCCAGAATTCACACTTGGTAAATTTTGCATAAATCTTCTCCTTTCTCTGGGTCTTCAATATAATTCTCAAGTTATCTTCATGTTCTTCCTTGCTCTTTGAATAGACAATAATATCGTCTATAAAGACTACCACAAATTGATCAAGATAGTCTCTAAAGACTCTATTCATCAGATCCATGAAGATAGAAGAGGCATTAGTAAGACCAAATGGCATCACTATAAATTCATAGTGTTCATACCTTGTACAGAAATACGTCTTTGGTATATCCTCCCTTTTGACCCTTAATTGATGATACCCTGAACAAAGATCAATCTTGGAAAAGTATTGAGCTCCACATAGTTGGTCAAATAAGTCATCAATGTGTGGGAGAGGATATTTGTTCTTGATAGTGATCTTGTTAAGTTCTCGATAATCAATGTAGAGTCTCATTGATCCATATTTCTTCTTAACAAATAGAACAGGTGCTCCCCAAGGTGACGCACTAGGGCGTATGAATCCCTTATCAAGATTCTCTTGTAGTTTCTTCTTCAATTCCTGCAACTCAATTGGGGCCTTTCTATAAGGTGTATTTGAAATAGGCAAAGCACTCGATATGAGTTCTATTGAAAACTCAACTTCACGATTTGGTGGAAGACCCGGTAATTCCTCCGGAAAGACATCATCAAACTCCCGTACAATGGGCATATTCTTAATTGTGAGTTTATCACCAACCATTTGAGATAAATAACTCTCATTTAGTGGAATCAAGACCCATAAGATGGAAAAAATTTCCACTGGAAGGTTATGTTCATCCTTGCATCAATAGACGATCATAGATTGATATTGAATATGAAATGTGACTTCATTTATTTGGAAATTGATATGAGCTCCATATAAATAAAGCCAATCCAATCCAAGAATCACATCAAATTCCACTATAGGAAGGATCACAAGATTTGCAGGAAGCACTTTCCCACCAACTTCAATCGGGGAAGAATTATAAACTTTTGATGCGACTGTTGTGCTATTAGGTGTGGTCACAGCTAACTCAACATCTAATTGTTGAGGTAATACGGTGATACTCTTAGAAAATTCTTCATAAATAAAAGAGTGGGTGGATCTAGAATAAAATAAAACATTTGCTACTTTAGAGTGGATGGTAAGTGTACCTTTCACCACATCGTTATTGTACTCCACATCGCTGATAGAAACTGCATGTGACTTTCCTTTGTCTTTATCCTTAAGAGTTTTTTGACATCAACCATCATCATCAACCCTTGGATTAGTGCATTTATTGGCATAATGTCCCATCTCCTTGCACTTGAAACATTGAAGTGTAGTAGGTTAATTCTGTGTATCCCTTCCTTTGTTTGCATCATTAGACATCTTCTTCCCATCATCGCGGCATTCAAATGCCCGATGACCTTCCTTTCCACACTTGAAACATTTACTTGTCCCTTTAAGACAACTCCCTCCATGTTTCTTTCCACACTTTGAGCATAAGGGAATTCTCATCTTCTTTTCAGTGTGATCTTTAGATTTTCCATTGAATTCCATTTTCCTCTTCTTATCAAACCCATATGACTGATGGGTTACACCAATCTCCATCTCAACTTTGAGAGCACATCGAACGATTTCCTCGTAGCTATTGAAGTCCCTTATGGCTAACGCCCTTCGAAGACTTGGTTTTAAGCCACTAAATAATTGATCAATATTACTCTCAGGTTGGATAATAATACCAGAAGCGTACCTTGCAAGTCTTGTAAAATTTGCTTCATAGGTACCAACAGTTTCATCATCCTTTTTCTTCAGTTCAAGAAACTCTTTCTCCATCTTTGTTCAGAGAATACGAGGGAAGTACTTATTGAAAAATAAGTTCTTGAACTCGTCCCATTCCATGGACTCAATTTCATCCCTTTGCCTCATATTCTTAATAAGATTCCACCATTGATCAGCATCTCCTTCCAAAGGATACACTGCTAGGATGACATTATCATGTTCAGAACATTGAAGAACTAAAAATATCTTTTCAGTAGTACTAATCCATTGTTCAGCAACTAATGGATCAGTAGACCCGCTGAATGAAGGTGGACGCTATCTCATGAAGGATTCAACAGAATATTGCTCCTTCCTTTGCTCGTTTGGAAGTCCTGCATGATTCATAGCTTGAGAAAGTTGTGTGAGCATGGCTACAAGATTTTCCATTCCAGCTCCCATAACGTTTGGTTTCTCATGGGGACAATCATTTCATTTCCCGTCGTGTTCCGCCTTAACATGGTTCCTTCGGGTTCCAGCCATTGACTAAAACCAAGAAGAATAGTGTGAGAAACACTAATTATAATAGGAAAACCACATAATCAAGAATAAAATTTCACACTTAAGGTCTTATCCTAGGTTATTCATGGCCATTTCTAAAACACTAGGATTGTGTTCTATGCTTAGACTTATCCATAGGGTTCTTACTAAGGCTTTCACATCCTAGTTTCCAGAGGTTGACTATACCTTTCCTCTAATACCAACTATAACGACCCATACTTTACATACATTGTTATTACATCAGAATTGAAGCATACTTATTACAACATATAAAAAAACCACGAAAGGACCGTATAGGTATAGTGTCTTTAGAAACTGGGAAACATAAACAACTGGTTCATAAAGCATCTACATTGTCTCCCATTTATGTCATCATATCTATAGTCCCTTTTGGCATATCTTACTTAATAACCTTCTTCCTGACCTGGGGGAAAAAACATACAAAAGGGTGATCTCAAATACTTAGTAAGGGTAAACAAAACAAAAATCAATCACATCATATTCATAAGAACATAACATTTTGGAAATCTTAACCTGTAAAAGAAATCATAATTTCATAACATGGGATAAATCATGGCAGTGAAATGTAATCACAATAATCATAACTTAAAACATGAAACTTTGTGGCATACACACATAATCATAGAGAATCATTTCTTATTAGTCAAGACTCATTTCCAAGACTATCTTAGTGGACAAAGTCTATTTCTGAACCGAGTTGACTCCTAGTTTCAGTCCTGTTTCACTGAACCGGTATAACCTACCGTTCCAGCCATGTCTATCTCATGAGATATAAAATCTTTACCCAATGCATTGGAGGGAGATATAGGTCCCACCCATCTCATAATGATACCATTATTATGTGTGCCACAAAATCATAAATCATACATCATTGCATAACCCATGTAATAAAAATGGGATTCTTATACAACATGATATCATAAAACAATTCATATAAGATAAAGGAATTCATAAAAATAATTCCATCACAACATAATCAAATCAATGTAATAATAGGGATAGAAAAAGAACCCTATATTATCTTAGATGGAAAATAATTTTGATAAAACACTTGAACTCCATTCTTGAAGAGAATATCCTTTCTACTTCAAAAACACTTTCCTTTCTTAACATGTAATACAATTCTAAACTAAAATAAGTTGATTAAAAATAAACTTGAAAACTTGTAAGGGATTCTTCTTGGAAATAATGTTAAAAATCCATTCATGCCATATAAGTTAAAAGAAAACATTCTTCTCGTACTTTTGTCGGAAAAGTCAAAAAGTACTTCGTACGAAAAACGACAAAAGATTCCTTTCATATATTTTACTAAAAACTCAAAGAAGGGTAAAATTGGATATAAACTATTTTAGAAGGATGTAAATATTACATATTGAGGAAACATGGATGTGGATGATAAAATGCACCCCATTAAATTCCAAAGTATAAACAATCTCGGATAAAAATGAGATTGTGATATTTTCCCTTACCTTAGGTCCAATTTGCTTCGTATATGTCCGAACCTCCTTTATAATGATTTAAATAATGTTATTGACTTATTCCAGAATCATACTTATTGTTATGATATCATATATGGTCATATTATTAGCTTCTTAGTAGTAATATTTCATTGCTACTTGTTATTTGGGTGTTTAGAACTTTTTGTTCTTATGCGTGTTTTGTCGAATTAATTCTTATTCTTCTATTTAGGTTATAGATACATCATTTCCAGAATGGTATTAATGTACTATATATCATATTTATTCATTCAATTCATTTATATAATCATTATGCAATGAAAATCATGTAGAACGAATCACATCACATCGTGGAGACGGTATTCCGTACGTACGCACGAGCGATAATATCATTCCCATGATCGTGGAATTGTATTGGAGTGTATGTATACTATTTAAGAATCAATATCACTTTACAATAATCATATATATTCATTAATTTCACCCTTATACCCATCCAAGTAAGGTGGTGGTGGAAAATAGATTACACCACGGCGTGGAGACGGTATTCTGTACGTACGCACGCGCGGTGATTTCATTTTCCATAGGATGGATAGATGGTGAAATAGGGTTGTATCATACCTATAATAACATATCAGTATATTAGTGATACTTATGTTATTACTTCATAATTAAACAACTAAAGAAGAAGAAGTGGAAGAAGAAATAAAGATGAAAGAATCGGTAACAGACATTACCTCTTCTTTGAAGTGCTTCTTTGAGACCTCCTTCTAGGGCACTAAAATTGGTCATTAAAGAAGAACAGGGACTATAGGATGTCTCTAGGGATGTGGATAGGAGAAAGTGGCAGGGGCAGGCCGATCTTGAAGGCTCAAAGTGGTGTGAGGAAGAGGGGGAGGAGGTGCCCTTTTATAAGGGAGGAGAGGGGCACCTTTGGAATAACTAAAAATATTATTTTATTATAAAGTCAAATTCGGTTTTTAATAGATCCAAATTGATATATTTAGAAGATAAGGTGGGTATGGTTCGAAATCCTCTCATCCAATAGAATTTAGACAAGTTTAGGTATCAATTTTAACCTTATCATTTAGATTTAACTTTAAGTTAGATAATTTAACTTTTACCGTGTCTTCTTGTTTTCTTACACTATAAGGTTAATAAACATACCATATCAAGACAAACGAAGCCCAAGTTGTTTATTATTAATATATATAACCTTATCTAAGTCATTTGTCCGAAACTTAAATTTTTAGGAATAAAATAACAATTAGAAATATAATATTTGTTTTAAAAACTATTTTATGTCAATTTTGACACTATTTAGTAATTGATTTTTGTGAAAATCATAACAGAATGATTAGTTCGAACCAAGTTACTTAAATCAATACTAACATGTCATATTAACCTATAAAATCAGTTTAATTCATAAAAAGTCTCATATTACATTTATTTGGGTATTTATAACATCAATTATGTCAATATTTCATTAATAAGATAATTACTGCATCATCATTGTGTCATAAATAAATTAAATTATTTAATGTCTAAAAATTAAAAATAAAATACCATTATGTAGGAAATATTATTATCTTTTTAATGAATATTTATAGTCGAATTGATCTTATGTATAACCCCAGATTAAAAATGATTTACCTATTAAACTTTGATTTTAACTATTTTAACCCTTCTTTAAATAAATTAATAATAAATGTCCTAATCTAATACAAGTGGGCCTAAATGGTCATATTTTATTCCTAAGGTTGTTTTTGGTCGAATTACACTTATAAAATAGAATTATGACATGTGTTAGGGTAATAGTAATATTATTTTTACCCTTAATTACCCTATTTACTTTTAATCGTGGTAAATAAAAGTAAAAGGTTACTATTCACCAAAAATTATTTTCATCTCATTGAACCACATTTTACTTACTAACATCAACTGTGTCTCTCGGATTTTTGAAATTCCACTCACAGAAGCGGTAGAATTATGTTTTATGAAAAATTCAGTTTTTTAACTACCACTTGGTGGTTTCACTATTCATCAAAAATTGAAAGTTTTCAGAAAAATACCAAAATTTCACCCTAGGCTAATTTCGATATTCAAAATCCAAAAATGAAGTCCATTTTGAAAAATAAAATTTATAAAATTTCAAAAAGTGGTTATTACTATTCATAATGGCTAGTTTTAATAATATTTTAATAGTATATCGTTGTTTAGTGAAACTCGGTATTGCGTACGACGCAAGCTATCGAGGAAGGTCACGATTTTGTGTAAAGCAAGCCAAGAAAGTGTTGTATGTAGAAAATGATTCCTTTGATGATTTATATAACATAAACGTCTCGGGTGTTACACCTTTCCTCTTATTCACCATAAGTACAGAGGTATTTTCATGCTTCATATCTTTTTCCTCTTGGATAATGAGGATAAGAAGATTAGATAGGGACTTCTCAATGTAGTTCATATTGAAATTAACAACAAATATGGAGAATATATGATGGAGTGATGAAAGAATGATATCGGTACCCATTTCTTCAATGAGTTTAAAACCTAAACCCTCCAAGAACTCAATGTAGCCAATGAGCATGACTACACGAGGCCCAGCTGGGGAACCCTCTCCAATATTACTCTAAAAGGCTTACCTGGAGATCTAAAACCATTATTGTCTTTCTCTCTCATAGTAAAGACCATGGAGGTTCTCGATCATGCTATATGAATTAATGTTTTTGTGAGACTTCATGAGGTCACTAGACATTGATGATAGTATCATACATTGAATATTGACCACATCGTTCATATGTTTCTTGTAGACCAAGAAATCTTCATCACTCGCCTCTTGGGCAAGTAGATCTGGTAATGCTGACTCTGGGACGTAAGACTTATGTTCATAATGTAGAATGACCCAAAGGCATATTGTAAAGACCCGAAAATTTCAAGGAAATTTTTTTCTTAATTTTATTTGGAATTTTACAAGAACGCAGTTTCTGACGGTGCCTGATTCTGAGGCCCGGTGTGCCCAGAATCAATTTCCGAAGTTTGTCTCGGGTACGTTCAGTGAACGAACGAGCGGAAATTTCTAACTTTTGAACCGGTGCCTGGAATCGAATTCCGAGGGCACCGATGAACTCGCAGCGCCGATATTCGCTTACGGAGACCTTTTCCGAGGTTGCGTTTTATGCGGGATGAAAGTTAGTTTTGGGGGAAATTAAATGAAGTTAAATAAATTATGGAAACACAATTTATTTTTATCCATGTTGGTTATATCCTCCCAAAGGGAGTAAGATGTGGGACCCACATCCACTTAACCTCCCTTGAGAGGATTAAGTGTGGTGGGGCCCACACGAACCCTAACTCCTCAACTCCCCTTTAAACTCCCAATAACTCCACGCAATTTAATTTTGACAACTTGTGTTATTAATTAAGTTGAGTTGCTTTTTTTCAAACTTTCGAAATTCAAAGTGGTTTAGTTGTGTAAATAAAATAAGCCTTAGACTTATTTTATTTTGGTTAGTTTTCTTTTGTCTCCTTGAGAGAGTTGCGAAGTCTTCTTCATATTCTTCAAACTCAATGAAGAACGTGAAGAACACCGTTCTTCAATGAAGAACTTCTCCGCCGAAGAACACGGTCCTTCTGCGACGCCGTATCCGCGACGCAACGTACTTCTTCCACATCATCTCTTCCGTGATGGTTTTCCGCGACGAAATCGCCGTCAAAGAACGTTGAATCCTCGCTTCATGACGTCGACGTTCTTTCCCCACGACGCCCGACCTCCGCGACGCTCGTCTTCCGTGGGTTGTTGACGAACACCACTCTTGAAGACGAAGTTGGGGTTTATTGTTTTTATTTAATTATTTCCATTCTTGATTCTAGAATGTCGAACTTCGAGGATAAACGAATAAATGTTATCGTTTAACGAGAGGGGGCTGGACCGCACAAACACGGCTTAACCCCCTCCTATGTTCATGTTTGTTCCCTTGTGGATGGAACGGGATGGCGTGGTGTCGTCGCACCACGCAGGAATCTTACAGCAAGTATTGCGCAGCGCTATCACGCTGCGCCGTGGAAAGAAATTCAGGAACGCGACGCCGTCGCGTCCCGTCGAAGGAAACCGAGGACGCTGCGGAAGGAGCGGGTCCACAGCGGAGGGGCGCGGTGTTGTCGCACCGTTCCGGACGACAATGGCTGCAACCGGTTCCAGGCCGTGGCGGAACGAGGTGACCGACGGCCAGCCGGGCCGCCGGTGTCGGAAGTCGGAAGGGGACCGGCCTTTGTCGGTCCCGTTGAGAGGGGGCCGGCCGGCCAAGTCGGGCCGGACAAAATGAAGAAACCCGGGGGAATTTAATTCCCCCGGCCAGCCAAAACGGCCCCCCATTATGAAGGGGGGGGGGGGCTGCGGTTTCACAAAGGGGGGGCAGGCGCCCCCAGCGCCTTAAGCCGGACCGGCGCCAGGCCGGTCTTCCAGGCCGGGCCGAGCCCAGCCAGGCCGCGCCGGGCCGGGTCGACCCTGTCCGGGGCGGGTCGACCCGGTTCGGGCCAACCTGGGGGTCTCGAGCCGGGTCGGCCCGGGCCCGAAACCCCCGATACCGAACTGTTGGTGTTCAAATGCCCATAACATGGGCTAAGGACCTCCAAATGACACGCCGTCAACGGCGATGCAATCCTTGGATCAAGACGGTCGTTTCGGTATATCGCACTCAAGGTTTCAGATTACTTTGGGTTCGGCCGGGTTGGTTTGGATACGAAACCAACCGGGCCCTCGGAGCGGAAACGCTCGTAACTTGAGTTCTGGACGTCCGATTGACGTATCGTCAGCTTTGTTGAATTCCTCTAAGTGAGAAAGATCTTTTGGATTACTCCGCTCGAGGTTTGTATGCTTTCGGAGTACGGTCGGGTTGGTTCGCTCACGAAACCAACCGGGCCCTTGGAACGAAAAAGCTAATAACTTCCAGACCGGGCGTCCGATTAACGCTCCGTCTATTGATTTGCGTTCCTGTTGACGATATGGAACTTTTGGCATCCTCCGCCCGAGTTTTGGATGTAGATGGATAGTGGCCGGGTTGGATCGCACCGAAATCCAGCCGGGTTGGATCGCACCGAAATCCAGCCGGGCCCCTGGAACGGAAAAGCTGATACCTTTCTGACAGGACGTCCGTTTGACGAACCGTCAACGGCGTTGTTGATCTCGTTGTGAAATTGTCCTTATGAGTATACCATATGAGAGTTTGGTGTACAGTTGAGATATGACCGTTTTGGTTCATACACGAAACCAACCGGGCCCCGGGGATGAAAAGGCTAGTAACTCACAAACCGAGCGTCTGATTGATGCGCCGTCTGTTGCGTTGAGACCCCTATGACGAGGCGGTACTTTGAGATACTTCTTCGTGGGACATTGAGATACTTGGAGTATCGACTTTTAGCTCGTGGAGCGGACCCTCCTAGAGACAAGCGTACGGAGTACGGAGACCGTGTAGCTGGCAGAGACCTGAAGACTACTTTTCCGATTCGATTCAGAGTGACTTACGTAGCCCAGTGGGGAGTACTACTTTGTGAGGTGGCAGACCCACAGCGGAGGAGCACTACTTTGTGAGGTGGCAGACCCGCGGTACTCGACAGGAGGAGTACCTCTGTATGCTATGAGGGGGGAGCACTACTGTGTTGGGTGGCAGACCCCGGCGGGAAGCACTACTGTGTGAGGTGGCAGGCCCGCGGTACTCGACATGAGGAGTACCTCAGCAGTCTTAGGTTAGTGAGCAGTACCTTGGAGTCGTGACAGGACCACTGTACACTCCAGAGATGGAGCTCTTCAGCAGTTACGGTTTCGATAATGAAAATCCTGGTTTGATCTGAGACTTTTGACCTTGTGTTTACCTCATGATTGAGATGAGTCACTTGCGAACTTAGGTATATGTATGGGAATATACCTGGGTAGTGGTTATCCGTTGATTTCACAATCCTTGTGTTTCCTCATGATTGAGATGGGTTATTTGATAACATAGGTATATGTATGGGCATATACCTAAGTAGAGGTTATCTCTTGAGATCTTCTTTATGGTTATCCTTGTTGGTTTAGTGAGACCTTGAGGGTATCAGGGTCCCTACTGAGTATCGTTATACTCACCCTTGCACGGGCTATGCCCGCACCTCGTTGTGTTGGTTGCAGACGACGTGCAGTTCTGACAGAGGTCGAGTGTTCGAGGACTGGACGGTACCTGGAGGTGGATTACACGACGAGTCAGTACCAAGAGGTGGACAATACGACGAGTCAGTATCCGGAGGAGGTTGACGGGCGAGAGCATTGAGGAGGCTATCTGTACCTACCCTTCAGGTAGGATCCGTGGCAGTCGATCCAGGAGCTGCGCTATCTGTACCTACCCTTCAAGTAGGATCCGTGGTGGACGATCCAGGAGCTGCGTCATCTGTAACTACCCTTCAGGTAGGATCCGAGGAGGACGACCCAGGAGCCACTTCAGTCCCTCCAGCTGTTGTCTTTTTCTGTTGTACTTTGTTCAGTTGTAGTTGTACTTTCTTTTGGGTTTGTATTCTGGCCCATTTTCCTTTCAGCACTTCTCTTTGTACTTAGTGTTTACTTCCGCTTGTACTCTGTGGTGCTTATTTTATTTTATAAAGGCAATGCCTTCCCAGTTATCGGGATTTACGCCTTTGGTGCTAGTCGCCAGCCCCTGGCCTATAGAAGGCGGGCTTGGGGTAGTCACGGAACGGGACCCGAGGACGGGTCGTGACACATCTAAAAGATTATTAGAAGTTACTACTGGTGAGGATGTTGTCAATATCCAAAATTTATCACAGGGATAGTTTGGTTTATGAGATTGTCATTTTATTCTACAATTAGAATAGAAGATGATTAGTTCTTTCTTGATTTCATTTTTTGAGAAATAATAAATTAATTTTATCAATTCTCCACCTGTTTTATCAAGTCCAAATGGCCCTCACCATTGAACTTTGAATGTCCAGTTTCCATGACATTATAGTGGAAAGGATCCATATTCCCCTTCGCATAACCCCAAAATGGTTTGGCCAAGCTATATGATGGTATTAAGGTAGTAAGGTCTTTGAAAACTATGGGCTACAGCTCCTTGATCCATTTATTGGACTCCCCAATCATGAAATCGAGACATGAATTTCCTCAACACTTGCCTCCAATATTACACCAAGTCTAGAAAGGGATACTCCTCTTGATGAAAGATGTTTATGTCAACCTAAAACTTTTCATAAGAGATTATAGTATAAAATTAAGTACCCCAAGAAGGTTTGTTCAAACTCATAGTTTTATTGAGTCTTTCCCTTAATCAAGTAACTAAAGGCTTAGTCTGATATAATATTTTGTTGAGGGATTTTTATCTCTTATGCTTAAATTTTATTATTATCATTACCTCATTCTTGTTAATATTAAGTGGAAATTACTTACATTATTAACCATGGAATGAGAATATTAACGCACAATACTGGTTTATTTTAGTACCATATTTCATGCTTGTTAGTTCATTAATTATGTGATCATGAAAACATGTCCATAATGAAAAACCAAGCAACTAATAGAAACAAAATAATTTAAATGGAATGATCATGAGCATTTTCCTAGTGGTTATTTTATCAAGTAGTTGATAAACTAACCCACACCGAGGGTAGAAATACCTTCATGTTTAATGATTTCCACCTATCCACTATTATGTATCCTCGGATTGGTTTCACCTTAGCCACTGACATGGACCATCTCGACCATCTTGGGGGCTTCATCTATTACATATTCCTTTTAAACTCACATGATGGTGATGGGTAAAAAGGGGTTTGCATTAAAAATAATGTGCATGCAGGCCCTATATATTAATGAGGGGAGATGGAATACAGAACAAAAATTAATTTAATAAATAAATTAAAAGGAAACCAATCAAAAGTCTTGGTCTATCTTATAATCTCCCACATACATGCAATTAGTAATGAATTTATTAAAACTAACATTCAATTAATTAATCATTCTTATTAAGACAGACTGTGCTCGAATCGATTAAATATTATCTTTAATTAATCAATCCTCTTATCTTAATAATTTTATGAATTTCCATGAGATTCTCAATCTTGTACATAAATGTGCCTTGGAGGTAACATGTTGAATACCCATTCGAATCTACCCAACCTGCATAATATATGAATACTATTTTCTTCTTATGACATAGAAAATATAAGATGTTTCAATATATAGAGTGACAACATGTACTATGATTTATAAATGATATGTGGTTTTGGATATTACACAAACATTTAAGTTCAAATTTTGCGTAATTTTGTAAAAGTACATGACATTTAGTTTTGAATATATGATGTGTACTTCCATCACCATATTTCCCAAAGTAAATTCCTAGGGACTCGGTGTGTAGTGCATACTTTGGAAATTTCAGAGTACACGGCATGTACAGTGGGAAACATGCTGTGTTGTCTCTATATTACATGGTTACTGGTCGGGTTAGCAGTGTCTGGGATACACAGTTTGGCCCCAGACCCTAAGGGACTACACGCTGTGTGAAGTGGTCCAAATGATATATAATTTGGTAAGTGTATGCCTATTTTTTCCAGTAAACATGTAGTGTAGAATTAACTATACTGCGTGTAATAAAAGCACATGTCTTGAGTAATTTCTGGATTACTCTTGATGCATTGATCACGACTACTTGGTGTGTAGTCCAGATTACAAGGCGTGTATGGAAGAGAAAAGGAAGTGTATGTACAAACACACAACATGAAATTTTGTGTCACCTAGGAATAGTCTTCGGTGCCTCCTGATGAGTTCTCGATTTTAATTTTAATCTAAAAACCATTCATTTCTATGAAATCTATGAGAAACAAAATAGAGGAAGAATAGATCTTGAAATATAAATTACCAGAACGATTAATCATGAATTGAAAAACTAAATTATTAAAATGTAAATCATCAATGAATTATTTAATTAACTCTAAACTATGATGAGCCCCACTATGATACCACTTGTACGTTCCGGGTGCAACAGAAGCGTGGGTGGACCTGTTTCCAACATTTATTTTTACCGTGATCAATGATTACTCTGGGTTCAATATGACGATTATTTTAGTCTCCATAGAATGGAATCAAAGATTTATATAATGAAGGAAGAGGCCCAGAACCTTTAGGTAGGATCTTGCACATCATGTTTATAATTAATTTAAATTTAATTTCTAAAGAAATAAAATACTTGGTTCTTTCGTACATTCTTCATTGATGCTGTTTGTCATCCAGGATGGACCTTTGTGATTGTCTCCTTCTGTTTTTGAGGATCCAAATCAGAATCCCTCTAGTAGTGATCCACACATGCTCCAATGGTCTCCAATTTAATCCCCTCTCTTTCCGAGTACTAATACAGAGAAGCAAATGACTTGCGTCGATCTATCCTGATCACCTATTCCTCGATCATAAAGAACGTATCTCATTCATAAGAGGGAGAGAGGAGAGGATTAAAGATAAAATTCTTTCCTTGGAATTGATCTTACATCACCAATTTCCCATACATGGCACAATAGACTTACCTCTCTATTTATCGACATGGGGATTCAGATATAATATTTAATTGCATAATTGAAATTAGATACATTTATAACCTTAGAGATTACACATGCATCATATAACAATAACTGCTTCATTATTTTTGGTGCGCCAACTTGTGAAAAATGGAGTCATAAATGAAATCACATTCCACATAATTATAATCCCATTATTTTTTGTGCCATCTAGATAAATAATTATTTACCATCATGTAAATAATTATTTTATTACCGGATTTTCCTTGGTCCGCTCGAAATCAACTTCCATTTATGGAACACCAAAATAAATAAAAAAATAATTTATTCTATTAAATAATTATTTTATTCAGAAACAAGTTAATAAATATTTATTAAATGTTCAATAAAATAAATAAATATATTTATATTCACAATTCCATGTATAATTATTTATTTAATTTATGAAATAATTTGAACTTGTTTGAAATTATTCTACCGTCATGAGAATCACATTTATTCCATTAATTAAATTCAAATATAATTTAACTGAGACCACCCGAAACCCTTAGTGTGTGACCCTCTAGGATTTTTCTCATTGCCATTAAGTGGGCTTGCCTAAAGTCCAAGAGTAATATCTAGAAATGGGTCAAGGCACCCAAGAGAACGAACATAAGGTCGTAACAATGAAATCCACATATGTATTCTCATTATGTAATATAATCCCCTTATCTCTATATCTCATCAAGCAAGTTTCATTATAGTGTCATTAACCTTTATGCTTGATATGTCATTCTTTGACTACCTAAGATAAACTCTTCATTACACCATGGCCAAGGAATTTCGTGAGACTGTTCTATTTCAACCAAAGGGATAAGATATAAACTTCCAAAATATAGAATGGACTAATACTTCCTTGAGTTATCTATTAATAACAAATCATTCATGACGTAACCAATGTACCCTAATTCCCGTCAAATGTCTACATGACAGTTTTCATTAGTAAATGAATGTTCACATTTCATGGCACATATTAATAATAATCTTAAAGTTTAAGTACCATTAAACTTTCTCATAGATAGGAATATCATATGACACTAAAACATGTGTAATTCCTACTGGCAGGTATGTTTTCATAATCTCCCGTCTTTAAGATTACCAAGTGCGAACTTCATGAGAAGATGTCTCATATTCTTATGAGTACTCAAACCTGAATGTCTGTATACTATCTCTCCCGTCATAGTATGTCATCCAACTACAAAACTATTTTAAAGAATATTGTAATAGAACTTCAAGGTTATCATCATAGAGGGGAACTGCTATGACCTTGTCAATCCCACAAATACGCTAGGACATTAGTACACTATAACCATGTAGAACAATGAACAATATGTAATAAGATGTTTAATATTTAAATATATTAAATATTAATGTAATTAGAGTACAAACTAATGGTTCTAGGATACAAAATCTTATAATAATCTTATGCAAGAAGATTAATAATGATATCCTGATACCATATTTGATTCTATTCCATGTATAGTGTTTGATCTTGTTAATAATTTCCTTATAAGCGTGCCAGAGGAGAAAGAAATATCGATGTGATTTTCACCCTCAATATATAAATTGAATCTAAGATAGAAGGATTTCTATGTTCCTTTGACAAGGTGACTTGGGTTATTATTAAGAGTGATTTAGTTTAGAGAACCAAAGATCTTTTTCTATGGAGGTTCCCTCTCAGTGGTGGTGTGACAACAACCATGGTTCTTATTCTGATAGTAAAAGATCCTACTCATATATATCATTTCCACCCAATTATAATGTTCAATTTTTGCTATAAATTATATGAAATAATTATAAATCTAATGGTCTATAAGTATTTGAATAGATGCGTGTAAAAAGAGAAATATGGGTTAGTCAAAGAATGATCCACCTGGACTGCTATTGGTATTGCTCAAGAAATGATTGGTCACATTAATGTTAAGTATTCAAGATCCAATATTTCAATTAATGTTGATATTAACATGGATTATGATAAGTTAGAATGCAATTTCTTTATCAAATTATTTTCTTTCATCATCTTATCAACATTGATGGTTTACTTTCTTTTTAGGTGTTTAATCTCTTCATAGAGTTATATTAATTTTATATGGAAAATTAAAGCTTCTCCAAATTTGTGAAGGGTCTTAGATAGGGAGATACCTTATAACCAAGAATTTTTATTCTAGTTTAATACTCTCTTAGTAGACCTATCATTAGATAAATTTCCATTGGCATAATTATTCCTTTCAGATGTAGGAAAAATCTCAACAGTTTCTTGCAAATTTTCTTTAATAATGACATGCTCTTCTTTATCAACAACAATTATAGATCCATTTATATTATTAATAATTTATTATAGGAGTATAGTAAATGGAGTGGTAATCTTATTTAGCTGTATAGAAGGTGTATTTTTTTCTAATCATTTTTTAGTGAGAAGGGGGGAAAGGTTTGAAATCTCACTTGGAATTTCAAAAAGACTATTTCCCATGGATTACATGGGTGTTCCGTCAGCTCCATGTATGGTGAGGATTCATCATTTTGATGGGATGGTTGAAAAAATTCCTGCCCAGAATGACAAAGAGAGAAAAATATTACCTTCATTCATGGGTTAGATAACTCTTGTTAATTGTGTCATTTTATCTGTACCCATGCATGTGTAATCTGTTCTTAAGGTTCCCAAGGTAGTTTTAAAGAACATTGAGAAGGCCTTATTGTTATTCATCTCATATGATAATGCTAAGGGATGATGTCATTGTGCCTCGAGGGAGAGGCTTTTGAAACCGATAGAGGCTGGACATAATAATGCAATGAATGTGGAAGAGACGATGCATTGGAAGTAATCCATGATGGCCTGGGATTTTTTAGAAGGATGATCATTATGGGTACGTTTAATCAGTTTTAATTATGGTTTATATTTTATTGATACTTGATTACTTATCCCAGGTATTTATAATTTTATTCTAAAACACATATTGGTTCTTCAAGGAAACTCAAAATGGATCATCGGTCTTGGGGATATAAATTTGTTCCTTTAGAACTGGGTGGGTGACCAACTTGATTTTTCGGGGTTTCTAACTCCATATATTTATATCCATCAAGAAAGTATATATCCAAATTATTTCAATACCATTCTTGAGCATCATCCACTTAAAATATTGAGGATCATTAGGATGAATAATGATCATGAAAACGATGTTTTCATGGGTGCACCATGAGGTTTTTTCCAAGGATTTGTTTCCTCGTGTAGGTGAATTCTGTGTTGGATGAATGGGGGAGCCTTCTATAGTGAGAATATGTACAAAAAAAATAATTTCTCAGTATGAAACATCATATCACATGTCAATTCTACTGATGAGATGATCAACCATAAAAGAGTTTCTATCTCTATTAAATGCATGTATTGCAAGAAACCAAATGGGAATCGAATATTCATATATTCTCCTATGGTGAATGGGAAGCAGCTTATGGAGAATCTTTGATGAGATCTTTGGTTTTTCATTTCCGATTTATCTTATATAAAATTTTATTGTTAGCTAGTTTAACAGCTTTGTGGGTAACAAGAACAAGTATAAGGAGAGATTTATTTTATTGGACATAGGTTGTTGGGGGTATTTGAAATATCTGAAAAAAGGATCGACAAGAGGGGTCTTCCTGCTCATGTGTTGCAGTGGTGGTTATATCCTGTAGCCTGGTAGTGGAACTTGGGCTTCTCATGAAATAGTGGGATAAAGCCCCCTCCTTGAGGTTGATTTTGGCTAGTATAATCCATACTTTTTCACATTTCACTTCTCTCCAGATAATATGGATCAAATGGAACCCCCAAAGTAGAGTTTTCAAGTTAAATAAAAATGGTTCATACATTCAAGGAAGTATGAATGGAATTGGGGTATTTTGTGATAATAATGGATCAGTTTCTATTTCGTTTTTCATCTATTTTGGTCATTATTTGTTCCTTATAAAGGAGGAATGAATACAACCTAAAGGGATACATGTTTTTCTTGATCATAATTTTATACTGGAGTCAATCAAAATGGATTATTTAATTCTTCATTATTACCTTCATGGATATATATCTACTCCATGGTATATTATTTACCATGATAGGAGTTTTAGAAGCCACCCTGATAACTAGGTTCTGGTGATACACACTTGGGATGAAGGAAAAAAAGTGAAATATTTCCTTTCTTCTTATGGTCCTTTGGATAGTCCCTTTACATGCTTACCTAATTTGGGTTCCCTTCCCTCATTTTGTGCTGACCATGTTAGGGGTGATGCTCTTGGGATACATTATTTTCACCCATCTTGACATTTTTTTTCCACTTGTGGGAATTTATTAATTATCCTAATAAAATTTTATTGTCAATTATGAGGATATGTTTTGGAAGAGAATTATGTAGAAATTTGGAAGGCTTAAATTATTATAAGATGTGAGGAGAGGGGTGGTGAGGGGTGGCATTAATAAAGATAATAGAAGGATGTTTTTTGGATATTATGTTAATTAGTTTATTATGTTTTATCAAGAATACCAATATTGTTGATTATTAAGACAATATATAGTAATTTTTACATTTTAATTCAATCTAATGTTCCCTTATATCATCTATAACTCATTTCCACATTTATTTTTCTTATAATGAATATTTTAATTTTTTTGTATTTTAATACTCACAAAAAACTCTGATATTTTAGAAAAAAATTAAAGAAAACATTTATTTATTTGTAATTTCCAAAAATATAACCCATTTTATTAGTATTTTTTCAAATTATGAAATTTTTTAGTTTTAAATAAAATCATTATTCATTTTAAATATTCCAATTTTAAAATTTTGATCAAATTTATGACCCATTAAAAAATTAAATAATTTCTCATAAAATAATACTATAATTATAATAAAATTTAACATTAGTTTATAAATAGATTTTTAGAAAATAAATTTTGTATTAAACCATTATATTTATAATAAGCATGAAAGTAAAGCATTTATGATTTTAAAAAAACTCTTTTTATATAATTTTTAAATAATTTATTTACTTTTATTCTGATATAAATATGTAATATTTTTATTTTATAAGATAAATAAATATCATTATACACTTCCATAGGTGAGGAAACCATTCTCATGGTAATATTATTATTCATAACGGTCATATTACTATTCAATGGTCAGATTACTTTTCCAAATATTAGACATGTAATGGTCATATGGGTTCCCTACTCTCTTTCAATACCTTATATTTAATTAATTATTAATTCAATTATATTGTTATCAATATTATAAATATTTTCATTTTAAAGTTTAATATTCCATTAGTAATGTTATGCTTCATTTTTATAGTGTTATTAATAAGTGTGATTGATCTGAGGGATTGAGTAGGTCCAAACATTAAAATTTAAGTTTTCTTATTATCTATTTTTTATCTCATTGTAATATTATCAACTATTATATATATATATATTTATTCTGTACATTTAATTTTAAAATTAATATAATAATATTTTGTTGGTTTTATCATCTGGTGTATGAACTTTATGTAATACTACATTACTAAATAAGAAAAAATTATATAATATAAAATGGAAATTACATTGATAAAATTTTGGGTTCATACAATCTCCCCTAAAAAAACTATTGAAAATTTGGATTATGCATACTAAATCATAGTTATTGAAAAACATAAACCCAATCATAACCAAAACATGTAATGCAATTATCACATCTAGAGCATGTCCCACTGGAAAACTAATTCATAAAACTAAAAAATCAAATATAAAAAGGGTATTTATAATTAAAGGTATCCTACATCTGCTTTTACACTAGTTTATTTCTCTAATACCCCAACAAATAATGTCCTGTGATTATCCCATATATAATTAATCCTTCATCTCCTAAAATTATATCTTAGGAATTATTCATCTTGTACAACTGATAATCTCATAGTTCTTATTTTATTTATGACAACATGTATTCTTGAAAGCTGTTACATCCCATGTAAACTCATTATACCTCAATCCATGAAGTCACATTCACTTACACCTATGGGATTCCATAACTTCCATGATTAAATAAAATTACGTTTTTTACTTCAAGTCATTATACACCACACATAAATGTACATTGAAACTTATATCCATCAAAGACACTATTAGAACACACCATATACAATAAATCATTACATAATGAGATACACTTAAACATAATCTACAGTTCATGGGAGAGAAGGGAATCAGGAGTAGTCATCCATTTGTTCCCTCACAGTCCTAGATGTTGAGGACCCCCCCCCCAAAAAAAACATTTGGTTGTTCGCTTCCCAACCAGATCAGGTGGAGAATCATAAGAAATACAAAAAAATAGAACATAGTACATCTAAAAAAACTAAGGGAAATTACATATCCTTCTATTTATCTACCACTATCATTACTAAAGACACACAACTACCACAACCGTGGTTTATGATTAAAATATACACATAAACATCAATTACTACATTAATTCTTCATGTACCATAATTTAATATAATATTGTATTAATTTCCATGATTAACATTTTGAACATATAACTAACGTGTTTTTGGAACCAAAATCATACTTATAATTATTACTGGTCAAGAATATCATCCTAACCTATAAAAAGCTAGAACCAAACCAGATATTTTATAAAATTCATTAATTATTTCATCAGTATTAGTGTACTCTAAGACCCATCCTAAGATATAATAAAAATATACACTTGATGTACATTAAGTCAAACTACATCATATAGTTGGGAACCATAACAAATAATATCTAGAAAACCATCTATTTAAAATAATCAATTAATAATATATAAATGTGAAATCCTAACACTTAATTTTCTTTAACTATCCCAATGACATTCCAAACACTATTGCATATAAAGTAATCCATCAGTCCACCACTGATATCAACCATCACTATATCCCTAGGCCTCCAACCCATTTCTCATAATAAATTTACAACTATATCAAGTTATCATAAAAAAAAGTGGCTCTAATTACCTTTATCATGAATATAATAAAAAATGGTATTTTCATCACAATGTATTCATAGTGAAAATAAGGCCATAGAACCAAGGTATATAATCCTTTTAGAATAGAAGAAATCTCATTTATCCCTAAATCATTTATCTTTAGAAAAAAATTAATTTTCATATTGAATTATCTGGTTTATTATGAAAAGGTTTTTTGTTACAATAAACCTATAATTTACCAGCTATAAATATTTATGAATCAACATAAAAATCTATTTTTCATTACTTTGATAATTTATCAAATTTCATGGAATGGTAGCAATCAAATTACATTGGTATTTTTTTAATAATAGCATTGTAATCCAATATTTATAATGTTGAATCACTTTTATATAATTTAACCATGATAAAAACAAAAACTAGTATAATATTTTGATATAACACTATCTTTCAAAAATAAGAGGTAACAAAAATATTATAAAAAAATGGATGTGATCACAAAACTAATGCAATGATTCATTTTTACTTTGATTACCATATTATTATGTTAATTGGTTTAATAAAATCATAATACAAAAGGTTAAATCATAATAATACCCCAAATTAACATGAAATAAAAAAGAATTAGTTAATCCCATACCTCAATAATTTAAATGTTCTCTGAGAAATAATGGATGAATAAGCACTGATATTTGATTACCTCTTATGTAGGGAACCAATAATCTCTAAAACATCATTAAAACATAAACCCTCTACCATTAATACATATAAACCATAATAAAAATGAATATAACATCCTTCCATAACATTGAAATAGGATAATGGAAGAGAATAGAAACATCAGGGGAGATAAGAATAACATTGGGTTACAAAGAATTGATCTTTGTATATCTCTCATTAACAAAAACATGAAAAATCTAGATTCTCAAAAAATATTATCCTCAATATTTTAAAACAATTCCCAAGAAAAATGAGATAGGGGATCTAAAATCCACATGGTGAGATACCTGAAATTTATCTCACTTCATGAATTATATAACCAACACATTAGATGAAGAATTATTGAAACACAAAAAATCACCAACTATCTCTGGAAATAATAAATAATTCCTTGGCATAATTTCAAAGAATTTCAAAAAAATCATAAAAAACCCCTATAAAATTGAACTTTTATATATGAATCCTTTCCTTAAGATCTCCTCTACCCACCAATGTGTCATCATAAGATATGAACCAAGATAACAACATGTTCATGAAACACCTTCTCCTCATGTTCCTGAAACTCAACATGTCATTCCTTGATGGTTACATCATAATCAACATCCATCTATCCTAGTTGACGAAGTTAGAATCATCATGAACATAATAGTGAATATATAATACATGGAATAATTATCCAATATAGATCATTAATTAGGGTAGTGTATAATGATATTCCACAACCCCAATATGTGCTAACACCTTTATATGTCCACTAAATTAGGTAAAAAGATTAATCTCATGATAGAACCTTTATTTCTTATGATGAGGAAACCACTTAAAATGGAATGATATTAAACATAAAAATCTAAATGTTTCCACCTATGATTACTAAAGGTATTATAAAAAAACTACACCACATTCATTCTCTCATGGACCACTAGTTCCTTATCTTTCATTCACTTCACTAATTTTTGTCAAAGAGTTGTTCACTCTATATCCTTGGTCCAACATAATAGAGATTAAAAAGGGTGGCTACACAACACTCAAAATTTATCCATACCAATACTTGAATGGTACAAAAATTGCAATAAAACTTTACCAAGGGTAGTTTCCTCACTAACACACCACAAAAATCTAGAATCCATGTGCACAATATTCGTTCAATTCCTGGATAGTCCACTCTATCTGACAATTCATCTATCGATGAAAATAAGTTCTAAGACCTAACTGAGAGTAAAGTCATGTTGTAGACCTCTCCACATCCTGAAGGAAAATGAGGAACATGATCATAGATGATTATCTTTTAAAATTGTGAATCTTTAATATCTCCTTTGGATGTTTCACCAAAAAAATACTCTATAAAGATCAAATCCTTATTCGCTATGAATTGAGCCAACTTTGTTAAATTATACCTATTAAACCCAATGAGATACCCACCCAATTATATTGGGGAACATTGTCGGGATGAAAAAACCCACTAGGAACATAATACATATCCTTTAACCAATGGTAGACCAAACCACGATAGAGAAATATGAAACTATGCTCCTCATACCATACCCTAGGAACTAGCCTAAAAAATAATGATACATCTTTTCCACACTAGGAAGTTCACTATGGGTGAACTGTGGAAGTCATAGAGAACCAAAACACACATCAATCAACAAACTAAAATATTTCCTTATTATAGAATATGATAATGATTATCCTTATAAAATACCACAGGGGAATTACCATAGACAAACCAATCATGGAAAACCTCTACCTAAAAATCCCCTTGCTAGGAGTCCTCCAATTTATGCACTAAATATAGTTGCAACATTATCTAATAAAGACAACCATACCATATGTTTCTGATATATAATGGTTCAACATAGTAATGTCTTTTATCGCTATCTTGGAGTCTCTGGTCTCATACAAACCACCAACACATGACTTAATTCTCAAGGTATCTACCAAAAACTTTCTATTAGTATGTGTAAACAAAGTAAAAAACTAATAGTCATTCATGTATCTTATCTACCACCACTATTCAAAATTCAATTAATTTTATGATAATACATAATTCATGTTCCTATGATCTATACAGACCACAAACATTTCACCAAAATGGTAATTCCATCGTAACATCATGGGTAACATAACCTGAAAAATGTCAATATTATGGTTATAATTGCAACATTAATGAGGTTATAATACTGAGAAAAATAATAGATAACTACCCACTTCTATATCAATACACAATGAAAGCCAATAAATGAAGCATGATAATAAAATCCAAATACAATTCCATCCTATGGATGAAAAAGTACCATATCATTAACAATATTTTATTTCAATTACTCAAAGGTATCCTAGAAATATTTAGTATTCATGAATTAATTATGCTTTATAGTCAAGGTTTCCATAGGGATCATAATCCAAGAGAAATCAAGAATAAACTTTCTATAATATAAAATAAGACCAAAGAAGCTCCACACTTGTGAAATGTTCTTATTTGATACCTGTAACACCCCAAGCTTCCACGGTATGTTTCCCTTTGAATAATGAAATATCTTTCATTGTATGAAACTTCGAGATTCTAACACACCGCGACCAATCAAAGTAGCCGTTATGAGTAGTAGTACCCACTTCTTGAAATTTTAGAAATTTTATCTCTCAAAATGGACTTCATTTTTGGATTCAAAATATCGAAATTAGACTACGGTGAAATTTTGGTACTTTTCGGATAACTTTTATATTTTGATGAATAGTGAGAATTACTAAATTTTAATTAAAAAACATTTTAAATCAAAATAATTAATAGTGATAAATTATGAATTTGAGTGGTTTTAAAGTATATTTAGAATACATTTTTTACCATTTAATACAATGTTGGTCATTGGACATAATTTCACATTTAAACCGGACAAAAACAAGTGTCAATCTTTTGATAGTTATTATCTCTTAAAAACACACTTTTTGTTTTAACAATGGGAATTAATTTTAAATTAATTTCCGCCACTTCTGTGTTTTTAATTTAGAAAAATGTATTCCTTATTTATAATCAGGAGGTCCAAATTTTGTAAATAGGTAACTTATATTTTTAGACATTTTGAATAATTACTTCGGTAAATATTTTATTTACCATGGTTAAAGGGTAAATCCGGTAAATAAGGGTAAACAATAATATTATAATAATAATAAATTACCCTAAAACGTGTCCTAACCTTATTATTTGATACTTTCCCGACCATTGGCATCTTTTTATCGATTTTGGGACCTCATGGATCCACTTGTTATTGATAATGACTCTTTATATTAACTAAGTTAAAGTAATACAAAAATGACATAAGCATATATCTTTTAGAAAAACCATTTTTACATAGGGTTATATATGTTATATTTTCAACTATAAATATTAATCAAAAAGATAAAAATATTTCCAACATAATGGTATTTTATTTATAATTTTTAGACATTTAATAATAAAATTTATTTATGACACAATAATGATGCAGCATTTTCCTTATTAATGAAAGAATCAAATAATTAGAATTATAAATGTCAAAATAAATATTATTTGAATGTTTTGATGCCATACACGAATTTTATTGGTTAATATGACATTTTATTATTTCTTAAATGAATTTTTTTCGAATTAATAACGTTTTTAAGACTTCTACAAAAATCAATTATTATATATTGTCAAAATTGACATAAATGAGTTTTTTAAATAAGTATTATATTATTAATTGATATTATATTTCTAAAAATCTATGGTTCAGACAAATAACTTATATAATGAGAGGTGTATAATTAACGGACCACATGGGGGTATCTTGGATGTATATAGTATGTTTATTAACTATATAATATAAAAATACAATGTGACATGGTAAATGTCAATCTAATTAACTAAGAGTTAAAAATAAAAAATAAGGTTAATATAATGACCCAAAACTATCTAAAATCTATTGGTTGAAAGGATTGAGACCCATACCCACCTTATACTTTTAATAATCCACTTTTGAGCCATTAGAAACCGAATATGAATTTATTATAAATTAATACTTTAAGTTTTTCCTAAAGAACCCCTCCTCCCCCTTATAAAAGGACACAAGTTCTAACCAATTATTCACACCTTAAAAGCCTTTTGGTTCGGCCAAACCCTGCCCAAATACTATATAAAATTCCCTCAATTCAACCTACATTCCTTAGTTTGATCAGAAAGCCAACCTAAGGATCACTTTTGATCAAATCAAAAGTAAGAACCCGAAGAAGAGGTAATGTTTTTACCACCCTTTTTCAAGTTCCTTTCTTCTTCAAATTCTTCATTGTTTGTTATTTAATTTCTAAAATAATTACTCCAATATCTTCTATATAATGAGATGTTTTTATAAATATGGTACAATCATATTCATTATTCTATCCATCCTTTGAATTACATGTCACCATACGTGCGTACGTACAGCTTACCATCTCCACGTCGGGGTGTAATTATTATTCAAAATCATTATTATTTGTGTGGGTATGATAATGATATGTAATTTAGGTGAATAATAAATATAACCTGATAATGATTCTGTATATATGATATACCATCCAATTATATATTATTTTAATATCAAAAGAATGATATTGTCACTCGTGCGTACGTATGGACTATCGTCTCCACGAACGCGATGAGATTCATTCCCCATCATATCCATGAAATTATAATTATCATTTGATTATTAAAAATAATGTTTAAGGAAATTATATCATTCTGGATATGAATAAGATACAACCTATCTATAATAAACACGACTTATGTAACAAAATATATAAATGAAAATGAATTCGTTAACACTTGAAAAGATGATAATACTAAGATATTATTAACAAATCAATAATATATGATATCATATTAATGTATATGATTCTTGTATAATTTAATAACAACCGTTATACAGGAGGTTAACCTACCCTTAACCAAGGAAATGTACAAGGTAAGGGTTTATTTCACAATCTCTTCATTATCCGAGGTTGTTTATACATAATTATCTACTGGGACCTTTTTATCATCCACATCCATGTTTCTTAAAAATGTATTTCAAAACATTCTTACTATTTTATAGAATATGGGTTAAATTAATTTATACCCTTGTTTGAATTTTTATAAGAAGTTTATAAAGGAATCTTTCCGTCATTTTCCAAACAAGATCCTTTTTAACCTTTTCGACAAAATTAAGGTAAGAATGTTTTTTAACTTATAAGGCAGGTGTGGCGATTTTCCACCGTTATAAAATCGTCAAAGCTTCCCTTAAAAGATTATAAAAATATTTTTAAAGTAAATGTATTCTTTTATAATCATGTTACTTTTAAATTATTTCAAAAAAAGAGATATTTCTCTCAAATAGTTTTGATTTCATCTATGTCAACATCCTTTGTTGGATTTTAAGTTTATTTGATGTTGATTTATTATGATACAAAAATTTCATATTGTATTGAAGGTATTGTGATATGTTTGACTATGGATGTGTTATTTTTATACCATTCATGGTTTATGGAGAAAGTATTGACATTTCGTATGCTAGTTTTAATACGAATGTTTATGTTATGTTTAAACCTATTCATATGAGGAATGAATTGGACTTAATAAGTGATGGGTGGAGCCCGCTATAGCTTCTAGATTAATCGGTAGGTCTCATGAGAAAAACTAGTGTCTTGCCACAAGGCCTTGACAAAATATTATTTTTAGTCTTGGCACGAGGCCTTGGCTACATGTTTATGATAGTATGGAATTATGAATTCCATCATTATGAAAGTGGTTATTGATATTGCATGTGATTATTCAATTTGTAGAATATCCATGTGAATATGTAAGTGACATTATTTCATTTTATTTCTGCCATATTATGATGAAGTTATAGTTTAAAATTATTTTGTTTTAGTTACACATTTCCTTAAATTTTTATGATTATTTATGAAAGTTTCCGCTATATTTTTATCCTTAATGGGCATCTGAGATCACCCCTTTCTATGTTTTATGTTTCCCTAGATGTGAAGAAGTATTTTATGAATGATTTTCAGGGAGAGTATGAGGGGATATGAGTGTGGAATATGGATACTATGTTGTTGTAGTTTTCATTTTATCATGTAATGTAAACTTTATGAATGTATCTAGTGTTTCCAAGGATACTAAACTAATCGGTCTTTAGAGAATTGATCTTTCTTGTGATCATGCCAATGTTATGTAATAATGCACTGACTCTGGGTAACTGGGGTTGGGGCATTACATATGGTATCAGAGGGAGGTTTAGTACAAACCTTGGAAGCTAGATTTAGATAAACTCTGATTAGAGCACATAGACCTAAGATGGACATTGAGGATTAGTATAGAAGAACTTCCTAGAATTTTCGTATTGTAGAGATTTTATGAGTTTTCCAAGCAATACATCCATGTCTAGATATGAGAAAGTAGTGTCAGATTTAGCACAGATGTTCCTAGGGGTAAAACCCAAAAACACCACTTTGAGCTAGACTCGAATGGGAACTGGTGCATGACAATGGGCCTTCTTGAACTCTTGGTTTCGACACTCTTGGTTGATATTCTTAGGACAATTCTCATATTCTTTAAAATCCATTATGAAGGGTTTATGAGTATATAATTCTTCAAAGAAAACACTTTTTTTATGATTATGGATTATATCCATAAATAGTTCAATTTATTATTAAATGTTTTACAAGTATGGAATTATGTATTTTGATTCATAAATTGATATAGTTTATGCCATTGTTTAGAAATAGCTCCTAGTGGAAGGAATGAAAACTGTATCAATGCATGCACTCCATGAAGGTATTTCCCTCCTGCTCAAGATAATTATAGTGGATCTGGTGATGCAACTGGTGCTGGTCAGCTAATCACCATACTGGGACAACTCACGCAGGTTATGAATAATAACCTTACCCGTATGCAGCACCCTGATCCGCAGCATGGAGGATCAATGTTAGATTGCTTCATGAGGTAGCAACCAAAAAAATTCAATGGGAGTACAAATCCATTAGTAGCTGAGAAATGGATAAGTTCCCTAGAGAAAATATTTCAGGCTTTGGGGATTAGTAAAAGGGAAAAAGTTATCATGGTAGTTTATCGGCTCACTGGAGATGCTAATCAATGGTGGTCATTGATAAAAAACATGACAGAACATGATGAAGTATCAAATATGGAATGGAGGGAGTTCAAAGATCTTTTCTTAGAAAAATACTTTCTTCATGACCATCAAGCAGATATGGAAAGACAATTTCAGAGTTTGAGGCAAAAGGAGGAAGAGAATGTTGCAAATTATGAGGCTAACTTTACAAGGTTAGCGAGGCATGTAGGAAATTATATACTGTTTCTGATGCTTTCGCCGGGGCGCGCGCATCCATCTGTGAGGACTTGTGGCTGTTGCCCCGCATTCCCACTTTCCAAAGGCGGGCGGCATTCGCTCCTTATTCAGGGACGTCTGCTCCTTGATCGAAACGGGATGATGGGATGTCGGTTCTTCCTTCCGTGGATTCCTCCTCGGAAGTCATCACCTAGTCCGGGTCTCCCTCGTAGATTTAATACGTTGTTCGTGAATCTCATTCTCGGTGCCATATCGTCATGGACACCGGTTAATTACACTACTTCCTTCAAGACTTTCCATAGGGTCTTGAGATGGTAGCGACCTTCGGTCGGAGTAGATGGCAACATCAGGAATGTCGGGGCATCTCTGGGAGCGTGGACATTGTGGAACCTGTATTCTTCCTCATAAGAGGGCATCTCAAGGGTGCAGAACCCGAGGCGTACATCTGAGGTTTTCCTTATATTCCTGTGTTTAACACAGGGTATGTTGCAAGATTAACGTCTAGCAGAGACAGTTACACCAAAGGCGTTCCATCCGAGGTTTTCCTTAGGCATCTCATGTTTACCACGAGGTAGGTCGTGAGTTTAACGTCTTACGGAGACGAAATAAGGGTGATCACAACGTCCAATGAGGACGGATCCAAGGTGGTGCACTCCCTAGAGGGGAAAAGGGTGATGAATCGGGGTGTACACAGAGGACAACGACCCAGAGATATGATGGGGCTTACACATGGAAAGCGGACCATGCGCCGCTAGGAGCAGCGAGGAGGTGGATGGCATGATCCCACCGGGATGTGGCGGACCGGGTGAGAATCAGGATGGGTGGTGGATGGATGAATGAAGTGGAGGGGGAATGAAATAGGACCATCGCAGGGGGAAACAGTGAAGTTGGGCTTGAGCCTTGAAGAGGCTTCCTACGTATCCCCGTGGTAGGGAATCAAAGTCCGCGTAGTTCGGGATGGTGCCGGTAAACCGACGTGAAGCTGGACCTTGGCCCGATGAATGTCGTCAGCGAACCAACGTGAAGGTGGACCTTGGTTTTATGGGCATCGTCAGCGTAATGACGTGAAGGTGGACCTTGGTCCGATGGGCATCATCAGCGTACCAACGTGAAGGTGGACCTTGGTCCGATGGGCATCGTCAGCGTATCGACGTGAAGGTGGACCTTGGTCCGATGGGCATCGTCAGCGTACCGACGTGAAGGTGGACCTTGGTTCGATGGGCATCGTCAGCGTACCAACGTGAAAGCAGACCTGTGGGTCCACTAATGGTGGGCTTGAACCTTGGGAAGGTTTCCTACGTACCATGCCTTGACATGGATCAAAATCCTCGTAGTTCAGGGAATACAGTTTAACGTCATGCGGGACGATAGTGAACCCTGACGTGAATAAACTACGGGCGGTGGGTGTCGGCGAACCGACGTAAGTGAGGGACCTTGGTCCGATGGGAGTTGGGCTTGAACCTCTGGGAGGATTACTACGTACCATGCCTTGACATGGATCAAAGACATCATAGTTCGGGGTGGGAAAGGGTCGCAACAGCTTACCATTGGACCAGAATGCAGTTTAACGTCATGCTGGACCGGGGTGAGACCCGACGTGAAATGACGGGTGGGCTTGAACCTCATAGAGGCTTCCTACGTACCATTCCTTGACATGGATCAAAGACCTCATAGTTCAAATGGGATGAGTCGCAATGGCTTACAACTAGACCAGAATGGGACCCGACGTGAAATGACGGGTGGGCTTGAACCACATAGAGGCTTCCTACGTACCGTGCCTTGACATGGATCAAAGACCTCGTAGTTCATGATGGATGGGTTCGTCGGTGAACCGATGTGAAAGTAGACCTGGGGGTCCACTATTGGTGGGATTGAACCTCGTGAAGGCTTCCTACGTACCATGCCTTGACAAGGATCAAAGTCCTCATAGTTCGGAAGATGGGTTGGGTCGCAATGGCTTACCACTGGACCGGAGTGTAGTTTAACGTCGTGCTGGACGGGGGTGAAACCCGACGTGAAAGATGGGTGGGCTTGAACCTCATAGAGGCTTCTTACGTACCATGCCTTGACATGGATCAAAGACCTCGTAGTTCAAGAGATGGGTGGGTCGCAATGGCTTACCACTGGACCGGAGTGCAGTTTAACGTCATGCTGGACGGGGGTGAAACCCGACGTGAAAGACGGGTGGGCTTGAACCTCATAGAGGCTTCCTACGTACCATGCCTTGACATGGATCAAAGACCTCATAGTTCAAGATGGGTGGGTCGCAATGGCATACCACTGGACCGGAGTGCAGTTTAACGTCGTGCTGGACGAGGGTGAAACCCGTCGTGAAAGACGGGTGGGCTTGAACCTCATAGAGGCTTCCTACGTACCATGCCTTGACATGGATCAAAGACCTCGTAGTTCAAGAGAATATTCGGGGTCAGGGTCGGTGCTCACTCTAAGCCCACGTGAGTCATGCTCGGTGTGAGAAACAAGAGGTTGCAAGGACCTGACGATCACGTCGTGAAGGGTGCGTCCGTGAGAAGCGAAGAGGGGCTTATGCGTTGAGCGGCCCATGGTGTTGGGACTTACTCCAGGATGGAGGCCCATGGAAAAGGATGACGATAGTTTCGGTCTTGAGCCTCGAAGAGGCTTCCTACGTACCATGCCTTGACATGGATCAAAGACCACGTAGTTCTTCTGATGACGGCTTACCGCCAATTGGTTGGTTTCAACGGATTACCGCTGGATTGGGTGTGAACGGCTTACCGCTAAATTGTGTCGCAAAGGCTTACCGCTGGATAGGGTTGTCAACGGCTTACCGCTGAATGGGGGTCGCAACGGCTTACCGCTGGATAGGGTTGTCAACGGCTTACCGCTGAATGGGGATCACAACGGCTTACCGCTGGATTGGGTCACAACGGATTACCGTTGGATGAGGATTTCAACGGCTTACCGCTGAATAGGATCACAACGGCTTACTGCTGGATTGGGTCACAACGGCTTACCACTGGATGAGGATGTCAACGGCTTACCGCTGAATAGGATCACAACGGCTTACCGCTGGAAAGGGATATCAACGGCTTACCGTTGATTAGGATCACAACAGTGGATGGGGCTTACGTGAGGAAGCTGCCCGGGTGCCACTATGAAGCGACAATAGTGAATGGGGCTTACTCTAGGAAGCTGCCCGGGTGCCACCAAGGAGTGGCACTGGTGAATGGGGCTTATGCAAGAAAGCTGCCCGGGTGCCACCAAGGAGTGGCACTGGTGAATGGGGCTTATGCAAGAAAGCTGCCCGGGTGCCACTATGGAGCGGCAATGGTGAATGGGGCTTACGCTAGGAAGCTGCCCGGGTTCCACCAAGGAGTGGCACTGGTGAATGGGGCGTATGCAAGAAAGCTGACCGGGTGCCACCAAGGAGTGGCACTGGTGAATGGGGCTTATGCAAGAAAGCTGCCCGGGTGCCACTATGGAGTGGCAATGGTGAATGGGGCTTACGCTAGGAAGCTGCCCGGGTGCCACCAAGGAGTGGCACTGGTGAATGGGGATTATGCAAGAAAGCTGCCCGGGTGCCACCAAGGAGTGGCACTGGTGAATGGGGCTTATGCAAGAAAGCTGCCCGGGTGCCACTATGGAGCGACAATGGTGAATGGGGATTACGCTAGGAAGCTGCCCGGGTGCCGCTATGGAGCAGCACTGGTGAATGGGGCTTATGCAAGAAAGCTTCCCGGGTTCCACCAAGGAGTGGCACTAGTGAATGGGGCTTATGCAAGAAAGCTGCACGGGTGCCACTATGGAGCGGCAATGGTGAATGGGGCTTACGCTAGGAAGCTGCCCGGGTGCCGCTATGGAGAAGCACTGGTGAATGGGGCTTATGCAAGAAAGCTGCCCGGGTGCCACCAAGGAGTGGCACTGGTGAATGGGGCTTATGCAAGAAGGCTGCCCGGGTGCCACTATGGAGCGGCAATGGTGAATGGGGCTTACGCTAGGAAGCTTCCCGGGTGCCGCTATGGAGCGGCACTGGTGATTGGGGATTACGCTAGGAAGCTGCCCGGGTGCCACTAAGGAGTGGCACTGGTGAATGGGGCTTACGCTAGGAAGCTGCCCGGGTTGTATTCCTCATGTCTGTCCATAAGGGCATCCCAACTCACTGGTGAGTTGAGGCCTTCACTTATGCACTAGTGCACAAGAGGGATAATTCCAAGGGGCATTGGAATCACGCCACTGTAGTCATGGCATTGAGCATCTTATGCTTGGAGCATAAGGCATCTCATGTTTGGAACAAGAGGAATCCTATCATTTGTTAGATATGGAGAATACTACAGTTTATAGTCATGTAGGTAGGACTATTAGCATCTCAGGCTTGGAGCATGAGGCATCTCTCGTATAGGGCGAGAGGCATCCTATATTTGCCACATAGGGATTACTACAGTTTAAAGTCATGTAGATAGGACTATTCGGCAGAAGGTGCCTAGAAATGGTTGGTGTCAGGACTTACGCAAGGGCGGCCCTTTCTGGTTCAACCTGGCATAGGAGCCAAGTGATCGGGTTTGGAGGAGTTGCCTGAGGGATGGTTCGACTCGAGGTACTTGGGGAATTAATGATGAGAATCTCGACTCACGACATGGAATGAAACCCAGAGGAATATGTCGACTCTAGGTGTTCCACGATGTGCGGAGGAGTGTATCAAATCATGGTATTCCATAGGTGGAAGGTGGGAGCGCATAAGGGCGCAATGGAAAATCACAGCATCCCGGCCCGAAAATTTTGCGGTGCGACTGTCCATTTTTCATGGGGGTCTGTGACGGTAGCGAAGGGACCGGTGGGCACGAAGGTGGGATCCTCGCGAAGGATAGGTCTTCGCGAAGCAGCTTCGCGAAGCATGGCCTCGCGGAGAAATAGTCTCTCGCGGAGCAAAGTTCTCACGAAGTAGCTTCGGGGAGCAAAGGTCTCGCGAAGTAGCTTCGCGGAGCAAAGGTGTCACGAAGTAGCATCGCAGAGCAAAGGTGTCTCGCGGAGCTTGGTCTCGCGGAGCATGGCTTCACGGAGCCGCAATGCGGAGCTCCGCTCGGCCGCCCAAGTGGAAAAGTGGTCGTGGCTGTCCCCCTTGAGAAGGGGGGTGAGCTGGGTATTTATAGGAAGGGGCGCCGCGAAGCAGAACTTCCGCGCCGCCACAGGAGCTTCGCGGCGCGCTCGCGAACGTCAAATTCGTTCGCGGAGAGGTACCGCCTCTGGAGCTTCGCGGCGGGCTCGCGAACGTCAAATGCGTTCGCGGAGAGTTACCGCCTCCGGAGCTTCGCGGCGGGCTCGCGAACGTCAAATGCGTTCACGGAGAGTTACCGCCTCCGGAGCTTCGCGGGACCGCGATGCTTGGGTGCTTCGCATCGGTGCTTCGCGAGGGGTCTTCGCGGTGCATTGCGAACGCCAAACGGTTTCTCGGAGCCTCTCGCCTTATTGCTTCGCGGCGGCGCTCCGCGATCACGGAGGGGGCTTCGCGAATGGGCTTCGCGAACAAGATTCCCAGCCAAACTTCAAACGTCCATAACTCCTAATCCGTAACTCCGTTCGGGCCCTACGACTGACCAAATCGAAGCTTGCAAAATGGACTACGATCTTCGATCATGTATGGAAGCATTTGTAAAATTTTGGGGACGCGTTTTCTGGGGTCTACGTATACGTAACCCAAGAAGTAATATTGATCATTTCTTTGATGGGTTAAAACCATTTCTCCATCGAGAATTAGTCTCACAATCTTTCTCAACGTATGAAGATATTGTATCATGTGCTATCAATAAAGAAAAGTAATTCTCTAAGTATTACGACTTTAAGGAAAAGAAAGAGAAGAAGAGATCTGTTGACCACTCTGGAAATGGAAATAAAGGGAATAAGGGAAAATTTGATTATCCATCCTGCAGTAAATGTGGGAAGAAACACCCCGGTACTTGCTTGAAGGGAATGGGAGTCTGTTACAAGTGTGGTGAAAAAGGACACCAAGCCCATGATTTCAAGGGAAAGAGAGTTACTGTCAACGTGGAATGCTATAATTTTAGAGATATGGGACATTATGCAAATAAATTTCCTAAGCGGCAGGGGAACTTACCTTAGAAAAGGCCAAGGGATCAAGGCCAAGCTTATGCTATCACTACCACTGAGGTAGAAGCTCCGAAGGACGTGGTAGAAGGTAATTTAGTGGTTTCCTAAAGTTTATCAAATTCTTTATTTGATTCTGGATCATCGCATTGTTTCATATATTCCCATTTTTCTAAGAAAATTAGATATTTCCAATTTGATTTAACAAGGGAGTTGTCAGTTAAAAATCTTAAGGTATGTATCATTGCAACAAAGTTTTGTGAATCAGTCCCCATTAGATCATATAAATGTTCTTTATCCGCTGATCTCATCGCCATACCTATGATTGAGTTTGATATAATCCTCGGTATGGATTTTCTTTCAGACCATGATGCGAAGATTTATTGTAATATGAAGGAGGTTACTATTTTTTATGTTGATGATATGGAACACCTTATCTATAGAGAAGAATCATCACCACCTAATTCTTATCTAGATCCACCCCCATTAGCTCAACTAAATTCAATTATGGGGGATGAATAAAATGAAATGACTGTGTGTGAGGAAAATAATGTTCAAATAGAGTATGTACCTATTGTGGAAAAATATGTAGATGTGTTTCCGAAAGATTTACCTGGACATCCTCCAGAACGAGAAGTTGAGTTTTCCATTGATTTAATTCCTGGATCAAGGCCTATATAGAAGACCCCTTATAGAATGGCCACTGTGGAGTTATTTGAACTAAAGAAACAACTAGAGGAATTGACTAATAAGGGATTTATTCACCCTAGTGTTTCTCCATGGGGAGCCCTTGTTCTTTTTGTTAAAAATAAAGATGGATCTATGAGGTTATGTATCGACTACAGGGAGATCAATGCTATAATAATAAAGTATAAGTATCCCCTACATCACATTGATTATTTATTTCACCAACTGCATGGAGATCAATACTTTTAAAAGATTGGCCTTCGATCTGGATACCATCGGTTTTGTGTGAAGAAGGAATACATTCCGAAGACAGAATTTCGAACCAGGTACGGGCATTACGAGTTTACAGTAATGCCTTTTGGACTGACTAATGCACCCTCTATTTTCATGGATCTAATGAACAGAGTTTTCAAGGAATATCTCGATGATTTTGTAGTGGTCTTTATTGACGATATCTTGGTATACTCCAAAAGATACAAAGATCATGAAAATCACCTGCGTATTATCCTGAATACTCTGAGAAGACATGAATTATATGGGAAGTTTATCAAGTGTGAATTCTGGATTCAAGATATTTCTTTTCTTGGACATATTGTCTCTAAGGACGGAATCTCTGTTGATCCTGGTAAGAGAAGAGAAATCCATGAATGGCGGGCAAGAACGAATATAACTGAGGTATATAGTTTTATTTATTTAGCAGATTCTTATCGACGTTTCATCTAGAATTTTTCCCGATTGGCTAACCCATTAACAAAGCTGACGCGTAAAGGGGTTAAATTTGTTTGGACAAAAGAGTGTGAAGAATGTTTTGAAGTACTCAAGAGAAGATTATTCAATTCTCTTATATTGACCCTACCATCAGTGAATGATGGGTTAGTTATTTATAGTGATGCATCAAAGAAAGGACTTGGTTGTGTCCTTATGCAGAATGATAGGGTTATTGCCTATGCATCATGACAACTGGAAATTCATGAGAAAAACTATCCTACTCATGATCTTGAGTTAGAATATGTGATCTTTGCTTTGAATATATGGAGACACTATCTCTATGGTGAAAAATGTGAGATTTATACTGATCACAAGAGTTTGAAGTATATTTTCTCATAGAAAGTACTCAACATGAGGCAAAGGCGATGGCTCGAACTACTCAAGGATTATGATTTCACGATACAATACCACATAGGGAAGGAAAATAAGGTGGCAGATTCTTTGATCCGAAAGGATCATGGAGTTTTGAATGTGATGAGAATTAAAAGGGATCCTATTTTCATGGATCTAGTGAAGATGGATTTGGGAATTACCATAGAAGGTGAAACATCGATACTTTTCCAAATGGTTGCCAAACCATATTTACTAGAAAGGATAAAGAATTCTCAGACCGATGATAAAGAATTTAAAAAGATGATTAAAGTTGTGAACGATGGGAGATTGAGTGACTTTGTGTCTGAAGATGGAATTTTAAAATTTGGGAAGAGACTTTGTGTTCCTGAAATACTTGATCTAAAAATGGAATTGTTGGATGATGCTCATAGTTCCAATTTTTCTATACACCTTGGGAGCACCAAAATGTATAGAGATTTGAAGGAACATTTTTGGTGGGACAACATGAAGAGGGAGATTTCTGATTTTGTGTCAATATGTATGGTTTGTCAACAACAGAATGCTGGAAGGAAACAGCCTGGCGGAGTCATGCAACCTCTTCCCATACCTGAGTGGAAATGGGATAATATCACTATGGACTTTTTCATGGGACTACCAAATACTCATAGAAGGAATGATGCAATATCAGTCATCGTTGATCATCTTACCAAGTCAACACATTTTCTATCTATAAGGGATGATATACCAATTGAACATCTAGAAAGACTATATATTAATGAAGTTGTAAGACTCCATGGAGTACCCCTATAGATTGTTTCTGATTGTGATCCACGTTTTACATCAAGATTTTGAAAGAGTCTTCAGAAGGCCTTGGATACAGAACTTCATTTGAGCACTACCTACCACCACCAAACTGATGGATAATCAGAACGGACTATTAAAACCTTAGAAGACATGTTGAGATCTTGCTCACTTGACTTTCAGGGTATGTGGGATCAATACTTACCTTTTGTGGAATCTTCCTATAACAATAGCTTCCATTCAAGTATTCAGATGACACCATATGAATCTTTATACGGAAAGAGATGTCGCACACCAACCTGTTGGGATGACGTTGGTGAAAGAAAACTTGTAGGCCCAGAACTGGTGGAGGAAACAATGGCAAAGTTGAAGGTATCCAAAACTACATCAAAGAATCTCAAAGTAGGCAGAATAGCTATGTTGACAACCAAAGGAAGGATTTTGAATTTTAGGTAGGAGATCATGTTTTCTTGAAGGTATATCCATGGAAGGGAGTTATACATTTCGACAAGAAAGGTAAATTGAGTCCCAGGTATATAGGACCTTTTGAAATTCTAGAAAGAATTGGGGTTGTAGCTTACTGTTTGGAAATGCCGCCAAGTCTCTCCAAAGTTCACGATGTGTTCCATGTATCACTATTGAGAAAATACATGCCTGACCCAACTCATGTACTCACCTATGAGGAAGTAGAACTGGAACCCGATCTATCTTACTGTGAATATCCTGTGAAGATTCTTGATACAAGAGAGCAAGTGTAGAGAAAATGGATGACTCATCTGGTAAAAGTTCAATGGAGGAACCATAAGATGGAAGAGGCAACGTGGGAACCCAAAGAACTTATGATGAAGAACCACCCAAGTCTTTTTATACAGTAATTTTCTAGAAATTTCAAGAACGAAATTATTTGAAGGAGGGGAGAATGTAACCCCCCATGCTTCTACAGTACGTTTCCCTTTGAATAATTCAATAGCTTGCACTGTACGCAACTTCAAGATTCTAACACACCGTGACAAATCAATGTAGCCGTTATGAATAGTAATACCCATTTTTTGGAATATAATATATTTTATCTCTCAAAATGGACTTCATTTTTGGATTCAGAATATCGAAATTATCCTGGGGTAAAATTTTGGTACTTTTCGGATAACTTTTATATTTTGATGAATAGTGAAAATTACTAAATTTTAAATAAAAACAACTTTTTAATAAAAATAATTAATAGTGATAAATTATGAATTTGAGTGGTTTTAAAATATATTTAGAATATATTTTTACCAATTAATAAAATTTTGGTCATTGGACATAATTTCAAATTTAAGCTAGACATAAACAAGCGTCAATCTTTTGGTAGTTATTATCTCTTAAAAACACGTTTTTTATTTTAACAACGGGAATTAATTTTAAATTAATTTCTGCCACTTCTATGTTTTGAATTTAGAAAAATGGATTCCATATTTATAATTATGAAATCCAAATTGTGTAAATAGGTATCTTTTTTTAGACATTTTGAATAATTATTTCGGTGAATATTTTATTTACCATGGTTAAAGGGTAAATCCGGTAAATATGGGTAAAATAATAATATTATAATAATAATAAATTACTTTAAAACGTGTCCTAACCTTATTGGTTGATACATGTCCGACCATGGGCATCTTTGAGTCAATTTTGGGACCCCATGGAACCACTTTTAAGTGATAATGAATCTTTATATTAATTAAGTTAAAGTAAATACAATAATGACATAAGCATATATCATTTAGAAAAACTATTTTTTCATAGGGTTATATATGTTATATTTTATACTATAAAAATTAATTATTAATATAAAAATATTTCATACATAATGTTATTTTATTTATAATTTTTAGACATTGAATAATTAAAATTATTTATGACACAATAATGATGCTGTATTTTCCTTATTAATGAAGGAATCAAATAATTAGTATTATAAATGTTAAAATAAATATAATATGAATGTTTTGATGCCATAAAAGAATTTTACTTGTTAATATAACATTTTAGTATTTCTTAAATTAATTTTTTTTTAATTAATAAAGTTGTTATGACTTTAACAAAAATCCATTATTAAATATTGTCAAAATTCACATAAATGAGTTTTTAAAACAAGTATTATATTATTAATTGATTTTCTATTCTTAAAAATCTATGGTTCGGCCAAAGTAATTATATTATTATTTTTGTATCATTAATGGGCCACTTGGGGGTCCTTTGGTTGTATATAGTAAGTTTATTAACTATATAACATAAAAATACAAAGTCACATGGTAAATGTCAATCTAATTAACTAAGAGTTAAAACGAAAATATAAGGTTAATATAATGACCCAAAACTATCTAAAATATATTGGTTGAAAGGATTTATACCCATACCCACATTATACTTTGAATAATCCACTTTGGAGCCCTTATAAACCGAATATTAATTTATTATAAATTAATACTTTATGTTTTTCTTAAAGAGCCCCTCCTCCCCCTCATAAAAGGACACAACTTATAACCAATTCTTCACACCTTCAAAGCCTTTTGGTTCGGCCATACCCTTCCCAAATACTCTCTCAAATTCCCTCAATTAAACTTAGAGGCCTTAGTTTGATCAGAAAGACAACCTAAGGATCCCTTTTGATCAAATCAAAAGGAAGAACCCGAAGAAGAGGCAATGTTTTCATCACCCTTTTTCAAGTTCCTTTCTTCTTCAACTTCTTCTTTCCTTGTTATTTCCATTCTAAAATAATACTCCAGTATCTTATATATACTGTGATATTATTATAAATATGGTACAACCATATTCATTATTCTATCCATCCTTTGAATGACATGTCACCATACGTGCGTACGTACGACTTAACATCTCCACGCCGTGGTGTAATTGTTATTAAAAAACATTATTATTTGGATGAGTATGATAATGATATGTAATTGATGTAAATAATAAATATAACATTATAATGATTCTGTATATATGATATTCCATCAAATTTTATATTATTTTAATATCAAAAGAATGATATTGTCGCTCGTGCATACGTACAGACTACAGTCTCCATGAACGCGATGAGGTTCATTCCCCATCATATCTATGAAATTATAATTCTCATCTGATGATTAAAAATAATGTTTACGGACTTGATATCATTCTATATATGAATAAGATACAACCTATCCATAACAAACATGGCTTATATAACAAAATATATAAAGAAAAATGAATTCGTTAACACTCGAAATGATGATAATACTAAGATATTATTAACAAATCAATCATATATGATATCATATTAATGTATATGAGTCTTGTATAATTTAATAAAAATTATTTCACCATTATACAAGAGGTTATCCTACCCTCAACCAAGGAAAAGTACAAGGTAAGGGTTTATTTTACAATCTCTTCATTATCCGAGGTTGTTTATACATAATTATTTACTAGGACCTCTTTATCATCCACATCCATGTTTCTTAAAAATGTATTTCAAAACATTCTTACTATTTTATAGAATATGGGTTAAAGTCATTTATACCCTTGTTTGAATTTTTATAAGATTTTTATAAAGGAATCTTTCCGTCATTTTCCAAACAAGGTCCTTTTTAACCTTTTCGAAAGAATTATGGTAAGAATGTTTTTTTAACTTATACGACGGGTGCGTCTATTTTCCGCGGTTATAAAATCGTCGAATATTCCCTTAAAAGTTATAAGAATATTTTTAAAGTAAATGTTTTCTTTTATAATTATTTTATTTCTAAATGATTTCAAAAAAAGAGGTATTTCTCTCAAATAGTTTTGATTTCATCTATGTCAACATCCTTTGATTGATTTTAAGTTTATTTGAAGTTGATTTATTATGATACACAACTTCCATATTGCATTAAGGGTTTTGTGATATGTTTGAATGTGGATGTGTTATTTTTAAACCATTCATGGTTTATGGAGAAAGTATTGAAATTTTGTATGCTAGTTTTAATACGAAAGTTTACGTTATGTTTAAACCTATTCATATGAGGAATGAATTGGACTTAATAAGTGACAGGTGGATCCCACTATAGCTCCTTGATGCATCGGTAGGTCTCATGAGACAATCTAGTGTCTTGGTACAAGGCCTAGAAAAAATATTATTTCTAGTCTTGGCACGAGGCCTTGGCTACGTGGTTATGATAGTCTAGCATTATGCATTCCACCATTATGAAAGTGGTTATTGATATTTCATGTGATTATTTGATTACTTGAATATCCATGTGAATAAGTAATTGGAATTATTTCATATTATTTCTTCCATATTATGCTGAATGTCAAGTTTAAAAGGATTTTGTTTTAGTTATACATTTCCTTAAATGTTTATGCTTATTTATGAAAGTTTTCACTATATTGTTATCCTTACTGGGCATCTGAGCTCACCCCTTTCAATGTTTTATTTTTCTGAGTATGTGAAGTAGTATTTCATGAATGACTTGCAGGGATAGTATGAGGGGATATGAGTGTGGACTATAGAGACTATGTTGTTGTAGTTTTCACTTTATGATGTAATGTAAACTTTTTTAATGTATCTCATGTTTCCAAGGCTACTAATCTAATCGGTCTTTCGAGACTTGATCTTTCTTGTGATTATGCCAATGTAATGTAATAATGCACCGACTCCGGGTAACTGGGGTCGGGGCGTTACAATACCTAATAAATAACTACTTAAATCTTTAAAGGACCCATAACTACTCCATTTTGGGATTCCACATTCCCAACTAAATGGATCTCACTGACCTAGACCTCACGATTTGATAGTTTTCTAAATAGATTATGTAACTGAAGAACTACCATTCCAACATGTAGACTATAAACATTCTCCTTCACTTACCTAGAGAAGAAAATAATTTAATTGGTATAAAACACTATAATCTCATGAAGAAATTAATGAAACATAGTATTAATCGATCCCATGAACTTTTTTAAAGAATTTTTAACTCCGAATGAAATCAAAATGAAATTGTAAGAACCATAATTAAATATAATGGTAGTCTCTAGGATATCCTCATCATTGATTCATGTATAATGATAACTAGTCCAAAATTAAAGAAATTTTAAATAACTATCCCCTTAAAATAATCTAATAAATCACAAATCCATGAAAGAGGATACCATTTCATCACCATTAACTTATTTAAATGGTGATAATCGACAGAAAAATATAGACCACCATCTATCTTCTTAGGAAATTGAATGGTAGGTCCCCAAGGAGACACCCTAGGATAAATGAATCCTATCTATAGGAGGTCAAAAATTTGAATCTATAAGAAACCCAACTCAAATGGGGTTATCCTATATAGAGATATCATTATCAGGGAAATACATGGCTACAACTCTATCTCAAACTCAATCCCTCGTCAAGTTGGTGGAATCTCAACCTCTTCAGGGAATATATTGGGGTACTCTTCCACCACCCTAGGAAAGACTAGTGTAATATAATCCACATAACTCAGTATCAACCCGAAAATCATGAAGATTAATAACCAACACACTTCGGACCCATATGAGGGTATCTATGACCAACAAATACGGTCTGGTCTCTATCAACATCATATAATATGATTCACCTCCATAATAAATTCATAATATCTAAAATCTAATATATCCAATACATGTTTACTATAATGTCATGTTGATGTGTAAAAAGAATACAAAATCATCCCAATAGTGATGTTGACCCATCACCAACTCATAATCTTTGTAAACATCATACAAGACGGATTATACTCCAATTGGCATTGGAAATTCTAATGGCACTCTAAGTCTGTCTACCTAAAATCCTGAAGCACCAAATTTTATCAGGTGAATATAATTAGTGAAAACCTCCCAAATAGAAAAAAGACACATTCCCCAATACAAAATAACTAAATGGTACCTCACATGATGTCTAGATCAATTGATGATGGAAAAACCTATCAATTCATCTTAATATATCAACCTCAACGAACTCTCTATCCCTAATTTAGATCACATACATGGTCATTATCTACTCACTATCCTTGAGGATTATGGGAATCAAATGGCTATCCTATGCCTTACTTATCCTTTATTTATTGAACACAAGAAGGAATAACCTAGTGTTGTTATAACCTCGACTGATACTACTAAAATGATTAGGCATGGAAGGGAGAACCTGCCCCACATTGGCTACAATGTAAAGTCAGAAACTCTCAATTATGTTGTACATGATCTCATCATGATAAAAAAGCATGCATGACATTATAGAAGGGGTCTGAGAAATTATAACTTTGGTGAATGGGTTAAATAAGTCTGAAATAATATCCCTGGTGAGTAAAACCTCTTCTCACCTAGAAACTAACAACTCATGGTCATACATATTCTCTATAATGAATCATGATAATTCCCATCCCATTTTGATATAGTCCCATCTAGTTCCTTCTTGATGACATTTACCTTCATCAATACCTCATGATATGAATTCTATATAAATGTTGTGATCTAGAAATTGATATTTGGAATAAAAACCCTCATCAAAATCCCCCAAAATAACTTCCTTATATAGAATGTGTTTTTATTCATAATGTTGTAGGTTATTTTGTATGATACTAAACTTACACACACTATAAATCCAATAAATTAGGGAGAGAATATTCTGCTGATAAGCTGCCTTATTGGCTGAAAAAAAACAATAGTCTAGAACTGATATCATGACTTCTCCTACACAATAGATGACATATCATAATCCCTTGGAACAAAATCTTATACTATCTAGATGACTAATTCTACATCATCATAGCCAATGATACCCATTTCTCCTTCTAAGCATGAATAAAATCGATGGATATATCCACCTCATTTAGTTAAGCATCTATCTATAAATCTAAAATGGTTCCCTCTTATTTATACACACCCTACTTTGAGATATCTTAGTTTTTCCTCCTCTATGTGTCATTTTCATCACCTGCAGTTTATGGAGATTCACTAGAACATCCTTTTTTGACATATTCATCAAAAATGTGATATAGATTTTAACTTAGAGACATAACTACCAATGAAAAAACGTTAGAAACTCATAAACCTGAGGTAGAATAATAATTAATGTAAATATTTTTAATTGTTTTTACCTAATTCCCAATTTATAAAAATTCAAACACATGTGTGGTGAATCACGATGCATGATACTCAGTTAAATCTCTACCATGAAAGTAACACTAGTTCTCTTAGTATGTCAATTAAACATGAATTTCTTTTCATCTGATCACATGTGTCTCAAAAATATAATTTCCTAGTCTACCTCCATTGTGTATATTATGTAATAATACCAACAAATACAGTTTCCCTACCATCGCATAAATTGGCACTAGTTCCTAACTCAAAATTCCAAATTAGCACTCAATATTTTTCTTTAATAAAACTCTTTCATGAAACCTCTCTCCAAATGTACCCCTCCTGGGTTGGAAATAAATAAAGGGAGATAAATACGCCTCAATCATACATACAATATTCATTGGGTTAGTAACCAAAACCAAGGGTATATAAACACAACACATGGGTGGCATTAATGTCAATAAAATACAAGGAATAAGATATTAAATGAGAAACCAAAAACCAAGATAATGTAAAAATATAGGATAAAAATTATTACATAATGTAATTTCATACAATCGAAATAACTAAATGAACATGAAGTGCTAAAAGTAAATCCTTAGTGGTGAACATGTAGATTCAATATCTCTTAAAAAAACCCATGAGCTAATAACTCCATTCTTGATCACTAACTAGACTGTGTAGACCTTAAAAAGGATTATATATTCTTAGGTTGAGAATAACATGTATACTCAATAGGGCCCTCCTCTAAATATCTTGTAAAAATATGGATAAATATTACTAAATCCTAGTGAATAAAAAAGTGACACAAACTTCTCACCTAAATAGGTAAATATATTTTCCTATCCTCGCCATGGCTCTCTCACAAAGTAAATGATATAAGTATAAAAATTTATTTTCAAATCATATATATAATAATATCCTAATTACACTTCCCCATTGGTGTATCGCTCTCACACCCCAATGTCTCATACCCCATGCTCATTCCTTCAAAAATTCATCTTGTATCTTGTGCAGTTGTATCATATCCATTATGAATGTTGTACTATTTGACACCTCACCATTATTATCTCAACTATAACCAACTGTATGTATTAATTCCTATAAGGCCCATTTAAATTCATTATAACTCATGATATAATATCATATTCACATACACATGGGGAATCTATAACCACCATGACTGAATAAAATTATGATTTATACATCAATTTTTTAAAACTCTTAGAAAAATTTATAGTCAAACTGAGATTCATGGCTAGCCATATAGGAATACACGCAATACTGTAAACCATTATATCCCTTGATATTCCTACATATATGCTATAAACAAAGATAGGGTGGGGGTGGAGATGTATTCAGTTGTCCATTCCCTATAAATATTGGATGTAGAGAAAGACATCCCCATAAAACATTGGAAGTTGGTCGACCTACTGAAATAGGTTTTAAAGACGATTTAGTTAGAAAAAAAAGAATATATCACTGATAACCAAAGGAAGGAAAACTACCTATACTTGGACTCATCTTCCATTATAATCACACAAGACACTCGAATTCCATTACTAAGGTCTAGTTCTAAAACATAAACACTAAAATCATTTACAACCTTAATCATTCATCAACTATTAATTACTATTTTTCTGTAATATTTATTAATATTAACACTTTAATATTCTAGCCCAAACTCCACTAGTAAGAAATTACTACATATATTTGTTACTTTTAAATAATTTCATCATCATCATCTATATGCATGAAAAACCAACCCCATTCATTTATCAATTTTATTTTCCATTTAATCATTATATTAGTACTATAGGTCTATTGCAAAGTTATCATAAAAAATATTCATTTTATATTCATTAAGTCAGAATATGTCAAGATGTTGGGAAGCATAAAAAATAATATTTATCTAACCAACCATTTAAAATAGTCAATAAATAACATATATATGAGTAAGACTAACTCTTAAATCATCATTTCTACCCTGTTGGCATATCTGAAACAATTCCATATAGAAGAATCCATATTTTAACCACATACGTAAACCATCATCATAGCCCCATCCTACAGTGCATTGGATACAAAAAAATTCTTAACATATTATGTTATTAATAAAACACATAAATGTTCTCATTGCATTGAGTAGAGGATCTTAAAGAAAATATATTCATATAACCTAGGCATGAAATCCTTTTACAGTAAGAACTAGCTTGCTCAGCCTAAAATAATTTATCTTCACAAAACAAACATATTAATTCCAATATTAAATTATCTAGTTTATTATGAATTGGTTTTTAGAAAAAATAAATATATAATTTATTAGATATCAATAGTTATGAATCAATATAAACAAAATTTTAGTATTACTTACACTATTCATCAAATTTCAATGAAATATAATTGTCAAATTACATGACTCTTATTTAAATAAATAAATTATAATTCAATACTTTTTTTTCATATTTTATGATATTTTACCAAGATGAATAAAATAAAAAAATAAAGATAAAGATAAAACTCTCTCTATTAAAATAAGAGGCAATGATAACCTAGAAAAAATTAACATGATAGCACAAGACCCAAAACCATTATTAATTTTCGCTTTATATAACATATTATTTTTATTTTTAGGATAATTCCATATTAACCCGAATAGTTAAATAATGATAATCCCACACAATAATAAAAAATATATTGAAGTAAAAAAATCCCCTACCAAAAAACGTTTTACGATCTTCTAGTAAGAATGAATGAATAAGAACTTGTCTTAGCTTACATCTTCTACATGGAATTAATGATCCATAAAAAAAATTTCCAATATTAACACTAAATAATTAATCAATTGAAATTTTAAAACAATTGAATAGAAAAACCTACTATAGCATGATGAAAGGAGAAATGAAGGTAAAAAAATTATTGGTAAAGAAAAGAATAACCTTAGGTCACCAAGACTTGATCTCCAAAGGTTGAGATATTAAGAGTAGATACGGTGGTTGAATTAATTTTTAAAAATGAACTCAGGTTTCATAGTGTTCAAAGGATTAAGGATAAATTGTTTGGATTTTAGAGAAACTTGAGAATATATACCTAGAAGTTAAAATTGGTAAACAAATCACAAATACCTTGACCATCAGATAATAGATATGGGTTTCAATAATTATATGATGTAGAAAGGATGAATTCACTAAAATCAACCAATTAAAATCCCACCTATAGAATTTGTCACACATATCCCATTGTATCGATCCTTTATAGAAACCCGATCAAACTAAATCTTAAAACCATGAGGTAACACCATGACACATCACCGTTAATATGATTTAGCGACCCTAAAACCCTTATAGACTCCGTTGTATAGCCTACTTATATTCCATGGAGACCCTTAAAATTTTAGAATAAAAAAATCATTACCCCTGTCATTTTGTTTTAGCATACCTCTATGTGATAACTACTTCTCAAGAGATATAGATTCCAAAAATAATGTCCACTCCTTATAAACACTGTATAGAACTATGTCTTTCCCCAAATCAACCCCTATGGTGTAGTTAAATGATATACACCATAAAAATATCCTATAACTGAAATTTTATCTGTGCTATTCCACCACTCCTTTATATTCTTCTTGGATAACTCCAATCACCTGAAAAGATATAGGGATTGGAAAAAACGATCCATTATAGTTTTTGGTATGTTCTATATATATTTAAAAATTCACATGGAACTTTGTGGGAAAACATTTTTATAGTTACCCACACATTCGTGGGAGCTTACCAAAGTCATGAGGGTCATATTTGAGGAGAATAAAAAAGATTCAAACTTAATCTATATATAAAAAAATAAATGGGGATTGAATAATATTGATTATAATTATTGGAACTCATATATGATATTTCTTCCTAATATCATTAATTCATAATTATTGGAGGTCAACACTATATTATTACTAAATTATAATTTTATATGTTTACAATAAAATTTTTAAATGTGAAGAAGTAGCAAAACAAAAAGTCACTATGGATATATCCACACAATAAAAAGAGTTTGTAGATGCTATAAAAATTATTTTGATGAATTATTATTCTTTATCCCTACCTCTAAATAAATATTTCTTCCATATTATTTTTCCTTATTTCTTTTAGATTTTTTACACTAAAAAATATGGGAATTTTTTGTATGAATGTTTTTGGTAATAGTGATTCACCCCTATAAGTATTTTTAACTAATTTTTTTATAAGAAGATCATCCCCCATGAATTTTTATTTATCATCACCTTATATTAAAATTTAATATATCTAAAGTTCCTATAAAATGACACTAGTATATGGATATTAATGTGTAATATTAGTCTATTCTATTTTAACAATTCTTTTAGAATTGGCTTATTTTCAATCTTATGAAGTAATATTTATTTTAATATCTCAATTTTTGACTATACTATCTCTAAATTTCTCTCATTATAAAATATACCAAATTGATACAAAAAAACATTGTATTATTATTGATTATGAAAAGAATAATACATGGTTTTTTTAAAATCTAACAAAATGATATTTATTTTTTAGGACCCAGATTTATATAAAATTTGTAACCCTAAATTTTAATAAAATACAAAATGGGATACATCTTATTATATATATCATATAAAATTATTATGATTAACTTAGATGGAATTTATTTTCGTATAAAATATTCTACATAAAAAAAATATAATTATAAGGGAAGTCTACATTAACTCTTCAACCATGAAACCATGTCAAAAAGGTGTGATTACCCATTTTTGAAACATTATTACACTATGGTGTTCTATGATGATCGATCTGTAAATCGATTTCATAATATATCAATTAATAAAAATATATTTGTCTCAAAGATTTATTTCACTAATATGATCAAATCATCTTAGTACTTTTCACTAATTGACTTTTTAATTTCTTTTAAAACTCTTTTAACTATCAAAGGATTAAAACTCCTAACTCATAAAGAACACAAGACCATACCTGATAAATTCATCGGTTGATTTTATGAAGTATATATATGCACAACAATATTGTATAGTAATTATTTTATATACACCATTACGTATAGAGTATAATAGTCCATTATCCCAATCACTATTTCCAATAAAAGGTTCATTGTTTATTTTCCTAATTAATATAAATTCACATTTATCAAAAGATTAATAATTTAATGATTCCAAAAATACATATCTATAGATTATATATATTTATTTCACTTTTATATATCCAGAGTGAATATTCCGGTTATAAGTTGTGATAAAATAAACTACCTTAAACTTTTTATCTTGAGTGTTATATAAAACTAGAAATATGGGATATTTCCATAGTTATATACCCATGGTTTAATGAATTGTTTTTGTATAGGATAGGATACCCTGACAGTTTTAAAAAATATAGGTATATCTATCAACCTTGTAATCTATACCAATTGTTTAATAAACCAAATGTATAGTATTTTTATAATAATTTTTTTTGGAATATATATTTTTGACCATTAATATTTCCTACATTTGTAGCCTCCCCTTATAAAATCCAAAATCTATCTCCCTCCAATACACCTCGATCCTCCTTTTTCACCACTCCACATAGAGAATACATTCTATATTCCTCTATTTTTTTCATTTGATTCCATTGTCTCATAAAATTAAAGAGAACATATCATTTATTTATTTGGATGAGAATTAAATTTCACTTTTTCTATGTATGAAATGATAGTTGAGATCATATTATGTTTTTAAATTTACTAATTCATTAATGTGATGTTACTTAGAATTTTTTCAATTTAGTAATGAATCATACTTTTTTATGATTATCCATTTATGATTTTATAATATTAGTGAATCACTTCCATTAACAAAATAAAATGAAAAATTGTTTTTATATAATATAATATATATATATATATATATATTTGGTTTGTAGAATTATTCATTTTAGAATGTAAATATATATTTGTTATTTTTTGGGGTTATTAAATAATTAATTTAATAGATTTATTTTCATTAATGAATGATAAAAACATGGTATAATTAATATAGTTTGTAATTATATATATTGTAAAATATTTTTCCAAAATGTTGCTTATCAATATATAAATATGTCTGTTAATAATTTTTCAAACAAGGGGTAAATTTTATTACTATAAATTATCAATTAGATGAAATTTGATTTGTAAACTCATTTTAAGGAATCAACATTATTTAGTAGTTTAAATCATCAAAACCATATTTAAGCTATGTGGTGTTATTTTCTCCCTTGTATATGTATATTTTTAAGACATGTTTATCCTTTCTCAAAAATGAATATTTTTAACATTTTTAACACAATTTTCCTTCCATTTTATATTAATATATTAACATATGTTTCTTTCTATATTTTTTATAAATATTTAAACACGTATTCTTTCCTCATTGTTTTATGAATATTTTTCACAAATATTTTACCACTATTTTATCCCCCCTTTTGTGAGTATTTTAAAGAGTAACTAAGAAAACATATTACATTAAAAAAATATACAAACAAAATACACATTTTTAATTGAAAATAATAATTATGTTTTCTATATGTTGTTTCATTTATATAAAAAAAATATTGGTATAAAAAATTTGGTAATTATATATTGGTATCATAGAATTTCATACCACATTAGTCATAAAAAACAAATTATAAAAAAACAACAGTCCCAAAATTTCAAACCAGGTTTTAAATCAATTAATTATAATCTTACTTACTCATTTTTATATAATATTCCATATTTTATAATGATAAAAACATAGTATGATTCGGTAGTTTCTACAATGTATAAATTGAACCAAAAATATAAAAATATCTATTATTAATGAAATCAACATATATGTTAATTTATTGAAATATTTTTATAGAATATTTATTAATATAAAGATCATTTTCATTATTAATTATTGGATAATATCCTACTAAATTATTTTACTAAATAATTATTATTTATATATTAACATGGATATAAGTTTCATGGATAGTGTTGATAAGGTTTCAATGAAGATTCAAGAATTAGTTGGATTTATATTTAGATTTTATATTTAAGAATGATTTAGAATGGGGAATTATCTATACCATCATTATGATTATATTGAAATTCAATGGTTAAGTCGTGAATAAGTGATTATACAGTTCATCAAATCTTGTTTTAAATAAAATCAATTTTTATATTAAAATGGAGATAAAATTCGAGGGTTCAGTGTTAATGATATAAATGAAATGAGTGGAATTCAGAATTTTATATTTCATTTGTTTCAATATGTTCATCAACATGAGAATATAAGTGGGATAATTCAATAATAATTCAATATTAATAAACAAAACTAGTAAATATAATTATGTTGATATAATCAAAAGGTTTATGGAATTTTCAAGGACTCATGTATATCAAGAATGTGGTAAAATATAAAAAAAATGAATTTTTAACATTATTGTATCATAGGAAAACTATGTATGAAATTTTAAATGCTGGAATTTATTCTCTTATTACATTCATAAAGGACATAATTCATAATTATTTGCATATTTAGAAAAAAATATTGAATATTATCAAATTTTATTGGTTAACTTGGATTTTATACTACTATAATTCATACATTCCTAAAATATTAAATATTATTTTATGAGGAATACATGAGCCTTTATGTAAGTACATGGGCTTAGTCGTGGTATTATATTGACTTTAATCCAATTATTTTAATTTTTTTCATTGTTAGGATCTTTTCAAGATTAAATTTTTACTGAGTTTTCCTATAACTCATACATAAAAAAACTATAAAATATAAAGTGGACACTTCGGATTAGTTTCCATTTTTACCTTAATATATAACTTTTAAAACATGGCATGAATTATATTCATATAAAATCTCCCAGAAAACAAATTCACTTATTCCTTTCCCTTAAACATCCTTAAATCATGTGATGTTGTTTAAAAAAACATGGGATTAACACAAAATATCAGTAAGGTATTTAAAAAATGTAAACCGTTAGTTTAGTAAACACATGAAAACTCATATAACATTTACCTTTATCTTAAAAAATAATTTAGAATACGTGATAAATTTTTTAAAATGAATAAAAAACAAACACTTTGCTCAAATAAAATCATTAAAACCCATATAAGGAAATTAATAATCACTTAGAGGACATAGAGGATAATTTTCATAAAACCCTTTCAGAACCCTTTTGATTTGAATAACCATAAAACCGGATTGAAAAATTAACATCACCCAATGAATTGGAGATCTAAAATATGGATCACCCTTTTATTATCTATATTAGGCTCACTTCTGAGCTATAATTGGGATAAAACCTTCATAAAATCTATATCAGTCTCACCCATTTCTCACAAGCTATAATGGGGATCAACCCTTTGTATAAGCGGTATCGAGCACACCTATGAGATGTAATGGGGATGAAACCTTCATATAAAATATATTGAGCTCACATATGTTTTATAATTCTCATGTACAACATCAAAATTAAAACACTTTCATCATAAAACTCATAGAAACAATAATTATTCATTTATAACCTAGTAAACCCAATTTAAAAGAAATGGGTTTAATTTCAATCCCTTTGAAAAAGTATTAACCCAAGGAAAAGAAATGGGTTCCATAAAAATATCATTAAAACATGATTAACCCATGGAAATGAAATGATTTCAATATAAAATCCCTTTGAAACATGAGTAACCCATGGAAAGAAAATGAGTTAAATAATAATCTATTTGAAATAAAATTAACCCATGGAAAAGAATCGGGTTCCCTAACTATATATTAGAAATAATAATAATATATCCAAACAAATAATGTGGATGATATTAATAAAAAATATCCAAAATAGATGATAAGTAAAAATAAGGGTTGTTGACATTGATTAATGGAAATACCATTAAATGAACATTAAGAACATTCTTGAGGAAGATAATCTTTAATCATTCCAAATTGTCCCATACCACTTTTAAACATTTAAATAATAATCTCTATTAAGAAATAACAATTAACAAAACATTAAATATAATTATAGTAAAAAAATAAATATTTTAGAGTTCAGAGGTTTTGTGTACACACATCTTAAAATAAAGTGTCCATATAACATAAATAACATTCCCTCAATGAAAGAATATCGATACAGTGTCCCTAACCTTGTGTATGAATTTTCACAAGTGTCTTCATCTTCCTGATTAATAATATTATGTAAATTATTTACATTCTTCAGAAACTTTATCTATTTTTTCATTTTTTTATTTCACTTATTAAATTTTTTTATACAACTACTTAAATAATTATGTCTACATATTGGGATTCGACCATATTCAGTTTATGTGTGAAAAAGGTGTTAAAGAAAATGATATATTATATTTATAGAAATTTTATTATTTAATTAATATAATATATATTTAATTTATGTCACATATATTTAATTAAACCCATACTTAATATATTTCACATAAAGTTTAAATGTATCACATCACTTTGAGGAGACAGTAGTCCACATGTACACCAATGATGTTATCGTATTCCCAAAAAAATGGGAAGCAATAAGAGATTAATTATATAACAATTATAGAAGTATTAAGACATAATAAATATAATATATATGATTTAAAAATAGTATTTACATCATAATTACCAACTAGGGTAGGTGGTAATGTAAAAATTTAATGACATCATTTCGTAAGGTGATAGTTCATCGTACACACGAATGGTGATTTTATTAGCCATTTGAATGAAGTGTTTATAGGTGTATGTAAAAACCTTAACCTAAAATAATATTTTTATATTTATGATATTTTGGGTAAAATATAATAATTTAATAAGAACAATTTAATGGGAGGATAAAGAAATAAAACAATGTTCCTGTGGAAAAAGGTTACCTATTCTTTGGGTAACTCCATTTTTTTAAACAAAATGCCTTCCTTCATTTTCATTCTTCCAAAATTGAGGTTTATTAGATTATAATATTTATATTATTAGTTTATTTTGGAAGGTTATATATGATAAAAATTTATTTAGAGGTGTGAAAATGTGGTTGTGGGGGTGCATGCCTTTTTATAGTGGAGGGGGAGCGGCATTCATGTAAATGTAAAAAGGTTAACACTATTGGTTGGTCTCCCCTAAGTAATTTACACCCAATAAAAATAAAAATAAGATAAAATAAAAGATATACTATCAAATAATGTCCATAAAATTTAGTTTTACAATTTTTTAGGTCATTTGGCCAGTTAAGATTAAATTTTAACAACTAGGTAAACTCAATTTTACCTTAATCGTTGTTATTAATTTTAATTTCTTTCACAAATATTTTTTTTCAAAAACTAAGAATAACTTAATTGAAATTATACCTAAATATTATTCTAAAAATTTAATACATTTTCACAAATTCCATTCATATAATTATTATTATTTAATTTAAAATTAACCCCACATATGGGGTGAGACAACGAGTTTTCAAAGTGAAAAGTTCAAAAGATTGAAATGTTTTTATATCCATTTTAATGGGAATTTTATTCCAATTAACTAAATTATATTTATTGATATATAATTGATCTATTTAGACCATAAAATAAATCTATAATATAATTTAACTAAAAAAATAATTTTTTGAAAATGCATTTTTTAAATAAAATTCGGTTTCATTCACTATTCATCAAAATACAAAAGTTCTAGAAAAGTACCAAAAATTCACCCAAATTAATTTTTTATATTTTGATTTTAAAAAAATAATTGGGTTTCAAATTAAAAATTTTAAAGTTTCATTTTTTTGTAAACAATTCTTCAATTAAAATAAAGAAAAACTACCTTTTAGAAAAATTTAGATTTTTATTTTTAAAATTGGATTTATTCTTATATTAAGCCTATCAAACATATTCGTAGAATTTCAAAAAAAATATTTAATATATAACAGATAAATTTAATTAATATATTTCACTAATGGCGATGAATTTAATTTATTTAGATAAAATTCCATTCTTCTCATACAAATAGTTTTTTCGAAAAACACAGATCCTTTATATTTAATTAGTATTTATTTTCATTTCTAATTAATTGGTAACCAATGAATTCATTTTATAGGAATGTGTAAAAAATAACTTCATAATTTAGTTAATATCATTCATTCCAACCATTTTAATTGATAAGTGATAACTGCATAATAATATTAATAATATAGTATTGTCTGATATGACTTGGGTGTGTGTGTGACATAAGCCATCAGAGGAACTCGATGTTGCGTGCAATATAAGATAAGCATGGAATTTTTTTTGTGAAATAAAATCTAAATATTACATGTTACATAATATATTAATTAATTTAAATTTATTTTAAACATTATATTTCATAAAATAAAGAAATGTTACATTCCACCCCCATTAAAATGAATTTCACCCATGAAATTCATCTTGGATATCAAAGGATTAACATTTCTAGAATTATTTTATTGAAACCAACATCATATAACAGAAATAAATAAATAATACCTTATAAAAAGAAATTATAAATCATAAAGGTCACATAGAGATACACATAACTAGGATTACACATATAGAGAACATTAGTGGGAAATTAAAAGATTGAGTTTTAAGGGAAAAGTAATTCCCATGGACTAATAGAGAGTGATAGATAACATAATCAAGTGTATGTAAATGGAAACAAACCCAAAAGTCATATATTTATGGAAACGCTCATTGATATCATCAGAAAATATGGTAATATGATAAAAATTTACTTTAAGATCATTTTCCCAGAGATGAAGGATTACTTCTCCATCTATAGTAAGAGTATAAGGTAATATAATTCCTTAATGAGTGTATATTCATCCATTAATCAATATCCACTACATATTCATATCTTTATCCAAACAATGAGTTTATAAGATTAATTTTCATACCCAAATCACTAGAATCAACTTCTAATGGATCACATAATCCTCAAAAGGATAACATGATACTCATCGTATCATTAGATATTAACCAAAACCAAAAAATTTATCACACAGTAATATAATTAAAAACATCATGTGATGAGATAATACATTAATCCCAAAATATCAATAATAATACCCAATGTTACAACTAAATAATTCCATAGATATATAACCCTAACGGTCACCAATACCATAGAACATACTTCCCAACAAGAATTTTTATTCTTCTTTAAATAACATTTAAAAATAAACCTCAGCCACCTTTATAAACACAATAAATGTCTCCCATGGTATTTAATTTATTCAAATTTTTTTTTAGGGGTTCCTATGTCATTGGGATTATGATCAACCATTGAAAAATACTGAGCTCCCTAGGGGTATCACCACTACACTAAATGTACCAACATCACCAATAGAAGTAGATAACGATTTTTTAATCCCTTTTTTACTTCTAATCATGTTGATTTAATCCCCAAGTATGTTTCTTTGGACACACAATAGAATAATTCCCCAACTCATTATAGATTAAGAATCGTATTGCTGACTATCTATATATCATCTAATTTTTCGATTATGTAGGACTATTTTCTTTACAGTCATGAACATTGTGACCAAACTTATCACACTGGTAAGACTTTCTAGATCATAACATACATTCCCAAAAATGAATTTTACCACATTTGGAAGAAGTTTCTGTCTTACCTTCTAAATTCTTATTTGGTACCTTCTCTATTTAGGGTCACCCATGCCATTTCTTACTCTTGTCATCTTATGGTAAATAACTTCCATCAAAATTTATCTCAATAATATCATCACAATGAAAAAATTTCATAACAATTTTTAATTATGGAGTGCCCAAATCTCTTTCTATAATTGGTATCAATATTTAGTAAATTTTAGATATTTTACTTTGAATCTCCTGAATAAAATAAGTATCATATATGTCTAATCTTGTGATTTTTACTTCATACATGACATCTAAATTGTCATCTATTTCCTCCAATTCCAATAATTGTTTCTCCATCATAAATTAAAAAACCTTAGGGAAATATTCCTCCGGGAAAATATCCTTAAATGTTTACTATTACGTGGAATAAAGATCATCATTCTCTCTAGAATTCTTAACTAAATTCCACCATTCACCAGCTTCATCTTCATAATGTTAGATATTAATTGCAACCTCTTTATATTCTGATTATCCCATTTTTTAAATATCATCCTTATTTCCTTGATCCATTCATCAGATACCACTGCTTCATATGATCCCGTGACGTATTTGGAATGTTTCCTTATCAAAATTATTCAATATAGACATCCTCCTTCTTCGTAGATCCTATTTTTCTCTAGAATGGATTCCATGACCTTTTATAGCCTGTGGCGACTAATCCATCACTACGAAAAATAGCTCAGTTCCAATTCTAACCATATTAGAATACTAATTTGGAAGTATGTTTTCCCCTTAATGTATTCCCATTACATCTTTCCTATCTCCTATATTAAAAACCATTCTGAAAAAATGTTCTTTAGATGAAGTAACAGGGAAATCATAAAATTCAATTTCATTTCAATATAACCTTAAAATAAAATCTTCTATGGGAATGCTGTTAACACTATCCTAAGAACTAAAGTTTTCTAAACCAGTCTCTGATACCGACATTAAAGACCCTACCTTAATTATTACACAATAAAGAGATTATTTATATAATTTTAATTCAATTCACATTGAGGATTTTTTCAGGTTTATAGTTTTATAAAATTAGACCATAACTCATACATATAAAAACCATAAAATACAAAGTGGAAACATCTGATGACTATCCATTTTATAATAATATAAATCTTTTTAAATTAATCATGAATTACTTTCCTGGAAAATATCCAAAACATCCAATTTTAATTCTTTCTATACCTTAATCATCCTTAAAACCTATGAAAACAACTTACAAACATAGGATGAGCACAAAATCGTAGTTAGAGATATAAAAAATGATGCCATTATTTTGGTAACAACATAACAAATCATATAACCTTTACCATTTTAATAAATATACATTTACAATATTAAATAAAACTTTTTCACATGAATTAAAATCACACATTATGCTCAATGAAAATCATTAAAACCCATAGAACACAATTATAACTCTTATAGATGATGTAGAGATTCATATTCAAAAAACCCTTTTCAAAACCATTTAATTTAAATAACTATAAGACCATATTACAACATTATAATTACCCATTTTATTGGAGAAAAATAATAGGGATCACCCTTTGTATAAGTATAATTGTGATAACCCATGAAATATAATGGGGCTCACCCCTTTGTATTATCTATATCGGGCTCACCCGTTTTTCACAAGCTATAATGTGGATCAACCCTTTATTTAAACTATATACATCTCACCCATGAGCTATAATGGGGATAAAACCTTCATATAAGCAATATCGGGATCACCAGTTTTATATAATGCTCATGTAATATATCAATAGTAAAAAAAATTCATCAAAAACTCATATAAACAATCATTATTCATTTATAAACTGATAATCCCAAGAAAAGGGAAATGGTTGAATGTAAATTCCATTGAAACATGATTAAACCATGAAAAAGGAATAGTTATATAAAAATATCATTGATACATGATTAACACATGAAAAATAAATGTGTTCAATAATTAATATCTTTGAAACATTCATAAGACATGGAAATGAAATGGGTTCAATAAAAATCTCATTGAAATAAAATTAACCCATCGAAAAGAAATGGTTTCCCGAAAAATATCATAGAAAAAACCATAATCCATCCAAAGAAATATTGAGGATAGTTTCAATAAAATATATCCCCAGTGGAGGAAAATTAACAACAATGTTTTTTGAATATTATGAATGTAAATACCATTAAAATATCAATAAGAAATTTTTTGATGAAGATAATCATTAATCATTCCAAAGTGTCCCATACCACTTTGAAACATTCAAATAATAATCCACAAAAAATAATAACATTTAAAAAAACATAAAATAACATGATAAAAAATAAATTATAGATTTTATATGTCAAAATTTATGTGTATACACGTTATAAAATAAGGTGGGTGTATAAAATCAATAACAAATCCTCAATGATAGGAGATTTAGGCGAAGGCTCTTACATTCTGGCTGACTGGTCAAATGTGTCTTTATCTTCCCGAATAATAAATTTGTGTTAATTATTTACTTTATTCATAAACATTTTCATGTGTATAATTAATTTTATTTTACTTATTATAATTTTTTATATAACAACTTAAAAAATTAAGTCTATTTTAGATGTTTTCACCATATTCAGTTAATGTGTTAAAACGACTAAGGTTTGCTGAATATGGTCCAAGTGGTCACTATATAAAACTATGAAGAATAATAATAAGGGAATAATTATCATATTTATAAATAAATTATACTTTCAAAACCAATAACACAATTTGGTCAGAAAAATGAACCAACGTTATGATCATGTTGACGGTAGGTCGTACATATGCATGAGGAACATCCCCATTTTTCAATGGTCACTTTTGAAAGAAGGTAAGTAACAATTATATTTATAGAATGATAATTATATAAAAGATACCATATTATATAATCATATATACATATACATATAATTATTTTGATGTAAAAGGAATCACATCTCACTGAGGATATGGTAGTCCACACGTCCATTAATGACATTATCACATTTTTAGTGTGGGAAAATGTGTTAAAGAAAATGATATATAATGTTTATAGAAAGGTAATTATGTCATTAATATAGTATAGATTTAATTTATGTCACATATTTATAGTTTTACCCATCCTTAATACATTCTATGTAAAGTTTGAACGTATCACATCACTTTGAGGTGGCGGTAGTCCACATGTCCACAAATGATGTTATCATATTCCCAAAAAATTGAAACATGAAGTTATGAATTATATAATAATTAAATAAGTCACGATACTTCATAAATATCACATATATCATATTAAAATTTTATTTAAATTATAATTACCAACCATTATTGGTGGTAAAGAAATAACAAACGATACCGTTTTTTTGAGGTGGTAGTTCGTCATACACACGAATTGTGATTTAGTAACCAATTTGATAGAAGTGTGTATATTTTTTCTCTAAAAAATTAAAATAACATCATATTAGTATACTTATGGTACTTATTTTATTATATAGTCATATAATAACATCAATTTAATGAGTGGATAAAAAAATAAAACAAAAGTGCTCGTTGAAAAATGTTAAACAATCTTCAGGTAACTCCTTTTTGTTTGAACCAAAGGCCTTGATTTTATTTGTGACCAAATTTATGATTCTAGTATGATATTAAGGATTTTGGGATCTTATTTGGGTAGGGTATAAATGAGAAAAATGGAATTATAGGTGTGAAAAAGTGGGGTCGGTGAGTTCCTTTTATAGGTGGGGTGGAATTCTTGTGATATATAAAAAGGTAAACACTATTGGGAGGTCTCCAAAAAATCATGTGACTCTAATAATGACCCATTTTAAATAAAATATGAGATATGGAATAAATATTTCCAACAAACGGGTTTTGGACTTTTCAAGGCCATTTGGACAATTAAGGTTAAAATTTAACCACTATGTAAACACATTTATAACTTAATTACTATAATTAATTTTAATTTCGAAAACTAATAATTTTTTTCAAAAAAAAAATTGACCTTACTATAAAATATAATTTTTTATCATAAATATAGAATCAATTTTTCCAAATTTAAATCATATAAGTGGTAGATATTAATTTAAATTTAATCCCGCAGATGGGAGGAGATAACTGGTTGTTAAAGAGAAAATTTAAAATGTTTGTAATGTTTTTATAACTAATTTAATGGTGATATTTATTATAATGATAAAATTGGATTTATTTATATATAATTTAACTAATTAAGCTACAAAAAACCACACATTATAGGGGGTTATTTAGACGGGGTTATGCACAACCCACTCTAAATTAATTTTCTATAACATTAGAGGGGGTTCTGTAAAACCCCCTCTAATTACCAAATTTTGAGGGGGTTATGAACCCCCTATAAATTGATTTTATATAAATATTAGAGGGAGGATTATGTAGAACCTTCGTTAATCATGGAATTTGGAGGGGGTTATGGACCCCCCTAATTGAACCGCATCTAAATTTTTTACAATTATTTTTTTAATATTCAGTTGGATTTTAGTGGGGGTTCAAAACCCCCTCTTAAATCTTAAATTATAGGGGGTTGAAAACCCCTTCTAATGTCTTAAATTAGAGGAGGTTCAAAATGCCCCTCTAATTTCTTAAATTAGAGGGGGTTCAAAACTCCCCTTTAATTTCTTAAATTAGAGGGGGTTCACAACCCCCCCCCCCTTTAATTTCTTAAATTAAAGAGGTGAAACCCCCCTCTAATGTCTTTAAATTAGAGGGGGTTGAAACCCCCCTCTAATGTCTTAAATTTTAGGGGGTTCAAAAACCCTTCTAATGTCTTTAAATTAGAGGGGGTTCAAAACCCCCATTAATTTAATAGATTACATGGGGTTGTGAACCCCCATTATTTTTTAAAAATAAACTTTGACAATCTATATATATATATATATAATTAAAACGCAATATATTAATATATTTAAATACATATATGAATATATTATTTAAAATATTTATATCAATGTATTTAATTATATTTATATTTATACATAATATGTATAATATTTGTACATTAATAAATTTTATTTGTATAAATTTTATTTCATATAATATTATGTATAAATGTTTAGAAATTATATTTCATATAATATTGATTATATATAATACACATATTAATTATATATAAAATAAAATTTCTTTTCATATAAAATTTTATAAATATTTTTATAAATCGTATTTCATAAAATATCAATTATATATTATATAACTATTTGTATATATTATATTTCATATAATAATTATTATATATTATTCTTATATAATATTATACTATTTATATAAATATATTTATATATTAATGTAAATAATAATAAATATATGTGTTGAAATACATTATATAAATATATTTTAAAAGACCTTATATAAATATTTTAAGTAAATACTTATGTAAATTTATATATTCTTTAAATAAACATGTACTTAATATATAAATATTTATTTAAGTATATAAATTATTTACATAAATATATAAAATAAATGTATTTAGTATAACATATGAATGATATAAATCACAAAATAAATGTATAGTATTTATAAAACTAATATATAATTTTTATAGTTTAAAAAATAGGTGTAATAACAATAATAATAATTAATAATATTATTCTTATCACACAAACACACACATATACACATATATATAAGTATATAAAACTAATTAAATAAATATATATTATAATTATATTATATCTATAAATACTAAAAAAATACATAAATAGACATAAGGAAGTATAAAAGTATTTATAAAAATATATTTAGATATATAAATATAATTATTTATATATATTATATGAATAAAATTATATATAATATATAAATATGTATTTAATTATATAAATAATTCAAATAAAAATATTTATAAATATATAAAAATATATATAGTTTACATATATAAATATGTAAATAATTCATATAAAGAATATATAAACATATAAATAGATTTATTTAAGTACATTAATAATTCATATGAATATATTTCTAAATATATAAACATATATATAGTTTATATAAATTTATATATATGTTATTATTTAAATGTATTTAAATATATTACCTAAATAATATTTTTAAAAATAGATGACAATATATATATATATACAAATCTATAAATATTTTCAACAAAAGAAATTTATATATTGGTACCTATTTGGTGTTGCGAGTTGTAGACGGTGATTGTCCCAGGTTAAAATCCCAGCACCTATGATTTGATTTCATGCGAGGGGAACATGAGTTGGAGGGGGTGGAGGGAACGATATAGTGGCAACATGTTGAATGGGAGATGAGGAAATGCGGGGAACAGGAGTGGGAGGGATGCGAGGAATGGGACGGGGTAAAATCATGGAACGGGAGAGGATGCAATGTGGGGAATGAGGGAGGAGGAAAAATGGGGAATAAGAGAGGATGGGTGCTTGGGAAATGGAGGGAGAGACTGGGAACGGGAGAGGCATGGGGGCTGGAGCGGGAGTGACTATGAGGGTGGGGGTGTTGGGGTAGGACCTTCGAGTTATGGAGGGACGAGGCTGGGGCGGGACTGGGGACAAAAAAATAAAAATTAGGGGTGGTTTAAACCACCCATAAAGTAACTTTTATTAGGGTTGGTTTTAACCGCCCCTAAAGTAACCGTCATTAGGGAAAGTTTCAACCGCCCCTAATGCACACCATAAGTGGAGGTTCCGACTATAACCATATCGAATTGAAGCATTTTCAGTGAATTTATATCAACATTTAAGGGGGTTTAAACACCCACTAATGTATCCACCGCTAAAGTCTCTGTTATTTTACCAGTGGTTCCCCAAAATTGCCTCTAATGATTGTAGGCGGGCATATTAGCGACGGCTTTGAGGAACCACCGCTAATGTCTTTAGAAGTGGTTATAACTACTTCTAAATTCACAAATAACGCCCTATAATGTATTTTTTTTTTGTATTTTTATACTTTTAAATGAATTTAAAATATAATTTAACTATATAAATAAATTAGACAAAAATGCAGTTTTTAATTAAAATTTGGTGTCATTCAAAATTCATCAAAATATAAAAGTTCTCAGAAAAGTACAAAAAAAACACCCAATGTAAATTTAGATATTATGATTTATTTATGTTTTAATTTTTTTTAATAAAATTTATTAATGTTTCAAAATTTTGTTTTAGAAAAAGTATTCCATCAAATGGAAAAAATACTACATTTTAGAAAAATATAGGTTTTTAAGCCTAAAATTAGATTTTTACTTATCTTTAACAATAAAAATTATTAGGTGAATTTAAAGGCATTTTGTTTAATATAAAACATATAATTTTCGTTAATATATTTCAATATTATTGATTAATATAATTTATTGAGATAAAATTCCATTCTTGTCAAGAAATTATTTATGATAAAAACAAATCCTATATTTTTAATTTGTATTTATTTTTATTTCTAATTAATTGGAAAAAAGTGAATACATTTTATAATAAAAATTAAACTATAATTATATAATTTATTTAATATCATTCATTCTCACCATTTTAAAATATAGGTGATAACTATCATAATAATATTAATAGTATATTGTTGTCAGGTAAGACTTAGGCTTGTGTGTAACATAATTCATCAAAGGAACTCAATGTTATGTGAATCACAAGATAAAATTGGTGTTGTGTTTGATGAAATATAAACTATATATTTTGTGTAATTAAATATATTAAATAATTGAAATTTAATTGAAATATTATATTTCATAAAATCATAGCATGTTACACAAGATGAGTGAATAAAATGTAGTGTAACTTAGTTGAACCCAATATTGATGGGGAAATATTGTGTATACCAAAAACATTAATTTGAAAATCTACATTAATTTATTAGCTTCAAAAAATATATTTCTTATAAAATTTCAATAAATAAGTTATCAAATTTTATTAAGAGAAATAATGATACATATAAATCAGATCATCCTAGTGATATATTCATATAGAATATATTTAATTAATTAAATCCTAATTATGTATCATAAGTACTAAATATAGGGTTGGTTTTATAATGATATAGATTTAATATTATTATAAAATGATTAGTTAACAAATTATGTGGCATATTTTTATCCACATTTATAAGCTTACTCTATATAATTTTATGAAAACCCATTTACTATCTCAAATATACCCATATATAGACATTAAAAATAAAAAAATGAAATAGTTGGGTACTTGAAACAATTAATAAAAAAGGTATGAAATATTTTTAATTTAGGTGAACATTTATAGGATGCATATGTGAAATATTCATTTCAAATACGTTTTTTTTTGTGTGGATGATAAATGATTATCCTTATTATAAAATGATGTCTGCTTGGAGAACAATTGTTAATTTATCGTATCTTATATTTAAAGAATAAATGATCTAGCAGTCTGAAATTATATTGTTTTACTTTCATGTAACATAATCATTTATTTTTACCAACTCATCTATATAGAAAAATTCATCAAAATATTGGAAATACCATTGAGATCACAAAACAACCGCATAATATATTATAAAATTATATAGTTAATGAATTAATAGATATAACTTTTTTTACATGGAAAATGACCATTCAATTATAAAATCTTAATGAGTTTTTATCTATAAATAAAAATTTATAGAAAATATATTATTTTCATTGATTTAACTTTCTATTCAACCATTTTATTTTATATATTATTAGATATAATGAATATAATTTTTTTCCTATGAAATGATACCTTTAGTTCTTGTAAATTTCAAAGGGAATTAAAAATATCATTTAAGAAAATAACATTTCTTAATTGATTGGGGAAACATAATTTAACTTCATCTTAAGTTTATTGGTTTTAATAAATGGAGTGTTCTCAAGGATTTATATATGATAACATCCTTAGTGAATTTTTTTCAATAGTTGATAGAGATTTTAATGGTTCCAGATGGTTGTTTAGAAAACATATCTAAATGGGTGAATAAGAAATAAAGGTGAAACTAAAATCTATAAAAACTCATGATTATCAAATCCTTCTACATTAGTTGACTTCAATATCCATAAAACATTTAAATTCATACACTTTAAGGCTGATAAATTTTTTTTCCATTTTTATAATGATATTGGAACAAAAATATTAAAAAATAGTTTCTTGAAAAAAAGGATCCATGGATTACTTGTGAGATAGATAAAGTTTACCCCATATTTTTAACATACATTAAACATATAAACATACACTTTCCTATTTAATTTCATCTCGGGGACCTTTTATATATCCATATATGTATCAAACTAAAAGAAACATTTATTTTTTAAGTATTTTTTTAAAAACAAGATTCACCCCAAATCATCCTTTTTGATATGATATTTTTCTCAATAATGCATGTATTTTTTAAGGTGTTTGGGTGATGTGATCATAAAATGTAATTGACTAATGAGATCATAAAATGGAAAATATAAGATAATTATGCCAACATTTACATTACTTCCTCTAACAAGGGGGATTCCTGGATCATATATTTTCGGTACAGTGATATGTACAGAGAATGCGATGGCATATCACATGGTCTTGTTCAACTTTTATATGATTCAAGAACATTTTATTTATGTTATAGGGTTGTATATATTTCATTTAATATTTAATCATGGATACATATTTATATTTTATAAATATATTATATAGGAAAGAAAAGTAAATTATAACTATAACTCATCATAAATTTCCTCATACATTGAGAGAGACATTATATAGAAAAAGGTTTTATTCTTGGTTGAAATTGAAGATGATACCATTAGTCTTTTAACTTAAATTTATTATTTCAAACATTATTCCACACATTCTCATACCATAGTTCTATTTGAGGCACCAGGGAACTTTAGACCAACGACACCATTTGCACCATTTACATTAGGCCCTATGACTCATATAACACCTTGTTAAGTTTATTATCATACAATTTCACATGAGGCATTCTGTTATTTTATACCTCTAATGTTATCACTAAAACTTACCTATAGAATTATTCTTATCCATCCTTAATATCAATTTCCACTAACTTCTATTCCATAATATTTCCTCTGTTCTCTAATAATTCTTTGATCTTGTTTATTTAAATTCATCTCATAATAATATTGATCATTAAGATACTATTGATTAACCCAAGGGTATACTGGTGCATACTTATCCTTATAACCTATTGATACTTCATAACATACTGATAAACCAATATTAGGTGAGTGTTTAAAACTCTATTAAATATTAGCATTGGAATTTAAATTATGTTTTATTGTGTAAAAATTTTAGATTTTAATTTTATCTTTCATGATAGGATCTACTAATTTGTGAAGTGGTTGCAATCACATAATTGATATATGGAAGTACCATACACAAGTAATGGCTGAGTTCAATAATGGAAACTAAATAATTTATAAATAAGTTAGGGAATATAGAATCTATATATGAGAACTTAAAATATACATTGATATAATTACCATGAAACCAATAATGTAGAAACATATCAGTGATAAAATAAAGGATAATGAAAAGCTTGAGATATGTTAGAGGAAATTTTTTAACATAAAATAAACATTATTATATTATATAAGATATTATTTTTATATAATCTCTATAAAATTCTCGATGGTAAAGTCACAGGGGAAGAATAATTGATGGAATTAGGAGAGCTATTAAGATCATATAATTATGACTTACATATTTTCTTCAATAGTAATATTTTCACTGGGATAGAGGGTATATATACCTTTAATGAGTGTAGAGTTACATATTTCCTATATGTGATAACTTATTGGAATAGTAATAAACTTGAGGTACTATCAAAATTTAATTTGTATTATTGAAAATTAATACAATTAGAGTAATTAATTTAATTACCTTTATTTTTATTAAAATAGTAACATTAAAAATTATTCTATAATCAAAATGCTCATTATTTAATGTTTCATATAATTTATAATAAAGAAATAAAAAAAGTGTTCTATTAAATATCTTCATACTATATTATGAAATACTATGATGATTTAATGGAGAAACTATGATTTGTTCAGGTACATATGAATTTTTTTATGCTTTTCTAGACATTCATTATCACGAATATGAAAAATATTATTTTAGTTATAATTGATTATTATTGTTATTCATTAATATGATTTTAATGAATATTTTTTTACATCTATTCTTTTAATAAATTCTATTGGGTGGTATTGGATATTAAAAAGCATATACTTTGAGAATTGTTTTGAGAAGAAAAAAGAATAAGGATGTTATGTAAATTTCATTATGAAAGAGAAAATTAGGATAAATTTTATATTATATTAAATTTTCAATATCTATTTATTACATTTAGATACAATTTATTTTTTCAAAAACATTCTCTAAAATATCGTAATGTTAATAAAGACGGAAAATATAGCCTAAATGTCTATTTTTAATAGGAATTAGGTGAAGAGGACTAGGAAAGCAACTCCTTTTCACCTAAAATTACTACTGTTCCCACTAATTATTTTATAACTTTAGTCAATTTAAATAGCACTACTTGTAGCAAGATATAATTGAAAGAGTCCCTTTTAAAATTAGTATAATTAAATATCAGTATCTTGTAAGTGCAAATGGAAATAACATATTTATTTTTTTATGAATTATCCATTGGATATGTATTAGACCCTTATTCGTGATGGTGTTGTGGTTGTTGATACATATATATAGTTAATGTTCTCATTGATTGATGATTCTGGTAATTACTATGATTCTCCCAAAGTCAATCAAGGTGATTACTTTCGAGATAATTTTGGTAATAATTTTATTTGAGATAATTATCCTATTGTTGTCATTCATGATGATAATAATGGTATTAGTGACTATGACACTAATTGTTTGGTGCAAGATAGAAATATTTTATATTTCTAACAGGATATGAATGAAACTTATAGATTTAGAGCTTCTAGAATACGACATATTGAAGATCATTGTGTATTTATATTATCATATTATTTTCATGTTTTTCATTTTTGTAATATAAATCATGTTTTATTAGTGTTATTTTGAAATTTTATTATAACCAATAACGATATATAAGAAACTATTTATTTTCTAATAAAATTGTTTCAAATGTGTTTACAAGTGGTCTAGTGGAGTAATAGATAATAATTTTTTACTTCTTGAGTGGCATAAACCTAGGGTTCAAGTAAACTATAGGTCTAGAGGTCTATATAAATGATTTTCCAAAACTATGGGTATAAATATATTTAATGGGTTAATGAGTCACTATTGAACAAACTATTATTATATATCATGCCAATTGTTATAATTATTATAACCATTGTTTAAAATAATGTGTATAAACCTTATTTCTAGCAATGATAATTAAGAATATACATATAGAAAATATTCCAACTACTAACTCTATAACTAATACCATTAAAATTTAATTTTATATATAATTACCCATGTTCTGAATCATGAATAAAAAAACCCTTCTCATCCAAATATTATATAGAAATAAAATTTATATTTATTAATATAACATATAAATTGTTTTTTAATTTAAAATTAATCCAGTAAGAATATATAGAACATGTGTGCCTACTTATAATGAAAACTCTATTTACGTATTTCCTAAACATAAATTAAATTACCAATTCATAAATAATATCCAATTTCTATGTATTGCAACATCAAAAAATGTGTGATGCACACCTGGTCCCTAATAATAACATGTTCGAATTAGGGTAATTTATATCTATAATATTCACATCCCATTAATTATAATTATTATCCTTAAGAAAAAATCTCAAAATGAAGTAACGATATATTAGAGTGTAGTTCCAACCTCTGACACATATTTAAATGGTGTTCAATACGTATTTCAAAACATATAATAAAACATACTTATTGGGTGAGTATCATGAATTTTATAAATTTAAAAGGAATTTTATTAAATGTTATCCTATAAAAATAGAAACTACATGTGTCTTTTCTATTAGTGGTATAAGATATATATTTCACTACATAATCTTTAAGTTGTAACTTGTTCCAATTTTCATAACTTTTTAGGTAGGAAATTTGGTTTATATTATCATATATAACACTTGGATATTTATGTGGAATTGTTTTCCCCAAATTCATCATACAATTTCATTTTAACTCTATTATCATATTTACAAAACTTTTAGGGATAGCTATAGAAGTGATATCCAAACCATACAGTATGATATATAAACATAAATTTTAGAGTTAGAAACACCCTTATCGCTTTACTCAACATAATCAATTGGAACCTAACACCTAGTGATATCCTAACTGGATGAGGGGGTAATGACATGTGATTTCATAGTAAGTAATTTAAGACATAAAATTTCAAAGTAGTTTCATTTCCATTCCATTCCCATATACATGTCATTCATATCAATGAATCCCCTTTATTCCTTATATTTAAAAAAACTTATAACAGTGTAGTTTTTAATCCAATATATTAACCAAATTAATAATCTAAAAACATTTAATTTATAACTCTTTATACAACTCATAATGTTTTTTAATAAATTTATTAAAGGATAACTATATCTACACGTATCAAAATGAATATTATATATAAGAAACTTTAAACCATTTCCTGTAAAATTTTAGAATCATGAAAATATATAATATACCCAGTAGAAAGTATGGTGTGATATTTATCCAACTCCCACTTTTCTAAAATAGAGAATAGGCTCCAAAACCATTGAGATGTCTTCCCAATGTCTTAATATCCATATATCAATGCTTAAGAGAGTCCTAAATTGTCTAACAATCCTAAACATTGCTATGAATAAGTAATAGTCCATCTATATTATTGAATTAAAAACTAAATAATGCATCACAACCTTAGTTAAATGAAACTAAATAATATTTCTTACCCTAGATTTAACTCCTTAAATAAGTTTTATGGTAATTAAAAGAATAAAATTAATACTTCAAATTAATCCATAACAAAATGAAAAATCTAAAAAAATATGTTCATGAATATTAAATATTTATTTAAATAAATAATTGAATAATTAAAATATTTAGCAATATGTATAATAAAATTAAACAAAGATAAATTTTATGAATTCTTTTATATGATATGAAGTCACATGGGGTCGAATGGTTTTTAACAAAAAAAATATTTTTGAATATTGCATGAGAAGGATTACAAATGTATCCTATCATTTTTTATATTATAAAACACTTTTATAATAATAAAATTATTAGCCAATATATCACCCACATTAAATAAATCTTTATAAAACACTGTCTTGGGAAAGAAAAATCTCATAATGATATACACTAATAACATGAGAAATAAAATGGTCCTGATGTAGTTGTATTTGGTTCTTTATTTACATTAATTTTTTTATCATATTTTGATTCCGGATAAAGATATTGTTTTTCTATAATTTTCTATGTGTCATAAATAAAACACAATTCACATGAAACATACCACCTTTAAAGTAATTTACCATACATGATTTGGAAAATGAAATTATATCTTTTCCCTTAAAACCAAAAAATTATATATATATTTCCAATATAGAGCGCATGTTTTTACACCATTTATTCACTAATATTACATTGCTACTATTTTTTGTTTTTTAAGAAAATAATAATGTATAAATTCAATTGAAACCCCCCAAAATATATGATCTCTTAATTTTAAATTATGTTAACATAAATAAAAATAATAAACATGCACACCCTAATGTATATATGTCTCTTCAATAATTGTGAGATTGTTAAAGATCCAAATAAAATAATCAATTTGGTTTTTACTTTGAAGAGTTAACCTAGGGGATCACTAAAAACTTTGGGAGGACCACATTATAATGCAATGACTTTCTAGAATCACACACAATCTATAAGAGGAAAAAATAATAGAACAATACTCAAAATGATAAATTATGTATGATCCATATCTCTAATGATTCAATGATGTGACATCCATGATGTTATAAGTATACATTTATTTTTTATAAATTTTTATTGATTTTATGTTTTCTTTGTATGAATTTTTAAAATATTGAAAAAATTTAGAGATTTTAAGTTCTATATTTATGCATAAATAGTTTTTTCAAGGTGAAAATTTTGATCATGTGATATTTTCATGGTTTTATGAATAGTTATAGAGACCATGCTATCAAGCTAATAAATTTTTATGTCAATGAATACGTAACCTTTTTAAAAAAATATAAATCTTAAATATCTCACTCATTTCCCAATTGTGGATTTCGAAATTCAAAAATATGTTGTTCCCTAGTTTTTTCCATCATTCTCATACCTTCCATTATGAATGTTAGATAATTATTGGGTGATTTTTTCATGGAAATAAAAGGATATGTTCTCTCTTTCCTATAAATTCTCTAATACATATGTAATTTTTACTTCTCTTTCCAATGTTGGATATAGTTTCCAAATACCTGGTTATAGATATTATAAAGTTAAATTTTTTTGACTGGGGTGTGAAAAATTATTCTTTATCCCTAATATACTCTTATTTAATGGAATCACATTGTTTACACATGTCTAAGGTAGGGGTTCTATCATTTCTTGTTATTAAAAAATATATAAAATTCTTATTTTTTTAATAATTTTAATTTATAATGGTAAAAACAAGATTTTATAATTTACAAAATGATAGATTCGTTATTTAATTATGGATATATAAATATAAATCATTATGGAAACATCCATGGTTCATTTCATGGTTTTTAAATTTATAAAAATTTTAGATTCCCATAAATTTAAAATTAATTCCTTGTGAATTTGTTTTATTTCGTGTGATTATTCCTTTCTCATTAACAATGTTGATTATGGATTTTTCTGGGTTTTAATTATGGATCATTGATGATCTGATCTACTTTCATTATGAAGGTGTATTGAGGTATCATGATTGAATTATTATCGATGTATTGATTTATATTCATTGTAGTTTAATGATATAAGGACACTCTATATATCTATATCGAGTAAATATTATGATAGTTATTGATATTCAGGATTTTTATCCAACCAACATGATTAGTTATGATTTTTCTCTGACTAATTGGTGTTTCCAGTTTTGAACGTTCACTAACAAGTGTTTTTATCTAATTAGGGTTGAATTGAGAATGTTAAGTTGTTTGTTCAAACCACTAATTGGAATATGGACCCATTTCATTTAACAAAGTCATGAGTTATTTCGGAATCCAAGTACCAAATCAATGATGTGTTTTTAAGGGGTGTTTGGGATTATATTTTCCTTTCAAAAAACATATAAATGATATGTAAATGGGTTGAAAAACATTTTAAACATTTATAAGTTAGGATTTTTACTCTACATTTTTACGTCAAAATATTCCCCAATAATGGTTTTGCTGTTTTACTCATGTGTTAATATTGTACCATATGTTTTTATTATTTTATTGAATGGAATATAATTTTATTGGAATCATATTTTTTTTATTATCACACCCTATATACATTCTTAAAAGTGTATGTGGACCTAGTAATCCATGATGTATGTGATTGTAAAGATACTTTATCTTTTGGTGTGGGTCCTTAGTATTTCATTGGGAGATATAGTGTTTGAAATGTTTCTAGATGATAAAAGTTCACATGGAGATGGATACTGTTTTTTGTATATTTTTTTGTCATTCTATATATATTTTCCAATAGGCCACATCATTTTATAAATTAACATTTTTATTAATTTATTACATTGAGGTAAATTTTATAATATTTTGTCACATTTTTTGAAATTCCATGTTTTAATGTTTCACATCATGAATAATTTTCTTATTGTGATTTATGCTAATTGTGATGTTTATCTGTTGTTTGGTTTTACTTAAATTTAATGAATAATTTTTTTACCATGGAATTTTATAAAATAAATTATACGTCATGTTGGAAATATAGTTGAAATACATTGTCAAATATTGGGATGCTATAAGTGGGAAATTATTCAAAGAAGATTAGGATTGTCACCCATTTCACTTTTCCTATACTATGTGAAATGACCAAAACAGAAATATATAAAATTTTATCTTTTGTTTTAATTAAATTTCTTATTATGTATTATGGTTATTGAAAATAAATGCACTTATTTGGTTTTATTATATACTATTGGATTTAAAATACCAAAATGAATAATTACAACTGATAATATATATATTTAATAGTGATCATGATATTTGTATAAATATAGGTTTTTAGCCAATCCAATTGAAAAAAAGAAGTGATGGGATCAACTAGTAGGATTTCACCCTATGAATCCCATTTATCGAAGAATATTAGGGAGATAACATCTATAGTATTTACCCTTGAACAAGCCCAAGCTGATATCCAACAACTTCGTCATGAGTGAAAATATTTAAGGGAGAAGTTCAAGCTCATTGAGATCATGACCCAAACCAAGTATGTCGAACCACCCCATGAAAGTCTCACAATCGTGCATGTTACTCTTAGGGAATTTTATGGTGTATTAAAAGGATATGTATCAAGAACCAAGAAATATGAGTATGTAAATTTTATTTTATAGAATAATGAATATATTTTTATCCTATTATTTTTAATTTATAAATGATTTTTATTTGGATAAAAAAAATTATATTTTTTTGTTAATTTTAAAATTCTATTAAATAATTTATTTTTATGAAAAAATGGATTTTTGAATTATATAATTTTAATAAAATATTATTAATAAATATTTTTTATAAAATATAAATGATCCTATAATTTTTATGAATCTAAATGTAATTTTTATAAGGGTTCGAAAACTATTATTGTAAAAAACCCAGTATTTCCCCATAACTGTCAATTATTATTTTAAAAGTAAAAATACACATATTTTTAAATTTATTAAGATAAATATAATATATTTTTTGGGAATCATAATGTTTAAATTATCCAATAGTTAATTTTATACAATTTTCTAAGATGGTAGAATTTTCGGGTAAAAATTTAATATGGTACAAATATACGGTGTGTGTTATGAAATAATAATGACTGAAAGTGATGTAATAAATACTATAAAGGTTATACATGACTAAATATATGTTTTAATTTTAAAATAATGTGATTTTATGTTTATTTTATAAATTTTATAAAGACTTTGGGAGTCCTCCAAAATATTTATTATATTTTAAGGTTTTAAAATAATTTATTTAAGAGTATGAATCACTACCACATATGAAATGGTATTATTTTATTATTATTGGACCATGACCTTATAAAATAATTAAAAAAAATTCTATTTGACAGAATCAATTGTCAAAAACTATGATATGTTTTCTATTTTTGGATATTTTGTTATATAGAGTCCAAAAATATATGTTGGTGAAATAATAAAGATATCCCCACTCATTTCTTATATAATCCCACCAATTATCCAATTTTTATTCACTAAAAATACATGGATCACTTCCTTAATATACTCTCACCACTCTATATTCATTCCTAGGTTTCACCAAGCACTCAATAATCTGATCTCGATCATTTAGAGTCACACACTCATGTAAGGGATCCCCACCTTCTCTTATATATTAAAGTTTATTTATTATCATATTTCATATATTTCAAATTCGCAATGTTTGGATATGGATTTACAAGTCCCTATTACTTCCCATTTTTTTATAAATGATTAGATACCCCATTCAATCTCATTAACCCATTTTATGAATTTTTAGGTTACACTATTATGTTGCCGAAATTTGGCAGTGATTTTCACGCCAAAATAATTATATAGTTAATAACATTCTCATTTCATATAAAGGGTGCTCACATATATACATTTATAATTATTTAACTTCAAAAGTTCATGTATTTATTCCACACTCCTTGTCCATGGAAGAAAATATTATTATCAATGAATCCATGTTGTATGATCTATGTGGCACACTTGAGCATGAAATTGAAATGAAAGTGATGAATACACCGAGAATTATATAGGCCTCCAATGAATAGGGTAATGTATAGTCTCATGAGATTTTATTTTTGAATTGGTAGTAAACATTATTCCTTTATGGTACTTTTTCGATCATGATTTCTTGTAATTTATCCTTCACCATTGTTAATGATGTAGTCTTTTAAGTTGTTTCAATATTTACCATGTTTCCTTAATGATTATAAGGATATATAATGTCTCATTGTTCATGTTTATGATTCCTAATACTTTTTAATATTACTATTATCTAACACGTATTATTCCCTTTATTTTATTCCATGTTTATTCAATTATTTAGATTTCTAGCTCACCCCTTTCTTATGTATGTCCCCCGGTTATCCCATGTAGTTTTAATTTTGATGGAATTTTATGATCATGTTATGGAAGTTTTCAATAATGATGATGAATTCCCTATTTTGAGTTGTCATGTAATGTACATAATTCTAAAATAAATTATACTTCTTTATCTTTCAGTTTTTATTATGTTTAATCTTAAGTAATAAATCATGTATTAATGTGAAAAAAAGAGTAGGGTTGTTATAGTTGGTATCAAAGGAAACATTTAGTAATTTTTTGATTAGGATAATAAAAATATAGAGAAAGGATTATGTATAACACTATGTATAAGAAAAATCCCTACATTTAGGTAATTATAGAGTAAGTGGTTTATAAAGAAAATACATCCCATTCTGGATACTACATGTGGATGCAGCTCTGGCATAGATGTGCATAGGGGTAAAACCTGAAAACACAGTATTGAGATAGAATGAATTGGAAATTTGTTCATGATAATGGACATTGCTGGAAAACCAGTTTTACACTTCTAGGGGATATGGTTTGTAAGTCATAATATTTTTATGAACCATTATTAAGGGAACAAAAAGAAACCCATAAGATTATATCTTAGAAAAGCGATCATGGATAACATATATTAAAGCCTAGAAATCCATAAGTTAACGAAATACAACAAATTTATAAGTTATAACTATAATTTCTTTTTTTTGACATTTATGTGTTTAATATTTTAAAAATACTCATCTATAATTTTATATTTTTTCTATCCAATGTCCAGAAATAGGATAGATCGGGTAAAAACTCATTGTGATGGGAAATGTGAAGACTGCCCCAAAGAGATTACCAGCCTAATGGGAGAAGGAATCATAAATTTTATGATGATAATATCTTAGATGAATCAGTTTATGAATAGAAATATAGATTATAAGACACATCCAACACCCCCGAAGAAATAAAAATTTCAAATGAGAACTTTATGAGGGAAAGGCCCTTGACTTTCAGAGGAACATTTGATCCCTTAATCGCATAACAATGGATGAACTCCATTGAGATGATTTTCCCCATCATTCAATGTTTTGAGAAAGAAAAGGTTCTTATGGTTGATTATTCTGTGGAGGGAGAAGTTGATCAGTGGTGGACATTGATCAATAAAACAAATCCCAAGAAAATGATTAAGGTAATGGGGTGGAAGAAATTCTGGAAGATGTTTTTCAATAAATATTTTCCTCATACTCTTCAAATTAAAATGGAAAGGGATTTTCTTAAACTCAATAAAAAAGGTGATGAATCTATCAGGGTGTATGAGAGAAACTTCACAAGACATGCATGATATTCCACCAGCTTTGTCTTTACCCCCATATTCATGGTTGACCACTTCTTTGGTGTGATAAAACCAAGTCTACGAAAATCCCTAAAGATAAGTGACACTAATATCTATGATTAAATTGTACGGTGTTCCCTCAAATTCTAAATGGAGATCATAGAATCTCTAGGGTATCATAAAAATAAGAAGAATAAATTGGATTTTAAATCTAGATGTCCAATGGGGAAATATAATGGTGCTATGAAATTTCATTATCCCACTTGTCAAAGGTTCAGAAAGAAGAACCACAAAATTTTGTAATGGGGGGGGTGATGAAATTTTTTATGTGTAGGAAAAAAGGGAACCTATCTCATGATTTTCGACTGGATAAACCCATCAATGTGATATAGGAAAGGAATTATTTAGTCAACCCTTTAGGCATTGTTAATTTCTTCAACTACAAGGAACTAGGGAAAATTTCAATACAATGATCAAATACAGGGGTTTTCATAGACAAACAACATCTTCCAATGAAAATTGAGAGATATTTTTTCCATCACAACAGTTGAGGTGGATCCCAACAACGAAGTGGTCATTGGTACACCAGTTATTCATTAAATAGTAGTGAACATACTTTTTTATTCTAATTCTATACATTCCTTTATATCACAAAAGTTTAGCAGAACTATTAATAACCAACCAAAATGAATGTAAGTATAGATTTTTGTGAAAACAGAAAATGGAAAAATTATTTTATTCAAAGTATATAACTCATCCCTTATAAAGATATTTGGGCTTAAATTCCTAGAAAAAAAATTCAATGTATCTTTGGTGAAATTTGATGAAATTTTGGGTATGGATTGGATTTTCCTTTATAGACGTGACATAAATTTCCATGAGATGAAAGGCACTATCGATATTAAAAATCGACCCCTGATTCTATACATGTGAAAGGAGGATGATGAATATTATTTAGAACCAAAATTTCAAGCAAGGATATTTTTTACCTATAATAAATCATATAATTTTAAAATTATTTAGTATAAGATAAAAAATCACCTTTTAAGACATTCCCATTGTGAGGTAATACACTGATGTGTTTCCAGAGGAATTTTCTGGTCTTCATCCTATCCGAGAGGTTGAATTTTCAATCAACCTTATACCTATGGAATTAAAATTATCCAAGAATCCATATAGAATGTCTATTAAGGGAATTTATTTGATAAATAAATAGCTATTGGAGAATATGTATAATTTTTTCATATACCTAAATGCTTTACCATGGGGTGCACCAGTCCTCTTCATCAAGAAGAAGGATGGGTTAATGTGCCTTTAAATTATTTATTGTGAGATCAAAAATATGACCATAAAGAAAAATTATCCTCTCTCATGGATTTATGTCATGTTTGATGAGATACATGAAACATAATACTTATACTAGGTTGTTATGTAGTAAGGGTTTAACTATGTAAGGGTGATGAAGGAGGATATCCCAAAGACTACCTTTAATACAAGGTATGAGAACTATTAGTTCATAGTAATGCCATTCAGACTCACTAATGATCTAGAAATATTTATGCACATTATGAATAGAGTAATTAGATATTACCAAAAAAAATTGAAGTATTTCCAAATGATATTCCAATATTCTCTAAATCTAGGGAGGAGCATGAGGAGCATTAGAGAACATTGGTAAAGACCTTAATAAAAGAGAATATTTATTCCAAGTATAGAAAATTTGAGTTATGGTAGAATAATGTATCATTCTTGGGGAATATCATCATAATAAATGGGATATTAGTGGACACTTCCAAGATAGAAAAATTGAAGGATGGTCGATCCCATCATTCATGACACATATCTGTAGTTTTATTGGATTATCTGGGTACTATCATCGATTTTTACTTTTATCAATGATGAGAATTGATAGGGACCTAATCTTGATAGATTTAGAAAGGATGGACACGGTAATCATAAATTAAAGAACATCATCAATACTTTTACAAATTATAACTCAATCATCCCTTCTGTAAAATATAAAGGATTCTCAAAGAGATGATGTGGGAATTCAAAAGAGTGTGGAAACTATAAGAAAGGAGAAATCTAAATATTTTAATGTTAATGATGGAGTTATAATATTTGGGTCAAGAATATTTCTACCATCAGATCCTAAATTAAAGAAGGAGGTTTTATATGATGCATATATCTCAACCTTCTCTATTCATCCTAGAAGCACAATGATGAATAATGATATCTAAGAACACTAATGGTGGGAAAATATGAAGAAAGAGATCAAGAAATATACATTAAGATGTCTTATTTGTTGGGAAGTGAACACAGAAAGGAAAAAATCAAATGGGATGATGAAACCATAAACGATACCTACATAGACATCAGAAAGAATCCCCATGGAAATTTTCATTGGTATTCTGAAGACAACAAGAGGAAATAATTTTCTTTGGGTTTTGGTGGATCGTCTTAAGAATGTTTCTCACTTAATTTCAATTTGAGAGGGTTTATCACTTGATATACATGTAAGGATATACATTATAAGAGTGGTGAGGCTGAATGGAACACCACTATCCACTGTATCTGATTGAGAAAAAATATTTACTCAAAGTTATGGAAGATTCTCCAACATGATCAAAATATTGAATTGAATTTTAGAATGAATTATCACCCTCAAACTAATAGGATGTCTAAGTAGACTATCTATACACTTGAGGATATGTTGAGTTCATGATCAATTGACTTCAAAGGAGGATGCGATCAATATCTTCATCTGGTTGAGTTCCCATATAATAAAAATTTCCAATCTGAAATCAAAATGGCTCCCTATGATACCCTTTTTGGGAAGAGGTGTAAAACACCTTAAGGATTTGATTTATTTGGGGAATGAAAACTTCTATGTATAGAAATGGTCAAGGAAATGGTGGAAAAGTTTAATACCATTAAACAACACATAATAACTTCTCAGAGTCAATAGAAGAGTTATGATGATGATAATCGATGAGACCTAGAGTTTTTTGATAGAGACATGATATTCCTGCAGGTATCTCCATGGAATAAATCCATGATATTGGAAAATAATAGAAATATTACTCCAAGATACATCGCCCCCTTTGATATACTTGATCACATAGGAGTGGTGGCCTATCGACTAACACTCCCAATTAACCTATCTAAAGTACATGATGTATTCCATGTATCCCTATTGAGAAAGTACATACCAGAACCCTAACTTGTACTAATTATAGAGGTGGTACCATTGGATAATGATATATCATATGAGGATTATCTGGTGAAGATCTTAGATCATAGAGCCAAAGTTCAACAAATCAAGTCAATGCACCTGGTCAATGTGCTACGGAGAAACCACAAGTTTGAAGAAGAAACATGGGAACCATATGAAGTGATTAAATTTAGTTCCCCTATTTTATTTTAGTGTTGGAAATGAAACATTTTGGGGATAAATTTCTGAAGGGGGGAATATTTTAATGACTATAAATATTATAAATAGAAATTCTTATTATGATTTAATTAAATGTATTATTATTTACTATGGTAATAGAAAAAAATATTTACATATTTGGTTTTATTATACCCTATCATATTTAAAAAAACATTAATCATCACTACCATTGATAATATAAAAATTTAATAGTGATCATATTATTAGTATAAATATGGGGTTTTAACAAATCTAATGGATATAGAAAAAGGAAGTGATAGCCTAAACCAGTAGGATTGTATCTTATAAAACCCATTTATAAGAGATTATAAGGGTGGTGGAATCTCTAGGATTTTCCTTTGACCAGTCCCAAGATGATATCTAATAACTTAATCATGAGAAAAACTATCTATGGGAGAAGTTTAATCTTATCGAGTTCAGGGCCCAAACCATGTACGATGAACCACCTCACGAAAGTCTCAAAACTTCACAACTTAATGTTAGGGTGTTTACAAGTGTATTAAAGGGATATGTATTAGGAACCTATCAATATTATTTTGTAAATTATTTTTTGTATACAATAATGCATATATTTTCATCCTATTATTTTTACTTTATAAATTATTTTTATTTTGGTATAATAAAAGACAAATCATATTTTTTGTTAATATTAAAATTAAATTAATGAATTTTGTAACACCCCAAGATTTCATAGTATGCTATTTCTTTAAAGTAATTCAATAACTTTCACTACACACAACACTGAGTTCGAGCACCCCAAGACTGACCAAACTAGCCGTTCAAAAGAGGTTATGAATAGTATTAACAAAAATTTGAACTTTATATAGTCCTTATAATTTTAGAATCCATGTTATGAGTTTCTTAGACATAATGTAAGAACTAATTCATTTTTTTAGATAAAGGAAGTATTTTTTTTAAAAATGCACTTTTACCACCTCTTAATGGTGAACCCTTGTTAAATCTAATATTTGAAACTTTTATAAATTAAATTCGACAAAATAAACTTCTTCATTATAATTGGGACATAAGAATTTAGTTTTAATAAATATTTGGCGTTTTTCTGATAACCTTTATATTAGGGTGAATAGTGAAAAATACAATATTTTAACCGAAAACAACTTTTTTAATAAAAATAATTTATAGTGCTAAATTATACATTTTTATGGTTTGTAAGTATAAATAGATCATATTTTTACCATTTAATCCAATGTTGTTCATTGTATGCAATTTCAATTTGAAATTGGACATAAACAAGTGTCAATCTTTTGATAGTTATTATTTCTTAAAAAATACGCTTTTTGGTTTTGACAATGGGAATTAATATTAAATTAATAAATGAAACTTCTATGTTATGAATTTATTAAAATAGAATTCATTTTTGAATTCAGAATATCAAAATTATCTTAGGGTAAATTTTTGGTATTTTTTTGAAAACAATCAATTTTTGATTAATAGTAAAAACACATTGAGTTATTATTTAAAACTGATTATTTATTTAAATAATTAATTATTTTATTTAAATTTATTTTAGTTCAAAATATATACATAATACCTATATATGTTCAATGTAATTCATTGGAGTCATTATGTAATAATATTAGATATATAAAATTTTATTGAACCTTTCACCGTCTTTTAGCCACCTCCTAGGAGCATTTGCAAATTTACCTAAGAATTAATTTTTCCGCTTCTGTGAGTTGAATTTAAAAAATCAGATAGAAATGGTTGATATCATTAAGTAAAATGTGGTTCAATAAGATAAAAATAATTTTTGGTGAATAGTAACTTTTTTACTTTTATTTAGCACCGTTAAAATTAAATAGGGTAATTTAGGGTAAAAATGATCTTATTATTACCCTAACACATGTCTTAATTCTATTGGATATGTATAATTAGTCCAAAAAAACCTTATAAATAAAATATGAACCTCTTTGGTCCACTTGGATAAGATTAGGACATTAATTATTATTTCATTTAAAGAAGAGTTAAAAGAGTAAAAATCAATGTTTAATAACTAAAACATTTTTAATATAGGGTTATACATAAGATAAATTCGACTATAAATATTAATTCGAAATATAAAAATATTTCCTACATAATGGAATTTTATTTATAATTTTTAGACATTAAATAATTAAATTTATTTATGACACAATGATGATGCAATAATTACCGTATTAATGAAAGATTAAAATAATTAACATTATAAATATCCAAATAAATGTAATTTTAGACTTTTTATAAATTTAAATAGTTTTATAGGTTAATATGACATATTAGGGTTGGTTAGATGAGTTTTTTTGAAGTAATAATGCTGTTATGAATTTATAAAAAACAAAATACCAAATAGTGTCAAAATTGACATAAAAGAGTTTTTAAAACAAATATTATATTTTTAATTGATATTCTATTCCTAGAAATCAAAGGTTCATCCAAAAGACTAATATAATGATAGTTGTATCATTAATGAACCTCTTGGGGTTCTCTTGGAAGTATATAGTATGTTTATTAACCATATAATATAAAAATACAAAGAGACATGGTAAATGCCAAACTATTAAACTAAGAGTTAAATCTAAAGGTTAAGATTAATATGGTGACCTAAACCTATCTAAAACCTATTTTTTGAGAGTTTTTCGACCCATACACACCTTAGACTTTAAATAATTCATTTTGGAGAGATTAGAAACCAAAAATTATTTTATTATAAAATAATATTTCAATCTTTTCCTAAGGTGCCCCTCACCGCTATTAAAAAGGGCACTTCCCCTTCTCTCAAATTCACACCTTAAAAGCTATTTGGCTCGGACAAAACCTACCCAAATACCATCTAAACTACCCTAAATTAATCTTGGAGGCCTTAAATTTTTCATAAATCCAACCTATGGATTCTTTTTGATCAAGTCAAAAGGAAGAACTCAAAGAAGAGGTAAATATTTCATAACCTCTTTCATGTTCTTTTCTTCTTCCACTTCCTCTTTCACTATTGTTTCCATTATAAAATAATAACTCCAGTATATTCTATATAATATTATGTTATTATAAATATTTTACAACCATATTCATTATTTTATCCATCCTATGAATGAAATGTCACCATACGTGCGTACGTACAGATTGCCGTCTCCACGTCATGGTGTAGTTGTTATTCAATACATTACTATTTGGATGGGTATAATAATGATGTATAATTGATGTAAATAATAAATATAACATGTTAATTATTCTTTATATATGATATAACATCTATTTATATATGATTTTAAATCAAAATAATGATATTATCGCACATGCAGACGTACGGATTACCGTCCCCACAACGCGATGAGATTAATTTCCATGTTCACCATTAAACGATGAATATAAAAATACATATTATTATTAAGTATATAATATATGACATGAAGATGATACTAGAGATATAAATATGTATTTATGTATGTTTTTATGAATGTATGTACATACATTGATCTTATTCACTTACTTCTGTTGAATACGATATGAAAACGGAAACAACATTTATGCGTATGTACGACCAACCGTCTCCATAAAAAGTGCCTTCTATTTCATATATACATCTATTATAAATATTTATATTCATAATATATATGATATATAAATCAAGTAATATATTTTTGAATAATTTAAATCATGATCTAAATTATACGATCAAGAATAACAAGTTAAAACTCACACGATAAAGAAAACGATTATTACCCAAAATGTAAATTTAACCTGGAAATAATTATTAAATGGGTAGTATAAAGTCATATATTAATGATGTATGATATAATAAATATGAATATGGTTCTGGTATAATCTAATAACATACAATAGTCATTATAAAAGAGGTTAAACGTACCCTCGACCAAAGGAAAGTTCAAGGTAAGGGGTTTCTTATCTTACTTTTAATTCTGTGAGATTTCCATTGTTCACCACTTATTTATTGCATGTGGTGTATTGTGTACTGCCATTTGATATATATTATCACGATTCTCTTTATATTAATGAAATTCTGTGATTCATTTGGTGTTTATTGAATATTTTTCATATGACTCGATTGATTACAACGAGGTAAGGGTTATTTACTCAATCTCATTATTATCCGAGGTTTTTTATGTGTAAGTATTTACTGGGAAATATTTATCATGGATACACATATTTCGAAAAAATGTATTCAAAATGAATCTTTTAAGGTTTTGATGTGAGGGTCTATTTAACTAGATCTTCATTTTAAATGTTTTAAAGATTTATCTTTTTAAATCCTTTTAATTAATGTCTATGTTTTCAAAATGATTTTAAGGGTTTATTTATATATACAAGAATTTTTTGAAATGATAATTATTTTCAAAAGTTTCAAAGTGGTATGGGACACTTTTATTCTAAAGTCCCTTCTAAATTACTTTATTTATAAATGTGTGACTTTTAAATGATTTTAAAAAAGGGATATTTCTCTCAAAAAGTTTTACTCATCATTTTCAACTATGTTAGCATCCTTTACTGAAAATTATTTTTGATTGAGGCTGATTTCTTATAATACAATATTCAATATTGTATTGAATGAGTTATGATATGTTTTACTATGGATGTTCTATTTTTATACCATTAATGGTTTATGGTTAATGTATTGACATTTTTTATGCTAGTTTTAATAGGAATATTTATGTTATGTTTCAACTTTTCATATGAGGAATGTCATGGACTTAGTATATGATGGGTGGAGCCCATTGTAGCTCCTCGATGCATCGGTAGGTATCATGAGACAAACTAGTGTCTCGGCACAAGGCCTTGACATGAATTTTATTTGTAGTCTTAGCACAAGGCCTTGACTATGCGATAATGATGTCCGACATTAGGCATTCCTTCATTTTGAAATTAGTTATTACGTGTGATTATTCGACTTGTAGAATATACATGTGCTTGTTTATATTGTGATGTTTGATTTATTTTTTTCCATAATATGTTAAATATTATGTTTAAAAATGATGTTGTTTTTATTACACATCTTGCCTTAAAAATTTATAGCTTCGGGTAAATTATTTACCCTTTCTGAGCATCTGAGCTCACCAATTTCTATGTTTTATTTTTCCCAGGATCCCAAAAAGTATATTATGACTGACCTGTAGGGATAGTATATGTGATCTTAGTGTTATCTATGGAAACAATGTTGATGTAGTTTTCAATTTTATGATGTAATGTAAATCTTATGAATGTATCTATAACTTCCAATGCTACTAAACTAATAGGTCTTTCGAGACATGATATTTTGTGATCATGCCAATGTATTAACATAATGCATCGACTCTGGGTAACTGGGGTCGGGGTGTTATAGTTGGTATTAGAGAAAGTTTAGTACAAAGCTTGGAAACTATATTTACGTAAACTCTAATTAGAGAACATAGACCTAAGATAGTCTTTTAGGATTATTATAGAAGAACTTTCAAGAATTTTGGTATTGTTGAGATTTTGCGAGTTTTCCAAGAAATACATCTCGATCTGGATACGAGCAGGTAGAGGCGGCTCTGGCACAAATGTACCTAGGGGTAAAACTCGAAAACACCGCTTTGATCTAGACTCGAATGAAAATTGGTGCATGACAACGAGCCTTGATGCACTCTTGGTTACGAAACTCCTAGGGGATATGCTTAGGATAATTCACATTTTCATTATGAGTCATTATGAAGGATTTAGGAGTAAATACATTCTCAAATAATACATTTTATGATTATAGATTATATGCATAATATTTTCAATTTACGTTAGGTATTTCACAAGTTTGGAATTATGAATTGTGATTCATAAACTAACCTAGTGTATGCCATTATTTAGAAATGGACCCTAGTAGAAGGAATGAGACCTCCAACAATATGCATGATCCAAAGAGTAAGCTGGATCATATCTTTTATTGTATTAAGCCAAAATTTAGAAATGGAATAGTCTCCTACGTATTATAATCATATTATGAAATAGTATCATGTGTTAATAAGATAAGTAAAGAATTATTTATGTCCTATGGATTTGAAGGGAATCAAGAGAAGAAAAGGATGGAAGAGAGAAAGATAGATAAAGGGAAAAGGGGAAAGAAGTATTTTTTCATATGTGACAAATGTGGAAATAATCACCTTGGTTAATTCATGAAGATAATGGGAGTTTGTTATAAGTGTGGAGAAAAAGGACACCAAGTATGTGATTCAAGGGTAAGAAAAATGTTTCAAATCTAAAATTCTTCATCTGCAAGGAGTAGAGACACTACGCGAATAAATGTCCCAATCATCAGAGTATACCACAAATGATGTATTGGATAATAATCAAGTTATGATACTACCTCAAATGAAGAGTAATGACTAGTGTTCCTATGTTTTTATTATATAATTATTTCATTTAAGTGTTGTATCAACATTATACTTGTTATATAATTTATGGAGATAAATAAGGATTGTATTGTAGTACTATTTTATTGAGGGTTTTATATTATATGTTTCTAAGAAAAGTGACATAATAGTAAGCTATTATTTTTGGAAAATACATGGTTGAAGGAAGTTTAATCCTCAATATGGTCCTGACAACGAGGTAGTGATTTTGGAATAAGAGTTGGTTGATTTGGATACATTATATTGGATATTCTTGACTTCCTTGGAACTGATTAATAATTTTTTTTATTTCATCATTGTTGTAATATTCAAAATTTTGGATATAAGGAATATATCTAGTATTTTATAAAGTAATAAGGGAGAATGAATGTAATTAATAAGGTTTTATGGTAATTCGGGATGTTGTAGTGTTTTAAAAAATACATGATGAAAGTGTTCACATGTTATTACGTGGAAAAATGGATCTTCATTTTGTTTACCTTATAAATTTTGGACTGCGAGCTTGGGAAGAAGTATTTTAGATAAGTATAGTTTGATATTATTTTTGGATTTCTATAGAAAGGAAAACCCAGAGGTCGGGCGGCAACCCGTCACATCTGGAAAGGCTGCGAGACTTGAACCCACAACTGAAGGGTGACAAGGGTTTATCACATACCACTGGCCCACGTGATGTCCAGGATTGAATAATGTAGTTTTTTAAAAGGACTGGTAGATGAATTATAAATTCATTTTTTTGGAACCCTATATGAATAGGATTTAATATAATATTTTTTTAAGTTCTATTATCGTTTTGAGTGAAAAATGAGTTTTTGGTAGAAATTAGTTAATGGATGGAACTCTTCTTGTCAAGTATATATTTTTTCTTCTCTTATTCTATGAATAAATTAATTCTTAAACATTAGGTAATGTATTTCAAACTAAAAATGTTTTATCCTAATATCTTATATTTTGTTGAACTGATGATATTTTGAATCATCGTAGATTGATTGCTTTGAGGCCCTCAATTATACAATTGTTTCTGAATGATGACCTTAATAACTCCCTATAAATATTTACATTTTCCCTCAAATTATGTGTCTCCAATTTCAACCAATGTTATCCTAATGGAGATCATAATTTGGGGGTGACCCTTTCATTTCCCTTTTCCTCTTATTAAGAATAAATTTTATTAACCAAATTTCAGATGTGAGTTTTCTGAAAAAGGTATTTTCTATTCTCAACCTTTTAATTTCGAAGAATAGTTTGAAATTGGGAGGACACGATTTATTGAAGGAGGTAAGAATGTAGAACCCCAAGATTTCATATTATACTATTTCTTCAATGTAATTCAATAACATTCACTACACACAACATCGAGTTCAAGCGCACCACGACTTACCAAACTAGCTGTTCCAAAGAGGATATGTATAGTATTAACTAAATATTGAACTTTATATATTCCTTATAATTTTAGAATCCATATTATGAGTTTATTAGACATAATTTAAGAACTAATTCATTTTTTTAGATAAAAGAAGTATTTTTCAAAAAAAATGCACTTTTACCGCCATTTAATGGTGAACCATTGTTAAATCCAATATTTGAAACTTTTATCTATTCGATTTAACAAAATAAACTTCTTATTTAGAATCGATACATATGAATTTAGTTTCAATAAATTTTTGGTGTTTTTCTGATAACATTCGTATTTGGGTGAATAGTGAAAAATACTATATTTTAACTGAAAAAAACTTTTTTAATAAAAATAATTTATAGTGTTAAATTATAAATTTTAATGGTTTGGAAGTATAAAAAGATTATATTTTTACCATTTAATACAATGCTGGTCATTTTATGTAATTTCACTTTGAAATTGGACATAAACAAGTGTCAATATTTTGAATGTTATTATATTTTAAAAAATACACCTTTTGGTTTTGAAAACAAGAATTAATATTAAATTAATAAATGCTACTTCTATGTTATGAATTTGGTAAAATAAAATTCATTTTTGAATTCATAATATCAAAATTATCTTAGGGTGAATTTTTTGTATTTTTCTGAAAAATTTCAATTTTTGATGATAGTGAAAAAACACTGAGTTATTAGTTAAAACCGAATTTTTTTAATAATCAATTATTTTATTTAAATTTATTTTAGGTAAAAATGGATAAATAATACCTATATATGTTCAATTTAATTCATTGGAGTCATTTTTGTAAAAATATTAGATATATACAATTTTATTGGACTTTTCACCGTCTTTTACCCACCTCATAGAATCATTTGCAAATTTATAGAAAACTTAATTTTAAAGCTTATGTGAGTTGAATTTCAAAAATCCGTGATGGATGGTTGATATCAGTAAGTAAAATGTGGTTCAATAAGATGAAAATAATTTTTGGTGAATAGTAACTTTTACTTTCATTTACCACGGTTAAAAGTAAATAGGGTAATTAAGGGTAAAAATGATATTATTATTACCCGAACACATGTCCTAATTATATTGGATATATATAATTAGACCAAAAAAACCTTAGGAATAAAATATGAACCTCTTTTTTCCTCTTAGATTAGATTAGGACATTTATTATTATTTCATTTAAAGAAGAGTTAGAAGAGTTAAAATCAAAGTTTAATAACTAAATTTTTTTAATATATGGGTCTACATAAGATAAATTCAACTATGAATATTCATTAGAAAAATAAAAATATTTTCTATATAATGGTATTTTATTTATAATTTTTAGACATTAAATAATTAAATTTATTTATGACCCAATGATGATGCAATAATTACCGTATTAATGAAAGATTAAAATAATTGACATTATAAATATCCAAATAAATGTAATTTGATACTTTTTATGAATTCCACTAATTTTATAGGTTAATATGAAATATTAGGGTTGGTTAGATGAATTTGTTTGAAGTAATAATGCTATTATGAATTTAGCGAAAACAAAATACCAAAGAGTGTCAAAATTGACATAAGAGTTTTTAAAACAAATAATATATTTTTAATTGATATTCTATTCCTAAAAATCTAAGGTTCGGCCAAAATACTTATATAATGATAGGTGTATCATTAATGAACCACTTGGGGTTCTCTTTTAAGTATATAGTAATTTCATTAACCATATAATATAAAAATACAAAGAGACATGGTAAATGTCAAACTATTTAACTAAGAGTTAAATCTAAATGTTAAGGTTAATATGGTGACCTAAACCAATATAAAACCTATTGGTTGAGAGGTTTTAGAATCATACCCACCTTATCTATTAAATAATTCATTTTTGAGCCATTAGAAACCAAAAATTATTTAATTATAAAATAATATTTCAATATTTTCCTAAGGTTCCCCTCACCCCTCTTATAAAAGGGAACTTCCCATTCTCTCAAATTCACACCTCCAAAGCCATTTGGATTGTCCAACCCCTGCCCAAATACCACCTAAATTATACTCCCTTAATCTTAGAGGCCTTCCTTTGGTCATAAAGGCAACTTAAGGAGCCCTTTTGATCAATTCAACAGAAAGAACCCAACGAAGAGGTAAATATTTCATAACCTCTTTCAAGATCTTTTCTTCTTCCACTTCCTATTTCATTGTTGTCTTCATTATAAAATAATAACTCCAGCATATTCTATATACTATTATGTCATTATAAATATGGTACAACCATATTCAATATTTTATCCATCCTATGAATGACATGTCACCATACGTGCGTACGTACGGATTACCGTCTCCATGTCGTGGTGTAGTTGTTATTCAATACATTATTATTTGGATGGCTATAATAATGATGTATAATTGATGTAAATAATAAATATAACATTTTAATGATTCTGTATATATGATATAACATCTATTTACATATGATTTTAAATCAAAATATTGATATTATTTCTTGTGCGTACGTACGGATTACCGTCTCCACAACGCGATGAGATTCATTTCCATGTTCACCATTCAACGCTGATTATAAAAATATATATTTTTAATAAGTAAGTAATGTGTGACATAATGATGATACTGGAGATATATATATATATATATATGTGTGTGTGTGTGTGTTTGTGAGTATATATGTATGTACTTACATATATCTTATTCACTTACTTCCGTTCAATATGATATGAAAACAGAAACAACATTTATGCATACGTAAGACATACCATCTCCATAAACAGTGCCATCCATTTCATATATAAATATATTATAAATATTTATATTCTAAATTTATATGATATATTAATCAAGTATTATATTATGGAATCATTTAAATCACGATCTAAATGATACTATCAAGAATAACAAGTTAAAACACATACGATAAGGAAAACGATTATTACCATAAATGTTAATTTAACATGGAAATCATTATTAAATGGGCAGTATAAAGTCATAAATAAATCATGTATGAAATAATAAATATGAATATGGTTCCGGTATAATCTAATAACATAAAATGGTCATTATACATAAGTTTAAACGTACCCTCAACCAAAAGAAACAGCAGGGTAAGGGGTTTCTTATCTCACTTTTAATTATGTGTGATTTCCATTGTTCACCACGTATTTATTACATGTGTTGTACTGTGTACTTCCATTTGATATATATTACCATGATTCTATTTATATTTATGATATTTTGTGATTCATTTGGTGATTATAGACTATTTTTAATATGAATTTATTGATTACAACGAGGTAAGGGTTATTTCCTCAATCTCATTATTATCCGAGGTTGTTTATGTGTAAGTATTTACTAGGACATATTTATAATCGATACACATATTTTATTTTATTTTTCAAAATGAATCTTTTATGGTTTTATGTGAGGGTATATTTAACTAGATCATCATTTTAAATGTTCTAATAATTTATCTTTTTAAATCCTTTTAATTAATGTCCATGTTTTCAAAATGATTTAAGGTTTTATTTATATAGACAAGAATGTGTTGAAATGATAATTATTTTCAAAAGTTTGAAATTGGTATGTGAAACTATGATTAAAAAATATCTTTTAAATTACTTTATTTATAAATTTGTGAATTTTAAATTATTTTACAAAAGGGGTATTTCTCTCAAAAAGTTTTACTTGTCATTTTATACTATGTCAGCATACTTTACTGGAAATTATTTTTGATTGAGGTTGATTTATTATAATTCAATCTTCCATATTGTATTAAATGAGTTATGATATTTTTGATTTTGGATGTTCTATTATTATACCATTCTGGGTTTATGGTTAATGTATTGACATTTCATTTTCTAGTTTTAATACGAATGTTTATGTTATGTTTCAACTTTTCATATGAGGAATACAATGGAATTAGTATGTGATTGGTGGAGCCCTCTATAGCTACTTGATGCATCGGTATGTATCATGAGACAAACTAGTGTCTTGGAACAAGTCCTTGACAAAAAATTTATTTGTAGTCTTGGCACAAGGCCTTGACTATGTCGTAATGATGTCCGACGTTAGGCATTCCCTCATTATGAAATTAGATATAACATTTGATTATTCATCTAGTAGAATATCCATGTGCTTGTTTATATGGTGATGTTTAATTTATTTTTTCCATATTATGATCAAGATTATGTTTAAAAAGGATTTTATTTTTATTACACATCTTTCCATAAAATTTTATAGCTTCTGCTAAATTATTTACCCTTATTGAGCATCTGAGCTCACCCATTTCTATGTTTTATTTTTCCTAGGTTCCCAAGAATTATATTACAACTGATTTTCAGGGATAGTCTATGGGATCTTAGTGTTGTCTATGGAAACATTATTTTTGTAGTTTTCCATTTTATGATGTAATGGAAACCTTTTTAATGTATCCAGTACTTCCAAGGCTACTAAACTAACCGGTCTTTCGAGACTTGATCTTTTGTGATCATTCCAATATATTAAAAAAAAAGCACCGACTAAGGGTAAATGGGGTCGGGGCATTACAAATTTATTTTGACGAATTAATCAGTTTTTCAAAAAAATTATATTTTTGTAAAATATTATTATGAAGTAATGTTTATAAAATATAATTGATGTTATAATTTTTATAAAGTCAAATCAAATTTATATATGGTTTTGTAAACTATTATTGTCAAAAACCAAGCATTTCTAAATAAATGTTAATTATTATTATAAATTGAAAATACACATTTTTTTTTGAAAAAATGAATATTAGTTTTTTATTAATAACATAGAAATTATCCAATAGTTATTTTTTCATTATTTTTTGTGAGAGTGAAATTTTTAGGAAAAAATTGAATACTGTTTAAATATATATTGTGTATTATGACATCATAATCACCCAAAATTGATGTAACAAATTCAATAAATGGGTTAAAATAAAAAATAAATGTTTTCCTTTTAAAATAATTTTATTTTAAGAATATTTTATAATATTTACAAATCCTTTGTGAATCCTCGAATATAATTAAAATATTTTATGGTTTGGAAATTATTTCTTTAAGAGTATGACTAATTTCCATATTAGAAAGGGTATTGTTTTAATAATTTATGCCCTTGAAAATTTAAAATAATTAATACCACTACCATATGGAATAATCCATTTGAAAAATTATGATGGTATTTAGTTCTGGTTATTTTACTATATAGATTCAAAAACCTATGTTTGAGAAATAATAATGAAATACCAACTCATTTCCTATATAATCCCATCAAATATTCCATTTATCTTCACTAAATATCCTTGAATCACTTCCATAATCTACCCTACCTTCTCTAGAGTCCTCCCAAGGTTCCCCAACGTCTCAATAAACTCTGACTATTCATTTGGTCACAGACTCATGTAACAGATTCTCGCCTTTTTATCTTTATTCAAGTTTATTTATTATCTTATGCCACAAATTTCTAATTACTAATATTGGGATATGTATTTCCATTTCCCTATTACTTACCATTTTATTTAAAAATTATTAGATACCCATTTCTCGCTCATAAAATAATTTTACAAATTTTTAAGTGACATTGTTATGCTATAGAAATTTCACCACAATTTTCCATGCCGAAAAAATTGTGTAGTGAATACCATAACAATTTCCTATCAAGGGTATTCACCTTTATAAATTATTACATATTTTAATTGTAAAATACATGTATGTATTCTACAGTCTATTATCTTTTAATAGAATATTTTGATGAGTGAATCGATGTTGTGTTATCTATGTGGTACACTGAAGCATGAGAATAAAATGAATGTTATGGGAGTGAAGAAAAATATATAGCACTCCAATTCATTGGGTAATGATTAGTCTCATGAGAATTGATTTTGGTACAAAGGGTAAACCTAATTTCTTTATGAAACTTTTTTGCATCATGATCTCTTAGCAGTTATCCTTGACCTATGTTTATGATGTAGTTTTTTAAGTTGTTGCCACATTTCCCATGATTCCTTTATGATTATCATGTTATATAATGTCTCATTATACAAGTTGATGACTCTTTATCCTTTTTGATGTTACTATTGTGCAACATGTATTACAATATTCATCTTATGACATATTTATTCCCTTAATGGGATGTATAGATCACCTATTTCTTATGTATGTCATAGTTTATCCTATGATTTTTTATGTTCGATGGAATAATATGATCATGTTAATGAAGTTTTCAATAAATAAGATGTATTCCCCAGTTTATGGTTTTATGTAATGTACCTAATTCCCAAAGACACTAGACTTATCGATCTTATGGGTTGTATTAAGAGTAATTTTTTGTAGTAAATCATGTATTAATGTGAAATAAAGCTGAGATTTGTTATACACTGATGATCATGAACACGATTTGGGACATGCAACATACCTTCTTAAAGATAAAGAAAATATATTCAATATGGTATATGAAATATGTTATTAAAGAACTCTTTTAGTATGTTATTTGGGATGCTATGTTCAATAGGAGCTAAGATCATCAGAAATCAAAGGATTTTTTATTTAGCATTGTCTAACCAACACTATTTTTAATAGTTGTTAAGTTATCAATGGATGTTTAGTAATCACATTTGAATTTTGTTTCTTTTTATTAAATATTCATGAAATAATTTTATATTAGAAATAATTAATGTTATTTATATTTTTATCATTTTATGTTATAATAGAGATTTGTTGGTTTTACAGTGAAAATTGAATTTCATTCCATATTGCATGTTCATAATTACTGGCGCACATGCTATGCATGGATAATATATTACTCAAACCAAAAAATCCATCATATTTTCAATGGATGGAGTCATGTCTGTATACCACTCATACTTTTCCATGCTTTATTTCAAAACCTTATGTTTTATAATTTTTTATTTCATCATGATTCTATTCTTGAACAATTATTATTTTTCTTTATTTTTAGATGATTTAAGGGATTTTTATAATGTATTGAAATAAATTATTGAAATTATATTATATTTTATTTATTTTAAAAAATGAGAAACATATTAATCGAGATTTTAATTCATATTTTTATAGATATATTCTACTCAAAAAAATCTATTTAATCATAGAGATGGATTTAAAGATGATTTTCTTTAGGAAAATCCTTGTTTTGTTCCCAATATTATCAAATCATTAACTAATACTATAGATAATTTTACTAGATAATATGATTGGGATATATCTTGATTAATACATCATTATAATAAGTTCACTAAGATAAATTAGACTAAATTCTATTGTGATAAAATTCCATAAGGAAGTTGTGAAGCGACTAGAGAAAATTAAATGAGACTATGGATTCCACTAAACCCTAAATAATTATGTAGTAATGTAATATCTCTTTATAGATACTTATATATTTATATATTATAATGTCTAAAAAATATTTTAACAGTTAGTTGTTAATGAGAAACTATATAAAGATCTCAGCTGGAATGGTTTCAAGGAACTATTCGACTAATTGTTTTATCTAAAATCATTGAATATTGATAAGGATAGTGATTTCTTAGATCCTCAAGTATGGAATCACTTATTGATAGAATATATATTGATCTAGTTTGGTTTTACACAATCTTATTTAAAATGAATTCTTTAAGGATCTTAAATTTATAATTTTTGTGTGACGTAGTATTATATCTAATTTTTTTTCTTTCCTGATAGAAAAAATATGCTAATGTGGTTAATAAACAAGTAATTATTGAAAATAAGATTCACAGATGAATGGAATGGGGTATTCTTCAATTATTTATAGTGGTAGTAGTTTTACTTATTCAAGTAAGAATAAAAAACATGATATAGTTATAATGAAATGTGGGGTAAGTTTTAAATGATAATTTTATATCATTCATTTGGAATTATCCTAGAATAAATCAATAGTATGATATTTGTTTCATAAGAAATAACGTGTATGAAAAAAATTTCAATAATCCCTAATGATGTTCCATTGGTGGAGAAAATTAGGATAATTATAGAGCTTTTATAATCAACCTATTTAAAATGTTAGTATGACTAGTTTTACCACTTTGAATTGTTATAAAATATATTATTATACCCACAAGGAAATTGATATTCATTTTAAGAGGAGATGATAATCAGGTGAACCATTATGAGGGAAATGTCTGATGTAGAGTTTCTTATGACTTGGTGGAAGATATTTAGGTAAACCCAAATTTGGGTGGTTATATTATTTGAAGAATAAACCAATAGAATTAGAACCTAGACTAGTTAATGTTTGAGGTATGGTGTTTAAAACCTATTATAGTTTTGGATTTGTTTTATATTAGTGGCCCACATTGTTTATTATCCTTAGAAGTTATTTTCAATTGTTTTATTTAACTAATATTATCTCTTAAGAAATGAATATCATGATTTTTTATGAAAAAATTAGGAATACATTTTAAAATTTTCTTCACTTCATGTGGTGATCTATGATGTTGATGTTTTATAAGACTTTATTTTCCTTGATTTAATGGTTTTTTATATCATCCTAGGTATATATTAGATGGTATATTTGAATGATTTTCTTTATTTTTATCACTAGAATGTTGTGTTTCTCTCTCTTGGTAGAAATATCACGTATTCTAGAGTGATTGGGGTCTACAATTATATAGATTAAGTTCTATTCATCTAGATATTAATACCATCACTTTTTGAGAATTATGTTTACTATTAGATACTGTTGAAAAAACTATAGGAATTAAAGTCCACATTATAGTGGTATGATACATATCCTTATATCCTAATTATTTCTTCAGGACTTTTTAATATAGGTAAGTCAAGTCATGCATTAAATTTCTTTGATGATTTACGTATCAAATATTTTATTTTTAATGGATTTGTCTGATTTGATAGAGTTAAAAATTAAAATTTATTATTATGAGACTATATTTTTTATTTTATTGAATTTATCATCACAGGAAGATTTTATTCTCTTTAAAAATAAGGTAACCATGTACCTTCACTCACTCATGGATTAATAAAATCTATATTAGGTGACTATAAACATTAAATCACCATTTAGTTTGATATATTAGATCATTGATTAGACCATATGAGTAATATGGTTTTCTAAAATTATTTTTAGGATTGGATATCACTGGTTGGGGTTAAAAGAGGATGATGTTTCTTAGATCAATTTCAGAAATATATATATGAATTATAAATATCTTTTTATTCCCTTTCATAAAAATTATGAATTTATTTTCATAGCGCCGATGTAAAATATCTTTCATATAAATCTCAACACATTATTCATATTTTTATACAATATATATTGGTTCATTCTACATTTATATAAGTTAATAATCCTTAAATTGGAATTGATTTCGGTTACCAGGAAAAGTTATCACCTGCATAAAATTATTTAAAAACAATTTTTTATTTAGATTGTAAATTTCATGTTTTATATAGTTTCTGATAATGTTTTGTTAATGTATACTAGAAAAATTTAGTTTTGATGTCATATAAAATCCCCCAAAATGTTTCTAAAATAAAATGATTCTTGTATTTGGAAGGACACTATAGGTAATTGGATATTTATATCTTAAAGTTGACATCTCCAATGATATATTTTATAAGAAAGGTGGTCAATTTTGAATAAATCATTGAATTTAAAAAATTAGTTGATGAACTAAAGAAAATGCTTTACTCAACTTCCATGATGATTCTTCATGATACATGTAATGGTTACACCATTTATTGTTATGCCTTAGGTGTGAATTTTAGATTTCTTAATAAAAAAATGACAACTCGGTAGTATATAGTTCAGGAAAGTTATTCCCAAAAGGGAATAATTCCCTCCCCAAAACGTTGAGTTTATAGTGGTGATTCATGAATTGAGATAATGGTGAAGTTACATATTTAAGATGAAATTAAAATTATATATATAAATTATAAAGTAATAATTCCTCTAGAAATATTTAAACCTTTGGTGGAGACAACAAGAAGAGTACTTACAAAAAATTGATTTGGATCGGGATTACACCTCTTGTAATAGTAATATAGTCACTGATTCTCTTAATAAGGAACTTCCTATGAAATAATTAAAATAACCTTGGGAATAATGATAGTTGATAAATATTTTCTCATAATTTAACATGGATATAAAAACAATAAAGGAATTTTAAGTTTTTTTCTAATTCTTAAATCAGGAATTCCTCAATTTATATGATTAAATTTGAAAATGAATTATATTTTCAATAATTTTTGATTATTAGAGTTTTAAATGGTTTCATTACCCTTGAAAATAGGTGATAGTTAAGAATCAGAGGCCACAATGTTTTTTGTAACCTATTTCCAGAAATTTATGGAAGTAAGATGACATATCCATGTATTTTAGTATTGTATTAGCTTAATCCATCAATAAAGGATTGATATACAGTTAATTATCAATTTATTCACTAACTTATCCCTTTTATATCTCTTTAAAGAATGCATTAGAGTGGGAGATCTTGGAAATAATTAAATACTTGAAATTTTAATGTTATATGTATTGAATTTTTCTATTAGGTCTAACTAATATCCCATATTTACTTATCAATTATTTAATAGCCTTAAAATAGTTAAGGCAACCCAATTAAATATTTACATGATATATCATCCATTGAATGATGGTTAGATAGATAGAGTAGGTTGGATTATTTAATATGTGTTATGTGATTGTATTCATAATTTTGGAGTTTTATGAGGGAGTTATTTATCATTGATTTAGTTCACATATAAAAATATATATCTTTTATAGATCAAAATATATTTATTTGAATCTATTTATGGTTGGATAATCTAGTTCCCTCTATATTGGATTAATGAGGGAGAATATTTTTTATTTTAATATAAAGGATTCTTTTGATTTTGAAATTATTGGTGATAAATCATTATCGACGAAATCTTTCATGGATTGACATCTTCAACCCCTGAAAATTGAATTTATCTGTTAGGTTTTTATCAATTTCCACCCTCAACTAATACATTAGATATTAGGGATGTTTGGTATGATTATGAGGTGATATTTTAATCATTTTAGGTCTTATAATGTCTTAGAATACTCAAATATAATCTTGATTTATATCCCCTATTGACATTGATTCATAATAGATTTCACGTATCCTAATTGATGAAGTATTATCCTGATCCCCTAGGTACTATATTTTTTTGGAAATATCTAGAATTTGATAAAGTTTATTCTTTAATAGGGTATCCTATTTATATCCATGATAATAAAATTATTGTGTTTTGGTATAATTTGATCTCTCAAATTTATGTTCTATGAATGATAGAAAAGGTTAACAATAAGACATAAAAAAATTAATCCATGATGAGGGACCAATTGGATTATATTTTATATATAAAAGATAACTTGTGAATTTATTAGGGTATAAGGTTATTTGATGAAGAGAATTGTGAGACTGATAATTCCACCAATACTTATTCATTTTTGTTATTATTTATTTTATAGAGTTTTATTGAGTTCAGGTCCAAAAATTTAAAATTTAATAAAAAAATTATAATGAATGGTTGATATAAACCATCTCAAGGACCATGAAATGTGGAAATATTGACCCAATTAAATTATAATGAACATATTCAAAGTTCTGAACATTGCGTAGTCATGCTATGATTTTTTTAAGAAAATGAAAATTTTATAATTTCGAAAATCTAATCTATATATTTATCCAAGAATTTCCTTCAAAGGAATTTTAAAGATGGTGTAGGGTGTTTTTTAGTTGGTTAGTAACTTATAAATTTTTTAGTACGAGAAATTTGGATAATTATTGTGTGATCCGTAGTGGAGATCAATGCTGAGGTCCCCCCTTTCCACTATATTTTATTCCCCTTTATTATTTCTCTTATAATAAATGGACATGGTGACCGAAATCCGTGGTTATTAAATATCTAAAAATTATGGGTTTTGATATCTTGGGATATAGAAGTATTTTATGTCCTTGATCTTATCTTATTTTAGGAATTATGTCATTGAGACATTCCTATGGTCTTTAGTTCTATCCCTTTACATTCACTAGGAAAGCCACCCATTCTTGGTTCTCTATAAAATTAATTCTTTGAATCTAAAATATTTATTTTATTTTTTTAATTATTTAAATGAGCATATAGTTATTATTGATGAAATATATATGTTTGTAAAAATACCTAATCAAACTCATGAACATTCCACTGCTAATGTATTTAAATGCCTATAGATGTGTGATTGATTCCTGATTTGTTTTTATTATTATTATGGAATGTAATTAATCCCATGTTGTTGATAATTTGTATTATTGATGTTTCTTGATTTTAAGTGTGGATTATTGATTAACATGGGTTGTTCTTTGAGTGACTATTTGAAGGTTAACCATGTGACATAATATTAATGGATTTATTTATATCGATTGTTAATTTATTCTCCATATAGGCAATAATTATTTGGGTTATAACAACATTGATCTGGTTTACATCTTATGTGGAAAAAATATGTCACTAAATACCTAAGGAACACCTCTAGGTATATCGTAGGTAGATGGAAAGTATAATGGGTGGATATATAACAAGTGGAAAGACTATAATCGTAGGTAAATATAACCATCAATGCACATAATAATTAACATCAAGAAATATTAATCCTAATTTTATTGCATTATAATGATAGAAATAATTTCTAGACACCAGTACAAATAGATAAAATATATCACGAAATATTTAAATGAACTATGGTATATTTCATGAAATTCAGACAGGCATAGGTAGGATCTCCTTTGGGAATATCATTTACAATTGGGTCCAAAATGTGAACAAAAGCAATGGAGTCATCCACCAACTGGTCTTGAGATATGACCACATCCAAAACCCCACTCTATGAAATATCTACAAGGTGATTCATCCATATAAGAAGGTCCCTTTCCCTTAACTGCATTACAATATATTATGTATGTTTGGGTACTATAGTTCCTGAGAAGGGTTTGAGTAAAAATCAATAAGTGACCAGCAACGGTGTCCTTAACAAGTCTAATTAATATAAATTCTTTCTAGATAAAAAATGATAATTAAATAATTCATAGTAAATACATAACTAGATACATTATGAAGTGATCCATCCATACCATGTTTCATCACACTTAATTTATCCTGTGCTAGAATGGGATGATACATCCATTTTCTGAACAATGCTTAGGGATAAATGATGTTTCACTCCATTTATAATAGTCAACGATAATGAGTTATCACTATTGATCATCACTAGGAGAATGATATATCACCATCACTAACCAAATAGGTTAACTATCTTTATGTATCAATGGATCAGTGCAGTCACATGTGAGAGGGGGTGAATAATAGTTTTCCAATTTTTACCAAATTCTATCTATTCATTTAACCATTTTACTACTTTGGTTTTAAAACATCAATTTATACTTAAATACAAATGGATCATTTATTTTTTAACCTGGAATATTCTAATATTAAATGAAAGTAATGTTTTTAAATTTTAACATGTGTTTTTACACGGTTTGATACCTCCATGAATCATACACCTTATTGTTCTTAGGTTGTCTAAGTCACAGATTATCCACCATATATGTTTTCATCAAAGTATTGTAGGTTGTTTAATTTTCATCCTAATTCTAGGATAATCATGTTTAATAGGTGACCATTCACAATATAATACATTTGAATATTTTGTGCATCCTATAAGATCATTATACTATCATCGAACAAGATATTCATAGCATCCTTTCTTTCCTTTGAAGTAGATCCTCAACACTATACTAGCATGTCACTACATCCAAAAGATGATCTGGTCCCTCAATTTATTTCATCAATAGACTTGTAATATTCATGAACAAATATTATAGGTTGGTCTTTATATTTCTATATATATTTCTAGTTCATTAGTAAATTATTTACTACAAACTCTCAAAAGAACTTAAATATCTTCAATGTCTAGTTTTATCATATAGAAAATCTTACTAGATATCCATACTCACTTATTTTTTATATATTTCTAAATAATCTGTACCATTATGTGTTGTAGGGACTAGTTTGTTAACCTACTTATTTTTATTATTCTTCTTATTACATCTTCTATGATACTCAAATGGTATAACACTTCAGCATAGGCTTAAAAACAATTCTTCTTCTTCATCAAGAGATACTTCAAATCTCAGTTAACTCTTCTCTATCATACAAAACTTCATATCCATCTTGATTGTAGTCATTTTTTCAATATAGTAAACCCAATAGTCATACTATCACATAAATAACAATACACATGATTTACACTTTTTTGGGTGTCCTCCCACAGTTTAATAATAAGAAGTAACAGAAGATTTAAAAACCACATGCAACAGCCTGTCTCTTGATTCTATATGTCTCTTCAAAGATAATCACATGGGTGAATCCATCAATTTTGAAACTACATTAATCTAAAAAATAGTCCGCTTTTCTTTTCTATTTTTTATTTAAACTCTTGTCTTGAAATATCCCCCATCTTATTCCACAATAATCCCTCATTTTTTCTTCATCAAAAACTCTTCCACCAGTAACATGGAAAAAATATTTATGGAATATATAAAATATATATTAGTATCTCACCATGAAATGTGATACCCCTAGCTTTCTGAATGAGGGAATCTAAATGTCTCGTGGACCCAATATTTTATTAATATTTTTAGAATATTCCACATTACTCAACTTCTATATTTTCTCGCTTGAATCACATTGGATATCATGATATTTAGAATAGTTAACAAGAGGATTCAAGAAATAGAAAAAAAATGGAAGAGTTCACTAAAACATGGTACAAGATGCATTATCAATTTGAAGAACATATCAAGGATAAAAAAAATAAAAAAGTAACTGGTCTTTGTTGGAAATTATATTTGGATAATGCCTCCAATAATCTCACACTTGTATTTAATGGCTTAATGAACTTTTACCATGCATGGTGGTTTGTTGTTTATATTTGAAAGGTTTCTCAGTTTTTTTTATCAAAGGTGTATAAGAATAATAAAAAGGTAATTTTCTATACATAGTAATTAATGAATAGAAAAATAATCTATATAATACTTTATTTTTATTTTTATAAACACTATAAGTACCTCATTTCGGATTCATTATTTTCTCATAAATTAATCACAACCTCTATCTTTTATTTTCCTACATAAATATCAGTTTCTAAAAAAAAATATTTAAAAAATATATTTTTTGATTCCTTAATAAATCGTAAATGGTTTAAGCCTCATCTAAATTAATTTATTCTTTGGATCACCAATATTGAGTTTTAATTTTTGTTATTTAAGACTCACAATAGTAGATATGAGTTGTCTTGTTTATCTCCACATTAAATCTTCTTGGTCACGAACCAGGCCGGGTCGTCATCTGACCCGGCGCCCAAACCGGTATGCGACATGGCCCGAAGGGCGTTTCCGATCCCCACAGGCTGGAAACTAGTGACAGGCATCAAAATAAACTAGTTGGGAACAGTTTGGCCCATAACAAAGATAAATAAACATAAACTGAACAAGAAAATAAATAAAGAAATACTAAACTCAACAACTTGGCATCAGAAAAAGAAATAAACAAAGCAATGTGACATACCTAAGGTGACCCTGTGGATCACCACGGTATGTAAACTACACTCGCTCCCAAAAGTGATCTAATACTGAACCTGCAACTGAAATGTAAAGTAGGCATGAGCACTGAAATGCTTAGTATGAATGCCAAAATTTAACAACGTCCTATGCCCCTGCCTTTAGTAAGAAATCCAATTATGCCCGTTTGGAAATAACATATAATAAAATAATGTTTTTTCTTTCTTTTCAAATTCAAGTAATGAGTTTTCATTTTAAAGTAAGGCATTTAACTCCCACTACATTTTAAAAATAGGTTTCAAGCATTCGGTAACGTTTCAGAATGAAAAGAAACCAGTTTAGATTAAAGTATGGTTTTCCTTAACAAGAGCTCAAGTATGAAACATCTGAAAAAGAAGACACATCACAAGCGGCATGTCACAAGTGAGAACCATGGGTAATCCCTATAGGTAGCTAAAATAAGTGGGAACCTAGAGACCTCGTGCCTCGGTGAAACGTGGCTTCGAAGACCACGACCCTCAGAAAATGTGGTTTAGATGGCCACGACCCTTAGAAAATGTGGCTTAGAAGACCACAACCCTCAAACATTCATATGTTTAGTTAGTGTTTGTTGCGTCAATCCTGCTAGACAAACCGGGACAAACCACAGCCATGTCATCTAGCGTACTAGTCCTAGTCACCCACTTAGATAATCGGGTTTCCCATTGTGCTCTATTTCAAGTGGTGGTGAGTTTTCTTTATCAAGCAAACATATATGTACATAACACATTCTTTTTCTAAAACTCATTCAACATCTCACAACCTCTCCCCCTCCTTGAGAGCATTCCCCATATTTCACATCACACAATGCATAAGAATCAAATTAGGCACATGATAACACATTCAACTTAAAATATATCATTTTTCTAAAACCAAGGGGGGCGTGCCTCAAGAGAGGTTTTTATTTTTCATAAAACATTCTTAAGATTCCAAACAGGCTTAATTACATAAAGGGAACACTTTTTACCATCAACCGGACAAAAGGCCAAACACCTTTGGAAATACACCTTACCAATTCAAGACCACTTAAGAAATCAATTTTCAAGAAATGTCACTTAAGACCAACGACGTTTGAAATACATTTCAATTTCCAAAACAAAGGAATAATACTTTCTAGCAACCGCAATCATATTCCATAGCATGTGTATATAGTATAGTGTAAAACATATTTTTAAAACAATCAAGACATTATGAATTTAAAATTAAAATCATAGGCATAGGGGACCTACCTCAAACACGTCGTTATTCGTTGACGACCATCGAACTGACACATGGCGCATACACGCACATGCATTTATACATATATATATATATATATATACACTTCTAGCTACATTGCACATGTTCCTCGCGCCATGAGGGAAAATGTGCACAGAGGGCACACATATATATATGTCTTACCCTATGCATGTGCATGTAGGATACCTCGACAACTGTGGCCCAAAACTATCGTAGCGAGGTCCAGCGCAGTACACATATCATTTAATAAATTAATAGAAAAGTTTATGCAACCCTTTGAAATTAGCACCACCAAATTTACAAAAAAATAAACACACCCAAATTGTATCAAAACACCACTTAAAAATCATCTGCACGTCATAATCATGGAAAAACATGATTCACATCATTTATACTAATTAAATAAACAATTTACACCACATATAAAACATTCTAAAAAGGCATAACATGAAATAAAACAACAAAAAACCGAAAAACCTCTTTTAAGGACAAAATCACCCCACAAAAATATCCAAAAATGTTTCATACCCTTTATAAGATTTAATAAACCACTTAAAAAATTTATGAAACAACCCAAAGAAGTGTTACCAAACTTTGAACACAAACGCCCACTCAAAAACATCTTCTAAGTCCAAAAGCACACCAATGTCATACCAAGACACATCACAATAATGAAAGAGATCCAAAAAATTACAAAGGGCTCCAATTAAAACTAAATTAAACAAGGAACCAAGAGAAACCTCACCTTAGATGGTGACCGATGAATCCAGATGGACTGAAAACACAAAGCAGCAACCAACGCACTACAAGATAATTACAACGAACCTTAAAACACATAAAGACTCTAATTTAATGGGTGAAAAAACAAGCAACACAAGAAAACATTACCTTGGGACAAAGTCGACAAACTGAAACACAATGAACCGCCTCGCCTTCGGCGGCGGTTGCCGAAACATGCGCCAACAAGACCCGAGAGACCCACTTCAATCCCTAGAATAGAATTAGAACATCCAAAATCAGGTAAACCGTGACCTAGGGTTTTCAAACGAATGAAGAAAATGATAGGAAGAAGAATAATTGGCCAAATGAAGGAGAGGGATAGAGAAGGCTCACCGACGATAGCAGCGGCGGCCTATGCCTGGGATGACGATGATGACACCAGTGGGCTTGGGGGAGGAGGTCTTCGGCATGGCTGGTCTGTCAGCGAGTGAGGAGGTCAGCTCAGCAAGAGGACTATGCGCAACTGGAGAGGCGAGGGAGGGAGGCGGTGGTCACGACAGTCATAGATGGGAGAGGAGGAGGCTGGCCGGAGGTCCAAGAGGAGGGGGCGTCGATGGCGCGCAGCAGGAAGGGGGAAGGGGTGAGGCGTGACGCGAGGGTAGAAGCAGAGAACAAGGAGAGAAGGGAAAAAAGAGAGAAGAAATAAGAAAGAAAAATAAAAAGAAAATAAAACCCCCAAAAAAGTGAAACCTTAATCCATTAAAAAAATAATTTAATAAAAATAATAATCAGTTGATAATTTTATAATTATAAAAATAATTTAATATTAATAAAATAATTGAAATATCAACTGAAATAATAATAATAATTATTATAAGATTAGTAACAGTAATAATAATACTAATATTCTAACACTGATAATAATGATAAAAATAATATTCTCAACACTAATGATAATAATATTATTATTTAAAAAATTATTTAAAAAGTATTTTATTTAAAACTCAGGAAGACCGCACAATTACTTGGGGCGTAGCCGTAGGGTTCCCAAATCAATCACGACCCACACGCCAGATACTGCCAATCCCAAAACGCCCATTTCTAAATAACAATCCATAAAAAAACAAACTGATTTTCAACCCGCTCAAGCACAAAATAAATTAAGACCAAGGATGAATAAAATAATTAAAATAAAATAGTGTCGGGTCGGGGTGTGACATTCTCCATATTAATATTGAATATTTGTTAACCATATATTCATGATGTCATTAACATGATGGAATAACTCTTGTATCATCTTCAATGAAAGAAAATTTAGAATATTTAATTCTAAAAACACATTTCTCATATAGATGATTTCTCAAAATCTGGTTAAGTGTTGAACCTTATGATTCTCTAGGCACCTTATGATGCTTTGTTATAAGAAATTTAAAAATTTACAATTCTACCATATTAAGACCTTTATTAACCTTAAACCTAGGTTCTCCCAACATTATAATGTTTCCTTATGATCCTTATTGATAGTTTTTGTCCCTACCTTGTGAGGATTATATCTGAACCATGCTTGGTTTATATTTTTAACCATACCAATATATTTTCACAATGTTATGCATGAAATAAAAAACCATATGATATTTAGAACAATACATAGCTAATTTTTACGAATCAACTTATCCATAAAAAATCATTCACGGATGATTCTACACTAATTTTAGAAACCAAAATTCTATGTGATCCGATAATGGATCCTTCAACTTTTAGTAGGCATCTCTAAATACATTGAACTTGTTATAAACATTTAAATTATATATATATAAGATATCCAGTTCCAATTTAGTATCTATTTGGTTCAAAATTCGTTACTTTTTATAAACTATTATAGATATTACTTCTCCACCTTATGTTATTGTATAATATATATATATAATCTCTTAAAACATAAGATGTTAAGGGTACACACTTTAATTTTATAGATATCTATTCAATATTATCTTATCCTTTTCCATATATTGTTGTAGCTGCTTAATTTGGTTGGATACTCATTCCATCTCCAATTCAACTCACATAAAACATCAAACAACTACATTGAAAACATATACAACCTCAAAATAAAGGTCACGTAAATCTCCCAATTTGTATTTATTTTAAGCACTAACTTCATTTCCAATTTCATATATTTTATATACACTTTTTTATTAGAAATAAATGTTGAAAAAGGGTTATCCATCAACTTTATTCATATCTTGAGTGTGGGGTAATTATTTTCCTTACTCTTATAATTTTAAGAAAGATATCTTCACCACATCCCCCCCCTTAAGTGGATCATTCCACATCCATTTTATAGAATTATAGAACCACATTATCTCGTATAATTTTTCCATAAACAATAAATATGTAAATATACATAGTTATCATGGTTTAAATAATAATAGTTTTCAATTTACACTCAATGTTTTTCCACATACAAACAAAAATGTGATACCACTTCTGAAACATACTTCATTGAGAATGTTCAAATATATTTGCAATAATTTCATAAATTTTAGTCAAAATGAATAAACACATAAAAAAATTAAAGTGCATGGTAATTCCTATAATTTTTTATATAACTACTCCCCCTTGATAAAAATAGTCAACATAAATCAAAAAAGTGTTAGGAAAGTGAAAATAAAACATCAGTATTAAGAATTTCCAAGAGTTTTTTGGATTATAGATTTAACAAGAATTTGTAAATCTCTAAATGATTTTATTTTAGGATAGATCACCCTAATGGGATACTCTCTATACTTCAGATGGGTTTTCCTTTTCAAGATGTTATATATAAGCTTCTATGATACCATTTTTAGACTGATACCTATTTTGAATGATATTTACGGACTGGTTTCTTTCAAGCTACACCTTCAATTTCTTTTGGAGTGATGAAAAACAACCAAAATATGAGAATTAGTTAGAACGTACATCAAAACCTAAAAGTGAGAAATATGGGTGAGAATTGTATCTCAACACAAATACCCCTTTACTAGAAGGTCTAAAGTGTTGGGACCTCTTCAATCTTTTATTTTCTTTATCATTCTAAATATGAACCTCGTTCTACAATATAGAATCCTAGAATTTTAACTTTTATTCACATCTCGAATGGGTTTTCCACATTAGAACATAGTGAATTTTCTTTTTTCTTTTATCCTTCTCTAAGTTCTTATGCACTTAGAAATAGTCCAGGAATATAGTTAGGCATTCCATGGGACCATGCTAATTTTTACTTATGATTGTGTATTCTATTAAAGTAGAAACACTTTTATCACTACAGGTAATTGGTTCTTTCCCTATTATTCTATTTTATCTGGAAAAATTAGTCATACATATGACATCACTATTTATTTCCATCTTTCACCTTCCACACATTCCTTCAAAAACCATAGAGTAAACCATTTTTTGATAACCTTCAATCCTCTGCATTAAGAGTTTCAACAAACATACCAATATTGAAATATCTCCATTGAATTGATTCCCTTTTAAATTCCATTTAACATCCTCAAAAATTGATATTAATTTTATTTTTCAATAGTAAATAATATTTCCACTCCATCCATAATTGAATAATATTCTTCTATATAATGTGACATCTTTCTCGGCTTTCTTCATTGTATTTTTGGGTGTACTCCTCTTAGCTTTCATATTTTGTTTGTTTCCCAATGAAGTCTTGTAATTTTTCCTCACCTTCGTTTATTTATTTTTTGTCCTATACATATTATCAGTATAAGAGTTTTATGGTTTTGGTATATAATACCACTCTTCATATCAATCATCCCTTACATTTCAATGATTATATGAATTAATATAATAAAATAAATTTATAATGTATGGATTATACCTCCTCTGTGACTTTTTTTATCAATTTAGTATTTTTCCTTATCTGTTCATATTTATAAATTCTTTCAATCCTTCTAAGACTACCATACATTGACATATTAATACAGTAACAAAATGGATATCTATCTAAACCTCCAACAACTCCAACATTGTCCAAAAAACCTTCTTCTATTCTCCTTAGGTGTTATTGATAAAAAATTACATCCTTGCTATTTTTTGGGGGAAACAATAGATTTTTGGGGTTCAATTGGGGGATATTATCTTTATAGAAATTTGTATATTTACCATTGACTATATGAGGATTTTTTGCAATTTTTCTCTTTTTATATCTTTTACCTCTTAATTTTAGTCTTATACGCGAAATGGAAATAAAATTAGTAGTAATGATTCATCTGGGATATAGTTTTCCATCTTCTATTATCTATTTTAGTGTTGAGCATAAGATACTTCCCACATATATTCTTAAAACCATTAGGATTAATTTTTAAAATAAATACAATTTTTAGAAACACCTATGGAAACTCTTCATTTTCTAGATTGTTTTGGGGATTTTACTTGGGTTATATTAAAAATTTACATTTTTTACATAAAATTCTATGCATTTCATGTCTATAATGTATTTATATCCTTAATTATTTTTATATACTTTTTCAAAAAAATTATTTACCTTTTTTCATTTGAACCCCTCTCCCTTGACTTGGTTCATGGGACTAGTTTCCAAATTATTTCACCCGGTTTTAATTGATTTTCTATTGAGAATTTATCACATCTATTGAAACTTTAGGAAACATTTAAAATGCCTGGATAACATCGTTAAAAACATTCTCCAATATAAATTTCTCAAAAACAAGATTTTTAAATTCATCATTAATAAAATATAATTTTTCATTATAAGAATTGAAATTTTTTTCTTTAACTTCAACCATTTTAGTCAACATGATTTATCAACTCACCTTTATTAACTAATGTTTCATTTAGTGCATCAGTTTATTTTCTCTAGATGATAATTTTAATCTTATAATCCCTTGATTTATGAAAATATATATGGGAAAAATCTATATGTACCTTATTTGAGTAATATTTTAATTTATAATAACAATCCCAGAGTGATTCATTGAACTCATCTTTATCATAGATTAAACTTGATTCACTAAATGAATAATATTCATCGGATTCATGTTGAAAAATTCCACACCAATTGCCTACATGTATTGGTTATCCAACATTCTTCTTTTTTTCTCGTCCTTTTGGATTCCTTTTTCTTCATGTTTTGTAAGTACATGGCTAATACCTATAAATCAATCTTGATTGGAATAAAAATATATTATTCTCTCTAGGGGTGTTCTATTAAAAATTTACACTTCATGTAGTCAAAATAAAAATATTATTCATTTAAAATAGATACAATACAATGGAAAATATTCTTTAATACTTATTATAAGTGCTTGTAGATCATTGTTGAGACACCTAGTGGGGGTGTGAATTAATTAGGTATTGTAAATTATTACCAAATTTCATTTATTATTTTCAACCGTTAACCGATTTCATTATAGAACCTCTTTATTTAGTCTGTAGAAATGTATCATTTATTATTTAACATATAATACTCTAATAAAAATTTAATTTAATGAAATAATTTTAGTACATGTTTTTTTAAAAAGGGTTGTCCCTTTCCAGGAATTCTACGCCATATTTTTCTTGGGATTTCCAAGTTAGAAATTCTCTACTATAAATTATATCATCAATGTATAATGGGTTTTCCTCAAATCCTCCTATTAAAAGATTCTCAATATTAAAATGGTGACCATTCACATTTTTACACATGTGAATGTATGTTTTCTCTCAAAGATTCTTTATACTAGTATCACACTGATTGTTTAAAACTATTTTATCCTATTTTAAGTTGATCCTCAACACTACAAAGGGATGTCACTATGTCTAAAATCGGGTCCACTTCTTTAATCAGCGTCTTCAACTACCTTGTAATATTGAAGATAATGTTATGAAACTTATTCTCAGTACTTTTCTGTAGCATCCCTGATCTTAAATAAATACTTTTGAGAATAACTCAACACAAACTCAAAGGTCTTCAATATCCAGGGGTGATTTTTTTGAACACCTACTAGTTAATTGTAATCACTTTTTCTTCTTATTATTCTCAATATTATGTTACTAATGTGTGTTATAGGAACTGGTATATTAACAAACATTTTCTATTTACTCTTATTCTTCTAACATCTTCTTTGATTTCCAAATGGTACACCACTTCAGCAAAGGCTCAACAACACTTCTTCTTCATATTTCTAGGGAGTTTCTCATAGCTCACTTTGATATTTCATATAACACTCACTCTTCTATTTCACATGAGTATCCATTTTTATTATGAAACACATACTATCTAATGATTCACTTATCTAATAACTATACATGTGATCTAGAAAATTCTTGGGCTCCTATCAAATTTCCATAAATGGATTGATGTGAAGGCCATAAAAATCACATGAAACAACTTGTATCATGATCCATAATATATTATTCTTTAAAATCTTCACATGTGAGGGTCTCATGATTTTATAAACTGTGTTATATTTAAAATTATTTTTGTATTTTATTTTTCAAAATTTTAATTATACACTCGATCATAAATATATTCCATTTTATTTAACCATAATCAGCATGTTTTTATTATTCTAAAACTCTTCCACCAACATCCATAAAAACATATTTTTCAAATATTTAAAATAAAAATTAGTATCTCAACTTTTAGTATGGTAATCTTATCTTTTAGCGTTAGGGAATATAAAAATACTATACACTCCATCTTGTATGTTTTTTTAGAAAAGTCCACCACACTTATCTTCATATTTTTCTATCTGGAATAAGAAATTATTTTTGTTTTTTAGAATAAGGAACAAACAATACAAGTACTTCTCATTATTCCATTTTAGGGTTTATCAACTAAAAAAGTACCTCATCATCATTAAATTATAAAAAATCAACATATCCTCAATCTTGTATTTCTATATGTGAAGATTAATTTCATAAATCAACTAACTTGAATCCAAAGTTATTTTTCAAATTATTTATAGAAATAATAGTTCAAGAATCATATGAATTATTTTTAGTATTTAATCTCTATTATTTAGTTTCATGTATTATTCTTTGAGACTCATGGATTTATAAAATAGTGATCTTCTTCATATCCACATTTCCTCTTCCTCACATCAAGCTTCATTCATGTATAATCATAGTTTGATGATGTTTTTAACATTAAAGAACTGATTTTGTGTCATCCTAAATGATTTCACCCAAAAAATATTTAATTTTGGATATTCATTTTTCAAATATAAAAATTCTAGAATTTGGATGAAAATTGAACCTTACCATTCCCCATATACCTTATTAAAGTATTGTTGTACCAAAATTAAAAAATATGGATATAAACTTATAAATATATATTAAAACCTTATTCTGTTATTATCCTACCCTTTTGAGGTGTATGTATAAACCTTATAGCCTATTGTTATCTCAACCTTATGAAATTTATATCTAAAAATTATGAGGAATCTAGTATAAATGTTAGATATATATTGTCCAAAAATTTTGAATGATAAAATCAGACTTATGAGATATAGACCAATACATATAAAATACCCATCAATCTAATACTCCTTTATAAACATTCATCCAAGGATGTTTTTGCAAAATGTTAAGAAAAAATATATTTCTTATCCAAGGATGTTTCCTCTAACATCGATACAAATTCTCATAAGACATTGAACATTTTTTAATATATTTATTGATAACTGAACAATTTATCCAGTTTTAGATTAGTATCCATATTACTATAACTTCATCACTTATTTTAAACAATTATTGATAGTACTTCTTTACCTTAATTACACTTTTTATCCAAACATACCAAATCTAAAATCATCAGATGTTAGAGATGACCACTTTAATCTTCCCATCCATATATTTAAGGGAAACTAATCCTTTTCCATTTATTATGGCATCTATTTCCATTGGGTTTACACTCATTCCCTCATTAATTTAACTCACATTGAATTACTTCCAACAGCTATATTGAAAAAAATACAATGAAAATACAAAGTTAACTTCACTATCCATAAATGAACCATATCAAATATGAATGACTCTTTTGTAGTTAATGAAACATCACTAATATTTGGTAGATGTCACAATGAATTTCACATTCATTGGTGGACGATATAACAACATCTTATAACTAGGTTCGATAATGAACCAACCAAAGAATCCCATTTTAGTTGATCATTTACCCCTAATTTCACTCTTAAATTTATTTATGTACCACCATCTTGAGTCCCCTTGTGGATGACACACCACTATGAAAAACAACATGGGTGGAAGATAAACCACCAAAATATATTAAATAGGTATACAATAAACTACCAACATATATCTATTAAGTGGAAAATACACCACAAAATACCATCCTTTAGGATGATGATTCAAAACAAATATCAAATAATTAGTGGTAAAAACACCAAAAATATCAAATTCTAATTGGATGATATACCATCTTAATGGGCCTCTTGGTGGGAAATTCATCGTCATGAAATATCCAATAAGTAGATGATGCTCCACTAATATGAAATCCCATATGGAAAACACATGACAAAAAATTCTCAAAAAGGGATGTAGTTTGAATATTTATTTTGTCTCTCTATGAATATTAATTCACGTACCTTATTTAAGTGGATGGGAAAACACCCATGATTATATTTTTGTGGACGATGTACCACCCCATGCCAAAAAACCATTATAATAAATTATTTTTCATCTTCTAAAAATAATAAATAATAAATAATATTTATCATAGAAAAGGTTACACTCACCCATGTCATAGGTCCATTTATAGGTCATAATACCTCAATCCAAACATATATTGGATCCATTTATCACTGTGGAGATAACTAGGTACTACATTTGAATACCATGGTCAATTATCAATCATGGGAACTAATGTTATGTCAAAAAACATGGTTTAATAGTTCATTTCACTACTACATTATTATCATTTAGCATTAGTTTTTTAACGGCAGTTTATTAATCCACCTCTAATTTTTTTAAATAAATTAGCGGTGATTTCTAATAAAACTCCATGAAACATGTTTTTTAATAGCTAAGACAGTTCTCCTTATGACTCCCCCAACTCCCACAACACCCCCGACCCCCCGACCCCCCGAAACCCTAGGACCCGGCTACCTGTGTGACCCCCACGACCCCTACGACCTCCGAAGCCCTCACTGCTCCTCACCGCCCCTCACCGCTTCTCACTACACATCGTGAACCCCCAAAATCCCTAGGATATAGTGACCCTAGAAACCCTCACGACACCAATGACCCCCTGAATCCCTCGATGAATCTCATCACCCCTCACCACGCCTCACCACCCAACGCCACCCCTCAACGCACCTCACGGCCCATCACCACCAATATTTTCTGAATTGTTTTAATTTTTTTACATTTTATGTAACATAATTTCATATGTTTAAAATTTTTTGAGAGGTTTTTATTCATTTGGTGTGTTCAATGAAATAATAATCCTTGATGGGTGTGAAACAATACTCATTATGAACCTACAACATTATTTATATAGAGAGAATTTATGGTATACTTATATAACATTCATTCAAAATCATATTATATGATATGATACAGTTATGGTTACCCTAAAAAGGAATAATATTTTCTTGTTATTAGTATTTATATCTATGTTATATTCCACATAATTTATTTTATATGGATTGATCCATAGTTCAATCATTAAAAAATTTAGTTAAATATAGTTCTTATCACAATGGCTAGGGTTAGTTTTGTGCATGGTTGGTAAATTATGTAGACCAACCATGTGATGAGGGGATTTTAATACATTTCCTATCACATGGTTGATTCAGGATTTGGTGAACTAGGAATCCATACCATGCAACCCTTAAAAAGTTCAATATTACTATTTCACCTTATGATTTTATAATCCAATACACTCATTTTCCTCCCATTTCTTGCTAGTAGTCGCTCATTCTTAACCCTCCCCTCCCCCTCTCTTCTTTGGGGAGATCTTACTCATCCCTTGTCTGAATCAAATTTCATCTGAGGTGTTGGTGATCCTAAGGTAAATATACTACTCCATCTCCTTCCCTTATTCATGCATCTTACAGTTAAGTAAGCTACATCTATTTATGTTTAATATTACCTATTTAATATAATTTTTATCACTTTTTTTCCCTATTCTAGCTTGAAAAAAGCCAATATTAAATGATTGGATGTCTAGGAGGCTAAGGTAGGTGGTCCTAAAAATTGACCCATAGTTTGACATTTTCTGAGTGATGCATTTTTGGTCATACTGTCCTATCCATGTATCGACCTAGTTTAAATTTAATATTTTAATTTCCATTTTTCTTAGTTAAACAACCGCTTTCACATAACTTGAAACATAGAACAAGGAAATTCCCAATGGAATGCCATGAAGATGAATTGATCCTAGAATTGGACAATAAAATGGTAAGCCATGTTTTATAAAAAGAAATTGGATAATATTGATGGTATTACTCTAGTTAAAACATTGGGCTTGTTTGGAATTGGTATCATTATATTACTCACTATGTTTATGGGGTTTAAAAATAAATTGTGATATAAATCATTGGTTATGAAATGGAATTTCACAATAATCGATGTTGTAAATGGAATTAAAAGCATTATAAATCATTATGAAATGAAGGGTGAATCTAATGAGAATCATAATATTGGGATGCAACCCTTGTGTTGGGCCTAATAAATTATAAGTGTTAAACTATAAAATTATAAATTATGATTAACATGGTATTATGAAATTAAATTTTGAGATTATGATTTTATGTTCACATAGAAAATTAGTAAACCATGGGTTATGAAGTTGGAGATAGATGTTATAATGTGAATGGATAGATTTTGAATTTAAATTAATGTTTAAAGTGAATTAATAAATGTTAAAAATGTGAAATGGGATCAATACTGTAAAAGGATGTTAAAAGGGTTGATTCTAATTGCTCTTATAAAATGTTATTGTTATATATATTGGTTTGGAAAATTCTCATTAGGTAGTCTTGATTCTAAAAATGCAAAAAACCTCCTAAAAAGTGTTGATTTATTACAAGAAAATGATCTCATAGATGGTATTGAGTTAATATAAGAAGACACCCTCATAGGTGGTGTTGAGTTACTAAAATAAAATTCCATTATAGGCAGTGTTTAGTTACTACATGAAAATTACCTTGTAGGGAGTCTTGAGGGACTAAAGAAAATACCCATAAGGGTGGATATGATACCATGGTTAGCACAATCCATGCGATGTTCTCATAGTCACCCCAATATTAGATGAATTAGGTATGGTCTATCAGGGTAATAGGCCTAAGGGTCTAAAGTGGTAGATATGAGACTCATGTGTCATCGCTGAGCCTGGGAATTAGTGGTTATTTACTGCCTTTTAATCATATTATTAATTTTTTTATTTGTACCACTTCTACAAGTACATTATTATAGTCTTGTTATATTTAGGGACATCATTGGTGGTGGCCTTTTTAATTATAGTCACACATTTCTCAAGATACCATGAAACTTGGTACCCAAGCTGATCCTACTTGATTGTAGTATTGGGTTTGGGAAAGGCTCAATGCTTGATGATTGGATTACTAGGAAAAATATTGGCACTTTGGGACTAGGATTGGAGTTGGGACCATCTTCTAGGTTATTCTTAGTTTGTCTTTTGGAATTTTGGTTTTTGATGTACATGAACTACAACTGATTTATTCAATTCCTGACATGTAGTATATAGTTCATTTGTTATAGAATGGTTTTTACCTCTCTATTCTTTTATGGATCTTATTAATTTGCATGATTTGGTTTTCTAGTGGGTGGGTTAATTATTTACCATATGTATTTATATAAGAAAACCTTATTTAACATATTTATATATATATTCATCTACTATATATGATTATATTTAACTATTTATAAATAGTTATGTGTTTTAATTTTTTTTAATTTCGTGTTGGCATATTGTGATTTACATGGATAAAATCTAGATAACATTACTAAGGAACACACCTTAGTATGATAAGGGTTTGGAAGTGTTTTTAGATATTGAAATCTCCAATTGATCTGTTGGAGGGATAATATGTTGTCCTTGTCCTAAATGTAAATTTAGAAGTTGGTTGAAGAGAGATGAAGTTTATGAACATTTAATATTGAAGAAATTCCTTACTCAATATTTGTGTTGAATTTGGCACAGAGAATTGAACATTACAGAAAGGTTGAGCAGTATTTTCAATCCACATAACAATCTCCCAACTTTGTTGAAAATGGAAAATGAAATGAAAATCCTTATAAATGATACATTTGGTATTGGAAGATCCCACCATCAACATCAAAACATATCAGAACAACTAGATGAGGGTGCTATAAATGAAAATGTGACATGTGATGTTTTTGAGACTATAGGACATCCAGATCAAGATTATAACATATCATTGGATCCACCTCTTTATTCTGTGAAGACTAATGTTATAGAAAACATCACGGAGGAAAATACATTTCACGGTTTAGTTGGTGATGTAAATAAAGTGTCGTATAGTGGATTTTTAAAATATTCAAAACATTCTTTTCTGATGAAGTTGTACCATATCAAATGTCTATGTGGAATTACAAATAAGGAAATGTGCATGATATTGGAATTGTTATGTGACTCATTTCTTGAAGAAAACATCCCAGAGTTTTTTTATGACATGAAAAAAGTTGGTAACATGCTTGGTCTGAATTAGACCAAAATACATGTGTGTCCCAATGATTGTATGCTTTATTGGTGAGAGGATTCAAGTAGACAGTATTGTAAAAAATGTTCTTCTTCTAGATTCCAGTCAATGGGTGATGCTAGAAGTTTGGATTAATATACTACCAAGAAGAATAATTAATGGAAAAGACCAAAACAAATTCGATTACTTTCCATTAAATACTCAATTGAAAATATTATTCATGTCAGCGAAAAACTCCGAAAAAATAAATTGTCATTTTATATATAATAAAATTGATGGGTTAATGAGATATCTGTGAGATGCAGAATCATGTATGACATTTGATTCCTTAAATATAGATTTCTTAGTTAATACAAGGAATGTTTTATTGGGATTGGGTGCCAATAGATTCAAACCATTTGGAAATTGAGTACTCATTATAGTATTTGTCTAGTTTTCTTGATCCCTTATAATCTGCCTCTGTAAGTGTATATACTGCCAATATCTTTTATCATTTTGATTATTATTCATGGGAAAAAAATTCTTGTAAATGATATTGATGTATACATGAATCCATTAATTGAATAATTACAAGATTTTTAGAGAAATGGTGTTGATACATGTGAAGCCTCTTCTAAAAAATGGTCAAAATGCATACTACTTTAATGTGGACCATTAGTGACTTCCTCGGACATGGGAATTTATCTAGTTAGAAAAATTACACTGGTTTTTCTTTTCCTATTTGTAACTTTGATTTTGAGCCCAAATGGCTTCCTCACAGTATAAAATGGTGCTTTTTGGGCCATAAAATATTTCTCAATTCATCTCATAGATTTCAAATGAATAGATCAAAATCACATAGTTTCATTAATCATAGACCACCTCCAATATGGTTAACTTGTTCTGAAATATTGGAACAACTTGGAAATGTTGAAACAGAACTTAGGAAGGTTTATCATTTAAATGATATTGGGAAACAATTTGATAGTGCATCATCAAGTGAAATCAGAACACAACAATGCAAAAAAAAATATTCTCCAAAAATCCATATTGATAATTTAATTAGTTGTAGTATAATCCTGATGTGATGCATATTGGGAAAAATTTCTGTGAAAATTTGATCTTCACATTTCTTAATGTGCATGGAAATTCGAAGGATCATCTCAATGCTCGGAAATACATAAAATTAATGAACATAAAATGTGATCTATGGACAGATGAGAATGAAAAGTATGCTCTGACAATTTTTTCAATGAAAAACAGGGATAAATATACATCCCTTCTAATTTTAAAGCAAGTGAAGGTATCTGATGGGTATTTAAGTAGCATATCGAGGCTTGTTTACTTAAAGAATCATAGGGTTACTTGGATTTTAAAGTCCCAATTCACATATTTTGTTACATCATTTACTACCATTGGTAGTGTTTACATTATTACCTAAAAAAGATACAACTATTGTACTCCAATTTTGCACATTTTCAGACAACTATGTGAGAAATATCTATATTAATTTGAGCTTGAAAATATTTAGGAAAAGTTTGTATTGACACTTTGTGCAATGGAGATGATCTTTCCTCCATTGTTTTACTATCATGATGCATTTAACAATGTATTTGGTTGAGGTAGCTAAATGAGGAGGCCCCATACCTTATCGATGGATGTATCCAATTGAGAGGTACTTTATTTATATGTGTTTCAGTTAAGTAAATAATTCTTGGAACTTAATTAAATTAATAATTATTATTATTTATTTTATTTCACCGATATCTTGGGTATTTGAAATCATACATGAGAAATAAAACTCAACCAAAAGGATCTATTGCTGAAGGATATTTGGTAGAGGAGTGTATTACCTTTTGTTCTAGAAACTTATATAATGTTGAGACAAGATTTAATCAAGTTGAATGTGTTGATGACACATCAAATAAGTCTCAAATAAATGGGAAATCCAAAATATTTCCTGCAATTGGCCGATCAGTTGGGAGGACCTCAAATGTTACCCTGACAGAAATGGAATTATTATATGCACATAGATATGTGCTGCTGAATAGTGAAATTGCAGATCCATTTATTAAAGATTTGAGGATACAAAATAGTGATGAATGAGAGACCTACAAGTAAATGAGAAATATATAATGAATGCTATTAATAAAGAGCCCATATAATGGTTTTAATGACATGTAAGTTCATAAATATTTTAATAAATATGGATATTAGGTTGACACATATATTTTGAAAATCTAATAATGTATATTTTTGTAGATCATGAATACTGATACTCGAGTAGAGTTGTCAGAATATTTGAAGTTTCTCTATCTAGGTCCTCTAAAACCAGTTATAAAGTTCAACCATTACAATGTGAATGACTTTAAATTTCGTACAGTCGATCGAGGAGAGGTTTTTAAAAAAATAGAATAATGTTATATTTACATTTTCTGAAGTGGGTTACTATTAAAAGATGACTGATACAGTTGAATGAAACTACTATAGTAATTTTTCCATTGTATTATTCAAATTAAATTGAGTAGATATTATCAGAGGTGTTAAAAGAGATTCCTTGCAATTTACTTCTATGAACTTCTCTCGCATGATATATATTGGTGATCATGAAAATCGTGATCCTTATATCTTATCATCACAAGACAAAATGAAATATTTTGTGAATGAAATTATGGATGAATAGTGAAATATATTTTCTCATGTAAAATATGGAGATTTTTATGATTAGGGTGATGAAGTGGAAGTTTTGACATCAGACATTAAATATTGTCAACAGTAAGAAGCGGACCTATTTGTCCATCATGATATTAAAAATATTAGTCTAACAAGGATGGATGAATTGTATGATGTAATGGAGTAGGAAACTGATATGATTTAATGGGAAAGTGATTGTATGTACAATTATGCATTCATTTAGTAACCACTTATTTCATTTGTGCAGTCATTCGTTATCATTGTTATGTATATTTTTTTGTTAGTACTATGCATCTGTTATCATTTTTTATTTTTATTCTACATAAATTTTATTATATTAAATTACAGAAATGCCACGGAGGAAGCATTATACTGTTTCATTAATGACTGTGATAGATGATGATCCATACGTCTCCCTTCCTACGACATCTGAACCACCATCCGCGTGCCCCCCCTACACCATCTCCCCCGACACCATCTCTCACACTCTCTGTGAGTGTCCCTTCAGTAGCTCAGTCATCTCCTCACCCTATAGGAGCTTCATCAGTGAGGGAGTGGAGAGCCACATCTAGTTCATTATGGGGATACTGGAGGGTGACTATTATAGGTAAAAAAATTAAATAAAAAAATTTATTTCACTTTTTTATACTACCTATTTTTTCACTAAAGATGGAAGCAATTAATGTATGTGAAAAATATAAAAAGTTAAGATGTATAGAATCTTACCATAGAGAAGATAGTTGTCCCATTTTATTCATATGGGGTCCCGACGGATGACGTCATAGGATTACTTGGCCAGATTATAGGCCAGTTGGCCAGGGAGCCGGTTTCCCTTCCTATTTCGTATGTTGCTTGGAGACATATGCCTTCAACTTGGAAAAATGATATTTTTGAATACCGAATAAAGGTAATTTTATTAGATTATGGTGTAATTGAATTTCATGTTATTAAATTATAATGTTTTTAAAATAAATTTATGTGTACAGTTTTTTCCACATTACAGTTGATAATGTGCTACCACAAAAGTGGAAATTGAAAAATCTGGGCAAGAAATGGAAAGAATTTAAATGGATATTGTGGAGCGATGTCAATGATACTTCATTGACTACATAAAAAAATGTATGAAAAGATACCTGATGGTGTACTAAAGAGAATGGAATGTTTTTTTGACAGACATCTTGACGAGAAGCAGATTGTATTTAAATATATATAATTATATTAATCTCATTTTACATTTATACATGTATATAAAGAGGAGAATAAATTGAATACATTATTATTAAATTACATATTATTTATTCCGGGATCATTCAAGGAAGAATGCATCATGATGGGCTAAAAAAGTCATCCCTCACACTGCAGGGTCAAGGAATTTTTCTTGAAGCCGATCGGCTCTGGTAATATTTTCATTAGTTTAAATATATGTACGTGTGTATTATCTATTTAATATATTAAATTGTTGATTTATCTTTTCTTAATGCATTAACAAAGTTTAGTTCACTAAGAATCTCAGAAAGAAGTGTGGTTGAATATTCACAAAAAACTAATAGATGTTTTGTTAAAGAGTCTTCCAAAGAAGTTGGGGGCATGAAATCATTTTTCATTACAATAACTTATTATCAGTTGTTACAATGTAAATATATATTGATTCTAATATGACTAATTTGTAATTTATTGGTAAAAATTAAATAACTATGGGATTCAAATCCAGCGTAGTCATACTCAATCTTCATGGATGAACCTGTTGCTAAAGTCCTTAGGAAGTAGCATCCTGGAATAATTTGTGGGATGGGTTTGGGACCCATACCATCTGAGGTCTTTGGAAGGCCACAGGGGATTGCAACAATATATACTCCTGTTTGTAGTTAGTCCATACCCCGAGATACTCAGAGAGTGATTATTTCTCTACCAAACATAGTTCAATAACATGGGGCTCAAATATACTCTTTGTAGAATGCATTGATTTATTTATATGAGAAGATCAGAAGATCTTCCCCCTGGGTTATTGCATCGACTGGTGGTGAGAAGATAAATAAAAAAATTCAAAAAAATTTATTTTTAGAACATTTATTGGCTTTATGTTCAAATGTAAATATAGAAAAATATTTAATTTTCAATATACTGTTCCTACAGGCGGTAGCGGGAATTAGATATTGAGGTGGAGAGGGTGATGAGCTATGTTCATAATCAGATAGTGATTAGTTTTAATGTTGATCTACTGGAGAAATATGGTAACCATTGGTTTTTATATGTATCATGTGTGGCATATAGTTTCCACCAAACATTTTCATGACCTAACATTTTCTTGATTTCTCATTTTTCCTTTTATGTATTATAAACCCAGTCTTCCAAAGACACTAAAGATTTACAATCCTTATGTTTTATTAAGGAATATTTATATTTTTGAATCATCTAACAATGTGTAAAGATATCAAGTTTTTTATATCTATGGTGTAGAGGATTAGGAGGTGGGTTTTGGTGCTATTTCTAAAATCATTAAAATGTCTTCAGTTATATTTACAACCATCTTGTACTTACCACATGGAATCATCTAAGTTTTTTTATTTTCATGAATCATTTTTTATGATTCCTTTTTCATAAAATTTTTAGGTTTGTTACCCAAGGATGAATGATCAACCTTCTTGTTTATTTTCTTGGGAAAATCCAGTTTTTAACTCCCTTCAACTTGTTTTTAGTTCACATCCCTTATTTCTTTAATTTTATTGTATTCTCTTCTCATGTTTTATTGTTGGCATGTGATCACTTCCACTTATTCTTCCCTCTTATTCAAAATAGTTTTGGTAAGAATTTACAAATATCTATTTAACAATTAAGTGACTTGATCCTATTAAGGAATAGATATTTTCCACTTCCTTAGTAATAAAATAAACCACCATCACTTCTTCTTATAAGCTTGATCTGTCATATTTATCATTCTATTATGGAGAAACATTTTCCTTAATCAATAAAGACATATTTTTAATTTTGTTCTTCACTTTTTTTTTCTTATTTATCAATGTTATTGAAGAAAATAAATTCTGATCAAAGTCAAATCATTCTTATCTAAAACTAAAATTCATTGTAAACCATGTAAGAAACATCACACATTAAAAAGGGAATAAACATACAATAGATAACCCTATCAGATATGAACCTATACTCTAATACAAATTTAGAGGATCCAAGGAGGGATGTGATCAATATTTATAGGGAAATTGAATTTGTGTTGGAGTACAATTAACAATTTTTTATCCATATTAACTCTTACATTGTCACAATTAGGTGAGTGATTTTATTATTCTCTCACTCACATTATCTTTTTTATTTCACTCGATACAACCCAGTACACACTCACAGGAGACATAAAGATTTACAAGCTTCACATTTCAGAAAAGGCTAGTCCTTGGCATGATCTACAATTTCACCATGATTATATGTTTCACTAGTGTCATGCTATGAATACAATTGGGAGAATTTTATACATGTATCCATATATGTTGCATACTACACTCTAAATGAACCCACTAGATCATTATACTATCATCCTAATAGTATAATAATTGTAGAGAAAAAAAGATCCCTTCACCAGTACAACATGATGCAGGTATTGAAAAGAGGTAGAATGAAATTTTTTTTCACGGTTTCCCAATTTTCTCTCATGAACTGTGTTAACACCCTCAATAATCAGAGGCATGAGAATGGTTGGCAGAAAATATAGATAAACATGTAGAACAAATTTAAGCCTCATTAAATGGTCTAGAAATTACAAAAATTCCCCTCCTTATTTATTTTCACCCTATATTTAATTTTCCTTCGTGTGCTCAAGGGGGCTCCCACCCATGCTCCTCCGATCCTCTCCTCTAAAAGGGTTGGATTGATCCCCGTTATTGGGTGTTGAATTCATCCTGTTTTAAGTGATTTGTATATCACTCGGTGAGTTTGGGAATCTTCCTTCCTTATTCCTACATTTATATCCACCCTAAATGCATTGTTTTGTTGCAACTAAATTCACCATATTTTTAGGGAATTCATCTCTTTTCAAAATTTATCTTGATATCGATAGAAACATGCTTTGATATTGGTCATGTCAGTCATCCATGTTATTTGGTATGTGTTTTATTAAATTTTCCTTAGAGTCTTTATGTTTTAAAAATTCTATCACTATGATTTCTAGTGGGGCTTCCATGTGGTGACTTGTGAATCTGTTGTTTAATTCTCTAAACATAGTTTATTAGGATTAGTGTCACTTTTTTATTAAATTGGACATGTTAAGGACCATGAAATTAAAATATGAATAGAACATAATGGTGTAATACTTGAATGAATTAATATAATTAGTTTTTTCAAATAAAAAAACCTTTTATGTTTATTTTTTTTCTAAACTATCAAAGTTAAGTTCAAATGATTTGTGGGAGGACATGGCAACCTCCTATGTATATCTTAGTGACCAAACCCTCTTTTAAGTGGTTTGGACCTATGTCTTATTGAGAGAACTGAATGTTATCATATGGAATTCATGATAGCATGTCCTACCACATACCTTTTCATATATGGTGTCAACTTCCATGGGTAGTCCACATATACCTATTACTTCTATTCAATTCTTAGAAACCTATAATTATGGAATATACTAACTAACTAATTAAATGAAATGGAATGAGTTATGGCTTGATTACTACATTTACCTTATGGATTCATAATTGAAATGTATTATGGGTGTGAACCTCATTAAATACACTTGAATTATAATATGGAATGGCATTACACATGGAATCATTATTATTTAAAACCTAAAGAAAATCAATGTATTAGTTACACTAGGAAAGAAACTTATTTTCCTATTTATGGAATTCTAAGGATGTGCTCATTGTAACACCCCAGGTAAATAAAGAATATGAAATTTTCACATTTATACATATTTTTGAATAAAATATTAATATTACTTTAAAGGGGACACTATGCTCAATGGCGTACCCAATAAGCAACAACGAGTTTCTTGGGAATCTTACGTTGCACTCTAATAATAAAATAATATTATGGTAGTTAACACATAGCCATTGTAATGGATGGAATGAACATAACTAACTAAAAAATGATTATATATGTTTGTTAAAATTGTATTAATTTTTACAATAAATGATAGAGGATTAAAAATGCGAATGAATCCAATTTTAAGCGTAAACATTCTAATATTTTTTAAAAGGTTGATTAATCGCCTTTTGATGGCGAACCTCTTTTAAATCCACTTTTTGACAATTTTATGTGTTATATTTGACAAAATAAAATTCTTCTTTAGAATAATTACATCAAAATTTATTTTGTGTAAATTTTTGGTATTTTTCCGATAAAGATCATTTTTAATGAATAGTGAAAAATGTTGTATTTAAATTCAAAACCTCTTTTTAATCTAATTTATTTATAAATTAGATTATATTTTGAATTGTTTTTAAAGTGAAATTAGAATATATTTTTACCATTTACTCTAATAGTGGTCATTATAATTAATTTCACTTTGAAATTGGACTTAAACTAGTGTTAATCTTTTAATAGATATTGTTTCTTAAAAACACGCTATTTGTTTTGACAGCAGGAATTAATTATTAAATTAATTAATGCAGCTTATATTTTTTGAATTTTTTAAAATAGACATCATTTTTGAATTCGGAATATCAAATATAGCTCAGGGTGAAATTTTGGTATTTTTCTGAAAAACATCAATTTTTGATGAATAGTGAAACCACTAAGTGGTAGTTTAAAAATTGTTTTTTCATTTAAATGAAACTTTACCACTTCTGTGGTTTGAATTTCACAAATCCTACATACATGGATTTCATTAGGATGTAAAATTTGGTTCAATGGGATTAAAATAATTTTTTGGTGAATAGTAACTCTTAAGTTTTTAATCGCGATTAGAGGAAATTAGTGTAATTTAAGGTAAAGATAATGTTATAATAATATGAAATGACCTTGACACATGTTATAACCTTATTTGATGAGTCATTTCCGACTAAGAAAATCCATGGGTCAACTTGGGGACCCCATGGAGCCACTTTTGTTGGAAAATGACATTAGTAACTTTTTTTTAATGTTAAAATTAAAATGTCACAAACATGTGTTGTTTTACTAAAACAATGTTTACATGGTGTTATATAAGTCATATTTTTTACTATAAATATTCATTATAAAGATAAAAATATTTCCTACATCATGATATATATTTTTATAATTAAATAAATTAATTTATTTATGACACGGTGATGATGTAGTGATTAACTGATAAATGAACGATTTAAATAAAATGAGAAGATAGGGTGAAATATAAGTCTTACACTTGTCAAAAACCTATTGGGTGGGTGGCTTTAGAACCCTTATCACCTTAGCGTCAAAATATATCCTTTTGGGACATTTAAAATACGAAAATAATTTTATAATAAAGTAATATTTTATAACTTTCCAAGAGTGCCCCTCCTCTCCTCTTATAAAAGGACCCCACCTCTAGCACCTTACACACACCTCTCAAGACTTTGGATCGGCCAAAACCTGACCATTTCATCTCTCCACATCCCTTTATTCATCATTGAAGCCTCACATTGGGCAGAATCTTTTCTAAGGAAGCCTTTGAGCTCAAATCAAAGAGAGTTACCCGATTTAAAGGTAATGTCTTCCCTTGTGTTCTTTTGTTTTATTTTGCTTCCCAAAACCCCTAAACTATTTTTATTACTTTTTTTTGTAACAACACCAGTATATTAAATATACTAGGATATTTTTATAAGATGTATTAGAGCTACACTTTCACACAGCTCCGTCTAATGGTTAAAGAACATACTATTTCTGTGGATGACGAATTACTGCCTCACGAAATGATGATTGTTCAATATTCTTTTAACACCTTCAATGGTGGCCATTAATATGTCACTATATTTATATATGATATATAATATTTCTATGTTTTCCTTAAGATTCTGTATTTCTTATTTATGGCATACCTTTATGGTTTCCATTATGGGTAAACATGATATCTTCATTTTAGGAAGTGCGGACTACCGCCCCCTCATAGTGATTTGATTCGTTAATGGAATACGTGGGACGTATAAAGGATGGAATTAATGGTATTACATATGATATCTTACTAGAATTATAATATAACTTTATATCATTATTATTTCATTCCATTGAATAAAAAAAAAGTAGCGTTCATGAGTACGTACGGCTTACCGTCTCCATGAACGGTACATTTCATTTCTTATCTCCAAATGTTATGTACTATTATAAGTACATATATATAATGGATATATATATAATATATTACATATAAATGATGGATATCATTCTGTAATTATAATATATATATCTCTAATTTTTTAATTCCATTAATATGACAAAAAATGAAAGTAGTGTTCATGCGTACGTACGGCCTACCATCTCCATGAATGGTGTGTTTAATTTTTTATCTCCAAATGCTATGTAATATTAAAAAATGAATATATACTGGATATATATGATATTTAAAACATAAATACTATTCTGGATATGATTTACTTATAACTACATGGAAAATTCTTTTCCAACAAGTTCAATTTTTACTCATGTACCGAACATCGACAAAAACGTCTGATATAAACTCACTTTATTAACCAATTATTATAAAATTATAATATGTGATATGAAATGAATAATAATCTTTAAAGTAGGTCCTTATGAAATTATAAATTGACCAAATTTTATTATTGAGGAGATTAAAGAACGATTGAGTCATGTCGGACACAAGGTAAGGGATCCTACCTCTCTCTTTCCTTTTAAGTATTCTCTTTTATGTCGTTTTTCATTTAAGATCCTATTTCTTAGTTGGGGGATGTTATTTTATATTACTATTACTGTACTTTCTATTTTAATATGATGATATACCCTATTTTATTTCATCAATCCATTTTTTTGGAAGTTTTAAGTGGTGTCGTTAGGCTGCCGAGTTTTCATAAGGGGTTTTTCATCTCACTTTTATTCCCATGAGATTTATGCTACATTTTCAACCATTTCCTTTGAGAGGTATATGTACTCCCCATTATTTTACTTTTTGTGTAATATAATTTTGTTTATGAGTATTTAAATCAATTTTGTATTGTCCTTCTTTCATGGGGTGTATGTTTCGAAAGATACCCAAGTCGGTAAGGGAACCTTTCACCTTCCTCTTTTTAAAAGACTTCTTTTGTTGGGTCTTTTAATTTACATATTGTAGTGTTGGGATATGTTATTATATATCCTTATTGATGTAAATTTTATGTCCAAGTGACGAGTTACCCTTTTTATCTCCCATCAACCAATTTTCTGAATTTTGATGTGATGTCGTTAGGCTGTCGAATTTTTGCAAGGGAACTTCTTAACCCAATTTTAATTCCTTGGGATAAAAATGCACCCCTTGAATATGTTGTTCTATGAATATGTGTGAATAACCTCTGATTGTTTTACACTTAATATCCACTTATATTTGGTGTATTCATTTATCACACATAATTATGTTATTGATTTATCCTTAATCCAAGGATACCGTCTTTGTATGGAATCTATCTCAATCTCTTTTCCTTGAGGCATATTTTGTTTTATACACAACTTTTTTTATATGGTGTATAAACCCCTTTTACTTACATGTTTATCCAAAAGGAATATTTTTTTATACGAAGCATTTTCCTAAATGACAAAAGGGAATGTTTTTGTCGTACGTATGTGGCGACAAGGACTTCTCCACCACTGTGACCATTATTTGAGTTTCGGCTTCCTCTACAAGACATACCTTTTTTTTAAATGAAAAATAATTACCATGTTTTAATTTTCTTTTATTTTGGTATTAAAAATGTTTTTCATATTGTTTTTATTATATCAATGTGTTGTATTGATATCTTTTGATTGAAATGTGGAAATGTTATGTTTTTTTATGCATGTTTTATGTGATACGATTATGTTATGGTTATTGGGAATTGTTATGAGGACGGGTGGTTCTGTGATAAACTAAGGGCGGGTGAGCCCGATATATCTCTCCAATGCATTGGGTAACGCGAAGGAGTTAAACGTTAAGGTTTCTCTGAAGAGATTTAGGGAATATACTGTGATGGGTATTCCAAACGTAACCAAGAGGGTTACTCCCTACGTAAGAATGTTATGAATGCCTCAAGTTACCTTTATGCCTTATGATTTCTATGATTTATTCATTATTTGACGAGGTATGTTAAAATTCATATATTTTATGAGTAAAGTATGATTTCATACATGGATTAACGTTTTCTTTTCATACTTTTATATCCCTTACTGAGCTTTTTATGCTCATCCCATGATTTTGAAATGTTTTTCACATGTCAAGGGAAAGGTGCATGATATGATGATAGTTTCAAGGAAGTGTCAAGAAAGAATCCATGTTTTATTTTAAATATCTTTCTGTTGATGGGAAAAAACTAATACTATCTTTTATGTAACCACTTTGTTTAAATGTGGAATGTAATTCACGATTTATGATCTAATTCTATAAAACTATAAACCTAAAAAGATCCTCAATGTGAATTATCCATTTAATTAAATATTAAGTAAGGTTTAAGGCTGGGGCCTTATAGTTGGTATCAGAGGCTGGTTTAGATAACATTAGAGGTTAGGGTACTCTATAAGCAAAAGTGACATTACCATAATGGTTAGGATTTCAGAAAGAGTCCTAGTTTTAAATAAAGTGAATGAGTAAGTATATCTTAGTGTTTATCTTCCTCATTAGTACATGATGGTTTTGTTGATATACTCACACTGACATTTCTGTTTTTAGTGAATGGATGGATCTAGCAGGCACCAAAGTGACAATAGGTTTGTAGGAAGCTATGGTGGTTCTCTGATTAAGAGACTGGATGAAATGGGGGATTTAATGAGGAAAATCGTGGTTGTTCTAACCCAACTATCAAGTATTCCTGATCAACCACTTGAACCTTGGTATGTTCTGTAATTCATCATGTATAAGATGACCAATCGATGTGGAAGTTCAGGTAATAATTATAAAGGTAACCATTAGAGTTTATATGATCCTTACTTTTGAGGTAATTATGGGTTATTATATGTTATGATGGAAAATGAAATGCATGAGATAAACTTGAGGTAAAAATATGTTATGATTATTTTTGAAGATTTTATCTCATTTTGGGGAATGTTTTAAGAAGTATATAGTTTTGGAAAAAGGAAAACACACAGACCGTGTGACAACCCGTCGCGTTTGACAAAGCTGCGGGAATCGAACCCACAACCAAAGTACGACAGGTATTTATCGCCTACCACTGGAATACGTGAAGTCCCTCATTAGATTGAATAATTCTTTTTAGTTAGATGATTTTATGAATCAAGGGTATGTTTATTTTGGGTTATCTATGGAAATTATTAACCTATCATGGAGGATATGTGATTAGGTTAATTACTTTTCAATATGAGAATTTAAGAGCAACTGATGTTATTTGGAGATAAAAGTTAATTTTTATCATGGAAGACTATGTGATTAAATCCTTCAAATATTTGGGTTTCAATCATAGTTTTGTTTACTTTGAAGAATTTTATGGAAAATAGTTTATCAAATGGTCTTCGTTGAACTTTGGGGTTTTTTGGACAAATTTTGGATATTAAGAATAGATTTTCTTTTTATAAAGGATTATACTTTTGTGGATTATCTGATCTCATACTAACAATTTTGGTTTTGGTTTTTGTCTAAAGATATGGGAAATATATAGTTCTATTTTGTGGATTAGGTGATTATCAAGAAGTTGGTTATAGTACTCTTAATGCGAACAAGTCTTCCTAAATACTCGTCTTTTGGAGAAAATATGAGTTTGATTAAGGAATCTAGTAAAATTTTAAAGACTAAGTGACAAGTAAGTATGTTTCATTATGATTTAGTTAAGCTCAAAAATAAATTCCTCAATTAAGAGTAACTTAAAACAAAAATGTTGTCTGTTAACTTTTCTTACTGGGGAATCGAATACCGTTTAACCCATCACAGGTTTCTGATTTTCTTATGGTTAATTTACTCCTAGAAATGTTTACTATCACTCTCCCTCGGAACATGACCCTTTGATTTTTCTTCCATATCCATGTTTTCCTACATGGAATCCTAGTATGGGTTAACTTGGGTGACCTTTTTACTTCTCTTTCTTTATTTCAAAGTGATTTTTTTACGGACTCTTGTTTCGATGTTGGATTTTCAATAAAGTTTCCAAGACTAATTTTAAAATTGCAAGGATGCAATTCCCAAAAGGGGGGAAGGATGTAACACCCCAGGTAAATAAAGAATATTACATTTTCAAATTTATCCATATTTGTGAATAAAATATTAATATTACTTTAAAGGGGATGCTCTTCTCGATGGCATACACAATATGCAACAACGAGTTTCTTGGGAATCTTACGTTGCACTCTAATAATAAAATAATATTATGGTAGTTAACGCCTAGTCGTTGTAATGGTAGGAATGAACAATACTAAATACAAAATGATTATATATGTTATTCAAATATTTTTACTTTTTACAATAAATGTTATAGGATTAAAAATGCGAATGAATCCAATTTTAAGCGTAAACATTCTAATATTCTTTAAAAGGTATATTAACCACCTTTTGATGGAGAACCTCTTTTAAATCCACTTTTTGAAAATTTTATCTGTTATATTTGAAAAAATAAAATTTATCTTTAGAATCGGGACATCAAAATTTACTTTGTGCAAATTTTTGTATTTTTCCGATAAAGTTCATTTTTTTAATGAATAGTTTAAAATGTTGTACTTTAATTCAAAACCACTTTTTAATCTAATTTATTTATATGATTATATTATATTTTAAATTTGTTTTTAAAGTGAAATTAGAATACTTTTTTACCATTTAATCCAATAGTGGTCATTGGAATTAATTTCACTTTGAAATTGGACTTAAACTAGTGTCAAAATTTTAATAGATATTGTTTCTTAAAAACACACTATTTGTTTTGAAAGCGGGAATTAATTATTAAATTAATTAATGAAACTTATATGTTTTGAATTTTTTAAAATAGAAATCATTTTTGAATTCGGAATATCAAATATAGCTTAGGGTGAATTTTTGGTATTTTTCTGAAAAACTTCAATTTTTGATGAATAGTGAAACCACTAAGTGGTAGTTTAAAAATTGCTTTTTCATTTAAATGAAACTTTACCAATTCTATAGTTTGAATTTCAAAAATCCGACATACATGGATGTCATTAGGATGTAAAATTTGGTTCAATGGGATTAAAATAATTTTTTCGTGAAGAGTAACTCTTAAGTTTTTATTCACGATTAGAGGTAATTAGTGTAATTTAAAGTAAAGATAATGTTATAATAATATGAAATGACCTTGACACATGTTCTACCCTTATTGTATGAGTCATTTCCGACCAAGAATATCCATGGGTCAATTTGGGGACCCCATGGAGCCACTTTGGTTGGAAAATGACATTAATACCCTTTTATTTAAAGTTAAAATAAAAATGTCACAAACATGTGTTTTTTTACTAAATTTTTTTTACATGGAGTTATATGAGTCATATTTTTGACTATAAATATTCATTATAAAGCTAAAAAGATTTCCTACATCATGATATTTTTTTGTAATTAAATAAATTAATTTATTTATGACACCGTGATGATGCAGTGATTACCTCATAAATGAATGATTTAAATAAAATGAGAGGATAGGGTGAAATCTAAGTCTTCCACTTGTCAAAAACCTATTGGATGGGTTTATTTCGAAACCTTATCACCTTAACCTCAAAATATATCCTTTTTGTACCTTTAAAATCCTAAAATAAGTTTATAATAATGTAATATTTTATAACTTTCCAAGAGTGCCCCTCCTCTCCTCTTATAAAAGGCCCCCACCTCTACCACCTTACACAATCCTCTCAGGCCTTTGGCTCGGCCAACCCATGCCCATTTCATCTCTCCACATCCCTCTCATCATCATTGAAGCCTCACTTTGAGCAGAATCCTTTCCAAGGAGGCCTTTTAGCTCAAATCAAAGAGAGTTACCCAATTTAAAGGTAATGTCTTCCCTTGTGTTCTTTTGTTTTATTTTTCTTCTCCATACCCGTAAACTCTTTTTATTACTTTTTATTGTAACAAAACCAGTATATTAAATATACTAGGATGTTTTTATAAAAATTATTCGAGCTACACTTTCACACACCTTCGTCAAATGGTTAAAGAACATACTGTTTCTGTGGATGGTGAATTACTGCCTCACGAAATGATGATTGTTCAATATTCTTTTAACACCATAAAAGGTGGACATTAAGATGTCAATATATTTATATATGATATATAATATGTTTATATTTTCCTTAAGCTTCTGTATTTTCATTTCTGGCATACCTTTATCGTTTCCATTATGGGTAAATGCGATATCATCATTTTAGGTAGTGCGGACTACCGGCCCCTCAAAGTGATTTGATTCGTTAATGCAATACATGAGACGCATAAAGGATGGAATTAATGGTATTACATATGATATCCTACTAGAATTATAATATACCTTTATATCATTATTATTTCATTCTATTGAATAAAAAAATGAAAGTAGCGTCCATGCGTACGTACGGCTTACCGTCTCCATGAACGGTACATTTCATTTCTTATCTCCAAATGTTATGTACTATTATAAGTACATATATATAATGGATATATATGTAATATATTACATCTAAATGATGGATATAATTCTGGAATTATAATATATATATATCTCTCATTTTTTTTAATTCCATTAATATGACAAAAAATGAAAGTAGCGTTCATGCGTACGTACGACCTATCGTCTCCATGAACGGTTCTTTTAATTTTTTTATCTCCAAATGCTACGGAATAGAATAAAATGAATATATACTGGATATATATGATATTTAAAACATCAATACTATTCTGGATATGATTTACCTATAAATATGTGCAAAATTATTTTCCAACAAGTTCAATTTTTACTCATGTACCGAACATCGACAAAAACGTCTGATATGAACTCACTTTATTAAACAATTATTATAACATTATAATATGTGATATGAACTGAATAATAATATTTAAAGTAGGTCCTTAAGAAATTATAAATTGACCAAATTTTATTATTCATGAGATTAAAGAACGATCGAGTCATGCCAGACATGAGGTAAGGGATCCTACCTCTCTATTTCTTTTTAAGTACTCTCTTTTATGTCATTTCTTTTAAGCTCATCTTTCTTAGTTGGGGGATGTTCTTTTATATTACTATAACTGTACTTTATATGTTCATATGATGATATACCCTATTTTATTTCATCAATCCAATTTTTTGGAAGTTTTATGTGATGCCGTTAGGCTGCCGAGTTTTTGTAATGGGTTTTTCATCTCACTTTTATTTCTGTGAGATTTATGCTACATTTGCCACCATTTCCTTTGAGTGGTATATGTACTGCCCATTATTTTACTTTTTGTGTAATATACTTTCATTTATGAGTATTTACATCAATTTTTTATTGTCCTTCTTTCATGGGGTGTATGTTTCGAAAGATACCCAAGTCGGTAAGGGAACCTTTCACCCTCCTCTTTTTAAAAGACTTCTTTTGTTGGGTCTTTTAATTTACATATTGTAATGTTGGGATATGATATTATATATATTTATTGATGTAAATTTTATGTCCAAGTGATGAGTTACCCTTTTTATCTCTAATCAACTCATTTTCTGAATTTTGAAATGATGCCGTTAGGCTGTCGATTTTTTTTCAAAGGAACTTCTTAACCTAATTTTGATTCTTTGGGATAAACTTGCACTCCTTGAATATGTCGTTCTATGAATATGTGTGAATAACCTTTGATTTTTTTACACTTAATATCCACTTATATTTGGTGTATTCTTTTTTCACACATAATTATGTAATTGATTTATCCTTAATACAGGGATATCATCTTTGTATGGAATCAGTATCAATATCTTTTCATTGAGGCATATTTTGTTTTATAGACAACATTCCTTTAAAAGTGTATAAACCCCTTTTAATTTTACATTTATCCAAAATGAATATTTTTTATATGAATCATTTTACTAAATGACAAAAGGGAATGTTTTTGTCGTACGTATGCGGCGACAACGACTTCTCCGCCACCGTGATCATTATTTGAGTTTCAGCTTCCTCTACAATTCATACCTTTTTTTAAATGAAAAATAAATACCATGTTTTACTTCTCTTTTATTTTGGTATTGAAAATGGTTTTCATAATGTTTTTATTATATCAATGTGTTGTATTGATATCTTGTGATTGAAATGTGGAAATGTTATGTTTCCTTTATGAATGTTTTATGTGATAAGATTATGTTATGGTTCTTGGGCATTGTTATGAAGATGGGTGGTTCCGTGATAAACTACGGGAGGGTGAGCCCGATATAGCTCTCGAATGCATTGGGTAATGCGAAGGAGTTAAACGTTAAGGTTTCTCTGAAGAGATTTAGGGAATATACTGTGATGGGTATTCCAAACGTAACCAAGAGGGTTACTCCCTACGTAAGAATGTTATGAATGCCTCAAGTTACCTTTATGCCTTATGATTTCTATGATTTATTCATGATTTGATGAGTTATGTTAAAATGCTTATGTTTTATGAGTAATTTATGATTTCATACATGGACTAATGTTTTCTTTTCGTACTTATATATCTATTACTGAGCTTTTTATGTTCATCCCATGTTTTTGAAATATTTTTCACAGGTCAAGGGAAAGGTGCATGATATGATGATAGTGTCAAGGATGTTTCAAGAAAGAATCCATGTTGTATTTTAAATATGTTTTTGTTGATGGGGAAAAATGAATACTATCTTTTATGTAACCACTTTGTTTAAATGTGGATTGTAATTCATGATTTATGATCTAATTCTCTAAAACTCTAAACCTGAAAAGATCCTCAATGTGATTTATTCATTTAATTCAATATTAAGTAAGTTTTAAGGCTGGGGCCTTATACTCATAGGTTGTATAAACTTATTACATCAATGATGACACATGTTATATCATAGATGATCACATTGTTCGGGTTACTTAGCTTTATATGAGTAACACTGGTTCCCATGGGGAAACACATGGATGGGCTCAGTGGAAAGATTATTACATCACACAATGAGTGACACTCAGGAAATTGTGTGTGAATTGGAAATGTATTTTCATATAAAAATGATAGATTTCTTGCATTATTTTGAATATAGGATGTATGTTCATGTAAAATTGGAATGTTTTTTTCAGGGCACTGGAGCTGGAGCTACAAAATCAACTGTGTTTTTTTATAAATCTAGCTTTAGCGGTGGTTTAAACTGCCACTAAGTAAATGGATCATATTTAGAAATTGTTAAAACTGAATCCATAATTTGGAAGTTTACAATCTATGGTATTTAAAATAGCTGATAAATAGTTTTCATCTTCCTTTATCATTTAACAGGGGTTTTCTTGGTTTTAGTGGTGGTTTTTCTGGATAAAATGAAATTATTTTTTGGCGACCATGTAAATCGCCGCACAAAAAAAATTTACATCGAGGAAACCACTGATAAAACCAAAAAACATATCCATGAAATGAATTCACTACAATGGTTATGATAAAAAAACCTTTATATTTATGAAACCGTTGTGTAATGTATGCCAAAAGACAATTTAGTAGCGGTTTTTTGAATCTTCCAGAACATCATAGTGCGGCGGTTTAAAACACCACCATATAAAAAAAACCGCCATTATGTGGTTATTTTCCTACAGTTTTTAATATAAGGAATGATAATTACTAACTATTGGTAAGAAATCACACCTCACATGGTCCAATGATAGCCTATTAAGTTCCATTCACACAAAAGGGAATTAAAGAAACCAATTTAATTTATATTTATGGAATAAAAAACAATGATGGATTTCCCTCATTTCACACAATGGATGAAATGAACATAAAAATACATGAAATAATGGGACCACTAACCTAGTATAATAGTGGTCACACTCATTGAGGATACCTAGGATATTTGGATTCAGATGAATAAAATTGTGAAATCTAAAAAAATTCCGAGAATTATGCCTAACCGATGATATATGGTCAAATTGGGATGAAAACCTAGAATAGATGAAAGTGGATTCTTAGATTTACTAATGAATAAATCTTGTGATATATAAAATATAAATTTAATGATCAATATAAATGGTCCACCACTTGAATAATAATAATCCAAGATATGAGGGGAGTAATCTAAAACTACTACTACTACTTGAAATGAGAAATATTTAAAATTTCTTAACTTCTCTAACCATTAGTTAATTATAGTATTTTAAAAAAATAAATTTGGAACAAACCAATTACCTATTATACAAAAATCAGGTACCTATTGGGTACTGAGTACTTACCTCTAGGTCACCGACCACCTAGTGAGGTACTATGTCCTTTACCTCACCCACGAGGCACGTAGTACCAGTCCATCAATGATCCAACGGAATATACCATGCTATGGATGTCTCGGTACCCATATCACTTCAATGAAAAAAATACCTCTTCAAATCAGGAAATAATCATAAGTATCTAAAATAATTTTAGTTTTTTGAAATTTAGATTGAAATAATACCTTGAATAGATGTGGGTTGTAATAATATCCCCCTCAATATAACTCCTCATCCCTAAGTTGTGACATCGATCATAACTGAGATTGATTAGTGAAAATAATTAGATAGTAAACCCATATATTATACTCCTTCTCCCATATATCCTCTCAAATACACTTTTTATGTCGCTGGACTAACACTAGAGTAGATAAAATCCCATGTAGAGTATGTTTACGATAATATACTACATGAACTGATTAATATATGAATGATGTATCCATCTCTAACTCAGCCTTTGAGGTTTTGATCACATGATAATGGTTGTGATAGTATATCCAAATCCATGTTATATGTAATAAATCATGAATAAAACTATATCCCTTTGGAATCCCTAATTGATACATTGTGGTACAGTTCCTATCAACAACCTTATATGGACCAACAAATTGGGGCACTATATTCCCCTATCTATGAATATTCTTGTACCCAAACTGAGATGATATTCATATAAATACGTAGTCAGCAAACTGAAACATTAAAAGATATAATTTTCTATTGACATAAGACCTCTAACTACTCTTATCTATCATTAACCAATTTCTATTAAATAATATATTATATAATGTATTCTACTTGATACATGTTCTAATAAGCACTAAATCCCCAGATTATTGAAAATTATAGGTGATCAAAACACTCTACCATACAAATCCTCAATAGGTTACATCTAAATCCATTCCTAGTATCATTTTTAGAAAACTAGTACAATCACAAGATGGTTCTCTTGTAAACTACAGAAATTAGTGTATCTTTCCTGCAACATATCCTCTAGCACTTGTAAGGTATATTTAAACATCCTTTTTATGAAATTATGGAAAATAATGTTTAATTTCACTAATATATCTAGTTCATTATCTAACACTTTCATGGATCATGATATAAAAATATCATCCTAGTTATAAAAGATGCTCCTAATAAACTCAAGTAAATGAAATATAAGTTACATATATATTTGTCTTAGCTCCACGATGGAATAGGTCTCATAGATCAGAAGTAAATGTGTGACCCTCCTCAACTAGTTGATGATAACCCATACCATATCACTTCCAAGGTATGACCTTGATAAACCCTTATTATTCCCATGGAAACATGATCCCACTTAAACTCAAAAATGGTTAATGAATGAAGAAGAATCATAGGTCAGGGATACATTGACTTTTTCTATTGATAGGTAATGAATTTTAAACCATCCCTTCTATATAATTCTTCATCCTGGTCTACTAATACTGGATCCAAATATCCTGATACATATTATTGTACCGTATGTGTATATCCCATATGCAGGCATGTGAATCCCTTAGAAACTCCTCACATAAACCCTTAGAGACTATATCCTAACCACAAACATAAAGTAAAACACCAAAATGAAGGAAAATAAGGGTGATCCCCACTATAAATATTTCCCCTCATTATTGGAAAATCTGATTTAAATCAAGGAATATCTTTTTATCTCTAATGGAGTGAGAATTTAGTATCTACATATATGAGTGTTTCTCTTCACTAATAATATTTAATGTAACATCCCATATCAGTGAATCTACCCAAGACTACTATCCATCTACACTGCCTATTCATACATCTTCATACTCAGTGCATCTTCAATAATGTTCCACTTCCTAAGGGAATATTCCAAGTCAATGTCAGATTAATGTAGGTACTTTACCCACCTCATCTACTGAAGGTTCAAGTAACATTGGGAAAATATATAGTTTAGGTTATTGTGGTAAATATTCACAATAAACCTCATACATAAGAGCTAGTTATTCCAATATATTACTAAAATCACCACCAACTCAAACTTGAAATATTGTTTTGGATTTTTCTTCTCACATAACATCACAATGTCTCTAAGCCATACTCCTGAAGAATCGTAGTTCAATATATAAAACATATCCAAATAAAGTAAGGTTTTGATTAATATATAATTAAATATAACTTTTATCTCTTGAAAGGAAGACTCAATGGATTCTAACCACATGAACTGCACCCCCTTCTTAGTCAAAGTCATTATTCGTGCTTCCATGTGGGGGAACTCCAAAATAAACCTTTGGTTGTAACCTTACAAGCCCAAATAAATATAAATTTCAAAAATATTATTAAGAAAATTTAATGAAAACACATACTCAACATTCTATGAGCCTATTGACATACATAACTCAAATATCACGTGTCTAAAGAAGTATACCTCACTGACAAAGAACTGAAACATAAAAAACTAAGAAAACAGCTCGCACTCCCTCGATGTAGTCAGAACAACTACTAAATGGTGACCCTTATACTCCCATTACTCAGAGTACACCATAATATCATAAATGAATACAAATATTAAAGAGTCCATATATGGATAGAATACCATTTTCATCCGGTCTATAAACATTTTCACCATGTACTTGTAACTAAAAAACATAAAAAGTTACACATATAAGTCAAACCTATTCAAAAAATCTATGTTCATCATATTATAAGGCCTCACCCTTAAATAATGATATCTTAACCTCATGTAGATCTTACAGAACCACATAGATCCTCCCATTAAATGGGATAAGGATTCGATATTAGGAATCATATACTAATTCTTGACTATCACCTAGTTAATATTATGGTAATATAAACAAAAGTGAAGTGGTATATCTTCATTCTTGAAGACCAAAAAAAAAGGTATGTTTAAAAATTAATAAACCCTTTACCTCTAAATTTTCAAGCTATGTTTGTATCCCTTGAAGTTATTCATTATCTGTTCGGTAATATGGAATGTATATGGGATTTATACAAGGCATAAACATGACTATAAAATAAATTTCATTCTTAGGAAGAAAATACTATGATATACTTTAGAAACCTATCCTTAAAGAGATATAATTTAGAAGGAAATAAAACCTGATGCATCTCTCTATCTCACAAATAAATTCTAGGAAACAAGGATTTTATCACCCCTATATATTTATTTCCAACACCTAAATGGCCCACGTACATATCCAACTTTCAAAGGAGGTTTAAAAATTACCCTATACATAAGTGAAATATACCCTCTTGTGATATCATCTAATGAATGCTTGAAAATGGGTCAACCAATCCATCCCAATGATCTCATCGAAACTAAGAACCTACGATAAAAAAGACCAATAGATTCTTATATCCACTAATCAGTATAGAAAAAACAAGAAATATTTGGATAAAATATGATGGACCCTACAATGGTGTGTTGGTCAACAACTCTCCATATATTCACTCGATAGAAATCCCCAAATTATTAAATAACTGAGAAAATATGAATGAGTGTGATGAACCAATATTGAATGAAACATAATATCTTTTTGATGACATAAGAATTGTACCATGAAATATTGAAATATTCAGACTCTAAATGATAAGTTTCATCTTTATAGTATGAAGTAAAACTATTCCTTGGATATGAGATCCCATATCTGTACTCCTCTAAGGGACATTACCCAACTGGTTATACTTCCACTATCTTTGGGTACCTAAATATCCCCCATGATTTAAACAATTGAATGATTCCCAACATAGTTACTACTAATAAAATCATGAATATATCTCTAAACCCTGAGTATAACCATATTTGTTCTTTCAATATAATAATGGTGAAATTCCATAATATCTCTAAAGATGTCCAAAATCCCAATAGTATAATCACTCATTCTAATATCTATCACAATAAAGAAGAATATGGACCTACAAACCACACTTAATACAATAAATAAAGGCTCATCCTCTTAGAGGAAGTGATTAACCCCTACATTGGATACCCTACCCATATTTTACTCGATTCTACTTACAAATACTTTACATTCTTCTACATAAAGGCCTTATTATAGCCTTGATAGATGATTTATATTACCAATTTAACCTACCCTCGATCATTTTCCATTCAATAAAAAATGATTGATTCAAGACCTCTAAGAATTATTTTAAATGAAAAATATTCTCCTAGGAATGTATAGAGTTCCTTAGGCTATAATCAAAATGCCTAAACCTTGAATTCTCACCCTATTCACCATATTTTTTATTCTTATTAGGTAATTAAAGTGGGTGGCACAGTCCATTAGTGACATTCCCCCCAACTCTATTATACCACATACATGAACCCCTAGCCATATTGTCCCTGGGTGTCCATAGGAATAAGTAACCAAGGATTCCTGGTTGAAATTAATTATATGATACCTATATATGCTGCTTAACCTAGACCACAATTTCTAACATGTGATTATTTGATCCTCAAGTAAAATTCACCACATTATTCACACACCTCTTAGGGGGTGTCTCGTGATGTTCAAATATGCTATTTGTTAATTCTATCTAGTAATAATTAGCCCATTGAATTCCCTCACAAGTAAAGGGTTATGGATTTTGTTACTGGAACTCATTGGTCTAGTCAGGTATGGTCATATTAAAAATTTGTTCCCCATGCCCCATATACTGTAAGAAGTGAAGAAGGCTCTCTCTGAGCTGATGGTCGATAAGAGGAGAAAGCACAATAGGTAGATCTAGATATACTAATGATGATTTATACTAATACCCACCCTCTTAAAACTCAATAGGTGATCATTATAGTGTCATATGTTAATAAATATGAAGTGTATGACTCAGAATATAATTCTATCATAGGTATATATATCATAATTTAGTGTAAGAAAAAACACGTACACAATTCTCTACCCTAAAAAGAACTCATATGATACATAAGATCCATTAATATGGGATTGATTTTAGGAAAACCTACCCACTCTTGGTTTTTGTAAAATATATCAAAGTTAATATAATTATTGTATCATGTATTCAACATGAATCATTAATAATGGGTTTGTCATGTTTAGTTACACAAATAATTTATATAATAAAACTCTATATAAGTTATTGTTAATATTTATAGTGACTCAATACTATATATTATCTATAATATAAATCGTAGACATGTATAAAAATGTCTATTGAGAAAAAAATACCAATAGTTTTTCATGAATGCATGATCTATTACTTCCACAAGTGAATAGTGAAACCATAAATCAATAAATTTATATCAAAATTCCTCACTTATAAAAAGTAACCCAACTAAAAAAACCCAACAACAATAGGATTTTCCAAGGTAACATGGAAATTCCTCACACGTTGGTAAATTATAACTAGAGATAATACACATACCAAGATCTAAAGCATCCTAAATAGCAAGTCGAAAGAAAAATAGGGCAATGATAACACTTTGTAACACCCCTCAACATTTTTAAATCTACCATAAATAAACATGGTGGATACATACCTCGTGAATTCCTCCTCATACTCTGTAAGCTTTCACCTAGTGTTGTGGGTTGAAATATAACAATTAGGGAGACTATAAACTCATGTATAGAAAACTATTTAAATAACATGAAATAAATATCATGAAATAGTGATCCAAATATAAAAATAGTATAATGTTAAACATCATAACTAATAGTTAGTAAAAATAGATAAAATCCATCATGAAATATCAAACTAAACTGTTGAATATTTCATATAATTCATAAAATGATAATTAGGATCCTATGTTGATAGATCAAATACAACTTACTCCAAGATGCATATAAACGTAATGGAGACATCACCAAAATAGTCCTGATACACAATCATGTCCCAACTATCTACTCTAAACAATATATATTTTCCCAAACATTCATAGAGGTATTGTACTTTACCTAATATAGGCCATGAAACATAATGTTTTATCATGTACCATGCCACTCCAGAATAATGTGACTGAAACTTAGTAGGTAACTATAAATAGTGTCCCTAATAAATATAGTAAATACAGTTTAATTTCTGATATGAAATTATAGAAATGAAATAAGTCATAAATAAATTATAAGAAACACCATGGAGGGCTTCTACCAAACCACATGTCACCACACCTACTTCAGTTAGTGATGGAATGGGATGACACACCCATAGTCTAAACACATCTAGAAGAATATTTATTTACAACTACTTGTATAAAATGCAAGGTGAATGTAATATCTCTATCAAACATCAATAATTGAGTAGTTTATCTCTATCATAATTTAGTTGGGTGAACATTCCATTAGAAAACCAATATGAAAGATGAGAAATTACTCACTAGTGAATGATTAATCACCAATCTCATGAATACATTACACTTCAATCTCCATGATAAGGTGAATAATATACCAACATCCAGTAGTTTTAGTGGATGTGAAACCAAAAAAAACATCCCATCTAGGTAGATGAATTTTTACCTATATCACTCTCAAAGTATTTGATATACCATCATCTCAAGTCCCTATATGGATGATGGACCACTGGGAAACCTCTATTGGTGGATGATGCACCACTAACACATCTCATCAAGGTGGATGATACAAAACAAACAAATCATTACTATATGAAGGATTCACTAAAAAAATACCATTCTCTAAGTAGATGATGTGCTGTTAGTATTTCTGCACAAGTGGTCAATACACTCCTAGTGTCAAATTCTTGGTGGATGGTTTACCACTAAAATACCCCCCCCCCCCGAGTGGACGATGAACCAATGATCTTACCCACAGAAGTGTACAATTCATCATCAATGTGTAATATCAAGTGGAAGATACACCACTAATAAAACAATTCAATTTAAATTTTATTCCACTATATCTTTGGGATCTTTGTGAATGATTGATAAACTATATTATTTACATGCATGAGATACCACACATTATTTTATTTAGGTGGAAAATGTTCCATCACATACCAATTATCCATTAAATAGAATGATTTATACTTTTACAATAATAATAAAAAATTACAAAGATTTAACGTATCAAAGTTTATTCTCTTGATCCATAAACTAATTTCAATGTACCATTCCTATTATATTATACACCCAACCAACTGGTACTCAATCCATTTATCATTAAAGAGTATATTATGTCTGGTACTCAGCTAATAGGATCAACTCTCAGTCATTGGCCATATCCTCAGCTCAAAGTCAAGGATTCATATATCAATTTATATATTAAATGGTCATTAATGACCATTATTTTCAACACATACCTCACACAGGACCCACACGACCTATTAGGTTCCATTATCACTATTTGGAATTATAGAAACCCAAAATAATTTTATTTTAAGACTTATTCAAAGAGGATGTGTTTCCCTTATTTCATAGGATTTAAGAAACACTTGTAATAACAAATGATAAAGAATGAGACCACCTTATTGGGACTATAAAGGAAAACTCATCTGGGATACATGGATGATTTGGATTCATAATGATGAGAATGATAAATATAGAAAAATTCATCGATTAAGGCATACCATTTGATGTACAATGAAAAAATGATTAAAACAACAGTAGAAGGAAAGGGGTTTATAGCCTTACTAGTGGAGACCTCCTATAAAAAAGTGGATCTAAATCAAATGATGTATAAAGTTAATCCTCCACTTGATGAATAAGAGGTAAATAGAAGAGGTTAGGATGCCTATGGTACTGTATTTGTTGGAAATGAGAATTATTTCTCTTTTTATTTTTTTAAAATATTTATTTATTTATTTATTAAAAAACAATGAAATATCCCACCAAGTACCTAATATATAAACACCACATACCCACCCCTAGGTCATCTACCACTATATGGATCACTTATTAGTAATTCCTAATATTCCTTAATAATAATTAAATGAGTTGAATTTTTATAAATGATGATCCTTTTATGATTAAATTAAATTCCATATTAAGAAATGTTATAAAAAAACAGGAAATACTTTTGTTATTTTGCAACATTATATCCTAATGGATTTAAAAACCCATTAATAATCATAATTGTTGATAATATAACTATTATACAGTGATCATAAGATTATTATATATTAATTGTAATGAAAAAGTCTAATTGATACATATTAAATAAGCAATGACCTCAGCCAGTAGGATTATACACTACGAATCCCATTTATCAACGCGTATGAGGGGGATAGAATCAATGTGACTAAATGTCCTGAAGGCCTCATTTTATATTTATTTTGGATAAAACCCCCTTTTAAGTATAAAGAGGGGAAACCTCACATGAATTCAAAGAAATGGATGCATAACATAACCCAGTACCAAAACAAGACTACTAGAAATGCTTCTCCCCAGCATCAACATTGTTATGTAAAGCCTCCACCAATGCATTGCTACTCAGTAAGTTGTGTCGTGCGAAGATACACTGGCTTGGTACCAATGGCTAGGCCATACCCTATCAATCATCCAAATCCGAATAGCCAGGCATAGTGGAAGCTACCTGCTCTCTGTCCTCACCTGAGTCATTAACTTTTAGAATGTCTTGACCAAGCCATCATCCAAAAATAAAAACCATCAAATACTAACATGCTTCAACTTTTACAATTGTTATGACCTTACTCCAAACAAAAATAGATAACTATAGAACCTCCATCTCCAAGAAATGTCTCCATTTCTTGAAACTCTCATACCCATCCTCAAACAACAGCAATTCCATTGCCCATAATGGCCTCCGTTGGGCCAAAAAAACACCACGAAGCCAGATTGGTGAACAAAAGCCGTTGAAACCTCTGCCGCATCCACAGATTAAGAGCACCATACTTAAAATTTCTTGACACCTTCCCCTCCACACAAAGATGTAGAGGAAACACCACCAGAAAACCAAACACAAATTTCCATAAAACCCATCTCCAACAATAATCAGCCTCAAATCGACACGAAATAGCATCCAAAACAACCTTAAGACTAATCATAAAGTAGACTAAACCAAAAATTGGATGAAAATTGGAAGAAAATGAAACTTTCACCAGCGTGCCTGTAGAAAAACCCAATCATTATCCAAAACCAAACCCCGTCGCCACAAACGAGGTCACCCGTAAAGAACCCGACACCTCCCAACGCACATCCTGAGACAAAACATCACCCTTAGGTGACGACTGCTGAAACTCAGCCGTTGGACCCACATTGTGCTTCCATGGAGCCCATATCCAACGAAAAGGAGTCAAGCATGAAGTCGGTAAGTAGTTATGTGAAACTCCAATGTCATTAAGATCACAGACTAAACCATGTAGGTCGAATGACCCTAAGAATATCTCACCATTTCACACATTAACCTGAGGGTGTTCACTTGTTTAGTAAAGGTATATGTATCTAGAACCTAATAGAATGGATTTGAATACTTTTATTTTAAATAAAATAATTATTATATTTATCTCTTTTTATTAATTTATAATGATAAAATAATATGTTTGGTAAAAAATAGATTTTGAGGCGATGTAACACAAATTATATTTTTGGGAAATATAAGGTTTCAACCAAAACACTATTTTTGAAAAATTTTATAATTTTTTAAATGAACTATATGTTAGTAAAATATTATTATTAAATTATATTAATTAAATATATATGATAATATAATTTGATGAATTCCAAAATAATTTTTAGAATGGTCAGAAAACTATTATTGTCAAAAACCAGTATTTTTCAGTTAATAATGATTTTAATTTAAAGGTTTATTTTCTCATATTTAGATAATTATTTTGATACAATAAATATTATTTTTGTAATCATCATGTTGAAATTATCCAATGGTGATTTCTTTCATAATATTCTAGATAGTTCAATTTTGGGGTAAAAATTAAATACTGTATAAATCTATGGTTTATATTATGACATCATAATGTTCCAAAAGTGTTTTAATATATTCTATAAAAGGTATCCATGATCAAATAATTAAATAAAATTAAAAATAAATTATTTATAAATTGTTTGATTAATTTTATAAACCCTTAATAAATACAAAAAAACCAATCTTATATTTTAAGGTTTTAAAATCAGTTCTTTGAAATACGACTCACTTCTAAATAACCAGCTGTATCATTTTAATGAGATAGATTCTTAAACTAGTAAAATAATTTTAAACTAGTCCAATTATATAAAAACAAAAGGGAAAAAATGGAATTTTTTTTGGTTTTTATTACTTTATCATAAAGGGGCCAACACTATGTTTGGAAATTAATAGGGAATTATCCTCCATTTTTCTATATAAATTCACAAAAATCAAATTCATGTTCATTAAAAATTCTTAGAACATGAAATTACTCACAAATACTCTCTTTATAGTCCACAAAACATAATCCCAAACTCTCAAGAAGCTCCTCACAATCTTTTGGAAACACCTTCACAAGGTATGGGATCCTCTCATTCTCTTCTTTATTCATGCACCTTCATTATGTTATTCCTTTTTTCATTGATTCAGGTTAGTATATATTCTCACACATCCATATTACTTTCATGATGATTCCAAAATAATTATAGAGCTCTTGCAGTTTCATTAATCCCTCCTATGAACCTTTATGTACCCCCATTATGTTGTCAAAATTATCCAACAACACTACTACAAAACATTCTTTAAACAGCGCTGGCCTTTAGCAGCGCTACAACAATCATTGTACATTTTATAATTATTGTTATCATTGATAAAACCTACCCTTTATCAGCACATTTTTAGCATTGATAAAGGGTAAACTTTATCATTGATTTTCTTTAGAGCTGATAAAAGGTACCCTTTATCATCTTTTTATTTTTAGAAATAATAAAGGGTACCCTTTATCAACAAATTGTTTTTATCACTGATAAAGGTATCCAATAAAATTAAATAAATAAATAAACATAATAAGAATTAGATTATTAAAAAATATTAATTAAATATTAATTAAAGAATTATTGAGATAAATGAATAAATTTACCATACTATATTTATTAAATATATAGATACATGTAAAATGAAATAATTAAACAAAAAAATGATAATTAAGAAAAATAGTAAACATTTTTTTACTTAAACAATTGATGATAACATTAATAAATAGTATCCATTACATATAGATATATATTAATATGTATATAAATATATTATTTATATAAAACAAAATATTTATTCTTTACATTAAGTATGTCATATATTATAGTGAAGAATGGTTTATAATTTAAAATTAAAATGAATTAAAAATATTGACTAATTGCATCGAGTAATGGACATAAATGAATGTCATTTTATTTTTCAATTTAACATATATGTCAAATATGTGTTATAGTTATTTCACATACATATATAAAAATTCATTCTATATAAAATAGACACATACAAATATTTACATATTTAATGAAATCTTATATAGAAACACATACACCTAATAATTATGCAATTTATTTGAATTTTAGTATTCATTTTCAAATTTCATTATAACCCGATTCATTTAATTTATCATGTATTTAAACGATGAATTTTATATACATGTTTTTAATTTTTTTATAGTTAGGTCTAAATTAATTTTAAATATTTTTTGTATTTTATTTTTTTATTTTTTTGTATATTTAATTATTTTCTATTATATATACATATATCTGTCTGTGTTTGTGTTTATTTATTTATTTACTTTGTTTTAATATTTTAAATATGTAATCAAAATATATCCATATTTTTTAATTAATTTATATTTAATTAATAAAACTTATCCATTTTTTCAATATTGTTGAAGTGTACCCTTTTTTAATTATTCAATTTCACTCATTTTTAACATTCATGCACTTAATATTATATTTTAATTAATAATTTTCAAAATATATTTATAAATTTATATTTAATATATTTATCCACATATATATTTATAATTAGGAATAAATAAATATTATTTATATAATTATATATAATTAATTATATATTTTTTAAAATATTTATAAAGTTATAAAAAAATTATTTAAATAATGAATATATTTACTATATTTATATTTATATTTATTTATTATATATATATAATGATATAAATATAAAAATATAAATAAACTATTTAAAAAAATTATTTTTATAATTAAAAATAAATAATTATATATTTAAAAAATTAAAAAATTATAATTAATAATTTTAAATAATGAATATATTTAGAATATTTGTATTTATATATATTTATTACATTTATATATACTAAGATAAAAATATTTACAAAAATATTTATTTATAATTATAACTATAAATCCTTTATCCGTACTTAAGTAATTAGCACTGATAAAGATCCCTTTTGCGGCGCTTATTAATTTATCATTGATAAAAGAGATCTTTATCTGTGATTTTTTTTGAAGTGCTGATAAAAGTTTCCCAATATATTTAAAGAACCATAACCAATCACGAACTAGTCATGATATCAGAAGATTTTTGTGGAATCCACCTCTTACCAGTACTTCTCATCATCCAATCCAAGCTTGAATCAAGGCTCAAATCAAGGCTTGAACAATTCCAAAGCTCGAATCCAAGGATTGAATGATTCAAGGGTCGAACAAATATAAGGCTCAAAAGAATTCCAGGTTTGGCGATATCTCTAATTTTATCAGATGATTCAAAGCATCAATCCAAGGTATGTTATTTTCTCATTCTCCCCACTCTTTGATTTCTGATTTGGCTATATATATTTGAAATTTTTTCATTATCTCTTTCTATTCATTATCTACAATTTATTTCCTATATATAATAAACTTATTATTGTGGGTTTCTATGATTTTTTGTTTTTATTGGCCTTATAGCATCTTTTCTGGCTACCTTGTATCATATTAAGAATTCTACTCACCAGTTTCATCCTTTTAGAGTATTATGTTTAAATGTGTTGAACTTCCTTCCTTGGAAATGAAACAAAAAAGTGTTTGTTAAAGTTTGAATCATGTTTTTTATTTAAGAAATCGAAATGGATTTGATATAATGACTTCATGAAATTGAGGTGTGTTTTTTTTGGGTTTTTTCTTGGTTTCAAAATTGTATTCCAAGTGAGACTGTAAATGTCTATTTTTTAAAATTTTGGATTTGAGACTTTCATTTTAAACTTACGTTTATATGCACATTTCTATTTTTAATAATATTTATATAAAGTAGTTTTTCATAGAAAATTAGTAGTAGTATCAAGGATTATGGCCTTGTTGGTACCATGAAATGGGTTTTAAAAACATTTATCACCATATATAAAAGATATATATATTAGTTTTGATGAGGTAATGATTTTTCTTTAAAATACAAGGATCATATTGGTGGGTGTTGATGAATGTTTGAATAGACATTTTTGATTTCTATTGATTGTATATTGATATGTTTTATAAAAAGGTGAACATACTTCCCATTACAATCATAATAGGGATTTTATGCATCATAGTGAGGGATGATAGATAGTTACTATTTGGTCACAATTAGATTTTATGGGTCCCCAATCACATCAAATTATATATGGGATTCAAACAAGGTAGGATAGTTGTGGGTCTCTAGTTGTTTATAAATATAGGAACTCATCATCATGCTTATAGGTGGTTCCAACCCAATTATGTACAGATTCAATGAAACAATTACTTAACGTTGTCACATTTCTTATTCCAAAAAAATAACTAAGGTTATCAATTTCTATATATGTTGAAATAATTATTAGAAAATATTTTTTTTGTATTCATAATTTTTTTTCTACATGTATTGGTTCCACCCCTAAGAATATCTGATTACCATACATGTATATGAAATGACTCATTATTTATTAAAAAAAATTATCACTAAATTTTTATATGATATAGTTGATGAAATAAGATTAATTATTCTTGTTTATCATATTTGGGTTTCTTATTACTCCTTGATTTTATATAATATATTTTCATTTGTTTAGGGGGTTTAATAAAGACTTGATGGATTATTTTAATAGAAGTGGGATGAGTATTAGTTATATTAATGAAATTATTAAAAGTGGTATTGATCCCATAATTATAGAATTCATAGAGGCCATAAAGATTCATATATCATAACATGTCCTTTTCGAGACCCGTTGAATCAAAAACAAGAATGTATATTCCCCCCAATCTCACCTTCAATATTCCATTAGTTTGTAACTAGTTTCAATGGTGTAATTCTAAAAAATGAAATTTTTTTCCCCTTTTATAGAACAAAATAGAGTAAAAATATTATCCTCGTCAGTTTCAAATCCCAAATAGTTATTGTTTAATTTTGTTACTTGATACTCATTACTGATCTATTTTATATTTCCTGAAATACTCTGAGAAGTATTCATCCCATGTATGACTAATTATTAGAGTATTTCAAGTAACATAGGTTCATGTTTGCAAGAGATGGAGGATGATTCTCAAACAACAAAATGAAATAATAACTATTCAGGAGATGAAGCTGATGAGGATGACAGTGGTATATCACTTTCACATTTTAACAAATTCAGAGGATAAAACATACCATTATGGAGTAATTATTTTCTAACATTCAATTATGCATTTTCATATAGAATACTGGAATTCATTTAAACAATTAAATTTTTAGTTTACCCTTTTATAATTATCGTTAACTTTTACCTTTAGTATGAATATATAATGTGTATTTATTTATTTATTGTACACAAATAAAATTTTAGGAACCGATAGGATGGATATGAATTGAAAATAGATGCACTCTAATCATTTTATAAATGATTATGAAGATAGAGTTAAATGGTTCATCATTTTTTCAATAAAACATGCATATGACCCTTCCCAAATCCTTTTTCTATTTTTATGTTGTTGTTATTGAAGAAAACGCTTTCCAGAAGAGTTGGAAGAACATTTAATTTGTCATAAAATAGATCAGAGCTATAAATACTTGACTATACATGGTAAAAAACTAAATGTGCACACTGATTGGGATAATAATAAGGTTTTTGGAAAACATCATATGAATACCGGTATAAATGATTATAGAGATCAGATAGATGAAATGAAAATGGTAATTTAAGATGACATTTGTGTATTTAAAAAGTGGTTTGAGAAGATAAATAGTTTCTCTAATAGACTTTTGCATACCGGTTGTACTAAATACAGAACATTGTTTACTATATTGAAGTTATATTATTTCATTGCAAGCAGCAGATAGAGTGACACAAGCTTTACAGAACTACGTGGTCTGTTCCATGATATGATAACAGAAGAAAATGAACATCTATATCAAACATATGATGATAAAAAAATTATAAATTCAATGGGAATTATATATAGAAAATAAATTATTTTCCAATTGATTTAATATTATTTTTCAAGGACCATGTATAACTAATAAAATTTCCTAGTTGTGGCATGGATTGATATAAGAAAAAATAATCAATTCACTTGAAATTTGTATGGTACATTCCTATCACTCCATAGTTTAGCAGACTATATGGCTGTTAAGAAACCCTGATATAATTGACATGGAATGAAGATACATGAATTAGATATGGGAACCTACATCACCCAAAAATTTCTCCTAAGTGCATAAAAATTGATTCTGAGTATCCTAAATTTTGAAATGAACTTAGAAACATTCATCTTGATTTATCAACATATGGATTAAATCCTTTTTGTATAATTATTATTATGCATAGTACGTGACCAATCATGTTGGTAAATTAAAACTCTCCTCTATGATTATGCATGAATCAAAAATAAATTATGTTTTCTCTTTTTATATTTATCCAAAAGAAACCCAATAATGATATTGAGGTCTATTTGGCTCCATTGATTGAATATATAAAATTGATGTGCGATATATGTGTTATAATTTATGACACTTGTAATTTTGAAAAATTCACATTTGAGGGCCATGTTTTACAGGATGATAAATGAATTTCCCTCTTATATAAATTTTCCAGGCTATACAATTTATATAATGTTGGGTTTCCACATTTGTGGAGAATGCACAAAATAAGTTCGATTGAAACATTCCTTGAAGTTTTTTTAGGACATTGGAATTTTTCACCTCGAAGACATAATTATCAATCCTAGATGACAAAATTCAATGGTAACATCGAACAAGGTAAAACATCATCTCCACTATTAGGTGATCAACAGTCCGATAAAGTAAATAAAATTTTCATTACTTTTGGCCAATTGTTTTTGAAAAACCTTAAAAAAAATTAGGTTTGAAGATGAGATCAATTTTATTTGAATTAACATTTTCAAATTTTTTGTATGTTAGACATATTCTTAATGTCATACATTTAGAAAAATGTATTTTATAGTGTTTTCTGGAACATTACTAAATATTCCTGAGAAAATTAAATATGGCATCAAGGATAGGATGGGTATGACTGACAAAAAGATAAGGGAAGAGTTTTCATAGATGAAGGGTAACATGTATACTTTTATTAATCTAGAAGATTACATGCTATCCATATGTGAAAATTTTCAATTTTTACTTTTCCTTAATACTGTAACACTTCCATTGTGGAATTCATAAAATATCAAGAATTTTGTGTCAATTAATTTTTTGATGTTATAGGGAGTAAAGTAACATGAATGACATGTTTTAATGTAAGATATGTTTCCTATTTATTTCAATTTCATTCTTACTACAAATGAACGACATATATTAACTATACACTGCTTCTTTTTCAACTCCATATATAGTAATTTTATAGAACCGATGATTTTTTCAATCATGAATATGGAGGTTTCAGTCATATTATGTGAATTTGAGTTTTTCTACTAACCAAAATTCATTAATATAATAATCCACATGATGGTTCACTTTGTTATATAGGTTTAACTATGGGTTCATTTTCATTGTATATGGATGTACCAGATTGAACATTATAGGAATATTTCTAAAGGGTATGTCAACAATCAATTTTAGTTAGAATTTTTTATTGAAGAACAATTTATTGTTGAAGAATATATTGAATTGTATACTGATTACCTATCAGATTTTGACAACATCAGTCTTCAAAATTCACGTTACAGAAGATGCTTTATGAGAAAAGGTATTTCCAGAAGAGATGTGGTAATAATTACCTTGATAGAGTGAGAATAAGAACACCTTTACATTTTACATAATATTGTATATGTTGATCCATAAGTTGAGTCCCACAAAGAAATTATGATAGATTTGAATCAATAAAAGGATGAATGATGGATATCAAATACACATAATAAATAGTTTATAGGATAGTTATGAGACCAAATTTATAAGTATTTATCTACAAATTATAATTAAATTGTTGAATAAATTCTATGACTATCATGGGGACAGAATGAAATTGTTATATCTTACACTGGAATTGTAATAAAGTTTTATACATTCTATAAAAAATAACATGATTACTATAATGTGACTAAAAATAGTGGTTTTACACTTATAGTGGAGGCGATGCACATATCTGGTTCCTAGGATAGAGATCCAGTTTATAAAAATTTGAAATACTTTTGAATTATCGAACAGATATACGATTTGGATTATACAACATTTTAAGTTCCAGTTTTCCATTTCAAATGTGTTGAAAATAAGAGTGCATTGAATGTTGATGAAATGGGTTTTATGAAGGTGAATTTTATCTTGGAATGAGAAAAAGATGAGTTTTTCCTATTTTCATCACAAGTAGTAAAGGTAATATATATATCTCATATCAATCAAAAAATTAATTGTTTGATTATACTATTAGTGGAAAAAATGTCGGATCAGATGAAAATTCAATCTGGGATGACAATTTCATGGGAAGATCGCAATTATTTAACATCTTTCCCAATTTATAAAATGTCATGTATGTTATAGGGGACCACAAAGAGGGGATTTTGATTCTCTTTATAGGATTCAAAACCCTAATACATTTTAAAAAAATTGACAAGGGGGTAAAAGTGTTTTTTAATATACTATGTTTTTCCTCATAAAATTATCTTTTCTCTATAATATTAACATATTCTAAATTAAATGTTTGACTACTCATGCAGATAATGTCTTCATTACAAATTGATGTTGAAATTCATGTGGAAGAACATTTTATAATGAATGAAACCCATTAGGAAGTTGTTAAGGTAATGTTATGATATAATTTCTCTCTTTAACCAACAATTTATATAATGAAATTTTGAATTAATTATCATTATTCCATGTAGAGTTCATTTATTTATGAATATATTTATCCATATTTCATGAATTTGTGCACCAAAACATCCATAAACTTATTCTCCATCAAAACCTTTTTCCCTCTATAGTGTTGGAATTTATCACTTTCATTCAGGTTCCTTTTGCTTCCTTTGTAAGAATGGAAACAATTCTTCTAGTAAATCACAGAGGTAATATTAATGTTTTCACAATGAAATAATTTTGCAAAGAATTAATGTATTGTTTCATATTTTTGGTAAATTTATTTCTATTTATTATTACTCATAGAATATTTTTTTCTAATAAAGTTTGATTCTTTTATTCGGGTTGGGGTGATTTGTTCAATGATACTTAATGTTCAAGAGATATTGGACTTGAAGGTTGAAACTGAGATAATGAAAATAAGAAAATGGGTCGTGAATATATAAAACCGTCAAGAAAAAATAAATTCCTAATACATTAATTAATTAATGTTTCCATCATTTTATCTATTATTTGTATGTTAATTTCCTTATCATTTTTATATTATAATTCTTTATTTTTTTCATAGATCATTTGGGAAGTCATATTTTTCTTTCATCAATATGAAAAAATCCAAAAAAAAGATAACATGTTCCTTTCTTCCAATGTTACCACCCTTTCCATTTCCTTTATTTATCGAAATGTCAACATTGAATTTTGAGTCAATTTTCTTAGACAAAAAACATTTTTCCGATAAGAATATCTACTCAATATGTTGTGTTAGAAATTTTACAAAAAAATCCAATGTAATTTTTCAGAATAATGGTATTTGGGATTCTTTTGAGATATTGGGATTTCCAAGAATTATCTGAACTTCAATCTGATATAACATGTGACTCGTATGAATCCAAGTGATTCTTTTTATTTAAAATTGACATTAATTTTAGTAAAAAAACAACTAACATACTCAAAACCAATAAAAACAATTTTATTGTTTTGATACTTTAGAAAAATGATCCATAAGCCATTTGGTATGTGTAATAATCATTTTCATCTCAATCTAATGCACGGTGTACTCGGTATATCTAAAAGTTCCTTTTACCAATTTTAAATTAAAATTTCAATTCAAAAAGTGTCACTTAATTAAAATAAGGAAGAAACACTCATATATTCTTGATAATTTATCTAAATAAATAATAATTCTTGTCTAACTTGTAGTAATTAGTCTCACATCGAACTGGTAAACAATGTGACCAGTATGACTCAAAGGGTTTGTTTCCTATTTAAAATGAAATTTTAGTAAAAATTAAAAGTGACATACTCAAAACCAATAAAAACATTCATATTGTCTAGATACTTTAGTAAAATGATCCATAAGTCATTTGGGATGTGCAGGAATCTTTCACACCTAAACCAGAATCATGGTGTGACCGGTATGACTCAAATTTCATCTTTTTATTTAAAATTGAAGTTAATTTTAGTAATAAAAATTCAAATAACATTCACAAAATTGAGGAAAAATAGTCACATTGTTTTGAAACATTAGAAAAAAGTTTCATAAGTAATTTTTGACTTGTAGGAATTAACTTTACCTCGACCTGATACATGATGTGCTCGGTATAACTCAATATGTCTGTTATCTGTTTGAAATTGACATTTTAGATCAAAAAGTGTCACTTAATGGAAATCAAGAAAATTAAATCTGAATCACTTAATAATTTAGCAAAATTATTCATATGTCATTTTTTATGTGTAGGAATCAGTATCACATCAAACTAGAAAATGATGTTACCGACATGACTCAAAGTGTGTGTTTCCATTTTAAAATGATATTTTAGTAAAAATGATCAGGGAAGTACTAAAAAATGATAACATTCATTCAGATTTTTTATATATTAGGATAATGATTCATAAGTCATTTAAAATGTTTATGAATCATCCACACTTCAATATAATGTACAGGGTGACTCGTATGGCTCGAAGTGTGCCTTTTTATTTAAAATGTACATTAATTTTAGTAAAAAAGAAAACTAACATACTCAAAACTAAGAAAAATAATTATTGATGAGTTTTTATTTTAAGAAAATGATCTATAATTCATTTTTGACATGTGGAAATCATTATCTTCTCAATCTGATACACGATGTTCTCGGTATGATTCAAAGTTCCTATTACCAGTTTAAAATTAGAATAATTCTCTTGAATTATAATGATAATTTAGGAAAATGATAATATGTCATTTTTGATGTGTAAGAATCAGTCTCACATAAACTCGATATAGGATGTGACTGGTAGGACTGAAACTGCATGTTTCCATTTTAAAATTAAATTTTAGTACAAAATACAAGATACATAATCAAAACCAATAAAATACATTCAGATTGTTTTGATACTTTAGAAAAACAATCCATAAGTCATTTGAGACATGTAAAATTAGACTCACATCAATCTGATGCACAGTGTGACAAGTATGACTCCAAATTCATCTTTTCATTTAGAGTTGACATTAATTTTTTTAAAAATGACAATTGACATACTCAAAATAAACAAAACTCATTTATATTTTTTGATACTTTATGAAAATGATCCAACATTCATTGGTGACATGTATGAATCATCTTCATAGTAACCCAAAACATGATGTTCCCGATATGACTCAAAGTAATTATTACCAGTTTAAAATAGACATTTTTATTCAAAACTTGTGCCTCACTGAAACCTTAGAAAACATGATCCGATTTTCTTGATAATTTAGAAAAATGATTCAAAGGTCATTTTTGAAATGTAGGAAGAATTATTCCATCAAAATGACACATAATGTGACTGGTATGACCCAAATGTTTTGTTTTGAGTTTAAAATGACATTTTCGTAAAAAAGACAAGTGACATACTAGAAACTAAGAAAAATAATTTAGATTGTTTTAATACATTAGGAAAACAATTTATAAGTCATTTGGGATGTGTAAGAATTAGATTCACCAAAATTTGATGCACATTTTTACCGGTATGACTCCATGTATGTCTTTTCAATATATAAGTGTCATTTTAGTTTAAAATTAACATCACATCACTAAATCAGAGAAAACGAGTCCGGATTGTTTTTTAAAGATTATATCTTCTATTACATGATTAATTTATTTATCTTTTTTATATTATACTTATTTAGTTAATTTTTATAGAGATAACTCTTGAACACGAACCATAATTGGTGTGACATACAAGAACCAACCACAACTAAATTTCATACACAATGTTCCTAGTATGACTCAATGTTTGGTTAAAAATTAATTCTTTCTAATAATTTATTTCATTATATTATTAATAACATGAAAATATTTTTTCATATATAGGTGTGTTATTATTCTTGAGCAGGGGTGGTTTGTTCGGAAATAGCATGAATCGGGGTCTAGATCAATAGAAAATAGAAAACAAATGTTTTTGAATGTATATAATAATTTATACCTATATATTTGTATAAAAATGTTAAAATTGTATATAATATTGTTTTTTATTATATTTTGTTATAAATTTAATTTCAATTAAATTATCTAATGGTACATTATTTTTCTGATTATTTATTGTGTTCCTTAGGCTATAATGTTTTATTATAGTACACTACCATATGTCGCTTTATCAGTGCTAAATACAAGATTTGGTAAATGTTTACCTTTATCAGAACTTCTAAAAGTGCTCATAAAGGACCCCTTTTTCAAAGATTCTTTTATCCCTGATAAAGGATCCATTTTCTTCTCATTTTAAGCAATGATATAATATTATGTATTTTAATATCTCTCTGGTAGTCAGTTCATCTCTAGCACTGATAAATGCTATTTTTAGTGAAGTTAATGGTATTTTTGAAGTTGTATTATTTTCCATGGGAAAATTTTATATAGTCAATACCAATTCCCATTTCCACTCGAGGTTATTGAACTAGATATTACTATACATCATTGATAGGTGAATTTTATTTATGTCACCCACACTATTTAATAGTAGGATTAGATATGATAAAATATGTATGTATGTTGAATGATCTATGTGGAATACATGATCATGTACTTATAATGATGGGTGCACCCAGATATAGCTCTAACACATTGGGTAACATTTTAGTTACAAGAAACATCATGTAATTGATTAGGGAGTAAACCTATTCCATTATGGGACTTTTTCCATGATGTTATTATGTATTAGTGGTTAGCCTTGACCTATGTTTATGATTTCTTGTTTAATGTTTTAAACACTTTCATATGTTTCCTATATACTATCATGTTATAACATGACTCATTATTCAAGATCAGGATGTTCAGAACTATTATGTTACCTTTATATGCCCCTTGGATCACATGTACTACTTTAACTTATATTATGATTTGTTTAGTACCTTACTGGGATTTATAGAACACCCTTTTCTTATGTACATCCTCAGATTATCACATACAGTTATAAAAGAGAAATGGAATTTTAGGATCATATTCAAGAAATTTTCAATAAATTTTTTATCTATGTATCATGATGATGTGCTATATATCTAATTTCCAGATGAATCTTGGATTCATGATCTTATGGTACTTTTTATGTGTAACTTTATGTAATAATTATTGAAAGAAATTGTATTAAAATATTGCTTGTTGTAGTTGTTATCAAAGGATTTTTTTTTATTTTTGTGGATTAGGATTAGAAAACTCTAGTGAAATCATTTAGGATAAGAATGAAAATAGTAAAACCTCTCTAAATTATGGTAAATTATAGAGAAAATTGTTTCCAAGAAAATAAATCCCTATTATAATAATACAAATAGTCATAGCTCTATAATAGAGGTACCTAGGTGTAATAACCTCATAAAGGGTGCTTTTATCTAGAATCCTCGAAATATAAATTTTAATTAATACACTTTAAGGGAAAGTGGGAAACCATAGTTCACAATACAAAGTCCACTACATGATGAAAGATCTCACAAAATTATTAAACACAGGCCTAAGATTATTTTAGTTAGACGATCTATATAAATCCCAGAATAGAGTACTAACCTGACTATCTCATTCCTCTCTGATAAGATCTTCATGGTGAGAAACCATTCTATCTATTATCTGAATGAATTCCTCCATGGTGAATTTTTCTTGGTTGAAGTGGCAGGTGATGATTCGGTCTTACTTATCTATCCACACTTGTTGCTCCTCTATGGCCTCAACCTAAAACCCTCTTTCATAAATTCATAAAATCAACTCATTCGAGGAATTTGGATGACAGACTTTTTCAATCATCTCTTCCTTGGAGTGTAATATGATCCTTAGGCACCCCTACTTCTTCTTCCATCACTCTTTGTTCTCTGATTGGATCACCACTTTCCCCATCTTGAAAGCCTTTGATTTCTTTACTTCCAAATTTCTTGGCCTACCTAGTTTCCATTTGTTTAGGCAAGTTAGAATAGTCTTTGTATCCCTTGGGTTTTTCCCATGGACCAAAATGCATTTCCCTGAGTCACACTTTCCTTTTTACCCTTCTTCCTTCATGGGATGTGGGGACCTTTCGCTTGGAAAGGGTCCAAACTGTCTAAAAAGAGTTGGATAAAACTATAATCACCTGAATCATCATCCTCATGTGTCAGTGTTTATTCTTGAGCTGTCAGATCTCCAAAAACGTTTTTCAGCTCAACCCTCGGGCCTTCATTGAGAGGCATTGGCTTGCATAGAGAGTACACCTTTCCTACTTTAACCTCCATTACATTCTTCTTATTCCCCTTTGAGGACATAGGAATGTTAGTTTTTTGGTCTAATGGATCCAAGACACTAACCCCTTCATGCCTTCCTTTTCCACCGTAAGAGTCTGTAACTACAAGTAAAGAAGAATTCCCCTATAGTGAGATTATAGATGGCACTGCCTCCTATCATTATTCACCCCCAGAGACATCACTAAAAGGTAACAAAACTGTGGGTTTCTCATATCCTTGACCCATGAATTGATATTTTTTGTTAGTGTCCTCCCATTCCTGACCTTTAGGACCCTCATGGCCATGGACATCGCTAACTGACTTGTTCTCCCCACCGTCATCAATATTGATGACTAAGACCAGATTCTCCAACACAACCACATGCAAGGAGACTTATTTATCCCATCATTCCACCAACACAGCCTCCACACCACCCACCTATAAGGGGCTGATCCCCAGATCATGCCTTAAGCATGCTAGGACATCCACGACTCTCGGATCGGGATCCCAAATATAAGCCTCCTTCACTGCAACTGGAACCACCGAAGAAGGGAACCACATAAGATGGACCTCACGAGAATTACCTTTCAATTCAGACCATAACTCTTCAACTGGATAGGTTTGAATCATACTTGGTTCCCATTCCTCTAAGACTTCCCCGTGTGCCTCCCCAGGCCTGTCTAAACCAGCACTATCAGACTGCTGGATCACAGCGGGGTCAACCTGCACTTGATACCCTTCTGGTTCGGAATTCTACATTTTCCGATCTATTTTTCCATGACAACATCCAAGTACCATATGTCTAAACCATTGAAAACATGAGAAATACATTGTCCAAGACTCGAAAACTACCTGTTGTTTCCATCTGAATTATTCACCATCCAAAATCGAAAGCCAATCGGTAAGAGGCTTTGAAACACTGACCTCAACACAAACGTGAGGGTTGATAGGGTGACGAACCACAGAAGTCCTACTATCCGAACAAAAAAAACCAAGCTTCCAAACATGATTATAATCGAAGGATTCTGAAAAGGAAGCAAAAAATCTGGTACACTTACCCACACCCCCATCATTGGCTCGTTCTGATTCATGTTGAACTCGAAGGACCAGTGAATGATGTGAAATCCACATTTTTTGAGAGCTCGGGGAGCGTTGTACCAAGTAGCAATAAGATCAACCTCTGACGAAAAGCTTACCATCAAATGTTGTCAGTCAAGTAGGCCAACCACCATGTTATCTTGAAGCCCCCATGACTCAACCATGAATCTGTCAAAGGCATTTACTGAATGAAGGAGGCCCCTAAAACAAGCTACCCGTGTCTTCCTAAATATATCTGAAGATTCATTGAATTAATTCGTGGAAATCGTGAGTTAGGGAGAACCCTTATGGTGGTAGGGAACCTTAGGGAATGAAGTAATTTCTGAGAAAGGAGGAAGGAGATCAGGGTTGGTGAAGGGAATAATGCTCTGGACATTTCCCCCTCTCTCCATCGGGGAGTGAGGGGTTGGCGCATCGGGCATCACTGCTAGGGATCCTCCATCATCATCACTCCAAAGACGGTCAGGATTTTTAATGATCTATAATCAATAATCACATAGTACACAACAATAGACCTTTCTTTCCACCAGGTTTGAAACTCTAGGGGGTATTCCAGGGAAAATTCACTTGTTACATATGATCCATAATTAAGGGAGCATAAATGCACAAAAGATTTTATGTTAAAAAATATATCATTTATTACTTAGATTTAAACCTATAAACTCATAGGTAAAATAATATATATCATTTATGAGTTATAGATTTAATGTACATGGTTTCCCATTTATGTGTTTTGAAGTTTTAAAATATGAAAGCCTAATATTCCATTTTTTCTATTCAAATGGATGGAAATATGAAAAACTAAGTCAATAACCAATGTCATTAAAATGTAATTTCCTCCCAAATGAGATGGAAAACTCAATGGGAGTTAGAGTTAAGAACTTCATGATAAAATTTTCAAAATTAACTCATGTTTAACCAAAAAATAAATAATTAGGAAAATCCAAATATCTATAAGAAAGAGTCAGTTTCAATTGATACCTTAATGTGTCAAAGGCCTCTAAATTTTTGTGGTTCCTTAAATCCCTTAATTATGGAAAAATAGATCAACTTAATTGATAAGATTTTATCTGTGCTTAAATTCTCTAAGATAGAGAATGTTGTGATGTTTATTTATCATATAGAAGGTTAATCTTCTAAATTGTGGATGTTGGTGAGAAATATGAAGCCCAGGGTGGATATTTAATTATGGAGTATAAGGAATTATATAAAATGTTATTTTAAAAATATTTTCCTCACACTATTCAGCTAAAAAACAAAATGGGCTACATTAACTTCAAGAAAAAGGATGATGAATCCATGAGGGTGTATAAGGAAAAATTAACAAGACAAGAATGTTACACCTCATGTTTTTTAATTAGCACTAAATGTAAAGTTTTAGACTTATTTTTTGGGATAAATCCTTGTCTAAAAAGTCTTTATCCATTCGTAATGTTGATGGTTATAATGAAATTGTTTGATGTGACCTCATGTTGAAATTAAGATTAGTGAATCTCATGGTTTTTATAGGGATTAAAAGCTAAAAATGAAGTTTCATTATTAATGTATGATGTATTTTTTATGGTGGAAATAAATCCCAACATCCCACTTATCAAAATTTTTGGACGAATCATCCTGAAAATTGACTAATGTTGACGAGGTAATGCTTTAGGTTTGGTAAGGAAGGGAATCTACCTATCGATTTCCAATGGGTGAAATATCCCAATGTGATGGAATAAATATATTTTTTAGTAAACCCTCAATTACTATAAAAATGATTCAACTATAAGGAACACATGAATTATTCAAGATAATTCCTTAAGAAAAGGTTTTTTTGGGATAATAAACTCCAACAATTCTTAAGGAAGAAAGGGAAGGATTATGAAGAAATGCAGAGGTGGATCCTAAAAATGAAGTGGTGAGAGGTATTCTAGGTATTCATTCAAGGATAAATTATATAAGTTTTATTATGGTTCCATGAAATCTTTTATATCATAAAAGTTTACTAAAACTATTCAAACACCACCACAAATCATGGAAGTAGAGATACAAGAGAAAATAGAAAATGGGGAAATTATTACATCCTAAGAGTATACCTATTACCATGTGAAATGTTTTGGGTTTAACATACCAGTGAACCTTATTATACATCCATAGTGGAATTAAATGCTATTCCAGGCATGGATTGACATTATTTATATAGAGCCAATATAAATTTTCCAGAGAAGGAAATAACCCTCTATAACAAGAATTTATCACTAATTCTATACAAGTCCATAGATTAGGATGAACCTTAGGTAGTAGCATAATATCATGTATAGATATTAATTTCTTGAAATAATGTTTATATATTTCAAATTATTGAGTCTATGAAAGAGATCATCCTTGGAGACATTCCCATTGTGATGGAATACACTAATGTGTTTCCTGAAGAATTTTTTTGCCTTCATCCTAATTGAGAGGTTTAATTTTTAATTAAGCATATACCTGGAGCTTTTACAGTATACAATACTCTATATAGAGTGGTCACTATATAACTTGAGGAGCTTATGAAAAAACTATTGGAGAATATTGATAAAGGGTTTATATTCCCATGTGATTTAATGTGGGTGTACCAGTCTACTTCATGAAGAAGGATGGTTCAATGTGCCTCAACATTGATTATCATGAGTTTAATGGAATCATGAAAAATAAAAAGTATCATTTCCCATACATTTGTGATATATTAGATTAGCTACATGGATCCTAGTATTTATATGTGGGGAATCTTTGATTTGGATATTAACATGTAATGGTAAAAAAGGATGATATCCTAATGATTTTTTTCTCACAAGGTATGGGAACTAGGTGTTCATTTTGATACCATTTAGACTCACCAATGCCCCAAAAATATTGATTTACTTGATGAATAGAGTCTTTAGATAGTTCCTCAATATTTTTTTTGGTATTCTCTATATATGATATTCTCATAGAGTCTAAAAGGAAGGATAAAAATTAGGGGAATTTTTATACAATAATAAATAAACTGAATAATGAAAATATATATTCAATGTATAGTAAATGAAAATTCTATTTAGAGAAAGTAACATTCTCAAGGAACGTTATCACCAGAAAAGTGATATAATTGGACCATTACAAAACATAGGAAATTAAAGGATGGTTGAGACCAGCCTCTATGATGGCTATATGTAATTTCCTTAGATTATCTAGGTATTATAATCGATTTTTGAGAAACATATCAATATTTTCAATCCCACTAACCAATATAACATGAAATGGGGTAAATTTTTTCTATAGTGAAGAAAGAGATGAATTTTCTAAATAGATGAATAAGAGGCTTATAACTACACCTATTATCATATTTCCCACCATTTGGGATAGATTTGTGATCTGAAACGATGCATCCAAAAAGGGATTGGGTTGTATACTCAGGAATGGTAACAAACTGATAGCTTATGCCTCCATAAAATGAAATATCCATGAGAATAACTACCCTAATAATGATCTAGAATTGTTTGTTTTTATCTTCTCATTAAATATTTGGAGGCATTATCTCTATGCGGAGTATTGTAACATATAAGTAGACCATAAAAACCACATGTATATATTCCCAAATGGGGATTAATATGAACCAAAAATGGTTGTAAGAGATGACATAGGATTATTATTTTTCAATCCATTACCATCCTAGGAAATCAAACCAAGTGAAAAATGCTCTGAGTGGAAACATTTCTGAAAATCTCTACATGATTATGATTGAAAGGGATCCAATATTCTTGGACATAAAAAATGACGTATATGAGAATAATAGAAGAATATTTATACTACTTATATCAAATAACCTATCAACTATACATTCATTAGAGGATCAAGGAGGCCTAGAAAGATGATGAGAAGATTTTGTATCTTGATTCTTGGTATGACAAAAATTCAAGGTTGTGCAACATATAACTAAGCGTATATTGAAATAATTTACCATACCCATATTTTAATGAGAAAACATTACCGTGTATTTCATTATAGGAATTCCATAGACATGTAAAGTAAATAATTCCATCTTGGTGGTATTGGGTCACATTATAAAATTAGGGCATTCATTTCCATCAAAGAATATTTCTCTCTTAACTAACTCACTAAGATATACATAATGAAATTTGTAATATATCTTGTAATTCCAATTTCTATTGTATTTGATTGATATTAGAGGTTTAAATTGAGGTTTTCAAGAATATTTTAGAAAGAGTTGAATATAGAACTAATATTCAGCACTCACCCTCAGAAGGATGTTGTGTCTGAAAGGACTATTCAAACTCTAGACTATATACTGGGATTAGGTTTGATGGATTTATAGGGATGTTAGGATCAAAACCATCCCCTATTGGAGTTCTCATATAATAATAATTTTCATTATAGCTATAAAAAGGAACCTTATAAGGATTTATATGGTAATATGTGTCAATCAATGATGTTTTAGGATAGAGTTGGAGAGTTAAAGCTGATGGTACATGATATTATCTATGATATCAAAGATAAGTTCAAAACCATTCAACTTTATATGAAAACCATACAAATTTGATATAAAATCTATGAATATAATCATCGATGAGACCTGGACTTTGAGGTCAAAGGAAAAGTGACCCTTCTTATATTGACGAAGATAAAACTTGTGAGGTTTGGGATGAAAGGGAAATATTAGTATTGGTTACATTTCTGCTTTGATAACCTTGAAAACATCGGACTGTTGTCCTACAGACTAGCACTCTAAATTAAAAAAAACACATGATATGTTCCATGTATCCCTCTCAAAGAAGTAAAAACTAGACCCCTAACATGTACTAAATCCAAATTTAGTGACATTAGATAATGATCATTCATATTAAAAGTTGCTAGTGAAGATATGAGACTGTAGATACAATGTTCAATGAAACAAGATAACTCATCTTATCAAAGTGTTTTGGTGGAACCAAAAGTTTGAGGAACTGACATGAAGTAAAAGTTGTGATGAAAGAGAAGTAAACTTATATATTTCATTTTATGAAATGAAAATTTTTAGGGTGAAATTTTTGAATGGAGGGATAATATAATGACCTGATCTTCTATAAATTAAGTTCCTTTTGTGACTAAATTAATTAATCTATTATGCAAAGTGGTTATTGAAAACACTTGTAGTACTTAGGTTATTTTGGATTGTTATATCTTATTAGATTTAAATTAACAGTAATCATAAAAAATGTTGATAATATATTTCTAATATAGTTATCATATGATTAGTATATATTAAGGGTTATGATATATTCCAATTGATATATATGAAATAAGTGAGGACCTCAACCAGTAGGATCAAACCCAATGAGGTCCATTAACTATATATTCTAAAAGAGATAATATCACTCTGATTTTCCCTTGATCAAGACCAATCAATCATTCAATTACTAAAGCATGATAGAAAGGCCTTCATAGGATAATTTATTTCTCATTAACATCATGGTCCAAACCAAGTAGGTCGAACCATACTAAGAAAATCTCACCATCCCACAACATATAATTAGTGAGTTCACTAGGGTAATAGAGGGATATGCTTATAAACCCTAATAGTATTATTATATATACTTTTTTATCTGTAAAATAATAATTATATTTATCCTTTTATTATTACTAGTTAAAGATAATTTAATAATTTTGATAAATATTTTTTTTTTGTGCGATGAAACTTACATTTTATTTTCGAGAAAAATATAGTTTAAACCAAAAAAAATTTCGGATAAATTAAATAATGTTTTAAATTAATTATATTTTTATAATATGTTATTATTAAATAATATTTATTAAATATAAATTATAACAAAATTTTATGATGTCCAAAATAAATGTTATAAGGGTTAGAAAACTATTATTATAAAAACAAAATATTTTTCAATAAATAGGGATTTTGATTTAAAATTATAAATTATCAAATTTTTATAATTATTATGATAAAAATATTATTTTTAAACTTAACACATTGAAATTATCTAGTAATGAATTTTTCATAATTTTTGGAGACATCCGAATTTTTTGTTAAAAATTAAATATGATATATATATATATATATATATATATGGTATTTATTATGATATCATAGTGACCCGACGTGATTCAATTAATTCCATAAAATGTATCCATGACCAAATTTATATTTTCCCTTTAAAATGATGTGGTTTTTAAATTATTTTTTATATTTTATAATCCCTTATCAAATCGTCAAATACCCATATTATATTTTAATGTTTTATAATCAATTATTTGTAAACATGACTAACTTACAAACCACCAAGGTTATTATTTTAATTAAATTTTTTATTAAACATATAAAATTATTAAATTAACTTCAATTTGGAAGAAGAAATATGAAATAACCAGGGGAAGGTTAGTGGTTTTGATTATATTATCATATAGAGTCAAAAACCCGTGATTATAAATTAATAAATAAATCTCCTCTATTTTTCTATATAAAACCACCCAAACACTCATTATTCATTACTGAAATCCATTTTACCATGTCATTGCTCTTCCATTACCTCCATATAGTCATCTTTTGGTGCCCTCAGGCTCTTAGTAATCTCCTCCAATGTTTTTGGAAACACCTTATCAAGGTAAAGAATTCCCTCCTTGTTTTCTTTATTCAATAATTTCCCTTATATTATTACTTTTTTATTCCATTTTTCTTGTTTTTATTTGTTTTAAAACATAAATACTAATTAATATATGATTATAATGTTATTAGAGGCCCATTTTTCTCTCATTAAGACATCCCATGAATATTTATGTAACCATGTTTTGCAGTTGAAATTATCTTGAAATTTTCCAAGACAAACATTATATTATGAATACAAGTTCCCATTTTCACTCATGGCTATTCACCTATATGTACCTATAAGTAATTGATAGGTGTATTAATTTTATGTAACCCACACACCTTAATTTTGGGATTAAATGTGTTGAAATGTGTCCTTATATTGAAAAATCAATATGGCACACATGAGCATGTACATATTATGGTGGGTGTAGCCAGATAGTGATCCAATGCATTGGTTAATATTTTATTCTCATGAAACATCATGTTTGGGATTAGGGAGTAAACTTAATCTATTATGGTAATTTTTATACTATGTTATTATTTCTTGTTGTTTATCATTGAGCTATGTTGTAATGAATCTGACCCTAGTCACCTAGAGTTAGTGGTTACATTATTATAATGGAACTTGATACAAGGTATCATATCCTAAAAACCAAATAGTTTAGTTGTAATGGTAATGAAGATATAAAATTTAATTCGCATTACACTTTAAAAAGTAAAATAAATGAAATATTTTTCATTGATAACACCATTATTACCCATAGTGTATCTTTAAAAATCAATCGCAAAACACATCCTTATATCCTAGGGAAAAATAAAACAAAAAAAGGGGTGATAATAAATGATCATTAATGGAATTTGTAAAGTTGAATATATCATGAATAAATAAGCATGATCAATTTGTAACGTTAAATAACTTAAACACAATCCATTTAAAGAATAACTTGAGTATAATATTGAAGGAATACAGGATGATCAAATAAAGACATAAAAATAATCACATGGTCTTGAAACATATTAATTGATGTACTAACTAATAAAATAATAACATAGTCATTAATAATTTATCTAATAATATGGTAAAATGTAATTATAAACATATGAGACTTTGTTTCAAGACCCTTCAAAACAAATTTTAAATTAGTGGTTAGAAACCCATCTTATTTGGCCAACTTATTTGTCTCATGAGACCTGATGATGCCTCGAGGGGAAATCTATAACCCGACTATTCAATCAAATAATAATTCAAATTTATTACTAAAATTAAATTGTAGAAACATAATCAGCATAAACATTAATATTTAAAAACTATCAAATGACATGTTAATACTTACCCTAATTAGATAAACATAATCATAAACCATCACGAGTAATATGGTGAATAGAAATAAAATTGTACATACTATTTCAGAATAATCATTATCCATATGAATACTGAATAATTATTCTTTAAATACCACATAAAATCAGTATATCATAATTAAAATAAATTTTTATTGTTGTTAATGAATATAAATCACCTTAAAATTTCATAAAAATAATTTTTGAGGAAAATAACTTTTACAGTCTAAAAACATCCATTTAAAATAAAAAATTCACAAAACATTTGAACATAATTTTCATTGAAAAAAATCTTGGAAAATTTTAAACTAATACTTATAAAATTTATTGGCCATGAATGTGGGAAATTAAATTCATGCCTTAGAAGTTAAAACAATGATTCCTTTCACATTTTCAATAAAATCCAAACTAGTCTTGTTTTGGATAATGATAATAAGATTCATTTGAAAGCATTCCATAAAAAGTATATAATGTGTAAAAATTATTTATAAAACAATTTTTTAATTTTAAAAACATTTTTGAAATAATTTTTAGAAAATATCGATTTGGTAGGAAAGTAATTTTTGACCAAAGGAAGAAAAGTAATATTTTCATAAAAATATTTTCTAAATCATTTCATGTAATAAATTGTAGAAAAGTGATAATATTACTTTTAAAATTCATGATAAACTATATTATATTAATATATATAATTTTTAATATATATATCAACTAATTTCCCCAAGGTATACTTAAATATAAACAATCAGAAATAATAATGAGCTTGTGAAATAAACCCTAACAACAATTGTAACTTTTGAATTGTAAGCCCCACGGAAGAAAAAAATTCACATGAATCCTTAATACCATGAAGATTAACTGATAAATAATATAACACATTAAAATGGTTATTATATACACCACACAAAGGAATAAGTGTTGAATATGACATATTTCTTATTGAGTAAAAGTGAGAAAAAAAACCATTATCCCAAGTAAGACTCCCCTCATACGTTTCTAAACATCTTTTGTATTAAAAATTGGTTTATTATAAATATATTTAATAACAATAATATATATATATCATACCATATATGATCCTCTTATAACATTTGGCCATATTTTGTTAATAATATTATATTATTGTTATTATTTTGGGTGTAAATTTTCTTGCTTTCCCATGCAATCTTCGTCATGAATGTTCACGATCACGTACATAGAAACTCATTACATAGTAAATATAATTATATTAATGCTATAAATATTTTTTCCATTATATAAATCCTTAAAATAATTTTATAAAATTGGATATAGAAAATGAATCTCATCATTACAAGGAGACGATTGGTCGTACATATGCATGAGTGACGATATCATACCATTAAAGGGTTCAAAGTTAAGGAATTTTAAGTTATATTATTTAAAAAAATTATATCATGTCATATATTTTACATATAATCATTAAATTTATCCTTATTACCTACCATTTAAAGCTTATGTGAAAAATAAATCACATCACTTCATGTGGTTTGTCAAACACACGAGTGGCATTATCCTATTTCAAAAATAATGGAAATTGAGAATGTATATGTGATATTAAAAATAAATAAGTATAATTATATAAATAATATATATATGTGTGTGCTAAATCCATCATTATATCTGACCCAAAGAGGTATTGATGGAAAAAAAATTATATTAGATTACGAAATGGTAGTCCGTCGTGAATAGGATATACGATTTTTTCCTATTTTAAAAAAGATAAGATGAATACATATTATAAAATAAAAATAATAACATCTTATTATATGTATGATTATGTATTTGTTATATTTTAATTATTAAGATACAGATGGTGATATAGGCAGGACACTACACTAGGACTTTAGGCTATATAATTTTCGACTTGTTATTGGGTATACATGATATGTAGTGGGTATCCCTCTAGCCAGATATAAATAGGACTTTTATTTCATAATAAAGAGGATTTGAACTCATATTTTTTAAAAAAATAAGAATAATTAAAAAAAAGGGCTTTATTAAGATGATTAACTTCCCTTAGAGAAACCTCTTTTGGATTGTCAATTGAGGACACTAAGGTTGGCCTTTTTGGAAAACCATCACCTGTATAATGTGTATAAGTATGTATGGAATATATTTTGGAAGGTTTTTGTTGATACAAATGGCTTTATATGTGTGAATAACTGAGGGGTGTGATTGACCTTTTATAATTGAGGAGTGGTATTTGGTAAATACCCAAAAGTATTGAATAATGGAAAGTCACCCACACAAAAAGTGGCACAGAATTTGATAATTAAAGGGTTTGTGGGGTGATATTATCAATCCACACATCCACCAAGAAAAAAACATTTTTTAAATATTTTTTTCTTAAAATTGATGTTTTCTTTACTGTTACCATTTTAGCTTTTCACTACGGAAACTAGTATTTTTAACCAAGGTAATTTATCCTATATAACTAAAATAAAAATATCCATATTATTAATTTTGAAAAATTGATTCTAAATTTCATATATATTTTATCAATTAAAAAATCCTATGTGTTTTGAAAATTAATTTTCAACATGAGTGGATGTCGTGTGAAAAAACACTGTTTTAATCATAACTATGGTGACAAAATTTAACTCTTATGAGGTAAATATAGTCAGGATAAATGAAACATTGGTCAATAGATAGAACATATTTTATATTTTTAGACATTCAAATATAATTTGGAAAAATATCTTATTATTTTGAAAGTAAAATCATTTAATAAAATATCATTTATTAAAAAATAAGATTAATGTCAATTTTGACATTTTTCATTTATTTTGAATAAAAAAAATATAAACATAATTATTCAATTCCAATTTATTATGTCAAAAACTATATAAAATGATATAATTATCTATAAAATTAATTTAACACAATAGTTCTTTCAACTTATTTTACTTTTAATATTTTTTTGTATTATTAATTTTATTTTTTTAATAATTAATGTGTTGGAATTTCTTAAGATTTTAAATTAATTACAAGATTAATAAAAATAAAAAATTTATCCTCATTAAATTAATTTAATTTTCCTCAAAATTACCATCCATATTCATTAAAATATTATTTTTTTCCTTAGGTGAACACATAATTTAAATTTAAATGCAAGTGGGTGACATTTTTTCTTTTTCTTTTCGTAAATTTTTATATATGTCACATTTAGGGAAAATGTCACAAAAACTAATAAAAATAGATTATAATCTATTATGGGTTGTAAAATTTTTATTAAATTGGAACTTGAATATTTTTTATGTCATTTTAACCCTTATCTCAAATGATTACCCCATGGTAAACTCGTTTTAATATTATCTATGGTAATTAATTTTTTATGTTTTTTCTATTTATTAAGTGAAAAAACGAAATTTACCATATTATATAATATTTAATATTCTAATTTCAAATATTCCATTATTTTTATCAAAATCAACTCAAAAAATTGAAAATTTTTAATTCAAAATTAAACCTGCAGCTGCGATGAAAAGAAGTTTTCTGAATAGAATACTCTCATAAGTATAAAAAGTTCTAATATAAAAAGTATTATAAAATTGATTACAATTACCTAAATTGTATTGACTATAATATAATTGAATAAATTTTCTTTAAAAATAATTATAAATAAAAAATAAATCTTTAAATGATTGAAATAAAAAGTTAGTTTTAAATAAAAAAAAACTTTTTTAGTATTAATCAAAAAATAAAACTTTATATAAAAATTTGTAAAATTATCCCTAAGAATTTTTGAAATTATTAATTAAAAATTAATTTAATTTTATCATATATTTTTTCTAAAATTAGAAAAAATTATTTTTAAAATATTCTCTCAAGGCGTGACAAAATCAACTTTTAGAAAAATACAAATTTTCAGAACACAATTGTTTTTCTTTCACGGGGTTTTTCGTTTTATTACTAACAAATTGATAAACAAGGAAACTTTTAAAACAAATTATTTTTTATAATTTTAATTTTCCCTTTTAATAACCCCAAATTTATTGTTTAGGTTATAATTGTCATGTTTAAATAATTTTTTAATAAATTATAGTGTTTTGTTTAAACCCAGTGTTCGGTACATCAAAAGCTATGAAAGAGATTGAATTTATTTAAAAATAAATATTTCGTAAAGTCTTAGGGTGTTATATTCTCTTCTAATCTTGGTGTTTTATTTCATACAGACAATCAAATATTATTTTCCTCTTTTAAAATATTAAGGTGTCAAATTCTACCCCCGTAAATAAATTGTGTCCTCATAATTTAATATTGTTCTCAATAAACAAGGGTTTGACATTTAAAAATATTTTTTTTGAAACCCGCATTGTAAAAAAGGATAATAAAACATCGTCTTGATAATATAGAAAGATAATTTTCATGTTCTTCTAGAATAACACAAACTAGGATTCCAAATAGGAGAAAATTTTTGGGAAGTGATGATATAGACATGGAAGAAAAGCATTATTAATTATGGAGAATGATACAAGTCATTGATCATAAGAAACTTAATGATCTATAAAATTAAATGAACAAAAATCCATAAATATATAATGAGTTAAGGTACTTTTATATTCATTTTAAATAATGATTCTAGGATCAAATTTTCCTTTTAAATTCCTTTTTCCTTAGTAAAGGAATTATTTTATGTTCTAGACTGAGAACATAATAAAATATACTTATGTAGGGTCCTGAAAATTTCACAAAGGAGAGGAAATATCACCACAATCACTTTGCAAAAGGAATAAAGAACTTATATAAGCCTCTCAAGGCGAAGGGACTTAAATTGAGTTTCATTTCATTGAATGAAATTGAAGGAATTCATGTTTTCAAGTGGCCCATGTACCATCATTAGGAAACTTATGCGGAGAAGATAGATCTCGAACTGCTGGGTATGCGGGATAGTCTGTGAATCGCTGGCCCACGAAGCAATGGCCAATGAGAAAGGAAAACCGAGAACCACAACAGATGAAGGAGTTCTACATGGAAGACTGTTCACGTACCATGCCATGAACCCATCAGTTCGTGGATTATGTGAACTGGCAAGGTTCTGTGAACCATTATCACAAACTGAAGCCTCTGCAAACCCCGGTTGATCGAGTCTTTCATGGATTAGAATATTGCTTCAATGGGCCTCCAAAAATAGTGCATCGTGCTCAGTAGATACAATCCCTCTGATTCACTATACAATGAGCACAATAGAAGTATAAATAAAAAGATAGGGAGAATGATAGGTAGAAGGATGGGAGAAAAGATCATAAGGGAGACTCATAGGTTTCACTCCGGCTTCCTTCTTGTTTCATCGGTTAAGCATGAACCGCGAACCACTTTCTCGAGGGGTACAACCATCTATGAACCATAAAATGGTGTAATTGAATAATAATAATAGAATTGTGAACCCAAGTAGTAAACCAAAAACCAAGGACTTATCGCGGATGAATTTCCCATGAATGGTAATCCTCCAGACCCTCCTTCAGTATGATGCCCCGCGTGGTGTAATGCTACATGGATGGGACCTAGTGCCACATACCCAATCAGTACATAGATGTAACCCAAAGCGGAACAGTGATCCACGTACCACTTTGGTATATGGTTGGTGGTACCCATTCCGGCATACCAGACCTGTTCTCATGTGGCCCTTCTGCTCGCATACCACCATGGTATGTGGTGCCTTCCCCATCTCGCATGAGAAAACAGTACGCAGAATGGGGTGTTTTCGGGAATTTTTCCTTTGATTCCAACCACACCCCTCCTTTATCATCCATTCCTCATTGATCCCTCCATTAACTAGTCCTCTGGATCTAGGAAAAAGCCTCCTCCAAAGCCATAAGACACGTATGATCAGACCATCAGGTGCATAAACATGGCCTATTGAGTCTACATACCCACGGTAAGTGGAGTCACGAAGGCCCTACCAACAAAGGTGTGGGCTTCGAGAATTACTGTGAGGATACATTCCATTGGTAACCTAGAGTCCAACCTTTGGATGTTGACGTGAACCTACCTATTCTCAGGATTAGGGGTGATCACATGCTTTTTCATTCAATGAGGAAGAGTGATCAGTGGAAGGGGTTATGTTTTCTCCCCACTTGGATGAGGATGAAACTCCTCCCCTACCCAGAATATTCTCAAGGTCCCTCCCACTAAGGTAAGTCCCCAATATTCTGAGGTAGGTCCACATGACCCTTATTGACATTTCACATGGAAAGGTTCATCACTCTGCACCCTCACCCATGGTCGCCTCGACCTCTTCCGTCACGAGCTCCCCCTCCCCCACCAACAGGGGGAGGCATGTGTATTGTTGAATCTTTCAAATCCTCTTGTTTCTCACACCGAGAATGGCTCATGTGGGTTTATAGGTTTGTGATGTTTACAACATGCACTCATTTTTAACTATGAGAAATTTGATTCCTGAACAAATCAGGATACATAGGATGCCTTCGAGAAGGCCCGATCTCAAAAACGGTGCCCATACAAAAGGTTCCACCCAATAATGATTCCTCAAATGGGAACATCACATGCATAAGCCCCATACAATCCAAACTACATGGGTTCTGATTCCTCTACCGAGGATACATAAGAAGCCCTCATTGTGGGCCCAATCCCAATATCAAGTCACTCTATGTCCCCCCTGGATGAAAATAAACTCTAGAGAGCCTTATAATATGGATATATCAGCATCACCACTATGGAATCAAACATATTCACGCTCATAAAGATACTTAAAACCAAGGATAGCTCATGGACACACACTTCAGGAATGAACCAATGATTCAAAAATATATGAACATGACTTCAGTCTATAAGAGAGTCCCAGAATAGGAAACAATCCTCCCCTGGAAGGGTGTCGTGAGACTGACCTCCCATCCTCTCGACTAATGGAGTCCTTAAGTTTTGTTGTCCAAATCATCAGCCGAAGAGCGCCTGCCTTTGGAAATCTAGTCAATGAATCAAGGATCTAGGGCTATTGGGCTTTCTTAGCTCCCCTCATAAACCCATTGAAGACCAATAGATGAAGTTATTTCTGAGAAGGACCGATTGTAGGAGCTCTTGACCCCCACACAATCACCCAATGGGACCAACACTTCCCTAGAGGGTTAGTTCATCCTTCATTAATATAAAATTATGTTAAATGGGTCAAAACAAAGGAATGTTAAATTTGACGAGAGCCCATATCTATGGAAAATGGGACAGGTGATGATCCTTATCGTGCAATTTCCACATCCCCGTAAATGCGCCACCTTAGAGGCGGAACAAAAATGGTGAACCCCATGTGAATCCTCAACCAAGGTGGTGGTTCTACCCAAATGATAAAAGACAAAAAGAAACTTCATGTCAGACTATTTTTTCTGCCTGGGTATGCACAAAATGAGCCACCTCGGAGGTGGAACAAAAATGGTGAACCTAACGTGAATCTATAACCAAGGTGGTGGTTCTACCCCAATTATAAATGAAAATTGGACACAAAATGTCAGAACATTTTTTCTACCCCGGTATGTGAAAAACACACCACCTCGTAGGCGGAAGAAAAATTGTCAACCTGATGTGAATCCTTAACCAAGGAAGAAATTTCTCCCCACTCAGGACCCTTCGCCCCGTAGTAAAAGAAAAGGGGAAGGGGGGAAATCTGAATACCCAAATACGCATATTTTTAAAGGAAATAATCTTTGACAAGGTTTTGTGGTCTATATGTCATATACGTGTATTGCAGGTTCTCGTAGGGTGACCTTTGATCTAAATGAAATCCCAACGACCAATGAAGACAAGTGCATCAGTGATCCCACATGCGGTCAGGGCCTTAACAAAGAGTAGGACCCCTTTGCCTCCCCAGCGTGTTCAACTCTGGCTGTCCAATATGTTTATCATGGAGTACCACCAAAATGGTACTCCCCCGACGTTGGAGGCCACAATAAAATCCCTCCAGTCTACAGAGGTCTGACATCCGCCTCTTCAGCCGCTGCCAGTACCTCAGCACATGGTAGCCCCAATGGTCATCTCAAACCGTTTCAGAAGCCTGTCCCCAGAACGTGACAACGACTACCTCCCTTACCTCATAGAGATAGATGAAGTCGATGCTGATGACTTCATCTCAATTACATAGGGTCCCTACCCGTCGGCCCCCTCAAGAGAGAATATCTACCGAAACTGAATGTCCAGACCTCTTCACACCGATGAGGACCTTATGCTGAGGGCACTGCCAATGTCCTGGAGACCTGTTCCCCTCGGGCTGCCCGCCAAGGGAATTGAATATATAATGAGGACCATTTTATCACACTGGTTCATGAAAAGTATCTCTATCATACTAACGTGACAATATTCAATGGGAAAACATATGACTCTTCCCTCTCCACTCAATCCCACCACAGAAATAGGGTGGAACAATATGAGCACATGCATGTTCTTGCAAGTGCTCGCCAGTCTCGTCATGCAGAAAGAGTACCAAACTATAGGCAGATGAAAATATCATCCGATCCATAATAAGTCTTCCACCAAAATAAGGCGGCACCCAGCTATAAATAGGAACAAACACTTGCTGAATCATTTCAATCCAGCCATCTAAATAGGGAAGCAACATGCTATACACATGCACAAATACCTACTGATTCATATCAAGTCCACCATCCAAATTGGGCGGCAACCAAATATTTTCAAAATCAAATTTCTGCGGATGCATACGAATCCCATGAGAAAAATACAATAGAAAGCGAGTGGATTAAAATCCCCACTCATGAATATGAATACCACTAGTCAAATATGGTGGCAACAGGAGAAGACAACTGGTGAAAGACTCATTCCATTGTTTTGGCATAGGAGAACTGCAAGTATCTACTGGAAACTCATGGAGTACCGGAGCTGGCACAAACTCTTGTCCGGCATCAGAATGGGCCTTCATACCCATTCCATCCAAAGATGTATCTCATAACATCCTGAAAATGATGGAAGATCAGACATTGATTCCAGACCATATTCTCCAAACATGCCATGATATCATTACATCGGCAGAAATGGTGAGAAATACAGCCCACTACCCGATTTCCATGAACAGAATAACTCACTCACAAAATGAGTTAGTCACTACAGAGCAGTTATGCATCAATGCTCCAGTCCAAGATGGTCGGTAGCAATATCCCGCGACAAACGGATAACCGGGTCGGGAACAAATACCTGTTCCAATAGGGGGACGCCGGTCCAACGTGGTGGCCACTCCCTGACAAGCATATATCCCTACCAAAACACAATATGCTCATCAGCATATCCCAACGATATCATGGGACCCAACAAGATGAGAACCCATATATGAAGTCCATTACCAATAGCATATAGCCCCGGTCACCCACAAGAGAGCGCCCAAAAATGAAAAGTGCCAAAGGTAGCCAGAAATGAAGAGAACATACATGATCCTTCTCTCCTGGTAGCTATGGTTCTAGATTCCTTCAAACACATATCTATAAATTCTAAATCTCCTATCATTCCATTACCAAATTATGGATACAGAAATAGTAGTTGTGAAGTTCCTCCCCGCAATGTCACTACCAGAAACTCTAAATATATTCCACAGAGCACCCATGGGGGATTACTCGATGGGTCAAGAATGATCGATCATGAGAGCCTATATCATGATGCATGTTGGGGTATCCCTCCCCTCAACCTGAATATAAGACAACAAGAATCCCCCCCCCCCCCTTTCATTCATCCTCCCTAATGGTCCTCCCTAGGGTATATGTTGTAGATATGATTCTCCCTGTAGATGGACATCAAGTCATGATGGTAGTCCTCTCCATGATGATAGTCAATACGAAGGACCTCCCCGCAATGAATGTTACTCTGAAGGTCCTCACCTATGTAACACCATGCAATGAGAATGTCTTCCCCTCATTGAAGTATATCCTGAGGGTCCTTCTAAGGATGTAAACTATTGAAATAGTCCCTACAACCAGATATCAAGTCATGATGGTAGTCCTCTCCATGATTACAGACATTGTGAGGGACCTCCCTGCAATGATAGTTGTTGTGAAGGCCCTCCCCACAGTGATTTAAAGAAATAGAAAGGTCCTACCCTTGCTATATCCCACCATGAAGACCCTCCCTAGGATACACATCATCAAGAAAATTCCCGCGGTCGGGAATCAAGTTTCCATGGTAGTCCTCATTATCGTAGCACCACTTGTGAATGTCCTCCTCACAACCGAAATACATGCTGGAAAGAAGGTCTTCCCCTTGCTGGAACAAATATGATAAATCCCATCCTATGTGGAGGATCTTAAAAGGGAGTTAGGCACATCAAGCACTATTTCATTGACGAGTGATATTCTTTATCAACCAGAGGATGGATCGGGGACATGAACATCTTCTAAGCCACCCCCACGCCGTCTGAAAATTGATATGGATTCCACCATCCTAGTTAATTGGAATGAAATCCTCAAGAAGCAGTCGTGTTGGGAATATCAAGTAGAGGAGCCTCTGGAATAACACCAAAATTATATGTTGCTTGTGAGAAGACAAATAGCTAAAAATAATATACCAAGGATGTATTTTCCTAAGACCAATTCTCACTTTGACGTACCTAGAGAATTTTCTGGGGAATGCATGCATGAAATTCACCTCAATATATGGAAAAATATTTGAATGTTGAAAGAAAAATTACTACCCTACGAACGGTATGAGGAACATGTACGCTCGATAGAGGAGATTCACCATCTAATTGATTGGAAGCCCTCCAATCCCCAAGGAAACCACAATCTGAAAGGCTACATAAAATGATTGAACCATCTTTCCTCAATGTACTGCATAAATTGTGTTGCCTCATTGGCAACGCCCTGGCTGGAGTTCACATTCAGGTGTGGGGAGAACATGGAGCTTTACACTTCACCCCACGTCTCGTCCTGCAGGCCCCAATGGAAATGAAATCCTGAAATTTCATCACCCAGAGGCAACGCTCAAACAAAACCCCTGCTCAATAATGATGGGATACTCAACAAAAAACGGCCTGGAATAAGTCTCAAAAGCACAAGAGCCAAAGATATATAGCCATAAAAAAACATCTAAGTTAGGTGACCAGGAACATACAGAAGGCTACCTACCTAAGGGAAGCCAACTAGAAAATAGTTCTCATGTCTTCAAAATACCATAGACTCCGCGCAGGACCAATTCCACACTCTTCTTACACCTGTGTGAGAGTAAATGAAATTGAAACAGTGTAAATAGCGGTGGAAACCACTGTGAAACGGGAAAAACCCAATCCCATAATGCTGGGTTAATTTTTAAATCAAAATTCCCTTGTGAGACCAACAAATATATGTCTTAGCGCAACGATTGGAGAATGGGAACAGACCCAGCTCGCCGGGTTGGGGGAATTTTTACATCAAATCCCAACACAAAGAACATCTGTATTCCACCGCCTAGGAAGAACGATGGAAACAGGAGTAACCTATTCCACCCCTTCTTGTGGTTCGCACCCTCCGAGACAAAGGAATGTTACGAGGACAAACCAAGGCTCCCTTCAGGTCGATATTTGTCAAGAAGCCCGTAGAATACCACCGAATGGAAGGAGAAAGTCTAATAAAGCGAAGAAAAAGCCTTTCTGCCATTCGACACTAGGTACACTACCCCAATGAGGTATTTCTTAGTGGACAAGGTGAATGTCAACCCCAAAAATATCATAGGAAATTACATTGGGGGAGAAGATTCAATGGAAGATAGTTCCCTCCCAGAAGAACTCCACACCGTACTCGATGGTGAGCATTCTAGGAACTAGAGGGTGGTTCTAAATCTCAGTGCCCCATCATTCAATCATATATTACCTCCCTCGAAAAACTCTAACAAGGAGAAAAATAAATCCATGGTCATCTAGGACATGCCTCCTCCTCCACATGAGAGTGCATCCCTCACCCTTGAGGAAAGGTTTTCCAAGAAAGAGGAAGAAATGAAAGATCTAAAATTAATTAATGAGGAGTTGCATCATGGGTGTTTTCTCATTGGATGTCTTCCCTCTACGGAACGTCAGCAGGTGCTCCCAGAAGAGGTTCCCATACCACAGGCACTCATCCCAGTGAATGAATCCAAGCCCATAGGATCGTTAAACCATGACCTTGAAGGACATCAAGACTTCCCCCCATTGGGAAGGAAGTCGAAATATACCTAGGTAAACCCAAAAATGATTCCCCCAGCTGGGTATCCACCCTAAATTCCAGTAGCGCTAACACGCCCAATCTTGGTCCCTACCGCACCTGCTCAAGCTCAATCCCGAAATCATATGCATCATGGGCTCCTAAACAATATCAAGTAGATAATAGCTCGACTAGAAGCCATGTAAGGGGTAGTGCATTTTGATACTACTAGAGTGAAAACCCTACCCCGAGTGGGTGATCAATTTTCTGCCATTACTAAACATCGGGAACCCCATATTACTAGTATTCAATGGCTCGGGGGACCCAGAACGGAATTTGTTGCACTATGCCTATTATTGTGACCCCATGATGGGCACTCCAGTGTAGAAAGAAGCCATATAAATCAGGTTCTCCATACAAACCCTGCAGGGGCCGGCTTTCGTATGGTATACTAGACTATCGGCCAATTCAATCACAGGCTGGGAGGACCTCTGGAGACAGTTTCCCATCCAGTTCAATTTGTCACTCACCAAGACAACAATTAGTGATCTCATGAACTTCATGAAACGCGAAAACAATAGAGTCTCATACTTCGTTTCTATATACAAAGGCTGGAAATATTCCTTGAACCAGCCCCTCGCCCAAGATGAGAGGCTCTGCATGTGCATCGATAACCTTCGGGATGAATTGCGAACGCCGCTCTTCCAAGTGAAGTACACCAGTGGGTTTAGAGACTTCTCTTCCATTTCCCAAAGGAAATAATTCATCTTGAAAAGGACTAACCGTAAGTCTTGAGTGGCCCCGTCAACCCCTGGGAAAAGAAATGATAAAACTGAAGTGGCTTCTGTCATGCTTATGTTTCCCTGGAACCAGCTCCAGTTGCAAGGCCCCCACTGAACCATGCGGGACCCCTTAGACTCCAACAGCCACCCCCACCTTAGTAATATGACCGATGGGGTGCTAAAATAATTCATTTAGAAGAATGAGTAATAAAATTTTATTCATTACGAGATGACTGGGTCTGCGGCTATTTCATAGCCGCTATGAATTGCAATCTTCTTGGGCTGCCAAAGCCAAAGAGAGCCGATGAAGTGGGTCTCGGAGGCCATTAAATTTTTTTCAGTATCACTGGATACTAGGAAACACCATCCATTAATGCATTTTCTTCAAGGATCTCCTTCAAAATATGGTGGATTTCGGGCAAGTCAAGTTGGGCCCACCACCATCACAAGTAGTGTATGTTTTCACCTCCGACTCAAGAGAGGAAGAAGAGTGGGAAACAGTCACCAGTAAGAAATAGAAAAAGTTTGACAACTGGATGACCCTTAAGACCATCAACCAAGTCCATGAAATCCTATAGGTTCATTTGAAACAATCTACCGTGCCTCCAAAAGATCATAATATTGAACTTCCATCCTTCTCGGCCCCGCAGTCCACTAAAAGCCTGAAGGGCAGAAATCATTAGCAAGAAGATGAGATGCTACCAAAGTTAAAGTCAGTTTTTATAATTTCGAACATCATGAAAAATGTCTTGGTTCGATAGGCACCGCACCTCTAAATGGTACAATAGGAACCACCCTGCCAAATGGTACAATGGGTACCGCCCCACCAAACAGTTCAACAAGCACCGCCCTGACAAACGGTACCACCATAAAAAGGTAGTCAGACAGGAATAGTATTGGATCAAGAACTGATCATAGGCTCCGTTAAGGTGATTCACTTGATGGAACCATTATATGATGAAGACTATGGCCACAAGCCCGAATTCCCCATGCCCAACTGGAGAGCCGAAGGAAGAGGCTGCAGAGGCCGAAGGTTCCCCCGTCGAAATGATCGTGGAAGGGGTCAAATTCCCAGGAAAGCCATAAGCCAAACTGTTTACATCAAAGAAAATGATGGATGGATACTTCAACAGACATAATAGGAAATAGAATGATCCTTCTCCTCCACCGGAAGAAACCCAAGCCCAGTCATTTGAGAGTATCCATTAGGGGAAGAACAAGTGCCAAACCTCCCAAGGTATACCGACAGACCAGTCCGGCCAAACGTGGAAAAGACTACAGCACTGCCGAATCCTACTATAGAGGCCGAACCATATAATTTCAATGCTCAAACCCCTAATGTGTCTATAAAAGAGAAACCTCGATCCAGGAAGCACCTAATGTTAGAGCAGAAGTATCAAATTTTAAAGAAGCTGACTTCAGTACCAAAAAAGATTTGAATCTAGGATGTGTTGAGCCTATCTGCAGATCTTAGGGATGAACTCATCGAATCCTTGATAAGTCCATAAGAGTTCCAGTCTGAAATAGCAGAATAAAATTTCTACCTAACGAAGACCAGTCCTTAAGATTGTCACGTCGTCATCTCCTTTATAGACAAGGATTAAGATGCTATCATGCAAGGGCACATCAAACCCTTATATATGTCCGGAAAGATAAATGGAATTGATGTTCAGTGGATCTTCACTGAAAACAGCTCTGGAGTTAACCTCCTCCTGTGAGAATGCTTCGTCGATTGGGAAATGATGAAGATAGCATGACTCCCTACAATAAAACTTTTCTTGGATATGACAAATGTGGGAAGAAATCATTTGGAAAAATCAAGATTAAAACATGGCTCAGAGATCTCATATCATATTCTGAATTCCTAGTGGTGCAGAAAAGTATAGCCTTCAACTTCCTGTTAGAGAGGCCTTGGATGCATTAGCATGCTACAATTCCTTCCTCACACCATCAGTGAATTTAATATTTCACTAATGGAAAAAACGGGACGTTTCATGCTAATAAATCCTCGTTTGAGTTCTATGAGTCACATTACAATGATATAAGTTTCTATGAGTTAGAAGACAAGATTCTTTCGGCCAACAACATTGATTAGATCAATGATCCGAATGGATTGGAGATATCTCCCTCTGACCCCTTTAGTCATCTTCAGGAGGAGTACGTACTACCCATAAACCAAGTTGAATGTGTAAGTACAAGTCTGGAAATAGGATTAGTTGTCTGTATGGTATCTATTACAGCCACCAAGTTCAGAGACACGAAAGAGTGGGCTGACTCCCATGTTGTCAGGAAATGCAATGTCAAAGATTCTACCAGTCCATACTTGGGACATAGACTGCCCTTATCTCACAAACAAAGGAAAAAGATGATTTCTTTCCTAATATTAGAGAAGTTATCTCAAAAATAATTTCCCAATGAAAAGAGGAAGATGATAGTGAAGATGAAGAAGAAGAGGAAGGAGACCTCAAGGATTCCCTTCCTGCATTTGAAGAAGGTGTTTCCACCACCATCGATAACTTAAAGAGATAAATATGGGAACTAAAAATGACCTTAGACCCACTTTAATCAGTGTGGCCTTGCCTGTGGAGAAACAAGAGAAATATAACTCCTTCCAAAATAAGAATCAAGATATGTTTTCTTGGAATTACACCTAGATTCCAGGCCTCAATCCTGAAGTCTCCACCCATCATTTGGGCTTACTAGAAGATCACTGGGGCTATAAACATGCATCTAGAAGGACCCAAAGGTTGCATGCCACCAAAATAGAGGCTGAAGTTGAAAAAATGATCAAAGACAACTCGATATGGGAGGTCCAATATCCAACCTGCCTAGCCAACATAGTCCCTATCAAAAAAAAGAATGGACAGATTAGAATCTATATTGAAATCAGGGAACTTAATTAGCATTGCCCAAAATACAACTTCCTGGTCCTGATAAAAGAATTTTTAATCGATGTAACAGCCAGATACAAAGTAATCTCCTTCATGTATGGATATTATGGATACAATAAAATCCATATGGCATCAGGATATGGATAATCTACCACTTTTATGGCCCCTCGGGGAGTGATCTATTATAATGTTATTCCCTTTGGTCTAAAAAATTCTGGTTCCACATATCAGTGCACCATGAATCCATTATTAAATACCTTTTGGGAAATTTCCTTGAGTATTATGTTGAAGAACTGGTGCTTAAATCATGACAGCATTCAAACCACCTGGTTGACCATGAAACTGTCTTCAAAAAATTGAGACAACATAGTTTAAAGATGAATCCCTTAAAATGAACCTTTTGTGATACCTCATGAAAATTCATCGGCTTAGTCATACGACATTGTGGCATCGAAATTTTTCTTGAGAAGATGAAATCCATTCATGGCATGCCCCCACCACACAACCTCATCGAGTTGAGAGGTCTTTAGGGGAACCTCACCTACATTAGGTGCTTCATAGCCAACCTAGTAGGTAAATGTTTACCTTTCACCAAGATCATGAAGAAAGATGTTATGTATGAATGGGAAAATTATTGTCGAGAAGAATTTGACAAATTCAAAAGATATCTCTGAAGCACGTGGGTGCTTATGCCTCCAGTTTAGGGGAGTCCGCTCATTTTATACGTAACTGCCTTGGAACAGTCATTAGACACCTTCCTCATGCAGTAAAATTATGTCGTTAGAATGAACAACCTTTACTACCTCACCCAGACAATGATTAATACTGAAAATCGGTATTCAAAGATTGAAAATAAATGCCTATTCCAAATCTTCGCAGTTCAAAAGCTCATGAATTACATGAAAAACCATGATGTCCACCTGATCTCCAACTACAACCTGCTGAAGTATATCCTCAACAGTCCCATGCTAAATGGGAGCCTATCACAGTGGTTGGTCATCTTGAAATAATTTGACATACGGTATGTACCCCATAAGGACAGAAAAGGCCATGTGTTACCAAAATTACTAGCCAAGAATCTGTAAAGACCCGTAAATTTCAATGGAATTTTTTTTTCTTAATTTTCTTTGGAATTTTACAAGAACGCAGTTTCTGACGGCGCCTGATTCCGAGGCCCGGTGTGCCCGGAATCAATTTCCGAAGTTTGGCTCGGGTACGTTCAGTGAACGGACGAGCGGGTTTTTCTAACTTTTGAACCGGTGCCCGGAATCGAATTCTGAGGGCTCCGATGAAATCGCAGTGCCGATATTCTCTTAGAAACGCCTCTTCCAGAGTTGCGTTTGCTCGGGTGTGGTTTTTAATTTTCAGGCTTATAGTTAAGAAATAAAATAATTTTGCTACAACTTTATTTTATTTCGCTTAAGCCACTTGGAAGCCACTTGAAGCCACTTAAAGGAGGCTTGAACTGAGTTGAACTGGATAGGATGCTATCCAGAAATATCCTACCCCTTGGTAGGATATTTGTGAGGTGGGGCCCGCACGAGCCCCGCCGTTTCTTTCCACTAAGAAACGCACCCGTGAAAACCCGTCTTAATGAAAGTCAACTGACGCGTTTCTTAAAATCTTAACAGACCATTTAATTGGGTTGTTTCTTTCGTAAATTAAATGAGATGTTTCTTTCGTTGAATTAATTCTATGAATTAATGATTCGTTTCTTATCCTTTGAAATTCAAATGTTTAGTTGTGTAAATAAAATAAGGCTTAAGCTTATTTTAATTTGGGTTGAAACTTGTGGCGTGGAGAGGATTTGGAGGAAAGCGTTCTTCTTCAGCGAAGAACGCGAAGAACGCGAAGAACGCGATGAACGCCGATCCTGCGGAGATCGACGACGCGAAGCCTTGTACCGCGACGCCAACGGATCTCCCTTCACGACGCTTCTTCTGCACGATCCAACCCCGCGACAGCCTTCGATCGACAACAACCTAGGTAGGGGGTTGCGCTTCTTTTTTTTCTTTTTGGATTTCAACAACAACATGGATTTAATTATTATTAATTAAATCCGTATGTTCTTGGTCCTCGGAGATCGTCGACGTGATGCCCTTCCGCGGTGTGACGATCACCACCTTCCGCGACGGTCAATTCCGCGACGACCTCGCATCCGACAGCGACGGCGAGGTAGGGATTTATTTTGGGAATTACCCCTTTTCTTTTTATATTCCCGTAATTGTTTCTTTAAAAAGTAAAGAATTGGCTTTGTGAACAATTTAAAATTTATTAAAATTGTTTTTTTCGTTCAAATGAGGAACCCGTTAATGAAACAATTTTATTTCATTAAAAATTGTTTCGGATATGCGTTCATGTGTTGAACTTAAATTTCTCCCGTTTGTTTATCTCTAACGCGGAAGGTGCGGGACAAACGAACACGGCCCGACGACCCTCCGCCGTTCTTCATTTTGTGCGGAATTGACGGGCGACGACGGAACGTGCCGCAACGGATGTTTGATGATTCCGCAGTGAAGGACGAGTCCCGGGAGGAGCAGCGGCGCAGGCGGGAACAAAATCGGACCACCGGAGCGATCCCGGTGGCCCGCAGAACTCGCTGGCGGCGCGGCGGCGCCGGCAGCCGGGAGCGGCGGTGCCCCGGCGCACCGCCGCGACTCAGCGCGGCGGCGGCGGCACCCGCGGACCCGCGGCCGCGTGGGTCCGGTGCCCTCGGACGCGGCTGAAGCCGCGTCCCGACTCAGCGCGGCCCCACGCAGGGGGCCGCGGCACCACCAGGCCGTGGGGGCGGTGCCCCGCGGCGCCTTGGCCGTTCGGCCGCTCGGCCGAACCGGGCCTGGCCGGTCCGACCGGGACGGACCGGGTCGGCCCGGGCCCGGACCCCCGTCTTCGAACGGTTTTCGTTCAAACGCCTGTAACTTGAGCTACGGGCCTCCGAACGACGCGCCGTCAACGGCAACACGATCCTTGGATCGAGACGGTCGTTTCGGTATACTATACTCAAGGTGAACCTTTCTTTTCGGGAGCCTACGTAGTTAAAACTCCGTAGTTAAGCGTGCTTGGCCTAGAGCAGTGATCAGGATGGGTGACCTCCTGGGAAGTTTCCCAGGGTGGGTGTGAGATGGAAAGGCCAATAACTAACAGACCGGGCGTCCGATTAACGCGCCGTCTGTTTTGTTGAATTCCTCTAAGTGAGAAGGATCTTTTGGCATACTCCGCCCGAGGTTGGGACGCGGGTGGAGTACGGTCGGGTTGGTTTTGCCTTAAAAACCAACCGGGCCCCTGGGACGAAAAAGCCAATAACTCTCAGACCGGGCGTCCGATTGACGCGCCGTCTGCGACGTTGAGTTCCTGTTGTCGATACGGAACTTTTGGCGTCCTCCGCCTGAGAATTGGATGCAGATGGATAGTGGCCGGGTTGGATCGCACCGAAATCCAACCGGGCCCTTGGAACGGAAAAGCTGATATCTTTCAAACCAGACGTCCGTTTGACGAACCGTCAGCGGCGTTGGTGATTACGTTGAGTTACGGTACCTATGAGTATACCCTATGGGAGTTCAGGGTACAGTTGAGGTACGGCCGGGATTGGTTTTGCTCACGAAACCAACCGGGCCCCTGGGATGAAAAGGCTAATAACTCACAGACCGGGCGTCCGATTGACGCGCCGTCTGTTGCATTTAGACCCCTATGACGAGGCGGTCCATTGAGATACTTCTTCGTGGGACCTTGAGATACTTGGAGTATCGACTAGTAGCTCGTGGAGCGGACCCTCCCGGAGACGTGCGTGCGGAGTACGGAGACCGTGTAGCCTACTGAGACCTGACGACTGCTTGACCGACTCGACTTGGAGTGAGTCGACTAGCCCAGTGGACGGAGCGCCCATTATTTGGCGACAGACCCACGGCGGACGGAGCGCCCGATAGTTGGCTGCAAACCCGCGGTACTCGACAGGAGGAGTACCTCTGTAGGCTATTGGGGGGAGCGCCCGGTATTTGGCGACAGACCCACAGCGGACGGAGCGCCCGGTAGTTGGCCGCAGACCCGCGATACTCGACAGGAGGAGTACCTCAGCAGTTTTAGGTTAGTGAGCAATACCTCGAAGTCGTGACAGGACCACTGTACACTCTAGAGACGGAGCTCTTCAGTAGTTACGGTTTCGATAATGAAAATCCTGGTTTGAGCTGAGACTTTTGACCTTTGTGTTTCCTCATGATTGAGATGGGTTACTTGATAACTTAGGTATATGTATGGGCATATACCTGGGTAGTGGTTATCCGCTGATCTCATGATCCTTGTGTTTCCTCATGATTGAGATGGGTTACTTGATAACTTAGGTATATGTATGGGCATATACCTAAGTAGAGGTTATCTGTTGAGATCTTCTTTGTGGTTATCCTTGTTGGATTTAGTGAGACATTGAGGGTCTCGGGGTCCCTACTGAGTATCGTTATACTCACCCCTGCACGGGCTATGCCCGCACCTCGTTGTGTTGGTTGCAGACGACAGGCAGTGCTGAAGGAGGCCGAGTGTTCGAGGACTGGACGGTACCCGGAGGTGGACTACACGACAAGTCAGTGTCCGGAGGTGGACTTCACGGCGAGACGACACTCGGAGGAGGTTGACGGACGAGATCACTGTGGAGGCTATCTGTACCTACCCTTCAGGTAGGAATCGTGGTGGACGATCCAGGAGCTGCGCCATCTGTACCTACCCTTCAGGTAGGATCCGAGGAGGACGACCCAGGAGCCGCTTCCGTCCCTCCAGCTGTTGTCTTTTTCTGTTGTACTTTGTTCAGTTGTAGTTGTACTTTCTTTTGGGTTTGTATTCTGGACCATTTACTTTCCAACACATCTTTTTGTACTTAGTGTTTTACTTCCGCTTGTACTCTGTGGTGTTTTGTTACTTTTATAAAGGCAATGCCTTCCCAGTTATCGGGATTTACGCCTTTGGTGCTAGTCGCCAGCCCCTGGCCTATGGAAGGCGGGCTTGGGGTAGTCACGGCACGGGCCCCGAGGATGGGTTGTGACAAATTGGTATCAGAGGTGGTCGGTTCTACCGCATACTCTGATCTTTCTTTCTGTGAAGCAATAGTGTTAAGGGTACCGAGTTTGGTTTTCAGTTCAGGGAGTCCAGTGTTGGTGCGGGCGGCCGACGTATCCATACACCAAGACCCTGGCAACTGATTTCCGACTTTGTGCACGAAAACACTGATTGCGTGTGTGTTTTCAAAGGTTTCCCCCCTTAAACCAGCTCAAACCAGGTCATCTCACTAGGTATAATCGTTTGACCGTGTTACGTTGTTTCCTTCAGTATTCCTTTTCTCGGACGACCAACTAGAGACCAGAGGGATGTGCGTGCTGACAGCCTGTCGAGTGACGAGGCTTCGATACAGGGCCCTCTTGCAGTTGAGGCACCAGCGGAGGCGCCAGCGGTACTACCATACGTTGGGCCACCGATGCCACCAGCCCTAGCAGTAGGCGATGCCCGCTACTTGAGCGCACTGCAGGAGTTCCAGCGCCAGAGGCCACCCAGGTTCGGGGGAGAGACGGACCCGCAGGCGGCTGAGGATTGGTTGGAGGCTGTGGTGGGAGTCTTCAGGCTAGTGGGGACGCCATCGGACTTCATGGTGACCTTTTCTTCCAGCCTTCTTCAGGCAGCAGCAGGCATGTGGTGGAGCCATTTGTTCCAGTTTTGCGATGGGATGGCTTTCACATGGGAAGACTTCGAGACCTTCTTCAGGGTGGAGTTTGTGCCAGTAGCTCTACACCCCGAGCGTGTTCAGGAGATGCTGCCTTTGCCGCCTGTTTTTCGATCAGAAGCTGAGTCATCTGTGGGCAGTAGACAGATGATGCAGAGGTCCAGGAGGACCAGACCAGCAGTTGGGAGATCTCGGGTTTTAGGACCGGTGGTGCGGGGCACCCAGGGTGGGGTCAGAGCCAGGTGTTCCAGAAGCAGACTGTGTTACTCGTACGGTGGAAAGGGGCACCTGGCATGTGACTGTCCGACTCCTCGTACAGTTGATCCATAGGATTTTGAGGAGCCACCGAGGCAGAGGCAGCGACGAATGCTTGAGCAACAGTAGAGCAGTGGACAAGGCAGTAGAGCTCCTGGAGCAGGTGGACAAGAGCGGAACTAGTGGATACGTCTCTTGTACTTCTAGTTCCATGTTGATGTTGTTTTTGTGTCTTGTACCGTGAGCTTCAAAAAAATAAAGACACTTATCTTATGATGTTTGCTTTCCTGTCCTCTTTTGTGATGTTACTAAGTGGTCCTGGTTAAGACTGTTGACTTGACCCTCACTTTCGAAATTCCTACTGGAGGAGACCCAGTGACCTCACACTGATGCCGACAGTGTGACTCGACCCTTGGAGGCGAGAGTGACAGTTGGATATCTTAGTAGTTACGTCGAGGACTTACGACGTCATCCATGGCATGAATGCATCCTTCATGCCAGGATTGACTGTATTAGGCAACGAATGTGGTTCATCCAGGGGATGAGACCAGATTTCTCTTATCGGCAAAGAAGAAATCAAAGCAGCTCTTGTGAGACTAAAGGAGGTGCAGTTCATCCAGGAGCGGATGAAGAATGCACAGTGCAGTAAAAAACAAGGAACCGGTGCCAGTCTTAGAGACTCGGGCGTGATAAATTTTTCAAGAAGAGGTAGCTTTAAATAGAGATGAGTCTGTGAAGCGGCAGACGTGGAGGCAAATCTAGGAGAGCAGCATTAGGTGGTGTACATCTTAACATGCTACAACCACCCGCCTTAGTTATTCCCGCCAGGCTCAGGGAGCTGGAGGGCGGAGGAAGAGTGCGACTGCATGCGGTCAAGGAGTGTGACCCAATGGCTCTAGAAATGATTCAAGGGACAGTCTATGTCCACTACTAGCTTCTGTAGTAACAGACGTCGATATGAATCATTCCTCGCTTCCACAAATCTTGTTCCAGACCTAGAGTTTCCGGTAAGCCGTGGACTTGACCCTCACGTATGGAGATAACTTGGGAGGAGACTCGATAATCACACTTATGCCGACGGTGTGGTCAGACCCTCGAGGCGAGAGTTCTGGTTAGAATCTCTTGGTGGCAGCGTCGAGGCCTTACGACGTTAGTTTGAGTATGGAATGGGCAATAACTGTTCATACTCAAATTGACGGTTTTAGGCAAACGTTGGGATGGGTTTTCCTTGGTCGGTGGAAAAGGAAACCCCAGGAAGTGCAGGGTAACTCTTGCACAGGAGGGTGCGACCGATCACTCTTGAGTCGGTCAACCTTACCCTCATAGCAGCAGTCGTTTTGAGTTTCAGTTCTAACAGAAATGGAGACCTCTGGAGTTTGAGGATGACGACCACGTCTTCTTACGGGTCTCACCTCGACGAGGTTTACGGAGATGGGGCCTGGGAGGCAAGTTATCTTCGAGGTTCAACGGACCTTTCTAGGTCCTCAGCTGGGTAGGCGAGGTGGTTTACCGCTTGGACCATCCACTTCAGTTGCACTAGGTGCACAACGTTTTCCATGTATCACAACTGAGGAGATACGTGCTCGACCCCTTCGCATATCATCGACCATGAGGAGCTAGACGGTGGCGATGAGTGTCTTATACGGAGGTTCCTATGGAGATCGAGGATCGACAGGAGAGGATCCTAGGAGGATGGTCGATTCCTCTTGTGCACTTTCTTTGGCAGCTCGGGGACCTCCAGGAGAGCACTTGGGAGTGGAAGGTTCAGATGCGTGCTCAGTACCGCCTTTGTTTCCCTAAGTTTATGTTGGAGCTTTACGGGGACGTAAAGCCCTGTGGTGGGAGTGATGTAAAGACCCGTAAATTTCAAGGAAATTTTTTTTCTTAATTTTCTTTGGAATTTTACAAGAACGCAGTTTCTGACGGCGCCTGATTCCGAGGCCCGGTGTGCCCGGAATCAATTTCCGAAGTTTGGCTCGGGTACGTTCAGTGAACGGACGAGCGGGTTTTTCTAACTTTTGAACCGGTGCCCGAAATCGAATTCTGAGGGCTCCGATGAAATCGCAGCGCCGGTATTCGCTTAGAAACGCCTCTTCCGGAGTTGCGTTTGCTCGGGTGTGGTTTTTAATTTTCGGGCTTAAAGTTAAGAAATAAAATAATTTTGCTACAACTTTATTTTATTTCGCTTAAGCCACTTGGAAGCCACTTGAAGCCACTTAAAGGCGGCTTGAACTGAGTTTAACTGGATAGGATGCTATCCAGAAATATCCTACCCCTTGGTAGAATATTTGTGAGGTGGGTCCCGCACGAGCCCCGCCGTTTCTTTCCGCTAAGAAACGCACCCGTGAAAACCCGTCTTAATGAAATTCAACTGACGCGTTTCTTAAAATCTTAACAGACCATTTAATTGGGCTGTTTCTTTCGTAAATTAAATGAGATGTTTCTTTCGTTGAATTAATTCTATGAATTAATGGTTTGTTTCTTATCTTTTGAAATTCAAATGTTTAGTTGTGTAAATAAAATAAGGCTTAAGCTTATTTTATTTTGGGTTGAAACTTGTGGCGTGGAGAGGATTTGGAGGAAAGCGTTCTTCTTCGGCGAAGAACGCGAAGAACGCGAAGAACGCGATGAACGGCGAACCTGCGGAGATCGACGACGCGAAGCCTTGTACCGCGACGCCAACGGATCTCCCTTCGCGACGCTTCTTCCGCACGATCCAACCCCGCGACAGCCTTCGATCGACAACAACCAAGGTAGGGGGTTGCACTTCTTTTTTTTTTCTTTTTGGATTTCAACAACAACATGGATTTAATTATTATTAATTAAATCTGTATGTTCTTGGTCCTCGGAGATCGTCGACGCGATGCCCTTCCGCGGTGTGACGATCACCTCCTTCCGCGACGGTCAATTCCGCGACGACCTCGCATCCGACAGCGACGGTGAGGTAGGGATTTATTTTGGGAATTACCCCTTTTCTTTTTATATTCCCGTAATTGTTTCTTTAAAAAGTAAAGAATTGGCTTTTTGAACAATTTTAAAATTTATTAAAATTGTTTTTTTCGTTCAAATGAGGAACCCGTTAATGAAACAATTTTATTTCATTAAAAATTGTTTCGGATATGCGTTCATGTGTTGAACTTAAATTTCTCCCGTTTGTTTATCTCTAACGCGGAGGGTGTGGGACAAACGAACACGGCCCGACGACCCTCCGCCGTTCTTCATTTTGTGCGGAATTGACGGGCGACGACGGAACGTGCCGCAACGGATGTTTGACGATTCCGCAGTGAAGGACGAGTCCCGGGAGGAGCAGCGGCGCAGGCGGGAACAAAATCGGACCACCGGAGCGATCCCGGTGGCCCGCGGAACTCGCCGGCGCGGCGGCGGCACCCGCGGACCCGCGACCGCGTGGGTCCGGTGCCCTCGGACGCGGCTGAAGCCGCGTCCCGACTCAGCGCGGCCCCACGCGGGGGGCCGCGGCACCACCAGGCCGCGGGGGCGGTGCCCCGTGGCGCCTTGGCCGTTCGGCCGCCCGGCCGGGCCGCGCCCTGGCCGGCCCGGGCCCGGACCCCCGTCTTTGGACGGTTTTTGTTCAAACGCCTGTAACTTGAGCTACGGGCCTCCGAACGACGCGCCCTCAACGGCAACGCGATCCTTGGATCGAGACGGTCGTTTCGGTATACTATACTCAAGGTGCACCTTCCTTTTCGGGAGCCTACGTAGTTAAAACTCTGTAGTTAAGCGTGTTTGACCTAGAGCAGTGATCAGGATGGGTGACCTCCTGGGAAGTTACCCAGAGTGGGTGTGAGATGGAAAGGCCAATAACTAACAGACCGGGCGTCCGATTAACGCGCCGTCTGTTTCGTTGAATTCCTCTATGTGAGACGGATCTTTTGGCATACTCCGCCCGAGGTTGGGACGCAGGTGGAGTACGGTGGGGTTGGTTTTGCCTTAAAAACCAACCGGGCCCCTGGGACGAAAAAGCCAATAACTCTCAGACCGGGCGTCCGATTGACGCGCCGTCTGCGACGTTTAGTTCCTGTTGTCGATACGGAACTTTTGGCGTCCTCCGCCTGAGAATTGGATGCAGATGGATAGTGGCCGGGTTGGATCGCACAGAAATCCAACCGGGCCTCGGGAACGGAAAAGCTGATATCTTTCAAACCAGACGTCCGTTTGACGAACCGTCACTGGCGTTGGTGATTATGTTGAGTAACGGTCCCTATGAGTATACCCTATGGGAGTTCGGGGTACAGTTGAGATACGGCCGGGATTGGTTTTGCTCACGAAACCAACCGGGCCCCTAGGACGAAAAGGCTAATAACTCACAGACCGGGCATCCGATTGACGCGCTGTCTGTTGCGTTGAGACCCCTATGACGAGGCGGTCCTTTGAGATACTTCTTCGTGGGACCTTGAGATACTTGGAGTATCGACCAGTAGCTCGTGGAGCGGACCCTCCCGGAGACGAGCGTGCGGAGTACGGAGACCGTGTAGCCTGCTGAGACCTGACGACTGCTTGACCGACTCGACTTGGAGTGAGTCGACTAGCCCAGTGGACGGAGCGCCCGGTATTTGGCGACAGACCCACAGCAGACGGAGCGCCCGGTAGTTGGCTGCAAACCCGCGGTACTCGACAGGAGGAGTACCTCTGTAGGCTATTGGGGGGAGCGCCCGGTATTTGGCGACAGACCCACAGCGGACGGAGCGCCCGGTAGTTGGCCGCAGACCCGCGGTACTCGACAGGAGGAGTACCTCAGCAGTCTTAGGTTAGTGAGCAATACCTCGGAGTCGTGACAGGACCACTGTACACTCTAGAGACGGAGCTCTACAGTAGTTACGGTTTCGATAATGAAAATCCTGGTTTGAGCTGAGACTTTTGACCTTTGTGTTTTCTCATGATTCAGATGGGTTACTTGATAACTTAGGTATATGAATGGGCATATACCTGGGTAGTGGTTATCCGCTGATCTCATGATCCTTGTGTTTCCTCATGATTGAGATGGGTTACTTGATAACTTAGGTATATGTATGGGCATATACCTAAGTAGAGGTTATCTGTTGAGATCTTCTTTGTGGTTATCCTTGTTGGATTTAGTGAGACCTTGAGGGTCTCGGGGTCCCTACTGAGTATCGTTATACTCACCCCTGCACGAGCTATGCCCGCACCTCATTGTGTTGGTTGCAGACGACAGGCAGTGCTGAAGGAGGCCGAGTGTTCGAGGACTGGACGGTACCCGGAGGTGGACTACACGACAAGTCAGTGTCCGGAGGTTGATTTCACGGCGAGACGACACTCGGAGGAGGTTGACGGACGAGAGCACTGTGGAGGCTATCTGTACCTACCCTTCAGGTAGGAATCGTGGTGGACGATCCAGGAGCTGCGCCATCTGTACCTACCCTTCAGGTAGGATCCGAGGAGGATGACCCAGGAGCCGCTTCCTTCCCACCAGCTGTTGTCTTTTTCTGTTGTACTTTGTTCAGTTGTAGTTGTACTTTCTTTTGGGTTTGTATTCTGGACCATTTACTTTCCAGCACTTCTTTTTGTACTTAGTGTTTTACTTCCGCTTGTACTCTGTGGTGTTTTGTTACTTTTATAAAGTCAATGCCTTCCCAGTTATCAGGATTTACGCCTTTGGTGCTAGTCGCCAGCCCCTGGCCTATGGAAGGCGGGCTTGGGGTAGTCACGGCATGGGCCCCGAGGACGGGTTGTGACAGAATCCCTTAGAAGAGACAACACCGTTGGATACCAAACTTCTAGATGAATAAGTGTTTTATGTCCAGGGGAACCCTGAGACACGGGAAATGTACTTCAACCATGTTTCCCAAAGCCCGGTAGGGAAAAGGATGGAGGATCCCAAGTTCAACAAAGTGGGGCTGGGAGTTGTTCTATTAGCTCCTGAAAAGTCCACCTTTACTTACATTTCCCTACTTTAGGAATGATGTACGAACAATGAAGAGGAATATTATGCCCTCATTGTAGGCCTGGAATTGGAACTCCAAGTACAATCCAATCACCTAAAAATAATATGCGATTTAGAGCTATTTATCAAACAATTCAACATTTACTACGATATCAAGAAAGAAGTGTTTGTTCCATTAATTAATCATGTATGAGATATTATGGAAGAGTTCCCATCAGAACCAATGTTGACTCATGTCCCTCGGTCATAGAATTCTTAAGACGACACTTTAGCAAATGCATCCACAGCCATAGCCAATCCTGACTGGGATGAAACAGTCATTAGGATTACTAATAGTCAGATGGTATTTCTATTAATTTAGAGGAATATAGAGGAAATTGATGAAATTATCCCTATTCTTTAGCCTTTTGGTCATACCAATGGTTGGATGACACCCATTACAAATTACCTTCAGAATGGGGAACTCCCACCAGCTAGGGTTGAAAGGGAGCAGGTCCAAAGACAGGAAATCAATTTTACCCAGTACAATGGGGTGAACCAAGAGAAGGTTCTCTTCAAATGAGGTCTTGATGGAGTCCTTATCAGGAAAATTTATGGAGAAGAGACTCTTTTTGTCATGGAATAAGTGCATGTCGGAGCTTGTGAAACACACCAGTCAGCAACCATGCTCTCTCACCAAATCTAGAGGCTTGAGTATTACTGGCCCACCATGATACAGGATTGCGCCATATTCACTGAGAAGTCCCATTCCTTCCATGTTTATGTTAATTTCATACACCGCCCCTAGATTTTCTTCATGCACCTTAGTACTCCTGGCCATTCGTCACCTGGGGGTGGATGTTGTGAGGCCATATCCTCCCATTATAGCCAGAAAATTCATGTTCATACTCACAACGACCGAATTATTTTCTAAATGGGTCAAAGACATTCCCCTTAATGAAGTCAGGGAAAAGACATCTTCAGCTTTGTGACAGCCAACATCATCACTAGATTTGGTTTCCCTTATACAATACTGATGGAAAATGGCACCATCTTCTGCACTGCTGAGCTGGATAATCAGTACCTAGAAAATGGAATCAAGTCCAACCAGTCATCCCGCTACCACGTGGCGACCAACGGGAAGATAGAGGCTTTCAAAAAGACTCTAACCAATATACTTCAAAAGATGGTCAATAAGGATAATAAATTGTGGCCATATAAGCTCCTTCATGCTTTTTGGGCTTACTAGAACACGACCTGTACCACCACTCAGGAAACCTCGTACTCACTAGTATATAGGGAAATGGCGGTGTTACCTATAAAAATCCAAGTGTTGTCATTTCATGTGGCCATTTGTGATCAGCTGTCAATGGAAAAGAAATCCCAAAGATAATATGATGAATTGGAGCAGTTAGAAAAAAAAGGATAAATACTCTACACCATTTGGAAATCTACCAAAACCAGATTGCACGGGCCTTGAACAAAAAGGTTCACGTTCGATATTTCCTCGAATAAGAAATGGTGTTAGTCTTAAGAACCCAGATGATACTAGGGATGAAGCCCCAAAATATTGAACCAATATGGAAAGGACCATATGTCATACATAGGGTCTTTTCCAGTAGAGCATACTCTCTGATATCAATGGATATAGAGCTCATCACAGATCCCACAAATGCAATGTTCTTGGAGAAATACTTCGAATAAAAATTCAACTATATATTGGTCTGAAGTCAATGACACTAAACTATGAGTTTTATCACCCCTACACATAGTTCAATCCTCTATGGCCCTAAACTATGAGTCATAGAAGATTCCTCCCATGTTATGGTCCAAACTCTATGACCTTAAAATATGAATCAGTTTCCTGGAAACATGACACTATACTGTACATTATTTGTCCACGAAACACGAAATTAAACTAAAATGCCCACAATGTTGAGGTCCAATCTCTACGACCATAAACTACGAGTTATAAACCCCCCCATGTTATGGTCCAAACTCTAAGACCTTAAACTATGAGTAATGACAAAACCCACAATGTTAAAGTCCAAACTCTGAAGACTTTAAGCTATTAGTCATCTTCCTTTCCACCTGACGTTAAACTATAAGGAACTCATCCCTAGAAAACAAAAATAAACTGTGATTCATGTCCTCGTGATAAGATGTTAAACTACATAGTATAAAACATCCTAATTTAATGACAATAAACTACATGATCTTTCACAAAACTACATGTGTCTTGATTCCCGCCCTCACAGAATACGTAGCGATGCCTTGATCTTCAATATTGGCCCAACCCTCATAAAGAAATGCCTCCATCACACCCCCTATATACCCATATTTTTAATGGAAACCCTTATCACTCCTTGTTTCTCAAATCGAGTACAACTCCTGTGAGCTTAGGAATAGTGATAGAGATTCTCTTATGAAAGTCAACTACGAGGTAAAATGGCAGACCTGACAACCATAATGGGTAGAATGAAAGTGCGCATACCCTTTGAGTTGAGCCAAACCGGTACAGGGTAAACACAGAACTACGTACAGCTTGATTCCTGCCCTTGTAAGATACGTAGCGATGCCTCAATTTCGATCCTGGACCAGCCCCACTAGGAAGGGAAATGAAAATTCCCCAATAATAATCTCTATAGCCTTACATTTGCGAAAGAGACTCTCTAACAACTCCTTATTTCTCACATCGAGTATAACTCATGTGAGCTTAGGATCAGTGGAAAGGATTAACTTATGAAAATAAATTGTTGAGGATTATGGTATGCCTGGAACCCATATCAAGTAAAACCAAAATTCCCACAAGTGTCCCTAACACATCAAACAAACTTTTGTAAGGAACAACCAAAACTACAGGTGGGTTTATTCCTACCATCATAGAATACGTAGTGATGATCAGATTCGAAATCTTGTCCTAGTCACCAGTACAAAATTCCCTTTTCCCCCATGCATGGGTCGAACCTATGTAGAAGCTCCAAGAAGGTCATGACTAATCATGGTCTGGGTATTCTCATATTCCCAGGCACACCATTCCCATTTGTCACACTCTTTACCTCAGGAAAACTTGGATCCTCATAATTATCCAAGACCATATGGGATGGAAGGCCAGTGTCCTATGGACACCTTTGATTGACTATGTACATCAAGCCCCAGTGGCTCTTCATATTTCTCCCACAAAAATGGTCATAAATCAAAGGAAAATTTATCCCTAGAAGAGTCCTTGCCTACCTTAGTATGCCCAATGGATTTCAAGCCTTATGTCATACCTCTTGATTCAATTCACCCTCGGGAATATGGTTTACACCTTCTTTCATCACTCACGTCTAAGGAATGTCGAAACACCCTGATTGCAATAAAACTGAAACATTTGAAGACCTTTACAAGGAAAAAATCGTTCTTATTGCATGATGTTAAACTGCATGGCCAACATCTTCCCCACCACACAACGTTAAACTGCAAGGCCAGAATCATCTTCAATGCATAGTGTTAAACTGAAAGGCTAAAACCATCCTCACCGCATGACGTTAAACTATGAGGCCAGAATCGTCCTGACTGCATGATGTTAAATTGGACGGCCAGAATTGTCCTCACCGCACAACATTAAAATGCAAGTCCAGAATCATCCTCACCACATGAAGCTAAACCGCAAGGCCAAAATTATCCTCTCCACGCGATGCTAAACTAAAAAGAAATGGATTTAGCCTAAAAATTTCCCTCATGTGGAATTCACTATTCTTATAGGGTGACATGGACCCCTTGTAATGCTTTTTTTATCACAGCGAGCATATCTCATGTGAGCTTGAGGATCATAGCAAGAGATCCACCATGACATTATGGAAAGATGACCTGGGAATTTGGTCCTAGCAGCACGACCCTAAAAGGAATGTCATGATTCCCTCCCCCGAGAGGAACCCCATGTCTTGGCCAAGTGATGTTAAATGATCCGGTATCCTAAAGATATAATGAATAAGTCACCCTGTATACGGGTCAGATTTACGCAAGGGACACTATTCCATGACTATGTCATAGCCCAAATGTCCCCAATATGTCATGGTACACCCCTGCCATATTCGAAACTCCATGATTTGAGTGATGTTGAATCCCCATATCCCTTCAAGGCCATCTAGGGTGGAAGGCCAGTGTCATGCGGACACCAATGATTTACTATGTACATCATTCCTTGGTGGATCTGTAGATGTATCCCATAAAAATGGCCATCAATCAATGGAAAATTCATCCCCAGGAGAGTCCTCTCCTACCTCAGTACTCCCAATGGATTCCAAGCCTCATTCCATCCCTCCTGATTCGTGGGCCCTCAAAGTCATGGTTTAAATTCTCCTCCTTTCACACATCCTGGATATATTGAAGCATAAGGGATTGGTTCATCTCTTCTCTCTTTTGAGGCTCCTAAATGATATCTCATCTATATGCGTGATGTTGATCTTCCTGCAAAGGAAGAGTTCCCCCACTTTTTTCCAGGTTTCCCCAAATAAGTTCAGCTAGGAAGACTCATTTTGTGATTAGGGTAACCCCTTATCGAAGGTCACATACCGTATTCAGAAATTTACCAACCTCCATAATCCTCCAAGGCCATCAAAAATGGAAGACCAATGTCCTGTGGACACCTTTTATTGACTATTCACATCATGCCTTAGTGGCTCTGCATATGTCGCCCACAAAAATGGCCATCAATCAAAGGAAAATTCTTCCCCAGGAAAGTACTTTCCATCCTCCGTATGCTCAATTGACATTCACATCTTGTCACACCCCCAGATTTGGAAAACTCCTGGATAACGACTTATGTACCTCCTTCTCTCTAAGTTCCCCTAACAAAGAAAAGACTCTTAAGTGAACAGACCACTTACCATCTATCCCTCATACAAGTAATAAATGTGTGGGAACAATGTCCCACTCAAGGCCAATATGAATGTCCCTAAGATTCTATGAAAACACTACTCAAGCCAGCCACCAATTGTGGCTCCCAACATCAAGATAAATAAAAAATGTTGCAAATAACACTAGGCCATCGGAAATGGAAGACCAGTGTCCTGGGGACACATTTGATTGACAATACACTTCATGCTCTGGCGTCTCTAAAAATATTGACCACAAAACGACCATTACTCAAAGTAAAATTCGTCTCTAGGATTTTCCTTTCCTACCTATGTACGCTTAATATACATCCTGAGCCTCATGCATGTCCGGAATCCACAAATACAGGGTCATGAAAACTCCCTAATCCATGTCTGGATGATATTATAACATTCCCAACTAATGGTCCCAAGTCGGGGCCATACCCCGTTAAATTTGGTCAAAGTTGTTCGACCTAAAACATTAGTATAATGTTTTCTTGGTAATACTGTGAACAGACAGCAAAAAACGACACTATACTCGCCAGAGGGAAAATTTTCCGAAGGAACCTCTGGGTGAAAGTTGAGTATCAGTCCCTAAAAAAATGCATTGAGCTGTCAGAAAAGGCGCAAATCTTGTTAGGTCAGAAACACACAAAGGGTGACCTAAGAAAAAGACATGTTTTTCCTCCTAAGACCTCGTGAAGATAGTTTAGGAAAAATTAGGGTAATAATGAAAAGGACATAAACATTCATGAGGTATTCCATTCAACCATAGAAATCGTCAAACTATGCCCGCTGAGTCCCTTGGCTCTACAATAAATAAGAGCTCGATTCGGTTATCTCATTTTTTTGATTTCAAATCAAGGTTTAAAATTAACACTTGATTGAAATGATGTTGATAGGAAGATACATATAAGAGATATTTAAAAGACAAATATGATTCATTAGGATCAGAAAGAATGGAGTAACACCCCCAATTCGGAGTCTCGGTAGAGTAAAAAAGGGGGGGAGAGTACATGCCGTAATTTGGGACAGAACAACAAAAAGTCTCGGTTCTCCCTTTCCAAAAGGATGGTGAGTGGTTGTCGCGGGGCATCGATGGTCTGTTCCAAAGAAGTTATTTCCTCTATTTTGGCTTTGAACATCAGATGGACCTATTCCAGGATAGATTTAAGGCACCACTCTTTCTTTTGAATGACATCATAATTGGTGTGATACGAGTCCATTTTCTCCCACAACATGTCTGTGCGGGCTTCACACTCCTGAAACTCCTCCTCTTGAGCGGCCTCCAAATCACAATCCTTCACCTCCTCAGCCATTAGATGATCAAATTCTTCCAAACTATCTTGGAAGGTTTCCACCTGGTGATAGGATGAATTTAACCCAGCCAACTTGTCCTCACAAGAGGCAAGGTCTTATCTGGCAATGACGATTTCGTAAATAATGATGTGAAGTAGTTGATAAAAAAATCTAACATATCCCTTGATATATCTTCAGTAGTAGAAAGAGGATTAGAAATAGTAGCCTCAGACGAACCAACTAAATTATCAGCACCCAGAGAATCATCCATTCTAATCTGCATAGGGAGATATAGAATCTGATGAGAAGTCAGTCCGATAAAAATTGTTGTGAAAAGACTACGAACAAATTACTAAAGGACTTAAAAGATTCCCAAAAAAGGATCTAAGTACCATTCCTAAAAATGATATATTAAAAGATAATTCCACCTAAAAAATGAAACACAAAAGATACTCTGCCTACAGCAATGGTACACAGATGTAATTCACTGCATACAACCAAGGTATCCGAAATGATAGCGAGGCGCAGGCACCTGAACTATTGGCTGGCAAACAGAATATTCCACAGAAGGAAGAAACAATAAACCTCGACCTTGGTTACGTTTGCATTAAAAATATGTGAATTAAAATTTAAGCATGTATTAATAGTTTTTAAGGTTTGGTTCACCGATCCTAGTTTAGTATATGAACAATTCAGCCGCGTATCATTCTTCTTTGTGGAATCGGGATTTTACATTTTAAAATTCTATAGTCACGTTCATAGAAAACAGAATTTTGTACGTGGAAGGGGAAATGGGGGGGGGGGGGGTAATTGGTTCGTGGAACATACAGAGCAGTTCACAAATGATGTTTTTTTTCAAGGAGCATGGTACATAAGAGTAATAGAGGCCTGGAAATCAGGAGCACTTTTCGCCGCGAGAAATGGTAAAAGACAAATGACATGGGCCCCTATATATAGGTGTGGTCCCCTCCTACCGGGTCTACCTATTCTACAATGAACCATTTCAGTTCAGGACTGCTTATATATCGTAATAGTCCCCTTTTCATTCCAAACAGATGCCACTCTGATGAGGGGAATTTGTAGGGTCTTGAATATTCCGCCAAGGAGAGGAAATATCCCAACAATCTCTTTGCAGAAGAAATAAATCACTTCTATAAGTCTATAAAGGTGAAGGGACTTAAATTTGGTTGCATTTATTTGAAATAACTTTAAGTAATTCAAGTTTTCAAGTTTCCTGCATACGATCTCCTAGAAAGGTACACAGAGAAGACGGATCTCGAACTATCGGGTATACTGGATGGTCTATGAACTGTTGGCCTACGACGCGATGGCCAGTGAGAAAGGGAATTCATGAAACTATTCAACAGTAGGACTTCTGTGCATAAGACCGTCCACGTACCATTCCATGAACCCATCAGTTCGAGGATTAAGAAAACATGAAGGGTTCCGCAAACCATTATCACTATATGAAACCTCCACAAACCCTAGATAACAATGTCTTCCATGGGTCAGAAAATTTCTTCAATGGGCCTCCGCAAATGGTGTCACGTGACAAGTAAATATGATCCCTATGATTCTATATAAAAGGAGCATAGTAGAAGTAGAAAGAAAAAAAGAGGTACACAAATAGGGAGAAGTACGGGAGAAGAAAGCTTGAGGAATACTCATAGGTTTCACTCCAGATTCCGTCTTATTTCACTGGCGAAGCACGAACTGCGAACCACTTCCTCCGTTGGTACAACCGGTCATGCACATAAAATGGGAGAATTAAATAATAATTGTAGAACCACAAACCCAACTGGTAAACTGTGAACCAAATACTTATCACATATGAATTCACCGAGAATGGTAATCCCCCATACCTTCCTTCGTTATGATTCCCTGTGTGGCATACCGCTAAGCGGACAGGACACAGTGCCGTGTACCTAATCGGTACACAGATGTAACCCAAAGTGACACGGTCTTCCACGTACAACTTTGGTACATAGTTGGTGATACCCATGCCCACATACAACACCAGTACATGGATATCCCTCATACCCATATACCACCAGGATATGCAGTGTCTTCCCCATCCCACATGAGATACAAGTAGTGGAATGGGGTGTTTTCGGGTACTGTTCCTTTCAGTTCCATCCTCACCCATCCTTTACCATCTAATCCTCAATGATCTCTTTGCTAAACAGTCCTACATCACTAGGATGAAGCCCCCTCCAATTCCCCCAGACCCGTATGATCAGACCATCAGGTGAATCATTGTGCCCTATTGAGTCTGTATACCCATGGTAAGCAGAGTCACGAAGCCCTCCAAACAAAGGTGCAGGCTTTGGGAATTCCGGTGAGGCTACATTCCCATGGTAACCTAGATTCCAACCTTGGGATGTTATCCTAATCCTCCATGTTCTCGAGATTTGGGGTGATCACTTTCTTTTCTATTAAAGGAGGAACAATGATCAGTCGAAGGGGTTATGATTGCTCCCCCTTTTATGAGGACAAAACCCCTCCCCTTCCCAGAAGATTTTTTGGGGCCCTCCCACTAAGGAAAGTCCCAATTCTTTTGAGGTTGGGCCGCAAGACCTTTAATGCCATTTCACATGGAAAGATTAATTGCTATGCGCCATCTCCCATAGTCAGCCCCAACCTCTTCCTCCATAGGCTCTCCCTATCCCACCAATAGGGGGAGGCATGTGCATTGTTGAATCTTTCAAATCATATTATTTCTCACACTGAGAATAACTCACGTGGTTTAGAGGTTTGTAAATTTTACAACATGCACACATTCTGAACTATGATAACTCTGATTCCTGACCAAATCCGGATACATAGGACGCATTCCAGAGGGCTCGAGATCAAAAAGGGTGCTCATCCGAAAGGATCTATCCAATCATGTTTCCTCAAATGGGAAGCTCCCATGCATAATCCCCATACAATACGAACTAAGTGGGTTCTGATTCCCCTCTTGAGGATATGTAGGAAGCCCTCCTTATGGGCCCGATCCTAATATCATGTCACCCCTTATCCCTTTGGATGAAAATAAACTCTAGATCACCTTATAATATAGATAAGTCAGCATCACCTTCGTGGAATCAAACATATTTATGCTCATAACGATCTAGAAAATCAAGGGTAGCCTATAGGCACACTCTTTGGGTATGAACCAAGGATTCATGAACATATGAACATGACATAAATCTATAAGAGAGTCCCAGAACATGCAACAATCGTTTCCCAAAAGGGGGCGGTGAGTCTGGCCTCCCATGCTATCGACCAATGGAGTCCTTAAGTGGTTTTCTCCAAATCATCAGCTAATGAGTGCCTACCATTGGAAATTAGGTCCCTGAATCATGGATACTAGGGCTTTTGGGCATTCTTAACTCGACGAATAAACCCATTGGACACCATCTTATGAAGTTATATTTAAGAAGGTCCGATTTCATGAGTGCTTGACCCACACACAATCACCCGCTGGGACGAACAGTTCCCAACGAGGTTAGCTCAACCTTCTTTAAAGGATAATGAAGTTGAATGGGTTGAAACAAAAGAATGGTAAATTAAATGAGATCCCATCTCTATTGAAAATGGGATGGGTGACGATCCTCATCGTTCCATTTCTACATCCCCCATAAATGCACCACCTCAAAGGCGGAACAAATTACTTGATATATTATTATTTTATTGGAATAATTTCTACCTTTTATCTGGCATAGATCAATTTCTACTTCATCACTTATTCTATGAAATGAATATCCAATATAAATTATTACGCCTAAAGCACTAAAATTAGAATTTAACAGATCATTAGTTCAAGACAAGAATGATAAGTCATTCATCTAATATATATATATATATATATAAATCAAAATTATTAGCACATGTTATACAATATAATAAATTAATCTCTAAAACCACAATAGTAACTCCTATAATTAAATTTATCCCATTTCATAAATGGTTAACCTTAAGACTGATACAAAATATGTCCGGCAAAATTCAATGTAAAAAAATTTGAAGCCATAAAATATAATGCGTCTCTTAATTTCAAATTACAAATATTTGAATACCTTGGTCACCTTAAATAAATAAATTAAATTACTAATTCCTCAAAATATAGAATCTTTAGTTTTCTAATATCCATTAATCCAAACATGATCTAAACTCTAGGAAAGACAACATAAACCATAAAATATCTTACAAATTTCAAGATCACCAATAATATCTCTTAAAAATATCTTTATCATTATTATCTCATCCTTGATCACATATTAATGTTCATATTACCTTATTCATGTTTTTTCTAATATCTTAACATATCACTAAATAACATTTCTTGTTCATTATTATTATTCAACATATTCTCTCAAATCCTTAATGAAAAAGTATTTCCATATAATCCTTATATTTTTAATAATTAATAAAATCATAATATCATATATAATGTAATATAATAAAATTATTATTTAATTCAAATATAGAATCACATTAAACATTTCACATTGGACAAAGTAATAGCATAAGAATGACCTTTATCCCTTAGCTTATTCTATGATATATTCTATTGATGCTTAGGGAATTTGTTTTTGTTGTTCCCAAACTCCTTAAATATGACACATTGAACATATAAGGTTTATTTTTTACCCTTGAAATAATTATCATGGTGAAATTTCACTCTACAATTATAGAAAACTCAAATTCCCATAAAGTAACTATTGGGGTGTTTCTTTCCACAATTATCATATGGGGGAAATCTTTCTTTCCATTATTCCCCTAATCTATATTTTCCATGTTATCCTATTCTTCTATTTGTTCCCTTTGAATTATAATACATGGAGAATTATTTCTCTATCTTGATATCACATCATCCCATGTCATCGTATGATGAGAATATTTGGTAGTGTTTTCCCTTTTAAAGATTTGTATAATTCCTTCAAGTAAATGATCATTCTTACTCTTTATATTACATGCATTGATACAGTTCCAATTAATTAAACTAAGATACATTTTTAAACAATGAAATACAGTCGATTACATAATAATATTATATATAATAATGTATAATCCCAAAACTATTAAAACACATAACATAAATTGAAAAACTATTCTCTATTAAACTCATAATAAATATCATGGGTTTTTGGGAATGTTTTCAAATAATAAAAATATTTTCAGATCATTTATAATGGTTTTTAATTAAAATGTGAATTAACTAAAGAATACCCCTCTATAGTGTCAATCAAGGTGTGTGGTGAGTTTTGTTTTCATATACTAGGTAATGTTTTAGTCAAGCATGACATGCCCTTTTCAAGGTTATTACCCTTAGAAACATATGTTCCAAAAACCCATCCACTTGTAGTATTCATACAAGGATTTATTTATTTGAAAACCACATAATTTATACCTTACCAAAACATTAAGACATTATCCTATAATTATACATATCCATAATGTAAGTAATGATTTAATATTACCCAATCAAGGATTTCCTAAATCTAATTATAATTGTTTCTATAAAAATTATTCTGATACAAATTGTAAATATCTTAACCCTATAAACCTAGAGTTTATGGTTACATTATCTCATTTTCACTTGATATAATGTATATCATCATGAAAGACCAAATAGTTTAGTAGTCTTGGTAAAATAGTTATATTATTGAATTCAAATTACATTTTAAAACATAAAATACACAAATTATTTTCATTTACAATTATATATTCCTCCTTATCATATCCCTATATATTAATCACAAAACCGATCATGGTATCCTAGGGAAATATAAAACATAAGAATAGGTTGAGATCGGATGATCATGGATGGTATGTGTACAATAGAACTGATCATGAATGCATATGTATAATCAATTTTTCAAGGTAAATAACTAAAACACATTCCTTTTCAACAATTACATGATCATAATATTATTGGAATAAATGATGATCAAATAAATATATAAAAATATTACCATGATCTTGAAACATATTCAGGGATATCATAAATAATAAAATATTTACATGGGAATCAATTACTAATCGAATAATTAGGGTATACATAAAGTTGTAAAACTAAAACACACTGTCAATAACTTTCATAGGATACATTAATGTACAGGTAGAAACCTCTCTAAATTGAGTAACTTAATTGACTCATGAGACCTATCCATGCGTTAAGGGGAAATATATTGCTGGCCCGCACCCATAACTTACTAAGTCCAATTAATTACTTATATGAAAAGGGTGAAACAAAATTCACATTAATATTTGTATTGAAAAACTATCAAATTAAATATTAATACTTACCCCAATAAAATAAGAATAATCTTAAAAATTCGATAATAATATGGTGAATGTTAATAAAATTGTACATCCTCTATAAAACTGATCACAAACCATTCAAATATATAATAAGGATAATATCAATACAACATATCCTCATTTGATCTTAATTATAATAAAGGGATTATGTTTTTTATGAATACAAATCTCATTAAAATGTCATAAATTATTTTTGAGGAAAATACCATTTACACATTTAAAATCACCTTTTAAAACAAAATGTCAATAATTTTTTTTGAAAATAATTTTCTTTTAATAAACCCTTATAAACCTGGAAAATATTTTTTATAATATTTTGTTTTCATTAAGGTGGAAAATTCCATTCATGTTGTATATGTTACAACAAATATTCCTTTTACATTTTCGGTAAAATCCATATGTGATTTTTTTTGGAAAAAAACATTAGTATTACATTCAAAAAAAAATTAAAAATTTAAAACTGGGTTGAAAATTTTTACTAGATCATTAATATAATTTTAAAAACATTTTTTAAAATCATTTTTTAGCAAATTGGTACTTGGAAAAAAAATCAATTTTGGGTGAAAAGATAAATAATGGTGGATGTTATCAAATAAATTTTATAAACAATTTCAGGTACCAAAGAGTGAAAAAATATTAATATTAAATTAAAAGTTAATTATTAATCAAATGAGATTACATTTAAGATAAAAATATCAAATAATTCTGCCATGGGAGACTTAAACATAAAAAATCCTGAATACATAAGAGATTGTGAAATAAACCCTTACTATTATGGTAACTTTTGAATCATAACACCATGAAATAAATATCTTCGCAATAAATTTTAATTTTATAAAGGAAATGTTATTCATGATATTATATGTAAAAATAGGTAGTATATTCACCACAAAAAGGAATAAGGTGGTGAATATGGAATACATATCATGAAAATAAAAGTGACATGAGAAACCCTTATGAAGTGTTCGACGCTGGTTGTATGTGTACAAAACTATTGTATGATAAATATATTATTATTTTAAATCTCATAAAGAATGATAATAATATAAATTATACAATATGTGATCCTCTTATGATATTTTACCCCCTATTTTTTAATAATATTTCATTATTTTCATTATTTCAGGTATTAATTGTCTTGTTTTCTCATGCATGTTTTGTCATGAAAGTTCTATATCAAGTACATTGGGTATAGAAACATCATATAATGAATTATGTTAATGTTATAAATATTTTTTTCCATTAGATACATCCTTAGAAACATTCTTGGAATTTGGACATATAAAATAAATTATATCACTTCAGGGAGATGTTAAGTCCTATGTATGCACGAGTGAAGATATCATTCCATTAATGGGTGAATGGTAAGTAAGTGTATGATATATTAGTTTTAAATAATTGGTATTAGGTCATATATATCACTTACATTCATTAAAAATTTCTTTATTTCATTCCATATAAATTTTATATTAAAAACAAATTTCATCACATCACGAGGCGGTAGTCCACCATACACATGAGGGACATTATTATATATTCAATAGAATTGAATGTAAAAGATATATATAATATTAAAATTGAAAAAGTTTAATTATTTCATAATTATTTTATGTATACATTAAATCCATAATTATTTCTAAATGTGAGAATTGTTTTTGGAGAACTTATTATATCGGTTCGTGAGGTAGTAGTCCACCGTATAGACAATCAACAATTTCATTTCTCATTTGATGGAAGAGGAGATTGATATATATATTATTAAATAAAAATAGTAACATATAAATATATTTTATATACTGAAATTATTATATTGGTATTTTTAAGACAATATTGAAATTTTTAAAAGAGTAATGAAAAATGGGCTTCATTATGATAATTACATTCTCTCAGTATAACCACATTTGTATATCCTTTTATGGACACTAGAGCTGAAATTTTGAGAATAAAAGAACCTATATAATGATTCTATTTATCTTGGGGAGATATTGGTTTAGTATATGGACAATCCAAATGGATTAAGAGGTGTGAACAAGTGAGGGGAGTGAGTGCCCTATTATAATTGAAGAGGAGTGACATTTTTATAAATACCCAAAATTATTAAATAATTGGAAGTAAATCTAACAAAAAGTGGCTCAAAAATTGATTATTAAAAGTATGTAGGTATTATATGGCCAATAGAAACCTACACCATAAAAAAACACATGTCTTAAACATATTGGTTTTTATCTCTTATGTTTCCTTACTTTTACAATTTTAGTTTTTCACTATAGTAACTAGTCTTTTTAACTGAGGTAATTTATCCGTTACTAAAAAATTAAAATAAACATTATTATATATTTTATACCAATTGATTATGAATATTAAATTAAATTTATTAAATAATAATACTATGTGTGTTGAAATTTAATGTTTACACAAGCACATGTAACGTGCAAACACATGTTTTTAACCTTAACTATGGTAATAATGTTCTTACACTTTAGGGGTCAATATTGTCACTATAAAAGAACATTTGTTCCATTAATGGATAATTTTTGATATTTATAATATTTTTAAAGTCACTTTATTGAGGATATAATTTATAGGAATTATAAATCATTTAATAAAAAGTTATTTATTATAAAATAACATTAATGTCAATTTCATCATTATTCAATTATTTTGAATTTAAAAAATATCAAGAAAATGCTGGAATTTCAATTTATTATTTAAAAATATATATTCCATGATATATATATCTAAAAAATTAATATAATATAATAATTAATATAATTTATCTTACTTTTCATACTTTTAGTATCAATTTATTTATTTCTCTTCTAATTAAATAATTAATATATTTGAATTTATTAATAATTTAAAGAAATTATATGATTAACTAAAATTATAAGATAAATTATCATAATGAAACTAATTTAAATATTCTAAAAAATTACCATCCATATTCATTCAGATATTTTTTATCCCAATGCGAACACATAGTTGAAATTTAAAAACAAGAGCATGACATTTTATCTTTTTCTTTAATGAAATTATTATATAGGTCAATTTCAGGGATAAGTGTCTCAAAAACTCATAAAAATATATCTTAAGGTGATAAGGGGTGAAATATGTTCATAAAATAGTAATTAGTTAGGTTTTTAGGTAATTTTAACCCATATCATTGTATTTTTACTCCTTGGTAAACTTGTTTTAACATTAACTGTGTAATTAGTTTTTACTATTTATACTTTCCATAAAGATAAAAATTTTGATTGAATTTTTTATATAATATTAATTGTTTTGATTCCAAATATGGAATAATTTTTTATCAAATTCAACTCACAAATGTGGAAAATTTTAATTTTAAATTAAATATGTAGATGCGACAAAAAGCTGTTTTGCACAGATAAAATTATCATAAGTATTAAAAGTATTAATATCAAAATTAAATATGAAATTTATTACACTAACTTAAATTGTATAGAATCTAATATAATTGAAATAATTTTAATTTTAAAAAAAATAAATGAAAATTTAGAATTTAAAGAATTTAAATGAAAATAATGTTTTTAATAAAAACCTGTATTTTTTAAAATTCATCAAAAAAAACTTTTCAAAACAAATACAAAAATTTACCATAATATTTTTTATATGATTATTTAAAAAATTAATTTATTTTACCAATTAAATTTTCTAATACTGGTAAAAAAATAAAATATGTGTTCAAGGCGCGATGGAACTACATTGTAGAAAAAATCTGCTTTTCAAAAACATTAATTTTTATTTCAAATGATTATTATTTTTATTTCTAATAAATAAGTAACCAATGAATATGTGAAGACCATATATTTTTAATAATTTATTTAGGCATATTACTACCCTCCATTTTAACGGTTATATTATAATCACTATTTTTAATGAATATTTTAACATAGTATCATGTACTGTTTAAACCCGATGTTGCGTGAATCACAAGCTACAAAGAGATTCGATTTATTTAAAATGAATTTTATAATAATGTATCAAGGTGTTAACTTATCTTCTAATCTTAGTTTTGTGTGTCATACATTCTATCAAACATGATGTTACTCTATTTAAATATTTGGTTTTACATATGTTTATGATGTAATGGTTAATATTGTTTCCACATTACTATGTTTCTTTAATACTATCATGGTATATCATACCTCATTGTTCAATATTATTATTCTCACCCATATTTTATTAACTTTATATTCCCCTTGTATTACATGTACTACATTAACTTACTCTATTATTTTTTTATTCCCTTACTGATTTTTATATCTCATTATGTTGTTATGTGAATCCCCAAGTTATCCTATGTAATTTTCAAAGAGCAGTGGAATTTTAGAAGCATGTTAGGGAAATTTTCAATAATGTTATTTTATTCATGTATTAGTCTGATGTTCTATGTACCTAAAATCTATAAGACACTAGGTTTAATGAACTTTTAGGATTGTTTTGTGTGTACCTTCATAGAATAAATCGTGAAATAAAGTTTATTAAAATATGGGTTTTCATAAACTGGGAACCTGGTACCAGTCCAAGTGGTACCAAGTGGCATATATAAAAGGACAAATATCTTATAACTCAGCCTATTTCCCTGAAAGGATCCCCCTAAAATAGCTAAAACACTAATAAATACCTGAAATACATGATGATAATAGAATTTTATATTAAAATCATTCCTAATACGAATGAATGGTATTAAATAAGTTGTGTAATTCAAGTGATAGTTCATACTAGTCATGATTTTCCTCTAAACAGTACTATTAGTTATGTTTTCACATTAACTAATTGGTACCACTAATTATGAGTTTTATCTAAATACAGGCTAGACACGATCATGATTCAATTGAGCACGTTAGGTTACTAGTTTACATTATAACTTGTAGGATAGATCCATTTCCTTTATCTAGTTCATAAATTATTATTAATGCCCCATAGCTACTCTAATCTATGATATTAATGTATTTTTAGGCGTTTGATTGTATTTTTAAAACCCCATCAATTATTTTTAGATACTCTTAACCTCCTTTTTTTAAATGGGTTGTTTGGTTATGATCACTTATTTTTCAAAATATTGTATAATAAATGTGTAGTTATTTTATACTATTTTTAAACTTGAATATGTGGTTTTGTTAATGAAAGGAATGGTATAAAATCATTATGGTATACTAATAAGTTATATCCTCACACCCTATATACTCACTATTCTTTGTATATAGATTTAATAATCAATGATATATATAATAAAGAAGTGTATTCAACTACTTTTATTATTCCATAGGTATTCATTTGTACATATAGTATTGGAATTCATGAAGTTTATCACAGGTCACATGGAGATGTTGTTTTTTATATTTTTTATAATTTTTTTTTCAATTTGGATATATAATATAAAATTATATAATGGAAAATACATCACCAATTTTTTACATGTAAATTATAGGATATCATGTATGAAAATTTTTCTTATTTTTTTAGTAATTTCGTGTTTGTGTGTTTCACATTATTTATATTTTTCTTACTAGGATCTAGGCTTATTGTTAGGTTTGTTTATTATTTGGTCTAATTTAGCTTTAAATTTTATTATTTATCATGTAATGGTATAAAATATATGTATTCCATTCTATATTTATTTTTAATATTTTTTTAATAAATTTTGGGATGTTATGATTGTAAAATTGTACAAAAAATATGATAGGTCACACCATTAACCCTACTTCTAAACAATGGAGACCAGGAACATGTTTTGATTCTTGTGGTGTAATTGATCAAGTATTTAGAAATCATATTACTCATGTTACAAAAAAATGGAAAATTACTTATATTATATATATTTTCTTATTTAAAAACATCAAACATTCAAAATATTTAGTTGTTCCTCATCATTTATATATTTTATACTAAAAATAACACATACCCCATTCATGTAAGTTATTATTAAACTCTTTCAATGATTAATTTATCATAAAATTTTCATCTCATGATGAATTGAAATATCAATGGTATGCTAAATTTATATGGAAGAATTAAATATACACAACTAATTATATTCCATATCAATGGTTTAATACATAATGATAAGTGACAAAATCAATGTTCTTATTGTATCCTATAATAAGGGTATCAAAGTATTAACTCCACTGAACATTCTATTATTTTATTTATATTCAATAATGCTCAATATGATATGGAAAATATAGATATAAAACTAATTAAGTGACTATTAAAGTAAGGATAATGTGTAGAACCATGATCGGTGGTGGAGAGGATGAAGTGGAGAGAGAATGAAAACAATATATTTCTTTAAAAACAATCTTTGTGGATTTAATAAATATTAAAAGGTATTCCTATCTTGATTTCTACTCTAAAGTTACAAATTCTAAAATTCACTAACATCCTTGTAAAAATTTATTTTCTAAATAAAAATATATAGCCTTTTCATTATGTTTATTTTTCTAATCTAAATTTATGGTTACTATTTGAGCATTATTTAATGAAAAATATTCGAAGGCTATAAATATTTTGGGTGGAATTATCAAGTATTTGGATGATATTTGATGATGTATAACATTGAAAATATGTATATTATATGTGAAGAGAAGATATGAAATATATTAAATATTCCTCATATAAATAAGTTATTTTTTAAGAATTTTATTTATGTTAGAGATAGATTTATCATGGAACTTAAAACCATACTGTGGTTTTCTAATTCATTTTAAAAAAGAGAAAACTGGTGTCATATAAAGTGTAAAGGCTTAATTATATTTCAATCGTACATTATCTTATTTACTTTTTCACTCTTCGCATTCTTTGTGATTTATACTGTAATGGATGTAAGAGAAATTTACATTTGAGGAAAGTAATCCAACAAGATCAAGTGAAGGGTTTTATTCCAAGAGACAGAGATTCTACTGATTAGCTTTTATTTTTAGTGAGATTATTTGATTATAGTGGTATTTGAGTTATTTTCATCCCTTAGGGTAAAATCTATCATGGTAGTGAAATGAGGAAATCATTATATAATATATATTTTTTATAGTTAATTACATATAATAGTGAGGTTTGAGATAAATAGACTAACTAAATATTTGGATAATTCCCTGAAAGGATTTTTTTTTTAAATAAAATTGCATTATTATACCATAATTCATCTCATGTAATAGAATTTTAACTCTACGAAAAATAAATAAAATTGTATTATAGATTAAAAAAATTATTAAAGTTGTTTATCATATTTTATTGGGGTATAAAGATTAATGTCTTGAATCCAAATTAGAGTAGTTTCAAATATAAGAAACAAGATTAGCTAATAGAGTTTATAAAGGTAAAGTATTAACTTAAATTAAAACCATTATTTTAGTTTTCTCAATTTTGTTTTATTTATGTATTGTATTTATATTTTTATTAGGTACATATATTGTTTTATAGATCTCAGAACTAGCACCAGATTTTAGACTAGTTGACAGTTATACTACAAGACCCAATATGTGTTTTAGTCATGTTTTATTTACAAAATAATGAGGCAATAAATAATTAATAGTTTTTAACCATTTTAATTGACAAAGAACTAGAATCTAAATCCAATTTACTCATCATGTATAAGTAGTATATTTTTTTAAAAATTAATTTAATTTTGAGATGATTTTTATGTACAAATATATTTTTAATGTATTTTAAAAAATTTAAAGGTTCATTGTGATATAATATAAAACATTAAGTTGTTGCACTTTATAATTTTAATTATAGTGTATCTAGAGGTATTTTAAAATTATCAATGAATTGTTTTACATTAGATATGTATTATCCAGTGTGATCAGCTGCTAACTTATTTAGATGAGATTATACATTGACTATCTCAAAAATGACATCGTAGAACTGGTAACCTATGATATTATATACATTGGATCATTATTATTTTTTATATAAATATATTTATTTATTTATTTGTGGTATAGTTGAAATTCATAATTTTTTATATCTAAATTCTAAAAGGTGTGATATAATTAGTTGACGTATATTACATAGTGTGATAAACATGTTATGTTGGATATACAGTATACATCTTATCATTATAGTATTCTCTTATAGTTCCACATAAGTTATCATGTATTTGATATAATATCATTTTTTATGTGTTGAATAGAGTTTGATGGAATTCAATTATTCATTAAATTAATTAATAATTAAATTCACAGGTTAAATTGGTATTATAGAAGATAAAAATTATAACATGTTCATATAACTCATTTAAATGTTTTTAATATTTTTTATCAATGGATTCCTTGGATTATCATTCATTAAATAATTTTTGAATATAAAAGGTGATATATATTGTTTTTAATATCATTTTTGGGTTATATAACTTTATTTTACAATAATATCATGATTCATTCCATCTCTATTATAGTAAGTGAAACTAAAATGTACTCAAAAGTATGAGTGGCCCTATAAATGTGATTTATGATTCAATGGGTTGGTTGATTAACTATATAAGAAAAAAATAATTTGTTTTACTTAGTGGTTATTATAACGTATTTTGATAATTTTAATTGGATTAATAGTTATAAAAGGTTTATATTTTATGTTTTTTTATTCTTCATATTATCCAAATATTTAAACCTATTTCAGATTATTTTAGTGTATGAGTTTTGAATTTTTCTACAACAGTTAGACATGTTTGAAGCCCCCAAATCCCTTAAATAGTAACTAATTAATATCTAATAATGTTTGAGAGATTACTAATTTTTTGATAATTGTTTTTATAAATAACATGATTTTGTTGGTTGTGTTATGATGATACCTGTGTATAAGATATCTTTTTGATTGATGTGGATAAAATTTGGCCGTTTATTATTATATCAAAGATTGTAACATTTGATAATTATATTTTTAATACTCCAACCAATGGTATTTCGAAAATATATCATCATATCACCAAAATCAATATGAAATTTCATACAACACAATACACTAAAAAACCTTATATTTACTTTAAAATTGAAATATATATAGTAATATCATCACCCCCAAAATGAAATTTAGTCAAAGATATGGTTTTTTTCTATTGTGAAAATGCCATTCACATATATTGCATAGTGTGACATATTATGTCAGGAACTAGATCCACTAGAACCCCACATCGATTAGTAGTAAAACCAAGTGTGATACACATAGCTTACCTCTTTTAGGACCTGAGTTGGAAAATAGTTTTTATCATATAAATCACAAAAAGTGAGGTATTACCCTCTAAAGATCATAGATGAGTAATATATAGAATAATTAAAACCACTAAATAATGAATAATATGAAATAGACGTGAAATTCATATTATAGGAAATATGTAATTCATTAATGTCACATAGAATTACCAAAATTCATGTCAACCACAAATATAGAATTATAAACACTATATCCTAACAATGAAATAAAATACGAAAACGTATATACCATTATGGTGAATAATGAAATCCCCAAACAAAAACCTCTGGTTATCATCATTAGTAATTGTGATACCATATCTCTATATACCCACCAAAAATTCCTACAACATTGTTTAAAAACTAGTTTTTATTATATATAGGTACTGAGAATTACATACCCTATGGATGAACAGCCAAGAAAATATCATGCATGCATAATATTCAAGTTATTGAAATATTAATACAAATCCATATACTTATTAACCAAAAATTAGTTTTGGGTAAATTAGGTCAAACATTAACTAATAAATTATCCTATCCTAAACTCTTATAATATATTATGCATGAGTCCATAACAGTATAGAATTAAATCAATCACTACCAATAAATCTACTTTTTTGTTGTATTCCATTCTCAATATCAAAAAAAATATAAAAAACCCATTAATAAGATATGTATAATTTAAAATATGTTATCAAAATATAATAGGCCATTTAAAAACCAACAACTGTAAACCCATTCACCAATAGTAAAAACACCTCATGTCATTAAGGACATATATCCCATTCCATCTTGTTTATAAGAAAAATCAATCACATATACTCATTATAAAAGGTATAAACTCCCTTCCCACCTCTTCATGATCATCGTAACTATATATATATATAAATTTCACAACCACATCAATAGGTAGTGATGTTATTAGGATTATATATTAGACATCACACTATCTCTCTCACTTAGTTTGTGTTTTTTAATAAAAAATCACCCCCAATATGGTGGATACATAGTTATAGGAATATTAATCACATCAAATCACATGAAAATAAAAAAAAATATTTTTTACATAATCATTATACCCATAATAAAGCTATAAATATCCATAATCATCATAAAATTAATTTAATATTACCAATAATCATATTTTCCATGACATCGATATTATCATTAAATTACTATATCATCCTTGGCTACCATATCATAACTATAATATGGTAAAGGTAATCTTTCTAATAATCACATCGTTATACTACACCTATGAATAAACATCTATAGATAACAATACAAACTCCACCAAGACAAATAATCTATATAATTTTCCTAAAATCACTTATGAGTAAAAAACTCTATATATCATCCCTCAAAAGTCAAATAGGATCATCCATAAGCAATTGATCTAGTTCCATTCATCAATTGGGAATTTCTTTACACCCATAAAATTAATCATTAGAGACTTCATTTCCTATAAATTGAAAAACACACCACCCATACTACCCACTTTTAACATGGAATGAGAAAAAATGGGCAATGTAAAATATATTATCAAATTATACCAAAACAATTGATATTAGTATCTATGTTTAAATATATAAAAATGAAATTACATGCCCCTATTATGATAAATCCTAACATTAAAAAATTTCAAGTCAATTTCTTGTTTGTATGATTTTTCTATCCTCACTAAAAGAAGATATGAGAATCAAACCATCAATATCAATTTAAAATTCTATCAATTATCTCACTTTTCTATAGAATAAAACTCTAGACTATAATATTCCCTGAAGGATCATCACTAAATTTCTTCATGTAGAATATCATTAAAAACATCCATATTGATAATTAAATAATCAATATGAGTCACCATAATTATACTTATGATCATACGTCTAACTGGACTCTCCTTGTATATCACAATATTTATAGAATTAATCATGATTCGAGTGTACCCACTCATATCAAGAATCAATATTTAGAATTTTTCTAAGATTTTGTACCGTATATATGGAAATAGAGTGTGCATGATTTTCCCAAAAAATATTGGTTATTTTTTTATATATCTAATTATTTATTTACTTGAATATTTTGGATTTTTAAATTTTAAAAATGGAGTCTTTTGAAATATATAACAGATTTATAGCTGCTGTAAGGTTTTTAGAAACCATGCAACCAACCCTTATAGGGTAGGACTTAAATTTAGATTCATTTTTCATGGTTGGTGCATGGTCTCCCATATAATGCAATCTAACCTTGTACATGACTATATTTTAGGTATGTTTAAAAATGTTATCTTATTTTATTCTAGAACCCCCTCATTTCACACCCCACTATTAAGTGGGACCTCTTGGGTATTCTTAACCTAACAATATACCATATAAGCCTTGGATCAATTTCTTCCAATCATTGATTTCAAGTGACCCTATCAAGGAAATCCCTCTTTCTCATTTCATTTTTCTTCTTCTCTCTACTCTTATATCATTATTTTTTTTGAACATACTAACCTTTGTGGCCAAAATTATGGTTGGGGTTTGTAAAAATAATTATGTATTTGATATCTATGGTTTTTTATGGTCCTCTATTATCATACTCAAACATTTTTTAGATAATTTTCAATTGATTTTTATTTTATTGTGGCTGGTGTTTATATGTAATAAATTTTACATGCTATGGGTGATTATGGTTTATATATTTTTTATTTATAAAATTATGACTAATAAAAATGATCTTATATACAATTGAAAAAAGAATATAATATTGTAAATATTTTATGCATGAAATAATAGAGATTTTAATGGTAATTGTTAGATAAATTGGAAAAATTAGACTCATTTATAAAATGCCTCTTATTAAATCTATTTGGTCCTTTTTTGTTCAAATTGATTTATAAAATATGTAATTAATGATGTATTATTTTTATAAATGGAATCTTATGGTTTTTCATTATGGTAAAATTGATAAATGAATGTTTAGTTTTTTTATTGTTGATTTTTAATTCCTTCATTTTAATATTCCCCTTGTTGTTATTGATATAATTATTTAATTTTTTATACTAATTATTATGATTTAGAAATGAAAAGGTAGTTTTTATTTTGTTCGTGTTTAATGGTGGCATGAGAGTTCATTTATAATAATATTTAATTTGTTCTATTTTTTATTTTAATTGACTAGTTTGATATAGATTTATTGTGTGGTATGTTGAAATCAATGGTAAGTGTTTCATAGGTTATAATTCTGACCTTGATGTCCCCTAGTTTTTTCTAACCTTTCTATGGTATTATCACCTAAAAAACCAATATATATAATTCTAGGCCTATATCTCTTATATCACATCAGATGACAATATATGTTTCTTCCAAGAGTGGTCGTAGTTTATGTTTATAGGATCAATATTGATATATTATATTTATATTTAGTTTATAATGTTATTTATTTTATCTTATGATTTAATTTTAATTATATTTTTATATGAATCCTTAGTGAAATTTATTTAATTTCATATGGCTATATCATAGTTGAAGTAAAATTATTTGGAATGGGAAATATCATGTGATTACTTTATTATTTTTTGAAAAAGAAATAACAGTATTTTATAGTTATATTTTTAACTAAAATATTTAGTTTTTTATATTAGATAAATTAAATAGATTCAGGGTATTATCTAATTTGAAATTATATCACAACATACATACGTACTCTCATTTGTATATAGATGTGGTTTTATCTGATATAGGTATAGGGATGTGGTTTTCATATTTTAGATGTGTTCCCAAGATTCTTTCTTTGTGTATTAATTATTATGTTGTTTGGGTGGTGACATCCGTTCACACGGAGGTGTTCATATGGTATGTTTGGATGTTTTATATTGTATAGGATGTTGCATTTATCCAATAAACTGGTCTCATTCTTGCATTTTTATATCTATTTTATTTTTTACATATTATGTATCAATTGTATTAAATTTCCTAGTTAATCCTCTCAGGGATGTTTATTCTTATTTTTTGCGATGATACCTATCTTAGTTAGTTAATTTTTAATTTTTTTTAACAGTGTGGATTTCAAACATATGGTAACCATATATTGAATTCTAGATAAGTGACAAATATTTTTTTATTTAATTTATTTGGTGAAATCATTCCAATAGTATATTATTGATTGACCTATCACCTATTTCAAATAATATTGATTGAGAGCACCCTTTGGGATTTTTTAATAGTAACTTAGAGGTTATATTAGAATGAATTGAGATAATTCATTACAATATGGAATCATATCCCTATTGTTACTTTGGGTGAAATGGTAGAGTGAAGATATGATCATCCTAACTCAAGATGAAGGTACTAGAGAGTGACTAGCTAACTCTTTGTCATGCAAACCCTTGATTTTCTATCGGTAGTCAAGATGTATTTTTTAAATTTGATCATTTTTTCAATTTTATTATATATTGATATAATTCAGTGATATTAATCTTTTTATGCAATTTATATGATTTATTTGAATAACTCTATGGTTGGGGATTAAAATTTGGAAAATTTCCCAGGTATATCAATATTTTAAAAAGTTCCCTATAACATGCATTTTGTTATAGATAACTCTTGTGGGATTTTTCATAACAAGTGAATGGTTTGGGAAAATATTCCTCTATGTAAAATCTCATGTTTTATTTTGATTGATTCAGTATGATTTCAAATTAAATTAATTATTATTAATTAATTCTTTGAGATAATGTGAATAAAATTTCTATAAAGTATTAATGATATTTTTTTGCTATTTTTTTCATTCTACTTTAAATTTAAAATTACATTTTTTACTATGCTACATAGAACATGTTTTTTAGAAAATACATCCCATAAAAGAACAAGAGAACCATTGGGAGGGATATTATGATAAATTCCTATAGGGAATCACTTATGTGGATCCATATCTTCTCAAATTAGTCATTCATACTATATATACATTAGATAGGGAAGGTGATGCAGATTCAACTCGAATGTTTATTCATACTCATTAACTCTTATTGTATAATTTTCATCCTTTTGTGGAGATTTAGGGTCCCATGTACCTGGGGAATGGTTGGAGAAAATTGATCATATATATAATTTCAAATATTTGACTTATACATTTTAATTTAAATTAAATACTTATATACTATAGAGGAAAAGATATAAATATTGGTATTTTATTTTATAAACCATGTTATAGAAATATCTCACCTAGGAAGGTTTTATTAAAAATATGTTTATCAAACAATTCTATATAGAAACATTGAAGATAGTTAAAGTCGGTTATATTTTAACTCTTAAATAAGTGGTGACTTCTGTTATGGAATATTCAACACACTATTATAAATTATTCAAGTTTTCATAAAATATCATATTTGATTAAAACCTCAAATATCATTAGTCTTAAATGTTATTATATCATGATATTTGAACCAAGATCGTTCTCTTCTACATTCCCAAATATATTGAAGTGGTCAGTAATTTAGTGATGGAAAAAAGTGATATGGATAAAATATATAGTACACAAATTGATTCAACTACATTAAGTGAAATCCAAGACTATTCATCATTTTAGAAGACAAATAACTTGGATTCTTCAAGGGTAAGTAGTGAGAGTATCTAAAGTCCCCCTAACACCATTCCCTTCAAATCATCAGGACATATTACATTATCATGCGATCAAAGGGGGATGTGAAACCACTAAAACATTTATTTTAAATAGGATATACAATATTTCCATAACTATGGTGGTCTAGGCCATCTAAAACACCTTTATAACCATCTTCCACCTTATTAAAATAGAGCTAGTTTATCTTTTACTCTTAGATCTTATGTGTTTTCTAATATATATATGGGAGTTGGAACACATTTTCTGAGATGATAAAAATGAATCTTTATGTAAGGTTTATCTAACTAAAGTATAAATTATCAATGTATCCATGAAATTGGAAGATTAAATATATAATATATAATACAACAAAATAATTATAATATGGACCAATTATTTTTAGAGGTTGTATACATATTTCATTTTCTATAGTTTTGGATTAATTAATATAGGTTTATCATAATGTTTTATATTATTTAATGTGGTTCATTAATTGAGTACTCATTTGGATATTGTTCTCTATATGAAAGATGATGTCACTAATTTTTGATATAATAATAATAAATGTTTCAAATTCTCTCTATGACATATAGTGATCATTGATGCTGAGTTCATCTAGAATTTAAATGTTTTTGAACTATACATATCAAACCCCACCATTGTTATAGACTAGATGATAAAATTAATTTTTGTATCAATTACTATATTTTTAAGTTCTTTTTTATCTATCAGGATGGAATCAAACATGTATACCAATGTGTATAGGATCCAAGATCAGGTAAAGTAGAATCAATTCTTCCATATATTGGGACTGTATATTACTAAATAAAGAGAATGATTCCAAATTAAATTTAAGGGAATTATATTGATCATATTCTTATATTCATGGAGAGATTCCCATTGGTTTTATAAGTGATTAAATTTATTACCACTAGAAAGGGAGCATAAATTGTCCATTAGTCTACTTTTTTGGACAAGCCCAATTTCATTTTCATCTTATAAAATGTCTCTAGACGAGTTGAATTAATTGAATTTTAAGATTAAAAATATTTAAAAAAGATTTTAATTCAACCAAGAATGTAATTATTAGTTTTCACTAACTCTCTTTTCAAAGAATGTTGTTAAAAGCCTTTGACATCCAAGTGACCATCTGAAATAAATACTGATTTTCTAAGATTAAAAACCTTTTTAATCATCTCATGGGAGTGATATGGTTTTATAAAATCAACCATAATTTTAGATATAAAAACTTTTTGGTAAATGAAGATGATATTCCAAAGATAACTTTTTTATTGGGTATGTTCACTATAAATATATCATGATTCCCTTAGAGTTTACAGATACTCTTGTTGAGTTAATTTCACTTTTGAATCCTATTATTTATAAATACATTGAGACTTTTTGTCATGTTAAGGGATGATATACTAGTTTATTATTATATATATAAGGACTATAGAAATAATATATATATTTTTTGAGAACCTTTAATGATAATCAACTATATATGAATTTATCTAAATTCCCATACTGATTTTAAAAATTTAAATTCTTATGTCAAGTTTTGTTTTCAAAATAACATTTTTCAAAAACTTGAGATGATGATGTTTTGATTTTCAATAAAAATATGAAAGATTTTATTTAGGATAAAAAGTATATTAGGTCTATAATAGAATTATTTGTGGTTTGTTTAGAAATTTTTGATATTGGAACACACTTTGATTAACTGATCTTAGAAGTGAAAAAAATTAATGCAAAGAAGAATGAATATGATACTATGATTTGGTGAAAAACATTATTTATTCCATGTTCCTAAATCTTCAAAATTATTTTGTGGGTTACATGAGGTATTATGATGTATCAGAAATGATATTTGGTTGTGTTCAAGTATAACATGATCATGTAGTGGCATATAGATCTTTCCAATTACACCATAATGAGAGGAATTACAGCACAAAAGAACTTGATTTGGCTACTGTGGTGCATGAACTGGTGTAATGAAGAAAAACTTTATTCAATGATAAATTAATTATATATACCAATCATAAGAGGCTAAATTATATTTTCTCTTAAAATGATTTATTCCTCAAGAAATGACAGTGGTTAGAGTATCTAAATACAATAAAATTTTTAAGTTATATATACTAGGTAAGGTAAATATAATTTATGACACTCTCATAAGGGAATTTTCATCACATGAAATCAAGGAATCTAAGGAGGAATGCTATTTGATGATCATATTTTTAAAAATTCTACTTATTGTAAAATAAGAATAATGTCCTAGTTTTTTATATAGTACACAAGTAAAAATAACCTTGGATGATTAAATTTGGAAATAAAAGTGTTTGATTCATATTTTCAATATATTAGTGAAATTTTAAAAGGAAGGGAGTCCATGGATGATTAATATATCTCACTCGATAGAGATATCTATTTCAAGAAGATGTTTGTAGTCTCATATAGATTAAGATTTGAATTTATGAAATATATACATTAGTCTAGTTGGATTATTCTCCTTTATTGCACTATAATGTTATAAAATCTAAAACATCAGTATTGGTGACCTATAATGAATGTGGAAATATAAAGTTTATATAAAATTGCTACTCATATAAAAAGGTAAAATTAAATCATTAAAATCAGGCTATATTTTATATCAACTTCCCATTATTATTTAGAATTAGGATGAAATGTCTTACCATTTCTACCGATTTCCTTAGTATTTAATTTATTTAACGATAAAAAAACTTGTACTCAATTGTTTCGATTAATTCCCTTGTGAATTTAAATTTCGATGTTTCTGTGTATGGCACTTGGTTTGAACATGGTCATAAAAATAATTCAGTTAACTATAGAAAACCTAAAATCCATTAATAGTGGAAATTGACATGATTATAACATGATTTGAAAATCCATTCAACTAAACTATGTGACATCCTAGTTGAATTTAGTAAGGTGTGAACCATTTAGTAAATCATACAACCATACCATGAAAACCACCCATATATTAAAATTTTATAATAACCACTCCACCCCTATCGAATTATGAGCCCATCTTGGATTCCATATCCTCCCACTCACATGAATTTATAAAAGAAGTGTCTTAGGTGACTCGCATTCCTTTCTCCTTAGATTCCATTCCACTTCCTCAAATGCAAAGGGATTTCATTTTGTAAAAGGTTCATTTCTCCTCTCCTTATATTATTCTTACACTCTTACTCATACTTCTTCTTCTTGGTTCCTTTTCGTTAGAAACCTTTGAAAGATATTCAACTTTATCTATCATGTTTTTTAATGTTAGGCTGTGAGAAACATTCCTTGGGTCCTCCTCTTCCCATATTTAAAGGAATAGTTCCAACCACACCTGATTTGAGTTACGATTACATTGTATATAATTATTAACACTTGTAACCGTGAATAAATTGGAATTATAAAATATGTTGCAATGTTTTGTGACCCTTAGTAAGTATGTATAATAGTTTTCATAATATAAGTTTATTTTATTTGGATTTCTTGGAAATTAAGACAGTTCCCCTTTTTATTTAATTTTAAATTTATTTTTCTTGATTCATACATTTTTAGTGATCAATTAAATTATATAATAAAATTTTTGATTTATCCCCTAAATCTTGATTTTTATTTTATCATCTAAAAAATATATAATGGGTCATTTTAAATAATTTGTATTTTTTTTATTAATTATGGATTATCATTATGATATTTTAGGTTTTTATGTTATTTTTCCCGGATATTAGTTCTCATCATTTATGTTTTAATTATTTTCTTATGTTTCACCTTATAGATAAATAATGTGTTCATGATAGAATAGAGTTTAATTAGAGGTTAAAAAAACATTTTAATGATTTAAAATGTGTTTTTTTCTGGAAATGAATTTATTAATTTTGTTATTTCATATAGTTATCAATGATTGGTTGTAACTTTATGATAGGTATTTCATGTAAATGAGATGAAAGTTGTGATTATTTGTTTTAGGATTTCATGTTTTTACCTACGATTTATTTATTCACCTCTACATGGTTGTTTATGGTAACTCGGGAACACTAGTAGGAGAAACCTAGAATATATAATTTCATTTCCAATAAATATTTTCGTTTTAAATACTAGTGAAGTAATATATTTTTTACCACTACTACCACAATGAATTTTTTTTATTTATACCAATTTTTATGTGTACTTCATTAGCTTATATAGTATTTTCACTAAATAATCATAGCTATAGTTTCCTTAGGGATACACCTAATCCATTACTTACATTGTGTTTTTTCTTTTTTAAATATGCTCCATTATTATTGACTGTTTATCCTAACCAAGGATGATGATATAATTGTTTACTTCTAATGATTTCCTTTTTTATGTTCATACTAGTTATTATACTATAATTGTTAATTATTGATTATCATTTTATTTATTGGTTAGTTTCATTCCATATTATTCTGTCACATAGTTTTTTAAAAATTAAGATAATGGTTAAAAATTATTCTAAATGTGACTATTTATTTTTTGAAAACCATTTTTTTCATATTTTCTATCATTCAAAAAAATTTCCTTATGCACTTTAAAAATGATAAATATGTGAATTTTTCTTAAAATTGGAGGCTTTTTATTAGTAAAGTGGTTTGATTTTCCGGAAATGAATATTTGGATATAACTATGTGATTTGGATTACTTAAAAGATAAAAATGATTTTATCATTATATTGTATATTTCAAACAAGATTTAATGGTGCTTAAATATAAGTATTATGAAAAGGTTTTGTAGAGGAAACCTACTTGGTAATTCATTCACATGCATATATAATAAAATTAGATTCATTTTAGATTCTTGAGGGGACAGTTTTGATGAACTTTTTCAACTAGATTCTTCTGGTTACTATTTGGTGTTGAGGTGGGATGTTGATCATGGGTAAAATTGAGAATATCCATTTGAAATTTTAGGACTTTATATTGATACAATATCATGTATTTTTTAGGTTTTCAAAAAAAAATTTATCTTGAGATCTACTATATTTTTTATCTATGATATCATAATTTTTTTGATGTTTTTATTAGGTTATTCCTTTTTTGTATAGTTTGTTATTTTCGATTTTTTTTCAAGAACATAAAATTTATTGATTGGTCATGTTATATACCCATCATGTTTACTCTATGTTTTTTCCAAAATTTATTGGGTAAAACTATCCTTACATAATTATATCTGATGCCTTTGTTCTTTCTATTAGCTTTAGGTGATCAAGGATGTTCCTTAGGACATCTCACAGGAAGGCTCAGGTTCCTAGATAAGGGGTGTACTTGGTTGGTTCATGAAATGAAATCTCAATATATTTTCATAATATATTTTCCACAATATTTTCATGTCAAAAACAAAATATGAGTCATTATTGATTGTTCGGGTAAATTTGTTTGTTTTTTTATTTAAATAATTTATGAAATTAAGATAAATTTAAAATATTTATATTTAACATATCAAAAAGTTTCATGGAGTGAAATATAATATTATTTTTAACAAAGACCCTTAATTTTGTTTCTATGTTTTGGAAGGGTCTCCTGGAAGCAATGAGATCATAGTTGATGTTGAGAATGGAATATCATCGATAAAATAATAATCATATGAATTTATCTATTCTGATTCTTGGATAAATAATTTATGCACATGTTTATGGATTTCTAATATCATAAAAGAATCATTTATCTCAAATTATTATTTCATATAAAAATAATTATCCATCATTATTGGGATAAAATTGGATAATGTTTTTTATTGGGGGACAATCATGGGTCATAATATGAATAGTATATTTGAGTAAAATTAATAAATATTAGTGACAAGTAAATCTAATTAGATATCATAAATTAGTGTACATTGATTTCTCTTGGAGTTTGAAGATGGTGATTATGTGTTTCTGAAAGTCTCATCTCAACTCGAACATCATAGGTTGTGATGTAACTCCCCATACCCATACTCCCAATCCTAGTGCCTATAACTCATACATTACAAAATAAATTAAATACCAACTATATATTCCTATAAATAATTATCCCATTATTATATAACATAAATAATGTATTGAAATAAATTCAAGCCATAGAAAGTTTAGTATTAGAAAATTAGTGAATTAGAAAAAATAATAAACTGATAAATCCCACATATTTCTTAGCTAATGGAAATTATTTCCTCTATATATGAAGTTATATAATCCAATGTATGTCTTTAATGTCTCAAAAAAATTCCCCACACATGTTATTCCTCTACTTGTATAATGTTAAATAAATTTTTTCACAACATCAGGAAATGGAAACACAAGAAGAGGTGAGGTCAAATGGTTAATAATTGTAAAAATATGTAATATTAATCAAAGATCATAGTTCCAAATAAGATGATAATAAATAATATGGTAGGAATAGATAAAAAATATATTGAAATAATTGAATGAAACTGAATGTATAATTTATCTATAGGTAATAATGGAAATGAAAAGGTTACACAAATAAGAATAATATGTTCCCTATATATGAAATGTATAATGACAGTCAGTTAATCCCATGCCTTATACCAAGACATCCTGACCTTACTATCAAGGAAATGTGTTTATGAAATATCTTGTTTTATATAGCCATGTACCAAATACACATATATGTATATCTCATTATACCTACTAATGTGTCAAGGGGGGTATGTAATGTTAGACTCCACCATCCACTTTTTTAATTCCAATTTATTCAGTATAAGAGATAATGAGTACAAAATACATATTCACTATTTCCAAAAACCATACAAATTGGAAAATAAACATAAGAAATTATAATAATTTAAACTATTTAAATAAAAAAGATAACATGATCATAACCAATGCTGATAATGATGATGGATCTTTAAATGATACAAAGTCATCTTCCCGGAGTAACCAATAAAAATCCGTATTAGAATAAAAAATGTATGTATTTTCAATATTGTTGAATTAAATACATTGAATTGGTGTATGTCAATGAAAACATAAAACAAACAATTTATATATTAAGGCGTATATAGTTATGTAAATAATATACCTAATCACACAATTTATGGAATCTTGTTAAATATCCTTCAATCAAAGAAATATAAGAAAAGGTATTCACAAAGTTGTGGTAATGAATGAAAATTTATACAAATTTAATGTGGATGGTTTAGATGGAAAAATGTTATGATGGATAATATATTTGATAGAGAATAAATTTACATAATCCATCAAGATTAAAAAAGTTGAGAGTTTCTATAAAATGTATCAATATTTTAACAAAGTAAACTCAAGAAGATGTTTATAAAAATGAAAAACTTTTTTGCAAAAGAATGATCTAAATCAGGTCACAATAGAAGAAAATAAAACCAAATTTCTTGATAGCATAATTTTAAACCACAAAATTATAATTATAATTATTTATTAGGGGAGAAACATGTAAAAGAATTCATGAGTGTAAATCCTTTTGAAATTTTTATTAATAGTGGTGAAAAATTAAAAGTTATTTTATAAAATATACATAACAGTGAAGTAAATTATATATTTACATGTCATATTCATAAATACATTTTTAAAATGTGAAGTGAAATATTTTTAAAAAATTTATTTTTAAAAATAATAACCAAAAATGAATCCTTAAAAATGAACTGAATTTTTCGATTAGAAATGTTGATCCAATGATAAAACATTTGACCATGAAAGGAATATTTTTAATAATTTGAAATTACCTTTTGTTTAAAAACCACATTGTAAAAAACATAATAAAACAATAATTGTATTAAAACATCATTTTCCAAAATAGGATTTTAAAATAACAAATAATGAAATATTAGGGTTTGATAACCCATTTATTCAAGAACAATGTTCAAGATAAAAATTCATAACACAATTAGGGGAGATTTTAGCTACCAATACCACTTACATGAAACATAATCCATTAAATAAGATATATTCAACAATTCTTTATTTGTAAGGAATGTAAATACATTGAAAAAATTGAGAGAAGAAGACATAATACAATTAAGGTTATAATATAAATAACATATGTGAAATAATTTCAAGATATGATCATAACTCAATAAATAAAAGTCGAGTTTGAAAATATCCTTTTTGTTTTGGTAACAATTGAATCGACAACCACTTGAATAAGGTAATATTATTTATACTAGTATATATAAAAAATTACATGGAAATAAATTATATAATTGTCATGGGAAAATAAACCAATATAACACAATACAAATCGAACAGGGTGTATAACATGTAATACATCTTAATGAAGTGAAATTGAGACTAAGAAAACCATTAACTCTTGTCCTAACTTCCATGGATGTACATTAACCTCATGTATCAATATATATATATATATATATTAATAAATTAATTATAAAACATAAACATATCCATTTTCATTTATACTCTTCATATATGATCATTTTCTATATGAATTCTAGTTAATTCCTTTTTTGACTATTCTCCCACATTCGATGATTGTAGTTTTGACCATTTGATGTAATTCCATAATATTAGTGTTTTTTTAATTATTATTAAAATTTTCATCATTGACAACTTATTTATTTTAATTTAGGGATGATTTCTTATAATTTATGGGGCCTCAAATTCTTTTCATCATTGTTTTAGTCTTTATATTTAAAGATGAAACTGATAAACATAATTTTTCAGTGATGGTTGATGAACCCAATTGGTTTTCTTAATTAATTTGACGAATAATAATTTTACCACTATATAACCCAAAATATAATCATGTTCATATTTATATAAAATTATACCTTTAATTATGTTTTAATTGTCATCCACGATATAAATTCGTATAATTGTACATATACATGTTTAAAATGACCCCAACAAGAAAAAATCCTGATTAGACTACTTGAAATTGGATTTTTTGTGACAGGTTATTCGTGATGGGACCTTATCACAAAAGGTCATTTACGATGGGGTCCCCTGAAAAATAACCTATTGTAGAAAAGGGCGTCGCAAAAAGATTTATTTGGGACGGCCCGTCACAAATAGTTTCGCCGAGATTATTTAAAAAATCATTTGCAACGAGCCGTCCAAAATATTGTCCCCGAATTATTTTAAAAAAGTATTTTAGACAGGCTGTAGAAAATACTATTTTCAATAAGGGATCCCCATCGCAAAAGGTCCCTTCAGAAATAAATTAAAAAATAAAAATAATAAGAATGAATAAAATAACATTATTAATAAAAGAAATATAATATTCTAAAATAAGAAAAAAATAATATTGGAAAATAATAATAATAATATTATTATTATTATTAATATTATTAATATAAAAATAATAATAATATATTTAGTAAAATAAAAATATAAAAAAATAATAATATTATAAATATTTTTTTTAATATAATAACAATATTGTGATTAATATTAATGGAATAATAATATTTGTATTTGTGAAATAATAGTAAATTATAAAATTATAAAAACATCAATATTCATAAAAATATAAAAAAATTAATAAAAACTAAAAGATAAAAAATGATAAAAAATTTAAAAATTTAAAAAATAAAAAAATAAAAAATAAAAAAAATAAAAAAAAATAAAAAAAATAGAAAAAAAATGAAATACTCAAAACAATATAAAAAACACACTATATAGAAATGTAAATAGTTAATATTACAAAAAAATGGATTTAAATTTTTTATCATAAAAAAATAAACATCACTAAGTGGGTTGTCTGGAGAAGATGGTGGAGATAACTTCATCCCTAAACCATGAGTCAAATATCGCATGTACTTTATCTGCTCATTCTGCTGCAAATGCGATCAACACATTTCTTACACCTACTATTGCTACTGTCGTTAGAGCTCTTTCTACTACTACTTCCATTGGTGCATCTCCTTCTACTACCATTGACGCATGCCCTCTTATTCCTTTTTTATACTCTTTATAAGCTCACACTCAACTCACAGCTCATCCCGATACTGTGCATTATATGATGATGACTCTCCATGATCTCCTCTTGAACTGGAAGTTGATATCATAGCAGTACCATAAGAACTCCCATGCATTAATCAAGAGTCAGTACCAACAACTCAGTCTTTCTCGAAGGCATACTGGGTTGCTTGAATCCATGCTACCTCATCATATTAGTGGGGCCCAGTTGGGCCCTCGATCTAGTCCGAATGCTCAGTCTGTATTTAAGACGTCATGGGATCATATGACTCCTTCAATTAAAATTTAATATTAAAATATTTAAAACATTATTTGATGTAAATTTTAATTCTGAAAAAGATGTTATACTAACCACAATATAATGCTGGTGATATGCTCTAATCTCTCCAGTGACCGGATCATTATAAATCCACCTATAAACATCGAACTCAATAACATTAGTCTCTTCGAATGACTATATGAATATAAAATAAATCATTAAATTTAATGTTATAAAAATTAATTAAAAAATTACTTACTATATTTTCTCTATGAATACTGAATGTACAACTACCAAATCAATGTGTGACCTATTGTATCTTCTTGTTTTTTCAGCCTACCAATAATCTCCTCTAAAAACGTCAAACTAACCAATGTGAACATAATCCATCCCAAACCTGAGAAGAAATTAAATCATTTCGGTTGGCGTGACAAGACTCATCAAACTCGGTCACTCCTGCGTTTTTCATTACTTTCCTTCTGAAATTTTGAAAAAACTGATGGTCACACTCAAGTAGAACCCCCCCCCCCCCCCCACACACCTTCTAGATGGTTCCATGAATTATCTCATTGATTGGATAACATAAACCTAAAAATACATTATAATATCAATTTCTTCATTAAATAAATGTCAAAATAAATATTATTTATTTATGTATCAGTAAATGGTTGAACATACAGTGTTGAACATCAATGGGAATCTCAACCCATGTGACCCATGTTTCCGAAAAATAATTGTGCAATATCTCACTCCCCTGTCCGACAACTATATGTGAAAAGCTGTGAACAATAATGAAAAAATCCAACAATTAGTAAAAAAATAAATTAATGAAAACTAACTAAAATAATAGGTAATCATACAACTTCATGCGTGGATCAAAGCCAAGATATGGGCATCACTTCAGGATAGGGTCAGGAATCATCAATCGGGAAAGACAATGCACCCTACATGTCCTCCCTAAACCACCAGGGGTTTGAGGGTCCGATGAGCCAACATCCTGCTCATCCAAATGTAGATCAACCTCCTGCAACAGACAAAATAGTTCATGGTTCCTTTGAAACATGAAATGGATGTTGTTATAAAACAGTTATAAACAACTATTATATATAGATATATATTATATATGACTATAACTATCAATTAACCATTTCAATCTTCATCTGCATCCTCATGTTAGTATTTGACAATGTCAATGTCTTTATATTCCTCCATAACATCATAAATTTCTATATGAGTTTTAGTTTAATCATCTATTGTCATTTTAAATTCATTTGTAACATCATTAACATCATTATCACCATCGAACCTTAATTGTTGGGTGTCATCATTGATATTCACATCTATTAATGAAAAAGAATGGTTTGGAGTAGTCTCTTGAAAAATTTAAATTTCTTGGACCTCATCGGGACCATACTCACTTCGAGTAATCTAATTTTCTTGATATTTATTTTTTATTATCATCCACCAATCACCAAACTCTTTTGAAGTAGCATAGTAATTTTCATAATAAATTTTATGAGATTGAGGAGCAAATAAAAATGGTCCATTTACTGCAAGAATATTTTTATATTTAATATCAATTATTCCATGGGTCGGATGAACATTAAATCCTCTCTTAGTATCCAACCATTGATATTTAAACATTTTAATATAATTTTTTTCAAGATAACACAATTTAATAATTTCTTCTAGCATTCCGTAAAAGTCATCATCAATTTCTCTATGATGAGATCCTCTTCGGAGTACAACATTATTAATTGTTTATTTGATTCCCCATATGTACGTGTATGAAATAAAAACCCATTCATGACATATGTATTATAAGATTTAACCATTTTGGATGGTGGGTTACCCAAGACACACAAACAAGTATCTATTTTATCACCATGTTGAGATACCTAAATTTTTTTAAAAACAATTATCAAAATAAAAATTAATAAATCTATTTTATAAGTTAAACCATAAATAATATATGTTGCTAGTTTTTGAAACCAGTAGGGAAAAATATTTTGTAGAAATTTTTTCAAGTGCAGCTTTTATAATTTCTGGAAGTTGTTTCTTGATAAGATTATCATATAAACTCAAAATTAAATTATATTAATTTACATTAATAATATTATAGAATAAGTGATAGGATCACTCATAGTAAAAATGGTGTCATTTCTTCAAAGTTGAGAAGAACATATGCACGAGCTCTATGATGTTCATCATCTAAAATCTGTAATTCATGAACTCTACTAGATCCTAGTTCAAGCTGATTAAAAACTGATAATCGATTTCTCATAGCATCTTCAATATTTCCCTCATTATATCGTATGAGGTTGTGTTTTGAGGGATATTCATAATCAAAAAATGAGAATAGAAAAATGAAATTTCCTCTTGCAAATAAGCTTATTCAATTGATCCTTCAACTAATGATTTATTACATACTTTTTCCAAATTTTTTTCATTCATCTCTCAAATGGGTAAATCCATAAGAACTATACCAGACCATCACATTTTTCTTCATGAGAACAATGTAGTATCAAATGTTTTATTTATTCAATGAAAATTTGTAGGAAGATTAATTCTAGTTTACATAATATTAAATCAACATCTTCTTACAATCTCCTTAGTGAATTTTTTTCTATTTTCATCACACATATGTCTTGGAAAAAATTTGTTATGTCTGTTATCATATCCCAAATCATAGAATAAAACAAAATACTTAATCATAAAGGCGTAATTCTATCCTTTATAACATGAAAGGTGTGACTTTTTAATATGGTAATATTAATATTTCTGACACATATACCCAAATTTTAAGCATAATAATATGCAAGTATCAAATATGTAATCCACTGATAAGATAATAATCTATTTTCTTTTGACAACGTATAAAATTATTTTGGATTCATTAGCTTCTATGATCAGACATTTTTAAACTGTTATAGTTCCGGTCACCTATAAATTTGGGAAATATATAATCATGCCATTACATTTTCTTTTGTCTTACCTGGTGTATCCAAAATGGTATGAAATAAATTTTCAAATCTGTTCTTCTCAATATATATAAAATCCAACATGTGACGCACCAAGAATTCAATCCATTATAGTAGATACCAAAAAATGATTTGTTTTATCCAATTTTAATCCTTCCCAAAGTAATAATTTTTTAATTGGTTTATTGTTGGTAAAATTTAATGGGAGGTAATGAAGGGAAAATTAATTTTACCTATATACCTGAGATCATTTTTTGAGGTTCAAATATTTCAATTGTACCTTTTTCTAAAATGATATTTGTTACTCCCAAAAGGATGATCCGTTGGAAGGAATCTGCAATGATAGTCGGAAAAAAAGTTTTCTGTCATTGAAGAGTATAAATGATTTTCAATCTCTCATATAGTATAGACATGATTTTAGACCTTGTGTACAACATCTAGATAACATTCCATATACTGCGAAGTCACTAATTGTCCACATCAATGCAGCTTTTAGTAAGAAATTATATTTCGCAACAATATTGTATTTACTAACACCATTACTCCACAATCAATTTAAATCATAAAACAATGGTTACAAATAAAGATCAATATTCATTTTTGGATGTTTTGGAATTAATAAGATCAAAAATATATATGGATCCTTCATCAACATCAAAGAAGGTAAATTTTATGGAGTTATAAATATAGGCCAGCATTAATACCAACTACAGTTAGAACCAAATGGATAGAAACTATCAGTAGAAAGTCCAATCACACGTTTTGGGACTCTAAAGTAAAGTACAGATGAAATTTTTCAAAATGATTCCATAAATCACCATCAGAGGGATGATTTAAGCTTTTACCAGTTGAAATATAGGTCTTGTTCCAAGACATCAATTGTGATGTGTTATGAGACATAAATAAATACTGCAATCTGGGTGTAAGTGATAAAGATGTCAATTATTTTATAGGAATCAATCAAGACTTCCCTAGTTAAGGTTCTTTATACCTAGATTTTCTACATATGGGACAACTATCAAATGATTCATTTTCACTATAATATAATATGAAATCATTTGAACATGCATGATTATTCTGATAACCAAGACCCAGATTACGAACTAGCCTCCTACTATCATAGAAATTTTTAGGCATTACGTTTCCTTCAGGTAACAGTGTTTTAACCAAATAGAATATCATATCAAAACAGCTATTTGAAATTCCACTACATGATTTAATAGACATAAATTTGGAAACCACATCAAATTTTCTTATATGGCATCCAGGATATAAGGCTCCCTTAGTGGACCACAACAAATCATAAAATTGAGATAGTTCCAACTCAGGAGTTAAATCAATATCATTCTGAGTTTCATTTTCCTCAAAAGACAGACCTTTCACATCATGTACTAAATTTGGAAACAGTGATGGATCCAGAAACAAATCATTTTTATAATCTCTGATATTGTGTTCAACATGCTGATACCAATAAACATAATCTGATTGAAAAAAAAATCAAAGACATGACCTCCAACATGGTCAAATTCTTCAACAGTCCTCATAGAACATGTTTTACAAGGACACTTAATTTTCCCTTCTAAAAGAAATTCTACTTTTGATGATGAAAATGATAATAAAGCTTCAACACTCTCAATACATGTAGGATTCAAACTACAACCATTTGGATTCTTGTTCTGAATTATACAAACGCAACCATCTAATAATTATTGTTCTCGACCTTCTTGTTACATAGTTCCGTAAAAATATATAATATAATTAGTTTTTTTAGAATAATTTGATTTAATAAAAACACTACCCTAAAATGAGATGAAATTTAAATTCACTTTTCTAAAAATTTAAAATAATTTCTATTATTTCATAGTTGTTTATAGTATTTGTTTAAAAATTTATACTAATATACACTAATTTATAATAATTTACACTAATTACATCTAATAATTAGTAATTATAGCTAATTTATACTAATTACTGCTAATTACCTATTGTACAATTTAAAAAGGATTAGCAACATCTATTTTTCCCGATAGCTCATCTGATTGCAACTTTCTCTAATAAAAATCACTAATAAAATTCTCTCGAACATATGAATATCCATTTTCGTAGGTTTAATAATGGAGAGATGGGAGGCCTCATTGTTCTACTCTCCATTCTCTTTCATATGAAAATGGATACCCATAAGTCGGAGTAGATTTTTATAGTGATTTCGGTCAGAGAATGCTGCAAAAAGATGACTCTTTAGGAAAAAGAGTCTCTTTTTCTCGATTTCTCATCTCCTTAAAAATTTCTTTAACTGAAATAAGTATGAAAAATATTCTCTAACTTATGCATATCGATTATCGTGAATATGAAAACGGATATTCGTACATTGGATCATATTATTCATGGTGATTTTATTGAGAGAAAGTTGCAATGAGATGAGCCATCGAGAAAAAGAATTTTCGCCAATCTGTTGGATGTTATGCCAATTTATAGTGAATTTATTGTGAATTATTGCGAATTATTGAGAATTTATTGTGAATTATTACTAATTATAGTGAATTATTGCTAGTTATTATAAATTAAACCTAATTATTGAAAAATAATCCTAATTATTTCTCGTTAATTATAATTATTACTAATTATTACTAATTAACACTTTTTATTACTAATCATTACTAATTATTAATAATTATTACTAATTAATACTAATTATTACAAATTTCTCCAAATTATTACTAATTAGCCCTAAATATTACTAATTTATTCTAATTAATACTAATTAATCTTAATTATTACAAATTATCCATAATTGTTACCAATTATTACCAATTATTATTAATTATTAACAATTATTACAAATTATTACTAATAGTTACTAATTATTTTTATTATTTCTAATTATTTCTAATTATTCCTAATTAATTCTAATTATTATTAATTATTAGTTTTTATTACAAATTAATACTATTTTTTACTAATTATTACTATTTATTACTATTTATTACTAATTAATCATATTTATTACTAATTTATCCATTTAATTACTAATTAATTTTAAATATTATTAATTAATCCTAATTATTAATAATTAATCCTAACTATTACTAACTATAACTAACTACTACTAACATTTACTAACTATTACCAATTATTCCTAATTATTACTAATTATTCATAATTACTCATAATTATTCCTAATTATTCCTAATTATTACTATTTTTTACTATGTATTACTACGTATTACTATTTTTACTATTTATTACAATTTATTAGAATTTATTACGATTTATTACGATTTATTACTAATTATTACTATTTAATACTAATTATTACTTTTTATTACTAATTATTACTAACTATTAATATTTATTACTAATTATTACTATTTATGACTAATTATTACTATTTATTACTATTCATTACTATGTGTTACTAATTATTAAAAATTCATATTATTTATTACTAACTAATCCTAACTATTACCAATTAATCCTAATTATTAATAATTAAAACTAATTATTACTAATTAAAACTAATTATTACATATTAATCCTAATTATTACTAATTAATTTTTTTTTACTAATTAATCCTAATTAGTAATAGTTATTCCTAATTAGTAATATTTATTTTTAATTAGTAACATTAGTTACTAATTAGTAATATTTAATTTTAATTAGATATATTTAATCCTAATTAGTAATATTTATTACTATTTTGTACTATTTATTACTAATTATTACTAATTATTACTAATTATTACTAATTATTACTAATTAATCCTAATTATTACTAATTAATCGTAATTATTAGTAATTAAACATAAATACTACTAATTATTCCTAACTATTAATAATTATTCCTAATTATTAATAATTATTCATAATTATAACGAATTATTCCTATTTATTCCTATTTATTACTAATTAATCCAATTTATTACTATTTATTACTATTTATTAGTTATTATATGTATTTATTACTAATTGTTGCTGTTTATTACTTATTATTACTATTTATTGCTAATTAAACATAATTATTCTTAATTAGTCCTAATTGTTACTAATTAATCATAATTGTTACTGATTAATCCTAATTATTATTAATTAATCCAAATTAATATAAATTAAACAAAATTATTACTAATTCAATCTAATTGTTACTATTTATTACTAATTGTAAATAATTATTCCAAATTATTACTAATTACTACTAATTATTACTAATTAATTTTAATTATTACTAATTATTACTAATTATTCTTATTAATTCCTATTAATTCCTATTAATTATTATTTATTACTAATAATTTCTATTTATTCATATTTATTATGATTTATTACCTTTTATTACTATTTATTATTATTTATTACAATTTATTACTAATTATTACTGATTATTACCAATTATAAATAATTAATACAAATTATTACTAATTAATCCTAAATAATACTAATTAATCCTAATTATTACTAATTAATCCTAATTATTACAAATTAATCTTAATTATTACTAATTTAAACTAATTATTAGTAATTAATCCTAATTATTTGTAATTAATCCTAATTATTAGTAATTAATCCTAATTATTACCAATTAATCAGAATTATTACTAATTAATCCTAATTAGTAATATGTACTCCTAATTAGTAATATTTATTACTAATTAGTAATATTTAATCCTAATTAGTAATATTTATTACTAATTTTTTACTATATATAACTAATTATTACTAATTATTACTATTTTATTAATAATTATCACTAATTAATCATAATTATTACTCATAAATACTAATTATTACTGTTAATTCCTTATTATTACTCATTATTCTTAATTATTACTAATTATTCCTAACAATTACTAATTATTCTTAATTATTGTTAATCATTCCCAATCATTACTCTTTTTCATAATTATTAGTAAGTGATCATAATTATTTCAAATTTTCCAATTTATAACTAATTATTCCTAATTATTATTAATTATTCCTATTTATTCCTATTTATTACTAATTATTTCTAATTATTCTTATTTAATACTATTTAATACTATATGTTACTATTTATTAATATTTATTACTAATTATTAGTATTTATAACTAATTATTACTAATTATTACTAATTTATACTAATTATTAATAATTAATCATAATTATTAATATTTAATCCAAATTTAAACTAATTAATCCTATTTATTACTAATTAATCATAATTATTACTAATTATAACTAATTATTTCTATTTAATCCTAATTATTACTAATTATTCCGAATTACTACTAATTAATCCTAAATATTACTAATTATTTCTAATTATTACTAATTAATCTTAATTATTACTAATTATTACTAATTATTGCAAATTATTCTTATTTATTAATAATTATTGAAAATTATTACTAATTGTTTCTAATTATTCATATTTATTACTAATTATTCTTATTTATTTCTAATTATTCTGAATTATTATTATTTTTACTATTTATTCCTTTTTATTACTAATTATTACTAATTATTACCATTTATTACTATTTATTACTATTTATTACTAATTATGACTAATTAATCCTAATTATTAATAATTAATCTTATTATTACTAATTAATCCTAATTATTAATAACTAATTTTATTATTACTAATTAATCCAAATTATTACTAATTAAAACTAATTATTACTAATTAATCCTAATTATTAGTAATTAATCCTAATTATTACAAACTAAGCCTAATTATTACTAATTAATCCTAATAATTACTAATTAATCCTAATTATTACTATTTAATTCTAATTATTACTATTTACCACTAATTATTCATAAAGATTACTAATTGTTTCTATTTGTCATTATTTATTACTGTTTGTTAATAATTATTCCTAATTACTCATTATTCTTAATTATTCATAATTATTACTAATTATTCATAATTAATCATATTTTTAACTAATTATTAATAATTATTACTAATTACTAATAATTAAGAATAATTATGACTACTTATGACAAATTATGAAAAATTATTTGTAATTATCACTAATTATTAACAATTGTGACTAATTTTGACTATTTATTATTATTTATAAATATTTATTTCAATTTACTTCTTATTAACGTGAATTTTTAGTACTTGTCGCTTATTATTACTAATTACGACTCATAATTAATGATTATTAATAATTTTTCTAATCAATACTAATGACTACTAATTAATAATAATTAATATAACTTTTAATTAATACTAATTAATACCAATCACATGTATTCAAAAAAGCAATAACAAAAAATAAAATGATCTAATTCTAATTTAATTTAACTGCAGGTAATTAACAATAATTATAACTAATATCAAATAAAATAAATTAACTTAAAAATAAAAGAAATAGATAACCACCTTAAAACTGAATTTTCAGAGGATTTAAGCCACGCATATTGCTCTAATTTATAAATTTTAACCAAGTAAAATCTTAAGAGATAAAATAATAGTAGAGAGGGAGAGATGGGTATAGAAAGGAGCGAAATGAGAGGAAAACATATGAAGGTATATATAGGTTACATTAGTTGTGACGGGAATCCCGTCGCAAATACTATTAGTGGCGACGAGACCTATCTCGAATACTAACCCGCCTATTAATTAGGGGTGGTGGTTAAAAAGGTATTTCTGATGGGTCTCATTGTAAATACCAACCAGCCGCCACACTAATTGCGACGGGAGGTAAAGCCTGTCGCAAATACTAAAAAATGTCGTTGGGTATTTGTGTTGGGCTCTTATGCCTGTCACAAATACCCTTCCCCCAGTTGCAACTTGCACCAAACATTTTGTGATGAGTATCGTCTACCCATCGCAAATAACTTATTATTTACGATGGGTAAAGGGTCTGGTCACAAATAGTCCTTCCCGACAGACTTTTTGCGATGAGACCCTTCCTCGTCGCAATTACCCCATTGAAAATAATTAGTGTCATATGGATGATGACATATGGGTTTAGTTGTAATATAATTATACAAGAAGCATGATGATCTTATTTGTTTTTTATTAGTGTCATATATTAAAACCAGAAAGTATTATAAGAAGAATTAATGGATATGAAAATGTTATCTGGAATGAACAAAAAGATTGCCCTCTAAGTATGCTTGTTTAGGAGGGTTAATTTTAAAATGATCATTTATTATAGATATAATTAATAGGTTATTAAAATTGTATTACAAAATCCAAAATAGTGAAATAAACATCAAATTTATAAATTAAACCCATTCTTAGTACCAGCCATGAATGGTGGTATTGAAAATAAAAAACAGAAGCCAATCATTCCATAGAGACGATAGTCCACATGTACACATGGTTGATGATTTCATTTTTATAAAATGGGGGAAATATATAATATGTTTTATAATTTTAGAAAGTAAAATATTTTATTAAAATCATAATTATTATTTTAATTTTTATATTAAGACTATCCCTATAATATTGTTACAGAAAATGAATGATAACACTTCGAGGAGGTGCTAGTCCACAAACACTCACAAATTCCACTTATTATTTCCTTAAGAGAAATATGGAATGGTGTTTAATGGTTATAAAATTATTATAATAAAATAAGTATATAAACAATGAGTATTCTATTACATAAATATTTGAAAATTATAATTGTAAATTTATTATAGAAATGAAAAAAGTTATGGAAATGAAAAAAGTTATGGAAAAACTATTACTCAGGTTGAGGAATTTGAGTTTTTTTTGGAATTACTTAGAAAAAGAGGTCTTAGGATAATATCATATGATAATAAGATCATGTATGAGGAATACGATTCTATGGGATGACAATTTTTTTATATTTTGGGAGGAAATAAAAATTTAGGATTGGCATTTAAGGTGTGGCAAAAGGCCCTTTTTCTAAGTGAAAAATTGTGGTTTTTTTGTAAATACCCCTAACTTTTTAATAATGGGATTTCACTTTGAATGAATGTGTCTCCACAATTGATAAATATTGGATATGGTAAGAGATAAGGTTAATAAATCCTCAACCTTATATTTTAAAACATCTTCCAAACATGCTTTTACCTCTTTACCATTATATTTTCAACATTTATCAATTTAACTAATACATCGATAACTAGTATTTTACATAGTAAGTTATCCTTTATGACTAAAAATAAAATTTGCCATTTTATATAATTTGGGCCTAATGATACAAAATTTTAAATAAATATAGTTGTATTAAACTTCTAAATTTGGTAAAAAGTTTTTTTTAAATAAAAAATGTAAAATGTGTTGAAAACAATTTTTTTTGAGAAAAATATTACTAAAGTTCTAAAATATTGGATACAGTTTTTTATCTTTAAAAAATATTTTGAGATTTATAATTTCACTTAAAAAATAAATTTGTTTAGAAAAAATTATTTAATTTTTTTTTGAAATACTTACACACAAATGATTTCATTAAATCCAAATATTTGTAAAAACTGTATCTTCCACTATTCACCTAAAAATCAATATTTTATATAAAATAAAAAAAACATTAGAAAAAATTTATATGATGAATCCAAAAATATGTTTCATTTTATAAAATTAAAATTCAATAGTTTTTGAAATTAAAATTTAAATAAAAATACGAGATATAATCATAAACTATTTTACAGGAAAATAACTATTTAGAATAATAACCATTCTCATTCATATTTCCTATCATTTACAAATTAAATTAGTATTGACCAATTATACATATCAAATATATGTTATCATAAATATTTAAAATTTTCTTGGAACCGAAATGTGTATTTCATAAAAAGGAAATATTTATAAAAATATATTTCTAAGTATAAAATGATTTTATTAGCTATTTTAGTTGGATCAATTAAATTTTATAAGTACTAAAAATAACTGTTGTATTTCTTTTTTAAATATTTTATACATATGATAATCCTATTTATTCTATCTAATTTAATAGTTTATTTTTAATTTTCATACTTAATATTTAAATTTTTCTTTAAATATATTTTGTTTTTGATCAAGTTTTTTATTGCCTTTGGGTAAAGCTATTGAACACATTGACATATTTAGAGGTAATCATATATTAAAATCACTGTGTTTTTTATTCTCCCCCTTAAATTAATTTCTACGCATAATTTTTGTTATCAAATACTAATAAAATTATTATGTGTTATTGAAAATATAGATAAAACTCAAGATATATTTTTGAATGAGGAGTTTACCTTAACATATTAGGTATGAATAGGAAACACATTTATTATTCCATCATTTTAATTGAACTATTCATTTTCCCTCCACTAGTAGTTTCTCTATTTTCCACCTTTTCCATACAAAAACATCTTACATTTATTTGATGAAAATTACTTGGTTGTTTATTAAAATATTTTTATCATAATGAAGATTGAATATTCTTTCCTTCATCATCTACATCACCTAAACTTCCACAAAACTCTATCTGTAATTACCATAAACCCAGAAACCTAAATCTAGTGCCTTAATTATTGCATTGGCACAGATACAAGGATTAAAATTCTATAGGACTAATTAGATTAGTAATTTTTTAGAACCTAATACACACATGATACCCATTTTACATTTGGAATAAAAAATAAAACATAAAACATAATAAAATCTAATAAACAACATATTTGAAAACTTATTCAAAAATATCTTCTTCATAACATAGGTAAAAGAAATAAAATAAGGGTGAACACAAATACTCATCAAGGGTTTTATATAGTGGAAGCTATCATGAATCAGTAAGCATAATCTACATGGATAGGTAAATAATTGATCACACATTCTATTTAAATAACTCTATAAGGAATAATCAATATGGAAAAGTAACTAAATGAAAACTCATTCCATTTAATCTATAAAATAAAAATTAAATGAATACAAATATAATATCATAATGAAAATATAATGGATAATAATAACTAAATTCTTATTGATGGAAATTATAAATTATTGAATTCCATGATCTTAGGTATCATGATACCTCTACTGTAAAGACCTTTCATAGGATAGTTCAAATATTAAAGGTAGAATCCCATTAAATTATCCCAAAATAATTAGTCTTATAATACCTATTAATGAATCAAGGGGGTATATTATAACAATCCTCAACTTTCACATCATTTCCAAATCATTAATAATATTTAAAATAATCTTTTTAATTAATGAATCAGAATTTCTTATAATCTAATATCTGTATTGGGTAAAGCATACAGATTTACCAATTTTTCCATAATTAATCCTATTAATGTAAAAGTAAAAATTATATGTAAAAATGGTATATGGTTTAGGAAATAATTATATCCATAATATAATAATATAGATATTTAATATAAATGTAATGACCACTGAATAATGATCATAATAAAGTTATTTCTTTTAGAGAACGTTAAAAATCACAACAAAAAGTGAAATTGTTCAATAACTTTTACCACTTGGTAAATTTCATGTAAAATCCATTTAAATGAAATAATTCATTGAGAATATTAAAATTCCATGAGGAATGAATGAATTGTGATGTTACATATCAAATGGGAAGTATACAGACCACAAAAAGTTATTTTCTAAAGAATAAAAACTAAGTCTCAATGGAATGTAAATTGACTTGAAATCCCTTACCAAACTCTTCCCTTTAATTTTACTTTATTTAAACTCATTTATATTTTTTAAAAACATGTTATTACATTATTAATAAACTATATTAATATTCATAATATCTTATAAGATCATTTTATAATATATTATCACCTATAAATTAATAATCATTCACTATTTTTATTGTTTTAGGTGTTAATTTTAATGTTTTATTACGTGTGTTTTGGTATTAAATAATCTGTTCTTTCACATATTATAGACTTTCATCATCTCTCAAATAACAATCACGACATTATTATAATATTTATTATAACATCCTTGGTAATGATAGAATTTTTTTTTCATATTTATCAATATTTATGAATTAAATAGTAATTTTATCTTAAATGGGATGTTATGTCTCATAGAGTACCCGACGCACAACAATGATTTTCTTCGAAAACATACAGTGCACACAAGACTGAGTTATACTAAAAAATAATATATTATTAATATTATTATTTTAATTGGTAGTTAACACATAAAATGTTATGTTAGAGGGAATGATCAGAAAAAACTGCATTATTATTACACTTTTTTATAATTACTTTTTAACATTCATCCAATAAATTTGATAGGCTTAAAATAATAATAAATCCAATTTTAAGCAGAAAAAGATCTATATTTTCTTAAAAGATATTTTATTTCCATTTAATGGAGAATCTATATTAATATAATTATTTACACATTAATAATTTTTATATGAAAAAATAAACTTCATTTTTTGAAATAGAAATATAGAAATTTACTTTGGTAAATTTTTGGAATTTTTCTGAAAACTTTCATATTTTGATGAATAGATACTAATGCTGAATTTTTGTCCCAAAATTATTTTTCTTCTATTTTATTTTTTTAAATAAATTATGTTATTAATTGGTTTTAAAGTATAATTAGATCATTTTTATTACAATTAATCCTATGGAGATTATTGGAATAAATTTTACTTTGAAATTGGATATAAAAACTTATTAAACTTGTGAATATTTTTACATTAAAATCCGTTGTCACATCCCGTATGAAATATATGTTTTAAATTAATTTCTACCAATTATAAGATTGGAATTTTATAAAATTGATTTTATATTTGTAATAATAAAAATTTATAATTTTTAATAAGTTCAATTTTTTTTTCCAAATATATTTTTGAAAGTGATTATAATTAATTATAGAGATTAAGGTAAGATTAAGCATAAAAATAGACTGAACCTTAAACTGAAGGGACAAAAAGACCTCGAAACTTATTTAAAACCCCTTTTATGTCCATATTTTGTCTATAAACCTCCCATTATTGTGTTTTTTGTATTTTATGACTTTTTTTAGGAAACAATGTGGGTACAAGTAACTTGTTTTCCTAATATGCCAAGTGTGTACCCTCACTCACTTATAAAAGGCCACCAACTATCCCCCTTAACACCTATCAAGACACTTTGTATCAACCTATATCTACCCAAAATGTTCCTCATTATCCATCTCATAATCCTAGAATCCTCCATTTGGCCATAAATCCGACCAACGAATCCCTTTTGTGCAATGTAAAAGGAGTTACCCAAAGAAGAGGTAACATCGTTCTTTAAGATCGTTTATTTTAATTTTCATTCTCAACAACCTAAATTATTCTTATATAATGATTTTATAATAAACAATAATACTAAATATTCTTATATGTTCTTATTCTAAGTGTTCTTCTTACACATACATATAGTTCTATCTAATGGGTAACAAAACTACATTTTATGCGTGAGGAGAACTACCGCCTCCCAAAATGATGTCATTCATTTTTCCTTTACCACATATCATGGTTGGAAATTATGATGTAAAATACATTTCTATATTATATATATAATATTTATAATGTCTTTATACTTATATAATTTTGATATAAAACATACCTCAATGCTTCCATTTTGTGAAAATATAATAATATCGTTCATGAAAGTGTGGACTACAACCTTCTCAAAGCAATGCGATACATTCACAGACAACATGTAATTTGTTAAGGATGAGTTTAATTAAATATATTTAATATAAATAAAATCCATGTGATATTCCTGAAATAATTATATTTATATAAATACTATATTTCATTTTCTTAAACACCTTTTCACACAGTGAAAAAGTGATAACACCATTCATGGACGCGTGGACTACCACCTCCTCAACATGGTGTGATTCATTTTATATAAAAAGAATTGTATATATTAGTATTTGTGATTAAATAATATTTTATTTATTATATAAATTTCATTCTGTAAATATAATTCTTACTTACCTTCTTTCCATAACAATCATAAAAAAATTGGAACGTTACTCATTCATACATACGACCTACCATCTCAATGATTGTAATGTTGGTTCATTTTTCACAACCATAATTCATGATTAGATTTAAAAATAAAATTTTTGTATAAATATTAGAATTATTACATGATTATTATTATTGAGATGTTCATATAGTAACCCCTTTAACCATAGTTGACCTACCAAAGTTGTTTTTTACACATGAACCGATCATAGTAAAAACAACCAATGTAAAATAAGTTATTTAATTAGTTTTTTTACAAAAATTTAATATGAAAAATTTTAGTAATGATAAACATGAAAAGGTTTACAAAAAAATTATATAATTAATAGAGGTTTATTATTTTGGAAGATAAATACCCATGTGAAAAGTCGTACTCAATGTAAGGGATTTCGTCTCAATCGTCATTCATTGAGAAATTTCTTAATGATATGAACAATTATTCTTATATAAGGTGTATATATAGACCCTTTGACATTATATATCCATATTTTATTTGTTTTCATGTTATTTAACATTTTTTAAATGTTATTATTTCTTGGTGCTTATGATTGAAATGTTCAACATGGTATGGGATTATTTGAATGTTTAATTATTTAATCTATTCCTTTCAATATTCATGATATTTTTTATATAGTTATTAATATTGTTATAAAATGGTCAAAAATGAAATTTTATATATGTGTTTAATTCCTTTAAAATGATTTCAAAAGGAATATTTTTACGAGTTTTATGAGGAAAATTTTGAAAAATGTCAAATGGAATTTATATTCTAACGAAAATGAATTTTCCACCACCATGGACATTATTTTATATTTATCTTTGTTCACAATATTTCATGTTAATTTAACTGAAAAATTCCTTACTAATTTTTTGGATATTTGATATTGAAAATGGGTTTTCAAAAAAAGGTGTATTTTGTATTAAAAATGTTTTTTAAAAGAAAATGGTATTTTAATATAGGAAAGTGTTTTTAAAATGAGATTAAAAGAGTTTTTAAAATGATATATTGTTTTATTACATGTTGCGATTCTTTGACATTATAAATGATGGGTTCACTGAGATAGCATAGGGTGATCCTGTTATATCATAAATTATGGGTGTGTGTAGATAACGCTCAAACGTATTGGGTAATGATTATATTTTTTGAAAAATTATTTTGAATTTTGTAATATTTTTATTCTAATCTATAATGGTTTTTAAGTGTTCTGTATGGTCTTAATGTGATGATGTCCCAAGGTACCTACATGAATTTTCTATGTTTCTAGTGAGTTTTATTCGAAATCATTAATTTTTAAAACATAAATTTATTGATAGTTACAAAAAAATGATACTTACCTGTTTGGGTATAATTTCAGGCTTTTAAGTAATTATTCTCAATAGTTTTATTGTTTATTAATAGAGTAAATGTTACATTTTTAAATCCCTTACTATGAGTTTTATTATCATCCCATATTTTTTAATGTTTTTCCAGGACTTAAGGATGATTAAGGGATTGTAAGAATCCATGTTGATAGTCTTGATGTGTTTCATAAAAGAGATCATGCTTTATTTTAATTGTTTTAGATTATGGAAAAATTAATATTGTTTTGATGTTTCCAGTTTATATTTTATGGTTTTGTAATATATATGTTATGGATTAATTATCTAAAACTTAAAACATGAAAAGATCATCAATGTGAGAGAAAGTAAAATTCTTGACTTAACTCAAGATTATGTAATGGTTTTAAGTAGGGTCCATATAAACATAAACCTTTATTAAACTAGCGTAATCCCTAAAGGTAAGCTGTCTAATGGTGGTAATTTCATTTGGTGGTTTTTCTAGATTTAATTTGATAGGGATTTTCTCAAACATGAACTTATCGAGTATTTTATTCTTCATGAACCAAAATTATTGATGTTTTTATTGTGAATTGTAAAAGGATAACCATGATGTTGATACCTCCTTCACAATATTTTACAAATGAAAATCATATGGGATGTTTCAACTAGTGAAGACCATGATTTATCCCTTTTATTTAACTTAACAGTCATCATTACCCTTAATATATTACTAATTATTATGATCACTTTAAAATATTTATATAAAGTCCATATTTACACTTACATCATATAAATTAATTAATACCAATCCAACACATAATAAACCACATATTTATTTATTACAATATATTAATTTCATGGATCAGTTTATTTTTATTATGTATATTACTTCTTATAAAAATGAAATTTATTGGAGAATATGAGCTAAGTGACATCAAAATTATACTCACATTTTTTTTATTTTTATTTTCATGTCATATCTATTAAAGATATAATAAATATGTATATTTCATTTTTAATACATCATTTTACAATTAAATATATATATTTATTACTAGAATTATTAATTATTATAAAAACTATAAGAATCATTATATTTGAAATCCCAGGATACTTCAAGGAGACCGAAGGTTTAACCATTTAAGGAGAAATATTTCATAAATGTATTATGAGTTATAACTCGTTGTAACATATAACGGTTCATGTGGTGAGTAATTTTTCAATATTTAAAAAATAAATTTGGATGTTAAAACACCATATATAGTTATTATATAATGATAAAACCAATGAAATATAGTTAGAGTGGACGTTTCTATAAATTTCAAGCATAATCACATAACATGAGTATTGACATGTACTACAACATGATATAGTGACATTCAACCTAATGTTTTCTTAAGGAACATAAACCATGATGTTCACTAATTTATCATGTCATGTTTGTTACTTTAGTGATCATTTCCAATAAATAAAACATAGATAAATCTATGTAAACAACTGATATAACTCATTGGTAAATATAACAGTCCACAAAAAATAACCTATTATAAACCATGGGAAGTGATTATATATCACTTGATAACTCCATAAAATAAACCATGAAAAAAATTATGTTATAGTGGGTGTGGGTATATTTACATACTCAATAGGGAATATCCTATGAAAAACTAAGTTAATATTGTGAATTCATAATAATAAATTCAATAAAGATCAAAAAATATTGATGCGTTATCACTAACCATAACTGTTGATGGTAATATAAGTCATACATGAATAAGAAAAATATATCATACTCAACCCCATAAGATACGACACTACCTATTTCAGATGTATTACCTATTTAATTATTTTATTCTCAATCTCACAAAAAATATCACTGTCCAAATAAAAGAGTATATATATCATAACACACAAAATCAAAATATAAATTTTCCCCTATAACGAAATTTTAATGAATTAGTATCCACATCTTTAACATCTGGAATTATATCACCAACCAATTTTAATAACTATTCAATACCCATATATGTTTCTAGAATCAAACAATAATAAAACCAATCTATATCAGGTCAATACTGATTAATAGGAAAATATTGGGAATACTAGCCTATCTATCATTTTATCCCACTCACTAATTTAATGTTGGATCACATATGAGGAAAACCACTCTCATGTGTTGGTTTTATAAAAAATGGAATTCCCATAACTGAGATAACATGATAATAAATATTTCAATCAATCCCATACCCATAATTGGGATACTAACAGAAATAATCATTATAAAATCGATGTAGCCACCATAAAAAATACAATCCATTACATCATTGTCTTCATCACACTATATATATCATTGTCATCTTCTAACTTGTAACTATCAAAAGGTCTTTGTATTCATACCAATATGGTATTAGGGAAATATACTAGGTTAACTACTCTACACTACTAACAAAACATCCCATCACAACCCTACCCTTAACCTAGAAAGACAAATTTGTGTAGAACTATCAATATGTCTTATCTATAATTTGTTTACAGCATTATCAAAATGAATTTATTTGGGATCAAATCCATTTTGGTCAATCCCAAATAGTCAAATAGACTAATAAAGGCCATAATGATCTAGGGTTATACACAATGAAGTATCATTTCATAATTATGTAGTAAAAAATATGATAATATCCTACCGGTATAAAAACCATACATAAAATACACTACTTTCTTATAGAATAGAAAAAAGATAATAATATCATAATGTCCACATTTGTTTCATAATACACCCTTCGATCTTAAAGACCCTATCAAAATGTATTATAAAATAATTAAATATCATCGACATGAAAAAATAAATGTCCTCATAATGTCCAGTCCATGTAATTTTAATGATAAGTATACATCATTAAAAGTTCAAAATCACCACATATCCAACATCCATGTTAAATAACCTCATCTATATCAAAATCTATGAGACTCTTTTCACAACAAAGAATACTCTCAAAGAGTTTTTTTCATTAATTATCATGAATAAAAATTTTGATTCCATTTATTATAGTGATTCATTGATCAATATGAGTCAATACTAATATACTAAAGATTGTGGGTCCTATTTAGAACTCCCTATGCCTCACAATCATTCTAAAAAGCACCAAAAATCCCCCCCCCCACACACACACTTGTATCTATAATTCATTTTATGAATTCCATTATATTAAGAGATACAAGTTGCACAATATGAGATATTTTTGTTATCCAATCAGTAATATAATCCAAGTACACTCAAAAAAATGTTAAAATACCATCTATATTAATATTTAAAATATTAAAATGAAAAAATACCCTAAAATTTTTTGTCAGTCGTGATTGTATCATCATCATGATCTATATAGAAACACTAGCGATATCAACTATTTATTTATAAAATTGCAACATGGCATGATGAAATATTATTTTTCTCAATACACATACTCAAAAACTAACACACTATAATTAAAATCCTATTGTGGAACCATAAATACATGTAACATCTACTAAGAATATGTTTTTCCACCATAGTTAAGCTACTATGCTCGACCATTGACATGGTTAAGATCTACCTACCATATTTTCTTAGGCCTTTACCTTTAAAGAAAAAAACTATATTATTTTGGGCTACCTAATCAATATTATATCATAACACTTCCACAAGTCCACTTATATCTAGATTTTTTATTATCAAGATCAAAAGACATATTGTCATCTCCCTTAAGAAGAATCCTCTTTTTCCTAGGGCATATGCCACCCAGACTCTTTCTCTTTTACCACTAAACATGGGAAAAAATAACACATACTTCATAATTCCTCTCATTAGCATCTATTCTCTTTCTTTTACCTCTTTATTTAACACAACAAATATGTTCACAAAATATAACCATCTGCTTTCGAATCACAAGATACAGCCCGATCTAATCACAACGAGACAAATTGAAATATATAATCACCATTTCACTAGTAATGAAATCAATCCACCTCTATGTGTCTCTTAAATAATCAAGATAAGTAGTGATGAACCAATATATGTAATATTATTCCTCAAATGATCCATTTATAGTTCCATCTAAACAAACCAAATTCGTTTAAATTTTAATTTCACTTCTAGCCTCAAACATAATCAGTGAAAGCATATTCATTTCATAATTGGATACATAAACGAGTGAAATGATTATAGAGACAATTTTTTTCATTATTATACTTTAAAATATGTTATGGAAAAAATTTCGAGTCATTCAATAACACAATGTGAGATTCTGAGGCTGGGTGAGCCTGAAAGTAATTTTATAAAAATATTAAATATATTTTATATCACGTGTATGCAATTTATTAGAAATAATAGTTTATCTCCAAAAGAGATCATTAGATCAGAATTATGATATGATGGTTGATTCCAAAAAATGGTATTTACATTAGGTATGATATAAATTGGTTTGGCATCATATGTTAAGATGAGTAAACCATTGTAGAGCATGTTAAGTGGATTAAATTATTAATTTACTTAATTAATTCATTTAATGACCCAAAACCAATTTACCTATATAAATATCATATTGTGTAAACTTTTTATGGTTATACACAAAACCCTAGGATATTTGTGATATGGTTTCATAATTATTCATTGGTGGATCAATTTTGGATGATAACAACTGATCAGATCGAGGTGAATCATCAAGAAGCGAATGTAGTAAATCATCTCCATAATTGATGAATTCAGTTTTAACCAATTATAAATCCAATATGGAGGTATGGATCATAAATTTCAGTTTCCTCCCTCGAGTAAAATATTTAGAGTGTTCTTATCTTCTTTTATTTGATCTGTGATTATTTTAATCCTTCACACGATCCCATACATAAATTAATTAATTTATTATATTTATTATTTATTATTATATGTTTCACATCCTAAATATTCCTAATCTATAATCATTGGACAATAATGTTTTTACTACTATTTATGGAATATTATTTTTGTTCCCTTCTCCCAGTTGTTCCTGGCATTCTTCACCGTTAGGAAATGGGGCCATAGTTCTTTGTTATAGGGAATGTCTGAGTGTGATCAGACCCAAGATTCATAGTGGATGTGCACACAATGACCAGATTAGTGATTTATAGATGCATTATGATGGAATGTTGGTGATACTCTATGGATATACGATCTAGAGTGTTGATAAGATACATAAGGTTGATTGGAACACCAAGAGAAACTTTTTGCAATTAGATTGTTTCTTATTTACATACACCAAAGGTACAAAATTGACTAGCATAGATGATTTATGCCCATTTCATTTGGTCAAATGGTGGATTTGGAGGTGGGAGTGGATGATCTCAAAAACACATAAAGAAACCGGAGTTTTTTCCCAAAACAACAACATTGCCTATAGTCTTATCAACAAACGCTATGTAGCCCCACTCAAATGTGGCTTCTAGGGTTTTTGGGAAGATAAATATTACACATATTGTAGCTGGGAGACATATTATGTGAACCTCCCAGGGTAGTTAGGTTACACGCCACTAGAAAATGCACATGAACCCATGAGGTAGGATATTCCATTTACTCTAGGAGTACACAGGAATGGTCCGGTACCTGGGCATAAAAAAGTACATGGCCTAGTATATGGGCATGGACTAAAGGATTTAGGAACATCTTGGCAAACACAGATTAGTCCCAAGTATTTGAGACATTCCATGTATCACCCTTACATGTCATGTAGTACTAGATGACCAGTGAGCTATGTGATTGCGAGGACATATCTAGAAGGATAGGTGTGGTCACATACTATGGGACCCCAATTTCTTGCGATGCACCATTCTTGAGAACATATACCCTTTGTATCACCTTTATTTTGACTCAGATTTTGGCCTGTGAGCAAACTGTCATGGTTGTTTTTTACATAGAACACAATGGTGTCCTTTATAGTTACTTTTGAGATATTATGTGAGATGTTACAAGGGTTATGATTCTTTTGAAGATGATCAATGATGGGAGAAATTGAGGAGGATCATAAAATAGTAGTAAGGGTTAAACCCCCCCCCCCCCCATTGTACCAACCTACTAAGTGGAATCCCCTCATAGAATAGGGTGTGGGTCCTCTATATTCTAATTTTCATCCCCCTAATGGACATGGGTGCGGGTCCTCTACCTACTAAGTGGAATCCTTATTTAAGAATAGGGATTGTTTCCTCTACCTACTAAGTGGAATCCCCCTAATGTACTAGGTCATGTGTCCTCTATGTACTAAGTGGAATCCCTCTTATAGAGTAAGGTGTGGGACCTCTACAAACTTAGTGTAATCCTCCTAATGGATTACAATGTGGGTCATCTACCTAATAAGTAGAATCCCACTTATGGTCTTGGGTTTGGGTCCTCTACCTGTTAATTTTAATACACTAATAGACTACAAAATGTTTCCTCTACCTACTATGTGGCATCCCCTTGATAGACTAGGGAGTGGGTCCTCTGCCTACTAAGTGAAAACCCACTAATGATCTTGGGATTGAGTCCCCTTCCTACCCAGTGGAATCCTACTGATAGACTAGAGAGTTGGTCCTTTACCTACAAATTATCATCCCCATGAAATCAATGGAATAGGTTCTCTACCTATTGAGTGGAATATACATAATAGACTAGGGTGTGTGTCTTCTACCTAGTGAGTGGAATCCCCAGGACAAACTTGGGAATTGGTCCTCTACCTACTGAGTGTAATCCATCTGATAGACTAAGGCATGGGTATTTTACCTACTGAGTGTCATCCCATCGATGGAAAATGACATGGGTCTTTTACTTGTTAATTGGTATCACCCTGATAGACTAGTTTTGTTCCTCTACCTAATGAGTGGAACCCCCCTAAAAGGATAATTTATGGTTCTTACATTTTTTATTGTCGCCCCCTAATAGACTAGGGAGTGGGTCCTCTCTATATCAATTAAGTAATATCCCCATATCTTAAATAGTTATATTTATTATGAATAGAGATTGTTCCCCCTAAATTGTGCATTTTAGTGGAAATGTGTGGGTCCTCCATGTGATTACATCTTTTGAAAAAAACATGAGATACTAAGAATTGATGTTGGACCATTTGAGTTATAGGAAGAATCATTGCCTTGGGATGAGCTGCGATATGAAAATACCCTTCTCTTATATATGGTTTTCTTATATGATAAAATATATATCATTATTTTTGTGGATAGTTTCCCTATTTATTTGGGTTGAGCTAACTACTTCTATCATTTCTCATATTAATCCCTTTCCAATTTTTAGGGTTTCCTACTTTTAATGTATATACTCACCCCATCATGGAAATTTCCCACTTGTGTGGTAACTTTTGAAGATGACGAACATATCAATGGTTGAAATTGAAGAGCGTAGGGATACATGGATTTAATTGACCATGTACGGTTATCAGGGCTTGGAGACCTAGAGTTGAGATCCCCCAGCATTTCATTTCTTATTTTTGTCAGTTTGGTACATCTTTCATGGGTGGGTGCGTACTTTTTCCTTTACTTTTTAGATGATGATGTCATGCTCATTTTTATTTCCTAAATTTTATTACATATGTTGTTTTACTTAGATTTAATTTTCTTTAATCATTATTCTTCTTCACCTCTTCATGGATATGGTTGGGTGTTTTTGTACAAGTACTTTATGAAAATTACTCAAATTATACTTATTCATTTTCAATGATTCTCTGAATCCCCTATAATATGGTGGTGGGATTGGGGTTGTAGTGGCCCAAACCTTCTTCTGCTTGGCAGGCCCTAACGGGTCATGTAATTACCGGTTGTTATAAAAGGAAAGTTCAACCTTTTTATATTGTTTGGGGCTTTTTAACATTATGTTTTTTGGTTAGGAATTTAGGGAAATAGTTTCAAAGATCCTTCAGTGTGGATTTTTGGCGAGGGAGTCTAGTGTTGGTGTGGCGGCTAGAGTATCCATTCACCTGGACTGTGACTATATACTTTTTGAATCATTATACTAAGACATTGGTTGCATGGAACATTGGTACATGCATTATATAGGCTCGATTCCATTTATTGTCTTTCATGAGTCATCTCCCCATATATATATATATATATTCTCTTTTCACTGTGGTATATCTAGTCTGTTGTGGGATGTTTCCATGATGGAATCAAGTGACAATTCCATAGTAGAGTTGAGAGTATGAGTCAATTAATGATGAGGCCTCCCTAAAGGGGGTTATTCATGATGCAATCATTTTCCAGGATGGTTAGTAGGTGGCTCTTTATTCTATTTTATAGTTCGTATACACAACTTTTGGGGTTTAAGTGGATGTTTTATGGAATACTGAGTTATGGATAACTCATTTGGTGTTATATGATGAATTTTAGGGTTATATTTCATATCATGAGCTTCCAAGGTTGCATCACCTAGGATGAAGGGTTAGAAGGACCCACCAACATTAGGCGTACACCATAAGTGTCAAAACAGGATGTTTCCAAGGAGTCTTAAAGGGAATCTCAATTCCCCAAGGATGAGAAATTTATATTCTCATAAAGTGGTTTTCCATCTAACACAATATTATCCTAGTTATTCTGTTTTCATCAAAGATACAGTCAATCGACCACCAAGTCAGAGGTGGGGGCTAGAGAAAGGAGGTGTCCAAGGTGGAAGATGTGATAATGGAACTGAGGAAGTAGGAGGTGGTGGTTGGTTCTTTGGTTTGATGATACCACCTATACCCCATGTGGACTACACTAGGATCAAGAATCCGGTGGTTATTATCATGGATTACCATAGACACCATAGTTACCTTACCTAGAGGCTCCAAGATTGTTTTATGGTATGATAATTATTCCAATTACTTTTTTTGTAGTACTGTTAGAAATAGGTATGGGTCACTATTTTTCTTCCTTTGTTTGAGTATTATCTTGGGAAGTGTGGGGTATTCATAGTTAACTATTTTGGTTATGTTTGGAATGAATTTGGACTTAAAAATAATAAGGAAAATTCCCCCAAAAAATATGTGTTCTTGCGATGTGATCCAAAACTATGTGGTTGAGTCATTACTACCCAAAGAGGATAGTGTCAAGGTGTGGTGGATGAGTTTCTATGATTATTATGTTTTAGTTTTCTTATTATGATAAGGTGTTGGAGAATTAGGTGTGGTGGATGAGTTCCTCTAACTATTGTGTAAGAGTTTCTTTGTTTTTCTAAGGTATTGGATAAAGCCATGGATATAGTAAACATATTGGAAAGGGAAATGATGAGTTAAGAATAGTAGGATCTCATTGAGGCTTCATGTGTGGTTCAAGGTATGAATTATGTCTTAACTTCCCTAGTTTATGCTTTCGAACTAATTAATGAGGGACTTATCCCTAAGAATATCCCTTATTTGAGAACTGTTGATACTAGTGGAGCCTTTTTTTCTTGACCCTTATGTTTGAGTATCCTATAGATAGGATGAGTGATTAAAAGCTTCTAATGATAGTGCGACCTTAATCAAGGAGGATAGAGATAGAGAGTCTCATCTAAAATCCCTTCATAGTAGCAATGAGACACTATAATGTTTTCCTTAGAAAGGATTTGTTTCCTGCCATCAATGCTTAGTTTTTTCCACCAGTGAGTGTGGTGGTGTTTTCAGCTCTTTGGGATGGAGTATTCCTTTTTTTAATAAGGGGTGATCACAGGTAGATAAGGACATGCCTATTTTTAGGAATTTATAAGAATCTTCTTAGAAACTATTTAGTAATACATTTGGATCAATTGATTCTATGATATTTTCTTTATATAGTTTTAGTGGAGTATAAGTATGTATTTCTTAGGTATGATCTAGGTTTATCCCCATACCAATAGTTAGGCTACTATAAGGACGAGAACCAGGGATCCCCCTTAATTTTTATGAAATCATATCATATGTCACCTGTTGAACTTCATAAGATGAACATGTATTCAAAATATTTCAATGATGGGGGGGGGTTAAGACATAATGTGTTAACATCGATATCCTAGGGTTGTTCACATGGGAGGCAAATAGGTTCTTACGTTTAGTTTTAGATTGGGGACATTTGAGACTTGTGACGCATGGAAAAGTATCATACATCATCATCGAGTTCTTTAACCAGTGGTTTGGGTCAAAGTGGTTCTCTAAAATTTCCTCAGGTTGGTTATCACCAACCATGGTTTTGGAGCATGATATACCAAAATAGGATTTTCAAAGCCACTAAGGATATTTTATATTTGTCGTGATACCCATTGATGAGTTGTACACCATAGAAAAATGTGATTATTATATAATGTATCCTTAAACCATATTTGATCGGTTTATGGTATCTTCTTCGATGACATCCATGTATGCTCGATTTCCGAGTCGGAGCATGTGAGACACCTGAGGATTGTACAATTTACCTCGAGTAAATATTTTTCCTCATTATCTTATTCATAGATCATGGGAGGTATAAATTAGATATATTTATGGTGAGATTTTGTGTGACCATATATCAACTAGATATGTTCCTAATGGATTTTTTTTCAAATCTGGTAATCTCGTTATCCTTATTTGAGGATGGACAGTGACACTAGTCACACTACAAAAGGAGGTTCTGAGGATGTTGTTTTCCCATAGAAGTACATCAGGTGTAGGTGGGGATATATCGGGAGTGGTAAATGTTTATTCAATGAAAATTATAGATAATCATTGATCATAATCCATCAATAGTGTATTCTTATCGATGAACAATAATCATAAATAACAAAAAAAGTAACTTAAAATATTGTTATTATTTTATTTATAATCAAACATATAAATTAAAATTTCAATTTTAATTATTATATTATAAAAAATATACTAAAGGGTTTCTTTATCCAACCATAGGTTACCATAGTATACTTCTATTAAAAATCCATAAAATTTCTTATCCTTGACCAATATGTAAATTAATGAATAATGATCATCAACACAATTTACAGAAATCCTAGTGTATGATGATCCCAAGGATTAAATCCATTTTATATTATAATTAATTTAATAACCACATCATGATAAATAAAACATTATTGAAATTTCAATTTAATCTCAGTTTTTTAAGATAGTGTTTTTTTTCAAAAAGAACATAGAAAATATTAAATTAATTAATTAATTGATTTAATACATTATTCAAAAAACACTACTTCATTGATTTATATAAATTTTACAACCAACGAAAACGACGACATTTTAATAATAATTAAATGATTGAATTAATTTTACAAGTTTGATTAAAATGTAAAATTACTATTTTTTAATGAGATAAATTACTAAAATTTCCCTGAAAATTGAAAAACACCAAACCTTTAAATTTTTTGACCTATATAATAGTTATAAATTATCAAAAAAAATTCCTCAAAAATCCAAAAATCACATATATATAAAAATATTAAATTAAAGAAAACCTTAGAATCCATCACATGACCTTATATATAAGAAAAATATTTAAAACATATTAGGTTATGATTCAATGAAGACAACTCCCAAATATCGGATTCAATCCACAACCTCTATTGTATTTAATTATATATAAAATTTACATTGAAATAAAATTTAATGAAGATGAAGTGGAAAATAATTAAAATATTTCATGTTATTTCATTATCATTTTATATGAAATATCCTTGTGTTTTCATCTATAACTCTATCACACTTGAATATGAATAAGTATCCACCTCTTATAGGACTTATGGGTTATGGATCCATAAATATTCAACATCAAATATTATTTGGATGATCCTAAATTCTTAAATGTTTCTACCTAAATGACACATCCTATATTAATCTAATTCTTTCCATGACATAACATGAAAATGGTAAGGAAAATAACATAATAACTAACACTTGTAATATATCATGGATATCACAAGATAAGATACAAATTCCATGTGATAATACATCTATCATCCCTATCCTAGATTGTTAATGTTATAATCTAAACTATCATTACCCCCAAATAAGGGTTAAATTATGGTGTAATTGAATTTATAATTTTCATGAGTTACTTAAGATATTTTCTTCATGTTGGAAAAGACACCTTGATTATTTTTTGTAACCATGGTCAAAATGAAATATGATAAAGAGGATGGGCACACAGATTTTAATTGGTTCAACCTTAATGGGTTACATCTAACGAGAACATATCAACAATGTTTTCATATTCCAATTAATAATTAATTCCACAGTATGTGATTACTAAATTATGGAAAAGATCATTATTTATCCATGGTCTATGTCCTATTCCTATAATCTATTCACAATTTTAAAAGAGAGTTTAAAATATATGGTTGACATGAATGTCTTACTCACAAGATAATAATCATTTAATAATAAGAAACTAACCAATAATGTGTGTTCTCCATGACACAAGCTTCATTAGTTCCATATCGGATTGGAATTAAGAGAAACATTGTCTTCCAAGCCTGGTATTTTATGATAATTTGTTATATAATAACTAAATTTTTATATCTCACATATTAAGTAATATTCATTACTAATTATCTATATTCAAATATTCATGATTCCTCCTTATTTTCTTTTTTTGTGTTACTTTCTATTATCTTTTTTATACTTTTTAATTCTACACAATATCCACTAATATCATCTTTGAATTATAAATTTTAAATTAAAAATTTAAACATCAATCAACCACCAAATTATCCTACATTAATTCAATCCTTTATATTATCTTCTATCAAAATATCAACCATTAAATTCGAATGGGTAGTTATTGAATTATATAATTATTAAATAACCTTATATAGATATTTAAGTCATCATTGTTGTTAAAAATATTGAATTAGTATAACTTATAGAATAAGAAAACACTTCATATTGTAACCAGTTGAATCATTATGAGTTTTTTTTTCAAATGCCATAAATTTAATGAAATGACATGAATATTCACAGTGCATACCTAAATATTATAGTGAAACAACATAATTCATAAAAAATATCCCTATGGATTTTTCATAAGAGGCGATCTTGGAACAGTATTTTCATACATATAACCCATTATAGTTCTCAATGATGAATCATAATGAATAAAATAGATATCCAGATTCATTGGAATATTTATTTTAATCCTTTTTTATGAATAATATTTCTCTCACAAAATGTTTATCTCTTTTAAAATATTCATTTCCACACATCCGAAATGTCCTAAGGTGAATGGATCCTACATTTATCATACATTAGGTAGGTTTCTATAATTATGGTGCGACCCTTGAGCTTTTAGTGTGTCATTTTATGCTCATCCAGAATTTTAACAAAATATCTCCACCTTCTAATACATAATACCAATCATATCAAACAAAATGTAATTTATTCCAAATTATTCTGAATTGAAAAATATCCAACATTGAAAACATTTGGTTTAAATATTTAAGGATTACACAACCCCAATGAAAACTTACCTTCCTTATAAAACCCATTATCTAAACTTGGAGTTAAAAAAAGAATAATGATTTAACATTACAATACATGGAACATGGCATCATGTTAGTCTCAAGAAGCATCACCAAGAAGGGTGTGGACACTCAAAAGGAAAAGAAACAGGGTGAACACGTTGCTTCTAAAGAACCAGAGAAACGTCTTGAGCTCATTCTTCACTTAAATGATGAAATGCAGGTTGAGGCCATGGAGCTTAAGGCTTCAGAGAAGGAGAAGGAGAAAATATTAGAGAGGGAACTTTACATTAATGCCAATAAAGTTCAAACGACTTGGATCAACAAACAAGACTGGATCTTAGCTCATGGGTTCAATGAAAAGAAGATCAATGCGGAGGAATACATACAATCATGGGACAAGCTCGCCACTCATTTTGAGGATCATATCAGATATGATCTAGATCTAGAGGTTCGTGATTTTCAATGGGTCTTATATCGAGTAAGTAATTCCTCCAATTTTAGCCTCATTTTCAATGACTATGTGACCTCCCTTTGTGTTTAACTAATTTCGGCCTGAACATGTTTGTTTTCCCACTTGGACTTCGTTATGGTTTGAATTTTGTTAGGGTTCACACTTTTCCCTTAAAAGATTTTTTAGAAAATACAAAATATGGATTGTATTGGAAAGGAAATTCCATTAATGTGATGAAAGAAATTATCATATAAATTTATAAGGAAACCAATGAACATAGAATAATTTTTAAGAAGTTATTTTAATTCATCTTACCTATATTCACGTAAGAAAGCTTCATAGAATATATTTATTTTGTATTATTTTTATTAATGAACTAAAATAGAAATACTCACTTTCATTGCTTCACCACAATGTCTTCACCTCATTGTAAACAACTACTCAATGCAGGGATTATCAATCAGTCTAGTAATATAATACCTTTAAATCTAAAATACTAAGAGTACATTTAGCATTTTACCAATTAAAAATTTCATTTCTAATACTTTTGTTATAATTTCAGTACACATGAGGGAAAAATAAATTATTGATGTGAAATAGGTTAGATACTCCCTACATTATAATTAGATTATAATCGTCATTCGATCCTATGAAATCATATTATGATACCCATATTTTTTGAGATATCAATTTAGATAATTACATCTTAATTTCATATCATTTCATAAACCTCATCATTAATATATCAAAATTAGGTCTCCATAATATGACTAAGTAAGAAAGACTTTTATCATTATCACTATAAGAAATTAATTTTATCGCATATATTATGTTAAAAATATTTATCATTTTCAAATTTCTTATGTTACTTAGATACCAACACTCATAATTCTATCAATAACCTTCCATGATCTATGAAATCAATTAAAATCAATGAGTTTGGAATTTTCCAAAAACATTTTTATAAATCTACTCTACATTATAGTATCAATCATTCTAATATCACAACAAAAACATTAATTCCAATAGATACATTAATTTACACACAATCTCTAATAAAAAATAATATAACACCATTAAAATTCTTCATAAATTAATTTACCAAATGAATTTAATGTTTATTTTATAATCTTTATCATTTCTCTCATTGATGTATCTATAAAGAAAATGTATAAAATTATAAAATATATCATCACCTTCATGCTAAAAATTTATGACACAATATATTTATTATTTTTTCCTATTGGGGAATCATATCACTATAACTCAATTCCTATAAGTTTATGTTCACACTGATGTGCTCAAACTATTTTTCTCACACCCTAGAAAAAAATACCCGACTGATGAAGTTGTTATTCCAGAACATATAAGAAGAAAAAAGAAGGGTGAATTTTAAATCTTAAAGTACAATGTATTGTATATATAAATTAGATACAATACTATATGATTAATTTTTTGGATATAAATATACATAGAATAAAATAATGAGAGTATAAATATGTGTACATAAAAGTAGTATAACCATGAAAACATTGGAGACAAATGATAATTTTTAGAGGTCTAGGATAACAAATCTTGCTCCACTCTTCACACTCCCTGACATAGAGATGTTTAGATATCCGATATAGATCTAAATTTTTAAAAGAGTTACAACCATTAATGTAAATCTACATTAATTAATTAGAGGTACAACCCAAAAAAATCATTTAAATAGTAATAATAAACCATTTACGCATTTTTTGTTTACATGAAAAGCATAAAAACACATTTTATTTTATCTATGATGAGACACGAACACTTTTCATTCCTTTATTATCGGGTAAGAATAACAATTTCTATATTTTGATTAGTGGAACAAATATTTAGAGTGTTTATTATATCCGGATATAAACAATTATATTACATAAAAAATAAACATAATGAAAGAACATGAAATGAAATAAACGTGAGTAAGTTTGTATAGATAATGGATTAAAAGGGGAAAGTTATGCCTATAATGTTGTCCTTATAACTATATGGTATACTGGAAACAAAAAAAATGTTCTTTTTAAAATTAAAACAAAAAATATATGGATGATAATATTTTACCTACAGTCTTCTTAGAATTTAATATCTCATTATCTTAAATTAAAATTTATCTAATGATCAAATCCACTCCAATGAATGTTACTCGATAATATAGTATTTATGTGGTTTTCTTACTCTATTAATAAAAAGTAACACTTTCAATAATTTTTTATACTCCCCTTTGACAATATTTATGCCTTCACCATACTGTTCATGTTATTATTTCATATAGGGAGGACATTATGACACTATTTAAATCCATTTGTTTGAAAAATATTGTGTGCTTCATATTTTCATAAATTATATCCTCATAAAATGATAATTGTATCATTTTGTATCATCATTATGTATAATATATTGCTAGATTTATTTGCTGGTTTAGATATCATTATTTTCAAGAGGTAAATTTGTGACACTATCCTTGCAAATGATAAAATAGTAAGAATGTTATATCATGAATGTTGATTTCTGCCAAATGAGAATTGGATAATTCACAAAAGAATACATACTTGGATATGGGTATTATTTTTCCCACAAGGACAATGCAAGGAGAAGGTGGATGAATCTTTTGGACCATGCAAGCCTCGAATAGACACGTGACTGCATAACTGTTATAATATAACACGAAGGATCCATGTGTAGAACATGGCCTATAGTGAATGTAACACCCGAGAATTTTATGTGAAATATTTTGTTTTTATGTTATATAAATCATCAAAGGAATATTTCACTACACAAAACACTAGCTTGGCCTTGTTTACACGCAACCACAGCCTTCCTCGATAGCTTGTGTCGTACGCAATACCGAGTTTCACTAAACAATCATATGCTATTAAAATATTATTAAAACTAGCCGTTATGAATAGTAATAACTACGTTTTGAAATTTTATAAAATTTATTTTTTAAAATGGACTTCATTTTTGGATTCGGAATATCGAAGTTAGCCTAGGGTGAAATTTTTGTATTTTTCTAAAAACATTCAATTTTTGATGAATAGTGAAACCACTAAGTGGTAGTTAAAAAACTGAATTTTTCATAAAACATAATTTTACCGCTTCTGTGAGTGGAATTTCGAAAATCAGAGAGATACGGTAGATGTTAGTAAGTAAAATGTGGTTCAATGAGATGAAAATAATTTTTTGGTGAATAGTAACATTTTACTTTTTTTACCATGGTTAAAAGTAAATAGGGTAATTAAGGGTAAAAATGATATTATTATTACCCTAACACATGTCTTAATTCTATTGGATAAGTGTAATTCGACCAAAAACAACCTTAGGAATAAAATATGACCATTTAGTCCCACATGGATTAGATTAGGACATTTATTATTAATTTATTTAAAGAAGGGTTAAAATCGTTAAAAATCAAAGTTTAATAAGTAAATCATTTTTATTATGGGGATATACATAAGATAAATTCGACTATAAATATTTCTTATAAAGCTAAAAGGATTTCCTACATAATGGTATTTTATTTGTAATTTTTAGACATTAAATAATTTAATTTATTTATGACAAAATGATGATGCAGTAATTATCTTATTAATGAAATATTGACATAATTGATGTTATAAATACCCAAATAAATGTAATTTGAGGCTTTTTATGAATTAAACTATTTTTATAGGTTAAAATGGCATGTTAGTATTTATTTACGCAACTTGTTTCGAACTAATCATTCTGTTATGATTTTTACAAAAATCAATTACTAAATAGTGTCAAAATTTCAAAAATAGTTTTTAAAACAAATATTATATTATTAATTGTTATTTTATTCTTAAAAATCTAAGGTTCGGCCTAATGACTTATATAAGGTTATATATTTTAATAATAAACAACTTGGGGTTCGTTTGGCTTGATATAGTAAGTTTATTAACCTTATAGTGCAAGAAAAGAAGAAGACACGGTAAAAGTTAAATTATCTAACTTAATGTTAAATCTAAATGATAAGGTTAAAATTGATACCTAAACTTGTCAAAATTCTATTGGATGAGATTATTTCGACCTATAATCACCTTAGCTTCGAAATAAATCAATTTGGAGCTATTAAAAACCGAATTTGACTTTATAATAAAATAATATTTTTAGTTATTCCAAAGGTGCCCCTCTCCTCCCTTATAAAAGGGCACCTCCCCCCCCCCCCCTCTTCCTCACACCACTTTGAGCCTTCAAGCTTGGACAACCCCTGCAAATTTCTCCTCTCCAATTCTCTAGAAACATCCTATAGGTTCTTTTCTTCTTCAATGACCTATTTTAGTGCCCTAAAAGGTGGTCTCAAAGAAGCACTTCAAAGAAGAGGTAATGTCTGTTACCGATTCTTTCATCTTTATTTCTTCTTCCACTTATTCTTATTTGGTTTTTTCATTATGAAGTAATAACATCAGTATCACTCATATAATGATATTTTATTATAAGTATGAAGCAACCATATTTCACCATCTATCCATCATACGGAAAAAGAAATCACCGCGCGTGCGTACGTACGGAATACCGTCTCCACACCGTGGTGTAATCTATTTTCCACCACCACATTACTTTAATGGGTATAATGGTGTAAATAATGACTATATATGACAATTATAAAGTGATATTGATTCTAAAATAGTATACATACACTCCAATACAATTCCACGATCATAGGAATGATATAATCACTCGTGCGTACGTACGGAATACCGTCTCCACGATGTGATGCGACTCGTTCTACATGATATTCATTTCATAATGATTATATAAACGAATTGAATGAATTAATATGATATATATTACAATAATAACATTATTTAAATTAGGTATCTATAACCTAAAGATAAGAATAATAATTTATTCGACAAAACACGCATAAGAACAAAAAGTAATAAACACCCAAATAACAAGTAGTAATGAAATATTACTAATAAGAAGCTAAGAATATGACCATATATGATATCATAACAATAATTATGATTCTGGAATAAGTCAATAACATTATTTAAATCATTATACAGGAGGTTTAGACACTTACAAAACAAATCAGACCTAAGGTAAGGGAAAATATCACAATCTCATTTTATCCGAGATTGTTTATACTTTGGTATTTACTGGGGTGTATTTTATCATCCACATCCATGTTTCCTAAATATGTAATATTTATATCCTTATAAAATAGTTTATATCCAATCTTACCCTTCGGTGAGTTTTTAGTAAAAGATATGAAAGGAATCTTTTGTCATTTTTCGTACGAGGTACTTTTTGACTTTTCCGACAAAAGTACGGGAAGAATGTTTTTTTAACTTATACGGTATGAATGGATTTTAAAAAAAATATTTCCAAGAATCTTCCTTTACACGTTTTCAAGTTTATTTTTAATCAACTTATTTTAGTTTAAAATTGTATTACATGTTAAGAAAGGAAAAATGTTTTTGAAGTAAAAAAATGATATTTTCCTCAAGAATAGAGTTTAAGAGTTTTATCAAAATCATTTTCCATCTAAGATAATAAAGGGTTCTGTCTCTATCTCTATTACTACATTGATTTGATTATATTTTGATGGAAATATTTTTATGAATTCCTTTCTCTTATATGAATTGTTTTATTATGTCCCGATGTTTAAGATTCCCATTTTTATTACATGGGTTATGCAATGATGTATGATTTATGATTTTGTGGCACACATAAGAATGGTATCATTATGAGATGGGTGGGACCTATATCTCCCTCCAATACATTGGGTAAAGATTTTATATCTCATAATATAGACATGGTTGGAACGGTAGGTTATACCGGTTCAGTGAAACAGGACTGAAATGAGGAGTGAACACGGTTCAGAAATGGACTTTGTCCACTAAGATAGTCTTGGCAATGAGTCTTGACTAATAAGAAAGGATTATCTATGATTATGTGTTTATGCCACAAATTTTCATGTTTTATGTTATGATTATTGAGATTCCATTTCACTACTATGATTTATCCCATGTTATGAAATTATGCTCTCTTTTGCAGGATAAGATTTCCAAAAGTTATGTTCTTATGAATATAATGTGATTGATATTTCTTTTGTTTACCCTTACTGAGAATTTGAGCTCACCCTTTTGTATGTTTTCTTTCCCCAGGTCAGGAAGAAGGTTATTAAGTAAGATATGCCAAAAGGGACTATAGATATGATGAAATAAATGGGAGACAGTGTAGACGCTTTATGAACCAGTTGTTTATGTTTCCCAGTTTCTAAAGACACTATACCTATACGGTCCTTTCGTGGTTTTGTTATATGTTGTAATCATTATGCTTCAATTTTGAAGTATTAAAAATGTATGTAAAGTATGGGTCGTTATAGTTGGTATCCGAGGAAAGGTATAGTCAACCTTCGGAAACTAGGATGTGAAAGCCTTAGTAAGAACCCTAAGGATAAGTCTAAGCATAGAACACAATCTTAGTGTTTTAGAAATGGCCATGAATAACCTAGGATACGACCTTAAGTGTGAAATTTTATTCTTGATTTTGTGGTTTTCCTATTATAATTAGTGTTTCTCACACTATTCTTCTTGGTTTTAGTCAATGGCTGGAACCCGAAGGAATCGTGTTAATGTGGAATGCGACGGGCAATGCAATGATTGTCCCCCTGAGCAACCAAACGTTATGGGAGCTGGAATGAAAAATCTTGTAGCCATGCTCACACAACTTTCTCAAGCTATGAATCATGTAGGACTTCCAAACGGGCAATGGAAGGAGAAAAATTCTATTGAATCCTTCACGAGACAGCGTCCACCATCATCCAGTGGTTCTAATGATCTATTAGTTGCTGAAAAATGGATTAGTACTGCTGAAAAGATATTTTCAGTTCTTCAATGTTCTGAGCATGATAAAGTCATCTTAGCAGTGTATCGTTTGGAAGGTGATGCTGATCAATGGTGGAATCTTATTAATAATACAAGGCAAAGGGATGAAATTGAGTCCATGGAATGGGACGAGTTCAAGAACTTATTTTTCAATAAGTACATCCCTCGTATTCTCTGAACAAAGATGGAGATAGAGTTTCTTGAACTGAAGCAAAAGGATGATGAATCTGTTGTTACCTATGAAGCAAATTTTACAAGACTTGCAAGGTATGCTTCTGGTATTATTATCCAACCTGAGAGTAAGATCAATCGATTCTTTAGTGGCTTAAAACCAAGTCTTCGAAGGGCCTTAGCCAAAAGGGACTTCAATAGCTACGAAGAAATTGTTCGTTGTGCTCTCAAATTTGAGATGGATATTGGAGTAACCCATCAGTCATATGGGTTTGATAAGAAGAGGAAAATGGAATTCAAAGGAAAATCTAAAGAGCACACTGAAAAGAAGATGATCTTTCCCTTATGCTCAAAGTGTGGAAAGAAACATAGAGGGAGTTTTCTTAAAGGGAAAAGTAAATGTTTCAAGTGTGTAAAGGAAGTTCATCGGGCATTTGAATGCCGCGATGATGGGAGGAAGATGTCTAATGATGCAAAAAAAGGAAGTGATACACAGAATGAACCTACTACACTTCAATGGTTTATGTGCAAGGAGATGGAAAATTATGCCAATAAATGCCCTAATCCAAGGGTTGATGATGATGGTCGACGTAAACAAACTCTTAAGGCTAAAGAAAAAGGAAAGTCACATTCAATTTCTATCATCGATGTGGAGTACAATAGCGATGTGGTGAAAGGTGCACTTACCATCCACTCTAAAGTAGAAAATGTTTTATTTGATTCTGGATCCACCCACTCATTTATTTCTGAAGAATTTTCTAAGGGTATCACCGTATTACCTCAACAATTAGATGTTGAGTTAGCTGTGACAACACCTAACGGCACAACAGTCACATCAAAAGTTTATAATTCTTCTCCGATCGAAGTTTGTGGGAAAGTGCTTCCTACAAATCTTGTGATCGTTCCTATAGTGGAATTTTATGTGATTCTTGGCATGGATTGGCTTTCTTTATATGGAGCTCATGTCAATTTCCAAAGAAGGGAAGTCACATTTAATATTCCAGATCAATCTATGATCGTCTATCAATGCAAGGATGAACATAACCTTCCAGTGGAAATTCCTTCTACCTTATGGGTCTTGATTCCACTAAATGAAGGTTATTTATCTCAAATGGTTGGTGAGAAACTCAAGATTAAGAATATGCCCATTGTACGGGAGTTTGATGATGTATTTCCGGAGGAATTACCGGGTCTTCCACCAAATCGTGAAGTTGAGTTTTCAATAGAACTCGTACCGGGTGCTTTCCCTATTTCAAAAACAACTTATAGAATGGCCCCAATTGAGTTGCAGGAATTGAAGAAGCAGCTCCAAGAGAATCTTGATAAGGGATTCATATGACCTAGTGCGTCACCTTGGGGAGCACCTATTCAATTTGTTAAGAAGAAAGATTGATCAATGAGACTCTTCATTGATTATCGAGAACTTAACAAGATCACTATCAAAAACAAATATCCTCTCCCATGCATTGATGACGTATTTGACCAACTACGCGGAGCTCAATACTTTTCCAAGATTGATCTTCATTCAGGGTATCATCAATTAAGGGTCAAAAGGGAGGATATACCAAAGACAACTTTTTGTACAAGGTATGGAAACTATGAATTTATAGTGATGCCATTTGGTCTTACTAATGCCCCTGCTATCTTCATGGATCTGATGAATAGAGTCTTTAGAGACTATCTTGATCAGTTTGTGGTAGTCTTTATAGAGGATATTATTGTCTATTCAAAGTGCAAGGAAGAACATGAATATCACTTGAGAATTATATTGAAGACCCTGAGAAAGGATAATATTTATGCCAAATTTACCAAGTGTGAATTTTGGATTAAAAATTTTTCATTTTTGGGTCACATAATCTCAAAAGAAGGGATATCTGTGGATCAAGCAAAAATAGAGGTTATCAAAAGATGGTCGAGACCAAGAACAGCAACAGAGATCCGAAGTTTTCTTGGTTTGGCTAGATATTATTGACGTTTTTTGAAAGATTTTTCATGATTATCTAATCCACTCACCAAGTTGACTCGGAAAGGAGTTAAGTTTGTTTGGACAGAATAATGTGAAGACAATTTCAAGGAGTTAAAAGGAAGGTTATACAGTGCACCTGTGCTCACACTACCTTATAGTGGAGAAAGGTTTGTGATCTATAGTGATGCATCCAAGAAGGGATTGGGGTGTTTTATTATGCAAAATGATATGGTGATAGCTTATGCCTCATGACAGTTGAAAATCCATGAGAAAAATTACCCAACACATGATTTGGAGTTAGCTGCGGTAATCTTTGAATTAAAGATTTGGAGGCATTATCTTTATGGAGAAAGGTGTGACATTTATACTGATCATAAAAGTTTAAAGTATATTTTCACACAAAAGGAGCTAAATATGCGTCAAAGAAGATGGTTGGAGCTGATTAAGGATTATGACTGCTCAATCCATTACCACCCTGGGAAAGCAAACAAGGTGGAAGATGCATTAATTCGACAAGACCATGCCAGTTTATCCATGACGAGGATCACAAAAGATCCAATATTTATGGATTTACAGAGGATGGATCTTAGAATTATAATGGAAGGGGAAAAATATTATCTTTCTCAAAGGAATGTTCAACCATCTATACATGTGAAGATTAAATAGGCATAGAAAGAAGATGTTGAGGTACAAAAGAAGGTGAGAAATGTTCCTGAATTCAACCTTGATTGTGATGGGATAATAAAGTTCAGGAATCGGGTTTGTGTTCCTCCCATATCGGAATTAAAGAAGGAGCAACTGGATGAGGCTCATAGTTCTTAATTCTCTATTCATCCTGGAAGCACGAAGATGTATAGGGACCTGAAAGAGTACTTCAGGTGGGATGGCATGAAAAGAGATGTTGCTGAATATGTCTCTCGATGCTTGGTTTGTCAGCAAGTTAAAGCTGAGAGATATAAGTCTAAGGGGATGTTACAACCATTACCCATACCCGAATGGAAATGGGAAAAAATCACTATGGACTTTGTCACAGGACATCCTAAAACATCCAATGGAAATAATGCTATCTGGGTAATAGTTGATCGTCTTACCAAGTATGCACACTTCATTGCTATTAGAGAGGATTTCTCTCTAGATCAGCTTGCCAGGACATATGTAAAGGAAGTGGTAAGATTGCATGGAGTTCCACTTTCTATTATATATGATCGGGATCAGAGATTTACCTCGAAGTTCTGGCGAAGTCTTCAGTATACTCTGGATACAGAGTTGAGTTTCAGCACTGCTTATCATCCTCAGACAAACGGTCAGTCTGAGAGAACAATTCAAACTCTAGAAGATATGTTGAGAGCTTGCTCTATGGATTTCAAAGGTGGTTGGGATCAACACCTACCATTGGTGAAATTTTCTTATAATAATAGCTTTCACTCCAGTATTCAGATGGCTCCTTATGAGGCTCTCTATGAAAAGAAATGCAGGACTCCAACTTGTTGGGATGAAGTTGGGGAAAGAAAGCTATTAGGACCTGATCTCATTGATGAAATGTCAGAAAATGACAGATCTATTCAACAACACATAAGAGCAGCTCAAAGTCAACAGAAAAGTTATTCTGACAACTGAAGAAAATACCTAGAGTTTGAAGTGGGTGATAAAGTGTTCTTACGAATATCTCCCTGGGAGAGAGTCATGAGATTTGGAAAGAAGGGGAAGTTGAGCCCTTGATATATTGGTCCTTTAGAAATACTAGATCGTGTCGGGAAGGTAGCTTACCGATTGGCGCTTCCACCAAATCTCTCTCAAGTACACGATATGTTCCATGTATCTCTCCCGAGAAAGTACATACCTGATCCTTCACATGTACTCAGCTCAGAAGTTGTACCGCTGGAGCAAGATCTTTCTTATGAAGAACAGCCGATAGAGATTCTGGATCGTAGCGAAACATTCCTACGAAACAAGACCACTCTCTTGGTGAAAGTTTTATGGAGGAACCACCAATTAGAAGAAGCTATATGGGAGCTTGAGGATATGATGAGGGAGAGGTATCATCTTCTGTTTGTTACAAAGTGACGAATTTCGAGGGCGAAATTAATTTTAAGGGGGGTAGAATGTAACACCCGAGAATTTTATGTGAAATATTTTGTTTTTATGTTATATAAATCATCAAAGGAATCTTTCACTACACACAACACTAGCTTTGCCTGCTATACATGCAACCGCGACCTTCCTCGATAGCTTGTGTCGTACGCAATACCGAGTTTCACTAAACAATGATATGCTATTAAAATATTATTAAAACTAGCCGTTATGAATAGTAATAACCACTTTTTGAAATTTTATAAATTTTACTTTTCAAAATGGACTTCATTTTTGGATTCGGAATATCGAAATTATCCTAGGGTGAAATTTTGGTATTTTTCTAAAAACATTCAATTTTTGATGAATAGTGAAACCACTAAGTAGTAGTTAAAAAACTGAATTTTTCATAAAACATACTTTTACCCCTTCTGTGAGTGGAATTTAGAAAATCCGAGAGACACGGTTGATGTCAGTGAGTAAAATGTGGTTCAATGAGATGAAAATAATTTTTTGGTGAATAGTAACTTTTTACTTTTTTTACCACGGTTAAAAGTAAATAGGGTAATTAAGGGTAAAAATGATATTATTATTACCATAACACATGTCCTAATTCTATTGGACAAGTGTAATTCGACCATAAACAACCTTAGGAATAACATATGACCATTTAGTCCCACTTGGATTAGATTAGGACATTTATTATTAATTTATTTAAAGAAGGGTTGAAATAGTTAAAAATCAAAGTTTAATAAGTAAATCATTTTTAATATGGGGTTATACATAAGATAAATTCGACTATAAATATTCATTAGAAATCAGAAAATATTTCCTACATAATGGTAATTTATTTTTAATTTTTAGACATTAAATAGTTTAATTTATTTATGACACAATGATGATGCAGTAATTATCTTATTAATGAAATATTGACATAATTGATGTTATAAATACCCAAATAAATGTAATTTGAGACTTTTTATGAATTAAAATAATTTTATAGGTTAATATGACATGTTAGTATTGATTTAAGTAATTTGGTTCGAACTAATCATTCTGTTATGATTTTCAAAAAAATCAATTACTAAATAGTGTCAAAATTGACAAAAATAGTTTTTAAAACAAATATTATATTATTGATTGTTATTTTATTCCTAAAAATACAATTTTCTGCCAAATGACATAGATAAGGTTATATAGTTTAATAATAAACAACTTGGGGTTCGTTTGTCTTGATATAGTAAGTTTATTAACCTTATAGTGCAAGAAAACAAGAAGACACCGTAAAAGTTAAATTATCTATCTTAAAGTTAAATCTAAATGATAAGGTTAAAATTGATACCTAAACTTGCCTAAATTCTATTGGATGAGATTATTTCGACCCCTACCCACCTTTCCTTCGAAATATATCAATTTTGAGCTATTAAAAACCGAATTTGACTTTATAATAAAATAATATTTTTAGTTATTCAAAAGGTGCCCCTCTCCTCCCTTATAAAAGGGCACCTCCTCCCCCTCTTCTTCACACCACTTTGAGCCTTCAAGCTCGGAAAACCCCTGTCAATTTCTCCTCTCCACTTCCCTAGAAACATCCTAGAGGTTCTGGTCTTCTTCAAAGACCTATTTTAGTGCCCTAAAAGGAGGTCTCAAAGAAGCACTTCAAAGAAAAGGTAATGTCTGTTACCGATTCTTTCATTTTTCTTTCTTCTTCCACTTACTCTTATTTGGTTGTATCATTATGAATTAATAACATCAGTATCACCCATATACTGATATGTTATTATATGTATGAAACAGCCCTATTTCACCATCTATCCATCCTACAGAAAAAGAAATCATCGTGCGTGCGTACGTACGGAATACCGTCTCCACGCCGTGGTGTAATCTATTTTCCACCACCACCTTACTTGAATGGGTATAATGGTGTAAATAATCACTATATATGACTATTATAAAGTGATATTGATTCTGAAATAGTATACATACACTCCAATACAATTCCACGATCATAGGAACGATATCATCACTCGTGCGTACGTACGGAATACCGTCTCGACGATGTGATGCGACTCGTTCTACATGATCTTCATTTCATAATGATTATATAAATGAATTTAATGAATTAATATGATATATATTACACTAATACCATTCTGGAAATGAGGTATCTAAAAACTAAAGAGTAGAATAAGAATTTATTCGACAAACACGCATAAGAACAAAAAGTAATAAACACCTGAATAACAAGTAGTAATGAAATATTACTAATAAGAAGCTAAGAATATGACCATATATGATATCATAACAATAAGTATGATTCTGGAATAAGTCAATAACATTATTTAAATCATTATACAGGAGGTTCAGACACTTACGAAGCAAATCGGACCTAAGGTAAGAGAAAATATCACAATCTCATTTTATCCGAGATTGTTTATACTTTGGTATTTACTGGGGTGTATTTTACCATCCACATCCATGTTTCCTCAATATTTAATATTTATATCCTTATACAATAGTTTATATCCAATTTTACCCTTCGGTGAGTTTTTAGTAAAAGATATGAAAGGAATCTTTTGACGTTTTTCGTACGAGGTACTTTTTGACTTTTCCGACAAAAGTACGGGAATAATGTTTTTTTAACTTATACAGAATGAATGGATTTAAAAAAAAATATTTCCAAGAATCGTCCTTTAAAAGTTTTCAAGTTTATTTTTAATCAACTTATTTTAGTTTAAAATTTTATAACATGTTAAGAAAGGAAAAATGTTTTTGAAGTAAAAAAGGATATTTTCCTCAAGAATGGAGTTCAAGAGTTTTATCAAAATCATATTCTATGTAAGATAATAAAGGGTTCTGTCTCTATCCTTATTGTTACATTGATTTGATTATGTTGTGATGGAAATATTTTTTTGAATTCCTTTATCTTATATAAATTGTTTTATGATGTCCTGATGTTTAAGATTCCCATTTTTATTACATGGGTTATGCAATGATGTATGATTTATGATTTTATGGAACACATAAGAATGGAATCATTATGAGATGGGTGGGACCTATATCTCCCTCCAATGCATTGGGTAATTATTTTATATCTCATGAGATAGACATGGCTGGAACGATAGGTTATAGCGGTTCAGTGAAACAGGACTGAAACGAGGAGTGAACTCGGTTCATAAATGGACTTTGTCCACTAAGATAGTATTGGAAATGAGTCTTGACTAATAAGAAATGATTCTCTATTATTATGTGTGTATGACACAAATTTTCATTTTTTATGTTATGATTATTGGGATTCCATTTCACTACTATGATTTATCCCATGTTATGAAATTATTCTCTCTTTTGCAGGTTAAGATTTCCAAAAGTTTTGTTCTTATGAATATGATGTGGTTGATATTTCTTTTTTTTACCCTTACTGAGCATTTGAGCTCACCCTTTTGTATTTTTTCTTTCCCCAGGTCAGGAAGAAGGTTATTATTGAAGATATTCCAAAAGGGACTATAGATATGATGAAATAAATGGGAGACAGTGTAGATGCTTTATGAACGAATTGTTTATGTTTCCCAGTTTCTAAAGACACTATACCTATAAGGTCCTTTCAGGGTTTTGTTATATGTTGTAATAAGTATGCTTCAATTTTGAAGTATTAAAAATGTATGTAAAGTATGGGTCGTTATAGTGAATCCCATAGATCCCGTATTGAAAATTCATTCCTCTCTGGAGAATGAATCTCATACAGCTAGTTGTTTCATAGTGGTGTTAGGATAACCGCCCCTATGACATGATGTATATCAATATGTGAACACCTAAACACCCATCCTAGAAACCTTTGTAAATAGAAGGAAAATATCCGAAAAGTGGAGGCCTCTTCCAGTCCTAAAAATCACGCGATGGGTGATTAATAGAAATATGATTATCCATGAAAAAAATTAGAGTAAATTATCAAAATTCATGAACAACTATAAAAATAATAGGTGGTAGGAGCCTATCACAATCACAAATATCTTGTGACATTCTAAGGACGTTCGTAACATGGCTTCATGAGACTTGTATTTAGGACACCCTAATCTCATGAAAACCCCCCCAAAAAGCCATCATTGCCTCATGAAATGTTCTAGGAATGGAATCAAGAATCTCATTAATTTCTTTCAACATGATCTTTAATCTTGAAAATTCCCTTGGACATGTAAATTTGAAAATATAGAAGTCCTTTGGCATACTCTCATAACTAAAAAAATTCCTCATTAATTATAAATAATAAAATAAATGAGGCTTTGATTGGAGGGACTCATATTCACTAAAAACTAGGTGATTCCATCAGAAACGATCCACGGTAGTGGCTCACGAAGAAGCATTGTGCCAGAACCATTTGTCAACTCCAACATGGATTCACACAATATATGTCATGATAACCAGTGAACAGATGGGGTGGAGAGGCTTATAAATCCCTTACCCAATCATGAAAAATGCCTGAATACCAATCATGACCAACACAACGAACTCTAGAAAATTTTCACTGGAGCTACATCGTGTTTCTCAATGTGGAATATCTTGCAACTCAAAAGTCTTCAATTGGGTAATACACCGAAGAATATCTGAAGAGATCATGCTCCATGCAGAAAAAACCTTGCATGGTCATTTATATATCATCCAAAGGACTTCTAGAATGAATCATGAAGAACATACCACATGTATCCCAGATCATGTGATAATCGAAATAAACTGACACTAAATAAATATAAGGAATTCGCTATATATGTGATAGAAACAAACTAAATGTGGATTAATTAAACCAAAAACATGTTCATTGACCCTCACGCACTTCACGTAAACCATCCAAGACATGTGATAACACCAAGACATGTTTCCCAAATCTCATACTGGTCATTTGGCATGCTATTTGGGTCCTAGAAAGTCCTATGGACATGTCAAAGTAGGCCATGTGGTTCTTTTGAGCATTCCACTTTTTTCACATGAAGACCTCTGGTATTGACAACCAATCCTTACATTGTCCTTTAGATACATCGCCTGACTCATATAACGGTTCCCTCTCATGTTAGTAAAGTCTCTAGGTAGAATGTGGTCATGTCAACTAGCTCTCACAAAACCATCTGGGAAAGTCTACTAACGAACATGGTTCCCTCTAGAAATGTCATCTTGGACATGCGATACCCTCCAAACATGTCATCCATGAAATGCAACACCCTCTAATATATGTCTCACTAGCTCTCGTGGAACCCTCCATATGTGTCATCGAGCACATACAATGACTCCTAGGGAAAGTTATCGAGATCAAACGATGCCCTCTAGACACGCCATTTTGGTCATGTGATGGCTTCAAGGAAATACCATTTGGGCCTTAAGATTTCCTGTAGATAATTCAATCATGATCATGTGATAACCATTGGAAAATCCATCCAGATTATTTGATGTCCTCCAGAAAATTCAACTAGATCATTTTACTGTCTTTGGATATTTTGGGTAGATAATCTCATATATATCATGTAAACAATGAAAACATGAAAACATGATAATTAGCACATGTCAAGAAGGAAATAATTCCACGTAAAAAGGGAATCCTAGGTTTTGATAACCTCAATCATTCTCAGTGTGTAAGCCTCAATTATAAGTGAAACCTCATAGAGAAATCCCTAATCGGCGACCAAATATAACATGACCCAAACAACAAGGGAAACCATAGAGTGTAATCCCCGATTATCGGCATAAAAAAATATGCCCCAATCAGCAAGGGAATCACAGGACTTGAAAACATTCTATTCCCTCTGTGTGTAATACCTGATTAATAAAAAAACATCCGAGTGTAATCTCTAACCAATGACATAATATGATATGTCTCAATTATAAGGTCCACCATAGTGTGTAATCCATTATCAAAGGAACTACGATGAATCTGATTCCTTCCACAACTAGGATACATTGCAAACCTCTTAGAGGCCCAATCTCTTTATTAAACTGCCAAGGTATATCCCATTTTATAAATACAACATTCACAAGAAATGACCTTGATTACATTCCATACCTTGTTTCTCACAATGAGCATGGATCAAATGGGCTTGGGGAGTTGCAATGACCATATCATATGCACTGTACACAACCTAAAATACTAGGGTAACATCAGTTTGTAATCCCCTATCTACTGAACTATGATGACTCAGATTCTCTTCATAACCAGGTTGTGTAGGATACCTTCCTAAGGCTCAAGCCCGAATTGAAAATATGCATCCAACTCAGTGCGGGACCTATAATTTCTATTGTATTTTAACCATTGGGACCCAATCATTCTTAGGGGTTCATCATTCTACCTCATCGTTCAATATATTTAGAAATCAATTGAATTATGAGAAATCTTATTACTTCCATAATTAGGATACATAGGATGCCTCTCTGAGGCCTAAGCTCCATATTAAACATCTAATGCAGTGTCCCAATGCATTATCCTCACATCCATATGCAATGATAATGATTATTTTTTATACCTTATTTATCAGGTTGAGAAAAACTCATGTGGGATTAGGGAGTTTCTATAGTCTTATCATTCACATTATAAATATACACAATCTAGGGAAATATCTATTGAAACCAAGGAAGTTATTATCTAGAAATGATTTATGGATTCTATTTTTTGTAATCCCCTCATGGATGATTAGAGATATTAGAAGGAAAGGGACTATATAGTTCATTATGAACGCAGTATTACACGTGGCATCATTTCCCAGTGTTTTCCATGTTTTTGGGGTCCAAAATTTGGAGAATGGAAAGAATTGTGAATTTTTTTCCTGAATTTCTTATGAAAATATAGAAAATTCATGAGTTTAAGGATGTTGGGATTTGTGAATTGTGTTTTTAAATGGTTTAAAAAATTATGATGGTGTGCTCTACGATTATGAAGAGAATCGTGATCAGTGGTGGTGATATCTTCAGTTACAAAAGCTTTATCATTACGGTGGTTAAAAGGGTTTGATGGAGAGCATCGTGGAAATGTCAAATTTCAGTGGTGCATAGTGAAAGGATAAGCTCCATGAATATATTTTTGGCTGATCCAAAAAAGTCACTAGAGGTGGTGGAGCTTTGTGATTGGCCGAGCCTATAAATAAGAGGCTACCCCTTTTTGATTTGTCATTAAAGTTTTCAGATAAAATCCGTAATCAATCTGATTTTGAGAAGCATGGGGTGATCCCTAAAACTGGGATTCTATGTGAGCATGAGCTTTGTGAAAAGACTATTTTAGTCTTGAATGTAGTCAATTATTCTAACTATTGAGTGCTTCACGAAGATGGGATGTTTTGTGTTGGCTCAAAGAACATCACGAAGGAGGGTTGTTCTGCGAAGGCAGTTTTCTTCACGATTAAAGGTTGTTCAAAAAAGTCAAAGAAAATTTTTAAAGTAGTTTTTTTAGAAGAAGTGAGTATAGAGATGAAATAAGCATTGATAGGGACCATTCTCTAAGAATAAAGATTATCCTGAAGGAGATTTGCAATAAGCAGTTTTTGAATATAATTTTTAATTGAAAAGGGTTCTTAGTGTGCATCAACTCGGGATTTAGATGCAAGAAGAATGTTGTGCTGGACAAAGAAAAAACAATAATTTTAAATCCATGAAGTGACCTTCAAGTCGATAAACTGAGTTAGACTTCTCTTAAAGTAGTGTGCTAGGGGGATTCATGAGAAGTGTTCCAAGCGACCTTGTGAGCTATCCCAGAATTCTTGTAAATGTAGTGTGCCTAGAAAAGAGTGATTTTGAATAAACTTTTATATTCCATAGCTCGTGAAGATTATTGTATTTTTTTTATAACTGACACACTGTTAGTGTTTTCTCCTTGTATTTATCTCTTAGTGGTGAACCAAGTAAAAGTGATGTGTGGTCTCTTTGTATGTGATGGTTTTATTGATGTTCTTATCCACCATACCGGTTAAATGAGTTAGTACCAACATTGGAACCAGATCCATCACTTTAAAAGAAAAAGTGGAAACTCTGATTCACCCCTCTCCTTTCATGGTGCTCTGGGGTCATATAATGTCAACATGTAAGGCCCTATGAGTGACATGATATATCCAAATCAACACAATAGATTCTACATTGTGTCTAGTCTAAAGGGTGTGACTGAACTATGAGAACTATGATTCATATAATAACTAGGATATGTTGGATTCCTTTCTAAGGCCTGAGCTCAAATAAACACCCACTTCGATGAAAGTCCTCCCATTTATCTGATTTCTCACCAATTAGGTCCCAATAATTCCTATGTGCTAATTAATCTACCTCATCTATGAGTATATTGATAAAATAAGTGAACTATGAAATTTTTTATTCCTGCTATAATCAGGATATGTAAGAATTCTCCTGGAGACTCGAGCTTGAGCACTTAGTGTCTCAGAACACTTGTGTATGTCCTTTCAATATGACGTTAAAATTGACGAGTTTGAAAAAAAACATTGGTTTTGATTCCTAAAATAATCAAGATATGTAAGATTCCTCATAATGTATCAATACCCTCCTTAAAATATTAACTGTATCCTTATTTAGTAGTAAATTTTGAATCCTCAGGTTACACAAATTCAACACATAAGCAATTGTTCATTGCTTGGAATAGATGAAGAACCTCAGATACATATAATTGGATTCACAGATGGTACCAACATCTTCTATAAAAATAGAACCTATTGTAGTTTTTAGGGTAACTAGTCCTTTATCAGAATTAGTAAAAGATTTTTCAACATATCATAAATCTATAAGAGCGTCCTAGAGTAGAAAACATTTCACTTCAAAAGGGTAAAATGAGACCGACCTTCCATCATATCAACAAATGTGAGTCCCTAAGATCCACTGGGCCTAAAAACCTACATGACCACCTACCTTTAGAATACAGGTCCATACCCAATTTCAGATGGTGGAATCGTTGGGAGTTTCTATGGAAAATTGGACAAATAGAAAACTTGATCAGAGCTATTAAGCAAGGTCATAAACCCGCCAAAAAAACTATTGGATGAATTCCATATATGACATTGAATCCCAATGAAAAAAAGATGAACCTGACATTCATATATTAAATAAAAAATGATTGGTTATTGTCCATTGAACCATTTTTTCTACACAGCATACATAAACAAATAAGTTGAAATCAATGCAAATATCTCAAATAATAGAATGACTAGTGAATCCTGAATTAGGACACTTTTTTTCATACCATATAGAATCAAAGCAATATGACCGACAAGATATTACATACTATCCTATATGACCATGTTTCTCACCAAAGAAGTCCATCCTCCTTTTGATAAGTCCAAGCAATAAAAATGGTTGAGTCAGGAATAAATGAACAATTCTGTTAACCATGCATATGTAATTGAGCATATTATTCCTATTATATTGTACTAATTAGTAACCTTGTTTTATTGTCTACAAAACTATATAAAGTACAATCAGTATCATAATTCATGACAATATATTCATCATCCTAGAATCTCTCTGGCAAATCACATATTTCTACAACCCCCATATGTCACAAAACAATCTCACTAGCTCGACACATCCAACGTCAGGTGGAAAAAATTATGTTCATAGAGTACCACTGATGTGGTAAAATCCTGACCATATGAGGTTATCCAGGAATTGAAACTAGTGAGTTCGCAACACCCATGGAAATCTAATGCGAAACCAATGGCCTTTTTCACTACCACCAACCACTCTGGGAACTTATCCCTAGAGTGTAATAAATTCCACCCGTAGTACTTGATAACGGTGGACTAAGGAATAGAATATTGATCCCTTCCGGTTTAGGTGCTGCCGAGGAGGGAACTTGTAAATCACCATCACCAATAACATCCGGACAGAATCCCCTAGTCACCTGCTAATGGAACCACCTGACGTGCTGCCACCTCTAATTACCATGAACGGGAAACAAGGAACCAATTTCTTCCATGGAAGGTGTTGAATAACCAGGATTGGGATCAGATCCCCACTCCTACCGATGAATTCTCCTAGAATATTCCGATGGTACCTAAAAAGCATGAGAATGTTCCTACTCACATGGAACAAGTCTATGGACATATTACCACATTAGACATGGGGGAGGTATATATCCCTACCCCCATGGATAAATCCCATCAGCATATTCTTGATGGCATAAGGAGGATAGAAGTTGATGCATATCCTAGCTTCAATCAAGGATATCTTCTAGTATATAGTGTGAAAGAAAAATGTGCAGGGTTATATCCCAGTAAAAACTTTGGTAAAATGCCAATATATTTTAGAAATAACTGAAGAACTACACTAGCATATTATGAAACTATTTCAGATAAAGGGATCGTTGCATACTAATATCTATATAGCCAGAGTAACTCAATACTCTATTCATTAAGAACAAGTGGTTGTGCTGGAGCAAGTTCCCATTATTGGTCCAATATAAGAGGATTATCGGCATATTCCAATAAAGGATGAGGCATCAGAATAGGATCATATTCTATTCCCAACTGAGGCTCACCAATAGAGAGTATCACATGCCTCAAGGAAGGCTCATATCCCTACCAAAAATGTTTAGTGGAATATTTCAAAGGCCCAGGATCGGGCTCATATCCCTATTCTGGGTGTTGCTCACCATGTGATAGGGAAAACGCCTTAAGAAAAACTCATATTCCTATTACAAAAGTTATATAACATTCTCCAAAGTCCTAAGATACGGAATATATACATGTTATAGCTGGGGATAACTAAGTGAGAATGAGACAAGCCTACATAAATGATCATATTCCTATTAGTGAATCTTCCTAGAATATATGAGTATATCATGGAAGCTAGGAAAATACTCTTACATCTGCCAATGAATGACTGCACCATGATCATTTTATGGGAATACAAGAGGAGGCACATATTCATTATCTCGATCCGGAGGTCCATCAGTATATTATGGTAGGTAATGCTTATTAAATTGAGTATCATATTTTTATTCCTTCTCGGGACAACCATGTGAGAGTGGAACTTTCCTTAGGGTAGGCTCATACTCCGACCATGAAAGGCCAGTGGAATATCCAAAATTTTCATGATCATTATCATATTTCTAAATTGACTGAGGCTCACCAAGTGAGAATAGTGCATGACTTAGGATAGGCACATATTCCTATAAATAATGGGACAAATTTTTGGTATATTCAAACAACTTCACAATATAAAGAACATATTCCTGCAGCACCAGACGGTTATAGGAAAGTTCTGGAAACCTCTATACAATCGGCTAATATCCCTACACAATTCAAAATGGTAGGTCGGAATATTCTAACCACAACGTAGATAGAGGCCCATATTCCCATTCTTCTCAATTCATGTGTCCTTGAGATTGTTTTATACACATTTGAAATATCGAAAGGTTCTGTCAACCATTCCACCAAAGTAGAAGATGCTCCTTACTATGATATTCCTCCTCGTGGTAGTGTGGAGATAGATCTCAGGGTCTCTACTCATAATATTCACTACGGTCAACCTCCCTATGAAAATATCTCCCACGGATAATGAAATCCTCCCCTTTCCCAAACACATCATTATATAGAGGTGTTCAAAACTCCAAAGCCTTCGTATATAGAGGTGGTCAAAACATTGGGGTCAAATATATATGGTTCCCTATCAACTTCTTGTAGCAATCCACCCCCATTGGAATACATCCATACAAACCATCTTATATGTCCTAACTGGATGGAGGCATGTAAGTCTAATGAATTGGAGGCCAACATTGACATATAGAGAGAGTTATCTAGAAACCACCTCCCCATCATATTCTACCCCCTTGCTGTTTATAAATATAAGACCCCAGATAAAATAAAAATGTAATACGTGCATTATCTACACCAAAATATATGGGATAATAGTTAGATACTGAAGGCTCAGCATATCCCTTATATAGGATATGAGTGTCACCTTCATAAAATAAATATATGCCGTAATCAGCTAGACTTGGATGCTATCTCCATTTCCCAAGATCCAGAACTGGAAAATTATAGAAAAAATATTCAACATGCTTGCCGTCATTGCATCATGAAAATTCCACAGTTTATCTCCAAGTACACATCATGAATCTATATTTGAGGATGGGGATAGTACGTAGAATTACAATTTTCCGAACCCCTATAACAATATAACCCCTTGGATTCAACATCATGTAATGTTATGACCTCTGAAAAAATCATTAGACTGAGTAACTCTCAAGAAAGTTGGTCAATATAATGGATTTCCCCTGCTTCAATGATGCCCATACATCATGAAAGGAGGGAGAGGATAACTAAAAGATCATCAAACTAGTTCCCCCGATGTAATACGAATGCATTTAAAACATTGAAAACAAAAGTGTGATCATTAGGAAAACTCTGCAAAACGAATAATTATCATTATGGGATATCATTGCACAGAGATCCTATGTGAGGATAGTTATTCCCCATAAAATGAACTATAGTAGTAGATTCCATAGAATCCATCTTGGAATAGACCCATCCCACAAGGCAAGTAGAATATCGACCACTACCTCCATCCATCAAATCTTTAATTCTCAAGAAGATTTAGGACATATATCAAGCATTTTAAACAATCCCCAACCTGTTGGATGGGGTGAATTTAAATATCAATCCACATCACTAGGTTCATCATCCTATGAGGGGGTCCTAGGGAAATCCATGGTCATTATAGATCACCCCCATACTATTGGGACATGGGCATTTATATCCAAATTTATGTCCCATGAATCATTAAATACCTGACTATAATCATTGATTCCTCAACAATAGGGCCAATAAATTCCAATTGTGGCCTTAAATAAACACCAAACCTCAGTGTGGGGGGAATTTTCATCATTATTATCACCATATAGGGAATCAATCTTCTCCAAGATGGGAGGAGATGATCAACAGTTGACATCCCACAAGTTCCTCTCATTTAAGGACAACACTCTATTATTTAGGTCCCATTTAGCAATCTTGATTGGAGTCTCCATCATGGTCATTACATATAGTCTAGGATATGTGGAACATACTGAAAAGGTGATCAAACACCACAATGGAAACAAGAAAAAATAGGCCAATATGGAAATGTGTTTGAATAACAACCCCAATGAATATAATGAAGAATCAACCCATTTCTTTGAAAGTAATGGAACAACCACCATTCCATGATATGCCTCTATAGATGTTTTCACTGTCAATATGATTGAAATTTTGGATCAAGATTCAAATGTAGATGGATGAAACATAAAGAATATACCCCAAGGGGAGGGTGATCTAGATGTACCAACTGAGGCTACATGTACCTAGAACCAAAGAGGACTCCAAATTCTGGAACCTCTAAATAATGATCTTCCACCTTTCTAGTGGAACAAATATAATGAAAAAGGGAAAGGTGTGACTATATCCCAACCACCACCTTGAACATTTGAGTTTCCTACCATGTAAGAGATACTTTCAGAATATGAGAGTGATATACAAAATCTACAACAACTCAATGAGGAGATACTCAGGGAAAATATCCCTTCTGGGTACCATCATCAGGATTAGGAGAATATCTCTCATCCCATAAGATTTGATCCACAAAAAAGTGGAATTTGAGTGCCAAATTGGAATTAGATCTAGGTATCCAGTCTATATAGATAAGGAAGTTGAAAATGATCATGAATTCCCTAAATTGTGGGACCAGACTCTCTATTATCAGGGAAATCATTTAGTCTTAGGGAAAATCAAGAATCAGTGGGAGGACAAAGAATGGAAACCTCCTTGACCCCCATCTTCTCATTACAGGAAGGAGGTGCCTCAAACAATAGTATGGCCATATTTACTTAACAACATCGAGTCCTTGGATACTTGAATGGATGCCATGGAAGGGAGACTCACACCAATAAATCCTGAGAGTAATCCACATCCTTATTGAGTGGATGACACTTTGCCTCCACTCAATTACAGATATCCCACCTTCTCTACCTTTGATGGGGTAGGATACCACTAGAAATATCTAACACACTTAGTATCCCAATAAGGGCTGATGATGGGCCCTAGAGATCAACAGGAGGCAAAAAAGATGAGGTATTTCATATAAAATTGGAAAAGGCCATCATTTGTTTTGTATAACTGTCTACAAGTATAATATATTGTAGGGTGGGAAGAACTTCATCATCATTTACTTTATCAGTTCAGCTCCACGCTGAGGAAAAAAAATTTACCACCTAACTAACTAAAATGAACATGAAAATGAGAGGGTCTCAAACATTATAGTGAGGTGGATAGGATTAACCCACTCACTCAGCATCCCTCTCTCACAAGAGAAACTATTGGAACAATATATCGAAAATATTAGCAATGAGTTTCCGACAAATCTGATTTCGATGAAGTATCTAGGTGGATTCTATGAGTTTTCATAAATGGCCCAACATTCGGAAGAATCCATTTATAAAACCCAATACCAATACCAACTCATGACCTCAACATAGGGGAAAAGGCCAGGAAAAGTAGATGCGAATCACCACACCAAACGAAACCCTCATCAGATGAAGACCTCATATTTGGATTTATCAACATGAAAAACCAGAAATAACCATTCTACATTGATGAAAATGCCTCAGAATATCATTCCCCAACATATAAACTGGGAACGGGATACTCCATTCACAAGAACCAATGATACAGGGGACAAGAAAGATTTAGAAAGACACAATATTCTGGTCATCCCCCCTTGGAGAATATATAAATAGTTGAGACTCATGGTCCAGCACTCTGTCAATCCCAGAAAATGAATAATGGTATCTCTTATCCCTCTATCGGTCATCCACACCCAATCTATGTGCTTGAACTCTTATTAGGGGTTCAATTATCTGATCATCTTAGACGATGTGGATGGTCAAGACTACCTGCACCGCTATCACAAGATGCTCCCACAACTTCTAAACAAGAACCATGACCATCTACCTAAAAAGACTTAGTTCTTGAGCCACATTCCTAGAAGAAACACCATAATCGAATGAACTAACCTCTATGGAAAAAATTAAAATGTTTTGAAATAGATAATAATTATCCCATTGAATCTCTGAATCATAGATGTGATCCATCATTCAAAGGTACCCAGGAAGGAACTTGTTGAAGCACTTCATATTACAAAAAAAAATTAGATAGAAGTTTCTCAAGACAAGTTATATCAAGTGGATACCATGTCCTCATAATGTCATGTCGACATCTCATTCATTGACTAGGATTAAGAAGAGGTCATACAATGGAACATCATACACCTGTATGATTCAGGAGGACTCAATAACATTAATTTCTGAATGGATATGATTGGTAATTGTCTTGGGATTAACCTCATCCTATTTTGAACCCTCCTACATTTGGGATATGGTGAATGAGACCAATCTCCCACAAAGATGACCATTCAAGGGTATGATAAACATGAGATAATACTTATTGGGATGATAAAACATGGAGCCCAATTTAGAGAACTCACATTTGACTATGATTTTATGGTTATCCAGTAAGACACCACATACAATGTTCTTATTGGGAGGCTCTGTATCCATAGACACTTTGAAGTACCTTCAACATTTCATAAGGGTTTCAAGTACCCCATTTATGGAATATTCATCATACAACATAGATACAATCCCCCCTTAAATACTTTTAGAGCCATATATACTAAAGAAGATTTCTAAAATAAGGGATAAAAAAACCAATATTGGATGATGATATATAGTTTGTAGACCCTAATGGATTAGGGACCACCCCTTATAATCATTAGATTATGATCGACATTGACTATATGGTCCTCATAAATATGGTCAAGGTAACAAGATCTAATCCTAGAGGTCAGATCCCTTCCTATCCTTAGTAACAATGTAATATAAAATCAGCTTCATTATCTCTTTGTAATTACTCAAGAATAAGTGGATGATAATGTCTCTTATCATGGACTTCCTCACCCTGATAATGATCATGAATCCCCCATAATTTCATATTCATTTGAAAATGTCACCACAGACTTTGAAGTGGAAGAATATGAGGATGACCACTGGAACTCCCCTCTCATAATCGAGGAGGCATCTCCATAACCATAGATGATCTCAGATAAATAAACATGGGAGTAGAAGAAGACGCATAGACTACTATAATTAGTTCCTCCATTCCCTTCAAATATCAAGAGATGTATATGAAAATTTTGAAATATAATTTATATGTGTTCACTTGGAACTACAGATAAATTCCTAGACGGAATAAATATGTGTCTACACACCATCTTAGACCAATCAATGAGCATTGAGGCTTCATGTAGGAAGCCAGGAGAATTATCCCCTCTCATTCGACCAATGTAAAGGTGGAAGATGAAAAATTCATGAATCCAAAAAATATATGTGGAATGAAATATGAAAAAAGTATTTACATCATAGTCCATGTTAAGAAGAATAATATGTAGATTAGATTCTGCATTGACAACAAATACCTTAACCAACACTTCCAAAAGCACAATTTCCCATTATAATTCACAAAACTAAGGATCAATACAACTACTTTATTCTGACCCATTTCCTTCATGGATGGGTACTCAGGGTACAATCAGATAAATAATAACCCTGGATATGAAGAATCCACTACCTACAGAGTGCCCTATGGGATCTCTTTCTATCAAGTCACGACATTTGACATGAAGAACACTAGAACCCCATATCAGTGTTCCATGGATCATATCTTTACTCTTTTCCTAGGAAGGATAGGTTAATGTTATGTTGATGACCTGGTAGTCAAATCCCTAATGTGATGTGATCACTCCATGGACCTTCATATAGTTATCAACAAGTTGTGATTGCACATTCTAAAGATGAATCTGCTGAAATGTGATTTTAGGGTAACATCAGGGATGTTATTTTTCATTTTGGTATGCCACCATGACATCGAGGTAAACCTAGGGAATACTGGTTCTATCGGAGCAATGACACTCCCCATAAATCTCAAATCAATGAGGGGGCACCAAGGGAACCTTTCCTTCTTTCGTTGATTTATATCGAATTTTCTTGACAAAGATTTCCCCATCAGAAGACTAATGAAGAGGGGAATCCATTATCAATGGGATTTTTACTTACAATAAGCCTTTGAGATCCTCAAGAAATACCTACTTCACCCACCAGTTTTGATTCCTATGGTGGAATAGAGTCCACTCATCTTATATGTGGGTTCCATAGATCACTCAATGGGTGACCTCCTCACATATAAAATTGATATAGGGAGTGAGAGTAGTCTCTACTAACTCATCCAAATGGTGTAAGGAAATGAGAGAAGATATTTTGTGTTGAGAAGAACTATATTTCACTCATCTTATAGTGTAAAAGATGAGGCATTCCTTATTTCACCACGAAGTCCATATGGTATATTGTATCGATCCACTCAAGTAAATCCTTGGAAACCCTATGTTAACTCGGTGCTTGGATTGAGGGGTGATCATTCTATAGTAAAGAGGAAATAAGTTTTTATCAAAGAAGTAAATGAAATGGAATGCCCTGGATAATTTCCTTGCAGCACATCCTAACCCAAAAAATATACCAGAATAAACCAAGCTCTAGATAAAGAGGTATTTTATGCCCATGACCCACCCCAAAACTATGAGATATACATTGATGGTTCCTCCCAGAGTCTCATCCGTACAAGTATTGAAAATCTGAGACTCAATCAGGATATTCTTGGGGTTGTGTTTGTCTTTTTAGACAAAGAACCTTTTCCCTACTCTTTCTCACTATCCGAAGGCTACCCAAATAATGAGGCAGAATACCAAGACCTCATCCTAGGGTAGGACCTAGCCCTATAGATGTACATATCCTACTTAAATATCAAATTGTGTTTGGAATTAGTGATAAAGCAGATCAATTGAAAATATTCCATAAAATAGGATGTACTAGCCCCACTCACTGGCTTCATCAACGGAATGATAGTAGAGTTCCCTTTTGATCCCACAATTCATCATGTTCCCCGATCACAAAATGAATGTACCGACACACTAGATAATTCATCCCCCATCCAAGCCAACCCTGATCAAGAGTAATCAGTATTATATATCACACATCTAAGAATGTTATCATCAGTAATTTTATGTGATATAGAAGAAATAAATTAGGTAAACACCCCCATAGAACGTGATAAACCAAGGACCACTCCTATATGGATGGAACCCATAATTGGTTATCTCAAAATCTGACTATCCTAATAGATTGAGCTAGGAGAGAACATATTCCACACCATGCATAAAAAATTACTCTGAATGATGGTCCAAAAGGGTATAAATACCTCTAAAAATGTGTCTTTGATAGAATCCTCCTTAGGTTCCTTGTATAATGAGGTGTTTTCACCATCATGGAAGAAGTTCATGTAGGCTCATGTGGTTTCCATTAATATGGGAAACATTCTACCACTGAATCAGTATATTGGGATATTACATGAAAACCATGATACATGACTATGTTGAATTCACCAATAAATTGCATGCATGCCAGATCCATGAAAACATCATCCATCAACCCCCATAATTACTACATATAGCTAAATATTCCAGTTTGTTTCCCACTTAGGGAATGGATATTATGGGGCCATATCCCCTAGAAATAACTAATTAGTTCAAGTACATCCTTACTACTACTAAAGTATTTTACAAAAGGGATAAGGCATACCCATCAAGGAATTTGGGGGGAATAATATCATTAAAATCATGAATTATCATATCATCACTAGGTTAGGAGTTCCTCACACAACCTTGACGAGATATATAACCAATTTCTATTTTACAAATATGAATAAGTTGTACCAGGAGTGCATTTTTGAGTCCAATCACTCACCTAGTTATCATGAAGTGGAAAATGGATAGATATAGTCTAACAATAAGACTATATTGAATATAATTCATAAGATGGTGAACAAGGATAAGATGTCTTGGCTTTAAAAGCTCTTCTATGCTTTATGGGCCTACCATATCACCACACGTACATCCATATTGGAAACTCCATACTCATTGGTGTACAGGACTGAGGAGGCATTACCCATATTGGTTAATCTACCTTCACTTCAAAAATCCATTTTTAGACAGCTCTTAGATGATGAAAAATATGAAAAAAGTGGCTAGATGAATTGTAATGGATAGATGACAATAGATTGTGTACACTACACAACCTGGAGGTCCATTAGAATTGAATTGCATGGACCGTTAATATAAGGGTTAACCTCCATTCATTCTTCCGAGGATAACTGGTGTTGGATCTCTGAACACCAAAGATACTAGGGAATAAGCCTTTGAAACCCGAACCTTTTTGGGATAGGGATTATATCATAAATAAGTACTACCATAATAGAGCCCAATACTTGGAAAATATCAATGGGAAGTGTGTCACCTGTCCAAAAAATTCTATATTTCTCAATAAATAATTGGCATAGCTATCAGCAAGCACCCACAAGTACTAACATAAAGACTTTAAACTGCACTATATCCTTTATCCTAACCACATGATGATAAAATATATGGATTTTATCCTTGCTGCATGAAACCAAATTAAATGGTTCCCTAATAACTACATATGGTTTGATTTCTATTTTTTCAGGATACATTGTGATCCCCAAACATCTAAGGTTTTGGATCCAACCCCAACATACCTTTTCCTTTATGTCAGGATATCCTTGTCTTGCCATGAGACTTTAAACCTTGTAGCTAATGTCATTACCACAAGACTTTAAAATTCATAGCTAAAACCCTCACAACATGATTTTAAACTACTCGGACCATCTAGAACTACATACAACTTGATTCTCATTTTTCAATCGGGTATGTAGGGAAACCTCGATTGTAATGACATGGAATTTTTGAATGAAATTTGTTTCTTAAAAAAATATTAGTTTTTATAAAAAAAACTATATCTCAATAATAATGAAGTGTGTATTATTGTATCATAATTTATATATATATGGAATAGTACAATAGGGGGTGGGGGTGAATTTTGGGTTTAAAAACTTTTTGTTTTTATCCAAAAAATAATTAATTTTAAAATGGTTTAAACTTATTAAATTCACAATATCTTTTAATTTTTTAAAAAATTAATTTGATAGGGAGGTGGTTCTTGTTATAAAAGTATCCTAATCAGGTTGATTGCGATATGGTAATCCACATGTCCTAAATGAAAATAATCATATTCACAGTTGAATCGATTTGAACATTGTAAGCATGTAATAGATTGTAATCACTATGGCTACGATGATCAGAGCAATACAATATAGTGATTCAATCATAAAGCATAACAAATTGTATTGAGTGATTGAAAATATCGTAATTACGAAAATTGTAATCACAAAGTGAATAATATAAAGTTAATATTAAATAAAATTCACTTCCTATAATAAATTAGTGGAAATTTAAAACAATAAAATTCTTTTAAACCAAATAGAATGGTATCCAATAACCTCAGATATAGGTCCCTTGATTTATAATTTCAAGACATTTTATCTTATCCAAACCATGGTAAGCCCTCAATATGATGATAATCTTATATATTTATATACTTACAAGCCCTTGATTAATAAGGTAATCAACACATTTATCTTTATAGCCTCAGAATCCCTTAATCTACAAAATATCGAAACATTTGTCTTCTTTTCCATGGAAGCCCGTGATTGTAATCTCCCACAATCTGTGTCTCACAAGGAAAAATGAAACTCTTTAGATTAACATGTATGTTGAAAGAACAGTTCACCACTTAACTTCAGAGACTATCAGACGAAGTAGTGATAAAACGAAACTCTTTATTTTTTGGCTAAATAATCTCATACTTATAAAACAACATATTTTAAACCACAAATTTAATTTCATTCGGCTTCTTATCAATCACCTAGAAATCTTCAGACTGGTTTTTCTGAAGCCCTTTTACTGTATTTAATTTCTCATTAGTTTAATTTTCCAACTTGTTTAATGTAATTAAGATTTCATTCACAACATTTATGATATATTTTATTGAGTATTCATGTGATTTTATACTTTCCTGATACTTTTGAGACAACATCACAACATCATTACAAGACTTCCTATATTCCTTGTTCCTTTATTCTAATACATTTAAATCAACCTTGAGTTTCATCAGCCTTTTTATTTGATTCATGATAGAGTCTGATATTTTGTTTTGAGTATCTAAAATAAATAAATATTCCCTTATATTCTAGGTTAATATCTAATTTCCTTTTAAATTCTTATAATTTATTGAACAACATATTGATCTCTTTTCAAAGAGATCGTCTTGTCTGAATTAGTGTCTTCCTCATATGTTATAATTTTTACAGAAAGATATTAATCATTATCATCATCATGTGAATCTTGATTTTAATTTCCATTATATTTTCTATCTTATTATTTATCTGATATATGAATTATATTATGATCTTGAGTTATCTAAGTATACTACTTTGAGGAATCTATTCATGGTGATGGTATCTTACAGGAATTGTCTTTGGAATACCTTATAGAAATTTTATCAGACTTAGTATTTTGATCCTGTACATATTCTTTTTCACCTTCCTCCTTTTCTTCTTTCCCTCCCTCTTCATCTATATTTTCTTATACATTTTATTATTCACTTACTTATTTTTAAACAATATATTCATCAATTTCCCTCATTCCAGTTTCTTCACTTTCTTATGAATTCTAATGTAGATAATATTTTGATGATGCTGATTCACCAACTTTTTGTTCGCCTTTTCCTATTGTTGGGATATATAGAGTAATTATCTCTTCCATAATTGATTCCCTATTATTAATTTTTGCACTTTATTTTTATAATACTTCCAGTAACTTATCAATGTAAAATATATCGACTTTTCTCATCATTAGTTTATTTTTATTATGACTTTCTTTTATAATATCATCAATATGGATCTTTTTAGTAAGATATTCAGAAGGATTGATACCGAATTGGGGAGTCTCCTTCTTTCCTTTCAATTTTCCCCTTTCTCTACTCGGTCATTGTTTCTACACTATAATCGATTTTTTTATTATACTTTATAACATAATCAAACTTGTATTTCATTAATTTTTATAAAACAATAGATAAAAATTGTTTTTTTTCCTTGGCTTCCTTTGAATATCTATTTTGGAGTTTTAGGTTCAACATCCATAAATTTTTTTTATGTTTTTGATAAAAATAAAATTTCATTCTCCTTTATATATCATCAACAGTCCAATTAATTCATATATTTATCAGTACAGACTGAAGAGGAATATTGAAAACATCAAACTTTCATGAATGAACATACTCAAGATTGCTGAAAACATGATCAACTTGGACTTGATTGCACTAGACTTGATATTATTGATGGTTTTGAGGAAGTAACCCATTAAGTTTATCTTTTTCATATTCACAAGATAATAAAGTGTAAATACATCTTAAACTTTGAGATTTTCTCTATCTACACTCATAGGGATTAATAAACCTTAAATGTAGAGTGAAGATATCCTATTTTTGGCTAAATGATGAGTGTTTTTTATTTTATCTTCATGAATATAAAATCAATATTTGTCATCCCTTTCCTTTATAAGTGTTCCATTTTCTATTGGAAAAATATACAAGGAAAAAATCAAATCATTCAAAAGAAACATTAAGAAAACGTGATGCTTGTTTAGCTCACATACATATTTCACTATTGTAAATATTGAAGGATAACTTCAATTCATCACCAAACTTCATAGTTTTATAGAATTTTATGACTTCATTCATGATGATTGAATCATGGTTTTTTGGTTTATCAATACATACTAAATATCATCCCTGAAACTGAATGATTCATTTTTGAGAGGAATCAAACTTTTCATAAAACTTTTTGGTGAGAAATCATTCCTAGAATAACATCATTTTTTTAGTAATATTTCGATTCCATTTCCTTTGGATAAGTTGATGAAGATTTACACATAAGTACGATTGAATACACTATGTATGAAAATCATTAGTCTTGACTATTTGAGGAGTAGTAGAGATTCATTGAAAATAAGAGGACAATCGATATATAATAGGGAGGGGCACCCTTTATATAGGTAAAAAAAAATATGATCGTTGAACTTCTGTAGTTAATATTAGATCAAGAATATCCAATGGTTCAAATGGACTCTTGATGTTTTTTGAATTATTTTTTAAAACAAATTATCATATTCAAGGTGAATCTGACATTGTGTTAAAATGAATACCAACAAAAATAAATGTATTTAAGAAAAAGTGAAAATTAAAAGGAATTGTACCTCTTATAATCTCAAGATATATTTCATAGATTCAATCAATTTTTCTTCAAAAGAAAATAAAATTTTAAAAATTAAAAAAAATGAATATGAAAAAATAAATTATGAAGAAATGTTTTTGGTGCACAAAAAATATGTGGTGCCCAAAATTTTTTTTGTCTCGAAAAATTTGTGGTGAAGAAAACATTTATAGTGCCAAAAGAAATATGGTGAAATAAATTTTTTATAAAAGAAAAAAACATATGTACTCCCATTTTGAAAAGGAGTAACATAATATATGAAGATGGTATAAAGAATAAGTAGATATGAATGATTACATTACATTTATCATTCCTAGATTCTATTTAAGGTATTCAAATCTATCAGAAGGAAATAGTTTTTTAAATATATCAGAAATTTGATCTTGCATTCTAATAAATTATAAAATGATATATTTTTTAACTGTCTGATCCCTAATAAAGTGATTCATAATATCTATGTGTCTTTGTCATATGTGATGTTCAGGGTTTTTACATAGAGATATGGAACTTTTAATATTAAAGAGTATTTGAGTTTTAGTAAAACTCATGCCCTAATCAGTGTGAGTGTGTTTCAATCACAACAATTGAGCACAAAAACTTCTAGTTTCCACCTTTGTAGATTCAAAAGTTGAATGTTCTATGGAGTTTTTTTCTTAGAAGACCATGAAACTAAATAATCACATAAGAAACGACATGTTTCTAATGCAGGTTTTTCAATACATTCTAGAACCGCCAAAGTAAACATCTAACACAAATTTTAATTCAAAATCATTTCTAGAAGAATAAAATAGTCCCAAATCCATAGTTCCCTTTAAATATGAACATATTATTTTTACATATATTTAATGGGATTCCATTGTATTTTATTGATATCTTTCACTTAAGTATACTTAAAACATTAAGTCTAGATGACTACCGGTTATGCATAGTATACTTCCTATCATCCCTCTAAAAGATGTCTGATTTAATGGGAGTATAAATTCATCAATTTCATGAGTATTTGAGGTACTTATAGAAGTACTAATAATTTTAGTATTTTCATATCCTGAATTTTTAAGATGATTTTTAATATAATTATTTAGGGATATATAAGTCCCTTCTATCTTTTGAAAATTTTTAAAACCAAGAAAGAATGTTAAATCACCTATCATACTCATCTCATACTTATATTTCATAATTTTTGCAAAAGAATATATTGAGGATTTCTGATTTTATTGAAATATAATTTCATTGAAGTAAATTTAAATGATAAAAATATTTTTTTTTCATTCTTTATAAAAACTGTTGGATAAACAGTTCCCTTAAAAAACATTTGATGCAAATATCCTATTAATATATCATAATAGGCTCTATGGGCTTGTTTGAGGCCATATAATTATTTGAAATGTCTATAAACATATTCATGATTCTTTTCATCTTCTAAATTAGGAGTTTGTTCAAAAAAACATCATCTTGAACATAACTATTTAGAAAAACACACATCATGTGCATTTGAAGAAATATGAAATTTATGAATTCTATAATGGATAATATAATTCGAATTGATTCCACTATAGCCAAAGAAGAATTGGTTTATTCATAATATATTACCTCTTATTGATTATAACTATTATCAAATAGTATTAATTTACTTCTAATGATTATTCCATTTTCTCAACATTTGTTTATGAAGGCCCATTTTACACCAATTATAGAAGTTTCTTTAGGTCTTTCAACCAACGTCAATAATTTATTCCTTTCAAATTCATTTCGTTCATCTTGAATTGATTTAATCCATTATTCATCACCTAAAGCCTCATCGGGAAATTTAGTTTCCAATTGTTAATGAAATGATAGATGTTCTACTTCATTTATCAAATAACTTCTAGTCCTTACAGGTTGATTTACATCACAAATGATACTATCATTGTGATGATTCTTAAGAAACTAATAACCGTGGTTTTGTAATACTTGTTCATTTACATAAGAAAAAAATCCTTCTATAGTTAATACCTCATAAAAATTTTAATGAGTATATCCATATTAGAATAGTATTCTATCAATGGTTAAGAATCATTTTTGGAAACACATCAGAAGATGTAGTTTGGGGATGTTTAAAAACAAAAGGATCTGTTCCATAAAATTTAACATGTATTGTTTCGTCAACCGTAAAAGAATTAATATTGACGACATTATAATCCTTAGATGTAGTAGAATAGCCTAAGAAAATACCTTCATCATATTTGGGTGTCGATTTATGTAAATTATCTCTTTTATTCAAGATGAATACTTTTCATCCAAATATATTGAAGTATGAAACTTTTTGTTTTAAATCGGTTTGTAACTCACAAGGTGTTTTATTAAGAAAATGACTAATTAAATCATTATTTATAGTATAATAATAAGTACTCATAGCTTCATCCCCAAAAATTTATTCAATAGAATATTCAATCAATAGGGTTCTTTTTATCTCCTAAAGAATATGATTTCTTCTTTTAACAACACTATTTTGTTTAGGAGTTCGAGAAGCTGAAGAGTTATGTGTAATGCCTTTCTTACTACAAAAAGTTTCAAAATTAGAATTTTCAAATTCTCCACCATTATCACTAGGAATATTTATAAATGGAACTATTTTATCATTTGTAAATTTGGATAAAAAAGTTTTAAAATTAAAATTATATTCATATTTATTTTCTAGAAAATAGACCCATGTATATGTAACGTAGTCATAAACTAAAACAAATAAATAATACTTGCATCTAATACTTCCAATTTTTGTAGGAAAGAATATGTCCATCCCAATAAATTGTAAATCATCATACGTTTAAACTTCACTAATTTATTTAGAGAAAAACTTTTGTTGATTTCCCAATTAACAAGGATCACATATTTTGGAAGAATCAAATCTATGTTATGATAGATCCTTAAAAGGTATTTTATTAGAATGTTTATATAAGTAACTAAGGTTACAATGTCCTAACATTATATCCCATAAAAAATATTGATCTTCTATTACACTAATTCAATGGAAATCTTGGATCCTAAGGTATTCTACGATTAGTGTGTAAACATTCTCATATCAATGGGAAGAAAAAACGAATTCGTCCTTGGAATTTTGTACTACCGAATTATCATTCATAAAATACCTAAGTTAAAATTCACAAAAAAATTGATTTGTGATAATAATATTGTGATTAAAACCTTTTACAGAATTTCTTTAAATAAATTATTTTCCATGAAGAACACTATTACAAATACCAACAATCTATCATTAAGCTTTATATCTAAAGGTTACTCTTCCACATTTTATTTCAATAATCTTTTCGAAGAAGTATGTAACGACCCAAGGTTTTTTAATGGAAAATCCCTTCTTAAAAATATGTCATAAAATCACATGAAAACAAAAACATAATGAACTACTAAGTGCTAAGTGACCTTTAAACATATGTTTGTCACTTATATGTTCGGAATTTTGAAAATCTGACATACACAATTGAAATCTATAATATATTTGGAGTCTCATAAGAAAAACTTAATTTTTTGTGAGTAGTAACCAACCCTTATGAATAGTAACATACCCTTATGAATAGTGGTATAGCCTAATTAATAGTAACCTCAACTTTGATAATATATAAATAATATTCTTGTTGAATGTATGATATACCTATATTTTAGAATAAGTAAATGAATGTTTTAAAACTAGTTTTTGATAATAAATTATGATTTTAACTAAATATTAAAAAAATCAAGTATAGAAAATTATTTTTGAAAAATTTATTTAATTATTGAATTCTACACATTGAAAAATGGTTACGGTGATTTTTTGAGATTTTTTTGAAATACTTGAATTTTTTATGAATTGTAAAATATGATAATTTGCGATAAATGCTAAATAATAAATTTATTTAGTCATTGATGATGATATGCTGATTTAATCCCAATTGGTTCAAATTCACATGCATTTATTACTATTTTTGTTCATGGAATCATCACTATTTTTGGTATTGAGGGAAAATAATAAACTAATGATTATAATATTATGAAAATCATCCTCTCATCCACTATAACCCCCCCCCCCCCCCCCTCACTCCCACATCTATTCACTACTCTCAATCCTTATTACTTGCCAATATTATTCCCAAATATCTCCCCAAGATCCTCCCCCACGTCCAAAATTTCCTAGCCTTTTTAAAATACCAAAACCACTCTCTTTAAGAGGTTCTGAAAAGTGGAAGTCTCAAGAGGGAAATTTCTCTTTCCAATTCCTTCATTTCTTTTAAGTTATTTTCTTTTTGTTTCTTTCCTCACCTCCCTTCACCCAAATAGTATAATAAATCTAGTAACATAAATGTACTGGAATGTTTTTATTCTAATGGTATATTTCATTTTCTTATCTCCTTTTACCTACCTTTTATTTGAATGAAATGAAATCACCATTTGAGATGTGCTAACTTAGCACATTCAAGGACAACGATTTGTCAATTTCTATTATCATATTTAATTATTGTCATGAAACCATTTGTGTTATGGTTGAACTTGATGATTATATATGTAATATATCCAGATTTTTGTTCTGTAATCCTTATGTAGAAATGGTATTATGTTATAAAGCAAACCATGTTCTTTGTAATCAAACCCACCGATTAACAAAAATGGTTGCCACTATGGTTTTATATAACAATTCGACTTCACTCTATGTAACCAAATTATATTTCAAACCATTTAATATCATGTATATTTAATAATATCATATAACCTCAATTATAGACAACCACTTTCATCTTACATGTTTATCCAAACATGAATATAAATGAATCTGTCATTAAAACCAAGTAAACAAACGAGCCCAAACATTGAAATTGAACCTCATAACCAATAAAAACAGTTATAAATGAACTTAAAATGATTATACTAAACCAAATACATATATAATAAGTTTTGTAATTATTAACTAATAAAACTAATTTTTTTATTCAGTTCATTTATCACAAGTGGAGAAAACTGAAAGATATAAGGTTAGGGATCCTCCCCATTTCACTCTTAAATCAAGAATGTCCTTTATGCTATGCATTTTTATGTGTAACACCTAATTATGTGGTATGATTATGAACCTCCCCCATACCTACCTCATGATTTATAAGTGATGATAAACCCCTTTTCTCTCTCATTATGATCTCTTAGGTACACCAGAAACCATTCCAAAAAACTGTAACAAATTCTACCCAAACCCTTTTCTCTCATTCAGATTGCCTTATCTTTCTTTATATCAAAGTGTTGTTATCTTATCTGTTTATTTAAATATTGTAAATGCTGATTTTTTTTACGAAATTCATCGATGAATACCCTTTCATCACTCTCTTTTGGGGATATACATGTTTTTAAAAGATTCCCTACTTAGAACTTTTTGATAAGTGAACAGGTTTTAAGTGAACTTCCATAATTTTTTACCAAATTTCAAGTTCACTATATCCTAGGTTTTAAGACAAAAGTGTACTTATAAAATCATTATTTTTATTATGAAAAAAATCTTCATTCAATTCTATTTTTATATAAAATATTTTCCGCAATTCTATTTTAGAATATCTATAGTATTTTCCATAAAACAGCACACTAATGTTTTAATGATAATGCTTCTAAAATAAATTTCCTATATGTTGTCACTACGGTTTGAAACCACCTACCACGTTATATTATTATTTTACCTTATTAATGTCCATGTATGTTCGAATCACTTTTTTTTACGGAAACCTTCATGATACACTCATTGGTGATGCTTTATGTCATTATTGTGGTACCCATTTCATTCCATGGGTACCCTTATGTTTATGTATGGATGATTATGAATGATTATTTATGTGGAAATAATATTCATGTAAATGTTGAGATGGGTGTACCCAGATAGCATTTCAATGCATTGGGTAAAGTTAAGTATCATGAGAAGCGATGTGAAATGAGATTGGTTGTTATCCTTGACCCATACTAAAATAGGAATCGGGATTGACACTTACCCTTGACCCATACTAAAATGAGAAATGGGATTGGCGGTTAGCCTTGAACCATTATAAAGACATGTTTTATGATTCTTCCACATTTATATGATTCCATGTTTATATGATTCCATTCTTATATGATAAAATTTTATATGTTCTATGGTTTGGATTTCATTATGTCTTGCCTTCTAAATCATGTGCTTAAGACATATCATTATGTTAATTCCCTTAAAAAGCTTTTCATCTCATCTATTTGTTCATGTGTTCCCCAGAGTACCCTATGAAGATGTAAGGTTTCAAAGGAAGTTAGGATCTCTTTATGGAGATTAAATAAAGATATGTTTTTAGCCCCATGTTTTATGTTTTATGTACGTAGTCTTTCAGGACACTACACTTAATGATCCTTGGCTTCTACTATGATGTATAATTATGCTTAAAATCTTTTAATGTTATATGTTAAAATCTTGGGTCACTATAAATTCGTTTTTACCAGTCATTTTCATTGGAACATCCACAATCTATGTACCATATAGTCTTATTTTTGGTACTTTCACTATTTTCCTGAAAATAAAACAATTATGTTTTCTAAATCCAAAAATTCTTAGATACAGGAATGTTAGAAAAAAAATTTGGGATCCCACATTTGTTTTGAAAAATGGGCTTTGTAGAACCCAAAATATTTAATTTTATTTAATGAACAATTTTTATTCCAATGACCACCTCATAGATACTTGGTCAAGAAGGGGGAATTTTTAGGAACAAAATATTTATTACTAAAAATATGTTTTGAATTAGTATATCCCATTCATGAAAATTACCTTATGGATGAAGTTTTTTATACATTTTATCAAAACCTTATTTAACAGTGGTATAGTTTATCAAAAGTTTTTTGAATAAAATAATTCAGACTTTAGTCTTAAATCAAAATTCTTATCCCCATTTCTACTAGATTTATAAGTGATTTTTGAATCTATTTTTTTTCAATGAAATAGTTTTTTTTCAAAACCATTTGAAAGCTTATTCCCATCAAAATTAGCTTCCTCATTTTTTTTAGAAATAGAATCAATTCAAAATATTTTTTATCAAGATCATTAGAAAGATCTGATACTTATTTTGTTAAAATATTTATTCTAGAATTTTATTTCTCATGTTTCTTACTAACTTTCAAATTTTTATTTTTATGAAATTTAGCAAATCTAGAGACTTATTCATATGAAGGTTAAGAGTATCTTCTAAAAAGTAATTATCTTCATTAAAATAAATATGACTACCCTCATCAGGATAATTTGTATTTAATGACATATTAGTCAACTATTTAGAAGTGTGTACCTTTCTAATGAAATATTAATTTTCAATAGGTATTCTGTAAAGAAGACCAAAATTATTATATTTGGAGTTTCCATTATCTGAGGATTAATCAGAAAAATCTCCACCACTATCAATCCATGAGACATTTTCCTTTAATTATTTCTTTTAATTTGAATCATAGTAGTTTTTTTATTCCTATCAAAATGTATTTCTTTCCTATCCTTTATTTTTCAACATTGGAAAATCAGGTCTTTTATGTAATGCCTTCTTAAATTTATAGAATGTAACTTATGTATCCTTATTATTTTTATTTATTTTCTTATATCTATATTAAAATTAATTATTTCCAACAATCTTGTTCATCCATTGAGAAATATTATACAACTCATTCTTTTAATGTTCTGATTCACTTGAATATGATTTAATCACACCTTTATTTTACTTTATATACTTTATAACCTTCTCAGGAGTCTTGGATTTAATATTTTTTGAAGTACTAATAAAAGAAACTCTAGAATTCTTTTTGTTTTCTTTTTCTTCATATCTTTTCAATTTGTTTTTGTGTTGCAAAATAGTTGAAAACAATTCATCCAGAGTAACTCTTGTAACCTTTCTTGATTAATCAATTGTAGTTTCTATTGATTCCAACTCACTGGGAATCAGGTCTATGACATTATCAAAAAGGGTTTCATAATTCATATATTTCTATCCCATAGATTGTAAATGGTCCACAATTGTCATTAATCTTTATTTTCCATTAAAAATAGCTTCTCTATAAGGGAATTCAAAGGCTTGATAGTTTTCTCTTAACATAGATATTCTAATTTCAACTACTGTAGATGTACTGAAATGAGTAACTTATTGCTTTTTCCAACTACTATTGGTTGCTTCATAAGATAAAATCTAGATATATATATTTCTAGTCACAGAACACAGTAAAGTATTTCGTACCATGTAATTCAATTGATAATATTTCTTCTCCTGATTGGTAAATATTCTAACTTCCTTGATAGTAATTTTATATTCACCCATCAGAACAAATACGTTTTCAACTCGAGTATTGAATAAAAAAGTATTAATTCTATCTCTCTAGAATTCATAATCATTTCAGTAAAAAATTGGTTTTCTTGTAGGATTAATATTGTCAATTGAACAGACATTAAGTTCTTCCATCTTTAGAATATTAAAAAATTTCCTTTCCCACAGTACACATTAGTTTAACAAAATATTGATAAAAAATTTAGAAAAGAAATAAAAATAACTTGAAAAGGTTAAGAAGAAAATATATAAGAAGTGGGAACCAACTCTAATAAAATTTTTTGGATTGTATTGTATATGAAGATGGAATAATACAGTAGGGGTGAATTCTAGGTTTAAAAACATTTCATTTTTATCACTAAAAGAATTTAGTTTAAAATAATTTAAACTAATTCAATTCACAATAAATTTTAATGTATTAAACTATTAATCTAATCAGTATAAGGGTCTGGTTATAAAATTATCATAATCAGGTTGATTGTGATAATGTTATCAAAAGTTTGTAAATGAAATTAATCGTATTTGCGGTTGGAATGATTTTAATAGAGTAAACATGCAATAGATCATAATCCCTATTTTCATGATGAGAAGAGTAATAGAATACAAATATTCATTCATAAAGTGTACTGAATTTTACTGAGTGGTTGAAAATATAAAAATTACACAAAATCATAATCACAAAGTAAAAAATTGAAAATGAATTTAAAATAAAAATCACTTTTTATTATAAAGTAACAGAAATGTAAAATAATAAAATTATTTTAACCCAAAGAGAATCATATCTCATAACCTTGGATATCGATCCCTTGATTTGAACTTTCAAGAAATTCTGTATTACCCACACCAGTTTAATCCATCGATATAATGATCATGTTCTGTCTTGCTATCCTCACAATACCACAATTAAAAAGGTAATTAGAACCTCTGTCTTCCTAGCCTCGAAAACCCTCAATCCACAAAATATAAAAACTTATGTATTCCTAACCACTAAATCCATAGATTGTAATCTCAAACAATCATTGTTGCAATAGGAAAAAAAACATGAGGTTAAAAAGTATATAGAATGAGAAATTCACAACTTGAAATCAGAGTCGTTCAAAAGAATCAGATATTTGACCGGGTTCTCACAGGATGTCTCAAATTCAACAACAATACTAAGGTCATTCAAATGACCTGGTATTTATAGACTATTTTCACTATGGTCATCTTGGATTTCAAAGGTCATATTTTATCTTAAAAAATATTAAGGACATGGACACCTAGAACTCCAACTTTCATCTTGAAACTCAAATAATGACATCATTTTATAAAACATATTGAAAAATATATTAAACATTGTATTGATTAGAAGTTCTTCCTTTCGATGTGATGCTATTTGATGGATACGATAAAAAGGAACCAAAAATAATTTATCCCATTCGAAAACATAAAATGTGAATAGTAAATTAGTACAATTATTTTAGTTAAGACAATGAATACGATTTATCTTTTTAGTTTAATACGTTACAGTTTGTACGATGGAAATTGTAATTGGTGTGTCTGATGAAAATTGTATTCAGTGAGTATGATGTAAATCAAATCTGGGGACATAATAATAACCATGTAATACAGTAAAAATTATGTGTACAATTATTATCATATTCATATAAAAAATAATAACGAAGAAATGTAAAACAAAAATCCTTAAAGTAAATAAAATATATGAATTCATTTCAAAAGAGAGTTTTTTATTAAAAAAAAGGAATAAAAAAGTCAAAAGAAGAAGTTTGACTCAAAAATTATAATTTGAAATGTCACCATCAGGTTTTTAGTGTTATATGACCATTGGTCAATTATGAATGTTTCCCAATATGATAGTTTGGAACAATACTCTTGATAATAAATTCAATGTTATAACAATTGTTTATAAGTAGAAATAACAAAGGATAATTAATGAAGAAAGTAGTAACGATGGCCTCAAATGATAGAGTCGTTCCAAATGAAGACCATTAATTAGAAATTGGGAGGGAGGTTGAATCACTAGGATTATCTCTTGACCAATCCCTAGGTGAGCTTCAATAAGTAAATCTTGAATGAAATGACTTACGAAATAAGTTCAAGTGAGGGGAAATTAGCACTCGGGTGATGTTAGCAGAGCCGCCCCATGATTCAATCACAATCGCACACCATAACCATTGATCATAAGTGTGTGTTATAAGAGTCTATGTATCAAGGAACTTGTAACTTAAATTATAATCCCATTGTGCATATAATTTTTTTCATCAATTTTGATCTAAGAATAGTTTTTCTTAATAAAAATATGAGGAATTTAATAAATTGATTTTTCAAAAAATTATTGTATTCTCAAAAATATTTTTAAATTATTTGAATAAACTAAGGTAATATAAAAAAATAAATTTTAATGAAATTGTATGATAAAAAATGATTATTTAAATATAATGGATAAAATAAGTTTATTTTGTTCGAAGAGTCTGAAATTTCAATATGCCATTTCAATCCACTTTATTTTTAATAAATAATTTTTTTATATTTAAAATTATAAATTATCATATGAAAAGAATTATTATAAAAAATTAAATATAATATTCTAAATCATCAAATATATGTAATGTTAGGGTTCATTTATGATAATTTTCTAAAATAATTTATTTTCTCATGAATAGTAAACATATAGTTTCAGTTTTGTGGTATATCAATGACATCATAATTATGTAATAATGATGTAATTAATAATCAACAAAAATAAATGAATTAAAATATGTTATTTTTAATATAAATTATTTTAATATATTTTAATAAATTTTAAAATATTTAATTTACTTTCCAAATTCTAAAATGGAAACTTTAACTTTGTTAACACTATTTTGTGAAAACATTAGTTTTCCTTTCGAAAACATGTAATATAATATGATGATAAAATATTTTAGATTAAAATAACATAATAGGTTTTTAAATTATTCAATTCCATGGGAAAATACCATGGTCAAGACCATGGTTTTTCATTTACCAATACATTGGTGTCCAAGGACATTATTTTGAAATTAATAAACAAATCCCCCAATTTTTCTATAAATATGAACCCATTTATCCATTTCCATTCACTAATATTTCATCCTCCATGAATATATGATGGTTTAAACTCTCATTTGTTCCTCCCAATGTGTCCTCAATATTATTTTTAGGAACTACTCTTCAATGTAATGGAAATCACCCCCACTTTTTTCCATTCGAGTTTCCTCATTGTGCGACATGTATTACAATTTTCCTGACTAAGCTCTTCTATAAATTTAATTTATAACTTTAATGTTTTAAGATTATATTATAAATGGGAATCCCATATACCCTCACTTTTTAGCCTTTTCAAAAACCATGTTTTATACCTGTTATGAGGCAAATTTTACTTCTCAAAATTTCACTCTTCTTCTCAAGAAATTCCATTTTATTTTATTTGTGTGAATATGGAAAACTCTTTGCATTATAATGTCATTAACCAAGATGTAAAAATATTTTATTTTTTTCTAGAATCTAAATACATGAAACCCTCATTCCCTTTTTGTGGTTTATAAATGACGTAAAGATATTTTTAAGGACTTTTTAAAATGCCAGGAATTTTATATGAAAGTTATTTATTCTATTTCTCAATAGGTTATTTATTAAATGATTTATTAATATATATTTGGATAAAATTAATTTATTTATATTAATGGTGGACCTTGGTTTCACTCTAACACATTAGGTAAAAAAATTAATCACAATATATGACATGTTTTATGACACCTTGGTGAATGTCTTTGGTAATTTTTATGACACCTCAGTGACAAAAATTAGAAATATGCTGAAGAATGTATCTTTTAAATGTTGTAGACACATTTCAATTTTTTAATTCATGTTATTTTTATTATGATATTCTTTTTTTTCTTTTCTCATTCCTTTTTTATGTTCCTCAAGTTCTTATTGATATTTCTCACGATCATAAGTAAACCATTTTGTTTTCTTTCCCTTAATGGGCCTTATGCTCACACTTTCCTTTGATGTATGTCCCTGGGTTATAATATTTAGAAAATGTTCTTATGATGAACCTATGTGAATCCTTTCAAGTGTATATGAGTAATTGTTTATTTTTTCAAATACTTTTTACATTTTTTCAAAGAATCTAAACAGTAATAGATCGTTTTTTTTACAATTTAATGAAAATTTATGAAATAAAAAGAATGAATATCATTATTGGTATAAAAAGGATAGTTTACTTTTTTATGGAAATTAGGATATGAAACATTTCAGAATAACCCTTGAAAAAAGATAAATATAGTAAAAAACCTTAGTATTTTGGTCAAATGTAAAGTTAATGGTTTCTAAATGGTGAAATATATATCTGGATCTGTACAAGTGGGTGTGGTTTTAGAACATATGTACCTAGGGGTCAAAACTCACACAAGGTTCTTTGGACCTCACTCGGTGTAACCTGATACATGACAACGAGCCTTACTGCACTTCTGGTTTGGAACTCCTAGGAGATATTTTTGGTTAATTACAATATTTTTATGAACCAATATGAAGGATTTATAGAAAACGTAATCATTTTTAATGAATGAAATATTTAATCATGATGTTTTAAGACATAATATTACTTTAGAGTTATAATATTATTAAAATAAACATGTTTCTCACATGGTTTTATTTTTTTTAGAAAATGGAAAGAAATAAGATAAATCATGTAAATGACGATCACAATAGAGTAGGAACTGAAGACCCTCTGATAGAATAAATAATAGAAAATATCATGATAATGATGAATCAACTGACCCGAGTTATGAACAATAACTAGAATCAAGATGAGAGACCAGATTTAACTTTAAGGGAGAAACTTTCCATTGAGCCCTTTATGTGTCAATGACCACCTTCTTTCAGTGGATCCATCGACCCATTTATTTTTGAACAATGGATAAGATCCATAGAAAATACCTTTTCTCGACTTCATTGTTTGGAACTAGGGAAATTCACCCTTGTTATGTACTACTTAGGGGGAGAAGATGATCAGTGGTGGAAAATGGTTACAAACACAAATCAATGGAGGGATATTGAATCTATGGAGTCTTAGAGTTCATGGGAACCTTTTTCCAACAATATTTCCCCCCATTCATGTGAACAAAAATGGATAAGGAATTCCTAGAGTTTAAGTAGAAGGAAAATGAATTCGTAGGAAATAATGAGATGGCCTTAACAGGGCTTTCTCATTGCACCTCTATATTTTTAATGTATCCTAATGGGAAGGTTGAAAGATTCTTTAGTGGACTAAGCCCCATATATGGAATAATATTTCCAATCGAGACTATGATATCTATGAGAAGATAATGTGAAGTGCTACAAAGGTTGAACTATAGTTCATAGAGAAAATGTTGTCCAATAGATTTAATGAAAAGATAATATAAATGGATCCAATCTTATAAAGGAACATTGGCCACGCAATAGGAGGAAAGAAAGTGAATCATCCCACATTCAACAAATGTGGGAAGTATCGTTTGGGGAACTACTTCCTCAGTAGTGTGAAATGTTACAAGTATATAAGAGATGGACATATTGATCAAAACATTCATAGGGAGGTGAAGCCTCAACATTTAAACACTAAATAAAAAGATAAGATGGTGTTGGCCTAGCTTGAAGTCCAATTCATCACGAGTTGATAGATTGGAAAATTTTCCAATCACTATCCAAATCTATCGTTAATAAAGGAGAATCAACATCATCTTCAACATAGACGATAAGAGTAAGGATTGGATTTTCCTATCATGAAAACTGAAGTTGAATCTCAAAATAATGTGGTAGCATGTACTCTTTTTGTTATCTTAGAGACAGTATGTACCTTGTTTCCTTCTTGTGCTACGCATTCCTTTTTTCTTCTCCCAGTTTGAAAAGGATTTAGAATCAGTAACTAAACATATAAAAGTGGATTTATCAGGGAAGACTCTAGGTGGGATTATCCAAGAGTAAATAGTGTATAAAAACTATAGTATTCACTTTGGTGAGAAAAACCTCATCACAAATGTAGTATCCATTCCCATCAATGAATTCAACATTATACTAGAGATGGATTGGCTCCCAATGTATCATTCTAAAATCAACTGCATAAGAATGGAAATATCAGTAGTCCTGAATGTAAAACCTATAGTTATAATTAAAGGAAAGATATATCAACTTGAGATTTTACAAGAAGCACCTCATGTAGCCTTATTTATGAAAATTATCGGTGAAGATGATGAAGGAAATCAATGTATACAAATATAAAATTTTCCCATCATTCAGGAATCCATTATCGTATTTCCGGAAGGGTTAAATGGACCCCCCCCAGAAAGAGAGGAATAGTCCCCCATTTAACTCATGGATGGATTCAATTAGATATCATGGGATCCATATTTAATGAAAAATGTTAAGATAGAGGAATTAAATAAATAGAATTTAGATCCTTTAGAGAAGGGTTTAATTTGAAAAAGTCTGTCTTCTTAGAGAGCACATGTTATCTTTGTGAAGAAGAAGGATGGATCAATGAGGCAATGCATTTATTATAGAAAAATTAATGGGACCTGATTAAGAAGAAATACCCTCTTACAAGGATTGATGGTTTATTTGACCAACTTATTGTGGCTCAATTCTTCTCCAAGATTGATCTTTGATTTGATTATCATTAATTGGGTTTTACGAAATAATTTTTTCCAAATAATTCCTTGTTATCAAGAAATGGACATTATGAGATTGTTTTTTTTGACCTTTAGTTTAACTAATTCTCTTACTAATTTTTTTGGATTTAATAAATAGAGTTTTTAAGGACTAACATGATAGCTTTTTGGTAATTTTTATTGATGATATTTTGGTATATTTTGAATGTTGTGAGGAGAAAGAGGATTATATTACAAACTCTTACAAATTAAACTCTAATTGAAAGGTTTGGAATATGTGAATTTTGGTTACAAACTGATTCTTTCTTGGGGAACATTGTAACCAATGAAGAAATATTTGTTGACCCAACAATGATAATGGTGCTAAAGGAGTGGCCTTATCCTAAAATAGTAACTAATAGTTGTAGATTCCTCATTTTAGTAGGATATTATCAGATGTTTGTGATTTTTTTCATGAATTTATATTCCACTAAGCAAGTTAAATCAAAGATGGGCTACGTTCATCTGGACAGATGAGGGTGAAGAAAGTTTCCATGAGATGAATAAGATATTGGTTATTGCACCTATGAAACTCTACCATCTATAAAAGAATGATTATTTATTTTTAGTGATGCATCTCTAAAAGGGAATGGGTGTTCCCTCATACACAATGAAAATGTGATTTATTATGAATCATGATAGTTTAAGTCGCATGAGTATAATAACCCTACACATGACATGGATATGGTTGCAATTATTTTTTCTCTAATGATATGGAGGCTCTATCTTTATGGGGATAAATAAGATATATACACAATCCTCTAAAGTTTTATGCATATTATAACGAAAAAATGAATTTATATTGGGATAGATTAGATGGTTAGAACTTATTAAATACTGTTATTGTTCAATTAATTTTCACCCAATAAGATCCAACAAAGTCACTAACGCATTAAATTGGAAAGACCATGTTGTACTGGAAATGATGAGTTTTCAATGAGATTCTTTGATCAAGGACCAAGTGAGTTTGGATATGTGAATCATGAGGGAATGTAAATCATAAAACCTATACCAAATTACTTCTCAACCATAATTACTATATAAGATCATGAAAGATCAAAAAGAGGATCCTATGTTATAAATAATGATAGATTCTATGAAAAATGGAATGTTTCTTGAGTTCAATCTTTATCAATAAGGTGTACTGAAATTTTTTTCAAGGCTAAGTGTTCCAACTATTCTATAAATAAATAATGTTCATATAGATGAAGCTCATAGATAAGTATTTTTTATACATCCTAAAATCATTAAAGTGTATAGGGACTTTTATTATCATTATTGGTGGGATAAATTGAAAATGAAGATTGCATAATACACTACTAGGTTCTTGATGTGCCAACAATTGAAGGTAGAGTAAAACAAATCCTAAAGGGGTATTACATATACTACCGAAACCAACCTATAATTGGGGAAATATCACTGTAGACGTTGTCACTGTTCTCCCGAGAACATCCAAAGGAAACAATGTGATATGGGTTATAGTGGATCGTCTCCCCAAGAATTTCATTTCATCACTATTTGGTAAGATTTATAACTTTTCCAACATTACATGATATACATGAAGGAATTATTAAAGATGCACGAGGTACCACTCTCTATCGTATCTAATCATGATATAGGGATCACATCAATATTCTGGATAATTATTCAAAATGATTTGAGTACCAAATTGATTTTTAGTATGACCTATCCCACCCAAACTATTGTCCAATCTGAAAGGACTATTCATATAATCTAGGACATGCTGAGAACATTATATATGGAATTTATAGGTGGATGCAATCAATATCTCTCATTAGTTGAGTTCTCATACAACAATTGCTTCCATTCTAGTATTCCGATGGAACCAAATAAAGCACTATATAGGAAGTAATGTAGGACTCATGATTTTTGGGATAAGGATGGTGAGAGAAATCATTATGGTCCTTTTTTTGTGCAAGATATTAAAAAAATGGTTTAAGTCATCCAACAGCAAATTAAGGATGCTTCGAGTTAATAGAAGAGTTATGCTGGCAACCATCGAATGGACTTAGAGTTTGATGTTAGTGAAAAAGTCTTACTTTGAACATCACCTTGTAAGAGACTCATGAGGTTTAGAAATAAATGGAATATTATACCTAGGTAAATTTCCCCCTATTAAATCCTTGACACATGGGTGAAGTGGCCTATCATCTTTACCTTTTTCCAAATATAGATCAAGTTCTGGATGTAGTCCACATATCTCTTCTAAGGAAGTACATACCCGACCCTTCACATATACTAATTCTTGAGGAGGTACAACTGGAACATGAACTATCTTATGAGGAGTAGTTGGTAGAGATCTTGGACAATAGATACAAGGTTCTATGCAACAAGAATACCCACCTTATCAATGTGTTATAGAGGAACCATATCTATGAATAAACGACTTGGGAAACAGAGTAAATAGTGAGGCATAAGTATCCAAACCTTCTCTCAACTGAGAGCATGAGATGAAATTTCACGGAAAAAATTTCATAATGGGGATTAATGAAATTTCCCAGACATTTTGAATGATATTTGTTTCTGGAAAAAACTGTGTTTTATAATATTTTTTAATAAAAAACATATATATATTTAAAAATGAAGTGAGTATAATTTGAAATGTGACCTTCATGTATTGACCATTATATGACCGTTGGATAATTATTACTATGGGTAAGTACGACCATTGGAAAATATTCTCTTAATAATAATCTTAATGTTATAATTAGTGTTTATTAGTATAAATTTCAAAGGACAGTTAATGCAGAATGAAGTAATGATGACCTCAACTAGTAGATTCGTTCCATACAAAACCCATTTATCAGAACATGGGGAATAGGTTTCGTCACTAGGATTCACTCTTAACCAATCCCAAGTTGATCTTTAGTATTGGAAGCTTGAATGAAATTTCCTTTGATAAAAGTTCACGTTAGTGGAAATTAACACTCAGGCGACGCTAGCCGATCGACCCCATGAATCTACCACCATCACCCACGTTACCCTTAGGTTTTGTGTGGGTGTTATAAGGGGATATGTGTCATGGGATTAGTTTATTAAAGTATAATCCCATTTAATAAATAAATTTTTTTCTATCAATATTGTTCTGAGAATAGTTTTTCTTAATTAAAAATAATAAGAATTTGATAAATTGTTTTTTCAGAAAAAAATTATACTTTTCATAATATATATAAATTTTTATAATAATATGTAGTATTATAAATAAATTATTTTAATGAAATAGTATGATAAAATAATTGTTCTTTAAATATAGAGGATAAAATTATTTTATATTTTTCCATGCATTTGAAATTGTACTATGCATTTTCAATCCGCTATTATTTTTAATAAGGATTTTTATATTTAAAGTTATAATTATCAAATTTTGAGAATAATTATGGTAAAATAAATATCATTTTTCATTGTCGCATGATTTTCAGAGTAATGGTAAATTTACCCACAAAACGATGATAAAATATGTAGGCCACTGCCCATTTTTCACCCCCTATCAAGGGACCTCAAGAGCTTCATCCCCCGGTTAGACAAAGTACGAAGTACTTCCACCAACATTTAAAAGTACCTCAATCCATTTATGGAACCCATTTTCATGATTAAATCATGATACCGTAAGCCTTTCATATCCCACTAAAAAGAAAATAAATACCCTGGTTCTACTATGATATTGATGCAGAATGGCTTAAGACCCACCAATCGATGACATCTTGGCCAAATGTAAAGGGATTTCTAATTCACGTGAGCATGATATCACTGTGGAAGAACCTAGAACCTCAATCTATTTTGGGTGATACCCAGTATGAATATCCCATATCAATACTCAAGAACATAGAATATTGAGATGTGATTTAAAATATTTCAATCTATTTCTCAGTAGGATTTTGGAATGATCTTGACCATGGGTATCCTAATTGGCATCTTGTGTAAAATCCCCCAGATTAGGTCCATGTGTGTCAGGAGTTTAAACTGCCCACACATTGGTCAAATTTATATGACCTTAAAAACTATCCAATCATGGTCTAAATCAAATGACCATAAACTAAAAGTGAAAGAAACAAAAAACTTATCAAGGTGAAAACTTGCAAAGGGAAGCATAAGAAAAATTCAATTCTTCACACTCTAAACTATTTTCCTACAGAGTTTAGGAAAAATTTAGGGTGAAAGTAAATAAGGCATAAATCTCATAGGGACTAAATTGTGTCCCTAATAAAAGCCAACCTATTCTCATTGGACCTCATGGTTTAAGAAAAAGTTATATAAATGAAGTTTCACACCTCCTCTCCATGCTAATATGTTCTCTAGGTGGTGTCCCAAATTTAAGGGTGCCCGAACCCTTCTTAGATATTAAATTCTCTTTAAATCACACTTATTGATTTGAGTGATTTGGGTCACCATAAATCCCCCCATATCCCATGGAAAGGAAAAGTGATCTCTTAGGTCAGCTATGATATTGGTGCATAATGGCTCAGACCTACCAATTAGATACATAATATCCTAATATAAACGGTTTTACGATCCTTGTGAGGCTAATGTCACTACGGTAGAACTCAACACATTAATGTGATCTGAACCTCTCCCTACATGACTAAACCATATCATCCCCATGACCAGAGAACCTTGGACCATGATTAAAAATCCCCTTACCAAACTATCAGAGAAGATTTTACATCCTTGTTGTTACACCACTGTGTTTTGTACCCTTTATCAAAGAAGAAATACGTCACCCCATTCTCGAAACTTTTATGGGCCACACCTCATGATTCAAAACCACAAGGCATAGAGATTGATATTTTAATTAGAATGTGAATTTCCCTATAGTTCCAGAACCCTTCTAGGATACAGTTTATTCTATACCAAACCTCATCATCCAGACATTTTAACCATTATAAATATTTTATTACCCTCCAAAATAACCATAAATCCACTTTTCTTGGCCATGAAATTAATGCAAAAGTGATTTATCCCACCAACTAAAGGCATATAATCCTTGAAAAAATGTAGGTTCAATCCTTGTGAGCTCAAGAAACACCATGCAAGAACCTGGAACCACAAAGTGTTTTAGGTCATCTATAGTATTACTTCTCCATCCCATTTTCACAGACTCAAATTTTTGGAATATTAATTACATCACCCATATTCCAACTATCGAGGGAGACCTAGCATCCCTAGAATCTATCCCTCAATCATATAACGTACAAAAATCTTCCATGACACATGGAAAAGAGTATAGATAAGATTTTCTTGTCCATGTGTTTGATGAATAATGGATTTAACCCACCAGATAAAGGCATATCCTCCTTGTAAGAAAGGAACTAAAATCCTGGTGAGTCGTAGAAACAACATGATGGAACCCTACCACACATTGTGTATTAGGTAATTCCTAGAATGTATGCACCATATTCCATGAATCAAATAGAAGGTCCAAGCTAAAAGACCATAAACTAAAGATATATTATGTCCAATAAAAAAATATAAACAAAATAAATATAAGGTACGAGCTAAAAGGAATTAAACTGAAGAGGTATAGGGTCCAAGATAAAGGACCCTAAACTAAAGTAATAGAATTTTTGAGCTAAAAGACCATAAAATAAAGAGATAGAAGGTTAAAGCTAAAATACCGTAAACATATGAAATATAAGTTCTAATATTAAAGGCCTCAAACTAAGGAGATATCATGTCCATTATAAAATACATTAAACTTAAGTGATATATGGTCTGAGCTAAAATACATTTAAGTAAAGTGATATAAGGTATGAGATAAGATTTATTAAACTAAAGGGATATTAGGTCCAAGATAAAAGACACTAAAATATAGAAATATAAGGTCTGAGCTAAATTAACATAAACTAAAGTGATAAAAGGTCTGATATAATAATACCAAAATCTATTTCATGGGATTTATTTCGACTGTAAAAGATTATAAGTCCCGCTACCTAGACTTAACACAATCAAAATTTTCTAGACAATCCTATAGTATTGGGAAAAATAAGAGAACTCTACCTCATGGACATAAATACAACCCAAGCAGTCCTTATACAAAGAAGGTGATCTCAAGATAGTTGGAGCGTATTATCGATGATAAATATCATGTTGGTGGGAATTAACAAGAATCTCTCAAGGGGAATTTGTTAGAATATATATATTAAATTCAAAAAATTCATGTTTATTTTATATAACACAAGGTATGGGTATCATTGGCACGGAATATCGAAGTAGCAGACCATCATTGATGTATTGAATAAAAAAAAATTGGATAGTTGTCTGGAATGTTTACAAAATTCATTATTTCATAATGTGAAAAAATAGAAAGAATGTACACATTTTTGATTCTATATAAATTATCATAAATAATGAATTACATCACAGGGTTTTAAATATGATAAAGGTCTATCTGACACACTAGAAAGGATGTTAATGGTTAAAAAAGACGCATTAATCGAATGTCGAAGTTCCACTCCCCTGCTTCATGTAAAGACCCTGAAAAAACTGTGAGGAGGCGATGCCTTAATTTATTACATTTGTATAATAAACTAGGAAGTTGAATCCCTAAGGATCAAACTGTATTATAGTTTTGGAAAACCATATACAAAACATAAGTTTTACATTACAACATGAATGTAAAAAAACATAGAAAATCTATTGGAATCATCCATAACTCCAAGGTTATCCCTAAAATAAATTCATAATATACATCTTCACATCCTCAGAAAAATTAAAAAATAATAAAGTGGAGAGATTAGATGCTCATGATGGATATGTAATACCGCATTATAAAATACAAACAAAAATTCATGGTGAGTGAATAAAAATATATCCGATTAAAACATAAATTTGAGAACAATATGGAATGAATAAAAAAAGAATAAATAATTACATAAAAATAATCACATGAGAATGATTCTTAATCATGGATATTCTACTAGAAAAATATTCACATGGATTATAAATTAATAATATCATAATCAGGGAATTCACAATACCAAAAATCATAATTATACCGTCAAGTACTTGACCACAACATCAAAAAATAAATGGTTAAGGCCTCATCCAAAAATCCATTTATACTTTGTCTCATGAGACCTACCAATGCATCGAGGGGATATAGAGGTACCCTACCATCACTTATTAAGTCCAGTTCATTACATATCTGAATGGGGTTAAACATAAAAAACATATACATATGAAATGTAAATAACTTCCCCCAGTCTGTAAACATTATCACTAATCACTCTATGTAATATGGTGAATGGTATCAAGATTGCACATCCACTGTCAACTGATCATATTAAATTTAATAAAATATAGTAGATGGTAATAATAAGAGGTTCAATTTCAATAAAGAATAAAATTAAATACAGGTGTTCAAATAGATGAAAATACTCTAATAAAACAAACAAGGAATTCTTGAGATTAATACCACTTTTACTTTAAAAAGAATAGTTCTTTTAGAAAAATCATTACTATTTTCCATAATCGTATGAATAAAAAAAGTAATGAAAAAATATAGTTTCTCATGAAAAAATTAGTGATTTGATATAAATAATGATGTCTTAAAACTGATTATCGATGGTACTTGAAAATGTGTAATAAATCGAGATGTTCCCTTTAATCAGGCTTACATATCGGGAAGAATTGAGAAGGAAAACTTGTAAAACACGTGTTTCCCTTTAAAAGAATTATTTAGTGATCTAAATACATGATTTTTGGATTTATATATATAATTTAGAATAATTTTATAAAATTAATGAATAACTACATTGGTGTATAGAGGGAGAAGTCATAACTTAAAAGAAAATAGAGATTTAGTAAGCGACCCTTACCTTTTGTATGAAAGTCTTATGAACATGACCTTAATGTCCTAGATAATTAAATTATATTAATTAAATTATATGAGTATTGAAGTTCATGTAAAATGGGAATAGATATCCAAAATTGAATTTTTATGTTATTAATTAACATCAATAATATTAAATGGTTATATAATTCATTAGGTTATTTGGGGTATGGGTGAATCATTAGATAACATGTTAGTGATAATCATTTAGATAATTTTGGTGGTTTTTCGATCATCACAAACTAGTTTTGTTTTATTAATTAACATATTGTATATATAATGGTTCCAGAAAATTAAATAGGATATGATATATATATTATACGTTTTTAACCATAAAAATGATTTTATGACCAGTCTTGATGGTGTTAATGGAAAATGACAATGCATCATCCATGATGTTAGTAAATTGACCCATCACGGGAGAGGTTTTCATTTATAGAATAAAATAGAGAGATTTATAAAGGATATTGATGATTAATATTCCATTAGCATGATTTAATTATAGTATAGAAATGATACTAGAGTTATATTTTTACATTGTACAGGGGATGTTTTGGAATGATGTAAAAATAAAATAAATTGAAAAGAAAACAAAAGAGAGAGTATTTTTCCCCCTTGAATTATCCTCCTTGAGAACCACACAAGGGGATTAGATTTGGTATTATATTGAGGTCAAAGGCTCCTGGATGTGGGGGATTGTATTAATAGGATTATTGGGTAGAAATTTTAAAATGCTCAAATATTGGAAGGTGTGAGGATAAGGGGTGGAATTTACAGTGGAGGAGAGGGATGTTTTTTGAATACTTTTTTTCAGTTGTTTGTTATTTTTCCTAAGGACTATGAATAGTTTTAGTATTATCACCAATAATATTAAAATATTGAAATAGAGTTAGATATATGGGCTTACATCATCCATATATCACGTATTACTCATTAATTCACATATTTAGCATTTATAATAAATTTTCATATTTAACTATTCACAAAAAATTCAAGTATTTTAGAAAAAACCAAAAAATTAACCACAAACATTTTATGACGTGTATAATTAAAAAATGAAATCAATTTTATTAAAATAATTTAATAAATATAATAAATTTTATTTATAATTAAAATCATCATTTACTCAAAAAATACAGATTTTAAAATTATAACTGATTTTATAACACATTGAAAAAATAACAAAGGTTTCATAAAATTTTCTTAAAATCCAAATAAAAAATACTAATTTTATGAACACATTTTTGGAAAATTTATTTTATATTAAATTATTTTATTAATTATAAAATTTAATTGAATATTTATGACTTTCAAAATTAAAAACACATAATAATTTTTAAAATTTTATATTACTTATACTATCATATAATTATATCATACCTTCATTTATTATATGCCTAAATTTTATTTATACTTTCATGGGTGGGGTAAATATTTATTTGGCTAGTTTACGATTTATAAGGGTAATATTACTATTCCTAATGGCATATTACTATTTCATCGATATATGTTGCATAAATTCTAGAAATACTTCTTATTTAATTTTTCATAATTTATAATGTTTTTATTGTGTTCTTAAAGTGATTTTATGTGATTTATACTATATTAAATAATTATAAAATAGAAAATTTCTTTGATAGAATTCTTGGGTCGTTTCATTCTCCCCTCCTATATAATTTTCATCCTCAAAATTTCTAGAATGTCACCTCTTAAAATGATTTGGGTAGTTATTCATCATAACTTTCTGTAGTTCCCACATCCCCTATTTAATTTTATGATGTTTCCAAAGTACGTTTTTCAACCGAGTTATCTGATTCCTCAACATCTTTTCTTTAGTGTACAGAATCCATATTGATTCATCGTAGTGAGATAAATGAGGTTCCAAATATTTTTTTTCATAAGTGAGGGAATGCATTGCGTCTGGAATTTACTTCCATACCAAAGATATGTGGAACACATTTTGTAGTTTTGAATGGATAAGAGGCATCACCAAAAGACAAGACATAGCTTCGAATATCTATTGGATCTCAAAAGGTCTAATGTACCTAGAGCTTATGTTCTATTTATTCCAAGATCTTATAACACCCTTCTATGGAGATACTTTCAAGAAAATAAGACCCCCTATTGAAAATAAAAATCCATCCGTAGATTACCGACATATCTCTTTTTCCTACATTGAAATGCTTTGATATGGGTTTGAATAGTCTTTAAATTTTCTATTGTTTCCTCCATATGCTATGGAACTACAATCTTACATTCACTGACTTCATCCCAAAATGTTGGTGTATGACATCACTTAACATACAATGCTTCAAATGGTTCAATTTGAATACTTAAAAGAAAACTATTATTATAGGGAAACTATACGAAAGGTATATTTTGATCCCATATAATTTTAAAGTCAAGTGATCATGATATCAACAAGTATTCTAATGTATATTTGGTCCTTTCACACTTCAAATCAGTTTGAGGGTGATAAGAAATTCTCAAATGATGCTCAGTATCCAAATATTTCTAACGAATTTTCTAGAATTTTGATTTAAATCATGGATCCTGATTAGACATAATAGAAATAGGTTCTCCATGAAATCATACATCATAATTAATATAGAGTTGAAAAAGGGACTCTAGTGGAAAATAGTCCCTTATAGTGAAGAAATATGAAGATTCGGTAAGTTGATCAATAATTACCTATATTGAATCATTTTTTCTAGGAGTTTTTGGTAATCTAGTGACAAAATCCAAGGTGATTTCATCCAATTTCCTTGTAGGAATAAGAATAGGTTGCATGACTCCTCTAGGATTCTATCCTTCATCCTTATCTTGTTGACAGACTAAACATATTGATCCATAATTAGCGATTTCCCACTTCATGTTATACCACAGGAAATGCTCCATTAAATATCTTTATATTATAGTGATACTAGATTGTATTGAGAAATTAGAGCATTGTGAAGTTTCCAATAGCTATCTTTTTAGCTTAGGAATAGATGTAACACATTTTCTCATCCAAAGTTTCAAAATTCCATCTTCATACATGAAGTCTTCTAACTTCCCATCATTCACAGATTTAATTTTCTTTTGATGATTCTCATTATCAGATTGAGAACAATTAATACTTTCCAATAAAGATGGTTGGAAAACCAATAGAAAATTTAATGATGTTTCAACTTCCTTGATAATTCCCATATCCATCTTTTTTGATCAATTTACATAGGATCCTTACCAATTCTCATTTTTTTCAGAACTCCATGATCCTTCCTACTCAATGCATATGCTACATTATTCTCTTTACCTGGGTAGTAGTGTATTGAACAATCATAATACTTGAGTATCTAGATCCATCTGATTTCCTCAGGTTGATTTCGTTATATGAGAATATATATTTCAATTTCTTTTGATCTGTATATATTTCCCATCTTTCACCATAGAGACTGCGTCTCTATATTTTCAGATCAACTATTACATCTGGTAACTCAAGATCATGAGTTATATAGTTCATTTCAAGAATATTAATCTTTCTTGATTCATAGAAAATAACTCAACCTTTCTATACGAGGAAATAAAAAAGTCATTTCATTGATTCATTAATATAAATCTAAAATCCACCATTTCTCGTTGGTAGAGTCATGATCAGGGAAATCACTAATCTACTCTTCAATTCTTCAAAACAGTATTCACGTTTCTTTTTTCAAGTAAGCATAAGCCCTTTATGAGTATTTTTGGTTAATGGGTTAGATAACTGGGAAAATATTTGAAGTAAACACTGATAATAACCTTCTAAACCAATAAAACTACATACCATTATTATATTCGTTGGTGTATTTCATTATTGAACTGCCTTTTTCTTCATAGGATTAACTCAGAATCCATTATTTAGGAAAATAGATCTATGAAAATAAACGCAGTTGAACCATAATTCATGATTTCTAAACTTCCCATGTAAATATTTTCTTCAAAGAGTCTATAGAACACCCCGCAATTAGTTCTCATGGTTCTCATAGATTTTGGAATATATCAATATATCCTCAACAAATACAATAAAAACCCATCAAACAATTCTATGAACACTGTGTACATTAGATCCATGAAAATATAGGGTTCATTAGTCAATCCAAATGGAAATACTATAAAGACATAATTTATATACCATGTTCGAAATTCCATATTTGGAATATCTTCCTCACTCACACACAACTGATGTAATATAGATCTAAGTTCCATCATTGATACATATTGGGATCCATGAAATTTATTAAATAAATCATCAATTTTAAGAAGAGGAAACTAGTTATTTATTTTTAAAACATTTATTTTTTTGTGTAATCAACGTACAATCTCATGGATCTATCTTTCTTCTTGACCAAGAAAACAAGGGATCCCAATAGAGAAACAATAGGGAAATAACTCCCTTATCACTCAATTTCTCTATTTGTTTCATCAACTCTACAAATTCTACCATAACCATTCTATAAGGAGTATTTTATATAGGTCTCTCACTAAGAATTAAATTAATGTGGAACTCAAAATCCCTCTCTAGAGGATGTATAGGTAAATATTATGGAAATACATTAATATATTCTTTCACAATAGGTAAATCATAAATTTTAATATTATCTCCCAATCCATAAATGATGATTTATCTTCCTCACCAATAATTTCATTTATAAGAGATACTGAAGGTGGATCCAAATTTGACTCAAATGATGAGGGTTATTATCTAAAGATAAAAGATTCTACATCTTCTTCAAAAATTGCAGAATCCTTATTCTTGAAATATATTTTTGCATCATATTTTGAAATACATTCCATACAAAGGATTATATCAAAAAAACCATAGGTATGATAATATGATTTTTAACCAAATAACATTTATGTATCATAAAGGGGACAAACTAACAAATCTTGGGTATAATGATACATCCCCTAGGAGTTTTGATTGAGAAATCCAGTTTTAAATAAAAATGGAAATGTATAATTATCATTGAAAACTGGGATGATATAAAATAATGAGATAATATAGAATCAAATATAGCATTGGATTAGTATGAGGAAATGATTAATGTACCTTCCACTACATCATTAATAATTTCAACCTCCATAGTTGTGATCACATAATCTTGGCCTTTCTCTCTAATCATTTTATGGGGAATGTTTCTATAACACATAGGAAAATCATTTTCATATTTTAACATCTCCCTACAACTAAAACATTGAACAATGGTATATTATTTAATTCCCATCCAATCACGGGCTTGGTGGCCTCTTTCTCCAACCTTATAATTGACACCTTTTTATTTTAAGCATGAACCAAGGAGTTTACTTCCACAAGTATATCACATTAGAAAATTCACTTTGTTATTCTTCCATTTATCCATTCTTTACTCAGCTACCCACTTCTCCTCTTGTTTTCTCTAAAAGTAAAAAGATGTAGAGAATTAATTCTACACATTGATAGCACAACATACTATATCTTCATATGACGATAATTTTTAGGAGACCATTGACCTTCAAAGAAATGGTTTTTATCTAAAAATTAATTGATCAATATTTATCCTCAGATTATGTATCTAGCCCGCAACATGCCTTGAAAACCTATTAAATTTTCTACATATATCTCGATGTTTTCATCCTATTTTGGTTTCAGACTCAAGTATTGTCTTTCAATATCCACTCGTTGTTCTGGAGGAAAATATATTTCTAGGAAAATTTGCTTAAAATAATTCCATTCCATATTTATAATTTATTACTCCTCCTCTACGTATTGAATAAATAACTATCATTTATCCGCATCTCCTGGGAGTCAAAAAACTGCCATGATAATATTCTCCCTTTCATTACATCCCAAATTTAGAAATATATTCTCTAAGGAATGTATCCACTAATCCAATAAAATTGGGTTTGTTGTCCCATTTAATGATGGAGGTTTTTTTTGCATAAATAAGTATACCATTTCTCCTCCATTTTATGGATCATGATACTCCATATGGGTAAGGTTATTATTCATAACTTGAGTCAGTTCTTCTAGTATAGTTATATGTTACTTAGAATGAATCACATCTCTAGTACCAACATCAGTATCTTGCATAGGACTAAATCCCTACGTTATATTTGTGGGTTAATATCATTTCTATTACTTCCACTATGCTCCAATTCTAAATAATGGCACAAAATAAATTAGGTTATGAATCATAATGAATAATTTTCAAACTAAAAAAACACCTAAAATAAATTTGAAATTTATGAATTATTGATATCATAATCATAACCATGGTTTCTTTGGGGGAATATTTATTTTTAAATTCTTCATAATGGTTTTTGGAAAATGTGTGAATTATCCTAAGAATATCCACTGAGAGTGTATAACCAGGTGCACAGTAAGGCCCATTTTTGTGTATCAAGATACCCCATGTCAGGCCTAGGTCACCTTGTCAGAGTTGTTACCCCTAGGTATATCTGTTCTTGAACCACATCCAATAGTAGTATCCATACATGGATGTATTTCAAGGATGTTACACATAATCATTACCTTACCAAAATTTTAATATGTTCTTCTATTATTATCATCAAAGTCTATATCAGATCTATGTTCCCTAATCTATGTATTATAAGTCTAGTTTCTACGGTTTCTACAAATCTTTCTCTAATACCAACTATAAATACCCTGACCCCTGTTCCCAGGAGTTGGTTCCTTACATTATTACATTGGTATAATAAACAAAGAATGCATATCCTGAAGAACAGAATAGTTTAGTAGTTTTTGAAAACCAGATATTATCATATGTTTTACATTACAACATGAAATGGAAAAAAAACATTTAAACTACATCTAAAATATCAATAACTCCTAGATTATCGTTGAAAGTCATACATAATGTCCATCTTTGCATCCTGAAGAAAAATACAGCATAATAAAGTGGTGAGATTAGATGATTAGTATGGTTATTTAATACTACATAAGATAATATAATCAATAATTTGTGTTGAATAACTAAAAATATATGTGATTAAAATAAAGACTTAAGCATAATATGGCAAGAATAAAGGAAGAATAAATATTTCCAAAAAAATAATCCTATGAGAATGAAGATTAATAATGAATATTCTACTAGATAAATATTCACATGGATTATTAGTTAATAATATCATAATGAAGAACTGAGTAATTACAAACATCATTAAAATACCACTGAGGCCTCAACCAAGACATATGAAAATAAATTGTGAAGACCTCGTCCAAAATCAATTACTATTTTGTCTCATGAGACATATTGATGCATCGAGGGTCTATATTGGTCATCCTAAAATCAGTTATAAAGTCCAATGTATTCCTCATATGAATTTTGTTAAACATAAACAACATAAACATTTGAAATTTAAATAACATTCCCCAATCTATAAATAAAATCACCAACAATTTTGAGTAATATATTGAATGGTATGAAAATAGAACATACATAGTCAAACTGTTCTTAATCCACTTAATAAAATATATTAGTTGATAATAAATGGAGATATATCTCATAAAATCATAAAATTAAACATATCTATTGAAATAGATGAAAATACTCTAATAAAATCAACAAGGAATTATTGATAGTAATACCCATTTTACTTTACAAAGAAGAGTTCTTTTGGATTTTTTTTATATTTGATAATCATTATTAAAAAACTAATAATGAAAAAATATATTTTTTCATGATAAAATTATATAATTATAAAAAATAATGGCATAATAAAATATATTAGGGATGGTTAATGAAAATGTGCAATAAATCAAGACGTTCCCAATAATTTGGCATGCGTATCAGAATTAATTTAGAAGTGAAACTTGTAAAACAAGTATTTCCCAATAAAAAAAAGATAAACTGATATGGATACACGAGTTTGGAATTTATACCAATAATTTATAATAATTATATAAAAATAATAATGAATTAAATTGGTGTATATAGGGGGAAATCATTACTTGAATTAAAATGGAGATCCGAGAATAAACCCTTTCTTTATGCAAAAAAGTGTTCTATACTTGACCTTAATATACTGTATAATGAAATAATATTCATTAATAATTTAATTAATAACATTTTCTACATGTATTTTATTTTTTAATTTTTTTATGTTTATTTATGTTCTTTTTTATGAGTTATAAGATACAGTTTTATCATTCTTAAGCATTCATTTCATTGGTTTCCTGACCAGTTTACTTATATATGTGTATGGAAGTTCCCATAAAATGTGAATATATATCCGGAATTGAAATTATATGTTACATATGAAAATATTGATCATTAAATGGTTATATAATTCATTTTTATATTTGGGGTGAAGATGAATCATTAGATAACACTTTAGTAATAACCATTTATATTATTATTGCACTTTTTAGATCATCACACACTATTTTTGTTATATTAATTAACATCATAAATATATAATGATTACATAACATTCAATTGGTTGTAATAAATACATTATAATTTTTTAACCATAAAAATGGTTTTATGGCCATCCTAGAAGGTGTTAATGGAAAATGAAAAATCATCGCCCATGATGTCGGTAAATTTACACATAACAAGCGATGTTCTCATTTATAGAAAGAGAGGGAGAGAGAGAGAGAGAATGGTGTTTAATGATGGATCATACATTAACCTAATATAAATACAATATAAAATGATACGAGAGTTATCATGTTACTTTTTAAAGGGGAGGTGTGGGAATGATACAAAATAAAATAAATTGAAAAGAAAAGAAAAGAAAGAGGACTTTTACCTCTTGAATTATCCTCCATGAGAACCCCATTTAGGGGATTGGTTTTTTCCTTTTGTTGATAAAAATGGATCATGGGAATCTTGGAGGGTCTTAGTAAGAGTTTTGGGAAGAAATATGATGATTCGCAAAGCATAGAAGGTGTGAGGAGAAGGGGTGATACTTCTAGTGGAGTAGATAAGTGTTTTTTGAATATTTTATTCATTTGTTTATTATTATTTCTCAAGACTATGAATATTTTGAGTATTATCACCAAATATTTTAAAATAATGAAGGATAGTTCAACATTATAGGATTACATCATCCTTACATTACCTATGAATTAATAATTCTTTATTTATCATTTATCATAAATTATCATATTTTACTATTTATAAAAATTCAAGTATTTTAGAAAAATCCAAAAAACACACCTGAACCATTTTTTGATATTTATAATTAGAAAATGATGTCCATTATATAAAAATAATTTTCTAAATTAGATAAATTTAAATTTGTAATTTAAATAATAATTTACTCAAAAATTAAAGATTTAAAAATTATAACTGATTTTCTAACACTTTGAAAAATTGACCAAGGTCTTATAAAATTATCTTAAAATAAAAATAAAAAAAATATTAATTTTATGAAAGAATTTTTTAAAAGTAAATTTTCTTTTATAACATTTTATTAATTATTAATTTGTAATTAAACATCTATGACTTACAAAAAAACCAACACTTAATTAATAATTATTAAAATATTCAGTTACTTGTTTTATGATATACATTTATACCATAAATTCCTTTATAAGATGCCTAAATTTTATTTATACTTTAATGTGAGAGGTTACTATTCATTTGGTTGGTTTACTATTCATAAATTTCATAATACTATTCGTAAGGTCAAGTTACTATTCCATCGGTAGACATTCCTTAAATTCTAGAAATAATTTTACATCATTCATTCTTCATTTATAAAGTCTTTATTTTTTTCTCTATATGATTTTATGTTATTTATATTATATGAAATAATTAAATAAAGGAGAATTTTGTTGATAGAATTATGGGTCGTTACACTTCTTCAACTTATACTCTGGGATGGTGTGTCTCGACCAAAGACATCAAATATTCAACTCTATTTAAGAAAATTTCCATGGAATATCATGATGTTGAATGGTGAGGCCTTAATTGAGCTACTATTTCCTCACATCTCCATATCTGCATTGTCCTAACATCTATCTCGGCCTGCAATTTGGAAGTCAACTGACGACCCTACTCTAATTCCCCAAATTTCTCCCTCATCATACATGATATTGGAGCCTCATTTATGAGATCCTGAGAAATATTCTTCACTTATGGATATATCTTATTGATTCAAAATTATTTCATCATAATTTCATATAGAGATTGTTGGTCAAAAACACCTACTTCCATGTCAGGAAAAAAACTAGTGAAAGTTTTCCCCTTAGTCATGGAATACTTCCACTTTGGTCTCAATGATCAAGGAATGAATCTATTTCTAGATCATCCTATGTTGCATAAATCCTCTATAACTAACAGAGTAGGTTAGGAGGGAAGAGGAACAACCAGTTGAGAAAATGAGGAAACAAGATAGGAAGCCTCATATTCCCTTTTGTCAACAAGTATATCATCTGTAGCTTGTGGTGGTGGATTAATTTCCTTAAGAGACTCTATTTTACCATCTGGGTAGTCAAAACTCAAATGAGTCCACATTATGGATGTCTCACCTTGATCTTCAATCAATTCAATCATCACCATAGATAGATGGGTTGGTGAGGTAAAAGTATTGCCCACCTGATGGACTATATGGTTTATCACACCAACCAAATAAGCTGATACCCATTCATGGGGGACAATCCTAGGTAAGGAAAGTGGAAGCATTGGAGGGTTCAAGTATGATCTCACTCTCAATATCATCACTTTCTAGAATCTTAGAAAATTGGCAGATGGCCCCAGGATGTCGTTCCCCTTGAATTCTAAATAAAGGAAGATGGTAGACCCATTGAGTCTTATATACTATATAGTTTTGAAATCCAATTTCAATGGGCATAGAAGATGAGTTCATATCCATATCACATAGTGTGTGATAAGAAACACCCCATTGTATTATGAAAACTTTGGTTGATATTGATGTGTTTGTACTTGTGAAATCTAAACATACACCCACTATTGAATTCATTTATTGGTTTATTTTTAGAGTATGATCAATCGTAGGATAAATTTTATAAAGTTTCAATATTAAGATTAGTTACTTCATGAACACATGAAACAAATTTCTAGGATAAGGTGGAAGACTATGAGGAACTAGAGTGGCAAGATAATTTCATCATTCTAGAATCCATTATTAATGATAGGGAGACCTCTATTATTGTTAGAGGAATTATAGTCTATGAGTTTACAAAGTTAAATCACCATATAACGCCAATATCAAGGTGTTTATTTCCCAAGATGTATATAGAATAAATGTTAGTTAAAATTCTCATAAATATGCCTCTATTGATGTGAAAGTATAATATTTGGTTTTGATTGTATCTTCATCAACTATTTAACCATTTAGATTAAACATTCACTCTCTAGAGAATATTATCATTCTAGAAGTTTAAGGAACCTATGCTACTGAGGTTATTTTGATGATCTTAATGACACATAAAATGTTACAAAAATTTGTTAATGCCTTGATCAGTTATACTCCCATAGATAGTATAGGGAGTAAGGAATATTGTCTTCATTGGCTATTTATGGGACTGGAGATATGAGGCTTCAACTATAAATAATTTTATAGTATCATACAATGAACCATAGTTGATTAATAATAATTAGTAATTTAATAAAGTGATTTACATACCTACAAAATTATAAACCACTAGGTGGAATCAGTGATGAGGGACACTCAGAAATAAAATCAGATAAATATTGGGTAATCATATCATTTAAACTAGGATTCCATTCAAACTATAGAAATAGAAGAATATGAGGCTCAAATAATAATAAAGAAAGAATAATTTTATGAAGTGGTAGTTGGAGTAGAGACTATTAGATGGAAGAATCAAGAATTGACTGCACAGATTCAAAATATGTTTCCATTGGTTTAATTTGAAATCATCAGGTGAGTTGATCTCTAGTAATTATTTAATAATTTCAAGTAGGAATTAGTTGATTTCTAATATATGGACAACCTAATCCTATCATTTCTCTTTTTTCTCTTTTTTATTCATTCCTTGTAATGAATGGACATACTATCACAATCATTTTTTGTTATAAAATTTATATTATTATTTATTTCTTTTACTATTAACCCATTTCAATTTGTGAAATTCACAAAAATTAATATCATAATAAGTTAATCTAATGGAATTTTTTTTGATAATGTATTTCGATAAATCACAACTTCTAAACACTTAAGACAATGATGAAATATCTAAATTAATCTATGAACCCTTATATGGATATAGTTTTCTCATATATATATCAAATGTACTATCATCGTGATCCATGATAATTTTTGTGAGATAATGGACAAAAAAAATTGACATCCTCATGAAATTTTACTCTTGGATAGATATAGGTGGTCTGAATATGTATCATGTATACAATAATTGCAATCTTATATTAGTCTATTTTGATATGAGGTGTGAATTCTCCCAGAACATGTAAACTTATATGCATATATGGTGTCTAGATATACATCGAATTTACCATCATCGTGATCTAAATTTTTTCCATCTGGATAAGGGGATGTTGAGTGACTCATCATAATGGAAATCATGAAATGGGGTTTTGAATAAATGTTCCAATACTCAAAATGGATCAAGTAACCTATTATTGTACCTTTATTCATTTTTATAAATCATATGAACCAGTATATGTAAGGAATCTAAGTGTGATATAACTTTTGCCTAGGTATTTTGACATAAAAATCATAGATAGGCATAAAAATCATATTATTTAAGCCTTTATATTTCAGCACTGTGTTTTTTCCCTAGCCTTGAATAGGGATAGGAATATCTAGCAGGAAGTTGGGTTTTTCAAGGGTCACCCATTATATGTTTTCAATTTGACACGTTTTTTAAATTTTACATTTTAAAACCCCTAAAATTTAACTTATGTATGAAACATTCATGTTTAGATATCAAAGACACAACTTTTTCCCATGAATATCTTTATGGGTTTTCAATCTGGAATGTACCATGTGTCGTTCCTTTAGTATTTTACACACTTGTAAGTCAGACCAAAAAAGCTACTATTTGAGGTCGGAATACTTTTGATAAATGTTGTGAGTGTTTACATTCATTTATATTTCAATAAATTTTTTCTGATTTTATGTTTATACAAATCTCACCAAAAGATAATGAATTTTACATAGTGACAGGGATGGGGTAATCCAAACATGAATGGAGAGCCCAATCCTACTATAAATAGCCTCAAAAGAGCAGTGTGTGTAGTCTAAAATCATAGTTCTCAAACCAATGATAAAGGGTGTGATGTGACAACCCAAATGGGACTCCAGATCTATGAGTTCTCTAGCACATTTGAATTGGTAATGAGAATGGAATAAATCATAACTTGAGTTCATTCAACCAGAAGTTAATAATGTAGGATAACCACAGTATGGATGATCACTAGCCAAAGTCAAATGATAGGTACCAAGGTAGTATTTTCTAGGGAATATACAGTGACAAAATCTTCCCTACCAGAAGAAAAAATTGACTTCATCTGGTAGGTTGAGTATACTTTATGTACATCATTACCCAGAATTCATGTCCTTCTTAAAATTGAATACACTCATTAAAAATAATGGGGAAAATTTTATGGTGAATCAAAAATGTAAGGAACAATGTGCACTATAAGGGAAGAGGATATTCAGAAGGTGATTAGATACTCTAGTCCAAAACTTAATAGGGTAGGGATATTAGGGAATATTGAAATGGAATAGAAGTAGATGATGATTTTTGATTGGATATAACATATATGGTACAAACATCAGTATATATCCTAATATAATAGGAATCATGACACAAGTACTTCTTATCAAAGATATTTCATCCCAATATAGAGTCTAATATAGAATATCATGATGTGAATGAAGATATTAAACACTAGGATTGGGGTTTTAAATTAATAAAATCAATGTCTTGGTCCATGATAGGTACTTTGTATATCACTATATATCCTTCTATAACAATAATTATGAAATACATTTTTCTTATTAGGGAATTTGAAAAGATATATATCATGCTAAAAAGAGGATGATATAAGTATATGGGTTCCCTGGTGAGATAATTCACAATAAAACTCGATATAAATTAATGATGTCTTAGTACTAGGGATTATGTATTAAAGTTTGGTTTCATATTAATGATCTAGTTTCCTCTATGTATTATTTAAGGAAGGGAATCAAGTCACATGTAGTTATTCAGGGTAATTTTTATTCTTATGTGTTGTTAGGTTTAAAAGTGAGACCTATGTTGATACCCAGATATGAGATATAGATCTCATTCTAGGGGTTATTAGTGTATAGTCAGTGTTGAAAATCTCACATGCATGATGAATACCCACATAATAATATATCATTTATGGGGGAGAACTTCATATCTATGTGTGAAATAAGTGAGATGGATATCACTATATATATTAAAATAATATAAATAAATCCACATATAGCTCTTGGTAAGGAGTATCTATATAGATGTTACTCACATGATGGGGAAAAATGTATGGATCACTTCTCAATATTAGGTTGAGGAAGGGAAATCCCAACACAAATGATAATATCCCAAACACTAGGATGGAATTATCAATACTAGAGAACACAGTATCCTTACATAAGTTTCAAGAAAAGAACTAGGTTTCAAGGAATAACATATGGATTTATCTCCTATGTAGTATAATTAGGCTATATAAAATGAACAGATCCACATAGTTTAAAATTTCATAGTGGATAGACCATATGTTTTTTTATTTAACATAATGGAATATGGAATAAATTTTAATGTAGTTAAAATTCATACAATGAGGTCGTTTATGTGAAGATATTTTTATAGAGCTTTCTTGTGTGAAATATAAAATGGTTTCATATTTTTTCCAATTTAGTGGATAAAACCTGTTGTGAATTGATGATGTCTCAAACACCAAGATGAATCAGGAGTTTGATATGGATGAAACATGAAACAATGTATATGATAAGAAATTTGGATATCACTATATATCCAAAAATAATAGGAATCGGTCCACACCTAGTTTTGGTAAAGTTATCCAAATGATAATATCTACTCATGTGCTATGGAATGTGAAGTGGATTCATTATCATGTCAGGATATTTTGGTAATCTCGATGTAGATTAGTAATATATTGAGAACTACTCTTAATTCCATTTTTATTTAAGTCTCGAATCTATGCAAGATGTTTGGGCAGTACTATGTATCATGTTACCATTAGAATCAAGCAGTACATAGTTCTTAAGCATGTGATAGTTTTTGTCCAGTGTAAGAGTCATTTTCCTTCAGCAGCACCCATTAATAGAAACCGGACAAGGAATGGTAAACTCATATACAAGTTACTCTAACATATATTAGTCTTGTACATTTTTGTGGGCTAATATTTTCATAATTTATTTTAATTTTCATAGAAAAAAAACTCAAATATTATTCAAATTGAGGTTAATTAATTAATCTTTGTTATATTTTTCATATCAGTATTTAAATTTGTTAATGGTTTAAATCATTAATTTTTATGTTTACTCATTTTGGAATTATTTGAAAGTACTCACATTGATTTTTTTATTTTATATTCAACTATTAAAAATCCTTTAATATTGACATTTCACTATATAAATATTTTGATATTAAATTGGACAAAGCCTAATAATGGTTTTGGATTTTCAGGGATATTATTTTGGAGATAAAAAATGATATATGGGAAATTATTATGACTTTCCAAGTAATTTTTAATGAATTTTTTGAATTTTATGACTTGTCACCAATTGAATTTGAATTTTCACCCATATTATATGAATTCAAGCCATATGTGAATTTGAAGTCATATGAAATGAAAATTTGATTCTATTTAAATATCATGTCATAGTTTATATCCTGTGTAAGGGTAATTTTTCTAGGATATGTAATGGTAGAAACTCCATCAGTGTTGCTATGTACAGATCTGAGTTTCTCTACCAATACGTAACATGTACAATCCTCATGCTACGTAAGGGTAGTCCAAAAGATTTGTACAGGTCCCATGCACCTATATAAGGGTAAATGTTGTTGTTTCTTAGTGTTTTGATGGTAAAATCAACCAAAATGGTCTACATAGGGGTCCCTCTTAGGTATACTAATACTATATAAGGGTACCAATTTACTGGTACTAGAGTTTACAAAAAAAATGGATCAATTGGAAATCACAATTCATTTGACTAGTTCTAAAAAATCAGGAATATCTATTCCACTGCACCCACATGTTGATCATCTAAAAATCTGAATAATATCAAGATCATAGGAAGAGAATGGTTGATAAATAATATTTAAGTGATTACCACTTAATGAAATCCACAAACATAGGTTTTAGATGTTGAATCCATTTGAGGAAGAAGTATATTTCTTCTTTTCATTGAAAAACATGATGCATATATAAGTTATCCCCTCCCCATTTGAAAAGTATTCCCTACTAAGTGCATTATATTAGAAATTTTAATATAATTATTTTATTTATTTTAAAAATATATTAAATTTTATTTATTTTAAATAATTTTTTCATATATTTTCCTCCCATAGTGATATATAACTCCATGCTAATGGAGAATTAACTCAAGGTCTGGTCCATCAGGTAGATTACATTGGAATTTGAATCCCTACATTTAAATTTTATAATTTATAATTATCAACTTTGAAGTCGAAATGAGTGGTAATGAAATGGATAGACGATAATCATCTATTCTTCTAATTTTCAATAATTTTTTCCCATCAGTAAAACCATATCTATATCTATTATCTTGGTCTATATTATATATTATTGTAGATTTTTTGACTGATGGATGAACATAATATGATTGGAGCTAGGCGTCGGGACAATGGATACATAGGTTTATTATTTTAACATCCTCTTCACTATGGAGGAGGTGGGAGGGATATGAATATGGGTTTTTCTCCTATAGTTTTGTCATAGTAATTTACATGTAGAGTAAAAATCAATGTTTAATTATGAATTCATTTGTTGGGTGAGAAAATCTACTGGATATTGATGGAACCATTTGATCAAACCTATAACCAATCCCTTTCACCATAAGTTTAGTTTCTATCTAATAATTTCCATTTTTCAAATTCATAAAATCAAAAAAAATCAACACATAAATTCTATCTTTAATTCAAAAATATTCAAATATCCAAAAAATATAAGTGCATGAGTAGTGAATCTCTTTGCCTAGATCCTTGAGAGATAACCTTGGTCAGCCACTTTGCTGCATTCCATTTTTGAAAATAAATTTGGTTTTATCCAAATGATATGAAATTTATTATTATCTTTGAACCATTTATGTGGATATGGGATGATTGATTGAAATTTTTATACATTTTTAATTAGTTTTTTTATCATTTTTTCATTTTTTTCAATTTTTAGTTTTTCATTCATTATTGTCTCATTCACTATTTATTGGATTGATAAAATGTTGTAGTTAATTTAATTCATAGGGGACTGTTATTGTCACAACCAGGTAAAAAGGCCTAGTAAGATTATTTATATGGTCAAAAAACCACTTGATAAAATTCCTATTGACAAACATATATTTTCAAAAGAACAGTATAAACTAAAAATCAACATGGATAAATAGAACTATCTTATTGATCATGTCACATCCAAATTTCCAAATGATATTGAAAAAAAGTATAATATGGTCCAAATATGGAATAATAACATGAACCTAAAGTAAAACCATTAATACAAAAATAAAGATAAATATGGAACTAGAAAAAGAAAGACCCACTATTGATTTTTCATGGAGTGATTTTTCCTATGGCCTTGTATTTTGTAGAAGAATTCAATGTTGATATAAGTAACAGATATATTACTTCCTTTGACTAAACATCATATGAAATCATTAAATATCATTTTAATACTCATGATTCCTATATTATAAACTACAATTTAACACTCATCATATATCACCCCTAACCTTTTACACAAATCATTACATGATTTTAAGAAAAAATAAACATCCATTTACAAGCTAATGATCATAAAATGTAGTATCTTGGAAGAATAGGTACATAAAAGTGAAACATGGGACATAATAAAATAGTTATTTATTTATCATCCATTAAGAGATCCAAGCTTCTTCTAAGCCCTTACATTTTCATAGAATAACCTAGTGATAACATGATCCAAGGGATGAGCTAAAAATCCCTATAAGTGAATAAAAATTAAAATAAGGCTTACCACATGGGTTATAAATATTACCACATGGGTTATAACCTCATTAATTAATAATACATTTATTTATTCAAAATTTGAATTTCAATTATAAACGTTTGGGGGATTACATTATTCCAATATTCAGAAATTTCACACTTGAAACTGTCATTTCATTCACTAAAATACATGAGGGTACTACTATTTCATTTCCAGTTCTAGTTCCCATGTTTCTTCCTCGAACTTGTGGTTCTTCCATAACAATTTGACCATGTGATTTTTCTAATTTCGTAGAAAATTGTCTCTGTGATATTAAATATTCACTGAATACTCCTCATATGAAAGATCATTTTCCAATGGTACCACCCATAGAGTTAGTACATGTGAGTGTTCTAGTATGTACTTCCTCAAGAGGAATACATGGAACACATCATTTACTTGAGATTCGTTAGGAGTGAGTTCTAGTCGACAGGCTACCATTACAATACAATCAAGGATCTGAAAGGGGCCAATTTATTTATTACTAGGATTTCCCTTATTTATAAATCTCATGAATTTATTCCATAGAGATATATAAAGGAATACATTATCTTCGAACTGAAACTCTAGATCATATAAAATATTTCCTCCATAGATTTTTTGTCTAATTTTTACTAATTCCATATGACATTTAATTGTTTGAACCTTCTCTGTCATATATTGGATAAGATCAGGACCTATAATCATTCATTATCCAACTTCATCCCAGCATGTTGTAGTCTAAAACCACTTCCTATAAATAGTCTCATAAGGATACATTTGAATAATATAATGTAAACTATTGTTTTATGAGAACTCTACAAGAGGAAGGTTTTAATCCAAGCATCCTTGGAAATCCATTAATCCTAATCTCATCATTTCCTCCAAATTTTGAATGATTTTTTGAGACTAACCATCCTTCTAAGGGTGACAGGAAGTGTAGAAGATCAATTATATATCCAATGGTTGAAGAAGTATTCACCAAAACCATGAGTTAAACATTGTATTTAGAATAGGTACAATAGTGAGTGGAACCCCCTATAGCTATACAACTTCTCTAATGTATATCTTAGAGATTTGGTCATGAAGGAAATCTTCCTTCATATGAATGTGATGTGATGACTTGGTTAGGTAGTAGACTACCATCACGATGGAGTTATTACATTTAGGAATCCTGGGGAGTCTTGAAAAAAAATATGGTTATGTCTTCCCATTTCCATATCGGTTTGGGAAATTCTTGAGTTATACCCATAGACTTCTGTCAATCCACCTTGACTTGTTGGAATACCATGCATCAAGATACATAATCATAAATCTCCCTCTACATGTTATCCCATAAGAAGTTTTTCATAAAATATCTATACATCTTAGTGATTCCTAAATGAATAGATATGGATGTTCTATAGGAATAATCCAAAATCATGTTCTTCAATTATAGATTGTATGGTACAAATATATCTAGGTTTTAAACCATATAAATCCATATTAAGAGAAGTTAGACTTCAGAATATTCTCTATCTTCAAAATAACCTCTTCATATTTTTAGGACTTCATGGTCCTCTTAATAATGGATGGTTGTGAAGTTATTTGATAAATTTTTGATTAATATCATTTTATTATTCCCATATACATCCTTCTCATATCCAAGAATATTGGATCCCTCACAATCCTCATCATGGATATATTTGCGGGATCCTTTCTTCAATAAGTATCTTTCACTTTGATTGCTTTCCTATGATGGTAATGAATTGAAAAATTATAATACAAAATTACCTTTAACCTCCTTAATTGGGACATATTATGATATTTTTTTTCTAAATATGTACTTTAGGATTTTATAATCCATATATATTTCACACATTACTTGATAGAGGTAATGCAGCCATATCATCAATGTAAAGATCACAACAGCCAATTCTAGATCATGAGTTGGGTATTTCTACTCATTGATCATTAGTTTTCAGGTTTAGGAGACTCTCACATTGTTATCTTTCATGAGTACATAACACATTCCCTTTTCGGATTCATCACTATAGATTATGAATCCTTCCCCATTGGTGGGAAATGTGTGAACATGTGATGTTATTATCATCTTATTTATCTCATTAAATATTTATTCACATTCATCAGTCAGGAAAAACTTGAATCACTTTTTGGTAATCTTGGTTAGTGTTCATGAAAATAGTATGATGTTTCTCACAAATCAATAATAGTTCTTAAATAATCAAAGTAAACTTTGGATTTCAATCACAAATTGTTTCGTTGTCCATCCTTCAATTGCCTTTGTTTTTTATGAAAACATTGATATATCATCACTGGTGATAACATTTCCTAATAATGTTACTTACTAAAACAAAAATTCACATTTACTATACTTCACAAATATATTTTCCTTTCACAAATTCTTTAGTAAGGAATTAAAATGCTTCTCATTTTCCTATCTGGTTTTTTGATTCGATGAAAATGTCATGTATAAAGAATACTAGGAATTTATTGAGGTAATCTATGAAGACTATATTAATTAATTAAATTATGATTTATTTATCATTAGTGAGTTAAAATATAATAAATATGAACTTTTATTTCCCATAACTTGTAAAAAAAATCAGTTTGGGGGATATCCTCCTACCACACCTTAACTTGATAATATCCCAACTAAAGATCCACCATAGTAAATTACTAGGCTCAACATAGTTGATTGAATAAGTCATCAATATTTGGTAGAGGATACTTGTTTTTTATCATGATCATTTTGATCTCATGATAATCAATTTATAGGCACATTGACAAATTATTCTTCTATACAAACCAGACCTATGCCCTACATGGTGAAGCACTTGGGTATATGAATCCTTTATATAGATTCTAGTATAGTTTCTTATTCATCTCCTCAAGTTAAATTATATCCATTCTATAATGAGTTTTGGATATTTTTAATTCAATATTTGTTAGATCAATTGAAAATTAAACTTCGTATCTATGAAGAATACTAGTTAATTCTTTGGTAAACACATCAACCTATTCCCTCATAATGGGAATTCCATCAATGATGATTTTTTATTTAGTGACAATAATTTTGTGCTACATGTTATTTTTCAAAATGAAATAATATACATGATTGATATGATGATATTAAATAAGATTCATCCTCCTCCTTCCACTTTTATATAATCGGAGGGCGATTCATGATATGGATGGTGATCCACTTCTCTCGATTTTTTTGTTGGATCTACATAAGGAAATTCAATACATACCTAGAATTACATCAAATTCCACTGAAGGAAGTATCACATGGTTCATTTTGATATTCAACCCCCAAATTTTTATAGGGGGGAGTAATATAATTAGGATGTAATAATTTACCAATTTTTTTGTTTTCACTAATATCAATATATCTATGATTTACAGTGGTGGTTGAATAGTTATACTAAAATTATGATGTAATGAACCAAACATTTATAAATAAAATTCCATTTATGATTTAATTAAATTACCTATTCTGTATTATGGATATCGAAAACATAAGAACTTATTTTTTGTTTTTAGGAATATTATATCCAATTTAATTTAATAGACCATCAAGCATAAAAACCATTGATAATATATCTTTTTAATAGTGATCATATGATTAGTATATATATATGTTTTTGATAAATCCAATTGACATAGACAATGTAAGTGATGGCTTTGACTAGTAGGAATGTACCCTATACAGTTCATTTATTATAAATTCTAATGGAGATAACATCACTGGGATTTTCCCATGACCATGACCAAGCCAAGATCCAAAAACTAAAACATGATCAAACCCATTTTATAGGATAATTTAATTCTCATCGATATCATGGCCAAAACAATTTACACAGAACGACCCCATGAAAATATCAACATCACGCTCCATACCCTTAGGGAATTTGTTGGTGTAATAAAGGGATATGAATCAAGAACCAAATAATATTAATATGTACACTGTATTTTCATTATAATAATGGTTATATTTACTTTTTATTGTTGTTACTTTATAAATGATTTGGATTTTGATATGATAAATCACAAATTTTATTTTTGTGTAATGTGAAATTTCAATTAATTCATACCATTTTGATGAATTCATGAATTTCAAAAGTATATGATATTTTTTTAAAATAATAAAATTAAATAAATTTTATTAACTATAAATGAAAAAAAGAATTTATTATGTCAAATGTAGTTGTTATAAGGGTTCAAAAAGAGTTATTATCAAAGAAACTAGCATTTCTCAATAAATATAAATGATTTTTTGTAAAAATAAAAATTCAGATATTTATAAAATCATTTTTATAAAATAAATATTGATTTTTAATCGTAATTATCAAACTATCAAATTGTGATTTATTGATAATTTTCTGAGATATCTGAATTATCTGGTAAAAAATAAATAAGGTATAAATATACAGCATGTATTATGACATAATAATAACCTAAAAGTGATGTAATAATGGATTAAAATGGTATACAAGAACAACTATATGATTCCGATTTAAAATAATTATATATATAGGTTTTCAGATTAATTTTATAGTGGCTCTATAAATCCACCAAACCCTATTTTTTATTTTATGGGTTTTGAAATCAATTGGTTATAAACATGAATCACTTACACATCACCAAGGACAATATTTTAATGGGTTCATATATTTTAATTTTAAAATTAATAAAATCAATCCTCTTTGGATGAAACCATTTGAAAAAATAATGGTAAGGTTTTTGGTTTTTGTTACTTTATTATATAGAGTCCAAAACCTAAGTTTGGGAAATAATAAAGAACTATATTATCTCTTCCTATATAAACCCACACAATACCTATTTAATCTTCAGTATAAAACATTTGAACACTTAATTAATATTCCCTCTCTTATATATAGTCTTCCCAAGGTTCCCCAAGCTCTCATGAAGCTCATCCCAAGATTTTTGAATCACTCTCTGTTGGTAGGGGACCAATCTCTCTCTTCTTTTCAATTCAAGCACCTACTTTGTATTAAGTCTTTTAAATCTCAATTGGTAATGTATTCCTGAATTTATAAATATGTATATACTTTCAAATTGATTCAATAATTATTATATATCATTTACACCCTCTAATTATAACATTTATCTAAGCCGCTACTTTCCCAAAATATGCTAAAGGATCCTCTCTTTATCCTCTTTATTCAATAACCTTATTTATGTAATGAACTTTGTATTCAAATTTATATTAATGAGATTTAATCTTCCACATCCCTCTTAATTCCTTTATTATTCCAGGTGATGTGTGATCCCTTTAACTCTCATTAATCCCTCTCATGCTTCATTATTTACCCTTGTTATGCTGTAGAATATATCCTATGATTTCTCCATGCGAAGTTTCTATTCAAGAAACCTCCTTGTCTAATGCCTATTAATTCCCAAATTTTCATATTGTATTGTGTTATTAAATATACATTATAATTTAATTTTTAATTACATGTAATGAGATACCCTTTTCTCTCTCATTTAGTCATTCTATGAATCATCATGTACTATAATTACGCTACCAAAATGTCACTATGATTTTCAATTCTGAACATTTTTTAGGTGTATACCCATACCCATTTACACTCAAGGGTATTAACTTATTTGTACAAATAAATAATTTATTTTATACTATAATTTATATATACCATAATCCTTTATCATTAGATTAAATTTTACTAAATATGTTCTTATGTTATATAATCTATATAGCACCCTTATGAATGTAAATAATATGATTATAATAGGTGTGTCCATATAGTGATCCAATGCATTGGGTAATGTTTTAGTCTGATGATATTCCAAAAATGGTTCCGGACAGGTTATCCTAATCACATTGTGGTATGATTTATTAGTGGTAAACATTGAATTATTTTTATGATTCCATATTTAAAGTTATTGTCATATTACCATGTTTCCTTTATGTTATCATGCTACATCATGTATTCTTTTTCGTGTTTATTATTATCACTCATTTTATGTCCCATTTAAATTCCTATTTTCTAACATGTAATAAATTATTCAGGGTATTGTTTTAGTAGCATACTAGTGTTTATATCTCATCACTTTTTTATGTACATCCCTAGGTTATAAGATCTACTTCGTAGAAGGATGGACTATTATGAGCATGTTAAATAAAATTTTCAACAATGATGATTTACCACATGTTTTTTTGTTGTTCTGTAATGCACCTAATTTCCCAAAAACACTAGTATTATCAATATTATATTTTTTATTATGTGTATTCTTATGTAACAAATCATGAATTAATGTGTAATAAAGACAAGGGTTTTCATATCTGGTATTAAAGGGAGGTTTTGTTATTTTTGGGATTATGATTAGGAAACTCTAGAAAAATCCATATGCATAAGACTGTACATAAGAAAGAATCCCTAAATTTTGGTAAATTATAGAGTAAGTGGTTTCCAAGAAAATACATCCATATCTGGATACTACAAGTGGATGTGGCTCTTTCAAAGTGGTTCTTAGGGGAAATATTCAAAAAAATGTCACATTGAGTTGTACTTGATCATCACTAGGTGTAGAAAAATTGGCCTTTCTACACACCTGATTTGATACCCCCGGTGGATATGCATTGGTAAATTTACAAGCACATTAGAAACCATTATTAAGTGAACCAAAATTCCCATATGTGTATATATTAGAAAATAGATCATGGATAATTTAGATTGAAACTTATAAATAAAAGAGTTAATGAATAAATGTCATTTATAATTTTTCCTTTCAAGTTTATTGGATTCCTGTTTGTGGGAAAAAATATTTTATATGTAATCATCCCAAATTTTCCATTATTCTAGACAATGGTCATAAATAGAAGGAACTGAGTAAACAACCAATGTGAAGGGTGATGTGATGACTGTAACACCCCGAGATTTTATGAAAAATATTATTTTAATTTTATTAATGTCTTATGTTGTATTCTACACCAAGATTACCCTGCGCTATACGCAACACCGTATTAGCTTGCAGTATACGCAACACTATTCTTGGACCGTGTTACACATAATTTTGATAATAGTTATTCTACGCAACATTGAGTATATATATATATATATATATATATATATTAAATGTACAAATAAAATATGGTTGGATTCTGTTATACGAAACAACGAAGGATTCTTTCACAACACGCAACCCTGACTTGGCTTGCATTACACGCAATCACAACCTTCCTCGATAGCGTGTGTAGTACGCAATACTGAGTTTCACGAAACAACGATATGCTATTAAAATATTATTAAAACTAGCCGTTATGAATAGTAATAACCACTTTTTGAAATTTTGTAAATTTTATTTTTCAAAATGGAATTCATTTTTGGATTCGGAGTACCGAATTTAGCCTAAGGTGAAATTTTGGTACTTTTCGGATAACTTTCATATTCTGATGAATAGTGAAAATTACTAAATTATAATTAAAAACAACTTTTTTAATCGAAATAATTAATAGTGATAAATTATTAATTTGAGTGGTTTTAAAGTATATTTAGAATATATTTTTACAATTTAATACAATGTTGGTCATTGGATGTAATTTCACATTTAAACCAGACATACTCAAGTGTCAATCTTTTGATAGATATTGTTTCTTAAAAACACGCTATTTGTTTTAACAGCGGGATTTAATTATAAAATTAATTAATGCAATTTCTATGTTATGAATTTGGTAAAATAGACTTCATTTTTGAATTCGGAATATGAAATATAGCTTAGGACGAAATTTTGGCATTGTTCTGAAAAACATCAATTTTTGATGAATAGTGAAACTACTAAGTGGTAGTTAAAAACTGAATTTTTCATAAAACTTAATTTTACCGCTTCTGTGAATGGAATTTCAAAAATCCGAGAGACACGGTTGATGTCAGTAAGTAAAAAGTGGTTCAATGAGATGAAAATAATTTTTGGTGAATAGTAACTTTTTACTTTTATTTACCACGGTTAAAAGTAAATAGGGTAATTAAGGGTAAGAATGATATTAATATTACCCTAACACATGTCCTAATTCTATTGGACAAGTTTATCTCGACCAAAAACAACCTTAAGTGTAAAATATTATCATTTTGGCCCACTTGGATTAGATTATGACATTTAATATTATTTTATTTAATGAATAGTTAAAATAGTTAAAATCAAAGTTTAATAACTAAATCATTTTTAATATGGGGTTATACATAAGATAAATTCGACTATAAATATTCATTAGAAAGATAAAACGATTTCCTACATAATTGTATTTTATTTATAATTTTTAGACATTAAATAATTTAATTTATTTATGACACAATGATGATGCAGTAATTATCTTATTAATGAAATATTGACATAATTGAGGTTATAAACACCAAAATAAATGCAATTTGAGACTTTTTATGAATTCCACTAATTTTTTAGGTTACTATGATATATTAGTGTTGATTTAATCAACTTGGTTCGAAGATATAATTCTGTAATGACTTTCACAAAAATCATATATCAAATAGTGTCAAAATTGACACAAAATAGTTTTTAAATCAAATATTATATTGTTAATTGTTATTTTATTCCTAAAAATCTAAGGTTCGGCCAAATGACTTAGATAAGGATATATATATTAATAATAAACAATTTGGGGTTCATTTGGCATGTTATAGTAAGTGTATTAACCATATAGTGAAAGAAAACAAAAAGACACGGTAAAAGTTAAATTATTTATCTTAGAGTTAAATCTAATTGATAAGGTTAAAATAATAACCTAAACTGATCTAAATCCAATTGGTTGATAGGATTTAGACCCATACCCACTTTAGATTCTAAATAAGACCCTTTGGAACCATTATAAACCGATTTTGACTTTAATATAAAATAATATTTTGAGATATTCCTAAGGTGCCCTTCTCCTCCCTTATAAAAGGACACCTCCTCCCCCTCCTCCTCACACCAATTTGAGCACTCAAGCTCGGCCAACCCCTGTCAAAATCTATTCTACACTTCCCTAGCAACATCCTAGAGGTTCTGGTCTTCCTCAAAGACCAATTTTAGTGCCCTAAGAGGAGGTCTCAAAGAGGCGCTTCAAAGAAGAGGTAATTACCGTTACCAATTCTTTCATCTTTATTTCTTCTTCCACTTCTTCTTCTTAGGTTTTTTCATTATGAAGTAATAACATCAGTATCACTCATATACTGATTTGTTATTATAAGTATGAAACAACCCTATTTCACCATCTATCCATCCTACGGAAAAAGAAATCACCGCGCGTGCGTACGTACGGAATACCGTCTCCACGCCGTGGTGTAATCTATTTTCCACCACCACCTTACATGGATGGGTATAATGGTGTAAAGAATAACTATACATAGTTATAAAAACATAATATTTATTCTGATATATTGTATAATCCACTCCAATTCAATTCAATATTTATGGAAATGATATCATCGCTCGTGCGTACGTACGGACTATCGTCTCCACGACGTGATGAGATTCATTCTCCATGTTAACCATTTAAGAATGATTATAAAGTATATATAATAAATAATAATGAAATACATGACATTATAAATCTACTGGATTTATGTATATATATATATATATGTATTTCATCTACTTACTTCCATTTCAAGACAATAAGGAATGGAAAACAGCGTTCATGCGTACGTACGGACTACCGTCTCCATGAACGGTGTTTTTCATTTTATTTATCTATCTATTATATATATATATATACTGAATATATATGATATATAAATCATATTTTATATTCTGGATGTAATTAAATCATGATATAAGTAATAATAATGTCATGAACAACAAGTCAAAACACTTACGATAAATGAAACGATTTTACCCAAAACGCTTCTTTAACATGGAATTTACAAAAGAACGGGTAATATAATGTCATAAGTGGACCATATATGATATCATAACAATGAATATGATTCTTTAATAAGTCAATGACAATATTTAAATCATTATACAGGAGGTTCGGACACATACGAAGCAAATCGGACCTAAGGTAAGGGAAATATCACAATCTCATTCTTATCCGAGATTGTTTAATCGTAAGTTTTTACTGGGGTGTATTTTATCATCCACATCCATTTTTCCTCAGTATGTAATATTTATATCCTTCTACAATATTTTATATCCAATTTTTACCCTTCGGTGAGTTTTAGTATGAAAGGAATCTTTTGACGTTTTTCGTACAAGGTACTTTTTGACTTTTCCGAAAAAAGTACGAAGAATGTTTTTTTTAACTTATACGGCATGAATGGATTTCTAAAAAATTATTTCCAAGAAGCTTCCTTTACAAGTATTCATGTTTATTTTTAATCAACTTCTTTTATTTTAAAATTGTATGACATGTTAAGAAAGGAAAAGTGTTTTTGAAGTAGAAAGGATATTTTCCTCAAGAATGAAGTTCAAGTATTTTATCAAAATTATTTTCCATCTAAGATAATAAAAGGGTTCTGTTTTTATCCCTATTATTACATGGATTTGATTATGTTGTGATGGAAACATTTTTAATTCCTTTATCTTATATGAATTGTTTTATGATGTCATGTTGTTTAAGAATCCCATATTTATTACATGGGTTATGCGATGATGTATGATTTATGATTATGTGGCACACATAAGAAAGGATTCATTATAAGATCGGTGGGACCTATATCTCCCTCCAATGCATTGGGTAAAGAGTTTATATCTCATGAGATAGACATGACTGAAATGGTAGGTTATACCGGTTCAGTGAAACAGGACTGAAACGAGGGTTACTCAATTCAGAAAGGGACTTTGTCCACTAAGATAGTCTTGGCAATGAGTCTTGACTAACAAGAAATGATTCTCTATGATTATGTGTGTATGCCACAAAGTTTCATTTTTTAAGTTATGATTATTTGGATTTCATTTCACTACTATGATTTATCACATGTTATGAAATTATTCTCTCCTTTGCAGGTTAAGATTTCCAAAAGTTATGTTCTTATGAATATGATGTGATTGATTTTTCTTTTGTATACCCTTACTGAGCATTTGAGCTCACCCTTTTATGTTTTTTTCCCCAGGATATAAAGAAAGGTTTTAGGTAAAAAAAATGGAAGATCTTTATGGGAGATATTGAAGATCATTCACCACGATTAGAAGATTACGTTCCAAGTTTCTAAAGACACTAAACTATTACGATCCTTGTGTGTGTGTTTTTGTTATGTACTATGTATTACTCAAATGTAATGTAATTTCCATGTACGTCAAGCTTCGGGTCTCTACAATGACTACCCAAATGAGATGCCTAACATGACGAGATCTCATGTAAGACATCTTATGATTATTCCAAACCATCTATAAGAAATCATGATTAAAAAATGGAACATACTTAAATGTTCAAATATTTCAAAGAAGATGAGTTTGAAATATAAATGAAGTTCAATAGATAAAGGTGATAAAGGAATGATGACCCATTTTCATTTGTGTTAAAAACATGGAAAGAGGTACTAATGTAAATATCACAAAGGAACTATGATATTTTTCTAGTGTATAAAGATAGGGAATAAAGTTGTAAATTTCCATGGAATAATTGACAAAGTGATATATGGGAATAATGTAAAATATGTGGTACCATGTATAGTTATATCTAATAAATTTGGAGATGTTATGAATTATACAACATAATTATCCAGTATAAGGGAAAACAAGCATGATTAGCACCAAAAATCTTTAAGACTGAGGGAGAAAAGAATGTCCTTTGTTGAGATGGATTATGAAAATTGAAGTACATGTAACCTCTACTTAAAAATTGTGTATGTCATGTTATATTTCAATTCATACCATATTAGCATATCATGTAAGTTCCCTAATGAAATTGTGTCAGCACCCCAAATAATTTTATATCATTGTAAAAAACTCCAATAATTATTGTATAATATGTTGATGTTTATGGGAATGTTCTTCTTGCAAATATTATTAGTCTCAATTTAGTATAATTTGATGTGATCCTTATTAAATAATGGGTTTCCTTTTATAAATCCATCATAACTTACTCAAATAATGAATTCACCCTCCATATCATGAATAACCCTTCATTTGTATACAAGTTTAAGGGTGATAATTAATCTGATTCGGTATCATCATCTCAATCATGGATATTTTTATCCTATGAGAAAGAATATATAGCTCAAATGATTGAGACTAAGTAAAATATCATCCTTGAAGACAATCCAATTATGAGGGAATACACCAACGAGTTTCCTGAATAATTTCTTACTCTCCCTCTTAGATGATTGGTTGAGTTATCAATCAAAAATCTACCCATACCATGTAACATTCCTAGTGAATGTTATCACTAGAAAAGTGATATCTATGGACACTTTGATGATAGAAGAAATTGAAGTATGTTTGAGGCCAAAATCTCTAAAAAATATCGATAGATTCCTTAGAATTTATGGGTATTATGTATAATTTGTTAGAAATTTATCATGATTTTCAATCCCTCTAAACAAGCTAACTCATAATGGATTCAATTTTGTCTAGAATAATAAATGTGAATAGAGCTTCATGGAGTTGAAAAAGTGACATATAACTACACATGTCTTTACTCTACCCCAATTAGGGACATTTTCTTTGTATATAGTGTTTTTTAGAAGAAGGGATTTAGTTATTTTCTTATATAAAATGACAATTTGATTGCCTACACCTCAAGGAAATTAAATTTTAATGAACATAAATAACCATTGCATGATCTGGAGTGGGCTTTAGTAATCTTCATGTTGAAAATATGATATCATTATCACTTTGGAGAATATTGTGTGATATTTATGGATCATAAGATATTCAGGTATATAATCTCATAGAAATAGATGAATATGTGCTAGGGAAGGTAGTTAAATCTTATTAAGTACTATGACTACTCAATATACTTACATCCTAGGAATGAAAATAAATTGGTAGATGGTCTAAGTGGAAATAATCTGACAATTTTATCATTGATGAGAATTGATAAGGATTTATTAATCTTATACTAGAAATGTATGGACATGAGAATCATACAGGAAGGAATATAATCAATCGTTTCAAAAATTAGTTCTCAACCATACATTACGGAAAAGATAAAGGATTCTCAAAAAGAATATTTTTATGTTTAGAAGAATGTGTAAGATATAAGAAAGGAAAAATCCCCAAATATTAAAATTAATAAAGATGGACTTGTAATATTTGGGTCACAACTATATGTACTATCAAATCATGTGTTAAGTAATGAGATGTTGGATGATGCACATAGATCGACCTTCTCTATCTGTAAAGTTATCAAAAAGTTGTATCGAGATCTCCAAGAGAACAACTGGTAGTAAAATATGAAGAAGTATATCACGAAATATAAATCAAGGTTTCGTGTATGTCATAAAGTGAAGTTATAAAAGAAAAAATAAAAGGGAATGATGCAAACATTATCCATACCTCCATGGAAATGGGAAAACAAAATCTAGTAATGTTTCACTATTCATCCAAAGACATCAAGAAAAAATAATTCGATTTGGGTTGTGGTGGATTATCTTTAAAATACTTGACATTTTATAGTAAATTAGAGAGGACATATCTCTCAATAAATGTGCAAGGATATATATTATATAATTAGTTATGCTTTATGGAACACCAATATTGATTGTATCTGATTGAAATCCATAATTTACATATATGTTTTGGAATTTTCGTTAATATTCTTTAAATACTGAGTTGAACTTTAGTATAACATATCACCATAAAAATAATTTCTAATATGAGGGAACTATCCAGAAACTCAAGGAAATGGTTGGGAATGATCAATGGACTTTAAATGAGGATGAGATCAGCGTATTTATCTACTGGAGTTCTCATGGAATAATAGTTTCCACTAAAGCATCCAAATAGATACCCATGAATAAATTTATTGTATGTTTTTTAGAACACCCACATGATGGGATGATGTTTGTGAACAGAAATAGTTGTTTCCTGAAATGGTTTAGGAAATGGGGGAAGAGTACAAGACCGTTCAGTAACACAACAAGGCTTCCAAATGTCTATAGAATATCTATGATGATAGTCATTGATGGGAGAAATAGTTTTAGGATGGGAATAGGATACTCATTTAAATATATCAATGAAATTAATTCATGATATTTTGGAATAATAGAAAGATTATTACAAGATACATCTGTTCTTTTGATATCCTTGATCACATCGGAGCGGTGACCTATCGACTTTCAGTCTCACCTAACATATATCTAGTACATGATGTGTTCCATGTATCCATATTATGTAAGTACATAAAATACCCTCACATGTGTTAAATCCCTATGTGCTAGGGTTGGATAATGATCTTTCATTTGAGGAGAATTGGGTGAAGATCATAGATCATAGATACAATTTTCTACCTATTGATTAAATTCACCTTGTAAAAGTGCTATGAATAAACCAAATGTTTAAAGAAGAGACATGGGAACCAGAGGAGGTGATGAAACATAATTTCCCTCAAATGTTTTAATGTATGAAATGAAAATTTCAAGTGTTAAATTTTAGAATTGGAGTATATTTTAATGACCAGAACATTTATAAATAATGTACACTTTATGATTGAATTAAATGCACTATTATGTATTATGGTTATATAAAAATAATAAACTTATTTTTTTGGAATATTTTATCTGATTGAATTTAAATGAACTTTAATCATCATAAATATTGATAATATAGCCATTGAATAGTGATCATATGATCATTTTAAATATAGGGTTTTGATAAATCCAATTGACAAAAAAATCGATGGCCTAGACCTGTAGAGTCGTACCCTATGAATCTAAATTATCATAACTTATGAAGGAGATATATTCAGAAGTATTCTCCCTTGAACAATACCTAGTTGATATCCAACAACTAAATCATGAGAGAAATCATTTACGGAATAATTTCAAGCTCATCGATATCATGGCCCAAACCATGTATGTCGATCCACCCCATGAAAATCTCACAATCTCACACCTTACCCTTAGATATTTTACTACTGTAATAATGGGATATGTATCAATACCCCAATAACATGACTTTGTGTATTGTATTTTTAATAGAATAAGGGTTATATTACTTATTATTTTTGGTACTTTATAAATAATTTTAATTTTAATATGATAAAACAAAAATTGTATTTTTGTGTAACATAAAACATCAATTAAGTCATTTCCTTTTTATGAATTCAGTAATTTTTAGAAACAAATATTTTAATAAAATAATACTATTGAATATTTTCTTAAAATATAAATTTTAATATATTTTTCATGAAGTCAAATTTAATTGTTATAAGGGATCAGAAAATGTTATTATCAATGAAACCAACATTTCTCAATAAATTTCAATTATTGTTTTTAAAGAGAAAATTAAAATATTTAGAAAATCATTTCAAAAAAATAAAAATTATTACTGGAATCATAACATCAAAATTATCAAATAGTCAATTTTTCCATGTTTTCTGAGATAGTCGAATTTTTGAGTAAATATTAAATATGGAATAAATATATTGGATGTATTATGACATCATAATGATGAAAAAGTGATGTAATAAATGCTATAAAGGGTACCCAAGACAAAATAAATTTTTACCTTTAAATAAATTAGTTATTAAGTTTATTTTATAAATTTTATAACGCCTTCCCAAATCCTCTAAAACCTATATTTTATTTCATGGTTTTTAAATTCAATTATTTATAAACTTGACTCACTTAAACATCACCATGGGTAATATTTTATGGATTTTAGCCATTAGTATTACAAAATAAATAAATAAACTCCTCTTTTTTATAAAACATGTGCCAAACCCATACTAAGGTTTGTGTTTTTATTACTTTAGTATATAGATTCTGAAACCTAATATTGGAAAATAATAAAGAACTCCATTATCTCGTAATATTTAAACCCACAAAAGACTCCATTACTCTTCATTAAAAAAAATTGTATCACATCCAAAATATTCTCATACGTTTATAGAGCCATCACATAGTTCCCCAATATCTTTTGAATCTCTCCCACGCTTTTGGGATCACCCTCTCAATGTAAGCATCATCTCTCTCTTCTTTTCAATTCAAGAACATTCTTTGTATTTAGCCTTTTGAATCTAAATTGGTTATGATATCAAGAATTTATAAATATTAATATACTATAAAATTTATTTCATAATTATTATAGATCCTTATCCCCACTCATTATAGCATTTTCCAAAGCTGTTTCTATGTCAAAATTTGGTAAGGGATCCTCTCTTTATCCTCTTTATTCAAGCACATTATTTATGTAATTCCCTTTGTATTACAATTCTTATTGATGGGATATGATATTACACATCCCTATTAATTACCTTATTATTTAAAAGTTATTCATTACCCCTTTCTCTGTCATTAATCCCTCCCATGATTCAATATTTACCCTGTTATGTTGCCAAAACGATCTTACAATTTTCTATTCCATGTTTTTATTTAAGTACCCCCTTGTTGTATGCCTATTAATCACCACATACTAAGGTTGTATTATGTTCATAAATATCACTAATAATTTTATTTTTACTTAAAAGTTATGATAGGACCCTTTATCTCTCATTGAACCATTTTATGAATATTCAAGTACTTTTGTTACGCTGCCGCAATGTTACATCGATTTTCCATGTTGATCATTTTTGAGGTGTATACCCGTAATAATTTACACTCAACGACACTCGTCGAGTTATGCAAATAATTAATTTATAGATGAATTAAATGTATGTAACCAAAAATAATTAATAGTTAGATTAAATGTGATGAAATATGTTCTTATGTTATATGATCTATGTTGTACACTTATGAATATACATGATATGATTATGATGCGTGCAACCAGATTTCACTCCAATGCATTAGGTAATGTTTTAGTGTCATGATATTATATGAATGTATAATGAGATTTTATCCAAAAAAAATTATTTTATTATATCTTGGTGGTTAACCATGATTTATTCTTATGATTTCATGTTTAAATTTGTTTCCACATTCCCAATTTTCCTTTATGTTATCATGTTACATCATGCCTTATTGTTCATGTTTATGATTCTCACCCATTTTAGGTCCCATTAAAATTCCTATTGTATAACATGAAATACTTTATTCATGTTATTCTCTATTTATTCCCTTACTAGGATTTATATCTTAACCCTTTCTTTTGTATGTCCCCTGGTTATCCCATGCAATTTTATGAATGATGGAATATTATGATCATGTCAAGGGAGTTTTCAATAATTCCCATGTACCATATTTTTTTTATGTTGTTATGTAATGAACCTAATTACCCATATAAACAAGGAATCCTAATCTATTGGATTATATAATGTGTATTCATTTTTAAAAAATCATGAATTAATGTGTAATAAATATGAGGGTTGTCATAGTTGGTATCAGAGAGAGGTTTAGTTATTTTTGTTATTAGGATTAGGAAATTATATAATAGAATTAGAGAAAATTATAATCATAAGAAAACATACCTAAATTTTTTAATGTATATATTAAGTGTTTTACAAGAAAATACATCCCTATTTGGGTACCACAGGTGGATGTGGCTCTTGCATAGAGGAACCTAGGGGTAATAATCCAAAAAAGGGCACATTGAGTTGTAGTTCGTCATTACCTAGTACACAAAAACAATCCTTGATGAAAACCTAGTTTGAAACTCCAAGACAATATGCTTTTGTATATTCAAAATATCATTATGAACCATTATTATAGGAAACAAAATTACAATAATAATCTGGGATAGGAAATAAACAACAGATAAATCTGATTGAATCCTAGAAATTCCTAATTTAAGGAATAAATTTAATCCATAAATTATTCATTTATTGTTATTATATTATTGATTATGTGTTTGATAGTTTAAAATTACTCATCCCTAATTTCCCCTTTATTCTGGGCAATGTTCAGAAATAAGAAGAACCAAATAAAAAACTAATCTAATGTTCGATGTGATGACTACCGAAATGAGATTCCTAACATGAAAATATCTCAAGTAAAGAATCTTGTTATTATTACAAACCAACTATCAAAAATAATAATTAAAAATTTGAACATTTGTTTATTTCCAAATATTTAAAATAATTGGAGGAAAAAATCTCAAGGAATTTCATATGATAAAGGTGATAATGGAATGAAGTCAAATTTTACTTTTTAAGTTTTTTTTTGTAAAGAGGCACCAAGGTAAATGTCACAATGGAACTAGGAGGTTATTTAAGTATGGAAAGATAGGGAATAAAGTAGAAAATTTCCATGTAAAAATAAATTATGTGATATATGGGAATCAATTTCTATCTAAGGTGCCATATATAGTTCTATGTCTTAAAAGTGGAGATGTTGGGAATTATCCAATACAATGATCTATTCCAAGGGTTGACAAACTTGATGAGAACCATCAATCTCCAGACAAATGGAATAAGGACAATCCTATTTTGATATGGATCGTGATGATTTAAGTAAATGTAACCACTAATTTTGAATTATTTATGTCATGTTGTATTTCAATTAATTCCATATAATCATATCATGTACATTATATAAGCACATAGAGTCAAAACCCCAAATGATTTGATATCATTAGAAAAAAATTTATGATTATTGTATCACAAGTAAATGTTTGTGAGATTTTTCTTATTGAAATTATAATCAGTGTTCATTTACTATAATTTGATGTTATATTCCTTATAGAATTAATTTTTTTACAAAGACAACATAAATGGTTGGGAGATGGAATTCACCCTTTGTACCATTAATCACCCATCGATTATATTCAAATGAAATAAGGTGTATAGATCTTTTTTGGTATAATCATATTGACCATGGATATTATTTCTATAAATGTAAGTGTATTTTGATAAAATGACTAAGACTAAGTAAAATAACATCCATGAATACATTCCCATTGTGATGGAATACACTAATGAGTTTCCTAAAGAATCTCTTAGTATCCCTTCGAAATGATTGGTTGAGTTCTCAATAGAACTTTTACCTAGACCCAAAAAAATTCCAATGGAATTTTATCACTAGTAAATGGATATTTTTTAACCCTTCTAACACAGAAGAAATTGAAGGATGGTTGAGTCCCACATTTACGACATATATCTATAGTTTCCTTTGATTTTCTAGGTATTATAGATGTCGTTTTCTGAAATTTACAAAGATTGTCAATCCCTATAACCATGCTAACTCAGAAGTGAGTCAAGTTGTCTAAAATAATTAATCTGAAGATATATTCAATGAGATGAAAAAGAGTCTCATCACTTCACTTTTACTTACACTTCAAAAAAGTGGGTAACTTTTCATGGCAGACGACAATGATTTAAAAAAGGTATTAAACTATTTACTTATGTAAAATGACAAAGTGATAGCCTATGCCTCAAGGTAATTGAATGTTAATGAACAAACATACCCAATGAATTATCTGTTGTTGGTTATGAAAATATTCACATTGAAAATATAGAATCATTATCGTTTTGGGTAAAAGATTGAAATATATACATATAAAAATATCCTCAAGTATATATTCTGATAGAATGTGATTAATGTGAGCCGGTGAAGATGGTCATAGATGAATATAGACTATTTCTAATCAATCCACTACCATCTTGGAAAATAAAATAACGTGGATGATGGTCTAAGTAGAAAGGATACAACAATTTTATCATTAATGATAATTGAGAAGGATCTATTCTTCTTATACATGAAAAGTATGGACATGGGAATTGTAAATTAATTAACGTCATCAATCATTTCAAAAAGGATTTCTCAACCATATCTTCTGTAGAAGATAATGGATGCCCAAGGAGATTATTTATAAATTAATAAGAAGTTGGAAGGTATATGAAATGGCAAATCCTCTATGTTAAATATTAATGAAGAATGAGTTGTAATATTTTTGTTATGACTTTTTGCACCATCAAATCCTTAGTTAAAGAATGAGCTCTTGGAAGATACACATACCTTGAACTTGTTCATCCATCCTGTGATCACAAATATGTATTGAGATCTATGATAACCCTATTAGTGGGAAAATACAAAGGAGAGAAATGAATATTTATCAATGTGTTTGGTGTATCAGCAAGTGAAGTATGAAAGGAAAAAAATCTAATGGGATTATACAACCATTACGCATAACTACATGAAAATAGTAAAACATACCCATGGACATTGTCGTTGGTCTTCTAAAGACATAAATTGTAAATAATGATATATGGGTTTTGGTGGATCTTCTTTCAAATACCGATCACTTTATTTCAAATCAAGAGGACTTCCTACTAGAATAACTTGTAAGGATATACATTAGATAAGTGGTGAGGCTGCATGGAACACCACTATCGATTGTATTTGATCAAGATCCAAAATTTAAATCTTTGTTTTGGAAGAGTAACCAATATGTTCTGAATACTAAGTTAAAATTTATTTCTACTTATAGACCTCAAACTAATGGACAATCTGAGTGAACTATTGAAAAACTCATGTACATGTTGAGAGGATGCTCAATGGACTTCAAAGGAGGAAGAGATCAATATCTTCCTCTAGTTCAGTTCTCATGGAATAATAGTTTCCACTAAATCATCCAAATGAATCCTTATAAATCCCTTTATGGTAAGAGATATTGAACACCTTCATGGAGGTATGGATTTGGTGAATATAAATTATTGGTTTCTGAAATGGCCTAGGAAATGGTGGAAAAGATTATGATCATTCAGAAGCACATTGAGGAATCTTAGAGTCAATAGAAGATCAATGATATAAATAATCTCGGAGAAATGGAGCTTGTGGTTGAAAATATTTTATTCTTCAACATATCCCTATAGAATAAATTCATGATATTTATGAATAAGGGAATTATTATTCCATGATACATACGTCCCTTTGATATTGTTGATCTCATCAGAGAAGTGGCATATCTACTAACACTACCTCTTAATCTATCTAAAGTACATGATGTGTTACATGTATCCATCTTGAGGAAGTACATAACAAACCCCTCACATCTGCTAAATCTTGAGGTGGTAGGTTTTGAAAATGATAATTCATGTGAGGAGTAGTCGGTGAAGATCATAGAATATAGAGACAATGTTCAATGTAATGTGGAAATTATCTATGTCAAAGTGCAATGGAGAAGCCAAATGTTTTAAGTTGATATATGGGAAAAAAATTTGGTTATGAAACAAAATTACCTCATATGTTTTAGTATATTAAATTAAAATTTTGAGGGATAAATTTCTAAATGGGGCATATTTTATTGACAAGAATTTTTATAAATAAAATTCCCTTTGTTATAAAATTAAATTCCCTATTATATATTATCGTTATAGAAAACCTATGTAATTTTTTTAATATTATAACCTATTTAATGTAAAATTCCCTTCCAAATCATAATCATTTGTTATATATATTTTAAAAATTTATCAATTTTTTTTATAAATATATTATTTTGAAAAATCCAATTGACACAGACAAAGGAAGTGATGACCACCACCAATAAGAATGCACACTCTGAAACCAATTTATCATAACTTATGAGGGAGATATCATACCTAGGATATTTCCTTGACTAATACCAAATAGAGATCCAATAGGTAAAGAATTATTCAAACCATTTTTGGGAGAAGTTCAAGCTTTCTAAGATCATGACCTAAACCAGGTATGTCGAACAACCCCATCAAAATCTCAACACCATGCACCTTAACATTAAATAGTTTTATAGTGTAATAAATCTCTATGTATCAAGACCATAATAATATGAATATTTATATTTTGTTTTCAATAAAATTTTTGTTATATTAACTTCTTATTTTTTACTTTAAAAATGATTTATATTTTGATACGATAAAACAAAAATTGTATTTATTTTGTAATATGAAAATTCAATTTAGTCATTACTTTTTGATGGATTACTGAATTTTAAAAATCAATGATATATTAATAAAATTATACAATTAAATAATTTTTATTAAATATAATTTATAATATAATTTTCCTAAATTCAAATGTAATCGTTATAAGGGTTTGAAAAGTGTTATTGGAAAAAACTATAATTTCATTATAAATGTAGATTCTTATTCTAAAAGTTAAAATTCAAATATATAGAAAATTATTTGGATAAAATTAATAATATTTTTTTAATGATAATTTCAAAATTTTCCAATAATTAATTTTTTTCAATTTTCTGAGACAATCATATTTTTTGGAACAAATTTAATACAATATAAATATATTTCATGAATTATGACTTCATAATGAACCAAAAGTGATGTAATAAATTATATAATGGGTATAAATGACAAAAAAATATGTTTAAAATTTAATAAAATATTTTATGTTGGTTAGTTTAATTATCTTATAATGCCCTTATGAATCCTCCAAAATCTATATTTTATGTTAATGTTTTTAGAATCAATTCTTTATAAACATGACTCACTTACACATCACCAAGAGTAATGTTTTAATGAGTTCAGAACCTGGATTAATAAAAAAATAAAAGAAATAATTTTTTTATAAGACATGGGAAAATACATATGAATTTTTGTGGATTTTATTATGTTATTATATAGAGTCAAAGACCCATGTTTGGGAAATAATAAAGAACCCCCTCTCTCTTCTTATAGAAACCCACCCATTCCCCCATTATTTTTCACTAAACACCATAGATAACATTATAACTCTATTATACCCTCTCTAGAGTCCTCCCAAGTTTATCCAAGCTCTCAATAATCTCCTCCCATACTTTTTTAATCTCACATTCATGGTAAGGGACATATCTCTCTTCTTTTCAATTCAATCTCCTTCATTGTATTTAGCATTTTATATCAATTGGTTATGTTTTCATGAATATATAAAGATCCCCGTGCTATTAAATTAATTTTTTAATTATTATATATCATTTATCCCCTTTAGTTATTTAATTTACCTATTTAATTACTATGGTAATATTTTTAAGGGCTCCTCTCTTTCTCCTCATTATTCAGGAAAATTATATATGTAATGCACGTTATATTCCAATTTTTGTTTGTGCAATATGATATTACACATCCTATTACTGACCTAATGATTTCAATGTTATAATTTTCCCCTTTTAATCTCATTAATCCCTTCCGTAATTAATTTTGTATCCTATTTATGTAGGCAAAATTAACCGGTGATTTTCCATGCTAGGTTTTAATTAAAACCCCCCTTTTCTTATGCTAATTAATTCCCAAATTTTAATTTTTTATTATGTTCATACATATGAATCAGTCTTTAATTTTTACTTTTATGTGATGATATACCACTTTATCTCTCATTTAACCATTTTATGAATCTTCATGTATTGCAGTTATGCTGCCAAATGTAACTGCAATTTTCTATGCTAAACACTTTTGAGTTGTATACCCATAACCATTTAAACTCAAGGGTATTTTCCTAGTTGTTCCTATACATAATTGATTTGGTAATTCCATAAATTTAACCCAATGTCCCTAATTGTGGGATTAAATGAGATAAAATATATTCTTATATTATATGATCTGTGCGGAACACTTATGCATATATATGATATGATTATGATGGGCACACACAGATAGCACTCCGATGAATTTTGCAATGTTTTAGTATCATGAGACTCTATGTATGGCACATAGAATGTTATCATAAGCACATTATGTTATGATGTATTTGTGGTTAACATTGACATATTCTTATGATGTAATGTTTAATGTTGTTTCCACATTCCCATATTTCCATTATATTATCATGATACACCAGGCCTCATTATTCATGTTTATGAATTCCACCCATTTTAATTCCAATTTAAATTCCTATATGATAACATATAATACATTATTCATGTTATGATTTCTTTATTCCATTACTGGGATTCATAGCTCACCCATTTCTTATGTATTCCCCCTGGTTATCCCATGATGTTTTAAGAATGATGGAATATTATGAGCTTGGTAAGGAAGATTTAAATAATGATGATGTATCACATATTTTTATGTGATTAGGTAACATACATAATTACCCATATATATTAGGATTCTCGATTTTATGGTTTGTATTATGTGTATTATTTTATAACAAATCATAAAATAAGGTGTAATAAAGACAAGGGTTGCAATATGTGAGACATGAAAGAATTCATATAATCAAAATCATAAAATATGTTCATTATTATTTAATAAATAACTCGAATACCTATCATCACTTCATCTTTGGGATCCACCACAGTAGTTTTGATAAAATATGATCTCTTGTTCTTATTTAATTTTTGATGGAATTGATTTTCTCTAATAAACATTAGCATATGGTATTGTATTTAATAATATATTAGTTCCTTTCAAATAAAAAAATATTGTTGGTTGATATGTTACTAGAGAATTTTTTTCCATCACATTAACGTGGCTTTCCCATTGGAAATTTCCAGCCAGGATCCCTTCCCTTCCACACATAAAACATTTCATTTCCCCCTTATCCAATTTCTAGGATGCTTCTTCTAACACTTTTCAGAAGTATGGTGTTATGATTTATTTCCACCACTAGATTTATAAATTGTAACACTAAAATTATAATTAATTTTTTTTCTTAATATCCCTATGAAAACTACAAGATTCATAGATCTCCATTTCAACTTTGTGGGAACATCAGATAATTACCTCATGGATGAAAGTATCCTGAATGGATAAGGCTTTTCATAAACTCATCTTTATCCCACCAAATAAGAGTTAAACATTAATTTTGGGGATAATGATAAGGTCATAGGGGTATCATGTATGTATTGTGAAGGTTTCCTCATTTTCTATGATGGAACCGTCATCCTTTTTCTCGAGGATAAGGAATTCTCTCTTTATTTTTATAGAAAGAGTGCAAGGAAAATGTTTTCTAAAAAAATGTGTAATTCCTTCCACTCCATCGCTACAATATCCTCCTCATGCTTCATATTTTCGACCAATGTCCACCATTAATCGACTTATACTTCTATATGATAAAAAACTAGCATGAACGTATCTTTCCTAGATAATTGAATGATGGAGAAGTTCTTCTCAATGGAGTCGGTCCATTGTTCCCCGATTAAGGGATCATAAGATCCACTAAAAGTTAGAGGCATTTGTCTCATAAAGGTCTCAATTGAAACATAATATTTCTTAGGATGATTTTAGAATACCTCTAAATCTTGGTATATTTTTAGAATATTATTCTGTTGAGAAATTATTTTCATGGAGTTCCTGACTCCCACTCACATTGGTTTGGGCATAACATTTAGGAAACCATTATATTTCTCATCACATTGGTTTTTTTCTTGGTTTCACCTATTTATATCCATTTGAATATAAAAAAAGGAGAACAAAAGATGATTATTTTTATACTATTAATCACATATATGGGAATCCTTTAATATTAAAAGGATTGCAGATAAATGATATATATCCTTTAACCTAAAAACTTCATGGTTTTAATGTATGTTTTCCCATATCTATTTCCTCATATAAAATTTTATGGGTATTTTTGTTCCCTTATTAATGGTTTGTAAGGATCTTGTGAATTTACGAAACAATATCACCATGGATAGTCAAACCAGGTGTGTAGCAATTCCCATTTTCATGCAACAGGTAGTGATCGTGTCCATCTCAATTCTCCCTTTTTGGGGTTATTATCCCTATATACGACTGGGCCAGATCCACATCCACTTATAGTATTTAAAAAGGGATGTATCTATTTGGAAACAACTTAATATATACTTTACTAGAATTTAGGGATGTTTTCATATGTTTATTCTTATCATTAAGGATTATACAAGAGTTTTACAATCCAAATCCCAAAAATTACTAAAGTTTTCTCTGATTCCAACTATGAAAATTATCCCTTTAATACACTTCATTTCATGATTTATTACATAAGGTTACACATTATAGAATAACAAAATATCATGAAGCCTGCTATATTTTGGAAAAGAGGTACATAGAAAACGAACTTGATTCATGTATAAAACAACATTATTGTTATTTTAAATAAAATATTCCTAAAAATACATTTTTCATTTAGAAATACATGATATAACCTGGGGTCAAATATAAGAAATAGGTGAGCAGTAAGTCCCAGTAAGGAAATAATCAAAGAATAAAATAGGTTAAATTAGTAAATGTGATACAAGAAGAATATCAAGGTAACATAAGAGGGTTTAGAATAAAAATCATTGAACCATAATTTATGATATAACATATTAGTATATAAGAAATATGGTAATTTGGATACAAAATTAAACATGGAATCATAAACATAGGTCAAGGATATCCACCAAGAAATTATAATAGGATGGAAGAAGTCTAGTAGTGTATTAGATTTACTCCCTAATCCCATACATAACATCTCATGATACTGAAACATTACCCAATCTATTTTAATGTTATCTGGGAGCACCCATCGTTTTCATATCATGTACATGCATAACTGTTCAACATGAATCAGACAACATAAATCTACCTTTCATCGATGTTAATCCCACAAAAATGGAGTGTGGGAAGTTTATAAGGAATTACAAAGAAATTTAATGATAGGCACATCTTGGTGAATAATCTTGAGTTTAAATTAGGATGGGTATTCAGAAAAAAAAATGTTTGGCATTGAAAAGTCATAGTATAATTCTAGTAACATAATAGAGGTATGTAGAGGTTCATGTGGGGGATTCATTAGGGTGAAATTGGAATATAATCACTTGAAATTCATAAGATCCATAATTGGTATGGGTGAAATCATATCCAAAACATGAAGAATTAGAAAATAAAGGGAATAATATAAAGGAGGTGCTTGAATATAGAAGAGAGGGATAGGATCCCTTACCTTGAGATGGTGTTTCCAAAATATTGGGATGATATTATTAGGATATTAGGGAAATATTTAAAGGTATATAGAGAGGTAAATTAATATTAATTTAATCTTAAATGGGGTTTTAGTGAATATAAATATGGGGTTGGGTGGTTTCATATAGAAAAAGGGAGGATAATTCTTTATTAATTTTCAAACATAAGTTTTGGACTCTATATGATAATATATTCAAAACCAAAAACCATAAAATAGCTTTTTACCATGGTTTATAAAAACATGTAATTATTTTCATTATTTTATATTTTTAATAACATAGATAATTAAAATAATACCCTTGGAGTTGTGGAAGTGAGTCAGGTTTAAAAATAATTGATTTTGAATCCTTAAAATATAATATTGCTTTTGGAGGATTCATTAATGGTTTAAAAATCAGTCAATTAACCTAAAAAAATTAAATTAAATAGGGAATATATATTTTTATGTGTATACCTTTTATGACATTTGTTACATTTTCTTTGGTCATTATGATGTCATAATACACACCGTATTTTAATACTATATTTAATTTTGACAAAAAAATTCAATTGTCTCTAGAAAGTATGAAAAAATAATCACATACAAATTTTTATGTAATAATTTTTATAATTATATTTATTTTATCCAAATAATTTTCTAAGTATGTGTATTTAATCATTTAAATCAAAATGCAACATTTATTTAAAAATTATGGCTTTTTGAAAATAAATATTTTCATCCCCTTATAAAAATTAATTTTGACTTTATGAAATTATATTACCAATTATATTGAATAAAAAATATTCAATAAAAATATTTTATTAAAATATAATTTATTTCAAAAACTCTTGAATTCATTAAAAACGTGTCTTCATTGAAACTATACATTTCAAAAAAAAAATATAATTTGTGTTTCATTGTTTCAAAATCAATTTTTTATAAAACTCATTATCTAATCATTAAAAAATTTATAATAATAAAGGATAAATATAATAATTATTTTATTGAAAACAAAATATAAAAATTCACAATGTTAAGGTCTATATACATAGTCCTTTATTACACTAGTGAATTCCCTAAGGGTAAGGTGTGCTATGGCCAAATTCTCTTGTGGTGGTTTGGTGTACATGGTTTGAGTCATGATCTTGGTGAGATTGAACTTCTCCTATAAATAGATTCATCAATGTTTTAGTTGTTGAATATCATCTCAGTTTTGATCAACAGTAAATCACAATGACATTATCCCCATCATATGCTTTGATAAATTAGCTTCATAGGGTAAGATCCTACTGATCTAGGCCATTGCTTCTTTTGTCTCTATAAATTAGACTTTATCATAACAATTAATATACTAATATTTATAGTCATTGTATAATAGATATATTTACAATGGTTATGATGTATAATTATCTTTTAAATTATTCAAACCATATAATTGTAAAAAATATCCAAAGTCGTGCATTTGTGTTATATAACTTCATAACATAATAATGAATTTATTTATTAAAAAATATAATTTCATTTATAACAGTTCAGGTCCTTAAACCTTTAATATCTCCTCACACACTTATATCCAGACATATATTACCCTTTTCATGTTAACATAGTTAGTGGGACTTACCATCATGATAGGATTTTCACAAAATGTTAGTAGTATCTAGATAAGCTAATAAAACTATGGATTTTTGTGACAATTGGGGATCTGGGGAAATCATTAATTTCATTTATCTTTGAGGGGAATATAGAAGTTCTATTTATTGAGATCATGTTACCCAAGAATGTGACTTACTGCATCCAAAATTCACACTTGTTGAACATATCATACATTTTCTCCTTTCATAATTTCACTAAAAAATCCTTAGATTATCTTCATGTTCCTCCTTGATTATATAGTAAATGAGAATATTAATGATAAAGACAACCAAAAATTTGTCAAAGTAGTATTAAAAAATCTATTAATAAAATACATGAAGATTTTAGAGGAATTTGTAAGTCTGAAGGGAATCATTGTGATATCATATTGTTCATATATCATATGAAATGTTTTATTCTAAATATATTTCTTCTTCACCTTTAACTAATGATAACCAGAAAAAAGATCCACTTTTGATAAGTATGTAGATCCCTATAATTGAGTGAAAAAATAATCAATCCTTGGAAGGGGATAATTTTTGTATATAGTGATCTCATTGATATCCTAGTAGTTAATACAGAAATACATTTATCCATCATTTTTCTTGAAAAATAGTGCCATCAAATCCCAACGAAATGCAATAGGGAAGATATATCAATTGTCCAAATTCTCTTTCATCTTCTTATTTAAATCCTCTAGTTTGATCGAGGCCATAATTTTTGTGAATTTAAATATAAAGGTGGGTCTAGGTGTAAGCTCTATTGAGAGCTCTACCACATGATCTAGGGGAATTCTAGGTAACTATTTGAGAAATAAATTACTTTAGCACCATCATCTTCTAGTAAGTAACCATTTAATTATTCTTTTTGGGTATATAAAGTATATTGGTGACGTTTGGTAAGGTTTGGAGAACTTTTTGAGTGTTTTGGGAATTTTCTATAGGTTCAAAGGTGGTTCAATGTTTGGGAAAACAGTGCAACATCTACAAGAAAATATGAACAATTATATATGGGAAAAGGGGAAGGATCATAGGTGGAACATGGTTTACCCAAAGAATGCATCCACTTAGCGGAAATTGTGAACTTTGAAAGATCTCTTTAGTCTTTTTAAGACAGTGGCTTCAGCATAGTTGGAACACAATATGGAGACCATGTGATAAGACTATGTGACTGTTTTCCTTAAGGTAGTGTCTAGAAAATGTTTAGAAGATAGTTGGCATAGGGTTTATAGACTATGCGACTAAACCGCGTGTAGTTAAAAAACTAGATCTTGAAAAGGTGGATCTAGTTCGACCTTGTTTTTTAATGACTTGTTTCTTCCCTAAAAAGGTCCTTACTTTGGATTTATCTCTCTCAAATGTCATTTAAGTTTATAACATTTATCAAGTGGTGATCTAAATTCTTTCCTTGTCGATTTTATGCCAGATTCTTGTGGAATGTGATGGTTATTGATCGTTCTTGATATTTTTCTTAGATCTACTTCAACCTCTCTATTAGTTTCCTAGATCTATAGTCAAAATGTGAAGATATAAGGTCTTTTATGCCAAATAATATTATAATTGTCTTGTTTTATGATAGGTAAATTTTTTAAGGCGGGTCATAGAGTTTTCAACCGGGTTTTGTCACATTTTTAGGTCATTTATCATTTTCTCCAAAACCCTCTAGGTAGGTGGCTTCAATCCCGAATCCTCATTATATAACTGATTAAATTAATTTCAAATTGGCTTAATTTCTATATTTTTATTGTGAAATTGTGGTGAAAATAATGTTATAAATCCTCTTTCCTGAAGATTTATGGTTTTTAGTGAAATTGTAGAATCGTGGTAATTTGTTATGAAACGTTATTTGATAAATGATTTTAAAATGTTGATTTGAAAACGAGGCCTTGGTTTGATTTATGGAAAAAGGTATTCAATAAAAATATTGTTTTATTTAAACGTTTTTTTTCATTAAAATGGTGTTGGAATGATTGTAGTGGCATGGTTTTTTGGCATATGTGTTGTGTGTGCTCATATTAAGTTTATGAGGTTTGGTTGATATATGACCATGTGCTTAGTGCCAAAGGTGTTGTGGAACATGGGATTTAAATACCTTGTGATGACATGGTAGATCGATGAGAAACCACTCATGAATATTGAACTTTAATAACGATACATCCAGGGTTGGTGGTATGGATATGTAGAATGAAATGTTAATTCCAAATGGAACTTGTGAATTGGTGTTAAAGTATCATTTGGTTGCATTCATAAAAGATGTATTTTTTTTAGAAAACTGATTGATATGGAACATGTTTATATTTATATATAAAATGTTTTAGAAATTATTTTATTTAAATTTTTTTATTAGTGTTTCAAACTTTTATATCCTAGTGGTGTGAGTAGGGAAGTCATTGGGGAAAACTTACTTTGTTTTAGTACTCACCCCTACTTTGGAACTTTGGTTCTTTTGTAGATGTCATCTACCTAGACATTTGAATAGGTAAATTATCACACATATTTAGCACTACTTTGTGATACTTGGGAGGGTTGGTGGAGTTGGATCTTGGATTATATGGAGCTCTAGAGTCATGTGGTAGTATTTGAGTTTTATTAGTTTGTCTTCCACTATTTACATTGATGTTAGTTGTCTTCCACTATGGAACTCTTTGGTTGGCATAATATAAATGAAATTTTTGAGTTATCTTTAATTTTATCATGCATCTAATAATGGTTTATTTTTATATGGTTTTCTTGTTTAGCTGTCTTATTTTTAAAGGGAAAATTTTTCCTCCTGTATATTGAATCCCATTGGAATTTATTTACAGCCTTTAGCATGTTGTGGATGTCACTTAAGGACTATTAAGGTCTCATCTCCCACTCAATCCAATGAGATGGGGTTGGACGTTACAAATGGTATCAGATTCATTTGGTCCAATGTCTATTTAAGGAAAGTGGTATTAGCTTGTTCCTTACAAATATCTTTCAAAAACAAGTGGTTTTCGTACTTGGATTTGATTTTTATAATAGTCTATTCATTGATTTGGGATCATATAATTTGGTAGGATTGTCAGGAAAAGAAATTTAGAGCATAAAAATATATATCTAACCTTTTTATATTTAACTTCAAGTTACAAGGTTGATGGGTGCATAAGTGTTTTGTAGAATCTTATTGGTTTTAGAATCTCGTTGTCAAAGGTTTAGTCAATTAAATGATTTTGGAATGAATTAAAAGAATGGCTTACCAAAAAAAGTTCATAGTTTTTTTAATGATTTATTATTTTGTTGAAAATTTTTTATTTTTAAAAATATTGAAAGTGTTTTCAAATTACTTATTTTAAAAATATCAGGGTTTTTGATTTTTTGAAAAAGGCATGACCTTCCAAAACAAGATTAAAGTTTTAAAAACCGGTTGATCTTGAAAAAAAATTCTGGAAAGAAATGTTGTGATACTATACTGTGATAGAATTTGAAACTATTAATCCTTCAGTTTCAATAGAGTGAGACTTATGGTTTTTGTTGTTTTTTTAGAAAATTGTACCCAGTAGGCACCGTAGAAACCAAAAGGAAGAAGCTCTGGAGAATTTGGTGGCACCTAAGCCATAAGTGAACCAACAACAGGTTTGTTGTATACTCCAAAATTTTCAAGATGGAGACCCACAAAACCATTGGAATGAACCAAGACAAGTGGACCATTTGGTCTAGTTCCAAAACAAAAAATCCACCCATCTTCTAGGGTGATTCTAAACTGGAAAAATCAGAGGTTTGGATAAATAAGATGAATTGTATAATTATTTTCATCAGTGCACCAGTAGAGTTTAATGTCAATCTAGGGAAATAAATACTTGAGGATCTTTCATTCTAGCGGCGGGTTCTAGAGGTGTAGCCAAAATTGGATCAAGGCCTTGGTTGGGTGGTTTTTGAGGAATTATGTGACAAAAAATTCAATTCTCACACATTGAAGATCCATATAATGATGAACTTATTCATCCTGAAGTAGAAAAAACTCACTATCAGAGAGTATACGAAAAAATTAATGAATTTATTACACTTTTTCACAAAGGGTAGCTACAAGTGAATCCTTGAAGGCATAAATATTTTAATCATGTCTATGACAAGAGATTCTCTAATAGATTTATGTGCTATGTATTATGGACTATACAGAGATTGTCAATAGAGTAATGGTGGATTATAGGGACATCTTAGGAGCTATGAGAGGAGGAAGTATGTTAATACCCATGGGAAATGGTGGGAACTCTAATGATTGGAACAAGAAGAAGAGGGAACCTGTAAAAACTAGAAATTTTGAATAATATTTTGTTTCCTGAAAATGTATGCATCACCGGGCTTTTCTGTAGATAAAGAACAAGTTTATCTTCAACATGTTATGCTTGAATGTAATTTACTTAATGAGAAGTTAAAGCTAATAGAAATCACACTCATGAAATGTTGTCCAAACCACCCCTAGATTCTATCACCATTGCACACCTTACTCTTAAGTCCTACGTATATGTTATAAGGGGTTATGTAATGAGGCCTTAGTTACTTTTTGTAATCATTTTTGTATAAATAAAATTGTTATTTCTAATTTTGGAAAAATAAACATCATTTTTTAGCTTCAAATGTCAAAATAAACGTAGGATGAATTTTTAGTTATTTCTATGAAGATTCAAATTATTTAGGAAAATAAAAAAAGAGTTTTTAAAAAAATTATACATTAAATAATTAATAAGATGAAATGATTTTTTTAAAAAGTACATATGTGGTTATTATCAGTATGAAATTTAGAGTTTGATAAGATCAAATTAATTTTTTTAATTGTAAATTATGAACAGTAATATTACCTGTCTGAATAGTAATATGACCAATGTAATAGTAACCTCACCAAGGTATAAATATAATTTATGCATCTTGAATGGTAATATGATATAATATAATAAATAAATAACTATTTCATAAATTATTACTTATGTATTATTATTTTTCACATAAATAGTTATTTTACTTAAAAATTAAATATATCACATTTAGAAAATTATTTTCATAAAATGGAGTTCATTTCTGAAATCAAAACATTGATATTAGGTTTGGGGGAATTTATGAGATTTTTATAAAATGATTTTTGTGAATAGTAAATGTATAGTTTTGCAGTTTTCGATGTGCTTTTTGACATAATAATGATTTAATAAGTAATTTAAAATTATGGTCCACTAATTTGGATTACAATATTATATGAGGTTTTATATGTGGCCAAAACAATGGGCAAATACCAGCAGAAATCCCATGGTTTTTCAAATACCACTAATGAGGTGTCCCTTAGAAATTAATAAAATATTCCCTCACTTTTGCTATAAATACCAACTCATTCCTTCATTACGTTCATTAGAAATTCCCCCTAAATGATGATCTGATCTTTTGACCTCCCACTTAGTCCTCCCAAAATTCTATCAATATCCCAAGTTCCCGATCTTCGAGTTTTAGAAGTTGTTATTTAGGGTAAGGGAATCTTTCGCCCTCCTCTTTTAGTTGAGACTTATTTTATACTATGTCTTTTAATTTCCATTTTATTATGTTGGGGTATATTATTATGTATCCTTATTTCTATACATTTTATTTCCAAATTATGAGATACCCTTTTCTCTCTCATTATCTTATTTTCTTAATTTTTAAGTGACATTGTTCGGCTGCCGAATTTTCATAAAGGGAATTCACAACTTCTCTTTTTTTTCTATAAAATTATATTTTATGGTATGTCTTGAAAATATACACACCATGTTCATATATACATGTTATAATTTATTTATAATATTTTATCAATATCTTATTAATGGGTGTGATCTCTACTATCTCTATTTAATTTTTCTAAAACCATGTTGCATATCCGTTATGTTGTAGAATGTTTTCTCAAAGACTCTCCTTTTTATCAAGAATTTGTTTTTCCTTATATGAATAACCAAAACTCTTTAATATCTGGAGGTATATATCATGAAATAAAATGATTTATTTTATTCTCTAATGTTCAAACATAAATCCATCATTTTCTTTCTATGTGTTATAAATGACATAATGATAATGTTTTTAAGCACTTTATAAAACCCCATGATTTTGATATGAACCCCATTAATTTTATTATCTATGGGTTATTTTTTAAAAGTTTTATTATGATATATGTGGATCAAATGAAAATAATGTTATATTCATTGTGCTCCCTGATAGTGCTCCAATCCATTGGGTAATGAAATTAATCTCTAGTGATGACAAGTTTTATGATACCTTGGTGATTAACCTTGGTAATTTTTTATAACACCCTGGGGATGGACCATGGTGATATGCTTATGAATTTCTAAATTAAATGTTATAACCAAATTTTCAAGTAATGTTTCAAGTTATTATTATGATATGGCTATTTATCAGGAATTTATTATATTCCCTATGTTCTTATTGATATCTCTCAAGTTGACATGTAAACTGTTTCACTTGTTTTCCTCATTGTGCCCACTGCTCACCCTTACCTTTGATTTATGTCTCTAGGTTATGAGATGTTGTAATTTTACTTAGTTTGAACATTAAAGAATCCATTCAAGAGGATTAAAATAATTTTATTTGTTTTCATGTTTTATGTACCTTTTTTCCAGGATAATAGACTTTAAAGATCCTCTGTTTGAAAAATGTAATGAAAATTAATATAATAAAAAGGAACGATTCCATAGTTGGTATCAAAGGGAGGTTTAGTTATTTGTGAAAATTAGGCTATGAAAATATTAGGAATAAACCTTTATAAATGTTTAAATATAAGAAAAATTCCAAGTATTTTTGTGAAATATTATGTGTAACACCCCAGGTAAATAAAGAATATGACATTTCATATTTATCCATATTTTTGAATAAAATATTTAAATGACTTTAAAGGGGATGCTATGCTCGACGGCGTACCCAACACGCAACAACGAGTTTCTTGGGAATCTTACGTTGCACTCTAGTAATAAAATAATATTATTTTAAATAGTAGTTAACATGTAGCCGTTGTATTGGCGGGAATGGATATAAATAACTAAAATATGATTATATATGTTTTTAAATGTTTTTACATTTATCCAATAAAAGATAAAGGCTTAAAATACAGAAAGAATTCAATTTTAGGCGTATATGCCCTAGTTTTCACTAAAGGTTCACTTATCGCCTTTTGATGGCAAACTGTCATTAAATATAGTTTTGATCACTCTTATACATTCTTTTGGACCAAATAAAACTCTTCTTAAGAATAGGGACATCAAAATTTACTTTGTGTAAATTTTTGGTATCTTTCCGATAAAGTTCATTTTTTTCAATGAATAGTGTAAAATGTTGTAATTTAATTCAAAACGTCTTTTTAATATAATTTATTTATATTATTAGATTATCTTTTGAATTGGTTTTAAAGTGAAATTAGAAAATATTTTTACCATTAAATCCAATAGTGGTTGTTGGAATCAATTTCACTTTGAAATCAGACTAAAACTAGTGTCAATCTTTTGATACTTATTGTTTTATAAAAACACGCTATTTGCTCTGACAACGGGAATTAATTATTAAATTAATTAATGTCACTAATATGTTTTGAATTTTGTAAAACGGACTTCATTTTTGAATTTAGAATATCAAATATATCTTAGGGTGAATTTTTGGGATTTTTTCTGAAAAACTTCAATTTTTGATGAATAGTGAAACCACTAAGTGGTACTTATAAAAACTGATTTTCCGTTTAAATGAAATTTTTCCATCTTTGTGTTTTGATTTTCAAAAATCATACATACATGGTTGTCATTAAGAAGCAAAATGTGGTTCAATGGGATTAAAATAATTTTTTGGTGAATAGTAACTTATTAAGTTTTTAATCGCGATTAGTGGTAATTAGTGTGGTTTAATGTAAAAATAATGCTTTAATAAAATGAGATGAGCTTGGCACATGACTTACCCTCATTGGTTGTATCATGGCCGACCAAGAAAAGCCATGGGTCAACTTGGGGACCCCATGGATCCACTTTGGTTGGGAAATGACATAAATAACATTTTATTTAATGTAAAAGTAAAATTGACACAAACATGATATGTTTTACTAAAACAATTTTTAAGTGGGATTATATAAGTCATATTTTTGATTATAAATATTCATTGGAAATCTAAAACGATTTCCTACATCATAGTATTTTTTTTATAATTTTTAGACATTAAATAAATTAAATTATTTATGACATAATAATGATGCAGCGATGACATCATTATTTGACGATTTAAATAAAATGGAAAGATAATGTAAAATCTATGAACTACACATGTCCAAAACTTATTGGATGAGTTGATTTCGAATCATTATCACCTTATCCACGAATTATATCAATGTGGGACCTTTTGAAACCGAAACACATTTTCAAATAAAGTAATATTTCTTTACTTTCCAAAAGTGCCCCTCCTCTCCTCTTATAAAAGGCCCCCACCTCTACCTCATTTCACACACTCCTCAAGCCTTTGGCTCGGCCAAACCCTGCCCATTTACTCTCTCCACATCCCTCTCCTCATCTTAGAGGATTCCCTTTGGGCATAATCCTTTCAAAGGAAGCCTTTAGGCTCAAATCAAAAGAAGTTACACTTTTAAAGGTAATTCATTCTCTCATGTTCATTTGTTTTATTTTGCTTCTACAACCCCTTAAACTCTTTTTATTTACTTCTTTTGTAACAAAACCAGTATATTAAATATACTAGGATGTTGTTATAAGATTTATTCGAGCTACACTCTCACACAACTACATCAAATGGTTAAAGAACATATGGTATTTGTGGATGGCGAAATTCTGCCTCCCGAAACGATGATTGTTCAATACTCAATTTACACCTTCAAAGGTGGCCATTATGATGTCACTATTTTTATATATGATATATAATATGTTTATGTTTTCCTTAAGCTTCTGTTTTTTTCATTTTGGGCATACCTTTTTGGTTTCCATTATGGGTAAACACGATATCTTCATTTAAGGAAGTGCGGACTACCGCCCCCTCAAAGTGATTTGATTCGTTAAATACCATATGTGGGACGTATAAAGGATGGAACTATGATATTATATATGATATTATACTGTAATTATAATATACCTTTTTATCATTATTATTACATTCTATAAAATATGAAATAGAAATGAAAGTAGCGTTCATGCGTACGTACGACTTACCGTCTCCATGAACGGTGCATTTCATTTCTTTCCTCTAAATGATTATGTAATGTTATAAATGCATGCATGTACTGGATATATATGAAATATATGATATCCAAATCATGAATATGATTCTGGATATAATAAACATTTGACCACACGAACAACATGTAATGGTAAGAAGTCCACTTTCGACTTAAGAACCAAATATCGACAAAACAAACATTATTAACTTAAATGTTTACATAATGTTTATAACATGGAAATAAGTGATCTAATAGGAATAATGAACTAGAAAAAGGTTCTTAATAAAGTGGAAATTAACTCAATATTATTATTCAGGACGTTAAAGAACGATCGAGTCAAGTCGGACCCGAGGTTAGGGATCTTACTCCTCTCTTTCTTTTTAAGTACACTCTTTTATGTCATTCCTTTTAAAGCTCATCTTTCTTGTAAATGGGATGATCTTTTATATTAATCCTACTTTAATTTTTATTTTCATGTGATGAGAGACCCTATTCTCTCTCATCAATCCATTTTGTATGTTTTGATTGGCGCCGTTAGGCTGCCGAACTTTCGTAAGAGATCTAACTTCTCTCTTTCTTTTTAAGTACTCTCCTTTATGTCACTTCTTTTAAGCTCCTATTTGTAATGTTGGGGGATGTACTTTTATATTACTCTTGCTGTACATTATATTGTAATGTGATTAGATACCCTATTTGATCTCATCAATCCATATTCAGAAGTTTTATGTGGTGCTGTTAGGCTGCCGAGTTTTCGTGAGGGATTTTTCATCTCACTTTTATTCCCGTGAGATTTATGCTGCATTTTCCACATATTCCATTGAGTGGTGTATGTACTGCCCATTATTCTACTCTTTGTGTAATATACTTTCGTTTATGAGTATTTACATCAATGAACTATTGTCTTTCTTTCATGGGGTGTATGTTTTGAAAGATACCCAAGTCAGTAAGGGAACCTTTCACCCTCCTCTTTTTTTAAAAGACTTCTTTTATTGGGTATTTTAATTTACATATTTTTATGTTGGGATATGTTCTCATACATCCTTATTGATGTATATTTTATGTCCAAGTGATGAGATACACTTTTTATCACTCATCAACTCATTTTTATGTGATTCCGTTAGGCTGTCAAGGGAACTTTTTAACCCGATTTCGATTTCTTTGGGTTCAACTTGTAGTCATTGAATATGTCATCCATTGAATATGTGTGAATGACCTTTTATTGTTTTACACTTAATATCCACTTATATTGGGTGTATATATATTTTTCACACATATTTTTGAGATTTATTTGTCCTTAATTTAAGGATACCTTCTTTATAAGGGATTTCATCACATTTGACATTTCTATTGAGGGTTCATTGTTGTTATGCACCAATTCACTCTTATATGGTGTATATACTGTCCTTTGGAGTATTATATCATGAATCCTTTTATTCTCATGATATTATAAAGTTCTGACTAAATGTTATTTCTCGATTATTGTATTCAAGTGTCTCTAATTTTGGTAAAACCCCTTTAACCAAAATATCATTTTAAATGTTTTAATTATTTGTTCTTATTAATATCCATGTTTTCAGAATGGTTTTAAGGATTTATTTATATGGATATTAATGGTTTAAAATGTTAAAAGCATCAAGGTGGTATAGGACACTTTGATTCAAAAATCTCTTTATTAAATGTTTTAAATGGTTTTGGAAATGGTTTCTTTTTGAATGGATTCATTATTTAAATATCCTAAAATGTTATATTGTGATTGAAATGTGGAAATGTTATGTTTCCTTTATTCATGTTTATGTGATACGATTATGTTATGGTTCTTGGGCATTGTTATGAAGAACGGGTGGTTTCGTGATAAACTAAGGGCGCGTGAGCCCGATATAGCTCTCCAATGCATTGGGTAACGCGAAGGAGTGAAACGTTAAGGTTTCTCCGAAGAGAATTAGGGAATATACTGTGATGGGTATTCCAAACGTAACCAAGAGGGTTACTCCCTACGTAAGAATGTTATGAATGCCTCAAGTTACCTTTATTTCTTATGTTTTCTATGATTTATTCATGATTTGATATGCCTATGTTTTATGGGTAAAGAATGATTTCATTCTTATGTATATATGAAATCATGTTTCCTTTCCATATTTTTATAACCCTTACTGAGCTTTTTATGCTCATCCCAAGTTTTTGAAATGTTTTTCATAGGTCAAGGGAAAGGTACATGATGTGATGATAGTGTCAAGGATGTGTCAAGAAAGAATCCGTGTTTTATTTTAAATAGGTTTCCGTTGATGGGATGAATGAATATTGTCTTTTATGTAACCACTTTGTTTAAATGTGGAATGTAATGTAAGTTTCATGATCTAATTCTCTAAAACTCTAAACCTGAAAAGATCCTCAATGTGTAATCTTGTAATAACTCAAGATTAAGTAAGGTTTAAGGCTGGGGCCTTATAGTTGGTATCAAAGGTCGGTTTAGATAACTTTAGAGGTTAGGGTATTCTTTAAGCATAATTGACAATTACCATAATGGTTAGGATTTTAGAAAGAGTCCTAGTTTTAGATAAAGTGAATGAGTAAGTGTATCTTAGTGTTTACCTTCCTCATTAGTACATGATGGTTTTGTTGATATACTCACTCTGACATTTCTGTTTTTAGTATGGCTGGATCTCGCAGGCACCAAAGTGACAATTGGTTTGAAGGAAACTGTGGTGGATCTATGATTAAGATACTAGATAAAATGGAGGATTCAATGAGGAAACTCATTGTTGTTCTAAACCAACTATCAAGGAGTCATGATCAACCACTTCAACCTTGGTGAGTTCTCTAGTGCATCATGTATGAGATGGCCAACTCGATGTGGAAATTCAGGTAATAATTATTAAGGTAACCATTAGGGTTTATATGATACTTAATTTTTTAGGTAATTATGGGTTACTCTATGATATGATGGAAAATGAAAGGAATGAGATAAACTTGAGGTTAAAATATGTTATGATTATTTTTGAAGATTTTTTTTTCTCATTTAGGGGAATGTTTTAAGAATTATATAGTTTTGGAAAAAGGACAACACGCAGACCGTGTGACAACCCGTCGCGTCGGACAAAGCTGCGGGAATCGAACCCACAACCAATGTGCGACTGGTATTTATCACCTACCACTGGACTACGTGAAGTCCCTGCTTAGTTTGACTGATTCATTCTAGTTATATGATTTTATGAATTAAGAGTAAGTTGATTTTGGGTTATTTATGAAAATTATTAACCTATCATGGAGGATATGTGATTAGGTTAATTACTTTTCAAAATGAGACTTTAAGAGCAACTGATTTTGTTTGGAGATAAATGTTACGATTTAACTTGGAAGACTATGTGACTAAATCCTTCAAATTTTTGGGTTTCAATCTTATATTGGTTTACTTTGAGGAATTTTTTATGGACAAATTTGTTTAACGGATGGTCCTTGTTGAACTTTGGATTTTGTTGGACAAATTTTGGAGATTAAGAATAGATTTTCTTTTTATAAAGGGTTATCCTTTTCTGGATTATCTGACCTTGTACTAACCTTTTTGGTTTTGGTTATGGTTAAGGTCTAAAGATATGGGAAGTATATAGTTCTCTTTTGTGGATTAGGTGATTCTCTAGAAGTTGATTATAGTACTCTTAATGCGAACGAGTCTCCCTAAATACTCGTCTTTTGGAAAAAATATGAGTTTGACTAAGGAATCTAGTAAAAGTTGAAAGTCAACATGATAAGTGATTATGCTTCCTTATGAATAAATTCCTCAATAAAAAGTAACATAAAACAAAAATGTTGCCTATTAACTTTTCCTATTGGGGAATCGAATACCGTTTAACCCATCACAAGTTTGTGATTTTCTTGGGGTTAACTTTCTCCTAAACATGTTTTCTATCACTCTCCATCAGAACATGACCCTTTGTTTTTTCCTCCATGTCCATATTTTCATACTTGGAATCCTAGTATGGGTTAACTCGGGTGACCTTTGTACTTATCTTTCCTTATTTTAAAGTGTTTCTTTTCCCAACTTTTGTTCCGATGTGGGACTTTCAAGGATGTTTCCAAGCGCAATTTTAAAATTGCGAGGATGTAATTCCCAAAAGGGGGGAAGGATGTAACACCCCAGGTAAATAAAGAATATGACATTTCATATTTATCCATATTTTTTAATAAATTATTTAAATGACTTTAAAGGGGATGCTATTCTCGATGGCGTACCCAACACGCAACAACGAGTTTCTTGGGAATCTTACGTTGCACTCTAGTAATAAAATAATATTATTTCAAATAGTCGTTAACATGTAGCCGTTGTATTGGCTGGAATGGATATAAATAACTAAAATATGATTATATATGTTTTTAAATGTTTTTACATTTATCCAATAAAAGATAAAGGCTTAAAATATAGAAAGAATTCAATTTTAGGCGTATATGCCCTAGTTTTCACTAAATGTTCACTTATCTCCTTTTGATGGAAAACTGTCATTAAATATAGTTTTGATCACTCTTATACATTCTTTTGGACCAAATAAAACTCTTCTTAAGAATCGGGACATCAAAATTTACTTTGTGTAAATTTTTGGTATCTTTCCGATAAAGTTCATTTTTTCAATGAATAGTGTAAAATGTTGTAATTTAATTCAAAACCTCTTTTTAATATAATTTATTTATATGATTAGATTATCTTTTGAATTGGTTTTAAAGTGAAATTAGAAAATATTTTTACCATTAAATCCAATAGTGGTCATTGGAATCAATTTCCCTTTGAAATCAGACTTAAACTAGTGTCAATCTTTTGATACTTATTGTTTTATAAAAACACGCTATTTTCTCTGACAGCGGGAATTAATTATTAAATTAATTAATTTCACTAATATGTTTTGAATTTTGTAAAACGGACTTCATTTTTGAATTCAGAATATCAAATATAGCTTAGGGTGAATTTTTGGGATTTTTCTGAAAAACTTCAATTTTTGATGAATAGTAAAACCACTAAGTGGTACTTATAAAAACTGATTTTCCGTTTAAATGAAAATTTGCCATCTTTGGGTTTTTATTTTCAAAAATACGACATACATGGTTGTCATTAAGAAGTAATATGTGGTTCAATGGGATTAAAATAATTTTTTGGTGAATAGTAACTTATTAAGTTTTTAATCGCGATTAGTGGTAATTTGTGTGGTTTAAGGTAAAAATAATGCTTTAATAAAATGAGATGAGCTTGACACATGTCTTACCCTAATTGGTTGTATCATGGCCGACCAAGAAAAGCCATGGGTCAACTTGGGGACCCCATGGATCCACTTTGGTTGGGAAATGACATAAATAACATTTTATTTAATGTAAAAGTAAAATTGACACAAACATGATATGTTTTACTAAAACAATTTTTAAGTGGGATTATATAAGTCATATTTTTGATTATAAATATTAATTGGAAAGCTAAAAAGATTTCCTACATCATATTATTTTTTTTTATAATTTTTAGACATTAAATAAATTAAATTATTTATGACATAATAATGATGCAGCGATGACATCATTATTTGACGATTTAAATAAAATGGAAAGATAATGTAAAATCTATGAACTACACATGTCCAAAACTTATTGGATGAGTGGATTTCGAAGCCTTATCACCTTATCCACGAATTATTTCAATGTGGGACCTTTTGAAACCGAAACACATTTTCAAATAAAGTAATATTTCTTTACATTCCAAAAAGTGCCCCTCCTCTCCTCTTATAAAAGGCCCCCACCTCTACCTCATTTCACACACTCCTCAAGCCTTTGGCTCGGAAAAACCCTGACCATTTACTCTCTCCACATCCCTCTCCTCATCCTATAGGATTTCCTTTGGGAAGAATCCTTTCAAAGGAAGCCTTTAGGCTCAAATCAAAAGAAGTTACACTTTTAAAGGTAATTCATTCTCTCATGTTCATTTGTTTTATTTTGCTTCTCCAACCCCCTAAACTCTTTTTATTTACTTCTTTTGTAACAACACCAGTATATTCAATATACTAGGATGTTGTTGTAAGATTTATTAGAGCTACACTTTCACACAACTACATCAAATGGTTAAAGAACATACGGTTTCCGTGGATGGAGAAATTCTGCCTCCCGAAACGATGATTGTTCAATACTCAATTTACACCTTCAAAGGTGGCCATTATGATGTCACTATTTTTATATATGATATATAATATGTTTATGTTTTCCTTAAGCTTCTGTTTTTTTCATTTTGGGTATACCTTTATGGTTTACCTTATGGGTAAACGCGATATCTTCATTTAAGGAAGTGCGGACTACCGCCCCCTCAAAGTGATTTGATTCGTTAAATACCATATGTGGGACGTATAAAGGATGTAACTATGATCTTATATATGATATTATACTGTAATTATAATATAACTTTATATCATTATTATTACATTCTATAAAATATGAAATAGAAATGAAAGTAGCGTTCATGCGTACGTACGTCTTACCGTCTCCATGAACGATGCATTTCATTTCTTACCTCTAAATGATTATGTAATGTTATAAATGCATGCATGTACTGGATATATATGACATATATGATATCCAAATCATGAATATGATTCTGGATATAATAAACATTTGACCACATGAACAACATGTAATGGTAAGAAGTCCACTTTCGACTTAACAACCAAATATCGACAAAACAAACATTATTAACTTAAATGTTTACATAATGTTTATAACATGGAAATAAGTGATCTAATAGGAATAATGAACTAGAAAAAGTTTCTTAATAAAGTGGAAATTAACTCAAGTTTATTATTCAGGACGTTAAAGAACGATCGAGTCAAGTCGGACCCGAGGTAAGGGATCTTACTCCTCTCTTTCTTTTTAAGTACACTCTTTTATGTCATTCCTTTTAAAGCTCATATTTCTTGTTATTGGGATGATCTTTTATATTAATCCTACTGTAATTTTTATTTTCATGTGATGAGAGACCCTATTCTCTCTCATCAATCCATTTTGGAAGTTTTGATTGGCGCCGTTAGGCTGCCGAACTTTCGTAAGAGATCTAACTTCTCTCTTTCTTTTTAAGTACTCTCCTTTATGTCACTTCTTTTAAGCTCCTATTTGTAATGTTGGGGGATGTACTTTTATATTCCTATTTCTGTACATTATATTTTAATGTGATGAGATACCCTATTTGATCTCATCAATCCATATTCGGAAGTTTTATGTGGCGCCGTTAGGCTGCCGAGTTTTCGTGAGGGATTTTTCATCTCACTTTTATTCCCGTGAGATTTATGCTACATTTGCCACAAATTCCATTGAGTGGTGTATGTACTGCCCATTATTCTACTCTTTGTGTAATATACTTTCGTTTATGAGTATTTACATCAATGACCTATTGTCTTTCTTTCATGGGGTGTATGTTTTGAAGGATACCCATGTCGGTAAGGGAACCTTTCACCCTCCTCTTTTTTTAAAATACTTATTTTATTGGGTCTTTTAATTTACAAATTTTTATGTTGGGATATGTTCTCATATATCCTTATTGATGTAAATTTTATGTCCAAGTGATGAGATACACTTTTTATCACTCATCAACTCATTTTGATGTGATGTCGTTAGGCTATCAAGGGAACTATTTAACCCGATTTCGATTTCTTTGGGTTCAACTTGTAGTCATTGAATATGTCATCCATTGAATATGTCTTAATGACCTTTTATTGTTTTACACTTAATATCCACTTATATTGGGTGTATATATATTTGTCACACCTATTTTTGAGATTTATTTGTCCTTAATTTAAGGATACCTTCTTTATAAGGGCTTTCATCACATTTGACATTTCTATTGAGGGTTCATTGTTGTTATGCACCAATTCACTCTTATATGGTGTATATACTGTCCTTTGGAGTATTATATCATGAATCCTTTTATTCTCATGATATTATAAAGTTCTGACTAAATTTTATTCCTCGATTATTGTATTCAAGTGTCTCTAATTTTGGTAAAACCCCTTTAACCAAAATATCGTTTTAAATGTTTTAATTATTTGTTCTTATTAATATCCATGTTTTAAAAAATGGTTTTAAGGATTTATTTATATGGATATTAATGGTTTAAAATGTTAAAAGCTTCAAGGTGGAATGGGACACTTTGATTCAAAAATCTCTTTATTAAATGTTTTAAATGGTTTTGGAAATGGTTTCTTTTTGAATGGATTAATTATTTCAATATCCTAAAATGTTATATTGTGATTGAAATGTGGAAATTTTATGTTTCCTTTATTCATGTTTATGTGATACGATTATGTTATGGTTCTTGGGCATTGTTATGAAGAACAGGTGGTTCCGTGATAAACTAAGGGCGGGTGAGCCCGATATAGCTCTCCAATGCATTGGGTAACGCGAAGGAGTGAAACGTTAAGGTTTCTCCGAAGAGATTTAGGGAATATACTGTGATGGGTATTCCAAACATAACCAAGAGGGTTACTCCCTACGTAAGAATGTTATGAATGCCTCAAGTTACCTTTATGTCTTATGTTTTCTATGATTTATTCATGATTTGATATGCCTATGTTTTATGGGTAAAGTATGATTTCATTCTTATGTATATATGAACTCATGTTTCCTTTCCATATTTTTATAACCCTTACTGAGCTTTTTATGCTCATCCCAGGTTTTTGAAATTTTTTTCACAGGTCAAGGGAAAGGTACATGATGTGATGATAGTGTCAAGGATGTGTCAAGAATGAATCCGTGTTTTATTTTAAATAGGTTTCCGTTGATGGGAAGAATGAATATTGTCTTTTATGTAACCACTTTGTTTAAATGTGGAATGTAATGTAAGTTTCATGATCTAATTCTCTAAAACTCTAAACCTGAAAAGATCCTCAATTTGTAATCTTGTAATAACTCAAGATTAAGTAAGGTTTAAGGCTGGGGATTTATATTATGTAAGTGGTTTTCAAAAAAATAAATCTATGACTTGATATGAACAAGTGGATAAGGCTCTTGCATAGATGTATCTAGGGGTAAACCCCAAAAACACCACTTTGATCTAGACTCAAACAAGAACAGGTGCATAAAAACAAGCACTGATACACTCTTGGTTTGACACTCCTCGGGGAAATTTTTTGTTATTCACAAGATTTTAATGAATCATTATGAAGGATTTATAGAGAAATTTAATTTTTGTTAAAGAATAATTTGTTTAAGCATGATGTTTTATGGAATAAAATTCATTTATAGTTAAATGATTCATGAATGAAATAATATTCTCACTAAGCTCTTATTATTTTACAATATGGATGGAAATACAAGTAACCATGCAAATAGTGACAACAATGGACCATGCGCTGACATCCCTCTGATTGAAGCCGAAATTGAAACATTCATGAGAATGATGTACAAACTGACTCAAGTTATGGGAAATAACTTGAATCAAGCTGAGAGTCCAATTTCACTATGAAGGGAACAAATTTATTTTGAGTCCTTTATTATTCAACAACCACCAATGTTCAGTGGATCTTTTGACCCATTGATTGCTGAATAATGAAAGAGCTCTATCAAAAAGATCATTTTTGTGATATACTATTCATAATAAGAGAGGGTCACCATGGCTATTTACAACATAGAGGGAGAATCTGATCAGTTGTGGGAACTGATTAAAAACATGATTCTATGAGTGTATGTTGAAGATATGGAGTGGGAAGTTTTTATGAGGATCTTCTTTAATAAGTATTTCCCTAGTTCAATGAGAACAAAAATAGAGTAGGAGTTTCTCAAGATGAAGCAGGAGAATGAATCTGTTGGAAGCTACAAGATGAAATTCACGAGATATTTAAATTACACATCAAGCATTTTTTATGGATACTAATGGTAAGGTTGATTTATTCTTTGGTGGACTAAGACCTCATATGTTGAATAATCTATTCAACTAAGATTATAATAGTAATGAAGAGATCACGAGGAGTTCCATGAAAGTCTAACAAGAGTTTGGTGAGACATAGTGGTATTGTAATTCCAATGACAAGAAGAGATAAATGGATCCAAGCATAGGGATGATCTTTGATCAGGGAAGAGGAGGAAAGAAAGTGTAATTTCCCACATGTAAAAAGTGTGGGAAGAAGAATTCATGGAACGGCCTGCTCGAGATTGGGAAGTGATACAAATGTGGAAGTGATGCCCAAATCCTGTGGAATTTTCATAGTGAGGTGAACCCTCAACTTCCCAACACTAAATACAAAGGGAATATGGTGCATTACCTACCCGAAGTCCAATTATTCAAGTGTGTATAGCTTAGGAACTATTCCAATCACTATCCAAATCTGAGGTCAGTGGAGGCAAATCACCAACAGCCTCAACTAAGTCCAATGGAGTAAGGTTGTGCTATTACTATCACAAAAAACCGATGTTGAAGCTCCAAATGATATGGTATCAGGTAAAATTTCTGTTCTCTCAAAACTATAAATTAAATTGTTTGATTATGGTTCTACGCATTCCTTTTTTTCCTCCAATATTGCAAATAATTTTGAATCAACCACTGAATTCCTAAAAGTAGAGTTATCGGTAAAGGCTCTTTGTGGGATTATCCGAGAATCATTAATGTTTGGAAACTATAGTATTTACTTTATTGAGAACAATCATATCTCAAATATTGTAGTCATTCCCATGATGGAATTAGACACTATAGTAGGGATGGACTGGATCTCAAAGTATAATTTGAAGATCAAATGTAGAAGCAAGTAAATATCAGTATCTTGAATGTGAATCTTCAATGGAGCGATTTTTCGACCATGGAGTTTTCTAGAAGAACCACCTATAGCCTTGTTTATGGAGTTTATCAGTGAATAAGAAGATATAAATGAGGGTATAATGAAAGAAAATTTCCCCATCATCTAGGAATACATTGAAATATTTCTTTAGGAGTTACCAGAAACTACCCTATAATGAGAGGTAGAGTTAAACATTGAACTCGTACTTGGATCTCATCTAATATAAATGAAGCCATATAGGATGGAAATTTTTTGAGAAAAAGGAATTAAAGAAAACACTCCAATATCTTTTGGAGAAGGGGTTTATCCAACCATGTGTGTCTCTTTGGGGAGAACCTATTCCCTTTGTGAAGAAGAAGGATAGGTCATTAAAGCTATGTATTATTTATAGAGAACTTAATGGAATCACAATGATGAAAAAATACCCTCTTCCAATAACTGATGACTTATTTGAACAACTTCGTGGGGCTCAATTCTTCTCTATGATTGATCATCGATCTGATTATTATCATTTGAGGGTGAATAAAGAAGATATTCCAAAAACTTACTTCCGATCAAGATATGAGAATTATGAGTTTGTTGTTATTCCCTTTGTCTTGACTAATCCTCATGTTATTTTTTATGGATTTCATGAATAGAGTATTTAAGAACTACCTTGATAACATTGTGGCAATTTTTTTGATGATATTATGATATATTACAAAATTCACAAGGAGCATGAGGATCATATAAGGGTGATTTTTCAAACTCTATATAAGGAGAGGTTTTTTGTAAAGTTCATAAAATATAAATTTTGGTTACAAAAAGGTTCTTTCTTGGGGAACATTATAACCATTGATGGAATAATAGTTGACCTTACAAAGAAAAAGGTTGTAGAGGAGTGTTCTCACACTAAAAAATTAACTGAGATTTGTAGTTACCTTGGATTGGTGGGATATTATTGGAGGTTTGTGAAAAACATTCAGGACATTATAATCAACACGCCATGTTAGCTCGAAAAGGGGTTAAGTTCATCTAGAAAAACGAGTGTGAGGAAAGTTTCCAAGAGATGATGAAGAGATTGGTTACCATACCTACCCTAACTCTTCCATTAAATGGAGAAGTATTTTTTATTTTTAGTGATGAATCTCTGAAAGGTATTGGGTTTCTAATTTTCAAAAATGGTAATTTTATTGCATATGAATCTCGATAGATGAAGACTCATGAGAAAAACTATCCTACACTTGATCTGGAGCTGGCTGTAGTATTATTTTCTCTGAAGACACAGAGGCACTATAATAATTAGGATATGTGTTATATATACACAGACCATCAATGTTTGAACTATATTTTCACACCAAACAAATTGAACAAGAGATAGAGGAGATGATTGGATCTTCATAAAGACTATGATTTTTCAATTCATTATAATCCCAAAAGAGAAAACAATGTTGTTGGTGCATTAAGTAGGAAAGGCCTTTTTATTCTATCCATGATGAAGATTCAATGAGATCCTTTTATCAATTACATATTAATGTTTTACATGGTAATTGTAAGGGAAGGGACATCATCCACACTAACCCAAATGATTTCTTAACCGTCATTACTAGAGAAGGAAAAGAAATATCAAAATGAAGATCCTTTGTTACAGGTGATGTTTGAGGCTCTGAAGGATGGGAAGTTTCCTGAGTTCAATATTGATCAAGAAGGTGTACTAAAATTTCTTAGAAGACTATGTGTTCCATATGTTCCGGAAATAAAGAAGGAGCTGATGGATGAAGCTCATATCTCTACTTTCTTTCTCCATACATCCAGGAAGAAAAAACATTTATAGGTACCTTCGTGATCTTTTTTAGTGGGATAATATGAAAAGGGAGATTACTGACTACACTACAAGTTGCCTAGTATGTCAGCAAGTGAAGCTAGAGCGACAACTTCCTAAAGGGGTATTAAAACCACTACCCATACCAGCATCGATGTGGGGCAATATCACAATGGTGTTTTTTAATGGTATCCTAAGAACAACCAATGGAAATAATTTGAAATGGGTTATAGTGGATCATCTCACCAATACTGCCCATTTTTTCTCTATTAAGGAAGATTTATCTCTTTATCAACTGTCTATGATTTATGTGAAGGAATTGGTATGGTTGCATGATGTTCCACTTTTTATCGTATCTGATCATTATCCAAGGTTTGCATCAAAATTATAGAGAAGTATTAAAAATTCATTGAGTAATTAATTGAATTTCAGTATGTACTATCACCTAAAAACTGATGGATAATGTAAAGACCCGTAAAATTCAAGGGAAATTTTTTCTTAATTTTCTTTAGAATTTTACAAGAGCGCGGTTTCAGACGGCACCTGATTCCGAGGCCCGGAGTGCCCGGAATTAATTTCCGAAGTTTGGCTCGGGTACGTTCAGTGAACAAACGAGCGGGAATTCTTAACTTTTGATCCGGTGCTCGGAATTGAAATCCGAGGTCACCGATGAACTCGCAGCGCCGATATTCGCTTAAAGAGACCTTTTCGGGAGTTTCGTTTGTTGCGGGTTGAAAGTTAAGTTTTGGGGTTTTCAGTTGAGTTAAATAAAATTTGTGTAAGACAAATTTTATTTTTAGTTTGTTAAAAACCTACCAAAGGGGGTTGGAAGTGGGACCCACACCCACTTAACCTCCCTTGGGAGGATTAAGTGTGGTGGGGCCCACACGAACCCCTAGACTTTTCAAGTTCCCTTAACCCCCCTCTTAATTGACTTAAGTTACTTATTTAATTTTGGGGGTTAACTATTTTGAATTTCAAACTTTTGAAATTCTTTTATGTTTTGTAATAATAAAATAAGATGTTATCTTATTTTATTATGGGTTGTTTGTTTGTCCCCTTGAGAGCTTTTGAGAGCTTCCTCTTCATCTTCAAGCTCTGACGAAGAACGAAGAACGCTCGAACTCCGATGAAGAACGACGCCTCTCTTCTTCGTCCTCGGTGTCAACAAGAGGGAACGCCGCTTCCTCTTCGGACCTTCTTCGTCGGCATACGAAGATTCGACAACGACTCTTCCACCGCGACACCGATATTTCACGACTACGTCAACGTGCGACTATCGAGGTAGAGGTTCTTGAGTTCGTTGTTTTCTTTATTATTTGACTTTCCTCAAGACTTGACGAGGAACGCTCTTTTTCCGACGAAGAACGCCGCACCTCCTTTCTTCGTTCACCGTGTCAACGAAGGGGACGCCACCTCTTCTTCGGACAACCTTCGTCGGCGTGCAAGTTTCGCCAACGACGTATCTCTACGGGCATAACTCTTCGTCAACGGATTTGACGAACGACGACCGCGACGCCCGACCTCCGCGACGCTGTCTTCCGCGGAACGTAGACGAATCTTCGAATCTTAAACCCGAGGTAGGGGTTGTTGATTTAATATTTAATTATTTCATTCTTGCCCGTGGTTCGTATGACTAACGTGAGGATGTTGATTCTTTTAAGTTGTGTAATTCTTTAACGTGAGGGGGGCCGGACCGCATGAACACGGCCGAACCCCCCCTCCATCGTTCATGTTTATTTTGCAGAAGAAAGCAAGTGGTGTGGTGCTGTCGCACCACGCGGATGAACGTGCTTATATTTTACGCGGCGCCGACGTGCTACGCCAAGGAAAAATCTTCAAGAACGCGACGCCTTCGCGCCGCGTTGAAAGGATTCATGGCACGGCGAAAGGGGCGCGGTGCCGTCGCACCGCGCCGGACGACGAACACCGCGGCCGGTTCCGGGCCGCGGCGGGACGAGAAGACCGCGGCCGGTTCCGGGCCGCGGCGGAAGAGGAGACCGGCGGCCGGGCCGCCGGCGTCGGAAGCTGAAGGGGGAACCGGAAATTACCGGTTCCGTTGGAGAAAACCGGCCGGCCAGCTGGCCGGCCGGAAGGCATTAAACCGGGGAAATTAATTCCCCGGCCAGCCTGTAAAACCCCCCTCTTTAAGAGGGGGGCGGTTCCATGTAGGGGGGGGGGGGGAACAGCCCCCCGGTCTTTTTTTTAAATCGGCCCCCACGTGGGGGCCGTTTTTTGCAAAGGCACGGCACAAGGCCGTGCCGCCTTGTCAAAACCGCGGGGCTTAGCCCCCGCGTGCGCCGCCACCGTGCGGCGCTGGGCGCCGCCGCCGACGCCCGCCGCAGCCGCCGGCCACCGCGCCGCCCCGGGGGGGGGGGGGGGGGGGGGGGTCGGGCCGGGTCGGCCCGGACCCGGACCCCCCCGTTTCGAACCAGTTTTGGTTTTTGGCCCATAACTTGAGCCTCGGACCTCCGATCGACGAACCGTCTGCGGAAACGCGATCCTTGGATCGAGACGGTCGTTTTGATATATCACACTCAAGGTTTCGGTTAACTTTGAGTTCGGCCGGGTTGGTTCGTTCACGAAACCAACCGGGCCTTCGGAGCGGAAACGCTCATATCTTGAGCTATGGACGTCCGATTGACGCGCCGTCAGTCGCGTTGTGTTCCTCTTAGTGAGACGGATCTTTTGGCATACTCCGCCCGAGGTTTGGACGCAGGTGGAGTACGGTCGGGTTGGTTTTGCCTTAAAAACCAACCGGGCCCCGGAGACGAAAATGCCGATAACTCTCAGACCGGGCGTCCGATCGACGCGCCGTCTGTTGCGTTGAGTTCCTGTTGACGATACGGAACTTTTGGATACATCAACTCTGGTCTTCGTGACAGTTGATGTATCAGCCTCTCGGCTCGTGGAGCGGACCCTCCGAACGAGCTTGCTTTGTGCGGGAACCCTAGTGCTGGCTGTGACTATTCTACTGCTACGACTGCTACTGTGACGGCGACGACGACAGTACAGAGATCCTGTGTGGATTCGACGACGACAGTACAGAGATCCTGTGTGGATTCGACGACGACTACAGCACTCAGCGATCCTACGTGGATCAGTGCTACAGGTTCTGTGTGAGCCCGATCCTGTGTGGGTCCTTGCGCTCAGCGGTTCTGTGTGAGCCAGCGCCTACAGGTTCTGTGTGAGCCCGATCCTGTGTGGGTCTTTGCGGGGGTTAGTTACCTATCGATCCTTCGTGGGTCCGACGACTTAGATGGATCAGTGATCATCTTATTCGTCCTTGAAGAAGTATACCTGTGTGAGCTGAATCCTGTTGTTTTCCTGTGTGGATTGTGTTGTGCAATCCTGTGTGGATTATATTTTGCTTTCCTATGTGGAATACGTATACTTCCCTGCGTGGACTGAGTTTTACTTGGGCTCGGAGGTTGGAGCATATTTTAATTGATGACTTAGGTATATGTATGGGCATATACCTAAGCAGTGACGGTTGTTACTTCGTGATTGTACTTTTCTTCGTGGTTTATCCTTTGTGGATTTGAGAGACCTTCAGGGGTCTCGGGGTCCCTACTGAGTAGCTTATACTCACCCCTGCACGGGCTTCGCCCGCACTACGTTGTGTTGGTTGCAGACGACGGACAGCGTTGACCTTAGCTGAGGCTTGCAGAGCGGGACGGTACCCGGAGGTGGACCACTGGGCGGGACGTGCTCGGAGCGGACAGCGGGACCCGTGTAGCAGAGGAGCTATCTGTACCCACCCTTCAGGTGGGATTTCCGGTGGACAGCTCGGAGTTGCGGCCTTTACTTTACAGTTGCTGTTTTTCCCTTTTTGAGTTGTACTTTACTTTCAGTTTGGGTTTGTATTCTGGCCCATTTACCTTTCCGCACTTTCAGTCGTACTCTGTTTGCTTAGTGTTTACTTTCCGCTTGTTTACTCTGTGGTGTGTGTTTACTTTTCAAAGGCAATGCCTTCCCTTTTTACCGGGATTTACGCCTTGGTGCTAGTCGCCAGCCCCTGGCCTATGGAAGGCGGGCTTGGGGTAGTCACGGCACGGACCCCGAGGGCGGGTCGTGACAAATTGGTATCAGAGGAGTTCGGTTCTACCGTGAACTCTGATCCTTTCTATGTGAAGCAATAATGTTTAGCGTATTGAGTGTGGATATCAGTCCAGGGAGTCCAGTGTTGGTGCGGCGACCGACGTATCCGTACACCAGGACCCTGACTTCTGATTTCCGACTTAATGCACGAAAACATTGTTTGCGTGTGTGTTTCAAAGTTTTCTTTGTGATTACTTATATCAGCTCACCAGGTATACTGTTCTAACCGTGGCACACCTGTTTCCTTTTCAGGATGGCCCCACGACGGCAGCCAGCTAGGGTTCCGAGAGTCGAGCGAGACGACAGCCCACCGAGCGACGAGGCCTCGGTGCAGGGCCCTTTTCCAGTAGTGGCACCGGCGGTAGCTATACCCGCCGAGCCCCCGATGCTTCCAGCAGCAGCCGCTGACGATGCACGTCGCTTCAGCGCACTGCATGAGTTTCAGCGCCAGTGACCGCCCAGGTTTCGCGGGGAGACGAATCCCCAGGCAGTAGAGGACTGGCTGGAGGCAGTAGTTCGAGTGTTTAGGCTAGTGAGGACACCAGCAGACCTCATGGTGATCCTCGCTGCGAGCCTACTACACGCAGCAGCAGGACGATGGTGGAGCTTGATGCTCCAGGTGCACGATGAGGCATCTCTTCTTTGGACGGACTTTGAGAGCCTCTTCCGCTCGGAGTTCGTCCCAGCCACCCTTCGTGCGGTGCGTATCCAGGAGCTTCTACAGCTGCGGCAGGGCAGCATGACGGTCGCCCAGTACTCGGCGAGATTTACCGATCTCTCGCGCTACTCGACCGACATGGTACGGGACCCATTCTTCCGGGCCCAGACCTTCGAGCAGGGTTTGAGACACGAGATCAGGGCATCGCTGATCTCCCTCAGCATACCGACTCAGACAGGAGTACTGGAGCGGGCCCTTCTGATAGAGAGCTTCCTTGCTGAGTCTACACCAGCACAGCGACCCACCGCAGGGCGGCACGTGGCAGAGTCATCTGCAGCAGGCAGTCGACGGATGACTCAGGGGTCCAGACAGACCAGACCTTCGGGCCGACGACCTCAGGGCACTGGCTCAGCAGTGCGGGGCACACAGCACGGAGCCAGTCTTCCGAGAGGCAGACAGTGTTACTCGTGCGGCGGGCAGGGCCACATGGCTCGCGACTGCCCGACCCGTCGTGCCGAGGAGCAGCAGACAGTTGATGGACCACCGAGGCAGAGGCAGAGGGTCGACCGTGGCGGTCCGCAGGGAGGAGGCGGACGAGGCAGAGGAGCTGGACGAGCAGCTGGTGGTGGCCGATGCTTTGAGGCTCTACCACCACCACCACCAGGAGGTCCACCCCGACCACAGGGAGCTGGCGGGCAGCGACAGGCACAGCTCCAGGCAGCAGAGGCCTACGACCACGGCGCACCCGAGATGATTCGAGGTACTATATGTGTCTACTCCACCCTTGCTGCAGTTCTTATAGACACAGGAGCGAGTCACTCTTTCATAGCCGCTGCCCTTGTTCGGAGCTCGGAGATTCCGACAGAGCCGTTGGCTCGATCCTTACGGCTAGAGACTCCTACGGGAGCAGACTCGACGATTACGCACTGGTGCCGGCAGTGTGAGCTTACTCTAGGAGGCGAGAGCTTCGGCTGGGATCTTCTTGTAGCAGCGTCGAGGCCTTACGACGTCATCTTGGGCATGGATTGGCTGTCTACGGTCCATGCACAGATTGACTGTTTTAGGCGCAAGGTGCGATGTGTACGCACCGACGGGAGCAGGTTCACCTTCACCGGCGAGAAGGGAGCCTTAGCAGCATAGGATGGACTTCCGCGGAGGAGAGGACAGCCCATCACTCATCAGTTTGCTAGCCTTATCCTTGGAGCAGTTGACGTGCGGAGTCCTGGTTTTCCTGCAGTGGTGGATCAGTTTGCGGACGTTTTTCCCGAAGACGTTCCAGGGCTACCTCCTCGCAAAGAGGTAGAATTTTATATTGACTTGTACCCCGGGACAGCCCCGATATCCACTCCAGCATATCGGATGGCCCCCGCCGAGCTTCGAGAGCTACGGGTACAGTTGGAGGACTTGCAGGGCAAGGGGTTCATCCGACCCAGTGTTTCACCCTGGGCTTCCCCGATATTGTTCGCCAAGAAGGCGGACGGGAGCTTGCGACTTTGTATTGACTATCGTCTCCTGAACCAGGTGACAGTGAGGAACAAGTATCCGCTACCGAGGATTGATGACCTCTTTGATCAGCTCAAGGGAGCACGGTGGTTCTCGAAGATAGACCTCAGGTCAGGCTATCATCAGCTCAGAGTCAGAGACGAGGATGTGCAGAAGACGGCCTTCAGATGTCGGTATGGCCACTATGAGTTCTTGGTTATGCCTTTCGGTGTAACCAATGCTCCAGCAGTGTTCATGGCTCTCATGAACAGGATCTTTCAGCCATACCTTGATCGGTTTGTCGTGGTCTTCATCGACGACATTCTGATTTACTCTACGACAGAGGAGGAGCACGCCTATCACTTGCGAGTTTTCCTTGACACACTCCGAGAGCACCAGATTTATGGTAAGCTCTCGAAGTGCCAGTTCTGGATACGTGAGGTCCACTTTTTGGGACACGTTATCTCTGAGGCGGGAGTTGCAGTGGATCCCGCGAAGATTGAGGCTGTGTTAGCATGGGAGCCACCCAGGAGCGTGACTGAGGTTCAGAGTTTCTTGGGACTAACTGGATACTATCGGAGATTTGTGCCGAACTTCTCCAGAGTTGCGGCATCACTCACAGCTTTGACGAAGAAGGGGAAACCCTTCGTGTGGTCATACAGTTGTCAGCAGAGCTTCCAGGAGCTGAGGCAGAGATTGACTAGCGCACCTATCTTGAGGTTGCCTGAGGAGGGAGTAGGGTACGTAGTCTACTGCGATGCATCAAGGACCGGACTCGGATGTGTTCTGATGCAGGAGCGGGCAGTGATCGCCTATGGATCACGATAGTTGAGGCCGCATGAGCAGAACTACGCTACCCATGACCTGGAGTTAGCAGCAGTGGTCTTCGCTCTGAAGACATGGCGACACTATCTGATGGGCGAGCGCTTTACAGTCTTTTCCGATCATCAGAGTCTCAAGTATATCTTCTCGCAGAAGGACCTGAACCTGAGACAGCGTCGATGGCTCGAGTTCCTCCAGGACTATGACTTTGAGATAGTCTATACTCCTGGGAAGGGGAACGTAGTAGCCGATTCCCTCAGCAGGAGGACGGGCATTCAGCTACTTGAGGAGGCAACGGAGCAGCTAGCCTCTTTACAGATATCCTTCGTGGATAGAGATGGAGCAGCCTTTCTTCAGTCTCTCACAGTCACTCCTCCACTACTGCAGCGAGTTAGGGAGGCACAGCATGGGGACGCTGACTGTGAGACACGGCGTGCACAGATATCCTCGGGACATGCACCTGATGGTTTCTCCTTTGGAGCGGAGCACGACATCCTTTTCAGAGGACGTACCATGGTACCAGTCGCTTTGCGAGAGGAAGTGCTGAGGGAGTTTCACACTTCTCCTTTGGCGGTACATCCTGGAGTGGCGAAGATGTACCAGGATCTCAGACGACAGCACTGGTGGCCGGGCATGAAGAAAGCTGTAGCAGAGTTCGTTTCTCGATGCCTCACCTGTCAGCAGGTGAAGGCAGAACATCAGGTACCAGCAGGCTTGGTACAACCCTTGGAGGTTCCGGAGTGGAAGTGGGACGGCATATCTATGGACGTCGTGACTGTACTTCCACGCACTTCCAGAGGTCACGACTCCATCTGGGTGATTGTTGACCGACTCACCAAGTCGGAACACTTCTTACCCATCAGAGAGCAGGGCTCAGTGGAGAGCTTGGGACGTCTCTACGTTCAAGAGATTGTGCGACTCCACGGCGTGCCATCATCTATCGTTTCCGATCGAGATGCCCGCTTTACTTCCCGGCTTTGGAAGGGGTTACAGGAGGCGTTCGGTACGCAGCTACGTCTTAGCACAGCTTTTCACCCTCAGACAGATGGTCAGACGGAGAGGACCATTCAGACTCTCGAGGACATGCTCCGCGCATGTGTCCTTGACTTTGGTCGTATCTGGGAGGACCACCTACCTTTGGTGGAGTTCGCGTACAACAACAGCTACCACTCCACCATCGGGATGGCACCGTACGAGGCGTTGTACGACCGACCATGTAGATCTCCTTTGTGCTGGACAGACCCTGGGGAGTCAGCACTGGTGGGACCGGAGATGGTCCAGGCCACGACAGAGAAGGTCCAGGTCATCCAGGAGCGGATGAGGACAGCTCAGAGCCGGCAGAAGTCATACGCTGACAGGAGGCGGAGGCCACTGGAGTTCGAGGATGGCGACCACTTCTTCTTGCGGGTCTCACCTCGACGTGGTATTCGGAGATTTGGCCGAGGCGGCAAGTTATCTTCGCGCTTCATCGGACCCTTCCAGATTCTCAGCAGGATTGGCGAGGTGGCTTATCGCCTGGCTCTACCACCTCAGTTGCACCGGGTGCACGACGTCTTCCACGTATCCCAGCTGAGGAGATACGTGCACGACCCGATGCACATCATTGATCATGGGGAGCTTGACGTTGACGATTGGGCGACTTTTACGGAGGTCCCGGTGGAGATAGAGGATCGACAAGAGCGGGTCCTGCGTGGGCGATCGATTCCTCTTGTGCGCATCAGATGGCAACACGGGAATCTCCAGGAGAGCACATGGGAGCGGGAGGCTCAGATGCGTGCTCAGTACCCTCATTTGTTTCCCTAGTTTTTGTTGTATCTTTACGGGGACGTAAAGCCCTGAGGTGGGAGTAATGTAAAGACCCGTAAAATTCAAGGGAAATTTTTTCTTAATTTTCTTTAGAATTTTACAAGAGCGCGGTTTCAGACGGCACCTGATTCCGAGGCCCGGAGTGCCCGGAATTAATTTCCGAAGTTTGGCTCGGGTACCTTCAGTGAACGAACGAGCGGGAATTCTTAACTTTTGATCCGGTGCTCGGAATTGAAATCTGAGGGCACCGATGAACTCGCAGCGCCGATATTCGCTTAAAGAGACCTTTTCGGGAGTTTCGTTTGTTGCGGGTTGAAAGTTAAGTTTTGGGGTTTTCAGTTGAGTTAAATAAAATTTGTGTAAGACAAATTTTATTTTTAGTTTGTTAAAAACCTACCAAAGGGGGTTGGAAGTGGGACCCACACCCACTTAACCTCCCTTGGGAGGATTAAGTGTGGTGGGGCCCACACGAACCCCTAGACTTTTCAAGTTCCCTTAACCCCCCTCTTAATTGACTTAAGTTACTTATTTAATTTTGGGGGTTAACTCTTTTGAATTTCAAACTTTTGAAATTCTTTTATGTTTTGTAATAATAAAATAAGATGTTATCTTATTTTATTATGGGTTGTTTGTTTGTCCCCTTGAGAGCTTTTGATAGCTTCCTCTTCATCTTCAAGCTCTGACGAAGAACGAAGAACGCTCGAACTCCGACGAAGAACGACGCCTCTCTTCTTCGTCCTCGGTGTCAACAAGAGGGAACGCCGCTTCCTCTTCGGACCTTCTTCGTTGGCATACGAAGATTCGACAACGACTCTTCCTCCGCGACACCGATATTTCACGACTACGTCAACGTGCGACTATCGAGGTAGAGGTTCTTGAGTTCGTTGTTTTCTTTATTATTTGACTTTCCTCAAGACTTGATGAGGAACACTCTTTTTCCGACGAAGAACGTCGCACCTCCTTTCTTCGTTCACCGTGTCAACGAAGGGGACGCCACCTCTTCTTCGGACAACCTTCGTCGGCGTGCAAGTTTCGCCAACGACGTATCTCTACGGGCATAACTCTTCGTCAACGGATTTGACGAACGACGACCGCGACGCCCGACCTCCGCGACGCCGTCTTCCGCGGAACGTAGACGAATCTTCGAATCTTAAACCCGAGGTAGGGGTTGTTGATTTAATATTTAATTATTTCATTCTTGCCCGTGGTTCGTATGACTAACGTGAGGATGTTGATTCTTTTAATTTGTGTAATTCTTTAACGTGAGGGGGGCCGGACCGCATGAACACGGCCGAACCCCCCCTCCATCGTTCATGTTTATTTTGCGGAAGAAAGCAAGTGGCGTGGTGCTGTCGCACCACGCGGATGAACGTGCTTATATTTTACGCGGCGCCGTCGCGCTACGCCAAGGAAAAATCTTCAAGAACGCGACGCCGTCGCGCCGCGTTGAAAGGATTCATGGCACGGCGAAAGGGGCGCGGTGCCGTCGCACCGCGCCGGACGACGAACACCGCGGCCGGTTCCGGGCCGCGGTGGGACGAGAAGACCGCGGCCGGTTCCGGGCCGCGGCGGAAGAGGAGACCGGCGGCCAGGCCGCCGGCGTCGGAAGCCGAAGGGGGAACCGGAAATTACCGGTTCCGTTGGAGAAAACCGGCCGGCCAGCTGGCCGGCCGGAAGGCATTAAACCGGGGAAATTAATTCCCCGGCCAGCCTGTAAAACCCCCCTCTTTAAGAGGGGGGCGGTTCCATGTAAGGGGGGGGGGGGGAAACAGCCCCCCGGTCTTTTTTTTAAATCGGCCCCCACGTGGGGGCCGTTTTTTGCAAAGGCACGGCACAAGGCCGTGCCGCCTTGTCAAAACCGCGGGGCTTAGCCCCCGCGTGGGCCGCCACCGTGCGGCGCCAGGCGCCGCCGCCGCGGCCCGCCGCCTCCGCCGCCGCGCCGCCCCGGGGGGGGGGGGGGGGGGGGGTCGGGTCGGGTCGGCCCGGACCCGGACCCCCCCGTTTCGAACCAGTTTTGGTTTTTGGCCCATAACATGAGCCTCGGACCTCCGATCGACGAACCGTCTGCGGCAACGCGATCCTTGGATCGAGACGGTCGTTTTGATATATTGCACTCAAGGTTTCGGTTAACTTTGAGTTCGGCCGGGTTGGTTCGTTCACGAAACCAACCGGGCCTTCGGAGCGGAAACGCTCATATCTTGAGCTACGGACGTCCGATTGACGCGCCGTCAGTCGCGTTGTGTTCCTCTTAGTGAGACGGATCTTTTGGCATACTCCGCCCGAGGTTTGGACGCAGGTGGAGTACGGTCGGGTTGGTTTTGCCTTAAAAACCAACCGGGCCCCGGAGACGAAAATGCCGATAACTCTCAGACCGGGCGTCCGATCGACGCGCCGTCTGTTGCGTTGAGTTCCTGTTGACGATACGGAACTTTTGGATACATCAACTCTGGTCTTCGTGACAGTTGATGTATCAGCCTCTCGGCTCGTGGAGCGGACCCTTCCAACGAGCTTGCTTTGTGCGGGAACCCTAGTGCTGGCTGTGACTATTCTACTGCTACGACTACTACTGTGACTGCGACGACGACAGTACAGAGATCCTGTGTGGATTCGACGACGACAGTACAGAGATCCTGTGTGGATTCGACGACGACGACTACAGCACTCAGCGATCCTACGTGGATCAGTGCTACAGGTTCTGTGTGAGCCCGATCCTGTGTGGGTCCTTGCGCTCAGCGGTTCTGTGTGAGCCAGCGCCTACAGGTTCTGTGTGAGCCCGATCCTGTGTGGGTCTTTGCGGGGGTTAGTTACCTATCGATCTTTCGTGGGTCCGACGACTTAGATGGATCAGTGATCATCTTATTTGTCCTTGAAGAAGTATACCTGTGTGAGCTGAATCCTGTTGTTTTCCTGTGTGGATTGTGTTGTGAAATCCTGTGTGGATTATATTTTGCTTTCCTATGTGGAATACGTATACTTCCCTGCGTGGACTGAGTTGTACTTGGGCTCGGAGGTTGGAGCGTATTTTAATTGATGACTTAGGTATATGTATGGGCATATACCTAAGCAGTGACGATTGTTACTTCGTGATTGTACTTTTCTTCGTGGTTTATCCTTTGTGGATTTGAGAGACCTTCAGGGGTCTCGGGGTCCCTACTGAGTAGCTTATACTCACCCCTACACGGGCATCGCCCGCACTACGTTGTGTTGGTTGCAGACGACGGACAGCGTTGACCTTAGCTGAGGCTTGCAGAGCGGGACGGTACCCGGAGGTGGACCACTGGGCGGGACGTGTTCGGAGCGGACGGCGGGACCCGTGTAGCAGAGGAGCTATCTGTACCCACCCTTCAGGTGGGATTTCCGGTGGACAGCTCGGAGTTGCGGCCTTTACTTTACAGTTGCTGTTTTTCCCTTTTTGAGTTGTACTTTACTTTCAGTTTGGGTTTGTATTCTGGCCCATTTACCTTTCCGCACTTTCAGTCGTACTCTGTTTGCTTAGTGTTTACTTTCCGCTTGTTTACTCTGTGGTGTGTGTTTACTTTTCAAAGGCAATGCCTTCCCTTTTTACCGGGATTTACGACTTGGTGCTAGTCTCCAGCCCCTGGCCTATGGAAGGCGGGCTTGGGGTAGTCACGGCACGGACCCCGAGGGCGGGTCGTGACAGATAATTTGAAAGTACTATTTAATCACTTGAGGACATGCTGACAACATGTTCAATGGAATTTAAAGCTGGGTATGATCAACATCTCAAATTAGTTGAGTCCTCTTACAACAATTGTTTCCACTTGAGAATTCAAATGTCCCCCTATGAATATCTATATGGTTTGTGATGTAAACTCATAATTATTGGGATTAAACTGGTGAGAGAAATCTTATTAGGCTTGATCTTGTGCAAGAGATGACAGCAAAGTTTCATGTCGTCCATCAAGACATTAAGGTTACATAGATTCGACAAAAGACCTATGTCGACAACCGTCGAAGGTATATGGAGTTTGATGTTGGTGACAAAGTATTTCTTCAAACCTAACCTTGGAAGAGATTCATGAGGTTTTGGAAGAAAGGGAAGCTCAACCCTAGGTACATTGACCTCTATGAAGTCCTTGATCACCTAAGAGCAGTTTCCTATCAGCTTGAACATCCACAAAATCTACAACAAGTTCATGATGTCTTAAATGTATCTCTCATGAAGAAGTACATAACTGTCCCTTCACATGTACTAAATCTAGATTTGGTACAACTAAAACCTGACCTCCCATATGAGGAGCATCCGGTGGAGAGCTTGGATCGTAGAGACAAGGTTATATGCAATAGGACTACCCACCACATTAAAGTGCTTTGGAGGATCCACAAATACGAGGAAGCCACGTGGGAACAAGAGAAGTCTATGAAGTAGAAGTACCCCCACCTTTTCTCTTATGAGAATATGATTTAATATTTTAGGGATGAAATTTCTTAAGGGGGAATAATGTAACAAAAAAAACTTTTAAATAATATTTGATTCCTTAAAATGTAAGACTTACTATGTTGTAATAAATAAAAAATATATAAGTATTAAAGAAATGTGACCATCATGTTTTGATCGTTATATAACCATTGGTCAATATGACCATTGGAAATAATAATAATTTTTGATTACATAATTTTGGTTTAAAGTATAAATAATAATGGATAATTAATGCAGAAAGAAGAGTCAGTGGCCCCATCCAGTAGAATCGGGCCATATGAAGCCCATCTTTCAAATATTGGGAAGGAGATAACATCATTGGTATTTTCTCTAGACCAATCCCAGGATGAGTATTAACATGTCAAGCTTCAACGTAATTTCCTTTGAGATAAGTTCAAGATGATTGAAATCACTACTTGGGCAATGTTTTCTGAGGCTCCCCAAGATTATATCCCCATTGCACACCTTACTCTTAGATCCAATGCATGTGTTATGACGGGCTATGTAATGAGGTTGTAGTTACTTTGTGTAATAATTTTGTATAAATAAAATATTTATTTCTTATTTTGGTAAAATAACCATCATTTTTGAATTTCAAATGTCAAAATAAATATAGGATTAATTATTTGTTTTTTCTGAGAAGATTAATATTATTGATAAATATAAAAAGGAGTAATTTAAAATATTTTATACACCTTAAATAATTAATAATGTGAAATGATTTTCAAAAATATACATATATAGTTATGATCAGTAAGAAATTTAGTGTATGATAAGATCAACATTATTTTTGGGGAATAGTAAATTATGAATCGTAATATTACCCTTATCAATAGTAACATGACCAATGGAATTTTAACCTCACTTAAGTAACAATAAATATAAATTTAGAATATTGAATTGTAATATGATATAATAGCATAAATAAATAACTATTTCAGAAACTATTAGTTAAGTATTAGTATATTTACGGGTAAACTGTGATTTTACTTGAAAAATATATATCACATATTAGAAAAATTATAATCATAAAATGGAGTTGGTTTTGAAATTTGAACATTGATATTAGGATAGGGTGAATTTATGATATTTTTATAAAGTGATTTTTTTGAATAGTAAAAAATACAGTTTTTTGAGTTTTCTATGTGTTTTATGACATCATAATAACGTAATATGTAAAGTAAAATGTTATTATACTAATTTAGAATAAAATATTATATTAGGTGTCCCAGATGGCCAAAAATTGTGAAAATGTCATCTGAAATCTCCATGTTTTTCAAATACCACCATTGAGGCGTCCCTTGGAAATTAATAAAATATTCCCTTAATTTATCTATAAATACCAACTCATTACGTCATTCCTATCCTTAAAATTTTCCCCTGAACTAAGATATGGTATTTTTAACTCCCGAGGAGTCCTCACAAGGTGCCCTCAAGACCCAATGGTCCCGATCATTGAGTTTTAGAATTTACTCTTCAATGTAAGGGAACCTTTCACCCTACTCTTTGAGTCAAGACTTCTTTTATGTTATGTTTTATAATTTCCATTTACTTATGTTGAAGAATGTTATTATGCTTATTTATTTCAATCCATTCTATGTCCGAATTATGAGACACCCATTTCACTATAATCATGTAATTTTCATAATTTTTAAGCGACGTTGTTAGGCTGACGAACTCTTGTAAGGGAATTCATAACTTCACTTTTTTTTCATTCAAATTATATTTTATGTGGTATGTCTTGAAAATTTTCATACCATGTTCTAATATCCATGTTATTATGTTCTTATACCATTTTATGATTCTCTTATGAATGGGTGACCTCTGTCCCCTCTCTTTTTAATATTTTCTAAAACCATTTTCTATAGACGTTATGCTGCAGAAATTTCATCTCAAAATCTCATTCTTTTTATGATGAAATTATTTTTTCCCTTATATAAATACCCAAAACTACTAAATTTTTAGGGGTATTTATCATGAAATAATAATGATTTATTATATATAGGGATTTTCATACATAAATCGCTCATTTCATTTCTATGTGTTATAAATGAATTAATGAACATGTTTTTAAGAACTTTTCAAAACGATTAGATTTTGATATAAAACCGATTTCTATTATTAACTATGGGTTATTTTTGAAATATGTTATTATGATATATATGGATCACATGAAAATAAACATATATTAAGGGTGCATGGTGATAGTGCTCCAATTCCTTGGGTTACAAAAATAATCTTTAAAGATGAAAAGTTTTAGGATACCTTGGTGAATAACCTTGGTATTTTTCTATGACACCATGGGGATTGACCATAGTGATATTATTATGAATGTATAAATTGAATTTTGTATATACATTTTTAAGTTATGTTTCAATTTATTATTATTATATTCCTCTTTATCATTCCTTTAGGATATTCCTTGGGTTTTTATTGATATCGCTCAAGTTCACATGTAAACTGTTTCACTTTTTTTCCTTACTGGGCCTTCTGCTCACCCTTTACATTGATGTATGTCTCCAGGTTATGGAATTCAATAATTTTAAATAGTATTATCTTCTCAAGAATCCTTTTAAAAGGATTAAAATAATTTTATACATTTTCATGTTTTATGTACATTTTTATAAGACACTAGACATTAAATATCCTCTATTAGTAAAATGTAATGAAATGTTATGTAATAAAAAGGCATGATTCCATAGTTGGTATCAAAGGTGGGATTAGTTATGTTTTGAAATTAGTCTTTGAAAACTTTTGAAATAACCATATTGAAAAGTATAAATATAGAAAAAAGTCATGGTATTTTGGTGAAATATTAATAAAGTTTTTTCTGAACAAATAAATCCCCGTCTAGATAAGAACAAGTTGATTTGGATATGGCACATATGTATGTAGGGGTAAAACCCAAAAAACACTTCTTTTAGCTAGACTTGAATGGAAACTATTTTATGACAACGAGTATTGCAAAACTTGTAGTTTGATACTCCTGGGGGGTATGTTTTGTTAATCACAAGCTTTTTATAAATAATTATGACGTATTTATAGAGGAATGCAATTGTTGTAAAAGAATAATTTGTTTAAGCATGACGTTTTAAGACATAAAAATCCATTATAGTTAAAATATTCATAAATTAAATAATATTCTCACTAAAGTTTTATTATTTTATAAAATGGAAGGAAATAGGAGGAATTGTGGAAATGGTGACCAAAATGGACCATGTGTTGGAATCCCTCCGATGGAAGAAGAAATAGATTCTTTCTTGAGAATGATGAAGAAAATGACCCAAGTTATGGGAAATTACTTTAATCAATCTAAGGGACCATTTTCAAATTGAATTTAACAACATTCTTTTGAGTTCTTTTTGTTTCAATGAAAACCAATGTTCAGTGGATATACTAACCCATTGATTTATGAATTGTAGATCAGCTCTATCGAATAGATCTTTTCTCTGCTCCACTATTCAGAACAAGAGAAGGTCACCTTGGCTACATACCTCTTACAGGGGAGAAACTGATCAGTGGTGGAAACTAATTAAAAACAAGAGTCCAAGAGTGACGGTTGAAGCTATGTAGTGAGAAGAGATTAGAGGGATCTTCTTCAATAAGTATTTCCCTCATTCGATGAGAACAAAAATATACAAGGATTTTCTTGAGCTGAAGATGAAGGATAATGAATCTATTGGAATCTATGAGATGAACTTCAAATGACATTCCCATTACACCTCAATATTTTTCATGGATCCTAAAAAGAAGGTTGATAGATTCATTGGGTTACTAAGACATCGTCTGCGGAAGAACCTGGCCAACTTAGACTATGATTACTATGAGGGGATAGTACAGAGTGCTATGAAATTCGAGCTGGAGTTTGGTGAGATGCATTAGTCTCATAAATCCAATGACAAGAAGAGATCAAGGGATCCAAGCTTAGGGAAGAGCATTGATTAGAGAAGAGGGGGAAAGAAAGTGAAACATCCTCCATATAATATGTGTGAGAAGACGAATTTGGGGAACAACCTGCTCCATAGAGGCAAGTGCTAAATGTGTGGAAGGTATGGCCATATCGTGTGGAATTGTTGTTGTGTGGTGGGGCCTTTACTTCTTGACACTAATAAAAAAGGAAATATGGTTCACGACCTACCTGAAGTCCAATTAGTCACGTCTGAATAGCTTGGGCACATTTCCAATCATTGTCCAAATCTGAGGGAAGTGGAGGGGAATCACCATCAGCCTCAGGAATGTCCAAGGGAGTAAGGTTGTGCTTTTTCTATCATGGCAGCCAATGTTGAATCTCCAAATGATGTGGTGGTAGGTAATATTGTTTTTATCTCAAAGCTATAAATTACTTTGTCTAATTTTATTTCTACGAATTTCTTTATTTCCTCCATTTCTGAAAATAATTTATAATCGAACCCTAAATTTATAAAAGTATATTTATTGGTAAATAATCCTCATGGTATTATCCATGCATCATTAGTTTTTCGAAACTCTAGTATTTACTTTAGTGAGAGCAATATTATCACAAATCTAGAAGTCATTCCCATAATGGAAGTCAAAATTATACTAGGGATAGACTATCTCTCAAAGCATAATGCTAAGATCAAATGTATAAGAAACGAAATATTAGTATTCCTGAATTGGAAACCTACAATTATCTTCCATGGAGAGATTTCATGACCAGATCCTTTTTTAGAAGAAAATCCTGTAGTGTTTTCATATAGTTGATCCCTGAAGAAGAAGAAGAAGGATATGAGGGTATAATGATAGAAAATTTCCCCATCATCCATGAATACATTAACTTATTTCCTGAGGAGTTACTCGAACCTCCCCCAGAAAGAGAGGTAGAGTTATACATTAAACTCATACATAGATCTCATCTGATATCAAAGACCCCATATAGGATGAAAAATGTGGAGGTTGAGTGATTAAATAAGAAACTCCAAGATCATTTGGAGAAGGGTATTATCTGACCGATTTTGTCTCTTTCTGGAGTACCTGTTCTCTTTGTGAAGAAGAAGTATGGATCAATGCGGCTATGAAATGATTATAGAGAACTGAAATGGATCACAATGAAGAACAAATACCCTCTTCCAAGAATTGATGCCTTATTTGACCAACTTTGTTGGGCTCAATTCTTCTCTAAGATTGACCATTGATCTGGTTATCATCAATTGAGGGTGAAGGAAGAAGATATTCCAAAAACATCATTCCAATCAAGTTATGGGAATTATGAGTTTGTTTTTATGACAGTTTTCTTGAATAATGCTCTTTCTATTTTTATGGATTTGATGAATAGAATCATTAAGAACTACGTTGATAAATTTGTGGTAGTTTTTATTGATGATGTTTTGATATATTCCAAAAGTTTTTAGGAGCATGAGGAACATATATGGGTTATTTTTCAAACTCTGCAGAAAGATATGATTTTTGTAAAGTTAAAAAATGTGAATTTTGGTTATAAAAAGTTTCTTTATTGGGGAACATTGTAACCAATGAAGGAATCACAGTTGACCCTACAAAGATAAAGGTTGTAGGGGAGAAGACCCAGCCTAAAACAATAACTGATATTCATAGTTTCCTTGGATTAGAGTGATAGTATAGGAGGATTGAAAAAAAAAATTCACTTATTTATATTTTACTAACGTAGTTAACTAAAAAATGGGTTATGTTCGTATGGAAAAGGAGTGTGAGGAATATTTCCAACAGCTGAAGAAGAGATTGTTTATTACACCTGTGCTAACTTTTCCCTCAAATGGAGGAGGAATATTTATTGTTAGTAATGATTATCTGAAAGGGATTGGGTGTGTACTTATGAAAAATGACAAGGATATTGATTATTCATATTAACAGATGAAGAATCGTGAGAAAAACTATCATACACATGATCTGGAGCTGGCTACGGTCGTTTTTCCCTGAAGATATACAGGCACTATCATTACGGGGATAAGTGTGATATACATGGAAACTATAAAAGATTGAATTATATTTCCCCACAAAGGTAATTGAATGTGAGATAGAGGAGATGGTTGGAACTTCATAAATACTTTTATTCTTCAATTCATTATCATCCCAGAAGATAAAAAAAAGTCGTTGATGCATTACGTAGGAAAGACCAAATTGTTCTATCCATGATGAAGATTCAAAGAGATCCTTTGGTCAATGACCTAGTAAAGCACTACATGGGAATTGTAATGCAACGGAAATCATCAACCCCAGCCTAATTTATTTATCAACCATGATTACTAGAGAATATAAAAAAATATCCTATAGAAGATCCTTTGTTACAGAAGAAGTTTGAGGTTGTGAAGGATGGAAAGTTTTTTGAGTTCAGTATTGATCAAGAAGGTGTACTAAAATTTTTCACAATACTATGTGTTCCATATATTCTGGAAATAAAGAAGGAGTTAATGGATGAATCTCATAAATCTACTTTCTCTATAAATTCAGGAATCACAAAAATATATAGGGACCTTCATGATCATTTTTTTTGGGTTAATATGGAAAGAGAGATTGTTGACAACACTACAAGGTGCCTGGTATGTCAACAAGTGAAGGCAGAGAGAGAACATCATAAAGGGTTATTACAACCACTACCCATACCGGCATGGAACTGGGAAAATATCACTATGGACTTTCTCACTAGTCTCCTGAGAACATCCAAAGGAAGCAATTCGATATGGGTTATAGTGGACCATTCACCAAGACTGCCTATTTTATCTCTATTTGGAAATATTTATATCTTGATAAACATTCCAGGATTTATGTGAATGAAGTGGTTATGCTACATGGAGTTCCACTTTCTATCATATATGATCATGATCTAAGGATCACATCAAAATTATGGATAAGTCTTCATCATACTTCATGTAACAAATTGAACTTCAGTATGACCTATCACCCCCAAACTGATGGAAAATATGAATGGAATTTTCAATCACTCACGGACATGTGGAGAACATGCTCAATGGAATTTAATGGTGGATGGGATAAATATCTCCCATTATTCGAGTTCTCTTAAAATAATAGTTTTCACTCAAGCATTCAAATGGGAACCTATGAAGCTCTATATGGGAAGTGATGTAGAACTCCTAATTTTTGGGTTAAAGTTGGTGAGAGAAATATTCTTGGGCCTAATATTGTGAAAGAGAATACTGAAATGGTTCAAGCTATCCAACAACACATTCAGGCTTCTCAGAGTTGGTAAAAGAGCTTTCCCAAAAACCATAGAAGGGAAATGGAGTTTGAAGTTGTTCAAAAAGACTATCTTTGAATTTAAAATTGGAAGAGAGTCCTGAGGATTGGGAATAATGGGAAGCTTATCCATAGGTACATCGGGCCCTTTGAAATCCTATATCATGTTGGAGTAGTGGCCTATCATCTGGAACATTCTCAAAATCTAGCTAATGTTCATGATGTCTTCCACGTATCTCTTTTGAGGAAGCACATACCTGACCCTTCACATGTCCTAAATCCATAGGAGGTAAAACAAAAACATCACCTCTCTTATGAGGAGAAGCTGATAAAAATATTGGATTGTAGAGATAGGGTTCTATGCAACATGATTACCCAACTTGTTAAAGTGTTATGGGGGAAAAAAATATGAATAAGCCATGTGGGAACCATATGAGTCTATGAGGCATAAGTTCCCACACTTATTCTCTTATGCAGGTACTTGTTGAAATTTTGGGGTCAAAATTTCTTAAGGGGGGAGAATGTAATGACCTAAACATTTGAATAATATTTTTTTCATAAAATTTTTTGTCTTACTATATTGTAATAAATGGAAAATATATAAGATTAAATAAAATACGAACATAGGTTTTTGACAGTTATATGACCGTAGGTCAATATGATCATTTGAAACAATAATAATTTCCTATTTATAATTTTTGTTTAAAATATAAATAATAATGGATTATTAATGCCGATAGAAGATTTTATGGCCTCATCCAGTAGACTCAAGACATACGAAGACCATCCGTTAGAGCATGGGAATTTGGTGGAATCACTAGGCTTTGCTCTCTAACAAGCTCAAGCTGAGCTTTAACATGTTATGCTTGCACATAATATCCTTCGAGAGACATTCAAGCTGATAGAAATCACCACTTGGTAAATTTTGTCCAAGCCGCCTCAACTTTCTATCACTATTTCCCACCTTAATCATTGGTTATATGTAGTGGTTATAAGGGTCCATGTAACAAGTCCTTATCTACTTTGTGTAATCTATTTGTAAAAATAAAATTGTTATTTCTTATTTTGGTAAAATAAAAATCATTTTTGAATATCAAATGTTAAAATATATATATTATGAATTTTCAGTTTTTTAAAAAGTTTTGTATTACTAATGAATATAAAAATAGAGTATTTTAAAATATTTTTTATACTTTATAAAATTAATAATGTGAAATAATTTTCAAGAAATGTATATATACAGTTATGATCAGTAATAAATTTAGAGACTGCTAAGATCAACATAATTTTTGATGAATAAATAATTATGAATTGTAATTTAACCCTTATGATAGTAATATGAAAAATGGAATAGTAGGCTCACTTATGTATAAATATAATTTAGGAATATTTAATGGTAATATGATATAATAGCATAATTAAATAACTATTACAAAAATTATTAGTTAGGTATTAATATTTTTTTCGGGTAAATAGTGATTTTACTTAAAATTTTATATCTCATATTTAGATAAATAATTTCATAAAATGGAGTTCATTTTTGAAATCATAAAATCAATATTAGGTTAGGCTGAATTTTTGATATTTTCTAAAATGTTTTGTTTTTCGGTGAATTGTAAAAATATGGGTTTTTAGTTTTTGGTGAGTTCTATGACATCATAATTATGTAATATATAATTTAAAATTCTAGTAGAATCATATGGATTAAAATACTATATGAGGTATCTCGAGGGGCCAAAACCATGGACAAATACCCTGGGAAAGCCCATTCTTTTGCTAATACCACTAATGAGGAGTCCTTTGGTAATTGAGAAAATATTCCCTCACTTTTTCTATAAATACCTTCCCATTACATAATTTCTTTCATTAAAAATTCTCCTTAAATGATGATGTATTTATTTTACCTCCCATGGAGTCCTCCCAAGGTTCCCTCAGGCCCCCAAGGTCCCGATCATCGAGTTTTAGAAGTTACTCTTCAAAGTAAGGGAACATTTCACCCTCCTCTTTTACTCGAGACTACTTTTATGTTGTGTCTTTTAATTTATATTTTCTGATTTTGGGGTATGTTATTATATATCCTTATTATTTTAAATTTTATGTCCATATTATGAGAGACCTTTTTTTCTCTCATCAACTGATTTTCTGAATTTTTAAGCGAAGTCATTAGGATCTCGAATTTTGTAAGGGGATTTGTAGATTATTATTTTTTCTTTCAAATTATCTTTTATGTGTTATGTCTTGAAAATTTCAATACCATGTTCTTATGAAAATGTTATTTTTCCCTTCTAGAAATTTAGGACTATATAATTAATGGGTGACCTCTTTCCCCTATCTTTTAAATGTTTTCTAAAACTATGTTGTATAGTCGTTATGTTGCAGAAATTTCATCTCAAAATATCTCTCTTTTTATCAATAAATTCATTATTTTACTTATATGAATACATAAAACACTTTCATTAAAGGGTTATTTATCAATAAATAAACATTATTTATTTGATTTTGGAATTTTCATAAATAAATCCCTCATTTCATTTTTGTGTGTTACAAATGAAAAAATGATCAGGTTTTTATGAACTTTTTAAAACTCCATTATTTTGATATAAAACCCATATATTTTATTATATATGGGATATTTTTTAAATGTTTAATTATGATATATGTGGATCACATGAAGATAAATACATACTATGGGTTCACCATAATATCTCTCCAATTCATCGAATAAATAAATTAATCTCACGAGATGGTAAGTTTTATGATACCTTGGTGAATAACCTTGGTAATATTTTTATAACACTGTAGTGATGGACCATGGTGATAATCTTATGGATGTATAAATTAAATGTTTTAGACACATTTTCAAGTTCTGTTTCAAGTTATTATTATTATTATATGCCTATTTATCATGCCTTTATGATATTCCCCATGTTCTTATTGATATCCCTCAAGTTCACATGTAAACTGTTTCACTTTTTTTTACTGGGCCTTCTGATCACCCTTTACTTTAATGTATGTCTCTTGGTTATTATATGTAGTAGTTTTAGTTAGGATTCCATTTTCAATGATCCTTTGAAGAGGATTAAAATAATTTTATTTCTTTCATGTTTTATGTACCTTTTTTCCAAGACACTAGTCTTTAAAGGTCCTCTCTTTGTAAAATGTAATTAAAAGATATGTAATAAAAAGGCAGGATTCCATTGAACCAACATCCATGGTGGAAGTGTGAAATAGAATCAAAAACATTGGACTAGGGAATATTACTCTAAGACCCATGACAAAAGAGGGATGATTTCAATGTGTTTCATGAAACCACATGAAATGAGAGTGTACAACACAACTAAGAGAATTCCCTAATTGAACCAACATGGGATATCTTCAGCCATATTGTCATAGTTCTCCAAGATGAGGTGCCCTAGACACTTCTCAGAAATTTTAGAAATCAAATTCTTCAACAAAAATAGGGAACAAGAATTAGTCTCATAAACAGAACAAAGCTATCCTTGGTAATTATAAGAGTACCATGGCTCCTCAGCATGGGAAATCTCAATAAGGAAACAAAGAACAAATTGCAGTGATGAAGAAATTATATAGAACTGAGTAGGTGATTTTGGATGACCAGGATGTACCATATATTGTTAGAGGTATGATTATTTTTAATTACACACTTATACAAGTTCTTATTGGTATCGACGGATATCTTTCCCTTATTTCTTCTCGTAATTACGATTTTATGAAACTTAATATGACACCCTCTATGATAAAACATAAAACATATCTTATTCAAAGATAATTTCGATCCATTGTGTGTAGAGCATGTTCTATAACCATTTTTGGATCCAAGATAGAATTGGATTTTTCTATGCTGAATATTTATATCTAGGATGAAATCCTTGGTATGGATTAGTTGTCAATGTTTAAGGCTCAAATCGAGTGTTATAGAAGAACAGTTAGTTTTGATACTAAGGATGGTGTTGAGCATATCTTTGAAGGAGAAAGGAATGTGAATATAGGTGCAATAGAATTATTAGATCGAGTAGTTGGAATGATATCTTACTACTTAGTGGAGTTTACATTGGAATAGATGGAAGCGATCAAGAATAGATGTTTTCTAGCAGTTATGGATCAGTTTTTTAATGTGTTCCCAAAAAATTTCCCAGGGATACCACCGATAAGGGATGTGGATTTTACGATTGAACTTCTCCTAGGTAAATGTACTATACCAATTACATATTATTGAATGGAATCAACAATATTAAGGGAGTTGAGAGTGAAATTGTAAGACTTGGAAAGAAAGGGTCTCATTCGTCCGATCACGTCTGTATGAGAAGCACTAGTCTTGTTCATCAAGAAAGCAGATGGAACTCTAATTTTGTGTATAGATTATTATAATATTAACCAAGTTATGATAAATAATAGGTATCCAATTCCATGAATTTATTATTTATTCGATCAATTGAGGTGAGGTAAGTGGTTCTATATGATTGAATTGTGATCATGATATCACTAATACATATTTCAAAGTAGGATATTCCAAAAATAGATTTTAGAAGTAGATATGTCCATTATGAATATGCGGTAATTATTTTCAGTCTTACGAATGAACCAGTGGCCTTTATGGAATTTATGAATCAGATAGTTTAGTTATATATGGATTTTTGTGGTGTTTTTTGATGATAAATTGGTATATTCAATAATAAGGGTTGATCATGAGAAACACTTGGTGACAATGTTGGAAATCATGAGAGACTATCATTTATATTCCAAATTATCAAAGTAAAATTTTTGGATAAAAGGTATAGACTTTCATGGCCATGTAATTTCTAAAATAGGTGCTTTAGTGGATTTGGAGAAGATATATGTTTTTAACTCTTGGAAACCTACAAAGAATGTCTTTGAGGTATGGAGTTTTCTTAGCCTAACGGGTTATTACTAATGACTTTTTCATGAATTCCCATGACTAGATTTTCCCATTATATCTTCACCAAAGTAGAGTGTTCCATTAAAAGGTAATAAATAATTCCATGAATCATTTCATGTTCTGAAATTTCCCTATACATCAATACATGTATTTATATTTCCAGAATTATGACAAGGGTATGTGGTGTATTGTGATGCTTCCAGATCTAGGTTGGGATGTGTTATCATGCAATGGGACTATGTCATTTCTTATGGATAAATATAGTTAAGGGTTCATGAGAATAGCTACCGAACACATGATTTGTAGAGAGCTACAATTTCCAATGCTTTGAATACTTGGAATCATTACAAATTTTATGATAAATTTATTGTGTTTATATATAAAAAGATCTTAAAAAATATTTTCTCATAAGGATATTTTAATCCTAGGGACAGAATATGGATGGAGTATCTCCAAAATATTTACTTGGACTTAATTTATACACCTTGTAAATGAAATTAGGTGGTAAATTCATTATGTACAAATTCATATGATTAGTTTCAAAAAGAATATTTAGATGAGAGGTAGTTAATGTCGATCCCAGCTGACATGAATGTGGAATGTGAAGACTGAGGTGACGTTGTAGTTTTATTTTCACTTTTGGTGGTTCCTAATTTGGAGGAGATGGTAAAGGAGGAATATAAATATGATATTGAATGAGTTGCAAAGAGTAAAAAACTCAATGGTGGGGAGACCATTAATGTTAGGAAGTTGGATGAGAGTTCAGTGTTGTGGTTTAGGAATCAGAAGGTTTTACCCTTGGATTGTTAGGAATAGCCACCTCATGCTTACCACCATTCGATATGGGCTTTCCATCCTAGAATAAAGAAGATGTATAAGGTGTTAAAATCATATTTCTAGTAGTTTAAAATGTAATGGAAGGTGGATGAGTTTTTTTCATGATGCTTAACTTTTCAGTGAGATAAGAAAGAACATTAGTGACCAATAGGTATGTTGCAGTCCTTACCGATCCCTATTTGGAAATGGGAGCAGATAACTCTGGATTTTTTAAAAGGTCTCCCAAGAATGGTTAAGAAACAGGATTCCATGTGGGTGATTGTGGATCATCTCACAATATCAGCCCATTTAATCCCTATTTGTGAAACTCGTACTATGGATGAGCTACCCAAAATCGATATCCTAGAATTATTAAAGAGACATGGCATTCCAGTTTTGATCATATAAGGGAGAGATCTGAGGTCCAAGTATCATTTTAGGAAATCCTAACAGAAATCACATGTGACTTAGTTGACTCTGTGTATGGTGTATGATCCTCAGACAGATGTCTAATCTTAATATATTATACAAACATTGGAAGAATTTTTTTGCGCTTGTGTAATGGATTTTGGTAGATCTTGGGAAGAGAAAATTCTTTTGGTGGAGTTCTAATAAAACAACAGCTATTAGGACTCAATAAAAATGGCTCATTTTGATTCCTTGTATGAGTGTCCTTTTCATTATCGAATTTTTTGGGTAGAAACAGGTGATAATTCAATGGTAGGGACAAGACTTCTCTAATAGACAATGGATAATATTCAGTTGCTCAGAAATATTATGGAGACGGCTGAGAGTCATCATAAATCTTATACAGATTGTCATCGATGGTATTTTTCCTTCGCAGTGAGTGATAATTTGTTCTTTTAGATCTCTCTAAGTCTTGATCGTCATCATTTTGTAATGTAGGTCAAGTTATGTCCCTGATATATAGGATATTTTGAGATATGTGAACATGTTGGTGGGGTGGAATATCGTTTGGCATTTCCACCATAGTTCAATGTGATGACTAATGTGTTCCATGTATCTTAAGTGAAAATGTATCATCCTAACCCTGACCTTGTGATCATATGGTATCACTTTGAACTCGATCTGAATGACTCATTAGTACGTATCCCAGTATTGATTATGGATAAGAAATATAATTCCTTGTGTGGAAAAGAATTGTTCTAGTGCTAGTTTTGTGGAAACATGGTTAGATTCAGGAAGAAACTTGGGAACATGATAAGTAAACGAAAGATTAATTTTGGGAAATATTTCATGGAATCAATTTTTGTCTAATTTCTGGGGATGTAAAGACCACTGTTAGTGAGAATGTTTCACCCCTAGTTTTTTTAAGTAACCCTTTAATTATGATTTTTATGTATATATTGTATATGGTTGATGATTGGGAGAATTTGAAGAACTTATGGAGTGTTTCAAGGGATATTATAAAAGTTCATGTGTGTTGTAAAATTAGGGAAAATAATGAAACATCTCCAATAAACCATGTACTATGAGATAGGGAAAGGGGAAAGAGCACGGGCGGTGAAAATGATTCAAAAACAGTGTGTCACCTTAGAAGAAACTGTGTGATTTAAAATATGACATTAGTGTTTTTAGGCATTGGTTGTGGCATAGTTCGTACACATTTTGGAGACTATGTGAGATGACCACATGAGGGGTTTCCTTAAGGTAGTTTCTATAACATGGCTAGAGAATGGTTCAAAAACAGTGTGACTTAACCATGTGTGGTTACAAACTAGATCATAAAAAAGTGGATTTAGGTTGGCCTTGTGTTATAATTCCTACTATTTTCACAAAAATAGCCCTAACTCATTAGATTTATCTCTCAAAGGTTATGTAAGATTCTTCAATCGATTTTGAGGTGATCTGAAGGCTTTCCTTTGAAACATGAAGCTGGGTTCTTGCAGTATGTGATCGTTGTTGGCCGCTCTAGATGTTTTTCTTGGATATAATTCACCCTCCCTCATGGTTTCATATATATATATATATATATATCCCCATTTTGGGTATATTGTTGTTCATTTTTTCTAAATTTGATTATATTTGTCATGATTCATGAGATGAGAAGATATTAAAGGTGGGTTCATTGAGTTTTCAACCCAGTTTTGTGACGTCTTTCATGTCATTTTTAGTTTTCTCAAAAAATCTCGAGGTAAGGGTATTCACTCTCTACATTTATTACTATAAATTATTATATTAGTTTAAAATTGGTTTAATTGATATATTTTTATTTTGAACTTGTGGTGAAAATCATATTATAAATCCTCTTTAGTGAATATTTATGGTTTTTTATGAAATTGTGGAAATGAGGTAATTTGTTAGGAAAAGTGATTTAATAGATGATTTTAAAATGGTAGATTGTTTAGATTTATGGAAAAAGGTTTTCAATAATTTTTTTTAATGAAATGGTTTTGAAAATGAAATTGTTTTGGCATGATTTTATTATTATGGGTTTTGGGCATACTAGATGTGTCTGTTCATATTGCATTTATGAGGCTTGGTTGAAATATGACTTTGTGCTCAGTGCCAAAGGTGTAATGGATCGTGAGATTTAATTACCTTGTGATGACTTTGTAGATTTACATGTAACATCTCATGTGTATGGAACTATCATAATGATGCATATACGGTTTGTGGTGTCGATATGTGGAATAAAATGGTTATGCCAAAATGGAAATTGTGAATTGGCTTTAAAGCATTGTTTGGTAGATTTCCTGAAAAATAGATTTTGTTAAAAAAAAAATTGATATAAAACTTGTTTATATTTAGTTTTAAAAAATTCTATAAACTATCTTATATAATTTTTTTATAAATTTTTCTAACATTTTTATCCTAGTGGAGTGGGTTGGGAATTCATTGGGGAAAGCCTACCATGTTTTAGTACTCACACCTGCTTTGGCACTTTGATGCTTTTGCAGATGTCATTTATCGAGACATGGGAAAAGGTAAACTGTCACACTTCTTTAGCACTACTTTGTGACACTTGGGATGGTTGGGGGAGTTGGATCTTGGATCATGTGGAGATTTAGAGTCATGTGGTTGTCTTTGAGTTTTAGAAGTTTGTCGTCTACTATTTACTTTAATGTTTGTTGTCTTACACTATAGAACTCTTTGGTTTCCCTGATATAAATGAAATGTTTGAGTATTCCTTAATTTTATCATTAATAATATAGTCGTTTATTTTATTATTCCCTAGTTATTTAGTTGATTTACTTTTAAAGGAAAAATCATCCACCACTTATATTGATGCCCTTCAGCATTTATTACCTGCCTTTGGTATCGTGGGGATGTCTCCTAAGGCCTAGTAATATCTCACCACCCTCTATAGACAATGAGAAGAGGTGGAACGTTACGATCAATAAACTCACTCACAATGGGAACTTCCAAAAGGTTGACAATTTCCTTCGAATTGAGAATTTAGAAAACATATGATTCTTCACTAGGTATCAACACCCACAACATTGAAGTATTTTCTAAAGGATTTTCATGATCTTCCATTCATTTTTACCAGATCATTGGATGGTTTATAAAATAGAATGTTAATTACTTTTCATTATACTTTATGTGAGTTCAATATAATGAGGGAAAATCCATGCCTAGTATGGGAATACAATCTATGAAGGGATGGATTATGAGATTCACTAGAAGAATCTTCCCATAGACATTAACTAGATGAAAATCCAACATAAGGTATTTATCTGCCACACATTTATGTTTTTTATGTACATATCTACATCAATGTATTGAGTTTTTTATTAATTAGTTCTAGAAAACATGAAGGATATTATGTAATGCGTAGAACTATAATTAAAAAAAACTCTTTCCATTCTTGAGTAAATATAATGTGTACCTTTATGACATAATTTTCACATTTCACTTCAGTAGTGGTGATGTCATAATACTTCCCTTTCTCCATCAACAATGGTGGTTACTAATCCGGATAACCCTCAATGATCCATGGTTTAGTGAACTAGCTTCCATAGTTCCCTTGACCCATACAGTTGTAGCATTGAACCATGGGTGGTGCCTTCTTTTCCTTGATCGTATTGGATAGATTAATTGTGTCTCTTTAACATTTATGATCTTGGTTCCATTCTCTTCCATAATTAGTTTATTTTATTTTCCCTTTGTGTCAATTACCATGTTACTTCTTATAACATTTTTGACATTTGGGAGGTTGTATCTTCATTCCTCTTTCATTTGATACCACTACATAAAACTCCATATTTAATTTCCTATCTCCATACCAAAGGGACTATTCTCTAAAATACATATTTACTTTGATATAACATTGAACTACTTCTCCAAAACTCTAAAAGTATCAAATATCTAGAGCCTTTTGATGGTGTTTTTTAAAACATTAAAGAATCTATATATTTTGATATCATTATTGATTAAAACCTAATGTGTATCTTTCAAGCCTTATGAAGTTTTCCTAGTGATGATTGAGTTAATACCCAGTCTTCACTTTTATGGGTTATTACCCCTAGGTACATTTGTGTGAGATACACATCAACTTATAGTATCCCGATAGGGATATCATTTCTCAGAAACCATGTGCTCTTATAATTTACCAAATTATAGGATATTTAAATATACTTAGACATATACTCTTGGTTTTCAATAATGTTTTCAAATAATAATTCCAAAATTAACTGAATCATGCTTTTATACCAACTATAGAAATATAAATTTTTCTTACATTACTATTGCATGAATTTTAACATTACCAACATAGTATTAATATATTTCCAGATCCAAAGATTTAGTGTCTTTGAAAAATTATGCTCATACATAACTTGTACATATTAAAAAATAAACACAATTTAAATACTTATTATTTATCCTCCAAAAATATCTCACATTATCCTTAGTACATTAAATCACATGAAAATATACATGAACGAAAGGGGTGGGATAAAACCCCAGAAACAGGATTAATAACATTGGAGGAATATGGGACATGAATAAATAGTATATGGGTGAGCATAATCAAAATAATCATCATCGTAATCAGGATGGAAACATATAATAAATTCATGGAATTTTGTATATTCATAATAATTAATCTTCATAACATAGTCTTCAAATATAAAAAATAATTGTGAATAAAGCTAGTATCATGTTCATTCTTAACATATGTGCATAAATTGAAACATTCTAATTTTACAAAAATCAAGAATCATGTTCATTTATAATACACAAAATATCATAAGATATAAATCTTAACAAATTTATTAGTGGGAAATATAATTCCAAAGCCACCTATCACATCATTCAATTCTCATAATCATGTATGACACAAGGAAATATAACATATAATAATCACAATCATGAAATAAGCCCATGGAAAGGAATTAGTTTCACAATGAATTTTTTAATAATACTTTCATGAATAAACTTTAGGGTTTCCAAATAAATAAGGGAATTCATATTTTGTTATAAAACATCATCAGTCTTGAGAAAAGGAGAAGTATCCCAATAGGTGACAATGCAGTGTTTTTGTAAAATAATGCCTCCTTGAAAAATCATTAAATTTTTCTTAGAAATGAAATTGACAAGGTGAAAACGTGTATATCCCTATAAATAAAAGGTAAATAATTTTAAAATAAATTTTAAGGAAAATTAAGGAACATTAATGCTGAGAATAATTTGAAATATTTGATAACCAGAAAATAAGGAGTTGGGTTTGAGAATCCCCTTATTTTAATCACGCTTTATTTCGTTGCTTTTCCAAATCCTATATAATAAAAATAGGTTTAATAAAAATATTGACTAGAAATAAATTATATAAATTTATTTTACTATTGAACCATTATAAATATTGGGTTCTATTTTTTAAAATTTTGTTTCTAAATGTAAATTTTTTTGCTCTCATGTATTCATGAAATTTTCACGTTTTTTTTAATTTCATTATTTTTTCTCATGATCATTTATAAAGAAGTAAAATTAATTATTTAATAATTAAAATAAATATATTTATAAATTTATATAACATGAAAAATTTATTATAAACATCCCTTATGGTGTTGATAAGAAAATAATTTTTGTTGTCTTCATTGGCAGTTAAACGACCATTACTAGGACATTGTCCATAGAGGATGTGTGAGATATATATTATGTGAAAATATTATAAATAAAACATTATAGTATATTATAATTATCAAGATCATTTAATAACACTTTTTTTTATTTTTATGAATGTTTGTATTAGAAAATATAAGGGGGATATTGAATAAGAAGAGGGAAACTAAATAAAAAGGCAAAGGGCCATTACCTCTTCTATGAAGTTGTTCCTTTTAAATTGCCCTTAAATTCTTGAAATATTCAAGTTAGATTATTCCATAATGTCCATAAGTATACTAAGTAGATATAGTGGGATGATTTGGGAAGATCCATGGCTTTGGTAAGTGGAAGTGAAGTGGTTTTCCAAGGATAGGAAGAGGGGTTATTTATTCTTGGGGAGATGGGTATTTTTTGGATTAAATGTTCAATAAAATATAATATCCAAGGTAAACCTTTTAATAATAACATTTTTGATATTATGTAATATACTTAAAGATTTTATGACCAATATATATATCATACCTTTCACCATATAGACAATTCATCCATATCATTACAGAAATAATTACTGATTCACGTTCCAAATCATGAGTAAATCTATTTTTTCTCATGAACCATTAATTGTTTACATACATAAAATACCACCATATCATTATTTATAATAAAAAATCCAAGTACCATCATAGATACATCACTATAGAAAATTAATCCTTCTCCTTTTTGCTATAGTGTGGGAATAGGTTAACTGAACAACCATATTTTCATTTCCTTTAAAGATTATTCACATTCATATATCCAAAGGAACTTGACCCCCTTTAGTAGAAACATAGTTATTTAATTTTATACCCATGATAAATTTCTCACTATGCATCAATTTTATCCATGATACCTACGAAAAAAAGGATTAAAGTTATTTTGGTCAGTATTAACCATTTTTTAATAACATCAATCTCATTTGTATCCATTGATATCCCCTCACTTGTGTATTAATTAACCAAGAATGTTACTCTATATAGCCAAAATTACCTTTTTTTAATTTAGAAAATAGTTTTTACATTCTCAAGGACATTAGCACAATCATAAATTGATCTTTGTGATCATCATTGATCTTGGAATATATAAGAATATAATCTTTAAATACTACAACAAAATTTATCAATGTAATCTCTATAGACACCATTCATTTGATTCATAAATATATATTTCTCATTGGTAAGTATAAATGGTTTCAATATAAAGTCATAATGATTCTACATCATTTGGAAGGGTATCTTGGATATTCTCTCCTTAATCACCCTCAACTGATGATATTCAGATCAACGGTAAATCAACGAAAAGTATTGAGCTCCCCACCACTGACCAAACTAATCATAAATATAGGGTAGAGGATACTTTTTCTTGATAGTGATATTTCTAAGTTCTCATTAATAATTTAAAAAATTAATAAACCTATATTTATTAATACAAAATAATAGGTTCACCCTATAGTGATTCACTTGTTAGAATTAATCTATTATCAATATTCTTCTGGTGTTTTTTCTTCAACTCCTACAACTAAATCAAGTCCATTCTATAAGGAGTTTTGAAAAATGTGTATCCCTATGTATTATTTCTAGTAAAACCTAAACTTCATGACTCTAGATAAGACAAGGAAACTATTTCAGAATTATATTGGCATATTCTTATGTAATTTTCATATCTTCAATGTTCGGTTTCTTCCAAAAAAAACGAGATAGATATCCTTCATGAGTAGTTAATAAGAACCATATACAATTAAAGTAATTTTCATTTTATTTTAATATTCATCATCACTCCAATAAATAATCGTTAATCTATTCCAAATATTAAATGTGAATTCCTTACCTCAAAATTAATATGGGATCCAAAATATGAAAGTCAATCCATGCCCAAAATGATATCAATTCCAACTAAAGGGAGAATACCAAGATTTTAGGAACCACATTCCCATATAGTTTATCAAAGAGGGGATATAGACTAGATATATGATCATCATACCATTAAGAGTGTTCATATAAAAGAAATCATACAATCATTGAGGTGCTGATGTAATACCCTTAAAAAATTATTCAATTTAAAAAATTTGGTGAAACTAAAATCAAATGAGATATTAGAAGTTCAAGAGTCGATAATAAGTGTACTTTTCACCACATTACTCTTAGGACCCACATTGGCAGTTGTAATCACATGAGATGTCTCTTTATCTCATGTATTAATAGTTTTTTGACATAGATTTTCATCATAAACAATTTTATTCGTGCACTGGTTTACATAATTCTCAGTTACTTTTAATTTGTATCATTAGAGTGTGGGTGATTCATTTGGTTGAACTCTCCCCATATTTATTTCTTTTGATTTTCTATTTATATCTCTTCAATATTCATAGACTCAATGACCTTTAGTTACACACTTGAAGCATTTACCAATTCCATTTAGAAAATTTTCCCCATGATTATTTCCACATGCTTGGAATAAAGGAAGATTAATTTTCTTTCCTCTATGGGGTTTATAATTAGGATTTATTCAAAACTCTAACTTTATCTTCATATCAGAACGATGAAAATAATGGGAATATAAAATCTCCATGTATACCCTTGAGATCATATGAAAAACATTCTTCATAACCACTAAATTGCATTATATTTAGCAGCATTTAGAGACTTAGTTATAAGTCACTAAAGAATCAATAAATTATTCTGTCATGGTCGATGATAAAACCAAAAGAATACCTCACAAGTAATGTAATATTTTACTCTTAGGTAATAATAGGTTCACAATCATTCTTCTTTTACTCACATAATTGCCTTATTTTGTGAAGAGTTTGGGGAAAGTACTTAATGAAAAATAAACTTTTAAACTATCGTATTTCATGGAGTACATTTATTCATATTTCATCATATTCATAATAATATTACACAATTGATATGATTCATTATCCAAAATATATATTTTCAGGACAACCTTTTCATAGTCTAAGCACTAGAGAAAGAAAAATATCTCTTTAGATGTATTGAACCATTTCTCAACCACTGGTGGATTAGAGGACCCACATAAATAAGATGGATTTTTCCTCATGAAAGACTCAATGGTGTTTTGGCCCCTCCTTTTCTCATTTTTAATCTCATCATGATTCATGGCTTGAAAGTGTTGTGTAAGAATACCAACAAGATTTTTCATTCCAGATCCCACATTGTTCATTTTTTCAAGAGTAAAATCATTTCATTATCCACCATATTTATTTTTAACAAAAAAAATTCCTGGTTCCATCCATTGAATAAAATAAAAAACATGATGTAAGAATTAATCTTCAACAATTAGAGTGAGAAATCATATAATCATGAAAATCATTCCCGGGATGTCCTAAATTATGAACCCTTCTTATCAACAGATGAAAACATTATGTTTACCCAATATCACTTTCTATCCATCATAGATTTTCTTATTTACTATCCCCATATTCTTTATAACATAATCTTTATAAACAAATAAACTCTGATATGATACCAATTCATGAAACCTGAGTATTACATATATCTTTACTAAAACATATTTTAGTGATTTTTTGAAATAGATGGGTTTTAAAACATAGCTAACTCATTAATCGATGTTTCAAAAAATATATCTGTAAATGAGTTATTTGTGCTGATGTTATTCCGAAATGTTAGTAAATGATATAAATTTACTGACTTTTTTTAATAAATATTATTATTATTTTATATTATTTTTGAAACATATGATATTAAAATATATTTTTTATTCAAATAATTTTGTATACCACCCTTATCCCTCACGCCGCAACTCAACCTCCTCCCCCTCCCTAATATTCCCTAACCCCTTCCCCACATATCCCTCGCACAAGCCACCCCTATCCCTTATTACCCCACAACAATCTCCCCCCTCCTTCATGAGAATGCCTCTCTCAAGAGAATGTCCAACCATAATTTACGTTCCCTCGGATTTTAAACGAAGATCGGTAACACGAAAACAATCGACAGAACTAACTCAAATAAAACATTTTATTATAAAATTTTTCTATGCTATATAAATATATATAAATATATTTCTATATTTAAAAAATTAATAATATATATTTATATATTCATATGTCTTTTGGTGTGTGTTTATATTATATATATGTGTGTATTTATGTATATGTTTATATATATATGTGTGTGTTTATATGTGTGAGTGTGTCTATATATATATATATATCTGTGTGTATATGTTTATATGTATTTATATATATACTTATATATATGTTTATATATACATGTGTCTATTTATATGTTTATATATATGTGTGGGGATTTATATGTGTTTATATGTATACGTTTATATATGTGTGTTTATATATATATAGATATATATATATATATATCTGTGTGTGTGTGTGTCTAAATATATATGTTTATATGTATATGTGTGTGTTTATATAAATATATAAATATTTTTGTGTGTGTGTGTTTATATATATATAAATATATCTGTGTGTGTGTTATATATGTGTGTGTGTTTATATATATAGGTTTGTGTGTGTATTTTTTTTGAGTGTGTGTGTGTTTGTTTATATATGTTTAGATATATTTGTGTCTATTTATATGTGTTTATATATATATATATATCTGGGTGTGTGTGTGTGTCTATGTTTATATATATCTCTGTGTGTTTATATGTGTGTTTGTTTGTGTAAATATATATATATGTCACTAACTTAGCCACATTTAAAAACATGCCTATTTTTAAATTTAGCGATGTTTTCATTAAAGTGTCCCAAAATTAGTGACATTATTGAATAATGTCGCTAATTTACAAACATTTAAAAAAAATACCGCTAATTTAGTGATGTATTTAGGAAAATGAGGAAAATTTTGTAATGTTTTTTGTAAAACATTCCCAAATTCTAGTTTTTTATTGCTATATTGCATCATTTTACATGAATATTCAATATATTTCATTACAATACAAGATCCATAATAGTAAAGTTTTAGTTCCTTTAGACACTATATACAAAGTCAACTTATTTCATAAAATATATTCTATATCTTCTATAATTTTCTCCTCTTGTGTTACCCTTATTCATAACCTGGGGAAAATAGAGACCTATGAAAGTGTGATTTAAGATACTCAGTAATGGTAAACATGGGACATATCAGTCAATGATTTTATGAAATCATAATATAAACTAATGGTATGATATAATGATCATAACATACATGATTTATACCAAATCACTCATGGATCATAAATTAGGAGTCTTGGAATAAATATTTAGTATTTCAAAAGAGATGAGTCATAAGAGTGAGAAATAATCAATAATCAATGATGGTCCATAAGATAATATCATAAGAATAAAAATATGTAATAATAATTTTGGAGAAACCATAAGCATATAAAATCATTTCATTTTTCAAGGATCACTACGAAGACCATCATAACATAGTGGACAGAGTCCCATATTGGATTGGGTTCTCTCTCTAGCCTCTTTTAATCAAAACAATTAGTTAACTCCATACCCTCTTCAAATTATCTCATGAGATATCAATAATTACACAATTCATTTTAAGTACATATAATTTTGTGCCTACCAATGAAATTATTAAAACCATAAATATTTGATCCAAATGATCATAAAAACATTAATTAATTTATTATAGAATAAAACATTGAAAAGAAATATGTTTCATAAGAATTTAAACATCACACAACCATAATCGATACTAATTAATAACATGGATGATATCATTAGATCACATCGTCAGTGAAGCATAATAAATGTCCAAGGATGATCATGTAGATGAAAAATGCCTTTAAAAGAACATTCAAAATTTTCTTTGAATACATGGGTAAAATGTCATTTTATTTTGATAAAATTTTAGATAAAAATTCCTAGAATATTTTTAAAATTTTTTCTTGGAAAACAATCAAGGAAAATTATAATGGAATATTAATATTCAATAATGGTCATGATGGTGGGAAAATCCATCTGTGCGGTGAACATTAAAACAAATATTCCTATCAATATTTTTTAAAAAAGTTATAAATAAACTATTTCAACACATTATTAATATTCATTTGTAGTCCATTTAAAAGGATGAAAAATATGGTTGAAAATTACATTAAATAATCATCATATCATAGAAACTAATGTTCTGAAAATATTTTAAGGAACATGGATTTGGAATAAAAACTTCATCTACCAAAGAAGAAATGAGGTTAATTTTTTTTAAAAATTCTCAATAGTTTAAGTACTAAGGAAAGGATAATGAAATGAAAACATTAAAACCCTAAAAAAACTACATTATAATAGAATACATGTTTTTTGAGTGAAAAAAGAATATAATTCCCTGAAAGGATATCCAAGCATAATGAATCTTGATTAAAAATGAGATTACAAAATAAAGCCTTAGCTAACATCCTTTTTTTCCACATACGTGCTTTGATGTTACTATAATAAATTTAATTTTATTATACACATAAACCAAAACCATATTCATTCTTATCATATTATATACTATTTCATTAAAATTTCAAATTACCCATTTATTAAAAATTATTTAATAATGTCAACATTCAAGGTGTTAATTGTTTGATTTCACTGGCATGTTTTGATTTGATGGTTATATTACATACAATTTCATTATGGTTTAATCATTTCTAAAATAAAAAACATGTTATAATAATTATATCTATTCATTATATACACTTTTATAACCATTTATATAAGGTGGTGATCAAAAATGAATTATATCACTTCATGGAGATGGTAGTTCGTACATACCCACGACTATTGTTTTAATTTTATATGGAATTGAAATAAATGGTGGTATAAAATAATCAATATTTAAAAAATAATATTAATTTCATAAATATAATATATATTCATTATATCCATCCACATTACTAGCCATTTATAACATATATGGAAAATGAATCACATCACTTCGTGGATGTGGTAGTCCACGTGTATGCAAAAATGGCATTATCATTTTTCATAGGATGGAATGGTGGTTGAAAATGGGTGTAAAATTAATTTAAAAACATTTAAATAGAGAAATTATAATTATTAATTCATGTTAATATGGTTATAAAAATATTTTGTGGAGTTTAAACAATAATGAAACTCAAAATAGATCGATAAAGATAATTACATCTTCTTTGGGAAACCTCCTCTGGATTATTGTTTAATCCTTCTTAGGTTGGACTTAGGGGATGGAATTTGGTATGGTATTTGGTTATTTATTTTACAAAATAGAGTGTTCAATGTTTGTGAATAAGAAAATAGAGTAGGTGTAGTTTTATAAGTGAGGTGAGTGGAAAATATATAAATAATTAAGATATTAAAATAAAATAAATTCATATTCATGTGAATGTGGCACCAAAGAAGCCTCAATTTGAAGATAATATAATTTTAGGTCAAAATCAACTTAAGAAATCACATTTAGCTAATTTTTCATGATAATTTTAACCCCATTTTAATCAATTTAACCCTCACCATGGTAACAAAGTTTTACAATTGTTACTATTCATAATAACAAATAATAAAATTGAACTTATTAGTAGATTTTTACATATCACTCAAAATTTGGAAATAAGTATAAAAAAATCAATTTATACAAATTCAATAAATTCCTTTCAAAATAATCATGAAAAATGCAATTAAAATCGTTTAAAAAAATCATTTTTAAGCATAACACTGAATTTATTCATATCCATTTTCCAGTAACAACCATAAAAAATTTTAAAATATTTTATTGAATATATTATATAAATATTGTATTAAAATTTGGAAGAAATAATAATTAATTTAAACTGTTATGAAAAAAATGTACTATATTTATAAAAGTAGTTTTTCGTAAAAAGTTTTCTTTTTAAAATAAAAATATTTCATTTTCATTTTTAAACAATTTATAACCAATTTATTACTTATATTAATTTTTAGGAAGTATTTTTACATATTTTTAATACTATGTATTATTTTTTTTAAAATTATATATGAAAAAATAATGCGCATAAATAATTTATTTCAAAATAGTTCTTTATGATCAATAATATTTCCTATGTGAATTAGAAATTATTTTCAACAATTATATTTAATTTAAATACCATGTAATGTGCTTAATTTTATAATTTATAATAATTATTCACATAATTGAAAGTATTTTTTCTTCATAAAATATAAAAAACTTTTATTTAATAAATAGATGATATATATTCTAAAATCATGGGGTGTTATAAAACCAAGACCCTAATGTATTATAGTTTTATGCTCATACTTATAATACCAATTCCATAATGTATAAAATTTTGAATATTTTATTATATGAAATTAGATTTATAGTTATTAAGATAGTAATATTGGAATATAGGTTGCTAATGATGGTAGGTGTGGTACTTACACATTAGAAGTCCTTTAACATTCATCTTGTTTTTTAGAAACAAAATTGGAGAGGGTATAGTGGAGGGTTATAGCTATTAGGAGTCTCATGTATGTTTACATAATTGATGGATCATAGGGATATGTTTTTCAATGAGAACATGCTATACACTTACAACTAGTAGGATGCTTGTTCATGTCCCTAGTTGACGAGGGATCCATCATAATGGTAATAACTTGATGGAATGATTGATATGGGGAAGTAAAGACGAGCATATTGAGCTAGGGGAGGATTCAAATGTATCTTAACAGTAGATACCCTTATTATCAAGTGAATACATGATTGTTAAAACCCTGAGGGTTTGATTGGTTAGGGATAGAAACCCATGGATTTTATCTCATTTGATAGATTATCACATTAACAATGTAATACATGATCGAATGAGAGAACATTGGAATGTATAACCCACTCATGTATTTCAAGGGGTTTTAGAGGTGGCATGTGTAGATAGTTTTCTAGGTAGGTGAATTGGTAGAATGAGGTGACCCTATATGTTACATGGGATAATGGGAACCAAAATTAGTTTCCTAGGAGAATATAGTGCATGTTATGGGACTTCGGGAATATAAAACCTAATTATGGTACATGGTAAAATATAGATATTGATTATAAGACCCGGTATAATATAGAACCCAATTATAAGTACTTTGTTTGGATTTTTTTTGAAAGACCTAAGTTTCATTTGAAAGAGGCCATGGAGTTTAATTTCCACTCGGGACTAGATACCAGTCAATTGGGTTATCATATGGGTAGCCTCTAGGAGTGGTGGGTAGTTCTTCATGTCACCCTAGGTGATACCATTTTATGAAATATATAAAAATTAGGTGGAAGACCTTAGTTTTATGGATATAACTATTAAGGAGGTTCCTTTACCCAAGTATTGGTTATGACCTGGTAAAAGTGGTGTTTGAGTGGTCATACCCATCAAAGAAATTATTACTGAATACTTCCATCCTTTTCCCATTAGTTTGGTGTTGAAACTGGCCTAAGAATAGTTTGGAGGTGATGGGAATTGATTTCTTAGAATTTTGGGTTGTAGTTTTGTCATCTTCTTACTCAGTTCATAGTCCTTCACACAATTACTTGAAATTAGGGGCTTGGGGTCCTTATAAGGCAAATGGGGGTTGGGATACCAATTAAATGGTGTAACCGATCAGAATGCTCAGCTATTTTGAGAAAGGTTCATAAATTGATTTCAGAGAAAAATTTTGAATAGTGATGAAAAAGGCTAGGTTCGTGTTTAACTTTTGGATCTGGGCATTAGATTAGTTGGGAAACCATACATCCTCTACCATATTTAAAATTTTTCAACCATCTCAAAGAATTTTTAAAACTCATCCTTTGCTAAAAATCAAGAAAACTGTGGTATCTATCGATTATCTTAGAGGACATTCATATGTCGTTACAATGATGAAATTTATTTATAGGCTGGTTTTAGGATTTATTTATTGTATTTTCTTGATGGTTAAATTATGGGAAATCATAAATAATGCTCTTAATGAATTACCTACAGTGCTTGGGGTGGAACATTTATCGTGAAATTTTTAGATTATAGAATGATAATGAATGTGGCTATGGATGTGAATGTGGATATATATAGGCATTATCTTTATAGGTAGTGTGATAATAAACATGTTTTTTAAACTATTGTTTTTTATTTAATTATTAATGGAATTCTAGAAAATTCATCATCGATGTTGTAACAACAAAAGATTTTTCAAATAAATTTAATATTGAATGAATGAAACATTGGGTCATAAAAAACACCACTTTTTTATAAACTAGTTAGTAAACAAAATTTTACCACCACAGAGATTTGAATTTCCAAAAACTTATATACACGGTTTCTTTCAGTAAGATATTTAGAGTTTGATAAGAAAAACATAATGTTTGGTGAATAGTAGCATACCCTTGTGAATAGTAATGTGAATAATAATACGACCCTTATGAATAGTAAATCTTATTATTATTTTATTTTCATATGGTTAGATTAAAATGAGATCTTGATTATTTTTTCAATGTGACATAAATCGAATTATAGTTTTAAAAAAAAATTTGAATAAATTATTATTTTATTTAAAAATTAAATTATCCATTTTTAGAAAATTTTCTTCAAAAAATAGAGTTCATTTATTATTTCTACATGCCAAAAAACTGTTTGGGTGAATTTTTAGGATTTTTTTGAAATACTCCAATTTTTATGATTAGTAAAATACAATAATTTACAGTATATGTACATTATCAATTAAATTCACTATTACTTGCATCATGGATGATGTATGCACACATGGTTCAAACTCAAATAAACTTATTACTATTATGAGTCACACTAATCAACACTATTGGTTTTCTTGAGGGAAATAATTAAATAATGAATAAGATATTCAAAAATCATCCATCTCCTCCACTATAAACCTCCTCACATCCCCTTCTATTCACTCCTCTAAAGCCATGTGAATTGTCTAAATTATGCCCAAATATCCTACAATTATTCTCCCCCACATCCAAAGGCCCTCAGTATCCTAACAAGACCAAATCCTCCACCCTTAAGAGACTCTCATGGAAGATTACTTCAAGAGGTAAATTTCTATCTTCATTTCTTTTATTTCAAGTTCCTTTATTTTCCTTTTCTTTCCTCACTTATTTTCATCCAAATTTTATGATGACTCCAGAAACATACCTGTAAGATAAGTTTGTTATGATAAGTGAATAATTCATTATCATCTCTCCTTTCTCATTATTTTATACTATAAATGAAAACACCATTAGAGATGGGTTAATTTATCACATTCAAGGAGGATGAGTTTTCAATTTCTATTAACGAAATCAATAATGGTCATGAAACCAATTTTATTGTTGAAAAAGATTATTATATAGTTAATATATCTTATGTAATGTTTTGTAATTTTTTTTACAAGTGTCATTTATTTATAGATCAAAATGAGTTCATTATGATAAAAAATCTCCATATAACCCAAACACTTATCATTAAAGTTTTATATAATGATTTATCTTCACCCAAAATAACCAAATGAATTGTATTAACATGTACTATTCTGGTTTTTTACTAATAACATAAATATTCTATTCTAGAAAACCATTATCAATCTACATGTTTATCAGTACATGAATATAAGTAAACCAATCATTAAAAACAAGGAATAAAACACTCCCAAACAATGAAATTGAATCACTTATCTCATCAAAAGTCCATGAATGAATCTAATAAGGATATAATAAATAAATTAAATGTATAGGAGGTTATGGTATCATTAATTTATGAACCCAAATTTTATTATTCGGGTCATTAAGATCAAGTGAGGAACACATTAAGAATTTAGGTAATATTTTTGTACCTGAAAATCCATTTTCATTCGGGTTACTCTTATTCTCTACTTACCTCAATCAAATTATTATCTATTCATATGTACCCCTCATAAATTCACTTTTAATGTTCTATATATGTTTACCAACCAAAATCCAACTTTCATTTATGGGGAGTTATATGTTTTAAAAGGATCTTTCAAAAATCCTTCTTGATAAACATTCTCATTTCCAGGGAATTTCTCAAATTCTTACCTATTTTCAAGGGAACTATATAATCTGTTTCTAGAAACCATTATAATTATAAAATCACTAATTATATTATGAAAATAATATCTTACAACCCTTCTATTTTTATACAATTATTTATCCAAAAGAACACTTCTTTTTAAAGTAAAATAGTATTTATCTCAAGAATTACTCTATGATTTTATAAGAGTATCTTCATATATTTCGACAGTATTTCTGAATATTATGTATTATTGGGATTAATATTTTATTCTATGATACCATATTTAATTTAATGGTTTATTTTTAGATATATTGTGGATGTTCTATCCAAAAACAATTCACCAATTTACTTCGAATGGTTATTGTTCATGCTTAATGTTTGGGGAAAGTTATCTTTAATTCATATGTTAGTTTCAATATGAATGTATATGTTATTTATGATTATAACCATTTATAGGAGGAATTAATTAGACTTATTATGTGATTTTTGGGACCTTTTATATCCTCTATATACATCATTAGGTCTAATGAGACAAACAACGACCTTGGTATAAGGCCTTGACAAAATTATTATTTATGGTCTTGGCGTGAGGCCTTGATGGTATAGTTATGATGTCTGGAATTATGTGTTACCTCATTATGAAAATAGTATTGTAATGTTCATGGGGTTATTAATCTAGTAGAATACTCATGATTATGCTTTATTATGGCATTATTTATTCAACTCTTATTCCTCCTATAATGTGTTCAAGTTCATTTTTGAAAGACATGTGTTTTTAGTTATTCACCATGACTAACATTTATGTTTATAATATCATCCCCTGTATTTATTACCCTTACTAATAATTTTATCTCACTCCTTTCTTATGTTTCATTTTCCTAGGCTGTGAATAAGTATTTTATGAATGAATTGCAGGTATAACCTAAGAGATATAGATGATTTTAAAGGAATTTCTATGATTTATTTTCTTTCGGGTTCTAATGTTAAACTTATTTATATATCTTTTTTCCAAAGATACTAAACCACTCAGTCATTCAGGATTCATATTCCTTGTTTATATTCCAATGTAATAAAATAAGGCACCGGCTCTGGGAAACTGGGGTCAGTTTCCTACAGTTGTTATAAGAGGATGTTTTGTAGAATGTTTTGAAACTATATTTAGAATGCTTAGATTAGGGAATAAAACCCTGAGATAGTCTTTGATGATAAAAATACTAACATCCATGAATTTTAAGCAAGTAATAGATAATGAGGATATTTCTAGAAAATATATCTCTGTATAGAAACTACAAGTGGACATAGCTCTAGCACAGATGTACCTATGACTAACAACTTTGACAATTAGATTTGGTATTGACCCGGGGTATCCCGATACATGACAACTGACCTTACTACACACATGGTTTTACACTCCTAGGGGATATTCTTGGGATATTTACATTTTCGTTACAAGCCATTATGAAGGATTTAAATTTAAAATTTTCCTTAAAGAACCCATGTTTATGAAATGAGATTAGCTATGTGTATAATTTCATATTATGATATGTATTTTTCTATGCTGAGATTATAAATTATGATTCATAACCTAATATAGTGTATGTCATTATATATAAATGGATCCTAGTATAAGAAATGGAAACTACATGAATGTGCATCTCCCATACTGATATTTCCCTCCGATTCATGATAGTGATGTTGTCTCAGGTTCTATGAATGGTGCCAAGGAACATATAACTATACAAGGATAGCTCAATCAGGTTAATAATAATAACCTTACCCATATAGAGTATCCAAATCCACAACATGGAGGATATATGCTAGACCTCTTTATGCAACAACAGTCTCTATAATATAATGGGTATACAAACCCATTTGTAGTGGAGTAGTGGATAAGTTCATTAGAGAAGATATTTCTCACTTCTGGATGTAACGAAAGAGAAAAAGTTTTCCTAGCAGTTTATCATCAATCGAGAGATGCAGATTAGTGATGGTCTTTAATTGAAAACACAAAAGGAGGAGTATGAAATGGAATGGATGGATTTTAAGGGAATATTTATAGAAAAATATCTCCCTCATGAACATCGAGTTGATATTGAAAGGCAGTTTCAGAATTTGAGGCAAAGAAAGGATGAAAATGTTGGAAATTATGAAGTTAACTTCACAAGGTTAGCATGAATTGACACATACTATATATATAATCCAAGGAGAAATATTTATTGATTATTTTTTGGTTTAAAACCATTTCTTTGAAGGTCTCTTGTCTCCCAAATTTTCTAATCATATGAAGATATTGTCTCATGTGTTATCACGATAAAAAAGGAATTCACTATGTCTTATGATTTTAAGGGAAACAAAGAGAATAAGAGGGATGCAGAATACTCTAGAAAGGGAAATAATGAAATGGGTAAGAATGGAAGAGTTGACCTTCCATCTTGTGATAATTGTTGGAAGAGACACCTTGGTACTTTCTTGAAAGGTATGGTTGTTTGTTAAAAGTGTAACGAAAAAGGATACATATCTATGGATTTTAAGGGGAACAAAGAAGATACAAATGTTCAAATCTAGAATTACAGGGAGAGGGTACATTACGAAAATTAATTTCTTAGGCATCAAGGAAACATTCCCCAAAAATGTCCAAGGGGGAAAGGCCAAGCCTATATGATCACAACTACTGACACTAAAGTCCATAATGATGTGGTGGAAGGTAATTTAATCATTTTCTAAAACCTGGCCAATTATTTATTTGATTCTGGATCTTCTCATTATTTTATATCTACCTAATTTACCAAAGAAATTAGACATGTCCAATTTTATTTAATAAAGGATTTGTCAGTCAAAACTCCTAAATGAAGTATCATTGCAACAACGATGTGTCGATCAGTCCTTGTAATGACACATAAACAATCTTTAGTTTCTAACCTTTTCATAATGAGCATGATTAAATTTGATATAATCCTTGGAATGAGTTATCTTTCACTTAATTATGTGAAAATCTATTACATGAATATGGAAGTTACAATTTTGGAAAACTGATGTTGAATCTCTTATCTTTATAGTAGAAACACCACCATATGATTCAGATATAGATCCACCTCCAGTAGATCTACTAAATTCAATTGTTTGGGAGGAATAAAATGCAATATATATTGGTGGGGATTGGAATGTTAAAATAGAGGACGTAGATATTGTGTAAGAATATGATGATGTGTTTCTATATGATTTACCTGGACATCCTCCAAAGTGGAAAGTTGAGCTATCTATTGATATAATTCCTGGTTTAAGGACAATTTCAAATACTCCTTTTAGATTAGATATTATGGAATTAGTAGAATAGAATAAACAAAAAAGAGGAGTTGATTGATAAAGGATTTATTTTCTATATTGTTACCTCCATCGGGAGCCCCTTTTCTTTTAGTTAAGAAGATAGATGGATCAATGAGGTTATGTATTGACTACAGGGAGATCATGGCTATAAAAATAAAGAACAAGTATCCCATACCTATCATTGATTATTTTTTTGATCAACTTAATAGATACCAATATTTTTCAAAGGCTGTCCTTGAGTCTGGATATCATTCATTGCGAGTAAGGAAGGAAGACATTCCGAATACAACATTCTGAACCTGGTATAGGCATTACGAGTTCAAAATAAAACCTTTTGGATGGACTAAAGCAGCCCATGTTTTTATAGATCTAATGAATAGGGTTTTCAAAGAATATCTTGATCAATTTTTGGCAGTATTTATTGATGATATCTTGGTAGACTCCAAAAGATACGTAGATCATGAAATTCACTTGAGAACTATTCTAGAAACTCTTAGAAGAAATGAATTATAAGATAAGTTTAATAAGTGTGAATTTTGGTTTCAATCTGTTTCCTTTCTTGGACAAATTATATATAAGGATGGAATATCTATTGATCCTATGAAGATAAAGGATATGAATGAATGGTATACTCCAATAAACATAACTAAGGTATGTATTTTTATTTGTTTTTTGTCACGACCCGCCTTCGGGGTCCGTGCCGTGACTACCCCAAGCCCGCCTTCCATAGGCCAGGGGCTGGCGACTAGCACCAAGGCGTAAATCCCAGTAAAAAGGGAAGGCATTGCCTTTGTAAAGTAAACAAACTCCACAGAGTAAACAAGCGGAAAGTAAACACTAAACAAAAGAAGAGTACAACTGAAAGTGCGGAAAAGTAAATGGGCCAGTATACAAACCCAAACTGAAAGTAAAGTACAACTCGAAAGGGAAAACAGCAACTGAAAAGTAAAAGCCGCTACTCCGAGCTGTCCACTGGAAATCCCACCTGAAGGGTGGGTACAGATAGCTCCTCTGCTCCACGGGTCCCGCCGTCTGCTCCGAGCACGTCCCGCCCAGTGGTCCACCTCCGGGTACCGTCCCGCTCTGCAAGCCTCAGCTAAGGTCAACGCTGTCCGTCGTCTGCAACCAACACAACGTAGTGCGGGCAAAGCCCATGCAGGGGTGAGTATAAGTTACTCAGTAGGGACCCCGAGACCCCTGAAGGTCTCTCAAATCCACAAAGGATAAACCACGAAGAAAAGTAACAATCATGAAGTAATAACCGACACTGCTTAGGTATATGCCCATACATATACCTAAGTCATCAATTCAAATACGCTCTATCCTACGAGCCCAAGTACAACTCAGTCCACACAGGAAAGTAAACGTATTCCACACAGGAAAGCAAAACGTAATCCACACAGGATTGCACAACACAATCCACACATGAAAGCAATAGGATTCAGCTCACACAAGTATACTTCTTCAAGGACGATAAAGATGATCACTGATCCATCTAAGTCGTCGGACCCACGAAGGATCGATAGGTAACTAACCCCCGCAAAGACCACACAAGATCGGGCCCACACAGGACCTGTAGGCGCTGGCTCACACAGAACCGCTGAGCGCGGATCCACACAGGATCGGACCCACACAGGATCGGGCCCACACAGGACCTGTAGCACTGATCCACGTAGGATCGCTGAGTGCTGAAGTCGTCGTTGTCGAATCCACACAGGATCTCTGTACTGTCGTCGTCGCAGTCACAGTAGCAGTCGTAGCAGTAGTAGTCACAGTAACAGTCGCAGCCAGCACTAGGTTTCCCGCACACAGCAAGCTCGTTCGGAGGGTCCGCTCCACGAGCCGAGAGGCTGATACATCAACTGTCAGAAAGACCAGAGTTGATGTATCCAAAAGTTCTGTATCGTCAACAGGAACTCAACGCAACAGACGGCGCGTCGATCGGACGCCCGGTCTGAGAGTTATTGGCATTTTCGTCTCCGGGGCCCGGTTGGTTTTTAAGGCAAAACCAACCCGACCGTACTCCACTTGCGTCCAAACCGCGGGCGGAGTATGCCAAAAGATCCGTCTCACTAAGAGGAACACAACACAGCTGACGGAACGTCAATCGGACGTCCGTAGCTCAAGATATGAGCGTTTCCGCTCCGAAGGCCCGGTTGGTTTCGTGAACGAACCAACCCGGCCGAACTCAAAGTAATCTGAAACCTTGAGTGTGATATACCAAAACGACCGTCTCGATCCAAGGATCGCGTTGCCGCAGACGGTTCGTCATTTGGAGGTCCGAGGCTCAAGATATGGCCAAAAGACCAAAAAAGATTCGAAACGGGGGGGTCCGGGTCCGGGCCGACCCCCCCCCCCCCCCCTTGGGGCGGCCCGGCCGGCCGGCGGTGCGGCGGCGTGGCGGCGCGGCGGCGCGGGGGGGCCGCGGCGGCGCGGGGGGCCGCGGCGGCTTGGCGCCGCGAGGTGGCTGCACGCGGGGGCTAAGCCCCCGCTTCCTGGGAAGGGCGGCGCGGCTATATGTCGCGCCCATTTTTTTAAACCCCCCCCCCCCACGTGGGGGGCCTGTTTGTGCGGAACCGGGGGGCCGGCTGCCCCCCTCCCTTCAAAGAACCGCCCCCTCATAAAGAGGGGGGTTTTTGTGTGTTGGCCGGGGGATTAATTCCCCCGGTTTAATGCCTTCCGGCTGGCCAGCTGGCCGACCGGTTTTCTCCAACGGGACCGGAAATTCCGGTCCCCCCTTCGGCTTCCGACGCCGGCGGCCCGGCCGCCGGTCTTCTCTTCCCACCGCGACCCGGAACCGGCCGCGGTCTCCTCGTCCAGCCGCGGCCCGGAACCGGCCGCGGTGTTCGTCGTCCAGCGCGGTGCGAAGGCACCGCGCCCCTTCGCTGTGCCTTGATTTCCATTCAACGCGGCGCGACGGCGTCGCGTTCTTGAAGATTCTTCCTCGGCGTGGCGCGACGGCGCCGCGTAAAAATAATTGCACGATTATCCGCGTGGTGCGACGGCACCACACCACTTTGCTTCCACCCGCAAGAATAAACAACAAGAACGATGGAGGGGGTTCGGCCGTGTTCATGCGGTCCGGCCCCCTCACGTTAAGCAATAACGCAACTTAAATTAATTCAAAGCCACACGTTAGACTTTCTAAAATTCATGATCAAAAATAGAATAACTAAACAATAATCAACAACCCCTACCTCGAGTATAAGGTTCGAAGATTGTCAACGTTCCGCGGAAGACGACGTCGCGGAGGTCGGGCGTCGCGGTAGCCGTTCGTCAAATCCGATGATGAAGGGATGCGTCCGAAGAGACACGTCGTTGGCGAAACTTCTTATGTCGACGAAGGGAATCCGAGGAGGAAGCGGCGTTCCCACTCGTTGACACGGAAGACGAAGAAGAGCGGAGCGGCGTTCTTCGTCGGGACTTGAGCGTTCTTCGTCAAGTTGAGCGTTCTTCGTGATCTTCGTCAGAGATGAAGAAGAAGAAGAAAAAGCTCTCCACCTCTCAAGAATACAAACAATTAACCAAAATAAAATAAGACAACATCTTATTTTATTAACACATAACACACTAGAATTTCAAATGTTTGAAATTCAAAAGGATTAACTCCCATAATTAAATAAGTAACTCAAGTCATTTAATGAGGTGTTAAGGGAGTTGAGAGAATATGAAAGGTTTAGGGGTTAGTGTGGGCCCCACCACACTTAATCCTCCCAAGGGAGGTTAAGTGGGTGTGGGTCCCACTTCCAACCCCCTTTGGTAGGTTTTATCAAGTTATAATAAAATTTGTTCTTCACAAATTTTATTTAACTCAAACTAAAAACTCCAAAACTAACTTTCAACCCGCAACAGACGCAACTTCCGAAAAGGTCTCTTTAAGCGAATATCGGTGCTGCGAGTTCATCGGTGCCCTCAGATTTCAATTCCGAGCACCAAATCAAAAGTTAGGAAAACCCGCTCATTCGTTCACTGAACGTACCCGAGCCAAACTTCAGAAATTAATTCCGGGCACTCCGGGCCTCGGAATCAGGTGCCGTCTGAAACCGCGCTCTTGTAAAATTCTAAAGAAAATTAAGAAAAAATTTCCCTTGAATTTTACGGGTCTTTACATTACTCCCACCTCAGGGCTTTACGTCCCCGTAAAGTTACATCAAAAACTAGGGAAACAAATGAGGGTACTGAGCACGCATCTGAGCCTCCCGCTCCCATGTGCTCTCCTGGAGATTCCCGTGCTGCCATCTGATGCGCACAAGAGGAATCGATCGCCCACGCAGGACCCGCTCCTGTCGATCCTCTATCTCCACCGGGACCTCCGTAAAAGTCGCCCCATCGTCAACGTCAAGCTCCCCATGATCAATGATGTGCGTCGGGTCGTGCACGTATCTCCTCAGCTGAGATACGTGGAAGACGTCGTGAACCCGGTGCAACTGAGGTGGTAGAGCCAGACGATAAGCCACCTCGCCAACCCTGCTGAGGACCTGGAAGGGCCCGATGAAGCACGGAGATAACTTGCCCCCTCGGCCAAATCTCCGAATACCACGTTGAGGTGAGACCCGCAAGAAGACGTGGTCGCCATCCTCGAACTCTAGTGGCCTCCGCCTCCTGTCAGCATAAGACTTCTGCCGGCTCTGAGCTGTCCTCATCTGCTCCTGGATGACCTGGACCTTCTCTGTCGTGGCCTGGACCATCTCCAGTCCCACCAGTACTGACTCTCCAGGGTCTGTCCAGCACAAAGGAGATCTACAAGGTCGGCCGTACAACGCCTCGTACGGTGCCATCCCGATGGTGGAGTGGTAGCTGTTATTGTACGCAAACTCCACCAAGGGTAGGTGGTCCTCCCAGCTACGACCAAAGTCGAGGACACATGCGCGGAGCATGTCCTCGAGTGTCTGAATGGTCCTCTCCATCTGACCATCCGTCTGAGGGTGAAAAGCGGTGCTAAGACGTAGCTGCGTCCCGAACGCCTCCTGTAACCCCTTCCAAAGCCGGGAAGTAAATCGGGCATCTCGATCGGAGACGATAGATGATGGCACGCCGTGGAGCCGCACAATCTACTGAACGTAGAGACGTCCCAAGCTCTCTACTGAGCCCTGCTCTCTGATGGGTAAGAAGTGTGCCGACTTGGTGAGTCGGTCAACAATCACCCAGATGGAGTCGTGACCTCTGGAAGTGCGTGGAAGTCCAGTCACGAAGTCCCTAGATATGCCGTCCCACTTCCACTCCGGAACCTCCAAGGGCTGTACCAAGCCTGCTGGTACCTGATGCTCTGCCTTCACCTGCTGGCAGGTGAGGCATCGAGAAACGAACTCTGCTACTGCCTTCTTCATGCCCGGCCACCAGTGCTGTCGTCTGAGGTCCTGGTACATCTTCGCCACTCCAGGATGTACCGCCAAAGGAGAAGTGTGAAACTCTCTCAGCACTTCCTCTCGCAAAGAAACTGGTACCATGGTAAGTCCTCTGAAAAGGATGACGTGCTCTGCTCCAAGGGAGAAACCATCAGGTGCCTGTCCCGAGGATATCTGTGCACGCCGTGTCTCACAGTCAGCTTCCTCACGCTGTGCCTCCTTGACCCACTGTAGTAGTGGAGAAGTGACTGTGAGAGACTGAAGAAAGGCTGCTCCATCTCTATCCACGAAGGATATCTGCAAAGAGGCTAGCTGCTTCGTCGCCTCCTCAAGTAGCTGAATGCCCGTCCTCCTGCTGAGGGCATCGGCTACTACGTTCCCCTTCCCCGGAGTATAGACTATCTCAAAGTCATATTCCTGGAGGAACTCGAGCCATCGTCGCTGTCTCAAGTTCAGGTCCTTCTGCGAGAAGATATACCTGAGACTCTGATGATCGGAAAAGACTATAAAGCGCTCGCCAATCAGATAGTGTCGCCATGTCTTCAGAGCGAAGACCACTGCTGCTAACTCCAGGTCATGGGTAGCGTAGTTCTGCTCATGCGGCCTCAACTGACGTGATCCATAGGCGATCACGGCCCGCTCCTGCATCAGAACACATCCGAGTCCGGTCCCTGATGCATCGCAGTAGACTACGTACCCTACTCCCTCTTCAGGCAACCTCAAGATAGGTGCACTAGTCAATCTCTGTCTCAGCTCCTAGAAGCTCTGCTGACATCTGTCTGACCACACGAAGGGTTTCCCCTTCTTCGTCAAAGCTGTGAGTGATGCCGCAACTCTAGAGAAGTCTGGCACGAATCTCCGATAGTATCCAGCTAGTCCCAAGAAACTCCGAACCTCAGTCACGCTCCTGGGTGGCTCCCATGCTAACACAGCCTCAATCTTCGCGGGAACCACTGCAACTCCCGCCTCAGAGATAACGTGACCCAAGAAGTGGACCTCACGTATCCAGAACTGGCACTTCGATAGATTACCATAAAGCTGGTTCTCTCGGAGTGTGTCTAGTACAACTCGCAAGTGATAGGCGTTCTCCTCCTCTGTTGTAGAGTAAATCAGAATGTCGTCGATAAAGACCACGACAAACCGATCGAGGTATGGCTGAAATATCCTGTTCATGAGAGCCATGAATACTGCTGGAGCATTGGTTACACCGAAAGGCATAACCAAGAACTCATAGTGGCCATACCGACATCTGAAGGCTGTCTTCTGCACATCCTCGTCTCTGACTCTGAGCTGATGATAGCATGACCTGAGGTCTATCTTCGAGAACCACCGTGCTCCCTTGAGCTGATCAAAGAGGTCATCAATCCTCGGTAGCGGATACTTGTTCCTCACTGTCACCTGGTTCAGGTGACGATAGTCAACACAAAGTCTCAAGCTCCCGTCCGCCTTCTTGGCGAACAAAATCGGGGAAGCCCAGGGTGAAACACTGGGTCGAATGAACCCCTTGCCCTGCAAGTCTTCCAACTGTACCCGTAGCTCTCGAAGCTCGGCGGGGGCCATCCGATATGCTGGAGTGGATATCGGGGCTGTCCCCGGGTACAAGTCAATATAAAAGTCTACCTCTCTGCGAGGAGGTAGCCCTGGAACATTGTCAGGAAAAACGTCCGCAAACTGATCCACCACTGCAGGAAAACCAGGACTCCGCACGTCAACTGCTCCAAGGATGAGGCTAGCCAACTGATGAGTGATGGGATGTCCTCTCCTCCGCGGAAGACCATCCTGTGCTGCTAAGGCTCCCTTCTCGCCGGTGAAGGTGAACCTGCTCCCGTCGGTGCGTACACATCGCACCTTGCGCCTAAAACAGTCAATCTGTGCATGGACCGTAGATAGCCAATCCATGCCCAAGATGACGTCGTAAGGCCTCGACGCTGCTACAAGAAGATCCCAGCCGAAGATCTCGCCTCCTAGAGTAAGCTCACACTGCCGGCACCAGTGCGTAATCGTCGTGTCTGCTCCCGTAGGAGTCTCTAGCCGTAAGGATCGAGCCAACAGCTCTGTCGGAATCTCCGAGCTCCGAACAAGGGAAGCGGATATGAAAGAGTGACTCGCTCCTGTGTCTATAAGAACTGCAGCAAGGGTGGAGTAGACACAGATAGTACCTCGAATCATCTCGGGTGCGCCGTGGTCGTAGGCCTCTGCTGCCTGGAGCTGTGCATGTCACTGCCCGCCAGCTCCCTGTGGTCGGGGTGGACCTCCTGGTGGTGGTGGTGGCAGAGCCTCAAAGCGTCTCCCACCACCGACTGCTCGTCCAGCTCCTCTGCCTCGTCCGCCTCCTCCCTGCGGACCGCCACGGTCGACCCTCTGCCTCTGCCTCGGTGGTCCCTCAACCGTCTGCTGCTCCTCGGCACGGCGGGTCGGGCAGTCACGAGCCATGTGGCCCTGCACGCCGCACGAGTAGCACTGTCTGCCTCTCGTAAGACTGGCTCCGCGCTGTGTGCCCCGCACTGCTGAGCCAGTGTCCTGAGGTCGTCTACCCGAAGGTCTGGTCTGTCTGGACCCCTGAGTCATCCGTCGACTGCCTGCTGCAGATGACTCTGCCACGTGTCGCCCTACGGTGGGTCTCTGTGCTGGTGTAGACTCAGCAAGGAAGCTCTCGATCAGAAGGGCCCACTCCAGTACTCCTGTCTGAGTCGGTATGCTGAGGGAAATTAGCGATGCCCTGATCTCGTGTCTCAAACCCTGCTCGATGGTCCGGGCCTGGAAGAATGGGTCCCGTACCATGTCGGTCGAGTAGCGCGAGAGATCGGTAAATCTCGTCGAGTACTGAGCGACCGTCATGCTGCCCTGCCGCAGCTGTAGAAGCTCCTGGATACGCACCGCACGAAGGGTGGCTGGGACGAACTCCGAGATGAAGAGGCTCTCAAAGTCCGTCCAAAGTAGGGATGCCTCATCGTGCACCTGGAGCATCAAGCTCCACCATCGTCCTGCTGCTGTGTGTAGTAGGCTCGCAGCGAGGATCACCATGAGGTCTGCTGGTGTCCTCACTAGCCTAAACACTCGAACCACTGCCTCCAGCCAGTCCTCTGCTGCCTGGGGATCCGTCTCCCCGCGAAACCTGGGCGGTCGCTGGCGCTGAAACTCATGCAGTGTGCTGAGGCGACGTGCATCGTCAGCGGCTGCTGCTGGAAGCATCGGGGGATCGGCGGGTAAAGCTACCGCCGGTGCCACTACTGGCAAAGTGCCCTGCACCGAGGCCTCGTCGCTCGGTGGGCTGTCGTCTCGCTCGACTCTCGGAACCCTAGCTGGCTGTCGTCGTGGGGCCATCCTGAAAAGGAAACAGGTGCGCCACGGTTAGAACAGTATACCTGGTGAGCTGATATAAGTAATCACAAAGAAAACTTTGAAACACACACGCAATCAATGTTTTCGTGCATTAAGTCGGAAATCAGAAGTCAGGGTCCTGGTGTACGGATACGTCGGCCGCCGCACCAACACTGGACTCCCTGGACTGATAACCACACTCAATACGCTAAACATTATTGCTTCACATAGAAAAGATCAGAGTTCGCGGTAGAACCGAACTCCTCTGATACCAATTTTTCACGACCCGCCTTCGGGGTCCATGCCGTGACTACCCCAAGCCCACCTTCCATAGGCCAGGGGCTGGCGACTAGCTCCAAGGCGTAAATCCCAGTAAAAAGGGAAGGCATTGCCTTTGTAAAGTAAAGAAACTCCACAGAGTAAACAAGCGGAAAGTAAACACTAAAAAAAAGCAGAGTACAACTGAAAGTGCGGAAAAGTAAATGAGCCAGTATACAAACCCAAACTGAAAGTAAAGTACAACTCGAAAGGGAAAACAGCAACTTAAAAGTAAAAGCCGCTACTCCGAGCTGTCCACTGGAAATCCCACCTGAAGGGTGGGTACAGATAGCTCCTCTGCTCCACGGGTCCCGCCGTCTGCTCCGAGCACGTCCCGCCCAGTGGTCCACCTCCGGGTACCGTCCCGCTCTGCAAGCCTCAGCTAAGGTCAACGCTGTCCGTCGTCTGCAACCAACACAACGTAGTGCGGGCAAAGCCCGTGCAGGGGTGAGTATAAGCTACTCAGTAGGGACCCCGAGACCCCTGAAGGTCTCTCAAATCCACAAAGGATAAACCACGAAGAAAAGTAACAATCATGAAGTAATAACCGACACTGCTTAGGTATATGCCCATACATATACCTAAGTCATCAATTCAAATACGCTCTATCCTCCGAGCCCAAGTACAACTCAGTCCACACAGGAAAGTAAACGTATTCCACACAGGAAAGCAAAACGTAATCCACACAGGATTGCACAACACAATCCACACAGGAAAGCAATAGGATTCAGCTCACACAGGTATACTTCTTCAAGGACGATAAAGATGATCACTGATCCATCTAAGTCGTCGGACCCACGAAGGATCGATAGGTAACTAATCCTCGCAAAGACCACACAGGATCGGGCCCACACAGGACCTGTAGGCGCTGGCTCACACAGAACCGCTGAGCGCGGATCCACACAGGATCGGACCCACACAGGATCGGGCCCACACAGGACCTGTAGCACTGATCCACGTAGGATCGCTGAGTGCTGAAGTCGTCGTTGTCGAATCCACAAAGGATCTCTGTACTGTCGTCGTCGCAGTCACAGTAGCAGTCGTAGCAGTAGTAGTCACAGTAACAGTCGCAGCCAGCACTAGGGTTCCCGCACACAGCAAGCTCGTTCGGAGGGTCCGCTCCACGAGCCGAGAGGCTGATACATCAACTGTCACAAAGACCAGAGTTGATGTATCCAAAAGTTCTGTATCGTCAACAGGAACTCAACGCAACAGACGGCGCGTCGATCGGACGCCCGGTCTGAGAGTTATTGGCATTTTCGTCTCCGGGGCCCGGTTGGTTTTTAAGGCAAAACCAACCCAACCGTACTCCACCTGCGTCCAAACCTCGGGCGGAGTATGCCAAAAGATCCATCTCACTAAGAGGAAGATAACACAGCTGACGGCACGTCAATCGGACGTCCGTAGCTCAAGATATGAGCGTTTCCGCTCCGAAGGCCCGGTTGGTTTCGTGAACGAACCAACCCGGCCGAACTCAAAGTAATCCGAAACCTTGAGTGCGATATACCGAAACGACCGTCTCGATCCAAGGATCGCGTTGCCGCAGACGGTTCGTTATTCGGAGGTCCGAGGCTCAAGATATGGCCAAAAGACCAAAAAATATTCGAAACGGGGGGGTCCGGGTCCAGGCCGACCCGGCCCGACCCCCCTTGGGGCGGCCCGGCCGGCCGGCAGGCCGACGGCGGCGCGGGGGGGCCGCGGCTGCGCGGGGGGCCGCGGCGGCTTGGCGCCGCGAGGTGGCTGCACGCGGGGGCTAAGCCCCCGCTTCCTGGGAAGGGCGGCGCGACTATATGCCGCGCCCACTTTTTAAAAAAACGCCCCCCCCCCCCACGTGGGGGGCCTGTTTGTGCGGAACCGGTGGGCCGGCTGCCCCCCTCCCTTCAAAGAACCGCCCCCCTCATAAAGAGGGGGGGTTTTGTGTGTTGGCCGGGGGATTAATTCCCCCGGTTTAATGCCTTCCGGCCGGCCAGCTGGCCGGCCGGTTTTCTCCAACGGGACCGGAAATTCCGGTCCCCCCTTTGGCTTCCGACGCCGGCGGCCCGGCCGCCGGTCTTCTCTTCCCTCCGCGGCCCGGAACCGGCCGCGGTCTCCTCGTCCCGCCGCGGCCCGGAACCGGCTGCGGTGTTCGTCGTCCGGCGCGGTGCGACGACACCACGCCCCTTCGCCGTGCCTTGATTTCCTTTCAACGCGGCGCGACGGCGTCGCGTTCTTGAAGATTCTTCCACGGCGTGGCGCGACGGCGCCGCGTAAAAATAATTGCACGATTATCCGCGTGGTGCGACGGCACCACGCCACTTTGCTTCCACCCGCAAGAATAAACAACAAGAACGATGGAGGGGGTTCGGCCGTGTTCATGCGGTCCGGCCCCCTCACGTTAAGCAATAACGCAACTTAAATTAATTCAAAGCCACACGTTAGACTTGCTAAAATTCATGATCAAAAATAGAATAACTAAACAATAATCAACAACCCCTACCTCGGGTATAAGGTTCGAAGATTGTCAACGTTCCGCGGAAGACGACGTCGCGGAGGTCGGGCGTCGCGGTAGCCGTTCGTCAAATCCGATGACGAAGGGATGCGTCCGAAGAGACACGTCGTTGGCAAAACTTGTTATGTCGACGAAGGGAATCCGAGGAGGAAGCGGTGTTCCCACTCGTTGACACGGAAGACGAAGAAGTGCGGAGCGGCGTTCTTCGTCGGGACTTGAGCGTTCTTCGTCAAGTTGAGCGTTCTTCGTGATCTTCGTCAGAGATGAAGAAGAAGAAGAAAAAGCTCTCCACCTCTCAAGAAGACAAACAATTAACCAAAATAAAATAAGACAACATCTTATTTTATTAACACATAACACACTAGAATTTCAAATGTTTGAAATTCAAAAGGATTAACTCCCATAATTAAATAAGTAACTCAAGTCATTTAATGAGGCGTTAAGGGAGTTGAGAGAATATGAAAGGTTTAGGGGTTCGTGTGGGCCCCACCACACTTAATCCTCCCAAAGGAGGTTAAGTGGGTGTGGGTCCCACTTCCAACCCCCTTTGGTAGGTTTTATGAAGTTATAATAAAATTTGTTCTTCACAAATTTTATTTAACTCAAACTAAAAACTCCAAAACTAACTTTCAACCCGCAACAAACGCAACTTCCGAAAAGGTCTCTTTAAGCGAATATCGGTGCTGCGAGTTCATCGGTGCCCTCGGATTTCAATTCCGAGCACCGAATCAAAAGTTAGGAAAACCCGCTCGTTCTTTCACTGAACGTACCCGAGCCAAACTTCAGAAATTAATTCCGGGCACTCCGGGCCTCGGAATCAGGTGCCGTCTGAAACCGCGCTCTTGTAAAATTCTAAAGAAAATTAAGAAAAACTTTCCCTTGAATTTTACAGGTCTTTACATTTTTAAGGTTATTATCAGAGTTTCGTTTATAAATTCACTCGTTTAGCCAACCCAATGACCTAGATTACACGTAAAGGGGATATGTTCTTATGGAAAAAAGCATGTGAGAAATGTTATGAGGAATTAAGGAGGAGATTAGTGAATGATCTGATGCTGACTCTATCATCTGGTAATGAAGGATTTATGATCTATATTGATGCATCAAAGAAAGGACTTTGTTTTGTCCTTATGCATATTGATAGAGTTTTCTCCTATGCATCAAGGTAGCTAAAAATTCATGAAGAAAACTGTCATACTCATGATAATGAGATATCAGCTGTAATTATTATCTGAAGATATGGAGACATTATCTCTATGGAGAAAAATGTGAGATATATACTGATTATTGGAGTTTGAAATATATCTTATCACAAAAAGAACTCAACATGTGTAACACCCCGACCCCACTAGGTTGGAGATGGTGCATTACTTGTGATATTTCCATGGTTAGAAGGAATGAAAATCCATAAGGAACAATCAGTTTATTAGTCTTGAAGAAACTAGATACATAGATTTAACATAAATTACATTGGATGAGGTAACAAGATACAATCCATAATGAAAAACAAAAATAGCATCCACTAGCACTCAATAAATGACCTCCTATTCATAACCTGTTGAAGGTAAACAATGAAAGCTGGGAGCTCAAATTCCTAGAAAGGGTTACAAATAGCGGAAGCATGAGTACAATAATAAGTGAATCATAATCATTTTTACATAATGAAAATGGCATAGTGAATAAATGAACAACTAATGCCATTAATAAAATGAGAATGAAACTGCATCCATAGATTTTTTCATAGTGAAAACCTCATGGATAATAATAATAACTGACAATGAAAAAAGAGAATTCTTATTAATTGGATGTCATGTATCTGGCACATGAAACCATAATATCGTAAATACGGTTTACTGTTGTGGGTAGAAACCCGTCTGATTTTTTAGAAACAAACTCGAAGGGTCTGTCGTCAAACTGTATTGTCTCATGAGACATACCGATGCATCGAGGGGCTGTAGTGATCCCCACCCACCTCTACATCCAAATAATTATTTATAAAATTATTCAATATAAGAGAAATATGCCTTTTCAATATCTGTATAGAGCATAGAATATAGATTCATCAATAACATCCCAAATACAAACCGTATGTGAAATGGTATACGGTTTAGACAATAAACATATCCATGACATGAGATTATGGATATTTAATAGAAATATAATTTCAAATGGAAAGTGATCTCAAATGGGAAATAGGTACAACATATAAGGATTATTAGGTCCACAATACAAATTTAGTCACAACAAAGGGGATATTCTTGAACAAAAGTGAGAGAGAGGATCCCTTACCTTATGCTTGATGGTGTTCAGGTCTTGTTTTTAAAGACCTAAATAAAAAAATTAGGATTATTAATGCCTAAGTCCAGAACCTCTTTTATATTTAATTGATATGTTATAACCTTATTTAGTTCATTAATGGTCTTTTTGATGGATTTAAGAGATTCAATTTTATTGTTTTGGAATCATTTTCTTACTTGGTTTCATGCTTTGTTTACTTGTATTCATGAATGGAAGTTGGTTTGAAATATTGTTAAAGATCCAGGATTGTTAATATACATTATTAGTGAAATTAAAGAGACATAAATTATCTTATAATGATTTTGGTTATATTCCATGATGATTACTCATTCGATGAGTTAAAGATAAACGCTTGAATTTGGCTTGCCAGTTTTGAGCTAAATAAACTTGTTTTGTATTTTTATTCCATATTATGAATGCTTAAATATTCCAGAACATTAATAAAGATAAAATAAATATATTATTATCTGGTTCAACCATATATTTGGTTTCATGACCAGTCTTGAAATAATTAATGGAAATTTAAATTACAACGTCCAGGATGTCAGTAATTCGACACATCACGGACAATGTTTTTTTTCCTTAAATGAGTGGGGGAGGAGAATAATAATGTTGAAGAATTTTCCATAAAAATTATAACATCTAGAATATACATGATTATGGATCATACATGCATCTTGGTTATTATTATGTGAGGAAAGATGAAAAAAATAAAGGAATCTTAAAATGAATGAAAACTTGATAAATTTCTGACGAAAATTCAGCAGCCTAACGTCTTCTCTTAAAATTTCATAAAAATAGTTTGATGAGAGGAATGGAATATCTCATCATTCATAAATAATATGGACAGTAAGGGGGATATTTAATGAAATATCCCTACAAAATACAAACATAATGGAAGAGAATAACATAAAATGAAAGAAAGGAATGAAAATAAAAGAGGTTGTTTACCTTTTGATCTCTTCTCCTTGAGATGATTCTTAAGGGCTTTGGTTTTGGTATTTTGGTGATACCAGCAGCTCTAGGATGTGGGGAAGGGACTTGGGAGGATTATTGGGCAGATATTTTAAGAGCTTCAAGTCTTAGATGAATGAAGAGAAGAGGTGGGGGGGTTATAGTGGAGAGGGCTAAATTTTGAATATTTAATTTCATTATTTTATTATTTCCATCAAGACAACCAATAGTATTGTTTCATGTGACCCAAAATAGTAATAATGGCATGTGAGTTCTAACCAAGTGGCCTTGAATCACTTATGATTTCATAATAGTTTATTTTACTGATAAATTGAATATATGGTATTTTACCGTGTTTCACTATTCATCAAAAATTCATGAATTTTAGAAAAATCCCCAAAATTCACCCCTTATATTTTTTGACATGTTAAATTCAAAAGTGAAAACCATTTTTCAAAAATAATTTTCTAAATATTATTAATTTATTTTTTATATAAGTTTATAGTTAATTTGAAAAATAACAATCTTGAAGTGCAGTTAGTTTTATGCGACATTGAAAAATTTATTAAGATCTCATTATCATATTTCCTTAAGAAAATGAAATAATATTATTTTTTACAATTCATATGGTTCATATTACTATTCATATTACTATTCATAAGGGGATGTTACTATTCACCAAAAACATAGTTTGTTATATCAGACTCCAAATGACTTACTGATCACAACTCTAGATGACCATTTTTCAAAATTCAAAACATAGAAGTGGAAAATTTATATTTAATGGCTAGGTTTTGACTATATCCTAAATATCCTAGTGTTGTTTCAAAGGAATACAGTGATGAATATAATGTATTTTAAGACAAAAATACCATAAAATGTTTTGGGCACTACATTATTCCCTCTGGAAATTTCATCCTCGAAATTTTATGAATAAATCCCACTAAAAAGATGTGGGTGGTTCGTCTTCATGAAATCCTCTGGTTCCCATGTTTCTTCCTCCATATTCTGATTTCTCCAAAGAACCTTTACTAGATGAGTTATTCTATTTCTGAATACCTGCTCCCTTGTGTCAAGAATCCTGATAGGCTATTCATAGTATGATAAATCAGGTTCCAGTTCTATTTCTTCATATGTTAGTACATGTGTTGGGTCTGACATGTACTTCTTTAACAACGATACATGGAACACATCATGAACTCTGGAGAGATTTGGCACCATTGCTAAATGGTAAGCTACAACTCCGATTCATCCCAAAATTTCAAATGGTCCTATGTTCCTGGGGCTCATTTTCCCTTTCTTACCAAACCTTAAGACGCCCTTCCATGTAGATACTTTCATAAATACATTATCTCCCACTTGAAATTCCAAGTCCATTCTTCGGTTATCAGCATAACTCTTCTGCCTACATTGGGCTGCTTTAATATGGGCTTGTATTTTCTTCACCTTTTTCGTGGTATCCTCAATATGTTCTGGGCCTATAAGTTTCCTCTCACCAACTTCAACCCAACAAGTTGGAGTTCGACATCTCTCTCCATATAATGCTTCATATGGAGACATTTGAATACTAGATTAGAAACTATTGTTGTATGAAAATTCCACCAAAGGCAAGTATTGGTCCCACATACCTTGGAAGTCAAGAGAACATTACCACATCATATCTTCTAGAGTTTGAATAGTCCTTTCAGATTGTCCGTCGGTTTGGGGGTGATATGCGGTACTCATATGAAGCTCAGTATTCAAAGCCTTCTGAGACTTTTCCAGAATTTTGACGTAAACCGGGGATCTCGATCAGAGACAATCGATATAGGTGCACCATGAAGTCTCAAAACTTCATTAATATAATGTCTTTTCAGGTGATTAAGTGGTAAATCATCTCTTATTGGAAGGAAATGTTCTGTTTTAGTGAGACGATAAAAAATTACCCATATTGCATCATTCCTTCTTGGTGTCCTCGATATTCCAATGAAAAACTCCATCGTAATTTAATACCACTTCCACATATGAATAGGTTGAGGTTGCAGAACTCCTTTGGAATGTTGTCTTTCCACCTTCACTTGTTGACAAACTAGACACCTTGACACATAGTCAACAATTTCTCACTTCATATTATCCCACCAAAAATATTCTTTCTGATCTATATACATCTTGTTGCTACCCGGTTGTATAGAAAAATTTGATCTATGAGCATCATCTAATAGTTCCCTTTTTAGCTCAGGTACTGATGGAACACAAAACCTCTTCCCAAACATTATAACTACTTCTTCATACATGATGTTAGCCAGTCTCCCATCCTTAACTGAATTAATTTTATTTTGCAGATTCTCATCATCAGATTGAGAAATTTTTATCTTTTCTAGTAAAGATGATTTAGAAATAATTTGAAAGAGGAGTGACGTTTCCCCTTCCTTGACAATTCCCATATCCATATTCAGTAGATCCATGCATATATGATCTCTTTCAATCCTCATTTGAGTCAGAAGGCCATGATCTTTCCTGCTTAATGGATCTGCCACCTAATTCGCCTTTCCATGGTGGTAGTGTATTGAACAATCATAATCATTTAGTAAATCAAGACATCTTATTTTCCTCAGGATGAGTTCTTTTTGTGTGAAAATGTACTTCAAACTCTTGTGGTCCATATAGATCTCACAACTCTCTCCGAAGAGATAATTCCTCCATATTTTCAGAGCAAAGATTATGGCTGCTAACTCAAGATCATGAGTTGGATAATTTTTCTCATGATTCTTCAACTGTCTGGATGCATATGCAATAACTTTATCATTTTGCATAAGGACGCAACCCAGCCCATTCGTTTATGCATCGATGTATACCACAAATCTATCACTTCCATATGGAAGAGTAAAAATCGGAGCATTGACTGATCTTCTTTTCAATTCTTCGAAGCATTATGTACACTCTTTTTTCCACACAAACATAACTCCTTTACGTGTGAGCTTGGTTAGAGGGTTAGCCAGTCAGGAAAAATTATGAACGAAACATCGATAATAACCAACTAAGCCAATAAAACTATGTACCTCAGTTATGTTTGTTGGTGTGGGGTATTCTTGGATTGCCTTTTTCTTTGGAGGATCATCTAGGATTCCATCCTTAGATACAATATGTCCTAGAAAAGAAATTAACTGAAGCCATAATTTTCACATGCTAAAATTCCCATAGAATTGATTTCTTATAAGAGTTTCCAGAATAATCCGCAAGTGATTCTCATGGTCTTCATATCTTTTTGAGTGTACCAGGATATCATCGATGAACACCACAAAAAAGTTATCAAGATATTACTTGAAAACTCTATTAATTAAATCCATGAAAAAAGAGGGTGAATTAGTATGTCCAAATGGCATCACCGTAAACTCGTAATACCCATACCTGGTTCGAAATGTTGTCTTAGGAATATCTTCCTTCCTCACATGTAGCTGATGATATCTGGACCGAAGGTCAATCTTCGAAAAGTATTGGGCTCCATGGAGTTGATCAAATAAATCGTCAATCCGAGGAATAAGATACTTATTCTTTATTGTAATAGCATTGATTTCCCTATAATCAATGCATAGCCTCATGGATCCATCTTTATTCATGACAAACAGGATCAGGGCTCCCCATGGAGATATTCTAGGTTGAATAAATCCTTTTTCACTAAAATCCTCTAGTTGTTTCTTTATCTCTACCAATTATACAGTGGCTATTCTATAGGGAGTCTTTGATATTGGTCTTGCATCAGGAGTTAAATCAATAGAGAAATCAACTTCCTTCACTGGAGGATGTCCCGGTAAATCCTCTGGAAATACATCAATGTACTCATGAACTATGTGTACATCTTCAATTTGAAGATTTCTTTCCATGCCCATAGATGTTGGTTTATCTTCCTCACCAAATATCGCATTTAGTAGAGCTACTAGGGGAGGTTCTCGATAAGAATCTGGTGGTGATGTTTCTGCCCTAAAGACAAGGGATTCTACACCATTTTCAAAAAATTTAACTTCCTTCTTCTTACAATAAATATTTACATAAAAATTTGATAGCCAATCCGTACTGAGAATTATATAAAATTCAGTCATTGGTATGATAACAAGGTTAGAAACTAAATCACGTTTTGGTGACTGGAGGGGAGCGAGTCGACATGCCTTTGTTGCAATGATTAATCCCCCAGGATTATTGACTGAATACTCCTTTATTAAATCAAATTGAACATATCTAATTTTCTTGGAAAACATAGAAGATATAAATTAATGCGATGATCCAGAATCAAATAAGGTGTTGGCTAATTTTAATGAAACAATTAAAGTACCTTCCACCACATCATTAGGGACTTCGACCTCTGCAGTTATAATTGCATAAGCTCTCCCTTGATCTCTTGGACTTTTCTGAGTCAAGTTTCCTGGGCATTTAGGACACTCATTTGCATAGTTCCCAATCTCTAGGCAATTGTAGCATTGAACAACATTGAATTATTTCTTCCCCTTGCATTCATCGGATCGATGACCCATTTCTCTGCAGTTATTGCAGACTCTCATTCCTTTCAAGCATTTCCCGAGATGACTATTTCCATAGTTCTCACATAATGGGAAAATATTCATTCCCTTGATCTTCTTTGGTGCTTCTCCTTTTCCTTTGTTATCCGAGTACCGCTTCTTATCTTGGTTTCATTTGAAAAGACTTGATCTACCAAATTCCCTCTCTGTTTTTATGGAACTTGATACAATTCCATCATATGATGAAAATGTTTTAGAATCCATTTCCCTCCAAATAATTGGATTAATACCTTTAAAGAAATTATCAATCTTTTCTACCGAGTCACGTACGTAATCTACGGCATACCTGGCCAGCCTTGTAAAAGTAGCCTCATACCTTGCAACACTATCATCTTCCCTTTGTTTCAAGCTAAGGAATTTCTGCTTCATTTCAGTTCGTTTCCCACGAGGGAAATATTTCTCGAAAAATATTTCTTTAAAAGTATTGCACTCTATATCTTCTATTTCTTCTTCCTCCATGGTGTTCTGAATCAGGGACCACCATTGGTCAGCGTCACCCTTGAGACAATATACTGCCAACACCACCTTCTCATTTTTATTGAATTTTAATGCCATGAATATCTTTTCAAGTGACTTGATACACTGATCAGCTACCACTGGATTAGTAGTCCCACTGAAAGATGGGGGCTTCTGCCGCATGAAACGATCCAACACAGGTGTAGAATGGTTATTTGTTACAACTGGAGTAAGCTCTCCCAATATGGTCATGATATGATCTGCTCCAACGTTGACTGTGTTGACTTTCTCAGTGGGGATATCCCTACCTTGCCCATGAGTTTTTATTCCCCTTCTTCGATTAGATTCCATTTCTAAATAATGGGGTAAAATAGATTAGTTTATGAATCTCAAATAGATAAGCACTCAACATAGATTGAAATTCTATACATAAACATGGTTCCTCTAAAGAAAAATTTACATTAACTCCTTCATAATTGCTTATAAAGAAATCATTAATTATCCTAAGCATATCCCCCAGGAGTGTCATAACCAAGAGTGCATCAAGGACCATTTTTGTGCACTAGTTTCCGTTTGAGTCTAGCTCAAAGTGTTGTTTTCGGATTTTACCCCTAGATACATCTGTTCCAGATCCACCTCTACCTGCTCATATCCAAAGAGGGACGTATTGCTTAAAATATCCACATAATCTATTCCTTACCAAAATACCAGGATATTCATGTACATTTATCCTCAAATACAACCTTAGGGCTTTGTTCCCTACTATAAATTTCCTAATCTTCCATGTTTGCTTCTAAACTTCCTCTGATACCAACTGTAACACCCAAACCCCTCTAGGATGGAGCCAATGCATTACTTATGATATTGGAATAGTTAGAAGGAATGAAAACCACGAAGGAATGATCAGTTTAGTATTCTTGAAGGAAATAGATAAATTTATTTAACATAAATTACATTTGATAAGGATACAAGATACAATCCATAATGAAAAACAAAAACTGCATCCACTAGCACTCAATAAATGACCTCCTCTTCATAACCTGTTGAAGGTAAACAATGAAAGGGGTGAGCTCAAATGATCAGTAAGGATTACAAATAGCTGAAGAATGAGTACAATAATAGGTGAATCATAATCAATCTAACATAATCAAAAAGTCATAGTGAATAAATGACCAATTAATGCCATTAATAAACTGAGAATGAAATTGCATCCATAGATTTTGTCATTGTGAAAAACTCATGGATAATAATAATATCTGAAAATGAATAAAGATAATCCTTATTAATTGGACATCATGTATCTGGCACATGAAACCATAATACCGTAAAAACAGTTTACTACTATGGGTAGAAACCCGTCTGATATTTTGGAAACAAACTTGAAGGGTCTGTCGCCAAACTGTTCTGTCTCATGAGGCCTACAGATGCATCGAGGGGCTGTAGTGGAACCCACACCTGTAACACCCTGAACCCTCTAGGATGGAGCCGGTGCATTACTTGTGATATTGGCATGGTTAGAAGGAATGAAAATCCCGAAGGAATGATCATCTTAGTAGTCTTGAAAAAACTAGATACATTGATTAAACATAAATTACATTAGATAAGGTTTCAAGATACAATCCATAATGAAAAAAAACTACATCCACTAGCACTCAATAAATGACCTCCTCTTCATAACCTATTGAAGGTAAACATTGAAAGGGGTGAGCTCAAACGCTCAGTAAAGGATACAAATAGCGGAATCATTAGTTCAATAATAAGTGAATCATAATCAATCTGACATAATCAAAATGGCATAGTGAATAAATGAACAACTAATGCCATTAATAAACTGAGAATGAAACTACGTCCATAGATTTTGTCATAGTGAAAACCTCATGGATAATAATAATAACTAATAATGAGTAAAGAGAATTCTTATTAATTGGACATCATGTATCTGGAACATGAAACCATAATATAGTAAAAACTATTTAAGGTTGTGGGTAGAAAGCCCTCTGATTTTTTAGAAACAAACTCGAAGGGTCTATCGCCAAACGTTTTTGTCTCATGAGACCTACTGATGCGTCGAGGGGATTTAGTGGGCCCCACACACCTCTAAATCCAAAGAATTATTTATAAAATGATTCAATACAAGAGAAATATGCCTTTTCAACATCCGTATAGAGTATAGAATATAGATTCATCAATAACATCCCAAATATAAACCGTATATGAAATGGTATATAGTTTATACAATAAACATATCCATGACATGATATTATGGATATTTAATAGAAATATAATTTCAAATGGAAAGTGGTCTCAAATGGCCAGTAGGTACACCACATGAGGACATTAGGTGCACAATACAAAGTTAGTCACAACAAAGGGGATAATCATGAACAAAAGTGAGAGAGAGGATCCCTTACCCTATGCCTGAAGGTGTTCTTGTCTTGTTTTTAAAGACCTGAATATAAAAATTAGGATTATTAATTCATAATTCAAGAACATATTTTATATTTAGTTGATATGGTATAACCTTATTTAGGTTATTAATGGTATTTTTTATGGATTTAAGAGATTCAATTTTATTGTTTTGGAAGCATTTTCTTACTTGGTTTCATGCTTTATTTACTTGTATTCATGAATGGAAGTTGGTTTGAAATATGGATAAACATCTAGAATTGTTAATATAAATTATTTGTGAAATTAAAGATAAATAAATTATCTTATAATTATTATGGTTATATTCCATGATGATGACTCATTCGACGAGTTTGAGATAAATGCTTGAATTTTCCTTGGCAGTTTTGTGCTAAATAAACTTGTTTTGTATTTTTATTCCATTTTATGAATGTTTAAAGATTACAGAACATTAATAAAGTTAAAATATATATATAATGATCTAGTGTAACCATATATTTGGTTTCATTACCAGAATTTAAATAATTAATGGAAATTGAAATTACAACATCCACGATGTCGGTAATTAGAAACATCACGGACAATGTTTTTTTATTCCTTAAATAAGTGGGAGAAGAGATTAATAATGATGAAGAATTTTCCATAAACATTATAAAATATAGAAAAGAAAATATTCTAGATCCTACATTCCTCTTGGTTAAGATGAGGTGAGGAAAGAAGAAGAAAAGAGAGGAATCTTAAAATGAATGAAAACTTGATCAATTTCCCACGAAAATTCAGCAGCCTAACAGCGTCTCTTAAAATTTCATAAAAATAGTTTGATGATAGGAAAGGAATATCTCATAATTAATAAATAATATGGAGAGTAAGGGGTAATATTTAATGAAATATCCCAACACAAGCCAAGGGGAATGGAAGAGAATAACATAAAATGAATGAAAAGAAAGAAAATAAAAGAGGTTGTTTACCTCTTGATCTCTTCTCCTTGAGATCCTTCTTAAGGGATTTGGTTTTGGTCTTTTGGTGAGACCAGAAGCTCTGGGATGTGGGGAAGAGACTTGGGAGGATTATTGTTCAGAACATTGTGGAGCATCAAGTCTTAGAGGAGTGAAGAGAGGAGGTGGGGGGGGGGTTATAGTGGAGGAGAGGGGTAAATTTTGAATATTTAATTTCATTATTTTATTATTTCCATCAAGACAACCAATATTATTGTTTCATGTGACCCCTAATAGTAATAATCTCATGTGAGTTCAGACAAAGTGGCCTTTCATCACTTATGATGTCATAAATAGTGTATTTTACTGATTAATTGAATATACGGTATTTTACCGTATTTCACTATTCATCAAAAATTCAAGAATTTCAGAAAATTCCAAAAAATTCACCCCTACCATTTTTCGATGTGTATAATTAAAAAGTGAAATCCATTTTTGAAAAATAATTTTATAAATATTATTAATTTAATTTTTAAATAAGGTCAGAGTGAATTTGAAGGATACCAATCTTGAAGTGCAGTTAGTTTTATGTTACATTGAAAAATTAATTAAGATCTCATTATCTTGTTTCCTTAAGAAAATGAAATAATATTATTATTTACTATTCATAAGGGTCATATTACTATTCATAAGGGTATGTTACTATTCACCAAAAACCAGGTTTGTTCTATCAGACTCCAAATGACTTACTGATCACAACTCTAGATGACCATTTTTCGAAATTCAAAACATAGAAGTGGAAAATTTACATTTAATGGCTAGGTTTTGACTATCTCCTAAATATCCTAGTGTTGCTTCAAAGGAACACAGTAATGAATAGAACGAATTTAAGAGAAAAATACCATAAAATGTTTGGGGTGCTATAACATGAGGAAATTGAGATGGCTCTAACTACTCAAGGAATATTATTGTTCCATACACTACCACCCAGGAAAGGTGAATAATGTAGTTTATGCGTCGAGTATGAAGGATTATGGAGTTATCATGAAAATGGGGATTGACAAGGATCCTTTGTATATTGATATAGTGATGATGGATATGGGAATTATCAAAGAAGGTGAAACATCCCTAGTTATTTAAATGAATGCCCAACCATATTAATTATAAAGAATGAAAAATTCATATTCTAATGATGAGAATATTTAAAAGAATATTAAAGATATGAATGATGGGATAGTGGATTACTTAGTGTGTGAAGATAGAACTCTGAAATTTGGGAAGAGGCATTATGTTACGACTATACCCAAGATAAAAAGGGGGTTATTAAATGATTTCCATAGCTCGAATTTCTCTATACACCATGGTAGTACAAAAATGTATAGAGATTTGAAGGAACATTGCTAGTGGGACAAAATAAAGTGGGAAATTGTGGATTATGCATCAAGATGTATTGTCTGTCAACATGTAAAGGATGAATGAAAACATCAAAGCGGAGTCATGAAACCTATACTTATTCTTACATTGAAATGGTATGTTATCCCCGTTTATTTTGGAACTATATTACCCAAAACTCCAAGAAAGAATGATGGGATATGGGTAATTGTTGATCGACTTAAGAAATCTGAACATTTACTCAATATAAGGGAGGATTTTCCACTAGAATGCCTAGAAAGACTTTATATCAATTAAGTTTTGAGACTTCATAGAGAACCTCTCTCAATTTTTTCTGATCGTCAGCCATGATTTACACCAAAATTCTGGACAAGCCTTTAGAAATCTTTGGATACTGAACTATGTTTGAGTACTTCATAGCACCCAAAAATTGATGGGGAATTAGAAAGTATTTCCTAAACCTTAGAGGGAATGTTGAGATCATGTTCACCTTACTTTCAAGGTATGTGGGATCAATATTTACCTTTAGTGTATTTTTCCTACAATAATAGTTTTCATTAAAATATTCAAATGGAACCTTATGAAGCATTGTTGAGAAAGGGATGTCGTACAACAACTTGATGGTATGAATTTGGAGAAAGGAAGCTAGTGGACTCAAAGCTTTTAGAGGAAACTACCGAAAATGTAAAGACTATTCAACCCCATATCGAAGAAGCTAAAATAAGGGAAAAAAGCTATGCCAATAATCAAATGAAGGACCTAGAATTTCAAGTGGGAGATCACGTTTTATTGAAATTATCTCCATGGAATGGCATAATAAGATTTGGGAAGAACCAAAAAATGAGCCCTAAGTGCATCAAAACTTTTGAAATCCAAGAAAGAATTGGATCTATTTCATATCTATTAGCAATGTCACCTAGCCTGTATAATGTACACAATGTGTTCCATGATTCATTGTTGAGTAAGTACATGATAGTCCCAACACATGTCCTCACTTCTAAAGGAATTGAATTGGAACCTATCCTATCATATTGTGAAGAGCCTATCTAGATTCTGGACAGTAAAGAACTATGTTTAGGGATCATACAACTAGATTTGTAAAGATACATTGGAAAAATCATATAATCGAAGAGTCAACATGGGATACTGAGGAGCTTATAATGAATACCTAACCAAAATTTTTGATGAGGTAACATTCTGTGAATTTTGAGGATGATATTTTGGTAAGGAGGGGAGAATGTAACACCCAAATATTTTTCATATAAATTTTATATTTAATGAATTAAACACTATGTCTCTACAAAGCACCACTTTTTTATAACCTCATCAGTAAGCATAATTTCACCACCTCTGAGATTTGAATTTCGAAAAATAGAAATACACAGTTGCATTCGGTAAGTCATTTAGAGTCAGATAAGACATAATTATTTTTTTGTGAATAGTAACATACCCTAATGAATAGTAATATGAATAGTATTATGACCCTTATGAGTAGTAAATCATATAAATATTTTATTTCCTTAAGGTTATAAGATAATGATATCTTGATTAATTTTTTAATGTGATATAAAACAAATTAATGTTTCAAAATTGTTATTTTTCAAATAAATTATGATTTTATTTGAAAATTAAATTAATCATATATAGATTTGTTTTCAAAAAATGGATTTTATTTTCAAACTCTACATCTCAAAAAATGTTTTATGTTAATTTTTGAGATTTTTCTGAAATACTCGAATTTTTGATGAATAGTAAAATACATTAATTTACCGTATATAAACATTATCAGTTAAATTACCTATTCTTTGGATCATGGATGATGTAATCACACTTGGTTCGAACTAACATGAACTTATTATTATTATTAGTAACATGAATCCACACTATTCATTGTCTTGAGTGAAATAATTAAATAATGAATAAGATATCCGTAAATCACCCCTCTCCTCCACTATAATAACCCCCACACTTCCTCTTCTCTTCACTCATATAATTCCTTGTTACTTGTCTAAATTCATCCCAAATACCCTCCCAAGAACCTCCCCCACGTCCATAATCCCTTGTTCTCATAAAAAGACCAAAACCTCTCCCCTTTAGAGACTCTGAAGGAAGATTAATTCCCGAGGTAACTTCCCCTTTTCATTTCTTTTATTTCAAGTTCCATTTTTTCTTTTTATTTACTAACCTCCTTTCATAAAAATGTTATGATAAATACAGTACCTTAAATTCAATAGTATTTTTTATGATATTTGAATAATTCATCATCATCCCTCCTTTCTCCTTCTTTTATACTAGACATGAAAACACCTTCCGAGCTGTGTTAACTTCTCATATTCAAGGATGGAAACTTTTCAATTTCTATTAACATCTTCTATTATGTCAATTAAACCATTATTATAGTTAAACCATATTATTATATAGGTAATATATCATATTTAAGGATCTGTAATATTTTTTTACATGTGGTATTAATTTATATATCAAAAAGAGTTCGTTGTGATAAAAAATCGCCAAATAACCCGAACAGTTGTCATTAATGTTTTATATAATGAATCATTCTCACTCAAAATAACCAAATAAATTTCATTACCATGTAATATTATGGATGTTCACTAATAACATAAAAAATTCAATTCTGTAAAACCATTCTCATTCGACATGTTTATCAGTACATTAATATAAGTAAACTGATCATGAAAACCAAGGATGAAAACACTCCCAAATAATGAAATTGAATATCTTAACCCATCAAAAGGACAATAATGAACCTAATAAGGTTATAATAAATATATTAAATATATAGGAGGTTCTGGAATCATTAATATATGAACCTAAATCTGATTATTTAGGTCATTATAATCATGTGAGGAACACCTTCAGACTTAAGGTAAGGGTTATCTACCCGAAACCCAATTTCCATTGTGGTTACTCTTATTATCTACATACCTCAATCAAATTATTATTTATTAATATTTACCTCTAATTAATTTTATTTGAATGTTATATATATGTTCACCAACTATAATCATGCTTTCAACTATGAGGAGTTATATGTTTTAAAAGGATCTTTCAAAATTCATTCACGATAAACAAACCAGTTTCATTAGAATTTCTCAAATTATTACTTATTTTCAAGGGCACAATATAATAAGTTTCTAGAAACCATTATCATTCTAAACTAACTCATTTTATTATGAAAATAATATATTTATTCACATCTTATTTTATATAAATAATTTTCTTAAATAAATCTTCTTTTCAAAGTAAAAGAGTATTTATCTCAAGAATTACTCGAGGATTTTATAAGAGTTCTTCATAAATTTCAACACTCTTGATTCTTATTTATTATTGGGATTAATATTTTATGATATCATCAACCATATTTAATTGAATGGTTTATGATTTTATTGACTGTGGATGTGCCATCTTAGAACCATTCACTAATTTACTCTGAATGGTTGTTGTTAATGCTTAATGTTCAGGGAATGTTATTTACATTTCATATGATAGTTTCAATATGAATGTATATGTGGTTTATGTTTATACCCAATCATATGAGGAATGGTTTTGACTTAGGGTGTGACATGTGGGATGCTCTATATCCCCTCCATTCATCAATAGGTCTAATGAGGCAAACTACGGTCTTGGCATAGGGCGTTGAAAAAATGATTATTTATGGTCTTGGCATGAGGCCATGATGATATGGTTATGATGTATAGAATTATGCTTTTCCTCATTATGAAAATTTTAATTTAAAGTTCATGGTGTTAATCGTTTCGTATAATACTCATGATTAGGCTTCATTGTGGAATTATTTATTCATATCTTATTCCTACCATAATGTGTTCAAGTTCATTTTTTTAAAGGAATGTATTTTTAGTTATTCAGTATGAGAAATGTTAATGATTATGATATCTTTTGCTGTATTGTTTACAATTAATGAGCATTTGATATCACCCATTTCTTATGTTTCATTTTCCCAGGATGTGAGGAAGTATCTTATGAATGAACTGCATGGATAACCTAGTAGATATGAATGTTTCCAAAGGAATTTCTAGGTTATATTTAGTCTAAAGTTATAATGTTGAAATTTTTTAGGTATCGTGTTTCCAAATCTTTTAAAATACTCTGTCCTTAAGGATGCATATTCTTTGTTTATATGCCAATGTAATAATATAAGGCATCCGCTACGAGCAACTAGGTTCGTGTCCTTACATATGTTTTGAAAACATTATCGATGTTGTTTTTCAGTAATTATCAATGGTTCATATTGGGGGTTGGTAAGGGTACTTACTATGTAATTAGAAATATATCATTAAGGAAAATATCAATTTTGGGTATTTTAATTGTATATAATCATCAAAAGTCCACTTTATTATTCTGAATTGTAATTGGTAGTGAAATTCTAGGTGAATTACCAATGATCCCTTTGAGTAATTATAAATAGTTAAATTCTGCGTAGACATATAATAATGGTTCATGAAGAAGAGGTGTATAGACGTACAATTTGAAGGTATTATTGGGAATAGTTGTGTGTGTGTATCTTATGATTTATGTTATTTTACTATTGAATCACAATCATCATCCCCTATGTTACGACTAATTGAGTTTTGAGGTTACGTGAAACCAATAAGTATTGGCAGATGTATATTACTATATATCAATGTAGTCTATTTTTGGTTACCACTCTCCCAAGACAGAATTTAGGCCAGTAGAAACAATAAATTTGATTTTGGGAACAATTGTATGATAACTAGTGGGATTTTATATATTAAGGCCCTTATTTTATGGTTTACTCATGGAATGAGTTATATATAAATACTTTAGGATTTTGTAATGAGGGAGATTTTGGTGAGTTTTGGTAAACATTGGGAACCTATTAGATATTATTTTATTTATCTCATCATTTTATATTTTCTTTTATTATCTCTTTACACATTGATATGTGTTGGTTCGGTGAAGGAGTACACCCAATATTTTTATATTCATCCATATTATATATATATATATATATATTATTTAAAATTATCAATAGCATGTATGTGGTTATACTAGTTACCATTAAATTTAGTTCATGTTGATTTATGTCTCGGTGGTGCTGGTTGATTTTTTATTCTGAGGTATATCTAAAGTTGTTTAGTGGTTTAATAATCATATTTAATTCATGGGGTTGTAGTGATGTTTTATGTTTTGATGAATTTTTTCATTTAGTATTTTTTAGGGACATGGTGGGATGATTTTTTCACTTACAGAGGGAAATTCCTCCCTTTTTTGATATCGTCGCTGCTCATCACCAAACCGTTACATATTGAGGCATGCATGGGGGGTCATACGTGGTATCTCTATAAGCTCAAGAGGAGTCCCAATGGGGTTGGTTCCTGAAAAAATATAATTGAAGTGAGTTTTTGTTGAATTGAGTTTGGATTAGAAACTATTAAGGTTTACATTGTGATTCGTGAGGTAATAATTTATATAAACATATGGTAGATCATAGATCGGGGAAAACTATAAAAGATATGTGTGACTGGTGTATTCTGTAACAATTTCCATAAATTATATCTATACCTAAGTGGATGGTATACTATCTACATGGTACTAAATAAGGTACATACTTGAATCATATAGATATATTCCATGATATTGTCATGTTTTTTTATATGATAATGGTACTCATGGGATACACCATCAAATAATATGTTTCTTATAAATTGATAACCATAAAATAATGATTGATAGGCTTATATTCCATTATATATATTCCTATAGGATGAGGTAATGGATATCATGGTCATGATTAGCCATATGAGGTGCATTACCCACTGACATTACAACATAATATTGATGAGACCTAGGACATATAACAACAACATATCTCGAATTATAGGTTATGAAAATTCAAGGGCGTTATGTGATAACCCAATCCCACGATTCCTACATCAGGTTGTAACTAACCCCAACGGTGTTCTTCAATACCTATATTTTAGAGTCTAGAAAAATGGTTTTAGTATATCTATGGGGAATGATTATGTAAGGGATGGGATCTTTGAAACCCTTTATATTGTTATTTTTGGGTGTTGGAGGGACCTATAAAGGGTTTTAAGGGTTTCAAGGATTTTATAGGGTAAAGGTTGAGTTTTTGGGAATTCTGTGACATGGATCCATGGGCAACGATGTGGGGATGGTGGTTGTAGCATGGAAGGCTAATCTACAACAGAAGGAAGTTAAATGAGCAAAATCGAGTCTATAATATTTTTCTTCTTAGATATGATATGGTGACCAGCTAAAACATTGGTGTTCAAGTGGATATGGTATAGATCTCCTAGCTATGGTGTAGGAGTTTTAGGTAGTTCTACCAATTTAAGGGTAGTTGTGGAATGGAGCCTTGGGTTTCACCTTAACACCCATTTTAGAGATGAGGTTATATGGAATGGTACTTAGGGTCACTCTATATCCCCTAGTATACTTTTTTTGATCTAAATTGTTGGTATTAGCTATGGTTTTGACTAGGTTTTCTATTCCATTTTTTCCTATCAGGATCCATAGAATTATATTTTTTCACCAGTGTTGTGGTGTAGTCCATGGGGTTTCTCAAGAGTCTTCTAAAAAGTGGTTTTTTGATATCTATGAATCTCCTCGAAAATCCATATTTCTACCACTTATCCCTATCAAAAGATAGGTTCTCATGGGATTTTTTTAAATACTATTGATTCCCATTTTGATCAGATTCAATTAATGACTTTTATATAACAATATTTTGTTATCCAAGGTGATTTCTTCCTCCATTTATTGTGGACTCTTTTTTGATCAACCTTCTTTCCTCTATTTCCCTCATTAGATGATATAATGAATGATCTTCAATGATCTAATGGAGTTTTCTTTATCATTTTCTAGTGTGTTCATGTCATGAAGTCCTAGGGAGATCCTAGTTTCCCCATGGAAGAGGTGATCATAGATTTGCGATAGCATTCTGTCCCCATTTCAAGAACATCAAAAGATTGAGGTTGGGGATTCATTGCTTTAATTTTTTTACATGAAATCATAAATTGATAATGTTTTACTATTTGTATTGAAGTGGAATTAACATAATAAATATTGAATAAAATTAAATAATTGAATTAGTTTGTATTTATAAATCACAAGTTTTTTTCTTTCTACCATGATGATGGTTTGACTTCTCAAATAGTGTTATATCTATATTATGATTAGTATTGAAAGTATTTATTCATGATTTAGCATGTTTAAATTGATAAATTTGATAAATAATATATAATAATTATGTTGGTTGGATATAGAATTTAAATAGGTATTTTTATTGAATTTTTATTCATCATGATTTTTGAAATTCGAATTAATGATAACATCACAATTAAATAATTTAAAAAGCTTGTTATTACTAATGCCTTAGGTTTATCATAGTTGAAACTGATTATTTAATTAATCAGTTAATTCAAGATGGAATAAAACTGATTGTTTGAAACATAGAACTATGTTGGGTCAAGGTTTCCAATTTGGTTGTGAAGGATAAATGCCATGTGTTGGGGTTATGAGAGATCGTCGATTTTTAAAGGCTAAAAGTGTAACACCCCACCCCTACCTCATTATCTTGAGGAGGCAGTGAGGGCTGCATAGCCTTAAGTGACGTTCCCAAGATGCCAAAGGCTGGAAATAAATGCAGAGGGCTTCAAGATCATGTTGGGGAACGATTTACCCTTAAGAAAAAACCAACCATACCATCCACTAACAACCACTATATGATGCATGTCAATTAAATTACCCAACCATTCATTCCCCAAAGACAACCAAATTGTTTCAAAAACACAAGTCAAAACCAATAAAACCAGACACTTCCTCACAACATCAGAGTACAATACAGAAACTAAACATCCAAACACCACAAGCCATGACACCACCACAACTCCACACTAAGCTCCAAGCTTCCAGCTCCACCATGAAATCACAATGCTCCACCAAAGGATGGTTAAGCCTTACCTTTTCCCACGTCACGGTACACAACTTCTGCAAAGACACCATGGTGCCAAAGCAGGGGCTAAGTACTAAAACTCAGTAGGTTTTCCACAAATTAATTCCCTACACATGCCACTAGGATAAAACTGATCACACATTTATATAAAAAAATTTACATAAAATAGTCACAAGTGAAAAAATTTCCATCAGCCAAACATTCCCATACCAAGCTATCACACCCAAACCAAGAAACCATGGGAAAGCCGAAGCAACCACCCCACAAACCATTTCATTATATACACGTTAGAACAATAACTTCCATCTATCAAATCAATGCACAACAAATAACCAAAACGGTGGGACTTCCGCCAAAACCATTCACCCATTCACACCAAAACAACCAAAACGGTGGGACTTCCGCCCAACCCATTCACAACTATCTGGACTTACCGACCACAACCCACATGGTGGTTCTTCCGACCACTATCCATCAACTTTTATAGTGAGACTTCCCGCCCACTTCCACACAACAATTCAATCAACCAAACCATTCATAAACTCACCAAGGTCACAACAAAATGCAATCAACCAATTCTATCACATACCATTCCACTTCAACAAATCGTCCATTTATTGAAAACCATTTCCATTCCAAACCGCATTTCAATAAAACAAACTCTTTATTGAAAATCATTTCTATCAATCATTTCACTAATCAATCATATCATTCCATTTTAAAATCCCCATTTTAAAATCCACAACAATAACATTTCACCATAATACCACCTTTTCCCCAAAAATCCCAAAACATCACCCAAGGGATTTCCAACCAATTTCTTACAACAAATCACAATTGATTTTTCAGCACAACAAATTAATTGTAACAAATAACCACTAGTTCTAACCAAGTGGAGTCTATAGAGAATCCACCTACCATTAGGGTTCCCGAGAAATTGACCCATTAACAAGTGCTTCTCAAATCTGGCAAACACACCACCGAAACCTCTCTAGATCACCTTCCCTAACATTCACAAGCCTTCAAATCATCATCTAAGGAAACCACAACCATATATCTACACACAACATGTGTAGATATAGAAAACAAAGAAAGATAGGGATGTAGATCTAGAGGAAAACACAAGGAGACCAAGAGGAGAGACTTACTCAGGAGAATCCACCTTGAAGGCACCTTGAAAGCACTTAAAAATGTTTCAAAATGAGTGGGAATTCTCCTCCACCCTCTAAGAATGAAGGAACCCAAGTGAGCCATAAGTGGGATGATGTTTGGAGTGAAATAGGTTAATCCCGAGGGAGTCCAGAACTTATAACCCTATTTTTAAGTGGTTGCACGGTTAGTTTGCACAGTTTGGAAAACCTTGTGCTAACCATGCGCACGCTACTGCCTCAAGAGAAAAGGTCTGCACGGTTTCCTCACACAGTTTGGCAAACCATACACAGGTCGTGCGGAGCCTACTGTCTCCCCCTGCACGGTTTCCTGGGGAATCCGCACGGTTTCCACTAACCATGCTCAAACCGTACTCCCTATGAAAAGCCTCCAAACTCATTCAAAACCATTCCAAACTCTCCCAACCTTTTCCCGACTCATCCCATGCACTTTAAACACATAAAAAGGCCTAAAAATAGGCCACATGCCTCAAACCATGGGTTCTACATTCTCCCAACCATTGGACTTTCCATCCCCAGAACATAGTGAACCCTCCCTTTGCTGAAAGAGCCCGGGTCACTACTCGACCATCTCTTTCTCCCACTCCCAAGTATCCTCTTGAATCTGACCATGTTGTGAAAAAAATAAGAATTAAACTGATACTTTTACCACGTATGACATTCTCTTTCCTATCCACAACCTGCACTGGCACGTGCACCAACGAAGCATCCTGTTCTAGCTCAACATGATTCCATAGAATCACATAGTCATGATCAGGATAATTCTTTTTCAACTGCGACACATTAAACACATTGTGATCCTCATTAAACCTAGGTGGTAATGAAAAATGATAGGCCACCTCACCAACCTGCTCAAGAATCTCAAAAGGTCTAATATACCTCAGAGATAACTTTCCCTATTTTCCAAACCGATGATGTCCCAACATGGGAGAGATCCTTAAGAAAACATGATCACTCACCTTGAACAAAAAACAGCCATCGAAGATGATCCGCATATGATTTCTAATGACTCTAAGCAGTCTCCATTCTCTTTCTTATCATCTTAATCTTCTTCGTAGTCTCCTGGACAATGCACGGTCCAACCATTGAGGACTCACCCATTTCCACCCAATATAGTGGGGAACGACATGGCCGCCCATACAACGCTTCAAAAGGAGCCATATGAATGGATTCTTGATAACGTTAATTATAGAAGAACTCATCCAACGAAAATTGATCCTCCCACGAGCCACCAAAATCCATGACACAAGCCCACAACATATCCTCCAGAGTTTATATCGTCCTCTCAGATTGAACATATGTATAACGGTGATACGCCGTGCTCATAGTAAACTGTGTCCCAAGGGATTTTTGTAAGGATTTCTAGAAATGAGATGTAAAACTCAGATCTATATAAGATATAATCGAAACTGGAAAACCATTCCTCATTACCACCTCCCGAATATTGATTTTGGACAGATCATCCACCATATGAGATTCATGAATTGGAATGAAATGAGCCAACTTCTTTAGCCGATCCACTATCACCCAAATGGCATCGTGCTTTCTGACCATTCTTGGGAGAACTATGACAAGATCTATCACTATTTTATCCCACTTCCAAATAGGATTTGGTAAAGACTGCAACATTCCCGCGGGCCTCTGATGCTCTGCCAGGACCTACTGGCAAGTCAAGCATCTAGAAACAAACTCAGCCACTTTTCTTTTCATGCCAACCCACCAGAACTGTGCTTTCAATGCTTTATATGTTTTCTGAATTCCAAGATGAACAGACCACTTGGAATGATGATACGTCCTAAAAAGATCCTCCTGAAAAGCAACTGGTACCACCAACCATTTCTAAAAACATAGAACTGAATCTTCATTCAGTTTCCAACCCTCAATGGTCTCCCCACCGTTGAGTCTCGACCCCATGGTCAAACACTCAGAATCAGATATCTGTGACTCTCTAACTAGGTCAACCAAGTCAGGAATCAACAAAACCGGAACGAAGATCACTCTATCACCCTAGTCCTCAAAATCCAACCTCATATCGGCTATAACCGACATTAACTGCCACTGGTCCCATGCCTGTTACCCCATTGGAGCATATGATTTTCTACTTAATGCATCCGCCAGAAAATTTCCCTTAACTAGTGTGTACATTAAGTAAAAATCAAACATTTGGAGATATTCCATCCATCTCCTTTGCCTCAAGTTCAAATCCCTTTGTGAGAAAATGTGTTTCAATCTCTTATGATCTGTATATACCGTGAATTTATCACCGAAGAGATAATGAATCCACACTTTCAAAGCATGTACCACTACTGCCAACTCAAAATCATGATTTGGGTAGTTCTTCTCACGAACTCCCAACTTTCGTGAGTCATATGAAACCACATGATTCCCTTGCATGAGAACGCACCCCAACCCTGATCCCGATGCATCGCAATACACCACATACCCTTTTCCTAGTTCTAGAAAAACCTATATTGATGATGATGTAAGGTGACCCTTTAGCTCTTCGAATCACTACTGACACTATTCATTCCACTGGAATGGAACATTATTTCTTGTCAAAGCTGTCATCAGCGAAGAAAAATGTGAAAATAATGAACAAAACGCCAATAATACCCAGCTAGACCAAGAAAAATCCTAATCTCAAACACATTATTTGGAGGTTTCCATGAGATAACAACCTCTATCTTTTTTGAATCCACTAAAACACCTCTTTCATAAATCACATGGACAATAAAATGAACTTCATGTATCCAAAAGTCACACTTTGACAATTTGGCATACAACCGATGATCCCTCAAGATCCCCAGCACTTTCACCAAGTGCTGCTCATGCTCCACCCTTGTCTTTGAATACAGAAGAATAGCGTCTACAAACACCACCTCAAATGAATCCATATATCTCTGAAATATTTGATTCATCAATGCCAGGAACACTGCTGGTGCATTCGTTAGACCAAAGGGAAAAACCATATATTCATAATGGCCATATCTACTTCTGGAAGCTATTTTAAGAATATCGTCCTTCCTCACCCACAATTGATGATATCCCAACCTCAGGTCGATCTTGGAGAACCACTAGGCTCCCCTCAACTGGTCGAAAAAATCATCAATTCTTGCAAGTGCATATCTATTCTTTATCATAACTTGGTTAAGCCTACGATAATCAACACAGATCCTCAGAGTTATATCCGCCTTTTTCAAGAACAACACTGGAGCAGCCCACAGAGACGTGCTAGGCCGGATAAACCATTTTTTTCTAAGCCTTCCAACAGGACTTTCAATTCTTGCAATTCATTAGGTGGCATCTGGTAAGACGGAAGTGGGATAGGACTGGTCCCTAGAAGGAGATCAATCGTAAACTCCACTTTTCTTATGAGAGGTAACCTAGAGAATTATTCAGAAAAAAATCCATGAAATGATTCACCATTGCTGGAAGAACACTCTTCTCAACACCGTCTACCGATTCCAATGACAACACCGCTAACTGATATGATAACGTGCCCTCTGCTGGTGCCAACAAACCCGTTGCACCCTCCCATTCATGCTTCTCTCCCCTAAAGAGATGTCTAAAGCCATCATGTGTTGTAAAATCCACTGTCCGCGCATCGCAATCAATGTGGGCCTTAAAAGCAACCAGCCAATCCATTCCCAGGATTACATCATACCCATCCATCTCAAGCATTGAGAAATTCCACATTAGCTCAACGTCGCCCACAAAAATACAAAATGCTCTACACAAGAAGTCTCGACACTCTCTTTGACCCAGAGGAGTTTGATGTTTTAAAACCAAGTGCTTCATTTCTACCCTTAAACCAAGAAAATATACCACACGTGTAGAAATAAAAGAGTGTGAAGAACCCGTATCAAACAATACTTGCATAAAGGTAGAATTTGAAAGAATAATACCTCAAACTGTGGATGGTCCTGACTGATCATCCACCACAAACTGCTCAGCTCCAAACACATGTTTTCTTACCACACTCTTCTCTTTATTGCCCGGTTGAGGCATCGTGGTATTCTGAGAATCACCATGACCCACTTTACTCTACTGATGATGGGTGTGCAGCTATCCCCATCCCGTCGAAGCATACGACGTCTGCGATCCCAGAGGACTGTCACGTGCACCCGAACGTGGATCATTCTAACAATAACGGTGCAGATTACTCATATGCTTACAATTATGACATGCTCGGGGTTGTTCTGTACAATCCCACTTGATGTGGCTTGTCGAACCACACTGAAAACATCTCGGCTCAATCTGGGGCTTTAGAGGAAGATTTACCGATCCTACCATCGGATTATATGCCATATTCCCACCCTGGAATAAGTGTCCCTCCTTCGCATGAACCCAGCATTAGAGTTCCCACTATTCCCCATGGTTAAGACTATGCTTCCTCCACCCGGAGCGCCCAACAAATCCCGATCAGCCACTGAGTCTCTATTCACCATCTATGTGTAATCATCTATACATAGAACCGCTATATTTGAATGGATTTCTTACTTTAACACCACTACAATGACCCTTTCCTTCAACGACATGCTACCCACCACCTCGGGTGAAAACCTCACTACGTTCATAAACTTAGCTGCATACTCGGTCACATACATAAGATCTTGATTCAAACTAAATAAATTATTCGTATGCAGAATTATGAATGTATGTGGGTAGAATTGTTTATTAAAAAATTCCTCAAAGCCTTCCCACATCACACCCGGTCCGTTCCAGCTTGAACCACCAACTCACACCACTGAAGGGCAGGATCTTCGAACATATACGTGGCCAACTTCACTTTTAACTCTATCGGTGTTCCCAAGAACTCGAATATCTTTTTCATTCTATTCAACCAAGCTTCTGCCCTGTTCGGCTCTGAATCACCCCTGAAGATGGGTGGATTCTTCTTTTCAAACTGAACTGCATGATCCACATGCCTTGGTTCATCCATTTTATTTCCACTTTCCACAACTTGGAAGGCTTGCGTTATGATTTGCACCAGTTGCTAGTTCACCTGAGGCTCAGGTGCTTCCACATTCTCAGCAGCCTCCTCTGGTTGGTCTCTAAGATGCCTACCCAGTGCCATTTCTATAAACAAAAAATAAAAAACCATGAGTCTCACTTTTGTAGACATCACGAAATCACATTTCAAATCACATTACACAACACTATCACAACAAGTCTTTCCACCTTTCCACATTTACCATGTTTCACCATTTTGAGAACCAAACCATTTTCAAAATACTAAATTTATTCACATTTCAATTTTATAAATTTGAAAAACCATTTCTCAATTCAGCCCATAAATCATTATTCCCACTGAAATATGCATCCTAGTGGGAATTCATTTCTACCATGCATGCCATGCACCTCTCATTGGCTACACCCACAATAATGAGATATCCAATCCCTGTAAGTGTCTCCAAAACACTAATGTACCCAACTCCCTTGTAACTTGAATTTTAGCATAAAAGGGTTAGCTACATCCTTTTATTCTATAAATTCCACGTTCCGAAATTAATATTCCTTGCTACCATCCCGACTCAAGGAATATACCACAATGAATTTCAATTCCAAAATAAGGCACCAAAGAGACCGAACAACTTCTCTCACATGAAAGCTAAGGACCAAACAAACCGATACCACTTGAAACACACCGCCTCTACCTCATTGGCTTGAGGAGGTGGTGAGGGATATGTGGCCTTAAGCGACGTTCCAAAGATGCCAAAGGCTGGAAATAAATGTTGAGGGCTTCAAGATCAAGTTGGGGAATGATTTTCCCTTAAGACAAAACCAACCAAACCATTCACTAAAAACCACTATATGAAGCATGTCAATTAAATTACCCGACCATGAATTCCCAAAAGACAACCTTGTTGATGCATAACACAACTCAAAACCAATACAACCATACATGTCAACACAACATCAGAGTACACTATGGAAACTAAACAACCAAACACCACAAGTCATGACACCACCACAACTCCATACCAAGCTCCAAGCTCCCAGCTCCACCAAGAAATCACAATACTCCACAAAAGGAGGGTGATGCCTTACCTTTTCCCACATCATGGTACATGACATCTGCAAAGACACCACAGTTCCAAAGTAGGGGTGAGTACTAAAAGTCAGTAGGTTTTCCCCAAATGACTTCCCTACACATTCCACTAGGATAAAACCGTTAGCGTATTTATATAAAACAATTTATTTAAAAGAGTCACAAGTGAAAACATTTCCATAATCCAAACAAGCCCTTACCAAGCCATCACACCCAAACCACGCAACCAAGGGAAAGCCAAAGAAACCATGCCAAAAACCATTTCATCATTTACACGTTAGCACAAAAACTTCCATCTTGCAAAGAAATGCACAAAAAACAACCAAAAAGGGGGGACTTCTACCGAAATTGTTAACCCATTCACACCAAGACAACCAAAATGGTGGGACTTCTGCCAAACCGTTCACCCATTCACTACTAGCGGTCCTTCCCGACCACTACCCACATGGTGGTTCTTCCAACCACTATCCATCAACTTTTATAGTGAGACATCTCACCCACTTCCACACATTATTTGAATCAAGCCAAACCAAGCATAAACTCACCAAGTTCACAACAACATGCAATCAACCAATTCCATCGCATACCACTCCACTTCACTAAATCGTCCATTTATTGAAAAACATTTCCATGCCAAACCACATTTCTATAAAACAACCTATTTATTGAAAACAATTTCCCTCAATCATTTCACAAATCAATCATAGCATTCCATTTTAAAATCCCCATTTTAAAATCCACAATAATAGCATTTCACCATAAAACCCCATTTTCCCCAACAATCCCCGAAACATCACCCTAGGGATTTCCAACCAATTTCGCACAACAAATCATAATTAATTATTCAGCACAAAAAATTAATTGTAACAAAGAACCACTAGTTTTAACCAAGTGGAGTCGACAGATAAGCCACCTACCTTTAGGGTTCCCGAGAAATCGACCCACGAACAACCGTGCCTCAAATCTGGCAAACACACCACTAAATCCTCTCTCGATCCCCTTACCTAACATTCATAAGCCTTCAAATCATCATCCAAGGAAACGAAAACCTAGATCTACACACAGAAAAGTGTAGATCTAGAAAACCAATAAAGATAATGATGTAGATATAGAGGAAAACACAAGGTGTCCGAGAGGAGAGACTTACCCGGGAGAAACCACCTTGAATCCACCTTGAAAACCCTTCAAAATGGTTCCAAAATGAGTGGAAAATATCCTCCCCCTATGAGAACTAATGAACCTGAGTGAGACATGAGTGGGAGGAATTTTGGTGTGAACTAAGATAAACCCGAGGGAGCCCGGAACTTACAACCCTATTTTTAAGTGGTCGCACGGCTAGTCCGCACTGTTTGGAAAACCATGCACTAACCATGTGCATGATAATGCCTCGAGAGAAAGGGTATGCACGGTTTCCTCGCACGGTTTGGCAAACCATGCATAGGTTGTGTGAAGACTACTATCCCCCCTACACGGTTTCCTGGGGAATCCACACGGTTTCCACTAACCGTGCTCAAACCGTGCTCCCTAAGAAAAGCCTCCAAACTCATTAAAAACATTCCAAACTCTCCCAACCTCTTCCCAACTCATCTCATGAATGTTAAACACAGAAAAAGGCATAAAAAAGCCACATAACACAAACCGTGGGAGCTACAAGAATCATTATTTTATAGCCATGTTACCATGTTTAATATGTTTTTTGTCTTTTAACATTGTTGTTATACCTTAGTTGTGCGACTTACTATATTATGTGATTTGAGTTTGGTATAGCTATTGGGATATATGTGGGGAGGCCAAAGGTTGAGGTAGCAGTTAATTCTTGTGATGGTGAGTTGCATGGTGATGTGCATGGAAGTGTAAGGGATTGCATTAGATATAAAAAAATTGGGTTTAATCTCGTATTACCCATTTTTATGGAATATGGATGCTTGTTTGTTAACAAGTATATTATCAGGATGGTGGTTGCGTTTGGATACACATACCTTGTTTGGTAGATTAGAATGGTTTCCTAGAGTACCAGGAATGATGGAATGTTTATGTTTAAAATTTGGTTCAAACCATGGGGTTGGTTCTTAGTAGAATGAAATTATGAAATGATAATCTTAAGTAACTATGGACTCATTTGGAGTATACCAGGAGGGCATGGTCAACACTTTTATGGATAATAAAATGGTAACTTGAAATAATTCTAATGTAAATTAATGTATAGTTAATTAATTACCAAAAGTTTAAATTTTAAAAATGAAATAATTAATTTAATGAATATCCTTTAATTGTTTTTATTTTTAAGATCTATTCTTCATAGTATTTGTCATGAACCAACCAGGGTCGACCAGAAACTGGTTACTCGAGCTGGTCCACAACATAAACCAAAGGGTGTTCTCAATCCCTGGGGGCTATCCACTAGTGTCGCGCATCAAAATAAACAAGCAGGGAATGATTTGGACCATCAAAAGACCAATAAATTATAACAAAAATTGAACAAATAGATATATAAAATAAAAAAATGATCAAACTGGAATCGGAACAAGGAATAAAAGAAGCAACGTGACATACCTAAAGTGACCCCATGGTTCTTCATGGAACATAAACTAAACTTTCTCCAAGAGCGATCCAAAACTAGAAAAAACATTAAACTGAAAAGAAAAGTAGGCATGCTCACTGGGATATTCAGTACGAAGAACAAGGAATAATAACACCCTATGCCCTTACCTTTAAAATGAAACCCAAAACATGCTAGTTTAAAAATAAGACCCCTTAGAATATGGGTTTTTATTCATTTCAAAATCATGTAACTGGTTTAAATTTTTTTATAGAAAAAACTTCTCTACCAATATATTTTCAAAATAGAATCCAAACATGCATTAATTTTTCAAAATGAAAAGGAGTCAATTTAAATTTAAACATGGTTTTCATGAATGAGGAAACCAGCATGAAACTACTGAATTGAAAATCATATCACAATAATAATGGGAAATCCACAAGAATTTAGTGTTTTTTGAAGACCTAGGATCCCCCCCTTATTGTAAATGTGGCATATGAACCCAAACTATCAATGTTCTCATGCATGAGCCACTAGTAGGGAACACACCCATAACGTAGTGGTCTACAATCTTCACAAAATATTAGTTAGTGTGGTATCATCGATTCTACTAGATGAAACTTGAATTAACCACTTACGTATCATCTAGAATACTAGTCCTAGTCCGCGCACCTAGATACCTAGGTTTCCCATTGTTCACAATTTCAATTATTGGCGAGTTTTCATAAAACATACTTACATGAACATATCATTTTCTAAAATAAGGGGGATTGTATCAAGAGGGGTTTTCATTTTTCACAAACTATTCTCAAAGTTCTAAACAAAATAATTCTTTACAATGAATGATTTTCATTTTAGAAACATAAACTCCCAACAATCTTATGTTTTAGAAAATAGTTTCAAATCTTAACTACAAAACCATGGTGTTACATATTAACTAAAATCTTAAAACGAAACTAATGGAATAAAACAATCCTTTTAAGGAAATAAACTACCCATTAACTACGAGTTCACACCAAAACACATTTTTTCAATCACATTGTAACTTCTTGGGAAAATAGTCGTTCCATTTCACTTTTGTAGCAAAACCAGCCAAAAGACCACATGTCTTTGGAAATACTATCATTATATTAAAAACATCAATGAAATCACTTTTCAATAAGAAAAAACAATTTACATATATATATATATATATAATATTCCTTTCTTGTAGAAGAGGAAAACAAATTTTTCATAAAAAACCATGTAATTAAGGAAATTCTAATTAATGATTAAGGTATAGGGAACCAACCTCAGGGTGGAACCAAACTGTCCACCTCTGCTCTTGGAACATTCTAACTAAAATATGCTTCTCACCCACTAATCATATGAACTTTTACATATATATAAAGACACCTATCCCCTATGCACACCAATACATGGGGATATGTGGTCGTCGGAGGGGGCGAGCGGTGAGTCGGAGCTTCTCCAGGTCAGTCGGGTCGTATGAACAAGAAAGTGTGGAGGCTAGTTCGTGCAAGAAAGGGAGTGGGAAGGCCACCACATGAGGGAGGAAGGCCATCCAAATGGTTGTTGTGTCAGAGGAGAGGTGGTGCACCATAATTATTTGGCCATGGGAGGGGGGGGGGGGGGTTTCGTGCGATCTCGGAGAGGGGGAGAGGAGTGGGTCACAATGGGTAATAGGGAGGAAGAGGAAACTAGGGATTCCAATTTTTTTTAAAAACATATCCATAACCATAATAATAATATTATTATTGTTATTAATATTAATATTAATAATAACTTAATTATAATAATAATAAACTAAATAATAATAAAAATAATAATATTATTATATGATTTTTAATTTATTCTATTTTCATTTTGATTTTAAATTAATAATGTTTTTAAAATTTAAGAAACCAAGAGACTCAAATATAAATATAAATAAATATGACTACATGATGGCTGGTCGGGGTGTGATAATTCTCCCCACCACATAAAAAATTCTACCCCTATAAAGTCACCAAAAAACGAGGAATCAAACCTAAGTTCAAAACTGAATGAGGCCAAAAAACTCACGAACTCAGTGTGAATGTTCACTCCATCAGTCACACCCGACCAACTCTAAGGGAAACTGTAAAGAGAAGATCCGTTGGGAAATGAGGACGGTTCTACCCACCACAAGAACCCAACTAGAACAACCAACCTTGAGACTCTCATCATGTTCTAACTCTGGAACTGTTAACTTGATCCAAAGAGTAAACCACCACCATAGACCAAAAATCCCACACAAACTAACTCTCAAAAGAAGAAATTTCAAAATCCATGATGGGTTTTCCCACTAGTTAAGAACCGACCAGCTTAGGCCAATTATCATAGACCAATATGGGAAACCCAACACAAACTAACACATGAAATCTTTGCATAAACCAAACCCCCACCACATGCGGTTCCCATTGAAATAATCCAAACTGAACAGTGGACCAAACCCCTATTCATTATTTCCCAAGATGCATGTATCTCCAAAAAGAGCACATCATAAAACAAGAATGGGTCACTGGAGAAGATTTCCATAGAAGAGATACAATCATCTCAAGACTCATATCCATAAAGATACAATCTTCAAAGCTCACATTTGAGGTGGCACAACTACTGGAATTATAAGAAAATGAGATCACCATGAATTCTTACAATCATGGTTGGGTATTCAAGTAGCAAAGACCATAACAAGAAAAAGTGACATCTTTGCCTCATAGAGTAAAATAGAACCTTCAATGAAGAGAGAGATACAACTGAGAAATTTAAGCTATCTCTATTTCAACACTGAAGAAAAATGTTAGACCATGGTTACCCACACCTATCAATTCTTGACTGTGTAAAAATCTTCACTCTGAGACCTGTGGATGGAGCTCTAATTTCATGAAGTATATACTACCATGTAGCCAGGAGTTGACATCCACCGGTAGATACTCCTTCTATCGATGCCACAAGAAGAACCTCTCCAAGTGTCCCACATGGCTATACTAATGACAATGCATCAGAGGTATATGACAAGGATACTTAAAGTATAAAATCCGACCACAACAAAAGAAAACAAGAGAGTTCGCGACTAATAGGATATGGATTTTACAATAAGATTTATTCGATATAGGTTTCTCTAGTTATCTCTCCTCATTGGGAGGGGAACATTCCCAAACACCATAAATAATAGTTCCTTGAACCCTGGATGAAGACCCCACATAAGAGAAACTTTAATAGCTTTCACAAAGCTACCTTTGGTGAAAATGGAATCAACCCCTTAAAATGCCTGACGTAAGACTTTACTATTCATTGGCCTTGCTGGGTGCTCAAGAGATCTGTAACTTTCCTCACCTTCACTTCCTCAAGTATAAACCATCAGAAAAGAGTGGCATGATGGGATTTCATGGAAGGTGTTAAAGGCTACTCTTGTCTGATGGTTTATACCTGAGGAAGTGAAGGTGTGGAAAGTGACAGATCTCTTGAGAACCTAGTAAGGAATTATCTTGAACTATGAAATCAAGGTTGTAATACGGATTAACAGATCATGCTTTGAGCTTTAGGTGTTCCCAATAATAAGGGACTAGTGGCTTTGACAACCTGGTAATATGGATTAACAGATCATGCTTTGAGAGAGCTTCCACAACAGGAAGTATCTTGAATTGTGAAATCAAGGTGTACTTGGGTTTCTACTCCATGCAAGCTCGTCACGTAACACTAGCTCACTTCCTTTGTCATCCCTAATCCACACAAACCAAGAAAAACATTCAAAATCCCATACTACCATGGAAAGTCAAGGCTTGGGAGAGGAAAGGGTTCATGACGTCCTTACCGCACCTAACTATCAATTCATGACACACCTAATCCCCAAGATAGATGACACCCCAAATTACAAGGGTTCCCTCTGATACTATTTTGTCCCAAACCAACCCTGGTCGACCCTGAACCGATCACCTGAGCCAGTCTACAGCATAACCTTAAGGGAGTTCCTTAACCCCATGGGCTGGAAACTATTGATGAACATCAAAGTAAAGTAATTGAGAATGATTTGGAACATAAAAAAGATAGATAAATAATCATGAACTGAAAAAACAGATATATAAAATTAAAAGAACCAAACAAACTAGTATCAGATAAAGGAGTAAACAAAGAAATATAACATACATCAGGTGACCCTATAGGTCCCCCCATAACATAAACTAAACTCACTCAAAAAGTGATCCAAAAAAAGAGGAACCTGAAACTGAAAAGAAAAGTAAGAGTAAGCACTGACAATCTCAATAGGAAGGACGAGGAATAACAATGCCTTATGACCACACCTTTAAAAAGAAACCCAAAACACACTAGTTTGAAAATAGACCCCTTAAAATATTATTTTTCATTCTTTTCAAAATCAAGTAAAACGTTTACAAATTTTAAGGAAAACATTTATCTACCACTATATTTTCCTTATAGAATCCAAACATGCATTAATGGTTCAAAATGAAGGGGAATCAATTTAAATTCAAATATGGTTTTCACAAAAGAGGAAACAAGCATGAAACAACTGAATTGGGAACCATATAAAAAGCACCATGGGGAGTCCCTAAGTATCTATTGTTAGTTGGGGACTGTGGGTCATTGTACCTCATTTTAAATGCGGCAAATGAACCACAATGATCAATGTTATCATTCATGAGCCACTAATAGGGGAAACGAATAAGCTTGTGGTCCCCAGTCATCACAAATGTTTAGTTAGTGTTGTATTGTCAATCCTTCTTGAAAAATCTCGGATGAACAACTTACATATCGTATAGCATACAAGTCATAGTCCTCCACCCTAGATACTCATGTTTCCCAGTGTTCTCATTTTTAATTGGTGGTGAGTTTTCATAAAACTAACATACATGAGCATATCATTTTCTAAAACAGTGGGGGGCATGTATCAAGAGAGGTTTTCCTTTATCACCAACTATTCTCAAAGTCAAAAAAATGGTTAATTATTTACAAATATTTATTTTCATTTTAGAAACATAATAACCCAAAATTCTTATGTTTTCCAAAATAGTTTTAAAGCTTAACTACACAACCAAGGTGCTATATATTTACGAAAATCTTAAACAACACTTTTGAATGAAACAATCCATTTTAGAAAACCAACGAACTTTTTTCCTTGACTTCAAAACAAAACCATCTTTGGAAATAACATTGGAACTTGTTTGAAAAAAAAAACATTCCATTTCAATTTTTCCATTAAACTGACTGAAAGACCACACGTCTTTGGAAATATCATATTTATATTCAAAACATCAAAGAAACCACTTTTCAAGAACCAGATTTTTTAAAATAAATACATATTTATATTTAAATATATTTCATATGAATTTAATATAGAAGATGAAAATACATTTTTATTAAAACACCAAGACATTATGAAAATTTTAATTAGTTATTAAGGCATAAGGAACCTACCTCAGTGTAGAACCATACCGTCCACTTCTACTCTTGGAATTTTCTAACTAAAAGATGATCCTCCCACACTAAGAATATGCATATTCACTTACATATAAAGACACCTAGCCCATATGAAAATAAAAACGGGAAGAGATTCAGTCGTCATAGGGGGGTAGCGGTGCGTCGGAGCCTCTCTCGATCGGTTGGGTCGCACAAAAAAGAGAGGGGGGAGACCGGGTTTCCCAAGAAGGGGAGGGGGAAGGCCACTGCACAACAGAGGGAGGCCAGAAGAAGGGTCTCCACTCTAGAGAAGAGCTGGTGAACCAGATGACTTCAACCATTGGGGGGTAGTGTGCGAGCAGGGAGAGGGGGAGAGTAGAAGGTTGTGAGAGGCAAGGGGGGTGAAGAGGAAACTAGGGTTTCAAAAAAATTAAAAAAATATAAAACATAATAATAATAGTATTAATAATAATAATAATATAAATATTATTATCATCATCATTATTATTAAATCATTTTTCTTTTATATTATATTTGTTTTGAATTTAATTTAATAAATTTTTTAATGATTAATTAACCACGAGACTCAAATATAAATATAAATAACCATGACCAAAAGATGCTGGGTTAGGGTGTGATAGTAGTGGTAGCTAGGTGTTTGAGTGATAGTAGCTGCAATTCAACCTAGGACTATGTTGTGATCATAGTGTGGTTGTGAGCTATATTATACCTTGTATGTTTTATGATTTCATACACTACCCCTACCATTTTTATAGGGAGACTGGCACATAGAAATCTCTAGGGGGTGTTTTATTCAACATCTCGATGGGAGGATGGATGGATGAATTCCCCCTCTAACCCCACTCTTTTCTCTTATTAGTAAAATGTGTTGGTATGCACTATGATTAGTTTTCCCATATATGTTTATATTAGGAAATGATGTATTTCATTTATTTCACAAACATGTGTATTTGAATATAGTATCTAAAAAATTAATAAAGGTAAGAAATGTATCGGATATGATGGCTAGAGATACCTTACTCAGTGCATGGGTCATGATGGATTTAGATATAGTACATGCTGTTTGACACACATAATACGAGTTGTGGTGGATCCCATAAACTACCTGATTACTATATGGATGGGATGATTTGATGATGAGTTGGATGAGTTTTAGGTTTAGATATATTACCCAGGTATCTATATTCTAGGTTATTTTGAGAGAGATGTCTTGGGACATGCAATGTTAGGGTAGAGCGGCAAACTAGTGAAGAAGTGGTGGAGGGGAACGCCTTTTTCGTTATATTATAAAGACCTCTTGTATGAGTTACATTGTGAGATATATCCATGGTGAGGCTTGGATCATAGTGTACTCATTAAGGTTGGGTGTTATCTTCACTCTTTATTGAATGGGATTTAGAATGATTTCATTATATTTTCATTATAGGCTTCCAGGAGGATCTTACTGAGAATACCTATTATGATCACCCTATGTAAATATAAATAACTTTTTAGGTGAGTAGAATCAGGATGTATATCGGGCTAGAAATTACTATTCTTTGGTTTTTCATGTGCTATTTTTGATTTTCGATCACTACCAATTTTATCATCTTGGTACATGTAGATTCCTTTTAGTCGTTCCATCTTTTCATTACATTACATGTGAATACTTGGGAATTATTTTATCTATATGATCTGGGGTTTTTTTTACTGTTTCTATCTTATCTCTCTCTCTCTCTGTTCTTCATATTCTCTTATTGGGTAATCCCTCCCATTTGTATGTTTCTTATACCATCAGTGCTAGTCACCAACCCAGGACCTACTGGATGTGGGAATTGGGTAGTCTCTATCTTCCCTCTCTCATTACCATCTCATGAGGGGTACCTTTAGGGGGAGGGGTCATGATAATTTTCCTTATTAGCTTAAAAGGAAATTCAAGGATAAATTTATCCAAAATTAACACATAGATTGTCTATGTACCATCCATTTTAAAATAGAAACATCCAACCATCTAGAATATATGAACAAAATAAGTGGAATGATAATAAATCCATAAAAATTAAACTAAAACATATAACCAAAAAATATACCATGTGATCAAACTCTTATACAATTAGAAATACCTAATACACCACATTTGACATAGTGATGTTCCAATATAAAATCTCCATCCAAACATAGCCATCATGCCCCAAATTAGCTATCATTCTAGCTCATACGGAATCTAATATCAATTAATCCAAGAAAATATAATGAGTAATAATGTGCATGTTAATACCTAAAATACATTAAGTGGGATTATATTTCTATAGTTGAGTCAATGTAGAGTGTGACAGTAAATACACATAAGGTAACAATCAATGGTGTCCCAACTCACATAGATAATAAAAAAAATTATGTATGAACTTGTCTGCTCATTTACACACATATATAGAAAAATAGTTGAAGAAGACAACAATATGGTAATAGTAGAAATTATCAGTGAAGTGGTAAATCAACTAATATTTAACAATAATATTTATCTCTCAATACCATGAGTGTCCCTACCCATACTACAATATTTGGGGAGACACCCAGAATTTTGGATAATCACACCCTCAATATCACTTTCTGGTATGGATATTATTATTTATATATTTTTGCATTATTATTTATTTTTCAGGTGCTTTCTTTAAAAAAACTATGAAATGTGGGGGATAGTGCATATGTCATGTTTGGTGGATGTTTAGGGAAAACCATTTGACCTAACCATACATGAGCCTATAATGAATTATATATGAATCTATATGGTTGTTCAATGGTTTTCTAAACCTTGAATATAAACTGTTCAACATCCTCTAGGTGGTACAACTGTATCTTCTTGGTTAGTACACAATTTTTCAAACGATTCTATCAAACCATGTGGTAAAACCATGTTCCCTTCCCTGTTTAATTAAAATGTAAAATTTACTATATTCACTTTCCCATTTTAACCACTTATTCCCCTATTTATAACCCCATTGATTCTTTATATCAGAAAAAATATTGATCCACTCTCCTCATTCTCCTAGGGTTTATTCTACATGTGATTTCACCTTAGTTATTAATGAAATCCATCGGTAAGAGTTCTTACTCTTCTTTGTTGGTTCTTTCCTCCTTCCATTCATGGTTTTCTTTATACCCTAAGGCCATGGGGTCCTATAATTTGTTCCACATGAATTTAAATGGTATGTGATTTGATGTTAGGGATTTAATTAGTATCATAAGGTTCTTATTCCATCTTTTCTTGTCAATTAACATCCATGGAAAGAGGTTCTATTGATAATGGTAGATGGTTTCCTATGTTTTACTTATTTAATAAAGTTTGAGGGATTTCTTGTTTCCAAAATGTATATTAAATTATTTTGAGAAATTTATAAAAATTTTATAATATATTACATTTAATATAATTTTCTATAATTAATTTTTGTTTTAATTAGTTGCTAATTTTGTTAGGAAATGATGTTTAATGTATGTGAATTAAGAGCTACATGTTGAGTAATTAAAAAAATTTCCCTTTAGTTGAAAATTGGTTTATATGATGAAAATAAAATGATCTAAAATGTAAATATCACATGGAAAGATATATCACATAGGTGGGAAGTAGGATTATGTACCATTGGGTGTGGTGAACCACACATAACTTTGGATTTACACTACACAAACTAAACAGTTTTATGATATGTATTTTATTGTCATTTAGACTTTATATACCTCTTTATAGAAGTTTATGCATTGGAAGGGGTGTAGATATATCTATCACTAGGATTGAAAAAGGATCATAGGGTTCCCATAACCTTATTTACCTCAAGTCTCTCCAATAGTTGTTGTGGAAAATTTTTCTTTATCTAGAATCTTCTTCAAATGAAAAAATGTTTTAAGACTTGTTATATGTGTCTTGTCTTTAAAATTTAAAACCATATTTCTTTTTGGTTTATTTTAAAAACTACCATACTTTGATTTATATAAAAAATATTACTCATGAAACACATGGTGGTTCCCTATTTTTATAGCAGTACTCCAATTATATATACACCCAATGGGTATATATAGACCTTGTATTGATGTATGTAGATATTTTCAAGATTCTTCTTAGAGTTGATGGGTTTTCTGATTGTCTAATAATGGGTCTATAATATAATATGTGTAGGGACTTGGACATCATGTCACATAGAGATATGATACTTTCTTGTGGTATATTGTGATCTTGGTTTATAGACTTATACTCATGTCTCGCCTATTCGGATTCCCATCCTATCCCTTTTTTTATATTTATTCTTGATTCTCTCATAGGTGATATTTTGATTTTTTGTTTATGACTTTTTGTGTTTATTTTTGAGATGTTAGTTAAATATGTTAATTTATAATATCTTAATTTGTTTTATTTATTTGGGGAATGACTTGGAAACCATGTTTAATTCATTTCAGGTTCACAGTTAGGACCCTTCTTTGAATTATTTAGGTGAAAGTGTTCTCAAGGATTATTATTAATTACTAGAAACTAGTTTCTAACTTGTAAGGATTGGGAACACCCTTCGGGATTTTACATGTACTGACTCGTGTGCTTGGGTAAGGGGGATCCAGGTGTGTTTCATAAAAAAATATTCTCAAATCCATGTAAGATTTATTTTAATTGTGTAGTCCATGAACACAGAAGATTAGAGTCCCAAATCATAGGAGATAGGTACAAATAATTGAATGTATAATAATTTTATTCAAGAATCTTGAGTTTCTAAGGGGTGTGAATAATATGTCATTATAGTGATTGGTTTTAGATATCATTCATTCTCGAACAAATTTGGAAGGGTAACTAGTTAGTTGCATGTGAAAGATACTTGGGCTGTAAATCAAGTACCCAATCTGATCATCTTACAAGGATGCAGTTTTGTAGTGTTTGTGTTTAAAAATTATTTTAAATTTTTATAATAATAATATGGATTTTCATGATTGATATTATTTATTTTATATGATTTATATTTTATTTATTTTATAATATTTTAAAATTTGTGATGGATTGAGATAATTTCCATAATGTTATTCCATAATTTTTTTTGAAAAAGTTAGGAAAAAACCCTTTATTGGAGTGGTAATGAAATTATACAAAGAGAGAAACATGTAGTTGATAAGAAATTGAATATAAATCAAGCCAATAATGAATGATTATGCATTCTATGGGGATAGGAGCTCCCACACTAACCATGGAGATATCAAACTCTTTTCTATGATTTAACCAACATCTAAGGACCTCATCCATCATCTCAAATTCCAATATCATCCGTGTCTAGAATTCAAAAATTCCTCAAAGTATATACATTTGATTTACCCCCAAATTTAAATTTTTATAAAATAAATCCATTTTAAGGGAAAATGGCAACCAAGGTTCACAGCCAAAAGCCACTACGTGCTAAAAGAGCTCACAAAATCATTGAACACCAAACTATGATTATATGAGTCAGCTATTCTATATAGTTCCCAGTGAAGTGCACTAACATGGGTGTCCGTATCCTTGCTAATGAGATCTTCAAAGTGAGAGATCATCCATTCCATTGTATGAATGAATTCCTATAAGTTGACTTTATTCTGATTGAAGCCTCGGGTCACAATGATGTCTTGTTTATCTATCCACGCTATTTTATCCTCATTGATCTCCACTTGTATCTTCCGTTCATCCATTTTTCTGAGATCCTCTTCTGAGACTTTGGGCAGGTCCTCTTGTTCAAGAATTTCTTCCTTTCTATGAAAGATGAGCCACAAGCTCTCCACATCATCTCCATCCCTGTCTCTTGAAGTCCTAACCACTACTTTACTCCCCCCTTTTTGAGGGATTGCGATTTCATTTTCCCTACCCTTCTTGGCCGACCTGGTCTCCTTAATATGTGTGTCGTTGTTTGATTTATTATCCTCTTTATTTTTACCTAATGGAAGCATCTCAAATGAATTATGAGTATAGGCTTTGAAGTTTGGTTTGTTTTTCACATGTTGAACCAAGTTAGATCCTAGAGTAAAAGATGAAGTCTTCATCATATTCATCATGGGAGTCTCCATAATTTAAACCCCATATCCATATAAATTAGGTGAAGAAGTACCATAATGAGGATTATAGAAAAAATACACCTCATTCATAACTTGTTTTTCATTGATCAAACCCATGGATAAGAATGAATCATCCATATACAGGCCTCCATTAATAAGAGAAGTGAAAACCTACAAAGGTGTTTCATGGGTAGGAGGCACTCTACCAGCAATGTACAATGAGTAAACAATCCCCAAAACATACCTCGAAATAGGTGTGGTAGCTTCTAAATTTGATGTTTTCATTGCAAAATCATTAATTATGTCACACAATATCGCTTTTATAGTTGAAGATTCAATTTACAAACTAATCAAAAACTCATGAATATAAAAATAGAGAGTAGTGATACATTTGGAGGATCTTCCTTGCATAAATAGAGGTACAGGTTCAGATCGAACCTTTGTATCATTGAAACCTTTAGCCACCAGAGGCTGAGTTACCTCAATAACTACATTACGTAGTTTTAAAATATTTATGTATGATGAAATGTCAATTGGAACATATCATTTATTTTATAGATGGTATATGGGAATATATATTCACTGTGTTCCATAGTTTTATCAGTATGAGTATTTCTCAAAAAATAGCAGAGTGACATTGTTCTTGGGATGAATTGCATGTCATATTACTCTTGGACTTCACTAGAGTGGAAGAAAATATATTTGATTTTACTTTTAAATTTATTAAGAAAATTTTTCTTTTCTCTTTCCAAAAATAAAAATCTACCTCAACCTAAGAATCAAGTTCCATGGTCTCTTTAATGTTATTGGATTATTTCCCCAGTATACACTTCAATAATGCCTCTTGACAAGGAATCTCTAAAATAAATTACTTTAGTGGAAAAATGTGGTTCCTTTGAAAAGGTTTCCCGAGATAAAGGGATCTCTTCATTCACTTGAGCAGGAAAAAAGAAATACTATCACCTTGAGGAGATGAAATAGATCCAAATATTTGATAATCAATATATCCATCTTTTATTGAAATGATAGAAAGATTTTTTTTGAAATAAGGGAAACACCTTCATAAATAATAGCCCTTTCACCTGGAGAATTAAGATAGGGAACATTTCCAACCATGTATGTCTCCTGATTTTGATTCTGATCCACAATGACTCGATCCGTCACATGATTTCTTTTTTTCCTAAAATTATGCAATTGATGACCTTTAATATTACAATTAGATAATAGTAAGTCACCTATACACATATAATTTAAATGACCAATAATTCTATAAGATTTTTAAAATATTAATTCCTTCTCAAATTTGATCTGAAGAGTGATTTCAACATGCATAGTGTAAAGGAACACCTTTTTAATGAATGTAAAACATAAGAACAGTTCCACCAGGATTGTGCGTAGTGACCAAAATTCAAAATTTCGGTGGCATTGTCTATCCTGGCTGGAATTCCAATCTCGAATTCAATATCATATAAGATTTTATAATGAATAAATCCTAGTTAATCCCACTGATACTAAACCAGAAATATTCACAAGTATCCCTAAGATCATTCAAAATGAAATTTAGCTTCCAATCATAAATCCATAGAGTATATTGCCTTAGTTTAAGTGAACCAGAACTCTAGGCTCGACCGTTATGTTCAACTGGGGAAATAATAGGTGAAAAAATCTATGATAATGTGAAACACATTTGAAATCCTCAAATCCACAAATTGATGCTAATCACGTGAACATGTACACAACTATCCATGGTTTTGAGACTTTCATCAGTAAAATATGAGTGATGAAAAAAACATACACAAATCAACCCATTCTGGTATTTTATCCTCCGAAGCCAATACGTGGGCTATTAAACCATTATGGATGATTAATTATGAATGGGGATTCATTATAGTGGAAAATGAAACTCTAGAAAAACCATAAACTTCACGAATCCCTTCAGTGATTCCTCATCGAGTGACTTCTTCCTCTTTGAAGAGGACAATTTCCATTGGGAAACCACGTAATGTGATGAATATGAATAGATATTAAGACTCCTGTGTTGTTCTAGAAAAAATAAATCACTATAGATCATTGGCATAGAATAACAACATTCCTTAACCAACTTTGTGGTGGTGTTGTTTAAATATATATATTTTTATTGCTAATTTTTTTAATTTCTGTGTTTACTTTTTAGAAAAATTGATCATCTTAATTATAATAAATGTTTTTAAAATATTAGTGGAATATTTTATTTTGTTTGAATAACCCCTAAATAACATTTTCAATGAAATTAAATATTGAGAACTAATTTAAGACATTTTTGGGTAACTATAAAAATGATTATTTTAAAATGGAGTTCAGGGGACATATTAGTTAAATGTTTTAATGAAAAAAATGGTTTCCCATTTATGAGTGATGAATTGACAATTTCATAAATATATCTATTTATATTTGATAAATAAATAATTGATTTAAATATATTTATGTGAAAATTATAGTGATTTGAATTTAATATTCACCATTCTTTAATTATTTTATATTGTAAAAAATATTTTAATGGATGATTTTAATAGAAATTTTACATATAGAAAGACATGGAATTTAAATTTTTTAATTTTTTATATTTCAAGATGTATAGTTTTATTGTGGTGTAAAACATTTTAACAAATCCATATATGCAATTTATTTATCTTTATTTATTTTATTTAGTGGTTTTTGTTTATAACAATAATTATATAAGGGGAATAACATTAGTGAATAAATTTTAGGCGTGTAATTTATTATTGTAGTTTTCATTGATGTTTTTAGTTTAGAGTAGAATACTATTAAATGGAGAAGGATTTAAATTAATTTAATCAACAAAAATTAAGTTATTTAAATTTTAATAAATTAATTTTTTTAAAACTTAACTGCCTAAGGGATATAAATTTTTCTACGAGTTAACATGGTTTTATTATAATTAACTATTGAGAACTATTTTCATGTATTATTAAAAAAATATTTTATTTTATTTCTAACTCCATTGATTATTTTTTAAAATGGGGTGATTTTTTGTTTTATTGAAAACTATAAATTTTTAGAATATTTTTTTGGAATTTCATTAAGTTAGGAATTAATAATTATGGGGGCTTCAATCATTATTTTTATTCCACTCTTTTTAGGTAAAAATTCAAATATGTATTAAAAGTATTTTGAAAACATTTTATTTTATAGAAGGTCAATATATTCTGGAAAACTAAGTATTTGTGTTCTATATAGTGGATTAATTTTAATAAACCTAGTTCTATTTAACATCATGTATCTAAAAAATATACCTTTTATACCTTGTCATATTGGTTTTCTCCAATTAAAAACATTAATGTTTCCGTAAATGTTTTAACTATAATCAGTATTTCCCCTCCCGCAATTGGGATGGGTAGGGTGTTGTGTCTTATTAAATCATAGTGGTAGATTGTGATATGAAAAGAGATATGAAACTTTCAATAGGTATTACTTAATATCTAAAGTGATCTTTTGATGTATATTATATAAATTAAATTTAGGGTTAGGGAATTTAGTGTTTGAGGTTCATATTTATTATTTAATCTATTTTTTATATGGTTTGATGATTTTTCTTGGTTTAAATTTTTTTCGATGATTTCAAAAAGTGTTATGTATTAATTATTTAATAAAAAATGTAATATATATTGTTTTGAGGGGAGAAAAATGTTTTTGCGCATATAGGGACTTATTTGTTATAACCTATTGTAGTTTGGGATGTAATGTATTTATTATATTTTAATATGATACCAAATAGGTATAAAAATATTTATGGATTGAAAATCATAGTTTATATCATATTGGTCAGTTTTAAATTACACAAGTGGGTGATCAAGTGATTCTATGGTTTGGTTTTGAAATGGTTATTTGTTATGATGGGATAATATCATAAATTTAAAATTTATATTACCACGAAATACAGAAACACGATTGCTTTTATGGGATGTCACTAATATCTTAATCATTTTATATTATTGTGGTCACTCTCTTTAAATGGAAATTAATAATTTGGATAAATATGCATTTATGTGTTTTGTAATTAGAATGTATGGTGTTTTAGTATTTATATTTGTTTTTGAGGTTTTATCATACCATGTTTCACAATACGTAAAGATTAATTTTAAAATATATTTCTACTTTTATAAAATAATATTATTCAATCCTTATATGTTTTTCAAATTTTTTATATGTTTTAGGTGATAAAAAATGGTTTATATTTTAGTGGGAATTCGCCTTTTATAACAAATTTTCTAAGTGAATTATATTATTTTAAATTTATTCTTTTATAATATGATATTTTTTTTGGAATTTATATGTACTTAACTAATATTTTAATTATAATTGAATTTTGGAGTGAGCAATGGATAATATAGTGAGAAAACCTCACCTCTGTTGGATACTTTAATGAATAGTTATTGTATATTTTAAAAAATTATTGGGAAGTGTAGATTTATTTTTTATGATTCTTAATGTATTTTTATGATTTTTACATTATGGTTTTAAAGAATTAAGGCCCTTCTTGGTTATTTATGATTAAATTACTTCATCAGTGGAACTTAATTACTGTTATTTGTCACCTCAATGCCTATAGGACTTGGTTATGTCTTAAAAGGTGGATACGTTGTGTATTTATATAGTTTTTCATTAAATTAAAAAAATTTATATTATCATGAAACTATTCATTTTTTATTTGATTTATGATTTTTTAATTTATACAATATTTATGAATCATCAAATATTACTTATTGTTGATATGATTAAGAAAGTTAATTGCAGTTTTTTTGGTTTAACATCTTGTTAAGTGGGTGTCCATTATCTATTGGGTCAGTTTTTTTATATTTTTAATTGAATATTTTTATAAGAGTTTTAATATGAATTATATATTCTCATTTAAATAAATCATTACTTATTTTTATTAATATTGTTTGTTGATTGAAATATTTTGAATTTTCTAATGGGTTTCATTGGAAACTACATATTTTATTGATTACGTTGGTGTAATTGAATTATTATCTAACAGAATTTATATTGAAATATTTATGTGATTTATTGACTATGGTTTTGGTGTATGGTTTTAGTTTTTTTATTGTTGGTTTCCCACTTGATTTATTTTTATGGGGTTATTTGATTCATTTATTTCATAAAATTGGAAGAACATCTCAGGATTGAGATATTATTTGTGCGAGGAGATTATATAGTGGATATATCCCCCACCAAACATTTATAGTTAAAATTATATGATTTTATCCATAATTCATGTGGTTATTTTCTTCGAAGGGATGTTTGGGATTGCTTTCTTGGGGAAGATAGTGATATAGCTTAGATAATTGTCATACCCACGGTATCATTTTTTGTATGGATTCTATTATTTATTTTTACACAGTTTTTTATTTTCTAGGTATTTTATTTATAAAAATATACAAAAAATGGTGGATAATTGGTGTCGCATGGTTGGGACATAGTTAGTGAAAACCATGTGACTTAAATATTCATAAGACTAAAATAATATTTAGAGGCATTCAATTGGTGGGCACACAGTTTGTCAAATTATGGAAATTACTCTATGTTGAGTAGTGTTATCTACATGATTGGTGCAAAGTTTAACAAAATTTTCATCCAAACCATGTGCCCTACCTAGTTTCATTAAAATATAAAATTACCTATCTAACATTCTTATTTTAACCAATTATTCCCTTATTTCTCCCCCACCATTTGATCCCTATGACACCTTCATGCATCATTCATATCTTATACCTACCCAAGGGTTGATTCTAAGTAGTATTTCACATTTTTCCATTAATAAATCCATTAGTAAGAGATCTCCTCCTTCCATCCTTGTTCATTCCTCTTTCCTTGGATGGTTTTCCTTCGAACATAAGGTCATGAAGGCCCAATGTTTGTTCCAACAAAATTTAAATGGTATGTGTTTAAATTTTTGGAATTAGTTTGGGAATTTAGGGGTCTTTCTCATTATTTTCAAATGGATTCACACTGTTGGAATATAGTTTCATTGATAAAGGTTGGTGGATTCAAGAGTTTTTTTAACAAAAATCAAGTTCCTTATTGTTTCTAAGGGGTATTTTAATTTATTTTGATCTTGTTATAAATTTTTTAGATGATATTAAATTATATATTATTATCTATAATTATTTTCCATAAAATTTGTAACCAAAGTGGTTTAGAAAACATGTTTGGTATATATAAATTAATGGATTCATGTTGTGTGTTTGATAAAATCCCCCTTTAGTTGGATTTTTTTTAAAATGTTGAAGTTTTAATTATTTAAATGGAAAATACCAGTTGGGATCCTATTTTACTCAGGTGGAATGATTAGAATTAAGTATAGTCGGTAATGATGTATCTTCACTAGACTTGGATTTATGCCACACTAACTAATTGATGTTTTGATATGGGTTTGATTACCACTTGGACTTAGTGTAGCTATCCCTAGTGAATCATGCATGAGAAGGGATGTTAATAAATTTATCAGAGATATTATGAGGTTCCTAAGGTTCCCATAACCTTGGTTACCTTCGGTATCTCTCCTGGTGCTTATATAAAATGTTTTTTATGTGGAATATTCTTCTAATAAAAAATGTTTTAAAGATCATTACATGTTTTTTGTCGTTAAAAGGGAAAAAAATTTATTATTAATTCATTATTAACACTATACTTCTTATATTTATATAAAAAATATCAATCATGAATCACATGGTTGGATCCTACTTGTATAGTTGTTAACAAACCCTATATACACCCAATGAGTGTATGTCACCATTATTTTGATAGGTAATGTTAAAGGAAAGTTGATTCTAGGTGGGGGAAAGTAATATGGATATATAATCATGGTATAATGATGCTGAAATGATTGAGAGTTAAGAATCATGTCACACAGAGAAATGTTGTTATATTTTGGTTCATTATTAGCATGGTTTGTAGACTTAAACTCTTGTGTCACCAATTAAGCTTCCCATGTCATACATTTTTTTATTTGTATGCATGCTTATCCGATGGGAAATATTTTTATGGTTATTTTGTTTATTTTTTATCATGTTTATTTTTGATATTTTAGTTATACTCTATTGATGGATTATTTTATTCTTTATTTTATTTATTTAATTTATGACTGAACAACCTATGTCAAGGTTAGGCTAGGTTCTCGATTAGGACTCATTGACCAAACTATTTAAGAAAAAATACTCCCATTTATTAATCTGGATGCCCAGAAAATAGTTGACAATGTGTGGGTATCGAGAATTCCCTTCAATCCCAACTATTATAACACCCCGACCCCAGAATCAAGGAGCTGGTACATTATTTTAATACATTGACATGATTACAAGGAATCAAATCCCAAAGGACTGGTCTGTTTATTAGTCTTTGTAACAAGATACATACATAAGTTCAACACTACAACTTGAAAAGAAAAACAACACTAATTTTTTTCATTTGAAACATCAAAGCATCCAAGATTATTCCTGCAAGTCACTCATAACTAACTTCTTCATATCCTGGGAAAAAGAAACATGAGAAAGGGGTGAGTAGAAATACTTATTAAGAGTAAGAAATACAGTGTAAGATAGTATAAACATTCGGCAAGGTGAATAATTGAAAACACATGACTTTATAAATAATAAACATGAACACTTTATGGAAGGAATATGAGTTGAGTAAATAATTCCATAATAAATCATAGTCATGGGTATTATACTAGTCTAATAACCACATGAAATATCAATATCTAATCTCATAATTATGGAATTCGTAATTCCATACATCATAACCACATAGTCAAGGCCTTGTTCCATGACTACAAATAATATTTTGTCAAGGCCTTGTGCTAAGACACTATTTTGTCTCATGAGACCTACCGATTCATCAAGGAACAATATCAGGCTCCACCTGTCACATACTAAGTCCAATTCATTCCTTATATGAATATTTTTTTGTATAACATAAACATTTGAATGAAATCTAGCATACTAAATGTCAATATTTTATCCAAAAAACATCAATGGTATAAAAATAGCACATCCACAGTAAAACACAACTCATTCAATACAATATAGAAGATTTTATTGTAACAGATTAACCTCAATTGAGAATAATGAAGGATATTTACATATATGAAAATAATCGTCAAAACTATTTGAGAAAAATGTCCCCCTTTTTCTTTAAAACATTTAAAAGTCGCACTATTTGTCAAGAAGCACTTTAAAAATAGAATATGGAATAAAAGTGTCCCATACAACATTGAAACTTTTAAAAGGGATTTTAATTTTAAAACATTAATTTACATATAAATAAATCCTCAAAACCATTTTTAGAACATGTAAATTAATGAGAAATATTTAGAATAATAAATCTTTAAAACATTTAAAATAATATTTTAGTTAGAGTTCCTAACCAAAATAGAGACACTTAAATACAAATAATTGAGGTAAAAAGCATTATAATATCATGAGAATAAAGGGATTCATGATATACTATGTCAAAGTACATTATATACACCATATAAAATTGAATTGGTGTATAACAACAAAGAAGTCTTAATGGAATGTAAATTGAGATAAAATATCTTATAAAGACTGTATCCTTAGGTTAAAGATAAATCAATGACATAATTATGTGTGAAAAATATAGATACACTAAATATGATTGGATATTTATTGTAAATCATTCAGAGGACATTCAAACATTATCTTATAAAAACAACACCAATGAATTGGATGTTTAACTCAATAAATGGATATTGAGTTTAAATTACTCTTATCAAGTTCATATCGACGACTTGATAATTTATCAATGGAGTTATTATGTGTATCAAAAGTATATCCACATAAAGGGGAGTGGAAATTACTACACAAATAATAAATATTGATTCCACACATAATCATGAAGTAAAATCATCAATGAAGTATGCGTAAAACCCAATGAGTAGAAATTGAAATTTGAAATTCCCTTAGCGATTTGGTAACTTATGAAACATATGCCCCATGAATGAAGTATCTTAAAATGAAGATGTAAATACCCATAAATTTTAGTATATTACTAAAATAATTAAATCAGGGGAATTACATACTCCACACAAAAGGAAATAGTGGCCAATATAGCATGGATCTCAAGGGAATAAAGTGGGATGAAAAACCCTCACATCATTGTAATCAATCAAGTCGTATGAAAAAAAGTTAATAACCACCAAATGAATCATAGAATACCATGAATATAAAGATAATCATGATAATATATATCAAATTTAAATACACAATACACCACATGAAATAAATAAGGGGTGAAAAAAAGAAATATCACAGAATTAAAAGTGAGATGAGAAACTCCTTACCTCAAGTCCGATATGTCTTGTATGTTCCTTGTTTTTCCGGAATAATAAACATACATTAATTTCTACTTCATTAAGAACATTTTTCAATTTTATCATTCCTTTTATATCACTTATTAATTTTATATAAAAATTATTTAATTAATCAATTTCATATTGGATATTTTATCGATGTTCAGAACTTGAGTCAAAAATGAACTTGTTATAATTATAATTTTTCCATGTGGTCAAAATCCCATTATCGCGAGAATGAGATACAAGATTTAGATATCACGTATATATATTATATATCCAGTATATATATCTATTTATAATAGTACATAACATTTGGAGATAAGAAATGAAATGTACCCAATACTGGAAATCATTCTTTTCCCAACACTTGTATACCAACGGTTCTTTTAGACCGTTGGTATAGGTGATCTTTAACAATGGTTTGATGAAACCGTTGGGAAATAATTATTTTACCAAAGTTTTTTAATAACCGTTGGGAAAAATATGCCCCAAATTCGACTAACGCAGGCGACCCCCCTGATTCTAGAAGCAGATAGCGCGACTCCCAGAAGTGCTGCCTCACTCCCAGAAACCCTTGAGAAGCCCCAACACAGGTGCACCTCTTCCATCCGATCAGCTTCCAGCTTATACTCCTTCCACCACTTCTCAAGTATATCCTTCCAACTATTCCCAAGGATATCTTTATATTCTCAAGGATATCATTATTCCCTATTTCTAGGGATTTTGGAAAATTTTACGATTCACTACTCCCTGAATTGTGTACTCAAATCACTACATCGGTGTACACATTGTCCAATTACTTTTTTCATCACACATACACATTTATAAGGTCATGGGGTCTATTTCATGTGTTCTAATTTTAAATATTCATATTTTCTTTTAATATTAATGCTTCAAATATTACAGCTTCATGTATATGAACTCATAAGAAATTATTTGTAATATTTATTCATAGTATTTCATGAAAATCACTCCTTTTATTAAGATCATGTCAAACATGAAGATCTTATTCATATTAATTTTTGTACACTATGTACATTACATAACATGTATGTATCATGTTTCTATCAAAATCTATATATATATAAACTGACACACTGTTCACTTATCCTTGGCATAATAGAACATATATAGTGTCTTCTTAAACTTTACAAAATATAATATGGTCCCTAATTATTCTTCAGAGAGGAAATAAGAAATACATAACCATAAAATCCAATGTCCTTTATGAATAAAATATCTACAAAGGGAACTCTCAGTGGGACCTCTCTTATTCCCATGTAGTAATTCTTCCTTCTTCATGAAAGTAATTCACAAAATTTCAAATTCTCAATATTAATGAATATTAGTTTTCCTAAAATAAACATTAATCATTATGACTTAGACATCAAACATTAGTGATTCAATCACCTTTTTAAAACATAGTGGCCATTTTCACTAATTTTGGGTTCCTCAAAATGCTTGGGAAAATCAAAAAAACACATGTATTGAATCGTGCTTCTCATATGGTTTCATGGATACAAGTTCATCTCGAAAATCATGACTGCGTGGTTCAAATATCAAGAGGACCATGGGATTATTATTCTTCACACAAATGAATTTGTTTTCTACAACTATGTGTTTTTGTTTTTGCTTTTGATTTGGCCAAAAGGGGAGCTTTGTGGTCATTAATCCTGGTAGGGGGTGTCATTTAGGATGTAAGATAGTATGACTTCATTTTACTTGATATATCAAATATTATTATTGATTTACATCAATTTTATTATCTTTGATATGTGATGTTGTTTAATAAGTTGTTTTTCATGGTTGTAATAATGATGATATGGTATAAGGTTTCACATGGTGTGTCTAACGGTTGACATGATGTCTATGATAATCTAGTGTCCTGGGAATGTACGTGGAAATGTACACACTGTACATGACTTGGTTAGCCACGTAAATATACATGGCCAATCCCTTATGGTGAAAAGTATGTTTGGCCAAATGGGGTGCTGAAAATGTTCCATTTACACATGGATTTGTTTCATGGGTATTCCCACATGATGTGTTCACCATACTATATAGTAGGTAGTAATTAGCTTAGTCAAAACACTTTCATCCCTGAAATTCATGATGACATAGTAAAATGGAAGAACCCATGTTCTAATGACATGCCTAATATGGTTTCTAACTCACCTAAACTAAAAATAAACTAAAAAACTGGTTAAATGCAAGAATTCATCCTAAATGTACACTATAACATTGGTTAAATGGAAGAAATCATCCTCATTACTGAATTCCATACACATTTTGGGAAAAAATCCATCAATCACGAACATCACTGTAATGTATAGGATTTTCACAATACTAATATCCCATAAAAGTCATGAAATTACAGTAGGAACAGATTTAAAGTTGTCATGTTTATATGTGGAATCTTTGTAGCTTTGGATAAAATATTCACAAAACTGTAGTAGAACCCCATTTTTTAGGTCCACCCAGGAAAAACCCCCTCTTTCCTAGACGTAGGAAAACCCCCTCCTTCCTGGACCCTGGACAGCCCCCCACCCTCCTCCCTGGACCCCGAACATCCCCCCACCCTCCTTCCTAGAACCTGGACAACCCCCCCCCCCCGTCCTTCCTCCCTAGACTCCTGATAGCCCCCACCCACCTTTCTAGACCCAGGATAACATCCCCTCTCTCCTGGAACCTGGACCGTCCCCCAACCCTCCTCCCTAGACCCCAGAAAACCCACCACCCTCCTCCCTGGACCCCAGACAGCCCAAAAATCATTATTCTTATGTGAGATAAAACACAATAGAACTTGAAGGTCCCTCTCCAATAAGTGGCTATCTGGGTTCGGGTCACTAATGAGTGAAATCCTAGTTTTGGACATCACAATTCCTTGATATCCTTTTTATAGGTGTTTTTAATCAAATCCATACCCATAACTATTGAAGGTCCCTCTCCAAAATCAATTGGGACATGATTCAATGAATACACCCTACCAACCTATGATCTATATCCCCAAACCTAGGATCCTTTAATCCATGGTTAAGGTGAAACTTGATGAGGCCATAACTACTTTTGATGTGATCCGCATCCTACTCTTTATCCGGATCTCCCTGAAGAATTTAAAGTATGGAATTGATGTACTCCCTACAAGTCACTTAAGAATTATGTATTCCTTGATCCACTTCCAATATATTACTAGGAAATCCTTGAATATAGGCATTAGATATTCTATGTCTTATTTTCTTATATACAATGTATTTTTATTGTATTTATTAATACGATTCTCATATAGAGTAATGTGTCAGTTATGCTTTTATTTAAAGTAAAAAACTTTCATTTACCTAAATATTTATTTGATTGAACTTAAATATTCTTGAATATCTTTGAAATGACTTATTTCATTTTTTTTACAGAATGGATAGAAGGTGGATGTACGAAACTAATCGGATTTTAACTGATTTTCAAAATAATTTCAACAGCTTTTTAGATTTTTCATTTGAAAAGGCTTCAAATAGTGGTCGCATAAAATTTAAACGTTCTAGATGCGTTGGAAGACCTTGGTTGAGTCGTGAAGCAGTTAGCTATCATATAACCAAATATGGTCTCCAAACAAACTATTATGTGTGGTATCACAATGCAGATAAAATGGAATCTCAAAATGTGGATCATCCAAATGATATGACTAAATTTGAGAGTTTGATATACGATTGGTTTCCATTTATTCGGAATCATGAGAAAGAAAGTATGTCCATCAAACAAGATTTTGATACAAGCACAGATGATGAATCTAATGAAAATGATGATGTTGATAGGGTGAAAAAATTGAATGATGTTGTGAAGACTCCAGTATATCAGCAATGTGGTAAAATGAAAATGTTTGAATTTTTAATCCGATTGTTTCATGTGAAAACTATGTATGGGATTTCAATCACTACAATAGATTACATTATTACCTTCTTGAAGGACTTACTTGTAGATGATGCAGATATTCCCTCAAACCACTATATGGCATGGAAGTTAGTTGATGAACTTGGATTCTCAAAAACAATTCATGCTTGCCCGAATGATTGTAGCTTATTTTGGGAGGAAACTGTTGAATGAAATGAATGTATCGAATGTGGAACCTCCCGATGGAATCCAAAAGATGATGGAACACCATCTCATGTGCCACAAAAAGTAATGTGGCACTTTCAATTGATCCCCAAATTACAGAACCTTTTCATGTCTGATGAAATATCAGTAAAAATGCGATGGGATGATACCAAGAGAAAAAAGAATAATGAAGTGTTGGTTCACCATGAGAATGGATTTTCATGGCAGATATTTGATGCTCAATATCCTGAATTTGCATCCAATGTGTGTAATGTGAGAATGGGTCTTTCATGTGACGGGTTTAATCGATTTGGGAAGATGCTTACTTCACACAACACATGGCCGGTTTTCATACACATTTATAACCTTCCCCCATGGTTGTGTATGGAAAAGCCTTACACTTTCTTGATTATACTAATATTTGGCCCTTCTAATCCTGGAAATGATATATATGTATACATGAAACCTTTGATAAAAGAGTTGAAAATTCTTTGGGATGTGGGTGTGCCCACATACGATGCATGTTTGAAAGACATGTTTATATTCGTGTTGCGCTTATGTGGACGATCAATGATTTTCATACTTATGCAATGATGTCTGGATGGAGCACAAAAGGAAAATTTTCATGTCCTGTTCGTATGAATAATACTCGATCGAGAAGACTAAAATATCATCGTAGTTTTAGTTTTATGGGACATCGATGATTCTTGTCAATGAACCATCCGTATAGAAACAATTGTCGATGATTTGAAAATACCATGGAGACTGATGATCCACATCCGCGTATGTCTGGAACTGATGTGTATAATGAATTGAAAGATTTCAGTTATTCATTTGGGAAGGGTGTAATGAAATCTAGAAATAAGAAAAATGTTTCCAATGATACCTATTACAATTGGAAGAATAAGAGTATATTCTTTGAGATGTCGTATTGGTCAACCAACTTGTTACGTCATTGCTTAGACATAATGCAGATTGAAAATAATATATGTGAAATGTTTCTTTCGATTCTTATAAATGTCAAGGGGAAGAAGAAAGATGATTTATTATCTTTGCGTGACTTGGTAGATTAGGGGATCAAATCAGAATTACATCTTGTGTGTGTCAGTGAAAATAAATGGCAAGTTCCGTGTACTTCTTATGTGATGACACCTGCTGAAAAAAATCAATTTTTGGAAGTGCTAGAGACTATTAAAGTTCATGAAGGCTATTCAAGAAATATATCAAAAAGGGTCAATAGAAAATAGTTGAAGTTGAAATCTTTGAAAACTCATGATTATCACGTCCTTTTCATGAGTTGATTCCAATAGCAATCCGTCATCTCTTGTCGAATAATGTAAGAGTCTTAGTTATTTAGTTGTGCTATTTTTTAGAGATCATTGTACTAAGACGTTGTCCAAATCCTTCTTGCAAAACCTGTTGGCAGTGACACATTTAATTTTGTGTGAGTTAGATAAAATATTCCTTCCATAATTTTTTACATGAATGTTGCATCTGATTGTCCATATTCTGATCAAAATAATTCTTGGAGGACCCATTTCTCTCCATTGGATGTATCCAACTGAAAGAAACATGTGAACATAGAAATCATATGTTCAGAACAAGAATTATCCCGAAGGTACAATTGTGAACGGTTACTTGGCTCAAGAATGTATCGATTTCTACTCAATGTATTTGTCTGATCATGCTATGAGAATAAACAGACCAATGACAAATGAAGAAAAACAGTATGAGAAAATTGAACCCATTTTTCCATCACTTCCTCAGATAGGATGAATTTTTGGATCATATACATTGACTACATTAAGCCTTGAAGAGCAAGAGATGGAACATCGCACAATGTTGTTCAATTGTGATTTGTTCTATGAGAATATCATGTACATAAATTGTACATGTATATCTTATCTTATCTCTTGTAATTTTAAATATTTGTTAAACTATTATTATTTTTATCTACAGGGAACATAAAGAATTGATATATAGAAATCATCGTTCTTTATCTTTGAGAAAGAAAGAAACTTTTCATAAAAAAAGGGTTTTCCTCTTGGTTGAAATTGAAGGTAAAAGTATTTCTCTAATAACTGAATAAAAATAATATTTAAATATGTTTACTATTTTTTTATATTTCAGGTATCGAGTTTTCCAGCAGACTCTGTTTCTGAGGAAATAAGATCTTTGGATTTTTGTTAAAATACCATGGTTCGTGCTTGTAAATCACTTGTGATCAATGGATAAAAATTTATTATCATTGAATGATCAAGATACATTAGAACAGACAATAATGGTGTTATGATAACTGCCACAACAGGCTGTTATGCCATTTCATCGGATAATAGACCTCATTCTGAAAAATTAGCTTATTATGGTGTAGTGGAGAAAATAATAATTTTGGATTATTACTCGCATGGTCGAGTCAAGATGATGAAATATCAATGGTTTGATTCAATGATGAGGCAAGGCACCTTTATTGATGATAGTGGATTTCAATTTATTGACATGACTCACATTATTTCCACCGAAGAACCATATGTATTGGCATCAATGGTGAAACATGTTTTTCATGTCAAATATCATTGTCATCCTAAATTTGGTGTAATTATTGAAGTAAATCCAAGACATGTTTTTGATGATGGTGATGACAAAGTCGACACTATCCGTACTGCAATTGGAAGTAATCTACTTATGTTGACTCTAATAGCTCAATTATCAGAGTTGATTGTGAACCCGAAGTTGTGGTGGGAAATATATAGAATCATATAGTCGTGTTCTCACCTACATGTTTCACCTACATCATTTAGAGTGTGTATCCTAGTACTTACCATCAAACCACTATAAATCTTCTGTTTATTTATTTGTTTTTATCAGAATGGTTTTTCTATATTTTGTATTTTTTGTTACACATTAGTTTTCTATTTATAATTACTTCCATATTTGCTTTCAATGCAGGAAATGACACCCATTGAAGAGAGGCGACGAAAAAAGATGACAGAAAATAATCTTCGCATGACACAGATGGGCGTTCCTCCACTCATCCCGATTCTGAGTATTTTATTTCAAGTATATTTATTTCAATAACTAATAATATCATGTGTTTACTTGTGTGTTAATTTTTTTTTAGGATCCACCTCATAGACGAGAGATATCTGATGAGGATCCTGATATTGCTCCCAGTACAGAGGCTGGTGGTAGGAGGGGGGTGGTTTCAGAGTTAGATGATCATCTGGTAGTCCTGATACTGAGGCCGGAGGTACGAGGGCTAGTGGTGCGAGAGTTAGACGATCCACTTGTCGTACCCAACTGGACTATACCCCTACCACAGAAGTATCTTCTATAACCCATTTTGATCCTAGTGTGTCTTTAGGGACACACGAGATATTTAGGCCACCGATGTTTACACTACCAGTTAGCCAGACGTCTGTGCCATCATCTTTTGCTTCTGGTTCATTATCTCTGATCTATTATATTCCACCTTCTTCGACTCCTGCTTCGACATAGTATGTGGATGAGAAGTGTACACTGAGGGACACTCCACCTGTATAGGACATTCCTCCAGCTTCTGAACATCCAGTGACGCCCATTGATCCAAGTACCACAGGTATATTTATATAACTCTAACAAATTTTTATACGAAAATTTATTTTTATTATAAATTGTACTGATATTTTTTTTCTTTAATAACAAATTCGTCTACTGATAGGAGGCAGGGGAGGGGGCGTACTCGCTTACGTGCAGTATAGAACCACCAGACACAGTTGATGGTTGAATACAATGATAATGTACAGATGATTGATAAATCTGGCCAGGAATGTCGGGGTTTTTTGGTGACGCTAGCCAAATACTCTGACATCATTCCGGTCAGCCCTCTCTCTTGGAGACATATGCCACACGAAGATAAGGATAACGCGTGGGCACAAATATGGGTAAATATTCTATTGGAATTAATTTAGTATTTTTTGTGTGTTTATATGAATTAATATATTGGGTGTCAGCTTCGGTTTAACTTCCCTGATAGCGACGGTGCACGAACATTGAGTTTAAAGAAGCTAGGAGAGATTTGGAGAGATTATAAGCAAGATCTGTATGTTGGCCGGTGTGATAGAGTGAGAATAGAGTTAGAGACATTACCTATCGTGGATGGTTGCCCGATAGAGCAATATCGCCATTTGATTACCCATTGGGAAACTTCCAAATTTAAGGTATTAATCCCATTTGAGGTATTTAAATGACAATTTTCATATTTTTCATTAATATAATCTAATTTATTATTAGACATTATTTAGGAATCTTTTGAAAAAAACAAAAAAAATTGATTCAAAGTAATACCTCCACACTTTGGGGCGCACTACTATGTCAGATCATGACAGGCATCTGGTATGATATAGTTGTTTATAATTTTTCTTTAGGCATTTCCCTTTTTATTGTTTACTACTTAAATTATGTGATTTATTGAATATTGAATATATGATTATACTTGCACTTTATATTGTTTCAATTTCATTACAGAATCACAAATTGAATATTGAAGGATGTATCCCATGAGTAAAATTGATTTGCTTGAGTAGAAGGAAAAAAGATGGAACTGTGGTTAATGAACCGACACAAGAAAAGATTGTAAGTTTTAATTTGTTTATTTCAATGTTTAATATCTATTTTGACATTTAATAATATATTAATATTTTTAATAGGTTTCTTTAGAGTCCCTTGATTCCTAGGAGCCTGAAAATTTAGGGCCACACTATCATTTATATATGAGTTTGGGAGATGAGCACTCTGGTCGAGTACGCTGCCGACCTTGTAAGAGTATAGTCCCGACGAGGTATTGGTCCTCTCCAGGTATCCATTCTAGTACCAAAAAGTTGGAAAAGATCAAGAAGAATGCAAGATAGTTTGCTGAATGGGTCATAGAGTTGGAAGAACAAGTTCAAATGAGGGAGAAATAATTTATGAAACTAATGAAAGCTTTATCTTCATCACTTCCACCAGAGGCCAGCACAGCTTGTCAGACTTATATGTTATCGATGGGTGCATTATCCAATGCACTAAGCGACAGTTCTAGTGGTGGTTGAGATGATGAAGTTCCTGGTGATGACGAGAATGCTGAAGAGGATAAGGGCGAGGATGCGGATGAGGATGAGGGCGAGGATGGGGCCGAGGGAGAGGATGGGGCCGAGGGAGAGGATGGGGCTGAGAGCGAGGATGGGGACGAGGGAGAGGATGGGGACTGTAACGAGGATGATGATGAGGAATGAGATGGTCATGTGTATGAGGCTGATGATGATAGAGGTGATGGTGATGGTGATCAGGGGAATATTTATCCATTACATTTTTGAATTCTGTATAACTCTTTATTTTTTAACCTAGTTTTTCACTATGGTATGAATATTTATGAATTTAGTATAACTCTTTATTTTTGATAAAATATGGAAGCCTAATGATGTTATAATGTTTTGGAGGTGAGTGATGCTATATGATATTTTATGGGTTATTGTGAGGATTTTGTTTCCCTTTAATTGATTGGTTCATAAAACATAAGTTGGTGCTCCATATATTATTTAATTTGAATTGGTAAAGTAAAATGTTGGTCTCAGATTTCAGAGTTGGTTATTTGGATGGTATTATCTATCAAAAGTGGGTATATCTCTATTGAATATGGGTGCATTTTCTAATTGACTAATGTATTTATTAAACTGACCATGAAATACACATTTCCCACAATACGGAAGCACCACAAAAATCATAGATTGACACTACACACCACAAGACACCAATGGGAGACACCCCTTGAGGTAGAGTCCCTCTCGTAGCCTCTTTAATTTAAGAATGCTTTAAATTGAATTTATCTTCTATCTTAATTCTACTTAATTATATTGAATTGCATATCTTGAATAAGTTTTCTTTATTATAATTGTTTCATTTTATAAATAAAGTAGTGCTTTTATTATGAAACCCCTCCAACAGAGGTGCACTGTCTGTAAAAACTCACAGTGATAGTTTAGGGTGTGATAATTTGACTCTCAATCATTAGTTTCAACTACCTAGTACCACTTTTAAAAATGAATATAAAATATATATCTTTATCATACCACAAACTTGAATCAAGAGTCTGTTTTTTATAACATAAGATTAGTTTCAATAATGTGAAGGACAACTACATATGATTTATTTGGAATCCAGGCTGGAAGATGCTGCCCTGCAGATGTTGTTGGACCGTGCCAACACGCCATGGTAATGTCGCGGTCACGCCATGGTCACGCCGCGGTAATGCCGTGATTTTTCCATGATCCAGGATGACACCCTGAGGTGATTCATAGTCCTATAAGAATTAGATGTATGATACCTAGAAAGAGTTTTAGATACATTACCCACCCTCCTCTCTGGACCCCGGACAGTCCCCAAAACAGCCCCCTAGAAAGCCCCCCAGACGCCCCCCACCATCCTCCCTAGACCTTGGACAACCCCTCAGAAAGCCCCCCAACCCTCCTCCCAGGACCCCAGATCCCAATCTAATATATCTTCATGATTCACCCAAAATCCCAATGGAAAAGAGGGTTTTAGAGCTTCAGAAGAAGATGAGAGAAGAGTGCGAACCCTAATCGAGAAGAGGAAGAAAAGAGGATATTATACTCACTTGGATCTTTAATCCACACTTGAACGAACTCAAAAACATGCAAGTGATGTGTAAGAGTCATCCCCGCCTCAATCCGAGGCACGGTGTGTCCGACACCACTCAAAGTGTCTCACTTTTCTTTGAAATGGACACCATTTTAAGTGAAAACAAAAACTGACATATGGAAAACTGACCAAACGCATTCAGATTCTGTTGATACTTTAGGACAAGGATCCATGGTTCATTTTTGATGTATAGGAGTCAAACCCGCCTCAATCTAAGGCACAGTGTGGCCGGTACCACTCAATGTGTCTTTCTTTTGTTTAAAATGGACATACTTTTAAGTAAAAACAACTGGCATATGGAAAACTATCCAAACGCATTCGGATTGTGTTGATACTTTAGAAAAATGATACATGGTTCATTTGTGACATTTAAGAGTCAACTTAACCTCAATAAAAGGCATGGCATGGCCGTCACCACTCAAAATGTCTCGCTTTTGTTTCAAAAGGACATCATTTTAAGTGAATACAACAACTGAAATACAGAAAATTGACCAAAGGCATTAAGATTCTCTTGAAATTTTAGGAAAACGATCCATTGGTCATATGTGACGTGTATGAGTCTACCCGTCCTCAATCTGAGGGCCGGTGTGGTCAACACCACATGAAATGTCTCACTTTTATTTGAAATGGTAAGGATTTTAAGTGGAAACAAGAACAAGCATTTGAAAAACCATCCAAACGCTTTCAGATTGTGTTGATACTTCAAAAAAACGATCCATGGGTCATTTTTTATGTTTATAAGTCAACCCTGCCTCAATCCGAGGCACGGTGTGGCTGGTACCTCTAAAAGTGTCACACTTTTATCTGAAATGGAAAACATTTTAAATGAAAACAACAACTAGCATATGAAAAAATGTCCAAACACATTCATATTCTGTTGATACTTCGGGAAAAGGATCCATATGTCATTTTTGATGTTTATGAGTCAACCCCACCTCAATCCGAGGCATGGTGTGCCCGAAACCACTCAATGTGTATTTGTTGTGTTTAAAATGTATACGCTTTTAAGTAAAAACATCTGGCATACAGAAAACTGACCAAACACATTTTGATTGTGTTGATACTTTAGAAAAATGAACCATGGGTCATTTTTTATGTGTATAAGTCTACCTTTCCTCAATTCGAGGAGAGGTGTGTCCCACACCACTCAAAGTGTCTCTCTTTAGTTTAAAATGGACATCATTTTAAGTGAAAACAATAACTAACATATGGAAAACCAACCAAATGCATTCGGATTCTATTGAAAACATTAGAAAAATGATCCATGGATCCCTTTTGATGTGTAAGAGTCAACTGCGCCTCAATATGAGGCACGGTGTGGTCAACACCACTCAAAGTGTCTCAAATTTCTTTTAAATGGACTACATTTTAAGTAAAAAAAACAAATGGCATACAGAAAACCGACCAAACACATTCGAATTCTATTGATACTTTAGGAAAAGGATCCATGGGTCATTTGTAACATGTAAAAGTCGAACCCACCTCAATAATAGGCACGGTGTGGCCGGTACCACTCAAAGTGTATTTTTTTTGATTATAATGGATACTCTTTTAAGTAAAAACAACTGGAATACATAAAACTGACCAAACACATTTAGATTCTATTGATACTTTAAGAAAACGATCCATGGATGATTTTTGACATGTACAAGTCAAACCCCCCTCAATCTGTGGCACAGTGTTACTGGCACCACTCAAAGTGTCTCTCTTTTTTTAAAAAGGACATCATTTTAATTGAATACAACAACTGAAATACGGAAAACTAACGAAATGAATTTGGATTCTATTGAAACTTTAAGAAAAAGATCCATTTGTCATATGTGACGTGTACGTGTCAACCTTGCCTCAATCCGAGGTCCAGTGTTGCCAACACCACTCAAAATGTCTCACTTTTATTTTAAATGGAAAGGATTTTAAGTGAAAACAACAACTGGTATACAGAAAACAAACCAAATGCTTTCAGAATGTGTTGATACTTCAAAAAAACGAACCATGGGTCATTTTTGACGTTTATGAGTCAACCCTGCCTCAATCCAAGGCACGGTGTGGCCGGTACCACTCAAAGTGTCTCACTTTTATTTGAAATGGACAACATTTTAAGTGGAAACAACAACTGGCATACAGAAAACCAAACAAATTCATTAAGATTGTATTGATACTTTCGGAAAAGGATCCATGGGTAATTTTTGACATGTAGAAGTCAACCCCGCCTCAATTCGAGGCATGGTGTGGCCGAAACCACTAAATATTTCTTTCTTTTTTTTAAAATGGATACGCTTTTAAGTAAAAAAACTGGCATACAGAAAACTAACCAAATTCATTCTAATTGTATTGATACTTTAGGAAAAAGATCCATGGGTCATTTGTGATGTGTACGAGTCACCCCACATCCACCTGAGGTGAGGAGAGACCGGCGCCACTCAAAGTGTCTCTCTTTTGTTTAAAATGTACATCATTTTAAGGGGAAAAAACAAATGACATACAAAAAACATACCAAACACATTTGGATTATATTTGAACTTTAGGACAATGATCCATGGGTCATTTTTGCTGTGTACGAGTCAACTCAGCCATAATACGAGGTGCAGTGTGGCTAACACCACTAAAAGTCTCTAACTTTTCTTTGAAATGGACAACATTTTAAGTGAAAACAACAACTAACATACGGAAAACTAACCAAACACATTTGGATTCTATTGATAAATTAGTACAAGGATCCATGGGTCATTTGTGACATGTACGAGTCAACCCCGCCTTAGCATGAGGCACAGTGTGGCCGGTACCACTCAAAGTGTCTTTCTTTTGTTTAAAATGGATACTCTTTTATGTAAAAACCACTGGCATATGGAAAACCGAGAAAATGCATTCATATTGTGTCGATACTTTAGAAAAATGATCCATGGGTCATTTTTGAAGTGTACGAGTCAACCCCGCCTCAATCCGAGGTTTGGTGTTGTCGGCCCCACTCAAAGTGTCTCTCTTTTGTTTCAAAAGGACATCATTTTAAGTGAATACAAAAACTGACATACGAAAAACCAACAAAAGTCATTCGAATTCTGTTGAAAATTTAGGAAAAATATACATGGTTCATATGTGATGTGTAAGAATCAACCCTCCCTCAATCCAAGGCATGGTGTGGCCGGTATCACTCGAAGTGTCTCTCTTTTATTTGAAATGGACATGATTTTATGTGAAAACAACAACTGGCATATGGAAAACCAACCAAATGCATTTGGATTGTGTTGAAACTTTAGGAAAATGATACATGGGCCATATGTGATGTGTATGAGTCAACCCCGCCTCAAAACAAAGGCCGGTTTGTCCATCACCACTCAAAATGTCTCACTTTTATTTGTAATGGACTGGATTTTAAGTGAAAACAAATACTGGCACATGAAAAACTGACCAAACACATTCATATTGTGTTGATACTTCAATAAAACGATACATGGGTCATTTTGGATGTGTACGAGTCAAGATCTCCTCAATCCGAGGTGCGGTGTGGCTGACAGCACTCAAAGTGTCTCACTTTTCTTTGAAATGGACAACATTTTAAGTGAAAACAACAACTCGCATATAGAAAACTAACCATACACATTCATATTATATTTATACTTTAGGAAAAGGATCCATGTGTCATTTGTGACGTGTATGAGTAAATCCCGCCTCAATATGAGGCACGTTGTGGCCAGTACCACTCAAAGTGTCTTTCTTTTGTTTAAAATGGATACACTTTTAAGTAAAACAAATTGCATATGGAAAACCAACCAAAAGCATTCAGATTGTGGTGATACTTTAGGAAAATGATCCATGAGTCATTTTTGATGTGTACAAGTCAAGAACGCCTCAATCCGAGGCACGGTGTGGCTATAACCACTCAAAGTTTCTCACATTTCTATGAAATGGACAACATTTTAAGTAAAATAAAAACTGACATACGGAAAACTGATCAAACGCATTCGGATTCTATTGATACTTTTGGAAAAGGATCCATGGGTCATTTTTGACATTTAGGAGTAAACCCCTCCTCATTCTGAGGCATGGTGTTACCGATACCACTCAAAGTGTCTTTCTTTTGTTTAAAATAGATACACTTTTATGTAAAAACAACCGGCATACGAAAAACTGACCAAACACATTTGGATTGTGTTGATACTTTAGGAAAATGATCCATGGGTCATTTTTGATTTGTACGAGTCAACTATGCCTCAATCCGAGGCATGGTGTGTCCAGAACCACTCAAAGTGTCTCACTTTTGTTTCCAAAAGACATCATTTTAAGTGAATACAACAACTGAAATTTACACTCATCAATGATAGTCGCAAACTCTTTTTCATGAGTTGGGTTGTTTCACTCATGGGGTCATAAGTGAATAGACTCCTAAGAAAATAAATTTTCACAATATATTATAAAAAATACATGTTCAATGAAAAATTCATCACAAATCATTACATACCCAAATCTACGATCAGAAAAAAATTGGGATTTGAAACAATTTCATACTCTTATTCAACTCTAATAAGTATTTCTCAGAATATTCTAGATATTTGAATTTGTTGGGGAGGTGGGGTTCTGTGCTGGTTGGGGGGGGGTCGTGCAGGGGTGAGGTGAATTACTACTCAAATAGTGGTTGTCATATGAAGATTCAAATGGGTGTAAATAATGATTGAGTTATTGTAACTGTTATTAAATCTACTGGATGATTGTTGTCAAATGAAGATTGAACTAGGGAATTGTAGTACATGACATGGTAGGAATATTTTGATTGTTTTATGTGTTTTTTTGTGCTATTTTATGTTTTTTATGATATTTTAAGTCTGTTTGTATGGGGGTTTGTGCTATTTTTTATACAGGTGTATACTAGAGGGGCTACTGGACGGGATACTGTGCAATAGTTCTTAAAAAACACAATACCAACAGTTTTAAACCATTGGAATACTTTGAGAGAAATTTAAAAACTATCCTAACATTTCTAAAACTGTTGTTATAGTGCTTAGTCTTCAATATATACCAACGGTTTCTTGAAACTGTTGGTAAAAATGTTATACAAACATACACCCACGGTTAACCTACAACCGTTGGTAAATCAATATATACAGTGGGCTATACCAACGGTTTAGATAAAACCGTTGGTATAGGGATTTACTCATGGATTAATTCCCTAAGGTTTGGAAAATCATTGGTATAGGCTATACCAATGGTTTTCAAGCCTATAAAATGGTTTTAAATTGTTGTTATAACCTTCTTTTCCAATAGTGACCGTTCATAGAGTTGGTAAGATGTTTGTACACCTGAATGCTACTTTCATTTCTATTTAGTATTTAAATGGAATTAAAACATAATGATACATAGGTATATTATAATTCCAGTATAATATCATATATAATATCAATAATTCCATCCTTTATATGTCCAACATAAGGCATTAACGAGTCATATCATTTTGAGGGGGCGGTAGTCCGCACTTCCTCAAATGAAATTATCGTGTTTTACCCATAATGGAAACCATAAAATAATGATATAAATGGAAAATAAAGTAGTATAAAATAAACAAAAAATAATATAAGTATCATATATAAATACAGTTCCATATTAATGGCCACCATGAGAGGCGGTAGGAGATAATAAAACAATCATCGTTTCGTGAGGCGTTAGTTTACTATCCACAGATTCAGTATGTTATTAATCCATTAGATGGAGGTGTGAGTATGTTTATTTCTAATACTTCTCATAACAACATCCTAGTATATTGAGGATACTGGTTTTTTTATAAAATAAAGTAAAAAAAGTGTTTAGGGGGTTGAAGAAGTAAAATAAAACAAAAGAATTTAAGATAATGTGTTACCTATAATTTGGGTAACTTTCTTTGGTTTGAACCAAAATAACAACTTTAAGTCCCTTATGACTATGTTGAGGCTTCTAGGAGCAATAGGGGGATCTTGAGAGATTATTTTGGCAGGGTTTGGAATGCCAAGGTGCTTGATAGGTGTGTGGAATGGGTTAGAAGTGGTGTCCTTTTATAAGGGGGAGGAGGGGCTCTTTTGGAAGGTGTGAAAATATTATTTTATTATATAGTTCTATTCAGTTTATAAAGGACCAAAACTAATTAAATCCGAACATAATATGACTCATGGTCGATATAAATTCATACAATAAGAATTGGATAGGTTTTGGATAATATTTTAATATTAATAATCATATTTATTTAAATCATTTATTAATGAGGTAAATACTACATCATTATTGTGTTATAAATTATTTAATTTATTGGATTTACAAATATTAAAAAAATTTACAATAATGTAGGAAATCTTTTTAGCTTTCTAATGATTTATTATAGTAGAAATTTTGACTTATATTACCCCATTTAAAAATTGATATACTAAAAGATATTTGTTAATGTCATTTTTGTTTTACGTTAAGTTAATTAAAATAAAATGTCATTATCATTATATGTGTCCCCTTGGGGTCCCTAAAACGACCCAAGGATGCCCATGGTTGGTCATGAATCATACAATAATGTTAGGACACGTGTTAAGGTAATTTTTTTTATCATAATATTCTTTTTACCATGAATTACCCTATTTATCTTTAACCGCGGTAAATAAAAGTCAAAAGTTAGTATTCAGAAAAAAATGTTTTCATTTTATTGAAGCACATTTTACATAATAATAACAAACATCTATCTCAGATTTTTGAAATTCAATTCACAGAAGTGGTAAAATTTCATTTAAATGTAAATGTCGGATTTTTAACTACTACTTAGTGGTTTCACTATTCATTAAAAATTGATGTTTTTCAGAAAAATACCAAAAATTTAGCCTAATATATATTTGATATTCCAAATTCAAAAATGATGTATATTTTACCAAATTAAAAACATAGAAGTTGGATTAATTATTTTAAAATTAATTCATGTTGTCAAAACAAATAGCGTGTTTTTAAGAAACAATTACTATCAAAAGATTGATACTTGTCAATGTATAATTTCAAAGGGAAATTAATTATACTAACCAAAATTGGATTAAATGGTTAAAATATAATCTAATTATACTTCAAAATGAATTTAAAATATAATCTAAACATATAAATTTATTATATTAAAAGGATGTTTTGAATTGAAACACATTATATCTCACAATTCATAAAAAACGAATATTATTAGAAAAATACCAAAATTTCATCTAAAGTAAATTTTGATGTACCTATTCTAAAGAAGAATTTAATTTTGTCAAAATTTATATGTAAAAGGGTCAGATATTGGATTTAAAAAGGGTTCTCAATTAAAAGGTGGTAAAATTGATTTTTTTTTGAAAAATACATTTTTATCTGAAAAATTGAATTTGTTCTTATAATATGTCTAAGAAACACATAATATATAAGTTAAAATTATATGGAGTATATAATATTAAAAATCCAGTTAATACTATTCATAACTGCTTTTTAACGGCTAGTTTGGTATGTCGTGGTGCGCTCGCAGTCGGTGTTGCGTGTAGAACAAGCTATTGAATTTAAAGAAAATTACTTACTATGAAATTTTGGGGTGTTACATTCTCCCCAACTTCAATAAATTGAGTCCTCGTAATTTGAAATTGTTTTTCGAAAATAAAAGGGTAAAAATAGAAAAAATACTTTTGTGGAAAACCCACATCAGAAATTGGGTTAAAAAAATTTAGTCTCAATAAGAGGAAAAATGAGATGAAAATTTCATCACTAAATTATGATCTCTATTAGGAGAACATTGGTGGAAATTAGAGACACATAATTAGAGGAAAAACATAAATATATATAGGGAGTGATTGAGGTCATCAATCACAAACAAATGTAAAATTGGGGGCCTCAAATCCATCAATATATGACGATTTAAAATGTCATCGGTTCAACAAAACATGAAATATTAGGATAACACATTTTGGGTTTTAATATCCCTTCCCTAAAGTTTAATAATTAATATACTCATAGAATAATAAAACAAAAATATACTTGACAAGAAGAGTTTCATCCTTTATCTAATTCTTACCACAAACTAATCTTTCACACCAAATGATGAGTATTAAAGATGACTTAGTCAGATCTGAAGCGCTGGAATCAACTTATATAGAATCACATAATCCACAATGGATGAACTATATATTTCCCTTTTCTTTAGAGATTAAACAGAACCAACATGGTTAGTAAAATATCAGATGATCCGCAAAAAGGATAATACTTAAGGGAAAGAAATAAAAATCTTAATTTCAAAAATAAAACCATCAATAAACAAAGTTCAATAAATACCATTCAACAAATAATTGTCCATAATATATTTTAATATAATCAATACAAATATTGAAACCCAAAACTCAGAAGAATTTGGATACGTAGTTTTCAACGTTAAATTGTATCTCCAAATAATATTGATGCCTCTTAAAGTCACATACATAAAAGTTATTAACCTAATCACATTTTCTCTATGATAGTTTTATTATTTCTATAAATAACCCAAATATCTATAAATCCACAATAACAAAATAGGTAAAAATCACCATTACTCTTCAAATGAAATCCCATAGTATTCTATTTTCCTTAGGCATATAGTATTCCCAATAGAAAAAATGTCTTCCAATATAACATTTATCACTTAATCACCAAATCATTTTACTGTACTAAGGACGTCCATTTGATAAGACATAAGATCTAAAATGAACTTATTATTGATCAATAAAATCTTTTAACTAAAAATAATTAGTGACACTGACCATGGAATTCACATAGACCAGTGGTAGGTGATAAATCCCAATCACACTATGGTTGTGAGTTCGATTCTTGTGGCATTGTCTAAGGTGACGGGTTGTCAAATGGTCTACATGTTGTCCTTTTTCAAAAACTATATAATTTTATAATATTACCCAAAAATGAGATAGATTCCACAAAATAACTATTACAAAATTATATCATAAATGTTATCTCACACGTTACATTTTCATTCCAAAATTTAATAACTTGTAATTTCCTCAAACTTAATGATCATATAAAACCAAATGCATATTTATAACTATATCCACAAGAGAAAAGATCATTCATCCTCAAATATCATTTTCACATGACGAACTGCAGGGTTACAAATACAATAGAATAGTATTCCAAAGTAATCCCACCAACAAAAAGCACTAATACTTTTTAAACATTTCTCCATCCATTTATTTCTACATAACTTCTTCCTTGACCAAGGAGATATCCAATAGAATAGGGCATTCACTCAGGTAATGTCCAGTTCCCCTAAATTTATGGAAAATGACTATAAATGTATTCTTAGAACCATTTTTATTTTCTTCCATAGTACTCTTCATTTTTACTCGGAAATTATTTAATTTATATCTTTCTTTCCCACACATAATGCATTTATTTGTTCTACTAAGACAGCTTACTAGGTGTCTCCTTCTACATTTACTGCATAATTGAAAATAAGCTTTCTTTTTTCCATGTTCTTCACTACTAGAGCTCTTATCATTCACCACTATTCTCTTCCTTGTTTAGTCCAAGAGTTAGTTAATATATATGTTGTTGATCATATATTTTGAAAACTGATTCGGCATGAACACGATATCTTTTACGCCTATCAATATTCCATTTTGTTTCTCACTTCCACCACCATTCAAACCTTGTACATCATGCTCAAAGTTACTATGAATTCCTTGGAATCCAACCATTGACTAAAACCTGAATGCATTGTGTGAGTAAGAATAGTCATAAAATCATTTCGATAATATCATGAAACATTATTTTCAATTTAAAACACCTTAGGATTAACCAAGGTCATTTATTCTCATCTGATATTAAACTCCTTCAAATAGGTTTGTAAAGAGAGTATAAATTATCCAACAAATATCCCCTAGGAGTGTCGTAACCAAGAGTGCAGCAAGGCCCTCTGTCCTGTACCAAGATACCTCGGGTCAAGCCTGAAACTCCATGTCAGAGTATTCACTCCTAGGTACATCTGGGCCAGAGCCACCTCTACCTGCTCATATCCAGACAGGGATGTACTGCTTGGAAAATACAGAAAATCTCTACATTACCAACATTTTAGGAAGTTATTCTATAAAAATCCTCAATGTCTATCTTAGGATAATGTGTTCTAATCAGAGTTTATCTAAATCTAGTTTCCAAGGTTTGTACTAAACTTCCTTTGATACCAACTGTAATGCCCCGACCCCAAAATCTTGGAGCCGGTGCATTATTTTAATAAATTGGCATGATTTAAAGGAATCACGTCTCGAAGGACTGATTAGTTTAGTAGTCATGGAAACCAGATTCATACATGAGTTCAATACTACAACTTGAAAAGAAAAACAACACTAATTTATTCCATTAGAAAAATCCAAGCTTCCAAGATTATTCCTGCAAGTCACTCATAACTAACATCTTCATATCCTGTGAAAATGAAACATGAGAAAGGGGTGATCTCAATTGCTCAATAAGAGTAAGAAATACAACAGATTATAACATAAACATTTGTCATGGAGAATAATTGAGAACACATGACTTTACAGATAATAAACATGAACACTTTATGGCAGGAATATGAGAGGAGTAAATAATTCCATAAAAAACATTGTCATGGGTATTCTACTAGTTGAATAACCACATGAAATTTCAATATCTAATCTCATAATGATGAAATTCATAATGACGTACATCATAACCATATAGTAAAGGCCTTGTTCTAAGAATACAAATGAGATATTGTTAAGGCATTATTCCAAGAAACTAGTTTGTCTCATGAGACCTATCGATGCATGAAGGAGCTATAGTGGGCTCCAACTGTCACATAATAAATCCAATTCATTCCTCATACAAAAAGTTTGAAGCATAACATAAACATTTGTGTTAAAACTATCATACAAAATGTCAATACTTTATCCACAAACCATGAATGGTATAAAAATAGCACATCCACAGTCAATCAAAACTCATTTAATACAATATGAAAGATTTTATTGTAACAGATTAACCTCAATCGAGAATAATGAAGGATATTGACATAGATGAAAATAATCATCAAAACTATTTGAGATAAATGTCCCCCTTTTTATTGAAAACAATTAAAAGTCAGACTAGGTGTCAAGAAGCTGTTTAAAAATAGATTTTTTAATCAAAGTGTCCCATACCACATTGAATCTTTGAAAAGGGATTTTAATTTTAAAACATTAAGGTCCGTATAAATTAATCCTTAAAACCATTTTTTAAAACAAGTACATTAATGAGAAATATATAGAACAATAAATCTTTAAAACATTTAAAATGATATTTTAGTTAGAGTTCTTAACCCAAAGAGAGACACTTGAATTCAAATAATTGAGGTAATATAAACTTAATAATATCATGAGAACAAAGGGATTCATGGTGCACTATGTCAAAGTAAATTATATAAACCATATAAAAGTGAATTGGGTTATAATAACAAAGAAGTCTCAATGGAATGTAAATTGAGATAAAATCACTTATAATGACTGTATCCTTAGGTTAAGGATAAATCAATGACATAATTATGTGCGAAAATTATAAATACAATAAATTTTATTGGATATTCACTATAAATAAATCATAATAAATTCACACATATTCTTGTAAAACCTACACCAATGATTTCAATGTTTAACTCAATAAATGGATATTGAGTTAAAATTACTCTTATCAAGTTCATATCGATGACTTGAGAATTTATCAATGGAGTGATTATATGTATCAAAAGTATATCCACATATAGGGGAGTGGAAATTACTACACAAATAATAAATAGCGATTCCACACATAATCATTGAGTAAAATAATCAATGAAGTATGCGTAATGCATAATCAGTGGAAATTGGAATTTGAAATTCCCTTACCGATTTGAAAACATAAGAAACATACACCACATGAAAGAAGTATCATACAATGAAGATGTAAATAACCATAAATTAATGTATATTACTAAAAGAATACAATCAGGGGAAGTAAATACTCCACAAAAAAGTAAATAATGGCTAATATAGAAAGAATCTCTCAGGAATAAAAGTGAGATGAAAAACCCTTTCTTCATTGTAATCAATCAAGGCATATGAAAAAAAAGTTAATAACCACAAAATGAATCATATAATACCATGAATATAAAGGGAATAATGATAATATATATCAAATTCCTCTACACAATACACCACTTTCAATAAATAAGTGGCGAACAATGAAAATATCATGGAATTATAAGTGAGATAAGAAACCCCTTACCTCATGTCCGACATGTCTTGTATGTTCCTTGTTTTTCATGAATAATAAACGTAAGTAAATTTCTGATTGATTAAGAACATTTTTAATGTTTATTATTCCTTTTATATCACTTATTAACTTTCTATAACAGTTAGTTAATTATTTGAGTTCATAATGGGTATTTTATCGATGTTCGGAACTTGAGTAAAAAATTAACTTGTTATAATTACAATTTTTCCATGTGGTCAAAAGTCCATTTTCTCTATAATGATATACATGATTTATATATAAAATATATATTATATATCCAGTACATGTATCTATTTATAATAGTACATAACATTTGGAGATAAGAAATGAAATGTACCGTTCATGGAGACGGTAAGTCGTACGCACACATGAACGCTACTTTCATTTCTATTTTGTATTTTAATGGAATGAAATCATAATGATACATAGGTATATTATAATTACAGTATAATATCATATATAATATCACTAATTCCATCCTTTATATGTCCCACATAAATCATTAACGAGTCATATAATTTTGAGGGGGTGGTAGTCCGCACTTCCTCAAATGAAATTATCGTGTATTACCCATAACAGAAACCATAAAATAATGATATAAATGGAAAATAATGAATCATAAAGAAAACCTAAAAATAATATATATATATATATATATCATATATAAATAGAGTGCTATATTAATGGCCACCATGAGAGGCGGTAGGATATAATCGAACAATCATCGTTTCGTGAGGCGTTAGTTTGCCATCCACATAAACAGTATGTTCTTCAGCCATTAGATGGAGGTGTGTGTAAGTGTAGTTTGAATACTTCTCATAACAACATCCTAGTATATTTAGGATAATTGATTTATTATAAAATAAAGTAATAAAACGTTTTTAGGGGGTTGGAGAAGTAAAATAAAACAAAATAAAACAAAAGAATTTAAGAGAAAGTGTTACCTTTAATTTGGGTAACATCCTTTGGTTTGATCCAAAATGACTTCTTTAAGTTCCTTCTGCCTAAGGTGAGGATTCTAGGATTAATAGGGGGATCTTGAGAGATTATTTTGGTAGTTTTTGGATGAGCCAAGGGGCTTGAGAGGTGTGTGGAATGGGTTAGAAGTGGTGTCCTTTTATAAGGGGGAGGAGGGGCTCTTTAGTAATGTGTCGAAATATTATTTTATTATATAGTGATATTCGGTTTCCAAATGTCCAAAACTAATTAAAGCTAAATATAAGATGACTTATGGTAGAAATAAAACCATCCAATAAAAAATTGGACCGGTTTTGGATATTATTTTAATATTAATAATCATATTTATTTAAATCATTTATTAATGCGGTAAATACTACATCATTATTGTATCATAAATAATTTATTTTATATTATGTCTAAAAATTATAAAAAAATTACCATAATGTAGGAAATATTTTTATATTTCCAATTATTATTTAGAGTCTAAATCATGACTTATATAACACCCCATAAAAATTTATATACTAAAATATATTTGTTAGTGTCATTTTTGTCTTTACTTTATGTTAATTAAAATAAAGTGTCATTATCATTCTTAAGTGGCTCCATGGGGTCCCAAAATCGACCCAAGGATGAAAATGGTTGGCCATGACTCATAAAATATGGTTAAGACAACTGTTAAGGTAATTTTATGTTATTATAATATTCTTTTTACCTTGAATTACCCTATTTACCTAAAACCGCGGTAAATAAAAGTCAAAAGTTACTATTCACAAAAAATTATTTTCATCTTATTGAAGCACATTTTAAATAATAATAACAACCATTTATCTCTAATTTTATAAATTCAATTCACAAAAGTGGTAAAATTTCATTTAAATGAAAATTCAGATTTTTAACTACTACCTAGTGGTTTCACAATTCATCAAAAATTGAAATTTTTCAGAAAAATACCAAAAATTTATCCTCTGCTATATTTGATATTCCAAATTCAAAAACAAATTCTATTTTACAAAATTCAAAACAGATAATTTGGATTAATTAATTTAAAATTAATTCCTGTTGTCAAAACAAATAGCGCATTTTTAAGAAACAACAACTATAAAAAAAGTGACACTTGTTTATGTATAATTTCAAAGTGAAATTAATTCTAGTGACCAACATTGGATTAAAGGGTAAAAATATATTCTAATTATTTTTCAAAACCAATTTAAAATATAATCTAAAAATATAAATAAATTAGATTAAAAGGCAGTTTTGAATTAAAATACATTATTCCTCACTATTCATTAAAAATGAATATTATTAGAAAAATACCAAAATTTCATCCAAAGTAAATTTTGATGTCATGATTCTAAATAAGAATTTTATTTAGTAAAAATGAATATGTAAAAGAGTCAAATATTGGATTTATAAAGGGATCTCCATTAAAAAGTGGTAAATTTGATTTTTTTTTGAAAAATACATTTTTATCTAAAAAATTGAATTTATTCATATAATATTACTAAGAAACACATAATACATAAGTTAAAATGATATGGAGTATATGAAATTAAAAATCCAGTTAATATTATTCATAACCGCTTTTGAACGACATGTTTGGTAAGTCGTGGTGCACTCGAACTCGGTGTTGCGTGTAGCGCAAGCTATTGAATTTAATGAAAATAACTTACTATGAAATCTTGGGGTGTTACAACCATAGAATAGCTTGAGGGCTTGGGTCATGGGTAGTCCATGTTAGTTCATAAAAAATATGAATAGATAAGGTTCAATAGGTATCTCATCCCCAGAAACAAAAGACCTGGAAATCTAGATGATTTCAATCAAGGTGAAACCCATGTTGTTTTGTAACGGGGGAGGCGTATTCAAGAGTCAAAGCACTATAGGACCATTCCTTAGAGAACTGGGGAAGTGGTATATAGTATTCAAGTTGTAAAACCTTTCCCATTAAACATTGAACTTCATTGGTTAACATATCAGATAAAGAAATATAAAAAAATATACAACACATTTCACATGTTTTAAATCTACATAGTACTCATGATCTATATAGAACCAATATTCGTGCTCCATTTCCAAGTAATAATCATGAACTGCATCAAAGTAATTAATATACTAGTCAAAATCCATATGAGTCACAAAATAGTACATTAATATTTCTAACAATATATTTTGAATATAAAAAAGTACTAGGAAAGAACATTATAATAGTTTAAAAATGGTTTTTATAATATAAAGAAGTCATATTCCAATGCATTCCCATAATAAGGTGTGTTGAATATGGGAGAAACATGGGAATGATCCATGGGATATATATCTGCAATGATTACTAGTAATAATATAAGTATTGGTTCAAGAAACATATTTCCCAAAATTGATTATTAAGTTATAAAAAACAAAAAAATAAATATATTAAGGAAAGTAAAAATCATCGATCATTATTAAATACTTCAGTAAAACCATTTACATTTAAGATTATCAATATTAAGGATAATATATATCTCTGTCTCATACTTAATTATTTATTTTAAAATTATTTAAAAAATTGATGTTTGAAGTGAATTAATAATAGTGGAATTATTTTATAGAAAATATTTTATTGTGGAAAATGTACATCGATAGGAAAATTTAATACAAAGATTTTTTTTACCAAATGGATGTTTTTTACCAAAAAAATTCATTACCAAAACCATTACAAATAATAGTCCTTTAGTTTTGAAAATAATAATTTTTTTGTATATATATATAGAAATGTAATAAATTTATGACTTAAACTATTAATTTTGACATTGTTAACCCAACCATCACATTGCTAATGATACAATAACTTTTAAAAAGTTTGAATATAGTTCATTCACTTATAACTCACTAAAATCAATGTTTATAGATTTGGAATAACATTATATAATGTAAACATGAAACAATATAGATGGATTCGATCCAATACAACAAAACCCATAAATTATTGGTATAAAAATATATCCTTATCAAAAGAGTGCATGAAACACACCATCTCCATAGAATAAATTATCATTTACTTAGAAAAAATAAACCAGTTACCTTTTCTATACAATGTAAGACAAGATACATATGGATGCAACATAAATTTGAACAATATCTAAATTCAAATACAAAACCTCTTGTGATGAAAATGATAGACATGGATATAGAATAAAATAATTATAAATAATCACAAGATATTCTTATTCATGTTCAATAAAATAAAATTCAAATGTGTGTATCCAAATACTTGAAAATAATAAATTAAACATAAAATCTAATGCCATGGTTTGTAATTTAGACACGGATAAAGAAATTATAACATGAATATTATAAGAAAATAGATTTAAAAAAGTTGATTTATCATACAAATGTGTCGTGTAATTATATATAATTCCTATTTTTTAAAATATATTTTGTACTTTATTATCATTAGCATAAAAAACATAGGGAAACCATGTTCTAGGCATAGAAAGAAAATTCATCTAAAGAGTGGATACCAACTAACGTAGTAATAGATGAGATTTTTCAATTTTAATTATCACTAAAATAATATTCCAATAACCACTAGAAAAAATAAAAATCCACAAAAAATAATTTATAATAGAATAATACCATAATAAATATCAACCATAATCAATGGATCCCAAAACACAAAGAAAACATAGGTAGATTACTCCAGAATTTCATCAAATAATAGAATGAACAAAGACCCCAAATAAAATAAACTAAATTCCTTTATACTTATCCATGAAAGAATGAAAATATAATAATAAATTCTCAAAAATCCTTCTAACATAAAATCATTCATAGATAAGAAAGAAATAGTTAGAGGAAGCTTCCTTTAATTAATATATAAGGAAGTCTTAAACCATTATGTGATTTCACTATAGCTTTGTGAAATCATCAACCAAATTTACACCATTGTCATGAGAAATTATATAAGAAGGAAATTAAAATTAAGAATGGAGGATTAGGTAATGGTTCAAATTTCGTTAAAAAAGTAAACTAAATCTTGGAAACCATGGAAAAAGGGGAAATATGGATTGATGATGGGGACCATGAAGAATATCCCTATGTTATTAATGTTTTTGGGGATAAATAAAATTTTAATGGTAATATAGAGGGGATAAAAGAGTTTAAGGGTAAATGAAAAAAGTGATTTAATTTTAGAAAACAAGGCTAGGTTTTTAGATAACAGATTTGGGGACCCCAAATACCAGGTTTTAGCTTCAGTATATCCCTTCTTCTTCATAAAACAATACCCAATACCCCCCCCAACTCATGGTACTCGATGTCACTTGTTTTTGTAAACTATAATTTCTACCACCTCTAAGCCTTTCTTGAAAACTCAAATGTCATACAAAACCTCAAAACATGTAAAAACACCCAAAATTTCATCCTAAAATATAAAAATTTATGATCAAATCCCAAGAACAAAAAATTAACACCTTTTCATATGCAAGAAAATAAAATGATACATTAACTCTGTCACATTAATTTTAGGATTAAACAAAATTTTACATTTAATCTAACCTGGTAAGGCACATATCATTTAATGTTACCTCTAATTTCTTGACTAAGAAGTGTATTGATGAGGTAGAGCTAGATTTTTTATATCATACACACTTAATTTTGTGTTAGGATATTATGTAAAAGTTTAGAATGATGAAGAATAGGTTAAGATGAATAATCAATAGTGATCATCTATGGAATTGAAGATTTTAGTTCTAATGGAATCAATTTTGTCCACTCTAGAGATTTTCTAACATTATTTGATTATTTTTGGAATTATAATATTATTATTTGTTAATGGTGTAATGGATTTAATAATAATTAGTATTCATAATGGAAAAACAATTAGGGACTTGTAATTGATTTTTTAATTTCATTATTTTTAAATTTTAAAAGTTGATAACATTTTAATTAGTATTAGGAATTTTTAATAATTCATAAAATTATATGTGTTGGTCAGAGTAGGACATTCAAGAGGGGGGGGATTATGCTACTATAAAATTTTATATTAAAAATTATGTATTTTACAGTCCCCCAAATTAAAATCAAAATGGCAGTTAACCAAATTAGTAGATTTTTAAAATATTTTAGAGTTTTAAATATTCCTCAATGATTGATTAATTATCAGTTTGAGAAATTTATGAAGTTACATCATCTTTGGAAATCAGTCAACTAAAAAAATTATAGAACAAACACCATATAATAATAACAAAAAATCAATATAATGTTTTCTGGTATGAATAAACTGAGAAATATGGGAAAACAGAACTTGAACGGAGTGAATAAGAAAAAGAGGTTCAGTCTCAAGTAGAGGCATAGTCCAATCCACTGGGTAATGACCTTCGACCATGTAGTTTATATTAAAAAACATGATCTACACCATGGATCTGGGTTTACAATTGCATAAAAAGATGTCCAGGTCTATCTGGACTTTTCTAACAGTCATTCATGGGAATCTAAAACAACTAGGTCACATAGGGACGTCTTCCAAAGATGTATGTGGGTGTGAAATGATGTAAGAGAGTGGTAATGAGAGGATATCTTGTATCTTCTAGTTTAGAACAAGAGACACGGTGTGTTTATAATATAGACACAAACACTTCTTGAAAAGTATTAAAAGAGTAAAAAACATATCAGAAATGATAAAAATTGGTTTAGAATGATATGAGTGATGTTCCTGATGCTTTTAGACTTCTTAGATGTAGAAGACGTGAAGATCGGGTCCACTTTTGGAAGCATACCAAAAAAAACTATTCTGAATGCTCTGTGTTCTAGTTTCCAGGAAAAAATGAGATGTTCTATGAAGAACTCCTTTTCATGGATTGTTACTGTGGGGATTTTCACACTCTGGTGCAGAGGAAGTTCTCCTCCTTTTCACTGCAAGAAGAAGAAGTGTCATGGCTCTGCTTCTTGGTTTTGTATTAAATCACGTATCATATCTATATGCTTCACACACCACCTTTTAATTTTATCTTGGGTGATTCTCTTTTATCCAACAGGGAGCATGATCTCCACACCTCATACCTCTTTCTATCTTCTAACACTTATGAAAAAAAATCATTAATACTATCAGTGTCATTTAATAACTAATATAAAACCATTAGATATAATTTTTAAATTAATTTAAGAAGAAATGGCTGACTCTTGAATGGTTTCACATAATTGGTTACTCATGAGTGGTATCTTGGAATAGGGTCATTGGAACGGTGTCAGTCGAATGATGTCACTAAAATGGTGTCATTGGAACAGTGTCACTGTAATGGTGTCACTGACTTTGAAAGAATTTTGAAACTGGTAGCACAGTGTATGGTCTATATCAACTATGTTGGGTTCATTGTAAATATTCAGATATATGTGGCTTGATACAATGGTGTCTCGTTCTTTGTAAACATTCTGAACTATTAGGTTATTTAAATGGTGACTCATAGGTTACCAATTTTCAGACTGAACAATGATTGTGAGTCCTCTAACCGGTGACAGTGAGTTCACCGTAATGGTTAATCATATTTAGCCAAACATTATCAACCTGTATTATGAAATAATACTTAATATAATAGAATTATATTATTTATATGTATATTAAAACATAAGGAAACATGATTAAACATGATTTCTGGTCATTAAAACTAGGGGAGTCTAACAATATCAACCATTTTATTATCAAAAATCGTGTAATATAAAAGCCATGCATATTGATCACAGTAAAGTATCATCATTTTTCTTAACATATCATACATATTATGTGTGAGTAAGACAAAAAAATTCCAATTAAATTTGGATAAGTACAATTTTATTAACATATCTGATAGATTATTTGAGATTAAGACATAAACAAATCACAATAATATATAGCATAGATACCATTTCTCAATTCTCCACTTTAATACCTTAAATATTGTTAAGTTAGTTAAATGAAAATTCCATCTCTAAGTTCTCCCCCTTTGTGTATTATCAAAAAGAAATTAGGAAAATGGAAATAAAGAATAGATATTCAAATGCATCAACAAGTGAATAAAAGAGAGAAAATTTCATTTAATAAAATAGAGAGAACATGTCATTGAAGACATCAATATAGTACAATGAAAAAAGTACATCACAACCCTATCAAAAAACATCCAATCACATTGTCTCTATGTCCACCACCTCTTTGCCTTTGGTAGAGACAGTACGTGTAGAGGCAGTTGGTGCGGGAGTGGTAGTTGTGGAAGAGACAGAGCTAATAGAGATAGAAGCGAGAGGCATCCCTTAAAAAATGGAACGTGAAAGCCTTGGATTGGATAATGAATGAGGTAGAGGATACTCAGTAATACCATATCTGATCTATCTTAGAGACTGAGTAGGGGTCATGGTCACAGGAGAAAAAGAGGTAGGGGAAGGAGTTGTAGAAGCAATTAGGATAAGTCAGATAGGAGCTGTTGTAGGAGAAACTATAGATATGTTGTGATGATTTAGATATGGAGTCTATATATTTAAGAAATAATTGACGATATCACCACCATAATCTATATACTTCTCAAAATCATCCTTATTTTCCATAAACATCTCAAGAGTAGGAGTCAAATCCTTCAATTGCTTGACTTTCTTCTTGAAAGATTGAGTCACTAGGGGTAACTTCAAATTCTGCACCAGATATTTGAAATGTCTTTTTAGATGGTGCTTGGTATAAATATTTGTATAATAGGAATCCACATTCATTGAAATCTCTTCTTGAGAATTAGTGGCAGTATTGGTGTAAAATCTGACCATATCATGCACATGCTCATTATACATTTCAATCATAATCAGTATTTCCTAACATGGACGAGCAACCAAAGTCTAAAGCACTTCTCTAATCACTGATCTGATCAAGTCAGTATCCAGAGGTTGAGAGGATTGAGAAGAAGTAGATGGAGCTGATGTAGCTGAGGAGAGAGCATTAATCCTTTTAATAACAGTTTCTAAAGATCCTTTATACTCATCAATCAGTTGGTTGATTAGAAACACAATCCTACGCATTTCATTTGAAAATTTGGTGTTGTTCTTGTTCACTTACTCAACCACTAAAATCAAATTCGGGTGAATATGAGAAAAAACCTTGTCTGATAGCTTGAGAGCATTATCCTCACTTAGGCTAGCAATATAAACTGGAACAGGTGCAACTTTCACATATTTCCTCATCTCCCCAACCAATGATCTTGAGGATTTCACTTCATCAATTAGTAGTTTATTTTCAATTCTAGATTCCTGAATTTCATGAAGCACTTTGGGTTGAGTTTTCCAGATTAACTCCAATAGAATAATTCCAGCATCCCTTTCACTAAGGTTAGTCATAGGAGCATGCTATGAATTTATAAGCCTTCTAAAAAAAGATAATAAATTATCTCAAAAATATTTCAAATCCTCATGACTTATATAATTTGGATTTTCTTGTGCATGACCAGGAAGAGGTACTTGTTTTTAATCAAAACCCACTCCTTTGGTTGTGATAATTTTTATTTAAAACACCTTTGTGAGGTCTATTTCCCTAACATAGGAATTCTTAGAATCATCAACATAAAAAAATCTTAGAAAACTCTACTAGGTATCCATTTTACTTGAATCAACTCGATTTGGAACACCAATCCTTTCCAAACTAGGGGTTTCTCGCTCTCAACTAATTCTTCCCTTGGAGAACTATGTGACTCCATAATGTGAACTCTTTCCACATATTTTATTATTTGTTGTTACATCTCAGTGTCATCCACATAAAGTTCTAACTGATCATCCTATTCAACACTTTTTCTAGTAGGTTCAAAGACTTCTCTTTCATGTACATCAACACTTAGTGCTTTTTCTTTATCATTTTTTTCTTATATTAGCTTCATCTATTGAATCTTATCCTTCTGTGTGCTTTTCCATTTCAACAAGTTCTTCCACATCATCTCCTTCCTTAATAGCATCATCACCATGACATTTATTATCTTAAGTTTCTTCTTCAATCCACATATAATCAGTCTACAAATCAGCTTCCTCTCCTTCATTTGAATATTCTACTATTTCATATGATTCTAAGCAAGGGTCCTTGATATTCTTAGGTCTTAAAGGATGGTCAACAAGATTATTATCCTCATACAAATTTTCATTTTCTAAAACCGATAACTTCTTCCATGGACTCCGACTATTTTTTATTCTTTTTTATATATCCAAGGTAAATAAAATTCCTAGTCCTCAATATTTTCCTCATCTTTCCATACTAGTCCATTGGATTGCATTATTATAGGGATGAATCTTGAATAGAACAGGGAAGTTGAATTGGAGGAAGTTTTGATCATGTCACACATATAAAGAACAAGATACATGCAAAGATTAATCATAGGACCGTTATTTAATAGATGCAACAAGAATACATATTGATATTTCAAAGTATTATAGTCACCTTTCCTTGGATAGATTATGTGTTTAATGGACCTGAACAATAACCTAGTTTTTTCATCCAACTCTACAACAATTTGTATTCTCTTACTTTTATTTCCTACTAAAGCACAAAAAGCCTCTTATAGGCTAAAAATATCACTTGATGGAGGAGGGTTTATTTTGTGATCCTCAAATATAAAATTAAGAGGCACTCTTAAAAAAACAGCCCATGTCCTTAAAGAAAAAGAACAACCTTTTCCATTTATCCAACTCCCAACCACAAAGTCATCATTTTTATTGAATGAAAACTCAATATACTGGTAAAACTCAAAAAACAAAGATTTGTATATATGGGTATCATATCATTTGTAATACATCCAATCCATCCCTTCTCTTCCAAAATGTTAATAACAAGTGACTTACTCGAAAGAAGCCACTTCACACATAATTACATTTCAGGCATAACTATATGATATGTGAGACCACTGTTTAGAGGTTTCTCAAGAATTTTGATTTGGGAATTTTTTGCTTTCTTCGAAGATTGGAATTTCTCTAGAGTCGAGGAAGAAGGAAACTTCAATATATACATTTTATACATTAGGTGATGGAGTTTGATGTAGAACAAAAGGTTAGAGAGATAAATGTTTTGATTTTAGGAATAGAGAAAAAAAGTGAAGCGATGATGTGATTCAGATTGAGCAGTTTTATCATTTATGGATTTTAAGAGTCACAAATCAAAAAATGAGGTAAAATAATTAAATAATTTATTTAAAATTGCGACCCAGCAATATTTCTAAATTTAGAAATCTCGGCCCCAATAATTGGTCTATATGGTGAGCTATCAGAGGTGAGACATCAAATAGAGAAACATTAAATAGTGAGACATCAATCAGTGATATATAAAATAGTGATAAATCAAATAGTGAGCCATAAAATAGTGATACATCAAACGGTGAGACATCAAATAGTGAGACATCAAATGGTGAGACATAAAACAACGAGAAATAACATAGTAAGATGCAAAATGGCGATACATAAAACGGTGATACATCAAATGGTGAGACATCAAATGATGAGACATCAAAATGTGAGACATCAAATGGTGAGACATCAAATAGTGAGACATCAAACGGTGAGACATCAAACAGTGAGACATCAAACGATGATACATCAAATAGTGATACATCAAACAACGAGACATTAAACAGTGAGACATCAAACAGTGTGACATTAAAAGGTTACTCAAAGTTGGTCATTCCAAATTCATGTATGATGTAACTCATTCATTCAAAATATAATGGATTAGTAAAAATATCAGTAAGATAATGTTCTGTTGTAATGAATGATAATGTAATATAAATTTTTTGATTATTATCTCTTAAAAAGAGTTTTCTTACATTTTTTTCCTTGAGTTAGAAACTGGATTCAAATAGATGTTTATAGAACTTGTGTTATCACATTTTATAGGTACATGTCTAAATTGATATATATTCTATAAAAGTGTGTTTCATCCATAAAATCTGAGCACAAAAACTACCAACAGCTGTGTATTCAGCTTTAGAAGAATATAATGCAATAGAATTTTGCTTCTTTCTATGCTATGATTCTAGTGACTTTCCCAAAAAGTGACATGTTCCAAAGTTTATATTTCTATTTGACTTGAAACCAAAAAAATAAGCATCATAATAACTAACTATGTCAAATGATTTTCATCAAGATCAAATATACAGGTGGTACTCATATGAGTATCACTACATTTAATTATATTCAAACCAAAATGTTTCACAATATATTTTTTATATTTAATCAGATTTAAAATAATACCTTCATTATTTTGAATGATTTGGAATCCATGAAATAATTTCATTTCACCCATTAAACAAATTTTAAACTCATTTTGAATCATTTTTTAAAAATCAACACATTAATAATTTTTTGATGATCAAAAAATAATATCATCAACATAGATTTATACTAACAAAACATCTTTAAAAATTCATTTTATAAAAATAGTAAGATCAGCTATACCTTCTGTAAAACATTAAGAAACACGAAAAGTAATTAGTCTTTCATACCATGCTCCTGGAGCCTATTTTAAACCATATGAAGAATTTTGTTAACTTAAAAACATGATTTTGGAAAAGAGGGTTCATGAAATTTGGTGGTTTTCAACAAAAACATCCTAAACTACATAACCATTTAGGAATGGACTCTTGACATCCATTTGATATAGCTTGTAATTTAGATGTTCTCCATATGCTAGCAAGATCCAAATGGATTCATGTCTAGAAACTAATAAAAATGTTTTTTCATAGTCTATGCGTTCTTCTTAACTATATCCTTGTGAAACCAATCTACCATTATTTTCTTTACAATAGATCCATATTCATCTATTTTATTTCTATATGACCACTTAGTGCCTATATTCATGGTGTCCTTAGGTCTATCCACTAGTTTCTAAACATTATTTATTTCAAACTGATTCAGTGATTCTTTCATATCCATTACCCAAAATTCATCATTGATAAAATCATTTATGTTCTTAGGTTCAATATGTGACAAAAAGGCATGGTGTTCTACTTGGATTCTAATAAAATTTCTAGTTTGAGTTCATTTTCCTATGTATCCAACTACAGCATCTAAAGGATTGTTCTTAAGAGTTCTTTTAGGTCTATAAAAAAGGTCTAGTAATTTCAGTTTCTTCAATATGTTTAGATTCATCGTGACTATATTCCGGAGAATTTCTAAAAATGGATGATTTAATAGGTTGGTTAATAGTAGGATTAGAATACTTAGTAGTTATGTCCATATTGGAAAAATCATCCTAAATATTTTAATAGGGAGGTCTTCGGTTCTTTTGGATCTGTTTCATCATATTTTAAATGTATAGATTCTATGATGCACTTGATTCTTTTATTAAAGGCTCTATAGGATTTTCTAGATATTGAGTATCCTAGACATATTTCTTCATCACTTTGGGAGGAAAAATTGTCAATATTATCCTTAGTTTTAGTAATATAAACTTTGAAAAGGAAAACTTTAAAGCATCTAACTTTGGGTTTCCTATTGTTTCAAAACTCATAAGTTGTTTGCTTAAGAATAGGTCTGATTAAGACTTTGTTAATTATGTTACAAGAAAAATTTAATTTTTTGGCCCAAAAAAACTTGTAAATCATATTCATTAAGCATCGTTTGTCTATTTCTTTTGAGGTTATATTTCTTTTATCTATAACACCATTCAGCGAGGGTGTTCAAGGAGCATATAATTTATGACTATATCCTTTTTGTGAGAAAATAGATTCAAAATCTTGGTTTTCATACTCACGACCATGGTCACAAATTAATTTTTTAATCCAAATACCACTTATGTTTTCAACTATTCTATCATACTTAGTGAAATGAGAACAAGTTTCAGTTTTGTGAGAAATAAATAAAGTCCAAGTCTATATAGAGTAGTCATCTACTAGAACATAAACATAGTGCTTCCCATTAAGACTAGAAACTTTATATGGTCCAAAAAAATCCACATGTACCAACTCAAGAAGTTACGAATTTGAAACTTCTTTATTTGGTTCAAAATATATATTGTTTGGTTTTTATTTTTTATAAGGATTACAAACTTTAGTATTTGTAAATTCTAGATTGGGTAGATCATTGACTAACCCTTTCCTTGTAATCTTCCTATGTGAGTGAATATTAATATTTTCTTGTCTCATATGCCAAAGCCATGACTCTTCATGAAAATCACTCAAATAAGAAACATTTTATGAAATTAAGGAATATAAATTAACATCATAAAAAATTTCATTTCTAAAAGTATAAAAAATAAATTATTTTTAGAATTAAACACATTACAAGATTCACTAAAAAATTTAACATTGAAACCATCATCACATAACTGAGAGATTATAAACAGAGTATACTTTAATCAATCAACCAAAATAACTTTTGAATTTAAAATTGAGTTAGTGCTACCAAATTGGAGAAGGAAAATTATTTTTCTTTTTCATTGTCTCCATAGGTGACATGCCCTCCATAAATCTTTATCTGATTCTCAAAGAATGAATAATCTACAATCACTTGTCTTGAACATCAACTATCCAAGTACCATAGACTTCTACAAGATCACTTCAAACATATTTCTTATAAATAGAATTCAAACAAGAAAATATTTTAGTACCCAGACATCCTTGGGTATAGTAATATTATAAATTAATGCTTTGGGAACCCAAACTTGATTCATGGGTTTCCAATAAATAGTTTATAATTTATTGGAAAAATAAAATCTATTTGGTATAGAAAACCAAGATGAAAGAAATTATTTTACACTGCAGTAACATGCAATTGAACATTCATGTTTATGTACAAAGCCTATTATTCATATTTTGATACAAAATAATTTCAAACAAGGTTTATATGTCCAAGTTGATAAACTGTACCATTATTATATTTTGGTGAAACTTATTTACCAAGCATTTGGTTGAGAGTTTTATTTCCATTAGTTAAATTTTTAAATCCTTTTTCAATTGAAAATTTGAAAATTTTAGTTCATTATTCTCTTTAAGAAATTGGTAATTTTTCTATGTCTCTATAGTAAGCTTGGATTTTATAGTAGAGGTGATACCATTATATTTATTCAAATTTTATATTTAACTTATAACTCATTGGATGTTTCATCAATAATTTGGAAGTATTCAAACCTTTATTCATTGGTCATGTTTTCCTAATTAGATTCATCTACTGAATAATTTGAATTTTTATAGAAGACTTAGTGGTTACCTCAGATGAGTTTTGCATGAAACACATATTGTATTTATTTTCCTCTTCATCATGTGATGACTCTGTGTCACTGGAGGTATCCTTAGAAGCACTCCAAGTGGCCTTCATTGGATTCTTGTACTTATTATCCTTTTCCCCATATTTTTTCATATATATTATCTTAGGGAAATCAACCTTTACATGTCATCTTATTTTTCATTCATATAAGACTATATCGATTGTAATTTCATTTTTCTTCCAATACTTTTTTAGTTTCCCTTATCGTCATATTTTCCATTGTACATGAGCTTCCTGAAAAACATTTTCATTCAATAAAACATTTTATTCCTTCTGGAAAATTGATCCATTTTATCATCACTTTTTGATGGTGAATCATAATTACATGTACTATTAGAATCATTTTGTATCCTTTCATTTTCATTATTTTTGGATTTAGTGGTTTTGAATGCTAGTGATTTTCTCTTTTATTCATCATCTTCTTCTTTGTTGGCATTTAATTACTTATCATACATCATCATATTTACTTTTAGATCTATTACTAGAAACTTACTGATATCACAAGATTCTATAATTGATACTGATTTTTTGCTCCCCCTTTTGTGTGGACATCTAAGTAGCAGGACGATTTGTTCTTTAAAATCCACTGGCATCCAATGAGAGCTCATTGAATGGACTATATCATTGAACCATAGATACATATCAGAAATGCGTTCATCAGGCTTCGTCTTACAGTTATCATATTATTTATTATAAGATTTAAGTCTTATTTCTTTAACATTAGTGGTTCCTTCATGTGAAACATCTAAGGTATCCCAAATTTCATTTGAAGATTTACATGTAGAAATTCTATTTAATTGTTCATCCCCTAAAGCACAAAATAAGGCATTCATATATTTACAATTATTATTGTAATAAATATTTTTGGCTTCAATCCAGGTAGTTATTGGAGTGTTTGGTATGTCATATTTATCTTCTATTACATTCCAAATATCAAACCCGATGCTTTTGATGTTCATTTTGATCTTTATTTTCCAATGGGAATAATTTTTACTATTAAATTAGGGAGTTCTATTGGTAACAAAAACTTCATATCTAATATCCATAATAAATAATATAAAGTAGGATTTTTAAAGAGATAAAAATATAGAACTAATAGAAATTGTATATATTTAAAACACAATTAAAATCATAGTTGAAAAGATTTTAAAATAGTAGTTTAAAAATAGCCTCTAATAAAAAAATTTGGTCAGAGTAGGACACTCAAGAAGGTTTTAATTGAGATCCTATAAAAGTTTCTCTTAAAAAATATTTATTTGAACATCCACTAATTTAAAATCAAACATACTAGTTAACCAAAGTAGCATATTTTTAAATGATTTGAGAGTTTGTAATATTCCTAAATGATTGATTAATTATCCGTTAAATAAATTTATGATGTTACTTCAACTTTTGAAATCCGTATACTAAAACAAATTCTAGAACAAACACACTATAAGATTAACTATTAAAGAAAAGTATTATTTTCTGAGTTGAATAACGAAAGATAGACAAGAAAATATATCTTGAAAAAAATAGATAAAAACAAGAGGTTCAATATCAAGAAAATAATTAGTCCGGTCCACTTGGGGATCACCTTCCACCCATAATTTTATATTAATAAACATGATCCACACCATATAACTGGGTTTAAAATAGCATAAAATGATGTCCAGGTTGGATTAGACCTCTACCACATGTATTCATGGTGAAATAAAAACAACCAGGTCACACAGGGACATCTTCCACAGTTGTACGTGGGAGTGAAATGGTGTAAGAGAGTGGTAATGAGTAGATTTATTATATCCTATAGTTTATAATGAGAGATAGTTTTTTAATACAGATAAACACACTACTCTAAAATTATAAATATAGTAATAAAGAAAGAAAAAATGATAATAATCAGTTTATAATGCATTGAGTGATGTTCTAGAGGCTTATGGACTTCTTGGATGTAGCATATGTGAATATTAGCGCACTTCTGTAAGCAGAAACCAAAAATAGAGTATCATGATTGCTCTGTGTCATGGTTTTTCGGAAAAATGAGATTTCCTAAAAAGATATCCATTTCTAGGTTTATTACTGTAGTGATTCTCAAAATTTGGGGTAGATAAAGTTCTCCTCTTTTTCACTGCAAGAAGAAGAAGTTACAAGGCTCTACTTCCTAGTTTGGTATTACACCATGCATCATCTATATCAAATTCACATGCCACCATTTATTTTAATCTCAGGGGATTCTTTTTTTGTTGATAGGGAGCATGATCTCGACACCTCATACTATCTACAGACAAGTATTTAAAAGATAATTAATAATATCAATGTCATTTAATAACTCAATTACAATTTTTAGAATTAATTTTGAATTTAATTAAAAAAAATGACATAGTGTTGAACGGTGTAATAGAACTGGTGACTCGGGAGTAGTGTCTTGGAACAGTGTCACTAGAATGGTGTCACTTTAATGGTTTCTTTGGAATGGTGACATTGGAATGATTTCACTGGAACCGTGTCACGGGAACGGTGTCACTAGAATGGTGTCACCAGAACGGTGTCCCTGGAACAGTGTCACTAACTTTGGGGGAATTCTAAAACTAGTAGCATGGTGTCTGGTCTATATCAATAGGGTCAGGTCCTTTATAAATATTCTGAAATAGGTGGCTTGATACAACGGTGTCTGGTCCTTTATAAATATTCTGAATTGGAGGGTTTCTGAAACAGTTACTCATACTTTACCAATTTTTAGACTAAATGGTGATTTTGAGTCCTATGATCGGTGACTGTGAGTATACCTTAACGTTGACTCATGCTTAGAAAATTATTTTAAATCTATATTATTAAATAAAACTTAATAAAATAGATTTAGAATAATTATAATCATATTGAAACATAATGAAACATGATTAAAAATTATTTATGAGCATTAAAACTAGAAGAGTCCAACAATATGATTATAGATTTATTAATTATGAATATGAAACCTGGAAAAGTGAATTACTTCATAGGTGGTTTATGTTTCATGAGTGGATTATTTTAAATATTTAAATGAAGAAAATTATTATTGGTATTTTTTAAATACTCATGGTGCATTTTTTAAATTCCCTAAATAATTTCAGATACAGGAATAGTGAAAACTCATTGAAAACACTTTAGAGGCAAGAGGATGAAACTTTATAGATTTCTGCATGGCTCATTCCAATTTGAAAAGTGGGTAACTCTAGTTACTAGGATTTCATAGTGAGGTAATATTGGGGTATGGGGGATAAAGTGAAATATAGTTTCATTTTTAATGTGACCTTAGTAGGGAATTGTTCCACAATCTATAAATGGAATACTTCAAGCAATGTGTCTCACGAGGGAGTGTATAATTTTACTCGGTCATTCCATTTGTAATTGGCCATACTAAATCTTACATGGGGTTGGGGGTCATGCACCAATCTACATTCATATAGATTTTACTCTAATTTTTTGGTACCTATGGATTATCTTAGAGTATATGTATATTGATTATAATGATAAAATCTAACTCTAGGTAGTTGTTGTGATGTTTTTATCGATGGTTAATAAATTATAAATTATTAGTAATCATCAACATAACTTCAAATAAATCACCATGGATTCTTATGATAGAATGCTTAGAATAGATGTTACGAGATTTTGTAATGATAGTTGATATGGATATTGATTTATATAGGGAGTATATTTATGGGTAATATGATTCTAAAATTAGGTAATTTATCTATGGTGCTTCTGGTTAATTATCAATGGTGTTCTAGTTAAATCATTGATGCACATGGAATTCACTAATATTTTTTATATTAATTTTAAATAATTGTTTAAATAACCTTTAGTATTTTAAGATTATTTTTATAGTTTTTTAGTATTTTTGGTATTTCTATAATTATTTGATAAATAAATATTAATATAATTTATTTTTATAAATAAATTATAAGTATTATTTTTATTATTTTTTAATATTATTATAATTATTATTATTACTATTTAATTATATTAAAATTTATTAATAATATTATTAATTAATTAATTTTTTTATTATTTAAAATTATTAGTTCATCTTTTATGTTTTAAATTCTAACTGAAGTATAACTAATAATATGAATTGATTTGTATAATTATATTACAATTTTTTTATATATTTTATTTTATCATATTATTATTATCTTTCCAATTTAATTATTTATAAAAATTATAAGTTCAAATTTTATAAAGTTTAACTTGTTTTTCATGAAGGTTTAAGTGGCAGACAAAGTTGGGGGGGTTAGTCTAGCTGTGTTAATGAGAAGATGAAGATTAGAGGGTTTTCACATTATGAAAAGAGGAATCAATGATAGAGGAAGGTAGATCTCAATGATTTCATGATGAAGATGCACCCTATTTTCAAAATAAACATCAATGAAAAATGTGTCACCCCAGGAGATCTCTTCAATATGTGGACACAATCATGTATGCAAAGACGATTTGAGAATTCATAAATTTAAAATTACACATTATCTAAAGAATCAAATGATTAAAATAATCAATGTAGGTTTACAACTCACGTAAAGGAAGAAAATACACTCATTCCGGGGTTTGACCTAGGAACATACACCGGAACCCCACCCCACCTAAACCCCCTACAGAAACACATGGTGTATTATAATCTAATCAATTAAAAGATAATAATATTATTTATAGTAAATAAATAACTAAGTAAAAAATGATATAGAAAAAGTGTAAAATAATTATACGAATCAATGTATAATATTACATATACTAGAGTTATTATCTAAAATTAAAAGGTCAATTAATAATTAGTATAAATTAAACTAATAATTAAATAATAATAATAATAATAAATACTAATACTAATAATAATTAAATTATATTAAATTATATATTATAATAATAAATATAAATTAATAGTATGAACAATTACTAATATTAAAATATAATTAACTAAAAATTATAAAAATACATATAATACTGCAAATCATTAAACAAATAAACAGAAAATTCTATGGTTGGTTTAATAAATTAATTAAAATTAATGTAAACATGTTAGAAAAATCAATGTGCATCAAATATTTGACACTGAAATAACACAACTCTTGAGAAAAATAATTAGAAAACAGCACAGTAATGCACCTTTAGTCAAATCCAAACAACATAATTACATGTTCAGAAAAATTCAATCCTTGTACCCATAACATATCATGATATATTTGACATCCCAATTTTATAAAATAAATTTTTTTACACATATTTGTTTTCAAAACATGTGTCTACACTCATGCACCATTTGACCATCCTTTTAATCACTCTCATTGCTCAAAACAATGTTAATCAAATCCATGCTAAATTCTTTTTCACTTGAATGCTTGCCAAATGGATTCCATGAATTCAACATCTCCACAAAAGGAAATCAAAATAAAGTGCTAATCGTAAGGGCTTAACATTAGGTTTAAATTATCCCTGAGGTTGTCGGATGATGATTCGTAAAAAATTAATGTTTGTTGTAAAAAATAAGGGTTGATAATTGAAATAAATTAATGACAGATTTCAATACAAGTGTCTCTCACTAAATATCACCTCTCCCAAACACACACTTAAAATGTTCTTTTTTCCTAGGAAAAAGATGATATGAATACTCATAAGATGAACAGGGATACAAAAATCACTCAAATATAATGGGAAGATAAACATCTCAGTATCAACACCAAAACCCTAATAAAAAGATATTAAATAGTATACTATAGAAAAATAACACAATAAGATCATACTATAAAATAACTTAGTGAATAATTCATATAAAAATTATTTAGCACCTAATGTAATGGGTTATCACTTTTATATGCAACGCCTACGGTGAAGGTTACCAAGTAATAACCATAATTCGACTCATTATTGGAAATAAATATAAATTATTCTCCCATTAAAAAATATACATTCAATGAATGGAACTACTATGAAAATAACCATACATATAATGATAAGATAATGTTTTTAAATTTAGAAAAAATTCTCAATTCACCCTCAAATATCCATATCCATGAATGACTTACTCCCCAACACTTTGATTTAAAATAATCATGCAAATATTCAAGATATGGGTACGGAAGGTTAATGGATATGGTATCACCCAAAAAAGTCATCTTCATCATTTTAGGGACTATATAAAAGAGAAAACATATATTTATATTAGTGGATCTAGTGGACTAAATTAAATAAAAAACATCTCAATATTTTTAATGAAACTTTCAAAATTCCTATCACTTTGATAGAATAATAGGATATGTTATAGAAAACATAACACAATTGAGATTCCATTAAGAAAAAATAGATATTTATTTAAAAATAAGAAAGAATCCTGATTGGTATGGAAATATAATGTTAGATAACACATAGGTTCATGAGTAAAAATAAGTGTATAAAAATATAAACAAATTTTATAAACAAATTCCATGTCTGGAATAATATCAATAATCCTATTAAATCATGGTATAAATATTCAAATCATTTCAAACAAGAATACTATTTTATAACTATAAATAGGGGAAAAGTGGTATGTCTATGTAATGAACTAACCTGGGAAACCCCTGAACTAGGAACCCAAGCTAGCACGCCGTATGGCCTGAAGGGGATTCTTGATCTCCGTAAGATATCGAAAAAACCAGGGTATAAACTCATTAACATTAGGAATGATTTCACCTTATAAATAAAAATAAATTCCCCAAAAATTCCACTTGTAAATCTATTATAACCCATATATATATTGGATTCCCATGCATATAATAAACTTGTATATAGTAATAAACTATCTAAATTGAGTATAACATGGAAAAAATAATAAACTAAAAAACATATAAAATAAAAGTAAATGACAATATCACCAATAAAAAATAATAAAGAGAATGTTCTAGGATGGAAACAATGATAAAATTCAAATAAAATAATATAAAACTTGTAGAATATCCAGATCTCCTCCAAGTGACCCATGGTCACACACCACATCCCAAGAAAATATCAACGGTCACAATAAACATCAAAAAATAGAAATGAACCTGGGAACCTAGAAGGAAACCTGAAGAGTTTCATACACCCAATGTTGTATGTAGGGTGTGATATATACTGATACTAGAAGTATTTCAATGATGATTTCATGAAATTACATTAAAAATACATTGTATTAATTCTATATTGAGCATAATATTTATATAAATATATTTTTCACCATAAGATGTAACAAAACTAAAATAACTCCATTACCATCTTATGAAATATCCACCCAATGTTGTATGTAGGGTGTGATCTATACATGATTTAAAATTCCTCACATAGACCATGACCACTTTACATTTTCATATTTCAAAAACTTTCTATAAATCCATTTATAAAACATGTATTCACTTTTAGTTGAAAAAACCTTTTTAAATCACACTTGAAAACCCATTTTGATATAAAATTGATAAAAATTGAATAAGAATAGTTCAAATAGGTACCATAATAACAAAAAATAGATATAAATATTAAAAATAACTCAATCCCAAGAAATATTATAACTAATCTAAAATTTTCTAGGGGTATAAATAAGTAATAAACAATATACACTAAACAAATCCTCAATGGAATCAAAATATCATGGGAAACACACTATACTCTAAAATAAATTATATTGGGTCTAGTTTACTTGATTCACTCTATCTAGAGTCCCCCTAAGATAAACTAGAATATTCAATCCCGCTTCCCCATTTAGTCCCTAGCGAGTATAACATAACCCCCAGGAGGGAGCTACTCACATAGGGCACTAGTTATCCCATACACAATGAGCTAATCTAACATAAATCCAAATCCTCTATTTATTACATAGGGACCCATTATAAAAATCAATGATGGTGAGCAATAAAATAGTAATATCAATCATTATATTCATAAAAGATAAAAAAATAGTAGTAAACCTCATCTCATATCCTAAAACCTCACTGTAAATAGACCCTTTTATTAATATATCACGAAAAAAATTAAATGATAAAAAATATTTACCCTCTGGGGAAAAATCCTACATTATAAGTATCATAAATGAGGAGATCAAAACTGGGTGTATGTGTTTCATTAATAATTTTTTTAACGTTCTAAAAGGTCCTTAAAAACTCACTCAAAATTCTATGTCATTACCCACTCTTTTAAATTCCATTTCAAATAATTGTTAAAAATAAAACCATTGGAAATCAAATTCAAAACCATTAAAAAAACAATCCATTTCATACAAAATAGTTTGATAAAATCACATCACTTTTTTATTTTCAACCAATTACATTTTAAATGGTCAACATATCCACTTTCATTTATACATGGAATTCATTAAATCCAACTAAAACATAAAAACACATTGGAAAAACATTACAAAAATGTATAAAAACTATAAAAAACATATTTTCAATACATAATGGTTATTTCACACACACACACACATATTTATATAATTTGTTCAGTAAAAACATTTTAAACCCCCACACATTTAATTATATACCATTTTAAGGAAATACACAAAAACCCTAAAGTTTAACTAAGTGAAACCATGTCATAATAGGTAACCCTCATATGTAGATTCCAAACCAAGAATGTATAATTCATATAAAAACACTAAATACCCAAATAACAAATTTATATCCATATTTTACCCAAATACTGGCCAACACATCCCCTAATCTTCGTGGGAGATATTTAAAATGAAATGGGTGTAGGGAGAGGGTAAAAGGAAGAACAAGAGGAGAAGAGTAATTTACCTGGGATAAGATACTTGGAATCGAAGGAGGAAGGTCAAAAATCAAAGAAGGTAGGGAGGGGAATAATATTTAACAGGCTATATGGGTTAGTAAAACAGGTGAGGAAGGAGAAGGGGATTCAAAAACCCTTAAAATTGAAAAGGCCAATCTTATAATTTCAAAAGTTTATGAAAACTGGGAATCTTGCAACATTAGGAAACACATTTTTCTAGAGTGTGCTGATAGTGTGATATAAACTAGGAATAAATACCATGAATATAGGGTATATTCATGGTTTGGATGCATGGTTTCAATTAACTATGCTCCAACTGTGCAAGATACCCTTACACATGAAACCAAGAAACATAATTTTTGAACACCACCACATGGCTTGGATAAAAATGTGTTAACGTTGATAAAAAAATAGAATTGGTCTATAACCCCGAGAATATTTTCTTCTAAAATCCTAATAGTTTCCCATAACTATGTGGTAACTATTAAATAGACTGAAATCCTTCAAAAAATAAAATTCTAAATTCAAAAAGATCCATAAATATAAATTACCGAAAAATAATATAATATAATACACCATAAGGACATGATGTTTCCACAGTCCCTAACTATATTACTAAAGAAATACTAACAAATTTCATGTGGGTTCAAAAAAGATAGGGATCTTAGTTTTTATATTATTATTATTATTTATATATTTATTATTTTTGTAATTGATTTTTAATTTGTTATTCTAAATGGTTTTTTGGAATTATAATGAATATATAATAGAAAATATGACAATTCCCCATGTAATTACAGATAGACACCTTGGGTATTCATTTATCCAATGGAGCTTCACAAATGATGTACCAATAATGATCCAATGGTGAAAATACATACCCACATAAAATCATAATGATAACACCAATATAAAGGAATCATATGGATGAAATCAATTATATTGGAGAATAACATATACACTATAGTGTTTGGAGAAAACTAAATATGATCCACACATAATAGTTTATCTATTAAAACATTCTAAAAAAGGAAAAACCACTAATTATGGGTCGGATATCACTAATAGTTAATTATAATGTCTTTATCCAGAAGAATGGAAGGAAATTAATCTATTTTTTTCGTTAGCTTAGAATTTTGTGGCTTATTTTCATTAAGGGATATAGTATCATCCAACTCTAAACATATTTTCATTGTCTTTAACTTATTTAAATAATCAACAATGAACAAATCCTGAGACAATTTAAATTTCTATCTCCCATCCCTTTGAAAATTCTCATGCGGTATCCAGCTCTCAATCTTATAAGCGGAATTGAGCTTCATCTATGATTCATTTGAATTAGTAATGTTCAACAACTTCTCCTACAATGTGAGATTCTGAAAACAATGATTATAAAAATCAAAAGCATCCAAGTTGCCTCCTGATCAGTTAAATGTTTAATTTCTTCAACTAGATCAAAAAACAATTTTTTTAATTACTATTTTAATGATTCTTGTAATATTTGAATTATGATAATTTTTGATACATTTCCTATTCAACTTAAATTGAGGAAATTTTCCATGAAAATTTTCAAAAATTCTATTGGGATACACAATTATTTTTGTTAATGGCCCTATAACTTATATTTATGTATTCCTACAATAAATATAACCCTTGATTTAAATAGAATGACTTTTTCACCAAGTGAATAAAATTATTTTAAAAATATATTGTCAACCTATAATGGATTTTATCTTTAGAGATTAAGACATTGTCATATGATTTTCTCGTAATATTATTCAATTGATTCGTTTATAGAAATATCTTTTACTAGGTATATTTGAAATCCATGTTTACTTTTTTTTATAGTCTAGTATAATATATATTATACCTATTCATGTAGGTGATAGATGTTTTACCAAGAATAGGTTGTTTGGGGTCATTTAAATTTGTGTTCTTTGTGTTTTCTTGCATTCCTGTAGTCCACCATCTTATTTGGTGTCCCGATAAATTAAATATACATTCATTGTTTTCTCTAGGATTCCCTTGATCACGTGGTTTGCAATTTTAGCTTATCCATTATTCTGTAGATTATTTGGGATTGTCATATAATGTAAACTTTTATTTTGAGCCATTCAATTATGAAACATTTATTTGTTAAAGTAAATGAAATGGTCAGGAATGATAAGTAAATGGATTATAAACCACGAAAATATGTGTTGTTTTAGAAATTTAATGATTACATGGGTGGTGTTTTCCAAACATTCTTCAACTTTCACCCACTTTAACATATATTAAAAATAAACATTGGTGTATGGTTTCGCAAATTATTTTGAAAAATGATTCAAGAAATCAAAACCATATATGTAATATAAATTTACACCCATAATGGGATGTTTACTCATTTCATTATTTCAACTAATGCATTAAATTATTTATTGTTTATCACACATCAAGATGAATTTTCCAATATCTTAATGTATGTTTTGACTATATAAACAAAATTTCAGCACTTTTATGATTTTATATTTAATTCCATGATTTCCTACAAATTCGTTGGAATGTGAAAGATTCAAAACATTATCCACTTATTATTAAATGATACACATTATAGATATTTCATTTACACATTACATATAATTTAATAAATTATCATAGTAGTTATGGAAGACATCATTTAAGAATATTATTTTATATACCTTTAGTAAATCTTAAAGCACCACACCGAATTTGAAAAACATTATAATGATATACCATGGTGTGATAATACGAGTGGAATAGATTTATTCTTTAGGAAAATTTTCATTAATTAATTCAATATTGATATCCCTTGTGTCTAGTTTTAGGCATGATAAATTTTCATCATTGAAATTATCAATGAACTTTTTATCCTTGATTTCAATGTCAAATCCTTGAATTAATAATATCCACTAAATCAATTTGGTTTTTGAAACATTCTTTGTCATTAAAAATCATTTGTAAGAGTTGCCTATATAAATAGTTCCTTTTGAGAACAATAAGTTTGATCTGAATTTATATAATAAAAGTTGAACCTCTAGTATATCTTTTTTATATTTTGTGTAGTTTTGTTGGGATTCATTCATTGTTTGGATACTGTAATAATTTCAATTGATGATATTATTTTTTAATTATCCCAAGTTATCACTAAATTTCCAGTTACTTGCATCATACATTAATTCAAAAGGTTATTCTCTGTTAGGAGAAATTAATATTGGAACTTTTACCAATTGTTTCCATAATTGATTACAATATCCTTGAAATTTAGGACCAAAACAAAAAAGCTATGTATTTTCAAATCAAGGATATCAAAGTTTGAGAAAGAATATATAAATCCTTAATAAATTATTTTCTTAATCCCATATGAATAATAAAATATCTAATCACATGAACATATATAGGCTTGTGTAGCGAAGAAATTAAACTAACCATTTTTGGGTTAATTCCAATACCTTTCATTGAAATTTTATTGCCTAAAACAATCCCACATTATATCATAAAGTGATACTATTCAAAATTTATGAAAAATTATTTTCTTATAATTTTAAATAAATATTATCCAATTGTGTTAAGAATTCATAGAATTAATTCAACTATCTAAGGAAGACATAAATGAATATTTTTATGAAATCTTCAATCCTGTCATGGATTGGTTCCATCTTGAATCATTGAAACATGGAAACCCCATTGCAAATTAAAAATGGTGTATGCAGATATGATAATATACCATGTAGATAAGGAAATATCATTTTCAATTGATCTTAAGTATGACCATGATTATAAATAACAATATTATCCATCTAGAAAACAATAATAGTCTCTTCCAGCTATCTTTTCAAGAATTTGACTGATGTAGGGTAATGGGAAGTGATCATTTGTTATTACATCCTTCAATTTATGTTATTCAATATAGACTCTCCACAATGTCACAATTATAGTGGGAATTAATTCTCCTTTATAATTTTATACCACCGTGTTCCATACCTTTTTAGATACCCCATGAAATGGGATAACCCACTATCTATTAGAGACAAGAAATATTAATCCATTGTTGATAAGTTTAATCAATTATATCTTTAAAAATTCTTTCAAATGATATGTTATGTAACATTGTAGCATCCTAGAAGTTTTTGAATTATCATCCAAATGTATTATGTACATTTTGATGATAGTTATTATACTATTTAAATCTGTTATCATATAGCCTATCATGTTGTGAAAATAATTTGAGAAAAATTTTATGATTACTTGAAATATCATCATTTACAATGACTCCTATAGTTTTTGGATATCTTATGTAGTTGTATCTCGTGTTTGGTGGAAGATATTTAACCTCAAGTGTTAGAGTATTTTCATGTGAAAGATCTAATAATTTACACTTTTATATATCCAGTAACTCGACTATGATTATAATTAAATAGATATATTTTATTGATTTTGTTAATTCCTTACTTTCTTTTTGTAATTCTTCTAGTTTCTATTATTGCTTTTCAAAATAATTCCATTCATCAATAGTTTTTTTGAAATTACTTGAAGATACTAATGATTTTTATAAAGATTTTAATATATTAAATGTTGGGTTTTTTCCCACAAAAAATGAAAATTATTTTATTTTATTGGACATAGAAAATAGACTTAATAATGGCCTTCCATGAATGGCTGCAATGAATTTTCCTTATATATTCAGGAAACTAAATTTGGTGGAGAAATAAAATGTCTGAACATTGACAAGAACATCCTCTAAAACTCTGTAAGGACGATTCACTAATCATTATACCATTTATATGATGGCCATGGTATACATTAATTCTATAATACATAGTTCTTTGTGATCTCAAAATTACATGAGGTTAATGTTAGATCTAAGTTCACATATAGATCTTCCAAACAAAAACCTCTATTATTTTATGGTTCTATCCAATATTTTACGGTACTGTGAAACTACTAGGATATATTATTTAAGTTGTATAGATAATGTTATTACTTATAAACACACCTCAAACATTAAAATTGTTCCCAAATCATCATGTTTTTTTATTTTATATAAAATATCTCTTAGAAACTTGGAATTTCTATAATGGATTCTATAAAAGTAATATTTATATGACACTTCCTAAAAATCTCTATAATTTTTTAAAATGAGCATAAAACATTATTTTATTCAATTTTTTGGGAGTTGGGAATGTGGTGTGTGATCTCTCACTCTTTCATTGAGTTCTTCTTTTTGTTTTTTTGTTTTTCAAAATCCTTTTTATCTTACTTTATCTTTTCTTCACCTCAAATCACAGTTTCTGTTGAAGGAATATCCACTAAAACAGGTGTATGTTCCACTTATATTGGTTGAATAGTGTGAATTTATTATTCTAAAAATTTTGTACAATTGGGTAATGTTGCTCCTTTTCCCTCTTATTTGTGGTTTAACCCTCTGTCACACGGTATATTTCCTTGTTTTTTGGTATTGAATTCAAGATGTTTTTTGAAATAATTTATTTTCCATGTTACACATCGAATATTATGTGTTTTAGGTGGATGTATCTTAAGTTTAAAATTTTTATTAAGTAATTGACATGAATTATGTTATGGGAAAATAAAAATTAGGCCGGCTTAGTGTTTATGTAGGAACTTGGTTTATGGTTTTATTTTGTTCATTGTGTTTTTGTTTCTAATATATAAGTGTTTGATATGTCTATTGATATCTTTCCCCTTGTGATTTTCTTGTGGAACTTATTCATGGTTGAACTGGGAATACATGTGGGGCCATTTTCTTGTTGAATGTTATATCCTCTCTCAGTTCCTTCTTACTATGATTTTGGTTTTTTTATAGTTTATGTTATATGTTTTTTCATAGAATCCTTTGTTGTGGAAGACAAAAATAGTATTATAAAATGTTATTTACTAATGTTTCATACAGAAACATAGAATAATATGGAGCACCACCACAATGTTAATAATGTTCATCTTGAGAAACATGAATTTTTTATGTACACTTAATGACAAGTTTCTATCATCTTATTAAGATATATAAATTATATAATTAAACATTTCTTAGAATTGACTTGATGAACTCATATTTTCCTTATTATAAAATCATTAGGACACTAAAAACTATGTTCCCATATATTTTGAATGCATCAATACATATTTTCTAGTTCAATATCCATGTATGTATTTACAAAAATAATATTAAAGGCTGACTTACTCTTTGGTTGATGTCTATAGTAAAAAGCATGAAACTGGTTCACCATCTTCATCCCTTGATGAGGGAAACACCTTAACATGAAATTGAATCATTCTCAGACTTATCTTGGTGGTTATTACTCATTATGGTAATAGGAGGTGGGGTCTCTCTTGTTTCAAAGTGACTATAGATTCATATTTTAGTTATCAATAAATTTTATTTCCTACACTTCTAAGATAAAGACCATTTCTAGCTCAAATATTTCAAACTGGTCTGTATCCTTTAATTTTAACGTGAATTAGAATAGTCTCAAGATCATTATGTCTTCATTAACCATATGATATATTAATTTATCATAATCTTCAATAAATATATTCAAAAGTATATATAGTTCTTCACTTCTCAAGCCACGGAAATGTTCATATATTTGTTGCAAGTTATACAGTTAAGGATTCAGTTCAAAGTGTTACACATATATACTTAGTACTACGATTCATGGTCTTGCTCTAACTATATTTAGTCTTACTTATTATCTCTTAATAGACCTATGCATTTGATAATTAATATTTTTTGTAACATAGTGAAGAATTATCCCCTGATGAGTATTATGCTTGATTATATCTCCTCCTACCCACTAGGTCCACCCTCCCCCCCCCACCCATTTGCCACTACACTCTCTCCACACACCTTTGAATCATCTTCCACCTTGGAATAACCAGTTAGTAGTCTCCACTTTATACACCCTAAGTAGATGCTGTGTTGCGTCCCTATTACCTTTATAGACCAAACCATCCACCTCTAACTCTCTTATACGAACCATGAACTACTATATAGAGTTTCAGAAGATATCCCCTCCTACCTATATTTAAAACAAATCCTAATCCTACTAGTATAAGTTCACATATTATCCTACATAGTGTATAAAAAACACAATATACTACCTACCCACCTTATTCCCATGATCCAGGAGGTGTTTCAGATGAAATTCATCATTAAATACATAATAATGATATTTTTTGTGATAGGTGGTGTGAAAATTGTCGCAGGGTGGATATTGGTGATGTTTCTTGACCTGTTTCATGTTGTTTTCTTGATCAACATGTATTCAATTGTGCAATGTTTTGTTAAAATCATTCCTTTCATGATGAATCTAGTTGTGTTAACATTTATTTATAGAACATGAATGTTGAAAATACACACAAAGGTTTGATTTTTTGTTTCAAAGATAAATGACAATGGGTTCTCTTTATGCATTAGGTGTTTGTACTAGTTCGACATTATTTTAGTAACAAAATTTTATTTCACATGCCTTATTATTATTTTTATAGTATGTTTTTATCATGATTGAAAGCTAGACATATCTACTATTGGGATATTAACTAGGTTGGAAAAGTTATTGTGCATTCCAGAGTTTTTATTTGATTTGTGATTAATTTTCTATTTGAAATAATTTATATTATATTGTTTTTCTAATTTTATATTATATTTTTTCTGAAATTTAATTTTAAAATTAAATCTCTCTAGTTAAGTAAGTCTCATGATGTATTTATAAAACTAGAGAATGAAAATTTAAATGAATTAGGAGATAAAAATAATCTTCTCAAAAAAAGTTTTTTATTTTTGAGTTGATGATAATTGAACCCAAAATTAATTTAATAATAAAAAATATTTTCATGGGATGTTTTGTACATTCTTTGTGACTTCATCATCCTTTAAACATCTTATTGATGAATTTATTTACCATTTTTAATTTATATTTTTTAGTATCATTTATTTTTTAACATTATTTTTTATAAAAAACAATAATAATAAATACATTAAAACCAATGTAGTTCATCCATGTAAAAATATTGGAGAAGACTTGTTTTAGTAAAATATATCTATTTTTTAAAAGGAATTACCCACTTCCCTATTGTTATAACATCTAGTCGGTTTTAATATTTTCTAAATTTGGTGCACTACAACAGCACGTACCACTCATAGATGGTGTTTCGACTTAATATCAAATATTTTTTTATAAGTAATTATCAAAGTTTCATAATGTGTGGTTTATGGTGGGAAATTATTAGTAATTAATAATGTTTCTTCCAGGAAAATATTAACAGTTCATCCGTTTAATTTTTAGTAATAATCAACTGATTATCAAGTGATTACGAATAGTACTTGGTAATGAAATTTCTTGTGAAGTGATAGTTGTTCCTATGGGTAATTTCCAAAGTATCATTTTGGGAAGATATCTATAGGTGGCTCATAAAAATAATAAGTGGTGGTATATGATTAGTGAATATTATTGGGACCGATTTTTTATGTATGTTGTATATTTCAATGTTCTTTTATTAGTGATGTAGACTAATCATCTAACATGCTACCACCAACCAAGTTTCAATGATGAGTATGATTGTTTTTTATTGGGATATATTGGTTACTAGATGGAAAAATAGTTTATTTTTTGGATCACCCTCACCCATGAATAGAGTTGTGCTATGACAGATAAGATGTTTATTCATAGGATATTGGTGAAATAGTTAGTGGTATTTGGTACATTGGGGACTTAATTTATAGTTTTCTCATGGTGTGAGTCTTACATATACTTTTTTATTTTATGATGAGAGTGATTGTGATAAATTTTGGTATAAAATGGATAGATATTTGTTTTTATTGTTTTGTATCATAATTTCATTGTTGCATTAGTATTCCCTTTAAACATAGACACATATTGGTTTAGGGAGGGAACCTATTAAATGTTTTTATAACCACCCTTAATATATATGCACTATATTTCATATTACTAGGAGAATGTTAGAGATGGTGTTGGTAATTATTAGCTTTAGTTATTAGATATTTTCATCTCCATGGAATTTGTTCCATTGGTTTTTATGGAATATATTTGGTTATTTATATATTGAAACACCATTAGGGGGTTTGTGATAATGCATCAAAAAATATTATGCATCACATTCATCTCCTCAGGTTTTAGTTACAAATTTTGATGTATTTTATACTTATTAAGGTAAATTACTTCCATTTATTTATTATTGATACCCTTAGTTCTTGTCAACAATCCATTATTTATTAGAGGAGGAAAAGAAGGTCCATAGTTGTTTTCATTTACAACTCATGAGGAGTATGAGTGGGGTCAAGTCATGATATTCTCTCTATCATGAATTTTAAGAAATTTTTCACCTTTATAGACCATCAATATACCCTTTTTAATATTTTATTAATATTCAATAAATCTTGGTAACAAATAATAAAATAATTCCAAAAAATATATCTTGGCTTCAATAACAATTTTTTTCAATGGTTCGGTAAAAATTACTTTTTTAATGACTCAAAATATTGAACCTGAATATTTATAAGATATAGATACAAACCCATCATCTAAATGAGTTTGAATAATATTTTTACACATAAAGGCTAAAACCCTTCAGTTATTCCTTAATCTTATGTGTGGTATAAAAAAATCCTTATATCACACATTCATTGTATGTGTAATGTAATATGTTCTTTATTTCACTTTTTTCATGTAAAATATGTTTTGGCCTCTGATTAAATATGATTAAATATCTATTATCCAATACATAAATCTATTATAATATGATAAGTGTGATATTTTTTTCTGGAATAGTAGTATATTTTTAAAAACATTAAATGACTAAAATAAGTCTAGAATTAAAATTAATTTGGTTGAATTCATGAACTTATGTTGGATATAATATATTTTTAACTGAAACTTTTCCCTTAAATACATAAAAACTAATGAGAGGAATAAATTTTATAAATCGTTAGCATAAAAATAAAATTTTAATATCTATCTTAAGAAAAAAATTTATGCAATTCAAATATTCAAAATTACATAAGCTTGAAGGATTGTTCCATTCTACTTAACATATTCCATATTTTATAAAATTAATAATAAATATCATTTTAAATATTTTAAGAATAAAATTAATTTTATATAACACTTAAAATGAAATCATTGGAAATAAATATAATTATTTTATGAGACACTAAATAAATAATTATTTGGTAATTAGAGAGATCACTTAACATAACAATATTATTTTATAAAACATCTTATATGGACCCCCTCCATGAGTGAACCAATCATAAGGGATAAATTATTATATCTCACTAGATAACTCTATGTTAAAAAATAAACAACCAATACTAAGGAATAAATTGTTACTTGGGGTTGAAAGAGTAATAAATCATAACTCCTCCTCATGTATAGGGGTATTCAAATATCATGTGTTTGTGAAATATTTGTGGCCTATGTTATCAAACCATAAAAAATAAAAATATATAAAATAAATAACAAGATAATGTGTCATCCATAACATACAATAAATAAATAAACACTATTATATCTACCTTAAGGGTAATTTAATATAAACAACAACAACAATAGTTAATATTTAATATTATTTTTGTTAATTATTTTATAAATACGCATATATACACATACCTTTAAAATTAAATGTTAAAATATTTAAATAATCATCCATTTAATCAATTTAATCAATCCACTAATAGTACAATGAGTATAGAGGAAAAATATGAACGGTTGACGTCTTTTTAGAAAAAAACACGGTTTATGACAAAAATTGATAATCATGCTTATTTATTTCTCTTAGTTTTTGAATAAAAATATACTATTACTTAATTTCATTTTCTATGAATTGTATACATGATTAAATAGTTAAATTTCAAAAAAAATAATGTTATATTATTTGTTTTATTGTACTCTTTAGCATATAGAATACTGCGACAAAGATATTTCTCCCTTGATGTGATATATTGTACTGACCCTTTACCATTATTAGATAGAAGGTTATATTTTTCTTACTCAGAATTATACACTAATAAAAATAAATTTATAGCTTCAATACCGTTCAATTGTTTTATAGAGACATGTTTCAAATATTGTACATATGATAGAAATTTGTAGTAAAATATCACATAAATATCAATTGATTTTGATCATTTCTAATTTAGGGTCATAGGTGATAATACAAAGCACTAAATTCCCTAGAAATCATGAATTTCACCCATATAGCTTTTACCGAGGGTCATTTGTGACCAATAGAAATATGTGACATTAATATGTATAAAGTGGGTTTTAAAATGTTTAAAAATTTAAATAATATTAACTAAAATAATAAAATGTGTTATTGACATAACATAACAAGAAAAATATTTTAAGTTTCATACTTCAAATTCTGATTTTTATTATTTTAAATTATTTTAATAGAATTAAATTTTGATCAATGTTGATAGTTTCCCCAGCATTGAATCACATTTTAATTCGAAACTACTTTTTATAGAATTCTATCCACACCAAAGGTGGATTGATTTGTCATTTGTTCCTATATGTAAAAAATTAATCCATGGTCATTTTTAAAATATTTTATACAAAACCATGTTTTTTTCATGATATTTTTCATTTCACTTTTATTTAATCAATTTTTACTATAACAATATTCTTTGGATAATTTTGACCAAACTACACTCTAGGTTGATGTGTCATTCATTCTTATTTTTCATTATTTAATTGAAGAACCTTATCCATATATTCCATTGGATACCCTCCTGGCCTAGTATAGAATCTAAGTATGACATCTGATGTCCCCCCACAAAAGGACATAGGTTGGTGAGTAGTGAAAAGTGTATAAAAGACACAATGCATGAGGTGTTGGCCACTTTAATACCAGGAAAATAAATAATACCACCAATCAACATCAAATACACAAAAAAATATTAACTATGATTCTCATCATTATGTTTAAAAATACATTTAATTTCTAGAGGAACAAATGAACAGAATTTCCAAAGTAAACACTATTAAATGAGACATCATCTGTGAAGAAATCACAACTTCTCTAAAGCCCATCAATATCTACATTACGACCTTAAATGGTCTATCCAATTCTTTGAATTTATCTAATACATTTAAAAAAAAGTATATAAAATTATGGGTGAAAATATAAGTATACTCAGTGAGTTTAACCACAGATGCTCTTGTGTAAAAATGGATAGATCTTGCTAAATATTCAATGAATAAATGCTGAAACTCACTCATGTTCCATCCTAGGTCATCATATAATCGATCTCACCATGGGCTCACTCTCAAAATTTTCATACATCATTAACATTATAAAACAATAATATATAACAAAATCAGTACCCCATACCCAATTCCCCACTAATATAGCGACTCTCACGTCCCAATGACATACAACATACACTACATGAGAAAACTGATTTAGCGGTGGTCTGTTTGTATCGGTTTTGGAAACAAGTGATAAATTCTTTCCCTAAAAAACATTGTAAAGTATTTTAAGTAGTGCTTTTAAAAAATGATGATAATTTTTTTTTAATTTTTTTTTTATTTTTTGAAAAATAAATCTATATTTATTTTTTCCCTGTGGGTTTTTTAAAAACCTCTTGTAAATAGCAGCAGTTTTAAAAAAAATTCCACTAAATTTATGGAAAAGATAAAAAATAAAATATTTAATTCTGATTTTTTGTTTATTATTTACTATCAAATAATTTTCATTATTTATAATTTCAATTAATTATAATGTGTTAACTAACAAATATTTATAATTATTAATAATTAATAATTTGAAACATAAAACAAATCTTCAATAAGTAGAAAATCAGTCTTTAACATAAAATAACCATATCTTTTGATCTAGAAGTTCGTGTTAGCTCCACAACTAGTCAAACATTAGTTTATGAAATGAAATAAAATAAAATTTGATTTAAATTATCTAATAATTTAATGAATAATATTTATTATTATTTCTCGAGAATTAGGAAATCAAACTTTAACTTCAAATGGACATAACATTAGATATAGGTGCCCATTTGGGCTCTACCACATATTAAATCAAAGCATGTGATGAATTTTACACCATTATTACTAGAGGTTACCTTGGTCACTATTTTTTCGATGTTAAAAGAGGCCCTAAAGGCCTCCAAAATTGAGTTTTTGTCAGGGTATCCCAATTTTTTTTATTCAATTAGATTTCCACATCGTTTAAGGGTGTCCCATTGTCTTTTTTTTTCAATGTTAAATTAATACATTTTTAGGGATTACATTCATATTGATATTATGGTTTGGGATTTTTATCATTTTTGATAATGTAGTTTTATTTATAATTAAATATATTCATATTTTATTATATTTACTTATAATAAATCACATCTATAAATACATATTTACATAGAAATATATTTTTAAACATATAAACTATATGGAAAAAATATTTTGTTTCATTTCATTTAAAATAAATAATTATTGATTTGATTTACCTTATAAAAATTAATTGTTTTGTTTATATAAACCTATACAAGTAATGGTTAAATATAAACATGGGTGTGTCAATAAAAAATCTATATTTATGTGTATATTCAAATATATGTAAAAAAATACATATATATGTAAATACATTCATGTGTATTCATAAAAAACTCTATATTAATATTTATATTCTCATATATGTAAAAAATGTTAATTTATAATATATTTAAACAAATCTAATATATATATATATATCATACCTATTCGATGAGATTTTTTCTTCATGTTAGAGTGTCTTCATATGCCTTTTAAGTATTTGATGATTTTATTACATTGATTTACATTCCTATTGATTTGATGGTGTCGCAATTATTGCGCTTTCCCCTATTTTGGTAATTTATTATCATTTATATATATATATATATATATCTGTTTATATGAATTTATAAATATTTTTGAATATTTATATACATTTTTAAATATTTATACATACTTATGTATATCAATTTTTATATCATATTTGTCTAAAAATATATATAGAGATATTTATAAGAACTTATGTTTATATATATTTTGATATTCATGTACAATTATATATCTAAGTGTGTTTATATATGTTTTTAACATAAATGTGTGTATATATATAGTTTTGTAAATTCAGTTATATGTTTTTATTATTAAATTTCAATAAAATAACTATATAATATTAATTTCATATTTATTTGTTATTTAATTTTAATTCATTTATAATTCAATTAATATTATTTTATTAATAATTTAGTGTTTACTTATTTATTTATATATTATTTGTTGTTTATTATTTGTTTATTTTTTAAATATTCATAATTTATTTACTATTTTTAATTATTTAGTTCATTTATTTTTATTTTTAATTTTTTGTTTATTTTTTATTTTTTACTAATTTAATATTTAATATTTATTATTAATTATTAATTATTAATTATTAATTATTAATTATTAATTTATTATTTATTATTTATTATTTATTTATTTATTTTTCATTATTATTTTATTATTTTATTATTTATATATTATTTAATTATTATTTATTGTCAATTTATTTATTATTTAGTTATTGTGTAAACATTAATTTTTAATGTATTATGATTTTATTATTATATTAGTATTGAATTTTTATTAAATTCTTATTTTTTATTTATTTATTTTTCATTATTATTTATAATTTATTCCTTATTTATTTCTTTATTATTTATTTATTTAATATTTATTTATTTATTTATTATTTCATTCTTGTTTCTTCATCAGTGTATGTATATTAGTATATTATATTCTATTTATTCACCACAATAAAAGACTACTATAGTGGTAATGTCTTTAGAGAATAAGCAACAGGTTAGGAGTTCAAATATCACCCAAAACAATATTTATAAATTTGGCATGTGTGTGAGCCTGGAAATAAATAATAAAATAATAATAAAATATTTAAGAGAATAATAATATAGTAATAATAAAATAATAATAAAATAGTAATAATAAAATAATAAATATTAATTATAATAAAAAAATAACATTAAAACAAATAATATTAATAATAATAAAATAATAAATAATAATAATATAATAAATTATAATAAACTAATAATGTAATAAATAATTTTTTTTGAGAATAATAAAATAATAATATAATAATAAGTAAATAATAATAATTAATTAATTAATCAATTAATTAATTTTGAGAACTATAAAAAATTTATTCATGAAAATTAAAAAAATAAAAAAACATAAAAACATAAAATAAAAATAAAAAACCAGTGCAAAATGATATGGCGTCGGTTTAAACTACTATTTAACCAGTCTATAATTGATTTGAAAATACACCACTAAATAAATGCTAATGCATGATTTAGAGGCATTTTCCAAAACCACCACTAAACACCTATTTTGGCGTAGTGATAACACTCTCATCCATTACAATATCCACATACCACAACCTTATATAGAAAAACTGTATAACAAATCCACATACCACTACCATATAACACAACCAATACCACCATATATCACAATCACAATCACTACTACATAAACACACTATAGTTATAAGGGAAAGTATTAATGAGAGTGTAATAATGTAGAAACCCATGTTTTTAGACCATGTGATTTTTCAAGGGATTTTGAATTTTTTACATTTACTAGATAATCAATTTCACAAATCGGGATTCAGAATAAAATTCTTAAAGTTGGAACACTTCAACGTGTTGTTTTTTGGATTTGGGTGAAGACCTGAAAAGTTTCCCACATGTCTCCAGGATTTTCAGAAACATTAGACCGGGAAAATTAGGTTGTAAAGGGGACTTCATAGGGCACACGGTTTGTATGAAACCATACAGACCACATTTGGATACCATGTGACCTTCTGTATGTGGACATAAGCTGTGCGAATGAGTTTTGCATGGTTTTCAGAACCGTGTACCTAGCCCATACATTCAGTGGCCTTGGGAAGTACCATAACACTATTCACCACATGGTTGGCACATGATTTCTAAATTGTGTGGGAAAATTCATGCATGGTGTCTAAGTGCCAAGTAGAGGGCACATGGTGTGTCAAACCTTGCAGCCCAAACCACTTTGGATGAATTGTTTTCAATGTTGAATTAATTTAATTAAAATTAATAGAAAATGATTTAAAAAATCCTAAGCTACCCCTTTCTCCCTCACCTCACTGGCATGACACCCCATTGGGCTCCCCTTTGGGTCATACATGACCCACCCCTCGACTCCCTCTATAGATGGTGATTTCAATTGGATTTCCTTCCAGTTTCTCTATAATTCTTTGAGGTAAGACACTTGGATCCTTATCCTCTTTTTTACGGATGATTTTTGGTCTCCCCATCTCCCTAACCCATTTATATGAAACCCAAGGGTATGTCTAATGCCAGAGTGTTGTGTTTCTTCAGGTTTTAGGGTATGTGGTGGATCTCCCAAGACCCCTTTTATGCATATCCCATAATTCACTGTCGGAGGCGAGTTGATTGTTTTGATTTGGAATGTCTCCACTATCCTAGGTAAGGGTTTGGACTTGTGGGTTGGTTTCAACTTTTTAATTTGGGGTCTTTAGTGAGTTTTGGTCCCATCAAGGTTAATTAGATCATATTGTGGCATCTCAAATACTTTCACAGACATACATAGGGTTGTGTGTGTCTATATATATCCTATGTGTGCACGTTCCCTCAGAAAAAGTGTAATGTGAACATTGGATTAAGGGGAATGTAAATATATATAGGAGTGTGTGTCTGTATAATTATGGAGTGATCTTCATCAAAAGAGTTTAATACCAAATTAGTTATAATTAGTCTACTTCTTGAAGAAGGATCCCTATCCTCGACCCTTTAAATTTATGAATTATTGATGTGATTATTAAAATAAGTTGAATTATGATTCTTTTTTGGTAAATTGAATTGAAATTTTGGAATTAACATCTTAATTTTGATAAATGATTTTTTTGAGAAACAAAGTTGTGATTTTATAATAAAACCACTTCAATGGAGGTGCATTGTCTTCTAAGTTAAAAATTATTGGTTAGTTTTTCATACTTTTTTTCTTAATACCTGTGGTTCACCATATTCTTGATGATGTAGTGTGAAATGGGGAATTTTTAGGACAAGTCCTCTAATGGAATTAGGATATAGAGGTTTTGCGTTATGAATGTTTATGGAACCATTGCCCCTTTTATGTGTCATCTAGTTGCTTTCAATTTGAATTATTATGTTTAATTTTAACCCTCTAAGGTGTTTTTTCTATTTCATTCCTATCTTTAGGAAGCCTAATTTTTTTAGTGGAATTTGATAGAGAGGTTGGGGATGTTTTCCTACCTTAGTATGTGATTTCCTTGACTTTATGGCTTATGTGAACTTGAATTTATTATTTGGTTATTTAGAAAACATGAGTGGAGATGAATCAGTGGGTATACACATGTGTTATGAATTTTTTTAATTGGTAATAAATGGGTGGTTATACCCATGGGATTTGTTTGATTGTGAATAGTAATTTGAGTGGGTATACTCATTGAATGTAATTTAATACGAATGATGATAAATGAGCGGGTATACTCACTGTGTGGATTGAATGTAAATTGTTAAATATGAGTTGGTAGACTCGTATGGAGTTGAACGTTAAATGATATGAAACATATGAGTGATTCTACAAATTCCATGTATATCACTCCATGGATCTCGAATGTGGTAGTGGATGGCTTTGGTTGATTATGCCCTATGGGTCTTGAGTGTTGGGGGGACGGAGGGAGGGCAAGGTGGAGGGCGAGGGAGAGAGGGTTGGGGTTGGGGAGTGAGTTCCAGTAGTTGGGGAAGGGGTGGGGAAGGAGGGAGAGAGGGGTGGGTGAGGGGAGGGGTGATGGGAGGGGTCAAGAGGGCCTAGGGTGGGGGAGAAGGTCAGGTGTCGTGGGAGGGTATAGTGTTGGGGAGTGGGTAGGGAAAGGGAGGGGAGGGTTAGGGATGGAGAGGGTGAGGGTGAGGTGAGGGAGGTAGCATAGAATATGATGGGGAGGGGGAGAGGGTGAGGGTGAGGGGTGAGAGGGAGAGGGAGGCCCAGGGGTGGGGGAGTGAGGGTCGGGGGTTAAGATGATGGAGGGTGAGGGGAGTGAGAGTGGTTTGGGGGTAGGGGTGAGGGGGGAGGTTCAAGAGTTAGGGGTGTGATAAATTCTGAGGGGGGGTAGAGGGGGTTGGGGAGGGAGAGATGGTCAGGGTGGTGGAGTGAGGTTTGGGGTTTGGGCTGGGAGAGGGGATAGAGAGAGGGAGAGGGTTGGAGGTGAGGACGGGGGTGGGGGCGGGAGGTGGGAGAGGGGGTGAGGGAGGGGCGGGTGAGGGGAGGGGAGGGAGGGAAGTAAGTGAGGGTATGGTTCTAGAGGGTCGGGTTTTGGGGGGGGGGGCTGTATGGGGGAGCAGTCCGGGAGAGTATGTGAAGTCTTGATGAGGGAGGAAGGAGAGGGGAGATAAGGGTAATGGGAGAGCGTGAGGGTGGGGGAGGTGGGGATGGGGAAGAGAGGTAAGGTGATGTAATTGGGGTGTACGGGAGCGAGGGTTGGGAGTTGGGGGTGAGTGGAGGGAGGGAGGGCAGGGGTGATTAGAAGGAGGGTCAGGAGATGGGGGAGTGAGGGTGAGGGGTGGGGAGGGAGAGAGGGTCAGGGTTGGGGAGTGTGGTCCATGAGTTGAGGTGTAGGGAGAGTGGGGGGATGGAGGGTGAGGGAGAGGAGAGGGAGAGAGGCTAAGGTGGTGGGGGAGGGAGGGAGGGTGAGGGTGAGGGTAGATAGATAGGTTTAGGGAGAGAGGTGGGAGAGATAGGGGGATAAGAGGGGGAAGAAGGGATGAGGGAGGGCGAGAGGGTGGGGAGGAGGGAGGGAGGGGAGGGATGGGGAAAGAGGGCTGGGAGTTTGGGGCGTGAGGGCTGGGATTTGGGGGGAAGGAGGGAGAGGGGAGGGAGTGAGGGTCGGGGTGGGGGTGATAGGAGGGTGGTTTGGGAGTTGGGGGAGAGTGGAGAGGGAGGGTGAGGGGGCGTGGGAGGGAGGGAGGTTCAGGGTTGAGTGGGTGAGAAAGGGCCAGAAGTTAGTGGGAGGGAACATGGTATTGAGGGATGGATGGAGGGAGAGGGTGAGGGGGAGAGAGAGGGTGAGGGTGGGAGTTGGGGGGGAGTGGAGGAGGGAGGGATGGGGAGAGTTAGTGTAGGGAGAGGGGTGAGGGTTAGAGGTGGGGGTGAGGGTGGGGGAGGGAGAGAGGCTAAGGGAGGTTGTAAGAGAGGGTTGGGGTAGGGGTAACGGTGGGTGTAGAGGGTGGGGGTGGAGGGAGAGGGGTCGGTGGAGGGAGAGATGTCCGGGGTGGGGGTGGGGGGATCGAGGGCTGGGATTTGGGGGGAGGGAGTGGGTTAGGGATGGAGGAATATGGTTAGGGGAGGGGGAGAGGGTGGGGGCTGGAGTTGGGGGAGTGGGGGAGGGAGGTAGTAGAGGGTGAGGGGAGGGTAAGAGGGTGACGACATGTGGTGGGGGTGAGGGTGCGGTGGGTGGGGGAAGTGGTCAAGAGGGCCAGGGGTGAGGGTGAGGGTTGTGTGTGAGGAGATGGAGGGGGTAGAAGCATTGGGGGAGGGTGGGAGGGTGGGATAGTGAGGGCGGGAAGGGGGAGAGTGGGGGAGGGAGAGAGGGTTGGGATGGGGGATCAAGGGCCAGGAGTTGGGGTGGGGGTAGGGGAGGGGGATTGGGAGTGGTTTAGGGGAGGGAGAGAGGGGGAAAGGAGGGGTGTGGAGGAAGGGATATGAGCGTGAAAGAATGTCAAGGTGGGGTGAGATTGATGGAGGATTGATGCGAGTAGGGGGTGGTGGGAGAGGGGAGGGAGGGAGGGAGGGCAAGGGGTGGGGGAAGGATTAGGGGGAAGGTTGGGTAGAGGAGGGAGATAGGGTGAGGTGTAAGTGCTCAGTCATTGTATTTGTATGACTGAGATGTGGAGGGGTGAATCAGTGATACATTTTCTTTTATGTTTCCATTAAATTGAAACAACTTTCACCTCTTGTGAAAGAGTCAATTCCTTACACTATTCTCCCCATTACAAAAAAATATTAATTTGATAGAATATTATAGATATGAGTTGAAACCAATTCAATTTTCCTTTATCCATAGTATATAAATCCTAGTATGGAAATACCGATTAGATTAATCCATCTTGATATGAAGATGAGCCAGATATGATTGAAAATATGAGTACGGTAAATAGCTATGTATGATAAACACTGATTATGATGATCATCTGAATACAATGATGCGATATTTTCTCTTCTCTTTCACTTAAATCCGCCAAAAATTATTCAAACCAAGTAAATATAGAAAATTATTCTTCTCCCTAAAACTCAATTCTTCTCTCTCATGAACACTGCATTGGTCATCAGAAAAGTACAATGTACTTCTAGCCTTTTTAGGTGACCATCAATTAGATTTGTCAGGAATCCCAAAGAATTTCATATTTAATCAAATTCAATATAATCTCAACTTACCCTAAAATCACAGGCATATTTTGATTTCGTCAACTCTTCTTCAAGCTTATGGATTATTCTACAATCCGTACTTCTTCATAATTTCATTTCAATTTCCAATACATTTTCAGTTTGTTAGTCTAATTTTTTGAATCATATTTATTCAATTCGAAGCTCTATATCAATTGAATATAAATGTATTATGAAATTGTCACCACTTCTAAATGTGGGAGACAATTATTCATTTGAATTTCAAGATACCCCTTCACAAAACATCCAGAGAAACTCCTTAAATTATTCAATTTTTCAATTGACCCAGTTGAGATGAAAAACCTCTTCTTCTCCTCTTCTCTTGACCCAAATAAAAAATTTCACTTAAAAATAAATCAGAGTTAACCTATCTCCTTTTCCAATAATCCAATCTACCATCCATCTCAAATTCAGTGCAATTGTCTAGTGTACGATATTTCTGAATATGACTGGTCTTGATACAATCATTTTAAATACAATCATATTGGGTTTGATCTCTTTCTTTTTGAGCCTGAGTACAATCATCCTGGGTATGAATATTTCCTTATGCATAATATGGATGATCATATGATACGGTTTATGACCTACAATCGAAAGTATTGAATCATTTTGATCCTCCAACAACCAATTTCTTTCTACCTCAAACTATATCTTATATTCATGAGTACGATCTTTCTGAGTACGATCTTCTACACCTTCTATATTTCCTTTCACCATGATATTATTATACTGGGTATGATTCTTTTTTTATCAGAAACATCTCTTTCTTTTATTTCAGCTGGATATGATAATCTATGTATGATTTGGAATACCTTTTTCCCCTTTCTTCCATTATATTTTTCCATATTTTCTTTAATCAACATATGATTTCTGTGAAATACAAATCTGAAAAGAATCATCATATTTAAAAAGGATCCATGCCACATCTGATTACCCATCAATTCCTCATTACAACATTTTCCCATTCCATACCCAAGGAAAGTCCGATCATATCCTTTTCTATCAAAAAAATTCTTCTTATTAATATGGACAAAGAGAGTATGATTCTTTTAAAAGCAAAAGTCTGATTCATTTGAAAACAATAATAAATACGATTTCCATCAATCATATTTCTTATCATACTTTTTATCTTCGACATATTGATTGATTGAAACCAAATAAAACCCAAACACAACTTTTTACTAACATGATGGTGATGGGAGGTAGCGGGGGAAGTCATGAAGGGGTGGGATATAGTGAGGGAGGGAAATGGTAAGGGGAGGTATGGGGGAGAAAGAGGGATGGTATTAGGTGAGAGAGGGCAAGGGGAGGGAGGGAGAGGTGAGATAGAGAGGGTTGTGGGTAGCGGTGGGGGAGGGATGGGAGTTTGGGGGTATGAGGTGAGGGGAGGGTGAAATAGAAAGAGGTTGGGGAAGAGAGAGAGGTATGTGGTCGGGAGCGAGGGTTAGGGTAGGGGTGTGGGAGTGAGGGTAAAGTGCTGGGGGGAGAGAGTAGGGGAGGGATGTAGGATGAGTGGGAGGGGAGACAAAGAGGGGGAGGGTGGGAGGTTAGGGGACAGAGGGGGTTTGGGAGGGGTGGAGGGAGGGAGGGAAGGGTGGGGTGGGAGACAGGCATGGGAATTGGTTAGATCAGGGGAGGAGATGAGAGGATGGATTAAGAGGGGGAGGGGGTTATAGGGTTTTGTAGGGTGAGAGGGAGTGGGATAGGGGTTGGGGTGAGAGAGATAGAGAGGGTTAGGTGTTGTGGGGGATCAAGAAGGAGATTATGATGGAAAGTGGGAGTGAGGGTGAGGGATTGGAGGTGAGAGGGAGAGGGTTTGGGGAGAGGGAGGGAAAGGGGATGAGAGGTGGGAGAGGGAGAGGGGTAGGGAGTGGGGGAGGGATGGGTAGGGGGAGAGAGAGGGAAAGGACGATGGGAAGGGAGGGAGAGGGAGAGAGGGATGGTATTTGGGATGGAGGGAGATAGGTTGACGGTGAGGGGATGTAGATGGGGTTATGGTGAGGGGTGGGAGAGAGGGTGGGGGTGGGAGGGGTCGGGGGAGGGTGAGTGATAGGGGAGGGAGGGGAGTCGGTGGGTGGGTGTGATGGGTGGGATGGTGAGGGGGGAAGAGGGTTGGGGGAGTGAGGGAGGACCTGGGGTGGGGGATCTTGGGGGTTGAGGGTGAGGGGAGGGATGTAGGGAGGGAGAGATAGCTGATGGTGGGGGAGTTAGGGGATGGAGGGCAGGAGGGATATGGGGGAGTGACAGGGTGGGGGTGATGGCTGGGGGTGTGAGAGAGAGCAAGGGGTGGGGGAGTTGGGGGTGGAGGGTGATAGGAGGTAGGTAGGGAGGGAGAGGTTTGGGGGTAGGATAGAGGGTAGGGGTGTTGAGAGTTTGGGGAGGGAGAGAGAGAGAGGGAGAGGTTCTATGATGGGAGTGAGTGAAGGTTGGGGTGGGGCGGTCAAGTGGAGGGATGATGGAGCAGATGAGGGGTGTGGGAGGGAGGGGAAAGTGGAGGGAGGGAGAGGGTTTGGGGAAAGAGGGATAGGGAGAGGGGTTTGGGGGCTGATTGGGAGAGGGTGTGGGGTTGGGGTGGAGGGAGAGAGAGAGGGTGATGGAAGGATGAGGGAGGAAGGGGGAGGGGGAGTATGGCTAGGGAGGGGTATAGGGCAAGGAGAGGGATGGTGAGAGAGGGAAAGAGGGTTGGGGTGTGAGAGAAAATTCCTGGAGTTGGGGGGGGAGATAGGGTGTGGGAGAGGGGAGGGAAATAGGGAAATGTTGGGAGGGGTTGGGGGAGAGGTTGAGGGGGGAGGGGAGTTCGATGGATAGGGTGAGTTTTGGGAGGTTGAGTGAGGAAGGGATTTAGGGGAAGGCAGTAGGATAGGGATAGGGGATGACAGTGGAGTGAGAGAGAGTTTGGGTGGGGTGGGAAATGGGAGGGGGATAGAGTGGATGAGGGTTGGGGGGAAGGGATGGGAGACATGAGGGAGGGGGAGAAGGGTGGGTGTGAGAGGGAGAGGGTGTGGGGTTAGGGGGAGCGGGGGACGAAGAGTGGGGGAAGGTTGGATGAGGGAGGAAGGGTTAGGGGGAGGAGTGTTAGGGGAGGGAGATAGGTTGGGGGAGGGAGGCATAGTGGAGGGTGAGAGGGATGGGGTGTGGGGTAACACGGGACCAGAGTTGGTGGTGGAAGATAGGGTGAGGGATATGGAATGTTAATAGGGTAAGGGTGGGAGGGGTAGAGGGAGATGGTGAGGGGCGGGAGGGGAGAGTAAGAGGTAGAGGATTGGTGTGGAAGGGTGAGGGGGTAATGAGGGGTGTGGGAGTGAGTGTTGATTTGGGGAGTGGGAGCAGGCTGGGGTTGGGGGAGTTTTGGAGTGGAGGGAAAGGGGGGAGTGGCGAGGGGGGTTGGGAGGGAGAGATGGAAGGTTGTGGGGGGAGGAGTGAGGGGATGGAGGGATATATGTCAAGGGTTATGAGAGGAGTGAGTTAGGTTTGAGGGTTTGTGGAAAGAGTGAGGGGTGTGAGGGATGAGATTTGGGGGGTGGGGAGGAAGGGGACTAAGGGCATTAGAGGGGTTTGGGGAAGAATAAAGGGCTGGGGGTGGGGGTGAAAGAGTTAGGGTTTGGGAGTGAGGGTCAGTAGTTGGGGGTGGTAGAGAGTGGGGGAGGGATTGGAGTATATAGGGAGGATGATGGAAAGGGGACGTAGGGGGGGGGGTAGGATGTGGGGGATGGAGGGAGGGAGGGGAGGGTGAGAGGTGTGGGAGTGGAGGGAGTGGATCAGGGGGAAGGGGGAGGGAGGGGGTTCAAGGGTTAGGGGTTTTGTGGGGGGTGACAGGGAAAGGAGAGTGGTCGAGGGGGGGGGGGGGTGAGTGTGAGGGGTCGGGGGTGATATAGATAGGGTTAGGGGTTGGGAGTAAGAGGGATTGGGATGAGGGAGAGGGAGAGTATAGAGGGTGCGAGGTGGGGGTGATGGTGAGGGGGTGTTGAGGGAGGGAGGGGCGATGGTAGAGGGATGGGTGAGGGGAGTGAGGGAGAGGGGTTGGGGGCAAGAGTGAGATGTTTAGAGGTTTGGGGGAGACAGAGATAGTTAGGGTGAGTGATGGGAGGGAACGGTGTGAGGGGAGGGAAGGGGACCGGGGGATGGGCAATGAGGGTCGATGAGAGGGATATAGGGTAGCAAGAGTGAGGGGAGATTGATAGGGAAAGGGAAAGGGGGTGAGGGAAGGGAGTGTGGATAGGGGATGGGAATAATGGGAGGGAGATATGGGAGGGGTTAAGGGGACTACTGGGAGGGGGGATGGAGGGATAAGTGTAGGGGAGGGCTGAGGGTGGGTGATAGAGGGAGAGGGAAAGGGGTAATGAGGGGAGGGAGGGGTATTTTTTTGGGGGATGTCGAGGGGAGGGAAATAGGGGAGGAAGGGTGCGGGGAGGACTTGACAAGAATGGGGGAGGGATAGGTGAGGGAGAGAGGAATATGGTGGGTGAAGTGAGAAGAGGGAGGTAGTGGGAAATGGTGTGGGGGAGTGAGTGACGGGAGGGGGCCTAGCATGGTAGGGGATGGGACTTGGAGGAGTGAGAGGGTTATGGTGAGTGGGGGAGGGGAGGGTTGAGACGGAGGGAGGGGGTAAACAGGATGTATGGAGGGGAGAGGGGAGGGAGGGGTTAATGGTTGGGGTAAGGGGAGTGATCTAGGGCAGGGAGGGTGAGGGGAGGGTTGGGAGGGAGGGAGAGAGGTCCATGGGTGGGAGCGGGAGAGTGTGAGGGGGAATGAGTGGAGGGAGGGGTAGGTATTGGGTGTGTCAAGGGTAGGGAGCAATGGGAGTGAGGTTGAGGGGAGGCCTAGGTGGTATGGATGGAGGGAGAGAGGAGGAAGAAATGTTCAGGGTGGTGGAGTGAGGGTAGGATGGAGTGGGTGAGGGTGGTGGGTGATAGGAGGGAGATGTGTGTGGTTTGGAAGGGGGTACGTTATTGGGGGGGAGGGTGAGAGGGTGAGGGGAGGTTCAGGAGAGTAGGAGGGATGTTTAGGGGAGGGAGAGAGTTCTAGGAGGGAGATAGGGCTACGGGAGTGAGGGGATGGAGGGGGACTGAGGGTTCTGGGAGTTATAAGGAGAGGGTTGGAAGGGTGAGGGGAGGGGAGGGAAGTAGGACCTTGTGAAGGAGGGAGAGGGATGGGGTAGGGGGAGGTCATGGGTAGGGAGGGAGTGGTCCGGAGAGGGAGGGATGGTCGAGGGGAGTACAGAGAGAGAGTGAAATGGGAGGGATATGGGATAGAGATAGGTTTGGGGAAGAAGGGAGTGAGTGAGGGAAGCCTGAGTTTCAGGGGGTGGGGGAGGGAGAGGGTGAGTGCAGAGGGGGGAGGTTGATGGGAAGTTGGGTGAGGGCGAGGAGGGGGAGGGAAGGAAGAGGATTGGGGGAGTGAGGGGGGGAAGGTGTGCGAGGGAGGGGTGAGGGATGGTGAGAAAGGGGAGAGAGGAGTGGGGGAGAGGGGATGGAGGGGAGGGACAAGGGTTGGGTCAAAGAGAGAGAGGGATAGGGTGAGGGGAGTGTTGAGGATCTAGTTGAGGTAGGCGAAGAGTGTTAGGGGAGCGTGGGGGGGGGGGTAGGTGAGGGAGAGGGAGAGGGTGAGAAGAGGGAGGGGGTAAGGGGAAGGTGGGTGAGGGTGGGGGAGGTCATGGAGAGGGATGATGAGGGAGAGGGGAGATATAGGGAAAGGTGAGGGTGCGTAGGGGAGAGGGGGGTGAGAGGGAAAGGATAGGGTGCGTATGAGGGATAGGGGGTGTAAATTGGTATGGGAGTGATATTTAGAGGTAAAGGGGAGGTAAAAGGGTGGGGATTGGGGGAGAACGGTAAATGGTGTACGGGAGGATGAGGGAAGTGTAATAGGGTCTGGGGAGTGAGAGGGTGAGGGTGGGGAGTGACAGGAGTGGGAGGGGGAGTGAGTGGAGGGAGATAGGGTCATGGAGTACAGATAGGGTGAGGGTGGGGAGTGGTAGAAGTAGGTAGAGGGGGTTGGGATTGAGTGTATGGAAAGAGGGACCAAGAGGGGTGTGAGGATGAGGGTGAGGCGTAATAGGATGAGGGAGGAGAGTGAGAGAGGGTCTGTGGGGGGTGTGAGAGGGTGGGGGAGGGTAGTGGGAGGAGGAGGGAGAGTTGGGGAGAGATGGGAGGGAGAGAGGGTTCGGGGGAGAGAGAGGGTGAGGATGGGGAGATAGAGAGTAGGAGGGAGAGGGGATAGAGAGTTAAAGGTAAGGATGTGTAAGGGGGAGAGAGGGTGAGGGTGGGAGAGAGGTCTAGTGGGGAGTGGTCAAGCAAGGTTATGATGTGAAGGAGGGGGAGGGGGAGTGGAATGGGAGAGAAGGTTGGGGGGAGTGAGATTATGAGGGTAAAGATGGAGAGGAGGAGGGAGGCGGAGAAAGTGGAAGGATGGAGTGGAGAAATAGGGTGAGGGAGGGGAGTGATAGGAGGGAAGAGAGTGGGGGAGAGAGAGGGTTTGGGAAAGGGGTGAGATTTGGATGGATAGGGGGAAGACAGAGGGCATGGGGGATAGAGAGGGTGTGGGAGGGGAGTGTGAGGATGAGGTAGAGGTGGAGAGAGAGGTAAAGGTGAGGGTTTATATAAGGAAGAGGGGTGAGAGGAGGGAGATAGGTCAAGGGTTAGTGAGCAGGTGAGTGTTCACAGGGTAGAGAGAGGGTAGCAGTGGGGTTGGAGGAAATGGGGAGATAGAGGGGAATGTGAGGGTGAATATGAGGGAGGGGTGTGAGGGGAGGGAGAGAGGCCCATGGGGAGAGAGGGGTTGAGGGTGTACAGGATGAAGAGAGGGAATCATTGGGGTTGGAGGAGCGAGATGGAGAGGGAGAGGTGATGTCTGAGGGTGGGGGTGTATGAGGGAAAGGGTGTATAGGGGGAAAGGGGTGGCAAAAAAGAATGATTGAAGTGAGAGTGAGTTAGATGGGAACGATAGGAGAATTTATAGGGGTAGTGAGGGAAGGGAGAGAGGGATGGGAAGGATCTATAGAATGAGAATGGGAAGTGAAAGGAGGTGGGAGAGGGTGGTAAGGGGAGCGATGTAGGGTTGAGGGGAAAGCGAGTGTGCATGATAAAGGGTTAGGGAGTTGTGGGAGGAAGATAGTGAGGGTGAGTGGAAGGGAGAGAGGGATGGGGGAGTGAAAGACTGAGAACTTGGAGTGAGAGAGTGTTGAGGGGAGATATGGGTGGGGGAGAGGGTTGGGAGAGAGAAAGAGGGTAGGGGTTTATAGGAGAGAAAGAGGGCATACATGAGATATTGGAGGGGGAGAATGATGAGGGATCATGAGGGGGCAAAGGGGGGAGAGGGGAGAGTGGGTGATGGTAGGGAGTGATAGGAGGCAAAGGGGTGGGATATGGGGAGGGGAGAAAAAGGGAAAGGGGGCATTGGAGGTTGATGAGTGGGAGAGAGGGACAAGGGAAGTGAGTGGAGGGAGAGAAGGTCAGTGGTTTTGGTGATATTAGGGAGTGATAGGAGGAGGGAGGGGTGGGGGTGAGAAGAAGAAGATAGGGTCATAGGGTGAAGCAAGATGGAAATAGTTTATAGGAGGGAGAGTGTATAGAGAGAGGTTTGGGGGAGTGAGGGGGATAGGGTTAGGGTATGAAGATAGAAAGGGTATTTAGGAGGGAAAGTGGAGGGAAATATGGCCGAGGGGGAAAGATGAGGGTGATAGGAATGGGGGAGTGATAGGTGTGAGTTAGGGTCAGGGGAGTGGTTGAGGGAGTAGAGTGAGAACATGGATTGGGTGTTTTGAATGAGGGGACTGATAGAGTGAAGAGGGGAGAACAATAGGGTGAGGGAGGGGAGTGAGATGAGGGAGAGGGGGGAGAAAGGTGAGGGAGAGAGTGATAGAGGAGTGAGATGGTGAGGACGGGGAGTTAGAGGAGGAGGGAGGGGGAGAGAGGGGAGGGATAGAGGGTAGTGGGTCAGAGGGTGAGGGTGGTGAGTGAGAGGGGGAGGGAGATGAGAGAAGGTCCAGGGGTGTAAGAGGGTGATGTATGGGAGAGATAGGAGGAGGAATAGTGGTATTTATGGGAGGGAGAGGAGGCAGCAGAGGGAGGGGAGGGATATAGGGTAGTGTATGAGAGGGTTAGTATGGGGAGTGAGAGGAGGAGTAATATGGATGTACAGAGTGGGAAGGTTCCAGGGGGAGAGCACTAGGTGGGTGGATATAAGAGCATGAGGGCATTGAGTGAGAGGTGTAGGTAGAGGGGGGAGCAAGGGCAGAGAAAGTGTTTTAAGTGTGGCGAGGGGAGGGAGAGAGGGCCCTAAGGGGGGACTGAGAGGGTAGGGGTAGGGTGTTATAGGTGGAGTGAGAGGGATAGAGTTAGATGGTTAGGGTGTGGAGTGATAGGATGTGGGAGAGGTGGTTGGGGTGATGGGAGGGAGATATGCCAAATGGGAGGTGATGAAGAGAGTTATGGGGGTGGTGGAAATCAATGAGAGCGATGGCAGGGGGTGAGTAGTAATGGTGATGGATTGTAGCAGGGAGAGAGGGTCATGGGACAGAGATAGGGTCAGGGGGAGCAGGTGAGGGCATATAGAAGGGAGAGTGGGGGAGCAAGGAGAGGGAGAGATGGTCGGGGGGGGAGAGATGTTCGATGGGGGAGAATGATGAGGGGGAGATAAAGGTTGAGTGTAGGGAGTGATATTAGGAGTAAAATGGGGAGTGATGGGAGATAGAGATGATTATGGGGAGTTAGGGGATGGTGAGAGGGCCCTAGGGGTAGTGAGAGGGTGAGGATGGGGAGTGAGCGGATTTGGGATAGGGTGGAGTGAGAGGGTGAGGGAGGGGAGTGAGAGGATTAGGTATATGAGGTAGTGATGGGAGGGAGAGTGAAGTTGTTAGGGGGTGGCAGGATGAGGGATATGGGAGATCATGTGGGAAAGGTGAGGGCTTTCATGAAGGATAAATGGTGAGAGGAAGGATAGAAGGTATAGGGGTGTGAGAGGGGGAAGGTTCATTAGAGGGAGGGGCGTGGGGGGGGGGGCTGTTAGGGGGGGATGTTAGGGGTGGGGGAGAAGGATTTAGGGATTTAGGGTTGGGAGAGAGTTATAGGGTGGAGTGATAGGGGGAGATGGTTAGGTTGGGGGTGAGAGGGTATGATCATAGCATGATAGGGAGAAGGAGCGGGGGAGCGAGGGTAGGGAGAGAGGTCCTAGGGGAGCAAATGGGTGAGGGTGTGGAGTGATAGGAGTATGAAAATGTGGTGGGGAGGGAGGTGACATATATAGGTCTTGGGGGTTTAAGGATGAGGGAAGGTAGTGAGAGGAAGAGGTAGGTGAGGGAGACAGCGTGGGGGAGACGTGACGGGTGAGGATATGAAGAAATAGGAGGAGGGAGAGTGTGGGTGTGAGGGGAGGGGGAGTGGGCTTGTGGGGAGTAAGAGGGAGATGGAGAGGTTTGAGAGGAGGGAGAGGGAAGTGAGAGGTAAATTTGAGGTTTCCAAAGTGTGATAAAGGGTGAGGGGAGGGAGAGATAGTCTGGGGGATAGAGGGAAAGATGAGGAAACATAGGAGGGAGAGGGGGTGAGGGGAGGGAGAGAAGGAGGGAGAGATGGAGAGAGGGGTGGGGATAGAGGGTCATGTAGAGTGAGAGGGAGTGACCAGGGAGTGAGAGGAGGGAGATGGGGAGTGAGAAGGTGGGGGTGGTGAGTGATATAAGGATTGAAATGGGGAAGATAGTGGGTCGTGGAAAAAAGGGTTGAGGACGATGAGTGATAGTGGAAGGGATAGTGGTAGAGAGAGGGAAAGGTGAGGGAGTACAAGAGGGAGAGAGATATGGAGTGTAAGAAGAGATGTTTGGGGGAGGAAGTTGGTCATTGTGAATAGGAGTGAGATATTATGATTAGGGGGATCGAGTATGAGAGGGTGAGGGGAGGGATGGTTGAAGGTGGGTGATCGAGAGGGTAAGTGTGAGTAGGATGGCGAGGTGAGGGAGAGAGGGTTGGGGTTAGTAAGAGTGTGAGGGTGGGGAGTGAGAGGAGATGGATATGGGGGAGAGAGGATAGGTAGTGAGGGATGATGGAGTGATATGGTGAGGGAATGATGTGATAATGTAAGGAGATGGTTTGGGATCAAGGGGAGGGATTGAAGGCCTCAGGGATCATGAGAGCGAGTGTGGGGAGTGAGGAGAGGGAGAAATGTTTGGGTCCAGTGAAAGTGTGAGGTAATGGTGTGGGAGGAGGAGGGAGAATGGGTAGTGGTAGTAGGGATAGAGGGTCTGGGGGGAGTGAAAGGAAGAGGGATATGAAGAGAGAGAGCGGGGTTGTGGTTTGTAAGAGGGAGAGAGGTTCATGGGGATGATAATGGTGACGTTTCACTGGAGGGAGAGAGGGTGAGGGTTCATAAGTGGGAGATAGGGTGAGGGAACGTAAGGAGGGCTGGGGTGAGTGAGAGGGTTAGGGAGGGGAGAGAGTGTGGGGGTATATAGGAAGATGTTGAGGGATAGTGGGTGAAAGGGGAGTGGAGAGGTCTGGGGGAGTAAGTGGGTGAGGTTGGGGAATGAGATGAGGTGTTAGAGGGGGAAATGTGAGATAGTGGGGTAAAAGAGTGAAAAGAGGGAAATGGGGGAAGAAAAAGGTTTAACGGAAGAAAAAGGGGGAGAGTGGGGAGTGAGAGGTGGGGGGATAAGGGGAATTATAGGAGAAGGTGAAGGTTCATAGGAGGAAGATAGAGAGGCAGTGGGCGGGGGTGAGGACTTGGATAGAGATGGTGAATGGAGGTAGGGGTGAGGATGGGCGAGAGGTTAAGGGTGTGGTGGACGGAGAGTGGTTTGGGGGGTACTTGAGGGTGATGTTGGGCAGTGATATAATGAAATATGGGGGTAGTGAGGGGAGGGATAGAGGGTTGGGGGAGTCATAGCATGAGGGAGAGGAGTGAGAGGAGGAGGGATGGAGGGAAATAGGGGAGGGAGTGAGAGATGTGGGTGGGAGAAAGAGGGAAGGTGGATATAGAGGGAAGGGGGAGGGAGATAGTGAGGGTGGGCGGGAGGGAGAGTTGGCTTTGGGGAGCTAGATTGTGATGGTAAGTGGGATAGAGAGAGGGAGAGTGGAGATAGGAATGGTTAAGTGAGGGGGAGTGAGATGGTTAGGTGAGCTGGAGTGATAGAGGTTGAGGGGGATACAGAGGGTGAGGGAGGGGAGTGAGAGGAGGAGGGATGGTTTGGGGATAGAGGGGTGGAGAGAGGGATAGGGGGATAAATAAGACTTGGTGGGGTGGGTGGAGAGTATGGGGAGTGATATGTTAAGGTTGAGTGGGAGGGATAAAGGGTCATGGAGGAGTGAGAGGGTGAGGGAGAGAATGAGGGATAGAGGGTGAGGGGAGGAAGGGAAGGATAGGTTAGGGGGAGAGAGATGGTGAGGGTGAGTGAGAGGGGGAGACAGTTGGGGAAGTGAGGGTGATCTGGAGGGATTGAGGGTGAGGTAAGGGAGAGAGAGTGGGGGGGGGGTGAAAAGGTGAGGCTGAGTAGGGGGGAAGAGGGTGGATAGGGGGGGAGTGATGTGGAGAGGGTAATTAGGAGGGATTAAATGATGATGTTGAGAGGGTGGGGATACACTAGAGGGAGATAGGGGTGGGGGATAAAGGAAAGAAGGGGGTAGGGGATTGGGGGGAGTGATATTGTGAGGGTGAGAGGGAGGGTTGTGGGAGATGGTGAGGATGGGAAAGAGGGAGGGAGGGTGAGGGGAGGGATGGAGGGCTGGTGGATGTGGGAGTGATTTGAGGAGGGTGAGGTCATGGGAGAGATTCATGGGGTGGGAGTGAGAGGGTGAGGGTGAGTAAGTGGGAGAGAGGTATGGGGATGTTAGATAGGTTTGGGGGAGGAAGAGGGTGAGGGTGAGTCGGAGGAAGTGAGGTTGTGTGGAGAGATAGATGGCGGCATGGGAGAGAGATAAGGAGAGGGTGAGGAGGGGGGATAATGAAGGTGTTGGAGTGAGTGGGTTGATCAAGATTGTGAGGTTGAGAGGGAGGGTGAGAGTGATATGGGGAGTGAGAGGGTGAGGATGATAATGAGGGAAAGAGGTGAGGGGAGGGAGGGATAGGGGTATGGGGGTGGGGTAGTGGGATGGTGATGGTGTGTTGAAGGGAAAGAGGGCTGGGTAGTGAGAGGGTGAGGGTGATCGGGAGGAAGAGAGGGTGGGTTGGGATGTGGGGAGTGATGGGAGGGGGGAGGTTTGGGTGTGGGGGGAGCACGGGGGGGGGGGGGGGAGGGAGGGTTGGGGAGTGTAATGGAGTGGGTGAAGAGTGGGGGGGGGGGGCTCCAAGTGTTTGAGAGGAAGGGAGAGAGTGGGATGATGAGGGTAAGGAGGATAGTGAGGGGAGGGAGACAAGGTCTGGGGTTTGATGGGGAGGGAAAGATGGGTATGGGAGGGAGAGTGGTTTGTGTCAAGGGAAGGTATGAAGGTTCGGGGCTTTTAGGTGAGGGAAGGGAGGGTGGGAGATGGTAGGGATGGAGGAATGGGGTTTGTAGGGATGGGGGGAGGTAAGGGAGGGCCTGGGTTTTGGAGGTGAGAGGGAGAGGGTGAGGGGATGGATGGAGGGTAGAGGGTTGGATGTGGAGTGAGGGTGGGGGAGGGGGGAGGGTGAGATAGTTGTGGGGAAGGGGTGATGGAAGTAGAGAGGGTCAGGGGTGTTGGAGCGGTGGGGGTACGAAGGGAAGGGAGGGAAGGGGAGGGGATTGGAGGGTGTTGGGGGAGTGGGAGGGAGTGAGAAAGGGTAGGGAGGTAGGTTTGAGGGTTGTAGGGGGAGATCAGGGGGATGGGGAAAGAGAGTGGGTGAGGGGGATGATGAGGGTGGGAGGGGTGAGGAGAGGGAGGGAATGTGGAGAGAGAGAGAGAGGTTGAGGGAGGGGGTGAGATTATATCGAGGGGTAGAGGGTAAGGGTAGGGGTGAGTGAGGGTTGGGATTGGGCCATGGGGGAGTGATGGGGATGGAGGGAGGACCAGGGGAGGAGGTTGGGTGGTGGAGAAATAGGGAAAGAGGGGGATGGATGGATGGTAGGGGGTGTGGATTGAGGTAGGGAGAATGCTTTTGGGGAGAGAGAGGGGAGGGAGGGAGGGTCAGGTGGGGAGGGTGAGTGAGGAGAGGCTAAGTGGGTCAGGGGAACGAGGGGGGAGGGGGGTTTTGGGGGACAGTGGGAGTGTATGGGACGTATAGGGTGGGGAGTGAGAGTATGGAGAGTGGGACTTATGGAGAGGGTGAGGGTAGAGAGAGAGAGGGTCGGGGGAGGGGAGAGAGAGGGTAAGTGGTGGAGGGGAGTGAGAGGGAAACTGTGCACATGAGGGAGAGGGGTGGGGTGGATGACTGGTGGTGGGAGAGTGAAGGATAGGGGGAGTAATATGAGGGAGAGAGGATTAAGGGAGAGGGTTAGGTCAATGAATGAGAGGGGGGAGGGAGATAGGGAGTGAGGGTTGGGGGAGCGAGAGATCAAGGGTGTGCAGGAGGGTTAGGGGAGGGATATAGGGCTAGGGGGGAGCGAATAGAGGGAGAGAGGGATACATGGGGTGGTTGAGGGAGGGGAGTGAGAGGAGAGAGATAATGGGGAGTGATTGGAGGGAGAGAGGGTCGGGTAAGGGTGAAGGAATGGTTGGGTAAGAGGTATAGGGGAGGGAAAGAGGGATGAGGGAGTGAGGGGAGGGGGAGAGGGTTAGGATGAGAGGAGGTAGAAAGGGTCGGGGGAGGGGGAGGGTGTGAAGTGATAGGAGTAGGGAGAGAGTTGAGTGAGGGGAGGGAGAGAGGGGATAGAGGGATTAGGTGGGGAGTGAAAGGATGTGGGAGATGGGGGGAGAACCGGGAGAGAGAGAGAGAGGTCCTGGGAGACTGAGTGGGTGAGTGTAGGGAGTGAGAGGTGAGAGCGAGGAAGAGGGTGAAAGATAATTGAAAACCCAACCACTTTATTATAGTTTATCAAAAATATATTGTTTCTGATGATGAGAGAATATATAATGGTCATAGAGTACATCCTGTAAATCAAATAATATAATATTTTAGTAAAAAAATCATTCCTTATGAATTTATAGCATAATTATTATAACTTGTAAAACAACTAAAATTAAACTTTATAAAGTTCTATATTAAAACTAATAGAGCCTATATAAAAGGAATTATTACAATTTAAATATAAGAATAATGGATTTCCATAAACATGACATATGGTCTCCAAAGTTTTAACCAAACTATCAGGTTTGTCTTACTTCAATAGAAATTCCATGATCACAAAGTTCAGATTCCATTCTATCATCCTTTCCCAGAAACCCTCGAGCTTTACAACAAGAATCATCCATCTTCCCACCCTTGAAATCCCACGATCAGAAAAAGAATAAAATTTCAAAAAATTTCTATTGAATTTTAAATCCTCACTCATTTTCATTAGAACTAAAACTATTTGAATATTTTATAATGTGAACATAATGAGAAGTCACAAAAAAGAAAATTCCAGGCTGGTTTATTTTTTAAAATACATCAAATCCCAATTCCATGAATTCACCTCTATTTATAAGAAGACATCAAATAGTCATATTTTTTATATTCTTGATGTTTGTTGCAACAACCTCACATGATCTCCATCTTGATAGCCCAACAAATACATCCCCATATGATTTCGTTTCAGCAACACCATTATAATGATGTTAAAAAGTATTACATCTAATATATATAATATTAACCATTAAATTTTATACATTATTTTAATAGAACAAATTGTGTTCAATCCAAAGAAATTTTTTTAGATAGATCATACTTGGTTGGTTTGATGGACTAAACTCAGTCACTCCAATGGACTAGACTCACTCACTCCAATGGGCTAGACTCAGTCACTCTAATAGACTGGAATCATTCATTTCGATAGAAAAGACTTAGTTTTTCAGAGGTACTAGACTTAACTAGTCTGATATATTAGACTCATTCAGTTTTATATACTGGATTTTATTAATATTTATGTACAAACTTTGTATGTAATGTTTATAATTATCACTTTAGAAATTTTACTATGTTTGGTAGAATGTATATTTTATCTACAAAAACATTCTAAAACCTTGGGATATATAAAATTCAATAAATATAGTTTTTAAGAAAGTGTGTTGTGATTTTAAAAACTAATTATATAATGTTAAACATTCCACTCAACATTTTTAAATCCAACTATGATAGGATGTGATTATAAGAGAAACTCATTGATTGTATGGTAGATAGTTCACACACACACAATTAATATTTCCACTTTTCCATGAATGATAGGGAAAAAATATAAATAATAATTTTGAAATTTTAGAATAATAAATAAATATATATTATTTATTTATTCATTAAATCCTTTTTATCACCCATGAATTATGGTTATGAAAAATGAAATACATCACTTTTTAGAGCTGATAGTTTGCACAAAACACCAACAACACTTTTGTTTTTCTTAGTGTATGGAGAGGAATAAATAATTGATATTCAATTAATATAAAGACATATCAACATACTAATTATAGTGAATACATCGTATAATTTTTGTGATAATTTATTTTGAAGAGTAATATTAATAAAATAGACTCATGAAAGAGATAATAATTACCTTGGAGACTTGATCATTCCTTAGAGAACTCATTTAAATTATATGGATTAAGCTAACATAGTTTTAATAGGCGATTAATAAAAAGTGAGGTAATTATATGAGAGGATATTTGGTAAAATTTTCAAGGAAATTTGGAATTATATGTGTATGTTTTAATGGGTGTAAGTGACCCACATTTATAAGAGGGGAAAATTATAGAGCCCCTATCTTTTCAAACATAGAAATTACCTAAATTTGACAGAATAATTTAAAAAAATTTACAGACATACTCCCAAATATAGTATTAGTTTTGTGCCTTTGGAAACATGGAAACATAAACACTGCTACATAAGAAATCAAAATTTTTTCAAGTTGGTTATATTAGATTATAACCTTCTTAGACATATCATAGATGAAACATATCTTTATAACTCGGGGGAGTAAACACAAATAGGGGTGACCATAGGTGCTTAGTAAGGGTAAAAAAGGGAGACATGTAATCATAATTGTGAAAATATGGTAATGAGAACACAATCATAATATTAGAAGATCGTACTCTATATATCAAAGAATATAAACACAAGTTACATGATCAAGCTTGGTAGCTCAAAATACATGAATGATAAGGAAATAAATATCATGAGCCATGAAATAATAACTGAGGAATAAGACATATAATTTTTGGAATATATATAATAATAGAAACATTATTCCAAGGAAACCTACCAAAAAAATTATAACATGTTTGGATTAGTCTACCACCCATGTACCTATATTGATCCTGGTCTAACCACCCGTGTACCATCTTAGTTATAGGCTTGGGATACAACTAATTAACCTTCTTGTTTTAGGGCTTGGTATATAACTCGGGTACCCTCTTAAATTTTTCGTGGGATAAAACCCATATACCTTATTTTTTAGGCTTGGGAGACAACCCATGTACATTCTTATTTTAGGGCTTGCACAAAAACCCATTTACCTTCAGAAATCATATACGACTTATAATAACCCAATTAATTAGAGGGAGATAGAGGTCCCACACATCCCATAATAAAATAATTCATACATTTTCTTGAAGATAATAAAAAAACATTCATCATTAAATGAACAATAAAAAGATATTTTTTATATAAACATCAAATCATAACCCATGAAATAAAATGGGTATCATTTAGATTTCATCACATCATAACCTGTTGAAAAGAGATAGGTTTCATAATCATGTAATCAATGAATAAACTGTGGAAAGAAGTGGGTTTGAAAAGAATATAACCCATGAAAGTTAGAAATGTGTCATAATAATCCTTACATCAAAACATAAACCCTTTAAGAATTAATATAAAAGAACCATTGGATCAGTTCCTAGAAGGTAATGAGTAACATCTATGGATATTATCTTAAATGGAAAATAACTTGGAAGGATATTCTGAAAAAATATCACGAGGTAAATATCCATTATTAATTGAAAATGGATCTTTAAAACATAAAAACTATTGAAACCCATTTTCAATAAAAACTTATAAAATAATCATGAAAATATACTGAATAAAATTCCATTGAAAATCTCATCTAATAAAATTTTCATAAAATATAACTTTTGAATTTTTTTTAGTAAGAGATTAGTGAAACTCCCTCCTACAAAAAATTTAAACCTAAAATAAATAAATGAAAAAACCACGAGAAAATTTAAGAAAAAATTAAAGGGGAGGTGAAATAAAATGGATAATTCTTGGTTTGACCCCTGAGAAGGTGCAAGGGTTTTAATATCCATATTCAACTAGTCATAGAAGTTTAACCACAATCTGAAAGAGGATGGTGTTTCCTTCTATTAAAACACTATACAATATTCCTTCTAGTAATCCTCATATCACACTAGTAGTGGAGAAACCTATGGAGAGATGACGTAATATCCACCCCCTTTTCCATGTGGTACAATATATAATATGGTGGGAGGTGGATGAATTGGTCCACTTTGTTCCTTTCCATTACTTGTGTGGCCTATTTGACATCAACATCTTGGGTTTTCTCATATGATGTTGTTCCAAAAAATTTATAAATATGTTTGTTAGAAAAAAAATTCCACTACGTTATGATTAATACAGGAAGAATCAATAATTAAATATTCCCCTTCATGTAGGTAAGCTTGGAAGACAATCTCTTCAGGAAAGGTGACTGGGGATTTATTCCTGTAAGGGACTTCTTCATATTATTCCATAGAATGAGAGAGGAAGATACGTATATATTATTATTTTAAAAATATGGTAGGATCCCTTACCATTTGGTCTTGAAAAAAACTTACCATTATTCTTTGGAAGCATTTTGATCTCCCAAATTTGAATCATATGGAATAAATCCTTTAAAAAACATTTCATGAAATGTCCAAGTAGAGAAGATTTTATATTCATGATGAATATTTAAGTATTCCTTGATATATTTAACATAAAATTTATTTGAAATTTTCTTCTAATTATTATCATATTATATTTTTTTCATTCTATCTGTATAATTTTGACATCTTTAACGTCAATAGCAAGGGATGCTACCATCTATCTTGTATTTTCAAGAATTTCGAAATTATTATTATTCATTATGGAAACTTGTTCCTAATAAAAAATAAGTATGTCATACCTATATGAAAATTCATTACTAGTCCAATAATAGTGATATTAAAGTATATAATCCATCTAAACCTATAAAATAATATATATTTTTTGCAATAAACCTTTTTTTGTTTTTTTTCTTATTTTTTGTTTTTTTAAAATAGTCTGTCGAATAACTTGGACTCCACAAAAATGTTTCCACATTTAAATTAGAGGTTTTAGTCATTTTACCCTACTAAATATTTTATTTACCTACAAATTCAATAAAATGTTCACACTAGGGTCGATATCAACAGGAGGCTACTCACACAAACTATTTTTGTATGTTCACTATTATAAACTATCTAATATAAAACTAATATATGTAACATAATAGGGAGGTTTAAAATTGAAAATATGAAAATATAACAAATATAAATGAATGGAAAATATATTTTAGTTAAAATACTAAATAAATTCAATTGTAATTTTTTGGTTCTACTGATTTATATCACTATTTGAAATGAATTTCTACATTCAATTATATATGGTGATAAAAACCATCCATACCATACCTTCTCATTCGATATATTAACATCCCATAACGAGACCTTGATATACAAGGTAATTCTATTCCTTAATTAATCTACACCACCACATTTATATCCATAAAAATCCATGACATTCTCCTCCTTATGCAGGACCCAAAAAGTTATCAGAAGTAACAAATTTTAAATGACATGATGAATTGAGATGATGGAGAAAAATGGGTGACTGCTCACTATCATCATTTTAACCATTTAAAAAACTCCCATAATCAAATAATGAGATAATATATAAAGAGGAGTAAAATTAAATCATTTAACCATTCCCTACCCCAATCATCCTTTGAGGGTAGTTCTCCATTTTTCTTAGAGTTGAGAAGTGAAAAGGTGTGATACGTAAAAAAAATAAAAGAAATAGAAGAAATAAGGATGAATAAGAACACTAATATATCAAATGTTAACTAATCCTATATAATAAAATAAAATAAAATTATATTATATTATAAAATGAAAACGATGTCTAACCTTATATTTCAGACCAATATAAATGAATAAGGGCTAGATATTTATAGATAGAGGGAGGAATTTGTCTTCAAAATCCTCCCCCAAATTTTTATGACTGTTATACCACATTATTAAAAAAATTTGGATAGTGTGGATTATTGAAATAAGTTAATAAATTGGTTATATTTAATGCCAAAACATATCACCTTCATTGGTCTCGTTTCGAGGGAGTTTTGTACAATTTACTATGGGATATTATTCTACCTAGACTGAATTTTCTTATTTGGAAGAATCAAATTTACATGAAATTATGACCGCTAAAAATATTTATTCCATCATGTTATCATTAATTAAATATGTTCTTAAAATTATTATACAAATATTTCTCTAATTTGAGACTCATTGGGTATACCCAATATGAGATTGAAGCTCACCATAAAAACAATCTTTATCTACAGATAGTTTTAAAGGAATGAGGTTTGAGTGAGTTTTTGGCCACAAAAATAAGGACTGATATTTGGATCAAGTAGGTTGAAATTTCTCTCAATAACTCCTAAATCCTAAAAAAAGGAATTTCTAAATTTGGTTATGTGTATAAACTCGTATGTACGAATTACATAATAATGATAAAACAGATAAATTTAAAAATTATTCCATTTTTAAATTAATCAAAAATTATATCAAACCCATAAAAATGTGACAATTTTCCATATACATAAACCATGTATGGTTTAATACCGTTTAACCACATTATAAAATCTATGAAAATAATTGCATCATCACTCCCCCACATATAACCATTTTATTATAGGGCATTCATCTAATACCAATGTCAAAATAAACTACTCAATCTATAAATGAAATCATAAATCAGTTGAAATATCATGGAAAATATCATTCCTCCTACATAGAAAAAAATCCCTAACTTTTAAAAAAACATAAGAATACATTCAATCTCATTTTGGTCCTCACATTAATGTTATACCAACATACCCAGAAAAATATTTCACACTTCACTATATGATATTTTATAGAGTTTTTCTCATTCCATTGGACATGTGTGATTTACATAGGCTTGATGAACTCCTCATATCAAAGTCACAAATTTTTATATTGAGAGAAAATTTTAGTTGTTTTTTTTCTGAAGATGAAGGTTGTTAGATTTAATATATATAAAAATAGAGGCAGAATGAGGTGGGTTATGGTCTATTGTGAAGTAAATGCATGAAAATAGATTTTCTCAATAATGGTGCGATCCTAAATAATCTCAATGAATAATGACCAAAAAAAACCTTTTGATCTCCATGTAATTTTCATGCTTATAATATTAGAATAAATGGAAAATTTATTCCCTATTTTCCCATTTGATGTATTGTTTTATCTTGACTTCAAATATGGATTTTCCTTTAGAATCATGATTTTTGAAGTAAAAGAGAGGCATATTTTGATGTTAATTTTTTTAAATTAATTACTAATAATTTAATGATATTTGGTCCACCCCCACCAAATAATAAAAATATATGGTTGAATATTTAATTTTTCATTTCAACTCAAAAAGATTCATTAGGAAATCAAAAAACCACTCATCTTATCCCTCCCACACACTTGAGTCCATCAATAAAAATGAATTTTACTGTAAGAATATGTATTGATAGAATAAATGGTTATAATGTGTCTTCCAAAAAAAGTTATTTCATGGATTATATGGGGTTAACAAAGATCACATTTTTAGGTTGTCCAAATTAGATTTTAATGAAACAATTTCTTTCAAGGTGGTTCCCCAATCATACATAACACATTCCCCGAACACTAGAATCATAAAAAAATTCAAAAAAAGAAATCATTTTATGGATAACATAACATGAATCGAGACTCTCAAAAAAATATAAATACATGAATATGTCATACGTGTTTAGAAAGCTCTCAGGTTGGGAATGATTTTTAATTTTCACATTACTAGTTCACATGAGTTTCTAAAAAAATCAAACAACATCAAATTAAAATATTTGAAATGAAGAAATTAGATCCTCTCATCAATAATTTAAATCATAAAACATTAATATCAATTAATGTGACAAAAATTTTAATGTGGTTTTATTTTTTCAAAGAATTTGATTCATTACAAGATTACTAAAAACACACCAAAAAATAAAATAAAAACATAAAAGAGTCATACAAAAGAAGACACAAAAAACAAAATTACTGCACACTGAAAATTTAAAAAAAAAAATTAAACCCTTATACCACTTATTCAATCTAATTAACTATTTTTAATTAAATTTAAATAAATCTCTTCATGAAAAATTTTAATTAGACATTAGAAAATATATAAATAAAAGGGAAGACATAACAAGATTTATTTTTGAATTGGTATCCATGAGTGAAACCTCTAGATAATACTAATTCAAACCTAAAATAAATAAATTAAAAACCCTTGGAAAATATAAAGAAAAAAATTTAGTTGGATAAATAAATGGAATAATGAATCGGTGTAACCCCAGGTGGGTGCTAGGTTTTTACTACCCCTGATGAGGCAGTCACAATAGTTTAACCCCAATCCAATGGTGGACGAGGTTTCTTGTTCAAAAACCACCAAAACATTTTATTTCTTATTCTCGTCATCTAACAGTATTAGTAGATAAACACAAATATAAATTACATAATTGACCCTCCCACTTTTAAATGTGGTACAACTTAGAATATTGTGGAAAAAGGAATAATGTGTCCTCATTGTTCACTACCACTAATTAAGTGTCCTCGTCGACTTCAGCATCCAATGATTTCCCATTTAATGCTATTTCAAAAAAGTCAAAACGGGGGAAGTAAAAAAACAGTTCAAATTTAATATTATTAAAACTCAATGAATCAATATTGAAATATCTTCTTTCATGTAGGTTATCTTGAAACATGATCTCTTTAGGAAATTCCACTTGGAATTCCTTTTCAGTAAAAAATTTCTCATCTTCTTCCAAATAAATGGAGCGATAGAGTGGTAATGTTTCTCTTTTAAAACAATTGGAATATTACATACCATTAGGTCATTAAAAAATCGATCAAATTTTCTACTAAATCATGTTATTCTCCATCATTTTTATTAGCTTGCATGTCTCCTTCAGAAACCTCTGAAAGGAATGGGCAAGGAGAGACGATATGATCTTCAAATAGAATATTCAAGTCGTTAATGGGTTATTTGACATAAAAACATGGCTGAATTTGTTTTTCATTATTCTTATATATTATTTTTTCCATTAAATCCATAGAAAAGTGACATATTCAACTTCAGATGCCAGTGATTCTACTATATTACTTTCTTTTGCAAGAATTTTGAAATTATTTTTTATCATCATATCATATTATTCCATACGAAACATATATATATATTATATACAAGAAAATTAATTAATAGTAAAATAATAATAAAAATCACTAAATTAATCCATCTTGATCTATGAAATATAAAATATTCTGAAAAGATATTATTTTTTTGAAATTTGGGATTTTTTTGTGGGGTTTTTTTTTGAAAAATGGTGTGTGAAATCACTTGACCTCCTCGGAAATGGATCAAAATTGACGATAATTTTTTTATTATTTATATATTATTCTATATTTTTTTACCTATGTAATAAATATTGTGTTCATCCATGGTTTGATCTCCCTAGGAGGCCACTCACACACACTATTTTTTAATTGTCACTGTTATAAACTATCTAATATAAAACTAACATATGTTATATAAAAGGGATATTTTAAAGGAATAAAATAAAAATATTATAAATATAAATTAAATGAAAAAACATATGATGTATATGATGAAATGAGGGATATTTTTTCAAGAAGGATCAGGTGATTGATATCATTTTTCGCAATTAATCTCAATATTTAATATAATGCAGCGACCAAGACCTGTCACACCTCACATTATCATTTGAAATGTCATAACCCCATACCAATATGTCTACTTATGGAGTAATTATCTTCCCTAATTCATCTAGGATACCTCATTTATGACCATCACAATCCATTCAATGATCCATTGTATGCACGACACAAAAGAGAAAGGAAGGAAAATTGTAAATAAGAAGAAGAATTCTGTGTTAGAGAAAATGGGCCAACTTATCTCTCTAATAATTATAACCATGGATAAACTGAAAAAATTGAATAATGATATATGAAATTAAACACATTAAAAGTCATTCAATGCTCCATTCCCTCCCTATAACATGTTCTGAGGCTACATAACAATTTTTGTTGATGTTGGGAAGAGAAAATGGTGTGAGAAACACAAAAAATAATAGAAATTGAATAAATGATATATGAAGAATAAAACTAATATATTAAAAGGAAGAAGTATTATAGAATAAAACAAAATAAAACTATACAATAAATTTCCAACAAATGATACCTCTAGGTTAAAAACCAATTGAAATGGATAGGGAATACATTTTTATAGGGAGAGAGTGCGGAAATTTTGGATCCAAAATCTTCCTCTTAAAGATTCTTAATGTAACCCCACATTAATGGCCAGATTTGGAGAAGGTTTCCTCAGGAATATTTTTTAGTTATTTTATCTATTGAGACATAAAAAGTAAAATCTTTATTTTCCATGTGTGGAGAGATTTGTGTCAAATGTACTTCAAGAATTTATTCTACTTAAGATGACTATTCATAGTCTAATTCTTTAACATCCCATGATATTATCACCAATAAACATCCATATTGTAGTATGGATAAATGAATGAATAATGTTTATAATTTACTTCTACAACTCCATGATAAATTTACGATTATTTTGGTTGGACAAATCCAATATACAAGCTCATATTTAAAATATTATAGATCTATGAACAGATTTTAAGGCCTTAGCCATGAGATAATTTTGGGCCCCAAAAATATGGATTAATATTTGGATAGAGAAGGCTGAAATGTATCATAAAAATTTCTAGATCATAAAAAGTAATTAAAAATTTTGGTTAACTATAAAAAATTTTATGGAAAAATTACTTAATAAAAATAAAACATAAAATTCCCCAAATTATACCATTTTTTAAATTAATAAAAAATTAATTCAAAAAATAATAATGTGACAACTTATTATAACATAATACTATAGTGTGTTTAATACCTTTGAATTATATTAGAAAATTTAGGAAAATATTTTCTTCATTACTCCCATAAATTAACCACTTGACTCTCGGGAAATGATCCAATACCAATGTCAAAACAAAATCCCAATGCATAAATGAAAACACAAATAAATTACCATATCAAAGAAAATATCAAGCCCCATCATGGGATAAAAATTTCCTAACATATAAAAAATAAAAACAATCCATTCAATATTATGTTAGCTGTCACATGCATGTTGTACCCACCTCCTGAATAAATTATTTCTCTATTCACTCAAGAATTTTTTATTTATTTTTTATCAATCCAAAAAAATGTTTCATATACCTAGGCATAATGTCCTCCTTATATCTCCACGTAATTGATTCACAATTTTATTATCAAATAGATAACTTTCTTAGGATTTTCGGAGCATTGAGGGTGGTTTGAAATAAAATTTAAAAACATTATATGTGAAATAAATAGTTTTAGTCTTATAAGTAATGTAAATACATGAAAATGTTTTAGTATCAAATGCCTTCAACCTCAATTATTGTAAAAATGATTCACCTACAAACCATCTTGAAATCTATGTGATTTTCACACATATAATATCAAAATCAATGATAAATTTATTCCCTTTTCCATTATCTATAGCATTGTTTAATATTGAATTTGGAAATGGATTTCAAGTCCAAATCATGATATTTGACGGAAAAGAGAGGAAAATTTTGATTTTCATATAGAGTTGAACTTCGAGCCCAAAACTATAATGTTATTTGAGAAAACCATCCATATTTAAATCATGATATTTCTTCCACCAATGCGGTAATAAATATAGAAGCACATTTTTTCGTTTCAATGCAAATATATTATTCACGAACAAAGAATTTGTATTGTCTAATCCCTCCCCCACACTTGAGTTCATCAACAATCATGAATTTTACATTATAAAATGTAGGAAAGGGGAAAATGAATTTTAATATGGATTTATTGAAATTTATTTCATGGATGCTTGGGAATTAATAGTGGTCATATGTGACGGTTGACCAAAATGAGAGTTAAATGGAAAAAATGTATTTCAAATTGGTGGGTCAATCATAGCTAACACATTACAGGAACATTGGAAGCTCTTAAAAAAGAGAAAAACATCATGTTAAAGATCAAAAAATTTGTCTCATGACCCTAATGAAAATGGAAATAAAAGAAAATTTAAAACATGTTTAGAACCCCCTCGAGTTTTTGTGATTTTTAATTTAGATTATATTAGTGAAAATGAGTTTCTCAATAAATCAACATCATCAAATGAAACGATAAGAAATCAAGAAAAAAAATCAATTCAGTATTATTTAAAAAACTCAAACATTAAAATCCTGAAAGGTTCAAAGAAATGATAAGTAGGATTGAATTTTCCAAAGTATGATATTCATCTCTAGAATAGTCAAAACACACCAACAATAAAGAGAAAAAAATGAGAAATTTTGAAAAAGAAGACATGAAATGAAAAAATGGATGCAAAAATAACATCCCAAAACAGTCTTCACATACCCCACCCTAAATATTCCATTTAATACCCTATTTTTAATTAAATTTATATAAAATTTTTATGAAAAATTTTAATTTGGCAGAAAAAGAACCTAAATAAAAGGAAAGACATAAACTGATTTTTTTGAACATAAAACTATGACATAAAATCCCAGATGATACAACATTAAAAATACAATTAATGAAGGAAAAAATGAGAAAAATAAATAAAAAATAAAGTGGGAGGGTAAATAAAAGGGATAATTCTTGGTTTGACCACTAAGAAGATTTTTGTATTTTACTTCCCTTAGTCAGGAAGTCACATCAGTTTAACCCCAATTTGACGGTCCATGAATTTTCATGGTATGAAACAACCCAAGCATATTCATTCTTTTTCTCCTAAGATTTAAATAGTATTATAGGAACCCATGTAATGTTTAAATAAACACATCCCGTTTTCCATGTGGAGTATCATATGATATGGAGGAAGGAGGAAGAATGGGTCCTTTTTGATCGTTTCCACTACACGCATGTCCTCTTCGACTTCAACATCTGTGGATTTCTCATTTGATTATATTTCATAAAATCAAAAATTGTGAAGTCAGAATAAAATTACACTCCGATATGATTAAATCTTGAAGAATCAATAATGACATCTTCCCCTTTATGTTGATCATATTGAAACATGATCTATTTAGGAATTTCCAATAGGAAGACACTTTCTTTAGGGACTTCTTTATTTTATTCCAATGTAAGATAGAGGTAGAGTGGTACTTATTTTTCTTTTAAATATATTGGATTATCACTTACCTTTTGTCCTTAAAGAAAATAAAACCAATGTTTTTCCAAATATTTTTGGTCTCCCATAGTTGTATCAGCTAGCATGTCTCTTTCTGAAACCTATTGATGTAATGGCCATAAATATATGATTGGATATTTTTGTGGAATATTAATGTATTACTTGTGCTATTCAACATAAAATGTAGGTTACATGGTATTTTAATTCTCTTTATCCTATATTTTGTTTCTAATTTATTCATATAACTTTTACATCTTCATCATTGGTCTCCATTGATGCTACCATTTTCCTTGCTCTTCCAAGAATTTAGAAATTATTAAAAACATCATGATATCTTATTCCATCCAAAAAATAAACCACTCGTCCCTTATATAAAAATATTTTTATGGAAATTAATAATAAAAATCACTACTACAATCTATCATGATCAATTAATGAATAAATATTCTATAAAGAGCTAATTTTAGTTCTTGAAATTTTTAATTTTCTCAGTTTTTTTAAAACAGTTTATGAAAGCACTTGTTCTCCCTAAAAATAGTGCCAAATTGATGATATGATTTTTAGTAATTCGACCATAGTTAATATTTTATTTACATATGTATGTAATATAGTGCTCACACTATGGTTGATCTCACAAGGAGGCCTCTCATACAGACTATTTTTCTATTATCACTATTCTAAACTATTTAATATAATACTAAAATAAATAATAATAAAGAGGGTATTGAAAAAAACATAAAAATTCAATAAATATATTTTCAATGAAAAATTAAATTATTTTGGAATAATAAATAAAGAGAATTTTTCTTTAGAGGATTATATGATTGATATCCCTGGTCGAAATGAATCTCAATATTAAATTCAATGTAGTGATCAAGACCTATCACATGTCACCTTCTCAATTGAAATTCAATCACCCCATAATGGTACCTCTACATATAAGGTAATTCTATTCCTTATGTCCATTGGATACATTATTTCTGACCAAAACAATCTCTTCTATGATCTACTATATGTATGAAACAAAATGTATAGAGAAGGATAATTTTTAAATGAGAAGAGTAATTCTAATGAGAGGGAAAATGGGGTGAATTCTCAACATAATATTTTTAAACATTTAAAAAACTCCTATAACTGAAAAAACTAAATGAATTTAAGAACAATAAATCTCAATACATGAAAAATTACCTTCCATAAATAATTTCCTAGGTATTTTCTCCATTTTTATTGTAGATTATATGAGTAAATAGTGGGATAACACAATAATATAATATAAATAAAAGAAATGATGTATGTATAAGGAAAATGAAATTTTAAAAGGGAACTAACATTAAAAAATAACTTTAATTGGATAATGTTTTACCCATATGTTTCTAACCCCTTGAAATGAAGAAGGGATACCTTTTCATATGGATAGAGGGGGAAACTTTTGGCTCAGAAATGTTAATTTGAAATAGTTTGTGTGTTATACCACAGTAATTACTGAATTTTGATAGGGTGTCTTCATGAAAGTGATTATTTATTTATTTTTTCCTGAAAAAAAACTATAGCTTCATTCTCTATGTGTGGATAGTGTAATTACCATTGTACTCTGGCAATTTATTCTTCCTATGTTGACTACTCATATTCCAAAGCATTGAAATCCCATAAAATTATTACCTGGTATTATATGTATTTATACATGGACTCATTAGTCAATGATTTTTGTAAATTCATTATATAACTCCATGTCGAATTTCATTTCATTGGGCCCAACAAATATTATATAAAATCTCATCTGTAAAAATTCAAGATACGTGCCCAATTTTTAAGGCTTGAGTTGTGAGATGATTTTGGTCACCAGATTGTTGGACTATTCTTTGGCACTACAAGGATTAAATTTATCACTATAAGTCTAGAATAGAAAAAAAATTCAATTTTTTTTAGTGAAAAAATGTTATAAAATAATTATAGAATAAAAATAAAATTCTTAAATCAAAATGTAATTCCCTTTTTTAAATTAATCACATATCACATCAAACACATAAAGATCTAAAAAATTTATATTAAAAACTCATTGAAGGTTTTTTTTAATAGTGGATAATAATAGAAAAATTATGAAAATATTAGCATCATCCGTAACATAATAGGGAACTTAATAATTTCAAAATTGAATTTCATTTATAAAATATTATGTAATTAAAATTAGGTCAACAACCCATAACAATATATAATCTTTGTGGAATAGGCATAATGGTGAAAAATCCCTTAACACCTAATTTGATGTGCCTACTTCTCAAAACAATGTGATCTTTCCTCCTCCATCTCTAATGTGATACCCAAATCCCCTCCAGTTTTTACCATCTTCAAATAGATAAATATCTATTTTATGACTATAAATACTGTATTTCCTTTTTTATAATGGAACTATGATAGATGCAGAATAAAGGATGATTCATCATCCACTTTATCCCTCCAGATACAATAATGGGTAATTTTCAAGACAAAGAGAATGATAATATATAAATGGATGTAGGAGACATCCACTAGTTGGAATCTACTAGTACTAGGTGAATGTAATGTTAGAAAAATATTTCAATATGTACTAGGTGAATTCCACATTTCTTTGGGAATTCTTATAATACTATATAATGTTAAAATTTCTAGGAACATTATTCTTTTTCTTGTCTTTTTTTCCTCTCTACAAGGTTAATTTCACATGGTCATAAAGTTACACAGATTAAGAAGGAAGGTATTACCTATAATATTAGAATTACCATCACACACACTCATTGTATGGGAAGTATATTTTTTCACATCCCAAATTATAGCTATATTTCCATGTAAATGAATTCTAAAATCTCAAGGAGTCCCTATCCAGAACTCTATTAACGAATCCAAAAAATTATCATCAAAGAATAGAAATTTAATCCAAATCCTTCAATAATTGATTAACATGATTAAATTAGTCTCAATGTTGACTCCCCATATAAGTTGAAGCATTTAGGGAACACAATCATGGATTCCCTTCATAGAGAGGATCCCTATTCATAAAACAATTGAGCAGTTTATCCCAACTCAAATACCAACTTCTTCCCACCTTATGAGCTCAGCCATACAAAGTATCACTCCTAGAACAATCCCCTATAATTTATTGTATGATTCCATATCCATACATCATTCCATATACCCTCCTCATTCCATTAATGGATGGTGATTATATTCATTAATTGATTCCACTCCCGGTGAAGGTCTCATTAAAACCTGATTTTGAATTTTTCTTTGATTTCCTAACATCCCTTATTTATCACACTATGTGCAACTCATTTTGGGTTATAGATCTATTTTTTCACTGTATTATCAAAAACTAATAATTAATCAGGGGAATCCTTCCCAGTTTTAATCCCTAATAAAATTCAAAAGAATGTGGGATCACATTCCTACTTCAAATATGATATTTAGGAAAAATCCTCAAGGCTTGAACCCAATTTAATATGACACAATATTATCTATATAAAATATCCTAACATTCATATGACCGTTTTCTATGTGAATTATCTTACTTTATCTCATATATCCATATTCTACATTTGATCCATAACCATATTCCATTCCATTAAGTCCCTCTAGAGTATAGACCAACCATTCTTGTAGGATTCCATATCCCTATATCCTTGAATATACCCTCCCTATTAAAACATAATGTATGGAGTATATTAATTACAGGTGACCTCACCCTAGGTATGTATAATAAAAATTGGATTATCTGATGTACTTTATCTTCTTCCACCTCTTATTTCACACATGGATAATGAATAATATGGACTTGGATATCTGAGTTGATAATGCTAGTAGTAAAATATAATCATCATTATTTGAAATCCTTCTTAGGTGTAAGACCTAAAAACTTTATTAACTATGTGAGCTCTGATATCTACTTCTCAAACGACAAATATGAAGCCTCCCTAGGGATTGAACTCATCATCTTATTGACCCAGATTTTCATCATCCAACATCATAGACATAACATGTCCTCATTACTTGTGAATTATTGTATATTATCTTATTGGGATATATTCTCAATGATTTCAATAACAATATTACTTTATAGGGAAACAATAGTTTCATAAGAACACCCCAATCATCTGTTCTCATAAATTTCATGAATGAAAAGTCCCAAAAACATAATGATTGACATCAAGGAAAATTTATTTATTAAAAAATGTAAAGTTGTTTGATATTTTCCATATCAAATGATGATAGACTATATAGGCATGTCATTGTCAGATGAACTTGAACTATGTCACTGCAAAAACATGAGAATTGTTTCATGACTACCGCAAATAAATTAGAAAACCCTTTGAAGACCAAAAATTGATATCCTCATATAAATATATATTCTTATGTTTCCCCACTATGCTATATTCCTTATATAGTCATACTCTATTGTCGAGCAGTACCATAGATGACATCATGCCACTACCAGGGTAGCTATATCTCCTATAGGTTTCATTATATTAATTTTACAAGTCCATATTAAAAGTATTATCGTAGATATATTTTTTAGTACAAATATTTTTTTTCATACCCATCCATCCTCAATATTAAATGTTATCCATTGAGGTCACTATAATGGACATCATAAGAAAATGTATCACACCAAAAGTTTAAAGGAATTAATCACATATTCACTATTACCACATGATGCTAATATATAAAGATCAGTCCTTATCATATGATCTTAAAAGGAATTAAATGTATCAATATGTGTCACTGGTATTTTTGGGTTATGATTCCCTTCACATGGATATGTAGGAAGCCCCCATAAAATTGGGCATAATGCTAAATTTCAAACATCTTCCATTTAGAATGGAATCAAATACCAGAGTTCCCTATTGTGTGGCTTTGGACCACAATGGGAATCATGAATATAATTGAGTAAAATACTAAATAATATTGTAACCTATTTATCATATCACTATTTTTGGGGTAATTAGTCTCACACATGGAATTTGGGAAATATTCTCAAATTTGGCTTTATTTTAATAGATTGTTTCATAGTTGGAATTAACCCCCCATTAAAAAGGTGAAGATGATCCTAAACTCAAATCATTATGGCCAATGCATATAAAATTTTCCTTTGATAATGTACTAATAAATTAATTCATTTTTAATTTAGGTCTTCTCTAACTGAAAAAAATTTATTATGATTTTATTTTGGGTGTTTCTCATATTTAAAATAATCACCATCAAAAACTACATTACTGATCTATTTTGAGATTATTTAAATCATGTCATCCAAATAATATAATATAACCAACTACAAATTATTAAATAGGTATCCTCAGTCTTTGTAATTTTTTTTAATTTTAATGGAATATCTATTATATACTGACTTTCCATCTTTTTAGAAATGATAATGTCATTCGTGTGTACTTGTGAAGTACCACCTCCATGATCTGATGTGATTAATTTTTCATGTCTACAATACATGGAAATAAATTTGAATAGATTTAAGGAATATATATTATACTTATAATAAAATTATTATTGTATAATGATATATCATAATTTTAATTTCATTCCATCCATTAGTTGTAAAATTAAAACATTAATCATACGTATGTTTGAACTACCATCTCCATGATGTGATATAATTTTTTTTCATAACCACCTTATATAATGGATTATTAAACTGTATATAGTGAATAAATAAGATAATTATAACATTATTTGGATTCTATAAATTAAGAAACCATTATCATAGTTCAAGGACCAAAACAATAGATCAAAAATTTAAATGGTAAAAAATAGATACACACAAGTATTAATTTTGTGAATATTTTTTAATAAATTTGTAATTGGAAATTATATTAACATATTACATTATAATATAAGGATGAATTTCGACCTTATATAATAATAATAATAATAATAATAATAATAAATGATTCATACTAGAACATAATAGATCATATGATGAAATTCAAGGCCTAATAGAAGGGTTTTTCAATTTAATCTAATTTTTAATTGAGATTGCCTTTTATTATTTGTCAATTGGGAGAAATATATTATATTTATCTTTTCAACTACAAATATATTCTTATAATCTTTCTATTTATGGATTTTTTTTATTTCATTATCCTCATAATGGTGTATGTACTATTTAGAAAATATATTTGAGAAATGTAAACATGGTTTCCTACTTGGTTGATGAAAATTTTATTCCATTTACATGTTATGTAAAAATATTCATGAAAATTATTTTCCAAAATTGGTTGATTATTTAAATTAATCATGATAAATATTTTACGTTTGTTTAAAAAGATAATAAATTAATTTTTATTGTGTTTCCTAAATGGATTAATCGTTACTTTTTATACAAATTACGAAATGAATTGTTTTTCAATGTTTATATCACAAATTGTATTTTCAATAATCATGGAAATTCATTTATTTGAATAATAAATTAATATTTCCATGTTTATTATCAACATAAATCAGTTTTTCAATATTATAGAATTATTTTAATAGTATTGTAATAAAATGACAGTTTTCCTTTTTTCAAACAAATTCTCAAATGGTCTTTAATTTTTATTTTTCACCTATGATTGCATTCAATGGAATTTCGATTGATTCAGTAGGTAGATGATAATATGATACCAAAATTTTATTTTTCTAGAGGGACAATGATAATTTGATGATGAAATCCTTAAAAATCCTTTTTTATTCCCTGTTTTATGATATAATAAATTGATGATTGTTTCATTGATATTATAGAACATGTATGTGTTTTTTTCATTATGTGAGGAATGGTTACACTAGTTCCCACTAATGAATTTGGTCATTATTCATATATAATTAGACAATATAAATAGTATTTTGAGTTAAACCGTTTACTGAATAAAAATATATTGGGGGTGAATCCAACATAATATGGGACTCTATCCACTAGGTGATGATTGTATAGATAATGATCCTTAACCATGGAAATCATTTATTATACTTATTATCAATCCAAAATTAAAATTACATGTTCTTAAACATATGATTTACTCACATATATCTTGATTGAATAATGATGATTCCTTGCCCTGATGACTCATATTTAGAAATTCTAATCCTTTGTCCCATGAATCATAATTTATGATTTATAAATAATTGACCAAACTCCTAACCCTTATCGCTGGATTAAGAGGGATATGGGACATTACTAGGCCTTAAAAGACATCCCCAAGATGCCACAGGTAGGAAATAAATATTGTAGCGTTTTAATACATGTGTGGGATGATTTTCTATTTAATAAAAAAATCAACAAACCAAAAAATCCATAACCATAAAAATGACAATATGATGAATGATAACAATGAAAGACAACTAAAAATTTCATTTATCATACATACTAAATTAGTGAGCGACAGTGGAAGACTTCATTATGAAAGTAAACAGAAGAAGAAAAAATAATAAAACTCAAAGAAAACCACACGACCCCAAGCTTGACAAGCTATATGCTCCAAATTAACCAAATATCCCATGTATAATGAGGTCATTTTAAAGATGTGTGATACTTTACTTTTCCACATGTCTTAGAAGATGAAATATGCAAAATCAACAATGTACCGAAGCATGGGTGATTAACAAAAATCAGTATATTTTCCCCAATGACTTCTCAAATCATACCACTAGGATAGATATGTGAGTAATGTTTTTTATAAAACTATTTATATAAAAAATTCCAAAAATATTTTATAAATAAAAATAAACAAGTTCAATTTCGATCAGCTTTATAAAATAATTAATTTTTCAAAAAAATAAAACAAACAATTCTTTAAAACAATTTCACAAGTTCCATATGGTATTACAATTCCATTCCACATATCAACACTCCCAACCCTACATGCATAGTTATGATAGTTATATACTCATGAGTGGTCTCTTGTTGAGCTACCAAGTCACCAAAAGGTTAATATGTCCCATTTTTGTTACACCTTTGTCACTGAGAACAAGTTCATATCTAAACCAAGCCTCGTAAATGGAATACAAACACCCACACAATGTATTGAAATAATCCATGTCAATCCAAACATGAAAACCCCATTTAAATAAAGTATTTTTTTATCTGAGACATTTTCCAACATACCATTTTATAAATCTGGTAAATCTATATTTTAAAATAAACATATTAAAATCAATAGACCAAAGCATTTTTTACAAAAAATTACCACAATTCAATAATTTCACTAAAAAACATAAATCATCACTAATGATGATTTATATCAGGACATGAAAAAAAATAAAAAAAAAACAATAAATTCCAAACTAAGCCTATCAGTTCTATAAAGAGGAGTTGAGAGTGAATCTACCAACCACTAGAGTATTGGAAAAATGATTAACGTTAAAAAAATGTCACATGACCAGGTTGAATCTCCACGAACCAGATATAAATATCATCCCTTTCCTTAAACAAGGACAAATATAATTATAATTTGAATCTAAAACCTTATATCTACCCACAAAATTTGTAGATCAAATACAATGAGATAGAATGAAATGCATATCTATGAAAAACACCACGAATGACAAAGAATGATCACGTATTGTGAGGAATTAGATTATAATCACCAAGGGATGCCTTAAAATTTCTTCCACATATATGGGAGAACCTTTATTGACCTTTTAGGGAGAAATATACAATGTTAGTACCATTTTTTACAAATCATTAGGCATTAAAACATTATACTGACCTAGATCCACTTTTTAGAAAATTGTTTCTTTCTACACACATTTTAGTCACATAGTTAGGAAAAACATGTACTATCATTGCATCAAAAAAATTTAAATGATAATCCTTACAATGTTTCCCTACATGGTTTCCTCAAAGGAATCCCGAAATATATGGAAACTCTTTTCAGTCCACTACCTCAAATAGCAAAAATCCACTATTCCAAAGTTCATAGTTTCTATTAGGTATCCACCTGGTTTGGAAAAATTATGCACTGCCCCTGCCCATTCTCTTTTTCCCCCATCTCACTACACATAACTTCCTATAGGTGTTTCATTTTTTCCCCTAACCATGCACCAATAGAATATACCAATGTATACTCCAAAAGATCGACAACCTCTGCCAAACATCACCCATGTACTTTAAATACTTAAAAAGCATAAAGATAGGGTTACTTAAAAGAAACAATGGGATATAAGAAAATTATGTATGTAAATGATAGGTTATAATCATGATCACATATCCTACTATTTACATTATTATTGTATATGATCATTGATTTTCATATCCCATGTTTAGCCTTACTGATCATCTGATCTCATTGATTTTTTCATTTTATTTTCCCTATGTTGTGAAGAAAGGTTATAAGTAGACTATATTAATGAAGTCTATAATGATATAATTACATTTTGAGAGATATTTAATATATTTCATGAAAGAAGTTTATAATGCATATAGTTTCAAGAAACAATAATCCTTTATTATTTTGGGGGTATGAAGAATTGTGAAGTATATTATTTTTTCTTCTAAAATGATAATTTTATTTAAATTTTTTCTTAGGTATCTAAACTATGTGTTTCATATAATTGTTAATTTTGAATCATTTGAAATTTGGATGGATCTTAATAATTAATTACATAGTCAACTGAGGATATTTTTTGATTATATAGTATGATTTGGGTGATAAATAACTGGTCCATGAATTTAATAACAACTATGTCATTATTAAATTCATTCATGACATACTTCTTGTGGAATTTCAAATTGTATGGATTTCTAAAAGATGAGGTATCATACCTTTTTATGCATTTCATAATTGATGGTGTTTTAGTGAACATTCCATAGAATTTGAGGGTTATGAATGGGATATTATTTCATCCAAACTGAATATCATTCCATGTAAATAATTCATAAACATGAAACATTAGATATATACTATGAGTTATCAAAATTTGTATTTTACAAAGATCCAGGGTCATAATTAAAATGTACAGTGTTAGATTTCATAGTAACATAACTCCAAATATGAAAATTGTCTATTTTTTTTATATCCCAAGAAAACCTAGTGATATTATATTTCTAATCCAAATGGAAATGATGTTTTTGTAACCTATTCTAATATTTCACATGAAGAGAAAGATACCTCTATTGGTGTTAGTATGAGTTAGTACAAATGTAAGGGTGTTCAAGATTAAAAAGTAGTCATTTTCTTGAGATGGAATGTTACCCAATTTTATTAGAAGTTTTATAGTCCCAACTAACAATGGTTTCATAGGAAACTCAATGTTCTTATATTATTTTTTATTAACCTAATTTAAATTGATTAATTGTTGAAAATTATGAAAAATTAATATAAACTATAGGTAGGAACACTAATTATCAATAGACTATTGATATTTAATATTATATAAAAATTTTATAATCCATGAGATTTGAGATAGAGTCAAAGTAAACATACCATGTTTGGAACTTGGATGGTGCAAATAAATGCGTCGGACCCAAAATGTTCATGTGTGTTTTTTATGTATAAAAATTGGAACGGATTGTAGAGTCTGATTCTATATTACTCACTTAGTGGAAAAAAGTTATAATTAATAATGGTATTTACTAGGAAGAGACCTTTTCACTAATATCAATGCAAATTTCCATCTAAAAATTTATTTTCAAAACCAACCATTTTTATTATAGGACATATCAAATATATATTTAAAACACTCTCAATAACCTCAATTTATTAGTGGATGTGTATATGATATTGATATATGGTTTTTAGGATCCATGATTCTACAGTGTTTATAATATTCTAATAATATGTTTACATATTAAAGTAAGATTCCTAATGATAGAAAACATAGTTTAATAATTTAGTACATGATTTTGGGTTCATCAAGAATGTGAATGACTACTATATATATAATAATGGGGATTGTTAATATATTTATATTATTGTATATTGATTACATACTATCCATCAGAAATGATAAACATAATTTACACTCTATAATGGTTGGTTGGAAAAATTATCCACAATGACTAAAATGGGTGAAGCTATATAAATTAAGGTTTAAAGATCAATATAGATAGATCAAAAACATTTGTTGGACTATTTATTAAAAATTATACTGTAAAAGTGAAGAATAATTATGAAAAATTTAAATAATATATGTATTATTAAGAATTATTGATGTTATAATCAGATTGGTTATACAGATATAATATATACCATATTCCTCATTAATTTGATATATTATGTATATCATGTCGTGTATTCAACTAGAAACCTATTTTGATTTAGAAACATATAAAAAACTAATATAATACATGTTATATTTAATATATTATTGTGAAGAATATACTTACCCACTTGAGTAGATGTAAGGATTTTTTTTGGGAAATTTAAGTCATGGAATAACTAATTATAAAGGGTTACACTGTTCTAGCATCAATTATAACAAGGATAGTTCTAGATCATAATTTGTTATTTTCTTCTTACTCAATGTTGGAGTTATTTTTTATCATATTTATAATCAAATCACTATGTTGTATTCAAAAATTGAGGTAGGGTGTATCCTTACATTGAATATTTCAATGAATTCTATTTTGACTAAGAACAACATCACTTGTATTCAGATGATTCCTCTAATTTTGGGATCGAATGGTGACTATTATTATAAAAATTGAGTTACTTATTTCACCAAGGAACCCAATTCACACTAGAGTTCCAATAATATCCATCACAAATATAACCATATACAGTAGGTCATTGATGGGGGTCATTTAAGTATTTATTTAGTGAAAAAATGAATACTTTCTAACATATAATAAACTATACATGTCACGACCCAACCCATGCTGGGGATCGAGAAACAACTTCTTCGATCCAGCCTCTATAAACATGGGGTTGGTGACTTCTGCCAAAGGAACAACAGACTAGGGGAGCCCTTTTCCTAAGAAACTGTACACACACAAGAAGCCAACTCAATGAAAAAAATTATGAGGAAAAAGATAATAAGGAAAAAAAACTATAATATATAAAAAAAACATGCATTGACCAATAAATAGTACCAGTATAGTAATGTAAACAGAAAGGTAATGTGGTGAAATACACACCCAATAAGAAAAGCTCCAGAACCTAGAAACTGGTGGAAATGTAAAGAACCTGGGAGAAACCCATTCCTGAAACACAATTCATGACCACCACATGTGGTCCAAGTACCCCATATCCCTAGTACCTCTGATGTTACGATCAACCTGCCCATCATCTGCAAGGGTGAACCTAGTGCAGGGAAATCCCAAGAAGGAGTGTGTGTAAATATACTGTGTAGGATGCTTAGAAAGACAAATAGAGTATCGAGAGAAGTAATGATGGGGATGTGATAGATATAACAGCATACATAAAACAAAAAAATCTCAACCCCATGAAAATTTAAGTATGCTCATCTAAAAACATGTAGTTAAAAAATGTGGGAATGTTAAATTTTCATCAAGTCTTCATTGCCTATTGTAAAAGAGTTGACTCATTCAACAATCAGAATATAGACACGAAAAGCATGTGGCATACCACACACATCTTCACCTCCTCTAGAAGGTGAGTATCCCCCCAAGGAGTGGGAACTAGATATAATATATATAAGTATATATTCTTTTTCAAAGAAACATGAATGAGAGAGTAAGGTGATCTACATCTCACATGATCAGACCATGAATAGAGTAGCCAATATTCACTAATGTTTTAGGTTCTGGGAACAACAGAAGATCATTGGTGGGTGTACCCAACATTAATTTTTTCCATTAATGATGTTTAATCTGAGATCTATCCCGATAATAAAACACTAGATCTTCAGAATAGAATGAATAACAAAAGGAAAGAATAAAGTCCTTGAACCATAGAGAGGATAGTCATATGTTGTTTATAATTAATTTAATTAAAAGACAAGAATTACCTCTATGGAATTATCTCTCCAATGATGTTTCCTATCATGATTAGATGTAATCCATCATTTCATCAAAGAATCCAAGTGTAGGATTCCTCTATCAGTGATCCACATGTCCTCCACGTATCTCTAGACTTCACTGACATGATTTCTAGGTGCTAGCCTAGAAGAGTATTCGCTTGCAATGTCTGCCTTCGATCGCCTTGATCCAGTGGAGAAGGATCTCTCTCTCATGGATTGAGATCATTCTTAGAAAAAATAATTCTCTCTTGGCTTGAGAGCTTTATCTAGATCTGTTGTGCACAACCCCCAAAAAATGTCTACACTAATGACAATTATATAATATGGATTTTAATTACATTGAATAATTAAATGAATTAATTACCCAAAAGAATTTATCCATTTCATTTAATTCTTAGTAAAACCCCATGTCGAATAATAACAATTGACTATTATTATTACTTGACTTAAACCTAGCGTATTACACCTAATATTACTTAATTAAATAAATAATATTATTTCTCACATGTCCCCAGTAAAAGTACATGGCATTTTTATTAATATACAAGGTGTGCACTTTTGTTTTTCCATTTTCTTTATTTCCTCCACCGTATTTATTAGGCCTTCAATAATGGTTATTTATTTCACAAATAAATATTACTGAATTACTCGCTAATAAATATATTCTTTCTCCAACAATATATTTTTCAAATAACTTATGTTGAAATAAATTCAATCAGGCATCCTTGAATAATTATAAAACCTAAATAGTTTATAATCTTTATTCAACTGGTTAAATTAATATTTAACTGTGATACTTTGACACACATAGTGTGTGACCCTCTTAGCCTCTTTCTCAGTGTCATTAGCCAGATCTTTCCTAATGTCCAAGTTTATCATATAGAAACATACCAATGTACCAATAGAGAAAGAATTTAATGCCTCAATGAAGTGTCACCTCCTACGAACGCTTACTATGTAATGTAATCCCTTTGTCTCAATATCTCAAATCAGGCGGGTTTCATGGTAGTTCCATCAACCCCTGTACTTGATTATTTTTTCATTGTATTTCTAGAATTTAACTCTTCCATTCCTTACCATGGCCATGTATTTATTTACGATATATCAATTCCCTCAAAGGGCCTCAGATATCTACTTCTGTTTTGGAACAGAAGGGCCAAATCCTTTATCGCATTATCTATTAATGCAGTATTACTCATGATGAATCCAACATATCCTACCTCGCTGCGAACAGTGTGTCATCAATACATCTAAGTGGGTGAGTTTTAATACCCATTAATAATAATCTTAAAGTCTAAGGACCAACACAAATGTACACAGATCGGAACATCCAATGACACTATGAAATGTGGATTTCATACTAAAGGGTCTCTATCTCATAATATCCTTCTGGATATTACCATGTGTTCACACCATGAGAAAGTGCCTCAATGTTTTATGAGTCCACAAACCTAATGAACTGTATTATTTGTGTCCCTCAAATAACATCATCCTTCCTTAGAACGTATATTCAAGATCAGGGTTATAGAACTTATGAGTTCTCATCGTAGTAGGGATCGACTATGACCCTTCAATGAAACAACTATCCTTAGGACATTTTCACATGCATTGTCAATGATATGAACAATAATGACGTGATAAGGTATTTATTAATGAATAAAGTACAAAGTAGTTGGTTCTAGACCACCAACTCCAACAGACTCCCACTTAGACTAGAGACAACTGCTAACAACCTTTAATCCACTAGCTCTGACATGATATTCAACCTTCCACTAAGAAATGACTTTTATCATGGGTTCCACCACGTTCTCTTCCGTGGACACTCTGACCACTGCAACTTCATCCCTTTGATAGAAATCCCTCAATAGGTGATACTTTCAGAGTATTTTTTTTCATCGTTGATGTGGCCTTGGTTCTTTTGCAATATCCACCATTACAGTATTATCATAATACAATGTTATAGGATCTTTACTAATAGGCACCACATCATGCTCATAAAAAATGTTCTGAATCCCAATAGATTCCCTGGATGCATCAGAAGCCGCTATATATTCGGACTATGTTATAGATTCGACGACAACTGGTTGAGTTGAACTCTTCCAGCTCACAACTCCTCCATTAAGATATAAAACATATCCATATTGCAATTTCAGATTGTTCTGATCTATCTAGAAACCAACATCATCATACCCTCTTATGACAAGCTCTTTCTCTCCTCTATACACTTGGAACATATCCTTAGTTCTTCTCGAATACTTAAGGATAGTCTTAATAGCAGTCCAATGTTGTTCTCTTGGATCTTCTTGATATCTTCCTACCATTCATAGTGCATAAGAAAAATCAAGCCTGGTACATAACATGAAATACATGATGTATCCTATAGCAGAAGTGTATGTGATCTTACTCATTGTATCTTCTTCTTGTTGGGTCCGATGACACTTTTTCTTTGAAATATGTAGGCCATGTGACACTGGAACCAATCTCCTCTTGGATTGTTCCATACTAAATCTCTTTAGAATCTGGTCAAATTATTTACCCAACTTAGTGCATGCAGCCTCTTGGATCTATCAGGAATGATCTTGGAATGTAGGCTCCTTCACCCAATCCCTTCATGGAGAAACATTTATTCAACCAGTCCTTAACTGAATGTAATACTAGTACATCATTTCCAATAATCAATATTTCATCAACATATAATACTTGGATAATGACCACATTCCAATTAAACCTCTTATAAACATATGGCACACATTAATTCTTAATGAAACCAAATTCATTTATAGCATTTTCCAATCACATTTTTCATGACTGAGATTCTTTCTTTAATCCGTAAATAGATTTCCGCAACTTGGAAACCCTTTTGGATTCACATGGTGTCACAAACCCTTTTGGTTGTGTCCTATAGACATCTTCCTGAAGGGTCCCATTATATAATGTTGTTTTGACAGACAGTTTCCAAATCTCGAAGTCATGGAATGCTTCTATGGAAAGTATGATTCTTATGGATTTAAACATGGAAACTGGTGAGAAGGCTTCATCATAGTCAATTCCATGTTTCTATTTTCATCCTTTAGCCACTATCCTTGCTTTGTAGGTTCTAACATGATATTCCATGTATAGTTTTCTCTTGAATACCCATTTTAATCCAATAGGTTATACATCAACTGGCTCTTCGACCAGGACCAAGACTTGGCTCTCATACATGGAATCCATTTGATGATTCATAGCTTCCATCCATCTTGCAGATTATGAGATTTCTATAACTTCCTTGTAGGAGAGAGGTTCATCATATTCCAACAATAATTATTCCCCATTATCGGTGACAAGGAAACCATATCTCTCAGGTTCCCTTACCTCTCTTCAGCTCTTATGCAGTACTTGTGTCTCTAGAACCTCTTCCACAGGAAAATGTGGAACTTTTTCATGTAACAACTTTTGTGTATCTTGAGCATCAACTTAATCGAAGTCAATCTTGCTCTCACTATCCTTTTTTAGGACGTTTTCCCTCTCAAGATTGACGGCTTGTCTGGTGACAATCACTTTCTTGACTTATGGGTTATATAGGTAATATCATTTCGTTTCCATGGGATATCCTATAATGATAAACCTTTTCCCCTGGGGTGCTAGTTTGTTTCCTGAGAAGGCCTTAACAAACGCCTCTCATCCCCATATACGTGTGTGTGACAAAATGGGTTTCTTTCCATTCCATAACTCGGAGGGCATCCCATTTTTCTCTTTAGTTTGTACTCAGTTTAATGTGTATGTATTAGTTTGTAATGAATATCCCCAAAAAGATAATGAATGATCTACATGACTCATCATCGAACTCACCATGTCCAAAAAAGTGTAGTTCTTCCATTAACTAACACCATTCCACAGTGGTGTATAAGAAGGAGTGAGTTGAGATAGAATCCTCGACTCCCATAGAAGATTTTCAACCTCTTGGTTCAGATATTCTCCCCACCTCAATCCAATCGAAGATTCTTTATCTTTATATGAAGTTGATTCTCTAATTCATTATTGAATTACTTAAATTTCTCTAAGGCTTCTAAATTATAACTCATTAAGTATACATATCCATATCTACTCAAATCTTTAGTAAAATTAATGATGTATGATTATCTACCTCTAGCTTCTACTGATAATGGTCTACACACATTCATGTGAACCAATCCTAGATGCTCAGTAGACCTTTCTCCTTGTCCATCGAAAGGTGTCTTTGTCATTTTACCATGTAAACATGCATAAAATCTGTCATGTATTTTTAACTTAGTAAAGTCTAAATAACCATCCTGAAAGAGATTTTTCATGTGCTTCTCATTTACATGACCAAGATGGTGAAACCACAACTATATGTTGTATGAGTCATGTGAATTTTTTTTCGTTCCCGATTTTCAACATTTGGTTTTTGTAATTTAACACATACAAACCATTATTTAAATGTTCCATACCATAACATATGTTGTTCTTATAAAAGAAGCAACAACTATTTCCAAACATGAAAAAAATCCATCCATATCCAAACATGATACATAAATTATGTTATTGGTAACACTAGGCACATAAAAACAGATATGTAAAAACAAAATCATCACAGTTGGCAATGATAGATGGTAATTTCCAATATCCAACACAACTATCTTTTCACCATTAACAGCTCTAAGATCCACCTCTCCTCTATAAATCTTTCAAAAACTACTTGGTTCCTGCATTTGAATATAGATGTGAGCCCCAAAAGCTGTATCTAATACCCAATGTGTAGAAATGGAATGATTACATTTGATAACGAATGCAAATTTACTGTCCCCACTCTTTTGGGAGCAATTACTCTTCCAGTGTCCTGGCCTGACACATTAAAAACATACTACCTCCCATTCCATTCCCTACCTTTGGATCTTCCACCTCTTGGAGGGACGATGCTCTGGGGCCTCAGAGCTTTTATAAGTCCTTGGCCCCTTTTCCTTGTCCTTGATTTTCTTATTCACCCTAAGGACAGTAGGTTTGTCACACCCCATGTCTTTATCTACCTGAAAAATTAAATTCTTAAGCTCCAATTGACTCTTATCATTTTTTCTCAGGTTATAGTTGACAATGAATCTAGAGAAGGTCTTGGGAAGTGATGATAGGATGAGATATGTATGCAACTCATCCGGGAAATTAATCCCTAAGATGTATAGGCATTCAATATAGCCAATAAGCATGAATACATGAGGCCCAACCTACAGATACTCTCTAATATTAGTTGTAAACCAAGCCTTGGAGATCTCATATCTCTCATGTCTCGCCTTCTCTTGATAGAGGTCCTTATGGTGAGACATCATGGTATATGCGTCCATGTTTTCATGTTCCTTCAAGAGCTCATTAGACATGGCCAATAGCATGAAGCATTGGACATCTGTGGAATAATATATATGTTTCATATATAGATATAGTTCCTTATCCCTGGCCTCCTTTCTTGGCACAATTGGAATAGGATCTTCTAGTACATACAATTTCCTCTCGTGGTGAAGGATGAAAAGTAAATGCCTCTGCCATTCCTGGAAATTGGTGCCAGTGAGAAGGTTTTCCTTCTAAAGTATGGTTAGAAATGATATGTTTGAAGTAATTTTTATTATCGTTTCTACAAATTAAAATGGGAAATGGTTTAATACTTTATCATGATAAGACTAAGATAAATAAATAAATTAATACTTATTAGTCTCCCACTATTTTATTGAAATATAATAACCATCACCATTGAATTTGGAATATTATGTTGCCTGGATATTCTATTGGGAAGGATCCATATTTCCCTTAACATTACCCCAACTGGGGTTGTTCAAACAACTTCAAGGGTTCTAGTTAGGCATGCCAAATTCCAAAGGCATTAACTCGCTGCTCCTTGTTCCACTGAGTGGACCCCCTAATCCTGAAATCCTTTTATTTTGGATTTCCTCAACCTTTGCCTCTTTGTCACAAAAAGTCCTGATGTGGTAGTCAACCCTTGATGTGAACCAATTCAATTATAACAAATAACATGAATTATAATTACCTGATAATTGAATGCACCCCAACTGGGGTTGGCCAAGCACTTTGAACTATGGTTCGATTCTAACCATGATTATGGAAGGCTAGACCGACTTAATATTTTCATTGAGGGATTTTACCCTTATACGTAAATTTCCATTTTGTTATCATTGATTACATTCTTGTTAATATTAAGTGGGATATACATAAGTGATTAACTATGTCTAATATAATATTTATGCAAAATCCGATCTTATTTTAGTTCCACCTTGCATGGCTGTTAAATTAATTAATTATGTGATCGTGACAACAAACCCGCAAAAAATAAACCATGATACAAAAAAAAAATGGTATGATCATGAGCTTATTCTATTGGTTAGTTTATCTAGCAGTTGATAAACTAACCCAAGACCTAGGGGAGAAACACCTTGAACCTTTTGGGTTTGTGTTTACAGCTTTCCACAAGTCCACCATTGTATCTTATTGGATTGGTTTCACCTTGGATTCTAACTTCAGCCACCTCCAGTATCTTGGGAGCTCCATCAATTACAAATATTGTTATATCACATGCAGGTGAGGTGTAAAACATGGTTTTACATAAAATAAACGTTGGGAACACAACCCCTACATATAAATGAGGAGAGGTCTCACAGGCCAACAAATTTAATTTGAATAAATAAATTAAATGAAACCATTCACATAAAAAGGTCTTGGCCTATCTCACAATCATCCATACATGCAACTATATTTCCGCATAAATAAAACTATCATTCAATTCATTAATCATTCTTGTTTAAAATAAATCACGCTCGAATAAATTAATTATCTTTAATTAATCAGTTATTTTATATTACACCCTTTTCTGAATTTCCTTGAGACTCTCATCCATCATAATTTTAAACAAATAAATTTATTTAAAATTATATTTTTACATAACTTGTATATTGGATAAAACCTGGTGAATTTCCTTTCATAACTAACCAATGAGTAGAAATGAACATTATGCAGATGTTAAATTAAAAAAACACACACACACATATATATATATATAACACCTATCACGAGTTGTGTATCAAATTTATGCCTACACTGTGGTACATGTCTCAAGGGTTTTTATAATATAATAATAAATTTTAATAAATCTATGTAATTTGGATGAGTACACAACATGTAGTTCCTACTACACTACGTGTACTTTTGTTCACCATCCATCCGAAGTACACGCTTGGGGAAATGTCCTATAAATGTACTTCGGAAATATTTAGAGTACATGGAATGTTCACTAGGACAAACTCTATGTAGTATCTGTGTTAAATGGTTTCCATCCGAGCGAGCCATGTATGGGGTAAATGGTCCAACCCTAATCCGAAGGGACTACACATCGTGTTCAGTTGGACACATGACGTGTAATCCAGAAACCGTGTTCCATCTATTCCTGGTCAACAGACATAGTCTTAAAGACTTAGATAGGATCCAATGAAACGACTTGGTTCGGCGGACCGTCCCGGTGCATGGAACCTATAATACACAACATGTACAGCCGAATACACACCTTTTATTCTGGTTTTGTATGACCAGGAAGCTTTGGCACCTCTGGATGAGGTCCTATGATTAATTTTAATCAAAATTCAAAGAAAAAAATAATTTCTTAAAGGTTAATGGGAAACGAATGAGGAGGAATAGATCTTGAGTTTCAGATTTTCAGAATGATTAACATGAATTGAAACAACTAAATTATTAAATTCATAAATCATCAATGAAAAACTAAATAATTATAATCAACGATATGAACCATTTGGAACCACTTTTAGGATTTGGGTGCAGCATAAGCATAATGATGGATGTATAAAACATTAATTTTTGTCGTTAACGATGTTTAATACAAGATCTATCACAATAATAAAACACAGGATCAACATAATAGAATGAAGAATGAAAGAAAATAAGGGAGTCCTAGAACTATAGAGAGGATAATCATATATTGGTTATAATTAATTTAAATAAATGACAAGAATTACATTAATGGAATTATATCTCCATTGATGGTTCCATTCATGATCTAAAGTGATCCTTCATTGTGTCGTAGAATCCAAGATTAGGATTCCCCTATTGGTGTTCTACATGTGCTCCACACATATCTGTCACGTTGAAGGGATTTCCAGGTGATAGCGTGGAAGAGACTTCACTTGAAATGTCCGCCTTCGATCGCCTTGATCTAGTGGAGAAGGATCTCTCCCTCAGGGCTTGAGAGTGTTTATGGAAGAAAAGAATTCTCTCTTGGTTTGAGATCATTCTTTAGATCTGTTTTGCACAACCACCAAAAAATGGCCAGGCTAATGAGGTTTATAAAAGTTTTTTTAATTACCTGGAACAATAAAACTGAATTAATTACCCAAAAGAATTTATTATTTTCATTAAATTCTTATTAAGCCCCCATGTATAATATTAACAGTAGACTGTTATTATTACTTGACATGCACCTAGCGTATTACACCTAAAATTATTTAATTAAATTAAGAATTTTATATCTCATGTGTCCCCAGAAAAACTACACGACTTTTACATTAATATACATGGTGTGTACTTTTGTTTTCCATTTTCTTTATTTCCTCTACCATATTTATTAGGCCTTGAATAATGGATATTTATTTCTCAAATAAATATCACTGCATTACAGTCTAATAAATATAATATTTTTCCCAAAATATATTCTCTCGAATAACTCATGTCGAAATAAATGTGATTAGGAATCCTTGAATAATTATCAAACCACAATTGGGAATAATATTTATTCAACCTGTTAAATTATTATTTAACTAAGATTCTTCGACACACTTCGTGTGTGACCCTGTAGGCCTCTTTCGCAGTGGCATTAGTCGAAGCCTGCCTAAAGTCCAAGGTTATCATCTAACAACACGCCAAGGCACCCATAGAGAAATAATTTGATGCCACAATGACTTTTCACCTCCTATGAACTCTTACTATGTAATGTAATCCCTTTGTCGCGATATCTTGAATCGTGCGGGTTGCATGTTAGTGACATCAACCCATGTACTCAATTATTCATTCTTTGACTTTCCATAATTGAACACACCTATTCCTTACCATGGCCATTGATTTATTTAAGCTTTATCAATTCCATAAAAAGTACTAGGATATATACTTATATAGCGGAATAGAAGTGACAAATCCTTTATCGCATTATCTATTAATGCAATATTACTCATGACGCACCCAAAATATCCTACATCACTGCGAACAGTGTGTCGTCATAGTTTTCATCAATAAATCTATGTGTGAGAGTTGTAATACAAATTAATAATAATCGTAAAGTCTATGAACCAATACACACATCCGCAGATAAGAACATCCTATGAAACTATGAAATGTGGATTTCCTACTGGTGGGTCTCATTCTCATAATATCCTTCTAGATATTACCAAGAGCGTAAAGCATGAGAATGTGCCTCATAGTTTTATCTGTACTTAACCCTAATGGACTTTATTATTTGTGTCACTCAAATAACATCATCTAGCCATAGAACATATATTCAAGAACATTGTTATGGAACTTATAGGTTCTCATAATTGTAGGGATCCGCTATGACCCTTTAATGCAATAGTTATCCATAGGAAATTATCACATGCACTATCATGCATAAGAACAATCAAGATGTGATAAGGTATTTATTAATGAATAAAGTACGAATTAGTTTGTTCAATCCCACAAACTCCAAAATATGTAACCACCATCGACGCCCATCATCACACATGTCTTCCTTGAACTATAACTCAAAGGGTCTCAATCACCGCTCTTTGATATTATCCACGTTTGGAAGGTCCATCTTACCTACATGGTTTTGGGTTGTTTCACAAGTTTGCATATTGGTGGGAAAATAAACCCTCATCCTTGAGACTCCAATGTCACTTTAATGAAAGTATCATAACTATGCCATAGTGTTGAGAGATCATGTCTCAATGTCAAGGACCCATGCCTAGCCCGACTAGAGGGTTCCACTCTATTGTAATCGAGGACCCATACCCAACCCGACTAGAGTGTTGGAATTAGAAAAGATCAAGGTCAACTGACCATCCCATCAAGACGGTTCCAATCTAGTGTCATCGAGGACCCATCCCCTTCCCGGCTTCAGGGTTCCACTCTAGTCTCACCGAGGACCCATCCCAAACCTGCCTGGAATTTTCTACTCAGAACTGCCATCGGGGATAACTGACCAGCCTAGCTAGAGGTAAACCCAAAACTACTCTATCCATTCCTACTGGAAGGTCTATATTAGTGAGCCTCAAGGATAACTTTACATCTGTGCTAGATAGTACATCTCGTTATGCACCATTGTAATCATCATGTGTCTCCCAGGACAGACATCACACCCATAAAATATTAAATCATAACTCATAAGACACTATGGATGGAACCATTGGGTTCTATGTCAAAAAAACTCACAATAGGATACACACACACACAAAAATACGAGTCCAAAACAAATAGATGTGAAAGATAGATGATTTTAATTGTGGTAAATGGTACATGTGGGCCCACACACATCGTGCGGCCCTGCCTTGTTGTCTGATTGTGTATGAAACCATTTTCAGGTACTAAACTGTGAAAAAGTACCCCTATGTAGGACAACATACTCCCAGAGTACTTGACAAACCTCATCAAAAGGCTGATGAGTGCACCTCACTCATCATTGATTAGAGGTCCAAAAGCGTAATTACGCTTTCACACCTCCTGAAATAGCTCATGATAATTTGACACCATCTATTCAAACATATTCTCAACACTCATAAGTGCAAAGGTTGACCCAAGATGTGGGTTCTCATAAAACACATCAAAAGGATTTTCCACCAATATTCCTTTCATGTTTCAACATTTAATTAGTTCATAGACAAGGATCTTCACATACAAATGGATTACACAATTGCAATCCTTGCAAACAAACACGTACAACCGACCATTCATTTTCCCAAAATGGACATCTGGTGGGAATGTCGCATGTCGCTGCATCGCGCTCGAAAGATGGCCAATGGGGTCCATGCCTCCATTATGAAATAGTTATACGAACTACACCATTTTTATCATCATTGAAAATCATAAGGAATGAACTACACATTTTTCCAAAAATGGATACCTAGTGAAAAAGCTGCATTTCACTGTAACACGTGCGATCAAGAACTCATGGGGCCTGCACATCATCATTGGCTTAAAAAAAACAAAAGTGGTATTGAACAGTCCACCTAATATTCAGGGTCATAAAACATCTAATGGCATGTAAAAAAGAAAATTCCATTTAACGATAGTTCCGTTACCAGATCTGTAAATAATAATAATATTATTATTATTATTTAACTGAGGTGTTTTATGCATCCAAACAAGAAAACCTTGTCTTAAAAACCCTGAACCTGTCTAAAAATATCTTTCTTAATGAAAGGGATGTGTGGCAATATAAAACACATCAATCAGGTGCGCTTTTTAGAAGAAACGAGCATGCAATGGTTTTGCAGTCTAAATTAGGCAGGTCCAACCCAAGCTCATTAGACCCCTCCACTTGGGACAACCCACCACAGCAGACCTAGTCATGGGTCTGGCCCATTCTTCCATGGATCGGCCCATCTGAGTGGCATGTGGCCCTCCTTCTGACTCCAACCATCCAAGTGGCTGGTCCTCCACCTTGCTAGCACTAAAAGTATCCATCTGAGTGACTCAACTCCCTACGTCAATAAGAAACTCATGAACCATAATTAATTATCCTCCCCTGATCCCCCAATCTCAGTCATCCACCCGAGTACCTATGTTACCACCGTCCACCGACAACATGACACAAAAGAACTCCCCAACCTCCCTCGCACGCCATTCCACGCCCAGCCTCCCCGTTCCGGACTACTCCTCCCAACGCGTGGCTGCACTTTGCTCCACCTCTATCCATCCATGCCGCCCACTGCTCCCTTGTACAACCAACCTTAGATAGCTATCGTGTCACCACTGTGTTCCACCATAGGCCTCCACGTAATTAGCGCTCTAGTGGTCCCTTATATGGACCTCCATGCCTTCACCGAACAACAAAAAATTATTTAGAGGCCAATCTTATGATCCTCGGGCTGAGCTCTTCACTTCTCTAAGCCTTGCTTGATGATCTGTTGGATATTTTATGCTTTGAATAAAATTTATGATAAACCCCACGTAGAACGATGAGGAATGTGTATGAAACAAAAGGGTTTATAGCATGGATTGATGCTCATATTAGTGCATCCATAAAAGAAAGTTAATTCAATGATGAATTAAAACAAAAATGAATGGATTATCACATTAAAACTCCAATCCGAGGTAACCAAATGAATAATCCTACCTCAATCCATATGTTTATCACTACTGATGCGATCGCTATGCTTGCTCCTTGATTTTATGAGGTTTCGGTGAAGATTTCTCCTCGATGCGTTAAAGAATGGTTGAAGTGGAGAGAGAGAGAGAGGATTATAGAGAGGGATATGAATTAAGAGCTAACCCCAATCCAACACCTTAAATATCAATTAATAGGGATCCTGCTCAGAATGATATCCAAATCCACCACACCCTCTTATTTTATGTCATGCCTAGGAAAAACACCCCATTCCAAACTCAACGGCAGAATCTAATTTCCAAACCGAGACACTGTTTGAATGTTATTAGATTTTAATTTTGAGATAAACTAATTAATTTTACTGTTTTACAGTTTTTCCATTGGGGGACTTATCTCACAGAATTCCTGCGCCGAAAATGTTATACCCCAACTAGGGTAAATGTCGTGTTTAAGACTCAAATATGGCCTCAATTTTCTAATCTGAGCTACCTTTTAATAGATTACCAATTTCCAACATGTTCATACTACATAAACACTTAATATGTTTGTATAATTTATTCTAGGCACACTGCGCCTTGGAATTGCACGTTTTCTGAGTTACTAACTCTGGAAAAATATGTATAAATATTCCATAGTATTAGAAATCGAAAAGTAGGTATATACATCATTCCATCACATGATATTTTCATCCCCAAAAAGAAAAACTAGGGAAAACAACTCAGGGTACTGAGCCCACACCAGGATCTCCCACCCTAGGGAAACTATTATATGTTACTATGCTACCACAACACGAGAAAAAAATGGATAGTTTGTTCTCATTAGGTATTCTCTTGGTGATGATGTGCATTGGGACATGCACTGAGCTCCTCATATACGTCATGTTAGATACATAATGTGCTCACTCCAACTTTTGTGGTAGAGAAAGGTGGAAGGAAATACCACCATCACATTGCACGGTCTCGAAAATCTTGAAGAGACTCGGGATGCATTTTTTGCCTCCCTGACAGATCCTCTACATCCCACGTCATGACATAAAAAAACATTTTTACCTAAGAAAAAAGTCTATTGTTTCCCTCCTTCAGATTATTCATCCAGTAATACACCAAATAATATCTTGTCACATAAGTTTTCACATTCATTGTCTCAAAACTAAGACTCTATTACATTCTCAAAAAGAAAAACAGTCCTCTTCATCGGCCGAAGAAGAACTATACCCTCCTGCTCCACCAGGATGAGCTGTGAGAAAGATAAATGCTCTAAGACATCTGGCACATAGCAAGACTAGGACATCATTCTAAAGGAATCCACTACAACATTTTCCATTCCAGATTATAGACTATCTCTATGTCGTAGTCCTACAGGGAGTTTAACCAGTGTCTTCGCCACAGGTTCAGGTATTTCTGGGAGGAGACAGACATGGTTCATCAGTGTTCTGTGCAAGCCACAACGAACTCTCCCAAAATGTTTATTGTCCACATTATCTTGGAGAATAATACCTATTTCCACACAAAATAGTGAGTTTTTTATTTCTGTTTATTGGGTCTCCATCACCTCAACCTGTACTTGATAACTATAGTATCAAGACATGACATTGAGCACACAAGGTACCAAAAAACATGACATGTGGGTGAACTCATCCAAATGTAAGAATCTATACACATAAACCATGTTTCATACCCCATGTATCTTCACTGCCGATGGAAGGAGAGTAATCCCCAAACTAGATTCTCAACTATACACACTAGTGGATCCTCATGAAAAAAATGTCATGCGGAAGAAACTCCACTATCATAGCAGGACCTACTCTGCCACTCTATCAAACAACCTCACCCAGAATTCACATGTCAAAGAAAGTCATCCACATAACCTAGATATTATCATCTTCGGGAGGCAATGACAAGACCTTACTATATTGATCATGTCACAAAAATTCATCTCTGTGGGGGAAGGACCCCTCTTCCCCATGGATTCATAATTACATCAAAAAACACCGACACAAGGCTACACTGATTCCACATGTCACCCTAGTAAAACATAAATCATTGAGCTGGGAGAAACGTACTAAACACAGTTTCTAACAACTTATACTATAAAAAGTAGAAAGACATTGGGAGTACCTTATTTGTCTCATGGTATGTAGGATCGTAAAAATCCGATTTTTTGGCTATTTGTGGACCCAGATGCCAGCTTCCAGTGCCTCCCATGGGCCTTCGGGTGGTGGTGGAATGACCTTATAATTTTTCTCCCACCTCCAGCTTATCATTCTTTTATTCTAGCACCACGTCCTTGAGAACCACCTTGAACACGGTGTCCTATCTATCTTGGATGTGTATCTATGAACTGCCTCAGAAGCTCAACACTTCCTATCAAGAATTTGCATGCTATGTGACCTCACCCATCATAGGCATTGCACTTTACCTCCCTAGGCTATCTTAGTTCCCTATGTTTTCCCTTACCATTGTGTTTAGGACTAGTCAATGGGTGGATTCCTTTATCAAGTCCCTACGAACTGATGTCTTCTAGCTGCAATAGATGTCTCAGCACTGATGAGTCTACTCTTGAAAATATCAATTTCGCATCCCTCTGATAGAAATCTCTTTATCACCAGTTCTTGCTCAAACACCCTATAATAGGTGGGAAAGAACAAGGGTAATAGACTGGCATAAATCTCCCTATAGAGACCCTTATCAATCCTCCAGGATTAGAAGTTATGATCATGGACCACGCCTATAGATTACCATGTATAGTCTATAAACCTGGTCGCATAATCAGCGACCACCGTACACACTTGTTGAAACTTTAGAAACTCTTGAATTCCAATAGAGTTCAAGAAGGAGGGTATGTACTCCACATGAAACAAATGTTGAATGTCGTCCCATGAGAGTGCTGACTCATGGTTTATCTGAGTAACCAAGCTTCAACAATGCCCAAATGCTCAGTGAAAAATGTTGTCTTCCAAAGCCACCATCAGATATTTCGGTGTCTGTATAATACTGAATATGTAGACCACCAACTATAGCCAAACATCTACTACATGATGGGATGACCAACCAAAGAACCCCAATAGTCTCTATCGCTAGAATTCATGAAGTGTTCTAAGCCTACACGAGTCTTCATCATGCTCTAATGTGGATGTCTAGTGCTCCACAGGTGGGAGTGCCACTACATACCCACCTAGAGAAAGGGGCACACATGATGAGTCTTGATCTGAGGCCTTGTTGCTCAATGGGTTGTCTTCATGAACTAGAGCTAGTATCCTGGTTGGCTATCATCAGAGAGACATGATGAATGTTATCAAGGAGAACGACAATCAAATGATATATATATATATATATACATAAAAAACAATGGGGATACGACTCACGAAATATAGGAAATGACTCGATCCTATATAATGAATGTTCCATTGTTCCCTTCAACAGGTGTCTCAAGGTGTTGAGTCGACAAGTGGGTAATAAAGGTCCTGGTGAATGGATACGTCAGCTGCCCGTACCATCACTGGACTCCCTGGCCTGAGAGCCACTCTCAATACACTTTGACACTGTCTCCCTAAACACAACCAAGACCTTTTTAGTGAAATTTTTAAACAACTTCCCAAGGGTTGAACCAATAATGATACCAATTTTTCACAAACCGAACCACTTCGTGATCAAGCTGCAACTACCCCATGCCCACCTCCATAGGCCAGGGGCTATTGACTAGCGCTGAAGGTACAAAAATTAATGGGAGGATTTTTCCTAAGAACCTGTACACACACACGTAGCCAACTAAATGGAAACAACGTAGTGGGAAAATAAAAAAAGAACAAAACATCTATATATATTACAAAAACATGTCGTAGCCTCTAAAATAGTACAAGAACAAGAATGTAAAATAAAAGGTAAGGGGAAAAATACACAACCAACTAGAAAAGTGCCACAAGCCTACAATAGTTGGAAAATTAAAGTAGTTTGGAGATCCACGCTCCTGAATCCTATGTCATGACCACCCCATGTGGTCTATTAAGCATGTATCCTAAGCTCCTATGATGTCACAACCAACAAGTTTGTCCACTGTAAGGGAAAAACAAGTGCAGGAAAATCCAAAGAATGGGTGAGTATAAAAATACTTTGTAGAATTACCTAAAGGCTTAAGGGGGAGAAAGAGAAGTGCAGAAGAGGGGATTTGTAGATTGAACAAGGTAAAGAAAAGAAGTTTAGCTCAACCAAATAAAATTTGAAGTAATCTCATCTAAAAAAATGAGCTAAAACCGTTGAGAATGTGAAATTATCGTCAAGTCTTCACTGCCTATAGTAGGAGAGTATACTCATCCAATCCTGAGAATATAGTCCTAGAATGCACATGGTATACCCCACAAGTCTTTGGCTCTCCTAGAAGGAGAGTCTCTAAACCAAAGTAGTGGGAACTAGATATAGAATTTATATATGATCAGTCAAAGAAACCCAAACGAGAGAGTAAGGGGATATCTATATCAAAAGATCACCCCATTGAAATGAGTAGCCATTATTCTTATAAGTAACCACCATAGATGCCCAATTTCCCACATGTCTTCCCTAAACAAAAAGTCAATAGGACTCAATAATTTCACCTTTATAGTATCCACTTTGGGAAGGTCTGTGTTTCCAACACGGTTTTTGGTACTATCACAAGGTCATGTCATGGTTGGAAGACAACCAATATTCCATGAGAGTCAAAAGTACTGTCAAACAACATCTCATCACTATACCTCACAATCCAGAGATCTTGTCTCTAGGTTGAGGACACATCCCCTACCCAAGTGATGATTCCACTCTTTTGTCATTAAGGACCCATCCCCAACCCGGTTGGAGGGTTCAACTAAGAAAATTTTGAGGACCCATGCCCAACCCAACTAGAAGTTTCCACTATAGTGTCATCAAGGACCCATCCCTAGTATGGTTGGAGTGTTCCATTCTAGTCTCACTGATGATCCATCCCCAACTCAGTTGGAGTGTTCTATTCATAACTAACATCATGGAACATATCCCAGCCCCGCTGGAAGAATGACCAAAACTGCACTGGACATCCTTGTTGGATGGTACCTCTCAGAGAGAATCATGGAACTCTGGTCATCCCTGTAGGATTGTACCTCTTAAAAAAGCACTACTGCATTCATCGGGTGTTTCCCTAGATAGTTGTCACACCTGGAAGATCTCGCATCATAACTCATATTCCACTATGGTGGGAAACATCACATTCTATAGAGAAAACACACAGGATAGGCTACATGTATGCCAAAATCCAGGTCCAAAAGAAATATATGTGATAGATTGAAGATAATTATAGTTTTATAGGGCACGTGTGGGGACAACATGTCTTGTGGCCCTGCCTCGTCACCTGACCATGTACCTAACCATTCTCAGGTACTAAACGATGAAAATGTACCCCTGGGCAATCCAATTTACTCCCTCAGTACATGAAACACTTTCAAAAGGATAAAAATCACACAACGGTCATCATTGATCCAAAGGGGAAAAAGCATAACTATGCTGCCACACCTCCTAAAATAGGTCAAGAACATTTTTTCACATCTCATCATATAACTTCTCCACTCTCATAAGAGTAAAGGTTTACCCAAGCTATGGGTTATCCTCAAACATGTCAAAAGTATATTCCACTGATAATCCTTTCATGGTTTCACATTTCATGAGATAGAAAACAAGGTTTCACACATACAAATGTATCACACCATTTTGATCCTTGTGGGAAAACATTCTGGATCGACTAATCATTCACCCCAAATGGAAATCTGATGATAAAGTTGCATGTCTCTACATCATGCCAAAAATATTTCCCATGGGGAAAATGCCTCAATCCTAAAATAGTTATAAGAACCACTCCATTGCGATCCTCTATGAATAAAAAATGGAAAAGTATACTCAATTTTCCAAAATGAATACCTGGTGAAAAAACTACTTATAACTGCAACACGTGCGATCCAGCCCTCATGGGGCTCGCACCACAACATTGGTTGAAAAAACAAAAAGTGGTCTCAAAATTCCACTTAAACGCCAGGGTCAAAATGCCTCTGACTACCCATCAAACAAAAATTTCATTTAGAAGAAAGGTTCTATACATTATCTTCAAATAATAATAATTATATTATTATTATTTGAATTACTAATTTCGGGAACCCAAAAAACAAAACTGTGTCTCAAAATTCCCAAACTAGTCTAAAAAGATCTGTCTCAATGAGAGGGATGTGTGGTCATAGACGATTCATCATCCAGACACAATGTTTAAGAGTAACCATAAATTAATTAATTTTTTGTCCAAATTGGGTCGGTCCGGCCCCAAATGGCCAGACCCCTCTACCTAGGCCGGCCTCGGTCGGCCGGTCCAATCCAAAACACTACACCACATCCTAGTTGTGGTTTAAGCCCATTATTCCATGGCTCATCCCACCTACCAACACCAACCGGCTGAGTGTCCTGTCCTCCGCCTCAATGGATCCGGATGATGCCAGACGAGTGGCTCATCTCCCGATGTCAATAGACGACCCACAAACTGTGGGTATTTGTCGGACCCCGATCCCTCTGTCATGGTCATATGACCCAGTTCCTTAGTGGACCATCGTTCGCTAATGTCGTGGCCTTCCAGAACCCCCGAGCTACCCACGCATGCTGGCCAACTTACAGCCTCCCTGTTCTGGCTTGCTCCACCCAGCTGTGACTGTGCTCCATTTCCCTGCCAGTCATCCACTCCAACCACAAATCCCTTGCATCAGACACCTCAAACACCTATCATTCCGCCATTGTGTGTTACTTTCAACCTCCTTGCTGGTGGCGCTCTGGTGGTCCCTTCTATAAACCACCTTGACTTCACCGATCGCCCATAAAATATTCTGAGGGTAGTCCGACAATATTTATTTCATGATCTTCCCATCCTTAAGCCTCCCCTCATGATATATTGGATTATTGATTCATAAAATAAAATTGATAATGAACTCTATGAAGAATGATGAAGAAAATAAATGAAAAAAATGGTTTCCCGAATATATTTATGGGCACGTCAATGTGACCATCAATGATGAATAAAATTGGAAAAGGCTGAATTATCAAATTAAAACTCCAATCAGAGGTTAAAAAATGATTAATCATACCTTGATCCATCATTTTATCCCTAAAAATGCGATCATCATGCTCCTGCATTGATTTTTTGACGTTTCAGGAAGAGAGATCCTCGATACGATATAGAATGGTTGAAGAGGAGAGAGTGAGATGTGTTTCTAAAGAGTGAGAGAGAGAGGAATTAGGAGATAACCCCAATCTATCATCTTAAAACACTATTTATGGAAATGCTACTCATCATGGAATCTGAATCCACCATGCCATCTTATTTTATGACATGCCTATGAAAAAGATCCCATTCCAAACTCAACAGCAGCCTCAGATTTCAAATCTGAGCCTGCTTTCCAAAGTTGTTAGATTCATTATTAGAGATAAAATAATTGAGTTTAATTTTTTTATTTACTGTTTTCACATGCGTGAAATTTCTCATAGAAGTCCCGTGCAGACAAAAGTTATTCTCAACCTAGGGTAAACGTCACTTTCCGTACTCAACAGTGGCATTAGATTTATAATCCGATCTACCATTTAAGAGATATACCTTTTCTGATATGTACATATTACAAATGAAATTTGTAATTTTTATTATTTATTTTGTGTACACCGGGCCTCAAAATTGCACACCATCTCAGCGCCTAACTCTATAAATTAATGTAGAAATATTCTATAGTCATAAAAGGATAAAACTAGGTATCTACAATACATTAATTTCGTATAAAAATAATAGTTTTCTAATGTATCATTGTATTAGATACGTGGGAGGTTCTATGTAATGGTTGTTTTAATTATGAATATATCATGTTTTGATAGTAAAGGAATTATCTATTTATCATTCATTCATGTGTGTTGTGTATTCCATATTAAAAGTTTATTAGTAATGTCATAATAACCTTTTTATTTGAATTTTCCATTATTAAAGATCAACATGTTGTATTATGGATTGTGGTGATATGTTTGAAAAAACATGAGTATAATCTTGTATATGATACATATTGCAAACATAAGATAATAAGTGTATAAATATTACCTATAAATTATAGAGTATATCATATGGAATTTACTACAATTATTGATACATATGAATGTATGAAACATATGAGACTATGTTACCTTGAATTGACATGATGCTTTTTATATGAACCTTCAATCATTGATAACTATCTTATGCTTACCATGAGGTTGGGATAATATATAGTGGTATCGTATATTATTAATCTTGTTTTAGGTTGAGTTTAAAATGGATTTGATTTATCAATGCTTTTTACATGTATGAAATATGTGACTGATATTGAATTATAATATGTAAAATTATGGTCTTACTTATTTGATTGACATGTTATGTGGTAAAGTACATTAATTTGTGGCATGTGATGTATTCATTAAATTTGGTTTTCTTATTTCATAGTGTTCGGATCATACGATATGGATAATGTAATATTGATGTGTTTCATTTTTAGTGGTCACTAAATTTCATAGTAAAATGGATTATAAAATTATAAATAATATATATATATATATATGCATATATTATATTGGAAATGTCCATATATATAAATGAGTACGTTTTCAAGAGATCACACCGTAGACCCTTAAAGATCATGCATAAATGATTTTTTAATAGATGCTACTCAGTATATATAGTATGGTTTGGAGAATTCATAACAGTTTTCAACACTAAAAATGATTTCATGGTCACATAATTTGGTCCTATAATGAAGAATATTTCTATTGTAAAGTATTCATCATAATTTAGGTAGAGTTTTAATGAAAATCGTATCTAATAGAGTTGGAATGAATTTTAAAGAGTTATAAGGTCTTATATAATGTTTGGGATTATTTATTGTATGAGGGGAATTACTTGAACTATGTTCTAAACCATAAATACAATGCATTGTGAGAGTCATCTTGTCATGCTTTGTATCCTGAGAAAAAAAATCATAATGATAGACACCACACCATTTTTCATTGTTATTACATGTTTTCTAGAAATCATGATATTTTAATCCCTATAAAATAATTATCATTCTTATCATGTTACACACCATTAATGTTAAAATGAGTTCATTTATTACTTAAATAAATGAGGAAAAAATAATAAATGTTTTATACTTGAAAATAAAAAGGTTATCTGGGAGTTATAAACTCCCAAATTAAAGTCATTGAATTAAACTATATTATAAAAGGAAGTGTTAGTTGACACATTTATAATGTGGGACCATCACATATCAAGTCATTACTATCTATCTATATCTCATTTTATTATATTATTTTACCATTATGGATAATGTTTTAGAAAACCATTGAATGATAAGGGACACTACACGTGATTTCAATGGATTATATGAACCTTCAAATACAATTACATTTTTTTTGTTGTCTAGGGATACCCATAAAACACACTGATCATATGACAATGACGTTCTACATTACAATATAATCATTTTTTGTTTATTAATTTAATTTAATTTATTCCATTCATGGATGATCATGGTGTTCAGTTTCATTTTCATCCCATGAATTTCAATATATTTGATTCTTGTAAAATAATTCATAAATAATACATCAATTAAGTAATGGATATTCTAAAACTGATTTTTTAAAAAAAATTAATACTCTTTTGAAGTAGCATAAAGAAAATATAAAAATTCAAATGCGCATGGTTTTTAGTGAATATTTAGTAAGGATATTATCATTCATTTATGAAATGTTCATAAAAATCACAAAAAAAAATAAAACATTTTATGCGCCATAAATAACAAAATTTATCTCTTTTTAATAAAAATATCAATCCATATGTATAAAATTTCTGCTAAATAATTAAAACTGAATAATAGATCTCATTTTAACATAAACATGAAAGGAAATGGTCATATAAAAATTAACAATCACTAAGAATGAACCACATATCAATCTAATAATAAATTATATTTAAATGATTAAATGAAATTTATTTATAATTAAAAATATTTTAAAATATATTATAATAGTAAGAAACGATTTATGATCTTGTATTATCATGTTTTTTTAAAAATTTTGTCTTTAAATTTAAAATTTATATTTACATGCCATCGATAAATCTAATATATAATGAACATTGGAAGATCAATAGCATATTTATATAATTAAAATTATTTTTTAATAATTAAAATACAACAATTGAAAAAAAAATCAGGAAATTATTTTAATTTGTCTAAAAAAATGGACATCTTATAAGATTAATTGGTGATGTGTTTGAATAAGTTTAAAAATAATAATATAATATTTAATGTTCATTAAATCATTTTAAGTGTCTCTTTATAATATTATAACACTTTTAAATATGCATAAAACATTGATAAATAACTGAATAATAATTTATTTCATGATATTTATATATAAAAATTATTGGTAAATTAATAGTCTATAGGTATAATAAAAATGTTCATATGACATCACATGTACCAATATTAGTCAAAATATTATATATGGAGTAAAATTTAATATCTAATTATCAAACATTTTTTAAATATAAAAACTTGTTAAATAGTCTTGGTTTTTCATGAAATCATTTAACAATGATCAATAATTAATATTTAACCCTAGAAAAACAATGTATAACATTCTAATGTTGGAAATTCTTATAATAATTCATGGTAAAAAAATTAGAAGGAAAACTATATTAAAAAAGTTTTCAAACAATTTACAATAATAATATAATCTTAGATATTGATGAATATTTTTTAAATTAATTATCATATCACTTTTATCCTTTAGAAAAAATAATAATTAATATGATATCAAATATTTTCATCATGATTAAAAATATATTTTATAAAAAAATAATGATTAAAATTTTTATTTAATATTCAAAACAATGTAACTGATGTAAGTTTAACATAGAAATTTATAAAAATAAAAATGGATTATTATTTAACTATATAAATATATAACATGTTTATTATAATTTTTTGTCTTCTCTAAAACATTTATAGTGTCTATTTTTGGAATAAATATTCTTTTGATGGAGCAAAAAACATTCAATATGAACTATGTTAGCATAATGTTTAACAAAAATATTGGAAATTCATATTAATATCATTTCTAGTCTATATAAATAAATAATGCATCAATATAACAACATAATTTATTAAAATTTTCAAAATTAATGGTTTTTCATTGATAAAATTTGTTTCTAATTAAAAATCCTGAATTAAGGGATTAGAAGTAAATAATTCATCTATGTTTTTCATTAAAACATTGAAAATTGTCATTTATTTTTTTATAAACTATTGGAATGAATTTAACATCAATACAATGGATGATATGCATTAAATGATTAAAATCAAAATTTTCAGATTTTCATCACTTTAAAAGTAACATAAATCATTCATCGATAACTATACAAACTAAGATTGTCATGAATGTTTAGGAAAATTATTATCATGATATTTATGAATTATATGATCCAACCAGGCATAAATTAAAAATTTTATGTGCATTAAGGTACAAAATTTCTAATATTTTGGTGAAAATACATTTTTAACATTCAAACCTGTGCCAAATAATCTAAAATAAGAAAACCATATCATTTTCATGAATATTAAGGACAATGATCATTCACTAATATTTTAATTATATGAAAAAATTATACACTAACTTCATCAGATGTTTTTTAAAAATGATTCAAAGTAACATTCTGTATATTTTAAACTCTATTATAAGAGTTTAAAATATTAAAAAAATGTTATAAAAACAATGAGCACATACTTATTAATTATCAGATATTAATGTTACACATCTAATTCAAAATCATTCTGTGATATATTAGTATCATGAATAATCACATTATTGTGTGGTATTTTTCATTGTTCACATAACATTATTTCAGTATCATACACAAAAAAAGATATTTCTTTTATGATTCTTCTAAATTTCAAAAGTTATATCATACTTGAAATTTTTTAATTATTTTTGGTTATTTTTAATTTTATTTATTTTTTTTAATGATTTTTCAATTATATTTATGATTTAAATTATGTACATTTTGATACCTGTGTTGATTTATTCCCCTTCCCCCTCAAGCTTGTATGAAAAATTGGGTTAGTGAGAGGTAAAAAATTAAAAAATTCATAAACATATATATTTAAAATATTTTTATATTATAATGTTTTTATAGATTTGATTCTATAATAATTTCAGGGTTTGGCCTTTTATTTGTTAACATATTACATTAAAAAATAAACTATATATATGAGTTCATATATTTTTTTATTTGTATAATTTTATGTCTTTTTTTATAAAAAATAATATCCATATTGAAAAAATATCGATTTTTATGGTTCAGTTAATCAAGTTTATATAGAATCCATTACAAAGGTTAAATGTAGTTGTTTATGGGTACCATATTTTAATGCTTCACTAAATTGTTCATATATGTGTCTATGTACTTGTCATGTTTGAAATAAGGATACATTAATTGTTTTTTAATTATGGACCTAGTGATACCTTACATCCATAATTATTATCTGTTGTTGTTTGTTAGAATAATTCAACAGTTCTAAAAAAATCGTTGTATATAATATGTTATTATGTCATCTATATTAATATTCTGATAGGTCATTTCAAATAATGTTTAAAATATATAATTAAGAACTATATATATATATATAAATGAATTGACTAAATGTTCAGTAGTGATTTTTTAAAGAAATACCATGTACGTATTTCCAAACTATTTTTATGAAAAATATTTCAAACAATCATGAATTTTCCCATTTCTTAAGGATAATGTTTAAAATATTTATATTTACGGATTTTTAATTATAACCATAAAATATTATCGACTATGTTGTCTGAAATAATTTTATGATTTGATTTAATTTTGTTTATAATTATTTTATTTTTTGGAGTTAAAATCTACTCTTTTATATAGTTTTAGTTCATAGAAGGATTGTGAAATTTCGACTATCTAACCAATGAAATTAATTGGATTCCCTATGAAAGATAAATATATGGAATAATGATTCATGTGTGTCATGCAATAATAAAATGACTTATATAATAAACATTCCCATTATAGTTCACCTTTGTTACACCCCTAAATCATATGGGTTTTAATTTATCAAATCAATATTAATTATTACATACATAAACTAACCAATAAAAATTAAACATGTTTATTTAATAAATAATTGTTGTATCACTATAAAAATTCAAGTACGATATTTGGTCATCAATAAAATGAATGATTTTAATTATTAAAATTTATTATTTTAGATCATAATAAACTACTTATAAATTAATGAATTATAAAAAGGGAGATCTAAAAATAGGATTCTAATTTACAGTGACTGTAATAATATATTACAATAAGGATAATAAAAAATATTAAATAATTATTCAAAAATTAAACAATTAAATAATATTATTGGTACTAAAAATGTAATAATTTTTTTATATTTTAAAATCAATCCATATCATTGGTATGTTTTATATTTTATTAAAATATCATCTCTTGATAAATTTGAAATGAAACAACAATAAGATTTCATTATTTTTTAAGTATTCATGAATGGTTTACATATTTAATCTCTTTAATTGAATCATGAACAATTTAATGGTGTCAGATAAAATCATGAATATTCAATATGATAGTCACCATATACCACTACTTCCACTATAGATGATATTAATTCATTGTAGAGTAATTTTAAAGAGAAAAATGGATAAAAAAATTCCTCTAGACTAAATGTTTACACAATAATGATATAGAATAATTTCAGATGCCACTCCATAATAAAACCTAAAAAAAGTGTTAGAAGGTGAAATATGATCACTATATTCATGTTTGGTGTCATGGTAAGTGGATGAACCTAACATATACCAAATAAATAAGTGTAAATAATATTATTTTGGTTTTTATATTCCAGAATTCATTTTTCCCCATTTTGAGTATCTAATAACTTAACATATTGAAGCACATGAACATAAAAACATAGACACTATACCAGAAATATCATACAAAAAATCCAAAGTCATATTCCCAATCACCATGTGATATAAAAAGGTGATAGTATCACCATGATTAAATGAGAATGATTTAACACATTATTAAATAATTATGAATCAATAAATAAAAAAATGACCATATGGCTATGAAAATAAACAACCATGTTATATGGAATGAATTACAACTCTATATCTATGTTCCATGTGGTGAACCATTCATACCTCTAAGTCTATAACTTCGACATGAGACAAAGTCCACACATAGAAAATTATAGAATCAAACATAACATTAAAATGCCCATGGAAATATAATTTCATACATATACCATGTTTTGTGCATTTGTTCTAAGATAAATCCTTTTAGGATTAAATTAAATATTATATACATTCAATTTTATTAATGTTATAATGACCATGGATTTAAATAAATATCTATTAAATATTTTATATGAATATTAATAATATTAAATAAACAAATTACTGAGTATCATAATGGTTTAGTGCCTTTGGAAATGTGGAAAATAAAATTACTATCTCATAAATGATCTATATCATATCCACTAAGTTCATAACGACTTACAACTTTCTTATATAAATAATTTATTAAAAAATTATTCATAATCTGATGAATGGAAACAAATAATGGATGAGATTAGATTCTCTTTATGGTTAAATAAGTGAGATATCAATAATTATGTAAGCATAATATGAGAATAAGTGTGTGATAACATGAACATAACATTGGAAATATACAACCCGCATATAAAATGTTATAATCATGAGCCATGGTTTAATGTTCGTAAATTCAGAAACATGAATCATAAAAAAATAAAAGAACAAAATCTCTTTGAGAATAACATTAACATAAGACATGCAGTAATAGAATTCACATAAACATATTGTGAACTAATATAAAAAGAATATGGTTCACTCTATGTGTTATGTACATGAAATCATGCCCTTGTATAAACAAATGAACATAAAAAAATTCCACATATAATCTTATGGACATGAATTCTGGGTCCACACATAAAAATATGAACATGAAATCCATGTGCACATAGAATCGTATGGACATAAAATCATGTTACACACATAAAATGATAGACAGGAATACCAGGTCCATGCATAAAATTATGGAAAAGAAATATATGTCCATGTATAAAATTGTGAACATGATCTTAGGTTCACACATAACATATTTACCACATGAGTTATCTATCATTACCTTATGCATTGGATTGAGATATAGGTATCACCCATCATATATATAAAATCATACATATGTTTTCCTCGTGATCATCAATCATTCACTATCATATAACTCATTAATAGAAATAATTTTTTTCAATTTATAAACCATGAAAAAGGGAATGGGATTTATCAACAACTTATCAATATAATTATAAACAATTCCTAAAAATTATAATTATGGATTCTTTGGACCATATCCATAGTAAAACTATTATATCATTAAACATAGTCATTTAAGATGGGAAAATTGTTATTGAAATACCACTTTGAATAATTCTTGAGGTAAATAACATTTCCATTTTAAAATCACTTCACTATTTAAAAATATACGCACATAAAAATAAAATAATTTTCATGTAGAAAAAATTCAATATTGTGATAAAATATTCAAATAATTTTGGAGTCATTATTTTGGGAAAATATTCTCAGGTAAAATAAGTTAAAAATCATTTCTTCTATATTTGTTCTAAAACATCACAATGTTCCTTTTTTAGAAAATCATAACCAATATTCATTTCAAACAATTTAGTAAAAAATGAAACCTAGGTTAGATGTTGGAAAAAAAATTATGAGTAGAGATGAATCATTTTTCAAAACATTTTTATAAAACATGGGCATGTATGAGAAATATTATCTAATGGGTACTTAAAGATAAAAAATCCCAAATAATTATGAGATTTTGAAATAAGCACAAACATCAAGTGCGTCCTTCCTATTTCACGTTCATCCATACTATAAAATAATTATATATTTATTATAAATGTATTAAATGACTATATATCTTTCATACCATGTATTATTTTTTTATAACATATTATCACTCATTTATTAAAAATATGTTATTAAGGACACTATTCTGGGGGGTATCTAATTCATTTTCCCAACATGTTTTCATTGGGAATCCCTAGTGCATATACATTAATAATAATAAAAAAATTTAAAAATAATAATTGTATTAAACTAATATATAATAATTATATATATATTGATAACCATTCATACATATTTTAGATTCAAAAAGGAATTAACCATTCATGGAGAAGTTAGGTGGTACGTATGCAAGGAATCTATTTAAACTTTTTAATAAATAGAAAAAGTTAAATAATAATTAACATTTTAAAAATTTATAATATATCATTTATATCATAAATATTCATCAAATTAATTCTTATTAGCATCCATGTGAAATATAAATGAAAAAAATCACATTACATCATATAGATGGTAGTAAATACGTATGTTTGAAAGATGTTATCTTCTACCAAAAGAATGGATGATATTATGGTAGAAATGGTATTACAATTAAAGAAGAAGAAGAATATTTTAATTATAATATATAAATATTAAAACCATCATAATTTTTATCCATAAAATACGGTGATGAAAAATGAATTGTAATGCTACGGGGAGATATTAAGTTGTGTGTACGTACTAGCGATACTTTCACTTCTTAATTTATGTTGAAGATGGTGTATTATGTTTTTACATAAGAATAATAACATTTAATAACATTTAAGAAACTTTTGGTACTATTTTCAGATAAATATTTTATATTTATATGAGGTAAAGTGTAGTAGACAATAAAGTGATATTTCAGATCAATTACCTCTTATTTGACACGACTCCTTCAGATATCCTCTAATGGTTTCCATTATAGGTATTTTGGGAAGAAAAAAACCTCTATAATGTTACTACTAGAGTTTATAAGTAAAGTATCCATACAATGGTCAAATTATAATAATAAATGTGGTTTAAGGTTGTAAGGGAGGATGTGTCATTTTACAATTATAGTGAAGCCCACTTTTAGAATTTCTTAGAAAAAATAAAATATTAGGAGACTATTCTTGATCAAAATTCATAAGATGTTATATAAATATGTATGGGAATATATATTAGATCATAAAAAATCAAATTTTTCCTTAGTCACACATTAATTTTTTTGAACTATTTTAAAAATTATTATTTTCATAAAATATTGTTATTGCCAATTTTGACACTATTCATTATATTGAAATTAATAACATCAATAAAATAGATAAAATAAAATAAAATTACAATACCACATCTGAAAAAAATCATTCTCCACCATAAAATTTGTTTATAACCGTAATTATCTCAATGTAAAATACTTTTTAATTTTTAATATAATTCATTTTATTTTTACATTAATTGAACAATTACTACATCAGTGTTGTGTAAGTATTAAAGGTATTTCTTTAATCCATAAAAATAATAATGAAATTATTGTCATAAATATAATGTTATGAGGTATGAAATTAATATTATGAATCATGAATAAATATTTTTCCCTATGTGAACACTTAAATAATATTTAAAACTAAGAGACTGATATTTTACAATTTTCTTTCATTTAAATAATACTTCAGTCATTTTTTGTGAAATGTTCTCATTAAATAACCCAATTTGAGATTTCATCTATTATGTGTCAAATTAAATTAATCTAAAAGGAATCAGGATTAAAAATTTTAACATTACCACTTATTTTGAATCCATAATGGACAAATTTACCCTTTACCGAGGTGATTAATTTTGCATCAATTACTATTTATATTGGCTGAAATTAAAAGAATATTAATTAAAAAATTTAATCCTTCTGATTTTTAAAATTTAATTAATTTTATTTAATAAAATATCTATAAATTGATGAAATTAATTTTAATTTAAGTGAAAAATGTGACATAATAACTTTAAATAAAAAATACCATTTTAATAATAAAACTAGATTTATTCAAATCCACTACATATAAAAAATATTTCTTAAATGTATAAAAGACATTATCAAATTAATAATATATAAAATTTATAAAAATAAATCATCCATATGGAATTATTTATTATGTTTATATAAAATTAGTTTTATGCATAAAATAATTTTTTTCCATAAAAATGAAAATTTCATTTTATAATAATTTTATTTTAAATTCAAATAATCTTGTAAATAATGAATTTATATTATAATTTTATAGGCCATATATTTCCCCAAATTACGGTATTACTATTCATATCCACCAATATAATGGTTATGTGATAAAAACATATAATTCTATGATAATGTTAAACAGTTCAGTTAATATTTTTTTAGATCAATTCAATCTATTGAAGAATTAAAATATTTAAAGGAAAATATTTCAAAAAAATATTAGTGTGTTACAATATGACCCCCTTAAAATAAAATTCTCCTCTGAATTTCATCATAGGATAAAAACATATTATAATACCTATCCCTCACCACATCCTCACGTTCCCTCTTAGATACCTCAAATTAGTGGTTTGGCTGCAATACATTAACTAGGATAGTGGCCACATTTCATAGAACATTACCTCTACAATAAAAAACCTATATTGGGTTTTCATCATAAAAAATAAAATTCTCTAGCAATATGACCTCTATGTTTAGTATATGTAAAGTATCAGGAATATACTTCAATATGAGAGATACATAAACACAACCTGAACTTGGGGGAGGTTTAGTGGAAGATCCATTTTATAAGCTACACTCCTGATACGATAAAATGTTTTAAGAGGACCAATATACCTGGGTCTTATGTTTACTTTTTCTTGAAATAATAATTTCATCCTATGTAAATGCTTCAATCTATTTCTATGTAAAATCTTACTTCAATAAATAGATATTTTTTTATGACGAATCATAAAATATCCACAATTGAATGATAATTCATTCCTTATATGTCTAGTTTTAACAAAATGGTTATAACTTGTTATCCAATATGGTTCAATATTAATATGATTAATTAATATCGTAATCTCTAAAACATCATCCAATTTTATACACAAACCATTTCCAAAATGATTATCCATATGACCCTCCCATAATATGAAAACAAAAAAACATAAAATGAATGTAACAAAATTTTGAAAATTATCTTATCATTAATTCCCCTAACAACATTAAGTGGACCATAATTGTCAGATACAAAAAAATTGAATATCTTCATCGTGTATTCTATTGAAACATGATAAAAAATAGAATTCCAATATTACCTTATTTAACACAATAATACTTCCTCATTCCTTGAATAAAACTATATATTATTGAATATAGTCCTTAAATACATTATTCTTTTAATCATCATCAATGATAACTAAAAAAAACTCTTTATGAAAATCAATTATCAGTTTTGAGGTCATAAACACAATCACATTTACATTATCCATGTTAACCACCTATTTATCCAAACTAAACACCATTTCTTCATAATAAAGAACATATTAAGTGTTGTCATCTCTTAAAAAATAGTTCACATATCAATTAAGTAACTTTTCTGGGACATCTATACCAATTGACATATTATTTGAAATACTTAATGAAATAATTTACTGAACAATCCTTATATATATTTTAATTAATTAATTACAAGACATAAAAAGAGAACTCATTCTACAACATTATTGTATAATTTACTATGACCCATATTCTTATTCTTAAAAACTCATTACTTTAATAGGACATTTACTATCTATTCATTGTGAACTATAAAATCATCACTCATATATCCTTAATTATTATATTATGAAGAATTACCCTTAATACATCAATATTAATAATCCTAACAATTTACACATTTAAAACACACAATATTGGATGATTTCTTAGGGATACCAATATTATTATATGAACATTTCTTTATTTTTTTAAAATTACACAATTTATGTTATTCTTATACACCAATATAACATATTTTAATCCCCCTAAGACATTACCTTGAGTGACTCATCCCACATTCCTGACATATAAGGAACTGAATCTTCTTTCTTATATAATCTACACTACCGAAACACTCAGTTAACTACAACCATATCTTCATTGGTGAGTCCGAATATAGTTTAAGGTGATCATTGTTAACAATTTTCTATGATAACTAGTTAGGCATAATCATAATATACTTTACCTCATTAATCATTGTATTTGGATGATCATCAAAATATTTTCTATCACATACAATGTCAACCAAATTTCATATCGTTCTCAAAATTTACATAATCCAAAAAAATAGGTTGAATAAGAATAATCATAGTTGGGTACCACATAATCAATAAAAAAACTTACATGATATATAAATCATTAAACATAATTTTAATCTATGAATACATAGGTTTACCCCCTATATTTCATATAAATCATCTATTTAAATCCTTCATGATGGTTAGTAAAGAGTTTTTGAATTTATAAAATTATAACCCCTATGTTTTTAAAACCTAGTGTGAAAAAAGGACCATTTTTATGCACCGCGTGATGATCAAGACGAAGTCAATAAATCCATTTCAAAATTATTTCCCCAAGTTACCTCCAAATTAATTAAATATATACATGTAGTATCCATATATGCATGTAATTTCATGGAAACCATTTTCTCTATCAGTTAACAAAATTTCAAGAAATTTCCCAAACATTAAATTCTCCATAGATATATACTTAATTTAATCCTTTCATATATCCTTGTAAATATACGATAGTGATTTTACTAGTGATTTCACTTGTTATTTCATATCCTATTTTCTGAAGGGTAACTAAACATGTCCTCAGATACCAACTGTGGTGGTCCATTATTTTCATAAATAAATATTACATTGATTAGATGAATATTCATTACATCAAAAAAACACATGCCTAGGGATCACACTTTATTAGTACACTAGTAATCATTGACACACATGTAATTTGGAAATTAATGATCTATATCTTCCCACCCACTATATTCATCATAACTACTTCCCTTAGAAGACACATTTTTTCAAAAATCAATATTCCTAACATGGGGAAAGTAAAAATTACAATGGGTGACCTTTGATGCTCAATAAGGGTAATAAAGTGAGATTTAAATAATCAAATAAACAAAAAATTAACATAATGGTGTTAGAAAAAAACATAACATTTTAAATCTACACCCAAAATATCACAAATCATAATAAATAGTCATAGAATAAATATTGATAGATTATAATGTCACGATTCATCCCTCGAGGCCTCTGTTGTGACTACCCCAAGCCCACCTTCCATAGGCCAGGGCTAGTGACTAACACCAAAAAGGAATTTCTCTATAATGGTAAGGCATTACCATTAAACCTGTACAAACACACAATCAAAGAACACAAAATGAAGCAAACCCGATGTAAACTTATATAGTAAAAAGTGTACTAAAAGTTATGATGACGGAATACAAGCCCAACTAAAAAGTTAATGTACAACCAAAAAGATAAAACAGCTCCTCGATCGTCCACCGAGGATCCTACCGGAAGGGTCGGTACGACTCATGATCAAAAATCACTACAACATGTCATGTCAAATGGTCCACCTATGAGCACCGTCCATTCCGGGCTCACTCAGACTCCATAAACAATGTCTTTCTTCTGCCCAAGACACAGCAAGCTATGGGTGTAGCCCGTCCAGTGGTGAGTATTACAATACTCAGTAGGGACCCTGAGTCCTCCAAAGGTGTCCCAGAGTTCCACAAAAGATAAACCACAAAGAAAGACCACAAACACAAAGCATGAATCAATCATCAAATATACTTAGGTATATGGTCATACAAATACCTAGGTTATCAAGATATACTCGTGTCATACACGAGGAAATGTAAGGCTCCAAATTTTAAGCCTTTAGCACAACTGATCTGTGAGTAAAGAATGCCAAAAAGGTGACAGCATGAAGGTAACACCACGAAGGTAAAAGTAAGAAAAAGATAACACCTGAAAGGTAACACCACGAAGGTAAAAGTACCAAAAAGTTAAACACATATCCCACACAAGGTATATAACTCAAGTACAAAAGTACAGAAGATTAGTCGTAAATCTAGATCATTATATTCTGTCGAGAGGCTCTCCTGCTGACCCAAACAGGATTGAAAGATTCTAACCCACATAGGATTATTGGGTGCTGACCCACTGAGGATCGATAGATTCTGACCCACATAGGATCTCTAAGCACTGACCCACACGGGATCAATAGATGCTGATTCACATAGGATCGATGCTCTTTCTTCACATTATTGCCAGCCACTAGATTTCCGCACTAAGAAATCTTGATTCTAGGAGGATTTACTTCTCAAGAAATCTGTCATAACTCAAACAAAACTATGTTCCACTAATAATTATCCCAATGGACCTCCATTATTTAAGGGTTCCAATGTGATAGACATCGCATCAATCAGACATCCGGTCTGTGACCTATAAGCATTTGAGTACCAAGGGCCTGGTTGGATTTAGGTTTGATCAGACCCAAACATACTCCATATTTTTTCCAAAAAAACTCATGTGGAGTATACCAAAAGGACCATCTCTCTCTAAGGATCCCATATCCTCAGACAGTACAACAAATGGATGCCCGGTTCACAAGTTATGGATCATTTAGAGAAATAGGTCCTGGAAGGGTCCGATACCGGTCCGACCTGGCACGACCCGGTCTGGGCGGACCCGACCCAGTCCCTGTCTGAACCAGCTTGGCCTGAACCCTAGTTCTGGGGTCCATCCTGGCCCCCAGCTAGGCATGACTTGACCCAACCCAGAGGGGGCACGGCCCGCTGGGCTCGCATGGCCTGATTCATAGAGGGCGCCGACCGTTAGGCTCGCACAGCAGGCTGGGATCGCACAGACCTGTGCGCGGAGGGGCGCGACCCACTGGAGGCGCGACCCACTGTAGTGAGGCCCACCCGAGCTAGCATGGGGGAGAATTCCCTTGGTTTTCGGAAACAGACATAACCGTTCGGTTTTTGCAGCGGCGCCACATGGTACAACCTGGTTTCCCATGGGACCCGCAGGGAGCAGGTCCCGAATGTCGCGGTGTCGGAGCCACGGCCAGCATCTCCAAAAGCGCGCTATTGCATGCTGCTCCACTTCCTGTAGTCGGCCGGTGTTGTTCGCTCCATGCATCATCAGCCACTGAAGTGCCGCATCCACCTTCTCCAGCGGCGCACGTGTGTTGCCTCTTCCTCCACGGCCAGCCTGTGTTGGCTGCCGTCTCCACCTTCTGCGGGTGCCCGCCACCATCACCCATCGGCTCTTGTTGATGGTGATTCCCTGCCGGTTCTATGTCGGTGGTCTTCCACGGGTCATTGGGTGAGCTCCAGTGGCCCGTTTTTCCATCTGTATGTTCTAACAGACACCCCAGAACACCTTCTTCATCACTAAACCCACCGTTCCGGGTTTAGTCCAACCCGATTAAATCCCTTGTGAAGAGCACATCAATTTCAAAAAAACGTAGAGGGTCTGGACCTTGTTTCTTTGTCCCGCACCCTCAACGTTAGGTTGATAGAAAGATGGTAGTATACTGATTAAACAAATATTTAATTTAGACAACAAATATACCCTACCACGTGATCGTTGGAGAATGTTTTCATTTGAGGAAGATTTTGTGTTCATCGGTTCATGATTCGATGGTGCTTGTCACTGCTTGTTGGAATAGGTTCCATGCTCCAAGTGGTTGGCATCACGGTACATTATCAGAACTTCATCTCCTGGTGAAGTCATGCCAATACACTCCCCAAGCTCCATATAAATTGGATTGGAGGATGTGGTTAATGACGTTGGGAATTTATGAGTTACATTTATTTAACGATCCTCCCAATTTCCAACTGTGTTGTTACAAAGATTGAGGAGTCAAACCAATTAGTGGCTTGACATGACGTTGGTCCCGCCACCGCCGCTTGTCTGTTGGAGGAAAATAAGAAAATGATATAAAATAAAATAGTTATTTTATTATTATTTTAAATGTCAAAAATCTGAATTTCCCACCTAACCTACTACAGTCAATATGAAGCCTTCCTTAAAAAAATTTCAGTCCTTCAGATTCAATGGTGACCTCAAAATTTTAATTCGATAATTGGTTCAAATGTTAGAAAATGACACTCACGCGTTATTGAAAGTACCTTATAAAATGTTCAGAAATTCATTATGGGCACACCGGGCCTCAGAATAACATGCCTTTAATTTTCGCAGAGTCGTAATAATTCCATATAATTAAAAAATTGACATGTAAAATCCGGGTCTTTACAATCTCCCCACCTTACTGATTTTCATCCCCAAAAGCCACAACATAGACTAAAAAACAAATGGGGGTTCTAAGAATGAATATGAGGTTCTCGCTTCAATGTGATCTCCTAGAGGATCCCATGCCGCCAGCGAATGCGAACTAGAGGTATCATTAGTCCACAAAGGACCCACTCCTATCGATCCTCAATCTCCACTAGAACCTCCGTAATTGTCTCCCCATCATCAATGTCCATCTCTTCATGGTCGATGATGTGAGATGGTTCAAGCACGTATCTCCTCATTTAGGATTCATGGAAGACATCGTGCACCCTCTCCAACTTTGGTGAAAGTTCCAAGTGGTATGCCACCTTTTCAATTCTCCAAAGTATCAGAAATGGTCCGATAAACCTCGGTGAGAGTTTTCCGCCTCGACCAAATCTTTGTAGTCCCCATCGAGGAGAAACTAGAAAGAATACATGGTCCCACTCTTGGAACTCTAGATGTATCTATATCCTATCATCATAAGAATTTGGTCTTCTCTATGCAGTCTTCATCCACTCCTAGATGATCTGCACCTTCTCAGTGGTAGCTCATAGCAACTGTAGACCCATAAGTGCTGACTGCTCTGGGTCTGTCCATCAAAGAGGTGATCTTCAAGGTCAACCATACAAGGCCTCAAATGGTGCCATACCGATGCATGAGTGATAGTTGTTTCTGAATGAAAAATCCTCCATGGGCAAGTGATGCTCCCAACTAAGGCCAAAATCTAGGACAAAAGCATGAAGCATGTCCTCCAGTGTCTGAATGGTCCGCTTCGTTAAACCATCCATCTGTGGATGAAAGGTGGTGCTCAAATGTAGCTAAGTATAGAGTGCCTCAGGTAATCCCATCCACAACAAGGATGTAAAACGTGCATCAAGGTCAGAGAAAATCATTGATATCACCCCCATGAAGTCGTACAATTTCCTGTACGTACAGGTGTCCCAAGCCCTCAACTAATCCCTGCTCTCGGATGGGTAGGATGTGGGCTGATTTGGTGAGTTGGTCAACGATCACCCATATGGAATCGTAGCCCCTGGACATACATGGTAGTCCTGTCACAAAATCCATGGAAATTAAATCCCAATTCCACTCCGGCACCTATAGTGGATACGCAAAGACTTCTGGAACCTGATGCTCGGCCTTCACTTGCTGACAAGTGAGATATCAAGAAACAAACTCTGCCACTCCCTTCTTCATCCCTGGCCACCAGTACTGATGCAAGAGGTCCTGGTACATCCTCACTACACTATGTTGTACCTTCGAAGGGGATGTATGGAACTCCCTCAACACATCCTCCCGTAGCACCACTAGTACCACGGTGCGTCCACTGAAGAGGATGACGTGATCCCCACCTTCAGAAAATTTATCAGGTGCTTGTCTTGAGGATATCTGAGCATGTTGAGCCTCACCATCAATTTCCCCAAGATGTGCCTCACGAACTCGCTAAAGAAGTGGGCGAGTGACAGTCATATACTGGAGGTAAGCTGCTCCATCTCTATCCATAAAGGATATCTACAATGCAGATATATTCACATCGCCTCACTTAGCAACAGTATACCAGAACTCCTACTGAGTGCATCTACTACTACGTTCCCATTACCAGGAGTATAGATTTTCTCAAAATCATATTCCAATAGGAAATATATCTATCATTTCTGTCACAGGTCCAGGTCCTTCTGTGAGAAGATATACCTAGGAATATTTTGAACAGAGAAAACAGTAAACGGTTCACCCATCAAGTAGTGTCACCACATTTTCAAGGAGAAGACCACTGCTACTAACTCCAGTTCATGGGTAGCGTAGTTATTCTAATGTTGTCTTAGCTGTCGTGAAACATAAGTGATCACTGCTCACTCCAGCATCCGGACATATCCACGTCCGGTCTCTAATGCATCGCCGTATACTACATACCCAAATCCCTCTTCTAGTAGCCTTAATATAGGGGTACTCGTCAGTCTCTACCTCAACTCCTGAAAACTCTGTTGGGATCTCTCCATCCACATGAATGAATGTACATTTGTTTTCAATGATAACAAGGGTGATGCAACTCTGGAAATTTTGGGTATGAATCTTTGGTACTACCCAACCAATAATAGGAAACTCTGCACCTCGGTCATACTCCTGGGAGGCTCCCATGCAAGCACTTCCTCTATCTTTACTGGATCTACCACAACCTTGGCCTCCAAGATAACATGTCCCAGAAAGTGGACCTCTCGTATCCAGAACTGGAACATCAAGAGCAGACCATAAATTTGGTGCCCTTGAAGTGTATCCATAACGATCTGCAGATGATAGGCATGCTCCTCCTCTGACACCGAGTATATAAAGATGTCATCAATGTAGACCACCATGAAGCGATGAAGGTATGGCTAGAAGAGCATGTTAATGATTCCCATGAACACTATAGGTGAATTGGTCATGTCGAATGGAAAAACAAAGAACTCGTAGTGGTCATACCGACATCTGAAGGTTGTTTTCTGTACATCCTCATCTCGTACCCTGAGTTGATGGTATCCTAATCCGAGGTCTATCTTTGAAAACCAACGATATCCCTTCAGATGATCAAAAAGATCATCAATCCTCAGTAGTGGATTATTTTTCTTCATAGTTACATGGTTCATGTTCTGATAATCCACACAGAGCCTCAAACTTCCATCTTCCTTCTTGGCGAACAAAATCAGGGCTTCCCATGGAGAAACATTGGGCCTCATGAACCCCTTCCTCTAAAAGTGCTCCAATTGTACCTGTAACTCACAAAGCTCCACATGTGCCATCCAATATGATCGTGTAGATATTAGTGTCACCCTGAGGTAAAGGTCGATGTAAAATTATTCTTCTATGCATGGAGTTAGTCCTAGAACAAAATCAGGAAATACATTGGAATAATGGTCCACCACTACAAGATAACTCGGACTCTCAACATCAATTGCTCTTAGGATAAGGCCAGCCAACTGATATGTGATCGGCTACACCCTCCTCTGGGAAATTCAATCCTATTCTGAAAAGGATCTCTTCTCATCGTTGAAAGAAAACCCAGTCCCATCCTCACGGACACACCGCACGTTGTGCCTAATGCAGTCAATCTAAGCATGTAGTATAGATAACCAGTCTATACCCAAGATGACATAGTATGTCCTCGATGCTGGTTCTAGAAGCTCCCAGTCAAATCCCTCGCCTCCTAGAGTAAGGTCACACTGCCAAAACCAGTGTATAATTGTATAATCCCCTCTTGTAGGATTCTCTATCTGTAAAGATCGAGCCAACCGCTCCACCAGAATCACTGAGCTCTGAACGAGGGTCGTGGAAATATAATAGTGACTAGAATCGGTGCCTATAAGTACTACAACTAGGGTGTAGTCGACATAGATCATACCTATAATCATATCTAGAGCATCGTGGTCGTAGGCCTAATCTTCTTGGAGCTGAGCTCGTCCCTATCCTCCTGATCCCTGTGGTCGAGGTGGACCACCTGGAGGTGGTGGTGGTAGAATCTTGAATTGCCTCCCACCACCTGGTGCACACCCAAATCATCTTCCATGTCTTCATACTACCTGTGGACCTCCTCGATTGAATATATACCTCTACCTCAGTGGTCCCTCGACCATATACGGATCGTTATTAAGGTGTGTTGGACACTCACGAGCCATGTGACCCTACCCACCGCACGAGTAGAACTTCCTGCACCTCATATGTACTCCTATGACCCGCGATCCCTGCACCACCGAACCTGTATCCTGAGGTTGTCCACCAAATGGTCTGGCCTGCTTGGGCCCCTGCATCATTTATCTACTTCCTGCAATGGATGACCCTACTACCTGACGCCCGGTGGTGGATCTTGTTATCGGTGCCTACTCAGTTAGGAATCTCTCTACCAATAGTGCTCACTCTAGCACTCCAGCATGCATCTGAATGCTGAGTGATATTATCGATGCTCTGATATATAATCAAAGACCCTTCTCAAAGGAATGATCCATGAAGAAAGGGTCTTGTACCATGTCGGTGGCATGGCACGAGAGATCAGTGAACCACGCCCAGTACTGGGCAACGGTCATGAAACCCTACTGTAAGTGCAACAGCTCCGGTATAAACATTGAGCGTAAAGTCATTGGGATGAACTCTGCCCTCAAAAAGGCCCTCGAATTTGGCCCAGGTGTGGGTATCCACATCGTGTATCTGGATTTTCAGACTCCACCATATCATAGATGATTCCTAGAAGATACTAGTAGCCAGGATCACCATCAAATTAGTCTGTGTCCTAAATAAGTGAAAAAATCTGGCCACATCCTCTATCCAGTGCTTAGCCGCCTATGGATCTGTCTCTCCTCGGAACCTCGGAGGTTTCTGCCATTGAAACACATGCAAAGTGCTCAGTCGGCATGCACTATTTTCGGGTGGGGATGGTGGCAATGACTACACAACGGGTAGTGGTGATGCATGTACACCACCTAAAGGTGCTAACATAGTAAGAGGGCCCTACACTGCAGCCTCATCACTCGGTGGTCACTCATCATTTACTGTCTCAGGAATCCTGGCTGGATAATTTTGTTGAGGTTTCCAAAGAGGAAACAGGTGCTCCATGTTCAATATTTTATACCTGGCGAGCAGACTCAAATATATCATAATAAAAACATTTCAAAAGACATGCAATCAGTGTTTTCGTGAACAATGTCAAAAATTAGAATTCATGGTCCTAGAGTATGGATACTTAGGCCACCACACCAACACTGGATTCCCCAAAATAAAAACCACATTCATAATAGTTATCATTATTACCACATTGAAAAGTTCAGAGTCCTAGTTCTTTGGTAGAACTAACTCCTCTGATACAACTTTGTCATGACCTGTCCCCCGGGGCATGTTCCGTGACTACCCCAAGCCATCCTTCTATAGGATAAGGGCTGGGGAATAGCACCAAAAAGACGTATCCCTATAATGAGAAGGAATTTCCTTTAAACCAGTACAAATACAAAATCCATGAACACAACAAGAAGAAACCATGAAGTAAACTTATGTAGTAAAAAGTGTAATGAATGTTAAGATCCAGAATACAAGCCCTACTAAAATGTAAAATTACCACTAAAAAGAGAAAACAGCTCTAAGATCCTCCACTGAGGATCCTACCTGAAGGGTAGGTACAACTCACGCTCATTAGTCACTGCAACATGTCACGTCAAATGGTCCACCTCTGAGGACCATCCAATCCTGGATCCCTCATCCTCGATCAATACTGTCAATCATCTGCACAAGACACATCTAGGTGTGGGCCTAGCCTGTGCAGGGGTGAGAATAACAATACTCAGTAGGGACCCCGAGATCCCTGAAGGTCTCCCAGAGTTCCTCAATGGATTAACCACAAAGAAAGACCTCAAAAAAACACGAAGCAGTCATCAACTATATATAGGTATATCCCCATACATATACTAAAGTTATCATGATATACTCATCTCATACATGAGGAAACATAAGGCTCAAACTTTTAATCCTTTAGCACAACTAATCCCCGAGGGAAGAATTCCACAAATGTAACACCGCGAAGGTAACACCACAAAGGAAAAATTACCACAAAGTTATAACCCTAAAGGTAACACCACGAAGGTAAAAGTACCAAAAAGGTAAAGACTCATCTCAAACCAGGTATATAACTCAATTATAGAAGAGCAGATGATTTGTTCCAAATCTAGATCACTTTATTCTGTCGAGAGGCTCTGTTGCTGACCCACAAATGATCGATAGAGGATGACCCCCACAGGATTGCTAGGTTCTAACCCACACATGATCGATAGATACTGAGTCACACATGACCAATAGATGTATACCCACATATAATCGATGATATTTCATCATGTTACAGCCAACCACTAGATTCCCGCACTAAGTACCCTTGCTTATGGGAAGATACAATCCTCAAGACATCGGTCATACCTCAACTAGCACGAAGATCCATGAATAAGAATCCCAAAGGACTGACATGTCGTAAGGGTTCCAACATGACAAACGACGCATCAATCAGATGCATGGTCTGTGACTTATAAGCATTTCAGTATAGAGGGCCCGATTGGATTTGGGTTCAATCCAACCCGGTTTTACTCCAACATTCTCGAAAACTCAAGTGGAGTATACCAAAAGGACCGACTTTCCACCAAGGATCCCAACACCGCAGATAGTTCATCAAACAGATGCTCAGATCACATGTTCTGACTCTTTTAGCGAAATTGGGCCTGGAAGGGTCCCGGACCAGTCCGACCCGGACCGACCCTGTTCGGGTCAACATGAACCGGTCCAGGTATGACCTGGCTGTGCTCAGCCCACTAGGCCCCAGTCCGGCCCAACCCACATGGGGGCATGGACAGGCCCGCAGGGGGCGTGACCCGCTAGTCTCATGCACCCATGCCCATGGAGGGCATGGCCCGCTGGGTTCACGAGGCATAATGGAGGCACAACCCTCTGGAGTTGTGTGCACCCTAGAAAGCACGTGGGGAGCGGTCCCTAGGTTTTCCCAAATGGCCTTATCCATTCAGTTTTTTCCATGGCACCATGCAGCACTGCCTAGTTTCCAATGGGACCTGTAGAGAGCGGGTCCTTGATGTCATAACCAGCCTCTCCGGCAGTGTGCCATTGCACGTCTCCCTGAATCCTGCGTCCGGCTGGTGTCAGACACTCCCTGTATCTACTGCGGCTGAAGTGCCATGACAACCATCTCCGGCAGCACACGCATGCTGCCTCTTTCTTCACGGTCGGTCTGAGCCAGCCCTCGTCTCCACCAGAAGCAGCTTCGGCCATGGCCATCTCCACCGGTGGCGTGATTCAGCAGGCCACCATCTTCTCCACATCTGGCCATTGCTGGTCGTCGCCCTCACCAATCGGTGCCGGTCGCTGGTGCTACAGTGCCGGTGTCGCGCCAACAATCTTCCAAGGGTCACCGGGTGAGCTTTAGTGGCCCATTTTCCCATCTGATGGTGCCAACAGACTTCCTAAGATTCACTATTCATTGCTAAAACCACCTTTCAGGGTTTCGTCCTACCTGAATAAATTTCTCATGAATAACACGCCAATTTCAATAAAAGGCGAAGGGTCCGGGCCTTGTTTGGTTGGCCCGCACCCTCCGTGGTAGATCAATAACAAGAGGGTAGTATTTTGATGAAAAAACTCTTTAATTTACTCAAGAAATAAACCCTACTAATGATCGTTGTAGAACATCTGTGTTTGAGGAAAAGTCGGTGTTCGTCGATTCATGATTCTTTGGCGCTCGTCACTAGTCGCTGGAACCAGTTTCATCCTCCAAGTGGTTGGCGTTGCGGTACATTACCAGAACATCATCTCTTGGTGCATCTATTCCAATACCTCTCCCCAAGCCCCATATGAATAGAAGGGGGAAGAGGTGGGTAACAATGTTGGGAATTTATGAGGTTCATTTAATTAATGAATCTAAAAATTCCAATGGTGTTATTACAATGATTTATGAGTCAATCCGATTAATGGTTTGACATGTTGTTGGTCCTGCCACCGCCACTTGTCCATTGGAGAAAAGGGAAACAATAAATTTGTTATTTTATTATTCTTTTAAATGTCCAAAATCAAACTTTTTATCCCGACCTACTATGGTAAAAGTGAATCTTTCCATAAGAGAATCATGTTGCTGTGGATTCAATGGTTCCCTAAGAGTTTTAATCCGAGCATCACTTCCAATGTTAGCAAATGCAGCTCATGCGTTTATTGAACGTACCTTAAAAAGTGGTCATAAATTCATTTCAGGAACGCCGTATAAGGACCCGGCCTTAAAACATTACATAATCATGAATTAAATGGATAATTCACATTAAGTATCTTTTCTGGTTTAGTGTTTTAGAGAAATAGGACATAACTATTACATATCAAAAGATTAAAAAGTAGACACTTCTACTCAGTTTCCATTTTTTTATAAAATAAAAACTCTTAAAAAGAAACATTTCAAGTTCTAGGTTTTAGATACTATGTCTTTCCTTGATTACATCCTTGACCCTATTCATCTTTAAGTCATGTGGAAAACATTTCAAAAACTTGGGATGAGTGTAAAAATATCAGTAAGGGATATAGAAATATGGAAAGAAAGCATTAGTCCATGTATACTTAAGAATAAATGAAATCATACTTTACTCATAAAACATAAGAAGTTTAGAATACCTCATGAAACCATAATATTTATTAATAACTCATACAAATCATAAGAAATAAAGGTAACTTGAGGCATTCATAACATTCTTACGTAGGGAGCAACCCTCATGGTTACGTTTGGAATACCCATCACAGTATATTCCCTAAATCTCTTCGGAGAAACCATAGCGTTTAACTCCTTCACGTTACCCAATGAATTGGAGAGCTATCTCGGGCTCACCGGACCTTAGTTTATCATGGAACCACCCAATTTCATAAACATTTCCCAATAACCACAACATAATCATAACACAGAACTTAAGAAAAAAGGAAAGATAACATTCCCACATTGTATTAACAATATAACATTTTAAGATATTGAAATAATAAATCAATTCTAAAAACCATTTTCAATACCAAAATACATAAAAATAGTATATGGTATTTTTTTTATTTTGATAACATTACTTCTTGTTAAGGAAGCCAGAGATCAAATAACACTCGCGACAGCAGAAAAGGTCGTTGTCACCACTTATGTTAAAAAAGAAACATTCCTTTTTGTCGTTTAGTAAAATGATTTCATGATAAGAGATTTCCTTTGACTGAAATTAAAACTAAAAAGGGTTTTATACACCATATAAAATAAATTCGTGTAGAAATCAATAGATGCCTCAATGAAAGGAGATTGAGACGATGTCCCGTACAAAGACGATATCCTTAGATTAAGGATAAATCAATTACATAATTATGTGTGAAAATTATAAATACACCCAATATAACTAGATATTAAGTTTAAAATAATCATATGTCATACACACATATTCATAGCATGACATAATCTAAAAGCATAGGTTTAACCCAAATAATTGAAATTGTGTTTTGAAGTTCCCTTACAAAAATTCGACAGCCTAACGACGTCACATTAAAATTCAGAAAATGAGATGATGAGAGATAAAAAAAAGTATCTCGTCACTTGGACATAAAATTTACAACAATATGGATATATAAGAACATATCCCAACATAATAAGATGTAAATTAAAATACCTAACAAAAGAAGTCTTCTCAAAAGAGGTGGCTGAATGGTTCCCTTACCGATTTGGGTAACCTTCGAAACATACACCCCATGAAAGAAGGGTCATACAATGAAGATGTAAATACCCATAAATTAAAGTATATTACACAAATAATACAATAATGGGCAGTATATATAGGACACAAAAGTAAATAGTGGAAAATGTAGAATGAATCTCATGGGAATAAAAAGTGAGATTAAAACCACTTACCTCGTTGTGATCAATCGAGTAATATGACTAAAAGATAATAAACACCAAATGAATCACATAATACCATGAATATAAATAGAATGATGAAAATATATATGAAATGGTAGTACACAATACACCACATGCAATAAATAAGTGGCGAACAATGGAAATCTCACGGAATTAAAAGTGAGATAAGAAATCCCTTACAAAAATTCGGCAGCCTAACGTCGCCACATAAAACTTCCAAAAATGGATTTATGAGATAAAATTGGGTCTGTCATCATATGAGAATAAAAATTACAATAATATTAATAATAAATAATATCCCCCAACATAAGAAATAGGAGCTTAAAAGAAGTGACATAAAAGAGAGTACTTAAAAAGAAAGAGAGAGGTCAGATCCCTTACCTTATGTCTGACTTGTCTTGTTTGTTTCATTATATTTCTTAATAATAAACTTAGGTAAATTTATAATTTATTAAGGACATACTTTAAGTTTTATTATTCTATTCATATCACATGTTATCATGTTATAATAATTAGTTAATTATGTGAGTTCATATCATACGTTTGGTCGATGTTCAATACATGAGTCAAAAATGAACTTGTTGAAAAGAATTGTCCATGTAGTTATAAGTACATAATCTCAAGAATAGTATTAATGATTTAAATATCATATATATCCAGTATATATTTGTTTTATACTATTTGATAAGATTTGGAGATAAAAAATGAAATGCACCGTTCATGGAGACGGTAGGTTGTAGGTACGCATGAATGCTACTCTGATTTCTTTGTCATATTATTGGAATTAACAATAAATGAGAGATATATAAATTATAATTATATTATAATATATATGTTATATAGGTCACATAAGTTCATTAATTTAATTCTTTATACATTCCATGTTTTTCATGAACAAGTCACATCACTTGAGGGGGCGGTAGTCCACACTTCCTCAAATTAAATTATCGCATTTGCACACCATGAAAAGCATAAAGGTATGTTTTAAATATAAAATACAGAATCATAAAGAGGACATAAATATAATATATATCATATATTAATATATTTCCATCATAATGGCCACCATGAGAGGTGGTAGGACAATATTGAACAATCATCGTTTCGTGAGGCAGTAATTCACCATCCATAAAAACAATATGTTCTTTAACAATTAGAGGGAGGTGTGTGTAAGTTTAGCTAGAATACTTCTCATAACAACATCCTAGTATATCTAAGATACTGTTTTTGTTACAAAATAAATAAATAAAAATATTTTAGGGGGTTGGAGAAGTAAAATAAAACAATAGAACATAAAAGAAGACATTACCTTTAAATCGGGTAACTCTTTTTGATTTGAGCCAAAGGCTTCCCTGGAAAGAATTCTTCCCAATGTGAGTCTTATAGGAGTAATAGGGGTATGTGGAGAGATAATATGAGCAGAGGTTGGATGAGATAATGGCTTGGGAGGTGTGGTTAAGGTGGTTTAATAGAGGGCCTTTTATGAGAGGGAGGAGGGTCACTTTTGGAAGGTCTTGAAATGTTACTTTATTATAAAATAGATTTAGGATTTTAAAGGTCCCAGAATGATATATTTCGAGTAAAAGGTGCAAAGGGTTCGAAATCCACCCATCCAATAGGTTTTAGAGAAGTGTACATCTTAGAGTTTACATTATATTTGCATTTTATTAAAATCGTTCATTAATGAGGTAATCACTACATCATCACGGTGTCATAAATAATTTTATTTATATGATGTCTAAAAATTATAAAAAAACATACCATGATGTAGGAAATAATTTTATATTTCTAATGAATATTTATATTCAAAATGATAACTTGTATAACCCCATGTAAAAATTGTTTTATTAAAACAATATATGCTTGTGATATTTTTATTTTAACTTTAAATAAAAGGTATTAATATCATTATCTTACCCAAGCAGCTCCATCGGGTCCCAAAATTTGACACATGGATTTTATTGGTTGTCCATGAGTCATCCAAGAAGGTTAGGAAAAGTGTAAAGGTAATTTCATACTATTATAACATTATATTTATCTTAAATTACACTAATTACCTTTAATTGTGGTTAATAAAACTCAAAAGTTACTATTCAGCAAAATTATTTTCATCCCATTGAACCACATTTTACTTACTAATGACAACCATGTAAGTTTTATTTTTGAAATTCAATTCACATATGTGGTAAAATTCATTTAAATAAAAAATCTGTTTTTTTAACAACCACATAGTGGTTTCACAATTCATCAAAAATTGAAGTTTTTCAGAAAAATAACAAAAATTCACCCTAAGATATATTTGATATTCCGAATTAAAAATTGATGTCTGTTTTAAAAAATTAAGAACATATAATTTTCATTAATTAATTTTATAATTAATTCCCGTTGTCAAAAAATAGCATGTTTTTAAGAAACAATGTCTATCAAAAGTTTGACACTTGTTTATGTCCAATTTCAAAGTGAAATTACTTCCAATGACCCAAATTGGATTAAATGGTAAACATATATTTTAACTAAATCTTAATCTTAATTAAAAAGATAATCTAACCATATAAATAAATTAGATTAAAAGGAGGTTTTGAATTAAAATACAACATTTTCACTATTCATTAGAAAATGAACTTTATCGGAAAAATAACAAAAATTTACACAAAGTAAATTTTGATGTCTGGATTCTAAATAAGGATTTTATTTTGTCAAATATAAAATATTAAATTTTCAAAAAGTATATTTTAAAAGGGTTCACCAAAAAAGGCGGTTAATTGAGCTTTTAAAGAATATTTGATTATTTATGCTTAAAATTGAATTGATTCGCATTTTAAGCCTCTATCATTTATTGGGTAATTGTTTAAATATTTAACAAACATATATAATCATTTTTTAGTTAGTTATTGTAAAACCCTGATATTTTATGAGAAGTATATTTTTTTATGTAATATGTTATATGAAAAGGAATCTTCCACTACACACAACACTATCTTGGCTTGCGTTACAGGAAATCACGACCTTCCTCGATAGAGTGTGTAGTACACAATACCGAGTTTCACTAAACAACGATATATTATAATATTATAAACTAGCCGTTATGAAAAGTATGAAGTAAATCTTTAATTTTATAACATTTTAATTCATTTTATACATTTTCTAGAATGAGGTATGAAAACAAAATCAGTTTTTTGGATAAAAGATGTATTTCTCAAAAAATGCAGTTTTACCGCCTTTTGATGGTGAACCCACATTAAATCTAGTTTTTGAAAATTTTATATGTTCAATTTGACAAAATAAAATTCTTCTTTAGAATCAGGATATAAAAATTTACTTTGGATAAAATTTTCATATTATTTTGATAACTTTCATATTTTAATGAATAGTAAAAAACACGCTATATTTTAATTTAAAAAAACTTTTTTCATCGCAATACTTTATATGGTTAAATTATAATATTTAATTTTTTTAAATTATAAATAGAATATATTTTAACCATTTAATATAATTTATGTCATTATCATTAATTTTACATTGAATTCATAGGTAAAAACATTTCAATCTTTGGCAATGTTTTATCATTTATAACCCGTTTTCTTAAAAACGGGATTAATTTTAAATTAATTACTGAAACTTCTGTGTTTTGAATTTTGAAAAATGGATTCCATATTTGGAATCAGTGGGTTCAAATTATATTAATTGGTTACTTTTATTTTTTTGATATTATAAATAGTAACTACGGAAATATTTTATTTACTACGGTTAAAGGTAAATAGGGTAATTCAAGGATAAAAGAAAATTATAATAATTAAAAATTATATTGAAAATTGTCCTAACATTATTGGATGAGTAGTGTACGACCATGGGAATCCTTGGGTAATTTTTGGACCCCATTGTGCGACTTGGTAGTGACAATGACAATTTGGATTAATTAATTTAATGTAAAGACAAAATTGATATTAACAAAAATCTTTTAGTAATTAATTTTTTAAGGGGTTATATAAATTATATATTCGACTATAAATGTTCATTGGAAAGATAAAAATATTTCCTACATAATTATATATTTTTTATAATTTTGAGACACCAAATAACTTAAATTATTTATGACACAATAATGATGAAGTATTTACCACATTAATAAATGATTTACATAAATAAGATTATAATGATTAATATATTTTTCAAAACATGTCCAATTATGATTGGATGATTTTATTTCGACCATTATTCATCTTATCTTCAACTTTAATTATTTTTAGGCCTTTTGAAACCGAAGATAAGTTTATAATAAAATAATATTTCCACACTTTCCAAAGGTTCCCCTCTTCTCCCTTATAAAAGGGACCTCCTCCCTCTCTTCCTCACACCAATTTCAGCCTTAAATATCATCCAAACCCTGCCCATTTCACTTCCCCACTTCCTTAGAAACCTATTATAGGTACTGGTCTTCTCAGAAGACCAACTCTAGTGCCTTAAGAGAAAGTTTAAAGGAGGCACTTCGAGAAAGAGGTAATGCCTTCTACCATTTTCTTCAAGATCAATTCTTTTTCTACTCCCTCTTATTTGGTTGTTTCATTATGAGATAATAACATCAGTATCCCTCATAAACTGATATGTTATTATAAATATGAAACAACCCTATTTCACCTCTTATCCATCCTACAGAAACCAAAATCACCGCGCATGCGTACGTATGGAATACCGTCTCCACGCCGTGGTGTAATCTATTTTCCACCACCACCTTACTTGGATGGGTATAATGGTGCAAATTAATAACTATATATGATTATTTTAAAGTTTTATTGATTCTGAAATAGTATACATACACTACAATACAATTCCACGATCATGGGAATGATATCATCGCTCGTGCGTACGTATGGCCTACCGTCTCCATGATGTGATGCGACTCGTTCTATATGATCTTCATTAAATAATGATTATATAAATTAATTGAATGAATTAATATGATATATATTACACTAATACCATTATGTAAATGATGTATCTATATCCTATAAAGATGAATAACAATTTATTTGACAAAACACGCATAAGAACATAAAGCCATAAACACCCGAATAACAAGTAGCAATGAAATATTACTAATAAGAAGCTAAGAATATGACCATATATGATATCATAAAAATAAGTATGATTCTGGAATAATTCAATTACATTATTTAAATCATTATACAAGAGGTTCAGATACTTATGAAGCAAATCAGACCTAAGGTAAGGGAAAATCTCACAATCTCATTTTTATCCGAGATTGTTTATACTTCAGAATTTACTGAGGAATATTTATCATCCACATCCATGTTTACACAATATGTAATATTATTTTCATCCACCTAAAATTTTTTTAAATCCAATTTTACCCTTAAGTGAGTTTTTAGTAAAATATATGAAAAGAATCTTTTGTCGTTTTTCGTATGAGGTGTTTTTGACTTTTTCGGCCAAAGTATGGGAAGAATGTTTTTCTTAACTTATACGGCATAAATTTATTTTTACAACATTATTTCCATGAAGATTCCTTTACAAGTTTTCAAGTTTATTTTTAATCAAATTCATTTATTTTAAAATTATATGACATGTTAAGAAAGGAAAATGTTTTTCAAGTAGAAAGGATATTTTCCTCAAGAATGGAGTTCAAGTGTTTTATCAAAATTATTTTCCATCTAAGATAATATAGGTTTCTGTTTATATCCCTACTTTTTACATTGATTTGAATATGTTATGATTGAATTATTTTTACGATATCCTTTTATGGATTATGTTATGATGACATGATGTTTAAGAATCCCATTTTTATTAGATGGGTTATGCTCTGATGTATGGTTTTTGATTTTTTGGCACACATAAGAATGGTATCATTATGAGATGGGTGGGACATATATCTCCCTCTAATGCATTGGGTAAATATTTATATCTCATGAGATAGACATGGCCGGAACGGCAGGTTAAACCGGTTCAGTGAAACATGACTGAAACGAGGAGTGAACTCGGTTCAAAAATGGACTTTGTCCGTTAAGATAGTATTGGCTATGAGTCTTGAATTCTATGAAATGATTCACTATGATTATGTGTGTATGATACACCATTTCATGTTTTAAGTTATTATTATTGGATTACATTTCACATCTATGATTTATCGCATGTTATGATCTCTTTTGCAGGATAAGATTTTCAAAATGTTATGTTCTTATGAATATGATATGTTTGATATTTCTTTTGTTTACCCTTACTGAGCATTTGAGCTCACCCTTTTGTATGTTTTCTTTTCCTCAGGTCAGGAAGAAGGATATTAAGTACGAAATGCCAAAAAGAAAATCTAGATATGATGAAATTATTGGGAGACAACGTAGATGATTTATGAACCAGTTGTTCATGTTTCCTAGTTTCTAAAGACACTATACCCATACAGTCCTTTCATGGTTTTGTTATATGTTGTAATAACTATGCTTCAATTTTGAAGTAATAACCATGTATGTAAATTATGGGTTGCTATAGTTCTATTCATTATCTCAATTACAATATCTGGGCCTTAAATACCATTTAAAATACTATTATTTTATTATTAGTGTGCAACGTAAGATTTCAAAGAAACTCGTTGTTGCATATTGGGTACGCCATCGAACATAGCATTCCTTTTAAAGTAATATTAAAATTTTATTCAAAAATCTTTATAAATATGAAAATTTCATATTCTTTATTTACCTGGGATGTTACATCCTTCCCCCCTTTTGGGAATTTCATCCGAGAAATTTTAAAATTGGGCTCGAAAACTTCATTGAAAGCCCTACATCAGAAAAGGAGTCAATCAAACTGTCAATTTAAAATAAAGATAGAGAAGTAAAAAGGTCACCTATGTTAACCCATACTAGGATTCCATGTAGGAAAACATGGATATGGAAGAGAAAACAAAGGGCCGTGTTCTGGTGGAGAGTGATAGAAAACATGTTTAGGAGAATGTTAACCACCAGAAAATCACAAACTTGTGATGGGTTAAACAGTATTTGATTCCCCTATATGAAACATTAACCGACAAAATTTTTGTTTTATGTTACTTGTCATTGAGGAATTCATTTATGAGTTTAACTAAATCATAAGGAAACATACTTACTTGTCGTGTAGACTTTCATGTCTTACTAGATTTCATATACAAACTCATATTTTCTCCAAAAGGTGAGTATTTAGGATGACTAGTTCACATTAAGAGCACTATCATAAACTTCTACAGAATCACCTAATCCACAAAAGAGAACTATATATTTCCCATGTCTTTACAAAAAACCAAAATTATTAGTACATGATCAGATAATCTCCAAAAGGACAATCTTTTACAAAAAGAAAAACTACTCTTAATCTCCAAAATTTTTCCAACAAAACCCAAAGTTCATCAAAGACCATTCAATAAATATCTATCCATAAAATTATTCAAATTACTCTAAACTATGATTGATAGACAAAGCTCTAAAGTATTTAATAACATAGTACTCCAAGGTAAATCATAACATTTATCTCCAAATAACATCAGTTACTCTTAAAGTCTCATAATGAAAAGTAATTAACCTAATCACATATCCTCTATGATAGGTTAATCATTTCCATAGATAACCCAAAATCAACTTATTCCTGATTCATATGATCATCTAACTAAAATAATTAGTCACACTAACCAGTGACTTCACGTTGTCCAGTGGTAGGTGATAAATCCCATTTGCACTTTGGTTGTGGGTTCAATTCCTGCAGCTTTGTCCGGTGTGATGGGTTGTCACACGGTCTGCATGTTGTTTTTTTTCAAAACTATATAATTCTTAAAACATTACCCAAAAAGAGATAAAATATTCAAAAATAACCATAACATAATTTAACCTCATGTTTACCTCATGCCTTTCATTTTCCATCATAACATATAGTAATCCATAATTACCTCAAAAGTAAGGATCATATAAATCCTAATGGTTACCTTAAAAATTATTACCTAAAATTCAACATCGAGTTGGTTATCTTGTACATGATGTATAAGAGAACTCACCAAGGTTCAAGTGGTTAATCATGACTCCTGATAGTTGGTTGAGAATAACCACAAGTTTTCTCATTGTAGCTCCCATATCATTCAGTTGTTATTTTAGAAAATTGTCACAGGTTTCTTCACACACACTGTTACTTTAGTGCCTTCTAGATCCATCCATTTACTAAAACCAAAATGGTCAGTGTGAGTAGGTCATTAGAATAATCATATAATATATTATGAGGAGGGTAAATTGTAACACCCTGAGATTTTATGAGAAATATTTTTTTATGTATTATGTTATACGCAAAAGTAAAGGAATCTTTCATAGCACCCAATACGGACCTGGCTTGCATTACCCGCAATCACGACCTTCCTCGATAGCGTGTGCAGTATGCAATACCGGGTTTCACAAAACAACGATATATTATTATGGAATAGACGTTATGAATAGTATTAACTAAATTTTGAATTTTATAACATTATTATTCATCTTACACATTTTTTAGAAAATAGTAAGAGAACAAAATAAAATTTTCAAGTAAAATAAGTATTTTTCAAAAAAATGTAGTTTTTCCACCTTTTGATGGAACACAAACATTAAATCTAGTTTTTGACACGTTTTTAAGTTCAATTTTACAAAATAAAATTCTTATTTTGAATCAGGATATAAAAATTTACTTTGGATAAATTTTTGATATTTTTCTGATAACTTTCATATTTTAATGAATAGTAAAAATACCCTAATTTTTAATTAAAAACAACTTTTTTCATTGAGATAATTTATATGGTTGAATTATAATATTCAATGGTTTTAAAGTATAAATAGAATATATTTTTACCATTTAATATAATGTATGTCATTAGCATTAATTTCACATTGAATTCATAGGTAAAAACATTTCAATCTTTGGCAATGTTTTAACTTCTAAAACATGTTTTCTTAACAACGAGATTTATTTTAAATTAATTACTAAAACTTATGTGTTTTGAATTTTGAAAAATGGATTCCATATTTGGAATCAGTGGGTCCAAATTATGTTAATAGGCTACTTTTTATTTTTTGGGCATTATGAATAGTAACTACATTAAATTTTATTTACCATAGTTAAAGGTAAATCAGGTAATTAAGGATAAATATAAGATTATAAAGTTACCCTAACACCTGACAAAATACTATTTGAGGACTAAAAGACGACCCATATCACCTAAGGGTCAGATTAGATTTATTTAATGGACTTTTCTCCATGAAAATAATTCAATTATTATTAAAACCAAAGAATGTGACAACATGTCACTTTCTTAAATGTTATAAGTATAATAATTTTAATTTAGTGATAAACTTAATGAAACTTCGAACATAAATAGTCTCCAGAAATCTAATACAATTATCTACATCATAGGAATTTATTTAGAATTTTTAGGGATTAAATAATTTTCATTAATTATGACACAATAGTGATGTTGAAATTATTTTATAAATTAAAATATCAAATAAATGGTTTTAAAAATATTAAAATAAATATTATATGAACTATTTTCTAACACCCCAAGCTTCCACGGTACACTTCTCTTTGAATAATACATTAGCTTGTGTTGTACGCAACCTCGAGTTCTAACACACACACCACAACCAATCAAAGTAGCCGTTATGAATAATAATACCTACTTTTTGAAATTTTATAAATTTTATCTTTCCAAATGGACTTTGTTTTTGTATTCGGAATATCAAAATTATCCTAAGTTGAATTTTTGTAATTTTCTGAGAATTTCCAATTTTTTTATGAATAGTAAAAATACTTAAAAACAAATTTTTAAATCAAAATAATTTGAAGTGATAAATTATACTATTGAGTGGTTTTAAAGTATAATTAGAATATATATTTACCATTTTATCCAATGGTGTTCATTAGAATTAATTTCACTTTGAAATTGGACATAAACAATCGTCAATCATTTGATATATATTGTTTCTTAAAAACACGCTATTTGTTGTGACAGTGGGAATTAATTATAAAATTAATTAATGCAACTTATATGTTTGGAATTTTGTAAAATAGACATCATTTATGAATTTATCTAGTGTATCCAAGGCTACTAAACTAATCTGTCTTTCGAGACTTGATCTTTTGTGATCATGCCAATGTTACGAAGTAATGCACTGACTCTGGGTAGATGGGGTTGGGGCGTTATAAATGGTATCAGAGGCAATTTAGTACTAACCTTGGAAGCTAGATTTAGATAAACTCTGAATAGAGCACATAACCCGAAGATAGACTTTGAATATTAGTATAGACGAACTTCCTAGAATTTTGGTATTATAGAGATTTTGTGATTTTTCCGAGCAATACATCCCTGTCTGGATATGAGCAGGTAGAGGTGGATATCCCACAGATGTACCTAGGGGTGAAACCCAAAAACACCGCTTTGAGCTAGACTCGAATGGAAACTGGTACACGACAACAGGCCTTGCTGCACTCTTGGTTACGACACTCCCGGGGGATATGCTTAAGATAATTCTCATTTTCTTTACAAACCATTATGAAGGGTTTATGAGTATATACTTCCTCAAAGAAAACATTTCTTTTTAGGATTATGGATTATATCCATAAATAGTTCAATTTATGTTAGGTGTTTTACAAGTATGAAATTATGTATTTCGATTCATAAAATAATCTATTTTATGACATTTTTTAGAAATGGCGCCTAGTGGAAGGTATGGAAACCATATCAATGCACGCACTCCATGTAGGGATTTCCCTCCTTCTCAAAATAATTATATTGGAGCTGGTAATACAACTGGTGCTGATCATCTTATCACCATACTGGGAAAACTCACTCAGGTTGTGAATAATAACCTTACTCGTATGGAGCACCCTAATCCACAATGTGGAGGATCAATGTTAGACTGCTTCATGAGTCAACAACCACCAAAATTTAATGGGGGTACAAATCCAATAGTATCTGAGAAATGGATAAACTCCATAGAGAAAATATTCCACGCCTTGGAGAGTAGCTAAAGGGAGAAGGTCATCATGGCAGTTTACTGCCTTAATGGAGATGCCGATCAATGGTGGTCGCTAATTCAAAACACAAAGGAAGATGATGATGTATCAAATAAGTAATGGAGGGAGTCCAAAGAGCTTTTCGTAGAAAAATACTTCCCTCGTGACCATCGAGCAGATATGGAATGGCAATTTCTGAGTCTGAGACAAAAGGAGGATGAGAATGTCGCAAAGTATGAGGCTAACTTTACATGGTTATTAAGGCATGCAGCATATTATATACGTAAGCCAAGAAGTAAGATTGATCATTTCTTTGATGGGTTAAAACCATTTCTTTGTCGATCATTATTCTCACGAACCTTCTTATCGTACGAATATATTGTCTAATGTGCTATCAAGACAGAAAAGGAATTCTCTAAATCTTATGACAATAAAGTAAAGAAAGATAAGAAGAGAATGGTGGAACAAGAGACAGATAAAGGGAAAAAAGGAAAGAAGGATTTTTTATAATGTGATAATTGTGGGATGAATCACCCTAGTACTTGCCTAAAAGGAATGGTAGTTTAATATAAATGTGGAGAAAAAGGTCACCAGGTTCGTGATTTCAAGGGAAAGAAAGAGGCTATCAATGTTGAAGGCTACAATTGTAGGGAAATGGGGAATTATGAAAATAAATTTCCTAAGCGTCAGGGAACCTTACCTCATAAAAGGGAAAGGGATCAAGGACAATCTTATGCTGTTACTATAGTTTAAGTGGAATAATTAATGTATTGGTGCTTTTGGAAACAAGGATTATATTCTGGTTATGAGAATAATGTGATATATATAAGGATTGTACTAGATTAATTGTTGTTTTCATTAATGTTTTAATATGATGAATGTAATCATATTTCTAGTATGTGACAATAATAGAAACTTTACCTTGTTTGGGGAATCTAATGTTACAATTGATTTTGGAATTTAAGGACCTTTTAGAGAAAGTCTGGACGGAGGTATTTTGGATAACTATAAAGGTTGGAATGGATTAAGTTGAACTTTAGATAGTATTGTTTAAGGTTAAAACATTTATGAAGATCATTTTTGGAATATTATAATACTATATTATAGTAAAAGGATAACCTGCAGGTTGGGGGATAACCCGTCGCGTCAGACAAAGCTGTAGGAATTGAACCCACAACCATAGTGCAACATGACTTTATTACCTACCACTAGCCTACAAGAGGTCCCTGGTTATTACAAAAAAGTTTTCCTAATCTAAATGGTATGTGTTAATATTTGGAATCTTATACAATTGGGATAAATTGAATATTTTTGAGTTCTATTACCTTTTGAAGTGAATGATGGGTTTGTGGTAAACATTTATTAAATAATGAAAGTCAACATGACAAGTAAGTATATTTCTTTACATTCTTAGTAAATCTCCTAAATAAATTCCTCAACTTTATAAAAGGTAACTTAAAACAAAAACTTTGCTGGGTAACTTTTCCAACTGGGGATTCAATGAGCGTTTAACCAATCACAAGTTTGTGATTTTCTTATGGTTAACTTTCCCCTAATACTGTTTTCTATAACTCTCCATCAGACCTTGATGGTTTGTTTTTCCTCCATATCCATATTTTCATAGAATCCTAGTATGGGCTATATCGGGTGACCTTTGTACTTCTCTTTCTTTATTTTAATGCTATATTTTTATTAACCCTATTTTTGATGTGGGTTTTCCAAAAAGGTATTTTCTATTTTCAACATTTTATTTTCAAAGAAAAATTTTAAATTGCGAGGATTCAATTTATTTAAGGATGAAAGAATGTAACACCCCAAGCTTCCACGGTACACTTCTCTTTGAATAATACCGTAGCGTGTGTTGTACGCAACATTGAGTTATAATACACACACCACAACCAATTAAAGTAGCCATTATGAATAGTAATAGCTAATTTTTGAAATTTTATAAATTTTATCTTTCCAAATTGACACTGTTTTTGTATTTGGAATATAGAAATTATCCTAAGTTGATTTTTTGTAATTTTATGAGAATTTCCAATTTTTTTTATGAATACTGAAAAATACATAAAAAAACTTTTTAATCAAAATAATTTATAGTGATAAAATATACTATTGAGTGGTTTTAAATTATAATTAGAATATATTATTACCATTTTATCCAATGGTTTTCATTAGAATTAATTTCACTTTGAAATTGGATATAAACAATTGTCAATCTTTTGATATATATTGTTTCTTAAAAACATCCAATTTGTTGTGACAATGGGAATTAATTATAAAATTAATTAATGAAAATTATATGTTTGGAATTTTGTAAAATAGACATCATTTATGAATGTATCTAGTGTTTCCAAGGCTACTAAACTAATCGGTCTTTCGAGACATGATCTTTTGTGATCATGCCAATGTTAGGAAGTAATGCACCGACTCTGGGTAGTTGTGGTCCGGGCGTTACATATTTAATGTGCTCCACTAATTTTATAGATACATATGACATTTTATGAATCTATTAAAGCTTTTAGTTTGAACATATATTTTGTATATATTTTATTTAAATTCAAATAAATGAATAGTGTCAAAATTGAAACTATTGTTATTTTATAAAAATAACATATTATAAAATTGTTTAAAAATCCGAAAAATATTTAAAAATTACGAATTAAAATTTATATAGTCGAAAATGTCATAAATTGTCAAATTATAGGAAATTCAGAACACATATGTAATTATTTAGAATAGTTTAAAATTTAGAATATTATTACCATAAATAAAAGTAAATTGATAAATAAGGATAAATCAAGTTGATAATTTTTAAAATAAATTCCTAACATGTCTAAATTTTATTGGTTGATTATATCACAACCATATCTCATCTAATCTTCATATATGAGTCATTTTGGAAGTTTTTAGGTGGGGTTGGGATTTAATATAAGCTAATATTTCTTATATTTTCAAAGGTACCCCTCTCCTCCCTTATAAAAGGGCACCTCCTCCCTCTCCTCCTCAAACCAATTTGAGTCTTCAAGATCGGCTAATACCTACCCATTTCACTACCCCACTTCCCTAGAAACATCCTAGAGGTCTTGGTCTTCTTAAATGACAAATTTTAGTGCCCTAAGAGGAGGTCTCAAAGAGGCGCTTCAAAGAAGAGGTAATGTCCGTTATCGATTCTTTTAACTTTATTTATTCTTCCACTTCTTCTTCTTTAGTTGTTTCGTTATGAATTAATAACATCAGTATCACTCATATACTGATATATTCTTATAAGTATGAAACAACCCTATTTCACCATCTATCCATCCTACGGAAAACGAAATCACCGCGTATGCGTACGTACGGAATACCATCTCCACGCCATGGTGTAATCTATTTTCCATCACCACCTTACTTGGATGGGTATAATGGTGAAAATAAATAACTATATATGATTATTTTAAAGTTTCATTGATTATTAAATATTATACATACACTCCAATACAATTCCACAATCATGGGAACGATATCATCGCTCCTGCGCACGTACGGAATACCGTCTCCACGATGTGATGTGATTCGTTCTACCTGATCTTAATTGCATAATGATTATATAAATGAATTGAATGAATAAATAGGATATATAGTACACTAAAACCATTCTGGAAATTAGGTATCTATAATCTAAAGAGAATAATAAGAATTTATTCGACAAAACACGCATAAGAACAAAAAGTAATAAACACCCGAATAACAAGTAGTAATGAAATATTACTAATAAGAAGCTATGAATATGACCATATATGATATCATAACAATAATTATGATTCTAGAATAAGTCAATAACATTATTTAAATCATTATACAGGAGGTTTGGACACTTACGAAGCAAATCGGACCTAAGGTAAGGGACAATCTTGCAATCTCAATTTTTATCCGAGATTGTTTATACTTCAGAATTTACTGGGGAATATTTATCATCCAAATCCATATTTCCTCAATATTTAATATTATTTATATCCTCATACAATTTTTTAAATCCAATTTTACCCTTAGGTGAGTTTTTAGTAAAAGATATGAAAGGAATATTTTGTTTTTTTTTTGTGCGAGGTACTTTTTGACTTTTCCGACAAAAGTACGAGAAGAATGTTTTTTTAACTTATACGGCCTGAATCGATTTTTTAAAACCTTATTTCCAAGAATCATCCTTTAAAAGTTTTCAAGTTTATTTTTAATCAACATCTTTTAGTTTAATATTGTATGACATGTTAAGAAAGGAAAAATGTTTTTGAAGTAGAAAGGATATTTCCCTCAAGAATGGAGTTCAAGTGTTTTATCAAAATTATTTTCCATATAAGATAATATAGGGTTCTGTTTCTATCCATATTGTTACATTGATTTGATTATGTTGTGATGAAAATATTTTTATGATTTCCTTTATCTTATATGAATTGTTTTATGATGTCACGATGTTTAAGATTCCCATTTTTATTACATGGGTTATGCTATGATGCATGGTTTATGATTTTGTGGAACACATAAGAATGGAATATTTATGAGATGGGTGGGAAATATATCTACCCCCAATGCATTGGGTAAAGATTTTATATCTCATGAGATAGACATGGCTGGAACGGTAGGTTAAACCGGTTCAGTGAAACAGGACTGAAACGAGGAGTGAACTCGGTTCAGAAATGGACTTTTTCCACTAAGATAGTCTTGGAAATGAGTCTTGACTAATAAGAAATGATTCTCTATGATTATGTGTGTATTCCACAAAGTTTAATGTTTTAATTTATGATTATTGGGATTAAATTTCACTACTATTATTTATCCCATGTTATGAAATTATGATCTCTTTTCCAGGATAAGATTTCTAAAATGTTATGTTCTTATAAATTTGGTTGATATTTCTTTTGTTTACCCTTACTGAGAATTTGAGCTCACCATTTTCTATGTTTTCTTTCCCTAGGTCAGGAATAAGGTTATTAAGTAAGATATGCCAAAAAGGAACTATATATATAATGAAATATATGGGAGACAGTGTAGATGCTTTATGAACCAGGTGCTTATGATTCCCAGTTTCTAAAGACACTATACCTATACCGTCCTTTCATGGTTTTGTTATATGTTGCAATAAGTATGAATTAATTTTGAAGTGTTAACAATGTATGTAAATTATGGGTCACTATAGTTGGTATCAGAGGAAAGGTATAGTCAACCTTTGGAAACTAGGATGTGAAAGCCTTAGTAAGAAACCTAAGGATATGCCTAAGCACAGAACACAATCTTAGTGTTTTAGAAATTTCCATGAACAACCTACGATAAGTCCTTAAGTGTGAAATTTTATTCTTGATTATGTGGTTTTCCTATTATAATTAGTGTTTCTCACACTATTCTTCTTGGTTTTAGTCAACGGCTGGAACCCGAAGGAACCGTGTTAATGCGGAATGCGATGGGAAATGCAACGATTGTCCCCCTGAGCAACCAAAAGTTATGGGCGATGGAATGAAAAATCTTGTAGCCATGCTCACAAAACTTTCTCAAGCTATGAATCATGCAGGAATTCCAAATGAGAAAATAAAGGAGCAAAATTATGTTGAATCATTCATAAAGAAACTTCCACCTTCATTCAGCGGGTCTTCTGATCCATTAGTGGCTGAAAAATGGATTAGTACCACTGAAAAGATATTTTCAGTTATTCAATGTTATAAACATGATAAATTCATCTTAGAAATGTATCGTTTGGAAGGTGATGTTGATCAATGGTGGAATCTTATTAAGAATACGAGGCAAAGGGATGAAATTTAGTCCATGGAATGGGACGAGTTCAAGAACTTATTTTTCAATAAGTATTTCCCTCGTATTCTTCAAACAAAGATAGAGAAGGAGTTTCTTGAACTGAAGAAAAAGGATGATGAATCCGTCGGTACTTACGAAGAGAAATTTACAAGACTTTCAAGGTACGCTTCTGGAATTATTTTCCAACCTGAGAGTAAGATTGATCGATTCTTTAGTGGCTTAAAACCAAGTCTTCGAAGTGTGTTATCCATAAGGGACTTCAATAGCTACGAGGAAATTGTTCGATGTGATCTCAAGGCTGAAATGGAGATTGGTGTAACCCATCAGTCACATGGGTTTGATAAGAAGAGGAAAATGGAATTCAAAGGAAAATCTAAAGACCACACTGAATAGAAGATGATTTTTCCCTTATGCCCAATGTGTGGAAAGAAACATAGAGGAATTTGTCTTAAGGGGACAAGCAAACATTATAACTGTGGAAAAGAAGGTCATCAGGCAATTGAATGTCTAAATAATGGGGAAAAGATGTCTAATGATGCAAACAAAGGAAGGGATACACAGAATGAACCTACTACACGTCAATGTTTCACATGCAAGGAGATGGGTCATTATGCCAATCAGTGCCCAAATCCAAGGGTTGTTGATGATGATCGACGTCAACAAACTTTTAAGGCCAAAGACAAAGAAAAGTCACATGCAATTACTATCGGCGATGTGGAGTATGACAACGAAGTGGTGATAGGTACACTTACCATCCACTCTAAAGTAGAAAATGTTTTATTTGATTCTAGATCCACCCACACTTTTATTTCTGAATAATTTTCTAAGGTTATCGCCGTTTTACCTCAATAATTAGATGTTGAGTTGGCTGTGACAACTCCTAATGGCACAACAATCACATCAAAATTTTAAAATTCTTCTCCGATTGATGTTTGTGGGAAAGTGCTTCCTTCAAATCTTGTGATCCTTCCTATAGTGGAATTATATGTGATTCTTGGCATGGATTGGATTTCTTTATATGGAGATCATATCAATTTCCAAAGAAGGGAAGTCACATTTCATATTCCAGATCAATCTATGATCGTCTATCGATGCAAGGATGAACATAACCTTCCAGTGGAAATTTCTTCTATCTTATGGGTTTGATTCCACTAAATAAAGGTTATTTATCTCAAATGGTTGGAGAGAAACTCATGATTAATAATATTCCCATTGTACGGGAATTTGATGATGTCTTTCCGGAGGAATTTCCAGGTCTTCCACCAAATCGTGAAGTTGAGTTTTCAATAGAACTCATACCGGGTGCTTTGCATATTTCAAAGACACCTTATAGAATTTCCCCATTTGAGTTACAGGAATTAAAGAAGCAACTCCAATAGAATCTTGATAAAGGATTCATACGCCCTACTGCATCACCATGGGGAGCACCTGTTCTATTTGTTATGAAGAAATTTGGATCAATGAGACTCAGCATTGATTATCGAGAACATAACAAGATCACTATCAAGAAAAAATATCCTCTCCCACGCATTGATGGCCTATTTGACCAACTACGCGGAGCTCAATACTTTTCCAAGATTGATCTTCATTCAGGGTATCATCAATTAAGGGTCAAAAGGGAGGATATACCAAATACAGCTTTCCGTACAAGGTATGGACACTAAGAATTTATAGTGATGCCATTTGGTCTTACTAATACCCCTGCTATCTTCATGGATCTGATGGATAGGTTCTTTTGAGACTATCTTGATCAGTTTGTGGTAGTCTTTATAGATGATATCCTTGTCTATTCAAAGAGTAAGGAAGATCATGAAGATCACATGAGAATTGTATTAAAGACCCTAATAAAGGAGAAGCTTTATGCCCCATTTACCAAGTGCGAATTTTTTCTTCAAAAAGTTTCATTTTTGGGTCAGATAATCTCAAAAAAGGGGATATCTGTGGATCTAGAAAAAAAGAGGTTATCAAAAGATGGTCGAGACCAACAATAGTAACTAAGATCCGAAGTTGTCTTGGTTTGGCTGGATATTACTGAATTTTTTTGAAAGATTTTTCAAGGTTATCTAACCCACTCACCATGTTTACTTGAAAAGGAGATAAGTTTGTTTGGATGGAGGAATGTGAAGAGAATTTCAATGATCTAAAAAGATGGTTAGCCAGTGCACCTGTGCTCACACTACCTTGCAGTGGAGAAAGGTTTGTGATCTACCGTGATGCATCCAAGAAGGGATTGTGGTGTGTTCTCATGCAAAATGATATGGTGATAGCTTATGACTCACGATAGTTTAAAATTCATGAGTAAAATTACCCAACTCATGATTTGGAGTTAGCTGCGGTAATATTTGCATTAAAGATTTGGAGGCACTACCTTTATGGTGAAAGGTGTGACATCTATACTGATCATAAAAGTTTAAAGAATATTTTCACACAAAAGGAGCTGAATATGCTTCAAAGAAGATGGTTGGAGCTGATTAAGGATTACGACTGCTCAATTCATTACCACCATGGGAAAGAAAACAAGGTATTAGACGCATTAAGTCAACAATACCATGCTAGATTATCCATGATGAGGATCACAAAAGATCCAATATTTAAGGATTTACAAAGGATGAATCTTGGAATTTTAATGGAAGGGGAGAAATCTTATCTTTCTCAAATGAATGTTCAACCATCTATACATGTGAAGATTAAAGAGGCACTGAAAGAAGAGGTCGAGTTACAAAAGAATGTGAGAAATGTTCCTGAATTCAATCATTATTGTGATGGGAAAATAATGTTCGGGAATCGGGTTTGTGTTCCTCCCATCCCTGAATTAAAAAAGGAGCTTCTGTATGAGGCTCATAGTTCTTCATTCTCTATTCATCCTGGAATCACAACGATGTATAGGGACCTTAAAGAGTACTTCTGGTGGGATGGAAAGAAAACAGATGTTGCTGAATATGTCTCTCGATGCCTAGTTTTTCAGCAAGTTAAAGCTGAGAGACAAAAGTCTAAGAGGATGTTACAACCATTACCCATACCAGAATGGAAATGGGAAAACATCACTATTTACTTTGTCACTGGACATCCTAAAACATCAAAAGGGAATAATGCTATCTGGGTCATAGTTTATCGTCTTACAAAGTCTGCACACTTCATTGCTATTAGAGAGGATTTATCTCTAGATCAGCTTTCCAGGATATATGTAAAGGAAGTGGTAAGATTTCATAGAGTACCACTTTCCATTATATCTGATCGGGATCCTAGGTTTACCTCGAAGTTCTGGTGAAGTCTTCAGCATACTCTGGATACACAGTTGAGTTTCAGCACTGCTTATCATCCTCAGACATACGGTCAGTCTGAGAGGACAATTAAAAATCTAGAAGATATGTTGAGAGCTTGCTCTATATATTTCAAATATGGTTGGGATAAACACCTAACATTGTTGGAATTTTCTTATAATAATAGATTTCACTCCAGTATTCATATGGATCCTTATGAAGCTCTCTATGGAAAGAAATGCAGGACTCTAACTTGCTGGGATGAAGTTGGGGAAAGAAAGCTATTAGGACCTGATCTTGTTGGTGAAATGGCTAAAAAGGTCAGATCTATTCAACAACACATAAGAGAAGCTCAGAGTCGACAAAAAAGTTATGCCGACAACCGAAAAAAGACCTAGAGTTTGAAGTAGGTGATAAAGTGTTCTTACGAATATCTCCCTGGAAGAGGGTAATGAGATTTGGAAAGAAGGGAATGTTGAGCCATAGATATATCGGTCCTTTTGAAATTCTAGATCGGGTTGGGAAGGTAGCTTACCGATTGGCTCCTCTACCGAATCTCTCTCAAGTTCACGATGTGTTCCATGTATCTCTCCTGAGAAATTACATACCTGATCCTTCACATGTACTCATCTCAGAAGTTGTACCGCTAGAGCAAGATCTTTCTCAAGAAGAACAGTCGATAGAGATTTTGGATCGTAGCAAAAAAGTCCTACGGAACAAGACCACTTGCTTGGTGAAAGTTTTATGTAGTATCCACCAATTAGAAGAAGCCACATGAGAACTTGAGGATATGATGAGGTAGAGATATCCTCATCTGTTTGTAATGAATTGACGAATTTCGAGAGCGAAATTCATTTTACGGGGGGTAGAAGGTGACTCCCTAAGTTTTTATGAGAAATATTTTTCTTACGTCTTATGTTATACGCAACACTAAAGGAATCTTTCACAGCACACAATACGGACTTGGCATGCATTACACGCAATCGTGACCTTCCTCGATAGCGTGTGTAGTACGAAATATCAGGTTTCACTAAACAACTATATATTATTATGGACTAGCCGTTATGAATAGTATTAACTAATTTTTTAATTTTATAAAATTATTATTCATCTTACACATTTTCTAGAACATGTTAAGAGAACAAAATAAATTTTTCGGGTAAAACAAGTATTTTTAAAAAAATGCAGTTTTGCCGCCTTTTGATGGCGCACCCACATTAAATCTAGTTTCTGACACATTTATAAGTTAAATTTGAAAAAATAAAATTCATCTTTTGAATAAGGATATAAAAATTTACTTTGGATAAATTTTTGATATTTTTCTGATAACTTTCATATTTTGATGAATAGTAAAAATATGGTAATTTTTAATTAAAAACAACTTTTTTCATTGAGATAATTTATATGGGTAAATTATAATATTTAATGATTTTAAAGTATAAATAGAATATATTTTTACCATTTAATATAATTTATGTCATTAGCATTAATTTCACATTGAATTCATTGGTAAAAACATTTCAATCTTTGGTAATGTTTTAACTTCTAAAACCCGTTTTCTTAACAACGGGATTTATTTTAAATAAATTACTACAACTTATGTGTTTTGAATTTTTAAAAATGGATTCCATATTTGGAATCCGTGTGTCCAAATTATGTTAATAGGATACTTTTTATTTTTTGGGTATTATGAATAGTAACTACGGTAAATTTTATTTACCATAGTTAAAGGTAAATCCTTTAATTAAGGGTAAATATAAGATTATAAAATTACCCTAACACCAGCCAAAATATTATTGGATGACTAAAAGTCGACCCATATCACCTAAGGGTCGTATTAGATTCATTTAATGGATTTTTTCAATTAAAATAATTTAATTATTATTAAAACCAAATAATGTGACAACGTGTCACTTTCATAAGTCTTATAAGTATAAAAATTTTATTTTAGTGATAACCTTAATGAAACAACAAAAAAGAATAGTATAAAAAAATCTAATACAATTATCTACATCATATAAATTTATTTATAATTTTTAGGGATTAAATAATTATCATTAATTATGACACAATAGTGATGTTGAAATTATTTTATTAATTAAAATATCAAATAAATGGTTTTAAAAATATTAAAATAAATAATATTTGAATTATTTAATGTTCTCCAATAATTTTCTAGATACATATGACATTTTATGAATCTATTAATGTTTTTAGTTCGAACATATATTCTGTACATATTTTATTTAAATTCAAATAAATGAATAGTTTCAAAATTGACACTATTGTTATTTTGTAAAAATAACATTTTATAAAATTGTTTAAAAATCACAAAAATATTTAAAAATTATAAATTAAAATTTATATGGTCGAAAATTTCATAAAGTGTCAAATTATGGAAAATTCCCAACACATATGTAATTATTTATAATAATTTAGAATTTAGAATTTTATTACCACAAATAAAATTAAATTGATAAATAAGGATAAATCAAGTTGATAATGTTTAAAATAAATTCCTAACATTTCTAAATTTTATTGGTTTAAGAGATTACAACCCTATCGCATCTAATATTTGGATATGAGTCATTTTGGAAGATTTCATGTGGGGTTGGGATTTAATATAAACTAATATTTCTTATATTTCCAAAGGTTCCCCTCTCCTCCCTTATAAAAGGCCACCTCCTCCCTCTCCTACTCACACAAATTTGGGCCTTCAATCTCGGCCAATAACTGCCCATTTAACTTCCCCACTTCCCTAGAAACATATTAGTTGTCCTGGTCTTCTTCGAAGACCAATTTTAGTGCCCTAAGAGGAGGTCTCAAAGAGGCGCTTCAAATAAGAGGTAATGTCTGTTACCGATTCGTTCAACATTATTTCTTCTTCCACTTCTTCTTATTTAGTTTTTTCATTATGAATTAATAACATAAGTATCACTCATATACTTATATGTTATTTTAATTATGAAAAAACCGTATTTCACCATCTATCCTTCCTATCGAAAATGAAATCACCACGCGTGTGTACGTATGGAATACCGTCTCCACGTCGTGGTGTAATCTATTTTCCATCACCACCTTACTTGTATGGGTATAATGGTGAAAATAAATTACTATATATGATTATTTTAAAGTGGTATTGATTCTGAAATAGTATACATACACTCCAATACAATTCCACGATCATGGGAATGATATCATCGCTCGTGCGTACGTACGGAATACCGTCTCCATGATGTGATGTGATTCATTCCACATGATCTTCATTGCATAATGATTATATAAATGAATTTAATTAATAGATATGATATATAGTACACTAATACCATTCTGGAAATGAGGTATCTATAACCAAAAGAGAAGAATAAGAATTTATTCGACAAAACATGCATAAGAACAAAAAGTAATAAATACCCGAATAACAAGTAGTAATGAAATATTACTAATAAGAAGCTAAGTATATGACCATAAATGATATCATAACAATAATTATTATTCTGGAATAAGTCAATAACATTGTTTAAATCAATATATAGGAGGATCAGACACTTACGAAGAAAATCAGACCTAAGGTAAGGGACAATCTCGCAATCTCAATTTTTATCCGAGATTGTTTATACTTCAGAATTTACTGGGGAATATTTATTATCCACATCCATGTATCCTCAATATTTAATAATATTTATATCCTCCTACAATTGTTTAAATCCAATTTTACCTTTCGGTGAGTTTTTAGTAAAAGATATGAAAGGAATATTTTGTCGTTTTTCGTACGAGGTACTTTTTGACTTTTCTGACAAAAGTACGAGAAGAATGTTTTTTTAAATTATACGGCATGAATTGATTTTTTTAAAAATTATTTCCAAGAATCTTCCTTTACAAGTTTTCAAGTTTATTTTTAATCAAATTTTTTAGGTTAAAATTTTATGACTTGTTAAGAAAGGAAAAAAAATTTTGAAGTAGAAAGGATATTTTCCTCAAGAATGGAGTTCATGTGTTTTATCAAAATTATTTTCCATTGAAGATAATATAGGGTTCTTTTTCTATCCCTATTATTAAATTTATTTGATTATGTTGTGATGGAAATATTTTTTTCAATTCCTTTGTCTTATATGAATTGTTTTATGATGTCACGATGTTTAAGATTCCCATTTTTATTACATGGGTTATGCTATGATGTATAGTTTATGATTTTGTGGCACACATAAGAATGGTATCATTATGAGATGGGTGGGACCTATATATACCTCCAATGCATTGGGTAAATATTTTATATCTCATGAGATAGACATGGCTAGAACTGCAGCTTAAACCGGTTCAGTGAAACAGGACTGAAACGAGGAGTGAACTCGGTTCAGAAATGGACTTTGTCTACTAAGATAGTCTTGGAAATGAGTTTTGACTAATAATAAATGATTCTCTATGATTATGTGTGTATGCCACAAAGTTTCATGTTTTATGTTATGATTATTGGGATTACATTTCACTACTATTATTTATCCCATGTTATGAACTTATGATCTCTTTTGCAGGGTAAGATTTCCAAAATGTTATGTTCTTATGAATTTGATTGATATTTCTTTTGTTTACACTTACTGAGCATTTGAGCTCACCCTTTTGTATGTTTTCTTTCCCCAGGTCAGGAATAGGGTTATTAAGTAAGATATTCCAAAAAAGGACTATAGATATGATAAAATAAATGGGAGACAATGTAGATGCTTTATGAACCAGTTGTTTATGTTTCCCAGTTTCTAAAGACACTATACCTATATGATCCTTTCATGGTTTTTTTATATGTTGTAATAAGTATGATTCAATTTTGAATTATTAACCATGTATGTAATGTATGTGTTTCTGTATAAATACTAATATATAATTCTTCATGTTATCTTAAACTCATTCACTTTATCTAAAACTATGACTCTTTCTGAAATCCTAACCATTATGGTAACGTCACTTATTCCTAAAGAATACCTTAACCTATAAAGTTATCTAAACTGACCTTTGATACCAACTATAAGGACCCAACCTTAAAACATTACATAATCATGAATTAAATGAATAATTCACATCGAGGATCTTTTCATGTTTAGAGTTTTAGAGAATTGGGACATAACTATTACATCTCAAAAGATTACAACGTAGACCCCTCTACTCAGTTTCCATCTTTTTCATAAAATAAAAACTTTTAAAAAGAAACATGTCTATTTCCATGTTTTAGATATCATTTCTTTCATTGATCCCATCCTTTACCCTATTCATCTTTAATTCCTGTGGAAAACATTTAAAAAACCTAGGATGAGCATAAAAATCTCAGTAAGGGATATAAAAATATGGAAAAAAGAATTAGTTCATGTATACATAAGAATAAATGAAATCATACATTACTCATAAAACATAAGCACTTTAACATACATCATGAAACCATAATATTTATTAATAAGTCATAGAAATAATAAGAAATAAAATTAACTTGAGTCATTCATAACATTCTTTCGTAGGGAGTAACCCTCATGGTTACGTTTAGAATACCCATCATAGTATATTCCCTAAATCTCTTCGGAGAAACCCTATAGTTTAAATCCTTCACATTACCCAATGCATTGGATAGATATCTCGGGCTCACCCGCCCTTAGTTTATCAAATAACTACCCGACTTCATAAACATTTCCCAATAACGACAGTATAAACATGACACATAACATAAGTATAAAGGAAAGATAACATTCCCACATTGCAATAATAATATAAAATTTTAAAATATTGAAATAATAAATCCATTCTAAAAACCATTTTCAATACCAAAATACGTAAAAAGAGTATATGGTATTTATTTTTATTTTGAAAACTTTACGGCTTGTTAAGGAATCCAAAAATCAAATAACACTCACGGCGATGGAAAAGGTAATTGTCACCACTTACGTTTAAAAGGAAACCTTCCTTTTTGTTGTTTAGTAAAACGATTCGTAGCTAAAATATTCCCTTTTATTGAAATAGAAACTCAAAAGGGTTTTATAAATAGTATAAAATAATGTCGTGTAGAAATCAACAGATGCCTCAATGAAAGGAGATTGAGATGATGTCCTGTACAATGAAGGTATCCTTAGATTAAGGATAAATCTATTACGTAACTATGTGCAAAAAATATACATACACCCATTATAAGTGGATATTAAGTGTAAAACAATAATATATCATCCACACATATTCATATCACAACATAATCAAGAAGTAGAGGTTTAACCCGAAGAATTGAAATTGGGTTAAGATGTTCCCTTATAGAAATTCGACAGCCTAACGCGTCACTTTAAAATTCATAAAATGAGATGATGAGAGATAAAAAAATTATCTCATCACTTGGACATAAAATTTACAGAACCATGGATATATAATAACATATCTCAACATAAGAATATGTAAATTAAATGACCTAACAAAATAAGTCTTTTAAAAAGAGGAGGGTGAAAGGTTCCCCTACCAATTTGGACAACTTTCGAAACGTACACCCCATGAAAGAAGGGTCATACAATGAAGATGTAAATACCCATAAATTAAACTATATTACACAAATAATACAATAATGTTCAGTACATACACCACACAAAAGGAAATAGTGGAACATATATCATGAATGTCACGGGAATAAAAAGTGACATAAAAACCCCTCACCTCGTTGTGATCAATCGAGTCGCATGACCAAAAGATAATAAACACAAAATTAATCACATAATACCATGAATATAAATAGAATCATGATAATATATATGAAATGGAAGTACACAATACATCAAATGAAATAAATAAGTGGCGGATAATGGAAATCTCACAGAATTAAATGTGAGATAAGAAATCCCTTACGAAAATTCGACAGCCTAACAACGCCACTTAAAACATCCAAAAATGGATTGATGAGATAAAATTGGGTCTCTTATCATATGAACATAAAAAGTAAATTAATATGAATATAAAAAAACATCCCCCAATATAAGAAAGAGGAGCTTAAAAGAAGTGACATAAAAGAGAGTACTTAAAAAGAAAGAGAGAGGTAGGATCCCTTTTCTCAAGTCCGACTTGTCTTGTTCATTTCATTATATTCCTGAATAATAAACTTAGGTAAATTTATAATTTCCTAAGTACTTAATTCAAATTTTATTATTCAATTCATATCACATATTATCATCTTATAATAATTAGTTAATTATATGAGTTCATATCATACGTTTTGTTGATGTTCGGTACATGAGTCAAAAACGAACTTGTTGAAAATAATTGTCCATGTAATTATAAGTAAATAATATCTAGAATAGTATTAATGAATTAAATATCATATATATCTAGTATATATTTGTTTTATACTATTCCATAACATTTGGAGATAAAAAATTAAATGCACCATTCATGGAAACGGTAGGTCGTTCGTACACATGAACACTACTATCATTTCTTTGTCATATTAATGGAATTAAGACTAAATGAGATAAATATATATTATAATTCTGGTATAATATATATGTTATATAGTTCAAATAAGTTCATTAATTTCATTCTTAATACATTGCATGTTTTCCATTTACGAGACACATCACTTGAGGGGGCGATAGTCCACACTTCCTTAAATAAAATTATCGCGTTTGCACAACTTGAAAAGCATAAATGTATGTTTTAAATATAAAATACAGAAGAATAGAGAGGAAATGAATATAATATATATCATATATAAATATATTTCGATCATAATGGCCACCATGAGTGGTGGTTGGAGAATATTGAACAATCATCGTTTCGTGAGGCTGTAATTCGCCATCCACGGAAATAGTATGTTATTTAACCATTAAACGAATGTGTGTGTAAGTGTAGCTAGAATACTTCTCAAAAAAAAACATCCTAGTATATTTAAGATTCTGTTTTTGTTACAAAAGAAACTAATAAAAAGATTTTAGGGTGTTGGAGAAGAAAAATAAAACAGAAGAACATAAGTGAAGACATTACCTTTAAAGTAGGTAACTCTTATTGATTTGAGCCAAAGGCATCCTCGAAAAGACTTATGCCCAAAATGAGGATTCTAGAAGTAATATAGGGATGTGAAAAGATAATATGAGTAGAGGTTGGATGGTCCAATGGCTTGAGAGATGTGGGTACGGGGGTAGATGTGTGGGCCTTTTATAAAATGGAGGAGGATCATTTTTGGAAGGTCTTGAAATGTTACTTTATTATAAAATAGATTTCAGATTTTAAAGGTCCAAAAATGATATATTTCAAGGATAAGGTGATAATGGTTCGAAATCCACCCATCCAATAGGTTTTCTAAAAGTGTAAGTCTTATATTTTTCCTTATTGTTTCATTTTATTTAAATCGTTCATTAATGATGTAATCAATGCATCATCATGGTGTCATAAATAATTTTATTTATATGATGTATAAAAATTATAAAACAATTACCATGACATAATAAATAATTTTATCTTTCTAATTAATTTTTATAGTAAAAATTATAACTTTTGTAACCCCATATAAAAATTGTTTTATTAAAACAATACATGTTTGTGACATTTTTATTTTAACTTTAAATAAAAGGTATTATTATGATTATCTTACCCAAGTGGTTCAATGGGGTCCCAAAAATTTACCCATGGATTTTTTTGGTCGGCCATGACTCATAAAATAATGCCAGGACAAGTGTAAAGGTCATTTCATATTATTATAACATTATTTTTACCTTTAACTACACTAATTTCCTTTAATCGCGGTTAATATAACTCAAAAGTTACTATTCACCAAAAATTATTTTCATCCCATTGAACCAAATTTTACTTACTAATGACTACCATGTATGTTAGATTATTTAAATTCAATTCTTATAAGTGGTAAAAATCATTTAAACGAAAAATCAATTTTTTTAACTACCACATAGTGGCTCCACTATTCATCAAAAATTGAAATTTTTCAGAAGAATACCAAAATTTCGCCATGAGATATATTTGATATTCCGAATTCAAAAATGATGTCTATTTTAAAAAATTTAAAAAATATATTTTTCATTAAATAATTTTATAATTAATTCCTGTTGTCAAAACAAATAGCGTGTTTTTAAGATACAATATCTATCAAAAGTTTGACACTTGTTTATGTCATATTTCAGAGTGAAATTAATTCCAATGACCAAAATTGGATTAAATAGTAAAAATATTTTTTTAAAACACTTTAAAGTAAATTAAATAGATAATATGACAATATAAATTAATTAGATTAAAAGGAGGTTTGAATAAAAATACAGCATTTTCACTATTCGTTAAAATATGAACTTTATCAGAAAAACAAAAAAAATTACACAAAGAAAAATTTGATTTATTGATTCTAAAGAATGATTTTATTTTGTCAAATATAACATATAAAATTGTCAAAATGTATATTTAAAAAGGTTTCCCCATCAAAATTCAATTAATCGACCTTTTAAAGAATATTAGAATATTGATGATTAAAATTGGATTCATTTGCATTTTAAGCCTCTATAATTTATTGCTTAATTGTTACAATATTTAACAAACATATATAATCATTTTTTATTTAGTTATTTTCATTCCCACCATTATAATTGCTAGGCGTTAAATACCATTTAAAACAATATTATTTTATTATTAGTGTACAACGTACAATTTAAAAGACACTCGTTGTTGCATGTTGGGTACGCCATCGAACATAGAATTACCTTTAAAGTAATATTAAAATTTCATTCGCAAATATTGATAAATATTAAAATGTCATAATCATTATTTACCAAGGATTTTACACACTGGGCCTCAGAATCACGCGCCGTCAATTTTCAGAGGCTCATAATAATTCCATATAATTAAAAAAATTACATATAAATTTCAGGTCATTGCATATAAGACATGAATCAAAAAAATAAATGAACCTAATCCATGGGAGTATATAATTGAAATTATAGATGGATTTGTTGAATAAACATAAAATTAAAACGTCGCGGACATGTATAAATGGATTTAGGTTCACACATTACATAATAGACATGAAATTAGTCCCTCATATAAACATATGGAGATAAAAAAATATCTTGGAATAATCATATGAACATGAAATCCAAATCTACAGATATACTTATAGATGTGGAATCCAGGTCTACACATAAAATTTTGGACATGAAAGGGTTGTCCATGCATAAACATAAGGGAATGAAGGCCAAGTACACACATAGACTTGTAGTTATAAAATCGATGTTCATGAATAAAATTTGTGAACATGAAATCCAGTTCATGTATAAAATATTCCATTTATGAGTTATCCATATTTAATCATTTCATTGAGGGAGATATTAGTAACACCAATCATATAAGTAAAATAATTTTTTTATTTTCAAAAATCTGGTGAAACATCCACCATCATAAAACTTATGAATAGAAAAAAATTCTTCAATGTACACTCCTTGAAAAAGGGAACATGTTTCATCAAAACTTTTCAAAAAAAACCTAAAAAATCTTTGAAAAAAATATTAACTGTCTCCATGGATAATATCACCAGTAAAACATAATTTTTATCAAATAATGGAACATTATATAGGAACTTTTTTGAATGATCACATGGAATAAGTATTTAGGTAATAAAATTTCCATTATAAAATAAATTCTATTAATAAAAATGTACACACAATAAAATGAAATAATATTCATTGAAAATAAACTTTCAAACATGTAAATGATGCTTTAAATAATTGGGGAGTTATTATGGTGTAAAAATATGATCATTTCAAATGAAATATAATACATTCCTTCCATGTTTCTTTTGGAAAATGTCAAAAAGTTCTTTGATTGGAAAATGAAAAAATTAGACCTTTCGAACCATTTAGTAAAAAGTAAAACATGGGTAAAAAATATTTAAAAATTTGGAAGTGATTAGTAAAAATAATTTGAAAAAAATGTATAATACACTGATATGGATGTGAAAACTCTCTAATGGAGAATTAAACACAGACAATCTAGATTAATGAACAGACTATGAAATACACACTTACCTCAAGTCTCACATTTTTATATTCTTAATAAAATCACCTATAAAAAAATATTTATTATAAATGTTTTAGAAAACAATATATATATGATAAAAGGTTTTATTTATTTATAAAAATGTATCACACATTTTTTAATATTGTTTTATCAAAATCAATGTTTTGAGTGATAACCACTACATTTTTTTCAATAAGTTTTTCATTATCCAGTGATTGTCTACATACATTTATCACAGTCCAGTCATTTATTGAATATTAATCAGGTTATAAAAATCATATAAATTATTTATATGTATATATATATTTACAGTCAAACATAAAAATTAGATATAGTAAAATTAATTATATCATTCATGGAGATGGTAGGTCGTACGTATGCATGAATGTTGTTTCCATTTTCCACTGATAGAATAATAGAAAGTTAAATAATAATTCAAATTTATATAATTATTATTATATCATATATATCATATATATATATATATATCATATATAAGAAATTTATTCATTTAATTCAAACATACTAATTTGTATTTGAAATATAAATGAAAAAACGAATCCCATCGGTTTGTGGATATGGGAGTCCATAAATATGCTCCAAAAATGTCATTATTTACAAAAGGATAGAATGATAAAAAAGTTAGACTTGATAATATCATTCCATAAGAATGAATATGTTATAAATATAATATATAAACATTAAAATAATCATATTTCAGTCCATAAAATATGGTTATGGAAATATTGTGGTATCACTACATTGATAGGGTAAGCTATACATATGTGTAAGAGATTATTTCACATAATATTTTATTGTTAATAGGGTGTGAAATGGTGTTTTCATAATCATTATAAAATTTAATTATATTGATGGTAATAAATTTATTATTTTATGATAATTTTCTAATATCTAGAGTAGTTAAAGAATAGTAGAAATGGATTGTGATAATTTTGAGTGATTACATTTTCCTTAAAACCAAATTGTAGAGATCCTATAATGGGGTCTAGGGTCTATCTTTTGGGAAGAACATGACCACAATAATGTGACTAGGTTTGTGTAGAAAAAACAATTCAAGAGGATGGTCGAGCTATAATAATTAAAGTGGTGTAATGAAGTGAGGGTGTAGGAGTCCGGTTATAATTGAAGTGCGGGGATTTTTGAATTTCATAAAGAATATAATATAATAGGACTATTCATGAATCAAATGCTTCTAGATGGAAAATAAATGAAAATTTGAATATATTTCATACCATATATTAACCCCTCTACCATTATTTTTTAAAAAATAGTTTGAAAAAAATTTATTTTCACAAAATATAATTATTTCCAATTTGGACACTATTAATTAATTTGAAATTAATAACATTGAGAAAAAAATATAATTAGAACCAATTATTTTAACAAATCCCAAATATGTCATGGTCATCTATAATTTTATTTCTCCATAATTATCTAATTTTATAATTCATTTATTTTTTTAATACCATTTATTCTATTTCTCAAGAAATGAATAATTACTAAAAAGGAATTGTATCCATGTTTAAGGAAACTATTTAATATCTATAAATTTAAAAAAAATGAAATTATTGAATAGAATTTCATTATAGAAAAAATTAATAAAATTAATCTCTCATAACTAATTTTGTTTTAATATGTGAACACAAAAATAATATTGAAAACTGATATGGTGTCATTTTGTCACTTTCTTTGGTTTAAATAATATAAAATTCATATTCATGGATATGTTTCCCCTATATAACACAATTTAAAACCATATTTTATGGTTACATATTATTCATCCAATAATAATTTGGTTGAAGAATTATAGCATTACCCATTATTTTCAATCTAGATTATCTTGATTTACTATTTAATGAGTTGATAAATTTTATCCTTGTTACTATTCGTAATGAAAAAAATACATGTGGATTAAAAATAAAATTCGAAACAAATGATTAAAAATTGAAATTCAGTTAATCTAATTAAATATATATGAATGAAAAAATTATAATTTAATGTATGTGAACAAAATGTGAAAAAATCACTTTTTTTAAAAAAATATTTTTAATCATAAAACATGATTTATTCATATGATATGATTATAAATATGTTTTATGAATGTATAAAAAAATTATCAAGAATATATTATATAAAGATAATTAAAATAACTAACTAATATGGATTAATTTAATATATTTAATAAAAAATCATTATACGCATACAGTTGTTTTTTTAGAAACACAACACTTTTTATTTAAAATAAATTTTTATTTCAATTATAATCATTTGATACGTAATGAATTTATTATATAAATTTTTAGACAATAATTTTTTTATAATGTTTTTATTACTACTCATACTTAAAAATATAATGGCTAGAAAATAATGGAAACATACTATTTTAATAATGATATATTTTTTGTTCAAACGTGTTGTTTCACACATTGAAAGAAATTTATGAAATGAAATTATATAAAGAGAAATACTTCTTAAAAATATTAGGGTGGCACGAAAAATAAATACTCATGAGTTTAAAATATATTTATAATTTTTCTATTCATTTGAATTTTAATCTAATCAAATAACATGGGGTTCTATTTTAAAATTTTACTTTTAAGGGAGAAATTTATGAACATGTTACTAAAAGAATATGTATATGTTTTAACCTAATATAATGACTCTAGTTTTTAATTATAATATTATTTTAATAATTTTTTATAATTCAAAACTATATTTTTAGTGGTGATGAATTGAAATTGATTTCAAAATAATCAAACATTATATGAATGAAACTAACAACAAATTATTAATTCATCAGAGACACATGAAACTATGTATTTGAAAGTATGAATTATTACTCAAAATGGATAAATAAATCCATTAAAAGTAAATAAATGAATAATATAATGAATAGAAATGAACGAAATATTCACAATACAGAACACCCTAGGGTCCTCATCAACCTTGAGGATCACACATATCGAAGAAAAATGTATAATGATGAAGATTACCATGAAAGGATATATCATTATCACAATTTTATAATATAAAATACAAATATTCCATGCGAATTGAGTGTGGAATTAACAACTGAATTAATATGTCTTTGTATACCTGAATGAAGTCTACCTATTATAGTTATTTTCGTTGTAATGATGGTAATTGGATATTTGGTTGTAGATAATATAGTCATTGTATCTACATCAAATAGGTAAACTAAAGTCATGTATTTTTATATAGTAAATTTAAAATAATATATCTCACAATGATATAAAAATGAGATATCAAAATGAAATAAATATATATTTATGAGTTATATTTATGTATTAATATAATTATTACTCTTATTAGAATTTGATATATTGTATATTTAAAATACAAATAAAAAACTCAATATAAATGGACAAGTAAATTTATATAATTTAATAAAGATACATACTTTTAAGGTTATTAGTTAATGTGTATTTATTAAAAAAGTATATTTTCTTGTAGAACCCCTATCCCAAGTATCCCAGAACTAATGTTTTATTTATTACATTAGCATAAGATACAAGTAATAATATCACATGGGAAAATATAGTTCAGTAGTCTTTTTAAATTAGATGCATACCTTAACATCACATTCAATTTTAAAACAAAAAACAAAATAGAATTTTATTTTATACTTCCATTGAATCCTTTAGAATATCCTTGTATATAAATAGAAAAATTCTTCCTCGTGCCCTAGAAAAAATAAAACATAAAAATGGTTGAGCTTAGATTCTCATTGATGGTAAGAATACAACACAAGTTTTGAATAAATACTCCATAATAAATATTTCAAGGAAAATAACTAAAAATTGTATATTTACTCAATAAAATGATCATATTATTGTAAGAATAAAATATCATTAAATAATTACATATAAATAATCACATTATCTTGAATCCTGACCATGGATATTATAAGTAATCAAAAAACCAAATGGATTCTAAATAAATGAATTGATATTATGGAATTCATAATATTGTACATATAACACATAATATCAAGGATTGTGAGAATAGAACGAATAATATGGAATATTGTTTCATAATATCTAATAGAATTGAGGATTGTGTCAAGATATATATAAATGGGTATGTCCTTGGTCAAAACCATATCTAGTTTTTTTCATGAGACCTACTATTTCATTGTGGGGATATTGTAGGCCCTTCTTATACCATAAAAGACCATTTCCATCCTCATAATAATGGGGTGAATCCTAATAAATATAAATATTTGTATTTATAAACTATTATAGAATTTTTAATACATACCCTAATCAATAAACATAATCATAAACCATTCATATGAAAATGGTGAATGATAGTGAAATTTTACATCGTCATTCAATATAATCATAAATCATCCCACTAATATAAATATATAATATTAATAAAACATATCCCCAGTGGATCATAAATATATTAAAGGTTTTATGTACTTAATGAGTAAAAATAACATAAAAATATCATTAAAAATATTAACGATGAAAATAACATTTCCATTTTGAAAATCACTTTTTAACTAAATTAAATCAAAATAATTTAAATAAAATTTTCATTCAAAATAAAAATTGAATATTATAATGGAATACTTAAATCACTTTTTGTTTATAATGAATTTAATTTCCATATATGGTGAGTACTTTAAAAAAAATATTCATTTCCCATTATTGGTAAAACCCAAACCTGAATTTTCTTAAAACCGTCATAAAGATTCCATTAAAATTAAAAAATAATTAAAAATGGGATAAAATTTATATGATAAATCTTATTGAAAAGTTAAAAATATTTTTAATTTTTTAAGAAAATATGGGATTTGATGAAAATGGATTTTTTACCTAAGGGAGAAAAAAATTTGGATTTTCAGAAAAACATTTTCTCAATAATTTGACGTAACACATAGTGGTTAAATTGTACTATTACATAGTAAAGTTAATTAATAACCATTGTATAAAAAATGTTTTATTTTTAAATATAAATATCTAATAACTCCCCCAAATGAGTGTCAAATAAAAACAAACCCGAATAATGATGAGATTTTGAAATAAATCCCTACAACATTGCTAAAATTTGAATCATAATACCCATGAAATAAATACATTTAAATGGAAAATTAAATACCATTAAGTTAAATTAATTAATTATATAACATTAAAATAGGATATTATATAAACCACATGAAAAAATTAGTGGTGAAAATGACCACATTCACACAGAAGTAAAAATGAGATGAGAAACCCTAACCTCATGCTTCCTTTTTGGTATCCATACATTAACATCTGGTATAGTGGTTCTAATCATGTTATTAACTTATTTCATTATAATATAAATATTTATATAATCATTTTATATCATATTATCCCCACTTCAATAATAATCATTAATTATTCTCACTATGCCTTAATAATAAATGAGCCTTCGGCCCCAACCGTTTAAAAAATTAATTATTCTCATTATTTATGGTATTAATTATCTTCTTATATCGTGTCTCTTTCATCATGAAAATGTAGATATTGGATATATTTTATTTTTAAATTATCTCAAAAAAATAATGAAATTATTAAAATATTTATACATAAATTCTAATTTAAAACCAATCACGAGATATGGTTTTGAAAAATGATCTTTGATGCAAATATGGAGATGGTTGGTCATAAGTACACATTAGTATTGATTCATTTTTTCAATAATAATTAGAGGAATAAGTTGAGTAATATTTTATCTTTAAATAATGATGATTATATTGAAATTCCATATTATTTATTTAAATATACAAATATACATCAATCATATGGTTTTGTGTTCAAAGAGAGTCACATCGCTTTAGGAAGCCGGTAGTCCACCTCTATATGTATGATGTTATCATTTTCAGTGTAAAAAAGAAGATATATTATCATTTAGTAAGGATGAATATTTCATGATTTTATTAACCATTTCTTCATTACCTTCCATGTGAAGCATTAGTGAAAAATGAATCACATCAATTCGAGTGGCAGTAGTCAACCGTACACATGAGCAATGTTATCATATCACATAAGTAATTGAATAAAAATGTTATATATGAAATAATGTATCTGTAGGTATTAATATATTATAAATATAATATATATACCTTAAATAAATCATCATACCCAACTTTAAGAGGATTTAATGGAAAAATGAATGACCTCTGTTCACAATGTGGTAGTCGACCATAAACATAAATGATGATTTAAAAATCCAATATATGTAAGTGGGGATTAATGTTGGTACATAAATTATTATAAAAAATATCATTATATATAATATTTTTATGTTGTTATATAAATCTTTATAATAGTAATTTAAAGAGGTGGAGGTAGAAATAAAATAAAAATTCTCATTAGAGAATGTTATGTCTTCTTCAAACAACCTTCATAGGTTTGCACCAATGCCATACCTGGAAGGATTACATAAAAAGGAATGGATTATAGGATGAGGGTAGGGAAGATTTTATGTGATTTTTTTGGGAATTTTTTTAACCAATTGGTTTTGAATTTTTGAAAATGTGTTAAGAAGGGGTGGAAATGTTTTAAGAGATGTTAGTTCCACAGTAGTAATTTTTGGAAGAAAAACATTACATCCATGTTTTTCATAGTAAAAGAGCATTGGAAATAGTTTATTAATCATATTTTTACATTTTAGTATCTATATAATTCCATAAAATATATTTGTGTCATGATTTATTTCAATTTATCCCCTATCATTTTAGTTTAACCCCGGGTAAATTCCTTTTTACCTCAATTGTAGTAATTAATTTTTGATGTTTTCGCAGTTAACTTTAGTCAAAAAAAAATTCATTATTATAAATATTAAATTATTATAATTCATAATATTCAATCTATTTTTCCATATTACATTCACATATTTGTAAATTTTTTATTTAAAATTAATCCCACAGTTGTGACAGTAAAATGAGTTTTTAAAGAGAAAATATTAAAAAGTGTACAATATTTTTATATCCAAATTCAATATAAATATTATTAGAAAATCATAAATTTATGTATTAAATATAGAATCAAAATAATTTTTTATCCCTATCCAAATTATAAATTTATCTTATTAAATACATTATATGAATAGGTAGTTTTCAATTGTAATTCATTATTTTTCCACTATTCATCGAAAAATGAAACATATCTGAAAAATACCAAAGATTGAACATAATATAATTTTGATACTTTTATATGAAAAATAATTTTTATAATAGATAAATTTTATAAATATTGTAAATCCAATTTAAATTTTCTCCTCAAAGAGAAACTAAATTGTCTTTTTGAAAAATTATAGTTCTTGAGAAAATAAATATTTTCATTTAAATGATTGTTTATTTATTTATAATAACTAAAATATAATAATTTTCTAAATTTAAATATTATTATTAAACCACACAAACTATTAATATAGGATATCATTTTATACTATATTATGGTTTATTACATGTTCTACAAGCTATTGAAGAGACTAAATTTATCCAAAAAGAACTATTTCATAATGTATTGGGGGTAGTATTTTATTTTATGATTTACATATTACATTAAATAAAATATTTTGTTTTAGTCATACTTTTCCAGATATTTCTTATTTATTTAAATGAAAATTACAGAAAAAATATGGGGGTGTTACTTTTTCCTCACATTAAATAAATTAAATCATCAGAATTTAATATTTATATCAATAATTAAGGGTTAGACGATTTGAAATACCATTATTTAAATACCAACATCATAAAAGGTTTAATAAAGAATATTATCAATAGGAGTGAAAGGGATGTGTGAAGGTCATCTATAATAACACATAATTATGACACCAAGTAAGAGAAAAGAGGTGGAAAAGTAAAACAAATACATGGGAGAAAAGGTTAAATAATTATAGGGAGTGGAAGAATTTTATTATAAAATTAAATTGAATGTTAAAGGGAATGTTAAGGAACTCAAAACCATAAATATGTGATTATTTAAAAACACATATGATTCATCATATAAGAATAAAGTATCACAACATTTTTTTGGGTCATTTTCCACAATATGATGAATTATTTTTCTATACTTAAATATTAAGAAATAATCTTACACAATATGATTCTATTTCATAAGAACAATTTCATCATTTTATTATGTCTAATAAATTTCAAATTATTCATCTACACAATTAAATGAATATCCAAAAATGATATTTTAATTCCTGATAAATTATATTTCACAGTTAAGGGATTGTAATATCTATAACATAATGAAAATTGATTACTTTGATCCCGAGTTTTCAATAAAAAAAGCTTAATACTTGTTATCTATTATGCATGAATGTCAATATTTTGAATTAATATATTATTCTCTCATATCTCCTCTAGAGTTAAAACTGAACCATTTCATAAATTTTTTTCTAAATGGACCTTCAATAAGATTAATATCTTTAAATTTAGAAAGAAGTTCACTGAATTTTCAAAATTAACTTATCATTAATTAGTTCCTAAGTAGTTAGAAAAATTGTATTTACTTTTTCTAAAAAACCACATCTTTATCCCACCATTATTATCTCTTCATTTGGATCATTTTAAGGTTTATATTTCCTTAAATAATTTTTTTCATGACCTTCGACATGCCACTAATTTATTTTTCGTTGTCATCAGTACCATTCTATAAACACATTATATTCCTAAATGAAAAAATACTATATCAAAATCTATATATGTTTTTAGAATGTTATTAATTCAAATACCTTTAAAATCTACATTTAGGATCCAAATAAGAATGCATTGTAATGATTCCCTTTCAGATATAGTGATATCATAACCTTTACATTGACCCCTTATTTCCTTTCAATGTATTTTCCCATGATGCCTGGGGAATTCATTTGGGTATTTCCCCATTTGGTTATAGTGTAATAATTTCACATTGGAAGGTTAATTATTTCCCTTGAAATAATGAGCATGGTGATCTTTTTCTCAAAACATGAAGAATACTCTTTCATCTTTTAATCATGTACCAATGTGTTTCCATTAAGAAGAATCACATAATGGAAAATCCTTCTTTTCATTATTCAATTTTTTTTGTTTTTTTTCTATCAACCTATTATCCTATTTCATCCCATACAATCTATAAGGATTGTATTATTTTTTAAATAAATTAATAGAAAATGTTATTATGTCCTTGTGTGGGGAAAATTATACAGTGACTAGTGTCTTCAAGAGGATTATGCACGGCCAATAAAATTGATGATTAATGAGTCTCTTTGGATTATGGAAACATTTATACATAAGTGTTGTTAAATTTATATATTTTGGTTCAAACATAGATGATTTTGTCACTTTTTTATGTCATAGAAACTGGAAATATCATTCCATATCCTATCATCACTCATGAATAAAACATTTTCTTTTATGATTTCCCTGAAATATATCCATTCTATGATTATTATTTCCTCCTGATCCTTTTTGTATTGAATCAATGATCACCATTTATCTGCATCTTCTAATAGATGATAAAAATCTATGGCTACTTTCTCCCTCTCACTAATTCCTAGATCAAGAAATATATTATCTATGGAAAATATCCATTTCATAGATAAAAATGGATTTGCAGCACTATTGAATAATGGAGGCTATTGAAGCATTATGTTGTGTGACATTGCGACACCCCATGATAGATCAGTAGGATGGTCCATATAAGATTGGTTATTACTCATAACCTGAGTTTGCATCCCTATTACAGTTATAATTAGGTCAATTGTTGTTTTAGATCCACCTCTATATCCATTATTTTTCTTAAAATATAAATCCCTATATGGTGTACATGAAATAATATGTTTCCCATTCCTCTTATTATCCACTCTTTATAAATAATTATATACACTAGACTAAATCACAACATTATGACTTATAACGTATAATCCCAAAGCTATTGAAACACGGAACAGAGATAATATCATAATTATAAAAAAATCATGGAAAAAATATTTATTTTTAACTTCTGATAACGTTTCTAGAGGTAATTTGATATATCATCTGAAAATAACATAGGAGTGTCAAATTGGGTTCATATTGAGGCCCCTTGTCATGCACTAGGTGACGATTGGGTCAATCCTAATGTGATTTATTCAGAGTAATTACCTATGGGTACACATATTTAAGATCCACATGCTATTTTAATATCCAAACATGGATTAATTTATTGGAAAACACAAATAATATATTCATTAGAAAAATAATTTTTTGTTGTTATATACTTATCCCCAATGTTTATCAGAAAATAATTCTCCCAAATCTATGTTTCCCTATATTTAGTTCCTAAGGTTTCAACTAAACTTTCTATTATACAAACTATAGTAACCATGAACCTCGTATCATGGAGCTAGTTTTTACATTATTATATTTTCATAAGATACAATGAATCACATCCCAAGGGAACAAATAGATTTGAAGTATTGGTTAATAAAATAAAAACATAAAATGCATATAACATATTATAAAATATAACAAAAATATTTTATTTATTTTATAATTCCATTATTCACCGTAGAATATCCATATACATCAATCAAATAATACCTCCGGATATCATGGGGAAAATAATAAATAAGAATTGAGTGATCATAGATTCTTAGTATCTGTATGCATAAAATAACAGCTATGAAAAAATAATGTATAATAAGGGTAAAATGGTAGATAATTTAAACAAATTCCATTTAATCAATAACATGAGCATAATATATCTGGAATAAAATATAATCAAGTAAAATCACATAAATAATCACATGAGTATGAAACATTAACCATGTTATTATAAATAATTGAATAATTACATGGCATATCAATATATGAATTCATTATGATTGAATGTATAATTCTAGACATTGGAAAAATAATGTTGAGAAATTTAAAAAGACATCTAATACCATGTAGTCTTATTCCAGGACATTTAATATTTTCGATGCTTATGTGAATACATTTATATAAATGATTATGATTCATCGCAATATATATATATATATATATAGTTTGTATCATGAAACCTACAAATGTATCTAAGCGCTATAAATGGCCTTTACCTTCACGTTAAAATTACAATAAATTTCCCATATTAATGCGGTGAAATATAATGAAAATAAAAATTCATATTGAAAAACTTACTTATGGAATGTTAATACATACCTCAATCAATAAACATAATCATAAACCATTCAGAGTAAAATGATAAATGGAAATAAAATTGTGTATCTATAATTAAAATGATCAGAAATTATAAAAATAAAAAATAATGTGGATATAAATAAAACATAATCAGTGTGGGTGATAATTACATTAAAGGGTCGATTTCATTGATGAATATAAATATCATAAAATTTTATTTGAAATAAATCTTTAGGAAAATATACCGTTCATTTTGAAAATCACATTTTAAAACATATTGTTAAAAACATTAAAGGAACTTTTCTTTGAAAATAATATTTGGTTATTATAATAAAATCTTTAAAAAATTGATTAGTTATGACTGAATGATTTCTTATACATTCCATGTATACTATAATAATGATTTCAATCACATTTTACATAAAATACAAAAGGGGAATGTTTTGAAAATGATAGTGAGATTTACATCAAATATTTTAAAAAAAATTATAATTAAGGAAAAATTATTTAAAAAATAAATTTTAAATGGTTATAAAAATTTAATCTAATTTTATAGAACATGAGTTTTCATGAGAACAGATTTCCATCCAAAGAGAGTAATTAATTCAATTTTTTTAAAAATTTATTTATCATTTTAAGTACCAACGTGTGAAAAATAGTACTATTTATAGAAAATTTTCATGAAAATCCATATGATATGAAAGTATATTTATTTTATGATAGAAATATAAAATAAATCCCTCTAAAGGAGAATTAAATAAAAACAATCCTGAATAATGATGTGTTTGTGTAATAAAACCTTAACAATATGGTTAAATCTCAATCATAATCCTGATTAAAGGAATTTTAGTAAATGAAATATTATATAAAATTTTGATAAATTAATTTCTGAAATTAAATAAAAAAATTAGTATATACACCACAAAAATGAAATAAGAGGTGAATATTGTGTTTTTCACAGGAAAGTAAAATTGAGATGAGAAACCCTTACTCCATGCTTCCTTTCAGTTGACCATAATTTAACCGTTATTATAGTATATTTGAAGATGTTATTAAACTATTATTGAACCATACTAATATTTATAAGATCCCTCTGTTTCATCTTATCACCATTTCATTAATAAAATTTCACTGTTAGCACTATTGCACGTATTAATTTTCATGTATTTTCATGTGTGTATTTTCATGATTGTATTGGATATTGAAAACATTTTATAGTTATATGATCTCCAAAATAATATTAATTATATAATTATCATATGTATAAATCAATTATAATTTTAAAACAAATCATCAAAATAGGTTACTTAATTCATTTAATGAACCTCATTAATTCATCAATGTGTTAGTCACCTTTCCCCCTCATATTTAAATAGTGCTTGGGGTGGGTTCTGGCATGGATTATTCAAACAAGGAAACTCTAGAGAAGTCCTGCGGAAACAACACATAAAGAATGAGACTAGATTCAGCGGGCAATGACGAGTGCCACCAAATCTCGAACCCACGACAACGATGAAGGAGGTTCTGTCGATCATCGTCAGTGGATGTCTCATCAATGTAGGGGTTTGTGTTTTTGATATTATAAAATTAATCCTTCCGCGTTATTGATTTATTCGAAGAACTCAGATCAACCGACCAATGGATTGATCCACAGATTTTTTTTTATACACAGGAGGTTCATGTGGGGTTATCGGTTGGGGGTGATTTCTAAATTCTTTGTTTGTTGATAACACCCCTTGTTAAAACACTAACGGAGAGGGCACCGGCCAATCCGAACAAGGTCCAAACCCTCCAATGATCTTTTTGTTCCTGTGTTTCCCTAGTGCAATAAGGAAATGTGTTGGAAAGGCATATATTGGGGTGATGCAGTGGTGGCGGTGACCCGAGAGGCTCGTAGGCATATATGACATTAAGAGCTGACCACCAGAGCACGTCCGGTGGCCCGTGGAAAGAACTGATGGTGCACCATGCTGAAGGTGGCTACTGGTGGCCGGAGGAGGTCCACGGAAACCAGCTGCAGGCAATGGGAACGCGGCGTACCATCACGTGCCATGTTAGCCAGAGGTGCGGGCCCAAGCCAGCTGCGTGGGAGAAGGGCGACGCCCGTAGGTGCCGCCGACAGTAGCAGTAGCGGCCAGCGGGCAGCAGAAAGAATGGGTGGCATGGCCCCATAGTGCGCCACGTCAGCTGGAGACCATTTTTCCATCTGTTCGACTGTTGCACGTAGTGGGGCAGTACCCCACTGACAAGAAAAAATGGCCCCACATCTGCGGGGCCAGCTGGTGAAACCATCCGCCTTCAAGCAGACCGGGCGGGACGTAGGACGGCCGAATGGGCCGGACCCGCCAAGCGAACCGTGCCAGACCTGCCACTCAGTGTGGGTGGGTCGAGCCCCACCCGGAGGGCTAGTCCAACTGAAGACCATTCCCACGAACAACCCAGGGAAGACCCCAACTGGCCGGACCCAGTGAATCAGGCCAACCATTAACAGACCGGACTCGGGCGGGGTTAGGTAGACCCCATGACCTGTTGTGTCAGGCCAACCTGACCGAGTCAGACCAGGCCCAGACCCAACCAGCCCCTGAATAAAGAATTCTCATAACTGAAAGAACAGGTGTTCGTTTGACATGCCATCTGTGGCATTGGGACCCCTTTTGGGAAGCAGTCCCTTTGGCATATTCTAGCGGGCCCGACTGAGCTGGGCCGGACCGGGGTGTGATCACCCCCGTTTCATAGAAAGGGGTGTAACTAACTGACCAGACGTCTGATCGACACGTCGTCTATGGATTAAGGACCCTTGTGAAACGAAGGTCCTTTGAAAATACTATAAGTTAGTATTGACAGAGTTTCATGTGCAACCTGGGTTGGATTATACTTGAATCCAACCAGTCGTTTTTTACAAAAGTGCGCATATATCACAGGTCGGGCATCCGATTGACGCATCATCAGTCACTTTGGGACCCCTATGATGTGGAATCCCTTGAGTATTATTTTTTTAGGACTTATTAAAGGGTGAAATATGATCGATGTCTTGAGGATTCAAATCTTCCAGAGATTAGGTGTGTTTCGTACGAGAATCTAGTGGCTGGATGTGACATGAAGAAGAAAAGTGACCAATACGGGTCAGCATTAGAAACTCCAGAGTGGGATGATCAAGTTGTATGACTAATCATCCCTACCTATGTACCAACTACTAATAATGGTCAGCACCATTGACCAATACAGGTCAGCACCAGTGACCAATACAGGTTAGAACCAGCGCTCAATAGGGGTGAGCACCAGCGACCGATATGGGTCAGCACCATCGACCAATACTGGTCAGCACCAGTGGTCAATATAGGTCAGCACCAGCGACCAATACAGGTCAACATCTAGCGACCCATATAGGTCAACATATAGTGACCTATACAGGTCTGCATTAGAGTTAATATGGATTGGATGATCTGGCTTTACGACTAGTCATCCCTACCCCAATAAACATGAAGTTATACCATTAGAGTTAGATGTCTCTTTTTCATTGTACTTCATGATTTAGATATTTCTTGTGATATTACCTTTTTGTTATTTCTTTTGATGTTTTCCTTTATGGAATACTAAAATACCTTCGGGGGTCACATGGCCCCCTACTGAGTTGTTATACTGACGCCTTCACCGGATCTTCCCGCACATGTGTGTCTAGTGCAGACTACTGATGCTCTGTGGTGTACTGGGGAGTTTTGGGACTTGGTGGAACTTGGTGTAATGTGAGAAGTTGAGATCATTTTCTCTAAATTCTTATGTACAGATGCTACCCTCCAGGTAGTGCTCCAAGAAAGATTTGATAGCTGTTTACATTTTTTTAGTTTCTATGGCTTATTTTGCTGCCCACTTTTTTAGTTTATAGTTGTACTTGTCATTTTACATTACTATAGTTGTTATACATTACTTTTTTTGGTTATTTACTCCAGTTTCCCTTTTTGAGTGTGTACAGATCTCTAAGGTAATGCCTTCCCTGTTTGGGAAAAGAATTCAAGTGCTAGACACCAACCGCTAGCCTAAGGATGGAGGGCTTCAGGTCATCACGTATGCGCCCATTTGGACGGGTCATTACAATGTGGTATCAAAAGGTGTTCGGTTCTTCCAGAATAACTAAGGTTCTAATTTTCATAAGGAAATGGTGTAAAGTGTCTTAATTTCGGGTTTTAGTACAAAGAGTCTAGTGTTGGTGCGGTGGCAGACGTATCCATAAAACATGACCCTGAATTCTATTTTCAAACTCTGTACATGAAATCCCAGGTTACTAGTGTTTTGAATAGTTTTCTTGATCTTTCTTGAGTCATCTCATTAAGTAGAACATATTGACCATGGGGAATCAGTTTTTTACAAGATACCTTTATGAAAATAACCATCTAGGATTCCGATTTGATATTTTGACAGTGGCCCACCAAGCGATGAGGCTTCGGTACAGGGACCACTCATAGTGATGGAACCTTCGGGTCGTGTACCAGCAGCACCACCACCCGTTGACCAGAAGCTTCTACCATTGTATCATGCATGTAGGTTGAGTGTGTTTCCTGAGTTTCAGAGAAAAAGGCCTCCAAAGTTACGCGGTGAGATGAACCCCCAGGAAGCAGAGGATTGTCTTGAGGCGGTTTCACATGTCTTTCTCTTAGTAGAGACCCTAGCTGAGTAGATGGAGATCTTTCTTGTTAGCCTTCTTCAAGGTTCATACGGATGATGGGGGTGCTCGACGCTCCACGTGCATGAAGAGATGACCCTTACCAGGCTTGACATTGAGAGCCTTTTCAGGGTAGAGTTCATGCCAGTGAAACTATGATCTGTGTGTATTCCAGAGCTGGTGCATCTTCAGTAAAGAAGCCAGACTATGGCTCAGTACTCTGTGAGATTTGCTAACCTCTCCTGATACGCCACTGACATGGTATGCGACCCTCACTTCAGTGCCTGGACCTTTGAGATGGGGATTCCAAGAGAGATCATAGCTTTATCCGTTTCTCTCAGCATCTCGATGCAGGCTAGGGTGCTAGAGAGATATTTTATGATGGAGAGATTCCTTTTCGAGCAGGCACCGACAGTTAAGTCCCCTTCCAGATGACATGAAGTAGATTCATCTATAACTAGCAGTAGACAGACGACGTAGAAACCCAAGTGCCCTAGACCATCTGGAGGACAACCCTGGGTTGTAGCGTTAGAGGTGCGAGGCTTGAGAGGTCAAGGGAGCCACCTGTGAGGAATGATCTATTTTTCCTATGGGGGACCTGGTAATAAATCTCGTGACTATCTGACACCCCAGACAGATGATCGGATGACGGTGGAGGGGCCACTGAGGCAGCATCTGCAGAAGGAGGATAAGCATCATCCAGGAAGCAGACGAGGCATGGGAGAAGGACGTGCAATGGGATGTGGTCAGGGTCACTATGAACTACCACCACCACCCCCAGGTGGTCCACCACGATCTCAGGGAGCAGGTGAATGAAGACAAACCCAACTACAGGCAATACATGCTCATGATCCAGACATCTCTGAGATGATACACGGTAAGATCTATATCTTTATACTTTATTAGCATGGCTTATCAACACAGGTTCTAGCCATTATTTCCTTGAAGAAAACTTAGTTCGGGGATCTGAGATTCCGAATGATCTTTTAGCTCGACCATTGCGTTTTGATATTCAAACGAGAGGAGATTTAGCAGACATACATTAGTGCTGACATCGTGTTCTTACTCTTGGAGGACATAGTTTCAAATGGGATCTTCTAATAGTGGTAATGAATCCCTAAGACATCATTCTAGGCATAGACTGGATATCGGCAGTTCACGCACAGATTGAATACGTGAGATGTATTTTGTGATGTATGCGCAAAGATGGATGCTAGTTTTACTTTGTTGTTGAGAATAAAATAGAGCAATAAAAAATGAATTGCGCTCAGGAGGGTTCATAAAATTATCTATTAGCTGGATTCCATGACCTTCAACATGATGTTTGAGGTGATTCCATAGTTCCTAGTGGTGGTGGAGGAGTATGAGATCCTCTTTCCAAAATATTTCCTAGGACTACCTCATCATAGAGAGGTAGACATCCACATTGACTTGTACCCAAGAACATCGCTGATATCTACACCATCATATCGGATGGCCCATGCGGAGCTCTAGAAGCTAAGGGTACATTTGGAGGAATTATAGTGGAAGGGATTCATAAGGCCCATTATTTCTCCATGGGAAACCCCAGTGTTGTTTTCCAAGAAGGAAGATAGATGTTTGAGGCTATGCGTGAACTTCCGGTGCCTAAACCAGGTTACCGTGAAGAACAAGTATCCTCTGCCGAGGATTGATGATATGTTTGATCAGTTTAAATGAGTTAAGTGGTACTCGATGATAGACCCCAGATCAGGTTATCACCAACTTCATGTGCGGGATGAGGACATCCTAAATACGTCCTTCAGATATCAGTACAGACATTACGAATACCTAGTGATTTCGTTCGGCATGATGAATGCCCCTTTAGTGTTCATGGGTCTCATGAAGATGATCTTCCAGACATTCTTAGACCAGTTTGTAGTGGTCTTCATCGACGACATCTTGGTGTACTCAGCGTCCGAGGAAGATCACAATATACACTTGGGGATTGTTCTGGACACACTATGGGAGCACTGGTTATATGGGAATCTCTTGAAGTGTGAGTTCTGGATATGGAAGGTCTAATTCTTGGGAAATTCCATCTCAGATGCTGGAGTTGTAGTAGATCTAGCGAAGATTGAGGTAGTACTTTCATGGGAGCCACCCAGGAGTGTAACTGATGTAGGTAGCTTCCATGGATTAGTAACCTACTCTCGGAGGTTTGTACCTATTTTTTCCAGATTAGCAGCACTTATGACTGCCTTGATGATGAAGGAGAAACCCTTCTTGTTTTTAGAGACATGAAAGTGGAGCTTTCAACAGCTAAGGCAGAGCTTGACTGTCGCTCCCATCATGAGGTTTCTGGAGGAGTGCACTGACTACGTGGTTTACAATGATGCATTAGGGACCGAACTTTGGTGCGTCCTAATGTAGGGTGATGTAGTGATTTCTTATGGCCCATTAAAGCTGAGGCCTCATGAGTAGAATTATGAATCTCAAGAATTAGAGTTGGCATCAATATTCTTCACACTAATGATATGCTGACACAACTTGATGGGTGAGCAATTCATTGTTTACTTAGACCACCAGAGTCTCAAATATACCATCACATAAAAATATATGAAACAAAGATAGTGATGTAGGATAGAGTTCTTTCAGGACTATGAAATTGATATAGTCAATACTCATAGGAAGGGGAACGTAGTTGAAGATGCAATTATGTGGAGATCATGTTTTAAGACACTAAACCAGGCTTCAAAGATTTTATCCTCAATTCAGATATCCTACGTAGATAGAGATGAGACAGTCTAACTCCCATCAATGCAAGTTTCTCATACACTCCATCCTCGAGTAAGGGAGGTGCAACTCGTAGATAGCAGCTACGATACTACACATGCTTAGATACCATCATGCCATGCACCTGACAAATATTTTGATGGCAGGGAGCACACTATCATTTTCAGAGGATATACAGTTGTACCCGTGGTGCTATGAGTGGAAGTTATGAGGGAGTTCCATACTTACCCCTTGGAAGTACATCCATTCATGATGTGGATGTATCAGGACCTCCGACATTAGTAATGGTGGCCAGGTATGAAGAATGTCATGGTAGAGTTTGTTACTAGATGCCTCACATTCCAAAAAGTGAAGGCAGAGCATCGGGTAATAACATGCTTGACCCAACCCCTCGAGATACCAAAGTGGAAGTGGGAAGGGATAACGATGGACTTCATGATGGGGTTACCACATATGTCCAGTGGGATGATACCATCTGGATGACCGTCGACCGACTCACCAAGTCGGCCCACTTCCTTAATATTTGAGAGAAGGGTTTGATAGAGAGATTGGGACGTCTCTACATTCAGGAGATCATGAGAATTCGTGGGGTAACTTCAATGATAGTCTCAGGATGTGATGCACACTTCACATCTCTGTTTTGGAAAGGATTTTAGGAGGCTTTAGGGACTCATCATCGCTTGAGAACAACTTTTCACCTACAGACAGATGGTCAGACTAAGAAAACCGTTCAGACCATGTAAGAGATGCTTCGTTCATGTGTCTGAGATTTTGGTCATAATTGGGAGGACCATTTACCCTTGGCGGAGTTTTCGTAAAACTACAGTTATCACTCCATCATTGATATGGATCTTTTGGAGGCATTTTATGGATGACCGTGTAGATTTCCCTAGTGTTGGATGGATCCAAGAGAGCTAGCACTCGTGGGACCAGAGATGGTACATACTACCACTGAGATGGTGCAGGTCATCCGAGAGTAGATGAAGAATACAAAAAGTCGATAAAAGTCTTATGCTGATCAGAGATGGAGACCACTAGAGTTCCAGAAGGGGGACCATGTATTCTTGCGAGTCTAGCCTCGATGGGGACTACTTAGATCTGTAAAAGGTGGTAAACTCTCACCGATGATTATCGGACCATTCCTGATACTTCATAGGATTGGAAAGGTATAATATCGCTTGGCACTACCACCGGAGTTAGAGAAGGTGCATGATTTCTTCCACATATTCCATCTGAGGAGATACGTGCATGAACCATCTGACATCATCAACCATGGAAAGATAGAGACTGATGATGTGATGACTTCGACAGAGTACACGGTGGAGATAGAGGATTGACAGGAGAGGATCCTTCAAGGGCGGTCGATACCTCTGGTGTGCATTTTGTGGCAGCACGAGAATCTCCCAGAGAACACACGGGAGTGGGAGGCTTAGATTCATGCCCAATAACCCTCTTCTTTTTGCTTCCATGTTTGGATTTTGGGGCTGTAAAGCGCTAAGGTGGAGAGAATGTAAATACCTAGAAAATTACATTTAATTTTTTTAAAATTATTTAGGATTATTACAATTCTATAAAAATTTACGGTGTGTGATTTCGAGGCCCGATGTTCCCGGAATGAATTTTTTAACATTTTAGGGTATGTTCAGTAAATGTGCGGGCATGCTTTTCTATCTTTTGAACCAGTGCTCGGATTAAAAATCTAAGGGCACTGTTGAATCTGTAGCGCGAAGATTCTTTTAAAATATGATTCACTTCGACCAAGTAGTTTGGTAGAAAAATATAGTTTTCCACATTTAAAAAAAAGTAAAATAACATGTAATTTTTATTTTCTATTCATTTTCTCCAACGGATGAGCGGCGGTGGTGGGACCAGTGACATGTCAAGACAATTAATGGCTTGACTCATCAAATACATAACTCCACTATTGTCAATTAAAAGGGATTCGTTAATTAATTTAATGGACTTTGTTAATTACTCAACACGTTAATCCCCCCCCACCCCCATTTAAGTTGAGCATGGGGTGGGGTTTTGGCACGACTTCTTCAAGAGAGGAAACTCTGGTGAAGTCCTACGACAACAACCACCTGGAGAACAAGAACAGATTATGTGACCGGTGATGAGTTCCACCGAATGAAGAACTGACGACAATAATGAAGGAGCTTCCGTCAATAATCATTAGTGGACGTCTCATCTAGGTAGGGTTTTTTGATATTATAAAATTCCTCTTTCCCTGTTCATGATTTATACAAAGAATGCGAAACAATCGACCAACGGGTTGATCCGAAAATTGTTCATTAAACATGGGATTTTGATGTGGGGTTACATGTCAGGAGTGATTTCTAAATTCTCTGTTTGTTGTTAACACCCCTTGTTAAAATGCTAATATGGAGGGTGTGGGATAGTCCGAACAAGGTCCGGACCCTCCTCTGATCTTGTTGTTCTTCTGCTTCCTGAGAAAAGTTAGACAATGTGATGGAAAGGCAGATATTGGGGTCACACAATGGGGGCAGTGACCAAAGAGGCTCGTAGGCATAGACGACACCAAGAACGGACCACCAGAGAACGTTCGGGGGCCTGAAGAATGAACCACCTACGCACCATACGGGCGGCAGCCAATAGTGGCTGGAGGAGGCCTGAATAAACTAGCCACGAGCTATGGGAAGGTGGCGCGCCGTCGGGCACCCCGGTGTCCAGAGGCGGCCGACCTGAGTAGGCCGTGGGGGAGAAGGGCGATGTCGGCAGCAGCTTCTGCAAAAGGTGGGGGTGGAGCGACCCCAAGCCATAACGCATCGGCTGGAGACCGATCAACCATTTAGCCGACTATTTCAGGATATGGGAAATCTTCCCACCGGATTGACGAAATGACCCTGCGTCTGCGGGGCTAACTAGAGAAATGGTCCACCTTCAGGTGGACTGGGCCGGACGTGAGCCAGCAGAACGGGCCGGACCCACGGCCCTGTGGGCTAGTGCGGGTGGGTCAAGCCCCACTCGGTAGGGCATGCCAACCATTTGGTGGGCCCACGAAGAAGCTGGGCCTACCCGAACATGCTGGACCAAGTGAACCAGGCTGACCCTTAATGCTCCAGACCTGGGCAGAGTCAGGTACACCCCGAGACCTATTGCGTCGGTCCGGCCTAACTGAGTCAGACTGAGCCCATACTCAATTGACCCTCGAATAAAGGAACTCTCTTGAATGAAGAACCAATTTTACATTTTTCACGTCGTTAGTGGTGTTGGGACCCCTTCTGGGAAGTGGTCCCTTTGGCATATTCTGGCGGGCCCAACCGAGCCAGGAAGAACCAACGTGCGATCTCCCCCGTTTCACAGAAAGAGGTGTAACTAATAGACTTTGTGTCCGATCGATGTAATGTCTATGGCATAAGGACCCTTGTGACATGTTGGTACTTTGTAGATAATCTATGTGAGTTTAGATGGAGTTTAACATGTGAGCTGGTTTGGTTCGTACTTGAATCTAATTGATCCCTTTTTAAAAAAGTGCACATATCTCAGAGGTCAAACATCTGATAGACATGCCATCTATCATGTTGGGACCCCTTTGATTGAGAGGACAGTTGGGAATGCTTTTTTTAAGACTTTTCAGTTGTTGAAATATGACTGATGGCTTGAGGAAAAGATTCTTCTTGAGATCAGGCGTGCATCGTGTGGGAATCCCGTTGCTGGTTTTGACATGAAGAAAAAGAGTGACCAATACGGGGTAGCATCATAATCTCCTAAGTGGGATGATCAAGCTATATGAATAATCATTCCTACCTCTGAACTAGTGACCAATACCGGTCAGCACCAGCGACCAATACGGGTTAGCACCAGTGACCAATATGGGTCTGCACCGGCGACCAATACCGATAAGCCCCAACGACCAATACCGGTCAACATCTAGTGATCAATATGGGTCATCATAAAGTGACTTATATGGGTCATCAGAAGAGGTACTATAGATATTATGATCTGGATTTACGACTAGTCATCTGTATCCAAGAATCCTTGAAAATATACTGTTAGAGTGACCTGTCTATTTTACTTTGTGCTTCATGATTTAGATCATGCTTGTGATATTAAGTTGTGGTATTACTTGTGATGTTTTCCTTTATGGATTACTGAGATATCTTCGGGGGTCTCGTGGCCCCCAATTGAGTTGTTATACTCTTCCCAGCATGGCCTCCGCCCACATGTGTGTGTCTGGTGCAGACTACTGACGCTCCGATGCAGACATTGGAGGTTCGGGACTTGGTGGAGCTTGATGCGACTGGAGAAGTCGAGATCCTCTTCTTCGACTTCAGACTTAGAGCTTCAACCCTCCAGGTATAACTCCAAGGAAGATGTGACAACTTTTTACATTATTTTCATTTTATAGGTCTTATATTCCAGCCCACTGTTTTCAGTTTACAGTTGTACTTGTAGTTGTACTTTACTCTTGTTTATTATACCTTACTTTTTTAATTTTTTTTACTTTAGTTTTATTTTTTGAGTGTGAACAAATATCTAAAGCAATGCCTTCCCTGTTTTGGAAAATCCTTCATGTGATAGTCACCAACCCCTGGCCTATGGAAGGTGGGATTGGGGTAGTCACATATGGGCCTTGTGGGACGAGTAATGACATAAATCATCATCGATGCGTACTAACAGACAAACAACCCCATGGAATAGTATTTCGTCTTTTACTATAGGTATTCATGTATAGCTATAAGATTCTGTTTAAGGGATAAATATGTTTTTATGAAATTATTAATATTATGTTATTTTCTATAGTATATTCTTTCAACAATATAAAAAATAAACTACTGTTGTAAATACAAGTATCCAAAAAGCATACCAAGAGAATGAAATGTTTTCATTTTACAATTAATACTAATCATGTTGGTACATTTATTTTTCAACTCATTCAAATTATGATAAATCACATTTAAATAAACTTGTTACAGTATTTATGTTTATATAATAATGATATTACAAATAAATAAATTCATAATCATCAATTAATTATTTTATGTTCTTGTTTAGTTTGGTTTAACAAACATCTTCAACAATGATATAAATTTAAAATCAAGGATGATTTTGGTAATTTAATGTATATAAATAAATTTATTAAATAAGTAGATATTTGTTTCATTTTTATCAATAATGTTCATATAAAATTTAAACTCTTTATTTAAGAAAACACCATTCCCTCACTTAGAATCATCGAAACATGATTATCATTGAATTTAATACTACAGATCATAACCAAAACTACCATAGACTAAAATATAATATAATATAATAAATTTAATAATATTTTACATAAGAATATATTTTTTAGGATGGATGAAAATTGAGAGAAAAATTAATTACATCATTTCTATTATAAAACACATTCATATTAATCCAGATTACTCACACAGAATGTCAACAATAGACATGGAAAATATAATATACATAAATAAGTACTCTTTTGTATATAGGATGTGAAAAATATTCTAAAATATTTTATTAAGATGTTTATTTTATTATAATTTAGATTAATCATGTCCAGTGGAATTCAAGAATTGAGGTAAGAGTTTCGTATATAAAATATAATTTAATATGAAAAAATTATTATTATGCAACATGAACTCTTTAATATAGTCTGATAACTTCCTAATGAATTTATTTTAATGTATTATTATTGTTTTTATGGATATATCATGTTTTTTATTTAAAAATTAGTTTAATAAAATGGTACTTAATTTGAATGGGGTTTGATAAAAATGTTACACATGCTGTCGATGCTTATATTTATAAATTAATTTTCATAGAATGTTTTGTTATGAAAGGTGATGAATATGGGTAATATTTTTTATTTATAATAAAAATCATTATTTTCATTAGATATTCATGGGGTTATATATGTTTATTAAAATATTATTTCCCATTTACTCATATTTTTCCTAATATATTTAGTATAATTGAAGCCATCCACATTTTATCTTTTAAATAGTGAAGAAACTTTATGGCATGATGATATTAATTAGATTATTATGTTAATTTCATTAGATATACATAAAAAATTGGTGTATTTACTTTTTAATACATTACATTCATTAATTCTTGTATGAAATTTTTAATGTTTTCAAAATAAATTATTTTTATTAAATTTTATATATAATATATGTTTAAATTTTTTTGTACGAACATTTATGTCAAAATCCTCAGTCATTTTATATATAGATAAATCTCTATATTTTTATTATTTATAAATAATTTGATTTTTTCCAATATTTTTAAAATAATTATTCAAATATTCATAGAAATTATAAATAATTTTTCTGATTTCCAATGTGATTTTTATAAAACATCTAATAAGTATTTTTTACATGTCATTTTCATTGTTATATATTATAAATGATATATAATATTTCTAAAGTGTCACAATCTGTATAAATTATTTATATAGATTATATAATTTTATTTTCCATCAATGATATGATCTATAACTACCATATACTTTCCTACACATTCACTTTAAATAGGAACAATTTATATTTGAATATACATTCAATATGAATACCATATTTTCTATTCATTTGATTCATGGGAGTTTATATAAATTATATATATATATATTTTAGTTAAGATAATTTACTAAACTATATATCTTTTATCTATATAATATTGATGAACCAGACCTCATCACCCGAATTAGAGGGTATCCCATTATAAAGTTATTAAATATCTATTGAAACCAATTTGGTTTCATTTTTTTCATGTTTTGATTATTGATGTAATTATAAATGTTTATTAAAATGATATAAAACCAATTTCCATTCCTTGTGGTTTTTATGTTGTGATTAATGGGACTCATTAACTTTCATTTGGTTCCTTATGAAATGATAAATGATTGGTTTCAAGTGGCGCTCATTAGTATGGATGATAAGGGGAAGGGTCCAATATTATACTCCCATGAGTTATTTAAAGTATTATATCTCATGACATACATTATTTTCATGTTTGTTTTAGTTTCTTTTAATCATGGTCACTAATGTTTTGACTCTTTAAAATAATGACCCATATACTAATGTTTATTCCATAATTGAAAGTTATTCTATATTCTTATCTAATTCACTCATGGCATGTAACATTAACTTAATGTTACCTTTATTAAATTTTTATCCATAGTCGTTTTATTATATTACACTCCCATTGAAAATATTTTTTAAATAATGTTTCCAAATATCTTTATTCATTATTTATGTTGGGTAATATTTTAAAAATAACGGTTTAGGATCTATGTTTTCATAGATATGTCTAAACTAATATATTATTTTAGGTTTATTAGACATTAATTTTTGGCCTTTATCCTTTGTTTTTTAGTTATTAATTGATTTTAGGGAGGTTTTAGGTGGGTTTTGTCTATTTTAGAGGGTCATAGAGGATATATTGTGGGTATGTGGTTAGATAATGTTTAGGGTAAATCATGAGGTTTTACTCTATATAAAATGTGTCTTTTCTGGAGAATAAAATTTGGTGGATAACAACTGGATACTAGTTAGACAAAACATTGAGTTATCAAATATAAAATTTTGTTTATTGATAAACAGGTGAAAATAACTGTTAGTGAACTATTTACCAATCCATGCAACTGGACCATTTAGGTTCCTAGAAGAGTATTAAATCTAATAATGGTTGTTGTATGGTTTTAGAAAATTTTCAACCAAACCATGAATCAAGTTTTTATTAATACTTAATATTGATTTAAACACTATTATATACCTATAACATATAATTTAATTCATCCTATACCTATGGATATTGATTATAAGAAATCTTGTGGCCATTCATAGAAATTTATTTTATTATAGTGAGAAATTTCATTGGATATTGAGGCATTTTACCTATAGATTTTAATATATGTCATTGATTATACTTTAATATTCACATTACTATTCAATATTCTCTCTTATCCGTGAATGTGTCTTAGATCCAGTCTTTCTGGTCTATATATTTGAAAATTATTCAAATATGATGAATAATATATGTATGATTGTTATATCGATGTCAGATCATAATATTTGGTTTCCTCTCTTGGATTGTTCCTAGATCTACCACTTATGGTGAATCTCTTTTGGTACGTTGATATGGATTTAAAACATTAGAATGATACCTTTAATTTATTCTAATCGTATTGGTTTTATATTAATGGGTTGGATGTTATTATAGTTGAGATTGTAGTATGGGAATGATCTGAGTGTCATTTATCAATGCATCATACAACATGGCTTTAATGTGATGAAGGTAGGAAATCAATACAATATTGGTCAATTAAATGAAATTATGTTCCATGATTAGATTTATTATTTTCATGTTATAGATATCCTTCCATGATAAGTATGTTGGTTATTTTTAGAAATCCCATGAGACCATAGCTAGGTATATCGTGTCTGTGAATTTCTATATTTTATATTATTTTTTATAATGATTCATATATCATGGAATATTTTGTATTCTGTGTTTGTATTTTCAATGTTTTTGTTATATTTTTAATATCTAATTGATTTTTTAATACTCATTATGATACATTGTTCATTGATTTTTCAATCCTTATATGATTCATTTTACATATATGGTGTAATATCTTTTTTAGTGTCTAGGGAGAAAGTGTCCCTAAAGGACATTGATAACCCATTGTATGGGAAGAATGAATGACATGTCTCATTATTTATGAACCCACATTGGATCATTGGATCAATATTTTTCCAAATGTTTATCCTAGGGGGAAATACCCATGTCATTGGAAGATAGACCATGTATTCTAGTATGATATAATGATCTAGAATATCCCTGATTATGAGAGAGATTATATTTTTCATGGGTGTTCCATCTATGCAAACAATCAAAGGAAATCAGGTAATAATAATAATTATATCTATAATTTTCTACTGGTTAGGTTGGTGTTTTACATAACTTTTGGAACATTTATCGTACTTCAATGTGTATAATGTTACAAAGCGTAATCATTTTCATGTGATGACTTCATATGAAAATTTTCTAGAATAGTGTAGAAGCTAGTACAAATGTGTTTCTTGGAAGTTTTATTTGTTCATGGACTCTTGGTACCTGATTGGTGATTAAATTTCTTTTCATTTACCTTCCATCATGGTATACACTTCTATATACACGTAAATTTATATCAAAGATATATTTTTTTATACTTATATGTTTACAAAAAAAAATCAGCATGGGAATTTTGTTTCGCATTTTGGAATCATTACTTGTGATTCAGATAAGAGAAAAGGCCTTGTGAATTATTATTGAGGAGATGTAATATTTGATATTTAGACCGTAAAATTAAGTAATCTAGCTAGATACTATGAAAATATAATTTATTTTCATTTATATATTTCTTAAAAATACTTTTTATCCTACCAAAATGGGGGTCTACTACTTATCATTGTGTGAAATGACTTGTCTTAACATATTGAACATCCTCACTGGCTTGAGAAGTAATTGGTGTAATACTATCCGTAGGTAAAATTGGCAAGACACCAAAGGCTGGAAATAAATGTTGTGGTCTTCATAAGAAATTGGTGGATGATTTTTTCCATGGAAGAAAAAACAAAAAAACAAAATATAAATAAAAAATAAAAAATATATATGATTCATTAGATCAAAATGAACTCTAATAAAAAACAAAACCAATTAGTAATATCATATTACAATGAAGAAATAAATACCAACAATATTCAATGTCACCAATACATTTAGTCAAAAAATACAAACCAACTTAAAAAAAACTCGACATTCCAAGAGAATGGGGTCAAGAAGAATAACTAAAGAACTAAGATACCATTTGTTTTATTATGAATCAATATATAACATATGAAAGGACACCATAGATTACAAATATGGGGCGAGTATAAATTCAAGTACGATATCCCCAATGACTTCCCAAATAATTCTACTAGGATTAATTTTTTATGGAAATTTTATAAAAAAATTAAGTAACTAAAATAGTTTAAAATAAAATAAAAATATTTTTTATGGAAAAAATATAAAATACCTTATAACATTACATGTATCTCTTAGAATACCCTTTCAATTTCAACACACTCACACATCCACAAATGAATGTATAAAATGGACCCCCAAATACTCATGATTTGTGATTATTTCATTCACAAAGCTCTCACTCGGTGAACCACTTTTATGGGGGGAAAATTATTACCTTCTCTATCACATTTTTATAGTGAATTTCACACCCTTATCCATCCAATAATCACCTGAACACACAGAAAACTGGTATTCCAAATAACATGACAAACCAAATCATGACAATAAATATCAATAAAACATCTCTTTTATTGAAAAAGTTCTATTTTTTTCATTTATCAATAGCAAATCATTATTTTAAAACTATCATTTTAAAATCACGAACCGAATGCACTTTCTAGAAAATCATCCAATTTCCACAATTTCCATGAAAATATCACTAATGTCATTTCTATTAAACCAAAAAATATTTTATGAAAAATTTCATGAAACTCAATCAATTTGAAAAAAACTCGTAAACATCTAATCAATATTAGTCGAGATAGACTCCAATTGCATCTCAAAAATTGGAGAAATAATGAATAAAACCACAACATCAACAACCTGCCATAGATCTTCTCGATTACACATTATATCTTATTTCCTTAAACCATAAATATCATATAACATTAGGATTAACAACAAGAAATATAGGATATATCCCCTATATATCAGTTCCATGAATCCAAAAGAGGGAATAAGAAGATATTATGGAAAACGATGAAAAAAATTACAAATTAATCTGGGCCTCTAAAAATATTTTATTCTACTAGTAATCACTCCCAGATTGAAAGGAATTATCTCTCCAATATTGGGAAGAAGAGGAATTCATGTTATGATAGGTTTAGTGGAGAAATAGTAGAATAAGGATATAAACTAAGTTAAATAATAAATTTAAGATCTTATTACTTATATTGAATAATTAGGTTTCACAGTTAGGAAACTCATAGACTTACCATGGGTGAGATACTAACTCAAACCACACCCTGAAAGGTCGACTCACATAGTAAGACCAACTATATACTGAATGTTCTATTCCTCATTTTCTATCATTATGCAGATTCTCTTAAAAATTCATAGTATTTGGCCAAACCGTGTGCCTATATAGTTCCCACTGATTCAATTTCATGTTTTTGTTGAGGTCTTTCACGGTTTCTAATAACCGTTCCGAACCTATGCACATCTATAAGAGCCTGTAAAACACTATTAAACTCTTATAAACCTCTATAAACCAACCACAAACATTTAATATAATTAATATTCATAAATTAATTGTCATGTAAATGAAACCATGAGTGATAAATTATTCTCATAATTGGAATTTACATACCTAGAAAATAGAAAACACTCACTTCCCTAGAAGTGTTTTAACCATTTATCCGAATTTTCCCTTTCACTCCCCCATACTTCCTCATTAACCCAACCACTTTTCCATAAAACATTCAGAATATTGATTCAATACACCCATAATAATTTCTCATTCTAACCCACAATCCACAGTGGTAGCAAAACAAAATAGCATCTGGCTCTATGTAAATGTGATCCCATCAAAAAACATGGTTAGGATCAAGTTGATATTTCTTTAATTATGATGCATGAAACACATTATTCCATAAATTTAACCTTGGTATGAAACCCAACTAATATTCCACCTCACCAACTTATTCAAATATCTCAAAGATTCTAATGTATCAAGGAGACAAATTTCCCTCCTTGAAAAAATGATGATCCCCAACCCTTGTATGGATACATAAGAACTCATGATCACTCAACTGAATTGACAGATGTAATCAATGATGATCTAGATATGATTTATAATAACTCTAAGCCATTTTAATTCCCTTTATAATCGTCATATTGTTTTCCATTTTCTCTTATAAAAGTTTTGGTCCAATGAGTGTAGTCTAAACCATTTCAACCTAATAATGAGGAGAATGAAAATGATGTCAATATAATGTTTCAAATGTAGACATATTTATCATGGACTGATAACTACTATTATATGAGAACCCCACTAATGGTATATGCTACTCCGATGAGACATAAAAACCCATTAAACAATCCCTAAGAATTTCCTACAATTCTTAGATAATCCTCGTTGATTTTACATCCATTTGATGATGATAAACCATACTAATAGTAAAATGAAACCAAATGGATTACTATAATGATTTCCAAAAATGATATATAAAATTGGGTCACTATCTGGTACTACCAAATCCTGTAATCCATACCTTTTTAAAATATTCTAAATATAGATTATTGACAAGTCATCCACCATATTGGATTCATGAATATGGATGAAATGGGATGAAAATTATTTTTTATCTCCAATCACACATATGAAATCCCATTTTTGAACCACCCTTGTAAGAACTATTAAAAAAGCCTAAGCCATATATTAAAATTTCTACATGGGAACCAGTAATTAATGTAGAATACATGTTGGTGGATGATTCCCTTTCCTAACATGAAAAAAATCAAGGAATCTCAAAAAAACTCGACAACTTTTCCTTTATTTCCCTCCCTCTAAATTTTTTCTTTCACTGAATTATGCATATTTGTTATTCTAGGATGAATATGTCATCATGAATGTTCATAAGAATGAAGGAGTTATTCCTTAACATCCATATATATGACCAGTTGATCTCAAAATAAAAAAATAATCTTTTATCAAGATACCATCCCTCAACGGTCTCCCAATAATTGAGTTGTTAACTCATAGAAATACATGCATAAATAGAGTTTTGTGCCTCATTATAATTCCTAAAAAAAAATTTAAACAAAAGCAACCAAAAATTAAACTGGTACACTACCTCATTAATCATAATCCAAGTGTATTTCATATATTACTGACATTAGATTAATATGATTTAACATATATTTCAATGACTAAATATTTGATTTTCTTCATATTTAATCTGCCAAAGAGGTCCCCTTACCCAATGTATACATTACGTCAAATTAAAAAATTTGAAGGTATTATATACATATTATTTGATTCGGTTTCAAATTTCTTTGTCGAGTCACATTTTCCCGGATCTTATGATATATAAAAACCATAACTCTCTCACAAAAAAGATAATGATTCAAAATATTCAATGTATAGACCACAATATAAAATTCCAAATGGATTATTTGGTAGTTCATATCAGGAAGATGAATCTTTTATGGGGAAAATGTAACAACATGATATCATTGTATGAGAACAAATCCCATTTATATCCCAAATCATCACAATACAACAAATAAAATTGTCTTAATTATGGATTTATCAAAATTGGTGTTGATTTAAGAAGATGTTTATGCCTTTGAAAATATAGATGACATTTATCATTCCATTATAATGGTATATTTTTTTAGCAACTAAATCTTTGGTGATTCTTATCATGAATAGTCACAATTAAAAACATCAGTAATAACCATCCATGCCAAGGAAAATGTGTATCTCAAAGACACTCTTTGGAGGTTTCCACTATATCACAACTTGTATCATTTCTAAATCCACAGAAACGAATTTTCTTGTGTAAACATGAAGAAGGAATCATACCTCTTGTATCCCAAAATAAATCATTGAATTTTTAGAATATAGATGATGATATCCAAAATACCATACATTATTGCCATGTGTTTCTCGTGCCCATTATTTTTCTTAGAATACACTTGTATATCATACAAAAACAACATCAAAAAAGAATCTAGATACCTCATAAATATGAAATTAAACAATTACATTAAGAGATATAGTGTATCAGTAAGACCATAGGTCATAAAAATGAATTCATAATGGTCAAATATTTTTCAGAAAGCTATTTTTAGAAAATCCTCCTTCCCAACTCATAATTAGTGATATCTAAAACACATGTCAATTTTAAAAAAAGTATTATCCCCTCAATTGATAAAATATTCTATCAATGTATGAAATAGGTTAAATATTATTTATCATAACATGATTAAGATTATAATAATCCACACAAATCCATAAATTTCCATTAAAGGTTTTCACAAACTAAACAAATGCTAATAGAGGAGACATATTACAAGAAATTAACACTTTTTTATGACTCTTATAAATGGAAATTAAATTAAATTAATTATATTTGTTCCACCTAACAAGATGGAAATAATATATTAATGGTACCTAGAAAGAGAACAATCATAAACTCAACTTCTCTTGTGGGTGCTAACACTACTAAATTATTAGGAAAACCATCAGGAAACTAATAAATAATTGACGGAAACCTTATATAATCAATATCATCCATATATGAAATGGTCATTCCTTAAAACTAGTATTATAACATTCCAAATTATTATTCCAAAAATGATTCTCTACTTTCATTTACATTCTAATATCCTTTAAAGAGATGATCAATGCCATCATCTGTTGTAAAAATAACCTCTCAAGTATAACTGTTTCTATGAGCTTTTAAAAATTAGAACCTATCCATACCAAATATTATGTGACTAAAATCCGTCTTATTAATAGAAAATTCCCAATGAAATTAATCACCATTAGTAGTTATATAGAATTCAATACACGTAAAGGCTCAACATTCATTTTGACTAAGAGGAGTTTTTTTATTTCAAAATAGTGGGAATCATCTCAACATGTAGCGCTAGAATATTAATATAATGTGAGTCAATAAATGAATGGGACACACACGTATAAACAAAACTAGTATAATGGTATAATTCAAAACATCCATACCTGTCACCATTAAAGTTCAATATTTAGCATCGATAATCAATGTATTAACTCCATAAAATTTATTTCTCATCACAAATTACACATTATAACACTTTTAGATTACACTGGATGAGGACTCAGTGTTTTCATCAAATCACCATGTCTTTATCATTTCTTTGGATGAGATCTATTCAACTAAAATCATAACATTTAATAATATGAATCTTTAGAATCATAATATGTGTCCTTATCACACAACCTCCTAGAACTGTGACCATAGAACAAATGATTTCCTATATGTTTTTCCATTTAAAAATTCTGTAGGTGGTATTTTACAATAAAATTTCATATTTCCTATTGAAAAACATTTAAAACACCCCAGACATACATTTGGGACATTGAGGAATATTAACTTATCATCTAGTCCTTGTATAAGTTTCTTCACCGCCTTGAGAATAAGTTTTCCTCTTCCTATTTCTCCTAGTGTCATTGTTCCAAAATATTCTCATAAATAAAATCATAATTCAACCAATTGAATTTGGAGAAAGAACATTTTTCATTATTACAACTCTATACGAAATCTCTATAATATCCATAATAACGAGTTCAAATATCATAGAATTAGTATCTAGTTTCAATATCTACTCAATGGTTGGAAAAACCTGCATGATTATTTTGACAAACCATTGGATTACTTGTGGATCAAGAGAAACCACATTCTTTGTATCCTCTTCTGAATAGCTTCTTCAACACCAGCCCAATGTGATTCATGATAACTAAATGGAAACACCATTTAGTATAACTAAATTTAAACTACATGATTAACTATTTGAAAATTTTCAAATCACACATATCACAAGAAGGATTTCCAAAATTCAAGAATTTTTTATTTCAATCCATTTTTGAAAATGAATCATTTCTTATGAAAATAAAAAAAATCAATTATTATAATAAATAAAAAAATTAACATAATAATATATCATAACTCAAAATGAAATTTTCACTTCTCATGGAAAGTCATTGATATCAACACATGTTGTTATTTTATCATCGACTAAACATGTTCCGATGAGGTGAAAAATATTAAAGGAATATCAAAATCCTCATGTACACATCTCATTTGTTATATAGAAATAATCATAAATAGGTTAGCTACACCACTTTTTTTATATTTCATGTTTTGAAAATCCTACTCTTTACTACCATCCTAAGAGAAAGACTAATTTTTTTTATTTTGATAACTAATCAAAATGAAACCACATCTGACATCCCTCCACCTATTATTGTCACGAGATGTTTTGGGTGTTCTATTACCCCTAGGTGAAATCCCCATAAAAAAATTCAAAATTAATTCTATGATATTCATAAAAAATTGGGGGACAATTTTCTATTTGGGGATAAAACAACCAATCCATAATAACCATAAATAATCAAAATTTTATATGATTCATTAGAAAGAATAAAACTACAAGATAAAACCAAACAAAAATAAAATATTAGAGTAAAAAGTTGAAACCGTAACTAAGAAAACTCAATGACACCAATACATTGAATCTGTAACTTCCAACCTATTCCATGCTAGAAGTCCACATGCCCAGCCTAATTTTTCTTGATGTGTCACTAAATAACGAGGATACATAATATTTTATTATTTCTCAATATATAATATCTGAAAACACCCAATAGTTCTCAATAAGTGTTGAGAATAAAACATAGAATGATCTCCCAAATGACTTCCAAACTCACTCTTCTAATATAAAACTGGTTCACACATTTCCTGAAATATGTTATGAAATTAATACAATTTATAAAAAACCAAATAATTTTTAATGGAAAATAATAAAAAAATATTAAAAACATTAAATTACACTTTTGGAATACCCAATCCATTTTCAAACACCCACACATCCATACATGCATGTCAATAATGGAACTCACTATACTCATTAGTGCTATTTCATCCTTTCACCACGTGAACACTTGGTGATATGATTTGATTGGGGACACCTCATGCACATACCCATTACATTATTATGGGAGAACATAGATCCCTTATCCATTTCAAACTGACATGAACACACAAAAACCTTGTATGAAAAATATGATGAAATACCAAATCATTCTAAGACATTTCTGAAACAATTTATTTTATTTAGAAAATATTTTCATACTTTTTCAATGTATCAATACTGATTCATAATTTTAAAAAAATAATTTTAATTTCATGAACAAATAGTTCCTTTTGAAAAAAATTATTTCATAAATTTCCAAGAAATAACAAATATATAGTTTTCCATCTAATAAAAAAATAGTTCCAAAAAAATTTCTAGATTCAAACAATTTCAAACCAAGAGGTGATGTTAAAATTAAGAGGAGTAGACTAAAAATCTACCTACCTATCAATATTTTCTAAAACATATAACGAAAAAACATCAACAACATGGCTTAGATATTCATTATTTAACCTTATATTTTGATTCCTTCTTTAAATAAAACAATATTCAATCAATATCGACATCAAAAAGGATGGATCTATCCCTAAGGGATTAGATCCATGATTACAATAGACGGAAGTATTAGAAATCTAAGGAAAATGACGATAAATTAAAACATGTTAATGAATCTAAGCCTCCAATGCACTTATATTATCTTTAGAATCACTCTCAAATAAAAAAAAATTGACTCTCTAATGTCAAGAAGAAAATGAAATAATTTTATGAATGGTTTAGCATGAAATGATGCATTAAAAATGTACTTTGAGTTTGAGCCACAATTTTTGGGTTAGGTTTTTTATGGTCCATGGTTAGGTCATAGAGTTAGGAAAACAATCTACTGATCATGCCTGAGAAACTGACTCAAACCTCACCTCAGATGGTTTTTCCCCATGGGTAGAAAAACTATGTGCCTACTATTCTCTTCCCCAATATATCTAATTTCACACTTTCTCCTAAGAATAATCACGGTTCGAAAAAACCATGTTCTTAACAATGATCCTACCCAGTGCCCACTATTTTTGTTTCATAGATTAATTTAGGTGTTTAATTATTTTAGCCAACTATTCTCAAACTGTGAACCTCTATAAAATCCAACTAAATATAATAAAATTCTTCCAAACATCTTGAAATTTTAGTCTACATTTTATATAATTAAGATAAATAAACAACAGGTCATATATGTGAGACAAGGGATTCTTAACATTCTATATGTTTTTGTATTTAATCATTATATCATACAATTATTATATAGTTGGATTATGTTAATGTTATTATCTATTTGATGATGTCTATGATTATAAAGGATATACTATACCTATATCACTTATGAACATCACCAGTAGTTGGTAGTCACTTATGTAAAAGGAGGTGTACATAGTATTTTTGGAATATAATCTCGGACTCATTGATTTCTATCCGGGGTTAAAAATCTATACCTAAGACAGGGTTGAATTTTTTTTCTTTGATAATATGGGACATCCTAGAATAAAGATAGGATATTTGGAACATAAGTGTGAGAGTTTCCATGATCCTCCCCTTATTATCTATATTAAACCTCTCATATACCATGATGTGATTTTTTGTTATATATTATTGGTTTGGGGTTCATTCAAAAATCATTTATAGGCTTGTCCTGTCAGATTTAATATATATATATATATATATATATATTATTTTTTTATCCATAATTGTTGGTTAATTAAATTTATAGATTAATATTAATATCTTTGGTTATATGTCTATGTTACCAGTTTTTGTGATATATCTACTTAATAATTTTTTATTTTAATGTGGATATGTTGTTACGATATATATATATATATATTACTATAAGGAATCACCCTTATTGTATTACATAATCTTGAGTTTTAGTAAAGAAATAACTTCCATTTACATTGAGTATCTTTTGAAGTTTAGAGTTTCAGAGAATTGGGATATAATTTATACATAACATTCCATATGAAAATAGGGCAGATACCACAAAAACAATTTCCATTTCTTCCAAAATATTAAAATTTTCAAATAAAACATGTTTTGTTTTAAAAATAATTATAACATTTAAATTCGATTCCTTATTTTTCTTACCCATCAATAAAACATGTGAAAATCATTTAAAAACTTTGGATAACCATAAAAAGCTGAGTATGTGACATAAAAATAAGGAAAGAAAACATTAGTCTATGAATACTTCTAACATCTGAAATCAGTTTTAAAAAGACATATTTTTCACCCATATAATCATACTATGTGAAACATTATATTACCATGGTATTTACAAAAAACATATAGAACATAAATAGAACTATAATGGTATATTAGGGAATAATATTTTAACCTTATTGTCTACCTTATAATTTGTAACCCTTATAACCACCTTATAATGTAACCCTCACTGTTACCTTATTGTGTAAACATCGCAGAAACACTTGGTGTAACCACACTACTGACATCCAACATATACATACACAATGCATTGGTGGGAGATATAAAAACCAAAATTCATCGTAAAAAATCTCCATGAAACATAACATAATCATAAAACATGAATAAAGAAACATTTCTTTTGAATTTTGTAAAACTATAAGTTTAAAAGAGGATTTTATAAGAAATGTCCCTTAAAAATAAATTTTAATAGATATTAAAATCACTATAATGAATGTAATATGTATATACACTATAAATACACATAATAAAATATAATTGAAACAAAAATTTATCACAAAAATGATCTGAAAACCACACATGTAATTAAGTAGTAGGTTAACCCAAAGAATGGAAATTATGTTAAGAATTCTTTTACCTCACATTTTTTCATAATTCAAACACGTTTAAACCTAATATATAATGGTTAAAATGGTTTTATTAATATATTAGTGAAACATATTAACGTTTATAAAACCTTATATAATCATTTCGTAACATTATTTAACCCTTTAATTATTAGTATTTTGTTCCTTCCATTGTTTCGGGTGCATTCATTACATGATTTCTATGACCCGTTTGTATTTGATTTTCTGATCGTATGGAAATGAAATTACAGAATTGGAATGAAATGATAATAATATTTTCACAGAATATTTAATGATACCGCAAATAATTTTTTATCAAATATGATAATGAATCATTAGATAAAACATTAATGATATTTGATTAGATCATTTTTAGCAGTTCCATGATAATCATAAACCGGTTTCATTATATAATTTAATTTAATTCATAAAATATCATTATAGAACATAAAAGAGGTTACATAATACACATTAAATTCTTTTTCTATCATTAAAAGGGTTTTATGATGATCATTGAAGTAATTAATTGAAATTTCATACACATCATCCATGATTTTGGTAAATGAAACATCGCGAACGATGTCATAATAAGAGGGGGATGAGATGAAGTAAGTTGAGGAAAGTTTTCTATAAACATGATAACATACATAATATATAATAATCAAAAGATTTCTTTCCTCTTGGATCATGGTAAGAGAAGATATTATAGTAAACTAAAAGGAATTGAAATGAAAATACAAGAATAAGAAAGGGGATTTTTACATGCTGATCTCTTCCCCATGAGAACCTCCTTACAACCTTTGGTTTTGGAATTTTTGTGAGGCAGTAGGTCTTGGATTTTGGGAAGTTCCATTGGAAGGAAATTGGGTAGATCTTATACAATTAGAAAACCTTTAGGGGTGTGATAGGATGAGGGGGTTGATGGTGGTATTTATAATGGTGGAGAGGAGGGGTTTTACATTATTTTAATCATTATATTAATAATTTTTCTCAAAACTATGAAGAGTATTGATTCATGGGAAAAAAATAGTTAAAATTTCATGCCTATTCAAACCAAGTGTGATTACATCTTCCTTGCATCAACTATAATGTATTGAAAAAAGTATTTAGCATTTATCATAATTTATTGTATTTTACTATAAATAAAAAATTCATGAATTTCCAAAAAATTCCAAAAAATCACCATAATAATTTTTAGTCTTTTTGATTTAAATAATGAACTCCATTTTATTAAAATAATTTTCCAAATAAGATTAATTTAAATTATCAATAAAATCATAATTTATTCAAGAATAATAATTTAAAAACTATAACACGTTTTTTAACACCTTGAAAAATTAATCAATATATCATTATATTATAACATTATGAAAATAAAAAAATAATATGATTTAATATTAAAAAGTTTCATATTACAATTCATATTAATATTCAAAAGGGTAATTTACTGTTTACTAAAAAAACATGTTGGTTCTATTGGACTCCGATTAACTTATTGATCACAACCGCAGATGACCAGTTTTTGAAATTCAAATCATAGAAGAAGAACAATTATGTTTAATTATTAGTTATTACTATATAATTAAAAACCCTCATGCATATCAATTTATTTTTAAATCCTTGGGGTGTTACATTCTCCCCTCCTTCTTGAAATTGTGTCCTCAAATGTTTATTTACATATTAAACAAGTGAGGGTAACATTACCTTATCACATTTTTATATTATCATGTTGCTTATTCAACCATGTGGTTTCTCCACATAACCTTTACCTGGTGGATTAACTTATTACACAACACTTTTTCTCAAATGTCAAGAATTTGATTAGGATTCTCTTCATAAGAAAGGTTATTTTCCAACTGAACTGATGATGGGATCAAGACATGAGATGAATCAGGCCCACAATTTCTCATCATTGAAACATTAAAAATATCTCTCACATGAGATAAACAAGGAGGCAAAGATAATTAGTAGGAAACTATTCCAGCATTTCCTAGAATTTAATAAGGACTAATTTACCATGGAATTAGCTTTCCATTATTAAAAAATCACATAATACCTTTCCATGGTGAAATTCGGTGAATCTCATGATCACTTACCTCAAAAGAATAGTATTTCCACCTATTGTCTGCAAAAATTCTCTGCCTTCTATGAGCTGTCCTCATGTGTTTTTGGATAATCTTCACATTCTCATCTACTTCCCCTACTAGTTATCATCCCATGAACTTCATTTCCCATACATCATCCCAAAAAAGATAGAGTTTGACACTACTTACCATTAAATTCTTCAAAAGGTTCCATATGTATAATGCAATGAAAATTTTTATTAGAAGAAAACTCATCTATAGAATTATGTGGATCCTAACTTCCCTGGTAGTCCATTGAAGAATCTTGATGTTAATCCTCAAAAGACCGGATCATTCATTCTGACTTCCCATCTGATTGAGTATAGAAATCTATACTAAAATTGAATTTTGTTCCAAAATACATCTGAAGGAACTTCCCAAAATTATAAGTGAACCTATGATCCTATTAAGATAGAATAGAAAGAGGCACTCTATGTATGATGAAAATATCATTGTGTTGCAATCAATAATTTTGATTTAAAGACAATATATCTTAAATAGAAAGTAAATGTGAAGATTTGTCCAGTCAGTGAACAATAACCAATATTGTGTTGTTGCCTTGAGAAGTATTTGGGAGTCCCATAATGAAGTCAATGATATATTTTCCCATTTCCACTATGGAATGGGTAATGGATGAAGAATCCCCTTCAGTAAATTCTAATCAATTTTAACATATTGAAATGTCAAATATTTCACAGTATTATATGAAATATCTCTTTTCATTCCATCCCACCAGTAATACTCATGAAAGTATATGTAAATATTATTACTACCAGGATGAAATAAATTTGGTGAAATATGGAAATCATTAAATTAATATTTCATCAACTAGGAATCACATGGAACACAAAATCTTTTACCAATTATCAAAACACAATATTTATCAAGGTAAAATTCTAGAAACATTCCCATTTTAACCAGTGCTACATTTTTCTAAAGCTCATGGTCATCCTTATACCCTTACATAATTCAATCTAATAAGGACGACTACACTAAAACCTAAATCAAAATATATGTATTTACTACACCAACAACGTTTAAACTGAAATTCATCAAATCATTTATCAAGGTGTCATGTTCCAAACATAACTTTGTTAATAATGAATGATGTTTTTGACTCACGACTTCCGCCATTTTGTTTTATTTTCCTACATGGAAATTGATTGTGAAATCATAATATTATATCAATTCAACCCATCTTCTCTGCCTCATGTTTAATTCCTTCTTTGTGAATATATATATTAGACTTTTTTTGTCAGTTTATATTTTAAATTATGCTCTGTATAAATGTTTTCTCCAAATATTCAATTCAAAAACCATAGTTCCCAATTCCAAATAATAGGTGGGATAATTTAACTCATGAATTTTTAGTTTTCTTGACGCATAATATATTACTTGATCATTCGATATCAAAACACAACCATGTCCCTTCAATGATGAATCATTGTGTATGACAAACTCACCATTTTGGGAAGGCAAGGCCAAAACAGGAGCATTCACCGATCTCTTCTTTAGTTGATGAAAAAAAAATCACATTCATCTATCAAAAAAAACTTAACCCCTTTTGTTTTAACATATTTATCGGGCTAGAAAACCATGAAATGGATTTCAGAAACCGTCAGTAATAATCTTTTAATCCAAGAAAAATATGAATTTCTGTCACATTTTTAGGTGTTGGCCATTCAACAACCACACTTGTTTTTGAAGTATCAACTGTTATTCCAACAATATTTAAAATTTTCCCATGAAAAAAAATTTGTTACCACCGAAAATTTTTGGGACCCTGTTGGATGGATAATGAATTAAGTAGAGTTTGTTGTTACTGAGTGTTGTTTTTTGTTGTCAAAGAAGATAAATCAATTCACGTTGTAGAGGACTTGAAAATTAGATGGTGATTTTATTATTTTTATTTCACAAATATTGTATGTTAAGAGAACTTATGATACAATCCCTATGAAGGAAAGTGGGATTAAAGGTGCTTCCTTTCATATAGAGTTTCGACTATAAGGAAAGATGCCGGTGGAAGAGAAGGAAGTTAGAATACTTACAATGGAAACTCTGAAGATGCTAAAGCTGATATATCAAAGGATATATATCATGATAGTGTGGTTTGTAATTAATGAAGTTATTTTTGGAATACTCCAGATGAAAATGAAGCAGCATTGTCTTTCTTGCCGATGCATATTTTAAGGTGGCACCGTTTTCCAGTGTTTGCTATATTTTAGGGCCTGAAAATCGAGAGATGATGAAATGTAATTTTGACAAAAGATGATGCACGCAAGTTTGAAGATGCCAGGGTATGTTGAAAGAAAGTGGTTTTCCATGATCCGAACATCAAAATATTGAAATGGATGTGCTTGTATAAAATATTGGTTTTTGCACTCAAGATTGAAGTGAGTTTGGAATATTGTACGCAAGGCATGATTCGAGGTCCAAACAACAAAAAATTGAAAAGGCAAGAATTGTGCAAAAGATTCAAGAAGTGAGTGAAAGATGAGGTTGGAATTAAAGTGACTAAAACTCCAAATGCAACGTCAAATGGGTTTTTGCGCGACGTGTTGGGATGTTGTGCGAAATAATGGGGTTTTTTCATGCAGGGGTTAAAGAGGTCAATAAATAAGAGGTGACCACCTCATATGTAAGATTATCGACACTTAGAGAATTACTGAGCTCTAAGGATCAAAAAAATATTAGGTAAAGTAGTGTGTGGGAAGGAAATAGAGTTCCACGCATGAAATGGGAATATTTGCGCAAGAAGAGAGTTCTGTGAATGATTGAATTTGCGCACAAGAGGTGTTTTGCAACACAAGTCAAATCTTGCATGCATGGAATAAAATTTGAACACAAGACACCAAAAAGGGTGCACTAATGATTTGGGGTTCTTCACAATAATTTAGTTGTGCATAGGATAGTTCTTACTGGCTTCTGGGTAAGAAAATGAAGATTTGTACTTCAGAGAATACACCTATTCCATTGTAAAGAAGCAGTGAGATACTGTTATTATCTATTTGTGCTAAAATGGAGCAGACACACTTTCAGATTGTTTTCAAAGTGCTACATGAGTGTAGGGGTGTATCCTACTCATTATATTCCACATAAAATGATTTGTTTATATTTTATTGTGTGGTATGTGATTATTTCTATACCATGCCGAGGAGGTAGCTACTCTTGTTGAGTATTGAACCTTGTAAATCATGTCTTCCTGTTGTTTTGTTTGTTCAGAAGAGAAGAAACTCTTTAATAGGAGGTGAAGGTTGTTTAAAAAATAAGGAAACATAAAAAGAAAAAGATAGCACTGATTCTCCCCTCCCCCTCTAAGTGATACTTTGATCCTGATTGGGAATTTCAAAAAACACATTTTCTGAATTTTCCATACATTTTCTTTTCCATTAAGTTTTTCAAAAATAAACATAGATATTTTCATTCTCCTCTTTATTCTTATAAAATACCCAAATTTCATCAATAAGAACAACCAAAAATTTATCCAATAACTCATAAAATATTATATTCATAAAATCAATGAATACATTTGGTGCATTAGTTAACCCAAATGGAATAACAACTAATTCATAATTCCCAAACCTGGTACGTAGAGATATTTTTGAGATTTCATCCTTCATATCCTCTAGTTTGTGGTATCCAAATATCCATTCATCCTTGGAAAAGTACTAAGTTCCATGGAGCTGATCGATGAAGAAATCTATTTGAGGAAGAGGACACATGTTTTTAATAGTGATTTTATTCAACACGCTATAATCAATGAAAAGATTAATGTAACTATATTTATTTTTAATAAACAAAATTGGGGAACCTCATACTGATGTGTCATGAGTAATGAATACTTTATCAAAAATCTCCTGTAACTGATTTTCTAATTCAATAAGTTCTATTTGATCCAATTGATATATGGTTTTTGAAAATGTCTTACCATCAGGAACTAATTCAATTATGAATTAAACTTCCTGATTAGTTATGACATCAGGTAACTCATCAAAACAATCAAGGTATTCCTTTACCATTGGGAAATCGTTAATCTGAATAGTTCCCTTGTTTTATGAAATATGATCATGATAACATTCATTTCTATCATTCAAAAATTTCACATCTCCCTGATATGTTATCAATTTTATAGTTTTTTATTTTTATACAATCTAAAACTCTTTCAAAAAAACAACTTATTTAGATTTATACTCAATCTGAGCATGATAAAAAGAAATCCAATCCATTCCCAAAATAATATCAAACTCTTAAAAAGGAAAGAAATAAGTTTTACATGCAATGTCCTTCCAATGAAAACAACATAATGATTCTTAAAATGAATTTTTTCTATAACATTTCTCCCTGATGTTTTAACATTATGTTCTTGTCTCATTTTTTGAGGCAATATTTCTAATTTACCATAAAATTCCTTAGAAAGAATGGAATGTGTAGAACCCATATTAGAAAAAATATTAGAAAAATATGAGTCAACAAACAAGGTACTTGATACAACTTCATTGGATGGACCGAAATCTACTAATGTAGATATAAAGGATATCACTACAACTTTATGCTTATTGTATTTATTTTATGCTTCATTAAGATCTCTCTTTGTGAAAGTATGTTCATAATGACCCATCACACCAAATTTAAAATACATTATAGTTTAAGTATCAGGATTATCCTTTGGATCATTTTCATTACAATCTCGAGCCATATGTCGAAATGTACCACATTGAAAACACTTTCCAGATTTTGTTAGTCATTCCCCAGGGTTTTTTTTCTACACTTATCGTAAATTAGATATTAGACATTATTACCATTAGATTTCTTTGATTTATTCTTACATATCTCTTTCTATATGGACGTATTCTTATCCTTATTGTCAAAGTGCACAAGATCATCAAAAAACTCCATCTCTACCCTCTCATCACATCCAAAAATTTTCTCATAACTTTTTAATTCATGGGAGGAGAATTACCTTATATATCTTGGAATCAATCCTAAGTAAAAGTAGTTAATTTTTTAATCAAGATCCAAAATTAGATTTGGAGCATACCTAGCATATCATGTGAAGTTTTATTCATAAAAAATAATTTATTCATCCTTATTTTTCTTCAATTCATGGAATGTATTCTCCATAATAAGTTACACCACCATAGAAATAAAATTTTCAAGGAAAATTCTTTTAAATTCATCCCTTTCTAAGGAATTAATCTCGTCTTTATCCCTAATATTTTTTAAGATTGACCACCACTTTTCAGATTCACCTTCAAAATTATAAATGTAAAGACATAAATTTTGGTTATATGAATAGAAAATAACATCTAATATATTTTAAAGGGATTTAATACATCCTTTATCCATTACTTGGCCAGAAGATCTATTGAATGTAGGATGGTGTTGTCTCATAAAATGTTTGACTATCAGCAAGTTACATTTTGGTACCTCTTGTTGTTCATTTGCATGGATGATACAACCATTTATTTTCTGTTCCAGCAAATATATTACTTTCATAACCCTCTCAGTTTCAATCCCTACCATCCAGACTACATATTCATAAGGATATCATTCTATAGGATCCCTTACACTTAATCTTCCCTATTTATTCTATGGAAACCCATATTGAAAAAAATATCTTAGTCATAGAAAATAGTAATATTTAAAATCTATTTAATTTCAAATTAACCATAGAGTAATAATAATTTATTATATTCTATTAACATTATCTTAACTGGTAATGTTTTCAAAAACATCGGCTGATACCAACTATAAGGACTTGACCTTATTACATTACATAATCTTGAATATTAGTCAAGAACTCACTTCCTATAAAATTGAGGATTTTTTCAAGTTTAGAGTTTTAGATAATTGGGATATAAATCATACATAACATTACACATTTAGACAGATTTGATTCCACAAAAATAAAATACATTTCCTCCAAAATATAAATCCATTCAAATAAAACAAGTTTTCATTGAAAAATCTACATAACATTTAACTTGGATTCCTTATTTTTCTTACACATCTTTTTACCCTATGAAAATAATATAAAATCATGGGATGAGAACAAAAATCATTATAAGGGATTCAAAAATAAGTAATGAAAACATTAGTCCATCAATACTTGAAACGTATGAAATCATTTTCATAAAGACATTCTTATCCCCCATATAAACTTACTTTGTGAAACCTAAGATTTCCATTACATTTATTTAAGACATATAGAACCTAAATAAGACCATAAAGGTATATTAGGGAATAATATTATTACCCTCTTGTATAACTTATAATTTGTAACCATTACGAATACCCTACAATGTAAACCTCATGGCTACCTTACAATGTAATCCCCACAACTACCTTATTGTGTAACCAACAGAGTTACACAGGGAGTAACTATATGGATAACCTAAAACATACACATACCTAATGCATTGGATATAGATATTGGTCCCAAATTACATAAAAAAAAATGACCATGAATAAAAACATAATCATACAACATGAATAATTGCACGAAAACATTGCTTTTGAATTTTGAAAACCTAGAAGTTTAAAAGAGGATATTATAAGAAAATTAATTTACAAATAACATATAATTTCTATGATAATCAATATAACGAAAGTAATATGTATATACACTGTATATAAACATAATAAAACATAATAAAAACAAAAATTCATCACATTAATGATCTTAAAACAAAAAAAATAATGGAGTAGAAGGTCAAACCAAAGAATAAAAATTAGGGTAAGAATTCCCTCACCTCTGGTCTGTATTACATAAATATTGTTTAAATCACATTTATAATTATTACAAGAGTGTTATTAATATCTTACAGAAACATATTCATGTTTATAACATATTATATGATCATTTACTAACATTATTTCACCCTCTAATTACTAGTATTTTGTTCTTCCACTATTTTGAGTGCATTGTTTACATGATTTTCATAGCTAGTTTGTATTTAATTTTCTTATCATATGGAAACGAAATTATAGAAGTGTAATGAAATGGTACTCATATATATCTAAAAACTTAATGATACCACAAATAATATTTTTAGTCATATATGATGATGAAAAATTTGATAAAACATTAATGATATTTTTTAGATAATTTCTCACGGTTCGTCGGTAATCATGAACTTGTTCCATTATATAATATAATTTCATGCATATAGGTTAATTCTAGAACATAAAATAGGACACATAATATAATTTAAATTCTTTTTCATCTATTATTTTTGGAAAACGACACATCACGAATGATGTCTTTATAAGAGGGGGAGGAGACAAAGTATATTGAGTAATTTTTTCCCTAAACATGATAACATCTAGAAAATATAAGATTCTGAAACATTCATGCCTAATGGATAAGGGGAAGAGAAGATAATATAAGAAAATAACATGAATTCAAAATAAAACAAAAGAATAAGAAAGTGTATTTTTACTTATTGATCTCTTCTCCTTGACATCCTCCTTAAGGCCTTTAGTTTTTGCCTTTTGTTGAGACCAGGAGGTCTTGGAAGTGGGGAAGAGGCTTGGGAAGGATATTCGGTAGAACATAGAAAATTCTAAAATCATGATATGTGTGATAAAATGAGGGGGGTGCGGATGATATTTAATGAGTTGTAGAGGAGAAGTTTTACATTATCTGAAACAATAGTTTAATATTTTTTCTCAAGACTATGAATAGCCTTGATTCAGGTGACCCCAAATAGTACGAAGTGCAGGTGTGTTTCAAACATGTGTTTTTATATTAGCCTTTCTTATCCAATGATTATGTAAAACAAGTATTTAGCATTTATCATAATTTAATGTATTTTAATATTCATATAAAATTCATGAATTTCAGAAAAATAAAAAAAAACCCCCAAACCATTTTTAAACATGTATAATTCAAAAATGAACTCAATTTGTTGAATGCAATTTTCTAAATATGATTAAATTAATTTTAAAATAAAAAAATAATTTATTCAAGAATAAAATTTTTTATAGAATAACTCATTTTTTTACACCTTAAAATATTAATCAAGATCTTATTATTTTATAACCTTAATAAAATAAAATAATAACATGATTTTCTATTTTTAAGGGTCATATTACTATTCATACTACTATTCATAAGGGTGTGTTACTATTCACCAAAAAAAAGTTGGTTTTATTAGACTCCAAATAACATACTAAAATCAACCGTAGATGACCATTTTTTTGAAATTCTAATAATTGAAGTGGTAAAATTATTTTTAAAGTGTAGTTCTAACTATAAATATAATTTTTTTTCCTGAATTTCAATTTATTTTTAAAACCTAGGGTGTTACAATTATTGTGTCATATGCGTAGCTGTGGAAAACTAGGATTGAGTATTGTATAGAACAAGTTGGGTTATACCTAGTGTGGTTGTATCTCCTAGGATATGTATTTTATTATAAATCATTAATGGTATCCTTATAACTTCAACGGTTTTTCTCATAAGAATTATTTTATAGGTGTTCTAACAATTCATTTGGAATTTCATAATAGCAAACATTGAAGATTCAGTAATACTCCCACTAAGGAGGATGAAACAGTTCCACTATAGGATTTGCTGGAGGATACATCAAATAATTCTCGTAAATATTCTCCATTGGTTTAGGGGAATTCAGCCAATCTTGAAATCTCATAGGTAAAAACTCCTTGATTTTAAGATATTTTTCTCTTTTTTTTTAATAATCTCTTGGAAAGGTAACATTGCAAACAATAGCCATCAGAGTTATTAAATGAAACATTATTATGTGATCATAATAATCAATCTCTTAAATTTGTAGGAATTAATAGTATAAACCACATTTTCAAATATACTATATTTCAACCCATTATTTGTTTATTAATTATTTCTTTGTGAATATTCAATACGTTTTTAGTAAAGTCATTTTAATCTTAAATTATATATTATCATAAAACCTCCATTTTATTTATAGTAAAATTTAAAATTATGATTTTAATTTTGTAAATAATTAATATAACACTATTTAGATAGTTATATAAAAATTAATTAAATTTTAGTATTTCATATACCTTATTTCGGTATTACTGTATTTTGGGAAACAATATGCATTTTCATGAAAACAATTTTTGATTACGTTTTGTGGGATAAATACTAAATTAATGACTAAAAAATCTATGTTTTGAATTTTGAATAATTAATTTCATATTTGTATTCACAATTTATACATTTATTAAATATGTTCATTTTATTTTTTCCAATATAAATAGTAACCTTGGTAATTTAAGTTACCACATTAAATGGTATATGTAGAAAAATATGTTAAAATAAAATAATAAGGACTGAAAAATGACGATTACAGATTCCCCAATTTTATTTTATAATTAATTTTCGTCCATATATATTATAGGTATGGATATATAACCATGTTTTCCATTATTATGTGATTATGACCCTTATAATATTTTATTAAATGAAATATAAATAATGTGAAATTCATGATTTTTATATCATGAAATTTTTAATATAGTGTTATATAGAAAATATCTTCAACTATAAATAGTATTTTGAAATATAAAATAATTGTTTTCATCATGGTAATTTTTTTTACAGAAGATATTATAACCTTAAAGGCTTTCACAACACTAGTACATGGATTATATAGTTAATAGAAACACTAAATAAAAGATACTAAAAATATTTCAATAATAATTATTTGTGATAATTATTTTCATAAAAAAATTAATATGAACATAACATATTTGTGATATATTAATATTTTATTAAATTTTCTTTTTATTGATATTTCTAAAAGTCTAATTATTGAATAGTGTCAAAATATACGTTAATGATATTTGGAAATAATTAATAATTTTTAAAATGATATAAAATTACTTCAAATATAAGATCGATCTAAGTGATTTTGATATTTATAAGAAATATATGAAATTCATTTATGGGTTTTTTCATTTTTAGTAAAAATATTTACCATTAATAACTATAATCCACATTGTCATGTATGAGTTAAAGAGGATAAATAAGGGTTAAAAGTAAATTATTAGAGTAGTAATGTGACATAAAATTGTCCTATGATTATTTTATTAGAGTTTTTAAACCCATATACATCATATAATTAAATAAATAACTTGGGATAAATTTTCAATTGAAAATTATTTTATATTAATTTAATGTTTTTTGGAGTTTGGAAAAGTGATACTCATATAATGTATAAAAGGGAACTCGAACCTTCACATAATTACACAAAATTGAAATGTATATCTTCACCATAACATAACCATTTATCTTCCCAACATACTCATACATTTTTTTTTGTTTTTCTCAAAAGACCAACCCTAGTTTTCCTAAGAAGATATCTATAGGAAGTTCACTAAAGAAGAGGTTATCATCTTTACCAAATATTTTATGTTTATTTATTATTATACTTCCTCTTACTATATTTTTATGTTATAAAAGAATATCTACCATATCATATATATGTTGAGATGTTACTATGATTATGAAACAATCATATTCTACTTTTTATCATTCTTATGAAAAATGAAAGCACTGCTTGTCCATATGTATGGCTTATAATCTCTACATAGCGGTGTAATTCATTGTTAATAACCACATAACAATGATAGTTAAAATTATATAAATAATGAATATATATGGTACTTATGACATGGTATTTATTCTGTAAGGTTAATATATCACCAATGTTCTTGCCATTTTTTCGAATTATGGGAATGATATTGTCGCTCATTCGTACTTACTACCTAACATCTCAATGATGAGATGTGATTTATTTTCCATGTGTAGGATTCAATAATGATTTAAAAAATTAAAATAATGAAGAAATAGTTTATACGCGACCATAATTTAATTTTTTAGATTATGGTATTATTTCATATGAAAAAAATCTAAGACCTATATGACAAAACATGATTAGAAAAATAAAGTAGTTAACACTCAGAACAAGGGTAATAACATAATATTGTTAACAAATGGGTGGTAAGAATATATAAGAGGATCATATATGATATAATAAAGATGGATATGCATTTTTGGATTAATAAAAAGATTTAAACCATTATACAGGATGTTAAATCGTTTTCAATTATAGTAAATCATAGTGTAAGGGATTTCTTAACTCATTTTTCATTGATTGTATTAAACTTATATTTTATTGATTATTCCATGATAAGGTTATATATGAAATGATTTTTTATTAACTTATGTTGTATTTACTTTTTTTTATATGGATTTATATATGATACACATAATTGGTTCATTTTATTAACGATATGGTCTTTGTAAGGGAATTCATCTCAATTTCCTTTCAATGAGTCGCATTTGATGTTATGAAAAAATATTTATCTATGAGGTTCATATACCACTTCATTGAACTGTAATATAACTATTTTATTTATTCTCACGATATTTGATGTTTTAAAAACTTAATAAATTCATGGGGAATATTATTCAAATAATTACAATGTATTAGGGTTATATTTTATAAATTTGGTATTATTGAGGATTGTTTATATATAACTATATGTGGATAAATATTTCTACTCCATGTTCATTTTCTCTAAATATATTGTAAAAATATTTCATTAATATTCCCAAATGGTTGATTAACGTCATTTCTATAACTTTATGTTTTTTTATTTTTTAAAATGAAATCTTTCCACTATTCTCCAAACATGGTGCTTTTGGTATTTTCTAACAAAAATTTGAGGATAATGTTTTCATTTACTTAAATGGATTGTACATATTTTCACACCATCATGTTGAAGTAATGTTTTGAAGAATCATTTATAAGTGTAAAGGTTATTTTTGACAAAAAATGATTTAATTATTTCCTATGTATTTTTTATATTTGAAAAATGGTTTTTAAATTTTAATAACCCATTTCCCTCATTAAATATTTAGGTAATATATTTAATGTATTTTCATCCATGTTAATATCCACTGTTGAATATTACATTGATAATATACTCAAATGATACAATTAAACATTTTTATTTGATGGGTTATGATTAGTTTGACTATGGATATAATGATATACTATATGAATTGTTCTTCAAAAACAGACAAGAATTGAATTTTTAAAGAAATGTTCATTTGCTTTTATTACTTAGTCAATTGGGGAATGCATTGGACATAATAAGTAATGGGTGGGGAGCACTATATAACATAGATTAATTCATAGAACTATAGTGTTAAACTATACATGATCTTGGATGAGTCCTTATCCATTTAATTTAATATGTAATTATCATTTCATCACTGATAAGTTTCATATGTATTACCTTAGGAATTCTGGAAGTATGAATCAAGTTATTGATATTCCATTTGATTATTTGATTAGTAGAATATAGATGGATAAGTTTAATCTTATTTGATTATTTATATGGTGTTACATGAATTTTTTTTATCCATATCATATTATGCTCATGTCTGATTAAATTCCATGCCAAATTTATTATGGTTATTGATTCATAATATCTTCCACTATATTTACACCTTTATTTTTATTGACACCACCCCTTTCTAATGTTTTTCCCCAAGATACCTGGAATTATTTAATGATTGTTGATATAGGTTTTTACCAGGGTATAATGGTCTCTTAGTGAAAATACATTTTTTATTTTATAATTGAAATATAATTTGAATTTATTATATATATATATATATATATCAAAGAGTACTAAACTATTCATTGTTTTTTGTATTTGATTCCTTGTATCTTATGAAAATGGAATATAGTTACCACTGACTCTAGGATGCTGGGTTCAGGTTAATAATAGTTGTTAACAGAGTAATTGTAGTATAAAATATGGGATCTATAATAATGATAACAAAGAATATATAATGAAATCATATAATAGAATTTTAAAAAATTAACATATAACCCAAGATTATAATTTAGAGATTATTTGCACCTAAATTCTAAATTTATGTTATGTGGTTAAATATTTTTCAGAATACAAATTATGATTCAAAATGTGATGATCTAACATAGTGTAATCTATTATTAATAATTATAACCTTGTATAATGAATGGAAACTATACCCATCTATGTAGGTAATTCCTTCACAGGTAATGTAATGAAGGAATATCTAGATTTATAGCGGGTGATTAACATATTGTAACTATATTGGGACATCTTACTCAAGATATAAGGAATAAATTTTCATATATGGAGAATCCTAATGATCGACAATGTTGTGTAACGATTTTAGAGCACTTTATTAATGAGAACCCTAAATCTTTCAATGAAACTATGGATCATTTTTTATGAGAAATGGGTATGTTACATATACAATATTTTTCACACATTTAGATGTAATGAATGGGTGATTGTTTTCATGGATTTTTATCCTCTCTCTTGGGATACAGATCAATGGTGGTCATTGATTTAAAACACTAAGGATGCAGAAGAAATAACAAGCATGGAAAGATGTATTTTTATGAAATATTTAGGGAAAAATATTTTCTTCATGACCAATGATAAGATATGGAGTAAAAATTATTTTGCTTGATATAAAGGGAGGATGATGATCTATCTATGTACGGATCAAACATTACATGGTTAATAAGGAATGACGTGGAATATATACATAATCTAAAGCACGTGATTGACTGTTTCATTAATGGTATTAATCTATTTAATAAATTGGGACAATCGAACTATATATATCATCACACGGGGATAGAGTATCTTGTTCCATCAACATATGTAAATAAATCTCTAAGCCTTAACAATTCAAATAGAAGAACGAGAATAAAAAGTTGGTATATAAAAGTATTGATAAAGAAAAGAAGTGAAAGAAAATTTTCTCACATGTGAAAATTGTGTAATTAGTCACCCTTTTTTATACATAAAGCAAATGAGTGTTTCTTATATTTGTGGAAATTAAGACCACCAGGCTTGTGATTGGAATGGAAATAATAAAGTGGTACAACGCATAAACTGTAAGGGTATGAGGATATATGAAAATTAATTTCCTAATTATCAAGGGAATATATCTCAAAATAAGAAAAGGGATAAAGGCCATTATTATGTTGTTACTACATTACAAGTGGAATAATTATTGTATTTTTTCGTTTTTATTTATAAATTATGTTGTAAAATTATTTTATCAATGATATTATAGTTACACTAATAATGACATATATAAGGATTTTATTGTATTAAATATTCATTAAGCATATAAAAGAATTCATGGTTTCATTAAGGTTATATGGTGATAAAGATATTGATATATTTGTTATCTGATAGTAAGAGATACATAATGTTGTTTGGGGATTCTAATGTTATGTAAATTTTGGATATTTAGTGACCTTTCTTCAAAAGGTTTATACATTTGTAGTTTGGATAATATTTTTGGTGGTTATAGGCTTATTTATCATATTATATAACATTTTACAACAATTTTAATTTTGTTAAATATTTAATGGGTGATGGAATTACTTCACGATATTTTGATAAAATTTCATTTTTATTAACAATTAATCCTTAATATCCATCACATGGGGTATGAAATTAAGTGGAGATAGATTTAATCATTGTCAATTGACGAAATTATGATTATGAATTGGAAATAATTCATGTAATTTTATTTTCATGAGTGATTTATCTGTTTAGTAAAGTAATTTCTCAAATTTTGTATGATAAATATTGAATAATAACATTGCCCATTTAGTTTTATTAATGAGAAATAAGTGGTCATTTAATTGATCATAGACTTACAGTTTTGTGATGTTTAAATTTCTCATTATCATATTTTCTATCAATATCCATAAAAAATTTATTGTTATATTTATCAATCACGTACATATTTTCACTTCCCACTAATTTTCTCAGATTATAAATCCCTATTTTTTTGTAACCTTTTCATTTTTGTTTTCCACTTTTTAATATGACGTTTTTACTAACCCTTTTTACAAGTTGGGAATCATAAAAACAATTCATATCTATACCATTATTTTATGAAGTATAATTTAAAATTGTGAGGAAATAATTAATCAATGTATTGGATAATGTAAATCCCCATTATTTAATATTATGTATCTTTTCTAAAAAAATTAATCTTTGAAAAACTTATACTACAAACAATATCCAATATAAACGAACAATGAAATATTATTATATTATCGTTATAAACTAACCATTAAATTGGATATATTGAGTATTATTAACAAAACTAAGACATATATAAATGTAAAACTAATTTTTAATATAAAAAATAATTCTTTTTTAATAATCACTTCACTTTTTGTAATGTCATTTAATTCCCCAAATTTATGTTTTCTTTAAAAATATACTTCCATAATTTTTATGAGTAAATATTTTAATAAAATTATGGAAATTATATTAATTAAATTTTATTAAAATTAAATCATTTTTAAAATCATAACTTTTAAATAATCTTAAGTTGAATTTTTAGGAATTTTCTGAAATGGTTGATTTTCCAGTGAATATTGAAAAATACCAATCTTTATAAAACTATCATTTTATTTCTATTAAAATGACCCATTATTAATTAAATATTACATAATTTTAACACAAGTAATAATTTTATAGTTATAAAAGAATTAATTGAATTTAATCTTCTTTATACCATATTTTGGTATAAATATATTTTGGGCTTAAAATACATTTTCAAGAAAACTATTTTTCACTGTGTTTTGTAGGATGAATTTTAAATTAAATTTTGAATCAAATAGATTGTAAATTTTGATAAGAGGGTGACATATTTTTATTAATAAGGTCCAAATTTATTAAATATGTTACTTTTTTTCAAAAAAATAATAACCATGTTAATTTTTATTACAATAATAAATTGTAAATTTAGAAAAATATGTTTAAAAAATTGTTATGCACTATAAAATAACCCTAAAACTTACCCTAGTTTTATTTAATGACTAATTTAAGTCCATAAATATTAGTTCTCTTTATATATGACCATTTATTTCATTATTAAGTGATTATGACACTTATTTTATTTTTTATTGAAAAGTTAATGATGTCATATTCATGATTCTAATAAACATATCATATTCAATATAGTTTTATCTAGAATATATATTATTAAATAAATTGTATATTGAAATAAAAAGGAATTATATTACACTTTATAATTTATGTTCAATTTTTAATGAAAAAACATTACCTTGAATTCTTTCACAGCATTAATGTCGTAGTTATTAAATTAATGGAAAAATCAAATAAATGAAATTAAAAATATGAAAATTAATTTTATTTGATTTAATTAATGTCATAGATTAATTTTATAGATCCTGTCAAAATATTAGGGATGTGTTATAATTTTTTTGAAGTTATATTGATTTACTTAGGATATTAAATTTCAAGATAATGAATAGTGTTAAAATAGACATTAACAATATTTTTTAACAATAATATTTTATTAAATGATATATCATTACTAAAAATGTTATATTACCCCATTTAATTAGGATATGGTATTAAATATCATACATAGTCCATTTATAGGACATTTATTATTTTATTGTAATTGTATTGAACTGTAAATAGTAAAATCCATGTTTCCATAGTAAGATTTAATGGGGTAAAATAATTGTTAAAACTAAATGATAAGCATTATAATGTTACCTAAACATGTATACAAATAATTGGATGATATTTTTATGAACCAATCTCATATTTATTTAAAATATATAACTTTATAAACATTTTAATAAAATATTTATTAAAATGTATTTAATATTTTGAGTGTTTCAAAAAGTGGCCCTCACTACAGTTATAAAAGGTAACCGATTAATTTTCTTATTAACTATACATTTATCCATTTTAATTGACCAAAACCATCCAATTTCTATTCCCAAAATCTTTATTAATATTAAATAGGCTTTGGTATTCTTTAGATACTTACCCTAGTGTCCCTAAGAAGGGATCTAATGGATCTTCACTAAAAAAGAGGTATTCATCATTACTGACATTTTTATGCTTATTTTTTTTATACTTACTCCTAATGTGTTGTTTCCATAATAAAATAATAAAATCAATATCATCAATATACTGATATATTATTTTTGTTATGAAAAAACCATATTCTTTCTTTCATCCATCCTATGAAAAATGAAAGCACCACAGGTGTGTGTGTGTGTGTGTGACTTATTGTCTCTACATAGTTATGTGATTGTTTTCAATAACACATTACAATTATGGTTATAGTAATAGAAATAATGGATATATATGGTACTAATGACCTTATATTAAATATTAAATATTAATATATCGCCCTCTTTCTTATAATTTCACCCATTAATTGATTGATATCGTCGCTCATGCGTGTGTAAGACCGACGGTCTCCATGACATGACATGATTTAGTTTACTTGATCTATATTAACGAATTATTAAAAAAATTGTAATGATTAAATATGATATAAAATACATTAATATAATATATAAGATTGTGGGACTATATCCCATGCCCAATAACAAATACTTACTTGACCAAACATGCATAGTAAAATGATGCAGTTAACATATTATATAATGGTAATAATGAAAAATTATTAATAAAATGGTTGTAAGATGATATAAGAGGATTATATATGATATAATAAATATTAATATGATTTATTATAAATTAATAACATGATTTCAACTATTATACATGAGTGTAAATCACGATCAATTAATGGGAAGCGTAAGGTTAAGCAATTCATCACTAAATTCTAGTTCATTGGGTTAAAATTATATTTCATTTATTATGTCATGTTAAGGATATGCGTGGAATGAGTTTTGGTAAATTTATGTTTTATTTACACTAGTTTTTTATGGAATTAGATTATATAAAGATAATATATTCATTTGATTAATAATATGATCATTGTAAGGGACTTCGTCTCAATTATCATTCATTGAGGATCATTTTGATGTAGTATAACTATATTTTTTATAAGGTGTAAATAACACCCCATTTACATTTTATATAATTATTTTATTTTTTATAGTATTTTATGTTTTTGTAATTGTTATTATTTTATGGGGTAAACTAACCAAATGAATACAATGTAGCAATTGTTTATTTTTAAATTTAATTATTATTTGAGATTGTTTAATTTTAAGACTATGGGGAGGAATATCTCACCTCAAAGTCTATTTTTTTTAAAAAAAAAATTCATAATTGAATTTAATATTTTTAAATTATTATTTAACGTCAATTTAATACATTTTTTACTTCTAAAAAAATGTTAAAACAGAATAATTATTTCAATTTACAAATAATGTACATTATGAAATTTCTTTAGAAAATATGAAGATAAGGATTTTTTTTTCATAACATATACGGAATGAACTTAATTTTCCACCATTATATGAACTCAATGTTATGAAGCTTAATGTACATGTTTAGAGGGAAATTTTCAGGGAAATGTATTTCTTTATTGTTCGTGCAGTTTTTATATTTTTACAAATTATCTACAATGTAAAGAATGAAATTTTATGAAGAAATATTACAGTAATATTATCAAAGTATTTTCATTAATATCAACAATGACTACTAAATATTATTTTTATAATTTACTTTGATGATAACATTTATCATATATATTTGGATGACTGTAAATAGGTTTCATGGGGGAAGTATTTATATTTTTTAACTATTTATGCAAATACCAATAGTTATTGGTATTGTTAAGACACATTGATTCATTTTTATTATATATTCATTTTATTACTAAATTATTTTATGTATGTAAAGGGTGGGGAAAACTATTTCCCCTTGATTCATCATTATGCCTAATAATACAAACTAGATTGAGTTTTGGTTGTGGTAGTATCCAATTATTTTCATATGTCTTGGATTAAGAATTGATGATATGTTTCTAATGTTCTGAATAATGAATTCCAATAATATTAATATAGTAATTAATATTTCATGTGATTATACAACTATTAGAATATCCATGGTAATGATTCATTCACATGAGATTATTTAAATTTCATTACTTGATCATCATTTATTCCTATAATATTTTCCTCATGATTTATTAAATATTATTCTATATTGATTAAGAATATTGATTCATAATATCTTACCATGTTTTTAACCCTTACCAAGCATATGATGTCACCCTTTACTGATGTTTTATTTTTTCCCAGGATACCAATATGTGTCTGATGATAAATTATAATGTTTTTTTCAAAGGGAATCATGGTTTTATCAAGTAACATAATTTGTGTATTTTATTTTTGAAATGTTATTTAAATTTAATATAATATTCATTTTTCCATGACTACAAAAATATTTGATTCTTTTGGATGATACTCCAAGTATCATATATTAATGCTAAAAATTAACCAGCAACTCTAGGATACTAGGTTCGGTGATGTCATAGCTATCATAACTGTAAGTTTTTTTAAGGCCTTGGAAACTAGGGTTAAGGAAACATTGATTAGAGAACAGAATAGTGTGATATAATTTTTAGTTATTTCTAGATAAAAAAAATATTATGATATATGGAATATTTAAACCTGAATTATTGATTTATTAAGTGTTTCAATATTTTTTGAACAATGCATTTTGTTTCATAATATTATGATATAATATAGTGGATTATATTTTTTTAGAAATGGAATATTTAATATGGAATGGAAACAATAGAAATGAAAATATGGATTTCCCTCCTTTGAGAGATAATGGAGAAAGAGTTGGACCAACTTCTAGAACTGACTAAATTATAACTATGTACGGATAGATTAGTCAGGTTATGAGAAAGAACCATTCCAATATAGAGAATCATGCCAATCCGCACAATGGTATAATAATTCTATACTACTTTATGCATCAGTAACATCCATCATTCAATTTATCCTTGAATACATTTTTTTAGAAATGGATATGATACTTAGATAAGGCGTTCCCCATATTGTGATGTAAAGAAAAGGAGAATGTTGTCTTGGAATTTTATTATCTATATGGGGATGTATTTCAATGGGGGTAATTGATTCAGAAAAATAAGAATGTAAAACAAATAACAATCATGAAATGGATTGATTTTAAAGATATTTTCATGGGAAACTTTTTTCCTTCAGAAGAATGAGAAGATATTAGGAGACAATTCTTGAGTCAGAGAAAAAAAGAAACATATAATGATTCCATGCATAAATACAACATTAAAAGGATATAAAGGATTGTTAAAAACTATATATATAATCTCATGAGTATGATTAATAATTTATTTGATAGGCTTAGGTCAGTTATCTGAAAGGAACTAGTCTTCCAAATAGTCACATCATATGGGGATATATTTTCATCTTCTGTCAAGATATAGTAATAACACTCCAAGAATTATGAATTTGATATGAATTAAGTGAAAAATACAAAAACAGGAAATGATGGATAAAGGTAATAAGGGAAATAAGTATTTTCCAAAATGTGATAAATGTTGAATGACGTACCTTGGTACTTATATGAATGCAATAGATGATTTATATATGTGTTGAGAGAAAGGAAACCATGATCATTATTTATAATGAATGAAATAATTTCTCTAATGCTTCAAACTATAATGAGATGGATAACTTCAAAAATTAATGTGCCAAGTGTCAAGGGAATATAGCTCATAAGAACCAAATGGATAAATGTCAAGATTAATTTGTTACTATAGTCTAAGTAGGAAAATTAATATTTTTTGTTTTTTGTATTGAATAATTATAATATAAAATTAATTTATCATGAATATTATCCTTATAATAATCCTTTGATATATAAGTATTTTATTATTGTACTTAAAATTTAAGGATTCATAATAAATCATGTTTTAACAAGGGTTTTTAGGTGATCCTAGAATTTATGTATTTGGAATTTAACAATGATAGAAACATTATGTTTTTGGGAAAATCTAATTTTATGAATATTTTTTAAATTTAATGAACTGTGAATGATTTTTTTTGAATGTTGTGTTTTATATACTATTGTATCAAGTTAATGTATGATTTATCATATTGGATATTATGAGCTAACCATTTTAATTTTTGTATATACATAATGGATTAAAGAATGATTTATATATCCCATCGTAAAACATCCTCAAGAATAAAAATTCACCTTGAATAAAAATCTCTTGTGAAAATAAAATATGTGCATATAGATCAAAGCACAGTGAATGAATGAGAATACAATTATGACATGGAAATAAATAATGTAATTTTATTTTCTGGAGTAATTTATCAATATTGTTAAATAATTCCTCATATCTTGTGAATATATTTTGTAATAAAATCTTTATTTAATCACATTTAATATTGAGAAATCAATGGTCTTATAATCAATCACCTACTTTCAGTTTTGTGATGTTACCGTTTCTCATTATCTTAATTTATACCATCTCTATTAGAACATGATTGTTATATATCATTTTCATTCCCATATATTAAATTACCACTAATTTAATTCTATTATAAATATTAGTTCTATAGTGACGTTATCATTATCCTTTCCCTCTTATTAAGATGAATGTTTTCCTAGCCTATTTTATGATGGTGGTTTCCCATTAATGAATTTCAAAATAAAATCCATTCATTTCAGAATAGCATTTTCAAATTAAAAAGACCCAATTTATTAAAGATGTTTAGAATGTAACAAGGTATTAATTTATATAATGTATCATTTTAAATATGTTATCTATTTTAAGGCTTATATTTCAGGAAACACCCAGCTTAAATAAACAATTAAATTTTATTACGTGATAATTATAAAAAAATATTAAAATTGGTAAAAAAATATTATTACCTATATAAAGAAATACATAATTTTCCAACCAAATTCTAATGTATTAACTTATGGTTTATGAATAATAACATAAAATTAAGAATGTCCATTTCATACTTTAGAAATACATTTTCTTCAAAAATATTTTCTATCTTCTAATGAGTAAATAGTAAAATAAGTTTCTATAACTTATATAAATTCTATTTTAATATTTTTTTTGAAATCAACCTATTAAAATTCACATTGGAAGGATTTTTGGGAAATTTTATAAAACAATGATCTTCATTTGAATAGTGACAAATAATTATTTTTATTAAATAATCATTTTAAATATATTAATAGAAGTTTTATAATTTACTATTTTATATAAAAGTAACTTATGTAATCTATAAATAGTTTCACTGTAATTATTTACATTCTATTCATTCTTATACCTTATCATGGTATAATTATGCTTTTATGTTTAAAAATGCATATTTGGGAACACTATTTTTCATTGCTATTTCTGAGTTTAATTTTAAATTATATTATACAACATATGAGTTTAGAATTTTGATAAATAGATTCCATATTTGGATTTATAGGTTCCAAATTGAGTCAATAGTTCTCTTTTATTTTTTTCCAATATGAATAGTAAATTTTGTAATATTTATTACCATTATGAAGGGTTAATTGTGTAATAATGGTTAATAATAAAATTATATGGAGTATAATATAACCCAAACATTGGATCCAATTTTATTGGATGAGTATGTTTCTACAATAGGTATTAAATTTTGATATATATAAATATATTTTCATTAGTAAGTGATTATAACCCTAGAAATCTTTTATTTAATGAAAACTCAATTATGAAACATTCATGATTTCAAGAACTATATCCTTTTTAAAATAGGTTTATCCAGAATATTTATCCAACTATAAATAGTATTTTTAAAATATAATAGAAAAATATTTTTCATTGAAATTTATTTTTAATATTTATGTAATAAATAATTACCTTTAATCATTCACATCATTGATTTAATAATTATTTATGTAATGGTAAAATAATATAAAAGATATTAAAATTGTTAAAATAAATATAATTTAATATAATTAATGAAATAAGAGAAATGCAATAGATGAGTTTACCATATTATAGATGCATTATTTTTTTTCTTCAAATTCATCTTATTTTATTTATATTACTAAATTTCTATGAAATGAATAATTTTAAATTGATATTAACCATATTTAAAAAAATTATTAATAGAAATAAAATACATATAAAACTTAAAATCAGTTAATTGATTATTATATGGTTGAAAAAATCTACCAAAATACATTTATGGGTTGTTTGGAATTTATTGTAAAATTTTTTTCCCTTAAAGAGTAAATTTTTTATTTCATGGCAGGAGTTAATGTGGTTAAATATGGGTTAAAACCAAATGATAAGGGAAACAATGGAACATCAAATTGTATAACTATTAATGGATGGTAGGAATGAGAAACATCATCATCTTTTCAACAAAATAACTCAATTTAGGGCCATTTTTTAAATAAAATTAATTTAAATTAATTTAGTATTTTGGGAGTTTCGAAAATGTGATTCTTTCTTCAATTATAAAAATGCACCCCTTTATCCCTTATTTACACCAAATTGATCAATATATGTTGCAAAAACATAAAAAATTCTCTTCTAATGTTCCTTATCTGAGTTTTGGTGTTCTCATATTTCCAAAATACCAACCCTAATGTCCCTTAGAAGATATCCAATGGAAGTTCTCCAAAAAAGAGATAATCAACATTACTAAATATTTCATGTTTATTTATTCTTATACTTCATTTTAATGTTTTGTTTCTATACTATGCTAATAAAGCTATTATCATAAAAATATTTAGATATTATTCATAAATTGAAACAACCAAATTCTATTATTTATCCATCATTTGTATAATAAAAGCACTACATGTGCGTATGTTTGACTTACCATCACCACTTAGTGGTGTAATTTGTTTTTAATAACCACGATACAAGTACAGTTATAATGATTTAAATAATTGATATATGTGTTACATATAATATAATATTTATTCTAGACAATTAATTTATCACCTACTTCCTTACAGTTTAACCCATTAATGGAATGATATCATCACTTGTGTATACGATTGGACAACTGTCTCAATGACGCGATGTGATTCATTTTCATTTTCCATATTCACGAATTATTATCAAAATATATATAATGAAAAATAATTATATATATGACCTTAATATTATTACATATTTTTCATAAGAACCAGGAATTACAATACGAAACATGCACAGGAAAATGAAACAGTGAACACCTAGATTAAGGGTTGCAACAAAATATTTAAAAAAAATATGTGATATGATAATATAAGAGGACCATATAAGATATCATAAATATGAATATGGTTCCAGTATAAATTAATAACATTCTTTAAACTATTATATATGATTTTTAAGCATGTTTAATTAATTAAAACACAAGGTAAGGGATTTCATAACTCAATTTTCCTTCATTGGGTTAAACTTATATTTCATTCATTATTCCAAGATAAGGTTCTATGTGAAATTAATTTTTATTTTCTTAGTTTTTCCCAGTTTTATTATCTATATTTCAAGATGAAAAACCTAATCAATCCATTTTAATAATGAATCAGTCTTTGTAAGGGATTCCATCTCAATATCCATTCATTGAGTCACATTTTGATTTTACCCAGAATTTTTTTTGAAAGGTATATATATCAAACCATTGGAAGTATATATCATTAATTTATTTTTCATGTGATATTTTATGTGTTCTTAAATGTTATTATATCATGAGGAAAACATTTAAATTGTGTAAAATTTTGTAATGTCTTGTTTCACAATCTCATTATTATCCATGTTTTTTATATTTTATATATCGTTGGATGAATATTTATTGTATTTGTCGATTTTTTAAAAAATGATTACAGAACCTATTTTTCAATTACGAAAAATAAATTTTAATTTCATTTTTAACCCATTTTGAAATTTTACAAAATGCCTTAAAAATAATTTTTTCTTTTATTTTCCCAACAAGGAAAGTTTTGAATTTTCTTTAGAAAATGTGAAGATATTTGTTTTTGTAAACATATACGGAACAAATGGAAGTTAAAATTTTCAACTTGCTATACTTTTTTGAGGAATCCATTGAAATATTACAAGGTTATTTTAAAAAAATATTTATTTATTTTGTGTGCACTTTTTAATTTTTGAAAATTAGCTTTAATGTAAAAAAAATGAATTTTCCTCTTCAAATATTCCAATAACATCATTAATATATTTTTATGTATAAAAAATCCATTTTTGAATATTATGTTGATACTGTAATACAATGATAACATTAACCATATTTCATTGTATTGATTTTGATGAGATAGATTGTGATGGATTGATATTTTGTTTGATTAGTACATATAATACACACATTTTTTGATTTGGTAAAACCATATTGACTTAGTTGTATTATTTATTCATCAGAGTAATGAATTGGATTTAGTAAGGTAAAAGAGGGGGCATATATATCCCCTCAATGCATATTTAGGTATCATTAGACAAACTAGGATGGGTTTTGGATGGGGACTTATCCATTTATTTTCAGATGTCTTGGTCGTGGTGTTGATGAAGAGTTTCATATTCACAACATTCTGTATTCCAACATTATCAATACAGTTATTGATAGGAAATTTTATTATTATATTATTATAATATAAATGGTTATGTTTCAATATAATTTTATTACTTATATGGTATTACTTGTTCATCATATATTCTTCCCCTATTATGCTCTGTTTTGATTAAAAGGCATCCCACATTGATTATTCCTATTGTTTCATAATGGATTCCATTATATTTAACCATTACTGATAATTGGATCTCACCATTTTATTAATTTTTTCCATACGACACTAGGATGTATTTTATGATTGTATATGAACGGTTGAGCTATGGGGATAAAGGTGTTCTCAAATAAAATAATGTGTCTATTTAATGTTAGAAATAAAAAATTTTAATTTCACGAATCTATCTAGTTTCCTCAGATAATAAACTATTTGGTACTTTGGAATATGATTCCTTTAATCAACTATCATTTTAATTAAGTCAGAACCAACTCTAGAATATAAGGGTATGTGTAATTATATATTGATTATAATTCCTCTAGGTGGAGGGGAACAAAGACTATGGATGACTATGACCAAGAATTCCTATCCACCGTCCTCTAGTATTCAAGGTCACCAGTGTTCCATGTGATATTGTGTAATATATTGAAATTACTATGGGAATATTTGATCTATTAGAGTGTATTGGGGATATAAATGTGAATTTGGTTTCCGTTATGCATTAGAGACTACTAGGAGGTGGTGGGTGTTATTGGTGAGGAAAGAAAGTGTAAGGGTCATTATTGGGAGTCCTTAGAGGATATTTTCATTGAATATTTTTCCAACCATAATGAAGTTATACCTAGAATAAGATATTATTTAATTTGAGTAGGGGATGATGTCATTTTTGGAATACATAACATGTTTTGTGTAATTTATATGATTTCCCTTATTTTTATTGAGATTGACGAATATAAGTCTAGGATGACTGATATTAAACTTATTCTATATATTATACATAATATTATACCCTTTGACCTAATAAAAAATATGTAGGTTGTTCGTAATGACCTATATTATAGAAAGGGTTATAAGAGGACTTGTTTACAAATATTATCCCACATACAATGAATCTGATAGTAGTAAGAATAAGATTCTGGTGGTGGTAAAACATGGAGGCGCACAAGTGGAGTAGAGTATGGAATCTTCTATTCCCATTATGGGAGGTGACTCTACAATGTTCTATAACTAGGTATTGTATGGATATTTATGTATGTTACCCTAGGTGTATCTATTCTAGATTCACATCTACTTGTACAATACATAAATAGATGATTTTTTATGAAACCACTTACTCCACCCTTTACCAAAATTCCAAGACAATGTCCTAAATGTTGTGTCATCCTTATACTTATCCTTAGAGACATACCCAGAAAAATTCATTGAAATATTCCTAGAGATCTCACTAAAGTTTTCTCATACTAGTTTCCAAATACTGACTAAACCTTTCCTATGATAACAAATATAGAGACCTAGGAAGAACAATACATGGATATTACATTATATGAAATTAATATGTAGTACATTGCCAAAATAAATGCCAAAGGACTATAATTGTTTATTGTATTTGGAAATAAAGAAATAAAACATTCAATCCTTACAAATATCTTCAACATCTCTCAGAAATATCTAAACCTTTATCACTTGTACCTAAAAATTTCTTCCTAACCTAGAGAAAAGAAACACAAGAAAGGGTGAGTATAGATGCTCGGTAAGGGTAAATAAAGAAAATGTGCAAGCAAAACATGGAAAAAAGGTTATGGAACATGAGCATAAAATTTAATGTCCATACCCTATATATCAGATATCATAATTAATATTGGAAATATATAAGATATGAATCATAAGTAAATAATGAACATAATCCATGAGATAATAACATAAGAATATAACATGGTATTGTCGGAATCCCATATTAAAACACAATGTTAAAGGGCCTACTAAGACCTTTATAACATGATAGTCTTGGGATAATCACCGATATACCTTCTTCGAGATGGGAATTCCCACCTGTGTACCCTCTTGATTGGGGATTGTGATTTCATCTCTTGCACCATCTTGATTAAGGGGTGGGATGTCCTCCAATATACCCTCTTATTTCATTACTGGGATGTTATCCCATATTCCCTAATGTTTTGGGATTGGGGCGATCTCCCCTGATCTCTCTTGTTTCAGGATTGGGATGCTCTCCTTGACTCCCTCTTTTTTCAGTCTTGGGATGTCTTCCCATGTTTCCTTTGAACTCATATAACATTTATCATTTTCCATTCCATTAGAGGGAGATATAGCTCCCACCCATCACATAAAGGAATCATTCATACATGTTCTACAAGATAATAAAAAATTTATCATATCACGAACCATAAAAATTCATAGGTTTTATAGACCTTATATCATAACACAATAAATTAAATGGGTTTCATTAACATTTCATCACATCATAACCTATGTAAAAGAGATATTTTTCAAAACAAATTTAATCAATGTATAACGTATGAAAATAAGTGGGTTTCATAAACATCTTACTCATCGAAAGGGAAACAAGTTTCATAGAAACCATGTAACTTAGCATAACCCATTCATAGGTAGGATGTGAATGAAACATTTAGAAAATTACCTAGAAAGTCATGAGTAACATCAATGGATGTCATCTTAGATGGAAAATAATTTTGAAATATTTAATGAGGAAAATTGTATTTATTTATTAAAAAATAAATTTTGTTACATAAAACATTTTTAAAAAGATTTTCTTTAAATATAGTATTGAAAAAATAATAAATAATATTTTAAAACAATGAAACATTTTAAAATATTTTTTCTTTGAATATTGTCTTCACATATCTTTTGAAAACATTGTTGAAAATATTTTTCAAAACATGGTTTTTTAGTACAATAGATTTCTGACCAATGAGGGAGAGAGACGGTTGAGATTTAATTTAAAAAACTATATTGAGTACCTAAGAGTGTAATAATGGTAATAACACATCACTATATCTTGAAAAAACCGATGATAAGGAATATCATGATCGTTATTTAGATACAGATCATATGAATTCATCAAAGGAAGCATAAACATTAATATTCTTGAAAAGTGATGAGATTTTCTCAATAAAAACATATAATTTGGTAAATTGGGATAATAATATTCATGTAAGAGAGGAAAATACATGATGAATAAAATATCATTAAAAATTATATTCATTATACAAAATGTAAAATTAAAGTATACACACCCTGAAAAATATTTTAGATGCATAAAAAAACATGAGTCTCAGGGAAGGAAAATTGAGAAAAAATTGTTTTTCCAATTTTATAACATTTGAAACATAGACCCATGAATAAAGGATAATAAAATTTATATGTTAATACACATAAAGTTTTATATAATATAAATAGGAAAAAATTAAGGGAAGTACATACACCACAAAAATATAAAGAGTGACGAACATAACATGTATCTCACAGAAAATAAGAGTGAGATGAAATCTCTTTACCTAGTGTCTTGAATTTCTCCATAAATGTTCAAACCACCTGTATAAAAATTATAAATTTATTATACATATTTTACAGAACCATTTTTTTTATCTAATACCATATTTTTTTTATTATGACTCTTTCATTAACCCCTTGTTAATGATCCAATGTAAAGGTTTCACATCGGGTAATATTTTATTTCTTCTTCGCATGTGTCTTAATTTTTTATATTGATGGTTATTATACTTATATAATTATTAAAAAATATAAATTATGATATAAATATCATTTATTACCTTTATATTTATATAATAATAATCTATAGCATAATGATGTACCAAATGGAATACAACATTTATGGAGACAGTAATTCATACCCACGCGTGAATATTGTTTCAGTTTTTATTGTCATATATAACTAATGCATGTAATATATATATATAATTATACCATTATAATGATTTAATTTTATATATATTAATATATTCCATGTGGTGTGTGAACCAATCACATCACTTTTAGGGGGTGGTAGTCCACACATCCTCAAACAAACATATCATATTAACATCAAATGGATGGTAAAATGATTTGTTTTGAAAAAAGAATAAATAAATATAAAGAAATAATAAATATAATATATAAACAATATAAACAAATTTTAAATCATAATGGCCACCGTGATTACTGGTAATGCTAAAATGAACAGTCATTATTTTGTGAGGTGGTAGTTCACCATACATAGAAACAATATGTTTGATATCAATTAGATGGAGGTGGTGTATGTTAAATTTAAACCCTTATCATAACAAAATTTTAGTATATTATGGAAATTTTTTTTTCAAAAAATAATGGAATAATGAGAGTGTAAGGGGTGAATTCCTAAAATAAAGCAAAGTATCAAGAGGGAGATATTACCTCTAAATCAGGAAACTCCATTTAGTTTGGGACAAAATGGTTCATTTTGATTATTTAAACCCAAATGGAGGATTGAAGGTATAATGTAGGATTTTTCAGAAGGGTATTAGGATGGTTTTGGAATAACTTAATATGATTTAGTGTGGAATTGGTATATTTGGTGGCCTTTATAAGAAAGAAAAAGGACTCACTTTGATGTTTTGGAAATAAGTTATGTGTGTAAATTATTACCTAAAAAATGTCATAACAGACCAACAAAAGTGAAATAAGGAAGGTTTATGGACTAATTATGGACATAAATTGGGTTTTTAAAATGTTTATAGGTCATATTGGATATTATATTTAAGGTTTAGTACTTTATTAACCTATTTTTTTCTTTTAACTGATGTAATTAATTTTAATTACATTCAATAATTTTTTTGGTAAAAAATAAAGTTTACATTATTATAAATTATAAACTAGTATGATTATAAATATAGAATCAATTTTTATAAATTCAAATCACATAAGTTGCAAAATTAATTTAAATTTAATCCTGTTGATGGGATGATACTGCAGGTTTTTAAAGTAAAAATTTCCAAATGATTGATAAGTTTTATTATCCACTTTCTGAATGAAATTGTTTGCAATGAACTAAATTTAATTAATTAGAAAAACCATTATCTAAATAAACTCTTAACTAATTTAAAAATGTAATCTACCCTTATAATTAAATTAAATTAAAATGTGGTTTTGAATTAAAATCCAGTATTTTAAACTAATCATTAAAAGATAAAACCTTTCATAAAAATACAATAAATTTGTCTAAAACTAATTTTTATTTATTTAATAAAAATATAATGATTAATTTGAAATATTTAATTTATAAATTTTCCAAAAAAGTGATTTAAAATGGATCTCTATTTTAAGGAGTTAAAAATTTCCTTAATAAAAAAGAGGTTTTTAATCATAAATTTGGGGGTTTTCTAATATTATTTCAATCAAATATATTGGATAAATATAAAAAATATTTTTATTGAATATTTAAAATACTTATTACCATAATTACACATAACAACTTTAATTAACTAGTTCTAAATAGATTTTTGACTATAATAATATATTCTATTATATTCAATCAGTTTTTATATTCATTTCTAATTATTTTGTAACCTATGAAGTCATCTAATATTTGTGTAAACCACATATTTTCATAATTTACTTAATAATATTCATATTCATCAATATAAAGGCTAGTTTATATTCAATTATGATAATATTTGTAATAATTTATTATAGTTAGCTAACACATGTTCTTTCATGTTACACAAGCCACCAAGGAACTTCAATCTTGTGTGTAATGTATGCTAAGTCGATGTAGTGTGTAATGTACTCCAATTTGGTGTTACATGTAGCATAAGACAAGTAAGTGAAATATTAAATGAATTTTTTAATTATAGTTTTAATATATATATATATATATATATTTAAATAAATATTTAAAATGTCACATGAAATGAAATATAAATAAAAGATAAATTAATTCAAAAAAAAATATTTCACAAAATTTCAGCACGTTACACAGACAATGTGATTTATAATTACAAATTAAGAGTAATATATAGGGAAATTAATGTCATCATAAGGTAAAATTTATAGTTCAGTGTATTTAGTGTGTTGAATATACGCATTATCCAATACAAATCTCTAATCTAAGGGTAAAATCATAATCCTTGGATGGACGTATTCTACATCAATCATTAAATTCAAAAGACTAACATGTATATTTTTTGGATTTAATAATAATATTAAAACAATTAGTATGAGAATCATGAGACATTTTAGGATTTTTCCACACTATTTTACATTAGTTATTTCTAATCCAATGTTGAATGATTTTGATAACCAAGACAAGATATTTAATGGTAAGGTTATAATGATTATTTTGATAATGGTATGATTTAAATTAATAGGATCGTATTGGTGACCTATAAATTGGGTAATTATTTTAATAAAATTTTATTAAGGACTTCAATGATAAATTTTATTTATTTTTTGGATTTATGGAATGTATTCAATACTGTATGATATTATTTATGGAATATATATTTTGATAATTTTTGGAATCATATATTATTTCTTAGGTAGGATAAATTAAATGTTATGGGAATCATCATGGGTCTATAATTTTATGGTTGATCATATATTAAAATGAATAAACACCAAATATTTATTATTTTATGTGATGGGATTTAAAAGTGATATGAAACTTTTACTTATTATTAAGAATAATATTATATTATGGTTTAAATAAACCCTAGGGGTGAAATATGATTTAATGATAATATAATTATGTTCTACTGAATTTTGGAATATATGAAATCTTTATTATTGAAATTTTTTTCATTAAAAATTTGATATTTTTAGATATATTAATGAATAAGTTAAGAATTTCATTTTAGGTAAATATTGAAATTTAATTAATTATATTTTAGTGAATCTCACTGAATTAAATGATTATATATTTATTTATCATTTTGATTAATGAAATTAGAAAGATGTTTCATTGGGTTGAGGTATATTTAACCCTTCATTATTATCATTTTATTTCAAATTAATAATTATTAGGTAAAAAATGTTCATGATTTTAACTAAAGGGTATGTTATATTCATAAAAATTTAAATATTCTTTAATTTTGATGTTATTTATATAATTAATGTTTTGGAGATTAATGTTTTTTTATTAATATTATGGTTTGTTCATTTTAATAATTACCTTGGGAAAATTAATTTTGGTTATGATTAATGCATAATTATATGGGGAATATATTGATATTATTTTTCAATATATTATAAGATTATTTTAGTTGTTGAGTAATAAAAACGTTATATCAAATACTCATTTAATATTATAATAGATTATAATATGGTGTAAATTTATTATAAGGATATATTATTCATTTCAAGTAAGTACATTTCAATATTATTTTTGTTTTTATGGTAATGGAATGCCTCAAATCAAGGAAAAATATCTAAATTTAAGAATTTTTTCTAATAAACATAAATTCTAATGAATTGATTTTCATTTCACCCCTTATAGATTCATGTTTTTTTGGTGCATAAATTTATTCTAAATATGTTCTATATCACACTTCATTTAACCTTGGGCAGTAGTTTTCTATTCTATTTCCTTATTTTTACATTTCACTAATGTTATCCTATTCAAATATCTAGTTTACCTCTTATTTCAAATTATTTTCTTAGAGGGGGATTTATTAACAATTTTTAAGTAGATGATTTTTACCAAAAAATTAACAAATATTAAAACCTTAATTACCAATAACAATTTCAATGGGGATGATTATTTTTATTAAAAGTGCATGAGATATTTTTATACACCGGTATTTTAGAAATAAACATATGTTAAATAGTTTAAAAGATACATTATATTTAGCTTAAATGAACCAAAAAATATTATTATATATGACCATTATAATCTTATTTCTAAACATTCATGTAAGTATTTTGTTAAATAGCTTATAATATATATATATATATATACATATATATGTAAGTTCCAAAATCAATATAAATACATGAAAAAAAATTCCTAATAAATCACTCAATTTATATTAAATTCATTTGATTATTTTACTCAAAATATATATTAGGGATTAATATGAGAAAATATAATAGTTAATTTATAGATTATTTAAAAAATTATTTGATGGAGAAGAAATTGTTTTTCAATCAATCATTTCAATTTTATCTTAGGATTCATTTTTTACTATTTTTAAAAGTAAGCATTTTAAATAAATGTAAAATAATTATAAGGTTTATTGAAAACTATCATTTTTATTCTAGGAATTTATAAAGATCGATTGTGTTATAAAATAGAGTAAAATAAAAATTATATCTATAATTTTTCAAATAATAAAATTATTATCTGTTGTTTAAATTTTATATTTAAATTTTTTATAAAAACATTTATATATATATATATATTCCATTTTCCCGAGAAACTATTTTTATGGTCACAAATATTTTTTTATTTTAATAAATTAAGATTATAAATATTATTGATATATTTTAATGATATTTATATCTTATATATTCAAACAAATGTTTTTATATTTATTTAATATTTTTATTATGATGACGTTAGAATAATATGACAACCCTGCTTTTTATTACAACGTAAACATGATTTATTACATAAAACATCACTTGATACAACAAAGAAGATCGAGAGGTTTAGTGTATTTGGATCTTAGGATCATTACATAAAAACTTAAAACATGAAATACAACATCTTTATTGAAAACTTCCTTTACATGACCACTACATTCCCTCGTACTTAGCATTGCATGGGATAACATGAGGACATGCAGAAGAAAAGGGTGAGCTATAAAGCCCAGTAAGGGAGTACACATGGAATAACATTAGGATTACAATACATGTTAGACAATAGGCATATCAATATAGCATAAATGAAAAACGAACATAAAGGCCTGATAAAGTATGATAATCATAACATGGAAATGTGGCAACAACACATAACATGGAATTATCAATAGCCAAGGCTCATTGCACATAAAGCATGTGTAAACCCTCATTGCACATGAAGCACAAGTAAACCCTCATTTCACTTGAATTGGAATGAGTCAACACTCTTTTCACATGACGTATCATGATACAATACTTTACCCAATGCATTGGAGCGCTATAAGGTTGCACCCTTCTTAAACATTTCATTTCATGCATAAGTGTGCCACATGGATCGTAAAACATGGATTCATAAGACATAATCATTTATTCCACGATAAAGGAATGTGGAATTAATAAATGAAACATTACAATCAATAAGTAAATGTCCATAAAGGTGAATACCCTCTATGGAGAAATGGGCATGGTATCCACTACACAATGACATTGGCTTAGAAAATCAGTGTGATTTCGTCAGCGTAACGGCGTGACATAAGAATTCATAAAAATGGTTGATGAGAGATAAAGGGGTTCCTCATCATATTTACATGTAATGGAAAGTAAGAAGTTCATATAAATACATGTCCCAACCATTTTGATGGAATATAGAATCATGATACAAAATTATTACTTGAATGTAAAAGAAGAGAGAGAAATTCCTTTCGGAATTTCAGCATAGTGACGGGTGTACATGGGAGGAATTTAATGAGAGATAAAGGGGTCTCCCATCATTCAAAAAAATAGAGGTCAGTATTGGGGAGGTGTGAAACCATACCACAACATTCATAATTTAAATTAAAATGGAAATACAACTTAACGAAAATTGACAAAAATGAGAAAGGAAGAAAAAACCCTTACTTGGAAGTGTGCTTCCAAAGGCTAGAGAGAGGCTTTTGAGAGGCTTCATGGGAGCTTGGGGCACCTTGGGAGGATTATAGAGAGAGTAGGGAAGAGGTTGGATGAACTACAAGGGATTTTAGTGTGGAGGAAGTGGGAGCTTGGGTGGGTTTATATAGGAAAGGTGAGGGAATTCATTATTATTTAGGTTTGGGTCCCCTTACATTAAATTAATCCAAACCACAAACCATCCCATGGTTTTTGCACATGGTTTTTTGAAAAGGGAAGAGGAAAAAAATATTTTATATGGCCCAAGTCCGAACTTCTTAAAATAATAAGGTTGCTTATGTGGAGGTGAGTCATAGTCCCATGGAAATTAATTTAAAAAGGCAAAGTGTTGAATATGTCTTGAGGGGTCCATTAATGCTTTGAAAAGTAAGTCAAACAAACCCAAAATTACATTATTTTTTTGATAAAAAATATTTTGGCCGAACATAAGGATTATGGTATTTTTATTGCATCACCATTGGGTCATTATGATTTCATAAAACACATTATATATTTAAACGGTATTTAATTTTTACCCAAAAATTTGACTGTATCATAAAATTATGAAAAATTCACCGTTGGATAATTTCGACGTCCTGATTCTAGAAATGACATTTATTTTAACTAAAAAAATTTCTAAATATATTAATTTTCACTTTTAAAATAAAAACCAACATTTATAGAAAATTCATGGGTTTTGACAAAAATGGCATTCAAACCTTAATAAAAATTTTAATTGCATTCATTAAATTATAAGATCATTTATATTTAATAAAAAATAATTTAATAATAATATTATTATTTTATTAAAATATTATTTGATTAATAAATCCCTTAATTTAATAAAATAGATTTATTAATTAAATAATAACTAAAAACACCATTTTTACTTTAAAAACTATTTATAATGTATAAAAAATGACTAGAAATTATATTAATTATTATATACAAAAATTTAATGTACATTAACATAGTACTGCTTATTTGTTACGTAACCCCTTAAAACAGCGGCATAAGACCTAAGGGTATGGTGTGCGATGGTGACAGACTCTTTGGGTGGCTCGGATAACATCGCTCGAGTGGTAATTTCAATCAACTTCCAATTTTACCTTTAGACGGTCCCGTTCGAGCTTGACATGGTGAAGCTCAGCTTGGGCGTGGTCAAGGGTGAAGCCCAAGGATGCCACCTCTTTTCCGAGCTCCGACAAATGGGCTTCGTATGGGGAAATTCTACTGGATGAGGCCATCGCATCCTTTTTCTGAGTAAAATTGGGTTCGTTAAAGCCTTATATTTATACTAATCAAGTGATCACTATTCAACGGCTATATTAAAAACAGTCACAATTCTTAACATAAATCCAAAGAAGTTGACAACTTATAAAAAAAAATTCATAAAGAGACATTTAACAGGATCAAGTGGGATTTTCCATTAAATAATATTTGGGTCATTACAATATTCCCCCCTTAAGAAATTTCTCCCTCAAAATTTTCCTTTTCCCATACTAAAACAAATGTGGGTAACTCACCTTCATCATATCCTCTGAATCCCAAGTCGCTTCTTCAAACTTGTGGTTTCCCCACAACACCTTGACGAGGGGCATTGTCTTATTTCGTAGAAATTTTTATTTACGATCTAAGATCTTCACTGGTTTCTCCTCATAAAAAAAGATCGTCTTCCAATTGTACGACCTCAGAAGAGAGTACATGTGAAGGGTTCGGTATGTACTTCCTTAAGAGGGATACATGAAAGACATCATGTACTTTGGCCATGGAAGGTGGAAGTGCTAGTCGATAGGCCATAGCCCCAACATGATCAAGATTCTCGAAGGGCCCGATGTACCTTGGAATTAACGTCCATTTCTTTCCAAACCTCATGACCTTCTTCCACAGAGATATGCGTAAAAACACCATGTCTCCAACTTTAAACTCAAGGTCTCATCGACGATTATCTTCATAAGTATTCTGTCAACTCTGGGCTGCCTTGATATGCTGCTAAATGGTTTTCACCTTCTCCACCATTTCTTCGACCATTTCTGATCCAAGTAGATTATGTTCACCGACCCCATCCCAACATGCCGGGGTTCTGCACCTTTTCCCATAAAGGGATTCATAGGGTGCCATTTGGATGCTTGAGTGGAAACTATTATTATAAGAGAACTCAACCAGAGGAAGATGTTGATCCCATACTCATTTAAAGTCCATTGAGCACGCTCTCAACATATCCTCATGTGTTTGGATAGTCCGCTCGGATTGGCCATCAGTTTGAGGATGATAGACCGTACTAATGTTCAGTTCAGTATTTAGAGCATGTTGAAGACTCTTCCAAAACTTAGAGGTGAATCTTGGATCTCAGTCAGACATAATAGATAGTGGTACTCCATGCAACCTTACCACTTACCTAATATATATCTGTGCCAGTTGATCCAATGAGAAATCCTTCTGAATAGCAATGAAGTGTGCAGTCTTTGTAAGACGATCCAGAACAACCCAGATTGCATTATTGCCTTTGGATGTCCTCGGATGTCCGATGATAAAGTCCATGGTGATATTCTCCCATTTCCATTGTGGTATGGGCAATGGTTGCATCATCCCCTTAGACTTCTACCTCTCTGCCTTCACTTGTTGACACACCTGGCACTTTGATGTATATTCGAAGATCTACTTCATCATATTATCCCACCAAATGTTTTCTTGGAGATCTCGATACATCTTTGTGCTCCCTGGGTGAATAGAGAAATTTGAACTATGTGCATCATCCAAAAGTCCCTTCTTCAGCTCCAGACTTGATGGAACACATAGTATTTTCCCAAACCGCACAATTCATTCTTTATTAACCTTAATCTCCGAGGATTTCCCCTTTTTGATAGCTTCCAATTTTTCTTGAATTCCCACATCATCCTTTTGAGAATACTTTAACCATTCCAAAAGATATGGTTGAGCAATAATTTGTGAAAGGATTGATGATGTTCCCTTCTTTATGATTCCCACATCCATCTTCATTAAGTCTAAGAAGATTGGATCCTTCTCAATTCTAATCATTGATAGAATCGCTGGATCCTTTCTACTTAGGGCATCCGCCACCTTGTTCGCTTTCCCAGGGTGGTAATGTATTGAATAGTCATAATCTTTGATGAGCTATATCCATCTTATCTGGCGCATATTAATCTCTTTCTGTGTGAATATATATTTAAGACTCTTGTGGTCAGTATATATCTCACATTTCTCTCCATAGAAATAATTCTGGCAGATTTTCAAGGGAAAGATCACTGCCGCCAACTCCAGATAATGCGTTGGATAGTTTCTCTCATGGATTTTCAACTGCCTTGAGAGATAGGATATCACTTTATCATTCTGCATCAGCACACATCTTAATCCCTTCTTCGAAGCATCACTGAATACCACAAAAGCTACCCACTTATGGGTAAAGTGAGCACATGTGCAATGATAAGCCTCCTTTTCAACTTCTTGAAGCTTTCTTTTCATTCATCACTCCAAGAAAACTTTAATTCCTTTTATGTTTGCTTGGTAAGAGGGTTGGACAATCATGAGAAATTCCTCACAAATTGTCGAAAATATCTAGCTAATCCCAAGAACCTACGGATACCCATTACAGATGCTGGCCTCTGCCATCCCTCAATTGCATCTATTTTGGAGGGGTCCACAGATATCCCATTGCTTGTGATGACATGGCCCAAGAATGAGACCTCGTTCAACTAGAACTCACATTTTCTGTACTTTTCATAGAGCTTCTCGTTGCGCAAAGTCTCTAGTACAGTTCTTAAATGCTCCTCATGATCCTCCTTGGTTTTGGAGTATATTAGAATATCATCAATAAGGACTACCACAAATTTGTCAAGGTAATCTCTAAAGACACTATTCATCAAGTCCATGAATATTTCTAGAGAATTGGTGAGTCCTAAAGGAATTACTATGAATTCATAGTTCCCGTATCTTGTACGAAAAGTAGTCTTGGGGTCATCTTCCTTCTTCACCCTTACTTGATAATATCCCGACCTCAAGTCCACCGTGGAGAAGTATTGTGCTCCACGCAGCTGATCAAACAAGTAATCAATTCTTGGGAGAGGATACTTAGTTCTTTATCGTGATTTTGTTAAGTTCATGATAATCGATGCAGAGCCGCATTGACCCATCCTTCTTCTTGACAAAGAGGACTGGTGCACCCCATGGTGAAGCACTTGGTCCTATAAACCCTTTATCCATATTATCCTGTAGTTGTTTCTTCAGCTCTTCATGCTCAACAACAGCCATTCTATATGGATTCTTGGATATTGGTAATGCCCCAGGTATAAGTTCAATTGAGAACTCAACATCTCTTCTAGGAGGAAGACCAAGCTGTTCCTCGGGAAACACTTCCGCGAATTCCCTCACAATAGGCATTTCTTCATGGATGGTTTCTTCTTTGGACTCAATCATCTGAGCCAGATATGCGTGCTCAAGGGCAGTAATATCCATACTGAAGATTATGGAGCTAAAGGAGAGTCATCTTCCTCCTTAAACTTGTAAAGAATCAGGGGTCGATTCTCCATATGGAGTGTGATTTCCCTCTACCAACAATTTATGTTGGCTCTATATAAGGAAAGCCAATCCATGCCAAGAATTGCATCAAATTCCACCAAAGGGAGTATGATGGGTTCGCCGGGAAATTCAATCCACATATTATAATAGGGGAGGACTTATATTCATGGGATGCAAAGATAGCCCCATTTTCCGTACTCACCGAAATCTTTACTTCCATGATTTGTGGTGGTGTTGGGATTGTTCAAATAAACTTTCGAGATATAAAAGAATGCGTAGAACCTGGATCAAAAATTACGTTTTCCATTCTTGAATGAATAACTAGCGTACCTGTCAGCAATTCATTATCGGGGTTCACTTCGGCAGAAGTGATGGAAAAGGCTCATCCTTGCTGTCTTGGAGGTTGTTGGTTTCCTCCGAAAACCCTTGGATTAGGGAACTGATTTGAAAAATGACCCGGTTATTTGAATTTATAGCATTGAAAAACACGTTGAGGTTAGAACGGAGCATTCCTCTCCTCTTTCACAGCCGCGGGTCCTTCTTGCTGACATTTAACAGCTAGGTGCCCTTCTCTTCAACACCTGAATCATTTTCTCATCCCCTTAAGGCAATTTCCAGGGTGCTTCTTTCTGCACTTTTGGCAAGTGGGGTGCTAGGACTTCTTAGCGCCGTTGGATTTATCCATCGGACCACCAGCATTGAAGTCCACCTTATGCTACTTGTCCCCATGATACCCCTGTGATTCCCCGATCTCTATTTCGACCTTGAGGGCACATCGAACAATTTCCTCATAGCTGTCGAAGTCACGGATCACTAATGCTTTCCGCAAGCCAGGATTCATCCCACCAAAGAAGATTTCAACCTTGAATTCGGGGGTAACGACAAAGCAGGAAGTGTATCTTGCAAGCCTTGTGAAGTTTTCCTCATACGCTCCAACAGATTCTTCATCTTTTTGCATGAGAGAAAGGAATTCCCTTTCCATCTTAAGCCGGAGGGTGCGCGGAAAATATTTATCGAAAAGCATCTTCCAGAATTCCTTCCATTCCAAAGCCTCGATCTCCTCCTCAGGATTCGTATTTTTTATCAACATCCCCCATTTATCAGCTTCACCTTCCATACGATAAGAATCCAAGAGAACCTTCTCTTGTTCATAACATTGAAGGATGGAGAAGATCTTTTCAATGGAGTTGATCCATTGTTCAGCGATCGTGGGATCGGATGATCCACTAAAAGTAGGAGGCCTTTGTCTCATGAAGCTCTCGATAGCGACTTGTTCCTGCTTAGGGGGGTTTGGAAATTCCTCTTGACCCGTGTTTCTATTCAAAACTTGAGTTAGCTGATAGAGAATCATGTCAATGTTCGTGATTCCCGCTCCCATTAGATTGGGCATCTCATTAGTACAGTCATCACAATGATCTTCACAACGGTTGTTAGCACGAGTCCTCATATTACCGGCCATTGGCTGGAATAAAAAGAAAGTTAGGGGTAACATATAAAGGGTAATCCAAAGACAAAAGTTGATGACTTATAAATAAAATTTTATTTCCTTAACTCATGAGTCTATAGGCTTTAATCTAGGCTTTTCATGATCTACTTTCTAACATATATTCTTAGGGGAATTTTTCCCTTAATAAGGGTTCATACTAATATTGTGAATTTATCAAAACATATCCCCTAGGAGTGTTGTAACCAAGAGTGAATCAAGGCCCGTTGTCGTGCACCAGTTCCCGTTCGAGTCTAGCTTAAAGCAGTGTTTTCGGGTTTTACCCCTAGGATACATTTGTGCAAGAGCCGCCTATACCTGCTCGTATCCAGACAGGGATGTAATTTTTTGATAAACCACTTACTTAGTATTTACCAAAACATAGGTATGTTTTTATTATACTTAGTCTTGTATCTAAGGCTTTACTAGGGTTTCCTAGTCCCAAAAATAACTAAACCCATCCTCGGATACCATCTATGACAACCCTGCTTTTTATTACAACTTAAACATGATTTATTACATAAAACTTCACTTGATACAACAAAGAAGATCGAGAGGTTTAGTGTCTTTGGGGCTTAGGATCATTACATAAAAACTTAAAACATGAAATACAAAATCTTTTTTGAAAATATCCTTTACATGACCACTACATTCCCTCATACTTAGCATTGCATGGGATAACCTGAGGACATGCAAAAGAAAAGGGTGAGCTATAAAGCCCAGTAAGGGAGTACACATGGAATAACATGAGAAGTACAATACATGTTAGACAATATGCATATAAATTGAGAATAAAAAAAACATTAACATAAAGTCATGATAAAGCATGATAATCATAACATGGAAATGTGGCAACAACACTTAACATGGAATTAGCAAGAGCCAAGGCTCATTGCACATAAAGCTTGAGTAAACCCTCATTGCACATGAAGCACGAGTAAAACCTCATTGCACTTGAATTAGCATGAGTCAAAACTCATTGAACTTGAAGTATCATGATACTATACTTTACCCAATGCATTGAAGCGCTATAAGGGCGCATCCTTCTTAAACATTTCATTTCATGCATAAGTGTGCCACATGGATCATAAAACATGGATTCATAAAAAATAATAATTTATTCCATGATAATGGAATGTGGAATTCATACAAGAAACATTACAATAAATAAGTTAATGTGAATAAAGGTGAATACCCTCGATAGATAAATGGGCATGGTATTCACTACACAATGACATTGGCTTAGAAAATCGGTGCGATTTTGGCAGCGTAACGGCATGACAAAAGAATTCATAAAAATGGTTGATGAGAGAGAAAGGGGTTCTTCTTCATATTTACATGTAATGGACAGTAAGGAGGTCATATAGATACATGTCCCAACAATTGTGATGTAATATAGATTCATGATACAAAATTATTTCTTGAATGAAAAAGAAGAGAGAGAAGTTCCTTTCAAGAATTTCGGCATAGTAACGGGTGTACATGGGAGAAATTTAATGAGAGAGAAAGGGGTATACCATCATTAAAACAATAAGAGGGAAGTATGGAGGAGGTGAGAAACCATACCCCAGCATTCATAATTGAAATTAAAATGGAAATACAACATAATGAAAATTGACAAAAATGAGAAAGGAAGAAAAAACCCTTACTTGGAAGTGTGCTTCCGAAGGCTAGAGACAGGCTTGTGAAAGGCTTCTTGGGAGCTTGGGTCACCTTGGGAGGATTCTAGAGAGAGTAGGGAAGAGGTTGGACGAACTCCAAGGGATTTTATTGTGGAGGAAGTGGGAGCTTGGGTGGGTTTATATAGGAAAGGTGAAGAATTCTTTATTATTTAGGTTTGGATCCCGTTACATTAAATTAATCCAAACCACAAACCATACCATGGTTTTTTCCCATGGTTTTTGGAAAAGGGAAGAGGAAAACAATATTTTATAATTCCCAAGTCAGAACTTCTTAAAATAATAAGGTTTCTTATGTGGAGGTAAGTCACACTCCCATGGAAATTAATTTAAAAAGGCAATGTGTTGAATATGTCTTGAGGGGTCCATTAATGCTTTGAAAAGTAAGTAAAAAAACCCAAAATCACATTATTTTTATAATAAAACATATTTTGGCCGAACATAAGGAATATGGTATTTTTATTGCATCACCATTGGGTCATTATGATTTCATAAAACACATTATATATTTAAACGGTATTTAATTTTTACCCAAAAATTTGACTGCTCAGAAAATTATGAAAAAAATTCACCATTGGATAATTTCGATGTCCTGATTCCAGAAATGACATGTATTTTATCTAAAGAAATTTCTAAATATTTTAATTTTCAATTTTAAAATAAAAACCAGCATTTATCGAAAATTCACAGGATTTGACAAAAATGGCTTTCAAACCTTAATAAAAATTTAAATTGCATTCATAAAATTATAAGATCATTTATATTTAATAAAAATTAATTTAATAATATTATTATTATTTTATTAAAATATTATTTAATTCAAAAATCCCTTAATTTAATAAAATATATTTCTTAATTAAATAACAACTAAAAACATCATTTGTACTTTAAAAATTATTTATAATGTATCAAAAATGACTAGAAATTATATTCATTATTATATACAAAACAAATAATGTACATGAACATAGTACTACTTATTTGTTACATAACCCCTTAAAACAGCCACATAAGACCTAAGGGTAAGGTGTGTGATGGTGACAGACTCTTGGGGTGGCTCAGATAACATCGCTCGAGTGATAATTTCAATCAACTTCCACTTTTCCTGTAGACGGTCCCGTTCGAGCTTGACATGGTGAGGCTCAGCTTGGGATTGGTCAAGGGCGAAGCCCAATGATGCCACCTCTTTTCCGATCTCCGACAAATGGGCTTCGTATGGGGCAATTCTACTGGATGAGGCCATCGCTTCCTTTGTCTGAGTAAAATTGGGTTCGTTAAAGCCTTATATTTATACTAATCAAGTGATCACTGTTCAAAGGCTATATTATCAACGGTCACAATTCTTAACATAAATCCAATGAATTTGACATCTTATAAAAACATTTTTTATAAAGAGACATTTAATTGGATCAAGAGGGATTTTCCATTAAATAAACTTTGGGTCGTTACAAATAAACCAAGTTCTATTGTTAAAAATGAATTTTTTATAAAGTGTTTTTGGTACCATTTTGCACGATTACATAAAATTTAATTATATACACAAATATAAATATAATTAAAAATAGATTTCTTATTTTTAATAATGAGATCCACATTTTTTAAATATTCCACATATATTTTTGGTCATTATTAATAAAAACTTTTGTATTATTCATCCCCTTAGTAATGGGTAAATCAATCTAATATATATTAGAAATATGTGTTAATAAAATAATAGTTCATTATAATTATTTATAGATGAATTTAATTAGAACCTTATCTCTATAGAAAATAAATTTCTTATATTAATGTACACTTTTCTAGAAAATTATTTAATAATATTTTATGAAAAGAATGTTAGAACATGTTAATGTAATCAGATTAAATATCTCTTACATGTCCAAATTAGGAAATTTTTTTTGTTATTAATAGTAATAAGAATCTATTTAAGATAAATGAAATTATTTTTATAATATAAAATTATTTATGATGTCTATTAATTATACATATACCATAAATTCATATAGAACGCTAATGCAATATAAATTTAATTACAAGAAGAATAAAATACATTATTTAATAAATGATAGAATTAATAAATTTTGAGTATCTTATAGTTTTTTATAATAGTTTTATTAAAATAAAACATTATAATTATCTATAAAATGATTATAATATAGTTTAAACATTATATTTATGTCCATTAATCCAAATTAAATGAATACTATCTAAATTTGATATATATAAATTTAATGAAAATAATATTATAGTAATGTACTTAAATATCATAAAAATATTAAGAAATGAAAATTGGAAAAATATTTCATCTATAATTTCATCCCTTGGACATTCTTAGGACATTTTTGACCTTTTTTCAAAAGAATAAAATTAATATATTTTAATACTTTATGAAATTTCAAGAGTACCCATCCCTTCAATTATAAACGGGCACCCCTAATTTATATTTCTCACAACATATTAAGCATTATAGATTAAAATAATATAAAATTTTAGCTTTTTGACTTCCCTATAAATATTTTAGAGGTGATTTTATTCCCAAAATACCAATCATAAAGTCCGTAAGAGGATATCTAAATGTGTTTATTCAAAGATGAGTTAATCACCTCAACTAATAACATTCTTTTAAATTTTTTGATTACTAAATCAATTTTTTTATAATATTCATAAAATAATAACAAATTTATTCCAATTATAAATAAATGTTATTATTATTATGAAATCGCCTTTATTAACTATTTTTTCATCAAATTGGATGTTAATATATCAAACATGAATACACACAACTTATCGTCTCCATAAAACTATAAAATCACTCTTCCATAACAATCATTTTGGGATGGTAACTGTGATATGTTTAATTTTTTTTGCATTATAATTATAAAATAATTATTCTTCTATAATGAGATATGTATACATTCCATCATACATTCAAAACCATTAAGAAAAGTTAATATTGTTCATGCATAACTGTGGACTACGACCTGTATGAAGCGATGCAATTTTTTTCATTTATATTTTCCTTTAATGGTATTGAGAATGAATTTAATGAATTTATATTATATATATGATATAATAAGTATAAAACCAAGGTTTTTTTATTATTTACCTTTATTTATTTCCACTCTCCATTAAACTAAAGCAGTATTCGTACGTATGTACGGTGTACCATCTCAGTGAACGGTGCATAAAATTTTTATATATCTAGATTTTATTTATCACTATAAATAAATATATACGGAATAAATATGATATTTAAATAATTATTAATATTATTTTGATGAAATATCCAAGAATATATATTTTGGAAAAAACTATTGAACAAAAATATTCATGAAAAATCAAGCAATTATCAACCAAAATAGTTATATTAGACTCAAAATACTAATGAATCATGCTATATGATTTTATATGAATAATTTATTGTATGATATATATTATTAGGGTCATTTTATATATTTATTATAAACATCAATTTATTATACTATAGCTTACAATTGGTATGAAGGAATTCTGTTCTATGGTAAGGGTTTCTCATCTCACTATTACTTAAATAAGACATTTTTAATATTCACCACATAGTTATTTGTTGTGGAATATATAATTTCCCCTCTATATTTAATATCATTAATATAATATAAATAATTTAATTTAATATTTTATTTTATAATATGGGAGCTTTGATTCATAAAATACCAAATTAATGATGATATATTTTACTATCTCATCGTCTATCATGATTATTTATGATATACATGATGATGATGAAATATTATCATATATCTCTAAATAAACTCATTTATTTTTTTACACTATTTATTCATGAACTTATAATGTAATAATATAATTTTACTCTCATTGGAACATAAATGAATTGATAATTTTTTTTACAAAATGCTGCCATTATTTCTCTCTTCGGTTCAATTTTTTTTAATTATTTAAGATGTATTTCTAAAATTTTTTTAGGAATGTTTTTAAAATTATATTATTATTATCTGAATAAATTTTTTATCAAAACATTCTTAACATACATTTACATTTCATTGTTTTATATGAATATTAATCACATTACAAAAGTACATTCCCGAGGACTATAATAGTTTAGTATCATTGGAATCTAGGAATCATAATCTTATACCTTTGTAAAAGATCTTAAACACATCCCATATATATATTTTCCTTTAGTAATAATAATTAAAAACATTATTCATGACCATTTAAAGGATACAAAATAAATAGGTCATCATAGATACTCATTAAGGGTAAACAAGGGAGATATGTAAGCATAATAAGAGAATAAGGGTATGAGAACAACATTGTATTGTTAGAACATCATCCTATGAATTTTAATGATAATAATAATGATTCATGGAATAAAAATGGGTAGTTAATAAAACATGAATCATAAGGTAATATAGAGAATAATCTATGAAATCATAACATAGAAATAAGATACAGAATTTTTGGTATACATGTAAGAATTTAACCTAATTACCTATCTTTCATGGTGAATTTCCAAAACATATTAGGTCAGTATATGAGGGATACTCATATTAGGAGGGACACACCACAATATCCTATTTCATCCCATTCCTTATAGTCGATTTGGTAAAAACGGTTACCCATATTGGTTCAATACCATCAACTTTTTTCCAATATTGTCTTATGATATTTACATTTTTACCGAATAAATTTGAGAAATATATATCCCACCCCATCATATAACCTTTAACGGACCTACATGATACTATCTAGGCCACCAATTGTATAATATTTAATGGAATTACCCAATTCTATTGGTTCCACCCCATTGTATAAGTAATTTACATGAACCATAACATGAAAAAAGTAGAACGAGCTTTTGTATCATCGAAAAATAAATAAAAACAATTATTATTTCATAATATGATTAATCTATATAGAGGAAATTGGTTTCATTTAAATCTCATTGAGGAATTATTTTATCTTAGAAAAGAAACAGCTTCCATAAACATCATTCCAAAAAAAACATTAACCATTAATATAAATAAGTTGAACCGTATAATTAGACCATATGAACAATAATGGATAAATTGTATCAAAGTATGTCATCTTAGATTAGAATATATTTTTAATTATAAAATTAAAATGTTCTAATGGAAAACAATAGTTCTTTTAAAACCAAAAAAGATATTCTAAAATACGTTCTTCTAAAAACCTCATTGAAAACAGATGAAGTACACTTGAAAAATAATTTAAACCATTTCAAGAAGAAAAAATCATTTCCTCTTCAAAACCCCATTTTTAAACATAACTAAACCAGAAAAAAAAAATTTAAATAAAACTGAAATCATATAAAAGAATCTACACTAAAATGATAGTCACGAAATTTGATAAATCCATACATTTTTAACATTCCTTTTTCACTATAAAATGTTTAGAAAAGTGCCTCGAACATAAAATGACAATAAGACCCACTTTTAAAATGAATTTTCTTAAAATGGTAAAATTTGGCAAAAAATTTATTTAAAATATCATACGATGATTGTAGAAAATGGTCAAAAACATTAATAGAAAACATGTCTTTGAAATTACATTTATTTCTAACCAAACTATGAAATAATATTGGATTTTCATAAAAACACGTTTTTAGTTATATTAATTACATAATAGTGTAAAAATTGTATTATTAATTTCTAATATCAATAATAATCATGTGAGAATAAATTTCATGTTATTTCTTTATATATGGATCATAATATTTCATTAATGGAAATATTATCATAAAAAATCCCAATAATATATGAGATTTTATAAAAAAAATATTACCACTTAGTAATTTTGAATCATAATATTATTTAAATAATAAAATTAAAATAATAATAAATTATCCATAAAATAAGTATATTAATGATATAACATGTAAAGGGGTAGTAAATAAACCTTATAGAAGAATATAGGTGTAGAATATGGAATGTGTCTCAAGGGAAAAAAATTGGGGAAAAATTACATTACTGATTTGGAACCTTTTTAAAAATAATCCCCCCAAAAGACAAATAATAAAAATTATATGATGATAAAAATAAATTTAGGTATATTTATCATTTAATAAATTCATGATGTTTATATAAACCATATAAAATAAATGAGTGGTTAATCTAGCATATGACTTTCAAAAATAAAATTGAGACTAGAAATTCCTTTACCATATGTGTATCTTTTGAATATTTATTTCCATGAAAGAACAACATAAACTGAAACTTTTATTATAATTAATGGATTCAAACGCATGATATAACATGTATATAGTATAATATAATAATAATAACAATAATAAGTGTTGAATATAGATTGTATCTCAGAGAAATTAAAGTGAGATGAGAAAACCCGTACCTCTAGTTTTGAATTTCTACATACACGGTAAAACCTTAGGTATGAAAAATAAAATTTTATTGTACATGTACCACATATATATATATTCTTATATATCATACAATATATTATTTTACAATGACTTATTATTACCCATTTTTTATCAATTCCATGTTAATGTTATATTTTAGGTAATATCCTATTTTTATCGTTTATGTTTGACTTGTATTTTTTGTCCTCTTTCATTGATCAGGTATTCCATATATCCATAATTTAAACAATTATATAAATATAATTTATATTTAGTATATATTTATATACAATAATCTATAAAATATATAAATATAAAATGAGATACATGTCTCATTGAGATAGTAGGTCATACGTGCGCATGAACATTTTTTTTCTTTTCTTATCATATTGAAAAATATAAACTAAATGACATATATGTATATATATATTATCATTATATTAGAACAATACTTATATATATATATAATATTTTTATTTAACCCATCCCTAATATGTTCTATGTAATGTTTTAATTAATCACACCACATTGAGGAGGCAGTAATCCAAATATCCAGAAATGATGCTCCCATACTCAAAAAAATTGAAACAATGAAGGTTGGTGTTATATAAAATTTAAATATTCCCAAATAAATAAAAAAAAATGATGCATATAAATTTAAAATATTAATCCCCACATTATTAACAACCATGATACGTGGTAATAGGAGAACAAACAATATTGATTCACGAGGCGGTATCCCGCCACACACACAAACAATGATTACATGTACCATTTTATTAAGTGTGTGTCAGTGTAGGTCATACCATTAACCTATGAATATATAATCATAATAAGGATAATTAAATTATTATATATTTGTAGAATAATAATAATTTATGTGGTGTAAAAATAAGTAAAACAAAAGGGCTTATTGAATAATGTTACCTCTTGTTTGGGAAACTCTTATTGGTTTTCACCCAATGGATTTCATGGTTAGATTTATTCCCAAAATTATGACTATAATATGAAGGAATGGGTTTTGATATATTATTTGGGATGTATTTGGATGAATCAAAGGTCCATAGCAATGTGAATATGTGGGGGTGACATCCCTTTTATTGTGGATTATGAGTGGTATTATTGTAAATATAAAAAGTCAAGCATTATTGATTGGTTCCTCTTAAATCATGTTTCTCCAATAATGTAAAATTTTCTAGAAAACTATTTTATATGATATAAATATGTATAGAAAATGGATATTTTACATTTTTTGTGGTTATTTCCTCCCTTATGATATAATTAAATCACTATGTAATCTTTTTCATACCATAATCACTTCAATTAATTTTATAAACTTTTACTATTATTTATAGTCAAGAACAATGTTGACTATACTAGAAATTATAAATAATTATGATTCCAAATTTTTTATCCATATATCCATTTTATAAACACATATGTGGATGAAATTAATTTAAAATCGATTCTGTAGACTCGATGAGACAACATGTTTTTAATGTGAAAATGTTCAAATGATTGAAATGTTTTTATATCGAATTTGATTTCTAAATTGATTAAAATTACTTAATTTTTATTAATATATCTATATTTTATAAAAATATAAATTAAAACCAATCTAAATTTTATTAAAACCTTATAAATAAATTATATTAAAATGATGTTTTCAATTACAATTCAGTGATTTTCAGGATTCATCACAAAATGGACATTCATGGAAAAATATCAACATTTCACCAAAAGTAAATTTTTATTTTACTACATCAAAAAATAATTATATTTTTTCAAAAAAATTATAATATTTTAAAATTTTATATTTAACACAATTCTCGAATTAAAAGGGTGAAAATGTATTTTTTAAAATATAGATTTTATGCCTAAAATTTGATTTGTTCAGATTTTATGCCTATAAGACATATTGGATGAATTTAAAAAAAATTGATTTATAATATATAAAATTCATTAATATATATATTATTTATTAACTAATTAAATTTTTTCAGTTAAAATTAATATGTGATCATAAAAATAGTTTGTTCAAAAAATACATTCTTTTATATTCAAATGGTTTTTATTCTCAATTATAATTCATTGATAACCAAATTGTTCATTTTATCTACATGTGTAAACCATAGTTTTATAATTCAGTAAATATTATTCCACTATTCAACTATAATTTCTATCTGATAACTATAATAATATTTTAATAATAATATTAACAGTATATTGTAGTTTGGTAAAATATTTTCTTGTGTGTAATGAAAGATACTGAAGGAGCATATGATTTTGTGTAATACAAGCCAGACATAGTGAGTCATGTATTGGATGATATGTTAAGTGTTTCATATATTTTAATAATAACATGGTGTTTTATATATATAAATAATAACATGGTGCAACATGCAATGCAATCCATCAAATAATTTGAATTTCTTAGAATGAAATAATTCAAAAAAACGCCTCTTACATTCTACCCCCCTAAAATGAAATTTCCCAACGAAATTAATCTGTTTTATCAGAAAAATAATACTTTAATTTTCTATTTAAAGGTAACCACATAATAAAAAAGAATACTAAAAAATACATTAAAATGTAAAGGTGGAAACATAATAGTTACCGAAAATAACTCATAAATTGGTTTCCACATTGGACATAGGTGGAAAGTTAAAACATAGACATGAAAGAGAAATTTAGTTATCATTTTCTGAAGGAGATTAATATATAACACAGTTATTATAATTTTCACATTCACAAATCAAAAATCCAAAATATTCTTGACAATGTTCATTAATATCATGAAAAATTAACGATAACATGAAAAAAATTATTTCAAGTCCCTTTTACTAATGTTGAATAATTTTGATAAGAATATGTACATACTTAACTTCATAACAATATAGCATTTTCCCCAAGATCAACTCAAAATTAATCTCTTATTCTAATAAATGAATGATACTTTCATTCCCAAAGCATTAGTTTATCAAGAGATCGATAAATAGAATGATAGGTCATTCTATTTTTCTTTAGTTAACACAATGAAAAATTGTTAGCATATGTAATCCAAAATGCATAAATACTCATGTGTAAAGATAATACCTTAAACTATATGATATCTTCTGATGAATAACTTAATCCATTCCATAAATATTTAGTATTATAATTCTTTAAAAATTTCAATAACCAAAAAATTCATATAGAAGATCACTAAATTTATCAAAATAAACGCCACATTGATCCCCTATATATCATAAAGTAATCTTGGTTGTCAGATTAAAAATTTTAAAATAACAACATCATATATTATATTGAAACATGGTAATTCCAAAAATTCTTTATCTAAAACATGCATTATTTCTTAATCTAATTATTATTGGGTATATTCTTTTTGCAATGTGAAAAGTTTAGAAGTGTTCCTCGATCAAAAAAGAAAAACAATAATATTTTTTAAAAAAATGAAAAAAATTATAATATATGGAAAAAACGTTTTTTAAATATCATAGGAAAATAGTTTAAAAAATTTGAAAACCTTTTTAGAATTTTTTTTGAAAGAACAAATATTTATGACCGAGGAGATAGATAAATTCGAATTTTCTTAAAAAACATTTGTAATTTTAAAAATTACCAAAGAGTGAAAAATGGTAAAATACAAATAATATATAATGAATAAATATAGGATATTTTAATTCATTAATTTTTATGATATATGGATCATAATATTTCATCAATGGAAGGATGATCAAAAACAGTCCTGATAAATGATGAGATTGTAGAAATAAACTATTACACCCTTTGTAACATTAAATCATAATCCCCCTGAGAGAATAAAATTACATTAATCATAATATATCACGAAAATAAGGAAATTAAATATATAACACATAAAAAAGGATTATATACACCTCATAGAATATTATAGGTGCATAACGTGGAATATTTCTCAATGAAAGAAAATTGATGGAAAATTACTTTATCAATTTGGTGACTTTTGATCCATAATCCCCAAGAAAGAGAGGTAATAAAATGAGTATTTAAATACCCATAAATTTAAGGATAGTAATCATATAATTCATTAATGGATAATATATAAACCATAAAAAATAGAGTGGTGAATATTTCATATGTCTCATAGAAATAAATGTGAGACTAGATATACCCATACCACTTGAGTATCATTTGAATCGGGATGTAGGTGAAATAAAAAAATAAATTGAAACATTTATTATCATGGAATAAATTAAATTAATGATATAAAATGTCATGTTTATGTATATACAACACATAACAAGAATAAGTGGTGAATGTATCTTATATGTCACAGAAATAAATGTGTGATGAGAAAACACTTATCTAAAGATCTGCCAATATTTGTGCATGTTAGAACATTCTGTATGAATAATATATTTATATTATAAATATAAAATTGAAAAATATTATTATATTTCATACAATATATTATTTTATTATGACGTTATATTAGCAATTTATTAAAAATTCCATGTGAATGTTACATTTATGGTAATATCCACTTTGTTTTTCATATGTGTTTTAACTTGTTATTTTTTTCATTTTTATTAGATCAGGATTTAATTATCCCAATAATTTAAAACATTATATAAATATCATATATATTCCATATAATTTTACTAATAATAATATACTAATTATTGAAGTAGAAAATAATATGCACTGTTTATGGAGACGGTAGGTCGTACATATGCTTGAATGCTATTTTTGTTTTCTCATTGTATAAAAAAGGAATAATGTAAATTAATTATATTTATATATATATTAACAATATAGTATCATTATTATGTAATATATATCATATAATTGTGTTAATAAAATCCACAACACACTACATGTAATATGTGAACGAATCAAATTACCTTTAATTGGTGGTAGTCCACACATCCACAAATGATGTTATTAAATTCACAAAAAAAAAAGAAAATTAAGAAGGTGTGTATTATATAATAATTAATTAATAATTATTACACAATTAATATCATATATATCACATAAAAACAATATTTATATAATTATTCCAAATATACATAAGTGGTAATGGAAGAACAAACGACATTACTTCGCAATGCGTTAGTTTTCAATACACGCGAATGGTGATTGCATATCCTATCACATGGAAGTGTGTGTGAGTGTCGTTTTGTAACTTAACACAAAATAATATAACCATATTGAGTATATTGAGGATATTAAATAATAATTGAATAATAATAATTGATGGGGTGGAGAAATTAATATAACAAAAGCGTTAATTCAAGTATATTTCCTTTTTTGAGTAAATCCATTTGGATCGTACCAAAGGAATTCCTTTAGTGGATTTATTAAAAAATGGATTATTATAGGATAAGTAATATAATTTTTTGATCTTATATGGGATGAGTTTAGAAGATCCAATAGGATTCATATCTGTGATTATGTTTTGGGTGGTGAGTACCCCTATATAGTGGAGGAGTGGTATTCTTATATATATGAAATGGTTAGCACTATTGAGAGGTCTCACATACATGTTGTAACTATGATAATGTATTGTATATAAAATTGGGTAAATGTTTGCAACATTTCTAGATAATGTATTATTTCATTTTTCTAGGTTATTTTCCCATTGAAGTTAATTCTTTACCATAATGAAAAACCATTTTTACTTTAATCTCTATAATTAATTAGCATTACATTCACAAATATTTTCTGTGAGAAGCTATGATGAGATTAGTAAGAATTATAAAATATTTGGATTCCCAATATGGAATATATTTTCAAAAATTATATATATATATATCATTTTCAGAAGTTGATTTCAAATTAATCATGTAAAAATTATGAGACAATGGGTTCTAATGTAAACATGTTCAAAAGATTGAAATTTTCTTATATCCAATTTCACTATAAAACTAATTAAAATTTACTAAACTATATTAATATATTTATTATTGATCTATTTATACTTTAAAAAAAATCTAAAATATAATTTAACTATATAAATAAACTATACAGAAATGCATTTTTCAATTAAATTTCACTATTATTAACTATTCATCAAAAAAACTTCGTAGAAATGTAAAAAAAAATATCACCAATAGAAAATTTTGTTTTAATATTTAAAAAAATTTAATATTTATTAAAATATAACAAATAATGGTGTCAAAATTATTTTTAATAGATATTTACCATTAATAGGTGGGAAAACAACCATTTTGAAAAATATATCTTTTAATGCTTAAAGTGGATTTGTTCTTATTTTATGCATATGTAACATATTAGATTAATGTGAAAAAATTTCTTCTATTTAAAAAATATAAATTTCAATAATATATCTAATTAAGAGTAATTAATTAAATTTATTATTATATAATTCATCTGTGAGCATAAAAATAGATTTTTCATTAAATAGATTTTTTATATTCTTTTGGTTTTTATTTTCATTTATAAATATTTGATAAAAAACAATTAATTTTATTAACATATTTAAACCTTAATGTCAAAATTTATTTAAACATTTTCATATCTACCATTCAAATGGAAATATGATAACTATAATAATATTGTTATAATATTTTTAATATAATATTGTAGTTTGGTAAAACTCAGTCATTTATGTAATGCAAGCTATAGAAGGAACTCAGAATTTTGTGTAAAAAATGATAAAAAAATGTTGCATGTAACAAAATCTAATCTACATGTTGTGTGCATCACATGATTAATATTTTGTTTCATATAAAGAATGAATAACATTGTGTAGCATGAAATATAATCCATTAACGAAATTAATTTTGCTTGAATAAATTAATTCATCATAACTCTGGGTGTTACAAAATTTTATGCATGATGGATTTTTTTTTAAAAAATATTTTGAAGGAATCTTCATTTGATTTTCTCAATTAGGGTCCATATTAATTTTTCCAATCATATGAATGGATAGTTATATTTTAACTTATACGATATGAAGGAAATTTTACCCCCTCTTATCACTAAATGTTTTGAGGATTCATCAACATGATTCCATGATTATTTAAAAAATAAAATTGTTTTTATAATATTTTAATTATTTTTTATTTTCAAATTTATTTTTAATGTTTTATGGTCATTTTCTTGAAGAATTTTTTAATTTTTTAATTTAATTTTCATATATTATAACATCCATTAATGTTATTTATAACTTAATGGATATATGATATAATAAAACCATTCTCACTCTTTCCTTGGAAAGATAATGTTAATGTGGATGATATATTTTTAAAATAAATTTATTTTCAATGGTTTATGATATGATGAATTGATGGAATTTTTGTGACACAAATTGTCATTATATGGGTTATGATATGGGAGTTTTAAGAATGTATTATTATCTTGTGGAAGATGTATCGATAGTTTTCATTATATGATGGGTGGTCAAATTATAAACTAAGGACATTTGTTACATTATGACACATTAATTGTGGTTATTATATAAACCCATAATGGTTGGTATGTTATAACTAGGGATGGGTAGACAATGAATTATATATCCCCCCAATGCATTGGGTAGTTATGGATATCTCATGAGATAATTAAGACTGTAACGGGGAGTTATATCAGTTTAGTAAGGGTATTTTTCCACTATGATAGTATTATGAGTGATCCATGAATACTACGAATGAATGGGGAGTGGCCCAATCAATAATAATTGTCTTAGAAATGATCCTTGAATACTACAAACTTTAGTTTATATTATTATGACAAAATTCCTTGTCTTATGAAAAATTTATTCTCTAATGACTCTAGTTATCTGATTCATTTGTTCTTCATATCTTATGGACATCCATGATTTTTTCTATGAATAAAAATTATGATATGTTATATAAATGTTATGGTTTTAAAATGTTATTATAATGTTATTATAAAATTATTCTTATAATAAGTTTATGTTTTCATTGGTATCTCACTTATTTCAATTAAATGAGCATTTAAGATCACCATTTCATATATATTTTTTCCCTAGGTTATATAGAAAGGCACTGAGAATGAAATTTCTATGATATGTTTGAGTTATGAAAATCATAATTGGAGACACTTAGTAGCCAGTTTTTAATGCTTCTATGTTTCCAAATATACTAGACCTATATGAGTCCCACATGGATCGAGATATCATATAATGAGTATTCGTCTAATAATAAATAACACATATGTATGAAAATATTGGGTGTTATTATAAGTAGATCTATAGTTTTTACTTATCCTTTTTCATATTCATCCAAAATTATTTATAAATGATCATATTTTATCTCAAGATCAGCAATTTAACCTTTGGATTCCATCACTAATCCTCAATATTTATTGTTCTAATTTATATTTTGATCAATAACCATAATAGACCTTTACCATTCTATCATAAGGTTTTCAACTCCACTAATTTGATTATAATCCACTAATTCAACTACATAATTCTCCCCTAAATCCAAAATTTCATTATTTTTTCTTAGAAAAACTCTAAACGAATGCCTTTTTACTGATCTTCGTCGACATCTTATTTTTATTCTCTAACCAATACCTTTCTATGAAATTTAATTCCACTTCAATAAACTAAATTAAAGTACCTTTAAGGTGAAAAGGATTATTCTTTTCCTAAAATTCAAACTCACAATCATCTCAATCAACTGATTGTGGACACCTAAAAGAAATGTTTTAAACCATTCCATATATAAAATAGGATATGTGGAACATTCCCTATAATAATCTCATGCCACTATAAATCATACTTGAGTTATGATATATGAAATGATCACAAACATATTCTTCAATTTCATCCCAATAAAACTTATTTTTCTCCACACCACTGAATTAAAAACATTTAAAATTAATTAGAGGTGATTTATAGCATTACTATCATCTCATATGTGACTTTTTTTATATGAAAAAAATAATGATATAAATCATATATATTTAAATATTCATTTGTAAATAGTTTTATATTGTAAATTTAAAGTATTATTTATATTATATTTTAACAATAAAATCTTATTTTATCTCTTATTTAATTCCATTAATATATCCAAGAACATAATTCATACAGTAATAGAATCTATCTATATACTCACTTGAACTCAACACTAAGCCATCATATTTTTTTGAAGAAATTTCCACATTTCCACGATCATATTTTATGTCACCTTCATATATGTTAACAGTAATATAAGAAATTCATTTTAATTAAGGAAAATATATCACTATATATATATTATTAGATAAATCTCCCATAAATGCATTTTTTTCAATAGAATCAATATTCTATAATATATTATTTCCTTCAATCATTTCCTTCCAATAGGATCACTAAATTCAATTCTATGCACTATTTTCAACTAGGAATTTACTCCATTTGATTATAAATGGGATCTAATTATATTCTATAAAAAATAAAAATTACTAATATCAAATAAGTAAAAATCCTTTTTATATAATGTATTCTCCATGATAGAGACTTCTTATGAATAATTGAATAAGAAATAACTAGAGGCCCTTATACCACTTTTTGTGACCTGAGAACCCACTAAACACCCAATGATGATGGATAGAGTTTCTGTGTCTTAAAATTCTATCTCTTCTTAAATACAGTTGGATAATTTCATCACATTTTATAGGTAAACATATATCTATCTCATAATTAAAACCACAACAATAAAAATAATTAATAACAAACAGAAATGTTTTTTATTTTTTCACCCTCACAAGGATAAAAATAAATGAAACATGTTAATAATATATGAATATTATAGATAATCACCACTCCCATGAATTAAGATAGAAATATTCTGAATAATCACACAACCTATCTAGGTCCATAGCCTCTTCATATCTTCTTCTCAGATTACTTCAAGATTTTTTACTTAAGATAAAGTAGATTCATATGTTAAACATGAAAATATATCAATCCTTGATAAAACAATTATATGGTTTATATATAATTAATTATTAATTACTTTTAGATAATCAATGTTATAAAAAAAGATTACATTAATGCCCAATTATCAATAGAATCCATCCCAATCAATCATCACATATTAAATCATGATATTAAACAAAACAAACTATTTTTTCACTAGTTATTCCATATTCTTGATTTTTATTATTCCTATATAATATATTTTTAATTATGTTCTTATCTACAATATCATCAATATATTCCATTATTTTTTGTTTAACACTAAATATTTTTTAAAAAATTTTCTCCAAGGTTTATCAACTTAAAATAATGTTAGAAATGCGTTTCAAAATATTTCTCTACACTTGAAATTAGAATCTTTCATCAATAGATTATCCAGATATTACTAAATTGTTTTAAAAAGACAACTGATCATCATTGATTGAATCCACTATATTATTTTTAATATTTTTTTATTATGGAATAAAAACAAGGATTCTGATTTGATAAGTTAGATTCCCCCTCAATAGCCAGAGGTATCATGATGTAATAAAATACTAATGAACAAAACCCCTAACTTAGTGGGAAATAACCTAACAAATAAAGTATGAACCCTTTAACCATGAAATTTTATTTTTATGGTGGCATTTTAATACTCTATATATTCTTATTTTTTTAAAAAAAATCTACATGTATTATTTAGATGACATTGGTTCCATTAAAATGGAGAAACCCTGAAAAAAGTTATACATTGTTTTATTGAATGCCCACTCAATTATGAAATTTAAATTAATTATCAGAATATGAATAAGTTAAAAACTATAAATTTCACCTACTAACTTTACATATTTAGAGACATTATAAAAATATCATATTACATAGAACTATTATGTTTTGCATTTTTCTTGGGATAACATTATGTATTACTATGAGCTCCAACACTTAGATTCATTTTACACCCATCCTTTTCAAGATATAAGTAATTATAAAAATATATATGAAGATATATTCAATTCACATGGAACCCAACATGAGTTATAATTATTTATTATACTAATGACCTTCACTTATAAGATTTGTGGCCTTTATTTTTTGAAGTAACATCCCCACGACTCTTTAGTTTTATCTTCTCAAAATTTTGAATAAACCTTATTCAAGTAAAATATTTCCATTTTCCATGTTTTTCAAATCTACTTAATAACCAGAAACCTTTATATATACATGCATATTTCCTATTCCTTTTCTAATATTACCATCCTTCTTAATTACATTACTATTTTTTATAGAATGATATTTCTATTCATTTTTAAATTATAACACATTCTATAAATTAGTAATTTATATTGTGAAAGTTTTAGTGATTTTAAAATTCTCAAAAGACTTCAAATTTAATCACGACATGAACCTTATCCTAATAAAATTTATTTATTAAAAAAAATAGAGTCTTCAGTATATATCTCAATGTATTTCAACTAAACTCCAAAAAATCATTACACACTACAAACACCTTAAAAGAAATATCAACTAAAAAATATAATATAAAAAGTTGTAGTTAAATATCTCCCACTTTAGATTTTTTTAAATCAATCAAAAATTCCAAGAATCAATTTTTTTATTCAAATTCCTTTTGATTTCTAAAAATATATTATTTTATTAATTACTCAACTTTATTATTTTATTACTATATATCTTTCTCCCACATTGGTAATGAATTTTAAATTGGTATTATCTAACAAGAGGTGATCAAATCTAGTCAATTATTAATGAGAATACCCGAAACCCAAACAAATTGTTTTTATCAAATTCTACAAAACATTAAGAGTCTAATGTCGTTACAAGAAACAATATTTTGTACTAATTAGTACAATCTGGTTCAAAATTACTAGTCCATCCCTTGTTATTCTTCTGATTCCCCTGGATCGTTCCTCTCCAATCTTCTTTAATATATATGTTAAATTTTTATATGATTAAAAAAATCTAGATAAATAAATAATTATATGTTGGAGAGGGATTATTCAATCATCTTTTGTTTAAAGAAAATTTTTGTACTCCATGGGTCATGTAGTGTATTTAAAAAATACGTGAAAATAATGGTTTAGGAATGGTATATTCTACATAGTACATTATTCCAATAAATATAAATTTCAAAAAATAGTTCCTCACCATATCCTTCATTAAATGGTATTCAATTTTCAATAGACATTATGTTATAGTGTTATAATATGATATTTTTTAATTGAATATCACTCTTGATGTAACATTGAATCGATATTGGTAGTTGTTCGACATGTTTATGTACTTCCAATTTTCTACATTATCAATATATTCTGAGATAAATATTTCTAACTAGAAATATATTTCAAAAATATTATACTCAATGAGACATACTCTTGTTTCTTATTAATCAATCCATTTAGTAAACTAAAAAATTATAATTCAAATTAAATTTTTAATTAATAAATAACCTACTAATTAATGTACTTATTGAAAATACCGGAACTAATTTGTTTATTTTAGAAAATTATTATCATATCCTATCAGATTTAAAATATATAAAGAATAATTTTCATGAACAATCCATGCTAGGGATTGTGTTGTGACTACCCCAAGATCACCTCTATTGGCCAGGGGGTGGATAAATGCATTGGAGGCACAACTAAACTAATATATGGATATTTTTATGTAAATTTACAGACACACACACAACCAAATCTATTCATTACTAAATAGGGAATGAAATAAAATAAGTAACCTTGTCATAAATAAACAAAACAAGAATGATCCTGTAAATAATAAAAATATATAATATTGTAAAATGAAATGAAATGGGAAAAAATACAAGCCCAACAAGAAATGTATCCCAAATAGATAGTAAAATGTAGAAGATTAAATAGGTGAGATGTCCCATATGTTTTATCTCAACCTAAGACCACCATATATGGTCTGAGTACCTAATACTTCTAAGCCCCACTAATGTCCCGGTCAACCTATCCATTGATTGAAAAAGACACAAAATGTGATGAAGAATCCCATGAAGTGATTAGTATATAAATACCCATTAGAATACCCGGAAAGGGGTGAATGAGGAGTAGCAATGGATACAACTGAAGATGAAATAATTAGATAGAACAATGTAGAATGAAAGAGTATAGATCAACCCACCAAGAGAGTCAGAGTTAACTCCTCCAATCACAAGGATCTCGACATGGTTCAACGATAAAATTATCATCGTGTCTTCGATACCAATTGTAGGAGTCTAGAACCATTATACCATGAAAATATAGACACAAAAAGCTCATGGCATACCCCAAAATTATTCACCTCTCCTGGAAGGAGAATAACTAAATCATAAAGAGTGGGTGCCAAAGTAGGATATATTTATAAATATATAAATACATACATATATATTTATATATATGTTCAGTCAAAGAATCCCAAATGATAGAGTATGGGATTCTCTATCTCATTGTTCATCCCAAGAAGAAGACTAGAAAACAATTCCAATGGTAGTCCTTCTATGATGCCCATCACCTCATGCATCAACCCTGAACAAATAAGCATAAGGTAATACATCAATGCACCTTGATACTATCTGCATTGGGTGGAAATGACTCAGCCAAAAGGTTTTAAGGTAGTGTTATAAGAACATGCCTTGGTGGGAAATGTGACCCTCTTCCTTGTGAGTCCAAAGAAATTTCTTAACATGTCTCGTCACTATTCCACATAGTCGATGGGATAAATTATAAGTAAGGATCAATTACCTTGGTACAATAGAAGGGCCTTACTATTAAAGTCATAGAGGAACTCCACTACCCAGCCTGGCTTGAGGGTTATGCTTGAGAATGTAATAATGGAATGCCACTACAAAGTCCTACTAGAGGTTTTGTCTGGTGAGTCGTTAGGGAACTCCACTGCCCACCCTGGATGTAGGGTTCACCCTAAAAATCTCATTGGTGAATTCCACTACCTAGAATTACTAGAAGGTATTACCAGATTTTTCAACGCGGACACCATTGCCTAGCCAATCTAGAGGGTAAACCCATAATATAATGGAAATAAACTACCCATTTCTACTGGAGGGTAACTCAGAATGATCAGTAGGGAATTCCACTTCCCATTACTACTAGAGGATAATCCTTACACTATCTTTAGGGATATCCACTTCCCATCCATGCTGGATTCTTATGCCTAGGATGCTCTGGTGATTCTATATGATCACTACCATAATAGGGTTTCTCCTCACTGCATGATAACCCTGAGAAATTTCACATCATATCTCCAAACATATTTCCAAAGTAACTGTCAAGTCTTACACAAAAAGACATTCAGGATAGGATACTCATGGGCCAATATATTACTTCAAATAAAGGAGATATAGACATTTGAGGATTTCTCAGAAGAGCTCAAGTGGAACACGACATGTGAGGGGACCCACATGTCATGTGGTCTGGCTCGACAAATTTTCCATGCTCTTAACCGGCACACATACCCACCTCATGAAATGATAAAGCAAAAAATGAAATCTAAAATGAAAGGTATTAAGATGTGATATTAAATAGGTAATAGTGTAATGAATTTATAGGAGGTAATGGTGGAAATATTACCATTATAATGGGAAAGATAGTCATTGTAAATGATCATTGGAAATATCTTCATTGGAAATATGGTGATTGTACACACATATATATAATATGTTTAAAGAATTTTTTTATTCATAGAAAAACATTTAAAATTATGTTTCCCAAAAATGATAAATATTGAAATAAAAATTCAATATTAAATTAAAATATTTATTTATAAAAATTGTTTTATACATTATTGAGTATAAAAGTTATATTTGAAAAATAATATTTTAATAGATTTTATGTGATTTTTATCTAAATGAATTGATCTTTCTTTAAGAACTCTATTATGTTTTTTAAATAAATTGAAATATTAAATATCAATATACTTTTTATTATCAAAAAAAAAAAGAATAAAAAACACTTGATGTTTAAAAATGTTGTATTCAATAACAATTGTTCCTCATGTGTCTGATGTTTTAATTTAATAGTTAATTTTCCCATGTTTGGAAGATTAATTAAATTAAATATAGTCTAAATTTGGATTTATAATATTGTAATTATATACATGGGACATCTTATATTGGTAGTAAAAAAATGAATTACCTGTTGTAAATATTAATTTATGTTTAATAATAGTATGAAGTAGAAAATTAAATATCTTGAATTTGGGAAAATTAATATGGAAATTAGACATTACTTAAAGGCATTTTTAGGTATTCAAAGAAATCATCAATGTATCACCATCATTTATTCTCCTAAATCTCATATAATTATATCTTTACCCCTCATATATCATTACTATCCAAAAATATTTCCCTTTTTTATATATAAAAGAGTCTCACAACCTATTTATTCTAGAGACACATATAAATTGAAACTATTTTTAATATATACATAAAATAACTCATTTATAATCAACAATTTTTTTATTTCTTGGTTTCAATAATGTTTCTCAAGTCCTCAGTCTTCAACATTTCCTCTAATGGATGAATAAAGTCCTCAACATTAGTATAATCTAACACCTAAACGTTTTTTACTATATTTATCATTAAAACCCATTATATTGTTTATAGTATTAATTAATTATTATCATTAGTGCACTTGAGTATTATTTTTATAATTGAAAAACCATTATATCCACCCCTCTAGCCCATTTGGAAATGAAAATTCCACATGTGTTAAGTGTGGACTAAGGCATACAAAAACTACATATTTCATTTGAATCCCAATAATATATTGATGGATATATATATGTATTAAATGAGTAAAATTTATATTTATGAAATTTTAATATTATATAATAATAAATTTTGCATTCAATTAATATATATGTTTTTAATAATATAATTCCATCTGTTCTTTAAAAATTATCAAAACTAATTCATTACCAATTTCTTATTCATAAAAAAAAATATAAAATATCATAGAAATAAATTATAACATTCTAACCCATTAAATATCATACATTATATTATATTATATAATCTGGGAATTAGAAACAATGTATCAAATTTTACTATAATCGAAACAAAAATAATGAAGTGAATATGACAAATAAAAATTACTGATATCTAACATGGGAAATAAACAATAAACTACTATTCAATATATAATAAATTATTTTAATTTAATATCATAAAAGGAAATTTATTAGAATAAGTTATTAATATTGATATTTTTAATAAAAGAAGTTAAATAAATTTATCATATATTAGGAATAATGGTATGGGTTTCTTTTCAATTCCCATTAATTGAAAAATTATTCATATTGTCCACCAATTATAATTAAATATAGTGTAATTACTACTCCCAATTAGTTATTTCATTGTAAATAATTATTAATAATCTGGTTTATAATCCTATTTTAGAATATTTCTTTTAATTTCTGTTAATACTTCACAAGTTGTAAGAGATCTTGCTAAATCAACTCCATTTCATTAAGATATAACATTTATTCATGAACTATATTATTCGATGTCCCATATATTCTCATATTTATTTTTTAAATTTTATCCAACATAATATTTCAATGGAAAAATGAAGTTTTCAGTTTCATAATTCTTTCATGGTAAATTTTATTATCATTAATTTACAATATTTTTATAATAATTATCATCATATTTGATGATTGTTTTATTCCATGTCTGTATTATTTTATTTCCAAAAAATTATTATTTTGAAATCAATTTACAAATTATCAATTATGAAAATTATATAATCTTCTTATCTATTTTTAAAATAATGAATTAAAAATATTCTAACAATGTTAGTTTCAATAAAGGTATTATAAAATAGGAAAAATGTTTCCCCTATCACGATAATATATTTTACCTTCCACTACACATTTCATTCAGATAAACTTTTTGTTGGAACCAAGGCTAAATGTTTCTAATAATGGAGTTTAGTTTATGATTTTTGTTAATCTACAAATGGATGACGTGTGATTTTGCAAAGAATGAGGTCATACATTTTGGGATGGAACCTGTATTGAAGGTGGCTCAGTTTCCTAGTGTTTAATAAATTTTTTGGTCTCAAAATCGAGAGTTTGGTGTTGGAAAAAACGATTTTTCATACAGGAGTGAATGGTATGCAAATCGACAATGAAAATCTGCAAAATAAGGGAACAACATACCTCGGAACATGGACCATATACTATGTTATATAAATGGTTCATGACTAGATTTCAGGTAGCAGGAACGGTACGGGGAGCGGTATGCAGAGCAGTGCATGGAATCAAGAACAATTCACAGCAATGGAATGCAGTGAAGGTATGTGGTGTGCAGAATTCTGAAGGTTGAAATGAAAAATGGTTCACAGCGATGGTATGTGGTGAAGGCATGTGGTACATGGAGTGATGAAGGTTGACGAATTTTTTACGCTTCATAAAATAGATGCGGTATGTAGGGGATGCTAACCGTGTGATGATGGTGTTCAGTTCACAGAGAAGATTTTCCCACATTGAAAATTTAGGTAAATCATATTAGCAAAATTTGTGGAGTTATGTTACTATTTAAAGAATAGTAATCCACTCTATTAGGTGATGATATTGAAGATTAAAATTTTGTAAAGAAATTAGGTTTTGTTCGATGTGGTATGCGGTGCATAAAATAGTACATGGAGGGAATCATCTACATAAGGAAAACATTACGTGGAAGAGAGTGTGGATCACGCAATTAGATCTCACAGTACACGGAAGAGCAAGGTAGTACGTGATGAAAGACGGTACGCGATGGAGTAGAGCACTACGTGGAGTAGTGCAGCATGACGAGAAGGGATGTTCACAAAGGACTTGGACGGTATGCATAGGAGCTGGAAAATATGCAAAAATAAGAGTGCTACATGGAAATAGAAGCAGTACGTGGAACACCGAAGGAAGCCTGAAAATTTTCGAAATCAGTTTGTGAAATTAATTTCCATAACATATCAATGTAAGAGAAAATAAATTTCATATGTGGTGGAATATAGGGCTTCAACAGAGCATCCATATACGGTTGAGCAAAAATGTTCTAATGCTAAAAAATTGAAGGGACCTTCATGTTTATAAATAGTGTGAAAATTATTCCATCGTTTAGATAAATGGGGAGTCAACATAAGTTATCTGAGGGGTACAGTGTGATATCCCTAATTATTGTAAAGGCAGTGCCCCTAGGATAGAGTGACTATGCTAGAATATTTTATTCTAGAACCTGTAAAGATTAGTGGGTTTTTGTAATATTGACACCCTTTCAGCATATGATCCTTAGACATAGACATTATTGGTGAACCAAGAAAAATTATTGCGTCATATCATTTCATGTTATTGTTTATTTTCTGTACTTCCTCTTCCAACAGGTCTAACTGGTTCTAGATAACGTAGGAACATATTCCATCAGTTTAAAAGAAAACTTTTACATTCTAATTCACCCCTCCCCTCTAATGGTGTTCCAAGGTTGTTCACCTTTATATAAATTTCAATGCACTATAAATGAATTGTTTTAAAAATAATTATTTAAAAATTCATCATGTAAAATGATAAAAACCATCTTCTTATAATGAATCATAACATCCTATTTCTATATTAATGATAGAATCATTTTTATAAACAAATTTTTTATGATTAAAAATCATTTTCCACTTTAAATCATAAATATATATCTTATTTAGAGATAGTTTTCATGTTTTTACACCAATGTAACATTATGAATTCATTATTTATCTCCTAACCCATAATCATATGGGTTTTTTTCTTTCGTTATTTTCTCCCTCATAATGTTATTTTTCTTATTCATGTCTATATTATTTAATTTCGTGTATATATTTCTATATCATTTTAACCATATATCAATTAAAATATTATTTTAGTACCCTAAAAAATAAATGGTGTTTATTAAGAAATTAATTCTATTTATTTACATTGAAATAATTTAGAAATCATTTACTTGTTATATGAATTTTAATTTTAGTGTTTTTTAAGGAATTATGGTAATATATTGTATTTTTTAATCATTCATATGATGTTTGTGTTGAAATTATTAAGTAATGGGTGGTGCATAGAATTGTAATGAACCTCTATGTATTAATATGACACTGGAGAAAAACTAGTTTTCTTATTTAGTGTTATCATTTCTGGTTTATGTATAATTTTGATGCATGATGTATTACTATTAAAATTAATATGTACAACATTATCCATTCCATTTCTATGAAATAAGTCATTCTACCCATTTTTTAATTCATTCATGGATATATTACATTCTCATGTTATTAATTATATGAAAGAATTCAATTTTGATTAATTCATTCCATATTATTCACTTCTAAAAAATTCTATTGTAACTTTTATTTTATACAAACCCTTACTGAGAATTTTATCTCACAGTTATTATTTTTTCATTTTCTCAATGATATAAGGAATAATATTAATTATGATATTTATAAATGCATGTTTTCTGTGGAGAATTTTGTAGGATATTTGGATGAATTATTTTAAAAATAATAATTCCTCGGTTAAGTGAAATTTGGTTGAATTAGATGGTTTGGATTTGAGTTTTGATTGTTAATTTTTTACTAAATCTCAATTACTCTAATCCTAAAAAACATTAGGTGTGTTTGTGTCTCTGTTTTTTTTAATATCGTAATTATGGACGAAAATGTTGCGGTTTCTTTTGTCAGTGCTAACGAAATAATGTAAATAATATGTTTATTATCAATAGATCTAGAATTGTGGGTCTAGGGTTCCCTAACATGTATAGAAACTCCTAAAAATCAAATTTATATCAAAAAAATTCCATATATAAACTATATTTTGATCCCCAATTAGTCATATTCCATGATGGGGCAATGCTGGACCATAAGGTTTATTGTGATTTAATTCCCAAAATTATTGATAGTTAATATAATATAAAACTTCATGAGTGTGCCATTATCATTGTTTCAAGTTATATCATCATGTTTAACTATTATTTCATTACTACTAAGAGGTATTCACCATCTAACATCAGTGATAATAATTATACATTTTACTAAGAACCTACATGAAAATATTATATAAGGATTACATCATCTAATGTAGGAATAATATTTACCTTGAACAATGAATTTATATTATTAAATAATATTCTGGTAACAATATCTGATAGTGGTATGCTGAAAGACTGACCACATGTATCTAGATTGTAAAAAAGTTTAGGTAAATGGTAAGAGAACTATGGAACATAATTATTAATTATAATGTGGGGATCACTTCTATTTGAAAATGAATTTCATATTTTGGATCATTAAGGGATTTTAAAAATATGATAAATCAATATAAAATAGTAAAGTCGTTATATGAAGTGGGACTTTTTTTCGATTTATTGGACCTACAACTCACTTTCCAATGATAAAAAATAATAAACCGATATTACATTTATTATTAATTGACCTTCTATAATTATTGAAAAAAATAGTTAGGACTTGTTGGATCATGAATAAAATTATATTAAAGACAACTATTTTTAATGATAGACCATAACACATTATTTTTCTCTTGGATGAGGATTTTATATTTTTATTTCATTTTCGATTGAAAAACACTCTTTTACTAAAAGGAAGTTTAATATGGGTGAACTACCTCAAGTATATATATTTAATGATTACAATTGGATACTTATTTATTATTTTGAAATATTATTTAAACATTATAATAATTTTAGAAACACCCTTATTAATGTGGATGTGCTAGATTTTTTTGTTAATAATCATATAATCCATACCAAGTAGTTTAATTTTTTGTTTTAGATTTATAAACTAATTATTCTAATTCATTATTTGATATTTCTAAACACTTTGAATTCACTACATAACAGATTCACATTCTTCCATGATATCTATCTCACTAGAAATATTAATGCAGTGTGATGGAACTATTACCCCACAGTGCTATAGGTTTGAAACATATCATAGATGGATATTGATATAATGGAATAATTCATTGAGGGTGACTTATTTATACTATAAATATATAAAATATATTTTCTTATAGTTGGTTTTTATTTAATTTAATTCTACCCTATCAATGTCTAACGAAATTATTAGTTGTGTGTCTCTCTGTAGGGATAGGATTATCCCACTAATTTTGAATGAGTCAGAGTATGATATAATCATCACAAACAATCATTTTTTTCTAACCTATCTAATAATTATTTATATATATCATTCTTGAATAAAAAATTCATTATTAATTAATATACAGTGATTAATTATATCTGCTAATAGGGCCCTGATAAATTTGAATTTCTAAGTACTAATTGAAATGATTCAAATCCCAACCTTATTTATTCTTCAATAGGCTCCCAATATCAGAACTATAATTTATTATTAGTTAATGAATCTCTTAGCCACCACAAATTCATAAAACCTTGATCCATACTTTTTCTTTTCAAAATTATTTTAATAATATTCTATATTTTATTCAGTAGACATTGAATGGTTCATATATTCTTGATTTCATTATGAAATTGGTTTACAAGGTGAAAATTTATCATGGTCCATATACACCATCAATTGTAGAAAATATACTAGGATTGATAAAACCCTTTTCTATATCCATGTATGTTATAATCTCTTTGTACTTTCTTATTAAGATCTTCTATGAATCCCCTCAGACTAGTCTCTCATATTCGTTACACTCTATGAATAAGCTTCTTTGTACTGCCATTTTCATTTTAAATTAAAAAACACAGGGATCAAATTTGGGGATTATAAAATAATTGTATTCCATTAATATATCAAATATTAAATTGGTAGTAAAATCTAGATAACAATCATATATTTCATGCTGGTTAAATCTATCTTATGTAATGGTATCAAAGCCCAGTTCATCAATCTAGGTGTCAATATTTTCCCTGCTGAAATAGATCTTCTTTTTTAAACCCCATTATTTTACGAGAAATATTCATTTTTATTTCATTGATGTATTGTGTTGTATTATAAACCAAGATTATATTGCTCTATACACAACACCGTATTACCTTGAAGTATATACAACACTATACATGGCAGGTATTTCACACAATTTCATGTTATTTTGATAGAATTAATTTCCCACCACGCTGAGTATATATTTTTTTCAATTTATAAAAGTACTATTTTTGGAACATGTGATAGTGAACAGAAATGTATTATTGCACTAAATGAAACATTGACTTGGCTTTCCTTACACGCAAGAGAAGCCTACCTTGATAGCTTGTGTTGTACACAATACTGAGTTTCAATAAACAATGATATATTATTAAAATATTATTATTTAATGGGATATAAACATTCCATTTTGAGTAGTATGAACAAATTTTTTAATTATATATAACATTTACATTCATCTTTTGTATTTTCTAGAACATGATATAAGAAAAAATTCAATTTTTCATATAAAATAAGTATTTTAAAAAAATATAGTTTTTCCACCTTTTGATGGCGTACCAATTTTAAATCTAGTTTTAAAACATTTATTTATTATATTTTACAAAATAAATTTCTTATTAAGAAGCGGGAAATAAAAATTTACCATGGTTGATTTTTTTTATTTTTCTGACTAAATTAATATTTATTGAATAGTTAAAAATACTACATTTTAATTCAAAACTACCTTTTATTCTATTTTATTTATATAGTTAGATTATATTTTTTATTGGATTTTATGTGAACTTATAATATTTGTTTTATAATTTAATCCAATGTTTCTCATTGGATATATTTTCATATTGAAATTTGACATAAATGCATATCAATATTTTTATAGTTTTTTCATCTTATTAACCCACTTTCTGGTTTTGACAATAAAAATTAATTTTAACCTAGTAAATGAAACTTCTATGTGTTGAATTTTAAAAAATGGAATATATATTTTGAATCTGTGGTTCCAAAATATGTTAATAGGTTTTTTTCTGTTATGAATAGTAACTATGGTAATTTTTTTTACTATAGTTAAAGGTATATCAGATAAATTAGGGTAATAGATAATATGATAGAGATAATAAAATTACAAAAACCCTTTCCAGAATTCTCTTGGATGAATTAATGTCGACCAATATCACCTAAAGGTCGGAATTGATTTATTCAATATACTTGTTTCCCTGAAAGTGGTGTAATTATAATTAAAACAAAAGAAAGTTACAACAAGTCACTCTCTTATATTTTACAAGTATAATAATTTTAATATTGTGATAAATATTATATTACATAAAACATAAATAGTCACCAAAAATCTAATAATTGTATCTACATCATGTGAATTTATTTATAATTTTTAGATATGAAATAATTACCATTAATTATGAAATAATAGTAATATAGAAATTATTTTATTGATAGAAATATAAAATAAATTGTATTAACAATATTAAAATAATTACCATATGAACTAATTAATGTTCTCCATGATTTTTCTATGTGAATATGACATTATAGGTGCGTATTAAATATTTTGTTTTTTGAATTTATCTTCTATGTGGATTTTATTCAAAGTAAAATAAATTAATTGTGTAAAATTGATAGTATTGATTTTTTATAAAAAGAATATATTATAAAATTATTTAAAAATAACAAAATTATTTAAAAATTACAAGGTGAAAATAATATGTTATTTAATTCCATAAAATTTCCACTTATGGAAAATTCAAAATTCATAAGTAAATATTTACAACAATTTAATATTTTAATATTATAACAACAAATAAAATTGAATAGATTAAATTAGGATAAATAAAAATGATAAGGTTTAAGATATAATAAAAAAATGTATAAATTTGATTTTTAGAGATTATTTATAACCATAATAATCTTATATTTTAATTAAATTAGTTTGGGACAATTATAAACCTAAAATAAATTTATAATAGATTAATATTTCAATACATTCCTAAAGTTCCCCTGCCCACTCTTATAAAAGGTTACCACATCGAAAAACATACTCACACATTTAAATCCATTTGGTTCATCAAGCCTCTGATAAAATAATATCCCAAAAACCCTTCCTTTCTCCTAGAGTTCACACTTTGAGCATAAATCCATCATTGGGAGACCTTTTGTGCAAATCAAAAGAAGATACACGAAAGAGAGGTAACTGTTTTATCACATATTTCAAAATTCGTTTCATCTTCTACTTACTCTCCTTATGTTTTTCCCAAAATTAATTAATAAATACATTATATTATATCTTATGATGTGATATTATAATTATGGGAAAACATTACACATCCTTTTATACATCCTACGAATAACAATATCACATTGTGTGCGTATGTACGGCTTACCATCTCCACATCTTGGTGTAATTTGTTATTAAACAATACATAATTTTGATGGGAATAATGATTGTTGTAAGGGATTTAAATAATTAAAATAACATGATAATTATTATTTATAATTTATATACCATCAAATTACATTCCATTTAACCATTTAGTGAATTATTTCATTGCTCATGTGTGTGTACGGCCTATCGTCTCCATGACGTGATGAGATTCCTTCTCCACGTTAACCATTCTAGAATGATAATAAAGTATATATAATAAATAAGAATTAAATATATGACATTTTAATTCTTATGAATATAAATATATATATATTTCATTACCTGATTTTACTTCTTAAGAACCTGCTTTCTGGTTTTGAAAATAGGAAATAATTTAAAATAAATTAATTAAACTTCTGATTTTTGAGTTTATAAAAATGTATTCCATATTAGGAATAGTAGGGTACTAAATATGTTAATAGGTTACTTTTAATTTTTGTATATTTTAATAGAACTACGATAATTTTTATTTACCACAGTTAAAGGAAAATCGGGTAAATTATGTTAACAGACAATATGATAAAGAGAATAAAATTATACTAACACCTGGAAAAATATTATTGTATGAATTAAAGTCGTCCAATATCACTTATGGGTCAGAATGGATTCATTTAATGGACCTTTGTCCATGAAATAAATGTAATTATAATTAAAACAAAAGAAAGTGACAACATGTCACTCTCTTATCTCTTATAAGTATAATAATTTTAATATAGTGATAAACAAAATAAATCCTTGAACATAAATAGTATCCAGAAATATAATGAAATTCTATAAATCATGTGAATTTTTATATAAATTTTAGATATTAAATAATTACCATTAATGATGACACAATAGTAATGTAGGAATTCATTTGTTGATCAAAATATTAAATAAAGGGTTTTAAAAATACTAAAATAGATATCATATAAACTAATTAATGTTTTTCATGAATTTTCTAGCTAATTATTCCATTTTAGGAGAGTATTAAATATTTTGGTTTGATTTTATCTTCCCTTTTTATTTTTTTAAAATTCAATCAAATTAATAGTGTAAAATTGACACTATTGGTATTTTCTAAAAATAAAATATTATTAAATTATTTAAATATAAAAAAAATATTTAAATATTAAAAATTGAAAATTATATTGTCTAACATGTCATAAATTATCATATTATGTTCAATTTAAAACACATAAGTAAATACTTATAACCATTTAATACTTAGAATATAATTACCACAAATATAATTAATCATATTAAATAGGTATAAATCAAAATTATATGGTTTAAAATAAAATCAAAACATGTCTAAATATTATTGGTTGATAATATATTGACCCATACTCATACTATATAAAAAATTAATGACTTCAGGGAAATTACCAAACAAAAAATAAATTTACAGTAAATTAATATTTCAAGACTTTCCTAAAGTGTCCCTCCCCCTCTAAAAAAAAGACACCACATCTACCCACTAAATCATACATTTCAAGCCCTTTGGATTTTCCAAACTCTAATTAAATGAGGTCCAAAGAACCCTCCCTTCCTCATATAGGACCAAATTTCATATAAAATTCATCCATGGGAGACCGTTTGTGTAAATCAGAAAGAGATACTTGAAAAAGAGATAATTGTTTTATCACCTATTTCAAAATTATTTTCATCTTCTATTTACCCATATAATGTTATTCCCATAGTTAAGTAATAAATACAGTCTCTTAGTTGTTCTGAGAAGTTATCATAATTATGTTACAACCTTATACCTCTTTTTATACATTGTATGAATAACAATATGCACATATGTGTGTACGTATGGCTTATCGTCTCCACGCTGTGGTGTTATTTTTTATTCAACAATTCTATATTTGGATGGGTATAAAGATGATTATAATGGATTTAAATAATTAATAAAACATTATAATTAATCTTTTTATTAAATATACATACTAATTCCATACCATTTAACCATTAAGAGAATGATATCGTCGCTCGTGCGTACGTACGACCAACCGTCTCCATGACGCGATGACATTCATTCTATATGTTTACCATTTAAAAATGATATTAAAGTATATATAATAAATAATAATGAAATATATGACATAATAATGATAAATAATTTGTATATATGTATATGTATGTCATTAAATTTCTTCCATTCAATTCAACAACTAAATGGAAACATCGTTTATCTGTACGTACGACCTACCGTCTCTATGATCGGTGTATTCCATTTCATTTATCTATCTATAAAATATATTAATAAACCTAATATATATGATATATAAATCATGTTTTACATTCTTTATGTATGTAAATCATGATCCATGTAATAATATCAATAATAACAAGTAAAAACATGTATGATTAATAAAACGATTATCACCCAAAAGGTTTCTTTAACATGGAATTGATAAGTGAACGGGTAATATAAAGTCAAAAGTGATTTTTATATGATATCATAAATATTATTTTGGTTTTTTAAAATTTAATAATATATTTAAACCCACTATACTTGAGTTTCTAATACATATGAAGAATATCAAATCTATGGTAAGGGATAATTTCGCAATCACATTATTTTCTGACATTGATTATACATAAGTATTTACTGGGGTATATTTATCATCCACAACCAAGATTACTAAATAAATAATGTTATTTATATTATTCTATTATTTTCTAAATTTAATTTTTCCCAATCTAAAATTTATATTAAATATTATGGAAGGAATCTTTCATTCATTTTCCATGTGAGGTACTTATTGACTTTTCAAGAAAGAGTACAGGAAGAATGTTTTTTTAAATTTATACAAAATGAACTGGTTTTTACGTCTTCATAATGCCTTATTTCCATAAAAATTATTCTCAATAATTTCTAGTTTATTTTCAACTAAATTATTTGGTTTTACAATTGTGAGTCATTTTGAGAAAAGAAATTGTTTTTGAAGAAGAAAGGATATTTTCCTCATTAATAAAGTTCAAGTGTTTTATAAAAATTATTTTCTATTTAAGATAGATCTCTTTAAATAGGGTTATGTTTCTATCCTTATTATTACTAAGATTTTATTGTGTTAATGATTTAATGATATTTTAAATGGATTATGTTATATGGAATTATGTTTAAGAATCCCATTATATTTCATGGGTTATGCTATAGTGAATGATTTATGTTTTTGTGAAACATTTAAGAATGATTTCATTATCTGATGGCTAGGACCAATATCTCCCTAAAATGCATTGGGTAAATATTTATATCTCATGATATAGACAAGATTGGAAAGACAAGTAAATCTGGTTCAGTAATACAGTTTTGTAATGACAAGTAAATCCAGATCAGTAATACATGGTTGGACCGGTAAGTAAACCCGATTCCGTAATGGACTTATTCCACTATAATGGTATGGGAATCAATTCCTTTGATACTATGGAAATTATATTATGTGGTTATTTTTTTCCACAATTCCATGTTTTATTCCAATTCTATTTTATCATGGTTAATGTTCCTTTATGATCTATTCCATATGTACTACCATGATTTATTTCATGAATCAAGATTTTTATATTTAAACTTTATGTTTATATTTTAACAATATTATGTTTATGTTTTGTACTATATTTTTTATGATTACCCTTATTAAAAATTTGATCTCACTGCTTTTCATGTTTCTTTTCCACCACAATTTGAAGATGGTTATTATGTATGATATGTCAAATTGGGTTCTAGTTATGGAAAATTAAGTAGGAGACAATGTAGAATTTTTATAAACCAATTGTTTACGTTTTCTAGGTTACAGAGGCACTAAACTAATAATGTCTTTGTGAATATATTTTTTTCATGTATTATGTATTCCGAAAAATTAATGTAATGTCCATGTATGTCAATCTTGGGTCGTTACTTTCATGATATCCAAAATAGATATGTTTATTTGGATCAACTAACATGAAAGGGAACTCAAAATATGTGATCATTGGTTGATCTCATATATACTAAATATTGATTACATAAATTGAACCTACACATTAATTATATGAATTATTAGAATAGATACACTATATATTTATCATCTAATGATCAGGTACTGGAAAACTAACAGGAATGTCACCTTTTTCATTAGTGAATTTTTACTTAATTGGGAAGAGTATATCACAATGTATATGGTTTATATATTCATCATTTTAATGATGGATATCACAACTTGTTCCACATAAACTAGTTAAATGTTATCCCATAATTAGTCTCAATCATATAAATGGATTACATATTTTATGAATCAAAAGAAAGAAATTAAATATACTAATTTCTCTATAAAAAATTGATTAATGAAGATTAAAATTGCTTACCCACAAAATTCATTATGGAATTCAAGGACATGATATATGATAAAAAAATTTAGGCATTCAAGGACTTTATTAGCATCGATTTCTTCTCAGTAGATGTTAACTCCCCATATATATTCCAATTTCCAAATTTTTATCATTCACAGAAGTCACTAATTATAAAATTGTTGTGGTTTGTAATACCCTACTTATGATCATTGTTAAGTCAATTTCCCTTAGTCTAAGAGCTTTCAATGTTTTTATTGTTTCAACCAAACTATTTGGATTCATACTAGGGGGAATGATATGGGAATGTTTTATAATACATTAGATTATGTTAATATTATAAAAGGAAACAAGAAAATTGTAAAAAATATCTCTAAAGATTCACATTTCAATAACATTTTACACTATTATATTTGAATTTATTCTAAATATCCTTTATATATATGGTATATCAGTTATATTCATTGGAACTATTAAAGTTTATCTTTAATTCTAAATGTTATTGGTAATATCTAATGGGTATATAAAGGGTCATATTAGATTTTCTAGAGCAGTGAGACATGGAGATCTTCATTTTTCACTCTTATTTTTGGAGAAATACATTATAAATTATATTCTTATCATTATTGAAAATGATATGATTCATCCAATAAAGGCCCCAAGATATTTTACTTCCCCTATACACTTATTCCATTTAAATAAAATCCTTAAGTTTGATGAATGTGATCATAAATCTATGTTTACTTTCAACGATCTATTTAAGGACTATAGTACAGTATATGGTAAATGATTAGTTAGAATATATCTAATATTTTATTTATGGATGGATTTAAACAATCTAATGATAAATAAAAATAACCAAGATAATGGGTGGTATATTGGGTTAACTCACGTTCTCTAACTAAGGAATCTATATCGTTTGTGGAAGAATGCAATCATCATATCACGAGTTAATTTATTTTAAAATTTATCATCAAATTGATAGGTATAAGGGAATGATCCTTTTATAAGAAAGAATGATATTCTCAGAAAACTATATGATAATATAAAATTTTATTTATACATTATACTTATAACAATTTATAAAGGTATTTTTAATGATAATAATGAAAATAATTATAAATTTCATATGTTACAGGTTTATTAACAAGAAAATCATACGAACATTCCTTTGAGAAATGTACTATGGAATGTGTTACTTGATGCTTGATAATAATGAACCTATATCTATTTAGTGACTCCATCATGGAACAATTTTTCAAAAATATAGTATAATGTACAAGAAGTTCAAATGAATCTATCAATAATTGAGTTATTAATCAAAATTAATAAAGGGATCATCTTCCATATGTGTTCCTCAACATGGAATAGTGTGTAAAAATAATTTCTCTGCACCACTCTCATGACATTAAATGAATTACATTAAGATAGCCCAATATTATTTTTCATTCTTCAAGTTGTATTTCAGTGCCTCTTTTTGATATATGAAATGATTCAAAGGGACTTGGATCCAATTATATTTTCATGATTATTAACATGATGGATTAGACTAATGACTTTATCCCATGTGGAATAATGAAAAACATATATTTCAATGAATTCTTGGAGAATTATTATTATTTTAATATGAAATAGTGAATAGGATACATGAATCTTGTGATCTATTACATGTTCCCATGTGGGGAAACTGGTTTATCTTATAAATAGTTAAATAAGTATAAGAATATTTTTTTATAGAATTCTCAAGGTATTTTCATATTGAAAATATATCATAAGTTGTTGAGTCAATAAGGTTTTCCTTATGACTTTTCCATTCCTTCTTGTTTTGAAAATCACAAACACCTTATCTTTAAGGAAAATTGCTTTCTTAAGGAAAATTGCTTTTATAAGGAAAATTGCTTTCTTAATAAAAATCGCTTTTATAAGAAAAAATATACTTATCGTATTTTCATTCATATTTTTCTTAAGTATGAGTTTCAGATTCATTTTCTCGGAATCATTGAAACTTTGATATAAAGCATTCTGTTTTAGGGTTCGGATTCTGGACAAGAACTATAAGGATGTTTCATTCCGAATTCCGGATATGAACTCTGACTAAGTTCTATTCCAGATTCAGGATATGAATTCTGAAGAAGAATTCTCATTACAAATTCTAATGAAGAAATCCCATTCCGAATTCTCATTACGAATTCAGAAGAAAAATTCTCATTACGAATTCCAATGAAGAATTATCATTACGAATTCCAATGAAGAATTCTCATTACGAATTCCAATGAAGAATTCTCATTACGAATTCTAATGAAGAAATCTCATTCTGAAATCTCATTACGAATTCTGATAAAGAATTCTCTTTACGAATTCTGATGACGAATTCTCATTACGAATTCTGATGATGAATTCTCATTACGAATTCTGATGATGAATTCTCATTACGAATTCTGATGATGAATTCTCATTATGAATTCTGATGATGAATTCTCATTACGAATTCTGATGATGAATTCTCATTATGAATTCTGATAATGAATTCTCATTACGAATTCTGATGATGAATTCTCATTACGATTTCTGATGACGAATTCCTATTCCGAATTCTCATTCCGAATTCACCTGTTAAACAGAATCTGATTATCATTGTTTTATACACTCTGAATTTATTCATTCCGAACCTTCACTCCGAAGTTTCTATTCCGAACCTTTATGTTAGAGTTTAAAACGATGTCGTACTTTCTGTTACACTCACTTTTTTATAAAACGATGTCGTCCATTTTGTTATAAACTAACCGTTGTCTAAGTGACACGTGTACAGGTCCCTCCGATCTTTAAGGAAAATATGACCGTTGGAGAGGAGCCGACCTTACCTATAAATAGGAGCTCATTTGAAAGAGCTCGATGCTGATGGATAATAACTGATTGCTGAAAAAGTACATACATGCTGTTGAAGTGATTTCTAGAGATAGAGAGTCTCTTATTAACTCTCAAACCTTCGTGCGACTCCGAATGTTGGTGATTACATTCGAGGGCTTCCGGGGATAGGAAGACAGAGGTGCCGACTACCTTAAAGATCGAGGGCTTTCTTGCTGAGAAAGATAGAGGTTACCAACTACATTGAAGTTGAGGGCTTGCGGGGATAGCAAGACAGAGACTCCGATCTTCGTATCGAGGGCTTACCCTGGTGTGGGTAAGACAGACTTGCTTGAAAGTATAAATCAAGGGACCTTTATCCAAGGTTGTTGGATACCCTTCTCTTTGGGTTAAAAGACTATTATCTTGTTACTAGTAGTTTTACTACTTGTCTTTATTCCGCTGCATTTTGTATCTTAAGGAAAGTATAACTTTCTTATACTTCCTTACCTACTCTGATATATTTAGATTCTATACGCTTTAAGGTAGAATCTCATATTGTAACTTTTGTTAAGTTTCAATTTCCGGAACCATATTTCCGGAACCTACTTTTGGAATTTCTTTCCAAGTTTAGTTCGGTGTTAGAGGTGCTGTGAATTTACTTAGTTTAACTTTGTTAAACTTAGCCCTTTCCTTTTCTTAAGGAAACTATAGTTTCTTAACTAACTTTAAAGGTTCCAGAGGAATTTTTAAAGTATACAATTCACCCCCCTCTTGTATATTGAGCATCTCATATTATATTTCGATCCTACAATTGGTATCAGAGGTTGGAAACCTCTTACTCTATACCATTCTCACATTTGGTATCAGAGCCAAGGTTAATGAAATACTTGTACTCACATACATGTTTTTCTTGCTCACTTTTCATTCCGAACTTTTCTTATTCCGAACTTTGTTATAACGAATCTTTGCTACTATCAAGTTTGTGTGCAATGTTATTTTTAGTATGACAGGAATTAATGTTGGATCGATTGACAATCTGAATCCTACAAGACCACCTATATTTGAAGGTAATGATTATGAATACTGGAGAGATCGTATGAAGACATTTGTTATCAATACTGGGGTAGATAACTTTGTCATGATTACTGGTGACTATAAAATTCCTGACAAGGAAGTCAGAACCTTTACTAACCAGGAAAAGAAAGAATATCAACTCAACTATAAGGTACGCAACACTTTACTATGTTCAATGACTAGAAATATATATAGCCAAATTTCTTCTTGTGAAGCAGCTAATTGTATATGGAAGAAGTTAGAGGTTACACACTTTGGGACTTCTAAGGTGATTGAGACTAGAAGAGCTATGCTTAGAGCTGAATATCATGGCTTCAATTTTCTTTATGGAGAACCTATCTGTAAAGTTAAACAAAGATTTATGACTATCGTCAACAGTCTACAATCTATGGGAGAGAAAGGATTAGATGATGAAGCTCTTGTGGACAAGATAATTGACATTATGCCCAATGAGTGGGAATCCAAGAGAACAGCTATAGATGAGAACAGGAAGGTCACTCAAATTACTCTTGATGAATTATTTGGAACTCTTCTACAACATGAAACTAGAATGAAGAGAGATGCTGACAACATCAAGAAAAAGAATGGAAATGGTACTATTGCTTTTACTACAACTTCGAATCAGATGAAAGCTAAGACTCCTGAGAGAGTAACCAGATCCAAGTCTAAGAAATTTATTTTCCAATCCGAATCTAGTGAGAGTGAAGTTTCAGAAAATGAATTAGCCAATCTTGCTCGAAGGATGAACAAGATAGCTGGACAGAGAAACTTTCAATCCAAGTATAAGAAGAAGGACAAGAAAGATAAGAAAGATGGAGAAGTAACTTGTTATGAATGCAACAGAGATGGACATATTAGACCAGATTTCCCTATGCTCAAAAATAAAGAAAGAAAGGAAAGACATTTAGACAGGAACAGAAAGAAGTATTGCAAAGCTAAAGCTAAAAATGTTCTGAAAGCTAATGACACCTGGAGTGCTAGTGGTGGTGACTCTTCAGATGAATCTTCTGAATATGAATCTTCAGGACAGAAGAATCTTTGTCTTATAGCCAGATTACCTATTAATAATCATTGCCTTATGGCTAAGGTACGAAATGCTGAATCATTGACCAATGTTTCTTTAAATTCTAATGATAGTAAGTATTATAACTCTTCTGATGAAGAATCATCTTCTGATGAGGAAAATACTTTACCTACTTATGAAGAAGTCTCTAGGTTTGCTGAACTTCTTGATATTGAGAATTCCAAACTCAACAAGAAACTTGATAAGGAAAACTCTAGGAATTCTATTCTTACTAAAGAGATATCATATCTTTCTAAAGATCTTGATAAGAAAAATGCTGATTTTGAAAATATTTCAAAAAATCTTGAGGAAGTAAGTTCTGAGATGAATAAACTTTCTAAAGAATTAGAAAAAGTAATTTCTAATAAAAATGTTTTCGAGCCTAACTCTAGTTCTAAAACTAATGTTTTTGAGGATAAAAACTTGGTTGTAAAACTCAAGTCCGAAATTTTTTCCTTAAAGAAGTGTTTATCAAACTTTACCCATGGTAAGGAAAATTTTGATAAGATGTATTCCCAAATACTACCATTAAGAAATAAATCCGTATTTGGTTATACCCATGCAAAACCAGTTTTCAGTAACAATTATTTTGTTCCTCAAAGTGCCCCATTTTGTACTAAATGTCAATGTGGAGGTCACTGGGCAAAAAGTTGTTCCTTAAACAAAACTCAATCTCTAGGATTTCATAAAGCCTGCTTTTCTAAGAAAATGTGGGTACCTAAAATTTTATTGTCTGGAAATCTCGGATCCAAGCAAGTTTGGATTCCGAAAATCTAACTTTGTTCTTGATTTCAGGAAAATAAAGAAAGTTCCAGCAACAATATATGGTACATGGATAGTGGATGTTCCCGGCACATGACTGGTAACAAAAGATTTTTTGAAAAGATTATCAAAACGAAAGGAGGAAAGGTAACTTTCAGAGACAATGCTAAGAGAGAAATTGTTGGTATTGGTAATATTGTTCTTTTAAGTAAAACTTTGATTTCAAATGTTCTTTTTGTTAAAGGTCTTAAGAACCACCTCATTAGCATAAGTCAGTTATGTGATGAAGGTTACCTTGTGAATTTTAGGAATGATAAATGCTTAGTTCACAATTCCAAGGAAGAATTTATTCTCTCAGCCAATAGGTAAGAGAATGTTTACACCTTAAACATAGAAGACCTAAGAAGCCAAGATTTACCTTGCCTAAGTGCAACGGAAGATCATTCTTGGTTATGGCATAGAAGATTAGGACACTGTAATCTTAGAAACTTATGTAAAATCTCTATGAAGAAACTTGTTAAGGATCTACCGGAACTTAGATTTGATTCTTCTAAAGTTTGTGATCCTTGTCAATATGGAAAGCAACATAAATCTAGTTTTAAGTCAATCGGTGAAGTCTCAACAACCGATGCATTACAGTTGGTGCACATGGATCTTTTTGGTCCAACACAAACTGGAAGTATTGGAGGCAAATACTATGTGTTTGTTCTAGTTGATGATTACACTAGATTTACTTGGGTCTATTTTCTAGCAAAGAAATCTGAAGCTTTTTCTTATTTCAAAAGTTTTAGAGCTCAAGTTAAAAATGAGAAAAACCTTCCATTGAAAACTATTCATAGTGATCATGGAGGAGAATTTCAAAATTCTGATTTTGAAACTTTTTGTAGTAAGAAAGGTATTACTCACAATTTTTCAGCACCTAGAACTCCTCAACAGAATGGTGTAGTTGAAAGAAGAAATAGAATTCTTCAAGAGATAACTAGAACCATGTTGAGTGAATATTCTATTGCTAGATATTTCTGGGCTGAAGCTGTAAGTACTGCTTGTTATACTATAAATCGAGTTTTGATTAGACCTTTTCTTAATAAAACTCCTTATGAGTTATGGAATGGTAGAAAACCTAGACTTTCCTACTTCAAGGTTTTTGGTTGCAAAGTATTCATTTTGAATACTAAAGATAACTTACATAAATTCGCACCAAAATCAGATGAAGGGATTTTATTAGGTTATTCCACAACCTCTAAGGCTTATAGAGTTTTTAATAAAAATACTTGTACTATTGAAGAAACAGTACATGTAAAATTTGATGAATCAGATCCTTTTGTTTTTAAATCATCTCAACTTACATCTTCAGATGTGTTTTCAAAAACTGATTATCAACCTTTGATAGAAGAACCTTCTGATAAGGAAATTGTTTTAGAAGATACTTCTGAAACATTTACCCCAGAAGACTTTCTACCCTATGTTGATGAACAGGTTTTACAAAACCCAAATCATGTGTTTCTTAAGAATCATCCCAGTGATAGTATCATTGGCGATGTAAATCAACCTGTAAGGACTAGAAGTTCCTTAAGAAATGAAGTAGAACATCTAGCATTTCTTTCCCAATTAGAGCCTAAAAGCACTGATGAAGCTTTAGGTGATGATGATTGGATTAAAGTCATGCAAGATGAACTAAATTAATTTGAAAGGAATAAAGTCTGGACCTTGGTTGAAAGGCCTAAGGAAACTTCTGTTATTGGAGTAAAATGGGTTTTCAGAAATAAATGTGATGAAAATGGAGTCATAGTAAGAAATAAAGCTAGACTTGTTGCTAAATGCTATAATCAGCAGGAAGGAATAGACTATGAAGAAACCTATGCTCCAGTAGCTAGACTTGAATCTATCCGTATTCTACTTGCCTTTGCAGCATTCTTTAATTTCAAACTTTATCAAATGGATGTGAAATGTGCTTTTCTTAACGGTTATGTTCAAGAGGAAGTCTTTGTTGAACAACCACCTGGCTTTGAAGATACAAAACATCCTGATCATGTTTTTAGACTTACCAAAGGTTTGTATGGCCTTAAACAAGCCCCACGAGCATGGTATGATAGACTCACTGGATTTTTGCTTCAAAATAACTATATTAAGGGAAATGCAGATCCAACCCTTTTTATAAAGAAAGATAAGAAAAATGTTTTGATTGTTCAAATTTATGTTGATGACATTATATTTGGTTCAACTCATCAATCTTTGACTGACTCTTTTGCAAGTCTAATGAAATCTGAGTTTGAAATGAGTATGATGGGTGAGTTAACATTTTTCCTTGGTTTTCAAATTTCTCAAAAACCAGAGGGAACCTACATATCTCAACATAAGTATATTAAAGATCTTCTTAAAAAGTATGGTTATGACAACACTAAGAGTATAAGTACTCCTATTGGTACCTCAAACTCTTTAGATCTTGATGAAGCTGGGAAACCAGTAGATCAAACATCTTTTAGAGGTATGATTGGAAGTCTACTTTACTTAACAACTAGTCGACCAGACTTAATGTTTTCTATATGCTTATGTGCAAGATATCAATCCAATCCTAAGGAATCTCACTTAAAGGCAGTTAAAAGAATTTTTCACTACCTTAAGGGAACCATGGATCTAGGATTATTTTATACTTCTGGAAATGATTTTGTTCTAAAAAGCTTTTCTGATGCTGACTTTGGTGGATGTAGAATGGATAGAAAGAGTACATCCGGAACTTGTCATTTCTTAGGAGATTCATTAGTTTCTTGGTCCTGCAAGAAGCAACATTCTGTATCACTCTCCACTGCTGAAGCTGAAAATGTAGCAGCTGGAAGTTGTTGTGCACAAGTGTTGTGGATGCAACACACACTCACAGACTATGGCTTGAGTTTTACTAAAACTCAAATTTTGTGTGATAACACAAGTGCCATTGCCCTAAGTAAAAACCCTGCACATCACTCTCGTGCAAAACACATAGATATTAGGCATCACTTTCTTAGGGATCACACACTTAAAGGAGATATTATTCTTCAGTTTATCGGAACGCAAGATCAACTTGCTGATATATTCACAAAGTCTTTTCCTTCTGATAGATTTGAATATATTAAACAGAAGTTAGGAATGATAACCGTAAGGTAATCTTTCTCATGTAACTTTCTGTTGAAAAAGTCTCCTTACAGTAATAAACTCCTTTTAATAGGGGGAGTACATTTGATTGTTTGTTTAAACAAAGTTTTTCAAAATTTGTTTTCAAACTTTTCAAAATAAAGATTTCCGGAATGAAAACTTCCGGAATGAAAATTTTCCAGAATGGATATTTTCGTACAGAATACTTCTGGAATGCAAGTATTCGTATTGGAAATTTCCAGAATGAAAAACTTTCGTACTGGTATTTTCATAACGGAACTTTCGTACTGAATCTTCCATAACAAGTTTTTTTTCTTTTTCGTATTAAGTTTTTAGAATTGAGTTTTTCGTATTGAGTTTTTCTTATTGAGTTTTTAGTATTGAATTTTTCGTATTGAGTTTTTCGTGTTATGTTTTTAGAATTGAGTTTTTCGTATTGAGTTTTTCGTATTGAGTTTTTAGAATTGAGTTTTTCGTATTGAGTTTTTCGTATTGAGTTTTTAGTATTGAGTTTTTCGTATTGAGTTTTTCGTTTTTTTATTATTATTGAGTTTTTCGTAGTCATCTTTATATTACCCATTACGAACAACTTTCCTAAGCTAATCCGAAAGGTATGATTTCCTTACTGAAGTTTTCGTAATCATATTTTACTTGCTGGAAGTTTCTTATATTTTGTTTTCGGTTTTTAGTTTTCTTAAATCCTTGTTTTAATAAAACCTCAAAAAGATAGGATTCAAGCTCTCAACCGTCAGATCTGATCGCAGCTCATTCCAACCGTTTGATCAACCGTGGAAGGTGAACCGTCATCCCATTGCCTATATAAAGGGGACCATATTTTCTCGTCCCACATCGGTTTCAAGCTTTCGCGTGCTGAAGCTCTGACTCTCCGATTTAAGGCCGTTCCGAACCACAGTTTTCTCCGCTCCGAACTTCAGTCTTCTCTGTTCCGAATATCTCAGAAGACTTCAGATCCGAATGTCTGCAGAGTTAGCTTCTCAAGAAATGTCTTCAACCAAGCCTATATCTCAGTGGTTAATATACAGAGAAAGGTTAGTTCATCCGACTTTCTTCAGCAACTACGATTCTGTCATTTCAAAGAATATCAAGTTAAATGGCTGGGAAGATGTTGCGGTATCAAAAACCGGCAACCAAGATGAAGTGTACTCAGATTTTCTTATTGAGTTTTATGAGTCAGTTGCTTTCTTCGAGGAAGATAATAGAGAAAAAATTTCGTTCAAATCATATGGCAAGACATATAAGCTTTCTTACACCAAGGCTGCAAGCTTGGTAGGGTTATCTTATGAAGGTGAAGCTGAGTTTATTTCTCACGTATTTCCAGACTCCAAGGGTATCTTCAACAAGGAAAAAGCCTTAGAAACTCTCGGATTGGATGATGACAAGGCTCCGAAAATTGCAAGCCTATCTACAAACTTCCGGATTATGGAGTTATGGGTGAAAGGGATTATCGTACCGAGAAAAGGTGATAAGGATAGCTTGAAGAAGAGTGAGATATATATCTTAGATTTCTTGATAAATCTAAGAAAGTTTAACTTGATGAAGCATATTCATATTAATATTGAGAATTTGAAGAAGGGGAATCTGAGAGCTCAGATTATCATGTACCCAGCAATATTATCAAAGATCATAGTTAGGTTTCTAGAATCTTTCAAGGTAGCTTGCAGTTCTAAACCAAAAGTTTTCAAGATCATGTTTCTTAGTGATATCACGCTTAAAAGGATGAATATAGCTTTTGACAAGAAGTCTGAGAAGTTTATTGATCTACCTCCTCAAGTAGAAGTGGCTCCGAAATCTGCTGATCCGGAATCATCCAATCCAGTAAGGAAGAGAAAACTGAAAGAAGTGGTAGTCGAAGCCGAGGAACCTAAGTCTAAGGAAGTCCACTCCGCACCACCAAAACCTAAGAAGAATAAGACCTATCCTGATGAGGTTGTTACGAAGTGGAGAGCTGACAAAGAGAAGAGGAAAGAAGGGGATCCGCAGTTCGGATTGGACCCTGTCGAGGCTAAATCTTTGAAGGAAAAAAGCTGCTGATGAGCTTGAGAAACAAGCTAAGGAAAAGAATCTTAAGAAGAAAATGTCAGAAGCTGAGGCAGTCCAAGCGTTGTTGAAGTTCAATGAAATGGTTTCAGCAACAATTCCTGTTCTGAGAACTTTCTCCTTGGAATCTCTACCTGAGACTCCAGGAAGAAATCTTGTTGCTCCGGAAGAGGCTGTTGCCACAAATACTGAGGAAGAAGAGCAAGTGGAACAAGTTGAAGAGGCTGCTGAAGGAAGTGGTGAGACATGAGATGTGCTAAAACAAGTTGATGAGTACAAGGGAACTCCTTCGGAACACTTATCACTCCGGACTTCAGAAGCTGAATCTTCGAAGTTAGTTACTCCTGCAATGGAAGAAGAGAAAGGAGAAGAAGAAGTTTCCTATCATGGAGAAGAAGAACAACTTTTACATGATATTGCTCAGATGGGAAACGTAGAGGTTGGTGTTCAAGAAGTTGCTGATGAGGAAGATTTGGTTGTTCAAGTTTCTGACAGTGAAAAGAAAACTCCGGAACAGGATTCTATTCCGGAAAAAAATAAGGGAAAGAAAGTTCTTACCGAGACTCCGAGCTCAGTAGTAAGAAAGAGTAAGGAAGCTGGTAGTTCTTCTAAGAGGAAGTTGGAAATTATTGAGGAAGAAAATTCTCCGAGCAAGATTTCAGATTCGGAGTCATCTTCGTTGGGGCATGATTTTGTTGTTCAATCTTTGAAGAAGTTGGTAGGAACCATTCCGACCTTCTCAAGCATTGATTCACGATGCCAGATGCTCCAACATGCGTTGAATCAGAAAACCGACTCCGTATCGATGGTTATGGATAAGTGTGTTGAGATTGAAGCTCAGTTCAAAACATTCTTTGTTGGTTACGAAGCTCATAAAAGATCTTGTAAGAGGATGACAAGCTGGTCGAAGAAGAATGTGGAAGAGATGAGGTTGCTTGATGAGTTTCAAGATAATGTTAAGGATGCCTTTGAGACCGAAGACAAGAAGATTAATGAGCTGACTGCATCCTTTGAAGAGAAATTAACAGAGGAAAAGAACTTTCGGATTCAGGAAGTGAGAGATCTGAATGGAAAGCTCAATTCCGTTAATCAAAGTTGGAAATTTGAAAGGGATTATCGGATCGAGTTTGAAGAAAGGATGAAGGCTCAGGAAGAAAAGATGAAAGCTCAGGAAGAAAAGGTGAAGGCTCAGGAAGAAATAATTGAAGCTCAGTCAGCAAGAATAGTCTTCTTAGAGAAGCAAGCAGAGGAAGATCACAAATACTTAAAGAAGATCAAGACGATTCTTAAGGGGCTAATGTCGAAGGAGAAAGATCCGAAATAACCAATCCGATCTTTTTGTTGTATTTTTTTGTTGTCGAGATTCTAATTTTAATGAAAGTCGTACTTGATGTTTCTATTGTTGTCATTACTAATTTTTCAGGTAATTTGTTAAGTTTTTCCATTCCCTCCAATTCTTTTTGAAAATCACAAAGGGGGAGAATGAAAAGATCCTTATGAAAAAGAGGAACTCTAATAAGAGTTTATCAATGGGGGAGAAAGAAAAATACCCAAGGAAAAAGAATTCTAATAAGAGTTTGTTTAAGGGGGAGTTTTTCGTAAAGAAGACCTTCTTATGAAACATCACTCCGGAAATATGAATACGATCCTTAGAGTTTCAAAGCCTAAGGGGGAGTTAGTCGTATTCATCTATATCCTTAAACCGAGGGAGATAAGCTTTAATGTGTTTCTTTCTTCTTGGAATAGCTTTTTCGTAAGGATGTTTGTGCTATCCAAAAAGGAGGAGATTGTTGAGTCAATAAGGTTTTCCTTATGACTTTTCCATTCCTTCTTGTTTTGAAAATCACAAACACCTTATCTTTATGGAAAATTGCTTTCTTAAGGAAAATTGCTTTTATAAGGAAAATTGCTTTCTTAAGGAAAATCTCTTTTATAAGAACAATTATCCTTATCATATTTTCATTCATATTTTTCTTAAGTATGAGTTTCAGATTCATTTTCTCAGAATCATTGAAACTTTGATATAAAGCATTCTGTTTTAGGGTTCGGATTCTGGACAAGAACTATAAGGAAGTTTCATTCCGAATTCCGGATATGAACTTTGACTAAGTTCTATTCCAGATTCAGGATACGAATTCTGAAGAAGAATTCTCATTACGAATTCTAATGAAGAAATCCCATTCCGAATTCTCATTACGAATTCAGAAGAAAAATTCTCATTACGAATTCCAATGAATAATTATCATTACGAATTCCAATAAAGAATTCTCATTATGAATTCCAATGAAGAATTCTCATTACGAATTCTAATGAAGAAATCTCATTCCGAATTCTCATTACAAATTCTGATAAAGAATTCTCATTACGAATTCTGATGACGAATTCTCATTACGAATTCTGATGATGAATTCTCATTACGAATTCTGATGATGAATTCTCATTACGAATTCTGATGATGAATTCTCATTACGAATTCTGATGATGAATTCTCATTACGAATTCTGATAATGAATTCTCATTACGAATTCTGATGATGAATTCTCATTACGATTTCTGATGAAGAATTCCTATTCCGAATTCTCATTCCGAATTCACCTGTTAAACAGAATCTGATTATCATTGTTTTATACACTCTGAATTTATTCATTCCGAACCTTCACTCCGAAGTTTCTATTCCGAACCTTTATGTTAGAGTTTAAAACGATGTCGTACTTTCTGTTACACTCACTTTGTTATAAAACGATGTCGTCCATTTTGTTATAAACTAACCGTTGTCTAAGTGACACATGTACAGGTCCCTCCGATCTTTAAGGAAAATATGACCGTTGGAGAGGAGCCGACCTTACCTATAAATAGAAGCTCATTTGAAAGAGCTCGATGCTGATGGATAATAGCTGATTGCTGAAAAAGAACATACATGCTGTTGAAGTGATTTCTAGAGAGAGAGTCTCTTATTAAATCTCAATGCTTCGTGCGACTCCGAATGTTGGTGATTACATTCGAGGGCTTCCGGGGATAGGAAGGCAGAGGTGTCGACTACCTTAAAGATCGAGGGCTTTCTTGCTGAGAAAGACAGAGGTTACCAACTACCTTGAAGTTGAGGGCTTGCGGGGATAGCAAGACAGAGACTCCGATCTTCGTATCGAGGGCTTACCCTGCTGTGGGTAAGACAGACTTGCTTGAAAGTATAAATCAAGGGACCTTTATCCAAGGTTGTTGGATACCCCTCTCTTTGGGTTAAAAGACTATTATCTTGTTACTAGTAGTTTTACTACTTGTCTTTATTCCGCTGCATTTTGTATCTTAAGGAAAGTATAACTTTCTTATACTTCCTTACTTACTCTGATTCATTTAGATTCAATACGCTTTAAGGTAGAATCTCATATTGTAACTTTTGTTAAGTTTCAATTTCCGGAACCATATTTCCGGAACCTACTTTTGGAATTTCTTTCCAAGTTTAGTTCGGTGTTAGAGGTGCTGTGAATTTACTTAGTTTAACTTTGTTAAACTTAGCCCTTTCCTTTTCTTAAGGAAACTATAGTTTCTTAACTAACTTTAAAGGTTCCAAAGGAATTTTTAAAGTATACAATTCACCCCCCCCCCTCTTGTATATTGAGCATCTCATATTATATTTCGATCCTACATAAGTGACTCCGAATAGATGATAGTCTCTGCATGGAATGTCTAAAAATACCCCCAGTCTAATCATTATGATATAAAGAATCATAAAATCTATTCTATTCTACATTAATGAGATATTTCTATATCTATATAGAGTTTCATTTTATTAAAATTCAAGTGAATTCCGTAAGATATTTATGTCTTCAATGACATCAGAGAAGGTATTGAATCTCTCCATAATTATCATTATGTGTCCAATATCTACGTTGACTTTTCAATATATTATATTCTTCATATATTGATGTAAATGAATGATTTAATATTAAATGATGTAATTTCCATTATGGTAAATTTATTCCTTCATGTATAGTGATTTAATATTTTCATTGATGTTGTAAATTTGTGAATTAGATAATAGAACCACAATACTGATTATCACTAGGTCACATAGTGTGTATACTTTTTCCTCAAAAACTATATTATTATAATTTTTTCATGTGGAATCCCAAGTAAATAAAAATTATTGGGGTGGATATTGATAGATTCACACTTATATCATTAGAAAAGTCTTGTTATGTTGGAATATTAAGAAACATTTATGGGGTTTTTAATGCCTTGTTTCTCATTTCATGGAAATTCATATTACAATAAAGGTGGAGTTATGGGATATGATGCATATTGTGAGATAATTGAGAAAATATGTATGGACTAAGATTTGAATTTTATGTAGCTCATTTACTATTTATAATCATCTTAACAGTCACTTGACTAATATTTCTAAGAAACGTCACTACGTATAGAGATAATGTCAGAGATATATACATAAAAAAATATTATTGTCTCATATATCATATAGGATGTTAATATTATATAATATTATATTTAAAATAATCTGGTGTAGTTTGGTTCTTCGTATTGGGCTGTAAAACTTCTAGTCTAATTTTTTCATTTTCATCCTTCAAATATTTTGATACACTATTTACACCCACCTAGTTTGATCATTCATGTTATAATATCCTGCTTCATTTCAATAATATTTCTTATGGGTGTCTTGTCAAATAATCTTAATCATTATATATTATTAAGATTATTATTTTTATATAATGATTTGATAAATTTGAAAAAATCCTAGAAATATTCAAATACTTATGTATTTAAAAGAACCATTTATAATTTGTTTTATATTTTTAAATTAACAAATTAAGTTGATAAATTTTAAAGGATTATTATAATAAATTATTTTAATTTGAAAAAAATATATTAGAACTTATTTTTTTGATATGAAATACAATTAAGATAACTTAGTGTTTTAAACATCTATTTTCTATAAAAAATATTTTTCTATATTTTATGTTTTCATTTAAAAGATAAATATACAATTTTTTAAATCCAATTAGAATATATTTAGATCAAATTTTTATCAACACATGTAAATTAGGAAAGAAGGTTAATTTCATTTATGTGTATAATATTATGTTACAAAGTTAAAAATATACTTAACAAGGTAAATCTAAATGAGGTAAAAATTGTTAAACTATGTTCTAAAGACTACAAATATCTTGAGAAATTATCTATTATTATTTCTATATGAGGTTATTCATGACCCATAACCACTATTATTTCTCATTTAGTCCACATTACTTCTAGAATTTCTTTTGTATAAATTAATGAATAAATATTTTTTTACATTCAACTCAAAACTCTAATATAAAAGGACATCATTAAAAGAACAATTTTACGTCTATTTTCTATTGAATATTTAGTAATTCCTTCTCTCTCAAATTGTTCTTTTAAATTGTCTATGTAATGAGCACAATAATGAAGCATGAATAATTCATTCAAATAGACCCCCTACCGATAGAGAGAAAACTCATCAAAGTGAAAAGTTCTTTATCGTCTTTTTTCAATTAACATCTTGAATCCAAACCTTATAAATATAATAATAAAATTTAATAATTTTATATTAATAAATTTATGATTATATTAAAATGATATTACAATTATATAATTTTAAACTCTTACATGTTCTTTAATACAGAATATTATTTTTTCTTGTAGGCTCAACCACCTATATAAATAATATTATACCAAAAAACAACATATTCAATATGAAAAATTATCTATAGATAAATATTTGTAATATATGATATTAATAATTAATTTATTTCATGAATAGGGTTCAATAATTATGGATAAAAAATGAATGTACTTTATAAATAACTACTGGGTGTTATTAAATTACTCATAACTTGTTAATAATGGATTCCATTCTCAAGAAAAATACCCATAAAAAATCCAATAAAATTTGTAATATATAAATAATTAAATTAAAAAATCCACAATCTTGAAGAATATAGTAATAAAAACATGTTATCATATAATAAGGATTTAAATCACCATTATGAAAAATATATGAGAATACCATATTTTAAAACCTATAATGAAGAAAATACAGTATAACTAAATTGATTATGTATAATAAATCATTTAAATTGAATTTTATAAGGTAAATAGATAAGTCTATGGTTCTAAAATATGTGATTAATATTTTTATTTTTATTTTACATTAGGTTAAATCAGATTCTTATAAGTTGATATTACATATATGTGTTTCCTTTCAATATAACAATGAAATTGAGATATTTTATCACTAAATTACCATAATTGGAAATAGAATTTTATTTTTCCCTAAAACAAATATATTTAATTTTGTTTTTTAAAATTTATAGTTTTATTTATTTCCTTACTACTCCACCTCCATTTGGATCAAAATTCAACAAACTAAATGTGTGTAATTGGGACCTAACTTATATGTACTTTTAGACCATGAATGTTTGTCATACATGTCCGCATTATTAATTATATTTGTTAATTTAATTATCTAAATAATTATAATTCCTTAAATTTATTCTAAAATAACAATTATTTTGTTTTAAAAATATTGAACAAAATATTTTTAAATATATTTTTCTTGGGAAATTCGTTATTGACTTGGCCTTCTTTACATATATGTGAAAATAAGGAAAAATTTTAACATCCTCCCAAATAAATTATTTTTATTTTTTGAATATTCAAGTTTATTTAAAATAATCCCTTCCACAATGTCAAGGTCTTACAATGAAATTTTTTCACATTTTTTGTATATAATATTCTTTTAAACTACTTGTTATCAAATATTCAGTATATTTCTTTTATTTTTTCAAATAAATTTTATATTTCTATTATTATTATTTTCATTTAAGAAAACATCCATTGAAATTTATTATGATTCACGAGGGATATTCTTTAATGGTATGAACAAACTAATTTATTTAGATGGATTATGATAAATTTATATTACACGTTTCCTCAAACCCATATCTTTTGCATAGGTCAATAAATATATGATTGATTTATAAATTATTTCATGTTAGTGTAGAGAAAATATGTATGGTATTTTATAATGTAATGGGTTAGTTTATTATATTCCTACAATAAATTGGGTAAAGTATTATATCATGAGATTATTAGGAATATGGAGTGAACTAAAACTCTATTGGGTATTTTTATTATAATTAATTTCATTACATAAAATTATATAACCATATAACGTATTGGGTAATGAATTAAATCATACAAGATGTCATTTTAGATATAGGGGAGTCAACACGTCCATTAATGGACCCTATCAATCATGTGATTATCGTCTCAGAATTAATCATTCATATAAGACATTAATTTATATTGTTATGTTTTGTTTTCATGGATTATGATTATTGAGAAATGATTCATCAATACTTTTACCCATTTTTTAGGTTATGAAAAAAGCATTGAGTTAGGACTCTTGAATGAAGACTAATATTTTATTGGGTAGGATTATCTTCAATCATGTCTATACACATTGTTTATGTGCTCAAACCTACATTCAATAATTATTCCCACATATGATATTGAATTATTCTCCCACATATTTACACTTAATGATAATTTTTCTCCACCCGTTTTAATATTTAAATTAATGATTTCTTGAATAATTATATTATGTATGATATGTTTAAATGGGTATCATGTGAAAAATATTTTTTGGATGATGTTGATTATGTCATGAAATATGTTTGTAATGTATATAATCTATAAAGCAACTAAACATATAGGTTATAGGGTGTGATTTATTTTGTTATTTAATGAATACTCATATCACTGTATGTTTTTATGGTATTTTTCTTGTTAAATTTTATATCCCCAATAGATTACATTGCAAGAAACACCGATCTTAATAAAATAATGAAATTTTATTAAAACAATTCCGTTAAAATTCTATTTAGGAATAATATTAACCAAATCATGAAATTTATAAATTATATATTCAATATTATTTTTATAATTCATATAATTTTTTTTATAAAAATGATAAAAAATAATGCCACTTTTATGCATTAAAACATGTATTTTTCTAATAGATATTATATTTACTTTTAATTGAAATCTTTTTTTTAAATATTTATTGATATTATAAAAAATTATATTTAAAAAACATAATTTTTTAAATATTATTATAAAAATTACTTTAATTTAATTTTAAATATTTTTCAGATATGTTTCATTTTATAATGAATAATAAAAATTACTGCATTATATTTGAAAACCGAAACTTCATATAATAATTTATATTGTTAAATTATATTTTGAAATAGTTTAATTTAAAATGAAATCAATAATATATATATTTATTCAATAAAGGTCATTTTAAACTTTTTATGTTGAATGTGGATACAATAATATTTCAAGCTTTTGCACAGTTTCACTTTAAACCCCCATTTTCTCACCCTATCAACGAGATTAATTTGAATTTAATTTTATAAAATTTTGTTCTATGAATTTTGAAAAATGGTTTCTATATTTGGAGTCTTATGTTTAAAATTTATTAAATATGTCACTTTTATTTTTGTTCAATATTAATATTAACCTTCGTAATATTTTTTCCAGGTTAAGGTTAAATCGGATAATTAAGTGTAAATGTAATATCATAAATATAAGAAAATGACCCTGACACAAGAACCAATATTATTAAATGAGTATTTTTCATTCCAAATAATTAATTTATTGTTTATGGGACCATTTATGGCCATTTATAAATTAATATAACATTTATAATAATTAATTCATTGAAATATAAAGCATTTCAAACTTTTTTTAACAAGGTAAATATTTAAATATGTGGAACCTTGAGGATATATTTAATTATAAATATTATTTAGAAATTACAAATATTTTTCATCATAATGTAAATTTATTTTTTATTTGTAGTTAAGAAATAACTAAATGAAATCATTATACAATAATGATTTAGTAACTAATTAATTAATGGAAATATAAAATTAATGATATTATGAATATTTAAATAAAGTATATTTGAGAGAATTAGTGCTGTGAAAAAAGTTTCTACATACTTTTGAAATATTCGTGATTTTTAAAAATAATTTATTTAATGATATCTTGTATTATTGATTTTTGTAAAAATTATTGTAATAAATAGTGTAAAAAATGACATTAAAGGTATATAATAAAATTGAATGATTGTTGAAAAATTTTAAAATTTTAAAATTAGGGAAAATTATTTATATGAGGATTAAAATGTAACACATCATTCTTTTAGGGTTATTTAATAATTTTATGGAAACAATATTAACCCTCAGTGAGTGAAAATCTATGTTGACATGGTAAGAGTTAATGCGACTATATTAGGGTTAAAACTAAAAGATAAGGGTAAAAATTTGACCATAAATTGTCTAAAAACATATTTTATTAATTTTATTAGACCATTATCATATTGAGAACTAATCTTGGGTGTTTAGTTGTCACATTTCCCTTGAAATAACATATATATATTATTTTAATCATTGATTGTTAAAAAATATCATTCTCTTTGTATTCAATATCACTTATGTGTCCTCATTAGTAAAAAATATATTAACAAAAATAAATTTCCATATTTATCTTGAAAAATGTATTTTTATTAAAAAAATTATATTTAATTTTTTGAAATTATGTAATTATAATACATTCTTTAGCAATGCTAATACAATATTTATTTAATTATTAGAAAAACAAAATAATTGAGTATAAAAGTAATTAATGTGATATATTTAAGATGATTTAATGTTTCTAATGAATTTAATAGATCTATTGGATATATTAAATATTTATAAAGCATTAAATTCAAAATAAAACTTTTTCTTAATGTATTTGATATCAAATTAAATAAATACTATCAAGATTCACAATAATGATATTTTATTAAATTAAAATTTTATTAATAATTTAACAATCAAGAAAATTATTAAATAATAAAAATTTAGATTCAATATGGTCACATATGTATTCCTTTATTCATTTATGGTCCATTTTTATGTCTATGGATCTAGTATAGCCTTATGATATTTCAATATTTTGAGGATTTTTGAAAGTTCCCCTTAAGTAAATTATAAAAGAAAACCTCATAACACACATCCTACAATAAATTTGAGCCACATATATCATCCAATCCCTGAATATTTCTTTTACTATAATCCTTGGATATATTATAAAGGTTATTTTACTTCCAAAATACATACTCTATATCACACAAGAAAAGCTTAAAGGTAGTATACTAAACAGGTGGTAATTGTTTTTATAGACCCTTTCATGTTTTATTCATATTTTAATTCCTCCCCATTTATTATCTCAATGATAAATTAATAACTCCATTACAATATTTATACAGAGTAAAAAACTATTCAACTATTTATTCAACCTACAAAAAATGGAAGCATCACGCATGTGTAGGTAAGGCTTACCGTCTCTGGTCTGTGGTGTAATTTCTTTTTCATCACTGCTTTACCTAGATGTGTATAATATTTGGAATAATGAGTATATATTATAATTATTAATTAATTATGATCCTAATAATATTAATATACAATCCAATTCATTTCCCTTTCAACATTATGGTAATGATACCATCACTCATGTATATGTGCGGTCTTCCATCTCCACGATGTGATAAGATTAATTTTCCATATTCACCATTCAATAATTATTATGAAAGTAATATAATATTAATAAGTATAATATCTATGACCATAATATAATTATGTATATTGTGAAACTATATCTTATTTATAGGAACAAGGACTTCCATGAAAAAAAATAATAGGAAAATGAAATAGTTAACACCTAAAACAAGGGTAATAATGTAATATTTTAGACAAACAGGTGATAAAATGAAATAATAGTATCTTATAACATATCATAATTATGAATATGGTTTTTTTATAAATTAATAACATGATTTAAAAACTTATACAAGAGGTTAAACAACTTTTATCTAATGGAAACAGTAACAGGAGGATTTATCATCTCACTTATTACTTCTTTGGAAATATTCCTTATTAACTGCTATTATATTTTATGTGGAGTATACACTACCCAATTGATATATAATTTCTAGAATCTCAATATCTTTTTGTTATTAAATGTTTCATTTTACATTTATTTCATTTTTGGGGAATATGACTCGACTGGTTACAAAGTGGTAAGGTATTTCTTAACAAAATTTACAATAAGTGGGTTAAACATATACTTCATTTTTTTGTCACATTAAGATTATATGTGAAATGTAATTTTATTTTATTATTTTTTATTTAGACTTTTTATGTGGATTTATATTATGCACACTTAATTGAACCATTGTATTATTGCCTAAACCATATACAATTTTTACATATTGTGTTTACTTTGAATGTTATTTTTGTTACTTGTTAAATGATTTTATATATGTATTAATTACTCAACATATATATTATAAGATAAGTACTATTGTTTACTAATTAAATAATTTATTATATATATGAGGAATTGTTTGTAATAGAGTATACTATAATATCCTTTATCTTTATTAAACATTGATAAATGATTTCTTACATATGATTAAACTTAATACAACCCGAAAGACCAAGAATTCTATTGAAATTGGGAAATATGCACATTACATAACAATTTAAAATAGGAAAAATTCTTATTTATTTAAAAATTACATAACTTGCTAACCCATAAATCTGAATGGGATAAGCTGGAATATAGATAAGAAATGGGTGAACTATAAAGCCCAATATGTAAATAAACATGTAATAAAATTATCAAAATAATGAATTCTAAACCATATTCATATCAATGGGAAATAAAAGGATTATAAATCATAAAAATGAACAATAAGAAATAATATATCATGATAATAATATTGCAATCATGGGAAATGTAAAGACAACTTAAAACACTGCATCATAAACATAGTTACTAGAAATCACCCACGACATAATGATGAAAAAATCCTATAAATTAATCAGGATTACTCTCTATCCAAATATGATGTCCCATGAGACCAAAAATTACCCAATTAATTGGAGTGTCAAATAATTTTGGGAGAAACTATCAAATTAAATTCATTCTTATGCTAAAGTGTCCTATATATATCATAAAACAATAAATCATTTTTTGTGTCATTTCTTTCCACCAACATGGACAATGGAATACATACATGTCATTACCAAGTCAACACTTTTTATGTTCATAATGGTGAATGTCCTTGATAGTAAATGGTTATGGTATTCAATACAAAATTGTTTTGGAAGGCAAAGTCATAGTCAAATTTTAGCAACAAAACATCAATACATAAAAAATCATAAAAACATATGATGATAATTAAATGAGAATATAATCATTTGGAAATGAAATGGAAAATTATATAGACATGGAAAGACAGGTCCTAAAATTATGAATTGGTAATAGAAGGAATAAGATACTTAAGAAACATGAATAAATAGGATAATGTGAGGATATATTACTTGAGTGTCTGAATCCCAATTCTTGGTGTGGGATTCATGATAGCTTTATTGTGCTATATGAGGACTCTAAAGAGGTAAGTAATGATTAAGGACATTCCTACTGGATTTTTAGTTAATATAAATGTGATCGTGGGTATAATTAACTAGCCTTAAACATAACTTATTATATAGGCTTTTGACTATAATTTATTCTCTTTCATTCCCAAAGATATTTTAGGTATACAGTTTAAGAGAATCTGGAAGAAATCTCAAATATTAAACTCAAACATTAAGAGAGGAAACTTATACTCAGTATCAATATTTTCACCAAAGGAATCCCTTTTAAAATAAATCAGGATATCATTTCAAGACTTTTTTTAAATACTTTCATCATAGAATCTTCTTTGTCCTTACCAATCATAAGACCTATGAAAAACATTTGGAAACATTGGAGGAGTACAAAAATCTCAGTACGAATTATAAAATATGGAATTAAACTGTTATTCCGTGAATATTTCAAACTCATGAAAATTTTATCACCAAATCATAATTTTCACCCATAAAATAAAAACTATTTAACATACGTCATGAAATCATTTGATTCATTTAAAACTCATATAAATTACAAATCATAAAGGTAACATATTGCATACATATCATACTAAAATTTTAGCTTTCATAACTATATAGGGTGTAACCTTTATGATTACATTTGGAACACTCATCATAGTATATTCTATAAATATCTTAAAAGAAACCATATTGTTTTACATTGTCTCATTAACCAATTCCTTGGTGAACTCTCATGGGCTCACAAACCCATAGTTTTTTTGTGGAACCAACTGTATTCATAACCAATGCCCAAGAACCAAAACATAAGTAGAACACTTAAATCATGCATAATGTAGAAAAAACATTTCCATATTTCAACCAAAAGATATCATTCAAGATATTGAAATAATTAATCCCTTATAAAAAGAATTTTCAAAACAAAAATACATGAAAATGGAATATGGTATTTATTTTCCTTTTGAAAACATTATGTATTATAGAGGAATCCAAATATAAAAAAATGGTTATGGTATCCAAGAAGTTGTTGTCGCCGTATATGTTAAAAACATTCTTTTTTTATTAAAACACTTTTCAGAATAAGATTAATTTTTAAAAACTTTTAAGGAAATTAAAATTCATTTGGGTTAATTATACACTGTATAATAAAATTTTGTGTATTATATCAAAATATGCCTCAATGAAAGGATATTGAGATAAAATCACTTACCTTAAGTCTGACTCATCATGTACAATAATTCTCTTCTTGAATAGAAAATTTAGGATTATTATTTAATTTATTAATAACCATTATAATTTTATTTATTCATTTTATATGACTATTATAATGTCATAAAAATTACTTAATTATTTATGTTCACTTATATAGTTTTGATGATATTCGAAACTCGAGTCAAAAATGAACATGGATTTATGTCAATAGTCAACGTGTTCATAAGTCCATCAATTACAGAATAACATTAATGACATAATAATAAATTTTAAACATAATTTATACATTTAAATCAAACCACTAATTTATGTTATGAAAAATAAACATTGTTATGACTATGGAGACGGTAAGATGTACTCACACATGAGTAATGTCCTCATTTTCCGTTGATCATTATAGAAAGAAGATAATTACTATTTTATCTTCCCATAATGATCATAACATAATTAATATAATATTTATAATTTAATCATACTTTATATATCATAAAATTGGTGTAGTTATTAAAAAGGAATCACATCACTTCGTGGATGACACAGTTCACATGTATGTACGAACGACATTATCATTTTTATGTTCATGGAATGTAAGAAAATAATTGATATGTTATTATCTTATATATATTAATAAGTCTTAAATATCACATATGAACACCAATTCCATCTTTATAACCAGTCAATAAAGATGATAATGAAAAACTAACTATATCAGTTCCCGACGCGGTAGTCTGCCCTACAAATGAATGAAAATTTAATTTCCCATTTGATGAAATTGAAGATAGATTCAGGTGATGATTTTATCATAATAAAATATTATTATGTTGATGATATTGGAGTCTTTATTTCATCGAGGGTGAAGAATATTTGAATTTATTGGAAGAAGAAATAAAATAGAAATACTTAAAGAAAACGATATTTGTTCTTCTGTTGATCTCCATTGAAGAACACCTGAACCCCTCTAAGAAGGATGTTTAACCTAAAATAAGGCATCAATAATGTGGAGAGGGATTCTAAGAAGGGGTTTGGGTAGATATTGGATGATCCAAATTTCTTTTTAATTTTGAATATTAGATAAGAGTTGAAATCTTTTTATAGGAGAGGGGAGGGAAACCCTTGGAAAATCATAAAATATTAAAATAATATAAATTTAATTTCAGTTCTTCATGGTCCCAAAATCATTTATTTAGAATATAAGATGATTTTTTGTCGAAATACCAACATCCATCTAAAATTATACTAGTTTCAAATATTTTTTCATCTTTATCATTTTGTTTTATGCCTTATTTTACTGTTTTTTATCTTGTAGTGATATTATGTTATTTAGAAGTTGTATGATAAGGTAACTAGAATAACATGTAAAAAGACCCACAAAAGTCCCATTTATAACTTATATGGACTTATCCAAACCATTTGGTCAAATATTAGATTTTTATGAATTGAATATCGTGTTATTGAGTATTTTATATTTTAAAGAACCAATAGTATCATTTCTAATACTATTCATTAGTTGAATTTTCAAAATATCATAATTGGAATATATGATCAAACCAACTCCTTTAAATAAAAAAACATGTCATAATTATCCATAAAATTATGTTATGGTATAACATATGTCATAAAATATTTATTTTAATATTTATAATGTCATTTATTTGACTCTTTCATTAATTAAGAAATTACTACATCATCTTTGTGTCACCATTCAATTTTATTTTTTTTTCATAAAAATTAAAAATTAATTACCATGATTAAGGAAATATTTTATTCTTTATAAATATATTTTATAGTCGAATATATCACTTTTATAAACCCATATTAAGAAAATTAGTTATGTGAGACATGATTATGACATCTTGGTCTTTATTTTAAATAAAATATTTATAAGTGTCATAATCTAATACTAGTGGATCTAAGTTGCCCTAAAATATAAAAAAGGATGATCATGGTCGGGATACACTCATCCAATTAAATTATGTCAAGTGTTAGGGTAGTTTTATATTATAATAATATTATTTTTAGATTTAATTTCCCTATTTTCCTTTAATTGTAGTGATAAAAAATTACTAAAAGTACTACACATAATTTCCAAAAAAATACCTATTTAAATAATATAGACTTTATAGTTCCAAATATGGAATACAATTTTCCAAATTCATGGCATAGAAGTTGAAGTAATTAATTTAATATTAAATCTCATTGTCAAACTGAGAAAGCAGATTTTTTTAATTGTAAAAACCATAAAAAAAAATTACTAGTGTTTATAAAAAATTTCAATGTAAAATTTCATCCAATTTCCAAAATTTTATTAAATGATAATGAAATAATGTGAATATTTTCTAAAAAAGTTAAAAGGATAGCTATCTATATAAATAACTTAGACTAAAAATCAATTTTGAATTAAAATGCAGTATTTATAAGAATTCATAAATATATGAATTTAACTAGAAAAATATAAAAAATTCAACAGAATTTTATTTTTTTTCCCACTTCTAATGAATTAGTTTATTTTTTCAAATATAACATATAAAACAGTCAAAATTTTGATTTAAAAAAATATTTTTTTATTTGAAAAATTGTATTTGTTCTTATATCATGTTTAGAAAACATATAAAATGAATTTTAAATATTAAATTGAATATATATCATATATAAATCATTAATAAAATATATCAAGAGTTATTTTATTATTTTATAAACTCACTTATTTTTATCAAAATAGTTTTTCAAAAAACACATCCTTCATATTCAATTGGGTTTTGTTTAATTTTCTAATTAATTTAAAAAACAATGAATCATTATATAAACACGTGTAAACCATATTTTCATAATTCAGTTAATCATTTTCATTCCCACTATTTTAATTGATATGTGATAACTATAATAATAATATCATGTTGTTCATTTAAGACAAATATGGACTATCATGTATGCAACATAACAAGGTGATTCCTTTCATAAACATGGGTTGTTAAATTGGGTGGGTTTATAAGGGAAATGAGTGGGAAATTCGTTATTATTTCTCAAATTTTTGTTTTGTACTCCATATAATAAAATAAAAAAACCAAAATCCTTCCAATATTTTGGAAAATGGATTCTTCAAAATGGTTTTTTTCATTATTTTATAAGATTAAGGGGTAAATTTTAATAAATTATTTCTTTTATCTTATGTGTATGTGATTTTAACTCTTAAGGAAGTGATTTAGAAATCATAAAATACATTAATGGTTTTGGAGGAATCACAATGGAATTATAAAATTAATCAAATAAACATAAAATCACATCTAATTTAAGGGTAAAAATAAATTTGATTATGGATACCATTCATAGTAATTATTACATCACTTTTGGGTAATTAAGAAGTCATAATACACAAATGTATATTTATACGGTATTAAATTTATACATGAAATTTCAAAATTTATAGAAAATTATGAAAAAATATTGATTGGATAATTTCAAAATTATAATTCTCGAAATAAAATTCATTTTAAAAGAATAGTTTTATTAATATTTGTATTTTAACTTTTAAAATAATAAATAAACATCTATTGAGAAATTATGGTTTTTAGACGATAACATTTTATGAACCCCTATAAAAATTACAATTTCCATCATAAAAATTATATTATCATTTTTATTTAATAAAAAATATTTAATAATAAAATTTTCAAGTTGAATTAGTAATTTCAAAAATCCACTAATTCATAAAAATAAATTACTTAATTGAATTATAATTTTACCCAAAAAACACTATTTTTGATTTATTGTTTCATAATGAAAATCATTTAAAAAGAAAAATAGGATCAAAATATATTCATCATTCTATAAAAAAAATAATGTACATAATCATATTTACTAGGGTCTTGATATATATTCTTTTAATAAAAAAGAATACACCCTATGATTATGGTGAACGATGGTCACATAATCATATGGGGGTTCAACGTACATGGTTCGGGCAGTGATCTCGATTAGGTAGAACTTATTTTGTAAATGGCTTCACCTAAGCTTAGGTTATTGGATCACAACATGGGTTTGGTCAAGGGAATAGACCAGATACGTTATCTACGTTAGAAGGGCTGTTAAATGAGCTTTATAATGTATGGTCCTACGAGTTGAGGCCATCACATCCTTACGAGTGACAATAGGAATTTTTAAAACCCTATCTTTATAATAATACTTTGATAACTATTTAATGAATATAATATCCCTCATGATGATTTTTAAAGGTCATTTAAATCCGATAGACAATAATAAAACCAAATAAGTTCTTGGTTTTTCTATAACCATATTTAATAATAATGCATATAATTAAATCACAAGTGGAACTTTTTTATAATAGTTCACGTCATTGTAGACATGGGTGGGGCATAGTTATAGATAGCCCCTCGACGCCTCTCTAGTATCATTGGAAGAATTACTTAATCTTTAACTAAATTAGATTTAAATCCTAAATATTCAACCATATTAGAAAAGGTATTTGTGGTAGTTGTTTATATTCTAGATACATGACGTCCAATAATTATAATCATCCTTCATTCAGAATTCAGTTATTATTGTCTAAATGATTTTCATTATAAAACAATATATGGATAAATTTCATTCTCAGTATTCTGATTAAATATAATATGTATTCTTTTTTAGGGGTCCATTTTGGTTATGATCATTCATTCATTATTAATTAATTTGAACATATCCCTTATAATTTGAGCTCCCATTATCCGATTTCCTTTCCTCAGGACATATAATATCTAGTGATATGGTCTGAAGCGTGTTATCAGTACCAAAATTCTAGTTAATGTTCCTTTGTATCTTGGAAATGTAGAAAGTGTTTCATATATGATGTTTATTAAATTTTATGTATTTTATTTTCATTTCTATCACCTATATAAAATATATACGATATATGTAATCTGGTTTTCCAAGACTACTAAATTGATTTGTCCTTTGGGATTTTATTCCTTGAAATCATGACAATGTAATAATGGCGTCACCTCTGATCTTATGGGGTCAGAGTGTTATAGTCAGTATTAAAGTAAATTTAGTAGAAAAAATGGGAACTAGATTTAGGAAAACATATATTAATAAAAAAACCTATGATTGAATTTGATGAAAAGTTTATAAGAACATCCCAAATAAACCATTTTTATGATAATGATATTATATATGAATTGTTTTTTCAAATTTTTCTAATAATTAAACTAGTACTGGGATTATACATTATCTTTCGTAAATAAATGATCAAATATAGTATATTCTATTATTTAGAAATGGTTTATGAAAAAATAATGGAATCAATACTTTTGGATGATATAGAAATTTCTCTTTTTAGGGAACCAATATAGACTGTATTGGAAAATAGAATATTATGACTATTCTAGGATACCGCCATTATGTTTTGACAAATTTCCTTTCCCTTATGTAGAGATCTATTCTATAGATATACTCTCATATATTAGATCAGTTTATGAAACAAAATCTACCCAACATTTGTTTGTATAATAATAAAATTACATCTGAGAAATATATTAATTCATTGTAGAAGATATTTACAGTGTTTCGATGTGGTGATAAGGAAAATGTCATACATGAAGAATATTTCCCCAAAGATGATACTAAAAAAGCTAGCCATTGATCCATAATACTAGGGAATAAGTAGAAATAAAACTCATGGAATGGAATTCATTAAAGTTTACATTTTTTTAAAAATATTTCCCTCATGAGGATCAAAATGAAATGAATAGATAGTTCCTTAGTTTATAGGAAAAGGGAGAATTAAGTATTAAAAAGTATTAATACACCTTTTTATGTCTAGGAATGTATTATTCAGATAAACATATTGATAAATATGGACCAGTTATTTGATGGGATTATGAAAATTCTCATAAGGGCATTGGTCATAAAATCATTATTTTTCATGCAATCAAATTTTTTTATGTCCTATAAATATAGACAATGAATTCTCTATGCCCAATGGAGTTAATGGAAAATAAGATATGTATAGGATGGAAGGGAAAAAGATGGATAATGTAAAAAAGGGAATGAATGAATTTCCCACATGTGATAATTGAAGAATGAATCATCTTCAAAAGTTATTAAAGGGGTTATGATTTTATTATCGGTGTGGGGATAATGTTCCCCAAAGATAAGATTGAATAGGGATTGATAATAAGTTTAATATTAATTTTTACATCTGCAAGGATAAGGGGAACTATGAAATGGCTTCACTAAGCTCCAATAGAATATATCCCAAAGAAGCTAATGGTCAAGGTTATGCTTATTTTTTTAATATAGAAAATGTGGAATGATTAATTTTCTCCAGTATTTGAATCCATAAACTTTATTTAACAATATTTCATCAATTATGTCTTGATAATATGTATTATGGAATATATAAGGATTGTACTACATCAATTTATCATCAATGATTATAAATTGTGTGTTTATTGGTAACAATGACCATGAAAAAGGAATCCTAAATAAGTTTAACATGACGGAAATCCCATGATTGAGGGATGATAAACCTTAATATATGATTCATATTGGGAAAATTATGAACAATATTTTTTTATTGGAACATGTTGGTGACTATGAAAGTGTTTAGTGATTTGATGGTTTATGTTATCTTTTCAGGTTTACAACATTTTTTATGAAATAGATGGGACATTTTATTTCTAGAAGCACATGTCTTTCTATTAGTATTTAAATGTAATTATCGTATTCATATATTTGGTATGTGAAAAAAGAGATTCATTATGTTTTATTGGAAAAAATATAATGTTTTTTCGGTTTTGGAATTTTTGTGAACTTCTTTATAAATTTTAATACTGTAAACTAGTACTTATGTTTTTTGGAAGATTATAAAGGTTTGAATGGATTATGTTGAAAATATGATAATATATTTTGAGGTAAAGGAAAGATTAATTGGATCAAATGTGCTAAAATTTATTGTTTTAGTAAAAATTTAATGGATGAGGGTGTTACATGTGGACTACATTATTCCTTAAAGTGATTCAGGACAAAAAAAATATAATCTTTGATATCCATCTCGAGATGTATGAAATAACGTGAAAATAAATCTGGCCACAACCAAACGATGAGATTATTCTTACGATATGAATTGTAATCATATAAGAATATTATATCAAGTGATAATCCAAATATAAATAAGTCCATAAACTGTAGGAAAAATATTTTAGAATAAAAAATTTATCTGTTTAGTTTTTATATTTAAAAAATCAATGGGTTTTAATAGATAAAAAAAGTATGGAATTTTTATTGTTACATTTATGATGACCATGTTCTCTATCACTAAACATAAAAACCTATTTTCTATATTTCTCCTCCACATATTATGTTTTAATTTCTAATAATTTCATCTTTTTCAAAATCCAAATTTTATGGTGACCCTCTCATTTACCTTTACCTTTTATTAAAAGGATGTTTTATTATCACTATTTACGATGCGGGTTTCCCATAATGGGATTTTCAAGTACCAAACTTTGAGTATTGAATTTCAATTTTAAATTTTTCGGAACAAAATTTCTGAATGACAAGATAACATAAGACCATATGATTTTATGTAATGGGTATTGTTAAAATTTACTTCATATATATCTTGTGTTGCGTGCCACAAACGAATTAATGAAACAATGAAATATTTTTATAACATAGTTGTTAAATTAGAGTGACTAAATATTATTAACCACATTATGAAATTTATAATTATATATCAATATTATGTTTACCATTCATCTTATTTATTTTCTATACAATATTTAAATATATGAAATCTTTTACTCAAAAAAATATGTATTTCTCCAAAGGATGTATTTCCCTTTTTATGTCCTCTTTTTTAATTTTTTTTGACAAATTAATAAATTATAATTGAAAAAATAAACATCAGTTTTGAAATCAGAATATCAAAATTTTCATTAGTTTAATTTTTTTCTATTTTTTTGATATGTTCAATTTTTTAGATGAACATGAACAAAATTCGACCTTTTAATTGAAAAATAAAATTTCACTAAAATAACATATGATGAAAAATTATATTTTCTATTCATTATAATGTAAAATTAGGTCAATAATAGAAATATTAAATCAATTAAGTTCATTGTAGTATTTTATATATTGAATGTGGATATAAAAACATTTCAAATCCATTGAATGTTTTTACATTAAAACATCTTTTCTCTCCCTACCTATTGGATTATATTTTTTTATTTATTTTAGCGAACTTTGAGTTTTGAAATTTGAAATATGGATTCCATATTTAGAAATAAAAGGCCCAAAATTAGTAAATTTACCTCTTTTATTTTTACCCAATATGAATATCATCTTTAGTAATTATTGTCACCACTGTAAAGGATAAGTAAGGTAATTAAGTATAGAAATAATATTATAAATATTATAAAATTACCCAAACAATTTCCAAATTTTTATATGATGAGTATTTTTACTCCCTATTAATCAAAAATTCTGTTTTTTCATATTTTATGTCCATTTGGATGAGAATATTACTTTTAAAATATTTTATTCAATGAAAAGCCATACATTTCATACATATGTTTTTAACAAATTAAAAATTTTAATAAATAATTACATATAGAATATATTGTACAATAAATTTAATTTTAAAATATAATTTTTTTTTATCATCCTTAATATTTACTTTAAATTTGTTGTAAAAAATTTACAACATTAATTAATTATATAATGATGATGAAATAATTGTTTAATTAATAGAAATATCAAATAAAATAAATTAAATAAATTGAGATAAATAAATTTTTAGATAAATAATGTAATCGACTAATTTTATAGATACCTTTCAAAGGTATGGGATATTTTAAAATAGTTTGTTGGAAGATATCCTAATTTTTATTTTTTAAAATGACATAATAATTAGTAGTTTCAAAATTGACATTAGTGTTATATTAAAATAAATAATATTTCATTAAATGATATAAAATTTATAAAAAAATAAAATTTAGAAGATTTATTTATATATGGTTGAACATATCATCGATGATTAATTTAGGGTTTGACTTTAATTTTCTATTAACAATATTTACCCTCAATGAGTAAAAAATAACGTGGTTGTAGTAAGATAAAAAGTGATTAAATAAGGTTTAAAACTAATAGATAAGGGTATGATGGTTATCTTAATGTGTCTAAATTTTTTTGAGTAATTTTTATTCATATATTAACACATTTATATTTAATTTTAGTTGTTTAATGATCATTTTCCCCTAAAATATCTTATATATTATTTAAATCAAAGACAGTTAAAAAATGTCTCTCTCTTTATATTTAATATATTTTATGTGTAAAAATATCGTAAATATATATATAAAAATGATCATAAATGAATATATTGTTATTATGAAATTATTTTCATCATTTAAATTTTTATCTAATTTTTTTTGAATTATAAAATTACCTTAAATGATTAGGCAATGCTACTACAATATTTATTTAATTAACATAAAAATTTACCAATTGATTTTATATGTATTAATTTGGATATATTTAGGATTAAATAATGTGAATAGTAAATTTTATAGATATTTTTGATATTTTTGATATTTTTTAAATAATTTTATTCGAATTATCAGTTTTTATGATTTATTTGACATCAAATTTTACAATAATGATATTTTATTGAATTATTATTTTATTAAATTATTTAAAATAAAAAATGATAAATAAAAAATTACAAGAAATGATATCGTCGAAATAATATTCCACTATTCATTTATTTTCCATTTATAAATATTTGTCTCTAGAATATCCTAATTATATTTTGATATTAATGATTTCTGAAGGTACCCATCACCTCAATTATAAAAAGTGCACTACCCTCATCACATCATCAAACCAACATGATCCATCTCGATAAAAAAACCTAAAAAATACCTTATAAACATCATTAGTTATGTTCTAGTACTTCTGGTCCTTCCAAAAGACTTACCCTAGATAACTTGTGAAGATATTAGTTAGAGTTTGTCGAAGAAGATTTAATCATCTTTATCAACTCTTTTATGTTTTTTTTGATTCCACATTCTCTCCATGTTTTTCAAACATGAAAACGTAAATAATGAATTTTAATATATATTATGGGATGTTATTGTGATTATGGGACAACAATACTCCACCATTCATCAATATTATAAAAAAAATGAAAGCACAACCTGTGCATAAAAATAACTTATCTTCTCCTCATTACGGTGTAATTTATTTTTCATCACCACATAAATCAGATGGTTATAATGAGGGAAATAATATATATATATATATTCATTAAAATAATTAAATGATTATTATTTTGTGAAAATTAATCTACAATACACTTTATTACCCTTTTACCATTAAGTAAATGATATCATTGCTCGAGCGTACGTGAAACCTACCATCTCCACAACATGATGCAATTCATTTTCCATGTTTACCTTTCCTGAAAGATTATAAAAACTCTATATAATAATAAAATATGATATATATGACTTTAATGTCATTAAGGAGATTATATAACTATAACTTATGCACTAGAACTAGGACATCTATGACAAAACATGCATAGTAAAATGAAACAGCCAACACCTGAAACAAGTGTAACAAAAATATATTAATAACAAAAGGGTGATAAAATGAAATAGGAAGAAAATATATGATATCCAAAATATGGAAACAGTAATGGAATAAATTAATAATATGAAATAAATAATAATACATGATGTTAAATAATTTCATCTATAATAATGAATAAGGTAATGATTTCTCATCTAACTTATTACATCTATGATACATATATCATTTTCTCCAATAATGTGTTGACCCTTCCATCCAAAGATTCCCCTCTTGATAAGGAAATAAAGGAAGAGATATAATGGCCCCTGATTGCGACTTTTAGTTGGCCCTAGGGTGGTGACTATCACCTTGGGTAGAAATATCTCACAATATGGTCCACATTACCCTTTAAAAGAAAACAAGATCAGGAGATAAAATGTTTCATCCCAAGATAACACCAAGAAATATATATAAAAAAAACCAAAACCATCCCAAATTCTTGCTTAAAATTATAACTATGAAGAAATGATGGTCTCCAAAGTAAACACAAAAAACAAGTCTATGAAGCGACAAAAAAACTATCCCAAATTCTAAGCTAGTAATGCCCTACATAGTGAATGTAGTACTCCTTGAATCCTGAAAGTAGTTTTATATATGTATGGGGAGTATATGTGTATAATTAGTAGGAAAAAAGAAATTTTTCTCACACAAAAAGTGGAGAATAATACTAATACCCTTGTGAGAAAATAGAAAAACCCAACGATACCTAAAAAGGTATACTAGCCATCCCCACCCCACCCAAGAACACTAACCAAATAATGACAGTCAGGTAATGTAATATAATAAGATCATTAATGAATTGGGTACCCACACCACTTCCCAATGGTTATATTCTCACACACTAAAGGTAAACATTGTGATGCTCCTACCACTTCCACAATCCCCACATCTGAACTCGCTCTTACATTACTGGGCCTCACATCTGGTCCTGCAACCAGGGAAAACGATGCTTATCACATCCCATATGTTGAAACCAAGGCCTCACAGCTAGTCTCATCACCCAGGAAAATGAATCTCATCACATCCCACCCACAAACATCTGAACCTCAAAACCACATCACATCTTATCCTGAAGATACCTGGGAAAGCACACCACATCTAATCTTGAAGACACCTCAGAAGCACAACTCAGACGAAGTCTCATTGGCCTCACAAACCACACAAAAACCATCTTGAAGATTCATGGGATACCAATTCCTATAATATGTATAATGTAAGAGCCATTAACCTACTGTCTATCCTCCCACAAGGATGTCAGGAAAAAACAAACTCCCCTGTGATGATGGGGGTGCTCGGAACATAGTTCTCAACTAGGGTGGGGCAAGTATATAAATCCCAAAATAAATAAAAGTATTTAAATATTGGTACCAAACACTCAGCCCAACCTATTGGTTTCAAAACAATAACCAACTCATTAAACTACCTTTTTCACTACCACTAAAATCATGTATTAATACCAACAACATTCACTTTGATTGTTGATGAAAGAAGGATTCTTCACAAAAATCCACAAACACAATTCACATCCCCAACCAATTCAATTGAAAAATTTCTCATTATTTATTAAATAGTTTTTTATTATTTTTCTACACATGAAACTAACAAGCACACCACATAACCAGAAACACAGAAAAAATCACACAGAGGAAGAAGAAATAGGTTGAACTGACCCACATAATATTTCTATTCCGTTTAACACCAATTCATAAGATAAAAAATTGATCATGAGGCATGGAGTAATGATTTTTACATGCTACACATGAAGATAATCATGAATAATAACCCCAAAAGGCCACTTATAATATCATTATTTAATGACATTCTTCCCAATCCATCCTCCCTAAAAGTAAAACTTCCCAAATCACAGTGAAACCCTACACCACATCTCATTATAATCAAACCTGGAAGCCTAGTGACATAACCCCATCACATCCATCCTATCTGGAAACAAAACCAACCAAAACCCTTATCTACAGATCCTCTTTATAACCACAAGATACCCATCAACATAGCCTATTGAGGTTTTGACTAGAGGTCTATTATTTGATTTCACTTCATGAAATTGATGGCATGACCATAGAATCCATAAGATCATGGGGAATCAATTTAATCCTCTGAATATACATGTTTAATAAATTATATATATATATATATATACATAGCGGTTGACACAATATCAAAAACAAGAATTCACAAGACATCAAAGATACTCAAAGAAAAGATCACCGATGACCAATATTTTTAGTAGGCATATATCCTATACAAATCATAATATCAACAGACACAAGGATGAACCAAAGTCACCTTTTCCTTATCATGAATGTTAATCCAAAATCAACTCTATTATATTTATTATGTTTGTACTATCATATTTTAGAAAAGGATACATTCATATAACCACCATTAATGGTACCCAAATAAAATAGAGAAAATGGTATCTTTTCCTCAAAGAACATATAATCATCACCTCTATCATTGTTCCAAAATAGGGGGTGTGAAAGGCTCCATGGAGACTTGATCCAAGGGTTCAAAATAGAAACATGAATACCTAGAGAGGAATGGTTTGGTGTGCCTTGGTATCAAGAGATAAAAACAGGAAACACACCAGCAAGAAATCATCTTAACTTTAGAATGGCCAGATCCTATATTAATGGAAGAAATGGTTTCTAAAAGACATTAAATTCGGATCTTGAACAAGACCATGCTGTTTATGAGTCAAATAAATCTTCAGGTTTTTAGAAGATATATATGCTTTTAAATGGCCCCAAAAAACAATTAAATATAGTATTTAACTCATTTAACATTAAATAAAATGTTAATGGGATGAAACAATAGTAAACTGGAAAACATGAGAAATTTGGATTTCTTAGAAAATGTGGAAAACAACTCTCTGTTGATTGAATCCCTTTTGTGAGTCATCAGTGGGTGAGTCATCTATGTGAGCCACTGGTGGATGAGTCAGTATTGGGTGACTCATAGTTCAATGAGATACCAGTGGACGAGTCACTGTTGGGTGACTCACCATTGGACAAGATACCAGTGGATGAGTCACCATTTGGTGACTCATCATTAGAAGAGATACCAACAGATTGGTCATTGTCACAGGTATCCGTTGGTGACCTACCATTAGAGACCTACTATATTGACATACTTTCACAAGTCACCGATGTGATTCACCATCATGACACACCGTCTGTGACACACCTTCATGAGTAAACATTGCGAGTAATAGTTAGTGACTCACTATCATGACATATCATCACCACCTACCATTCCTGAATCACCGGTCCTGACCCACCTTTGAAAATACTAGATTCTTGAAAAAATCTAAAAATTAGTCACAGTTTCCTCCCATAACACCTTAACAACCAGATTTTCACAATGTAATGGAATGAAGAGCCCAGAAACACTACATTAAATACCTCTAAACCTATTATTGTCCTCATGAATCCAAAACAAAACCCAAAAGGAAAATAGGGGTCCAAAGAACCACACCATTCGATACCTCTCAATGACATCCTCATACATGAAACACCACAATCTAATAAGAACACTAAAGATCAATGGTAGAACAGGTTATGTTGTTCTAAATATGGATTTTTACCTCCGCATTCAAGAACATATCCTCGGACATTTGTTAACCCAACTAAACACAAGGCACACCACATAATCAAAACAATCGAACTGTTCAAATAGATGAATCATGAAATTCTATATTCCATTTCATGATAATAACTTCTATGGGAATCACTGACATTCCCCCAAGGGTTAAATCACATCAAAATTTATTTTTCTTGACTATGAATCTATTGCTCCCCTCTTCACATGACAGTTAATTAACAAGCCTCAACGAAAAAGGAAACAAATCATCACATAACATACAAGGTTCAAACATTAAATTCCAAAGAAAATATATTGAGTAAAAACACAAATCAACTCTTGGTACTGGGCACACAACTACACTTCTCTCTCCTAAGTACTCTCCTCTAGGTCACCATGCGTCCACACATGGTGAAATAATCGAATGGTCCGCCAATACATCACCTTATCCAGACAATATTGGATCTCAACTGGTCGCTCCATGAACATCGTGTCACCTTTGATATCCAACTCTGACATTCAATGACATGGGGGTCATTGTGAAGAGACTGATGGAGTTGAGATACATGGAAAATGTCGTGGATCCTTTCCAACTATGGTGGTACTGTTAACTGGTATTCCACTTCATCAACTAGTCCCCACACCTCAAAGGGTCCAATGAACCTTGTAGAAAGATTAACCCCTCTTCCAAACCTCTAATTACTACATTGAGGGGAATCATTGAAGAATTTGTGGTCACCAACATTGAACAAAAAGGGATCTGACTGCAATCAGTATATGACTTATACTAGTCTAGCACTGCTTTTATCCGATCATGAATAATATAAACCTTCTTAGTCATTTTGTGCACCACGTCAGGACCATGAACAACTATTTCTCGAAATTCTTTCCTACACAATGGTGAACAAAATGTAATTCCATATAAAGTTTCAAATAGATCCATACCAATGGAAGAGTGATAGATTTTCTGTTAGGTGATCTCTACCAAGGTTAGGTGTCATACCAAAGATCCACAAGTCCAAGATGCATTCTCGCAACATATCCTCCAATAGTTGGATAGTATATTATGTCTTCCCATCTATCTAAGTTTGTAATTTAGTGTGGAGGCATAAATAGTTGTTGGAATAAAGCTTCAATCTCTAATATTCTCATGAGGCAAAATGGGTGTCCCATTAAGAGACAATAGATCTCGGAACTCCAAGAAACCACACCACCTCATCCACATACATCTTTTACAAGGCATCTACTGTGCCTAAGATGTTAGCCGATTTCTACAGATGGTCCACTAATACCCAGATTGCATTGTAGCATCCCAAATACCTAGGTAACCCTAGGAGAAAATCCAACAAACTTTCATCCCACATGCACATGGGTACACCTAAGGGATGAAACGAACCACCATGAACATGTTTCTCATCCTTCACCAACTGGTACACTATGCTCTTCAACACAAACTACACCACTACCTGCTTTATTCTAGGCCACAAAAATTACTCCCTCAAGAAACAATACATTTTAGAAATTCCTAGGTGTACCTCCAAAGGTAATCTATGATACTCATAGAGGATTCCCTCATGCATCATTATTAGAACAATCATCCTTCTATATAATTTCATTTGATTTTGACCATCCTTCTTGAATCCCTCTGGAGCATCGCCCTAGTCAATGTGATCACACATCACCTCTTCCATTGAGTCTCTTCACTGAGATTCCTCCACCTATGGTATAAGATAAGACTACACCATTATATGAAATAAATAGCCTCACTCACCATTCATTTTATAATCTATGTAAATGGTGGCTAACTCATCCATCTTCTTCAATGCATCTATAAATTCTTAAGCTACAATCTTTTGATACTGCCTACTCAAGGAATCAGCCCCAACCTTCTCATTTCCTGAGGTGTAAGAGATCTCAAAATCATATTCATAAAGAAACAACATCCATACCTTCTATTAAAAGTTTATATCTCACATGGAAATGATATAACTCTAACTCATGTGATCAATGAAGAAAATAATGCACTACATAATGAGGTAATAATACCAAAACATCAACGCGAACACAACCATTTCTAGCTCTAGATCATTCGAGGTATTTTTATGTTCATGGGGACGTAACTTCTTAGACCAATAATAGATCAGTCACCACTATTCCATTAGCACACATTCCAAGAATAAGACTAAATCATCACAAAACACATCGAACATCCCCCCTTCATCCAGTATCTAGAGTCCTAGAGAAATGATCAACTTCCCCTTCAGATAGTCAAATGCTACCTTGAACTGGTTACTCCCCACAAAAGCGCAGTCCATTATAGTCTAAGATTTCAATGGGGCTACAACTTGAGAGAAATAATGTACAAATATTCATTAATATCAAACCAAATCGAGAGAAATTTGAACCTTTTCCACATTCTTATTTCCTTACAAATAAACAATGACCAGACCTTCGATGTGTCCACTGCTACACCCTTCTGTGACACCAAATGTCTAAGGAAATGAACCTGTCACATCTAGAACATACATTCTAATAGATTTATATAGATCAGGTGGCATGGAAGGATCTACACAATAGTCATGAGATTCTTAGTATGATAGTCCTCTAACATAAAATTGATCAATATTTCATTGATGACTACTATGATGAACCTATCTGGGAACTCCCAAAATATGGAGTTCGTAGGCCCCATCAACATGCCTTGTGAGTTCGTAACATCGAACGGTGTGACTAAAAACTCAAAGTTCCCTTACCGGCATCTAAAATCAGTCTTTAGGATATCGGCTTCCTTCTCCCTCAACTAGTGATTTCCATAATACAGATCGATCTGAGAAATCAAGCTTGTTCATTAAATATGTCGAAAAGAACATCTATCGTCGGGAGGGTGTAACAGTTCTTGGAAATCACCTAATTCAACCTCTAGCAGTATATGAACAACCTCATACCACCATCCGCCTTATTTGAAAACAATCCTACAGCACCACACGATGACACACTTGGAGAGATAATACCCTTCTACATCATATCATATATTTAGATGCTCAAATCATATAGCTCTGAAGCTGACACATGGTAAGGATTCATTGAGGTCAGAGAAACACTGGGATGTAAGTATATCCCAATATTAACATCATTTCAAGAGGGTAGAGTCACAAACTTTTCTGGTAAAATATCCATGAACTCAACAATAACTCTAGGGACCTCAGTGTACACTACATCCATTTACATCTCAACCAATAAGGAATTAATAGGCTCCCCACACCGATTTCCCAACTGAAAGCTCCACTCACTGACGAAGGCCACATGTCGACCATCTATATTTGAAAACAATAATATTCTTCTAAATTAGTAGATAACATCATGAAAAAATTACAACCATATGATGCAATGTATGAGAACTTATGGATTCATTTATAGTAAGTAAATATCACCATGAAAATGATACAGTCCCTTCATCAGTATAAATCCCCAACATACATCAAACTAACTGATTTGACCTCTGTCTAGTGTACTAAAATTCAAGGTCTTGGTAATCAACTCAATATACATTACTATAACATGGGCTAGATTTGGTGAAAGGAGTAAGAAGCTCCAAAATCCAACAAAGCACAATAAAGGGTACTAATCAAGATAATCGTACCTCGAACAATATCTGACCCTCCAATAAATGTTGTCTTTGGGGGATGAAGTAGATCATGACCAGTTCTTCTACCCTTTGCTGAAAGATACCCCCTTGACCATTCCTGAGTTGATGTCCCTGAAGAAACACCCTTAGGTTGGCCTCTACCTTCTCTGTCTCCCCTAAGTGAAGCAGGAGTCCACTATCCATACTGCTAAAATGTACTGGTCAGAAAATAATGATGAGGTGGGAATTGAACCTACCCACCTCCACTACACTGAGCTCAAAAGAACGCTGGGAACTTACTAGGAATATAGTCATAGGAACCATAGAGAAAACACCTAGCCACAAGTTCATGGGAAAGGCATAGTGACGGGAATGTCCACACTGAAATTGTTTATGTCGTGTCCCTATTGGAAAATACATCGAAGGTCATGTATCCTGACACCTACTAATATTAACCATTTCCTTTGTAGAACTCTATTATATCCCAATTTGCGGTATACCTCCTTGTTATTTCATCCGCACAAATACCTCAGTCTTTATTTGGTCCTCTACGTATGTTGACCTGGTAAATAGTGTAACCGTGTACTGGAGAGAATTAAAAAGTGCCTCCTCTAAGTGTCTCACAAGAGACTCATCATCCATAATTTTTTCCAGTAAAATAAATAGGATATCCATGAACTTCATCCATTTATGTCATACAGACATACTCCCTTCCTGTGGGGAGAGTAACTCTTACATCTTCTTGGCCTTAATCATCAACGAACGGAATTCAGCTCAGAAGTCCTTCTTAAAATAGAACTATAGAACATCAAATTCCTTCATCTCCCCCATGTACAACACCCAACACTAACATGTAGATCCCTGCATATGATTCACCAATAACATATCCCAGTACTCAGTCAGATCCTGGATCAAATTGAAAGTGATCCCAATCTCCTAAATCCAACTTTCTCTCTACATATCCAAAAATTTACCTTCATACATTCCCATATAATGTCCCTAGAAATAACATAATAATCTCTACCACTAGTTTTCCCCAACCACTAGATCAACCATACACTAATCATCCTGATCAGCCTACTAATCCCCAACTACCCAATCCACACATCGATGACGACCATGTTCCATAACATAAAAATGGAAACATAGAGTTCTTAAGCCTGAGTAGTATGGAAAATTATTTATGTTTCATTTCAACTCATTAAATTTTTATTTATTTAAAATTTCCCAAAACAACCAAATTCAATTAAGAAAATAATTCATTTTGATTCTTGTACCTTTCATAGGGTCTCCACCCCACAAAAAGTGTAGCTTCATTTGATCATTTATATGTTCGGAGTCCATGAATTGAATCCTAGGGGGCCCGAGAATCCCATTTCGTAGACAATATTCATTGGCCCATGTTAGGTTACGAGATAAACTTACACACTTTCCATAACAAACTATGTAATCCTCACATTTCCTAACTCAAAACGCCATACTATCTCCCAACCATTAGCCTCTGATACCATTTTGTCATGACACCCTCCATCCAAAGATTCCCATCATGATTTGAAAATGAAGGAATAAAGATAATGACCCATGATTCCTCCCTCTAGATGGCCCTGGGGTGGATAATATCACTAAGGGTATAATTATCTCACAATATGGGAGACATTACCATTTATATGAAAAAAAAAATTGGGAGATAAGATGGTTCATCCGAAAATTACTCCATTACATATATATATACATATATATAAAGAAATCTAAAACAATCACACATACATGTTTAAAAATAAAAATATAATAAAATGAGAGTCACCTATGTTAATTCCAAAACCAAGGCTATGTAGCCACATATAAACTATCCCAAATTCTGAGCTATTAATACCCAGAATAGTCCAAGGAGTCCTCCTAGAAACCTGAAATCGGTTTTTTATATGTTGGGTGAGCATATAAGTATAATCAGTAGGGAAAAATAAATATCTATTATTCACAAGTGGAGAAAAATTCTAATCCCCCTATGAGAAAATAGTAAAACCCAACAACACCTAACAAGGTATTCTAGCCATCACAACCTCACCAAAGCACAACTACCAAATATTCCTTATCAAGGAAAGTAATTTAATAATCACATTCTGTATTTTGGTACCCCGTCCCACTACCCACTAGATAGATTCTCATACCATAATGAAAAATGTCATTAAGATCCTACCTATTCATTAATCCCCACATCACAACTCACCCACACACCCCTAGTCCCCACAGCTAGTCCCACATCCGGGGAAAATGGAGCTCATCAGATCCCCCTGCAGAAACCTCTACAGGATAGCTTGTCTCATCACCAGGGTAAAGGAAGAACATCTCATATCACCCAAAAACCCCTAGTCCTCAAAAAAATTACATATCATAATTTAGGAACCTAGAAAAGCACAACACATCACATCCTGAAGACACATGGGAAGAAAAATTCATCCGCAGACACCTGGGCCTCACAAACCACACCACAACCTGCCCGAAGAGTCTTGGGCTACCAATGCTTAGAAGAGAAAGTAGGAAAGACATTGTTACTTTCAATTCATCCTCCCACCATGATTTTTGGAGAAGGAACTCTCCCCTGAGATGATGGGGTGTTTAACAAATTGTTGTCAAATAGGGTGGGGTGCATATAGAAATCACAATGAAATACATTTATATAAATATTGACAGCAAAAACACATCCCAACCAATGGGTTTCCAACCAAAAACCTCCTCAAAATATATACATATCTACTACCTCTAAAATCATGAATTAATTCTAGAAATAGTAACTTCAGATGTTGATAGATGAAGGCTTCTTCACAACAAGACACAAACTCAATTCATACGCCCAACCAACTCATTTAACCAATTTATAAATATTTATTAAATAATTCATTTCTTTCTTGCTATCCGGGTAACTACCAAGCACTCCTCATAACCATCCACACAAAAAAGTAACACAGGGGAAGAATAACCATGGTGAAATAACCCACTTTATATTTATGATCCATTTAACAATTGATCCTAACATAACAAAAATAATCTCGATATCGGGAGTGAATAACTGAGCATGAAACTCGTAGAGAAACTATTGCTGGATTAAACCTACCAAAAACTTACAACATCATTATTCAAGTTTATTCCATCCAATTCATCTTCTTAGCAATACAAACCCCTAGCTCACATCCACAAGCAAACTCGGCAGCCTCGCTACAAAACCCAATCACACCGATCACATCAATCAACCCAACAAGACACAACCCTTATTTATATACCCACTGTATAACCACTCCCCATCCATTGAAATAGTTTATTTAGTTCTCACATTGGTGATGTTGTTCAATTTAACTTTGTAAAATTTAGGACTTAATCATAGAATCCATAAGGTAATGATCAATCAATTTAATTAACAAAATATACATGGTTAATCAATATTATATATAAAAAGTTGTTCACACATGATCCACAACATGAATTCAAAATCCATCAGAGGTTTGAAAAAATGAAAACCAACATCCATGATATTAGTAGACATTTACTCCATTAAAATCACAATATTAATTAATAAAAAAGGAAGAACATAAGTCACTTGTTTCCATGAATTGTATGTTTATTTTAAATTGATTAAATTAATTTTATTAATTTTGTACTAATATATCTTCACAATGGATACATTAATACACCCATCCCACATGATACACAAATAAAAGAGAGATCAAGTCATCCCTACATAGATCAAAAGGTTATCATCACCTCTTTCATTGGGCCAAAATAGGGGGGGATGCACAAGGCTCCAGGGAAACACGGTCTAAGAGTGCAACACAAATGAATGTATACTAAAATAAGAATGGTTTAGGGTTCCTTAGTATCAATAAAAGTAGAGAGAAACACACCATGAAGAAAAACTCATGGATTTAGAAATGCTAGATCATATATAATTGGGAGAAATAGTTTTTGAAATCCATTAAAGTCAGATCTTGACCAAGACCAAAATTTATAGTATTAAATGGAAGATTTATAGTCTTAGAAGATAATTATTTATTGAAGAATCCATAAAATCCATTAAATATGATATTTAACTCATTTTGTATAGAATAAAATGTTAAATGGGAGAAACTGTAGTAAAATGGAAAACTAGGTAAATTTGGAACATTGAAAAACAGTTAGAAATGACTCACTATTGGGTGAGTCATCTTCGCGAGTCAACAACGGGTGATTCATTTATGAGAACCATTATTGGATGAGTCACCATTGGGTGAATAACTATTATAAGATCTATCAGTGGATGATTCATTGTTTGGTGACTCATCATTGGATGAGACACCGATGGATGAGTCACCATTGGGTGACTAACTGTTGGAAGAGAGACCATATGATGACTCAATTTGTGAGTCACCACTAATGACCTACTGTTGTGATCTACCATTATGAATTACTTGTGTGAGCCATAGTCATGACTCACTATCAGTGACTCACCATTTTGAGTCACTACTTTAAGTCCCCATCAGCGACTCACCATTGTGTCCTACCATCACCAAAAAATTTAATCCAGTCACTGGTCTAGACCCACCATTAAAAAAATTGGATTTCTAACAATATCTTGAAATGAGCCACCATTGCCTCCCAGAACACCTCAACCACCATATTTTCACATTGTAATAGACCGTAGAGGTTTTGGACATTAAAAATAATATTTTTTTATTGTATTTAATTCACATTGATGTATAATATCTATAATACCATTATATTCACAGTTTTCAATTCTTCATTTGAAAAGTATTACATTTATGGGGCATATGATTTGAAAAATTTCAAAGTGTAAGGTATTTCCTAACCTAATTTATAATCATTTGGTTAAACTTATACTTCAATGATTATTTCAGGTTAAGATTATATTTGAAATTAAATTTTATTATCTTTTGTATTCATTACACTTATTTTATAGGGATTTTCTATGGATACACAAAATTGATTCATTTGATTATTTCCAAAATCATATATTATTTTTACATAAAATGATCAATTTAATAGTTATTTGATTTACTGGGGAAATAATGTTGAATTTTTATCAATTTCACATTGATGGTATTTAATAATAATTAATATTTTTTTATTAATTAAATCGTTTATTTGATATATGTGGAATGATTTGGACTAGTAGACATGGGTAGGGCCCAATTATTGATAACCCCTTGATGCATCACTAGTCTCATTGAAGGAATTGGATAAGGTTGTATTAAAGTAGTTTTAAACAATAAAAATTAAACCATCATGTGAGAGGTATTAATTATAGTTGTTTATGTTTTAGGAAAATGATGTAGAATAATTAAGAATTACCTATATTCAGAATATAGCTATTTTTATCAAGAGGATTTTCACTATTAAAAAATAATTGGATGAATTTCATTATCAGTTAGTTGGTTACATGGATTGTGTGTTAATTTATTTACCTTCCAAATTGATGATTCTCAATGATTTGTTATTAATTCCTTTTTACTTATCCCTCTCTGAGAATTTGATCTGACAATTATTTTTTTTCCATTCATTGGATCATGAAGATGAATTCGTAGAATGAGTTTCAAGGTTGTAGATTATTATCAATTACTATGTATTTCATTTCATATTATATATACAATTTAAAAAAGTATATGATATATGTAATATTTCATTCAAATAATTTTTTAATGATTGGACCTTCGGTATTTGATTTCATATAATAATACCAAGGTAATAATGTAAGGAACCTACATTGGTCTTCTTGGGCCGGGGAGTTAATATATATATATATATAATATACAATGAATATATGATGTTCTTATGTCTCCTCAAAAATATTATATTTACATGTGGTGTCCAAACCCATGAATGATAGGGTGATGTAGAGAAAGGATGTTTTAGGGAAAACTACTAATCAAAATCAATTTAGAGTGATGTTGGTAGTTTACTTTATCTTGCTACATTAATGAAAAAAATTTGGAATTGAATTTTCATCAAGAGATCAATGTGATATAATGTAATACTCTGTGTTAGATATCATTATTTCATATAGTTATAAAATAGGCATCATATACTTTGATATTCATTATTGAATATGTGGAAACATGAACCTATTTGGATACACTGATGCTAATTTGGATTGATATTTTATTAATATAAAATCAACATCAACTGGAATATTATTTTGGGGAAAATTTTATTTTTTTATATTGAGATAAGAAAAAATAACTCGAATTAGATACATTAAATAATGAACATGTGGTTTCTAGATTCTTGTACACTAATGATCTAGATGAAAAATTAGTATGAAGATGTAATTGTCAGTATTGAGAGGCCATTGAAAATTTCTTTTGATAATAGAATTGAAATTTATCAATTTATGAATCAATTCCAATAATATAAATCTAAACACATGAACATGGTATATCATTTCATTACTGAAACATCTATAAATTTATATATAAGGCTAGAATTTATGAAAACATGTTGTTAGACTACTAATATATTCAAAAAACTAATGTCGATGGATGGATTTGAGCTCTTAAGGCTGAAAATTAATATTCTTCACATCGTTCTCACATGAAAGGTACTTTTTTTTACCACACCATCCTTTTGATTTTTCTTCAATGATGTATAAGTTAAAAAAAATATTTTTTATTTTTTTTGATTCCAAATATAATATTTTTTTAAATAGGGAAGAATTGTGTAGTAAGTCTGACGTGGGATAAAATAAATATCACATAGAAACTAATTACTTATCACTATGGGAGATAAACCATTCAAAAATATTAATTTCTATAGATTTTCATTATTTTTAATTTTTACTTCGAAAAGGGTTCTAATTTTATATTATTTTTCCATGATTTTTGGGCTTGAATAAAAATGTTGAGTTTGAAAAACATATGTATTTGTAGAATGTATTTTGTTATTTCTTAAAACATTATTTAGAATCAATTGATTATATTGGTAATATTTATATGGTTATCCAATGATCATATACCCAAGTGGTACATGCTCCTGCATGGCATCTAAAAGAACCAAGATCAAATCCGGGAAGGGAAAATATTCGGGGTACTTTAGAATCACTATAGCAGGGCCTATAACAGTGGAGAAACTGTAGCAGCTGTGACACTATAACGGTGGATGTACTGTAGAAGGAATTTTAGTGGCGGTGGTAATGTACTAGGAACTGTAGCAGCCCAGGAAATCTAGCAATACTATTCACCAATGGGGTCCTTTGGGCAATAAAATGGGCATCCAAGCCTTGTATTCAGGCCACTTGGCCTTGGGCCTTCGGGAAATGTAATGGGTCCCTCTCTACCCAGTAAAAAGATGTCTTTGATTTAATAATAAAATGATGCTTCGGCCCCAACATTTAAAAATTATTAATGTTATAATTATTTTTTATAACTTTGTATGGGTGTTGGAGTAGTGTTCTGGGTTAATGTTAAATTTGAAGGATGCTGTATATAATAGAAAAAATATCGGGATACATATTTTATTTATGTATATATAAAAATTTATGAAATCATAAAATACATTGAGTAACTCCTTATAGACAAGTGATATTCTCTAAAGGACGAAAAATAAAAACCATGATATATAATTAATGATGTGGTACAGTCCTTTAAAGTTACTATGGGAATATAACATTTTTTATGTATTGCATATGTGTTTTTGATGATCCGTAATATATCTGAAGTTATACATAAGAATTATAATATAATTCATATCATAATATACAGTGGTAAATTTTCTAATTTCGTATGTATGATAATTTTACATTGGAAAAAATATATAGGAAAAAGTCAACAACCATATGTGATATGTTATAATTGTAAATATTTATATAAGAGACATTTGTTAGATAAAATTTTAAAATGAAATAATCTTAAAGAATATTTTTGAAGTTTTTGTCCAAGTGATGTTTTAATTTGATGATTTATAAAATTATATATATTGTTTATGAAATTTCACACATAAATTTTACCCAACTATGAGAATAGGAGTTTTAGGTCATTCAAGATAAATGATGTTTTGTTATACATTATATTTTAAATTTCACAATGATATTATTATGATATAATAATGAATGTATTATTATGGACATAAATAAGTGTATATTCACATGATTTTAATGTTATTTAAAATATAATATTTGAAATCAATTACCATGATAAAAAATGTAGATTTTATCATGAATAGTTTTTGAATAATTTTAAATAAAGAGTCTTGTCATTGAAAATCATTAAGATTTATATAATAAAAATATGGAAACTATATTTACATGATATTGTGAAAAAAAGGATTAATAATTGAGATATGATATTGTTTTTTGTTTTTGATGATTGTTGGTATCGATGGGATAAATGATATTTATTGTTGTCATTTAATTTTTGTGATAGTAAATTAGGATAATCATAACAAGATATAATTAGTATCTATTATTGTTGGGATTCATAAAAATTGAGTTTAACAGATTGATTTTTTGATAATATGATCAAGTTTCATAGTGGTTGAATAAGATGAAATTTGTTTTCAAGATATCATGCACATTTTGATCTTAATAAATCATTATAAAATTTCCATCATACATGTTGTGTTGCTGATCATATTATATAAATAAATGTATAGAATGTATGCAAAGAAGAAATACCCTAATTTTTGTAACAACCTGAGATTCTAAAAGAATAAAATTACATTTTATAGTTTAAATGAATTCGAATACTATTTTCATCTACTTTTACGTGAAACCTAAATATTTTTTATGTCTCTATCATATTCAATAAGAAAAAAAATGAACAAACCATGATATTAATCAATGTTACAACATAGTTTTTGCAATTCTGTATATGTATTGGGTGAAATTAATTATGAAAATAGGGTATATAAATTATTATATAATTATTTCATTGGTGGCCAGTTAATTTTCAATGAAAAGAAAACCATTTTCAAATTAAAAGGAAATATTTTTTCAGAAATTTTTTTTAATGTGCACAAATGTGTTTATACCAAAATAATAAAAAAAATTACACTTTTTTTGTTATATTAATGATATTTAATTACAATATATTCAATATAATGTTTATTATTAATCTATTTTTTTCAATACATGATATAGAAATAAATTCAACTCTACACATACTTTTGTATATTTTTTAAAAAAATTGTTCTGTCACCTTTTTATGGAGCACTTATATAAAAACAGATTATTATCACTTTTATAAAATTTAATGTAAAAATTAACTTCAATTTATGAAGTGTAATATAAAAATATAGATAGGGTGTATTTTTTGGATCTTTCATAAATTACTTATTTTTCAGTAAATAGTGAAAAATTGCGATATGTTTAAAAAATAATCTTCATTTAAATAATTTAATTAATTTAAAATTACCTATATTTTTGGACTTTTTTTGGAATTTTTTTTAATGTAAACTAATTTATTTTTAATACAATTAATTATTTCTAAATAAAATTTATATTGGTGTTTATTATATGTTTTTTTGGGATTAAAATGGATTTTTCAATAAATCATTTTAAAATGGATAATGTATGCCGATGTAAATTAATTAAAATAATCCATAATAATGAAAATTTCTAAATTATGTTTATATATCATATATTAGTGAAAATTAATTTACATTCATACAAGGATTATTATTCAACATAGATTTATTATAGAATGATTTTTTTCTAAAATAATACTCCTTTTAAAAACCGGAAGTCTTTCCACATTTGCAGGGTTAATATTAAATAAAAAATTTCAAATTATTAGATTTTAATTTGGAAAATTGGATTCCATATATTTAATTATAATAATTTATAATTTATATTAAGTATAACTAATTTTTTTACAAATTTATTACTAGTATAGGTAAAATCAACTACTGGATTTTAGGAAAAATTAGTTTATATAGTTGTCAAACATTAAACCTAAGTTACAATGACCTTAAAAATTACCAAAAAAAATGTATGGTCCTAATTAAACTATATAACATATATTATGTAGTTTGGTGAATAATTGTGGCCTGGTGATGAGGGAAAAACATGGGTGGAATTCATTAATTCAAATCATTAATGGTGGGCCATCCACCTCACTTATAAAAGGTAACCCACAGTCATAGACCCTTCACACACCTCAATATTTTATTATTTTTCAATACCTATAAAAATACCTATTCATCTTACATACTTTAATACTATAAGACTAAATTTATGAAAAAATTCATCCATGGAATGACTTTGGTGCAAACAAAAATGAGTTACCTGATAAAGAGGTAAATTTCATCAATGAGCATTTTTATTTCTTTCTCCTCCCATTAAATTATTTTTATACAAATGTGGATATAATAACCTCTGTATATTTATTTTAAAAATATTTTGTGATGTTAATTGTTTTACCTACAATAATTCAGAGTTCCATCTAACTTGTGGAAGAATCATCATTCGTTTGTACAGTTCACTACATCCTCACAAAACGATGTCATTTTTCCATTACCACCTCTCATGGTTTGGTATAATAATTTATATAAAGATTATATATTAATTTATTTAAACAGTTATACCTTTTTCCTTTTATATAATATATACCATTTTTAAATTGCAATTTGATAGGGATATGATAACATTGTTCAAGTGTACAAAGGACCACTACATAATGAAGCGATCTGATTAGTTTTCACTAACATGTTACGTGGAAGGATATAAGAGTGATGAAAAGGAATATATGTGATATATAGGAAATATTACTATATTCATGTCATATTTAAAATTGTATAATTATAATATAACAATTCCATTCATACCATTTCACTGAGAGAAAACGTGATATCGTCGTTCAGGGATATATGGACTACTATCTAATCAAAGCATTGTGATTCCCTTTTTAACATCCACATCACAAGAGTTGTATAGATTAGTATATATATTAAATAATATGTTATTAATTATATTATAATATTTCATGAAAAAATATATTACTTACCTTTTTTTGATAATTATCAATGGAAATGGGAAATATTACTCATGCGTACGTACGATCTACCATCTCAATGATCATAATGTTAGGGAATTTTTCAAAACAGTATTACATGATTTATTTTAAAAGTATAAGTTAGTTATAAATAGGATAATTATTTCCAGGTTATTATAATTAATATGGTTAAATAATGACCTCTTAGACCATAGTCAACCCACCTAAGTCATTTTTGACACACAAATTGGATATGGTCAAAACATACGATGTACACTTAATCGATAAACTAATTTAATTTAAAATGAAAATTATAAAAAATTAAAGTAATAATAAAAATTAAAAAATTTCTAGATAAATAAAATAATTTTAATTTTTTGATTTCTCAGGAATATTGGGAAAAATGTGACAAATCATAGTAACGGTAAGGGTATTTTAAAGTATCTCTTTTTTTGTGATTAATTCAATAATAACCACTTATATTTTTTCTATTGTTTATATAAAAAAAATTCAATATATTTTATTATTCTTATCCTTAAATTTATATTCAATTGAAAATCCATTTTAGTATCTCTCTTCCATGGGATTTATGGTTCAACTTTGCCAATTTTGTAAGGGATTTTTTTCTCAATTTCATTTCATTGAGACCCATTTTATGTTATATAAATTTAATATTTTACAAGGATATTAAATTCTTTATTTACATGTAATATATTTAACATACTTATCTTAAGGATGTTCAATGCTTCATATCATGTTAATTTTTCATCGAAATTATAACTCAATGCTTCCAATGTGGTAAAATTATTTTCATGTTATCTTATCATTTTTTTGGATTGTGAATCTTAAGTATCTAGTTATGAAATATTTTAATTATATGTAATTATTATATAATTAATTTATTAATTATATGTTATTTTAATTATATAATTTTTTTTACTTATTTGTATTTAAAATTTTTGACAATGTTTTTTTTTGAAAAAATCAGACTTCATTTTCATATTCAGTTAGAAATTAGTTTTCTTCCATAAAATCGTTTCATATTTGTTTTTTCAAAATGATCATATCATTTCCAAAATTAATTTGTGAAGTATTTTTTAAATTATATATAATTATATTAATAAATTTATTTCATTGAATCTTATTGTCTCTTTACAATCAATTCCTCTTTTATCCATTTTACTATGAAAAAGGAATGTTTGGTAGGAAGTGTATAGAATTTTTTTCTAAAATGACTATAATTTAATTTAAGTTTCCATTACATATTAAAAATGTCTTTTAGATTAATTTTTATCATAATTATATGGAAATGTTTAGTTTTATAATTAGTTTTCAATGAAATCTTTAATATTTTTTAAAATTTACTTTCAAATTCCAAATAATATTTTCCTCAGGAAAGTTTGTAGTGATACTTTAATGGTATTTTCTTTAATCAATGTCAATAAACCTTTCTGTTACTCATTATTCATTTTTATTATTTTTTATTTCACAAACATAATTATTTTTCTAGATTGATTAATATTGTTTCAAAGAGATTGTCATAGATGTCACTTTCATTTCCTTGGATTAATCGTGTTTCAAAGAGATTTAGCTGAACCCCATTTATTTTACATGGGATAATTATGTTATAAAAGAAAAAATCATTGTTTATATGACTTTTTGTGAAATATATTTGTACTTTATTAGTGATGTGGTCCTTGGGTACTCAATAGATCATACAGGGGGTGTAATTTAGGGTCGTGTGAGACTGTTACGGTATATATGATGCAGTGGCCCAGATAGTTAATGGTGAACCTCTTACATCTTATATGATAGTGAAATACAAATAGCATCAGGTGAGCCTGTTATATTTTCTACAATGCATGTTCACCAAAAGTACTCCAATTATTTGGGTAATTATTATATTGGTTGTCCACTTTATTGTTATTCTAATTGATAGTGTATTGAAAGGGTTTTTCGAATGTGATGCTCCAATTTACCAAAAAGGGTTTTAATTGCATGATTTGGGTTTATAAATTTTCTTATGATCATGATTGATATCACATGGTTCATGATTATTAATTATTTGGCTCATTACATTTTCATGTTATCATATTAGATGATACATATATTAATGGTTATTATTTATATAATGATTCTATCGTAAAATATGATTTTATTATTATACTCTTATTATATTCTTTTTCTCATTTATGACATTCAATTCTTAATGATTATTTTTACCCTTATGGGGAATTTTAGCACACCTGTTGTACTTTTTCCACTTCTCCAGGTAATAATAAATGATGTTGAATTAATTTTTTCTATGAGGTATTTCACACTGATGAGGTTGATGAATAAATGTGGAATAAGAAAAGATGAGTGTAATAGGACGTGATGTTCATCAAATAAAAATAGTAGTGTATAAATACAGATTTATATGATTTAGTCCTAATTATATAAAAATATAAATATTAATGTCCCAAGGGTATGTATGTGATCCAATACTTAATTTTTATATTTCATTTTTTAATTGGTGAAAATTGTTTCACCTTATTCAATATTTAATATGAAAATGTAAAGTACAGTAATTATGTACTAGATCTAGCAGTGTGGGTTATTGGTTTTTTAATTGGTATTGGATCCATGTTAAGATTACATTGGATCTTATTATTTTTTTTATGTGGTATTATCATAATAGATATGGATACCATAATATGTACATTATCATAACTATGATCACATGTTAAATGGATTAGAAACCATATTTATGTTTAAATAAATGAGTCATTAATATGATTGGTTACATTTTTTGAGTTCTTTTATTTGATTTAGTTATTTGTAACCCATAGGATCTACATGATTTTTTATTTAGGGAGGAACTCTTTTATCATGTTTGTTGAACAAAGGGAAACCTAAAGGCTAGATGAAAACATGTAGCATCCAGAAATGTCTCGGGGATTGAACTTACATCCAAAGGATGATCACAACATAACTTCAACCATCAGTATATGTGATTTCCTTTTTAGTATAAATTTTCTACATCTAAATAATATGTTAATTTCCGAAATATATGAGTTTTTACATTAAGAATAAAAATTAAATTACCTTGAAAGAATATATGATCAAATAAGTATAATATTATTGTTTTGAACATTTTAAATAAATAATTGTTGAATATTAAGGATTTTAATTTATTAAATGATTTGGTTTTAACTTTTTTTATTACTGTTGAAATTGGTATATTATTGTTTGATGGTTTATTCATTTTAGGATATTATTTTACTAATTATACTTATTTTTGTTATATTTAATGTTTAATAATAATAATAATATATTGAATATGCTTTTATTGATATGTGGTATTTAAATTTTAATATTTGTGCTAAAAACATTTAAAACATTATCATGAATACACGTCATTGAGGAAAAAGAAATGATTGTGTGGTAAATTGATTAAAGGATGAAATTATACTCATCATGTAAATATATTTCCAAATTCCCTTAATCTCAATGGTTTGAGAATTCCTCAACTATAGGAAGATGTTCATGAAACAAACATATTATCCTATTTCCTTCACATCTGATGAGTAACTGGTATTTTTTTATCATCATGTATATAAGTTTTGTAGCCTGATATAGCAAATATTTTCAATTAATTTATATTGAATATCATTGTTTTAAGCACAAAAAATTGTCCATCTAAGATAAATTGTTTCATTTTTATGATAATGGTGTTATTTTGAGCTGAATAGTAAAAATTGGACATTTTGGAATTTTAACAGTTTTAAATTATTTTGGTAGTTCGGGCATAACATTATCGACACTGATCCAAATTGAAAAATCCTTTTTTCCCCATTCTACACATATAGGGCTTCATTTACTATTTTTGGACTAAAATCTTAATCGTCCATATGGAAGCTCAAAAGAAGCTCACAAGTTGGCTCAAGAAAACTGTTTTCAGTTCTGCCGAGTTTTGATTTGGGATTCATACCTCATCCACTGTGGGCCCAAAGCTTGTCAAAATCGGTGGGTGAACGCGAAACGCGTTTTGGAGCATCTTTTATGAAGGAAGAACCGAGTGAATTGGCCGTTTACGGGGTCATTAAATTACCCTAATTCGGAGGATTTCGTTTTGGAGAGTCTGGCTGGACAGAATAAATGCTCATAGTAAAACGGTCATAACTCTCGGAATAAATGTCCAACTCCTCTGATATTTTGATGGGACGCGGCCAAGCATATTATGAAAAACATTCAAGGGATCAACGCGTGAAGATGTCATTTAATAGGGCTACAACTCGTCGACATTCGGGGAAATCATTCTGGCTATAAAAGGAGGAGAGCTCCACCCGCTCAAGGCATCCATTCTCCACCCCATTCCTTCTGGGACACCAAGAAGAGGAAAATTTCAGCATTCTCTTTTATTTATTTTCAGTTTCATTGTTTTGTAATTCCTTCTTCTTCCCCATTCAACTTGATTACCCTTACCATGGTGGGGTAAACATTTGGAGTGATTGGGGAAGGGTTGGTTTCTACATTGTAATGCTTGAGTTCGTGGACGCAATTGAATAAATTTATTTCTTCTTCAAAGTTGTTTTCAATTTCTTCTAGAGGATTTTATTATCAAGTTTGATCGTTCTTGAATATTAATTCCGTTATTTATTTTTTCCTTGGTAAAATAATCAATATCTCCCTCCACTAATTTCCGGTTTATATACGGTGGAATAAACTAGGAATTAGTGGTGAAGTACTCGACGATCGTCAGTACATGTAAAAGGTGTAGTGAATGTTCTTGATTGTTTGGGATAAACAAAACCCGATCAATTATTTCCCATTTAAATTATGTATATTAAATAAAACTATTTTACACATGGAAGAAGAGTTGACCAAACCAAGATCTTGGTAAGGTTTTCTCTCACAATAATAATTTCACCAAGGAAGTGAGAGGAAACGATTGTGGAAACTCACTTTAATCAACTAAGAAGAAGTGGTTTGAATTAAATTTAACAAGGATATAATTATAATTAGGAAACCGACCCCGACCTAATCACCCTTTTAAATATAATAGTTTTTTCAATCATTTTAATTTCAAATTTCATTTCAAAAACACAACATTTATTTTACACGCGTTTTAAAGTGACAACTCGTTTTGTGTTCACTCCTCTTCAGGAGACATCCTAGGTCAACCACATAAATACATTTTAACTTAGGAAATAATTGTTTTGCCACTCCCTACGACAGGCATGCGTCAAACTTGGCGCAGTTGCCGGTGAGGCAGTGCAACAACAAAAAGAAAAAAAAATTGAATGACCCGCACCTCAAAAGAACCATTAATTGAATTTGATCCAGAAATTGAAAGAACATTAACCCAACTAAGAAAAAGAAATCTACCAAAAATATTTGAAGAAATATATCTCTCAGATTCAAGTGAAACTCTTAGTGTTCACTCTGAAACTAAAATCATGGCTAGAAATCCCAACCAAACCCTGCGTGATCTATGTGCATCACAATTTGCCATTCAAAATAACCAAATAATTGCACCCACTAAACCAAATGATTTTGAATTACGTGTAAATATGGTTCCTATGCTTCCAATGTTTCATGGTCTTGCAGGAGAAGATCCAAATCGGCACATGCAAGAATTCTGTTACACTTGCTCAAGCTTCAAGCCAAGAGGAGCACCCGAAGACCAATTTTAGTGGAGGGCATTCCCCTTCTCACTTGAAGGAACATCTAAAGAATGGTTTTAAAACCTGCAACCAGGGGAGATCAGTGATTGGGAATACCTAAAAAGTTGTTTCATGAAATATTCTTTCCCACATCGAGGAGCACTTCCATCAATAAGGAGATTTACATCATATGGCAATCAATTAGAGAAACCCTCTACGAGTACTGGGAGCTCTTCAAGAAGCTATGTTCCAGCTGCCCACATCACGAAATGGAGGAAAACCAATTGCTTGTGCTCTTCTACCAAGGACTTATGGATAATTATCGAAATCTTCTAGAAGCCTCATCATGGGGTCCCTGAATGACAAGTCTCCTGCAGATATCAGAATACTAATTGAGAAGATTGCTCAAAACTCACAACAATTTGGACTAAGAGGAATGCGAACTGGGGGATACATGAGGTAAAAACACCTGATTCATCTACATTGATTGAAACCAATGTTGATGACCTTGCAAGATTAGTCCTTCAAATGGATGTAACACAAGCAAATGGACAACAAGCTTCAGCTCAGGTATGTGGTTAATGTTATTCTTCCACTAATTATACTGACCAGTGCCCTGAGATACAGGGGACAAAATACTGTGTTGCGGCCTTTCAACCAAGACAATTTCAACAAAATCAACTACAACCCCAACAAGGATATGGGAACCAACAAAACCAGATGAGACCATTTAACCAGCACCCCAGTCAACCTCCTTACCACCAGCACCAATACCAGAACCCCCCTACCTTCCAACAATATTATAAATAGCCCTTCTAATAACAACAATATTTTCAGCCACCATCATTACAAAGAAAGACATATGAACAACCATCCTCCAACACAAAACCTTCTGTGGAATAGCTACAATCCAAGTATGAGGGCCTATAAGATAAGGTTGACAAGCTAGCAGACACAGTGGGAAGCCTTGTTGAAATAATGTCCAAGAATCCAGGGAAGCTTCCATCCCAAACAGTGCCAAATCCTAAAGGGAATGTTAGTGCAATCATAACAAGAAGTGGAAAAGAAATCCCACCTCCTCCCAACCCTGAACCTGAAATAATACCACCTATTTTGAGGGAGAATGATTCAGAAAGTCTTGTGAGAATCCACCGAGAAGATGAAAAGGAAGAGAAGGAGGAGAAGGATAGGTGACCGAATAAGAAACAAGAAACACCAATGCAAGGAAAACAAAGGGAGAAAAAAGAATTACCCCCACCATTTCCAACAAGGATGATCGAATCAAAGAAATTGCATGAAGAAGCACTTCAAAAAGAAATTCTGGACTCCTTCCAGAAAGTGGAAATCAATATCCCCCTACTTGGAGCTGTTAAAAAAATTCCAAGGTATGCAAAAAATTTGAAAGATCTTTTCACCAAAAAGAGAAGGCTTCATGGGAATGAAAGAATCAACTTGGGAATAAGTATCTCAGCCCTTATCACGCCGCAGATTCCATCCAAATGTCAAGATCCAGGGACATTTTCCACTCCATGCCCCATTAGTTCATTAAATTTCATGAATGATTTGTGTGATTTATGTGCTTCAATTAATGTATTCCCTCACTCGGTATACACTTCTTTGTAGATGGTATAATTAAAGCCCACAAGAGTGGTGGTCTAGCTTGCAAACAGATCCACAGTTTTTCCTGCAGGAGTTTTGGAGGATGTCCTTGTCAAAGTCAAAGATCTCTTATTCCCAACTGACTTCTACGTGCTCAATATGGAAGAAGATATAAGCCCATCACATTCACCCATCTTTTTGGGGAGACCTTTCTTGAAGATAGCCAAAACCATCATCAATGTCCACGAGGGGACACTTACCATGGAGTTTGGAGAAAGCACGGTCCACTTCAATATTTTTGAATCCATGAGGCATCTATCAGATGATCACTCCCTCTTTTCTCTTTCCCATGAAGTTGGTGCAGAACCAATTGAATAATCAGGTATGCTCTATGAATTTTTAGACTTAGGAGAGACTTCTTCCGTTGAAAATATCATTGATCATGTGGATGTTGAAGATGTTGTAGATTATAACTTCATGTGGGAGGAAGAGGTAAAATCTGTTTTCTTTGATGATTTGTTAAATAATGAGGAAGATGATATGGTTTCTTGTGTGCAGGAGGTCCAAAATTTGGATGTGGAAAACATCAATTTAGTCTCATCCCTTGAGCATCCCCCTAATCTAGAACTCAAACCACTCCCCACTGATTTGAAATATGTATACATTAGGCAGGGAGAGAAACTACCATTGATAATTTCTAATAATCTTTCTAAAACCCAAAAAAAATCATTGATTGAGCTTTTGAGAGAGAATGTCCAGGGAATAGGATGGAGCTTAGGTGATATCCCAGGAATTAACCCAAAAATATGCTCACATAGAATTTTTTTAGGGAGATTCCAAACATGTTAGACAGCCTCAAAGGAGTCTGAATCCCACCTTGATGGATGTTGTGAAGAAGGAGATCGAGAAGCTCTTGGATGCTGTGATCATCTATCCCATTTCAGATTCGCAGTGGGTCATCCCTATTCATGTCGTTCCAAAAAAACCGGCATGACCACTGTGAGGAATGAAAAGAATGAGTTAATCCCTATGAGAATTCAAAACAGCTGGAGAGTGTGCATTGATATTAGGAAATTGAACCAGGTCACTCGAAAAGATCATATCCCCATCCCCTTCATTGACCAGATGTTAGAAATATTGGCAGGGAGAACTCATTATTGCTTTTTGGATGGATTTTCAGGTTACTTCCATGTACCCATTGCTCCCGAGGATCAAGATAATACCACATTTACATGCTCTTTTGGTACTTTTGCATATAAAAGAATGCCATTTCGATTATGTAATTCTCCATGTACATTTCAGAGGTGCATGGTGAGTATATTTCCAGATCACGTTGAAAATTGCTTGGATGTTTTCTTAGATGATTTCCCAGTTTTTGGAGATTCTTTTGATCATTGTCTGAAAAATCTGGAAAAAGTTTTGAAAACCTTCATTGAAAAAAATATTGTTTTAAATTTTGAAATGTGTCATTTCATGGTTCAAAGAGGAATTGTGCTTGGTCATGTCATTTCCAAAAGTGGAATTAATGTGGATAAATCAATAATTGAAGTGATAAATTCATTACCTTACCCTACTTGTATGAAACATGTTAGATCATTTTTAGGACATGCAAGATTCTACAGGAGGTTTATTAAATATTTCAGTAAGATTTCTATCCCTCTCTCTAGATTACTTTTGAAAGATGCTTATTTTGATTTCAACGGTGCATGTAGGGAATCCTTTGATGAGTGGAAGAAGAGATTGATTTCACCACCAGTGATGCAGCCTCCAAATTGGGAAGAACCATTTGAACTACTTTGTGATGCCTCTAACCAAGAAGTTGGAGCAGTCCTTTCTCAACGAATTGAGGGTAGACCACAAGTTATTTCATATGCCTCAAGAACTTTAGATGTGGCCAAATTCAATTATACAACCACGGAAAAAGAGTTATTTGTAGTTTTTTTTGCTTTAGAAAGATTTAGATCATATCTTCTTGGAACTAAAATCACTGTGTTTTATGATCATGCATATTTGAGGTACTTGATGAAGAAAGATGATGCTAAACCAAGGTTAGTGAGATGGATGATACTTCTGCAGGAATTCAATATAGAAATCAAGGATAAGAAGGTATCTAAGAACCCAGTGGCTGATCACTTAAGTAGACTGCCAAACACTGCTGAAATTGAAGTTCCAGAAAGAGACCCACTGAATGATCAAATTCCAGAAGAGCAGTTGTACTTGATTGAAGGAGAAGTGCCTTGGTATGCTGACATAGTCAATATTCTGGTAACATCTCAGGTCCCATCTCATTTCAATTCTCACCAAATTCAAAAACTAAAAGCTGAATCTAGATATTACATTTGGGATGATCCATTCCTTTGGAAGATTTGCAATGATCAAGTTATAAGAAGATGTTTACCTGAAAGTGAAGTTAAATCTATCTTTGATTTTTGTCACACTTTAGCTTATGGAGGCCACTTTGGACCTCAGAGGACAGCAAGGAAGGATTTAGAATCTGGAATTTATTGGCCCACCATTTTTAAAGATGCTCATGAATTTTGAATAAATATTTGAAAAATGTCAGTTTTCAGGAAATATTTCAAAGAGACAAAAAATGCCTCAAATGACATTGAATTTTTGTGACATTTTTTAAGTTTGGGGGATAGATTTTATGGGACCTTTACTGATGTCATTTGGAAATTATTATATCTTGCATGCAGTTAATTATGTTTCCAAATGGGTGGAAGCAAAAGAAACCAGAACTGATGATGCTAAAGTTGTTTGTGATTTTGTCAGGTCTAACATATTTTGTAGGTTTGGAGTGCCCAGAGCAATCATCAGTTATCAAGGGACTCACTTCTACTATTTGAGAATGGAGACATTACTGAAGAAGTAATGGGTGCATCATAAAACATCAACTCCCTATCATCCACAGACTAACGGGCAAGCTGATGTTTCAAATAGGGAAATCAAGGGAATTTTGGAAAAGACCGTTAATCCAAACAGGAAGGATTGGAGCCAAAGGTTGTATGATGCCTTATGGGCTTATAGGACATCCTACAAAACCCCGATTGGAATGATTCCATATAGGCTGATTTATGGGAAAAGCTGCCACCTACCTGTGGAATTGGAGTATAAGGCGTATTGGGCTGTGAGGAAAATGAATTTGGACCTTGAAAGTGCTGGGAATGAGAGAAGATTGAAGTTTCAAGAGATGGATGAAATAAGAAGGGAAGAATTTGAAAATTCAAGGATTTACAAAGAAAGAACAAGAGTGGCCGATGACAAGCTAATCCAACCAAAAGACGTCTCTCCTAGAGAAAAATTGTTATAATTCAACTCAAGACTCAAGCTGATGCCAGGTAAACTTTGTTCCAGATGGGAAGGTCCATTTATAGTTACTCATGTATATCCTTTTGGTGCTGTGAAGATTATGAAGGATGGATAGAAGGATCAATTCACTGTGAATGGACATAGGTTGAAGAAATTCCTTGGGACCCTGCCATCAGATCCAGGGGAGTAGATCACGCTCCTCTAACCTATTTATCAATAAGATCCATCAGGTTGTACCTATCTTTCACAATTTCTTGATGTTGTGATTAATTTGAAAATTTTCTTACATGTTAAATCCACTTGAATGCATCGAGGACACTGCATCATTTATGTGTGGGTGAGGGAACCTTTGTAGTATAGGATTTTCATTTGATGTTTGTTTTCACAAAAAAAAATGTGTGCTTTCAAATTTTTGTGTGTTTAATTTTCAATTTTTGGTGTGTTTTTGAAACTTTTAAGCTGAAATGATTATCAATACCAATTTTGAAACCCATTTCAATGATTGAACCAATATATTTCATGAAAATGAGCTTAAATGAATGCTGTAATGACTTCTTTTCAAGTTCAAATCTTTTAAAATTTCATGAAAAGTACCCTGATTTTTTAATCCCATGCCATATTTCACTGTCTCTATCTTTGAAATCACTTTCATGTGAGGCTTCTAAACAATTTTTGTCATATTCTTCTCATTCACCTCATTTCTTGAGAGAACCAGACCATGCTTGCTTTAACCAGAATTTGATTTATTCCTTTCAAAACTTGAGGGTTGGGGTACGTGTGTTTTAAATGACTGAGGAATTTATTTTGTTTGAAGCCCCCTTTTCAAAATAATCCTTTTCATTATGGCCAACCTTTATATTTATCTTTCATTGTAGCCCCTAGTAGCCATGAATTTCCTGTTAGGTTAGCCACATTACAAGCCAATATTCCCTATCATACCTGCTCTTGTAGTAAAATTGCATGATCTAGTTGAAATTAAGTGTGGGGGAAGATGTCTTATGGTGTACTACCTCATTTGGTTATACTTTGGGTGGAAAATAAATTGTGGAAGAGATGTGTGTGATGCTGAAAAATTATTCTGTTGAAAGTTGTGCCTTTTCTGAAGCTTTTATGACAAGAGAAGCTGTGCCTTTCTAGAGCTTCCAATATAAAAAGAAAGATGTGCCTATCTGGAGCTTTAAAAAAATAATGTTTGAAAAGATTGAAATGTTTTCTGCTAAGCTGATTGAATGATGATGGAGCCTATTTTCAACAAAGGGGAAGTGAAGGAGACCATATTTGAGTGAAAATTAGAATCTTGCAATTTTGCTTCAATAAGAGCCAAGCCTTCATTTTTTTCTGCCTCAAAACATTTAATATCTAAATCCTACCAACCGGATTCCACAGAACAACCCTGAAAATTACTCATGAGAAACACATGTCCTTGACTCACATCGGGTGGAGAAGTAGGAATTTATCAAACCTATGGTGACTCTTGTGTGAGTTTGGATGAGAAAAGCCTTGTTCAACCTTTACATTTGTGAGATTAGAGAAAATTCATGTGAGGTGGGTTTTTTGTGTGCGTGGGATAAGAAATGAAGTGGAAATATATTAAAATCTTAAATGGAGAACTTGAAATAACAGTTTCTGACGAGGCATGATATCTTTTTGTTTCATGAAATTCATTTTATCGATCTCATTGATATGTGTTTTAGATTTGATTTGATTTGATTTTTACTTATCCAGGAGTCCAAGTGCTAAGTGTGGGGGAATTGATAGAGAAAATATTTTCAATTAATTTATATTGAATATCATTGTTTTAAACCCACAAAAATGTTCCTCTAATATGAATTGTTTCGTGTTTATGATAATGGTGTTATTTTGAGCTGAATAGTAAAAATTGGCCATTTTGGATTTTTAACAGTTTTAAATTATTTCGGTAGTTTGGCCACAACATTATCTTCACTGATCCAAATTGAAAAATTCGTTCCTTTCCAGATTCTACACATCCAGGGATGCATTTACTGTTTTTGGACTAAAATCTGAATCGGCCATATGGAAGCTAAAAAGAAGATCACAAGTTGGCTCAAGAAAACTGTTTTCAGTTCTGCCTAGTTTTGATGTGGGATCCATAACTCATATACCGTGGGCCCAAAGCTTGTGAAATTCGGTGCGTGAACGCACAACGTGTTTTGGGGCATCTTTTATGAAGGAAGTACCGAGTTAATTGGTCGTTTATGAGGTCATTAAATCACCCTAATCCGGAGGATTTCATTTTGGAGAGTCTGACTGGACAGAATAAATGCTCATAGTAAAACGGCCATAACTCTCGGAATACATGTCCAAATCCACTGAGATGTTTAGGGGCCACAACCAAGATAATTATGAACAACATTTAAGAAGGTCTCAATGCGTGAAGATATCATTTAATGGGGCTAAAATGCGTCGACATTCGGGGGAAGAATTCTGGCTATAAAAGGAGGAGAGCTCCACCCTCTCAAGGCATCCATTCTCCACCCCATTCCTTCTGGGACACCAAGAAGGAGAACTTTTCAGCATTCTCTTTTTTTTTCTTTTTCATATTTTTGTAATGCCTTATTCTTCCCCATTAAACTCGATTACCCTTACCATGGTGGGGTAAACATTTGGAGTGATTGGGGAATGGTTGGTTTTCTACATTGTAATGCTTGAGTTCTTGGATTCAATTGAATAAATTTCTTTCTTCTTCAAAGTTGTTTTCAATTTCTTATAGGGGATTTTATTATCAAGTTCGATCGTTCTTGAATATTAATTCTATTATTTATTTTTGCCTTGGTAAAATAATCAATATCTCTCTCCACTAATTTATGGTATATATACGATGGAATAAACTAGGAATTAGTGGTGAAGTACTCGACGATCGTCAGTACGTGTAAAAGGTGTAGTGAATGTTCTTGATTGTTTGGGATAAAAAAAACCTAATCGGGTATTGCCCATTTAAATTAAGGATATTCAATACAACTATTTTACACATGGAAGAAGATTTGACCAAACCAAGATCTTGGTAAGGTTTTCTCTCACAATAATAATTTCACCAAGGAAGTGAGAGGAAACGATTGTGGAAACTCATTTTAATCAACTAAGAAGAAGTGGTTTGAATTAAATTGAACAAGGATAGCATTATAATTAGGAAACCGACCCTGACCTAATCACCCTTTTAAACATCATAGTTTTTCAATCATTTTAATTTCAAATTTCATTTCAAAAACACAACATTTCCTTTACCCTCGTTTTAAAGTGACAACTCGTTTTGTGTGCACTCCTCTTCAGGAGACATCCTAGGTCAACCACTTAACAACATTTTAACTTAGTAAATAATTTTTTTGCCACGCCCTACGACAGGCGTGCGTCATGGCCCTTAACCATCCATTAATCATTCACTTTCTTATCCTCAATGAACTCATTCACTATCTATAATTATTTTTGATTTTCCTCTATTTCCACTTATGTTATCTTATTTTCATACCTTGGTATGCGTAATTTAGATAACCTTAATATGCCATTTTCCACTGTATTAATGGGATGGTTTATTATACATTTATAAGATGTTGGTTTAAAACAGATTTATATTCAATGTCCAAGTATTGATTACTATGATAAATACGAAATTGTGAGGATGAAATATGTTAAATAGGAGTAGGATGCAAAATCCACTAATTTTAAAAGAATAAAATTATAATCTTTATCATAATGTATAGGCATTTCTATATTCATCTTGCGATACATGAAACCTTGAGTGTTTTTTTATTCGATAACATATTCATCAGGAAACACCAAACTTAAACGACCCATGATATATATTACCATTATTACCTAGACATTGGAATATAGAATATTAATATTAAAAACTGAATTATGAAAATATGGTTTATATATTTACATATAATGAATTATTTTTTGACCATTTATTTTTAATTGAAAATAGATCCCTTCAGAAAATAAAATGAAAACTTTTTTTAGAAAACTATATTAATGGAAACTACTTTGTTTTATACCAAATAAATTTAAAAAATCCCAATTATTGGATTATATCAATAAATTTTAGATATAATATATATAATAAAATGTTTAATGTGTTATATATATGTATATAATATTAAAATAAGCCCAATTTTTATGCTTAAAATCAATTTTCTTCAAAAAAGTAGTTTTTTCTCACATTTATGGAGCACATATTTTAAAAACTAAATTTTAAAAGTTATATAAAATATATTTTAAAGATTATTCTTTACATTAATATTTTTAATCTCAAAATTTAATTTCATTGAATTTTAAGGACTTTTTAGAAGATATTTATTTTTTGGTGAATTATGAAAGATACTGATTTTCTATAAAAATGAATTTTTAATATAATAATTTAAGTAATTTAAAAGTAATAATATGTTTTGAATATGTATTTTATAATCCTATTTTATATTTAATCCAATTAATAAATTTTCAATCAAATTTATATTTTATTTTAGTTAACGATTATCTTTGGGTTTAAAACATGTTTTTTAAGTATATATTGAGGAATATATTTAAAATAATATATGTATATATATATATTATAATTTTACATTAATAGTGTTTCATACAATGATTTTTATTAGTCATATAGTTTATATATAATCATATTTTTTAAAGAAATACTCTTCATAAAAGAACATGTTGTCACACTACATATGTAAGATTAATATTATATTTAAATTTTCCACTTATAGAATTTTAATATAGAAAAATGGATTATATATTTGGAATCAGAACAATTTATAATTTCTAATAATACGAAATTAATTTTATATTCAATAATGATTAGTGTAAATTGTTAAAACTAATTCCAATGATTAATGTAAAATTTAGTTTAAATACTAGTTAAAATTATTAATGGTAAATATTTACTAGAAATCACTAAAATAACAATTTTATGGAATTATTTATAACTTATCCATTCTAGGATTGCTTCTTTTTCATTTTTGTGTTATATAAAAAATATCCAAAACACTTTGCGTGGCCATAATATAATGCATCATTATTCTTTCCAAACAAAACAACATCATTCCATTTTCTATTCGTCGTCCTTGAAAATTATAACTATCATAATATTACTCGGTTCATATAGTTTAACATTATTAAAAATATTTCATCTTGTAAATATATATAAATGGGTCAAAACTGGGAATAATGTGAAATGAAAAATTCCTCAGAATAGAACATATTTATTAAATAAATAATCAACAATCAAAAATTAATTATCATTAAACATGAGAAATAAGTAATTATGAATATGGAAACTATATATGATGTTCATTGGATGATAATGGAGATCAATGAAAGGGGTATAAATAATTATTGAGGAAAATAGACCAAGTAAAATATGTTGGATCTTTTTTCAGTTATTGTGTGGGATTAAAAATTCAATAAAATAGATAGTGACCGATAAGAGATAAAAACAATACATTAACATGGGTTATTATTAAATGTTTAAAAAGTCTTTATGAGTGGGTAATCCATGTGGATTAGTGGGTGGTATACCATATCAAAAGTACATAATATTATTATTGATGAAAATCCAAAAAAGAGAAGTAGATAGTCTAAAACATTATAAAAGATAATAAATTATTGTGGTGTATATAAATAACAATAATGATAATAGGAAAATATTAATGGTCATATTCAACAAATATCTATTTCTTATGAAAAATATATTATGTTTATTCCCTTATCATATCTCAATCCATAAATTTTTCTCCCTATAAATATATATTGTATGTTTTGGGGTTTATTTCTCAAGCCTCCAACTAAAACACAAATATTATATTGATTTGGATAAACTTCAACATAGTGTCACGAACCACCTTATGAATTCAAATTGTTAATCACATATTGAAAAATAGTGTTTCAAATCTAAAAACTCTATCAAATCTAGAATAAAATTACTTTTTAATATTTATATATTTCAATGGAACCATGAAATACAGTGTGTAGTACCGTAAAATGTTTTTCTATTAGAAAACCAATAACTACTTTAATAACCTTGGTAACTGAACCATGAATATTTATACTCCAAAGCATTACTTTTTCAATTTGATTTTGAGAATTTTTTTTAAAAAAATTTGATAGTCATTAAATGATTATTTCAAAAAATCCTTCATTAGAACTCATTGAAAAACTATGAAATTTTCAATGAAACAATAAAAGGAGTATAAAAACCCCATATTTTTAACTTTATGGAATCTAGTAGGGTACCTTTAAACATTATGAACCACAACTACACCAATACCATTTTATGGGTACTCCCCCGATATATATTTTATCAATTATATAATATGACTTTTGTAATCCCATAATATATAATGTTATTTAATAAAGTGATAATTCTTTATGTTGATAATTGGAACTACAATGTTTTGTATCTCCAGGTATGGTATAGTATTCATATTCCATGAATTTATGAATTCCTTTACAACATTTTCAAGTGTAGAAATTTTATGTTCTGATGAATGAATTTCATGTCTTATCAAAGAGTTAGTATGTGTTTGGTGAGGTAATGTAATTGTTATATTGAGATTATTATAAGGTAATCATGAGTTGGAATCAACTACCATGACTGATAATGCATTGAATCCCATAAATTTAGCAATTTTAGATAATTATAAAATTGTAATTTATTTTTTAGGCTACAAATTGAAGAACTCTTGTGGTGAGGATCAAAACAAATAGGACATTTATTTTTTATGACTAATGGGTTTTTTTATAAAATAAAATCAACACATGGGTCATTAGAAAATGGTACACCTGTGTACCCCATTTTGGAAGTTTTATTGACATTTTTGAGTTGGAAATCGAATGGATGAAAGGTTATCTAATTAAAAAATGTGAAGCTTTAAAATTGAGCATTATAACATGAATTTTACAAAGGCTCTTATATAAAGTTATGTTGTAGATTTAATTATTTAATGAAAATAATAAAATAAATAAAGCCACTCATGTAGAGTTTTTAAAAATATTTAATGTAAAATTCATAGTGTCTTTTTAAATATCAAGTATTAACAAAAATATTCATTAAAATAATATTATTTTAGATATCGTTCATAACACACAACATCGATCATTATAAAAATTCTGATATAAAATAGATGTTTTTTTATTTAAATTTTACCACTATCATAATATATTAAAATTAAAAGGTATTAATAGTGATAATGAGATAATAAAAAATATGTATAGTGTATTTACATAATAAAAATTTATTTAATTTTTCATAATAAATAAGTACTAAATTTTCAATAATGTCACTTTATGATTCAAAAATATATTTCATTCAAAAACAATAATTAATTGTTTTAATGAGGGAATATTATAATTAATTTAAACAAATTTTATTTGATAAAATTTTTATCAATTTTAAATCATCACATCCAAAATTACTTTGTGTGAAATTTTTGGATTTTACATAAATGTATGATTTTTCAGTTAATAGAGAAATATATAAATTAATTTAAAATTATAAATTAAATTAATCAATAGACCCATTATTCATTTAATTGAATTTAAATTAAAAATTAGACTTATTTAATTATATATTACCTAATTAATTTTATTTAAATCGACATTGCACCTATTTTTTGTACAAATTCATTTTCTGGCTTCAAAAAGATGTTTCTAATAACAAGTTATATTTGTGTTGTATCATTTTATTTTAAAAATGATTTCCATAATTTAAAGTAATTTATTCATAAAAAATAGATAACTTAACTAGAATCATACGTTTATAATTCTGTGAATATTTTTCCTATTCATTTTTTCTTTTTGATTAGAAAGTATAGTACACATTTCTCATCACGGTAAGGGTAAATCAAGACATTAAGGATAAAAACAATATGATAAAGAATAAAAATGGACTTAGCACTAGAATATAATATATTTGATGAGTGTAAATATAAAATCCACATTCATTAGTTTTTTATAAAATTTTAACCACTTTTATTTGTAAAGGGATTAAAATTTATTTTTTGTAATGAAAAATTCAAAAATGTCATTCTCTTTCTTTTAAATTTTGATAAAAAGTTCCCATAGGGATATGAAGAAGTATGGAATCAATATCAATGGTTATTTTTATAGTAGTGGAATTATTTATATTAATTTTTATTTAATTTAGTTATTTAGTGTTGAAATAATTTCATTGAAGGCTTATGCAAAGCTGACATAGAGAATGTACACCTTATAGAAAAATCAAATAATGATTTCAAAAACAATAAAATTAATTTTTTCTTCTTTAGTAATAGTTTAAAAATAATTATATATATATATATATATAATTTGGGATATTTTAGAATTATATATTTTGTTTCCATAATTATCTTGAAGGATTTAAATTAAAATTAAATTAACAGTTCCAAAAAGATATTACATATATTTTATAAAAAACTATATTTTATTAAATGTTATAAAATTATAGAAAAAACATATTATTGGAAAAGTAAATTATATATGTTTGAAAATATATCCATGTTGCATTAATGGGTCACTTTTCATTTTATAGTAAGATTCATGGCCCCTTAAGATTAAAAATCATTGATATTAGGGAAATTATCAAAAGAGTTTATAAGGGATTAAAATAATGAGATTAAGGAAAACCATCACCTAAACAATAAAAAATGTAATTGGATGAGATTATTTTGACTTATAATCAATATATTATATAAATATATAATTTTTTTCAATGTTTCAATGAAAAATAATTTATATAAATTTAATACATTAAGTAATTCCAAAAGTGCCCCTCCTCTAACTTTTAATAGGGAGTATCGTCTCCTATCCTCCTCATATATTTTGACAACTCTATTTAGGATTATCCATATAAAATAAGATTCCCAAAACTAATATAAATTACTAAGATTATTTTTAATCCTGAAATTATTAAACCATAATTTTTAATATGTAATCCAAAGGTGGTTTTCAGAAATAGAGGATTAACACTCTTAATTGTGTTATTTCATATTTCTGTATCTTCTACATCCATGAAATATTAATAACCATTTTTTATAATAAAACATGATGTAATAGAAAATTAAATTTTATTAGGAATATTTTAAAACTAATTTTAATTTCATTTCCATGAAATGGGTAATGAAATCACTGTTTGTTCGTATATGTGAACTACCACATCTAAAAAATGATGTGTTCTTTTTCATAACTCCCACACATGGATAGTTATAACGATGTATTAAATATATATAATATATTCATGAAATAATATTTATTCTTGATATATAATTAGACATAACGATTATAACATTTCATCCACTGAAAAATGACAATGTCATCCCCGTGTATGTCTGGATTACCACCTCCACAAAGCTATGCGACTCATTTTTCATCACCTCATCACATGGATAGTATATAAAAATTATTTTACAATATAATATGATATTTATTATATAATCATCATTCCATAAAGATAAAATAATAATAAACTAAATTGCCTCATGTTTTTTGAAAAATATAAATGTTACTCATATCTCTGTATGACCTATCATATTTATGATTATAATAAAATTAATTTTTCATAAAAATATTTCATTATTGTATTTAAAATAATAATTATTTTATAATAATTATAATTATTTTAGTATATTATTATATGTTTCACAGAATAAATATCCCCTTGACAACATTCATTATATCATAGTCATTTTTTATTTAATGAACCAACATCCACAAAACACCCAATAGGGAATTAATAGATTAAATTATTTAGAATTTCATTAAAATAAATAGATTAATTTTTTTAATAATATGGTATTTAACCTATAAAGGGTTCTTTTTAAATATAATAATTAAAAAAATTATTATACCCATGTCAAAGGACATCGATAGAAATTTAGGAATCAATGAAAATGATTTTGTATAAATTCCTATTTATTAAGTCATGTTCTATGGTTATACACCTAACTAATTTTATATTGTGTATATAATGAAATTTAAAAAAAATATATCATTATTATGTCAAAATTGATGGTATTTTGAGGCTCAGTTAATGTAATTTCATCAATTTTTATTTGAATTGAATGTTACTGGTTGGTTGGGGATTTTTAACACAATTTCCATTAATTATATTGGACTTTTACTTCATTAAATTTTATATTAGATGAATATATGTGAATTTTCTCCAAATTATTTTATTCTATATTTCAAAATTTCATTATATTCATTTAAATATATGAAAAAAATTAATGTATTAATTATCAAATTAATGTCACGATCATTGAAAAGCATTTATGTGTCCCAAAATCATTTTTACCAAGAAGCAATTCATGTCATGAAAATTGATTTAATTTTATTGTGTGCATACTATCTTATAAATTAATATTTAAATATTTATTATAGAAATTTAACGAATTAATATATCCCTACAGTACTCTTAATTTATATGACATTTTAATTGAATGTTTCCAATGTGTTAAAGGCATTCTGTTATAATATCCTCTCTTTTAAGGACTGTAACATCCTAGGTAAATAAAGAATAATACATTTTCATATTTATTAACATTTAAGAATTAAAAATTAATTTTACTTTAAAGGGGTTGCTATGTTCAATAGCGTACCCGATACGCAACAAAGGGTTTCATTGAAATCTTATGTTGCACACTAGTAATAAAATAATATTATTTTAAATGATAGTTAACACGTAGCTGTTTTATTGGCATGAATGAATAGAAATAACTAAAATATGATTATATAAGTTTTTTAAATGTTTTTACATTTATCCAATAAAGTATAAAGGCTTAAAATATGAAAAGAATTCAATTTTAGGCATATATACTCTAATTTTCACTAAAGGTCGACTTATCACCTTTTGATGGTGAACCTTCATTAAATATAGTTTTGGTCACTCTTATACATTCTATTGGACCAAATAAAATTCTTCTTTAGAATCGGGACATCAAAATTTACTTTGTGTAAATTTTTGGTATTTTTCCGATAAAGTTCATTTTTTAAATGAATAGTGAAAAATGATGTAATTTAATTCAAAACCACTTTTTAATCTAATTTATTTATATTATTAGATTATCGTTTTAATTGGTTTGAAAGTGAAATTAGAATATATTTTTACCATTTAATCCAATAGTGGTCATAGGAATTAATTTCACTTTGAAATCGGACTTAAACTAGTGTCAATCTTTTGATACTTATTGTTTCTTAAAAACACACTATTTGCTCTGACAGCGGGAATTAATTATTAAATTAATTAATTAAACTTAAATGTTTTGAATTTTTTAAAATAGACTACATTTTTGAATTTGTAATATCAAATATATCTTAGGGTGAAGTTTTGGTATTTTTCTGAAAAACATCAATTTTTTGATGAATAGTGAAACCACTAAGTGGTACTTAAAAAACTGATTTTTCTTTTAAATGAAATTTTACCACCTCTGTGTTCTGAATTTAAAAAATCCGACATACATGGTTGTCATTAAGAAGTAAAATGTGGTTCAATGGGATTAAAATAATTTTTTGGTGAACAGTAACTTTTAAGTTTTTAATCGCGATTAGAGGTAATTAGTGTAGTTTAAGGTAAAAATAATGTTTTAATATTATGAAATTAATTTGAAACATGTCCTACCCTTATTTGATGTGTCATGGCCGACCAAGAAAATCCATGGGTCAACTTGGGGACCCCATGGAGCGACTTTGGTAGGAAAATGACATTAATAACTTTTTATTTAATGTTAAAATTAAAATGTCACAAACATGAGTTGTTTTACTAAAAAAAATTATATGGGGTTATACAAGTCATATTTTTTATTATAAATATTAACTAGGAAGATAAAATTATTTCCTACATCATGATAGTTTTTTTTATAATTTTTAGACATTAAATAAATTAAATTATTTATGACATCATGATGATGCACTGATTACCTAATTAATAAACGATTTAAATAAAATGGAAATATAATGTAAAATCTAAGACCTACACTTGTCCAAAACCTATTTTATGTCTATATTTCTAACCCTTATCACCTTATCCTCGAATTATATTAATTTGGTACCTTTTAAATCTGAAACTCATTTTAAAATAAAGTAACATTTCTTTACTTTCAAAGAGTGCCCCTCCTCTCCTCTTATAAATGGCCCCCACCTCTACCAACTTACCCACACATCTCAAGCCTTTGGCTTGGCCAAACCCTGCCCATTTTGCCTCTAAACATCTCTCTCTTACTCCTAGAATCCTCACTTTGTGTAGAAGTCTTCCCAAGGAAGCCTTTGAGATCAAATCAAAAAGAGTTACCCATTTTAAAGGTAGTGTTTTCTCTTGTGTTCTTATGTTTTATTTTGCTTCACCGACCCCCTAAACTCTTTTTATTCCTTTATTTTGTAACAACCTCAGTATATTCAATATAATAGGATGTTGTTATATGAATTATTCGAGCTAAACTTACACACAACTGCATCTAATGGTTAATGAACATACTGTTTCTGTTGATGGGGAATTTCTGCCTCACGAAACGATGATTGTTCAATATTCTTTTAACACCTTCAAAGGTGGCCATAAAGATGTCAATATATTTATATATGATATATAATATGTTTATATTTTCCTTAAGCTTCTTTATTTTTCATTTATGTAATACCTTTATGGCTTCCATTATGGGTATACACGATATCTTCATTTTAGGAAGTACGGACTACCGCCCCCTCAAAGTGATTTGAATCATTAATGCCATATGTGGGATGTATAAAGGATGGATTTAAAGTTATTATATATGATGTATGTTACATCTAAATTATGAATATAATTCTGGAATTAAAATATACATACCTCTCATTTAGTTTTAATTCCATTAATATGACACAGAAATGAGAAAGCGTTCATGTGTAAGTACGGCTTACCGTCTCCATGAACGGTGCATTTAATTTCATACCTCTAAATGATTATGTAATATTATAAATACATGTATATTCTGGATATATATGATATATATTATATCCAAATCATTAATATCATTCTGGATATAATGAACCTTTGACCACACGAAAAACATGTAATTGTAAGAAGTCCACTTTCGACTTAAGAACCAAATATCGACAAAAAAAAAACATTATTATCTTAAATGATTAAATAATGTTAATAACATGGTAATAAGTGATATAAAAGTAATAATGAACTTTTATAAGGTTCTTAAGAAAGTAGAAATTAACTCAAGTTTATTATTCAGGACTTTAAAGAACGATCGAGTCAGGTTGGGCCCGAGGTAAGGGACTTCGTCTCAATCGGCTTTCATTGAGGCATATTTCATTTTATACACATCTTTCTTTTACACAGTGTATAAACCCCTTTTAATTTTACTTTTATACAAAAGTAATCTTTTTCTACGAAGCGTTTTACTAAATGACAAAAAGGAATGTTTCTTTTAACGTACGCGGTGACAACGACCTTTTCTGCTACCTCGAGTATTATTTGGTCTTTGGCTTCCTCAACAAGTCGTAATGTTTTTTTAAAATTAAATAAATACCATATACTGTTTTATGTATTTTGGTATTGAAAATGGGATTAATGATGGATTTGTTATGTCAATATATTTATGTGATATATTGTGATCAAAGTGTGGAAATTTTTTCTTTCCATTATATTTGTTTTATATTTTTTGATTTTGTAATGGTACTTAGACATTTGACGGGTGGTTACGTGATAAACCATATGACAGGTGGTGCCGTGAATACCAGGACGGGTGGTTACGTTATAACCTCCAATGCATTGGGTATGGAAGTCGGCCGTATGGCTATTCCATTAAGTGATATGTGTGGAAGTCTACTGTATGGTTATTCCATTTAAGTATGTTTATGTCCCAAGTTACCTTTATATGTTATGTGATATTTATATGGGTTTTATGGTAATGTTTTGGTTACAAAAGGGAAAGTAATGATCTTTTATTCAGTGAGGAGTTTTTACTACTTCATAAAGGTTAAAAGTATTACTTTGATAAAGTATACATGGTTTACTTGTTGTATTGATAAACTAACAGTTTTCATTCTTCGAGTATCCCTTACTGAGCTTTTTATGCTCACCCTAAGTTTCTTTCAATTTTTTTTCATAGGACTTAATGTGGAATATGGTCATGGTTGGGATCAAGGGAATGTTATGCTATATAAAACATGAAACTAGACATGTTTCTTTTTAAGAGTTTTTATTCTATGGAAACTTAGTAGAAGTGTCTACTTCGTAATTTTTTGAGATGTAATAGTTATGTCATAATTCTCTAAAACTCTAAACCTGAAAATATCCTCAATTTGAATTATTCATTTAATTTAATATTAAGTAAGGTTTAAGGCCGGAGCCTTATAGTCGGTATCAAAGGTCGGTTTAGACAACATTAGGAGTTAGAAAATTGTTAAATAATAAGTTAATTTATGGTATGATTGAAATGATATAACATTTAAAGATTACCATGTTGATTATCCTAAGATATTTCTATGTTAAGAATGGTTTTCATAGAGGAAATAGAACAGATTTTCTGGGAAGGCATATAGAGGGAAATGACCTTTCAAATCAGTATCCTAAGATGGTCAGAATCTGAACTAAACAGTTTGTTGCAGTGATGGCTCAGTTGACTGGGGTGAAAAATGTGGTTGTTTTTATTGATGATATTTTGGTATTTTCTAAAAGTAAAGAGGATCATGAAAGTCATTTAAGGGTTATCTTGTAAACCTTAAATGAAAAGAAATTGTATGGAAAATTTATCAAGTGTGAGTTTTGGTTACAACAAATTTCTTTCCTTGGTCACATTGTTTCAAAAGATGGCGTAACTGTTGATCCTTCTAAAACAAAAGTTGTTGAAGAATGGACAAGACCCTAAAATGTAACCAAGATCCATAGTTTTCTAGGATTGGCAGGTAAACTACCGAATGTTTTTTGAAAATTTTTCACGGTTATCTAGTCCAATGACTAAGATAACTCGGAAGGGTGTTAAGTTTATCTGGACAAAAGAATGTGATGATTGTTTTCAGGAGTTGAAAAGAAGATTGGTGAATGCTCTAGTTTTGGTACTTCCTTCCAAGAATGGTGAGTTTTTTATCTACAGTGATGCTTGATTGAATGGACTTGGTTGTGTCCTTATGCATAATGATTAGGTAATTGCATATGCTTCACATCAGTTGAAAACTCATGAGGTAAATTACCCTACACATGGCTTGGAATTAGCTGATGTTTTTTTTGCTTTAAAAATTTGGAGGCATCATTTATATGGAGTAAAGTGTGAAATATATAGTGATCACAAAAGTTTAAAGTATATATTCACTCAGAAAGAGTTGAACATGAGATAGAGGAGATGGTTGGAATTAATCAAGGATTATGATTGTAAAATTCATTACCATCCGGGAAAAGAAAATAAAGTGCCTGATGCTTTGAGTCGAAAACGTAATGCTTCATTAACAATGTTGCTTTTGGAATGCAATCCTTTGGTTAAGGATTTGATGATATTTTGCATAAAATTTGTTTGTTCAGTAATTCCTTATGTTTTGTTTCAGGTATCAGTGAAATATTCTCTATTAGACAGAATTAAGCAAGCACAGAAGCAAGACAGTGAGTAGCAGAAAAAGGTAGAGCTGGTTTAGAAGGGTAAGTTTCCTAAACTCGACATTGATAATGATTGTGTTTAGAGGTTTTGGAAGAGATTATGTGTGCCTGGTGATTCACAGTTGAAGAATGAGTTGTTATGTGAGGCTCATAGTTCCCCGTTTTCAGTTCATCCTGGCATTACTAAGATGTACAGAGATCTGTGGGAGTATTACTGGTGGGATGGAATGAAAAGATATATTGCTGATTTTACTGTAAAGAGTTTGACTTGTCAGCAGGTTAAAGCAGAGCGGAAGTTACAGAAAGGGATGCTTTAGCCTTTACCAGTGCCAGAGTGGAAATGGGAAAATATATCCATGGACTTTGTTGTGGGATTACCGAAGACATCTCGAGATCAACTTTCTCGATTGTATCTTAAAGAGATAGTCGGGTTTCATGGAGTTCCCCTCTCCATTGTATCTGATCGTGATCCCAAGTTTTCTTCTAGCTTTTGGAAGGGCCTTCAAAAGTCGTTGGGTACTGACTTAAATTTTAGTACAGCTTTTCATCCGCAATCAGATGGGCAGTCAGAACGAACAATTCAGACCTTGGAGGATATGCTACGATCTTTTTCTATTGATGATCAGGGAAGTTGAAACCAACATCATTATTTGGTTGAGTGTTCATATAATAACATTTTTCATTCCAGTATACAGATGGAACCATTTGAGGCATTATATGGGAAGCGGTGTCTAACTCCAGCTTTTTGGGATGAAGTGGGCGAAAGGAAGCTGATGGGACCAGAATTTGTAGAAGAGATGGAAGAAAAAGTACCGTTGATTCAAAAACACATGAGAACAGCTCAGAGTAAACAGAAAAGTTATGCAGATAACCAAAGGAAGGATCTATCTTTCGAGGTAGGTGATCATGTTTTTTTCAAGGTTTCTCCATGGAAAAGTGTGATGCGATTTGGTATGAAAGGAAAGCTGAGTCCAAGGTTCATTGGACCATATGAAATTCTGGAGAGAGTTGGGTCTGTTGCATACAAAGTGGAATTACCTCCGAGTTTATCTTAGGTACAAAATGATTTTCATGTTTCGATGTTGAGAAAGTATATGTCAGATCCATCTCATGTTTTGAGCCCAGTGGTAGTTCAGTTGGAAGAGATCTCTCTTACGAAGAACAACCAGTCCAGATTCTTGACCAAAGAGAGCAAGTTTTGCGAAATAAGGTAATTCACTAGGTAAAGGTTTTGTAGAAAAAAGATATTTTTGATGATGCAATGTGGGAATATGAAAATGTTATGAGGGATAAATACCCCCACTTATTTTGATAAGTAAATAAAATTGCGAGAACGCAATTCCCAAAAGGGGGGAAGGATGTAACATCCCAGGTAAATAAAGAATAATACATTTTCATATTTATTAACATTTACGAATTAAAACTTAATTTTACTTTAAAGGGGTTTCTATGTTCGATAGCGTACCCGATACGCAACAAAGAGTTTCTTTGAAATCTTACGTCGCACAATAGTAATAAAATAATATTATTTTAAATGGTAGTTAACACATAGCCGTTGTATTGGCAGGAATGAATAGAAATAACTAAAATATGATTATATTTATTTTTTAAATGTTTTACATTTATCCAAAAAAGGATAATGGATTAAAATGTGAAAAGAATTCAATTTTAGGCATATATACTCTAATTTTCACTAAAGGTCGACTTATCAACTTTTGATGGTGAACCTTCATTAAATATAGTTTTGGTCACTCTTATACATTCTATTGGACCAAATAATATTCTTCTTTTGAATCGGGACATCAAAATTTACTTTGTGTAACTTTTTGGTATTTTTCCGATAAAGTTCGTTTTTTAATGAATAGTTAAAAATGTTGTATTTTAATTCAAAACATCTTTTTAATCTAATTTATTTATATGATTAGATTATCGTTTGAATTGGTTTGAAAGTGAAATTAGAATATATTTTTACCGTTTAATCCAATAGTGGTCGTTGGAATTTATTTCACTTTGAAATCAGACTTAAACTAGTGTCAATCTTTTGATATTTATTGTTTCTTAAAAACACGCTATTTTCTCTGAAAGCGGGAATTAATTATTAAATTAATTAATTCAACTTATATGTTTTGAATTTTGTAAAATGGACTTCATTTTTTAATTCTTAATATCAAATATAGCTTAGGGTGAAGTTTTGGTATTTTTCTGAAAAACTTCAATTTTTGATGAATAGTGAAACCACTAAGTGGTACTTAAAAAACTGATTTTTCTTTTAAATGAAAATTTTCCACCTCTGTGTTTTGAATTTCAAATATCTGACATACATGTTTGTAATTAAGAAGTAAAATTTTGTTCAATGGGATTAAAATAATTTTTTCATGAATAGTATCTTTTAAGTTTTTAATCGCGATTAGAGGTAATTAGTGTAGTTTAAGGTAAAAATAATGTTTTATTATTAGGAAATTAACTTGAAACATTTCCTACCCTTATTGGATGTGTCATGGCCGACCAAGACAATCCATGGGTCAACTTGGGGACCCCATGGAGCCACATTGGTAGGAAAATGACATTAATAACTTTTTATTTAATGTTAAAATTAAAATGTCTCAAACATGAGTTGTTTTACTAAAACAATTTTTATATGGGGTTATTCAAGTCATATTTTTTATTATAAATTATCATTAGGAAGATGAAACTATTTCCTACATCATGATATTTTTTTTATAATTTTTAGACATTAAATAAATTAAATTATTTATGACATCATGATGATGCAGCGATTACCTCATTAATGAACGATTTAAATAAAATGAAAATAAAATGTAAAATATATGGCCTAAACTTTTCAAAAACCTATTGGATGGCTATATTTCGAACCCTTATCACCTTATCCTCGAATTATATCAATTTGGGACCTTTTAAATCCGAAACTCATTTTAAAATAAAGTAACATTTCTTTACTTTCCAAGAGTGCCCCTCCTCTCCTCTTATAAAAGGCCCCCACCTCTACCACCTTACCCACAACTCTCAAGAATTTTGCTCGGACAAACCCTACCCATTCTGTCTCTCCACATCCCTCTCTTACTCCTAGAAGCCTCACTTTGGGCATACGTATTCTCAAGTAAGCCTTTGAGCTCAAATAAAAAAGAGTTACATGTTTTAAAGGTAGTGTTTTCCCTTGTGTTCTTATGTTTTATTTTTCTTTTCCAACCCACTAAACTCTTTTTATTACTTTCTTTTGTAACAACACCAGTATCTTCAATATTATAGGATTTGTTTATGCGTAGTATTCGAGCTACACATACACACAACTACATCTAATGGTTAATGAACATACTGTTTCTGTGGATGGTGAATTTTTGCCTCATGAAACGATGATTATTCAATTTTCTTTTAACACCTTCAAAGGTGGACATAAATATGTCACTCTATTTATATATGATATATAATATGTTTATATTTTCCTTAAGATTCTATATTTTTCATTTATGGCATACCTTTATGGCTTCCATTATGAGTATACATGATATCATTATTTTAGGAAGTGCGGACTACCACCCCCTCAAAGTGATTTGATTTGTTAATTCCATATGTGGGATGTATAAAGGATAGATTTAAAGTTATTATATATGATGTATGTTACATATAAATGATAAATATAATTCTGTAATTAAAATAATCATACCTCTCATTTAGTTTTAATTCCATTAATATGACATAGAAATCAAAGTAGCGTTCATGTGTACGTACGGCTTACCGTCTCCATGAACAGTGCATTTCAATTCTTACCTCTAAATTATTATGTAATATTATAAATACATGTATATTCTGGATATATATGATATATATGATATCCAAATCATGAATATCATTCTGGATATAATGAACCTTTGACCACATGAACAACATGTAATTGTAAGAAGTCCACTTTCGACTTAAGAACCAAATATCGACAAAACAAACATTATTAACTTAAATGATTACATAATGATTATAAAATGGTAATAAGTGATATAAAAGTAATAATGAACTTGAATAAGGTTCTTAAGAAAGTATAAATTAACTCATGTTTATTATTCAGGACATTAAAGAACGATCGAGTCAAGTCGGACCTGAGGTAAGGGACTTCGTCTCAATCTCCTTTCATTGAGGCATATTTCATTATATACACAAATTTCTTTTATACGGTGTATAAACCCCTTTTAATTTTACTTTTATAAAAAAGGAATATTTTTATAAGAAGCGTTTTACTAAACGACATAAAGGAATGTTTCTTTTAACGTACGCGGTGACACCGACCTTTTCCTCCGCCGCGAGTATTATTTGGTCTTTGGCTTCCTCAACAAGTTGTAATGTTTTTTTTAAATTAAATAAATACCATATACTGTTTTATTTATTTTGGTATTGAAAATGGTTTTTGTAATGGATTTGTTATGTCAATATATTTATGTGATATATTGTGATCAGAGTGTAGAAATGTTTTCTTTCCATTATATTTGTTTTATGTTTTATGATTTTATAATGGTACATTGACATTTGACGGGTGGTTACGTGATAAACCATATGACGGGTGGTGCCGTGAATATCAGGACGGGTGGTTACGTTTTAACCTCCAATGCATTGGGTATGGAAGTCGGCCGTATGGCTATTCTATTAAGTGATATGTGTGGAAGTTGACCGTATGGTTATTCCATTTAAGTATGTTTATGTCCCAAGTTACCTTTATATGTTATGTGATCTTTATATGGGTTTTATGGTAATATTTTGGTTACAAAAGGATAAGTAATGATCTTTTATTCAGTGAAGAGTTTTTACTAATTCATAAAGGTGAAAAGTATTACTTTGATAAAGTATACATTCTTTACTTGTTGTTTTGATAAACTAACAGTTTTCAATCTTTGTGTATCCCTTACTGATATTTTTATGCTCAAACCAAGTTTTTTTGAAATTTTTTTCACAGGACATAATGTGGAATAGGGTCCAGGATGGGATCAAGGGAAGTCATGCTATATAAAACATGGAACTAGACATGTTTCTTTTTAAGAGTTTTTATTCAATGGAAACTTAGTAGAAGTGTCTACTTTGTAATCTTTTGAGATATAATAGTTATATCATAATTCTCTAAAACTCTAAACCTGAAAAGATCCTCAATGCGAATTATTCATTTAATTCAATATTAAGTAAGGTTTAAGGTCGAGGCCTTATAAGGACTGTTTATATTTGAGTTTCCATTAGGGACACTATATAAATTTATTTTCATGAGAAAATATCTTTTTTTATCATCTATTTATAGGTTTTTTACATGGTTAGTTTCTATTTTATTCCTTTTTTATTAATTAAAATTAAATTATTTTTACTATGTAATAATAATATTCTATCTTCTGTTAGATCACAAAACATTCCCTTTCAAATCCATGTTTTATAAAAAATTATTATTATATTCTAAAAATTTATGATTTTATAATGTTATTTTATATAATATTTACAATTATTTTAGATGGGTTTAAATGTAAATTAGAAAAAAATTATTAACATGGTTCACTTTAGACTTTATTTATAAAAGATTAAATTGAATATTTATTTTCAAAATTTTCATCGTGAATGGATTCCAATTCCTTCATAAAAAATAATTTTATAAATTATTTCATTATAAATTGATTTTTTTTACATTCAATGAAAACTATTTTCAAAATATTTTGTGAATTTTTTTATTTTTTTTAAAGAGGTTCTCAAATTATAAATTTTATTTTTTTCATGAATATTCTTCATAGCCCATTATTAGAAGTTAGATTCACCAAAAAAAATCCTTAATGAAACATATGCTCCTCTAAATAAATATTATAATTATTCCATCCTAATTATTTATCTTGATGTATTTGTATTGTATCTAAAATATTCTCATGGAATTATTTTCTTTTACATTTGTAATTCAAGTAATGAATGAAAATTTATTATGTTTTATTTTGAAAAGTGAATAATTTTAATGGTTTTTATCATGATATGGTACTAGTAAATTATTTATGAAACTAGTTTTTAGGATTTAACTCAAATCCTTAAGGGATGTTATCCAATTAATTATGGGTGGTTCTTTGTATCCCTCCAAGGTATTGTATGATGATGAAATAGTTGATAGAGTATATGTAACTACTAAGATATGATGTAGTATATAGGTTTATATGTTACTCTTAAGAGATTATGGGTATTAAGAATGTATGTTTATCCCTTACATAAGGTTTCTTGTATGTTTGCAGCAAATATAATATTCCAAGAAACCAACATATATTATCTATGATTTCTAAGAGTTTCAATTTGATATTTTGTTTAAGGAATTTTTTCACAAGGATCATGATTGTTGATTTATATAAATATTTTCTTTTTTTAAAAGCTTTATTTTATGTTTTATGATTTCTTATCATGGTTTTTATTTTTATTAAATCTCACATTTAATATTAAAACACTTTTATTTCTTCATCATACCCATAAGAACATATTATGCTAACTGATGACATTCAATTGTTAATTCTTATATTTACCCAAACTGAGTGTTTGAGATCACTGATCTTATATTTTCTTTTTTCCAATGGTTTCCAAGATTTATGTTATAATAATTATATCAAGAAAAGAGTAATGTTTGTAGAGTAATGTGCTAGATATCGAATTCTTAATAATGAATAAGAAAATATAAGAATAGTTATAATATGTTCACATAAATACATGTGTTGTGATTTGTAAGAGTTTTCCATAATTATTGAGGACAAAAAACCTAAAAGTCCCTTGGTTATATATGGAATCCCAATTTTTAATTTTTTTATTATATTCTTTTTATAGATAAAATTGGTTAATGTTTATTGGTTTTAATGAATAAAATTTAGATATTATTTTTTTAACATTGATCCAAGGTTTTAGGGTTTAGGTATGGTATAGTTGGTATCAAAGGGAGGATTAGATAACCATAGAGGTTATCATTTTTTCATATGATATTGGATTATGATTTATGGATACCAAATTGGGTTTATATGTTTATGGTTGATCATATGAACAAATGTATGTATACCCCTTTTACGTTTTATTTTATATTATTTTTTAGTTACTAAAGAGATTATGTGAGTTGTTTTATTAGGTTGAGGTATATTGAACCATTAGGTTTAACATCAAGGATTAATTTATTGGAATGCTAATATTTTTTTTCAAATGTACGTTGAAAGGTATGAGATATCAATTCAGGTAAAATTATTATTTAACATTGAGTTTATTGATGATGTAGGATTACTTATATATGGAATGATCTAATTGAAACATTTCATGTTATAGTTTATTTTTTTAGAATGAGGTGTTATTTCATTAGATGATGGTTTATAATTTTTGTATAATTTAATTCATTATGAATCCCATTTCAGTTTTCATGGTAATAATGATATTATTAATATATTTTATCGTTTTATATAACATTTGGTCAATGAGAAGAAGGTTATTGTTATATAGGAATTAAATATTCTTACTCATAATTTTGATTAAATTATGTGATAAATGTAGAAAATATTTGAAATATGAAACTAAATGATGAAATTTAATTTATCGATTTGATTAAAATCATAAAATTTTATTTCCTTAATTTATTAGTATAGACATTAAAGAAGATAAAAAACAACTAGTAAAATGTTTTTTAAATTAAAATTTTCCTCTATTATGTTCATTTATGATGATCCAATGGTCGTTTCTACCAATCTTTGATTTAATGTTTTCTTTGTGAATTATTTTCTCATGATAATTAATTTTCTGGTGATAATTCTCCTCTATCAATATCAATCATTTTTAAGATATTATATTTTTATTATTTTCCACAATTTCACATCCCAATAATTTTATTATGTTTTTAAACTGTGTTATGTTTTTTTCAAGAAAACCTTAACATTCCCCTTTCCCTCCTTTTAAGAGGAAGTTTGATGAACCCTTTTTATGATCTAAATTTTAAAAAATTATATTTTCAAATTTAAATTACTAAATTATTCTGTATAATTTCAAATTTAGATGATTTATTTTATTAATGGGGGTATAATTTATTACACATATTTTTTTAAGAGAAAAATATGGAAGATAGCTCTATAAATAAGCAACATTGATCATTAAACTTATTTAAATAATCTTTAAAAATATAATTATATAAATATGGCCATTATAACATAACTATTAATTTTGAAGATATTAATTGTGATAAAAACATTATCAAAAATATGTCTATATATTGAATATAAATTAAATGTATGGATTATTGAATTTTTAATAACTACTCAATTTTTAGTAAAGTAAATTTCCCCTTCAAATACATAATTTGTTCATAAAAGTTTTTTTATATTTGGGATGAAATATAATAATTATATTAATTAATTTAAAAAATTATATCTGATAAAAAAGAAATAATTTTTTAAAAGAAATATTAATTTTATTTTTGGGTGAAACATTGAGATATTTCTGAAAAGATTGATTTATAGTTAATAATTAGATATCCTGATTTTTTTAAACCCTATCATTTCAATTTATTAAAAAGTATCATTATTAATTCAATTTTATATCAATGTTAATAAAATTATTTATTAATTATATTTAATATATATCATTACATTTGAGTCATCTGTAAGGGTAAAATTGATAATTAAGGTTAAAAATAAAATGTTAAGTAATAAAAATGGCCCGAAATCATTAATTAAATCAATTTTATGACATTTTTATGACTATTATCGTAAAATATTTTATTTTATTTAAATTTTGGGCCATTTAAATCATAAAATGATCTAAATATTATTTTATTCATGGAAAATATAAAATGACACACTCTCAAATTTAAAATTCTATTATATACTATTAGAGGGGTAATAATAAGTTTTTAATGGTTATTAATTGTAATTATTATAATAATAATATATTTGTAATGATAATAATTTTTTTATAATATATTCTATTTAAATAATTAACTTAATTTATTACACAAAACCTCTATAGTTCTTGTGAAAGCAACATGAAAATACTGAAAATGAATATTATAACTGTAAAAGTGAATTTTTTTACTGAATTACATGGTACCAAACTATTTTACAGATATATAAATCATAATATATATTTTTTAAAAGTATATATTCCATGGAAACTATTATATTGTTTTCTTTAAATTATAATTATATGAATTCTTTCAAAAAATTACATTAATAATTTTTTATAAAAATAATACATTTTAAATTTTTTTTAAATTCATAAAAAAACCTATCATATTTGATGTTACAGGGATATGGTTTAAAATATCAACCATGATCCATTTTTTCCACTTTTCCTTTTATTGTAGATTTTATGACCCTTAAAGAGTAAAAAACATTAAAATTGTTCTAATCGTGAAATTATTTAATGAGGGTGAAAATAACTAGAAAATTATGGAAATCATTACCCAAACATGTCAAAATTTTATTTTATGAGATTATTTAGACTCCCCATAATCTAATATTCTAAATATATTAATTTGGTTCCATTTTTTATCCAATAGGAATTTGTATTAATTAAATAATTTATGAAATTCTATTACTGCCCCTCCCCTCACTTAAAAAGGGAACCTCATGTCATCTCTTCCAAAAATTATTTAAGAACTCTTGTTCAAAAAATATTTAATGAATTGAATCGAATACCCTATCAAACCGGTACCCTACCTAACCCTATATATAACTGAATGGCATTTCTGATCATCACTAGCTGGTGACTAGCACAAAGGCATCAAATAAAAACCATAGGGAATGATTTCTCACAAAATGAAGAAATTGCATGAAACATATATATAGAACATATAGAGAAGGAATGAAAAAAATAATTCATAACTAAATGAAAACAACAAAAAAGTAGAAAAAATATACATGTATATGTACAATAAAAAAATATTACTAAAATAGTAATACCCAACTAATCCATTTGATAGAGTGGGAATATTCCCCCTGTATCACCTTTGGTTACCCATCCAGCTAAAAGAAAACACTGATTCCTCAATGTGGATCATTTTCAATGCCTACATCGAATGATATACAAACCTATATAGACCATCGATGACGTGCAAATGGTTTGATGGAACTAGCTTAGTGGGGCCTCACCCAGGACTTCAATATCATGTATTCAAATAATAATCCATTAATTCTCAATTAAAATAAATCATGGAATCATAATCATTAATGTTTTTATACCGAATCATTTTAAATAATATTATTTTTTAAAATTTCCAAATAAAAGGAAGGTATAACAATTACAAGCGCAATTTTCCACTTATTATTTAGAAAAAATATAAATAATATGTATCATGTACAGAACAGAAAAAATCCCAGAACATGTAAGTAATTCCATGGAAATCAACATGTTATCTTAGTAGAATAATCATACCAAAATAATGAACAAATCGCAACAAAATCGTAGAACGTAGGTTTGAGGAGAAACGGAACACCCTATGAGTGATCCCCAAAAAATATCAAGAGCATGCCCCTAGAATGACAGGAATATGGAGAAAAAAATCCCCATTATGCTTACCTTTTGATGGTAACATGGACGAAGAATTGAAGCTAAACCTTCCAACTATTTACCCATGATTTCCCATGTGCAATATTTCATAAATAATACCAATATACTAAAAATACACCTTTTTCCATTTTCAAATAACCAAGGAAAACCCATATTATAAAAAATTCATTTTGATACAAAAAAATTCCAAATTTATTAATAAATAAATTTTTAGAAACATGAGTATTACATCTCATCAACACTTGGTAGAAACGAAACCGCATAACTCAAGAATTAGGGTCAGACATAGCCATAAAGGATCCACCAGCAACAAAATGCAACAACATAAAAAATAAAGGCCCTAGAATCAATATTCTCACCTTCAAATTGTTCCAATTTATAAAACGTGGTATTTTAGAATAGGAAGTGAAACATAACTAAACAATTCCCACTGACTACAATATAACCAACAATAGAAATGACACCTGATACAACAGCATACCACATATCTAGAAGAAATAACAAATAATCATTACCATTGGAGAACAGATGTGATAACACAATGGCATGTTGATACTACAATAAAATAAATGAAGAGTAAATAATTATTACTTTATTGGAGATATGTACGACAACTTCGATATTGGTTATTATATGAACGGATTAATAAAGATCAATAAAAGACTCAAAAAATCTATAGATAAGGGATCTTGGTTGAGATCCAAGATATTTTTCAAAAATGAATAATGTTATTTCCCTTATAGCACACTAATATCTATCTACTTGATAGTTACATGATTTTTAACCCTTTTACATGTCTTCTAATCCCTGATGCAGAAGTATGTCGAAAAACATGTTACCATTTTATTAAAAGCCTAACTTTTATATTTACATATTTTGTAATCATTACATGAATGTACCTCTTTCATGTTGTGTAAACATTTAATCGATTATATATATCAAAAAAGTAAATTCCATTTAACCACCTTACACACTATGTAATTTACCATCACATAATAGAAACTATTTTTAAATAAATAAAAACATAAAAACCCGTCTAGTGTTCTTCGAACACTAGAGGTACCCCTCAAAACCATTAACACATTTTAACCCTAACACCAATAAGCCAAAAAACATCCATCCCTAAAAATTATGACATTTCAACTAAAAAATTCATTCTATCCATGGAATCACAAGAAACCCCTAATTAAACAGTGAAAAAAGTAATGGAATGGGAATTATATGAAAGAGGTTAACATGATGTTACAAACTATACACCATAAGAATTTCGTACCTTGGTATGTCATGTAGAAGAATGAATTTGAGTAAAGATGCTAGTCCCCTTCTCCCTCATAAATGAATCAAAATCCAAGTATCATGAGAATATGATATGAGCCATCAAAATTCTCTAAATAATAGAACAGATGTCCCACACAAGACTCTCACATGAGATTCCATGATCTATATTGGATTCCCCCACAATAGAAACATCTGGATCCAATTCTGTATCTTCACAAATCAAAATCTGATAGGGGTTTAGATTATATTTCATGAGATATGATACCTAGAAAACATCATGAATGCCTATCAACTGAGCTGGAAATACCAAAAAATATGCAACATTCCCAATCCAATCAAGGATTTGAAATGGTTCGACATATCTCAGAGAAAATTTCAATGTTTTCCAAGATGAAAGTGACCCAATTGAAGAAAAACATTCATGGAAACCTAGTTTTCTTAGGAAAACAAAAAATGATGATGTTTTTTATCCAAAAAACATTTCATTAAACTCTATATTTTATATAGGCACTGACTTATATCACCAATTCTTTGAGGAATCTCCAAAAAATAACTCAGTCCCAGAAAGAGGCTTCTTCCACCTCTTCCCAAAAAAGGAGTGAATTTCACAGGTTCCTATTAATGGTGTCGTAGATGATCATTATGATTGAATACTGATGTTTTTTTTATAGGGAAACACATGGAGTCCCAGATATCTATCTCATAATCCACTGAAATCTAATATACAGGCATGAAGCATATCTTCTATAATCTAAATAACATGATCAATTTGACCATCTATCTATGGATGTTAAGATGTATTCAATATGACCTGAGTCACCATTTCATCTTGATTAACCTTTCGGAAACATAAAGTATATCAATGATCCCTATCTAAAATAATAGATGAATGAGACACATGTATCCTCACAATTCCCTTCACACACAACATACCTTGATATACTTTTTTTGTGGTGTCTTTGATCACTATGAAATGAGATTCCTTTTCCAATAAACCAATCACCACCGAGATATCATTCCATCCATGGGGATTCCATGGTAACAAAAAATAGTATCTATGGATACCATATACAATTTACAAAAAGGCACTAGAATAGGATGGAGAAAATTAAAATATTTCAAATCATCTACCTTTTTGTGATGGAAGGAATACTAATGAGACACATAATCAGAAATTTTATTCTACATACCCAGCCACCAGTATAACATTATCATTCCATAATAAATCATTGCAGTGTCGAGATGAACATCCATTGAATAACTACAAAACTAAAAAAAATATCCTAACAGATGCTGGGAAAATAAACCGATTCCAAGAAATGAGAATACCATATATAGAGAGAGGGACCAACCAGATAACATCTCCCAAAGATATATGGTTTCATTATTTCTTTTTTAAAACGAAACCATACTAGTGATTCTACAAAATAGATTCAAGTAGATCTGATGATAACATAATACTGGTCAAATCTATATTGTAAATATCCTCATGAGAATCTAGATTAAACTAAGAAAGATCTCACATAAGGTTCCACTATTCGGTCGATTCTTAAACATCTCTGATGTAAGTTTACTTCTAAGAGCATATGTAATGGCATTCCCCTTCTCCGCGGTGTAGATGATATTGAATTCAAACCTCTAATAGTATTCCAATCATTATTTGTTCCTAAGATTCAAGTATTCCCGAAAAAACATATAACATAAAAAATTATGGTCAAAAAATAATTTGAACCATTCCCCCAAAAAGATAATTCATCCAACAATAAAGCACCTTCATAACAATGGTATGCTCTAAATCATGAGTGGGGTAATTATTCTCATGTTTTTTAAGTTCTCGAGAGATATAAGCTACCACATGATCATTATGAAAGAAAAAACACCCCAAATAGGTGTAAGAAGCATCAATTAATATAACATATCCCATACCAATCTCTTGAAATATTAGAATAAGTGTTTTTGTCAGACGTAATTTCATATCATCGAAAAAAGACTGACATTTTCCATCCCATATGAATTTCCCCCATTTCATGGAAAGGGATTTCCAATTTTACAATAACATTGAAAAATATTTGAAATCCCATTTATAGTATTTCAAAATACCAAGGATGCTTCAAAATTCAATTACATTCTCTAGATCTTCCCATGAAAAATCAAAATTTACCTTCTTAGGGTCAATTAAAAATCTACGAATATAATTCATATTCCCCATGAATTTAAATTATTAAATATATTAGTTACATATCTCTATATTTAAAAAAACAAATTCTGAATTTTGGTGATTTATAGAACTATAAATATAAGTTTCTCATTCATGACCATAGATCTTTAATTAACCAAAATATCATCTTTGAAAACTATCTCAAATGTGTTGTGATACAGATGGAATTTCTGATTCATCTAGTGCATGTAATCTACTGGAAAATTAGTAAGAAAACAATGATATAATAATATATTCTAAATGTCTATACCTACTCCTAAAATCCATCTTTGCAATATCATACTCTAAAACAAAAGCTGGTGATAACCGGATATAAGATCAATCATGGAAATCCACTTCACCACTTTTATATATTCCAATATATCATCCACATATGTAAAATGAAACTTTTTCGTAACCATCACTCATTTTAACATTCGTGAGACTAAAAAAACAAACTGAAATGTCTTCCTTTTGGTAAAAGAGAACCATAGAAGACCAAGGAGAAACACTTGAGTGAACAAAACCATTCCTCACTAGGTATTACAACTCAATCTTGATCTCTTTCATATCTGTTGGTTCCATGCGTTTAGAAGGTATTAATATCAAATTCTTCCCTACAACTAGTTTGTTCATAAGCTCTACCTCTCTCTCTGGAGGAAGCTAAGAGATGTCTGGTGGGACAATTTCAGAAAAATCTTAAACATGGGATTGAATATTAATTATAGAATAAATTTCATTGGGCTCAACTGCAACAATAGAAAATTAGAATCTGATAACTGGATGATAAGGTCATGCATGGATAGACCTCAGATCACACTCAACATGAAATTCTTATGATCTCCCATTGGTCATAAGAAACGATACACAGTAAGGATAAAAATCATCCTTATATTGATGAGAAAAAAATCCAATCCATCCCAGGGGTTCTATAAAAGAAATCGATATCGAGAATAAGAAAATCACATAGAAGCTCCATATCAGCTATCAACAGCATACAAGGACATCAAAATCCCTTATCTTTCCTCTCCCCATGATGTGTTAGTAACTCCATAAAAATACACATGAGTTTCTTTTTAAGGTTAATAATATCAATAAATAGATAATTGATTAGGAAGCACCGGTATAAAATAAATAAATTTAAATAGAATATGCAACAATGATGGGACCTCTAACTATTTTTTACCACATTGAGAACCCCTAAAAACACATATGTTTCCTGAAATTAACAAACTATTAAGGCTTAGAGATGGATCGTTGTAGAAATTTATGCACGTGGCTATGTCGTAGTTTCCTTTAGATCCAAAAATCTATGACCATATCTTGGTGCATACATAGCCAGACAGAAACACTATAGAAGACCATAACACTCCTAGCTATTAGAAATATTTTCCCCTGTATGAAAATAATTCTTTATATGTCAAACCTTTCCACCTAGATATAATGTTTGAGGCACACCACTCTCCCTTGATAGAGGTCCCCAAGAGGAATCCGTCCAAGAGAAACATCCAATATGCCTACTTTAATCCAACTACTTTTTCTTTTTCCCGAGAAAGCCATTGGGGATACCACTATGTTGAAGACAAGGGGATGATGATCCAACCATTCATTCCATATTTATCTCTTCCATCAAATCCCTATCCCCTCTCCCTATAGAGGTTGAAAGTTTCATCATAAATACAAATATTTTGATAACCATTCCAAAAAACATATAGGTACATATAATCCTTCATATATCTATTCATTATATTTTTGGGTGAAAACAAAAACTACATAGAAAAATTATTGGTTTAGGTTGACACCACATACTAACTAGGGTGTATGGCAATTAAATCCATGTATTTCACCATCATCAATAACTCTAAACCGAAATACTAGAAGAAGTGAGTGTGGAAACCCTTCTAGTCCATGATCATTTGCCTATCATCCAGTACCATGTAATCCAACCAAGAATTTCTAGGACCCTAAATTAAGAATTATGTACACATCTTCTTGATATTATCAGGTGGGTCCAGGAATTTGATGGTATAATCAATCATATCAAGAAATTTTTTCATCTATTGAGGTTTATTTATACCTTTAATGGATAGAGGAACATTAGGTAAAACCAACCATGATCGATCCATATATCCTACATCTCTAAGATTTAACATAACTATTGGTCGGAGTGAATAATCAAGAGGGGGTGATTTGAGTACCAATTTAAATTTCTGTTAAAAACTTTTAGGATTAAAATCCACCAAATTAGAACAGCCCAGTCAATTAAGGCAGTAGATATATAAGTGAGTTATTGTTCAATAGGTTTCTCAATGGTTGATTACTTCTCAGTGGAATCAGTATGAGAACTAATTTTACTTTTGAAACAATTTTACTAAACATATCAGATATACACACCAACCAGAACTAACTATCAGAGTGAATGTAAAAACAATTTATGTCTTTGAAAATATAAGCACAGTGGATAGATGTTAAACAAAGTAAAGCAAAGATAAACACAACACATTTCAAAAAGAGTTTCAGTCTTAAGTCAAGACCTAGTCCTCTCCACTTTGTGATCACCTTCCACCAAGCAATTATATTAAAAAGTCATACACAGCCTGTATCGGGCATTACAATAGCTTTCAAAAAATGTTCAGGTTTTTCAAACTCTACCACAGTTCTTCATGGGAAACAAATGAACTACCAAGCCACACAAGGCTTCTTCCATAGTTATATGTGGGAAAAAATGTAAAGATATCTTGGTATGGGTATTTTCAGTATCTCTCAGTTCAAGCACAAGAGTCAATGTTTGTAACACATACACACTGCTCATAAATGTAATGTATTTAAACATAGTAGAGCTAGTGATAGTATGGATAAATTTTGAATGCTCTATTGTGTTGGTAGATCAGCTCTGGACTCGTTGGAATGAATGAAATGAAGCTTTGGTCCATCTCTGCAAGTTGCCTCCAAAACAGAGTGTCACAACTTCCAGGTTGTGACTTCCAGATGTATAGATGACAAGCTTCTAGGATTCAAAAACTCTTTACATCACACTACTAAATATTTAGAAGCTTCTTTTGAATAGATCATTGTGAAGCTCTTGTTATTTTTGGATTAGTGCTTGATAGTTCCCTTCTTCTTTCCAGTATGTTCAGGGGATCTTCTTTTGTATCTCTCTTCTGTGTCTTTTATATAGTCTATTGTTTTATGGTTTTTTTGTCCAGTAGGGGCCGACAAGAGAAAAGTTTCAACCACGTGTGGTATTCCTCATACATCGTACTGTATCCTGATATCCCTGCAAATAACATTAAATAATGTTAGGTGCATTAATTTGTCTAGACATGACCGTTATAATAGTATTAATAAAATAGGTAATGAAAAGAGTGGAATATCATTAGATTGGTAGCAAATGCATGTCACATGGTAGACTTCAATCTCTACAACAGTGGACTTCATCGGTAGACTGTTCAGCTGAGGGCTTCAACTGTGGTCTTTCCAACTATAAAATATAGTCTTTCCAACTGTGAATTGTAGTCCTTCCATCTTTAGACTTCAATTGTAGTCTATTAACGGTAGTTGTTTATTATTTGTACCAGTGGATCCTCATCAGTGAACTCCATCGATAGGCTCAATAGTAGACCTTTAACAGTAAGCTTCTAATTGGTAGTTCTGTAACATCATACTACTTCAACAGTAACATTTCCAACGGCATAATTGAACAGAGAATTTCTTAACAGAAGACTTGAGAAAGAGTCTGACAGTATACTTCTAGCAGAAACATCGTTACAGCAGTGAACTTATGACAGTAACTCTTTGTCTGTGAGCTTTGATAAGTAGATCATCAGTAGGTTTGTAAAAGCAACTATGTACCAATATCTTCCAATAGTGAATGTAAATCTTCAATGGTGATCTTCTAGAAACAGTGACTTAAGGTGATAGTAAGCTATAACAACGACTTTGAACAGAAGGCTCTTACCAGTAGCCTTTAACAGTGAGCTTATATTTAGATAAATATAGACTGTAAGTTGATGCAGAAAAGTCATGAGTCTTATGAATATAAATTGTTGAGAATAAGATAATTGTATATGTAGATTAAAAGGATTAAAGACTGACTTAATATATTATGATAAATATTTAAACAATATTTGTGATTATTAAAACAGAAGAGTCCAATAATCACCCCCTTTTTGATAATCACAAATATGTCAGCATATATTAAAATTTTTCAAGTATCAGAGATTAATAAGAACGGTATTTCGAGAGTTAGCATAGTATTTTCATATTAGTTTCTCAATTAGCACAGTAAGAATAGTATGCACAGTATTTCTCCCCCTTTGTGATTAGAAAAAAGAAATACAAATGAGAGAAAAACATAGAAGGCTTATATTAATAACACAATACATTTAATGACCAAAAACAATACAGAGTCCCAATAAAAAGACATAAACAAACTCAATACATAGTATCCGTAGGTAAGGGGTCTTTCCCTTTGGAAGAAGAAGATGGAGAAGAAGCTTGTGGATCAGCAGGTTAAAAATGGTTGTAGGAATGACTGGAGGGGCAGCAACAGAAGCTCCCGTGGGTCTGTAGTGGGTAGATTGCTGAGGGATCAGTGGAGTAAGGCATCTGATAGCTCAGCAGGAGACATGATTGAAAAAGAACCAGTGGGTAGAGATATAGGTATGGCAGGAGGGATAATGACAGGGGTGCAGTCCACATGGAGAAAGGGGAGAAGAAGATTTATGAAATCCATAATAATGTTTCCTCCTATTTCTATAGCAGATAAGAAATCATCTTTATTTTCCAAAAAACATATCCAAAGAAGGTGCCAATTATGCCATCTTGCAAACCTACTCCCTGAATTCCTGAGTCACTGGAGGTAACTCCATATTCTCTATCAAGAGCTTGAAATGGTTGGTCATTTGATTCTTGGTATAGACCTTCTCAAAGTAGGCATCCACCTTATTCTTAATGGACTCTGGAGAAGTAGTAGCTGCCCGTAGGTGATCACGAACAAAACTGCTGACTTCCCTAGTTGTAGCATGTATCTGAGTATCAGAGGTGCCACTGGTACTGGCCTTAGCCAACTCTTCCTGGATCATAGTTCTGATCTGGTCAATGTTCACAGTGGAGCTGGACGAGGGAAGGGGTTTTACCGAGAAAGCTACTATATCTTTGAAAGACTGTGTCAAATTATTAACCACCTTTTGAATAAGTGCATCTTGAATGTTCAAATGTTTTGTGAATGATGTATTAAAAAACATAAATACTTCCACAAACTACTTGACTACTTCTTTGATATATGTAATATCAGCATTCACTTGGGTTTGAGAACTGTTCATGGCAGTCAATGAAGCAATCGATTTTCTTAGAGCAACCACAGCTCCTGTCCAACTCTCAATTTGTGTATGGAATACTTTTACTTCATCCATCATTTCCTTCATGGGACTAGACATAGCACATCCCATATATAGCTGTAGGGATTGCTCCACACTCCTCATCTCTTCATCCAGGATTTTCATCAAATCTTCCACTGATTCTCTCAGTGATTCTTTCCTTTCAGCCTTTAGGGACTCAAGGTCCTCCTTGGTTGATAAATTGCAAGCCACAACAGGAATGATAACTGAATCCCTTTGGGGCTGGTCTTCCTCATCAGAATCTACATAATTGAGTCCAAGTACCATATATCCTGGATCTGATGACCAACCTTGGATGTTCCTACAAAACAGAAACTCAACCAAGATTCTCCCCCTCACATAGAGCATTCTCCTGAGGAATCTCCTCTAACTGTTCTGCACGAGGTAACTCCACAACCTCCTCTGCAACTTCAACATATGCAAAAACTATTTTCTCTGATAGTTCAACAGTAGGGTTAATCCTATCCTTTTCTGAGTCATCAATGACTCTCTAATCAATGGTAGTAGATGCCACTCCTGCTTCCTGATCAGGCACTATATTGTCTGTATTATCAATCAGAGGGATCAAACTCAGCTCTTCTTCTTCATTTTACTCATCATCTGCTTCATCAATAGCCACCTTTTCTTCATGAACAAAATGATCTGACTCAGTTGCCTCATCCTCTTCAGAGGTGTCCTTGACAACATTCTGATATGCTTCTTCTTCTTCTTTAGTGGTCTCAGTATCACTGTCCTTCAGAACAGTCGCTCTCCTTGGTAGTTCTTTTGGATGGCTATATGCCCCAAAATCTACCGTCCTTATAGGACTATGAGGTAAATCCGGATCACTCCCATCATCAACGTGGGTGTTCTCTCTTTGAGGGTCCACAACTCCTTCAACCTCCTCCTCCTCAGAATAAATCGATTCTGGCTCATCAGGCTTCATTCCTGGATATCTTTTGTCTTTTGGCCTAGTTTGATGAGTACTAGGGTCAAACTTTTCATACACCTTTCCTTCATCATTCACCCATGTCCTCTTCCAGGGATTCAATCTAATTTCCATGAACTTTCAAATTACCTTGTAGATACATACATTGTTCTTGGATACTATCATTTCTTCTTGATTTCCAGCCACACCCTTTAGCTTTAGCATAACTGAAATAAGATTGGAATGGAATAAGAAATTGGAAATCGAGTTTGCCTTCTTCATATCCTCCAATTGTACCATCAGTAACCTACATAGGTTAATCTTCTTCCCATGCTTCAGTAAGTACATCAGGAATATGTACTGGTACTTCAGTACAACAAAGTCCCCTCTCCTCGGACTAAGTACATGCAGAATGAATTTGAAAAAGAGCATGTATTCTCCATTCATCTTAGCTGCAATGATCCTTCTTGATTTTCCATCTCCTATCAGTTCTTCTAGATCATTTTTATAGTCAAAAATAGCACTGTCTAGAGGAGACACTCCAGAGTAGTAATCAAAAATTCTTTCATGAGGAACTCTCAAACACGCAGCCCACTCAGCAGAAGAGAAACTAACTTTGTTTCCATTGACTCTGGACAATAGATTATGCAAATTATCATCCTCTTTGAACGTCATAAATTCATAGAATTATTTCACAAGCTTCAGGTAGTAAGGTCCATTGTTGTTGGAAAAGCATTCGGTCCATCCACGGGCATCTAGTACTTTCAGTACTAATGACTTGCTCGACATCATCCATTCTTCACTTAACTCCTTCTCAGAAAAGATTAGTCTCTTGATCCGATGTGGGTTTACAGGTCCCGATGGGGTGTTACTTATGCCACTGGATTCGGCTTGAGTTCTCTTAGGCCTTGGAAAATCCTCATTGACATTCGGAGGTCACTTGGTTCTGGCCATAGAGATTGAGAGAGGTTCGAGGGCCCAGGTGAAGGGTTAGGGTTTAGGAATTTCGAGAGCATGGTTCAAGATTGGGAGATGAAGGTGGATTGAAATGTGTTCATTGCCTTTGATTTTATCATTCAGGGATTAAAACAAAATAAAATAAAAATAATAAAAAGAAATAAAACGGTGCAAATTACAGCAAAAATAAAAATAAACAGTGAGGTATCCAACAGTGAGCTGTATCAGTGAGGTACACCGTTGAGGTGAAACAGTGAGGTATAATAGTAAGGTCCAACTGTGAGGTCCAATTGTGAGGGTCAACTGTGAGGTCAAACAGTGAGGTTCGACTGTGAGGTCTAATAGTGAAGTTCGACTGTGAGGTCTAACAGCGAGGTTTGACTGTGAGGTCTAACAGTGAGGTCCCCTATGCTGAAATTAATCATACCAAATTCATGTTTGATGTAATTTAACCTCTCAGAATACACAGTCTTTGTGAATATATCATCTAATTGATGTTCAATTCCAATGAATTCAAGAGTGATATCACCCTTTTGATAATGATCCCGCAAAAAGTGATGTCTCACATCAATATGCATTGTCCTAGCATGAGATACTGTATTTTTGGAAATGTTAATGGCACTTGTATTATCACACTTTATAGAGACATGTTTAAATTGATATCTATAGTCTAGTAAAGTATGTTTCATCCACAGAATTTGAGCACAACAACTAACATCAGCTATGTACTCAGCTTCAGCAGAAGATAATGCAACAGAATTCTGCTTCTTACTACACCAAGATACTAGTGACTTGCCTAAAATGTGACATGTCCCAGTGGTTCTTTTTCTATCTAACTTGCAACCGGCAAAATCAGCATCCGAATAAATCAACAAATCAAATGATTTTACTTTTGGATAGAATAATCCTAAGTTGGGATTATGTTTGAGATATTTAAAAATTATTTTCATAGCAATTAAATGTGACTCTTTTGGATTGGCTTGAATGCGAGCACACATGCATACACTAAACATGATGTCAGGTCTACTAGATGTAAGATAGAGTAGACTCCCTATCATAGCTCTGTAGTTGGTTTTATCCACTAGTTATCCAGCTTCATCTGTATCCAAATTACAGGTTGTACTCATAGGTGTGTCACTACCTTTACTACCATCCAAAGAAAAACGTTTTAAAAGATCCTTAATATATTTTCTTTGATTCAAAATAATGCGATTTTTATTTTGAAAGATCTGAAATCCAAGGAAAAATTTGAGTTCTCCCATTAAACTCATTTCAAAATCATTTTGCATCATTTTTTAAAAATCAACACATAATGAACTTTTATAAGATCCAAAAATAATATCATCCACATAAATCTGTACTATCAAAACATCTTTAGAAATCCATTTAATTAAAAGAGTAGGATCATTTATCCCTTTGGTAAAACCTTTTGAAATACGAAAAGAGCTGATCCTATCATAACATGTTCTTGGAGCTTGTTTTAAGCCATACAAAGCTTTAGACAGTTTGAAAACAAGATTGAAAAAATGGGGATTTGTAAAACCAGGAGGTTTTTTAACAAACACATCCTCAACTATGTATCCATTTAGAAAAAAACTTTTAACATCCATTGGATAAAGTTTGAAATTCAGATGAGTTTCATAGGAAAGTAGTATCCTAATGGATTCTAGTCCAGCTACAGGTGAAAAGGTCTCCTCATACTTTATTCCTTCTTCTTGGCTATATCCTTGTGCAACTAGCCTAGATTTATTTCTATCTATTTTCCTAGACTCATCTACTTTGTTTCTAAACACCCATTTAGTGCCTATGGTTAGGGTGTCCGTGGGTTTTTCCACTAATTCCAAAACTTTGTTTCTTTCAAACTTATTTAGTTCTTCTTGCATATTCATTACCCAAAATTCATCATTGATTGCATTATCAATATTTTTGGGTTCAAGCTATGAAAGAAAATCTTGGTGTTCAACCTGGTTTCTTAGAGAAGCTCTAGTTTGTGTTCCTCTATTTAAATCGCCTATAACAGCATCTAGAGGATGATTCATGAGAGTCCTAATACCTCTAGGAAGTGTTAAACTAGATTATTCATAGTTTTCTATTGGTTCAAAATCAGAAAGTGTAGATTTTGGAAAATTTCTATAACTGGATACATTTACAGGCGATTCATTATTTTTATCATTAAGGTTCAAATTTGATAAATCTACCTCAATATTTTCAAGAGAAGTTTTAGGCTCATGTGGATCAGCCTCATCGAATTTTATATGAACTGATTCTTCCACACATTGGGTTTTCTTATTGAAAACTCTATAGGCTTTACTTGAAATAGAATAACCTAGGAAAATTCCTTCATCACTTTTGGGAGAAAATTTGTCAAGATTATCTTTAGTATTATGAATAAAGACTTTGCAACCAAAAACTCTAAAGTAATTAACATTAGGCTTCCTATTATTTAAAAGTCCATAAGGGGTCCTTTTTAGAATATGTCTAATTAAGACTCTATTAATAATGTAACAAGGTGTATTTACAGATTCAACCCAAAAATAAATAGGTAAGTCATACTCATTAAGCATAGTCCTTACAATTTCTTGAAGGGTCTTATTTTTTCTTTCTACAACTCCATTTTATTGGGGTGTCCTAGGGGTAGAAATGTTGTGACTATAGTCATTATGCGAGCAGTAAGATTCAAACTCATGATTCTCAAACTCACGTCCATGATCACTTCTTAGGGATTTAATCTTAAGTCCACTAAGGTTTTCTACAGACTTAGAATATTTGACAAAGTAGGAACAAGATTCACTTTTTTGAGCTAGGAAGTATACCCAAGTATACCTAGAAAAGTCATCTACAATAACATAAACAAGGTGCTTCCCATTTAAACTTGAAACTCTTGATGGTACAAACAAATCCATGTGAACCAACTAAATTGGTTGAGAAGTTGAAACTTCTTTCATTGATTTAAAAGAATATTTGTGTTGTTTTCCTTTTTGACAGGGATTACACACTTTATCATTTGGGAATTCCAATTTTGGTAGGTCTCTAACTAAACATTTCTTAGATAGCTTCCTAAGTGAGTTCACATTATAGTGTCCTAATATTCTTTACAACAACCAAGATTCTTTATGAAAAGCATTTAAACAAGAAACATTTTGTTTGGCTAAGGAGTTTAAATCAACAGCATATACATTCTCATTTCTACATGCAGGGAAAACTAAGTCATTATTTGAATTAAAAACATTGCATGAATCATTTTAAAATTTAACATTAAGGCCATCATCACAATACTGAGATATGCTAAGTAAATTATACTTTAATCCATCAACAAAAATTACTTTAGAAATTAATATTGTATTAGGGTTACCAATCTGGCCTAAGCTAAGGATTTTTCCTCTTGCATTGTCACCAAAGGTGACATACCGACCATCAACATTAATTAGACTATTAAAAAACGAATAGTCTCAGGTCATATGTCATGATCATCCACTTTCCAAATACCATAGAGTGTTACATGAACACTTCAAAAAACTACACTGCAAAACAGATTAAACATGGGGAAATTTTGGTACCCAGATCTTCTTGGGACCAGAAAGGTTATCCAATAAAACTTTGGGAACCCATATTTCCTTTATAGAATTTATGAAATCAAAAAACATATTTTGAGACATAAATACTTTTTTCGTTCCTTTAGAAAATTTTTTCTCAAAAGATTGTCCAGAATAAGCAGTGAAATGTCCAAATTTTGGAACAAATTTGGTTTTTCTAATGTGTCTCTGTCCAGGCTGATATCCTCCAACAGTTTTATATTTTGGAGCAATATGTCTTCCTAGAAACTATGTCATGGTATCCCGACCAGCAGTGATATTTTCAATATCCTTTCTCAATTGTTCATTAGATAATTTAAGATGAGTATTCTCTTTCAACAATTGAGCATTATTTTCTTTTTCTACACTTAGATCTGTTTTGAAATTACTAGTCAAGGCATGCTCTTTCTTCAAAGATTTGTATTTATCTCTTTGTTCATTGCAGGTATCTTCCAGTACATTGAAATATTCAAACTGTTCATCCTTAGACATATTTTCATAATTATCCGAGTAACTATTATTTTCAGAAAAATAATTATTTAGAATAGGGGAAATAGGTACCACAGATATGTTAGTCATGAATCACATGTTGGCATGATTTTTTTTCAGAGTCAGTAGCTTCTGATTCACTTGTGTTATCTTCCGAAGCACTCTAGGTTGCATTCATGGATTTCTTGTACTTTTTGTCCTTATAGTCATATTTCCTTTTGAATTTTTACTTCGGACAGTCGGCCTTGATGTATCCTTTTCTCTTGCATTCATACCAGACTATATCATCTTCCTTATCAGATTTCATCCATTCCTTCTTCCACCTACCTTGTTGACCATAGTTTCCCTTGTAGTTTGGCTTTCTGAACAACTTTTTCTTCTTATAGAAACTCTTAAATCTCTTGGCTATTTGGGCCATTTTTTCATCACTGTCTGAATCTAAATCTTCACTAGCTGATCTTACAGTAGGTACATGTATTTTCCCCTTGTCTTTACTCTTAGAGGTAATAAACTTAAATGATACAGATTTTCTTTCGGGTTCATCATCTTCTTCTTTGTTCACCTTCAATTCCTCTTCATACATCATTAGTTTACCAATCAATTCCTTAACTAGTAGCTTGCTAAGGTCACATGACTCTCGGATAGACATAGAAGTGCCTCTCCATCTTTCCAGAAAGCATCTCAATATTCTCATGATCTGCTCCTTTTCTGGAACTGCTTTTCCCAGTGAACTCATGGTGTTGAAAATCTCATTGAACCTAATATACAAATCAGAAATGGGTTCATCAGGACTCATCTTAAAATTATCATATTTATTAGTATAAGTATTTAATCTCATTTCCTTCACATTGGTTGTTCCTTCATGAGAAACTACCATGGTGTCCCAGATTTCATGAGTTGTTTTACATGTAAAAATTCATTAAAATTCCTCATCTCCTAAAGATAAGTAAAGAGAATTCATAAATTTACAGTTATTATTATAGTCATACTTTATAGCATCATCCCTAGTAGCTCTAGCAGTTTTTGGAATTTCATATTCTAATTCTATAGTAGACCAAATATCAAAACCAATACTTTCCAAATGAATTTTCATTTTAATTTTCCATTGACCATAATTCACACCATTAAAGAAAGGTGGCCTGTTAGTTGCAGCACCTTCTAGTCTATTGTCCATAACTAGATTTTAGAAAATATATTAAAGAGAGAAAATTTAGAACTAAAAGAAATTTAAGATCTTTATGTAAAACTAAAATCACAGTTTGAAAAAAGACGGTTTGAAAACCTTTTATAAATAAGAGTGAGACCTCTGATACCAAATGTTGGTTAGAGTGGATACTCAATAGGGGGTGAATTGAGTACCAATTAAAATCTATATTAAAAACTTTTAGGATTAAAATCCCCCAAATTAGAACAGCCCAGTCAATTAAGGCAGTATAGATATAAGTGAGTTATTGTTCAACATGTTTCTCAAAGGTTGATTACTCCTCAGTTGAATCAGTATGAGAACTAATTCTACTTTTGAAACAAGTTTACTAAACAAATGAGATATACACACTAACCAGAACTAACTATCAGAGTGAATGTAAAAACAATTTCTGTCTTTGAAAATATAAGCATAGCATATAGATGTTAAACAGAGTAAAGAAAATATGATCACAACACATTTAAAAAATATGATCAGTCTTAAGTCAAGACCTAGTCCTCTCTACTTGGTGATCACCTGCCACAAAGCAGTTATATTAATAAGTGATACACATCCTGTATCGGGCTTTACAACAGCTTTCACAAACTATCAAGGTTTTGGAACCTCTACCACAGTTCTTCGTGGGAAAAAATGAACTACCAAGGCACACCAGGCTTCTTCCACAGTTATACGTGGAAAAAATGTAAAGATAGTTTGGTATGTGGATTTTCAGTATCCCTCAGTTCAAGCACAAGAGTCAGTGTGTGTAACACATACACACTGCTCATAAATGTAATGTATTTAAACACAGTAGAGATAAATATAGTAGGGATATGTTTAGAATGCTCTATTGTGTTCGCATATCAGCTCTAGACTCGTTGGAATGAATGAAATGAGGCTTTGGTCCTTCACTGCAAGTTGCCTCCGAAACAGAGTGTCACAACTTCCAGGTTGTGACTTCCAGATGTAGAGATGACCAGCTTCTAGGATTCCAAAACTCCTTATAGCATAGTACTATATATTGTAGAAGGTTTTTTTCAATATATCATCATGAAGCTCTTGTTCTTTTTGGATTAGTGCTTGAGAGTTCCCTTATTCTTTCCAGTATGTTCGAGGTCTCTTCTTTTGTGTCTCTCTTCTGTGTCTTTTATATAGTCTCTTGTTTTTGTGTATTGTTGTCCAGTAGGGGCCGACATGATAAATGTTTCAACCACGTGTGGTCTTCCTCGTACATCGTATTGTCTCATGATATCCCTGCAAATAACATTAAATAATGTAAGGTGCATTAATTTGTCCAGAAATGACCATTATAAAAGTATTAATAAAATAGGTAAATAAATGAGTGGAATATCATTATAATAGTATCAGATGCATGTCAAACGGTAGACTTCAATCTCTATAACTATGGACTTCATCGATGGACTGTTCAGATGAGGGCTTCAACTATGGTCTTTCCAACTATGAACTGTAGTCTTTCCATATGTATAATTCAACTGTAGTATTTTAACAGTTGCTATTTATTATTTGTAATAGTGGATCCTCATCAATGAACTCCATCAGTAGGCTCAACAGTAGACCTTTATCTATAACATTCTAATTGGTAGTTCTGTAACATCATACTACTTCAACAGTAACCTTTCCAACTGCAGACTTGAACAGAGAATTTCTCAACAGAAGACTTGAGAAAGAGTCTGACAGTGGACTTTTAGCAGAAACCTTGTTACAGCAGTGATCTTATGATAGTAACTCTTTGTCTGTGAGCTTTGATAATTAGAGCATCAGTAGGTTTTTGATAGTAACCGTGTACCGGTAGCTTCAAACTGTGACTGTAAATCTTCAACGGTGATCTTCTAGAAACATTGACTTAAACTGATAGTAAGCTATGACGGTGACATTGAACAGAAGGCTCTTACCATTAGCCTTTAACAGTGATCTTATATTTAGATAATTATGGACAGTAAGTTGATTCAGCAAAGTCATGAGTCTTAAGAATATACATTGTTGAACATAAGATAATTGTATCTGTATATTAAATGTATTAAATACTGACTTAATATATTATGATCAATATTTAAACTTTATTTGTGATTATTAAAATAGGTGATTCCAACAATAACAACTACTTTATGAACTTGTAGAACATTATAATCAACAGAAATAAAATCATGCATGATAGACTCAATAATTTTAGGATTCATCGAAGAGTTCCTATAAGGAATGTTTGATACACCATGTTGTGGAACTCACAGAACACATCTCCGAGGAATACTTCTACATAATGAGACAAAATAAAATATCATACAATAAAAAAATATCATTTCCCAAAAGAAATCCCAAAATAAAAAATTAATATTAAAATTATAAATTTGAAATAGGAGAAACACATCCCAAAAACCAATGGAAACATGTGTCTCATCATGTCATGATCTATATTGACACATTGCTAAATCTATCTTTATAATACCAAAAATCCCAAGATAATGGTTCTAGAGGATATACAATCTTTTATTCCAAAATATAACTAACACACCAAAATACCCTCTCAAAATGGTACATGACCCGACCCACATTATACCTAAAGAGAATTTCCAATCCCCATAGTCTATTTAATAGAACCTAGGAATCATACAACAACCAGAGGGAATTATTTCTCCCAAAATAAGGAAATGAAATGGTACATATATATTGTAAGTCGTCAACTCTTGTTTCCCAGAAATGGTGGATTATTTCATTACATTGGAATGATCACAAAAATCAAATCCCAATGGACTAATCATTTTAGTAGCCTTCAAAAAAACTAGATACAAAAATAAGTTTTACATTACATAATAAAATGAAAAAAACATAATATCTCCTATTAAAATACTCATATTCCATTGAATATCCCAATGGGTCATTAATAATTTACTTCTTCACATCATGAGGAAAATGAATCATGGGAAAGTGGTGACCTCAGATTCTTAGTAAGGATAAAAAATATTGTGGAAGATATCATAAATGAGAAAAAAAACTTTTACGGTATGGTATAAAACTGAAACAGAAGCCTTTTATACATAATATTCACCACAATATAGCTAGAAAAAAATCAAATAATTCCATTTAAATATTAACATGAGTATTCTACTTATCGAATAATAGCATGAAATATCCATAACTAATTTAATAATGAGGGAATGCATAATTTCATACATCATAACCATACCATAATGGCCTTGTGCCAATACCATAAAAACAATACCTTCCTGGCCTTGTACCAAGAAACTTGTTTTTCTAATTAGACCTACTAATGAATTGAGGGGATATATTTTTCCCCACATATAACATACTATGTATAATTTATTCTTCAAATTAATTGGGTAAAACATAACATAATCATTCATATTAAAACTAATTTAAATAATATTTATACTTTAACCATAAACCCTGAATGGTATCAAAATTGAACATCCATAGTCAAATGTATCATAAACCCTTAAATATTTTATAGAATGGTGTAAAATAATAAATTAACTATAAATAAGCATTAAATCCAACAAAGTATGTTGACATATATGAAAATTATCTTACAAAATCATTATAACTCATTGAGATAAATATCCCATTCTTTCTTTGAAGTAATTTAAAAGATGAGAAATTATAAAAGAAAAAATTTCCTTTCAAAAATGACTTGTAATCCTATATGTAAATCCTCAAAAATGATAAAGAATTATAATGGTGTTAAATAACCACTCACACTGTATAGTTTGAATAACCATTCTTTCCTTAATTTTTTGAAAATCTCATAAAGTACAAAATTTTGAAATGGTGGAAGGATTACTTTAAATAATATATAAAAAGTCAAACATGGATAAATTTTTTTTATAAAATTTTCAATACAATTTTGAAATAAATTTTATGAAACATGGACATGGATGATAAAGATGTCCTAGTATATACTTACCTATCAACAACTTTAGATAATAGTGAGGATGTGAAATTAATCATTACCATATACATTCATTTAGTAAAGGGAGAGTTAACCTCCTATATAATAGCTAAAACATGATATCAAATTATACCATAAACATATCAATATTTATTACATCATATATGATCCTTTTATATCATTTTGTTAATAACATTTTAGTATTACCAATTTTTCGAGTGTTAAATGCTTCATTTTCCTATACATGTGTTTCTTGTGTAAGTGAAGTTTGTTATACATTGGACATATTTTATTCATATACATAATGATATAATGTTCATAATAATTATATTTACTCATCATATACATTTTATAATCTTTATTAAATGATTAATGTGGAGAAAAAATCTCACCACTTCATGGAGACGGTAGGTAATACATACACATGAGCAACAATATCATTCCCTTGCTGGTTAAATGGTATATAATAGGGTGGTATATTAATTTCACAGAATAATTATCATGTAAAATTAATTAATTATTTCAACTATACTCATCATTATTCCCAACCAAATAAATTATTGTTGAATAAAAAATTACGCCACGATGCGGAGACGGTATGTCCTATGTGCGCACGTGTGGTGATATTGTTATTCATAGGATTCATAAAAGAAGGAATATGGATTTAACATAATAATAATAACATATAATCATGTATATGATACTTGAGATAATACCTTAGTATGAAATCAACATTGGATGAGGAAGTATAAGAAGAAAAAAATCGAATGGAATTACTAAATCAATTACCTCTTCTTTGAACGTCTCTATTTGATTTTCACAAAAAGACTCCATATGATGGATTTATTCCAAATGTATGACCTCTAGGATGAAGAGGGGAAAGTATGGAGGTTATTTGGATAGTTTTTTAACGATCCAAAGTGCTTTATAGGTGTGAATAAAAGATAATGAGAGGTTTCAGTTTACAATATAAGGTGGGGAAAATTTTTAAAACTCTAAAACTATTAATTTTCTATAAATTTATTTCTGGTTTCAAGTAAAAACAAAGTGAGTTATTTATTGGGTAATATGATTATGGGTAAAAATACTCACAACCCATGATTTTTGACATTTTTAGGACAAAATATTAATGATATCTTTTGGGTCTAACCTATAGTTAATCAGTTTAATAGTTATCATGTCAACATGTCTTTTTATTCTATAGGGTCAATATAGTTACTATAAAATGAAAAAAGGAACAAAATTAGATCATTTATGACATATTTACCATAATAATAGTTATCTAAAATAATCTTAGTTTTTTTATTAGTTTTAAATCATTTTATAAAATATTATTTATTTTAAAGTATCATTTATGGATATTTTGATACAATTCACTGTTTTTAATTTTTTAAATATCAAACCGGTATGATAAATATGAACCAAAATTTCCAATATTCCTCTAATATTTCTATGTTATCTTTAAAATTATTTTATTCAATTAATTAGGTAGAATTATATTTATTTTAATATTTTTAATATCATTTATTTGATATTAATATAAATAAAATAATTTCATATCCACTATTGTGTCATCATTAATGGTAAATATTGAATATCTTTAAATAAAAAAATTAAAAGATTTAAATAATTGTATAATATTTATAAATAAAATTTATATATGACCATATAATTTATATAAAATCATATTAAAATTGATATATTTATTAAAATTTTAATATGACATTTTTAACTCTTCTTTTGATACAATATAATAAACATCATGATCTAACACAAGTGAATTAAAAAGGATAATAATTTCTACATAAGGTTGCTTTTGGTTGAAATATACTTATCCCATGAAGTTAAGACAATTTTTAGGGTTATTTATATTATTATTTTATTATTTTTACCATGAATTACACTATTATCCTTTAACTGTGGAAAATAAAATTCAAAAGTTACTATTCAATAAAAATTATTTTGATCCTATTAGAATAAATTTTCCATATTTATTATGACCACGTATGTCCATTTTTGAAATTAAATTCACAGAAGGAGTAAAATTACATTTAATATTGATCCACTTTTGTGTATAGAATTCCGATAAAAGAGACGTTGAAAAGATCAAAAAATATTTATATGTTATTATTTTATAAAATGATTAAAATTAACTATAATAGATTAATATATATATTATTTACATATTTTTACAATAAAATAAATTTATATTAAATAAATTACTTAAATGGAAAAGTGGGTTTCATACAACAATACATTAATTTTCACTATTCATCAAAATTGACACTTTTAAAAATATACCAAAAACTCATCATAATATAATTTTGTTGTTTGGAATTAAAAAATTAAGTATATTTTGAAATTTAAATTTTTTAAATTTCATTATATTTTAATTATTATTCACAATTTTTTTAAACGTCTAGTCTGATAGGCCATGGTGTGCTCACACTCAGTGTTGCGTGCAACACAAGTTATTGAATTATTTAAACGGAAACATACCATGGATTCTTTGGGGGTAACATTCTTCCCTCCATAAAATAATTCCATGCAAAAAATTTCTAGAATATCACTTCATAAATGGATCTTCAGGGGTCTTCATCATATGTTCTTCAGGTTCCCACCCTGCCTCTTCCATTTTATAGATTCTCTAATGAACTTTTACAAGAGAAGTCATCTGATTTCTCAACACTTGTTATCTAGTTTCATGAATCTTGTTAAGAACTTCCTAATAAGGCATATCATTCTCTAGATCTATTTCATCATCAGTGAGTACATGTGTTGGGTATGGCATTTATTTCCTTAATAGTGATACGTGGAACCCATCATGAACTTTGGAGAGACTTTGGGGCACTACCAAATGATAAGATACAACTCCAATTCATTAAATAATTTCAAAATTTCCAATATATTTGGGACTTAATTTACCCTCATTACCATATCATATGACACCGTTACATGGAGATACCTTCAAGATAACATGATCTCCCATGTGAAATTCCATATCCTTCTATCAGTTAATGGTATGGTATGTTTCATACTTTTAGTTGTTTTGATATGGATATGAAGAGTCTTTACCTTTTCAGTCATTTCCTTAACAAGTTTTGAGCCTATGAGTTTTTTTCACCAATATCATCCCAAAATGTCAGTGTACAACATCTCTTTCCATATAACACATCATATGTTGTCATTTGAATACTTGAAAATATATGGTGAATTAGTCTTTCCAAATGGAATTACTATAAATTCTTAATGACCATACCTCATTCGAAATGTTGTATTTGAAATATAATAATTTTTTACATACAATTGATGATATACACAATGAAGGTCAATCTTTGAAAAATACTATGCTCCATGATGTTGATCAAAAAATTCATCAGTGCAAGGAAGAGGATACTTATTTTTTGTTGTAATAGCATTGATTTCCCTATAGTCAATTCACAACCTCATTAATCAATCATTCTTCTTACCAAAAAGATATGGGGATCCCCATGGAGAAACACTAGGAAAAATAAATACCTTATTACTCAAATAGTCTAGTTATTTCTTCAGATATGCTAATTCCATATTGGCCATTTGATAAGTATTTTTTGATATTGGAATTGCTTCAGGGATGAAATTCATAGTAAACTCAACTTCCCTATATAGATGATGTACATGCATATCCTCTATAAATACATCAATATATTCTCCTATAATTGCTAAATACTCAATTTGAATATTTGTTTCTTCATCCCTAGATGTTATTTCTTATTCATTCCTAGGAATATCATTTAGTAAATCTATTGGGGTGGGTTTTGATATGAATCAGGTGGTGAAATTTCTTCTCTAAAGATAATGGTTTCTACATTTTCCTCACAAACTATAACTTCATTATTCTGGAAATAAATTTTGACATCTTATTTTTGATAGTCATTCCATACTAAGGATTATATCATATTCGACCAGTACTATGATGATAATGTCAATAGATAAAACATGAGTATATGATGTAATGGTAATTCCTGAAATGTCTTTATTACATTGAGACGTACCTTAGGGGGTTTTACTAAAAAATACCTTGTTAATTTGAATTAGAAATATCTAATATTTAAAGAAAACCTCGAAGCTATAAAGGTGTCTCAGGATCGAGAATAAAATAAATCTTTGACTAAATTGGATGAAGCGATTAAAGAACCTTCCACGACATCATTAAGAACATCAACCTCAGTAGTTATGATCTCAAAATATTGACCTTTATCCCTTGGACTCTTCTAGGGAATTTTTCCTTGATTCATAAGACAATTATTTGCAAAATGTCCCAAATCCTTACAATTATAACATTGAAAATTGGAATACATTTTCTTTCCCTTGAAATCGTGAGCTTGGTGGCCTTTTTCTCCGCACTTCTAACAAACTACCATCCCTTTTATGAATGTAATAGGGTGTTCATTCCAAAAATTACTATAGGGTGGAATGTCATATTTTCCATTCTTCCCATTATTTACTTTTCTATAATGTTTAGTAGACCTCTCCTTCTCTTGCTTTACCTTAATGTCATCAGACTTAGAAAAATCCTTTTCTGTCTTGATAGAACATGAGACTATATCTTTATTCAAAGATAAATATTTTGAGACCAATTCCCTTTGGAGGAATGTATTTAACCCATAAAATAATCAATCAATATTATTTCTTGGGTAACATATGTATTCTATATCATTCCATACTACCCTTGTGAAGTTACCTTAATTATTTGTAACATTCTTATCCTTCATCCTCAGTCTCAGAAATTTCCTCCCCATATCTTCTCGTCAATCAAGTGGAAAGTATTTTTCTAGTAAGTGTTCTTTAAATTCCTTATATTGTATATTTTTAACTCTTAATCCTCCTTAATTTTTTTAATTAATGATCACCATTGATCTATATCTCTTTATTTATAATAGACTTCCACGACATCTTTTTCCCTTTAATATATCCCAAAGAAAGAAATAATTTATTTATTTAACATATCCACTACTCAGCTACAAAATTTTTTTTAGTCCCATTGAATTTTGTGGGCTATTTCCCCCTAAAGCGGTCTATAATTGATCCTCTAAGTTTTGGATCATGCTTATTCAGAATGGGTAAGGATATTATTCATAAACTGAGTCTGTAATCCCAGTATAGTTATAATTTGTTCAACACCAGTTGTATCCCAAGATGCACTATCATTATCATTCATAAGAGGTAAATCCCTACATGTATTACATGTGATGATATGGTTTCCATCCCTTCCACTAAGAACCATTTAAAAACAAAAAAATTTACTTTATTAGGTTTTTCATCATAATGTTTACTTTTAAAATAAGTAACATAAATGTAAAAAATTATGCATATAAAATTTCTTAATAATAAACATGGTTTCATTGGGGAAATATTTACTTTTAAATCCATCATAATGGTTCAAAATGAACAGTTGAATTATCCTAAGCATTTCCTCATGGACTACTAGACCAAATGTGTTGTAAGTCACATTTTTTTGTTCCAGGTTTACCTGAGTCAATCCTAGAACACCATGTCAATGTTTTTACTCCTAGGTACATCTATGCCAGAATCACATCAAATTTTAGTATAATTAATATGATTTATTTTCTTGTAATACGTACATAATCTCTACATTACCAAAATTCTAGGATATTCTTCTTTAATTATCTTCAAAGACACTCTTTGGGTAATGATCCCTAATCATGGTTTTGATATATCATGTTTTCAAGGTTTGTACTAAAAATACTATTATACAAACTGTAATACACCAACCCTAGTTTGCCAAAGTTGGGGAATTATTTAATTATATTGGTATGATCATAAGAAATGAAATCCAAAAGGACCAATCAGTTTAGAATCTTTGAAAAAACTAGATACCAACATAAGCTTTACAATATATATTGGAATGAAAAAAAATTAGTATCTCCTTTGAAAACAATCAAATTACATAGAGTATCCCTATAGGTCATTCATCATATACATCATTGCATCCTGGGAAAAAAGTGAAACATGAGAAAGGGGTGAGCTCAAATGATCAATATGGATAAACAATATAGTGAAATATATCATAAATAAGCATAAAAATTTATGGAATGGTATGAAAATGAATCAAAATCCTTTGAAAAATAAAATTAAACAAAATATGGTAAAATTTTATCGAATAATTTCATTTAAACATTTAAATGGACATTATAATAGTTGAATAATCACATTAAATATCAATAACTAATATCATAATGAAGGAATGCATAATGTCAGACATCATAACCATATCATCAAGGCCTCGTGCAAAGAATATAAATAACTATACAATCAAGGCCCCATGCCAAGACACTATTTAGTCTCATGAGACTAATAGATGCATAAAGGGGATATATAGGGTCATACCCATCACTTACTAAGTCCAATGAATTCCTCTTATGAAAGGGATAAAACATAACATAAGCATTCCTATTAAAACTAGCATATAAAATGTTAATACTTTAACTAGAAACCATGAATGGTATCAGAATATGTTTTACACAATAAAATATATCATAAACCCTTAAATAAAATATGGATGATTGTATTATAATAAATCAACCTAAATTAATAATAAAATATATCAAAGTATTTGGACGTTGATAAAATTTGTCTAATAAAATCATTCAAACACTTTGAGAGAAAATTTCCTTTTTTACATTGAAATAATTTAAAACCTACATAATTATAAAATAAATTTTTTTCTCTTGGAAATAAAAAATTATTAATTTAAGGGATGATTAAATATTGTACGGAGTTCTAATGGTGTAAAGTAATCTCTCACGTCATGTAATTTAATAAAACATTCTTTCCTTAATTTGTCGAAAAGGCCAAAAAGTACCTCACTTCCAAAATGGTGGAAAGATTACGTTAAAAATCATATAAAAAGAAAAAAATGGGTAATAATGTCTTTAAAAAAACATCCATAATATTTTATAAAACATTATAAGAAACGTGGAAAATGATGATAAATATGTCTAAGTATTTACTTACATATCAACAATCTCAAATAATAATGAGGTTGGGATATTAACACTAACATTATACTTTCCATTAGTCAATGGCGTGTTAACGTCCAATATAATTGTTAAATTTTTTATTTAATTATAAAAGAATTGTATACATATTTATGATATCATATGTGATTCTGTTATAACATTTTGTTAATAATATTTAAGTATTACCATTGTTTCGAGTGTTAACTGCTTTGTTTTTCTATACATGTATTTTTGTGAAATTCATGTTTGTTATGGATAGGATGTATTTTAATCATATAAAGAATTATATAATTTCATAAATACATATTTTTACTCATCATATAAATTTTATAATCATTCTTCAATGGTTAATGAGGTGAATGAATCTCACCGTTTCATGGAGACGGTAGGTCGTACGTACACACGAGCAACTGTATCATTACATTGATGGTTAAATGGTATGAAAATTGGTGATATATTAATTATACCAAATAATGATCATGTTATATAACTTATTTATATCCATGTTACTCATAATTCTATCCATCCTAATAAAGTACTGTTGAATAAAAAATTACACCACAGCATGGAGATAGTAAGTGGTACGTACACATGCATGGTGATATTGTCAATTATTGGATGGATAAAAGGAGGAATGTGGTTGTACCATAATCATAATAACATCTCAGTATGTATATAATAATGGAGTTATTACATTATCATAGAAAAAAAATGAGGATGAAGTAGAAGAAGAAAATAAGTCGAATGGAATTGGTAAAAAAAATTCATCTTCTTTGAGTGTCACCTTTTGATTTGAAAAAAAGGATCCTTAAGATGGATTTATGACCAAATTATGGCCTCTAGGATGAAGTGACGGAAGTTTAGAGGAGAATTGAGTACTGTTTTTCTGAGTAAAAAATGCTTTATAGGTGTGAATAAAAGAGAAGTATATGTTCCCTTATATAATAGTAGGGAGTGAGATTTTGGAAACACCAAAACTAATAATTCAATATAAATTCATTATCATTTTCAAATAGCTCAAAGTGAGTTATATAGATTATAATATTAGTATGGACTTAAATCCTCCAATCCACATATTTTTAGATAATATTATGTCAAAAAAGTAACCTTATCGTTCAGGTTTAACCCTTAGTTAAATAGTATAACTCTTAACATGTCTACTTGTCTTCTATAATATAAGGTTAATATAGTGTCTAAAAAATAAAAAAGAACCCCAATTAGATCATTAATGAAATTATTATAACTATCCTAGTTATTTGTTTGATGTTGATATTTTAATGAAATTTATATCATTTTAAAAAATATTTTATTAATGTATCATTTAGGTAAAATTTGATGTTATTCAATATATTCATTTGGAAAAATATCAAACCAACATGATAACTTCTAAAAAATAATACCAATACGTACCTAGGATTTTTGAGTTTTCTATTAAATTCTTCTTTGTCATTAATTACATATAATTATAATTATATTAGTATTATTAATAACATTTATTTTATATTTCAATTAATAAAATAGTTTCATATTCACTATTGTGTCATCATTAATGGCAGTTATTTAATATTTAAAAATAATAACTAAATTAATTTATTTTAGATAATTATTTTATATTCCTATATAATAATTAGTGTCAACCATATCTCTAATATATACTCATATTAAAAATTATTTAGTCATTAAAATATGAATATTACATTTTTATCCCTTCTTCAAAAAAATATAATAAATTCAATAATCATAGAAAACTGAATTAAAAATGATAAAAGTTTATACCAAGGGTTTATTTTGGTCGAAAGTTACAAATACAATAAAATTTTTACGTGTTTAGGGTAATTGTATATTATTATGATATTATTTTTACATTTAATTACCCTATTTACCATAAACCGTGGTAAATAAAATTCAAAAGGTACAAATAAAACAAAATCATTTTCAACGTATTAGATAAAAATATCAAACTTATTAAAACATTGTATTCCCATTTTTCTAAATTCATTTCACTGAAGCAGAAAAATTATGTTTAATTATAATTCCCAGATGCTGTTAGAAGGCTGGAAAAAAATGTTCAAAAGTTCAATAAATTTTTACATATAATTCTATTATAAAATTATTCCCATGAAATATATTGTATTAATATATTTATTATTTATTTATTTTTAATTTAAAATCAATCTACAAAAAAAAATAATTATTTAAATAAGAAAGTGAGTTTTTAACAAAAATGCATTATTTTCACTATTCATCAAAAATTGATTTTTTTTAAAAAATAAAAAAAATTCACCATAGGAGAATTTTGATGTTTTGAATTCAAAAATGAAGTCTATTTTGAAAATTAATATTTATAAATTTCATAATTTGGTTAATATTATTCATAACCTTTTTTTAAACGGCTAGTTTGATAGGTCATATGCGCTTGAACTCAGTGTTGCGGTTATTGAAAAATATTGAATTATTTAAAAATAAGCATACCATAGAAGATTGGGGTGTTAAATATATACAATATAGAAATAAACTATAAGAGTAAAAAATATATTTCATAATTGAAACCAGACATCTCTAAAGTAGAAACAATCTTCATGTTCAAGTCCAGCCATATAGGAATAATAAAACAAGAAAACCCAACTACTCCATTTGATAGCATGGCTAGATTTCCACAATATCACCACCAGATACATATCCATATAATAGAAAATATTATCATACCACTTTGGTTCCATGTCTTTCATTACATCAAAATATAAACATTAGTCTATGCACCACTGATGAAGTTTCTAGGGATTGAGCTAACAGGCTAAGTAGGATCTCACCTACATGTTCTTATATAGTACATGAATAATAATCCAACTATGCACATTTAAAATAAACTAAGATATGTTTTGAATTAAATCAGTTATATCTAATTGTGGTAAAATTGTCCCATTTTCACACAATTCCAAACCAATAGACAATATATCAATTTAATGAATAAATTTTCACCTATTGTTTTTCAAAATATAAAGCATGCATATCATAAAAATAATTATAAGAATTCATGGATAGGTATGTCATGCCAAGGAGCTCAACATGTTTGGCAGGAAGACTACTCACACAACCATAGTGAATAGTGAACCAAAAGAACCTACAACATAGGCCTAAGGAATATGGGAAATTCCCATGAGTGATCCCTCCAATAATGGAAGAAAATGTCTCTATAAATAAGAACCTAGGGAATAGTGAAAATACTCATGAGCTAACCTCCCAATAGAAATATGGATGGTTTCCCTAAGCTAAACCTTCCACTTACATATCCAAGTGTTCCCATGTAATGTATTTTATAAATCATTTCAATGTGTTAAAAATACCTATTTTTTCTATTTACCAAAATCATAGGAAAACACAACTTTGATAAAAAACTCATTTACACACAAACTAAAATCATGTAGAATTTATTTATAAATCAACTTATAATAATTCAATCAATATAGTTCATCAAAAAATGCTACATATGGAACCACATACCTCAAAACTATAGATCACACATGCCCAAAAAGGATCCACCACTAACAAAATGAAAAAAACAAAGTAATCATTAAAATAAATCTACACAACTTATAATTTATCATATTTAAAAAAAATGGTTGATAGAGGAGTAAACGACACATACCACAAGAACTCACACCCTCCACACCAAAACGTACAATGGAAATGTCCCTGAGAAGAGGACCAAACCACAGATATAGATAAAACCAATAATAGAAATCAGCGTGGGTCAGTGGATCTGATAATTACCTGACATAACAATATAGGGATCAAATACAAAAGGAATTAGAATTTAGCACATCTTGGAGAGATACAAAAGAACATCCACGTTGATCCATCCCTAAACTGATCCATTCGAATAAAATAGTGACTCAAAAAATTACTATATAATGGATTTAGGAAAAGAGATAGGATTTCATTCAGATAATGAATATTGTTATTTTTTCATGTCTCCCTAAAAGAAGACATTATGATAGTTACATGAAGTGTAACCATTCTAAACACCCTATAATAGAAATTTCATAATTATGCCATAAAATCATATTTCATTTTTACTAAAAACTATCCTTTTATTTTTACAAATTATGTAATACTTACATTGAACATACTATTTTTACATTGTGTAAACAGTTCATGATGTGTTTCTGGAGACCAACTAGACATCGTGTAACTCCCTTAGATTTTTATAATTTCCCAGCACACAGCAAAAAACACCAGGTTCTTATAAAAAAACATTAAAACAACTCATTTTTTCCAAACTCTAGAATAACCACAAATTCAAATTAAAACATGTATACCCTTAGTCTTTTAATTCAAAAAAACAACCATCTTTGTGCTTTAGGTAATTTTCCACTAAAAATTACTTATATCCTTGGGAGTCCCAAGACAAATCCACGAAATGAGGAAAACATGTAAAGGGATGTGAATTTAATAAAATAAGGTTACATGTTGTTACAAAATACCAACTAAAAGTTTCTTCTCAACCTTTGTATTAAATACATATAAGAAATGGTATCCTCACGAAGCTAACCTGAAAGTCATTATTTTTATGAAAATTATTTCAAGGAATAAGAAAAAATTTATGACATAAAAATATATTCTATAAATGTGAAATAGTATTTGACATTTCCAACATGTTCATTAGAAAATGGAACCATTACTCGTTTTTACGTATGACCTACCATATACATGATTATTTCGTTATTCATTTTCCAGAACTATATTTCATTAATGGGTTTATAATAAAAATTAATTTAAAATTCTCTAATTGTTTCATTATCATTATTCATGATATTATGGATCAAATATCACATTTACTATGGTCAACATATCAATGTTATTATTATGTTATGAATTTAACATCTGTAAAACACCTCACATTCATATAACTAATTATGTAATTAAATATGTCAATAAAGTTTAAAAGATAAATTATTTTAGGATAATTGATTAATCCTAAAAAATAATGAAAAATAATTAAAATAGTTAAGATACATGTGTTATATATGTGTTAAAGGATATACATATAAAGTCTAGACTCTAGGAAAGTGATTTCATTTCAATTTTCTTTCATTCATGATTGTTTTAATTTCATACACACAATTTTTTTATGGTGTCCTTACATCAATTATAAATATTATATCATGAATCCTTAATAATTGTTTTTATTTTATGTTCCATTTAAAATTATTTCCTCCAAGGGGATTTGAATTGAATATTCCCAAGTGGTAGAGGATTTCTTAATTAAATTTCCATTCATTAGTTTATACATAAAAATCATTACCTTGGTTATACCTAGAGTATATGATCATTGATATCTCATTTGTCACATCTTAATTTAAACATTTTTTGATGTATAATTACATATGTGTAAAAAATTAATTCAAGGGTGAATTGTCATATAAAAAGTTATAAACATTTCATGCATTTTCTTTGTTACAATTTCATTTTCTTGACACATGATTCCTGTCATGACTATGATTTCGTTATATAATATACCCAAAACTTCATGAATGAAATTTCACATATTAAAATGTGATATTAATGGGAGTTATAGAGATGTATCGTAATATTCATTTCATTAACTTTTACTTGAATATTATAAAAGTGGTAAGGGATTTATGTTACAATATCATATGTTTTTAATATTTTTTATGTTCTTAGGTTCTTTGGGGAAATCATATTATCTTATTTCAGGAACCATAACTTTGTTTTCCTTTCATTAAGTATTTGGTTTAATTTTTTATTTTAAATTTCCAACCTTATTGATTAAGAATCATGATGCATGTTTTTTAAAACTGATATTGTTCTTGTATCTTCTATTAGATCATCAATTCTTCTCTTCCATGTCAATGTTATCTAATTTTTTTTAAAAAAATTATTTCAAAGAAATAATTGATTTCATAATGTTATTTTATATCACATTTTAACATATTTTAATTTATTTTAAAAGTATCTTCCTCAACAATTTCTACATGTGTCACTTTTAGTTATCTTAACATAATTATGAAAAGATTTCATAATTGATAGATTTATACCATTTCTAGATTTACATAAATTCTAGGACACTATTTTCATTTAGTATTTCTATTTATGTTTCCATGGTTATAAAAAAATAAAATTATTTTTCCACAATTTTTTAATTTATTAATTATTTAAAATAATATTTTACATATGGAATGTGTATTTAACTCAAGAATGTTTTTAATGATAATTTGTTTGTATGTATATAATCCATTTTCAACTACCCTTGATGTTACTTATTATCCATTAGGTATATATAACAATTATACCATCCTAATTCTTTCTTTGGAAGGATTATGATTTTTTTGATGAGATTTAAATAGAACCTATTTTATTCCCTTACAAAAATGATTATAAGTATGAAAATTTATTTTTTTAATATTGAAAAGTTATTGATTTTAAATGTTTTACACATGATATAATACCTATAAAATATTCATGAATTCATGATTTGGGATTTAATTAAGAAAATTATAAAATATATCACTACAGGATTATTTATATACCTAAAATGTGTTGGTTAATGACTTCATATTTGAGTGAATGTATGTAACATCATTTAGATTATGGAGTTAACTAGTTAACTATTTAATAAAAATAGATTATAGGTATTAAAGGGTATTTTTATCCCATATTTAGGGGTTTACGTATGATTTTTAGGAAGATAATTTTTGAATCTACCAATAGTTTTTCTCAATGATTTTTTTTGAGTTTCAATTATATCCATTATTGAAGGATATATTTTTACATGGTTCTAGTTTACTGAAATATATGACCTATTTCATATATCAAATAAGTATTCAATGTTTCATGAATTATAATTTTTATTTGGATATGTATTGATTGTGGTATGAAATCATACCCTTATGATCATAATATCCAAATTGATGACGTTAAATTATTAATTGAAAGGATTAACCTAACTGGGTGTTTGTTATAAACCTTATTTTATTTCCATTTTCCCAAAATTGACAATATTAATATTAAGTGAATTTACTCTAGGAAAGATTAATGTATGAATAATTATATGGGAGTATTTTATTAATTAAGTTCCAATAAGAGATGATATGTATAGTGGAAATGATTCACACATGAAGACATGGTTAGTGTTATTAAGGGAATGTAATAGTCATCTAAAACTCAAAACCTAATATCCCCTCAGGTATATAAGTAGTCCAATTTTTCAGTTCAATATATTACATTTGGGATGGATAAAATCGAATCACAATTATTATTATTAAATACCCAAATTTATAGATTTTAAATTAGCATTGGGTATGAGTGTACTGATTTAGTGTTGTTATACATGGATTTTATGATTTCTAATCAAGGATTCGGATTTTGAAATGTCCTAAGTGTAAAATTCATAAATGGAGTTTCTATGGAAAATATACTATTGAATATGTAATTTAAGTTTCTATGAAGATTTGGGGAATAATGAAAAAATGGAAAATGAATGATCAATTACCTTTGAAAATATTATTACATATTTGTGGATTTTATGAATTTTAGGTTCCTTTATCAAATATTGAGAGAAATTAAGATGAATTTATAATGATATTATCATAATAACAAACGAGTTATGATACAACATTGATTTGGTTCATTAGGATTCATAAACAAATTGGATTTTAAGATGACGACGTATGACTATGAGGGAGAATATAGGTTTGGATAACTTTAATTCATTTTATGAATTTAAAGTCATATTAAATTGACAGGTGAAATTTTGATACTTCAATAGTTGTGAATTTTCATTATAAATAAGATCTAATTAAGTACATTATTTCATGATTATTATCACAAGTTAACAATTTAAAGAGTATTTTGATTCAATTAATATCAATTGAGGAATATATATTAGTGAATTATTTTCCATAATATAAGTAATTGTTTAAGAAAACAATATTATATTTTTTAAATGGTGTGTTAGAAAACAATTGTGGTATATCTGGGCGACTGTTCTGATTTTAGCTTTGCAGATAGAAAAAAAAAATTTCAATTAATTTTATTGTGAACATGTCAATAGAATTTTTAATGATTTATGTGGAAGATATTTCAAGAAGGTAAAAATAATTAGAAAACAAAAAAAATTAGGTGATTTAAATGAGAGGAATTCTTCTAGATTCAAATCATATTTAATGAGATTAAATTAGATTTGGTGTACATTGTAAATGAGAACATCACCAACATATGGAAATAATGGAGTCTCAATATATTGATTATGGTAATTATTAATCATGATATTATATATTTGTGTGTTTGTGTGTGTGTATGGAATGTCCTGGCCTGGGTTCCACATACTGATTCCCCAAGAAGGCTTACCTAATTACGTCTAGAACGTCTCCTCGTACTCAAGAGGATTTAAACTATTACTGTGGATCTGACATGAATCTTTGGAAGACTATACCTTTTTTATCCAAGAAATAAAAGATCCAAAATCAGTATATAAATTGTTAATATAATAATAATGGTAATTAACAAGGACCATGTATCACATAATAAACTCCCAATACATGGAAGATTACTATAAACTAAAACAAAAAATATATGACTTTCCATGTACGTGTCATGTTTTGATAGAAATCCAAAAATAAATTCACACTAAAAACGCTCAATATATCCCCAAATCATTTCTGGAAATATCATCCATGATCCTTCCTGAATACCAACTTATTCTTCTATTATAGAAACATTTCCCTTATCCTAACCTAAAAATATGAAGTTGACTCGGGTACCAAACATCGGTTTGATAAGGGTGTTATAACAACTCAGTTATCCACCACCAAGAGTGCCTATATATGTTTCCAATAGGTAACAATGAATGTATTATTATCAAGAATGATAAACAGGTCCATAATAAGTGAAAATTATGCACATTATTTTAATATTATTTAATTAATCTTATTGGACCTCAGGTTCTTGGTGAAACCCAATTCAATCATACCTTCTTCGGCGTAATCCAGTGTCTGAATCATATATCTTGGATCAAAATTTTACATCACAATGGATTTCACTATCATTAGGTTCAAATTTCAATTCGTTACATTAGAGAATCATCAAAATTACCATATGATCTTTTATTTGAGAATTATTACAACAACATAATCACTAGTACTTAGTGCATCAGTCTAGCACCAAAATCAGGGTTACATTTAGAATTAGTCCAGCTCCAATATCCTTGGTACATATAGCATCAATCAAGGATCAAATTAATGGTTCGATGGGGAACACTTCCAATGCAAATTCCATTCCATTATTCACACATAAATTGGGTCAAAATCAATGTCCATTTATAAATTTATAGCATCATACAATTTAATTTACAACAAAGAGATTTAAAATCAGTCCATCCCATTAGAACCATGAAACATTATTATTTAACAATTTAACACAATTAGCATCATCAAATTACCTCACCTTAACACTTCTATTTTAATAAAAATAATAAATTATAACATGTTAAAATGAAAAAGGAATTATTTTTTTCATAAAACTATAATTACAAATTTTTATTCCTCAATTATCATTTAATGGAAATGTTCATATTTCTTTATTATTAATTAAACCTTTCCTCATGAACTCTAAGGGATAAAAATGGATCCATTAAGGGTCTCAAAAATTCTTAGGGATTAAATTCAATTTTGAAATTTTAAACATAAATTCAAAATATTTATATTAAAGGTTTCAAATTATTCCAATGATTATCATCAGGACTATAAGAATTATAATTTCAACCACCTACAATAAGTCATTGATGAATTACCAACACAAATTGTCCATTGATTCAAGGTATAATGACAAAAAAAATAACATTGTAGATGATATTGAATCCAAAAATTGGACCGTGATCCATTGAAATAGGGTAAATTAAATCTTATATTTATACTATTAAAAAGTAGAGGATTTAACTCTTTCAAAAAGGAGAAAATGATAGGAGTGAGAGAACCTAAAACATTGAATGTGTCACATTCCACATAAAAGTTTATATCTTTCATGAGATCATTAATTCATAAGATAATAGGTTCTAGGATCCTGCAAATCCTCTAGAGAGTCTAAAAAATAAAGGAAATCAATTTAGTGTGATTTTGGTTTAATAGGAATAAAAACCCGGGGTCCTATAATTTAAAATAATAATTAAAGGGTTTAGAAGTCTGGGTAAACAATTTTGAGGATTTGCAAAAAAAAATAGAAAAATTATGTACCCTAACTATGTTCCCCTATTATTTGAGGTGCCAGTTTTTTTTTCAAGGGAGGCACATGGTTTGTTAAACCATTAACCATCCATAAAAACACCCACCTTCCTAAGGTGCATATTTTTCTGGGGGAGGCCACATGATTTAGGAAACCTATGTGAAAACCATGCATTCTACACAATACCACCCCTAAATCATCAAATAACCTAAAATCACTAGAGGTAATCTCTAAAAAAGAGATTAAAGAAAGTGTAGTTTTTTTAATGAAATAGTATTATAGATTTTTTTAGAAAGTTCTAAACCATAAAATCTCCCAAATATATAATGGATCATCATTGAGCTACACACCTAATAACAACTAATATTTCATGGTGAAAAATATATGGTGACTAAGACCACATATCAGCTTCCCTATTCCATTTTTCTACTTGAAAAAAACTATTCTATCACATGGATTGGACTAAAGTCACTTTCATTCACCACAAAACAACCTCATTGTGATCCATAACTATAATAAGGTTATCGCCAAAGGACACATAATCCTCAATCTCAACATCAACAATATTTATTACATGAGTAGGTATGCGGGATGAGGATGAAGTTGTGGCACATGGAAGGAATCATGAATTTCCCTATAAATATGTGAAATATCCAATCAATAAGACAGTAGTATAATCCTCACCACAATATCAAATTGTCTAAAAAACATGGGTTTCAGATTTACCTACTTCAAAATACAATGGACACCCAATCTTGACATTTCCTAAAGGAATACACAGTCTCAAATGGTAAAAAAAATATCTTAATGTAATCAACCAACATAATTCTTCTATATACTATTCACATTATCACTATTTTTTCAAATAAACTAAACCCTTTTTTATGTCCCATATATGAGGGTCAGTCCCAACAACTCTGACTCACATGCCTCTATCCAACATAATTTTGATTTGTATAGACAACTATATACCTCATATATGGATCCATATAAATATCCATATGATATCTATTGTTATAGTATAACTGATGTAGTTATAAATACATCTTCTAAAATCCACCCTATTTTGGGACATATTCCCATAACATGTAATTTAACCCTTAAGTAGTACAATATGATCTCAAGTCTATCTATGGGTGAAAATATGTACTCAGGAAAACCAGAGTACCACGAGCCTTCTATAATACATACCAAAAGCATGATGTAAAATGTGGGTCATGATAGGAAACTATACAGAGTGGTGCCCTATGAAAATACCCTATCTCTCGAACATATAAGTTTACCAACTGATTAACCATGAATGCTACGTGGATTAGAATGAAATGATAATTTCTTCAACTATTGTAAAATGAACCATATCGTGTCATTTTTCTATGAGGTTCTAATAAAACATACCAAATTTCCCAATGTGTCATCATCCCATATCCACATCGGAATGGGAAAATGTTTTTAAATCTTGACAAGACACTAATGATTTTCCAAAAATTAATGATAGATGTAACATCATGTCACAAAACAATAAATCTCATTTTTCATTTCCAGCCATGAATACTATCTCTAATGATAATGGTAGATCTTGGTAAAACAATGATAGAACTCCCACATTGATTAATTAAACACACACATATGATATTCTCATATATAAGTTGGCATAATAATATCACCATGAACATAGATTATTTCCTCATCATCTACAGTCTACTTGGGAGGTGGATCAATAATGTCAGTAATTCCCCACAATTTTTATAGTAATGATCCTCATATTTCATTTCCTTAATCCAAATCAGGACTATAAGATCAAAAGATAATTTCATAATTATCACATGTTCCTTCTCCTCTTGAACATTAATGTGCACCACTACTTGAAAATTAATCATTTTTTGTTAGAAATGGACTCTGGGATTACTTGAGTCTATGAATTTTAGAATAATGCTTCTTTGAAACTTTTTCCTATCCCTATCATATTTTCTTGCTGAATATTGAATGATTTCATATTCTCAAGACATATTCACCACATGAAATTTAAATCATTTTGAGAAAATATCAACTTAGGGCTTTCTGGTATTTATAAAAAACAAATCATCTATCCTGTTGGTAATTCCAATGGACCATTAGTTTATAAACTTTTACTACTAACTCGAGATCATGTTTAGAAAAATTATGTTTGGTTGGACTCAACATTAATAATCCACACACCACATGTCAATTTATCTACATCAAAACTAAACAATATCCAATCCTAGAAAATAATATGTCTTACCCTTCAACCAGATTATGTAGGGTCACCGTCACTATAGTGGTAAAATTATTCTTCAAATACATTATGAAATTTTCACCTACATGAAAAAAATCAAACATGATACCCTTTTGGTTAGGGTCGAATGTTTTGTTTACAAATTATTAAAGTCCTTGATGAACCATTAGTAATACACACCAATCCGAAAAAACAATAGATATCAAACACATTATTAGGATTCTCTCAAGAAACAACAACCTGAATTTATTTTCTCAATCCATTGACATACCCTCCTATAAGATGATGTGACAAATTAAATAAACACTATCAGTCCAAAAACTACACATGGAAAGCATGGAATATATCTTATGCTCATTAATTTTACTAAAGATGTTATGTAAAGAGGTTTTGAAATTTCATCATTATTTTAGGAGAACGCCTGGATGTCACAAATAAAACATCCAAAAATAGGCCATGTTATAGGTGGAGGATTTGTTTCATTGAGGAAATAAGCATAACAAGAATTGTTTTATATCCGAATGAAATTACAATGAACTCATACATTAAACACCTCCTCTTTAAATTATTCCAGGGTACATAAAAGGGTCCCACTCTCAGATGATGATACTCTAGCCACATATTAATCTTGGTGAATAAAAAATAACCCCATAGCTACTCAAAATTATCATCAATGTTGGGATGAAGATAATTCTTCTTATTTATTATCATATTTAACGTCCTATAATAAATTTTTAGGAACAAAATTAAATAATATCACTTAGAAAACATATATAGATAACTCTATATTGATGTACTTAGTCTTATAAATCGTTTATCCATCAATTATTATCATTTATTATTTTGTTATTGATTCTATTTAAGTATCATTTTGTATGTTCTAATGGAAACTGGTTTGGCTCTAATAATTTGATCAATCATAAACTTAACATCCCTAGATGGCATGTGAATTACTCAAGAAACATGTATTAAAATTGGTAGACTATAGCTTAAAAGACACTATGCTTTACAACCCCTTAATCTACAAAACTATTGTAATGTGGTTGGTGAGGTCCCCCACCTACTTATGAACTGGCCCCACATGTCCTTCTCAAATATCTCATTCTCCATGACGAATATAATTATCACCCCTAAAAGATATTAAGGTTGTTGTCATACATTAAAAATTGTCATGGGATCATATATTACCAGCTATTCTATACCCAATATATGTTACAAACTGAAAACTCATGTACATAAAGATTCCAACGGAAATGATACTCACCAACCATGAGGGAACACCACTGGCATTGAACTTCATCCTTCAATAACACTCCCAATGGTGTTTTTATTTTCATAACACCATACAAAAACTCTACCATCAGACACATCCCGTCCACAAGTAAATAAGATATAAAATAATGTGAGGGCCTTGTATCAAAACTATCCTAAAAAAGGTAGAATCTATAAATAAATTACATTTGAATATTGATAGCACATCCCAACTATCAAAAATTGATGGATGAGCTATATTGAACTAACATTTACCTCTTCCTTATGAATGAGTTTATTTTCCCTATGCTATACTTATATCCTAATACATATGATCCTTTCATGAAGTTCCACATCAAATGCCTGAACAGTATGTCCAGCATAACTCTAACTTCATGAATGTTATGTGGTATAATACCACCGTATATTTCACTATATTAGACTAGGTCCTATATCACTTCCCATTTGTTGAGGGTTCATGCAGATCCTCTATAGGATCCCGACAATTTTTCAATCTCAACACTCCACCATTGGTCAAATATAGTGGAAACTAATGTGACCCGGACAACCAATCTTATGAAAAAAACAATCGATTAGTACCATAAGTAACTTTGTAGTTTTATTCCAACATTAATTTTTGAAGGGAAGAATGTGTTTTCAAAAGGGATAAGTATTCAAGGGAAAATTGGTATTTCCAACGAAATGGTGTATGGATTAAATAAAAATATAGTATGGTCCACTCTAATGGTAAAGGATGACATGGAAAAAGATTACGATAAATTGAATTGTAGATTGATTTTATTTGTAAAGATGAAATTTGGTTTCTAGGAATAGTTCTATGATTTTTATTACATATTCCATGTGTCCCTAGGGATTACCATCTCATAAATGGGAAATTATTTTGGATTATTTATGTTGGTACATGGTGTAAGGAAATAAAATACCTTGTCTCCCATCATTTTTATCATTTCCCATGATAAACTGACATGGAATATAAATAAATTCTAAGAGGATGGGAAGATTATTACTTATAAAAATAGGTTCTGGAATTGATATCTGTTTGATCTATTGTTTACCGTTAGGATAATACTTTTATTAATTGAATACAATTTCAATTATAGAGTTTAATAAAATCATGAAAACAACTAGATAAATGAGTGGAAGTAGTGTAAATAAAATAAAGAGTATGGTTTTCATCTTCAACAGGTGTTCATAAAGAAACATCAATATAATTAAAGACATGTTTTGAATTTGGAAGTGACAAATTTTAATAGTTTTTACTTGTTCTCATATATCAAATGTATGGGTGAAAATGAGTTGTTTAATGATATCATAAATCATATATCATGGAGAATATGAAATTGGAAGAATATGTTTTTCTCATTTAGAGGATGGATTTTTCTAACTAACAGTTTAACTACTACTATTACTATGAATTTTTAACAACAATCAATCAAAAGAAGCGGAAATCATACAATTAAATAATGATAAGAAAAAAATTATATGGGATGAAAATTTGTGTGGAAAATGTCATTAGGAATCATGAAAATGAATAGAAATTCCATTAAAATATGGTGGAGTTTGATTACATAATGTGGAAGAACTGTGCGTTCTATGATAGATAGGTTGGTGTGGGAAACCATTAATGGAATATTGTTACTATAAATGTTTATTAATGATTGGAATAGTGAAGACTAGAAGGGAAAAACAGTGTGAACCATGAGATTTTCAGGTTTGGAATGGCACATTATCTATAAAATGATAGATATGTGGGGAAAGGTTCATTGGATTGTGGGTCTCAGTGAAGAAAAAATATAAAATATGGAACAGATAATAGAAACACCGAATTATATGCTATTATTAGTTCCAAAAAACTCATTCACGTAGGTTAGAATGTATTTTTATTTTCTTGAACCTATATTGAATAAATACAAGAATAGTAATGATAAGAACATTAGGTTTTACGTTTATCTAGACCATTTTATTTTTGGGTGTTCAAATGTTCTATGATCAGGAATTTAGGAAAATGGTGTATTAAAGAAGAAGAATGGATGATTACTATAAAAAATATTCATGAAAGGAGATTCTAGGTATGGTGACTTTTTAAGTTTCTACGATGAGGAACCAAGTAAATCCTATAGATAATAATGTACAGAAAAATGTATTGGTCTTGGCTTTAGGATTATTGTTTTTTAGAAGGCTAAAACAGGAGAATATGTGGAATGTACTATTTCATGGTAAGTGGGTGATGTGGGTTTAGGAATTCCTTCATTATGAAATGAATTTAAGTGGAGGTGGAGATTAATTGAATGGTATTATTGAAACATGGTTCCAAGGAGATGGATACTAAGTAATGAAGGTCAAGTTCTGTGGTATGGTGTTTTTAGTTGGGAGAGGGATTCATTGGGAAGCTTGAAATATGGCAAGATATGGTAATGTTTATTCCATGATTATTTAAAGGTGAAGGTGGTGGAATTAGCGGATGATCTAGTGGATTTATTAAAATAATTTTTAATTATGTAATGGTAACAATATTCCTTAAATGGTTCTAAAATCATATGGAAATCAATAAAGGTTACTAGGGAAGGTTGGTAAGATGGAAACCTCACAATGAGAGGTTGAAGTGGGATGATTATAGATCATTTCTTGAGAGGGAGATGAGAGGGTATTGGATGGTGAGAGATAATATGGATTTGTGATTCTGGGATTCGACTCTTTTTATATATTGGGAAATCCATTAGAGAAAAGGAATGATCATTTTGCAACAGACTTAGTCTATGCAAGAATTTCAACACCCAAAATGTGGTAATTGAGTCCAATTTTACTATGTTGGTAAGGTTACTTCAACAAAAGGATTATTTAACTTAGAAGATATCATATATTTTTTGAAACTGTAGAACTTACATCACCTAGAATATTTCTTTTATTCATCCTTAGAGTTATGGAAATTGTGTGTCTAATTAATTAGTCATTAAAGGGGGGCCATGAGAGAGAATAGCCTTATACACCTTTTTGGATTTATTACATGATGATTGTAATATCAATGATTGGAGAAATACTCTTGTTCTTCATTATTTCCCCCCACCATGAGTATATGCAGACTTGTATATCTAAATGATTTATCATGAATGAAAATTTAACCTTTAATTTGTCACATAGATCCAAATCAATCATTCCATCAATATCCCATGGATAATAATGAAGGTGATTCTTATCAAAATCATGGTGTAGAAAAGTGCTTAAAGACATGATCATTACATCCTTTTTAACCATAAAAAAAGGAATATTGGTTTCATTAATTAAAATCCATGAATTAATAAATTATTTTTAAATATATGTTAATACCAATTAAAAAGGAATACGTTTGAGTATCCACAGAAAAAATTAAAATTTCTCATTGAAAAAATTGAAAAAATAATGATAGGTATAAAACATGGATTAATGAGACTAAAAATGAGAGGTAAAAAGGGTATCCCATTTAAATAAATTATTATATTAATGGTATAATATTAACTTGTAAAATAATGCCAATAACAATTATAAGGCATTCAATAAAAAGGGAAAATTATTAGAAAAGAGAAGTAGATAATTACCTTATCGTGAAGAGTTTCTCATAAGAAAATATGATCTAACTTTTGTGGATTAAGGACACCTTGGGCTGAACTGTGGGTGGAAAAAAGATAATAACATCATTGAGGAAGAATTTGGAGATAATCGGAATGGGAAATGGATTGGTATTTATAAAAATAGTGGAAGAATTATTTATTAATTTCTATATATTGGTCTGGAAATCTAGTTATTTTAATTCAAAACCATTGTATTAACCATAATATTTTATCTTGGATTTCAAAATTTCAGTCATATTTTATTATATTATGATTTATTAGAACTGAACAAAATATTTTAACACTCCTATGGACATGTAAATGTAAATTTTCCATAAAAAAAATGTTTTTAAAATAAAATTTTCCACTTTAGACTTTAGAAATCCTCTTACAAGAAACAAATGTATTACAATTTGTTAAAAAAATAATATTTGTAAATTAACATATTTTATGTTGTTAAAATTGTTGAATTAATTAATAAATACTTATGAAATAAATATAATGTCATAAAATGTATGAAAATCCCAAAATTGATTGTTTAATATTCATTGAAAAATTATGTATGTTGTATGTTTATAAAAAATTGTCCCTAACCAAACATTGATGTTATAGATTAAAATTTAATATTTATATTATAAATATAATTATCTATATATGATAATTTTATATATTAAATATAAAGATTTTTATTTAATGAAAATAGTCATTTTTAGGACACAACAAAATTTATGTCACATATAATTTTTTCACATCTCTTATAAAATTATTTTACCATTTATATTTAAATAATAGCGTCTTAAAATATTATTTACAAAATTAAATTATTATTTATAATTCTAGAGTTTGTTTTAATTTTGTATATATTTTCATAAAATTTAATTATGTAATAATTGTGTTTAAATATTAATTTATCAAATTCTTATTATATAAAAATTCGTTTTATTGAATTAAGTTATTATCAAAACGGGATGGATGGATTATCCATTTTATTTAATCCATAGAAATTAGTCATTATGAAACTAATAACTAAAAACATAAACTCTAATTAAACCTGCAATTAGCCAAAGGGTAAGATTTTTGATGGGAGTAGTTCCTTAAAGTATCTCAGATAACATTTACCTAGTGGTAATCTCAAATAATGTGATATTCCCCCAATAGAGATTTCATTCAAGATTCATTTGTTAATTCTCTTATTAAGATAGTTGAAGGGTGAATCCTAGTGACACCTCCCCCCCATGTTCATATAAATGTGCCCCAAATGGAATGAATCTACATGTTGGGGCCATAATTTCTCTTTTATTCATCAAATATCATTACTTATTACTACTTATATGTAGTAATTTTATTGGTAAAATGATTAGCAATGTGTATAGTTCAAATGTTCAAATAGTCTAAAAGTTATATTTACTAAATATCACATATAACAAAGTATTATATAATGATACAATCCCAACGGTCAAATTTCCTTTTATATCATATATATATAAAACTATTCATCATCGTTACTACTTCATTCAAAATGATTATTAAAATTACTTATATAAGTTCAATTTAATTATTAATGATTATTTTTTTAATATTATTCATGGCAGGTTTACTCATCTTTTTAGAGTTCTAACCTATGGAGTATACCATTGCGTGGTCTATATTATTTGGATTTGATATTTATTTACTATTCATAGATATTGTAACTGGTATCACTACATGATGTGTAATATTTATTTTGTAATATTATTTCAATGTAATTCCCTTTTGTGGGAATAAAATATACACTATGAAAAATGTTTTTTGTTAATCATTGATGGAATTTTTTTAGTATTACAATATATATGTATCTTGCAAATATATTTAGCTTTTTATCTTCTAATTTTATGGGGTAATACATTAATTATGTTTATATCTCAAATGCTTTCTTTAATAAATCTCATATTATTATCATATGATTCACTATTATGAAACTCTTTGTCCTTCTATGTGAAATTATTATGATTATCCTTATGATTGATTTCCTTATGTGGCAAACATTGGGCTATACATTATAAAAAAGTGATAGGTGGGACCATAATTATGTATCCCTCTAATGGATTGGGTAATTCTTTAGTCTAATGAGACATAAAATATGTGAATATGGTGTGAACATAATCCATTATTTGACTCTGTGCACCATCTGGCATTTCCATAATAATTAAACTTGTCTTTGGTTTATTTCATGAAATATGTTGATTACACAATTCCTATGTTTCCATGACCTCATGATAAAGTGTTCCATAAGTTATTCACCCCATATTATTACTCATGATCCTTCACTTTTATGATATCATGATATAACATTAACTAACATGTTTTGGGTCCTTGTCCTATTATTCCCTTATGGGGCTTATTACATCAACCATTTCTTTTAATATTTCCCTAAATTATGATATGAATGTTTGGAATATAAAATTTTTATATGAGATTACTATGGAGAATAAAAATAAATAAGTCGTTTTTTAGTTTTCTTTTCAATATTATGAACCAAGGCTTTCAAATACACTATTAATTTTCTATCCTTCTTCTACATTAATGAATATATATATGTTAAAACTAATACAATTATATGTGAGAAATGAAATAGTTTGTTATACCATGGGATTAAAACTCCATATTTTTTCAATATTTAGAATTAAATACTTACATATAATAATATAAAATTATTTAAATGTGAAAATAATTCCATACCATATCTCGTATGGGGTCTTATCTTACATTGGAAGCAATAAAGATTTGTTAGAAATGTAGATCGATGTCAACAATACTTCTTTACAAAACATATGTATATGTTATTTTTGAATAAAAATCATTTTGGAAATGTTTTTTATAGTAATATTTGTATCCCAAAAAAACCCCTTTTGTGAAGATTTTACACTTCCAAAACATGGTACATTATCCCGTGAGTCTTGAGATAGTTCTCCCCTAGTTTTGATGTGAAATTTTTACCATTTTTGGTTTGAATCATCATAATATTATATCTAATCATCCTTTTATATTCCCTATTATATTAATTCATAAAACATAAATCATAAGACTAGTGGTAAATAACAATGTTCCACACACATCCTCATGCACTAGTTAATGCACACTTATTGATGTCTATTATATTTCCATATAATTCTATTTAATGTGTTTTGAAATAATCAAACATGTCTATACAATCAGGTGATATCTTAGAGATACCAGAATAAATATCACAATTCACCATATTTTACATAGATGGTTGGAATAAAAGGACATTTCGTTTATGACACAACATATTTTATTCCTTATTGGGTCAAACGAATATACAATATTCTACAATAATAAGGTAGAGAATCTTATTCATGTCATTTTAACATTAAAATAATTATATTGTTTTCCCTTGATGGTACACAATATCACTGAAAAGCATACAAAATACCCTTAAGTCACTCAGTAGACTAACTCTTAGAGAGATAGGAAAAATACCATAATTGAACATGAAATTAGAACTTGGTATAACTTTCCCCCATAAATATATTTTATGTATGGGATATTATTTAGTCCTTTATTTTTTAAAAAATTTACAACAACTTCATGTTTTTATTTGATTACAAGGAAACAATACTTATCTTCCATCATATAAGAAGTGAATCTGCACTAAGGATCGATACCGTAGCATGGTAAGCACTTTTAAAAGAAATCATTATAACCACTGAATGATTATATATCTTATTTTTTTATCCAGGTATTTTAATTTATACCTGATGTTGAGCTATTTTCCTCATCTTCCCTAGAGTATGATAGACCAAATATATCAATAAATACTAAAAATTGATTGTTTCTATGATAAATTTCAAGGATTTCTTTAGCTAATATTTATAAAAATTCATGTTCCAGTTTAAAACATTTCAGTACTTTGTTGGAAAGAAGTATCTATCCATATGTCCACATAATTGAAAAAAATAATTAGTGACCATAACAAGCATTCATGGATTATATAACTCTATCTTTCTCCCAATGTTTCTATTGTGACCTTCAGTGCCTCAAGACGATGAAACAAATGTTTTGTGAATATCCCACTATTATATAAAAACAAAACCTAATTTGAGGTGAATTATAGTGTGCCATTGTGATAGGATCAGATATTTATCAAGTTCTATTAACTTTTTAATATTGATCTATTCCTAGGTAAATTTTTAATAATGTATTTTGTGATTATTTTCTACAATAAATCATCACTATATTTTATTTTTGATAAATTAGTGTATTTTATTGTTAATTAAAGGTATTTTTTGTTCTTGAGAAAACTCAATGACTAGATTCATAGACCTCTATAACCAAACATATTTTTTCACCTTTCTGAATTTCTTTTCCAATATAATATTAGGATTCAAGAGTCTCTCCTAGTATTTAAGTATTTACTAGAAAAATTAAAAGTCAGCCTCCTTATCATCAATATATTTAAGCCTATCTACCACAGACTTAGTCAAACCATCAATATACCTTATCTATTCTTAATCATTTTCTTTCTTCATAATGAAATTTTTTGTTTTCCCTTGGATTGGGGACTTATTATTTTCAATTTATTCCATTAACATAGAATTATCTTCTTCATTCTACTACATTTAGTGTTTTTAGTCATGAACACACTATTGGATTTCATCTTTTTTTATATCAAATATTTTTCTCCTCATGAGTTTATTTTGATTCATCTTAAATATCACCTCTATCATACTCTTCCCTTTCTTCATTATATCTCTCTTGAATTTTTTCATAATATAATATGAAATCCACCATATAAATTTTAATACAATATTCACAGTCATCAATTTATTCTACCTTATTCTCTTAAGAATAGTAATTAACTTGTAAAAGAGGATTATTATTCTAGAAAAACTTTGATAATATCATTTTCATACCTTTCACATTGGTTTTCAAAATATTCATTGGAATTTCAATTTCATCATCATATTCATAGAGACCTTATTAGGAAAACATCCTACATGATTTCCATCATTTCCCCATAAAAATAATTTGAGTTGAATTTTACCTTATTACATTCATTTCCCCTTAAATTTTTTAGGTTTTTTATGAAAAAATTTCATCAATATCTTTTTATTCATGAATAGAATATATGATGAGATTATTCGTGGCATTATACGCTACATCATTGGATTTAACTTTTTTCATATCCTCCTTTTCATCATTTTTTATTTCATACATTGACGGAGTATTATGTAAACTTTCAAATTTATACTCTTTTAGACCATTTTCATTTAATACAAATACATAGGGATTGAATAGAGGTGTAATATTTCTTAGGATGGGATTGAAGATTCTTAAATCATCATGAATTTTTGTAATACAATATATATATATTCCAAAAAGGCAGTCTTCTAGTAAAAAATGCATCAACTGAAATATTATAGTGAATTATTAGATCACCATAATAGTTCTACAGAACATTTAATTTAGCTTCTATGAATTTTGTTTCAACACCATTTATATTTTGAATCCTTTCCCATGTGGAATATGATGAGATAAACAACACCACCTCCATCTAGATTATAACAAACTAAAATTTTCTCAATGGAATCTTTCCTATTTTATATTTTTTTTATATGGTACAAAACACATACAATTAATATATATCCCGATAGAAACATAATTCTCATAAATAATGAATGAAATAACATATATTTATTGGACTTAAGGAACCTATTCTAATGGAATAGTTACTTGACTGTCGATATATTAACATGAACAATGAGAATAGTTATCTAGATAATATAATAGAAAACTCACAATAAAAATTATTAATAAAATTAATATATCTTATAAATGATGATATGAAATATTTATATCATGGTATATGTACACTAATGTTTCAAAAATAGTAAATTAAGTATTGATATTTTTGTAAAACATAAATTTATATTTAGAATTTTAATATTAATAAAATAATTTAAACGCATAAATATTTTTACAATATAGATGAATAAATTAATACATTTGTTTATTATTATTATAAGATAATTTTATGAGACTTTGATCAAATTTTCATAAAATCTGTTATAATATTAAAATTGATATTTTCATAGTGAATGATATTTTTAATTAATAATTAAATTTATCATATTTTCAAATATATTTAAATAATATTGAGTACATTTTTAATTAAAAAAATCTAAAAAATGATAGGGTGAGTTCATGGAATTTTTCTAAAAAGTGGAATTTTGGTGAATAGTAAAACATGCTAATTTATGTTATTTAAGATGATAAGGTAAATCAATGAATTTTTGAGTCATTTTATAAGTATGAATGATGAGATATCTATTTTCTCTAAATATCATTCCCTATTTTCATTATTTAATGATTGAAACCAACAATATTGATAGTCTTGAGACAAAATAAAAAACTACTGAATGAAATAATAAAAAACACCCCTCTCTTCCCCTACAATTACCACCCTCACCACCTCTTCTCATCAAACTTTTTAATCCTTTTATCTTGTCCAAATTATTCCCAAATCCATCCAGAAGACTCATTCCCATGTCTATGAGTTTTTTGTTGTAATAAAAGACCAAGAAAAACTGGATTATGGAGGTTCTTTTAGAAAATAATTTCAAGAGGTAATGTCTTATTTTTTTCTCTTTTAATTTCATTGGTTTTATTATCCTACCCTTACTTAATGTAGACAAAGATTAATGATAATTACATTATATTATATATACTATAATTTTATTTTATTAATGTAATATCTCTCATCAAATATATTCCCTCATCCTTTTCCATAAATTAAAATATCGTCCGTGATGTGACAATTCACCGCCTTTATGGATAAAAAGTTTTCATTTTTCCATTACATCCATCATGGGTTTTCATAATTCTATTATTATGGTTAAATATTATTTTTATATACACAATATATTTTATATCAAGATCTGGAGCCAATATATAATCAAAATATTAAATAATGTGATACATGTTCGTGATAGTCATAAAAACCTCCAAAATAGAGTAAAATATTTTCATCGATGTTTTATCTAATGAATCATTCTTATAAAATATAATAAAATAATAAATGAGACCATTTTAAATTATATATTTTCATTAATAGTAATTAATTTCACTTATGGTGATGTAATTTCCATTTGAAAATAAATCTCATATCTATACTTAAGTGAATCGACCCTAAACCATGAAATGAACACTCCCATAATGAAGAAATTGAACACTATAACTCATTGAAATGTCCATAAACAAACTTAATAAAATTATAATGTATAACAGAATAAAAACATTACAAATAAATAATTAATTAAATATGAGTTATTTTCTAGATGTTAAAGAACCTATACCTATGAAATTGTAATTTGACCGTAGGAATAGTAATATGACCAATTTGAATAGTAATTCATCTAAATGAATATTCACATCTCCCGTGAATGTATAAATAAAATTTATTCATCTTATAAATGAAGGTATGATATAATTAAATCATATTATAAAGAAGTGATTATTTTAAAAATTAATATTTAAGTGTTTTTTATTTTGTATGTCATAAGTATTTAATAAAAATTTTAGCTATAATATAATTAATTAAAATAATTTTTTTCCTAAAATATAATTACAAGTTAATTTTTTTCTATATATTTTCAGATAATTTTTTGAGGTCTTAGTTAATTTTTTAATGTGTTATAAAACAAATTATAAATTTAAAATGTGTATTTTTTTGTTAAAGATGGATTTAATTCAAAAATAAATTTCAAAATTTTGGAAAATTATTTTCATAAAATTGTGTTTCATTTTTATTTATATACATGAAAAATATAGGGTTATTTTTTGGTAATTTTCAAAAATACGTGAATTTGTTTTGAATAATAGAATTCTATAATTTAAGATAAATGATAAATACACGATTTATCTATTCATAAGTGATTTATGGCTAATGTATACCTATAATCTAGAAAACTCCATAATTATTTTAATATATTTTATAATAATTCTAAAAATATTAATATAGTTCATCCAAAATAATAAACAATGGAATAAAATATTCAAAAATCACAGCTCTCCTTCACTATAAATACCACCCCAACACCACTTACCCTCACACCTCTAAGCATTTAATATTATAAAATTTCTTCCAAGACCTCTACCAAAGCCTCCCCCGAATTTATCGTAGCTATTTTACTTATAAAATTACCAAAACAAAACAACTTACGGAGGTTCAAAATGTTGAGTATTCATGTTCTAAAATACTCTTCATTTCCATTTAATTGATTTTCAAGTTCTTTTCTTTTATTATTTTTTCCTCGCCTCCAATATTAAAATTAGATTTATAACTCTATTATCATTAGTATACTTTAATTATATAATTTTAATGGAATATATTTCATAAAATTCATTTCTCTGTCTCTTTTATTTTAAAAACGAATTCATCATCTATGAGGTGTCGATATACAGCCTTCATAGATGATGGATTCTAATTCATAAATTACTCCCACAAGGCTATTAATAAAAAAAAATCCGTTAAAAATAGACTCTTTTATATCTATTAAAAAAATATAATTTTATATAACAAATATATATATAATTTTAATTTATATGACAAATCTAGTTCGTGATGTTAAAATAATCACCAAATAATCAAAATGATTATTACTAATGTTTTATCTAATGAATCATCCTCAAAACATATCACACAATGAATTATAACAATTTATTATTATCTATGTTCTATGATGTCAAATAAATTCAATTCTAGATAATTACACCCATTCCACATAAACATATATAGTCATATACATGTATACTGATCGTGAACACCAAGGAAACCAATGCTACCAAGTGATAAACCAGTATCTTATAACACATAAAAATGCCTCTAACTGAACATATTAAAATTATAATAAATAAAATTCATGTAGATAAGTATATAAATTAATTAATTATTTAATTTTATGATCTATTATGTTATGTTCATGTGAAGAACACACTCGTATATAAGTTAAAGGATTTATTTCATAACCTCTATTTTCATTCGGGCTATGATTTCTTCATTTATACACTGTTTTATTTCATTATAAATTTTTTATAATTATAATAAATTATAAATATTTTCCAAAATCATATATCCATATCTTTTCAATATTATTTTATTGGAGAATAATTTTTTTAAAGGATCCCTTCTAATTTATTCACGATACGCATGGCCGATTAAAGGGAACAACTTGATTTCCTACCCATTTTCAAGTACCATCCATAATGTGTTTTATGAAACCATTATTTTTATAATATAACAACTATATTTCCTGAAAAATTATATTTTTTTTATTTTTTGTCTTATACAAACAATCATACCCATTACAATTGATTTGTCAAAAATATCTCTTCTATGCAAAGTAAAATGGGAATTTCTCCCAATAATTTCTCGATGATTCTGTTATAGTATTTTTATTTATTTTAACACCTATATTTACTTTTATTATTTATTGATATTGATCTATCACTTTTATCGTCAACAATATTTTGTTAAATTATTTATGATCAGTTTTCCTATGGATGTGCTATCTTGATACCATTCACCATACTACTCAGAGTCGTTAGTGATTATATTTATAGATATGGGAATTTTATTGATATTTCATAGGTATATAATGTTTATGTTTATACACATTCATATTAGGAATTAACATGACCTATTATATAATGGATGGGAAAACTATTTCCCCTCGATGTATCAGTAGGTCTCATGTTACAAACAATACTTGGTTTTACCCATTATGGTCGGTGTCTTGTGTGAGGCCTTGACTGTATGTTTATGTTTTTTGTAATTATGGATTACCCCATTTTCAATCAATTAATTGATAGTAAATTTTTTTATTTTACTATTTAAATATTCATGTTTATGTTTTATTATGTTGTTATTTAATCTTCTTTTATCACTATCATATTATGCTCAAGATTTAGTTTTAATGGAATCTGCATTTAAAGTTATTCACAGTGCCTTATTACTAATGATTAAATTGAATTACATACCCTTAATGAGAATATAATCTTTCATATTTTTTATTTTTTTCCCTAACATATGATGTTTAATGATATGAATTATGTGTAGGGATAATCTAGTATTTATGAATTCTTCCTACAAAATTTCTATATTGTATTTCTTTTCTAAGTTGTAAAGTAAAAATATGTTTGTATATAATTTTCTAAATCTAATTAAATATTTAATCCATCGGGAAAATATTTTCTTGTGTATTATACAAATGTATTAATATAAGGAATTGGTTTTGGGCACCTGAGGTTGGGGTCTTTCCAGTTGGTATCAGAGGAAGTTTATTTGAAATATTCAAAACCAGATTTAGAAAACAAATATTAGAGAACATAGCCCTAAGATAAACAATGAGGATAAGAAGAGAATAAAATCCTACAATATTGGTAAATTATATAATCTGTTATTCCTCCTTGAAATAAACCCATTTCTAAATACTACATGTGGAGATTGCTCTGGAACAGATTTACCACGGGGTAACAACTTCGACAAGGTGTCCCAGACCTGACTCGTGTTAACCTGCTACATGACTACATGCCTTACTATGAACCTAGTGTGACACTCCTAGGGATATGTGTAAGATAATTCACATTTTCTTTACAGACCATTATGATTGATATAAAAGTAAATATGTACCCAAAGAATCCATTTTTATTATTATGAGAATAAATATGCAAAAAATATCAATTTATGTTATGTATTCTGCAGGTTTGACATTATACATTATGATTCATAACCTAATCTATTTTGTGCCATTATTTAGAAATTGTGCCTAGTGGAATTAATGGAAATGTATCCAAATGTGTATCATGTGTAGGCTATTCACTACTATTAATGATATTGATATTGGTATTGGATATGAGACTGGTGATGATAAACTCATAACATTACTTGGACAACTAATTGAGGTTATAAACAAAAACCATACCTGTATAGAGAATTCTGATCCACAACATGGAGGAAAAATTGTAGACTGCAAGATGCAACAACAACATCAATTATTTATTGTTACTACAGAACCAGTTTTAGCGGAGTACTAGATAGGTTCCTTAGAGAAAATATTTCCCTTTTTGGGAAGTAATGAAAGGGAGAAGGTAGTCATGGAAGTTTATCATCCCTCGATAGATGCAGATCAATGGTGGTCATTAATTCAAAACAAAAAAGGATGAGGAAGAAATTGAAAATATGGAATGAATGGATTTTTGGGAAATTTTCCTAGAAAAAAATTTCCTCACAAATAGATAGTGGATATGGATAGTCAATTAATGAGTCTAATATATAAAAAGGATAAACACATTGTGAAGTATGAATACAACTTTACAAGGTTATCATGGAATCTCTTGGACTACATATTTAATCTAAGGAGAAATATTTACTGATTCACTGAGTGTTTAAAACAATTCTTCAAAAGAGAAATGGTCTTCCCAAATTTATCATCATGTAATAATATAGTATCTCATGTTTTCAAGATAGAAAAGTAATTATCTAATTAAATTGACTTCAAAGTAAATCAACAGAAGACCACTGATTTTGGACACTATGAAAAAGGAAATATGGAAAAGGGTAATAATGAAAGAGTAGATTTTCTTTCTTGAGATAATTGTGGGTAGAAACACCCCAGTACATTCTTGAATGGTATGAATATTTGATTCAAGTGTGGAGATAACGTCCACTAAGCCCATGATTCGATGGGAAATAAATAATATACCAATGATCAATGCTAAAATTGGAATGAGATGGTATTTTTTTCAAATAGTTTCCCTAAGCATTGAAGAATCATTCCACAAATAAGTAAAAGAGAGAAAATACAATATTATGTGGTCACAACTGCTGAGGTTGATGTTCATAATGATGTAGAGGTGGGTACATTAATTATTTCCTTAATTATATGTAATGATTTATTTGATTCTAGTTAATGGAATTATTTTGTTACATCCTAGTTTTCAAGAGAATTGGTCATTTCCCTTTAAATTTAAAAAAGTATTTGTTAGTTATAACTCCAAAGGGAATTTTAATTTTCATAAATATGTGTTGGGAAGTCCACTTTAAGAATCGTAAACATGATTTTTATATAGACCTATTCATCATTCCTATGATTTACATTGACCTAATCATCAGTATGGATTAGATTTCATATTATTATGATTATTTAAATAATAATGAATTTCTAGTTTTTAGGTATGGTGTAGAATATCTTATATTGAGTGTAGAAACCTCATCAGCTAACTCTTATCTTGACCCACCCCCAGTAGCTGTACTGAATAAAATAATTGGGGGTGGGAAGATAAAGCGTCATCTATGTATGGGGAAATAAATCATCAAATTGAAGATATAAATATCATGAAAGAATCTATAGATGTATTTATAGGGAATTTACCTAGACATCATCAAGAGTGTGATGTAGAGTGATATATTGATTTAATTCTTGGTGAATGTCCTATATCAAATACTCCATATAGAATGGAAACTATGGAAATAAAAAACCCGATGAAACATTTGGAGGAATTGAGTGATAAATTAATATCCTCCCAAGTGTTTCCCTATGGGGAGACAATGTTCTATTTGATAAGAAGATATATGGATCATTGAGGCTTTGTATTAACTGTTGATAAATCATTGATATTGCAATAATGATCATATATCCCCAACCACAAGTTGATGATTTATTTGAACAATATCATAGATCCCAATAATTTATTAACATTGACCATTGATCTGGATATCATCAATTGTGTGTGTGGAAGGAATAAATTCCAAAGACAACATTTCTTACCAGGTATGGGAAGCATTAATTTACAATAATTCCATTTGGACTAACTAATTTTCCATCCATTTTCATGGATCTAATTAACAGATATTTCTATGAATATATTGATGAATATTTTGGGGTATTTATTGATCATATCTTTGTATAATCCAAAATCTATGAAGAACATGAGAATACCATTTGGATTAGGATGAATAATCATAGAAGAAATAATCTATATGGGATGTTTAGAAATGATGAATTTTGCATTCAGTTAGTTTATTTTCATATCTATATTATCTCTTAGGATAGAATATTAGTTAACATTGTAAAGAAAAATGATTTCCATGAATGGCCTACACCAAAAAACATAATGGAGGTACATATTTTTAATTTTTTAGCTGGTAATTTTCAGTGTTTTTTAAGAACATCACCTGATTAGCTAACCCATAAATCAAGATTACTCAGAAAGAGTTTATGTTCATATGGACATAAGATTGTGAATAATGTTTTGAGGAATTGAAGGGGAGATTAGTGAATGCTCAAAACATGAATTTACCATCAGAAATGGTGGATTTGTGACGTATAGTGATGAATCATAGAAAGTAATTGGTTGTGTCATTATACAGAATGACGTAGTTATTAAATATGCATCAAGGAAATTAAAAATTATTGAAATGAACTATCCAACTCTCTATCTTGAGATAGTAGTTATATTATTTCCTCTGAAGATATGGAGACACTATCTCTATGGGGAAATATATGAGATATATATTTATCACAAGAGCGTGAAATATATATTATCATAGAAAGCACTCAACATGATGAAACAATAGTGGCTTAAACTACTCCAACAATATGATTGTATTATTCAGTACCACCCTTGTATGGATAAAAATGTATCTGATGCATTGAGAAGGCATAAATTTTGAGTTATAAATACAATTAGGATTGAAAAATACCTTGTGTACATTGATCTAGAAAATATAGATATGGGAATTGTCAAGGAAGGTGAAACATCATTAATTTTTCTAATGAGTTACAGACCATATATATTATAAATGATTAAAACATCATAGTTTTATGATGAAAATAATCAAAATAAAATTATTTCATTCAATGATGGGATAATAACAGACTTCAGGTATAAGGATGGAATTATAAAATTTGTGAAGAGGCTTTGTATTCACACTATGAAATATCTAAAAAGGGGTTTATTGGATGATTACCATAGTTATAAGTTTTCTATACCCCCTAGTATCACTAGGATGTATATATATTTGAAGGAACATTTCTGGTGGGTTAACATGGAGCGGGAAATTACTGATTATGTATCAAGATGATTAGTCTGTTAACAAATGAGGATGAAAGACAACATCCTAGAGGAGGTATAAAACCTTTTCCTATTTCTATATGGAAAAGGGATAAACAATATTTATTTTTTCAGTGGATTACCATAAACCCTAAGAAAAAATGATTTCATATGGTTGATTGTTGATCTACGAACAAAATCTAGATATTTTCATTTCTATAAGGGATTATTTTACATTGTAATGAGTTGAACTAATTTATATTAATGAAATTGTAATACTTAATGGATAACCACTCTCAATTTTTTATGATCTTGATCCATGATTTACCTTAAAATTAATGAAAATTCCTTATAAATCATTGAATACTGAAATTTATTTGTGTACTAATTATCACCCTCGAATTGAAGACAATTCAGAAAAGACGATCCAGACATTATAAGTCATGTTGAGATCATTCTCACAAGACTTTATAGGTATATGAGATCATTTTTTACCTCTGGTAGTTTTTTCTTACTATAATATTTTCTATTCAAGAATTCAAATGGAATTGTATGAAACTTTTTATGGAAGGATATGTCATACAAAAACTTATTTGGCTAATCTTGTTGAATAGAATCTTATAGGCCTAGAGCATGTAGAGGAAACAACAATGAAGTTATGGACTAAAAAAACCAATATAAAATAATATCAATGGATTAAAATTATTTTTAACGATAATCAAAGGAATGATTTTCAATTTCAATTGGGAGATCAGGTTTTCAAAAAATTATCTCCATGCAAGTGTGTCATAAGAGTTAGGAAGAAGGGGAAACTATGACCTCAGTACATTAACACTTTGGAAATTCTGTAGAGAATTGGAGCTATGGATTATCATTTGGAAATTACTCCAAGCCTTTTTAATGTTCACAATTTGTTCCACGTCTATTGGTTAATGAAGTACATTCCAACCCCAACACATGTACAAACTTCAGGTTGAATTAAATAGGAAATTAAATTATCTTATTATGATGTTCCAATCCAGATAATAGAGAATAAAAAATTGATACAGATGAATCAGACAACTCGGTTTGTAAATGTACTTTGGAAAATTCATAAAATCTTTAAGGTGACGTGGGATCCTGAGGAACATATGATGAATAACTACCCAAATATTTTTATGAGGTGATATTCGGAAAAATTTTGTGGAAGAATGTTTTGAAAGAGGTGACAATGCAATTACCCAGAATTCTATGAATGATATATAACTTCGTATTTTCATTTAATATAGTATATATCACATAGAATAAATCATATAACCCAATGAAAACATTAGAAATGAAGAATGAATGAATTAAGTGATATTTCTATAAGTTAAGGGATTATCACCTATGAAATATTAACTTGAAGATATGAATAGTAATATTCCCATTTTAAATATTAAATCTACCAAATGAATATTATCCTCAAACATGAATGTGTAAATAAAACTTAGGAATCTTATAAATGATGGTATGATATAATTATATCATGGTATAATTAAGTGAATATTTTAAAAATTAATATTTTAGTGTTGGTATTTTGTAAGTCACAATTATTCAATAAAAATATTATAATTATTAAAATTATTTAAAAGAAAAATTATTTTCATAAAATTTATTCATAAATTATCATTTTATTGTCTTATGAGTTTATGAAAATTTTATGAGACTTTAGATAATTTTTAAAAGTGTTATAAAATCAGATATATTATTAAAATATGTATTTCTTGAGTAAATGATTTTCTTAATTAAAAATTTAATTTATCATATTTAGAAAATTATATCCATAAAATTGAGTTCATTTTTTATTCATAAATGTTGATTAAATGGGCAGGTTTAATTTTTGAGTTTTTTTTCTAAAATACAAGAATATGTTTTGAATAGTAAAATATGATAATTTACAATAACTGTTAAATGCCTGATTTATTGATTCATATGTGATTAATGGGTGATTTGAACCCATAATCTAGAACTATATTTCATTATATTAATATAGGTTTTTATAATTCTCAAAGTATTTATAGTTTTGAGACACAATAATCAACAAGTGAATAAAATATTTAAAAATCACCCCTCTCTTCCACTATAAATACCACCCCACACCACCAATTCTTATAACTCCTATAAGATATTAAGATCATAAAATTTCTACCTAGTCCTCTCCCCAAGCCTCTTCTCCAAGTCTTGGATCTCATGGTCTTAGTAAGATTTTAAAACCATACACATGAAAGATGTCTTCAATGAGGAATATTCAAGAGGTAAAATCCTATTAGTTTTTCATTTACTTTCTTTTCAAGTTCTTTTCTTTTTTTATTATACCCTCACCTCCACTTTACAAACAAGAATAATAAGTCCATTATCAACTATACACTATAATGATGTCATGTTAATGGAATACCCTTAATCAAACTCAATTCTCTCTCTCTTTTATTATAAAAATGAAACCCTCATCTGTAAGGTGCAGATTTACAACCTTTGTGGAAAAAAAATATGGTTCTTCAATTTCTCCCTCAGTGAAAATTATTAATCCATTTTTTTAGTTCATCCAGACTATTATATATTTATTACAACCTCTTTAATTTTCAATAACCATTATATATACATAATATTAATCAATATGACAAAAATACTTCACAATGATTGAAAACCCGCACAAATAATCAAAATGATAATCAAAAATGTTTTACCAAATGAATCATCCTTATAACATAAAAATAAATTAATTGCAACCAAATATTAGTCTTTATATTCTTTAATATCATATAAAATCTATTCTAGATAATTATACCCTTATCAAATTAACATCCTTTCACATATTCAAGTATACCATCTATGAAAACCAAGGAAACGAAATCTCTCTAGTGGATAAATTGTATCTTTAAAATCATAAAAAATACACAAATTAATGTAATAAAATTATTCCAAATAAAATAAATGTATTAAATGTTCTGAATTAATTAATTAAAGGGATTTAATTTTATAATCCATGACGTTATTGTCCAGTGTAGAACACTTACAGACATAAGGTAAGGGTTTTCTCCCCAAACCTCCAATTTCATTCGGATTATGATTTCTTCCTCTATATACTAATTACATTTTTCATTATTTTTATATAATAATAATAATATATATATATATATATTTAACAAAAAAATATCCATATCAGTTCATCATTATTCTATTGGAGAAAAAAATGATTTATAAGGTTTCAATCTCATTTCTTCATGATACTCACACCTCATTATAGAAAACATCTCAATTTCATACAAATTTTCAAATACCATCCATAATATATATTAAGAAACCAATAATTTCCAAAAATGACTAATTGTTTTTGTGAAAAACTATATTTATTGATTTTTAGTTTTATTCATATAATAATGATAAATAAAAATGATTTTTCTAAAAGAACTCTTTTGTTTACAAAGTAAAAAGGGTATTTCTGTAAAGAATTTATCGATGATTTTGTTAGAGTATGATTATTTATTCAAGAAATTATTTTTTATATTATTATTTTTCTATATTTGAATTTAGGTTTACCATCCACCATATTTTATAAAATATTTATAATATGTTTGACTCGGGATGTGCTATAAAGATACCATTCACCATACTAGTCAGAATGGTGAGTTGTTATCTTTACAGATTAGGGAATGTTATTTTAATTTCATATGTATATATTGTTTATGTTTATCCTCATTCATATGAGTAATTTATTTAAATTATTAAGTGATGTGGGTGGCCTACTATAGCCCCTTGATGCATCAATAAGTCTTATTAGACAAACTAGACTAGGTTTCTACCCATTATGTATGGTGTCTTAGCCAAGGCCTTGGCGATATGTTTATGTTGTAGAAAATTTGGAATTCACTCATTATGAATCTAGTAATTGATATTCCATGTGATTATTTTTCTTGTATGATACCCATGGTTATGTTTTATTATGGCATTATTTAATCAAATTTTATCTCTTCCATACTATGATCGAGATTATTTTTCATGGCATGTGTATTGTTAGTTATTCATGATGCCCTATTACTAATTCTTTTTTTATATTAGATACACTTTCTGAGAATCATAGATCACACATTTCTTATGTTTCTGTTTTTCCTTAGATAAAAATATGAATATTATGAATTACTTGATGGGATAGTCCATGAGTTATTAATGCTTTCAATGGAATTTGTATATTTTATTTCCTTCCAAAATGTAATGTAAATCTTATGTCTATATTTGGATTTCCTAAAACTACTAAAATATTTGGTCCTTTGGGATATGAATTCATCTTCCATTATACATATGTATTATTATAAGGTACCTACTTCAAGAAACTAAGGTTATGGTCAATACATTTAAGAGAAAAGTTACGGGTTTTTTTTAATTTTTATGTTTCATTATGTTGAAATTATGTATGGTCCTAATTTTCCGAAGATACTAAACCATTAGTTACTAGTTTAGTAACACTATTTTGTTTTTTATCATTAAAATTATGTAATAGTTATATAATAAAAATAAGGGTCCCCATAGTTGGTATTAGAGAAATATTTAAGCGATTTTGTAATTATGATTAGAGATGATTAGTGAAAACCTTTAGTATGAGACTATGTATATTTAAATATACAAGAAGAATTGATAATTAATGGATGAAAACAGATATTATTTGAAATTTAATTGTGTAATGAGAATAATTATTCATTCTTGGTTGACATACTTCTGTTCAAATCATTTCTATTTTTGAAAATCATGGGATCCATGAGAAATCATGTCAACAAATAATGTGAAGGACAATGCAAAAATTTCCCCAAAGACAACCACAATCCCTTGAGATTCATTATTCAAAATTTATTATAGATGGTTACCTAGAACTATCGGGCTATGAATAATAGCAAAAAAATGTTGAACATCCACTTTCACCTAATAGGGTGTTACTTTCTATCAAATATTCTATACCGAAGTGACCACCGACATTAAGTGGATCATCTAACACATTTATTTTAGAATAGTGGGTTAAATCAATGGATAACTTATTCAATACTATATATTATTCTAAAAAGGGTAATGTGGCTCTTTCCTTCTATCATTTAAATAGTTATGTCGATAAATGGATGACATTGATTAATAAAACCAATATGAAGGATGAGATTTTAGAGATAGAGTGGGATGGCTTTAAGATAATATTTATTAACAATTATTTCCCTCAAACACTTCATACAATTATGGAGAGCTAATTCATAGAGATTATGAAAAATTATGGTTAAACTATCATGGAATGTGAAAAAAAATCATAATTATTTCAATTAACATATCTATTTTTTATAAAAAAATATATAAAATTAGGTAGATTATTATGTGGTTTAAAACCACACATTTGAATATATCCATATAATAAAGAAATTGGGAGTTATGAATAACTTTTTTGATGTGTATTCATATTATAAATGGATTTTGGAGAATGGTCCCCTGAATATTAAGATATTAAATGAAAGCTGGAGGTTTAAGCTAGTTGATCTAATGAAAAAGTTGGAATGAATTATCAGTAATCCACATAAAATTTTTGAAAGAAGCATTATGGTAATTACCTCAATATGATGGAAAAATTACTTAAATGTGTGAGAGAAGTAAAACATGCTCATGAATTTTGGAGAGACATGAAGAAGTTGAAAAATATGATGGATTAATTTATAGAACAACCATTAGATTAGTGAATCAACTATAGGGTGCAAGGAAACTATATAATTTATGGAACTAATTCTAGATTCCATAAGGGTAATCAACCTCATCAGCCACTAATGACAAAAGGTTAATGGAAATATAATTTCTTCCTTACTACTAATGTGGATCCATATAACTACATCATACAAGGTACACATAATATTAACTAATGAATGTTTATAGTATTTTTTGATTATGGTTTTACCCATTTCTTTATATCCTGCATGTTTTCTATAACTATTGCCTTAAACCCCCCCCCCCCCCCGATTCCATGATATATTGATAACTATAAAAACTCATATTAGTATGTTCATTTCAGTCTATGTGTTAGAATCTTCTCCTATTTTCATATGTGGGAATTTTTCTTCCATTGAATATTGTGATACTTCTCTTGGTGGAATTTTATTCTATATTGGGAATTCATGGGATAATTTTATATAGACTAAACATTTACTATTAAGGAAAGGAAATACCTATTTATATTAAAACCTTTCCCATGATCCTATATAAATGAAAGTCAAACAAAGAATATCCTTTTGAAAATCCCTAAATTATGTGTCTGTCAATTCCCAGGGAAGAAGAATACCTCACTCAAGTGGTTTAGTCAAAGTAATGTATAAGTCTGAATGAAATTACTATAGTAATGTAATATAGTGATGTATTCCCCCAACGAGTTTGCTAAAAGTCCCTTAGACCACGAGGTAGATTTCTTAATAGAACTCATACATTGACATAATCCTATATGTATATTCCTCTAAATTATGGCCTCAATATTGTAGGAGGAGTTAATAAAGTGGTTAAAAGAAAATTTGTAAAAAGTGTTCACTATCCTATTTCATCACATGGGGGTGCGCTAGATCTCTTTGTAATGAAAATTGAAGGATAAATACATATTTTTATCAATTAATGGCATATCAATAATATTAACATAATGATCAAGAATACACTTCCAATAATTGAAGATATCTTAGATCAACTCTGTGGATCTCAATACATCTCAATGGTTGATCTTTGGTTTGGATATCATCGAATGAATGTAAAGAAATAATATATTCAGAATATTTTTCCTATATATGGTATGACCTTAGTGGGTTTCTTTTGACGACCTTTAGACATACTAATTCACCAGAAATCATCGAAGATTTTATGAATATAGTCTTTAGATAGTATCATGAAAATTTCATTTTAGTGTTTATTGATGACATTATCATTTAATATATGACCAAGTAGGTACATTAAGAAAATCTACATATTATTCAAGAAATATTATTGAATGAGAAATTTTAAACCATGTTCATAAAGTGTGACTTTTGGATGCATAAAGACACATTCTTGGGACATGTGATCAGAAATGATAGAATTTATGTAGACCTTTCAAGAAGAAGGCAATTTAAGAATGGTATATACCCACTAACATCACAATAATCCCTAGTTTACATGGATTAATAGGGTACTACCAATGTATTTTGATATATTTATCCTGATTTTATACCCCTATATCTTAGTTAATAATGAATTACGTAATGTATGTATTGATATAATAATGTGAAGAAATCCTCAATGAGTTATAGAAGAGGATGATCTCTAAACCATTATGAACATTAAAAATAATTGGATAATGTTTTATGATATACATTGATGCTTTGAAAAATGATTTGGGATGTATGGTCATAGAGAACCACAAATTGACATCATACACTTCACTGATGTTTAAGATCCATCAATAGAAAACCCCATGCAAGATCTGAATATATCAGCTGTGATTGGTTCCTATAAAATATGGTGGTACTAAAACTATGGTGAGATGGGTGACATATATACTAATCACAATATAATAAATTATAAATTCAGAAAAAAATGTTTTAACATTCATTAAATAAGATGGCTAGAGCTAAAAAATAACTTCAATTTCTCTATTCATGATCATCCTGGGAGGACAAACAAGGTATACGATTCTCTTTATAGAAAAGAACATGCTACTATATCCATGATTCATACTGAGAAAGACCATGTCTTAATGGAAATGAAAAGGGTTTATATGGAATTCATGATTTTATGGAAGGTCATAGATTTCCCAAATCATTTTCCAACCATCAATACAATAGATTATCATGGAGGCATAAAGGGATGATTTGAAGCTCCAAACAATGGAGAATGTTGTAAATGAATTGAATCTACCAGAGTAACATGTAGATGATGATGGGATAATTCAATTTGGAAAAATATTTTTTGTTCCTTCATCAATTGAGATAAAGAATGATATATTGGATAATCAATATAAATCACCATTATCCATCCACTCTAGAAGTACCATGATGTATCGTGTTCTTCCTAAACACCTATATTGGGATAATAGGAAGAAGAAGATCATAGATTATATCTCAAGGTGATTAATATGTAATCAGATTTAATAATAATGACTTATGTTTAAGGGGATGATGGAAACATTTCATATACCCATGTGGAAATAGGAGAATGTATCTCTGGACATTGAGACTCATGTCCCAAATAAATCCAAGTGATTCATGCGATATGTTTAGGGTTGATCGACTCACCAGGACTAACCAAATTATCCCAATAAAGAAGGTATCTCACTTGAAAAACATACCAAGATATATGTGAAGGATGTGGTGACGTTGTATGGGCTACCGCATTTTATTATATCTTATCATCCTCCAATGTTCACATCTAAATTCTAATGATATCTACAACATTATATGAGTACTGAATTAAATTTCAACATATCATATCACTCCAAAAATTATGTCTAATCTTAAGGGACTATTAAAACACTCGAGGACATGATAAAATCACGTTCAATGGAATTTAATGGTTGATGGGATCATAATATCATATTTTTTGAGTTTTCATATATCAATATCTTACATTAGAGTATTTAGATGGCTCTATATGAAGGTGTATATGCTAAGTGATATAAAACTCCAAACTATTGGGATGAATTTGGAGAAGTAAAGATACTTGGGCATGATCCTATACAGGAAATTACATGATAGGTTCAATTCATCCGATAACATATCAAATATTCACAATGTTGTAAAAATTGATATAGTGACAACCATTTAAGGGAATTTCACTTTGATTTTGGAGTGAAATTATTCCCTCAAATATCCTCATAGAATAGATTCATTTGGTTTTAAAAGAAAGGGATGTTTATCCCAAGTTACATTGGCCCCTTTCATATCATTTATGGCATATGATTTATGTCATATTGGCTTTCACTTCCACATAGTATGGATCGTGTTCATGATTTGTTCCGCATATAACTCTTATGGAAGTACACACATAACCCCTTCGATGTACAAGATCCATTGGTGTTACAATTGGAGAATGATATCTCATATCAGGATAAACCGGTAAAGATATTTGACGCAAGTGAAAAAGTCCAATGTAACTGGACAACTCACCTAGTAAAAGTGTAAAGGATTAATATTATGTATGAAGAGGAAAATGGGAACTACGTAAAGTAATGAAGGGGATGTACCCTCACCAATTATCACCTTAATATGCATAACAAAATATTGAGGGAAAATTTTCAAAAGGATGGACGAAGGTAACAAACCTAATATTTATTAATGGGGTTATTCCACTCTTATAATTTTTTATACAATATAAATCACATACATATCATATAAATCACAATTAAAACATCATTATTATAAATGATAAATAAAATAAGTGATATTTATATATATTATGAATCCTATTATAATTGAATAACAACTTTACAATTTGAATACTAACATTACTATTCAGAATTGTAAATTGGATAGTAGAATAGTGAACTCATCTATTAAAGTATAAATAAAATTCATGTATCTTATAAATGAAAATATGATATATTTATTTTACTTTATATTTAAATAAATTTTTTAAATATGATAAATTAATTGTTTTTATTTTTGAAAAATATATTTGATTAATTACAATGTTATAATTAATATAATTATTTAAAATGAAAATTATTTTCATAAAATATATTAATAAATTAGTGTTTTTTATTAGTATTATATAATAATTTTATTTTACCTTAATTAATTTTTCAAATTGTCATAAAATCAATTATAATATTAAAATCAGTATTTTCAGAGTAAATGATTATTTAAATTGAAAATTAAATTTCTCATATATAGAAAATTGTTTTCAAAATATGGAGTCTATTTTTTAACCCTAAAAATTTATGATTGGTTAGGCTGAACATTTTTCTATTTTTCTAAAATAGTTGAAATTTTGGTGAATTGTGAAATATGGTAATTTACAGTATTTAACATTATAAGATAAATACATGGTATTTTGGTCATTGTGGATTATGGATAATTTAATAACCATTATATTGAAATAACCTAATCATTTTACTATATTTAGTTATTTAAATAAACACTATTTATTTTCTTGAGAAAAAATAATAATATAATGAATAACATAATAAAAACAACCCTTCTTCCCCTATAAATACAACCCTTATCACCTCCTCTCATCAAATCATCGAATACTTGTATCCTATATAATATCTACCCAAAACCCTCCCCATGTTTCAAACCCTATTCCATGATCTTCTAGTCTAAATAAAAGGTCAAACCCAAGTTCATTAAGGAGTTTCTCAAGTAGAAAAAATTCAATTGGAAAAATCCTCATTCTTCCACTTTTAATTAATTTTATTCTATTATCCTCTCCTTAATCCCAAATCCAAAGATTCATTATAGCTCCAATATATTATATATAATTTATTTTTTTGTTTTAATATAATATCCATAATAAATTACCTTCCCCCAATTTCCAAATATGAATTCACTATTCGCGATGTGTTGATCCATTGCCTTCATGGGTGAAAAGTTTTCATTTTTCCATTACCACCTTCAAGGTAGGTCATAAAACCATAATTTGATATAAATATGATTTTAATATACATATTATAAGTTATCTAATGTTCTGAAACAATATATAAACATAATATTAAATAAAATAATACATTTCTGTGATAATCTTAGAAACAACCAAAATAAATTAAAACATATTTATGAATATTTTGTCTAATTAATCATTCTCATACCATATCATAAAATGATATATAAGACCATTTAAAATTTTATATGTTCATTAATTCTAAATAATTTCACTTTTGGAGAATTTATTCCCATTCCAAAAGAAGTCCTATATTTATTCTCAATGGAACCGAAAATCAACCATGAAACAAGCACTCTTAGAGTGACAATAGTGCAGATTATAACACATAAAAATGTCTATAAAAGAACAGAATAAAATTAAAATAAATTAATTAAAATCAAAAGTGATTTGGGATATATTAAAAAAATAGATTTAATTTTAAAAAAAGGATATTATGTAAAGGATAAGAAAACATTCTTACATAAGCTAAGGGGATTATCAAACCCAAATCCTTTTCTATTAGATATCTCACTTTCACAACATCTTTGGAATGGATAATCCCCAAATGTTCCCTAAATATAATTTAATTACTCATACATATTATTTTCAATGAAATACATTTTTCCAACATGGTTTCATATAAAATATAATTATTTTTTGAAATAAGACTTTTTACCGAACACATCTTTAATCCTCTTCAGATTGTTTCATCATCACCCGAGAATGATGATTCTTATACCTAATAATTTTTCACTTTTTTATTTGGGAACCCTAATGTTAGTTTCTAACTATATTATTTATTGAATTATTTTTAAACCCGTTCCATTCTATGGGATATTTTATTATAAATAATTGTATACATTTTCGGTGGGATGCATGATTATGTAAATGAAAAGATGTGATAGGTGGGCTCAGAATTAAATTAACCTCTATTTATTTAGGTAATGCGATATATCTCATGTGTTGATGAACATCATTAATGAATATGATGCTATATTATTTTATAGTTATGATGTTATGATTATCCATATATGTAATGATTGAATATGGTTCTAGGTTTTTACATAACTATGTGAGGCATTTGACCACTAAGACATGATGTTTCATTTTTATCCATTTCCACATTACATTCCTTTATCTAATACTTCTTGCAAATATTATGAATAAGATTATATTATTATGATAAAAATAGTAAGAATATTCTCACCACTATTTTTTGATTCAGGTTCCTTATTTTTCCTTGAACTAGGTTTTTAGCTCACTTATATCATTGATGTATATCCTCAGGGGATCACATGTACTATGTATAAGGTGATATTTAAGGATAAATAATAAATATTTAAATAAATATTTATGTTATATTATGTTAAATTTATGTATGGTTATAATTTTATAAAGACATAAAACATTTAGATCGTTGTTTTTAAATAATATTATGATTATATTTATAATAATTCAATAGTTTTGTGAGAAAAATATGGTCTACTATATTGATTGTGTTGGATTGGGGTTCCACTAAACAATGTCACCTCCACTATCAACACCCAATTCTCTTATTCATTATCTGAAAAATATATGATGTCCATGTGTGCTAAAATATAAATCATTTAATCTTTAAAAACATCCAAACATAATGATAAAAATAAGTTCAACATCTAATTCTTCCATATCAAAAAATTGTGTGTATCAATAATTAGAATAACTTTTTGATGAATAACTTCCATTTCATCTGCATATAGAAAAAAATGTGATTTTAACCTGATATCTAATACCAATTGTTATCCCAACCACATCCAATATATTGAAAAGGGTTAATTATAGTACGAAATATTAAAACAAAATCCACTTTCGTTATTATTTAATTGTTAAAAAAACTCTACTCTCTTTCCATACCATAACAAAGTGTAAAAAGAAATTAAAAAACACACAAGAAAACAAACTTTTAACCTAGTTCTCCCTCGTTGGGATACATCCATGGATCTCAAAAAATAAATTTTATCATTTAAAAAATTCACCAAAGAGAATTTCTATTATATGTTATATATTAAACACATTCCCCTACATAGTTTACACCAAACCACAAAATTGAAATCTCACAACTATCTCAACTAAAGTGGGTACACTAACACATTATAAGATTCTTATATTGATACAAATTACCTATGAATTTCTGCACACATATAATTATATTCCATAAACATTCTTTTTTTAGAAATTTATAATATCCATTTAACAGTGTGCCAATTTCTTTATAGATAGTCCTTTTTGAAAAAAAATTGTTCAGTCGTGATTACATCAATCACCTCATATAAACACACACATTGTGTAACACATGTACCTCATGATATAATTATTAACAACCTGTCCTTTTTGATCTATTACGTATCAGAAACTAACACTCTTCCATGAACAAAACGGACTTTGTGAACTATGCTTTTTTGGGAACCACCTTCTTCATGAACCCATTTTGAACTTATCCAAATTCATCGAGAGATGATTCTCCCTAAAAATGTTAGTCAGCCAAATTTAGTGGTCAGGGGTCCATTATAAGGGTTAAAAATATAAAAAAATATTAATAAAATTTATTGTTAACTCCTTGTTTAATTATCCTCCACTGTTTAGTATACATACTATATAGTCTACATAGTTGATAACCCCACATTTTGTAGATTCTAAAAGACCATCTTCGACCAAAATTGATGAACACCATTTATTGTTAAAAAAAATTCTATGTTTTTGAAATGCATATAATAATTTGTCTTCATAACATTATATAGAAAAAATTCTTTTTTTATTATGATATATTTTCCAAAAGCTCACCAAACACACTTTTAGGGATTATATGTTCTAATATTATATACAGTCATGAATATTACAATTTCTATAAAACATATCCAAATGATAATGTCCAAATATATAAAAAATATGGGGAAACTACCCCACCATCATAACTATTACATTAGAAAATATATATATACAATATTATTGTAAATTATATTTTTAAACAAAAAAATTCATCATAAAAACCATAACTCACCCCTAGGAGGATTGTTATCTCAAAATTTAAATATTGAATTCTATTATATAAATGGAGTAACATACTCAATGTAATTTTTTAAACAATATAGGGTTCTATATTAGTTTCTACACTCATGTTTCATCACTAATAAGAATAAATCTCTTAAATTATTCAATTTACAGCTCCACATCATGTTATACATTCAATAATGATTTGTTGACATCAATTTAGCCAACGTTATAATTATATTGAGGAAAAATTTAATGAAATATTCTTATCATTTTAGTCATTATAACAATGGGAAAAATTACATGAAATTAAATAACCATAATTTAAACAAAATAAATTTTAAAAAATAAAAAAATTTATGTTAAACATCACATTTTTCAATATTTTTATTATAAAAAAAACATTTTCTCTATCACATGATTCTCATTAATAAATTAGAATTGCTCCTATATTTAATTATACTCAAATTTTATTTAACCCTTCTTCCACAATACCAATATAATCCTTATATTGTTAATATTATTTAATAATTTTCTATTTTACTTGATATAGTAAACCATTGTGATTGGAATTATTCGAGGGTCTTCTTGTTTGATCATTCTTTAAATTTTCCCTAATGTAATGTTAAATATATACCTATTTTTCTTGACTTGACAACATAAATGCGTATGGATTTGAGAGATTATCATCACATGAGACTTCCAAGCCTTTTTGGGAATATTGTAATCCCATTATATCAAATTAATTGATACTTTTTCTCATGATTTTTTCGTAAACCACCTCAGTCTCATCATTAGAAGAAAATGATGTTTTTAAAGTACCATAATTATGTAAAATAAAAACATAAAAGTATTAAAAAATTCTTCTTGAGATTCGTATTATAACACCTATAGAATCATATTATGGGTGTAAGACAATAAAAAAAATTCATTGGATCGTTTGTTGAATATTCTAAAATTCATTATAATAAAATCAATAAAACATGGGCATTAGAACAATATCATGCTCTTAAACATTATTTTTTTACTAAATCACATCCTAAAAGGTTTATCTATTTTTTACGAAAACAAAAGTTTTGAATATAGGTGGTTGTTGATTTTTCTTATCACGAAACTTATCTTATAGTTTCATGTTAATATAAGATAATCCTTATAATTTCAAAAAAAAAATCTATTTCTTTTCTACATCAATTTTATTTGGTGAGTATAGACAACATTATTAATTTCTATTTAAGTACAACAAATGATACCATTTATATCATTGATTTATTTATTGAAATACTTTTTTGGACCAAAAGATTTTTATGATATGTTTGGACTTCATTCCAATGTCTCAATTAAAACTTTTAATCAGATAAAGAGGCCATTATTGGATTTTTTTTAAATGATATATGAGTAATAAATGTAAATCATTTAAAAAATTATAAAATTCATTTCTCCAGAGAGTAATTTGAGATTTATTATGGAAAATAAATCATAATGAATTAAATTAATGGTACTTATTATTTTATCTTCCATTGATGTGTGGACTTTGTTCACTATATTCAATTTTGGAGAAATAACACAATTATTAAATAGTTACTAGTTAAGATTTAAAAAATTTATTTATTTTTCAAAATAAATAAGATTCTATATTTATGAATTCCTAATTATTCATTTATGTGATATAATAATTCACTATCCCCTTTTATAATGAAATTAAAAAAATTTATTTCATTGATAATTGTACAAGTTGTTTATATTTTTTTCACTTTTATGATATTTGTAACAATCTTAAATATCCTAATTACAAAATCTATACATCAAAAATATCACCTCATTCAAATTTCCAATAATTGAGATACTCTTAATGGATTATATCTTGACCAATCAATGTTGAGGACATACATTGAATTTTTTTATTCCTGCCAATTATAATTCTTTAAATGCCATAAATATTTAGAAATTTATCATTATCAAAAAAATAGCACCTACATAATGTTTTTAAACGTATTACAAATTTTTTTTCAACCATTTGCGATGTGAAGTCATTAAAAATGATCCAAAACCACCAATTCATTATTGAATTATAATCAACCTTAACTATTATTGCTTGTTTATGATCATTATTTTTCTTCATATGGGAATTAAAATTATCATTATTCTTAATCAATTCTATTTTTATTTGGGGAAATAATTGTATGGTTAAAAAAATTTCCACACCTACCACAGATCTCTTTATGTGTATTAAAAATATTTCTGTATTTTAAATAATATTTAGGTTGTTTCCTTAGTTTTTTTATTGATTTTTATGATTGTTTCCACATAGAATCAGACCCTCTCTATTATTTAGTCAATGTATTGTTATATATAATATTCATTCAATTTTTTATATAGATCACAACAACCACATAATCCTTCAATAAAAAATATCTTCATTTGTTTTAAAAAATTGATCAATTTCTTTTAATTATTCAACAGTTGTAATGTCCTTTGATTTAATATATCATTCTCTTTATTTTTTGATATTTCCTTCATTGTGAATTTTCAATTAGGCTTAGAATTAAACTATTTTTTATTGAATAAAAAAATATTATTATTTTTAAGAAAAAGAACTATATGATAAAATCTATTTATCACCTTGCACTAGTTATTTTGATGTTATCATTTCCATTTTTCCATTGTTTCATTTTCATTATACATTTCAGTGACCATTCAAATTAAGCATTCATTACTTTTTTTTTTGAAAATATCAATTGTCTCACTTTATACATTGATTATGTTTATTAATTCATTTTATTAATTTAATTATTGAAATTCAAATGATCTTTCTTGATAATTTATTACCTTTATATTAATTTCCCTCAAATATGAGGGCCTCTTCTTACATTATAATCAATATAGCTATAGTATCATCTAAAATTTTATACTTTCTTAAATATTGATATTGATATCACTATAATAAAACCAACAATTAGTGATAGTTTATTTAGTATTTATCAATAATTTAAATCATCACAAAATGTTTTACGATGGTTTCGTAAGACTGTTAAAGATTATTATGTAGGGAATTATTTCATGCTAGATTTATCATTTTAATTTTTTTATTTAGAGGTGGTTTAAACCAAAGAAAACCATTTTTCATCAGTATTTATTTAACATATATATTTTTTTAATTCTTTATTAATAATGATTAAAAAAATTATTAATTATATAAAATATTTTTACCATTTATTATATATTTTCAAATAATTTCAATATTTTAAATAAAATGAATTTTAAATTTCCAAGAGGTCACCCATCCAGACACTATTCTCACCAAATCTTTCTTATTAATCAATGTACTAACAACTCCACTAATGAATTTATAATGAATAATATGTTAATAATGTTTAATTTACCTATTAGAGAAACAAAATACATTATATAAGTAGCACATGGATAAAATTTCAAATTATTATTGAGTTATCAATCGATAACATTTAATAATTATTAATATTTAAAAATTAAATATTAATAATTAGATATTTATTTATAATAATTAACTAATATATAATAATAATTAATTTTAAATTACTTCCTAACAATTATATTTTAATTAATTATTACTAATTTACCATTCATTAAATATTTTAAATAACAAGCTCTAAATATTTATAACCAATAAATAATCAATATTTATAAATAATTAATGATTAATAATAAATATATAAAATAAATTTTTTATTAAATAATAATTATTTCTTTATTTCAACCATAATAAAGAATTTTAAAATATAAATAATAAATAATCAATAATAAATAGTTTAACATTAAATATAATTTATTAAAAATAATTTAAAATTTTATATAATAATTAACAATTGATCATTATTAATTAATCATTAACAATTAATAATTAAAAAATAATTATTCATTCATAATTAATAATTGAAAAATATAAAATATTTATAATTTCAAATATTCAATATTGAATAAAAATAAGATTTATTTAATTTAATACATATCACTATGGTTTTTAAAATACTATTGATAAAAATGAATACATTTAAATCAATATGTAATTATGGTTTAAACAATAGTTATAAAGTAATAGTTAAATTACATTTTTGTTGTAGTGGACCTTCATTATTCTTTATTAATTGACTTCCATTTTAATTATTCCTGTCTATCTTTGAAATGTGAGTTTTTTCTTTTATGATGCACTAGATTTCTGTAGTTTTTTATTCTATTTATGAAAAACCACGAGCTATATTCTATGATGGAACTACATTGATGTTATTTCTAACTAATCACCCAATACTTTATATTTTTCATCATTATAGGTATCATTTTAGTGTTTATATTATCCAATAAAATTTTGAGCACATTCATCTACATTGTCTTAATCTACCACTACACTTTCATCACCTTTAGATGACTTTTCATGTTTATATGGAATATTTCGACATGAGATTTTAATATGTGTTTTTGTATAATAATTTCAAATATGATTCATAGTTTTCTTCACAACAAAAAATGTTTTAAACCAATAAAACATACTCATTTAATTAGTTGGTACAAATTATTGTAATAAAATTCTGAAATGTATTAACATAAATTTATATGTTTATATATATACGCTATTTTATAAAAATATAATTAATGCATTGTTATGTTCAAGAATCTATCATTTTATGGAATGTAATTTTTTAATAGAATTATTTATATTATTTCTAGTAGATGATTTTAAAAAATATTTTACAAATAGCTTAATTCTAGAATTATTAGTTTTTAAACAATTTTGGAATAATAATAGATGGTATTTAAAGAATTTATTTTAATATAAAAAAAAATTCATCAGATTTTATCATTTTAATAAAAATTTAAAATAATAAACTCCACAATTTTAATTTCAAAAAGTAAATTTTATTTTGGGATTTAGGATTTCAACGTTAATTTAAGATTAATATTTGGGTTTTTTTCTAAAAATATTTATTTTAATGTCAATATTGTATAATATCATTTTAATAAATAACATGACTTCTATGTAATTATTAGCTAATATGTATGAATTGAAAATTAATGAGACCATATTCAAGGACCAAAAATATATATTAATTGTGACTTTGTGACATTAAACATGTAGGTTTCAACCAATATTTTACATTTTAGAACTAAAGATAAATTTAATATAATTTTTTTTAATAGATTACAAATTTTTTAGTTGAAAAATAATATTTATCAATTTCATAAGTACAATTTAATAAATTTTCTATGTTTTTGGATTTATCATGTGGAAAGAATATTAGGATTATTTTTTTTACTTTTCTCTTGTAATTTATTTTTTACCTGAATTTTATGAAATAATTTTTTTAACGGAGACTTTGATTACCTCAAAAAAATTTAATCATGAGATTCAGTTTAAAAATAATAATTAATAAAATATCTATTTAAATTATATTTTAATTCATGGTATAGTTTTTTTATAAAATATATAAAAAAGATGATTAACCTTATAACATATAATCAATATATTAATTATAATAAAAAACTATTTTAGTATTTTCATTTAATTAAATAGTATTTTAGAAAAATTTGGTTTTGGATTTATTTTACGTTCATATGATTTTTTTTTATTAAATTTCATTCTATAAAAAGAAAAAAATTGTAATGATAATGCAAACATAAATTTTTAGCATAAAATGAACTTTTTTCTAAGAAACTGTTTTTAAGTGTTATGTGTGCAAAGAGTGAAATTAATTTATAACACATAGAAATTATATTTTATAAAATTATTCTTATATTGAAAAGTTTTATTTTTGAATAAGAAAAAAAATTTCAATTTCAATTTTTTCCAATAAAATTCATTACCATGGGTAAAAGTGGTTTGACCATGATAAGGGTAAATTATGTGGAAATTTATTAATCCTTTTACAGGTGTGTATAATATAAGAAAAAATGTATAATATTGGATTTTGGAGGATCTATAGAAATTATATATTTGACTAAATAATTATTGGACACATATTTAGCCTTTATCTGTAAATTATGAAGTTATATTTTTGGGAAATCATGTGATTTTACAAAATATCCCTTTTCTTTACTTATAATGGAAACCACCTGCTACAAATTTATCCACCCACTCCAAATATTTGGATTATCTACTACTCTACGCTATTATCTTAATATCACCCCCATTACAGTTTAGGAATTTTTCCTAGAAAAATACCTTGCTTAGGTGACTTAAGGAATTACCCAAGGGAGAACTTCCAAGGGAGAGGTGATACTCTAAATTAATGTTTTGTAGTTAGTTTCTTATTCAACACCCCTAAAATCTTTTATATACATGATGTTATGATAAAAAATTGTTTTTACTATTCATATGTATCATTTAACTAGTACAATATCCATTTTATACATTCCAATGAAATAAATAAGAAAAAGGAATATATCAGCATGTGTGTGTACTACCACCTCCTTGAAAGACTCTTTCAATTTTCCATCACCAACTCAAAATGTATGGTGAAATATTTTCATTAATTAACTAATATTATATTTTTAAAACCAATAATAATAAGTAAGAGTAATATTGGTCAATTTATTTGTTTGATTGATAGGAAATGTTCATATTATCTTTAATCCCCTTAAATGGATATATCAATGGTACCTTTCTTAATACAGATATATTTTTGGATAACCTTGGAAACTATATAAGTATTTTAATAATATAATCATAATGAAAATAATCCTATTAAATTCAACACATCATGAATTTAATTTATAATACCTTGAACCTGGGTAAACAAACTAAAAGGGGTACAATGTATTTAACTAAAAACCCAAACAAAACAATATAAGAGAAAAATGTAAATAAATTAATTATAAAAACATAATATTTGTACCATATAAAATTAAATATTGATGATTTTTGTTCTTATTTATATATATAATGAACTTAATTTAATTATTCAATATGTTAATGGAATGTGTAGAGTGATTTTGTATATGAGGTTGGGGTTTCATTTAAAAAATTTAATCTTTGAGAAAAAATTTCTTTTAGGAAACTATTATTTTTAAAATGGTTTAAATAATTCCAATTGGATATATAATAACATGTATTATCATTATTAAATTAATTTTAACATCAGTATAAATAAATCTCTCTTTAAAGTGGATTTGTTTCAAATTTTTCTTATGTCATAATAATTTTTGTCTTAATCACCATATATTGAGGTATGCATTGATATTATGCACCAGTTAACATTTTGTTGTGTAACTATCGCCACCATGATATATAATATAATACCATTAAATTATTTAATATTAGTGAAGCCAGTGCATGAATTTATGAATAAAAAGTATACCAAATGACTCAATATTTATAAGATGCTTTACAATAGAGGGAGTGGATCACACCCTATAAATATGGATTAAAAATGATGGGAAGTATCCAAGAATCCAAAAGAACCATATAGAGATCCAATAAATGATTTATCTCTATTATAGTGCATAAAAATTTGATTGGGCTCCCTATATAAAATTGAAATAGTCAAAATTATGAGACTATTAGCCTGAATATATTCAACCAATTATGGTAAAAACCTTCATACAACATTCTTAATTCATGCCCATTGTGATTAAACAACCAACATTGAGTCTAATTAAATCCATATAGTACAAAACTCATGTTTTATATAAATCATGAATGATTTAATAATGGTTTAATGATTGGGATCATTAGTGGTTATGTTCCTAATTTAGTGAATGAGGAATCAATTAATTAATCCATGATGGGTATAAAAGACACCTCCATTACCATATTGGATCGACAAACTATAATCCAAGTATTTAATGTTCTTGTTGACCAATTAATTGACCAGGGAGTCTAATTTATTGATTTTTCATCTAGTGTACTTCTTTCTCCACTATTTACAACTAAAATATTTTATTTTTTGAGCACATAGAGTTCATTTCCCATTGAAATTTACTAGACTCTAGATAATGCAAAATTTTACTTATGGATGGTCCTGAGTCCCATATATAGATATGGGGTCAGGAGTTTGAATAAAAATGAATTTCTAGAATGCCAAGTGTATTTTATGGGTAAAATAGTTTCCACTAGTTGAAGGATATAGATGTAGTATAATTCAGTAGCAATAATTATGGAGAAAATCATGTTTCCCAAATGGTTGTCCCTAGAGAAGATGATGCCAATCATCCCCAAAAGATGATAAAAAAGTATTGATAAAAATCCATAATTGATAAAGTTTTTTTATAGGTATACCATAGCCCCGTATAGATATCATAGGGTATGTTCATATATAATTTATCCCTTTATAGGTGTTAATTTCTAGGCTGTATGACTCTAGGTATTCTAGAGGAGGATTACTCTTCGATGTTTGAAAAATGGCCTTCTATTTGATCATCCATGAAATAATATTGCATGTACCTTCACAGTTCAAAGTGTTGTAGAACCTCATATTTATATATCAACTTTTATTTAGAGTATATATGAGAGTATCCATGTTAAAAAAATGCATATTTTAACCCCAATAGAGATGTAAATATGGAAAATTATTCCATGTATATGATCATTGTATAATTAATTATTAATGGAAAAGTATTTACATTTAGTAGGTGAGTTCATGTATTTATATACTTTTCAATCTAGTAATATCTCTAATATGTTATGTTATATTGATTATAGACAATCCATTTATCATTACACATCATTTTTTTTGAATAAATGTCTAATAGAATGATAAATGAAAGATTCAAGGTGGTGTTGGTAACCATTCTATAACTTTTTGGTGAACCAAATGGAATTAAACTCAAGGGGAATATAATTTTATATTATCATATTCCATATAGATTTTTTAGAAGGGAATCATTAAAGACCATGAAGTTTTTTATGCTAATAACTTCCCCCATTTATCATTGGGCTTGATACACTCATTACACACAACTATAATGAGTTTCCTTTCCCTAATTGGTCCACTTGAGAAAAAAATAATATTTTCAATGAAATTGATGAGAAATATGGGAAATATATAGTCTATATTGGTTATCCATCATAAAATATAAATTTCATTCAGAACAAAATATAATTTCAGGAATTATACTATTTCTCCTTGAATTTTATCTTTCATTTCATATGTTACACATTATTTCATTATTAAGAGATTAATTTTGTTTCAAATATTCTTTAATGGTTTATTCTAATCCTTTTTTAAAATCAATATTTTTTAAGAATAATTCACATCTATTTAAATAAAGGATACTTATCCTCATTAATAATCTCCCCTCAAACCTATGTTCTCCTTTTTATTTTGTACACACATTAAGTATAATCTCAGGGGAAATTCATAATTACCTTCCGCAATTTTTAAGTATAATTTTTTAATTTCGTTTTTTGTGATGTGTAATTTCAAAAACTATGTTTTAAAACATATAAAATGGATCTTCTAGTCCACCCTCGTTATCTACTATTTTCAATTTGTTTTTTATTTTTATACAATATTTTATAATATTTGTTTGTTCAATTTATTTTATTTTTTATATATGACTTTTTAATATATAACTATTGAAATATTCTTTTTAAAATTTGGGTTATACATGTTTTTCATTCCCATAAAATTCTCACATTTATCTAAACTATTTTTAAAGAAACATTAACATTTCATTTTTCATGTCTGGAATCATCCACATAAAATGTCTATAAACCCATTATAGCTTCTCCAACCCTCTCATTTTTTGGGGAACCATCTTTTTTCAATAATGGTTTCATGAAAAAAAAAATGATATTTCATTATTTTAATGTTCCTTTAGTTCTTTCATAAAAAACACCCAAGTTGGTCATTTTTTATTATTTATTCTCTTAATAATTCCCATGAATTTTCAACATTGGATCTCCATGATAAATAACTATGTCACAATAATTAAATTATGAATTTTCAAAAATTATTCTATTCATAATATGTTTCATTTAACCTTCATCTATATCATAATTCCTAATTATGAAACCCATTTTTTTCATGAGTATGATTGTTCTTATGATTTATGTATTATTTCTTATTTTTATACTGTATACATATTAATTCCATTTATTCATGTGATGGTATGTAGTGAAATTATAAATGCCTTTAATGAATTGGGAAAATCATTATATCTCTTGAGATATAATGTATGGAATTAAGAAGTGTCCCTAATCGACCATGGGGAATTATCCACTAATTTTTTTGGAATATGGAGTTAACACCATCCTCCATGGGACCCTTTCTAGTTTACTTTGATGATATTTAGATAAACTATTGGATTATTCTTATAAGGCCATGTATCATGTTTCTTCCACATATTCCATCATTACAGGATCGCATGGTTTCATTTCCCCGCTATATTATTTCAAGCTTATGATCATTCTCTTTATGATATCATTTCATTCCTCATGACAATGATGTTATTTTTTATTCCAATATTTATTCACATAATTATATTTATAGGTAACCAATTTCCTTATATATTTTTCTCTTGGGTATCTTATGTCATTTTAGAATCTCTATGGGGTGCAGTATCACTATGTAGAGTTTTAAATAAATATGTTTTAACATTTAAAATGAAATGTTTATATATATAATAATAGTAATTAAATATAACAACAAATCCTTTGATTTTATTATTTATGTTCAATTTTATAAATCATAAATTAATGTTTTTTAAGGGGTGGATCTTGACTTCATGTGTTACTCATTTTTTACTAGTTTCTCCCTTTACTTTAGAGAAATTCAATCCCTTGTGACCATAAAAACACGGAGATTCTGTTCATTATTGAAATTTCTCTTTGATCATCATCATCATAATCATGATTATTGTTAGGTAAATTAACTTAAAAATGTGTAATCATTACATAATCGAATTATTTAGAAATATTTTCAGCCTTATACGTTCCATTTAATATTTAAAATCCTTAAAATACAAATGAAGTAAATTTAGTACCATTCATGGAATCCATATTTAACCTCAAGATCTTCATTATGTAAAATATTTTGTTAATTTAACATTAATAATTTAAATGCTTTAATATTAATCTCCTTTTCTATCCAGCTTAAACAATCCTAAACAAAATCAATCTCAATATATAATAGATAAACCCATTATAGGTGTTTTCGGTTTTAAACTCATCCAAATATTTTTTTTCTATAATATAATCCATGGTATCTAATTTTATAGTTTTTTTCATATAAAATTAATTATAATGGTGGAGTTTTTAGATTTTTATTGATAAATTTTAATAATTATAACTATATTTTTAACCAACATAAAAAATTTACCATCTGAAGAGTCCACTGATTCACCTCAATCCATCCATATTTCATCAAAATTATTATGAAAAGTTTGAAATAATTTCTATCTCGACATATAATATTTTTTAAAAAAATCATTTAATTTTTTTCAATATGGGGTTTTTTAGAATCTATCACATTTATGTGTTACTTCTTATAGAGTAATGAGATAAAAGAATAATGAGTTATTCCATTATCTTCAAAATTCATCTTTTCAATCAATATATACTTGTCTCCAATTCTTGGTAGATTAAATATAACCTATATGATGTCAAGAAATTCAAATCATAATTAATGTAGAATTAGTACAATTATATCAGACATAGAAAATAACATCGTATTTATATATTTCATTAACTTTATGAAAGAGTATTCAATTGAAAAAAATATTCATAAATATAGGGAAAACTCATAATATTTTATGGAAAATTGCATATATGATACCAATTAATATTCCTAGGCTTAGAATTAATAGCACTAATATGGGGTTTAATAAGTGCCCCAAAAAATTATTAAATGGATATAATAATATTCAGTGTTTTGAAATGAATAACAATAGATATAAAAGTTATAAAGGATAAGACATTAATAAAATATATTTTTTACAATGTTCGCTAGATCATTACGACTAGACAATAAACTTTGATCTGCATGTGGTGTCTTATGTCCAATGAAAATTTACTAATTATTTATCAATTTAAGAGATGTGGAATAGTGTCTTGGATTTTGAAAAATTTTAAATCACTCAATCTCAATGTGGATATTTAAATAATAAAAATTTATTTAAAAGGGACTAAATTTCATCATTTGAATAAATATTGATATATGTTACTATTGGTCATGAAAAAATGCATTTAGTAAAATTTATGTTCATGTTGTCTTTATTATAGATAAGTGTGGATCATATCTTCATAATTTCAATTTGTTTTGAAAGATGAATAGTTGGAAAGAAGGTTAGAGTTCCGAAGGAATTTATTTTTATGTGTGATATATTTTTAAAATTATATTTAGAATAAATAACATCTATAAATCATGGAATAAAATTGAGGTAATCACATATTTCCATGAAAAATAATGTGAGATACTATCATTAGAAATAAAAGAAGATTCATTCACTCATTAAAAAGTTGTTATATTATGATTGTTTTCATGGTCGGCTATGGGTTGACTGTATTTGAGTTACTAAAAACATTGTTTGAGGACTATACAATTGTTAAATATTGTAAAATAGAAAAAACAAATCTTGATAGTTTATGAGATTAATTTATATACTTATATAAGATTAATCAAGGTGATGTTTTCAATTGACTATTCACGGTGATAACTATTTTCACCCAATGAAGAAGCTAATAAAGAACTAGGAATCATGTGGTGATGATGTGATGTCCCATATTTATACTTATAAATATTGTAGAATAAAATATATTGTGGAAATACCCTTTGATGATTTGTTAAGAGGACTGAAATTTCATTGATTCAGTAATGTTTAATGAATTATTTTATGGAATATTTACATGACTCAGTAATATTTAGAATTCATCAAGGAATAATGGAATATAATACAGTGTAATTAATATTTAGCAGAAATTTTTATAGGTGATTTGGAGTGGATGGAGATGACTTGAGTTGAATTAATGATCTATTTATTTTTTAGTTAAAATTGAAAAAATATATTCTAAAGTTAAATAATTTCAAACCACTACAGATTTAAATAGAATTTTGTATTTATTAGAAGAAATTTGAGTTTTTGTAATCCTTTTGGGTATCTCATAAGACCAAGTGTGTGTTTATAGAATTTTTTTCATAATAATTTCTGAGTTATTGTAATAATATCAGAGATTTTATAAAACATCTTGTTATTTCATAAGAGATATAATAACCTTATATGACTTCTAATATTTTCATATAACATATCTGATTCTAATAAGGGTTCACTAGTTTCCCAAATTATGATTTTATTAAAAGATTACTGAGATTAGGACTTCCAAAATTATATTTATGAATGTTAAGCAATGTGATGTGATTTTTTTCTAAAGTGCTTCAAAATGTATGGTCATGTAATTATGTCATGATAAAAGATGAATTTCATAAAGATGATTTTTTTGAGGTAATGTATAGAAATAAATTCTACAAATATATTTTTAATTAAATATCAGCTGAGGATGGTTTTTCCATTTGAGAGGTAGTCACATTGTGTGGATTTAACCATGTTTTAGTGAATAATGAAGATATTATAGTGAGATATAACTATATTGAAACACGTGATGACCTTACGTGATTGTTATGACTAGATGGAATGTGAGGAAACACCTGAGCCATGAAATGATGGTTTTAACCATGAAATTTTATGAAAAAAAAATTACATGTAGTTTAGATAGGAATATCTCCTATGGTATTGTGGAAAATTTGAAAAATAATATTTTTTATCCTCATAGATATTTTATATCCATTTAAATAAAATTTGTTACAGTGATTGAAATATAACTATGCAAAATAACATGTTTTCTATTATAAAGTATTTCTTTTTAATTGAAATATTGAAATATATTCACATAATTAAAATATATTAAATTTTAGGTGTAGAAGAATGTGTATTCAGAGAGCCTAATAGTTCTATTACATGAAAAAACACTTTTAGATAAAGAGAGAATATGATCTTGAAAATTATTATATTTGTAGACCTAGAGTACAAAAGATAGATAAAAAAATCCATTTTCTAATGATAATCCTTTAATTTATTACTGAACTAAACATAACCAATACTATTATGATTAAATAATCATACACATCTAAGAAATAGAATAAAAAGTGGGACACTGGCCTATCATCTAATGCTAATAAGTTAGGATAATGAATAAAAATGAAATGGACCTCATAAAATACCTACATATTATATTGTTCTAATAAGGGAAGTGGAATACCATGATTAATACATGTATATGTCATCCCATTGATTTATGTGCTCCAAGAATCCCTTGTGAATGTTGTAATTTTATAAAGAACATAATTTCCATATTTTTCTAGAGGGACGTGTTCTTATACTCTTAATTTTAATTTAAGAAGTTTTAATTATAATATAGTATAAAATTTGGATTTAATAGTTGGTTCATGGTCATTAAATGAGAATGGTGATACTTATATTGTGCCATGTTCATACTACAATTATGTGTATATAGATATACCATTTCACGAGAATTCATAAGATAATAATAGTAAATATTTTTCATGATTGGGATAAAACCACCATAAAACATGTATATATTCATCAATAATATAAGTGAACCCCCTGAACAAACTATGGTTTATATTATTGTTTATTTTACAATCAACACATAAATTCATATATTCCCAATAAGAGGAATATTATGAATTTTTTTTCACAAAATACGTTAAATGGTAAAGAGGAGATAAAATTTTAAATTATAATTCTCCATAAAGTAATAATTCACCCCGATATTATTGTACATATCCAAAGTGGTCCTATAAATTAGTGTAATGTAATTGCATGCACCAATAATTGGATTCATAAAAATATCAAGATATAATAAATTTCATTTTTTAGATTCTGATTTTAAGGAATTTATTGTATGATGTCATGAATTTTCCTTCGAGTTTCTTATAAAAGTAACCTTTGAAGATATATCTACTATGAAATTGAATAACTATAACAGAAATGTTTAGTATTATCTTATAAATGTGTCATCGTGGAAATACGGCATCAATGATACTTTACTAGTTGAAGGTATTAAAACTAGAGTTAATTATGTTATATTTATTCATAATCTATCTCTTAGAGAATATTTTGAAAATAATTAATCCCTATAATTAAAATATGATGCAAAATAATTCTCCCAATTATATATTCCTAATTAATAAAATTCATGAAGGGAAGAAAATTTGATGGATGAATGAAGTATATATAATATGTTTAATCATATATGTCACATATTTGTAGATCTTATAAGATCATTTTCAAACTATAGACAATTATTGACAAATAAATACAGCAATAACCACAGTTGAGTTGATAAAACTAATAATAATCAAAATATTTATGTCTCTAATGTGTAGTTATATAGATGATGAAACATTATTATTTTTGAATTTATATCTTTATCTTTACAAGAAATAAATATCAGTATATATCATGATTGTAAAATTTCATTAGGTAATCAACTCTAAAAAAATGTATAATAAATCAAAATTGTCTGAATTCAGAATGTTTATGGATTATGGTAAAATACCATAGAAATAAGAATGATTTAATTTATTGAATAAAATAATTTGAACCAATCATTAAAAAAAGTGTAGATATATTTAATTTTGCGGAGAATGTTTCACAAAGCATAGAAATAATATATTATTTGAATCTCTGTAATGGACCAAAAAAACATACAGTTTCATTGCATAGTGATGAACTACAAACGTTTGGTTTAAAAAGAAAGCTTGATTTAAAAACTATTGATGATAAACTAAAAATTTGTTCTTTAAATTTTATATTTATTCCAAAAATTGTCTTCCTAATCCAAACATTCATTCCAAATATAGGTTACAAATGTGGTATTACATACAAAAAAATGCTCATAAACTATACATTCCTCTTAAAATGAACTGTATAAATAGTGTTTCTAGTCATCTTATAAAAAAATACACAATATTATTCATTTGATAAATGAAATAACATTATATTAGTTTAATGTTAAAAATGAATCTTGAATAAAATAATTATTCTAGTAATTATTATCATAAATTTTATTAATGTAACATCATTAGAAACATAGGTGTGGGTATTTCTGAGACTCAATATAAAAAATAAATTAATGAATTTTTTTATCTAAAAATGAAATTCAATATCCCCTATTTTTATAATCACAAAACCCATAAACCTAATATTAACATAATCATAGGTAAGAAATGAAATTTCACAAATATTAGAATTAATATATTTTATGAAAATTTCTTTTTCATATAGAAAAAAATATTACAAAGAAATTTATCTCGTACATATTTTATATTTTTAAAATATTGATTTCCATATATATTTTTTATATTTATTCGACATAATTTACATAAAACTAAATCTCTACCTATATATTTCTCCCCCTATTGTGACAATAAGAAAACCTAATACACATTTTAATTCGAACTTTTCATAGAAAAAATATAAAAAAATGACACATTAAATGATAGAAAATAAAAAAAAATATTCTCTAGAATTTATATTTTATAATCATATTTATTCAATGATTTTGAATAGGATATAGTGAAGGAAATGAATTGAGACACTTTGAATAGTTAATAAGTTCATCTTTACTCTCCAAATAATGAGAATTTTTACTTACATTATCTACAACACTCAATAGCGGTTCTATTCTATTTTAAACATTTTCATATCATTGAGAAATAAATTATTATGAGAATTAGTTTACTAAAAACCCTTTAAGATCATTAATATTTATGTTAATTATATATTTTCCTTTTATTTTCTCCATTATACATGCCATCCACACTTTATTAATATCATTATATTCATTGAAAATTGATATTTCATTTCAAGAGTAAAATGAAACTTTTGAAATAAATTAGTTTTCCATCTCTTCATAAGATTTTCGAGACCTTTTTAGATCTTCATGTAGCTTTATTACATCTTTAATAAGAATATTAAACATGGAAATAAGATAAATATATATATATGTATATGTATAAGGCTTTCAATTTTTATCTATTTGAGAAAATTGAACCTCCATTCCTTCAAAAACAATGATTTTTGTAAATTTTCAATAATATCCTTATAATAAATCTTCAATAAAATAAATTTACTATTCTCATATTAAATCAATAACAACACAAAAAAAAAGAATTAACTTTCGTACAGAATTATTATAACACATTTTTTGAAAAATGAATTAAATAATACAAAATTGGAACACAAATATTTTTATAAAAAATTCATTAGAGCTTGATGTATTATTGGTATCAATTACACTCAGAATATATTGTTTATAAGTTTTTGAGTCATTCATTTCAAAAAAGTAATAAAAAATGAGATAGTTTTTGAATAATATTGGGTTCAAAATAAGACGAATAAGGTTTTGTTTTATGAGGTTTTAATTAATGTTTTAGATTATCAGTCCATTGGATAAAGTGATAATTTTATATTTTTAGTTGATTATAGAGTTTTAAATAAGAAAACTATTTTGAAATAATTAAATTATATAATTTAATATTATTTTTGTGAAAAAAATTCCCAAAAATTCGGATTTATGAAATAAAACATTACTTATGATATTTTTTTTAATTAAATAACAATATAACTAATTTGGTGAATTAATTTATTATAAACAGTTACTACACACTCCCATTAAATTATAACATATCTCTAAAAATTAGTATTATAAAGATAATTAATTCAACGTTTAATAAAATAACTAAATAATAAAAAGGATTCACATATTAGAATACATTATAATTTTCTTACATATCCTAATATAAAATTAAATAATTCTCTAAGGAGTATGCATGATGTAACCAAAATAGTTAAATAGATTCATTCATTTATAAAATAATAGTTTTATAATATATTAAATAGATTAAATATATGGATACATAAATGTAGATTAATCAATACCCCATGTATAACAAATTTATTGTATTGAAATTGAATATTAAAATATAAATAGAATACTTCAAGTATTTGTAGTTATGGATTTAATAAAGTTTTTAGAAGAAGGAATAAGAAATATAAGAAATTACCATAATTTTAAAGTATCCATTTAATTATATAAAAATTATTTTTATTTGGGTATCCATTCAAAATATCAGAAAGTGCATTTTGGTACCCATATGCTTTTGGTTCTAGATGTGTTAGAAACTAAATACTTTATTAATGATATTTCTCTCTTTTACTAAAGAAACCCTAATTTAAGAATAATAATGATATCAAATAATGATTATTAATGAGACCATATAATTATAGTTTTCTGAAATAACAATCATTAGTAATATATACTTTTATTCTATAGTGACATAATTAAATATTTCATATGATCATTATTTTTGAATAAGAAAACAATTATTCTCTCTATAATTTTGTGTTTTCCCCATTTCATTCATTCACATTTTTACCATTATTATCAGTTTATTTTTAACAATTATTTATTTAAATTAAATTTTCTATTTAACAATCATTAAATAATATTGTTTTTAGGTATTTAATTCTTCTATTAGGTCCCTAATTTTATTTTCGTTAAAAATAAAATAACATTGGGATTAATTTGATCTTAAATTAGTAATATTTTTTCATAAATATTCACTATTAGTAGAAATATCTTAATAAAATTTTCAAATTTTTCTATTCTATATATTTAGAGATTATTTTTTTTGGAATAAAATAATTTTTTTATGATATTTTTTTTCATAATTAGAACATTGACAGTAAGAAGAGATTACCTTATCAGTATGACCCATAAGGCATAGATTTACTATTAGATTTTCGTGCTCAGATTCATAATTTCTAATGGGCTTATCACTTGAATTAGAGGAAGAAATGAAGTTAGAATTCATGAATTTATTTCCATTTATTTTATAATTAGATTTATATTATGATTTAACAAAGGTAAAGTAAGACATTGTGTGACCATTATCCTTAAATTCGTAGTATCTATCATTTTCATTAAATTTTAATTTTTTATTTCTCTTGTTATAAATATTTCCAAATATTTTAGAATGATATAAAATTTCATTTGTTGAATAAGTATTTCCTCAAACTGAATATAAATACATTGAATTTTGGAGTGTATCAATTTCATTTTTTTATAAAGTTATGATTTTATAAATTTCCTTTTTTCTCAGCTTCATACAGCATCAGGGGATAATAAATTCATTCATTTTAAATTCTATAACTAGTATTGAAAAAATAAATATAGTATATTATTACATTCCACATATATGGTAAGACTTTATATAACATTAAATATAAATCTATTTATTTTAATTGGATCTCCAAAGGAAGTAATATCATTGGAACTTTATTTTAATCATTCATTCATTTTAGAGATGATTTCATATTCAAATAACTTGACTTTCTCAATTTTCAATTTAGAATTGTTGTGCCTTATATTTCTAATATTATGATATCATTTATAGAAAATTTAAATGGTCTACCACATCTCATATTTGGTAGCACCCTAATTAACTTGATTAAATTCATTAGATCCTAATATCTAGAAAATAATCTTAATATTTATTTAATTAATATCACATTCCTTCAAATGATAATTATTTCATTTTTAAAGATATTATTTAGGGATTTCATAGGGCCTGACTATATTTTAATAAAATCTTATTCAATTATTTATCTAAAATTAATCATGTGTTCTTTTTAGCATCCATAATTATAACCATTAAAATTTGGTTTAGGAATCATCAACATACCATCTATATGATAATCAATTTGAGATTTGTCTTCATCTCGATCATTATCTAAGAAATTATATAGTGAAAAGAAATATATCGACTTGAGTACATAATTTGATTCTACCTTTTGGTATCAAATAAAAAAAATATTACTAGATCTCCAAAATGTTAAATATAGCAAATTAATCCCAATATTTGATACCAATTTTTTGGTGGGAACAGAAAAAATGATTACATAAGAGGGTGGGGATCAATTTTATTTATATACAATTGATATAAACAATAGAAACCTACTAAGATTAATGAAATTATTTCCATATCCTATAAACCCAAGTGAGCAGAAGAAAATAATTATAGAAAATAATATCTGAAATATATGGCATCCCACCTTCATATTAAATATATTTTGATTATATTACAAACATAGGATCTTTAATGATTAGAGTCTTAGAAAATAGTTATATAATACATGAAAAAATATAACATTAATTTAATAATCTTTAAATGCTTCATGAATTTTCAATCATATTCACAACTACTCCATCTCATAACATGGAGATATGAACCAATGTAATGGGTGAGAAGATGGCCTAGTAAGTAAAACAAGTGAAACAGTTTACATGTGAACTTGAGTGATATCAATATGAAGATGAGGAGTATCGTAAATGAATGATACCGGGTCATATCATAGAAATAATAACGTTAATAATCACTTTAAAATATATATATATATATATATATATATATATAATTTAATTTATGTATTCATAATAAAATAACCATGTTCCATCCCCAAGGTGTCATAAATATTTCCAAGGTTATTTTCCTTGGTATCGTAAAACATGTCATCTCTAGAGATTAATTGCATTAACCAATGAATTGGGGCACTATTAGGGATAACTATTCATATTTATTTACATTCATGTGAACCAAATATATCATAATAAAAATTTCATAAATAACCCAAAGTGAATAAAAGAAATTGGTTTCATATCAAAATCATGACATTTTAAAAAATTCATAAAAAAACATGTTTTTATGGCATTTTAAACCCACAGAAAAAGAAGGCATGTTTCCAATATTTTATTCCTATAATGAAATTGTAAATTTTTAAATCTATATGAACACCCTTATATAAGAAATATGATTGGTTATTAACAAAATAAAATTAATGAATTTCTTAAAAAAAAGATATGTTTTGAGATTAAAATTATGCAGCATAACAGCTAGGTAACATGGATTTAAAAAACATTAAAAAGATGGGAGAAAAGTGTAATACACTCATAAATAACTCATAATATAGTATAGGGACATAATTAAATATAAATCAGATCATTTATTGGATATTTTAATTACATACAACAAGAAAATGAAACTTGAGAGAAAAGAGAATATGCAATTTTCTATTACAAAAATTCGGCAGCCTAACGATATCAATTAAAAAATTCTGAAAATGAATTCATGTGAGAAAAGGGGTATCTAATATTATGTAATTAAAAAAGACATTAATGTGGATATATAATATGATAACCCAACATCTGAAAATGGAAATTCAAATACATAACATAAAATAGTTATTGACCAAAAAGGAGGGTGGAAGGTTCCCTTACCTTGAAGAGTAACATAAAAACACAAAGGCTGGGACCTTGGGGGATTGAGGGGACTTTGGGAGTAATCCTTGCGAGGATAAAAGATCATATCTTCATTAAGGATAAATTTTTATTGAATTTTATGAAGTAATGGGTTGGTATTTATAGAAAAAGTGAGGGAATATTTTATTAATTTCCAAGGGACACCTCATTAGTGGTATTCGAAAAACCATGGGCTTGACCATGGTATTTTCCCAGGGTATTGGTCCAATGGGAGACCACATAACATATTTAACTTTAAAAAAGAATACCCAATTTATTATATCATTATAACATCATTAACTATTTCATTAAACTCACTGAAACTCAAAACTATATTTTTACTATTCACTGAAAAACCAAACATTTTATAAAAATCTTATAAATTCACATAAAACTAATTTCAAAGCTCTGAATTGAAAAATTAACACCATTTTAGGAAAATAATATTGTAATTATGAGATATTTAATTTTTAAATGAAAACACTATATACCATAAAAAATACTAATACTTAACTAATAATTTTTGAAATCGTTTATTTACATATGTTATTCTATAACATTACCAATAAAGATGCCTAAATTGTATTTATATATTCTTATAATCTATTACTATTACATTGGTCACATTACTATTAATGAGGGTAATATTATTATTCATAATTTACTATTCACCAAAAATTAAGATGATCTTATTAGTATCTAAATTTCATATTGATCACACCTATAGAGGACCATTATTGAAAATATTTTCACATTAATAATTATTTATTGTATAAAAAAGTATTTTAAAATTCCCTTTTCCAATATTCATCAATAATATGGATCTTTTATAAATCCATCCTATATTTATTTTGACATTCTAAATTAAAAAGTTTTACCATAATATGAAATAAAAAAATTATAAAAAATGATTAAAAAATATAACTAAGGCATCGTTACATATCCTCTTATAAAACCTTCATAGGACCTAAGAGTAAGGGGTGCAATGGTGATAGAATATTGGGGTGGCTCGGAAAACTTTACCTGAGTGTTGATTCCTATTATCTTGATTTTCTCTCGAAGGAGATTACATTCAAGCATAATATATTGCATCGTAGCCTAGGCTTGGTCTAGAGCAAAGCCCAGTGATGATACCTCCTTCCCAAGCTCTGATAGTTGGACTTTATACGACCCGAGTGTACTATATGAGGCCATCAACTCATCACTCTTTAATAATTAACCATAATAATTTGTATTTATAAATATCTATCATAACATTATGGTTATAGTTACCGATGGTCATATTAACCAATGATTATATAATAGTGGAAACCCATTGGATTATTATAATTATACTCACTTCATTAAAAAATGATATAGTTTTTTTAGTACAAAATAAAATAACAAACAAATTTCAGAAATAAATATTATTGAAAAGTTTGGGTCATTATATTCTTCCCACCTTAAGAGATTTCATCCCTGAAATTTTAAATCATACCCTCAGATGAGAAATGTTGTGGGTACTTCTCCCTCATACACTTCTCTAGTTCCCATGTAGAATCTTCACACTTATGGTTCCCCCACAAAGCCTTAACAATGCGGATAGTCTTAATGGGTAGAACCTTTTCTCTACAATCCAAGATCTCTATCATCTGCAACTCATAAGAGAATTTATGTTCCAGTTTTACCACATCTGGATATAGTACATGTGAAGGGTCATATATTTACTTCCTCATGGGGGATACATAGAAGACATCATGAACTTGTTCTATATCTAGAAGAAGTTCAAGGTGATAATTCATTGATCCTACACGATCATGGTTTTCAAAGGAGCTAAAGTACCTAGGAATGAGATTCCATTTCTTCCCAAAACTCATGAATCTCTTCCAACAAAAAAATTGAAGAAAAAATTTGTCCCAAACATCAAACTCCAAGTCCCTTCAATGGTTTTTGGCATAGTTCTTTTTCTAACTCTAATCATCCTTAATGTGTTTCTAGATTGCTTGTACCTTTTCTATCATTTCATGAACATGATCAGTCCCAAGAAGCTTTCTCTCACCAAATTCATCCCAATAAGTAATATTTATACTTCACTTACCATATAGAGCTTTATAGGGAGCCATTTTAATGCTCGAATGGAAAGTAGTATTATAATAGAACTCAACTAATGGGCGATATTGATTCCATACACCTTGAAATTTCATTGAGCATGTTCTTAGCATGTACATGAGTGTCTGAATAGTTCTTTCTAATTGGCCATCATTTGGGGGTGATAAGTCATAGTAAAATTCAATTAGGGAGATATTTCATGTTGAATAATTATCCAGAATATTGATGTGAACCTTGGATCATGATTAGATATGATATAAATTTTAACTCCAAGCAGAATTACCACATCCTTCACATAAATCCTAGTAAGTAGGTCATGATATAAATCTGCCCGAATAGAGATAAAATGGGTAGTCTTGGTGAGACAATCCACTATAAACCATATCACATTATTTACTTTGGATGATCTTTGGAGACCCGTGAAAAGTCCATAGTGATATTGTCCCACTTCCATCCTAGTATGGGTAGTGTATGTAATACCCCTTTAGAAGTTTTTCACTATACCTTCACATGATGACATATGAGGCACCCTATAGTGTAATCAGCAATATACCTTTTCATATTATCTTATCAATAATAATCATGAATGTCCATATGCATTTTTGTGCTTCCAATACTTTTAGAGAAAGTAGAGCTATGAGATTCATCCATCTACTCCTTATTTATTTCTAGAATAGATGGAAAACATAGTCTTGTATGAAATTTCAATAAACCATCTTGATCAAAATTGAACTCAATAATCTTTCCATCCTCCACACACTGAAACTTCTTTTGTAACAAAGGATATTTTTTCTGAGCTTTCTTGATCTTCTCTAGTAATGATGTTTGAGAAATTATTTTTTGTAGGGATAATGATGTCCATGCCCTTATAATTCACATGTCCATTTTTACTAGGTCATGGATCAAGTGAACCCTCTGAATCCTTATCATGGAAAGAAAAACTGGGTCATTCGTACGTAATGCATTATCGAATTTGTTTTCACTTCTGGGATGATAATGAATTCAACAATCATAGTCTTTAAAAGGTTCCAAGCATTCCTCTGTCTCATGTTCAATTCTTTTTGTGTGAAAATATACTTCAAACATTGATGGTCTTTGTATATATCAGATTTCTCCCCATAAAGATAGTGCCTCCATCTCTTCAGATAAAAAACGACCAAAGCCAGCTCTAGATAATTTGTACGATATTTCCTCTCATGAGTCTTTAACTGTTTAGATGCATAAGCAATCACCTTGTCCTTTTTCATGAGGACCCACCTATTCCATTTTAGATATGCATTACTAAAAATAAAAAATCCTTCTCTGCTGAAGGGAAGAGTTAACATGGGTGCAGTAACCAATCTATTCTTCATCTCTTTGAATCATTCCTCACACTCCTTTATCCAGATGAATTTTACCCCTTCTCGATTTATCATGGTTAATGGATTAGATATTCATAAATTATTTTTCACATACCTCCCAAAATATCCGGATAATACAAGGAATATACAAATATCAGTAATTGTTGCTGGATGAGGCCTATCCTCTGCCAAATTTTTAGTTGTAGGGTTTTCATTGATTCATTCATAGGTTAAAATGTTCCCCAACAATGAAAAATTTTGTATCCAAAATTTACATTTGATGATCATTCCAAAACTCATCTCCTTCCGTGGAGTTTTCAAAATAACCCATTGATGATCCTCATGGTCCTCACAACTTTTGGAATATATTATACAATCATCATCCAATACAACCACAATGTTATCAAGGCAGTCCTTAAAATCTATATTCATCAAATCCATACAAATATTTAGAGCATTAGTCAAGCCAAAGGGCATAAAAAACTCATAATGCCCATATCTTGATCGGAAGGTATTTTTTTTGGAATATCATCATTCTTTGCCCTCAATTCTTGATAACCAGATCGAAGATCAATCTTACAGAATAATTGAGCCCCACAAAGTTGGTCAAATAAGTCATAAATTCTTGGAAAATGGTATTTCATCTCCACTGTGATCTAGTATAGTTCTCTATAATCAATACATATCCGCATTGATCCATCCTTATTCATCACAAAGAGAACATGTTCTACCCAAGGAGACACACTCATTCGGATAAACCTCTTATCCAAAAGATCATGGGGTTGCTTCTTTAATTCCTACACCTCCACATTTTCCATCCTCTATGGGGTCTTTGATATCAGATTAGATCTAGGAAAAAGTTCAATAAATAAATCAACCGATCATTCTAGGGGAGGTCCTAGTAAATCTTAGGAAATACGTAAATGTATTACTAGATGATTGGGCCAATTTATATCATTATATTATCATTCCTTCATTTATATCACTGGTCAACTCCATGAAGAAGGATATAGGAGGTTCTTCCAGACAAAGACCAGTTTGAGATATCTCTCCTTGGAATATAAGTATAGGTTTCCCATTCAAGACTACTGAGATTTACTTACATTGTAATTAGATCTTAACATTATACATTGAGAGCCAGTCCTTCCCTAGTATAACGTCGAATTCCAAAATTGGAATTACTACTATATTCTCGATAAGATTGTGCTCTCTAAAGTAAATACTATCATTTTAAAATACTTCTGATGCTTGGATAGTCCCACCAGGAGTCTTGACTAATAACCCTACTTTTATAAATTCATGTATTAATTCTAAATTCCTTTCAAACATGGTGGATAAAATGGAATGTGTAAAACCAGAATCAGATAATGTATTTTCTAGATTTGAAATAACAACAAGAGTACCATACACCACATCATTTTGAGCATCAAGATCAGATATCATAATTGAAAAATCATGACCTTACTTCCTTGGTCTTTGTTGAGGCAGATGGTGATTCTCCTCCACTTCTGTCGGATTTGGATAGTGATTTTATAATATGAACATATCTTCAACACTTGTATCACGTCCCACTCCTGAGAAGGCAGTTCCATGAATTATTTTTCCCACATTTATTACATGTGTGACGTTGCACATTCTTGCCTCATATTCTCTGATCCAAGGTCCTCCCTAATCTAGGATCCTTTGATCTCTTATTTTCATTGGATTTATGAGAGCACTTCATCTCACCAAACTCAAGTTCGAATTTTAAAGCACTCCACAGGATCTCTTCATAGCTATCATAGTCTCAGTTGGTTAGATTGTTTGTTAGATGAAGTCTTAGTCCACCATATAATATGTCATCCTCCCCATTAAGATATATTAAAAAATAATAGGTGAAATGGGAATGTATTTTGATGTTTATCTTGTAGATTCCTACAGATTCATTCACTTTCTTCTTAATCTTGAGAAACACCTTCTCCATTTTGTTCTCATCAAATGAGGAGAATAATTATTTAAGAATATCCCTATAAAATCATCATAATCTATAGCATCAACACCCACCCATCTCCTTATGTATTTAATCAGTTCCCACCACTGATCAGATTCTCCCACAAAGCGATAAATATATAGTTTAACCTTCTCTTATTCTGAACTGCAGAGCACCGGAAAGTTCTTCTCAATAGATTTGATCCACTATTCAGCAATAAATGTATTGGTAGATCCACTAAAGGTTGGTGTTCATTGACGCATAAAGAACTCATAATAATGTTGTTCTATTCATAGTGAAATCTTTCTCTTAGATTTATTGATGTTATTTCCCATAACATGAGTCAGTTAGGACATCATTCTTATGAAAGAATTCCATTCCAGCTTTAATAGAAGGGTCATTAGTGCATGGTCCATTAAGGTCACCATTTTTATAGTTCCTCTTATTAACCTCTATTTTCTAAATGAATAAAACCTCAGTGAGAAACTTATTTCATTTATGAATATTTTAACTTCAAAGGATTTTTATTTCTTAAAACTTCATTCATAAACATATTACTCTTTACTAACTTTTACATTTCTCTATAAATCCTTAATACTGATTCATAAAAAGATTGTGATTAATAAAACATACCCCCCCCCAGGAGTGTCAAAGTAGAAGTGAATCAAGGCCCATTTTCGTGCACCAATTCCTGTTTGCGTCTAGCTCAATGTGATTCTTTCGGGTTTTTACGCCTAGAAACATTTGTGCCAGAGCCACATCAACATGTTCGTATGGAGACATGCATTATTTTTTCAGAAACCACTTAAATAATATTTCACCAAATTAAAAAGAAGTGTTATTATTTAAACTTTTCTATAGGTTTATACCTAAAATTTTCATATAATAACTACCAAAAATAACTAAACTATCATTCGATAACAACTATATAATCCCTCCATATTACTACATAACTTTTCATTACATTACAAATAGAATATCTTTAACATGTAGTATCTTGGAAAAAAGTTAAATAATACATGAAAAAATATAAATTTATTTTAATTCTCTTGAAAGGATTATTGAATTTTCCATCCTAAGTACCACTACTTCATCTCATAACCTATATACATACATCAAAGGAAAGAGTGAGCATAAGGCCCAGTAAAAAAAACAATTGAAACTGTTTACATTTGAACTTGAGCGATATTAACAAGAATACGAGAAATATCATAAATAAATGATAAAGAATAAAATCATAGAAATAATAAAATGAATCATAACTAGAAAGTTTTGCTATAACATTTTATTTATACAATCATGAGCATATCCCCATGGTCTTTCCCTAAGGTTTCAAAAACATTTCCAACGTTATTCACCAAGGTATACTAAAACTTGTCATCTTTAGTGATTAATTTCTTTACCCAATGCATTGAAGAGCTATAAAGGCACACATTTAATATGTAATTATTTTATTTTTATCCAAATAAATCATAATAACACATTTCATAAATAACACAAAGAGAATAAATGAAATGGTTTTCATGTCAAAATCGTGATGTTTTAAAATGTGCTTAAAACATGATTTTTATGTCATTTTTAACCCATGAAAAAGGAAGGTGGGTTTCTTGTATGGTATTACCAGAATGAAATAGATCAATTTAAAATATATATTAATTCCCTTAAAGAAGAAATAGGTTTTTATATTCAAAAAATAAAATGAATGAATTTCTTGAAAAAAATATATGTTTTTAGATGAAAATTCTGCAGCATAATGACTATGTAATATGGTTTTAGATTACATTAAAAAACGAGGGGAAAAGGATCACCCACTCATAAATAACTCATAATATATTATTGGGACATAATAAAATAGAAAAAATATAATTTTATGGATATCTAAATGACATATCATATGAAATGAAACCATGAGAGAAAAGAGAAGATGTGATTTTCTTTTACAAAAATTTGGCAGCCTAACGGGGTCACTAAAACTTTTCAGAAAATGAATTGACAAGAGAAAAAAGTTTATCTCATAATATGGAAATAAAAATTAAAGTTATTAGGATATATAATATTATACCCCAACATATGATAGTGTAAATTAAAATACATTACATTAAAGAATTGTTGACTCAAAAGGAGGCTGAATGGTTCCCTTACCTTGAAGAATAACATTAATAAAACAATGGTTAGAACCTTGGGGGGTTCGAGGGTACCTTTAGTGGACTCCATGGGAGGTATAAATACCAAATATTTATTGAGGATGAATTTGGAATTAACATAACGAAGTAATGGGTTGGTATTTATAGCATAAGTGAGGGAATATTTTATTAATTTCCAAGGGACACCTCATTACTGGTATTTTCAAAACCATGGACTTTCCCATGGTATTTACCCTTGGTATTGTGCACGTGAGACATCTCAATACATATTTTACTATGAAAAAGGTTACCAAAATTATTAAATCATTATTACATCATTAATGATTTCATTAAACACACCAAAACTCAAAACTGTATTTTACTATTCACCGAAAAACAAAAACAAATTATTAAAATCTCATAAATTCACCCTAACCTAATGCCGATGAATAGAATTAAAAAATGATATCCATTTTATTAAAATAATTTCCGATTGATGATATATATAATATTTAAGTAAAAACACTATTTAACTAAAAAAATACTAATACCTTACTAATAATTTCTGAAAGAGTTATTTATTTATGCTATTATATAACATTACCTATCAAGATGAAAATATTATATTTATACTTTAATAAGTGGGGTTACTATTCCATTGGTCACATTACTATTTATAAGGGTAATATTACTATTCATAAGTAACTATTCACCAAAAAATTATGTTGATCTTATTAGAATCTAAATTTCTTACTAATGACTACTATAGAAGAGCATTGTTGAAAATAATTACACATTATTTATTATTTAAAGAATAAAAAATAGTTTAAAATACAATTTTTCCAATATTCATCAATATTATTGAACTAATATAAATTCATCCTATATTTATTTTGACATTTTAAATTTACAAATTTTACCTTAATAAGAAATATATTTCTTTTTATAAAAAAGGATTACACAATGTAACTAAGGCCTCATTACATATCCCTATATAACACCCATGTAGAACCTAAGAGCATGGTGTGAAATAGTGATAGAATCTTGGGGCAGCTTAGACAACATTGCCTGAGTGGTGATTTCTACCAGCTTCAACTTCTCCTGAAGGATATTACGTTCAACCATAATATATTGAAGCTCAGCTTGGACGTGGTCCAATGCAATGCCCAGTGATGCTACATCCTTCCCAAGCTCTGGTAGATGGGATTTGTATGGCCAGAGTCTACTGGATGTGTCCATGAATTCTTATTTCTGTATTAATTAACCATGATCATTTGTATTTATAAACAATAATCATAATGTTAACAGTATAGTTTCCAACGGTCATATTGACCAATGATCAAATAACTGTTGAAACCTAGTGGTTTTATTTTAATTATACTCACTTAATTAATAAAATGATATAGTTTTGTTCATTACAAAATATAATAACCCAGAAATTCAGGACACAAATATTATTCAAATGTTCTAATCGTTACAACATCGATGTATATTGGTTCATGGAACATAAATCTCCTAGTACACTCCACAAACTCCTTCTCTCTCTATCTCTAATCATTGTATTTTTTACTTGAAATACCTCATATCGAGATACCTCTTCAACTCTATGCAGATAGTTGAAAACATACAAAAATTATTTAACATGGACGACTAGTTATTTTATGAGGAACAAGAATATCCAAATATTAGAAAGAGAAACTAAAACTATATCACTACTCAGTAAGATCTTCCAAAAATCAACATAAAATAGATTAATTTTACGAGGATTAAAAATGTTATTATCGCAATTATAGAATATACTGAGAGATATAAATGATATTCAATAAATCAAAATAGAAATAAAATAATATTTTATGAAGAATAGCATTTCATTAAATAGTATAAGATAAAACACTATGCAGATGATCAAACAAGTATTTCTGAAAAGTTTAGATTGGAAAATTTCATTTCTAAACTATAATATAAGAATAAAAATGATATATAGTTGTAGTAAAAATATAGTGGATCCAATAGAAAACAATTAAGACATGTATGTCTCAAAATTATAGATCTAAATTTTAAGACACGTTGTTATTTCCTATTGATCATCTATATATTTAGAAGATGAAACTCATTGTATTTAACATGACTACGTATTTTATTTAGGACACACAGCTCTAGAAAATTTATGTAATAAAAATTAATTATTTGAATTTTATGTTTTGAAAGAAAATCATAACATCTTTAAATATCATAATAATATAATATTTTGAATATATTACTTTTAATAAGTCATTTAAAAAGTTATATGTATTTTTAATTTAGGAATGTGCATTTCCGAAAATGATAAGATAATCCATAATTTGAAATTTTGTAAATAAAAAAGTAAAATGTAGTGTTTCTCTGCATAGTTATAAAAATCAAATATACGGTTGCCTAAAAAGTTTGTATAGTGAAAAACACAAGTGTTCCTCAAATGTAGGGTACCTTTCAAAAGTAGTATCCATGATCCAAAGGTTCATTCAAAACAAAAGGTATAAAAGTATGGTTACTTACAGAATGTAGTGTTCAGAAACCATATGCTCCACTTAAAATGCAGAGAATAAAAATATTTATATTCATCCTATAATAACATCCAGAATACTTATAATTACTAAAATCAAATAACCATCCAGGGGTTAGCACATAGATAATGATTCTATAAGAAAATAATTATTCCATTAATTATCATCCATAAATTCACTTAATGTAACTCAATTAGAAAAGTATATGTGGGTGTTTATGAGAATAAAAATTGAAAATAAATTGATGAAATTGTTGGATCCATAAAACATGAATAATAATAATTTTTTTAATCATCAAATCAAAAATATCTTGGGGTGGAATATTAATATTTTTTAGAGACGTTTTATTTTTCATTAAATGGGGAAATATACCAATATTTATTAAGATCTATATTTCTTATCAATTATTTACAGAGTTTTGTATTGTTTTACTGTTATTTTAAGAGTAAATTTGTTATCTTATATGTTAAATAATCTTTTAAATTATATTCGAAGCAATTTTTTGAAATTTACTATAAAAATAGTTTTATAAGTAAAACTACATTTTCAAGAAAACCGTAATTATAGACCATATATGTTTTTATCTTAATAAATTAAATTTATCACAATTTCACAATGATTTAAATAATGTTTATATATTAAATAATTAACAAATATTCTTAATATTCGTCCTATATTTTTCTATTCATGGGGTAAAAATAACTTCAATTTTATGCCTAAAAATTATATTTTTCTAAATAGAATGTTTCATCACATTTTCCACACTTTTTAAAAAAGTTAATTCCTTACAAATATTTGTAGTGTCCTGAAATTTTAAAATGGAATACTATGTTATATAGTATACATGTTAGGAAATACCTATCATAAAAAATCAAAAAAATCATAATATTTTAAATGTCACCATTATAATATATACCTTAAATTAGACAATATAAATATTATTAATGAAATTATAAAATTTAAAATGGGAATAATCATCTATAATTTGTTAATAAATTCTTTTTAAATAATCAATATAATTTTTATTTAATCCATTTCATTCATCAAAATTTCATTTTCTTTAGAAAATGGTTTTTCTGTTAATTTATGGGTGAAAATTATAATTAAATTTTAGATCATTTATAATTTTTTACTCATAAATTAGATTAATTTTTGAAATAATAATATCACTTTATAAATTATGTGAACATCTGGGATATTTCCTTAATTATTGGTTTTTTAGAGAATATTGAAAATACTAATTTTTGTAAAATTGACAATTCATTTAAACAAATTAGATAATTTAAATGTACCACTTTTTTGAATTTTATTTCAAGTAAAATAACATTAATTTAGTTATATTTCATCCAAATAAATGGTTTTATAATATATTTATATTTTAGTTTATAATATGTTTATTTTTTGGTTTAAAAGTAGTGTTTTTTGAAAATTATTTTAAAATAAATAAGGACTCTATTTTTTATCTAATAAAAATAAACATTAATAGTGATTATATTAAATGAAATTTATAGATTATATATCATTAAGTATTAATTCAGTATCTGAAAATGATGATATTTATTCATTTATTTTAATATAAAATCATCGTTTTCATCAATAATTCACTACTTGAAAACCAGTTTTTTTAATGTATGTAGGCTTTGTCTTTTAATTTTCCCAATTATGTTAATTTAATTTTGTAACATAGATTAAATTTTTGGATTTAGAATGTAAAAATAATTTAGTATTCTCATTTTCATTTTTAGTAGAAAATATTGTGGTAAAAAAATATCTTATAACTACATATGTAAAATAATTAAAAGAGATAATGATAAGTGGTAAAAACATAAAATACATAAAAAATAAATCAAAAGGTTGGTTTATGTGTTTCTAGAACATATAAAAACTTCAAAAATTTTGTTTTCAATTTAATTCCTTGATTTTAATTCCCCCAAAATTTTATTAACTTTAAATATAAAATATTCATTATTTAATCACATGAAGCTACACCTCCTTATGTATAAATACTACCCAACACTACCCCCTTTCCCCTTGCATTATTTGAATATCCTACAAATATGAAATAAAAACTCCTAAAATCTCAATCCATGTATAAATTATTCCAGTATCACCCAAATACAAATTCCATGTTCCTTAAGGGTTCCTTAAAAGAGGTGATATTGAAGAGGTAAATATCCCCAAAACCTCTCTTAATGTATTATCATTATATGCATTATCCTCACCTACATAATCCATAAATTAATATTAAATATATTATCAAAAATATTTTTAAAAATTTATATTTCTAGTTTAATATCTTATATCCACCTTTTTTTAATCTCTTATTATTTAGTGAAACTAATCCACTGTCCAAATTATCGCTATTAATTGTCTAAGGGGACACTGACTTTATTTATGCATCAATGCCTCCATGGATTATCATAAATGTATTATTCTATGTAAATATTATTTTAATTATATTATAACCTATATAATTTTCTAGAACTACTAAGTATACATAATATTAAATAAAATGATCCATTTTTTGGATTGTCATAAAAACTAACCAATTAAACTAAAAAATTATCATTAAAACTTTATGAAATAAATCATCGTAATTTCAAAAATAAAAAATGATATATTTACCCATTTAATATTATGAATTTTAATTAACAACATTTCATTAAACTTATGTAGTTTTATTTCTATTTTAGAGTAAATATCTTAATTATTACCAAATGAACCACCAAGAAACCATGTAACGAACACACCAAAAAAGTGAAAATAATGAAATATAATTAATTAAAATGTGGTATGATGTCATAAAGGTATTATATATGGTATTATAAATATTAATATGTCTCAATATAGAATTAATAATTTTATATTATTATATATATTAGGTAAATTTTTGAAAAACTAAATAGAAGTGTGAGGAGAATCTTTTTCATCTCATTTTTACTTCTGTTAGATATATTCCTTATTCACCACTTGTTTCTCTTATGTGGTGCATATCTATAACATTAATATGTGATATTATGAATATAATTATATTAAACGTATTAAATGTTATATTTTTTAATTATAACATTTATGAGGCATAGGATTTCGACTGATTAAAATGTGGCAATATATTTTCTAACTCATTCTCCATTCATTAGGTTAATCTTATAATTCATTGATTATGACATGATAACATTATGTGTGAAATGAAATTTTTTTCTCCTATGTCTTATTTCAACTAAAATTATATTTATTTATAGTTGATACATTTAATCGGTTTATTTGATTAATCGTCACTTAAATAATACGATCGTTGTAAGGGTTTTTTAACTCACGTTTACTTTTGTGAGATATATGCCTTATTACCCACTTATTTATATTTTTTGGTATGTATAATTCACTTTTATATATAATATTATAAATATATTTATAATCATGGTATTTAATATTTCATTTGATAATTATTAATTTTAAGATACATGCACTTTGACTGATTACAATGTTGTAAGGGAATTTATAACATAATTTCAATTATTTGGGTAAAACGTCTACTTATTTGATTTTTTAAAGCTATGTTTTTATATGCCTTATGAATTTAATTTATTATATTTACTATTTTTTATGTTTATTTATAGTATATACATATTTATTTATTCATTTTATTAATTATCACAACAATGATATGATTTATATTAGAGATATTCATTAAAAAATATTTTTCTAAAAACTTATTCAAAAATATATTTTTCTCCCATATCCATATTTTATAAAATTTTCTCTGGAAAATGTTTTTAATATTCAATTAAATTTTTATAAATTAAGGTTAATTTTTTTTTGGTATTTTTAAGATAAATTATAAAAGGATTATTTTTCCATTTTCGAAATGTTTGTGTTTTTTCTATTTCAAAAAATATATAGAAGGAATGTTTTTTAGCTTATACAACCTAAGCATCCTTTACCACCAACCGAATACATTAATTGTTTAATTTTTTCATTATTTTTTTCCATGGTTATTTTCATATAAAATTGTTTCATTATCCTCTGTGTATTGGTTTATATTTAAGACTATTTGTTAAAAGAAATTGGGTATTTGCAAATTTAAAAATATCATCAAAAATATTTTTTGATGGAAAATTGAAATCATATAGTTGTTTTTTCAATAATATAGTAAAAGTGAATTATATGATGGGGTACACTAGATAGAAATGGTGGACCCTATTAAATATTATATGATGGGGTTTCACAGATTTCATCGAGGGAGCCCGTTATAGCTAATATGATGGGATGACCCAAATACAGATGGGTGGTCCTATTACATCTTATATGATGTGGTGTCCCGCATAGCATTGGTTGTGCCCATTATAATATTTGGTTCTTCCAGTTAGTGTTCGAATGTACTGGTAAATGATTATATTATACATCTTCTATATTTTTATTCAATTTAAAATGGGTTTGAATGGGGTTTTATGAATTTTAACCTCTATGTTATTAAAAAGGTTTTTATTTTGAATGGTATTGGTTTTATATATTTTCATCGAGATAAGAGTTTTTGTTATTTCTTATAAAAATTATTTATTTCGATATATTAAACAATTTTTAGATGAAGTTAAATATTGCATGTGTTTTATTGTTTCCATAAGACTAACAGTTTCCTTTATTTATGTCACATATTGATATTTTTATGCACATCCCGTGTTTTTAAAAATTTTCACTAGGATTTTAATGTGGTGTAGGGACATGGATGATATCAAGATCAATTTTTTGAAAATATTTTATCCCAATAAAACATGTTTTATTTAAAAATGGTTTCCTTTAGTGGAAAAGGATAGTGATTATGTGTTTAAACTAGTAATATAGGGTTTAACCATGTATGAGTTAGTCGTAATTATCTAAAACTCAAAACTAAAATGATTATTTGGAATTTAATAATGTGAATTCTAGTTTAAAAAAAATATTATTTTTAATTTTTCTATATCGTACCCAATAGTTAAAATTATATAATGTTTTAGAAAACATTGGATATTATGATTTTTTCTAGTGATGTTTTCTTAAGAGTTATGGATATCATAATGGGTTTATCTATATAAGGATGATTATAAGTTCGATGATTTATACACAACATTTTTTATTAATTTTATGATTTTCAATGACATTAATGACATTTTTCTCGATTAATATTTATAAAGGTATGAGATTTATCTGTAAAGGTTTTGAAGGTAAAGTTGTAATAGATTCTCTTTTGGTATCATCTTGAAATTGAAAATTTTCTTTTTAACAAGAAATAATTCAATTCATGATCTAATGGTTTTATTTAATAATAATTAATTATCATTTATCAAGATAGGAGGAAATAGTTCTTTCAAAACATTCTTATCAATTACATTTGATTTTATATTCAAAATTATTGAAAAATCATGTTCAAATTGACTGATGAAATTATGAGTATTCAAATCACCCAAAAGAAATTGTTTGAATTATCTAACACCTTTCAATTTATAAAAAATTAAATTAATGTTCATCGTATTTTTTTATTAGATTACATAATATCATGTTTAAATAATCTATTGAAAGTGTAAATTTCACAAAAAACATTACCATTTGTTTTCTATAAGTTTGTAATCATGAACGAATATAATGGGGATATCAAGGAAATCATCATGTATAGATTTTAGGTAAGAATTTTTTCCATATGTACAATGTATTCATCATTTTTTGGGATGATATCATTTAATTATAAGGATTTAATTCACATCGTTGATAATAGGACTGAATTATTCTGTAATAATATAATGAAGCCTGGTTAATAGTTCGATAAAATTAATGAATAAATGATGTGTTTATGTATTGAGTTTTAAAATTTATGATATAATGTTATTTTATAAATATAACAGGAATCATGGAATTCCTATTGAAATCTATATTATAGGTTTTTAAAAAAAATAAAAAACATATCATAGATTGGATTGATACCTTTGAAAATATGAAAAATGTGATAGTTTTTTGGATAAATTTATACTTGAGGGGAAATTTACAATCCATTATATGATACGAAAAAAATTAATTAATAATTCACTTAATTTTTTTTAAATGTAATTTTGAAGGTATTTAGAGTATTTTTGGTTTATATAATCTCTTAATTTTACATACTTATGTGATCTTATGTTTTGCGATGAAAAAATAAATATATGAGATAATCATTTATGTTAAATATATTACCATTATTTTTTAGGATTTTTATAATGACTGAGTATTAGCGTATATATATATCATATCATTTTTTATGAATATTTTTTAAATTTCAAAAAACATGCACGAAGACCGTAATAGTAAAATTTAGTTTTAAACATGGAAAAATATTTTATCCATTTAAAAGATCGTCAATATATCCCATAAATATATCCACCTTTAGTACTTCTGTTGAAAAAATTTCTTCATAACTTGTGAAAGCAAACATAATAAGGGGTTGGGATCAGATGGTCAGTAAGGGTAAATAATTTGATGTGTTTAAGTATAACATGTCCGAAGGGAATGAAATGTGAGCATAATATTTGAAGATAATGCACTGTATATTTGAGATAATAAAATATATTGGATGTTAATATGACATATATTATAATGTAATTAAGAACATAAGTCATGAAATCATATCATATGAATAAGACATAGAATTTTGGAAAGACATTAGAATATAATATTATATCCATATTATCCAAGGCATCACTACCAATACCATCTTAGTAGTTTTTGTTTACTCCTCATACCATCTTGGTGGTCATGGTATAGTCCCATGGTCATCTTAATACCATGAGTTCACTACTCATACCCACATGATACTCATGGTTCACTCCCACTTCCATCTTAGTTGTCAAGGTTCACTCCCAATACCAGCTTATCCTATCTCATTATATATAAATCTTTACCCAATGAATTAGAGAGAGAGATAGGTCCCATCCATCTCATAATAAAATCAAACATAAATATGAAACAATATCATAAATAATAATATAGTAACCTATGAAATGAAATGGGCATTATTAACATGTAACAAATTATAACCTGTGAAAAATGATTTTGGTTTCATAATCATTTCATCAAAATGATAACCCAGGAAAGAGAAACTAATTTCATAAACATATAACCCGTTAAAGTGAATTTTTTCATAAATATCATGACATTAATCATATCCAATTCATATAAACAATATGAATGAAACCATATATCATTTACTCTTTAGGGATGAGTGATATCACGAGATTCCATATTAGATTGAAAATAATTTTGAAATATCATTCAATAATTTTTCTTCTATAAAATATCCATTCTTAATTTGAAAACACTATTTAATACATAAAACCATTTGAAAATAATTTTCTTATAAAATAACTTCAAAACATAGAAACAAGACTTGAAATAATTTTTTAAAAAAAATTCTTGAATTTATAAAAAACAAGATTCAAAAAATTAAAAACTATTAATTTAAATAAATCATTGAAAAAATATAAAATACATGAAATTTATTTGAATACCTTTTTAAGTAAAAATTTATGAAAGAATATTTAATTTTTTGAAAACCAATTCATTGAAAATACATTATAAAAAAAATTAATTCTTAAAAACATTTTTAAAATAATATTCTGTGAAAACATATAAATGAATCCTGAAAACATTTTAAAAAAATTATTTGAAAATTACTTGTTAAAATAATATTAATAATTATCCATTTAAAAATGAAAAGGAAGATTCAATGAGATGATGACAGGTAAATTTGTACTTATCGTACTAGGTAAAAATAATATTCCTTTAGCATTGTAAAATGATTTGAAAAATTAAGTTTTTAGAAAGAGACAATATTATTCATTTAATGATATTGTTAAAAGAAATACAGGGAAAATGTATTTTAATTGTTAAAGGATAATGGTGCAATATTCTTGTAACACTTTTTATATTATATTGGATTTCAACTGAATACATGGTAAAGTTGGGATTTTGTAAATACACATTATTAAATATGTTATGTGACAAATAGTATAATGATGGAAAAAATACAAGAATATATCATGAATAACTAAATAATATTAAAATTCATGGGTGATATTGAGGGACGGATCATAATATCTCCCCAAAGTAATCATAATCATAAACTATCTCTAAAAGGGATGAGATTATTTAAATAAACTATTATCACTTAGTAACATTGAACAATATTACCCATGTAATAAATTTTAATTAAATGAAGAATAATATATCACTAAAATAATTGGATCCATGATATAACTTTTAAAATGGAATTATATACATCTCAAAAATTAATTTATCTGCATAAAAAAACATGAGTCTAAAAGTAGGAAAACTGAGACAAAATTGTTTTATCGATTTGGTAACTTTTGAAACATAAACCCCATGAAATGGAAATCATAAAATTAATATTTATATATAGATGAATATTATTATAAAAATAATTTAATACATACATGTGTGTTACACACAACACACAAAAGGAATGTTTGGTTAATAAAGTATGTAGGTCATGAAAATAAAAACTGAGATGAAATTCCCTTACCTTGTATCTTGAATCTCATCATACTAATTCAATAAACATGTATAATAAATATAAATTAATTATAAATGGTTTACATAACCATATTATTATATATAATAAAATATATTGTTTTATAATGACCTTATCTTACCCTCTTGTTAAAATCCTCTGTTAAGGCTTCATTTTGGTAATATTCTCTTTTTATTTGCATGGGCCTTAATTTGAAAGATCTTTGATCCTTATAATTATATCATTATTTAAAATTTTCATTCGTGATTTAAATATAATGTATATGAATTTTATTTTTATTCCAATATTATATTGAATATAGATCAAGTAAATGTAATAAACTGATCATGGAGATTGTAAGCCGTACGTACGCTTGAACGTGGTTTTTGTTTTTATTTTTTTATTGAAAGAAAGATAAGAAATTAAGTAAATTAATATAAATATATAATATCTTTAAATTATAATTATAAGGTTATACACACTATATATGTTAACTAAACACATCCTTAATAAAATCCATGTATTGTGGGAATAAATCATATCGGTTTGAGGGGGCGGTAATCCACATTTCCACAAACAAAATTATCACATTTAAAACAAATGAAATGTAAAAAATATTTGTATTGTAAAAGTAATAAATAATATTAAATAAAAGATATATAATATATTACATATATATATATATAGTTTCCATCATAATGTCTACCACGAGGGGCGTTAAAATAAAAATGAAAAATCCTCATTTAGCGAGGCAGTACTTCTTTGTACATGTAAACAATATATTTTTTACCCATTAGATGGATGTGTATGTAAGTGTAGGTAAAAATAATAGCATAAAAACACCCAAGAATATTTGGGATACTATTTTTGTAATTAAATCATAGAATAAAGAGATTCTAGTCGATGGATAATGAAAATAAGAGAAAGGATCTTGAGAGAATGTATTGCCTCTTAATTTGGTAACACCTTTAACAGTGTGCCAAAATGTTCGGTCGGAAGAATTTCTGAAGTAATTGAGTCTTAAATGAGTAAAGGAGAATTTTTTTGAATATTAATATCTAGATAATTTCCAAAACTATGTGGTTTTAGGGGTTTAAATAAGAGGGAGATGTGGTGGGTTTTTATAGGGAATAAGGAGTGGCACTCATGTAAATACTTGAAGAGGGACTTACACCCACAGTTTTCAAGTTTCAAGTCGATTCTAAAATGACCCAAAGTATATAAAAGTTAATATATGATTGAAATATTTCAATCCAATGTATTTTTGAACCGATTATAGGTCATTTTTGGCCTTAAGGTTACATATTTATCATTTATTAAACATAATTCAAGCATAATCGATGTAAATAATTTTAATCACATTTACTAATAAATTTAGTATAAAAATAAGATTATAATATTTTAAATTATAAATTACTCTTATTGACAAAATGAAATACATTTTTTTCAATTAAAATCACATAATTGAAAGAAATTAATTTAAAATTAGTCCTGCAGTCAGGTCGCCAATGAGGGTTTTAAATTTTAAAACATTGAATAGTTTTTTATGTTTTTATATCCAATTTCAAGGTGAAATTGATCTCAATGAAATAAATTTTATTCATTTATAAAAAATTATATAAAAACATTTAATCTAATTTAATATATAATTTAAACTTATAAAGAAATTAGAAGAAAAAGCAGTTTCGAACTAAAATTCTGTATTTTAACTATTTATTAATAAAATGAAACCTTATAGAAAAATACCAAAAAATAATAATTACCTAAATATTATGATCATATCTCAAATATAAAATTTATTTTTACATGATAATTTGATAAAAGTGAAATAATTGGGATTTAAAATGGGTTCTCTATTAAAAATAAGTAAAACTACATTTTTAAAAAATATTTATTTTAAGCATAAAATTGGGATTGTTATTTATATTAGGTCTATAAAATATATTTAATAAATATAAAAATTATTTTTCTGAATATATATGATATATATTGTATTAATACCAATCACTAATTGTAATCAATTTAATTTATTATGGTAAAACAATGTTATGGCCATAAAAATAATTATATTATATTTTTTATTCAATCGAATTTCACATTCATTTATAATTAATTGGTTACCAATGAATTCATATTATATAGTTTAAAAAATATAATTTTATAAATTAGTTATAATTATTCATAAAATATAATTTAACTTATAGGTTATATCTTATTATATTAAATAACCATATTTTAATAATATATTATTTTTTGGAAAACCTCACTCACCCATGTTATGAAAGCCATTAAGAAAATACATTGTTGCGTATAACACAAGCTAACCTTAGTGTTTCATTTAGATCAAGCTAAATTCTATGTTCCATATATTGTATGATTAACTTGGGGTTATGTATAATGAAATCCAAATATAGTTATTTAATATTAAATAAACTACATTAAATGATTCCTCAAATGAAAAATATCAAAATCATTAAATTATTTTGAAAAATAATAATTCACAATATATAAGGGTATTATATTCGGCACCCGTCAAACGAATTTCTCTCTCACAATCCATCTAGGTTTCAATGGATTAATACTTGAAAGTATCATTCCCAAAAACCCACATCGTAAAAATGAAAAATCAAATATCCCTTAAAAAATGAAAGATGGAACCATAATGGTTACCCAAAAAAACATATAACTAGGTCTCCATATAGGAGGAAATTTATTGTGATAGATGATTGGGAATGGATGAAAATAATAAATATATATATGGAGTGATTGAGGTCATCACTCAAAAAATAAATTTAATGATCAAATAAATGTTTAGGGCCTCAAAGTCGTAAATTTTATATGATTTAAAAGACTATCGGTTAAAAAAAATTAACATATTAAAAAAGACATTTTTTTTCATTATCCTAAAATTTAGTAATTGTTTAATTGACCAAGAATATATGGACATATAATTACTTGATATATATCTACAAAAACTGTCATTCTATATTTTTCTATTTCTATATTTCTAATTCATCCATTGCGTAATGAAATAGTTATCAAGAAATTATATTTTATGCTCGAATCAATAAAATACACTTTTTGTAGAAACTAAGGTCAGTAAAATAATAAAAATTATAACTATTTGTCTATAAAAATTATTAAAAATAAATATGGTTAACACATGAATATCTGAACATAAAAAGTGACACTACTATTTAATTATCAATAATTATTCATCACAAATAATTATACATTAACCAGGGCATCACGTTGGCCAATGGTAGGCATGAAACCCTTATTGTCCATCGGTGTGGGGTTCCAAACCTATAGTATTTCAGGATTTTATTAGTTATCAACCAACATACATGATTTACTTTTCTAAAACCATACTAATATAATTTCAAAAATAAATAATATGGACATCCTTTATATATGTTTAACAACTTAGTGGCCTTTAAACCATGGTTTTCAATACAAAATCAGTGCATAAACACTAAATCTGAAGATAATCATTCCATGAATAGTTAAACCTATAAACATTCTCAATGATAAAAACCCAAAACATTAGAAATGTGGTCTTTAAAGTAGCTTAACATTGATTCCCATATATGTCAAAATGGAACTATTAGTTGTCACATTCCAAACATGTGAATACCTTAAACATATATTCTTTTGAAACATTATAACAACCTGAATTACTATAATACTAATGGAAAAAACACATTCTTCCTTATTTTGTTGGATACTAGATATATTCCATAAATCCATGAAGCTGTAAACATCACCCATGATAGGATAAACTACTTTTCATCATGTCTTTAATTAGTTCCACTACAATAAGTACCTTCCAACTCAATTCTTCATATCCCACATATCTTTTTCCAAAAAACATTATCATAACATAAGGATCATGTTAATGTTTATCATTCAAATAATCATGTGTTTTCCCTGGACAAGACATTTCCATTATATCCCTTTTCTATTCCATTAGAACCATTCAAAGTGTTTTTGTAAATCTGTAGCAAAAAACATAAACTAAAAAATACTTATATAGTTCACCTTTAATATAATATACTTCTTCAATCCAAATACATAAAACATTCATTTTATCACTTCATACTTTTACCATTATAAAGGCTTCCTCAGCCTATTACACAATATCTTCCTCCATTCACATTTTATATATAGTCTCTTCATCATCAGCACTATAACCATTAGTCATACCACCACGATGATCCGCTTCAAGAACATGTATCATGGGAAATTTATTTTCATAATGACTTTTTATTACACACATAAAACATTAATCCATTGATAATTTTCTAGGGATGATAATATTATCATCCATTTCCTTAAATGAACTCTTCATTTTTTTCCCTTATAGTATCATTCTTTATTTCTTTATTTACCATAGTAAAACTTTTCTTGCTCCTCTAATACATTCACCTAGGTGATTATTTCTACATTCATAAAAATAAGAAAACGAAATCTATATTCCCACAAGGTCTCCATTACCCTAAATTGCAACAATATTCTTCATTCACTTCCTTGTTGAGTCTGGGAGTTGGTTAATGTGCATGTTGTTAATCACGTTCAATGAAAAATTATTAGGCATGATCACAACATCTTTCACTCCCGTGATCATCCAAAATGACTATTCATTAGAAAATTGTTTTTCAAATTCAAGGTTTGTCTCGTTCCTTCCAATTCCTACCATTGAATAAAACCATAAGCATAGTGTGATCATTACATATCATATTATAAAATCACATAGTCGTGAAAATAATTAATTATAGGATTTCAAAATCAAAAAACCTACCGGAATCTATGAAATCATTGGGTCATATTATGTTATTAATATCCAACATATATTTCAATCCTTTATGATGGTTTGTAAAGAGTTTTTGAATACCCAAAGAACATTCCCTGAGATTTTCAACCCGGTTGTGAAGCATGACCCATTTTTTTGTACCAGATTACCTCGAGCCAGTCTCAAAAAATCATATTGGAGTTGTTACCCCTAGGTAAATCTTTGTCAGATCCATATGCACTAGTATTATCTGGGTAGAGATTTATTTCTAGGAAACCACTCAAATTATCTTTTACCAAAATTCTTGTACATTTTCTTAAATATTGAATCATTATAATACTTATCCTTAGAGGCATCAATAGAAATATCCTTAGAAATATACCAAATGATCTCACTAATGTTTTCTAATCCTGGATTGTAATGTTTTACTGAAACTTTCCATTGATACCAACTATAAATACCCAGGATTAACATACATTTATATTACATGATTTTAGATTAATATTTGGTACACTACAAAAATATTTGACTAAGGACAATAATAGATAATTTTATTTTAAAACATGGAACAAATAATTATATCATATTTAATTATCATCAACATACAATATAAATATCTCCAAATTTAGTACTTCTACATAAAAGATTTCTTCAGAACTTGGGGAAAGGAAACAAAGGAAAGGGGTGAAATCAAATGTATAGTAAGGGTAAAGAAAGGAAATGTATAAGAATAACAAGAATAAATGGTATGGAACTTGATCATAATATTTGAAGATCATACCCTACACATTAGATATCATAATAAATATAGAATGTTCATAATTCATAGATCATAATAGAATTAATAGAATAAGTCCTAAAATAAAAACATTGGTATAAGACATTGAATTATGGAAATCACATAAGAATATAATCTGACTTCAATATTAGCCAATAAATAACATTAAAGAAAATCTTAGTTGTATGGGTTTACTCCAAATACCATTTCAGTAGTCATGGTTCACTCCCATGGTCATATTAATAGGCGAAGTCTACTCCTCTTATCGTCTTGGTAGTCCTGGTTAAATCCCAGGGCCATATTATTAGTCAAGGTTCACTCCCAAGACCAGTTTAGTCTATCTCATGGGATATAAACCCTTACCCAATTCATTGGAAGGAGATATATGTCCCACTTATATCATATTGATATCAAACATACATGTTCCACAAGATCATAAATAATTATATCACAACCCATGAAATGAAATTTTTTTATAAACCGGTACAAATATTATAACCTATGTAAAAATATATACGTTTCATAATCATTTCATTAAATATATATCTTTTGAATGAGAATAAATTTCATGAGCATATAAACTATGAAAGGTAAAAATGTTTTATAAAGACGGTGTCATCAAGAATAGCCCATTAATGGAAAGAATATGAGTGGAACCATTATATCATTTACAATAACGGCATGAGTAACATAAATTCATGTCAACATAGATGAAAAATAATATTGAAATTGCTTTAAAAAAATTTATTACTAAAATATCCTTTCTTATTTCAAAAAGTTCTTTTTAACAAATAAATCCTTTTGAAAATAATTTTATTAGAAAATACATTGACAACATATAAATATTACTTGAAATAATTTTGAATTTTTTTTCCTTTATATCATATAAAATAATATTCAAATCATTTTAAAAACCATTATATTTATAAACACATTGAAAACTTATAAAAAATAGGAAACAGTTTTAAAAACATTTTACATAAAAACATATGAAATAAGATACAATATTTTTTTAAACCATGTTTAAGAAAATAATTTTAAAACTTATTAATAAGGATTGAAAACATTTTTAAAACAATTTTACTTGAATTCATAAAAATAATCATGAAAAAACATTCGAAAATTAATCCAAGAGAATTTATATTTAAAACATTTTCTTAAAATCTAATCTTTTATAAATTAAAATAAATCTTAAAATAAATGTTGTCTAGTAAATCCGTATATATAGTATGATGTAAAAAAATATTTCGTTTTCACAATAAAAAGGTTAGAAAAACTCATTTTTTAGAAATCCATAAGAAGATTACATTAAATATATTGGTAAAAGAATGAATGGGTAAAATTTTCTTTTATATATTAATGGAAAATGGTACAATATTCTTAGAACAGTTTTTAGAAAATATGGACTTCTGACTGAAGAGTGGGTAAATTCAGTATATTTTAAAAACTATTTCATAACTATATTATGTATAAAATAGTAGAAATATGTTACCAATACATGAATATATATATAATAACTAGATGAGAAGAAAATTTATCAGTTCTCACGAGGGATGGATCATATGATTTCAACAAAGGAATCATAATAATAAAAAATCTCTAAAAGTAATGAGACTGTTTCAATAATCTCTTATCATGTAGTAACTTTGACCCATAATAACCATGTAAGAAAGTGAAATTAAATGATGATTAAAATATATTAAAAATAATTAGATTCATTATATAAAATATGTAATTGAATATTATACCCCTTGAAAATGTATTTTGGTTTATAACAAAACATGAGTCCCAAATAAAGAAAATTGGGACAAAACTGTTTTATCGATTTATTATCATTTGAAACATAAAACCGATGAAATAATGTTCATAGAATAGATATTTGAATACCAATAAATATAATAATAATAATAATTGAATACAACCCTGGGCTTTATACACACCACACAAAAGGAAAGGGGGGTGAATAAAGCATGTATCTCATTGAAATAAAAAGTGAGATGAAATTCCCTTAACTTCTATCTTGACTTTCATCATAGTCTTTCAAAACACCTGTATAATAAATATATGTTTATTGTAAATGATATATTGAACCATATTCGTATATCTAAAACCATTTATTTGTTTATCATGATGTTATATTACCATTTTTTTAACAATCTTATGTGAAGGTTTCACTTCAGGTAATATACACTTTATCATCGCATGTGTCTTAATTTGTTATATCATTGATCCATATAATTATATATTAATTCAAAAAATTAATCCATGATATAAATATAATTAATTTTAATTATATTTTTATTATACCAATATATGGAATATTTTTTTATGTTATGGAATACCTCGTTCCCGGAGACAGTAAGTTGTACATAGGCATAATGTTGTTTCTGTTTTTGTTATTGTATTGAAAGAGGGATAGAAAATGAAATATCTGAATATATGAATATAACATCATTAAATTAGAATTATAATTTTTTTTATATCAAATAATTTCACTATGACCATCCTTAATACATTCCATGTATTGTTTGATAGAATCACATTGCTTTGAGTGGGTGATAGTCCACACTTCCTCAAACGAAATTTTCATATTTACAGCAAATAGAAAGTAAAAAATATATGTGTTATAAAAGGAATAATGAATATTAAAGAAATATATATTATATAAAATATATAAACATATTTTCTATCATTATTTCCATAATGAGATGTGTTAAATGAAAAATGGACAATCATCATTTAGTGAGGTGATAGCCACCATACACATAAACAATATTTTTTAGTACTAATTAGATGGTGGTGTGTGCATGTTCAGGTCAAATCCATAAATTAAAACATCATATTATATGTATGATACATCTTTTTAATACAATAAGTGAATAAAGAGAGTGTTATTGGTTGATAAGTAATATAAAAAAAGGATCTTCAGATAAGGTGTTACCCCTTAATCGGGTAACTCCTTTTGGTTTGCGCCAAAAGGATTCGTTGAAAAGATTTATTGAAAAATTAACGCTTCAAAGAGTAAGGGGGAATTTTTCAAAGTTTATTTGGAATATATTTTCAGAAACTAAGTGGTTTTAGTGGTTTGATAAATATTTATAGTTGGTGGCCTTTTATTGGGAAGGGGGAGTGGCAGTCATGTAATTATTTGAAGAGAAACTTCAACCCATATTTGTCATGTTTCAAGTGGATCGAATATTAATACAATGTTGAAAAAAATGATTATAGGGTCTAAATATTTACACAAAATCGATAATTCAAATTTTTATTTGTCACTTTGGGCCAAAAGGTTATGCTTTAGTACCTTATTAAGATTAATTTAACTGTAATCGATGTAATTAATGTTATTCATTTCCACTAATATTTTTTGTTAAAAAAATAATTTTACCTTTTTAGAAATTATAAATTATGATAAATACAAATAGGGAATAAAAATTTATAAATTATAATCAGATATTTGGAAGAAATTAATTTAAAATAAATCATGTAGTCAGGTTGACAAATATGAGCTTTTATAGTAAATACATTCAGAAGTTGATATGTTTTTATATTAAATTTCAATGTGAAATTGATATCAATGAACTAAATATTATTAATTGATAAAAATATTATCTAACATAAATGTTAAGCTAATTTATAATTTAATTTAAAATCATAAATAAATTAGATAAAAAATAAGTATTGAACTGAAATTCCTTATTTTTTACTGTTTATTAAAAAATAAAACGCTATAGAAAAATACAAAAAGATTAACGAAACCTATTTTTTATTTTTCAATTTAAATTTTGATGTTTATTTTTTTCAAATTAAATGTATATAAGTTCCAAAATTAGGATTTACACTAGGTTCAACATTAAAATATAGTAAAACTACATTTATAAAAATATATGTTTTAGGCATTAAATTGGGTTTTTTCTTTATCTTATGTCTATAAAAATTATTAAATGAATATAAAAAATATTTAATTTAATATATAACATATATATTCCATTAATATATCTCATTAATTTTATTTAATTTAATTTATTAGGGCTAGACAACTTTATGACCCTAAAATTAATATTATTACATTTTTTATTCAATCAGCTTTCATATTCATTTATAATTAATTTGTATCCTATGAATTCATATTATATTGTTTAAACCATATATTTTCATAAATTAGTTAAAAATTTTCATAACCTCTGATTTATCATCTAGGTTATATTTAATTTTTCTAAATAATAATATTTTAATAATATATTATTATTTAGTAAAACTCAGTTATTGATCTTATGAAAGTCGTCGTGGAAAGTCATTTTTGCATATAACGCAAGATAACCATGGTGTTCCTTGTATAGAAATATAATTATTATGTTTCTTTTAGTTCAAAATTAACTTGGAATTGTGTATAATGAAATCCAAACATATTTCATTAATATAAAATAATGTATCTTCATTGTTTCATGAAGTGAAAAATATAAAAAAAGGTCAATCACTACAGGAAATCCATCCTTTCCCAATGGTTCTGAACCGTTGGGAAAGGCTGCAGAACCGTTGGTATATGTTATACCAACGGTTCTGCCAACCTTGGGGAAGTAAGCCGTTGGGAAAGGCTTTTCCCAATGGTTTACAAGAAACCGTTGGGATAGGTTAGAAAAAATCAACCTACCCCAACGGTTGTTCCAAACCGTTGGGAAAAGCCTTTCCCAATGGTTTGGCCCGTTGGGGAATCCCATGAATATTTTCTTTCCCAACGGTTTGAAAACCATTGGGAAAGGTTTTTGCCAACGGTTCTTCCAACCGTTGGTAAAAACACAAATTCCAACGATTTAATGAACCGTTGGTAAAAACAGCTCCATATGGGCTATGCCAATGGTTTGAAACCGTTGGCATAGGCTTTGCTGTGCAAATTGCACAGCAGCCTGCAATTTGCACAGCAGGTCTGTTTTGGGCTCATTTTGGCACAGCAGGTCTGTTTTGGGCTCATTTTCAATTCAATTTTCTTTTTCAATTCAATTTTCAATCCAATTATTGTAACTGTAACACATATAAAATGCATACATATAGAGAACAAACCAACACATTTAAATAATGCAAACCAACCAACCAACACATATAATGCAGCTTGGAAATATACTCATCCAAAATTAAATTAGAATTCATAACATAATTATAAACATACATAATTCATTTAGAATTCAATTTAAAATTTAGATGACAATAATATGTGGAATCCGGAATTCAATTCGTAATTTGATTGGTTTTTTGTACACTATATATTTTTACTCGAAATCATATACATTTTAAACAAAATACATACACCTAGAATGATACCGGTCACACTGTGCCTCGGATTGAGGCGAGGTTAACTCGTACACGTCACAAATGACTCATTGATCGTTGTCCTAATGTATCAACATATTCTGAAATCGTTTGGTCAGTTTTCCATATGTCAGTTGTTGTTTTCACTTAAAATGAAGTGTTTTTTAAATAAAAGAGAGACACTTTGAATGGTGATGGCCACACCGCGCCTCATATTGACGCGGGGTTGACTCGTACACATCACACATGACCCATGCATTGTTGTGCTAAAATATAAACATAATCAGAATGTGTTTGTTTGGTTTTCCTTATGCATTTAAAATGTAGTCCATTTTAAAGAAAATAGAAACACTTGGAGTGGTCTCGGCCAAACCGCGACTCAGATTGAGGCGCGGTTGACTCGTACACGTAACATATGACCCATGGATTGTTGTCCTAATATTTCAACAAATTCAGAATGTGTTTGGTTAGTTTTTGTATGTCAGTTGTCTATTTCACTTATAATCTTGTCCCTTTTAAACAATAGAGATGCAGTTAGAGTGGGACCGGCCACATCACGTTTCGGATTTAGACGGGGTTGACTCGTACACGTCTCAAATGACCCATGAATCTTTTTCCTAAAGTATCAACACAATCCGAATGTGTTTGGTCGGTTTTCCGTATGTTAGTTGATGTTTTTCACTTAAAATGACGTCCTTTTGAAACAAAAGACATACACTTTGAGTTGTGCTGTAACACCCCAGGTAAATAAAGAATATGACATTTTCATATTTATCCCTATTTGTAAATAAAATATTAATATGACTTTAAAAGGGACGCTATGCTCGATGGCGTACCCAACACGCAACAACGAGTTTCTTGGGAATCTTACGTTGCACTCTAATAATAAAATAATATTAATTCAAATTGTAGTTAAAATGTAGCCGTTGTATTGGAGGGAATAGATAGAAATAACTAAAATATGATTATATATATTCTTAAATATTTTTACATTTATACAATAAAAGATAAAGGCTTAAAATACGGAAAGAATTAAATTTTAGGCGTATATGCCCTAGTTTTCACTAAAGGTTCACTTATCACCTTTTGATGGAGAACCATCATTAAATATAGTTTTGTTCACTCTTAAACATTCTGTTGGACCAAATAAAACTCTTATTAAGAATCGGGACATCAAAATTTACTTTGTGTAAATTTTTGGTATCTTTCCGATAAAGTTCATTTTTTTAATGAATAGTGTAAAATGTTGTATTTTAATTCAAAACCACTTTTTAATCTAATTTATTTATATGATTAGATTATATTTTGATTTGGTTTTAAAGTGAAATTAGAAAATATTTTTACCAATAAATCCAATAGTGGTCGTTGGAATCAATTTACTTTGAAATCAGACTTAAACTAGTGTCAATCTTTTGATACTTATTGTTTCATAAAACACGCTATTTGTCATGACAGCGGGAATTAATTATTAAATTAATTATTGTGACTTATATGTTTTGAATTTTGTAAAACGGACTTTATTTTTGAATTCAGAATATCAAATATAGATTAGGGTGAATTTTTTGGTTTTTTCTGAAAAACTTCAATTTTTGATGAATAGTGAAACCACTAAGTGGTACTTATAAAGACTGATTTTCCGTTTAAATGAAATTTTTCCATCATTGTGTTTTGATTTTCAAAACTCCGACTTACATGGTTGTCATTAAGAAGTAAAATGTGGTTCAATGGGATAAAAATAATTTTTTGGTGAATAGTAACTTATTAAGTTTTTAATCGCGATTAGTGGTAATTAGTGTAGTTTAAGGTATAAATAATGATTTAATAATATTAAATGACCTAGACACATGTCCCAACCTTATTTTTTGTGTCATGGCCGACCACGACAAGCCGTGGGTCAACTTGGGGACCCCATGGAGACATTTTGGTTGGGAAATGACATAAATAACATTTTATTTAATGTAAAAGTAAAATTGACACAAACATGATATGTTTTACAAAAACAATTTTTAAGTGGGGTTATACAAGTAATATTTTTTATTATAAATATTCATTAGAAATATAAATAGATTTCCTACATCATAGTAGTTTTTTATAATTTTTAGACATTACATAAATGAAATTATTTATGACATAATAATGATGCAGCGATGACATCATTATTTGACGATTTAAATAAAATGGAAATATAATGTAAAATCTATGAACTACACATGTCCAAAACTTATTGGATGAGTGGATTTCGAAGCCTTATCACCTTATCCACGAATTATATCAATGTGGGACTTTTTGAAACCGAAAAACATTTTCAAATGAAGTAATATTTCTTTACTTTCCAAAAGTGCCCCTCCTCTCCTCTTATAAAAGGCCCCCATCTCTACCTCATTTAACACACTCCTCAAGCCTTTGGCTCGGCCAACCCCTGCCCATTTACTCTCTCCACATCCCTATCCTCATCCTAGAGTATTCCCGTTTGGCAGAATCCTTTCAAAGGAAGCCTTTAGGCTCAAATCAAAAGGAGTTACACTTTTAAAGGTAATTCATTCTCTCATGTTCATTTGTTTTATTTTTCTTCTCCAACCCCCTAAACTCTTTTTATTTATTTCTTTTGTAACAACAACAGTATCTTCAATATACTATGATGTTTTTATAAGATTTATTCTAGCTACACTCTCACAAAACTACATCAAATGGTTAATGAACATACGGTTTCCGTGGATGGCGAAATTCTGCCTCCCGAAACGATGATTGTTCAATACTCATTTAACACCTTCATAGGTGGCCATTATGATGTCACTATTTTTATATATTATATATAATATGTTTATGTTTTCCTTAAGCTTCTGTTTTTTTTATTTTGGGCATACCTTTATGGTTTCCATTATGGGTAAACGCGATATCTTCATTTAAGGAAGTGCAGACTACCGCCCCCTCAAAGTGATTTGATTCGTTAAATACCATATGTGGGATGTATAAAGGATGGAAATATGATATTATATATTATATTATACTAGAATTATAATATACCTTTATATCATTATTATTCCATTCTATAAAATACGAAATAGAAATGAAAGTAGCGTTCATGCGTACGTACGGCTTACCGTCTCCATGAACAGTGCATTTCATTTCATACATCTAAATGATTATGTAATGTTATAAATGCATGAATGTACTGGATATATATGAAATATATGATATCTACATAATTAATACAATTCTGGATTTATTAAACATTTGGCCACATGAAAAACGTGTAATTGTAAGAAGTCCACTTTCGACTTAAGAACAAAATATCGGCAAAACAAATATTATTAACTTAAATGAGTACATAATGATTATGACATGGTAATAAGTGGTATAAAAGTAATAATGAACTTGAAAAAGGTTCTTAAGGAATTAGAAATTAACTCAAGTTTATTATTCAGGAGATTAATGAATGATCGAGTCAAGTCGGACCTGAGGTAAGGGATCCTACAACTCTCTTTCTTTTTAAGTACACTCATTTATGTCATTTATTTTAAAGCTCATCTTTCTTGTTATTTGGAGGATATTTTATATTAAATTTACTGTAATTTTTATGTTCATGTGGTGAGAGACCCTATTATCTCTCATCAATCCATTTTGGGAGTTTTGAGTGGCGCCGTTAGGCTGCCGAACTTTCGTAAGAGATCTAACCTCTCCCTTTCTTTTTAAGTACTCTCCTTTGTGTCACTTCTTCTAAGCTCCTATTTGTTATGTTGGGGGATTTTATTTTATATTCCTCTTGATGTAAATTATATTGTAATATTATGGGATACTCTATTTGATCTCATCAATCCATTTTGGATGTTTTAAGTGGCGTCGTTAGGCTGCTGAGTTTTCGTAAGGGATTTTTCATCTCACTTTTATTCTCGATTTATGCTACATTTGCCAAAAATTCCATTGAGTGGTGTATGTACTTCCCATTATTCTACTCTTTGTGTAATATACATTAATTTATGAGTATTTACATCAATGATCTATTGTCCTTCTTTCATGGGTTGTATGTTTTGAAAGATACCCAAGTCGGTAAGGGAACCTTTCACCCTCCTCCTTTTTAAAAGACTTCTTTTGTTGGGTCTCTTAATTTAAATATTGTTATGTTGGGATATGTTCTCATATATCCTTATTGATGTAAATTTGATGTCCAAGTGATGAGATACACTTTTTATCCCTCATCAACTCATTTTGATGTGATGCCGTTAGGCTGTCAAGGGAACTTTTTAACCCAATTTCGATTTCTTTGGGTTCAACATGTAGTCATTGAATATGTCATCCATTAAATATGTGTGAATGACCTTTTATTGTTTTACAATTAATATCCACTTATATTGGGTGTATTTATATTTTTCACACATATTTTGAGATTTATTTGTCCTTAATTTAAGGATACCTTCTTTATAAGGGATTTCATCACATTTGACATTTCTATTGAGGGTTCATTGTTGTTATGCACCAATTCACTCTTATATGGTGTATATAATGTCCTTTGGAGTATTATATCATGAATCCATTTATTCTCATGATATTATAAAGTTCTGACTAAATGTTATTCCTCAATTATTGTATTCAACTGTCACTAATTTTGGTAAACCCCCTTTAACCAAAATATCGCTTTAAATGTTTTAATTATTTGTTCATATTAATATCCATGTTTTCAAAATGGTTTTAAGGATTTATTTATATGGATATTAATGGTTTAAAATGTTAAAAGCTTCAAGGTGGTATGGGACTTTGTCTCAATCTCCTTTCATTGAGGCATATTTTATTGTATACACAACTTTCTTTTATACGGTGTATAAACCCTCTTTTACTTTTACGTTTATTCAAAAGGAATCTTTTTTATACGAAGCGTTTAATAAATGACAAAAGGGAATGTTTTTGTCATACGTATGCGGCGACAACGACTTCTCTGCCGTCATGACCGTTCTTTGAGTTTCGGCTTCCTCTACAAGCCATACCTTTTTTAAAAAAATGAAAAATAAATACCATGTTTTACTTTGGTATTGAAAATGGTTTTCATAATGTTTTTATTATATCAATGTGTTGTATTGATATCTCGTGATTGAAATGTGGAAATTTTATGTTTCCTTTATGCATGTTTTATGTGATATGATTATGTTATGGTTCTTGGGCATTATTACGAAGACGGGTGGTTCCGTGATAAACTAAGGGCGGGTGAGACCGTTATAGCTCTCCAATGCATTGGGTAGCGCGAAGGAGTGAAACGTTAAGGTTTCTCCGAAGAGATTTAGGAAATATACTGTGATGGGTATTCCAAACGTAACCAAGAGGGTTACTCCCTACGTAAGAATGTTATTAATGCCTCAAGTTACCTTTATGTATTATGTTTTCTATGATTTATTCATGATTTGATATGCCTACGTTTTATGGGTAAAGTATGATTTCATTCTTATGTATATATGAACTCATGTTTCCTTTCCATATTTTTATAACTCTTACTGAGATTTTTGTGCTCATCCAAAGTTTTTGAAATGTTTTTCATAGGTCAAGGGAAAGGTACATGATGTGATGATAGTGTCAAGGATGTGTCAAGAAAGAATCTGTGTTATATTTTAAATATGTTCCCGTTGATGGGAAGAATGAATATTGTCTTTTATGTAACAACTTTGTTTAAATGTGGAATGTAATGCAAGTTTCATGATCTAATTCTCTAAAACTCTAAACCTGAAAAGATCCTCAATGTGTAATCTTGTAATAACTCAAGATTAAGTAAGGTTTAAGGCTGGGGCCTTATAGTTGGTATCAAAGGGAGGTTTAGATAACTTTAGAGGTTAGGGTATTCTTTAAGCATAAGTGACATTACCATAATGGTTAGGATTTCAGAAAGAGTCCTAGTTTTAGATAAAGTTAATGAGTAAGTGTATCTTAGTGTTTACCTTCCTCATTAGTAAATGATGGTTTTGTTGATATACTCACACTGACATTTCTATTTTTAGCGAATGGATGGATCTAGCAGGCACCAAAGAGACAACAGGTTTGAAGGAAACTGTGGTGGTTCTCTGATTAAGATACTAGATAAAATGAAGGATTCAATGAGGAAACTCATGGTTGTTCTAAACCAAATATCAAGGAGTCATGACCAACCACTTCAACCTTGGTGAGTTCTCTAATGCATCAGGTACGAGATGGCCAATTTGATTTGGAAATTCAGGTAATAATTATTAAGGTAACCATTAGGGTTTATATGATACTTAATTTTTAGGTAATTATGGGTTACTCTATGATATGATGGAAAATGAAAGGAATGAGATAAAATTGTGGTTAAAATATGTTATGATTATTCTTGAAGATTTTATCTCATTTCGGGGAATGTTTTATGAATTATATCGTTTTGGAAAAAGGACAACACACAGAACGTGTGACAACCCGTCACGTCGGACAAAGCTACGGGAATCGAACCCAAAACCAAAGTGTGACTGGTATTTATCGCCTACCACTGGACTACGTGAAGTCCCTGGTTAGTTTGACTGATTCTTTTTAGTTATATAATTTTATGAATTAAGAGTAAGTTGATTTTGGGTTATTTTTGAAAATGATTAACCTATCATGGAGGATATGTGATTAGGTTAATTAATTTTCAATACGAGACTTTAGGAGCAATTGATGTTGTTTGGAGATAAATGTTACAATTTAACTTGGAAGACTATGTGACTAAATCCTTCAAATATTTGGGTTTTAATCTTATTTTGGTTTACTTTGAAGAATTTTATGGACAAATTGTTTATCTAATGGTCCTCGTTGAACATTGGGTTTTGTTGGACAAATTTTGGAGATTAAGAATATATTTTCTTTTTATAAAGGGTTATCCTTTTCTGGATTATCTGATCTTGTACTAGCCTTTTTGGTTTTGGTTTTGGTTAAAGTATAAAGACATGGGAAGTATATAGTTCTATTTTGTGGATTAGGTGATTCTCTAGAAGTTGATTATAGTACTCTTAATGTGAACAAGTCTTCATAAATACTCATCTTTTGAAGAAAATATGAGTTTGTGTAAGGAATCTAACAAAAGATGAAAGTCAACATGATAAGTGATTATGTTTCCTTATGAATAAATTCCTAAATAAAAAGTAACTTAAAACAAAAATGTTGTCTATTAACTTTTCCTACTGGGGAATCGAATACCGTTTAACCCATCACAAGTTTGTGATTTTCTCGTGGTTAACTTTCTCCTAAACATGTTTTCTATCACTCTCCATCAGAACATGACCCTTTGTTTTTTCCTCCATGTCCATATTTTCATACTTGGAATCCTAGTATGGGTTAACTCAGGTGACCTTTGTACTTATCTTTCTTTATTTTAATGTGATTTTTTTACCGACTTTTGTTCCGATGTGGGACTTTCAAGGATGTTTCCAAGCGCAATTTTAAAATTGCGAGGACGCAATTCCCAAAAGGGGGGAAGGATGTAACACCCCAGGTAAATAAAGAATATGACATTTTCATGTTTATCCATATTTGTGAATAAAATATTAATATGACTTTAAAGGGGACTCTATGCTCGATGGCGTACCCAACACGCAACAACGAGTTTCTTGGGAATCTTACGTTGCACTCTAATAATAAAATAATATCAATTTAAATAGTAGTTAACATGTAGCCGTTGTATTGGAGGGAATGGATAGAAATAACTAAAATATGATTATATATGTTCTTAAATATTTTTACATTTATACAATAAAAGATAAAGGCTTAAAATACGGAAAGAATTCAATTTTAGGCGTATATGCCCTAGTTTTCACTAAAGGTTCACTTATCACCTTTTGATGGAGAACCGTCATTAAATATAGTTTTGTTCACTCTTAAACATTATGCTGGACCAAATAAAACTCTTATTAAGAATCGGGACATCAAAATTTACTTTGTGTAAATTTTTGGTATCTTTCCGATAAAGTTCATTTTTTTAATGAATAGTGTAAAATGTTGTATTTTAATTCAAAACCACTTTTTAATCTAATTTATTTATATGATTAGATTATATTTTTAATTGGTATTAAAGTGAAATTAGAAAATATTTTTACCATTAAATCCAATAGTGGTCGTTGGAATCAATTTCACTTTGAAATCAGACTTAAACTAGTGTCAATCTTTTGATACTTATTGTTTCATAAAACACGCTATTTGTCATGACAGCGGGAATTAATTATTAAATTAATTAATGTGACTTATATGTTTTGAATTTTGTAAAACGGACTTCATTTTTGAATTCAGAATATCAAATATAGCTTAGGGTGAATTTTTGGGATTTTTCTGAAAAACTTCAATTTTTGATGAATAGTGAAACCACTAAGTGGTACTTATAAAAACTGATTTTCTGTTTAAATGAAATTTTGCCATCATTGTGTTTTGATTTTAAAAAATCCGACTTACATGGTTGTCATTAAGATGTAAAATGTGGTTCAATGGGATAAAAATAATTTTTTGGTGAATAGTAACTTATTACGTTTTTAATCGCGATTAGTGGTAATTAGTGTAGTTTAAGGTATAAATAATGCTTTAATATTATGAAATGACCTAGACACATGTCCCAACCTTATTGGTTGTGTCATGGCCGACCAAGACAAGCCATGGGTCAACTTGGCGACCCCATGGAGACATTTTGGTTGGGAAATGACATAAATAACATTTTATTTAATGTAAATGTAAAATTGACACAAACATGATATGTTTTACTAAAACAATTTTTAAGTGGGGTTATACAAGTCATATTTTTGATTATAAATTTTCATTGGAAAGATAAAAAGCTTTCCTACATCATAGTATTTTTTTATAATTTTTAGACATTAAATAAATTAAATTATTTATGACATAATAATGATGCAGCGATGACATCATTATTTGACGATTTAAATAAAATGGAAAGATAATGTAAAATCTATGAACTACACATGTCCAAAACTTATTGGATGAGTGTATTTCGAAGCCTTATCACCTGATCCACGAATTATATCAATGTGGGACCTTTTGAAACCGAAAATCATTTTCAAATAAAGTAATATTTCTTTACTTTCCAAAAGTGCCCCTCCTCTCCTCTTATAAAAGGCCCCCACCTCTACCTCATTTAACACACTCCTCAAGCCTTTGGATCGGCCAAAACCTGCCCATTTACTCTCTCCACTTACCTCTCCTCATCCTAGAGTATTCCCTTTGGGCAGAATCCTTTCAAAGGAAGCCTTTAGGCTCAAATAAAAAGGAGTTACACTTTTAAAGGTAATTCATTCTCTCATGTTCATTTGTTTTATTTTGCTTCTCCAACCCCCTAAACTCTTTTTATTTATTTATTTTGTAACAAAACCAGTATCTTCAATATACTAGGATGTTTTTATAAGATTTATTCGAGCTACACTCTCACAAAACTACATCAAATGGTTAAAGAACATACGGTTTCCGTGGATGGTGAAATTCTGCCTCCCGAAACGATGATTGTTCAATACTCATTTAACACCTTCAAAGGTGGCCATTATGATGTCAATATTTTTATATATGATATATAATATGTTTATGTTTTCCTTAAGCTTCTGTTTTTTTCATTTTGGGCATACCTTTATGGTTTCCATTATTGGTAAACGCGATATCTTCATTTAAGGAAGTGCGGACTACCGCCCCCTCAAAGTGATTTGATTCGTTAAATACCATATGTGGGATGTATAAAGGATGGAAATATGATATTATATATGTTATTATACTGGAATTTTAATATACCTTTATATCATTATTATTCCATTCTATAAAATACGAAATAGAAATGAAAGTAGCGTTCATGCGTACGTACGGCTTACCGTCTCCATGAACGGTGTATTTCATTTCTTACATCTAAATGATTATGTAATGTTATAAATGCATGAATATAATGGATATATATTACATATATGATATATACATAATGAATACAATTCTGGATATAATAAACATTTGTCCACATGAACAACGTGTAATTGTAAGAAGTCCACTTTCGACTTAAGAACCAAATATCGGCAAAAAAAATATTATTAACTTAAATGAGTACATAATGTTTATGACATGGTAATAAGTGGTATAAAAGTAAAAATGAACTTGAAAAAGGTTCTTAAGGAATTATAAATTAACTCAAGTTTATTATTCAGGAGATTAAAGAACGATCGAGTCAAGTGGGACCCGAGGTAAGGGATCCTACAACTCTCTTTCTTTTTAAGTACACTCTTTTATGTCATTTATTTTAAATCTCATATTTCTTGTTATTGGGATGATCTTTTATATTAAATTTACTGTAATTTTTATGTTCATGTGGTGAGAGACCCTATTCTCTCTCATCAATCCATTTTGGGAGTTTTGAGTGGCACCGTTAGGCTGCCGAACTTTCGTAAGAGATCTAACCTCTCCCTTTCTTTTTAAGTACTCTCCTTTGTGTCACTTCTTCTAAGCTCCTATTTGTTATGTTGGGGGATTTTATTTTATATTCCTCTTGCTGTAAATTATATTGTAATATGATGGGATACTCTATTTGATCTCATCAATCCATTTTGGAAGTTTTAAGTGGCGCCATTAGGCTGCTGAGTTTTCGTAAGGGATTTTTCATCTCACTTTTATTCTCGATTTATGCTACATTTGCCACAAATTACATTGAGTGGTGTATGTACTGCCAATTATTCTACTATTTGTGTAATATAAATTCATTTATGAGTATTTACATCAATGATCTATTGTCCTTCTTTCATGGGGTGTATGTTTTGAAAGATACCTAAGTCGGTAAGGGAACCTTTCACCCTCCTCCTTTTTAAAAGACTTCTTTTGTTGGGTCTTTTAATTTAAATATTGTTATGTTGGGATATGTTCTCATATATCCTTATTGATGTAAATTTGATGTCCAAGTGATGAGATTCACTTTTTATCTCTCATCAACTCATTTTGATGTGATGCTGTTAGGCTGTCAAGGGAACTTTTTAACCCAATTTTGATTTCTTTGGGTTCAACATGTAGTCATTGAATATGTCATCCATTGAATATGTGTGAATGTCCTTTTATTGTTTTACACTTAATATCCACTTATATTGGGTGTATTTATATTTGTCACACATATTTTGAGATTGATTTGTCCTTAATTTAAGGATACCTTCTTTATAAGGGATTTCATCACATTTGACATTTCTATTGAGGGTTCATTGTTGTTAGGCACCAATTCACTCTTATATGGTGTATATACTATCCTTTGGAGTATTATATCATGAATACATTTATTCTCATGATATTATAAAGTTCTGACTAAATGTTATTCCTCAATTATTGTATTCAAGTGTCATTAATTTTGGTAAAACCCCTTTAACCAAAATATCACTTTAAATGTTTTAATTTTTTGTTCTTATTAATATCCATGTTTTCAAAATGGTTTTAAGGATTTATTTATATGGATATTAATGGTTTAAAATGTTAAAAGCTTCAAGGTGGTATGATACTTTGTCTCAATCTCCTTTCATTGAGGCATATTTTATTTTATACACAACATTCTTTTATACGGTGTATAAACCCCCTTTGACTTTTACGTTTATTCAAAAGGAATCTTTTTTATACGAAGCGTTTACTAAATGACAAAAGGGAATGTGTTTGTCGTACGTATGCGGCGACAACGACTTCTCCGCCGTCGTGACCGTTATTTGAGTTTCGACTTCCTCTACAAGCCATACCTTTTTTTTAAAAACGAAAAATAAATACCATGTTTTACTTTGGTATTGAAAATGGTTTTCATAATGTTTTTATTATATCAATGTGTTGTATTGATATCTCGTGATTGAAATGTGGAAATTTTATGTTTCCTTTATGCATGTTTTATGTGATATGATTATGTTATGGTTCTTGGGCATTATTACGAAGACGGGTGGTTCCGTGATAAACTAAGGGCGGGTGAGCCCGTTATAGCTCTCCAATGAATTGGGTAACGCGAAGGAGTGAAACGTTAAGGTTTCTCCGAAGAGATTTAGGGAATATACTGTGATGGGTATTCCAAACATAACCAAGAGGGTTACTCCATACGTAAGAATGTTATGAATGCCTCAAGTTACCTTTATGTCTTATGTTTTCTATGATTTATTCATGATTTGATATGCCTACATTTTATGGGTAAAGTATGATTTCATTCTTATGTATATATGAACTCATGTTTCCTTTCCATATTTTTATAACTCTTACTGAGATTTTTATGCTCATCCCATGTTTTTGAAATGCTTTTCACAGGTCAAGGGAAAGGTACATGATGTGATGATAGTGTCAAGGATGTGTCAAGAAAGAATCCGTGTTATATTTTAAATATGTTCCCGGTGATGGGAAGAATGAATATTGTCTTCTATGTAACCACTTTGTTTAAATGTGGAATGTAATGCAAGTTTCATGATCTAATTCTCTAAAACTCTAAACCAGAAAAGATCCTCAATGTGTAATCTTGTAATAACTCAAGATTAAGTAAGGTTTAAGGCTGGGGCCTTATATGTGCCGGCCACACCGTGCCTCTAATTGAGGCGGGGTTGACTCGTACACGTCACATATGACCCGTGGATAATTGTGGTAAAGTATCAACACAATCAGAATCCGTTCGGTCGATTTTCCGTATGTCATTTGTTGTTTTCACTAAAAATGAAGTCCATTTTAAACAAAATAGAGACACTTTGAGTGGTTTAGGACACACCGCGCCTTGGATTGAGGTGGCGTTGACTCTTACACGTCACATATGACCCATGGATCGTTTTCCTAAAGCTTCAACAGAAACCGAATGCGTTTGGTTGGTTTTCCATATGTACTTAAAATACTATCCATTTTAAACAAAAGAAAGTCACTTAGAGTGGTCCTGACCACACCGTGACTCGGATTGAGCCCGGGTTGGCTCGTACACATCACATATGACCCATGGATCGTTGTCCTAAAATTTCAACAGATTCCGAATGCATTTGTTCAGTTTTTCGTCTGTCAGTTGTTTATTTCACTTATAATCTTTTCCGTTTTAAACAAAAGAGACACATTTAGAGTGGTACCGGCCACACCGCGTCTCGGATTTAGGTGGGGTTGACTCGTACATGTCTCAAATGAACCATGGATCGTTTTCCTAATGTATCAACACAATCCGAATGCGTTTGGCCGGTTTTCCGTATGCCAGTTGATGTTTTTCACTTAAAATGGCGTTCTTTTGAAACAAAAGACATACACTTTGAGTTGTGCCGGCCACACCGCATCTCAGATTGAGGCGGGGTTAACTCATACACGTCAGATATGACCCATGGATCATTGTGCTAAAGTATCAACACAATCAGAATCCGTTCGGTCAGTTTTCCGTATGTCATTTTTTGTTTTCACTAAAAATGAAGTCCATTTTAAACAAAATAGAGACACTTTGAGTGGTGTCGGCCACACCGCACCTCGTATTGAGGTGGCGTTGACTCATATACGTCACATATGACCCATGGATCGTTCTCCTAATGTTTCAACAGAAACAGAATGAGTTTGGTCAGTTTTCTGTATGTACTTAAAATACTGTCCATTTTAATCAAAAGAAAGTCACTTAGAGTGTTCCCGACCACACCGTGACTCGGATTGAGCCAGGGTTGGCTTGTACACATCACATATGACCCATGGATCGTTGTCCTAAAATTTCAACAGATTCCGAATGCGTTTGGTCAGTTTTTCATCTGCCAGTTGTTTATTTCACTTATAATCTTGTCCGTTTGAAACAAAAGAGACACAATTAGAGTGGCACCGGTCACACCGCATCTCGGATTTAGGTGGGGTTGACTCGTACACGTCTCAAATGAACCATGGATCGTTGTCCTAAAGTATCAACAGAATATGAATGCGTTTGGCTAGTTTTCCGTATGCCAGTTGATGTTTTTCACTTAAAATGACGTCCTTTTGAAACAAAAGACATACACTTTGAGTTGTGCCAGCCACACCGCGCCTCGTATTGAGGCGGGGTTGACTCGTACACGTCACATATGACGCACGTATAATTGTGCTAAAGTATCCACACAATCAGAATCCGTTCGGTTGGTTTTCCGTATGTCATTTGTTGTTTTCACTAAAAATGAAGTCCATTTTAAACAAAATAGAGACACTTTGAGTGGTGTCGGCCACACCATGACTCAGATTGAGGTGGCTTTGACTCGTACATGTCACATATGACCCATGGATCGTTCTCCTAAAGTTTCAACAGAAACCGAATGCGTTTGGTCGGTTTTCCGTATGCCAGTTGATGTTTTTCACTTAAAATGATGTATTTTTGAAACAAAAGACATACACTTTGAGTTGTGCTGGCCACACCGCGCCTCGGATTGAGGCGGGGTTGACTAGTACACGTCACATATGACCCATGGATCATTGTTCTAAAGTATCAACACAATCAGAATTCATTTGGTCGGTTTCCGTATGTCATTTGTTGTTTTCACTAAAAATGAAGTCCATTTTAAACAAAATAGAGACACTTTGAGTGGTGTCGGTCACACCGCGCCTCGGATTGAGGTGGCGTTGACTCGTACACGCCACATATGACCCATGGATCGTTCTCCTAAAGTTTCAACAGAAACCTAATGCGTTTAGTTGGTTTTCCGTATGTACTTAAAATACTGTCCATTTTAAACAAAAGAAAGTCACTTAGAGTGGTCCCGACCACACCACATCTCGGATTTAGGATGGGTTGACTCGTACACGTCTCAAATGACCCATGGATGGTTGTCTTAAAGTATCAACACAATCCAAATGCGTTTGGCCGGTTTTCCGTATGCTAGTTGATGTTTTTCACTTAAAATGATGTCCTTTTGAAACAAAAGACATACACTTTGAGTTGTTCCGGCCACACCGCGCCTCGGATTGAGGCGGGGTTGATTCATACACGTCACATATGACCCATGGATCGTTGTCCTAAAGCATCAACACATTTCGAATGCGTTTGGTCAGTTTTTCGTATGTCACTTTTTGTTTTCACTTAAAATCTTATGGAAATTCATATAGAATATTTTTATATCATATTTAGTATGGATTAGATTTTAGTTGATCGTGCTATGAAAAATTTTAGAGCTAATGAAATTAAGGAAGGTGGAGGGGTTGTCCGGGGGGCTGTCCGGGGGGGCTGTCTGATGGGTGTCCGGGGGGCTGTCCGGGGACCAAGGAGGAGGGTGGGGGGCTGTGCGGGGTCTGTCCGGGGGGTGTTTGGGGGTTGTTCAGGGGGTTGTCTGGGGTTGTTCAGGGGGCTATCCGGGGGTTGTTCATGGGTTGTTCAGGGGTTGTTCAGGGGTTGTTCAGGGGGTTGTCCGGGGTTGTTCAGGGGGCTATCCGGGGGGCTGTCTGGGGGTGTTTTGGGGGTTGTCCGGGGTCCAAGGGGGAGGGTGGGGGGGTTGTCTGGGGGTTGTCCAGGGGGCTATCTGGGGTCCAGGGTGGAGGGTGGGGGGCTGTACGGGGTGCTGTCTAGGGGGCTGTCCGTGGGGCTGTCCGGGGGGTGTTCGGGGGTGTTCGGGGTTTAAGGGGGTGGGGGGGTTGTCGAGGGTCCAAGAATGAGGGCGGTTGTCCAGGGAGTTCTCAAACACAAAACCACTAAAAGAAAACAACACCCATAAAAATAGACAATATATAAACATAACTCAACTCCAATACTATACTACGAGTCTAGATAAAACAAACAAATAGAATAGATTAAACATCAAATCTCAGTAATATAAGTCAAAAATGTAACGGATCAATATGTCCCACATCAGCATCACCATCACCACCACCATCATCATCATCACCCTCGTCATCGTCCTCCTCATCGTCCTCACCCTCCACAGCGCCCTCCTCCTCGCCTTCACCCTCCTACTCGCCCTTCTCATCTCCCTCCTCTTCCGCATCAGACTCCTCGCCATCATCATCTTCAAGCTGGACATCGGCCTGAACACCACTGGAACTGCCACCTGGTGCACCATATATAGAATGTATCGATGACATGTATTCATCAATCGCTGGGCTGGCCTCGGCTGGAAGTGTTGGACGTATAACTTCAATAAATTTCATAAATGCACTGTTTGCCCTAGAAGACTGTTCTTCCATCTCTATGGCCCTTTTCTCAGCCTGTTCTACCTGTTCCCAAACTTTCTGCAGCTCGGTGGAACTACAACTCGTACCTGAGGCAGGCCAATACCTCGTCGGGGTTATCCTAGGTCGGCAGCGTACTCTGCCAGAATGATCCTATCCCAACACCTGATGTAAGTGATCAGATGGCCCAAAATTGTTTGCTTCTTGGGCATCGAGGGACTCTAAAGCATCCTTTTACAACTATAAATATATTATTAAGTAACAAAATAGATATTAAAATATAAAATCAATAGATTAAAACTTACAATCTGCTGCTGAGTCGCTTCGTTGACAGCACTTCCATCCTTTTTTCGTCTACTCGAGCAAAACAGTTTTGCTCGAGTCACACGTCCTTCAATATTTTGTACTTGCCTCTACAATTACATTGAAAACAAAATTTATATAAAAACGTTACAAAATGATTAAATAATTGAGGAAACAAAAGAAAATGTAAGTCTTAAAGAAAACTTATAAACAATTGTCATACCTGCTGCCTCTCATGATCCGGCATCGTCGTGCGTCCTAGTGTATGGATGTATTTTTTTTAATCAATGTTTTTTTATTTTTTCCAGATGATTCCTAAATAAAATTCGATAAGGCAAAGGATAATATTAATGAAAAACTTGAAAGTTATTATTTAAATACCTCAAATGTAATTCATACCTTAAACTGTGTACTCGTCCAATGAGTAATCATCTGACGATACTCCTCTATAGGACAATCATCCACGAATGGTACCGCCTCTAACTCAGTGCCAACTCTAGCACGCCAGCCAATATACAGCTCATGCTTGTAGGCTCTCCAAAGCTCGCCTAAATCCTTTAGACGTTCCAGTCGTGCACCCTCACCATCAGGAAAATTAAATCGAAGATGAAATCAAAATATTTATTCATATAAATACAAAAATAATTCATGGCATTAAATACAACAGATTTTTTACCCATATCTCTGCCCTAGCTCTATCTTTGACCTCATGTGGAAAATGTCTCCATGACAGCGGGCTGACGGGAATGATGTCGGAGTATTTGGAAAGCGTCACCAGAAAACTCCGACATTGCTGCCCTGTTTTCTCAACCATCTGATTGTCTTCATTATATTCCACCATAACTTGTGTGTGACGGTTCCACACCGAACGCATGCGTGTACGGCCCCGCCCCCGCCTCCTGTTAGTATATGTATCTGTCATGAAAGAAAAACAAATATTTTATCAAAACATGTTATAATGAAAATAAATATTTCTATAAAAATTTGTTAGGGTTTTATAAATATACCTGCACTAGTCTGATCAATGAGTGGCTTCGGATCCACAGAACCCGATGGAACACCCTCTGGTGGAACAGGAGTCGAAGACGATGGAATATAAAAGCTTAGAAAGACAGAAGTAGAAGGAAAAGAAGATGGAACAGCTGTATGACCTGATGCTGACTGGGGAGTGGGAATCGTCATGGGATGTGAAAATGATGGGGCAGAAGATGCAGAAGGTAGAAAAAACATGGGTGGCCTAAATACCCTGTGTGTCCCTAACGACACACTGAGATCAGAATGTGGGAAGGCTGAAATGTCAGTGGGAGGGGCAGGGTCTAGTCGGGCACACGCAGCTCTACGTCCACCTCTGGTACGAACCCTCCTCGTACCACCGGCCTGAGTACTAGGACTAGTACTAGGCTCCTCGTCGAATAACTGTCGATATAACGGTGGATCCTACAAAAAAGTTTACAAAAAAATTAATCACATGACATTATATATTCTATAAATATATATATATATAATTGAAATAAAGTACTCACTGTAGGAACTAATGGTGGAATGCCCAGCTCCTCCATCCGACGATTGTTCTCCGCCATTTTTTTTCTTCGTCTCTCTTCAATTGGCTGCATTTCCTGCATTTGAAAACAAATATTTAATTAATTAGAAAAAGGAAATTAATGTGTAAACCAAAAAACTAAATATATGAAGAAATGAGGGGATTCATTGGTAATTTAGCTATCAATTGTTTCAGAAGAGCTTGAATGAATTTAATAAAACATACAAGTTGTAATGTTCACCAAGATAGAAATATTGTTTGATTTGGTTTGAATACAGTTCAATTCCAAATTAGAAAATTCAATTCAAATAAAACAGAAACCAATAAACATTGAAAATTCACATAACGGTCAAGTCAGCTAAAACATATTTTTGATCAATACTAAATAAATATGAATATTACCAACCTTAACAACCCAACTCGAGGTAAACCAAAAGAATTGAGAACATGGATGAATGATTCTATATATTTCCAACCACAACTTCGGGTTCACAATCAACTCTGACAATTGAGCTATTAGAGTCATCAAAAGAAATAAATGGATTGGTTCCAATGGCAATAGGGACAATGTCAATTCCATCATCAGCATCATCAAAAATATGTCTTGGAATTACTTCAACTATGACACCAAATTCAGGTTGAAGTTGATCTTTGACATAAAAAACATGTTTAGCCATTGATGCCAACACATATGGTTCTTCGGTAGCAAGAGTGCGGGTCATATTAATTACTCGAAATCCGCAATCATCAATAAATGTGCCATGTCTCGTCATCGAATCAAACCAATGGAATTTCATCATTGTGACTCGTCTATGAGAGTAATAATCCAATATTATTATTTTCTCAACAACTCCATAATAACCCACATTTTCAAGTCGCGGTATACTATCTGATGCACTGGAATAACAATCTGTTGTGGCAGTAACCATAATACCATCATGTTGTGTTCTCATGTTTTTGGCTCATTCAGTGACAATAAATCTATACCTATTGATAACAATTGATTTACAGTCACGAACCACGGTATTAAGACCAAAAGACAAAGCTCATATTTCCTCAGAGACAGAGTCAGCAGACAAACTCAATACCTGCAATATAAATGACAGTTAAACTTATGTAAATATTGAAATAATTAATTTAAACAGTAATATTTTTACCTTCAATTTTAACCAAGCAGAAAACTCTTTGCTATGAAAAGTCTCTCTCCTTCTCAAAGATAAAGAATGATGCTTCCTATTTATCATTGTTTTATGTTCCCTGTAGATAAAAAAATATGAATAGTTTAACAGATTTATATGTAAGATATACATATTAAATTTTGTAACCTGATATAGTCATCGAACAAATCACAGTTGAACAAAACTGTGCGATGTGCCATCTCCCGCTCTTCATGGCTTAATGTCTTCAATGTATATGATCCAGGAATTCCTCCTGTTTGAGGAAGTGATGGAAAACTGGGTTCAATTTGCTCATATTGTTCTTCTTCATTTCTCATTGGTCTGTTCATTCTTGTAGTAAGATCAGAAAAATACATAGAACAGAAATCCATACATTCTTGAGATAAGTAATCGTTCATGATAGAACCTTCGGGATGATTCTTGTTTCGAACATAAGACTTTAATGTGAACATATTTCTATCAGTTGGATACATCAAACGAAAAGAAACAGTTCCTCCGGGAAGTATTTCAGTTGGAATATGGACAGTCAGATGCAGCATGCATGTGAAAAATGATGGGGGAAATATTTTCTCCAACTCACACAAAATTAATGGGGCATCTGTCAACATTTTTTACAAGATCGACTTGGAAAACTTCTTAGCACAAAGATCTCTAAACAAATGGCACAACCGAATAACACCCACCCTTACATTATTGGAAAAAAGATGATGGATTGCTATTGGAAGAAACTCATGCAGTAGAACGTGATAATCATGAGTCTTCAATGATTTTAGCTTCAACTCTCTTCTGTTGACCCGTTTAGATATGTTGCTTGAATAGCCATCAGGAACTCTAATAGTCTCTAATACTTCCAGAAATTGTTTTTTTTTCAGTAGGTGTCATCACATAAGAAGCACATGGAAGTTTCCATTTATTTTCACTGATACGCATAGGATGCAATTCTGGTCTGATGCCCCAATCCACCAAGTCACATCGAGATCGTAAATCATCTTTTGTCTTCCCCTTGACATTTAGAAGAACTGAAAGCAACATTTCACGTATATTATTTTCAATATGCATTACGTCTAAGCAATGACGTAGAAAATTGGTTAACCAATAAGGAAAATCAAAAAAGATACTCCTCTTCCTCCAATTGTAACAGGTTTCTGTGGAAACATTCTTTCTCTTTCCAGATTTCATTTGACCCTTCCCGAATGAAAAACTGAAATCTTTAAATTCATTAAGCACATCAGTTCCAGACATATGCTGAGGTGGATAATCGGTCTCTATAGTATTATCAAATCTTAGACGATACATTTTATATGGATGATCATTTGGCAAAAATCGTCGATGTCCCATAAAACTGAAACTACAACGATGTTTCAGTCTTCTGGATCGTGTATTCTTCATACATACTGGACATGACAGTTTTCCCTTCATGCTCCATCTAGACATCATTGCATAAGCCGGAAAATCATTGATCATCCACATAAGCGCAGCACGCATCTGAAATATGTCTTTCGAACATGCATCGTATATGCGCACACCCACATCCCAAAGAAGGTTCAACTCTTTTATTAAAGTTTGCATGTATACATCAATATCAATGCCGGGATCAGAAGGACCATATATGAGTATACTCATGAAAGTGAAAGATTTTTTCATACACAACCATGGGGGAAGATTATAAATGTGTATAAAAACTGGCCATGTGCTGTGCGAAGTAAGCATCTGCCCAAACGGATTAAAACCATCGCATGAAAGACTCAGCGTCACATTACGCACGTCAGCTGCAAAATCAGGATGTCGAGCATCAAATCTCTGCCATGCAAATCCATCTGCAGGATGAACCAACTCATCATTAGGCTTCTTTCTCTCGGTATCATCCCATCTCATTTTTATTGATATGTCATCAGACATAAAAAGATTTTTGTGGAATGCGGGATGGTGTTCCATCAGATTCTGACTTCCAGCGGGATGTGCCACATTTTATACATTCATTTCGTTCAGCGGTTTCTTCCCAGAATAAACTGCAATCTTTCGGGCAAGCATGAATTTTGTTTCTGGAAAATCCAAGTTCTTCAACTAACTTCCATGCAATATAGTAGTTTGAGGGAATATCTGCATCATCTGGAAGTAAATCCTTCAAGAGGGTAAGAATGTAATCGATTGCTGTATTAGAAATCTCATACATAGTTTTTCCATGAAACAATCAGATTAAAAATTCCAGCTTTTTCATTTTATCGCATTGTCGATATACTAGAGTCATGGCATCATTATTCAATTTTTTCACCCTATCAATATCATCATTTTCACTAGATGCATCAGTTGTCCTCATATATATGTCTTCTTGAGTCGAAATCCTTTCTTTTTTATGATGACGAATAAATGGAAACCGATCATCTAACAAATTCTCCATTCGAGTCGTTTCATTTCAATCATCACCAATTTGAGATTTCATTTTATCCCCATTGTGATACCACACACAGTATTTTGCTTGAAAACCATTTTTGGTTATGTGGTAGCTGACTTCTTCACGAATCAACCAAGGTCTACCAACACAATTGGAACATGGTCAGTGTATGCGACCACTATCTGAAGCGTTGTGAAATGAAAAATCTATAAAGCTCTCCAAATTGTTTTGAAAATCGCTTGAGATACGATCGGTTTCATACATCCAACTTCTGTCCATTCTGTAAAAAGAATTCATATAAGTCATTTTGTCATAAAAAATTCAATAGGATTGAACTTTAATAGAAAATACATTTAAGTAAACGATAAAGGAAGAAAATAATCATGGTATCAACTACACATTTCAAAAAAACATACTAATGTGTTATTAAAAAAATGTAAAACCAACAAGAACATAATGTTTTATCACATCAGAGCATGCCTCATCCCATAACCATATTAGTAGGGTATCCTCATATGTGATTTACCTTTTTGAATTAATATGCACTTCCTCACCAGGTACCTGAGTAGATTTCATAGATATAATCATCTGACATCCTGTAAGGCTTCCATTATGTATGATCTGCAGAATAATTTGAGTGATCATGAATCATGCATGGGATCTTCCCATGATCACTATAGATTATGAGAAGGAATTATGATAGGTCACGTCAAGAACATAAAACACATATTTTGGATAATTTGAGACATAATATAATAAAATAATGTATAAATCTATGGAATTTGGGATAAAAGGATGGATGAAATACTAAAATATGGGAGACTAAGGTGAAGGAAATATATGTTGACCCTAATGTTCATAACATGCATCACCTATGAAATTTTATTGCACTAGGAAATTTCATCATGTTCACAATACATTCCATTGGAAACCTATTTTGATCATTTGATGTCCCCTTGACATGTCAAATAAAATCAGATGGCACCCATGAATATGCCACCCTTGTAATGAAAAGCCTTTAGTTCTCACCATACAGACTACATGTTTTCCAATAGATATGTATCTCCTTCTATATAGGGGAATCAATACATATTATCTCAGTCTCATATTATATTTCAGGAATGTTAGATGGCTCCCTTAACACCCTCCAGGCACACCAACTAGGTCATGTGATGTCCTCAAATCATGTCACTATGGACATAAATCACCCTTCAAGACATGTCACACTGACTCTAGAGTTTCCCTCCCAGTGTGTCAAACATGTCTTTTGATGAATATGGAGAAGATCACCAAAATCAAGAGATTCCCTATAGGCATTACATCCATTATCATGAAATTGCTTCTAGGATCAACCAGTCAGGACTTGTGATGTCCTCCAAACATTCCGTCCTTGATCATTAGAGAAACATCAGACAATCCATCTATGTTAGGAAAATTAATCAAAATGTTTATAGGATCATGTAATTTCCATTGGAAATTTCCAAAAGAAACCCTCTATCATGCTATGTAGATAGTCAAGGCATTCCATGTGGAAAACCAACACATATCCATAAGAGAAGAAATCTAAAAATAATAGAATCTATATGCATTATAAAATTGTCCACCATTGGCATGTAAGCTTCTATAAAAATGGAACCATAGTGTTTATGTTTTAATTAATGGAAAAATCAATTCATTAAAACAACTACAACAACTTGATTGAGATCAATTTTTACCTGTTCGGATGGGGGGTGTACCTATTCGGACGGGGGTCGATGATGTTCGGACGGGGGGTTCTCGAGAGCACGGGAGCGGAGGATAATTAGGGCTCTGTCTCGAATGAGGGAGAGCAGATCGGGTTTGCTATTTGGGAAAAACCTTTGACAACAGTTCGTAAAAACCGTTGGCAAAGGAAACCTTTCCCAACGGGTTCAATAAACCGTTGGGAAAGGGATAAGTTTAGCACCCCTTTCCCAACGGTTCTATAGAACCTTTGGGAAATGGGTCACTGGAATGCCCTTTGCCAATGGTTTCAGTAAACCGTTGGCAAAGGCTGAGTATACCAACGGTTTAATTGAACCATTGGTATACTGCCGTTGGGAAAAACCCAAATTCCAGTAGTGAATTAATTCAAAAAAATTAAGTCCCAAAATCTCATGGTGTTATAATTTTTAGGAAATATATATAATTTTATAAGTATTATATTAATATAATTTATGAAATGGATATCTCTCAAGCCATGTGAAAAACTATTGTAGTTGTCAATTCCATGGGTATTAAACTCACCACAAAAGGAAGACATTGGATCATCACCTACAATTGTATTATGTGAGGCCTGAGTTAGTATGATATTTTCCTTTTTAATTAAACGATTTGATTAGTAGAAAAAAAATATTTTGGATAATATGTTTTATCATATTCATATCCTTGATATTGGAAAATGATTTAGTGATTATGTGATTAATTTCATTTTAAAATATGTTCACAAATTTTTGGAAACTTATATGGTTCTAGTAAAAATAATATTATTCAATTTTATTTGAGAAATTATAGTTTTATTGTCTTTGGAAGAATACATTATCATAATTTTTTTCATTATTATTTAGATGATTTATGTTAATTATTAGTAAATCATGATGATTGTTACATATTTTTATAAGACACTAAGAATTATTGACAATATTTTTAGATAAATATGAAATTTATCTTGGAAAATTATGTGATAAAATTATTTTTATTTTTGGAATAAAATTTTTAATTTATATTATTTTGAGTAATTTATTGTTTTTTATTTGTTAAATGATCAATGTTGAAATTTTGGTACAATTGTTGAATTTTTATGAATAAAGATGTTTTTCATCATATAAAGGTATAATATTTAATGAAATATTATATATTATACTAACTGTTTTGGTTTTGGTTAATTACTAAAGATATTAGAAATGGGTAGTTATACTTTGTTTTGGATTTTTAGGATCTGTATATGTTGATTCTGATGCTTCTATTATGAAAATTAATCTTGAATACTAATAATTTGAATAAAATATATGATTATGGTGGAAATTTAATAAATAATTAAACTCTTATTTTTAATTAACTATATTTACTTACGGTTATAGTAATTTTATTAAAATTATTCCTCAACTATAGGAAATTGTTTTTAATAGAAAATGTTATTCATTTACATTTCATACTGTGAAATGAATTCCCCTTGAACCCATCACAAGATTAATATTTTATAACGGATACCTTTCTCATGTGCATGTTCCTTATAAATCTCTATATTTCATTTAGAACAATATTATATATTACATTTTCATGTTTTCAAACATGGAAAACTAGTTTTTATTCCATATGACCATCTTATATCCACTTATCAAATTTCAGGTTTATGTTTTATTAATGTTTTGTGATGTGGGATTTCAACAGATGTATGTTTGAAATTTAGAGCAATATTTTTTGATCCTGAGTTAAAATTAGGAGAGATTAATTTATTAAATTTTGGGGATAATGTAACATCCTGATATTTTAAATGGAATTACTATGTTCGGTAGAATACAAGATACACAATATTATTCAAAAATAATCAATAGAATTTTAATATTTAAATTTGACCATTATAATTTATCCCTTCAATTGGAATGTATGAAAATTTTTAGAAACATTATTAAATTTGTTTTAGTATTACTCATTTTTAAATTAATAATTAAATCATTGTAAATAATCCTTTCAATTTTTAATAATTCATTTTATTCTTGAAAAATCATGGTCCGAAAAAATGATGATTTTCATCCATTTTATAAATGTTATAATTATGTTTTTATTAATTTTGAAAAATTAATTTAGTATAAATATATTACTTTTTAAATAATAATTTCATGTTTTAATTTTGGTGAAATTTAGGGTTATTTTGTAAAATATTGGGTTATTAGTGAATACTAAAAAATACTGATTTTTGGAAAAATGACATTTATTTTCAAAAAATTAAATAATTTTAATTTCATATAATGTTTTGAATTATATTTAAATTAACATAAATATTATTTAGTTATATTTCACCCACTCAGATGATAATGAATCATATTTATATTTTATTTTATAATAAGTAAATTTTTAGGTAAAAATAGGTTTTTTCTGAAAACTGTTTGAAAGTACATGATGTTTCCCCTTTTTAATTAATTCAAATAAATTTCAATTTGGATTTACCGAATTTAAATTTATATATTCTATATCATTAGATTATAATATAGTTTTATAGAATGATAGTAATTATTCATATATTTTTATACATAATCATCATTTACATGAAAACACACATCATGCAAAATATGTTTTTATTGATTCAATGGGTTTTATTTTTAATTATAGTAATTATGATAATTTAATTTTGTAAAATTGATTAATATTTTGAATAATAATGTCCATGTTAGTAATTAGTGACAATTTCATTTTTAGGACTAAAAAGTTTACCCTGAAAAATAAAATTTCTATAGTAGAGGTATTATAAAGAAATGGGCTAAAGTTAAAATTTAAAAGAATAAAATATATAAACACAACATTAATTGAGTTTTTATGACATTATAGATCATAAAAAATCCTCTATGGAATTAATAATAAATTTTATGCACTGTAATTAATTCCACCAAAATGTGGTTGGATGTAAATGTAAAATAATAATTATTTAATCTCTTAAAATCACCCTTCCCAAAATTTAAATACCAACCCTCACAATCCCTATTCATATCAAAAGACAAGAAATTAATAACAAAATATACTGAAATTTTTCCTCCCCACTATCCCCACAATCAAGTTCTACGTCTCTCTCCTAAACACTAATTTCGTTTTCATTAAGGGGTCCTTCAAAAAGTTGATATTTAAGTGGTAAATTTCTCAAACAACCCCTCCTAATTAATTTTATTCTACTTCAGTATCCTAAAATCTTTTTCCATATAGAAATAGAAACATCAGTATCATGTATATTCTATATTTTTATATTCAAATATGATCATCTTATATAATTGTTTTCCTTCACTTATTTAAAGAAATGGAACAGTGGTTCAAATTATAGTGGTTTACTGTCTATATGAATATTTATTTTTCATTTTCAATTACTGCCTTCATAGATGAACATATAAGTATTATTATGGATAAATAAAATATTGATAGGTATAGTGTAACTTATTTTTTTTATAACTCATGTAAATTAATAACATTAAACAAAATGAAACTAGTTTTTTATGGTCTTACAACCCGATAAATTAAACAGAAAATTTATTATTAACATTTTATCAAATGAGTTATCATTATTTCAGAAATAATAATGATATATGGGAAAATTTAAACTTATGAATATTCATGAATAATATTACATTTCACTTTTCTTGATTTTTTCAATTATATAAAAAATACATAATTATACACAAATGAACCGACCTTGAAATCAAGAAATGAACACTACTAGAATAATGAAAATAATAAAATATCATTACTGAATTGGTGTTTAGATGTTTTAAAAGGATCATAAAAGGTTTTAAAAATATTTAAATTATTTTTGAATTAATTAATAAATTCTTGTTCGGGTTCTAATAGGTGAGTTGGATCGACTCGTATTATTGGTGGTGATTCCCTAACGGAGCTGAAATCATCTCCCACCTTCCCCCTTCCCACTATTGGATGTGGGGAGGCTCTCGCATCACCTCTCCTAGATTCGTTACATTTTCCTTTTCTCCCTTTGCTCAAACCCTATTTATTATCCTCAGTTTCCATCAATCTCTATATGTTCAAAGGATCCTGAACTATTTGATGGCTCGCCACAACTTCCATTATTAGTTAGGGAGTTCACAGAACCTTCATGTCTCTTGGATAAAAATCTGGTGGATCGATTTATGCATCAAAGACCCTCAGTGGAAGATATTGACTGGTTCATCTCTGAATCATGGGGGATTGATGGGTGCGTGATTTTCATTCTTCTTGAGAACTGGTGTCTGATGATTCACTTTTCCTTAGTGAATGATTTGATTTGTGGGCGGTCCAATGCTCCGCAAAGGTGCCTCGATATCAGGTTTTTCCTCTTCTGATGGACTTATGGTTTTCAAATTAAAATTGATCCCACTACAGACGCAGTTTGGGTCAGTTTTCCCAAACTCTCCTTTCCATTATAAAACCCTTCTATGATTATAATATTAGTGAATATGGTAGGAATATTATTCTGTTCTGATAAAAGAATAATCTATGTCAGCCATCCGGTTAAACAACGCATATATGTGTAGGTTGATGTTTCCAAGCCACCAATGGAGTGGGTGTGGGTTACATTTTTTGAAGAATTATGGTGAAAAAAAGGTGCTCTTTGAATCAAGGGTGTATCATTGCAAGATGTGTAGGATATTGGGGAACCTAGAGTCTATTTTCATGAAAAAAACCAAATATGAAGGAGTTTCGGCATAGGGTAATGATGTTCCAAAGTCTCATGTGGGATGTGATTCACCCCGCTTAAAGTGAGAGTTTGTTGATTTCAAGCAGATTGAACAGGAGCCGCTGGATATTGGGAAGGCCAAGAGGACATGCGGTGATGAATTATTGACCAACAGAGTGGATCCACCTCATCCGAAGGCAGTTCCTGAACATGAGGGAATCCCTTTAGAGGCAGCGGAGGAAAGTGGTGGTGAAAAAGTTCTTAACTCCTCAAAACAAGGCACTCCAATTGGCTATTAATTAACTTATAATGACTCAAGGTAGGGTACTCCAACCGAACTGTTGGGCCACTGGGTGACAAGAGAATGGCAGACTCAGGAGGCCATAAAAACTTGTAACTGATTTGATGGTCTGGGGATTGAAGGGTTGTTTTAGGACCCGAATAATGGCATTGACGATTAGACAATATTTGGGATAAATTTTGATGAGGAATTACATTTCTATTATTCAGAGGACAAAACGAGAGGGAAGCATATTAAAGGACTGTATAATGTAAGGATGAAAAAGGGACTGAAATCTAGCCAGGACTTGAGAATTTTCATCTTGACTAAAGGGGAGAAAAGTAAAGGGCGCAATGATTACTCATTCATGCAAAAACCAATGGAGACCATGTTAAGTAAAAAAAATAAATACAAGGAGTTGGATTGAATTCCTACATTTATTATTAATATCCAAGGAAACCCTGAAGTTGTGAAGTCCGATTTTGGTGAGACCAGTGCAGACAAACCTGATGAAGAGGAGGTCAGTAATGGGGAATCCCTGGGACGGTTTATGTACTCAGAGGATGAAATGGTGGAGGAGATTCTCAATATCAATGATACATAAGAAGAGGCTGACCAGATGATGGTAAGGGTGCTTTGTGTTGTTACTAATGTATAGAAGGCTTCCTAGATCAACAAACACGACATTATACTGATATGGGGTTTCAATGAAGGGAATATAAATAAGGAGGAGTACATTCAAATGTGGGAGAAGATGGCCGATCACATTGAAGTCATTATCAATGAAGATCCTGATATATATTTGAACTCTATATCTTGGAAATTATTTAGGGAGGAACTCTTTAATAGTATTAAGTTCCATTTAAAGGATTTTGTGATATCTTATTAGGTCTATCCTGCTTTTTGAACTTATGTTGTTTCTCACATTTCCGTAAAAGTGATTCTTAAAAAAAGTTAATTTTTAGTCGTTCAATTAATATATTTATTTAAACCTTTATACTGGAGTATAATGAATGGAAAACTAATGGGAAGTGTGAGGTAAGGGTTTTTTGTCTCAATTTTACTTTTGTGAGATATATTCCTTATTCCCCAATTGTATCTTTTTTTTTGTGTATATTTTGAAAATTAACACATATTATCATGAATATAATTATATTCATGTTATAAAATATTTTTTGTATATTTAATACTTTTATGGGTCATACTATCTTGAATAATTACAAAGTGGTAAGGGATTTGATAACTCGACTTATATTGATTGGGTTACACTTCTACTTCATCGATTAGGTATTTCTTATAATTTTTGTGAAACTTGTTTCTATTATGTTATGTTTTATTTACTCTTTATTTATTTGGATTTATAGTTTATATGCATAATCTAATCATTAAATTATAAATCACTTCGATGATGTGATCTTTGTGAGGGTTTCTCACCTCAATTTTACTTCTTTAAGATATATAACTTATTCACAACTCTTTTCTTGTGCGTAGTTTATAAACATCACATTGATATATAATATCATAAACCTTACTATTTTAATGTTATTCAATGTTTAATTTTAAAATTATTACATTTATGGTGAATATGATTCGACAGATTGCAATGTTGTATGGGAATTCCTAACCTAATTTCCATTATTTGTGTTAAAGATTTACTTTATTGATTTTGTCGTGCTAACCTTAGTTGTGAAATAAATTTTTAATATCTTATATTCTATTTAAAATTATTTATTTTTATATACCATAGATGATAATTATTTAATTTATTTTATTAATTCTCAAATCAATGAATTGATATTTATAATTTAATGTTTTCAAAAATTATAATCTTAATATTTCAATTAAAAAATACATTTTCTTCCTTGTCATTTCTTTATAAAGTTGTTTCACAAATTATTTTAAAAATATTTTATGATTTTTTAAGAACATTGATTCATTTTTTAATTTTTAATTTTATTTAAAGGAATATTATTTCATTTTCTAAATGGTTTTATTTGTGTTTTTTTCATGAAAAATACGAAAGGACTGGTTTTTATCTTATAGTCTAGGAGCTATATTTCCTACCATGATGAAGATGTAATTATTTGATTATTCCATTACATTATTACATGGTTATATTTGAATAAAACTGGTTCTTTATTATGTGCATTGTGATTCTATTTTAATAGTCGTGTTTAAATAAAAATAGGTATTTTACGACTTGAAATTTTTTTTCAACTATTTTATGAGGAAAAATTTCATGCATATAAATGTTTTATTCATAATAAGTTACTTGGTAAGTATACGATAGGGTTCAATAAATAGAATTGGGTGATCCCATAACATCTTATACTTCTGGGTGGCCTTGGTAATGTCATCTGATCCCATTACAACATAAATTATGGGGTGTCCAATATAGCAACAGGTGATCCCATTAGAACTTATTCGATGGGGTGGCCCAGATAGTGTCAGGTGATACTATTAGAGAATTTGATACACCTAGATAACATTATAATGGATTGAGAAATGATTATATTGGAATTTTATCATATGGGTCTTCTATTTAATATTGTTTTGAAAGGGATTTTATAATTGGGGTGTTCAAAGTGTCCAACAAGTGTTTTCTTTTTCATTCTATGGGTTTAAAATATTTTAGTTGAGATAAAATTATTTTTTATTTAATGCGAATAAGATTTATTTCAATAGCTCAATGAACATTTATATATAGAAAAAAATTACATGAGTTTTCCTTTTTTTCATAGGACTAACCTTTTCTTTTCATTATGTTCATTATTTAGTTTTTTTCTCAATAAGAAACATTTCATTTTTTCACATAATTTTATGGAGTAGTAGGTACAAGTATGAGATAAATATCAAATTTTTGATGATTTTTAATGAAAATTGTGAAAGGGTCAATTTTTAAGAAAAAAGGATACGTAGTATAACTTCCCACCAGTATTGTTTGGGTATGAAATGTAAAATTTATTCCTAATTATCAGAAACTATAAACCAAACAGATTCTCAGGAATTTAATATTGTGATTTCTAGATTAAAATAACTATAATATTTAATGATTATGGATGGTACCATAGAATATAGATATTTAATTTGATGAAATTGATTCTATATATGGAATCTAGGAAATACAATTTTGTAAATATTTTTCTTTTTGGTCATTATGAATAGTCACTATATTAAAATTTATCACCGTGACAGATGGAAAACCATGTTCATTTAGGATAAAAATAAGTTATAAAAATATAATTTTTAATCCTTATTCATATTTGATGAAGGTAATTTTAACATTATAACCTTATTCATATTTTTTGTGAGTAGTTTTCCAAGAAAATGAGAAATATAATATTTTAATAAATGAAAGTTACAAAATAATGCTCTATTAGTTTAAATATCTATTATACATACATATAAGGAAATAAGAAAATTTTGAATGAATAGAAATGTCTGTTTTTGGATTTATGAAACCATTTTATTGGTATTAATTTACTTATAATTTTTAGAACTTATATAATTCCATTAAATTATACTAAAACACCAATAAAATATCTAATCAATGAATAGAAAAATAAATTAAAGTAATTATAAAATATTAAATGTAATATAAATTGAAATAAATAACGTGCCCCATTAATTAAATATACCAATATGAAATGTTTTATAATGTTTGAATGATTAAATTCAATCTTCATCTTCTTTATTACATAATATAAGAAAAATTAAAATGAATAGAGTCAAAATTAAAATGAATGGAGTCAAAATTAAAATATAAGATATTTTAGAAAAATAATAATTTATTACATTATATAAAAATAATATAAATTTTTATAGTGCAAGAAGTGGATAATATTTGGTATTTAATTTCATGTTTTTTCAATTTATGAGTCAATAATTACCTTTTATATAAAAATATAACCCTTTAAGGTTGAAAATATTTTTCTTAAATTAATGATAAAATAGGTTAATAAAGGGTTTAATGAAATGAATATGGTATAAAAACCCAATAAAAAAATACAAAATTTATATTTTTATTATATTTAAACCACATCCTACCCAAGTTAATAGTGCCTGGCTATTTTGATGATTTTAGATTGAGAATGACATTATTATAATTTAATAATTTAAGAAATTCAAAAAGTTTCCCTACACCTCAATTATAAAGGGTGTCTCATTCCTAACTGATTTACACCATAATGAGACATCTTGATCAAACAAGACCTAAAATAATACATTTCTATATTACATAAATATATCATGGATTTTATTATCACTCCAACAGACCATCCCTTCAATGCTTAATGTGTATTCCAAAATGAGTTTATCAAAAATAAGGTACTCATCTTACCGAGTCCTTTTCAATTTATCTCTTCTTCCCCTCCTTCACATATTAATTAAACATTACTACATAGTAAAATAATTATCTAATATATAATTTTATTTTACTAGTGTTATTTTTTAATGTAAGTCCGATACATTTTTCATCAAATGTTAAATGAATCCACCATTCATGTGTATGGAATACAACCACCTCACAAACCTATGTAATTCATTTTATCGGATTTAAATGGATTGAAATAAAAATTTATTTAGTGAATATTTTTTATATAAATTTTATAATAAATATTTTCTGAATGTGAATTATTATTTACCATTCTTTCATTTTATCAGTTTATATATGATGACAATGTTAATGCATAGGTATGACCTAACCTCAATGTCAATGGAGTAATTTATTTTCTATCTATAACATTTAAGGATAACTATGAATAAATATATTTTTAATATATATAATATATATATATTTTTTAATATCAGACATTTTTCAGATTATTTAACCATGATAAATTTACATCCACCAAAACTATAAAAAGCATACATGAAAAATGAAGTAGTTATTTTGACAAATAATTATTTAAAAAATGATGAAAAAAAATCATTAATATGTCATATATGGTATGATATACTAGAATATAGTTATATAACATAATAATGTAAATATGTAATTATTATTTAGGTTTTTTCGATATGTAAATATGAAATCGGATCATGGGTAATCATTCCTCATCTCACTTTTACTTCTCTGAGACAAATTCCATATTCACCACTTATTTTTTATATTTTTTTATATTATTCCCAATAGAAATGTTGTATCATGAATATATTTATATTACTTGAATTTAATGTTCCATTTTGTTTTTCATTCAGTGGTATTATGATTCAAAATCTTGCAAATAGATAAGGGTTTATTTCATAATCTCATCACTCTTTGTGATTATCTCTTATGGGGGAGTCTTCTATTTAATGTATTCATTTTTCTAAAATTATTTAAAAAATATTTTTAATGTTATAAAATTATTTATTAATTATTTTTTTTTCTATTTAATGTTTTTTTCCAAATATATTTTTTAATATGATTCATATCGTTTTTTGAATGAGTAATTTTTGACTTTTACAGAAAGAGAAAATAGAAATTTCTTTTATCTTATACAAAATGAATGGAATTTCGAAGTATCATTGCTACTCAATGATTTCACTATTACTTTATATTATTATAAGGTTTTTTTAAAATAAAATTTTTTCTTCAATATGTGTGGAGTATTAAGATTAAAATAATTATTTCTTAAAATAAGAGGGAACTTTATTCCCGAAATATTCATGTAATATATTTAATGTATTTTCATCCATGTTAACGACATTTTTTTAATATTATATTGAATAGATTCTATAATTATACTATTAAATATATTAATTTTTATGGTTTATGACCAATTTTTCTATGAAAAGTATTGATATTCTCTATGACTAGTTCTCTAAATATGGACATTTATTGATCTTTCATTAGGAATGATTGTTATTTTTTATTATTTATTCATGTGTGGAAATAATTTGAATTGTTATGTGATTGTTTGGACCTACTGTATCCCATTTACGAATCCATAGGTATCATTAAACAAACTGGATTGGGTTTTATCTGAGACCATAGAAATTTATGTTCAGATGTTGTGCAATAAGGACTTTATGATGCTTTTAGATGACCTGTTCAAGGCATCAATGGTATGTTTCATTTTTCTAGTGTTTTAAATTCTTAAATAATGAAATCATTTGTTGATTTCCATGTGATTATTTTATTTCATATGATTTTTATGTTTTGTTTTGTGATTTATGTGGCTATTTATGTGGCATTATTTTGTCTATCATTTATTTTAATCATTTTATTCATTTCATAGTATATTTCATTACACGAATTCTCATTATAAAAATCTGATAAGACTATCTTATTAATTGTCATTCTCAATGATAATAAGAAGTTCATTATTAATATCCTCATGCATAAAAGAATTATTTTATTTAATATATTTTATATTTTCATTGTAATATGTGTTTCGGGTTTTTATCTAGTTCTCCCAAACTAATAAAATATTTGTTCCTTTAGGATGTGATTAATGTATCTAGTTCCAATGTAATAATGTAAATGATTACTCTTGGATACTAGGGTTTAATATCTTAAAACATAATTGAAATAACTTGTAAAAACTATTATATAGAAGAACCAAGAACAAGGTGGGAAGATCAAAACTGTGAGGATTCAAAAGGTCAATCAATTTCAATTGTAAAGTATAACCATTATAATTTTCCAAAATAAAATATAAAATAATTTTTGTCTATTATAGAAGAATGCATGAGGATATCACTCATAGTGAAGATGTTTTGAAAGCTATGGATAAGGCTTTTGAAGAAAAATTGTTGATATGTATAAAGCAATCTATATACGTAAGATCCTTAATTCCCATGAATGTGAATCTCAAAGAAAGAAGATCCTTTTTGATAAATAGTGACTCCATAAAATCTACGAAATTTATTAATCCATTACAATACATGATTAAAACATTTATTCATTACACAAAAATAATAAGGATATAATGGATATCAAGAATTCCTAACTGTAAATATAAGACAATAGTTAAAAACAGAGTTAAATATTGATGTATGAGAAGGAAATAACCTATTAATATTTTCTTAATAATATTGACGATATTAGATGAGAGTGTGATGATAGGATGAATTTAGTGAAGGATAAAAAAAATAATATAGAATATAATGTTTATTAAATTTATTATCAAACTCACAAATTTAGATTTAAATATAATAATGTAGTCACAAAACTGAGAAAATGTTTTATGACACATAGGATACCAAAGTGGAATATTGTGAATAAGGATCTATTTCTAGTGAAAAAATTATCCCAATACTATATAATTATTATCCTCTATAATTCCAAAACAAAAACATACCATACATTTCTGAAAGTGTTGTATATGTTATTGATGTGTCTATAAATATTATATGTTTCAAATCAAAATCAATAAAAAAATTATTAATAAAAATGGTGACTAATACACTTCTCTATCATTAGTTCATAAAATAATGTGAATATAGGGTTTTTTGTAAGAGTAATACCTAATAAGGAGAAACTAGTCCAAAAAATAGACGGAAAATGAAACTAGTTAAATAACAGTTTATTAAAAAAACATGAAATATTTCTTATAAATGGTGAAATTAAAAATTCATTAATTAAGTGATAGATTATTAGAAAAATATTTCATCATTTTGAAGAAAATGTGATCCTTCATCAATGGGGAGAACATTTTAGATAAATAAAAAATTATAGAAATATGTAAAGAATATGTTTTTCTCAATGAAAAATTCATTTCATAGAGATATTTGTGGCTTTCTAAATAAACATTGTCACATTATTGGTATTATAATTTTCACATTAATAAATAATATAAAAATATATATAGAAAATATGACCACAAAATATGAATGTCGTGAAAGAAGTAAAAAATTCCTTGTAAAATAATCAATTGAACATTACCATGATTTCTGTGAAAAATGACACACTAATAAGAAGACGATTCTTCTATTAAGGAATATGTGGAAACACCGTGAATTATGGGAAATAATACCAAAATATTTATAAGGGAGGAAAAAATTTAAGTATTGACTAATACATTTCTAAATTAAAAAAGTGATTGGTTTGGTTTATGATATATTTGAGATTTCATGAGTCAGTTCCAAAATGGTTGACCATGCTTCAAAAGATTGCATAATGATATGGTTGGCTCAGTTATAAATTATAAAACATACCAATAAATAATAATATAAATCAACATATAAACAAAAATGAATATTCCACATTAATAATAAATATAATTTCATATGATTCTATTAACAATAGATGTACCAATAACTCATGGGAATCTATGTAGATGGTTTATATAAGATTGAAATATATAAAGGTACTACTAAATAATTATGTTAGCACAATTATAGTTTCTAATGAAGATGAAATTACATAAGGATGTGAATTTAATTGTATGTTTAATCTCAAGAAACGGCATGATATATTTATGGGGTTGGAAGAATCATTGAAACCATGTGTCCCAAGAATGAAACCTAGAAATATTTGATGCATAAAGGGTACTCCAAAGCATATAGCTCGTAAGAAAGAATAATTTGGGTTGAAAATAAATTCTCAACATTACTGTTCACATTTAATAAGAAATAATTTGCACCTTATTACTAGATATTTTGTTTATTGTTTTCATGTATGTAATTTAAAGATATTCATGATTTTCTGAGGAATAATTTAAGAGATAATAATATTATCAAATCTATATAATAAAAAAGAAGACACTATCCTGAAATAATCTAATAGCTGGTATCCAAAATCATTTTTATTGAATAATATTAACCTTTATAAAGAATATATATTTTTATGACTTGATAATAGAAGTTGATATTGAAATGTCATTATTCAATATAGAACACTATTAATATAGTAGTGATGATATTTTTACCTTAGGGTGAGGTTTTAGAGGATTCTTGATTTATTGTTCCATGAAAATATATAATTATAGATTTTTACTTGAAATATAATATTTAATATTTATATATAAAAAATATACTATTATTGTTTTTACAAGAACTAAATCATGTCTTAATAGGTAGAACCCAAATATAGCAATGACATGAAAATGAAAAGAATATTGAAAAATTCAGGGATAATTTATAGAGATAATACCAATTTTTGATTTTGAATTTATATAATCTATAAGTAAATATGCGTAAAACAATTTTAGAATATTAAATTTTAGGAGAATATTTAAAACAATTTTTATCAATAATTTGGATAAACCTAATATTTTATATACAACCCCTAAATAATGAATATTCTATAGGTAACGTATTTTTTTGTATTATAAGAAAAATATATATTAATTCCTTGGGATTTTTCCACCAATCATATATCAAGGAGTCATGGAGTGGAATAATTCATGTTAAATTTATTTAATTCATTCAATACCATCTTTTATCAATGTCAAATTATATATTTTGAGTAAGGGGAGATAAAAGTAAAAATAGAGTACATATTTACATGCACTTTCTATAGTAGGTATTGAAAAAAATACAAATGGATAGATGGTTGATTCAAATTTCTATTTTTGTTATATCTTTTTTCAATAAGAATGAATGATATCTTTATTATGAAGATATGTGGTGATAAGTATAATAAATTGAAGGAATTTTGGTGTTCCCAAAAAATTTGTTTTTATGTGAGATTATTTGTGAATATTACTTGAGGATTAAAGAAACTCCTTTAATCATGTAAGTGATGTTATATTTTTCAAATTTATATGATAAAGAAACTGATATTCTTATATTTTAAATTTGTAAATATGAGTTCACTAATGGAATTGTTTTGGAATTATATTTTTCTCAAATTGTAGAAAACATGTTAGCATGTTTGAGTTCCTACAATTGATGCATAATGATTATATCGTTGATTATAGTTGGAAAATTTACAAAAACATGTAGATATTTTATTAGTTGAGTATATTTATGTAAATTTGATAAATATAATATATTTCTTCGATAGAGTATCCATTGAACTCTTTATTTGATATCTATGATACATATGATGAAGATGATAAGAATCAAGAAGTGATCATTAAATGTTTTATCCTACTACTTATCAATTTTTATCTATACTATAAATTATGGTAACACACTTGGATTATTTATTAAGAGTCTTTTAATCCAATTGAAGTCGTTCAGTGAATTGGATTATTATAATGTGTAAGAACCTGGTTCTTATTTTGAGGTACGTGTTTCTTATTTTCTCTTTTCCTTAAGTGTTTTTGAGAAAATAACGGAAATGGGGGAAAATCCCAAATTTTGGAAGTACACACTGTGTACTTTTCCACACGCTGTGTACTTATGGCCGTGTGGAATGAGTACACACGGCATGTGGCCATGTCGGCAATGAAGGGTGTATGAACCGACTATACGACGTGTATTTTTCCTTTACACGCCGTGTAGTCAGTCGTCGGCTGAATAGTAAGGTGGTGGCTAGCTGTGGGGAAGCACATGTTGTGTACTCATGAAGACACTACGTGTAGTCATGTCGGCAAGTGAATAGTGCTTCACTGGCGGGAAGTCGTTAGAGGCACAGTTTAAAAATGTAAAGTACACGCCGTGTACTTTGTTTTTTTCTCTTAAAATGGGCAGTAGCCTCCCTGTTCACAAGGAAGACTTAGAATAGGATAAGAGCTCGGTAAAGGATGGTTAAACCTTCAGAGATCTGCCGAGCGCACGTCGAGAATCCGTTTTCACCTCAGACAATCTTGTTAGAACTGCCCGGGTAAGCCCTCCCATCTCCTTGTGTATTAATTAACAATTCTTCCTCTAATAGAAGTTATTTAAGGTTGAATGAAACTTCTTTCACCTCAGATCTACCTCATTCTAGTATGATTCTTGGTACATCATTCAAGTATACTGATCAGGGGCGTATAATGTAGGTGGTTTGGTGGTTATTTTTCCAACTCCTGTGTGTTTTGTGTATTTTAGTACCATGAACCCATGTTGGGGTGTTGTGTGGCTAAGGTCGTGGCTATTTTAACAACCTACAACTGTATAGGTAATTAAATAAAATTTTAAATTTTTTGGGATCAGTTCTTGGATCCAGGACCACCCCGGGGGTGCGTTCCTCTATTTAGCCGTTTGGCCAGGATACTCGAGGGTATGCCTCTAAATTAATGATTATATAATTTCCTTGAGAGGAATTTCTTGTAAATGTTTATTTACATGTTGAGAATGGCCCAGTTACTTGTTCCTGAGGGCAGTGTTTTACTTAGCCTATAGGCGTTGTTTTTCTTAGCCCGAGGGCAGTTGTTATCTTAAACTGAGGACAACTTCTTCCATGCTTGTGGGAAATAGACTCTATGCCTGGGGGTGACACTACGTACACCTGAGGGAAAAAATCTATTATTCATGTGGGCAATTACCTATGGGTTGGATTATGATTACATGAGGGTAAGGGTTTGCATGTCTGAAGACACAGACTATTTACTTAGAAATGCACTGTGGTGTTTTCTTATATTAAATGGATTAAATGAATAATTAAATGGAAATATAACTGTTATGTTAGTTACTTTTGAGTACTGCTTAATTTATTGCATTTTAAATTTGCACACTTTTGATTCATGTTTACACATAGTTAGGAACAGGCCTTTGGTGGGTTCCTACTGGTATTTATTTCTCACACCCTATCTGGGTCATGCTTTTCGGCCCAAACAGATACATTTCTGCAGGTGTAGATAAGGGAAAGGGTCCCTATACAGTTACTTGATTACTGTTGGGGTGTTGGAGAGCATGGGACCGAGCCTTGGCTCTTGATGTCACGAGCTGTTCTATTTTTCTTTTCTGTACTTGTACTTCAGTTGTATTGTATTGACTGGGTAACATGTTCTGGCTATTTTAGTAGAATAGTGACATATTTCATCTTCATATATATATGACTGTTGGTTTCCTTTTTTGTCATCTGTTATCCATTTCAGTTATATATAATTTTTTTGCTTCCGCTGTTGTTTTATGTTTATATTATATTCCACTGCGCTACACTTTGTCAAATGAGGGAATAGTTTCCCCACTATCAAACTTGGGCCTTCGCTGCTAGTGGGCAGCCTCTGGCGTTTGGTGAAATACACTTGAGGTCACGTGGCAAACCAGGTTCGGGGCACCCGTTGAGTGGCACCCAGAACCGGGACGTTACAAAGTGGTATCAGAGAGGTCCTTTTCTTTGAATTACTATTTAGAGCCTTATTCTGGGGTAGGACGGGAATGGTAGTTGGTAATGAGTTGTGCCTGGGCATAGCTAACCCGTGTACAGGGAAAAGACAGTTTACCTCGTATTTCTGCACTCCACTTCATTTTGAAAATTTTATAGTTGATTTGATTTCACCGTTGGGTGACGCACTTGAGATTGTGCAATTTATATTTTATCTATTGATTCTATTTAGTTGCAACCCGATGAGATGAGGTTATTCCATCTCATGCATCATATAGGCACATGCTAGAAATCACATTCCATGCATAGTTTCCATGCCATGTAGGTGAATTATAAATTTCATGTTTTTGTGATTTTTGTTGTGCTAGTAAAGCATGCTGTTCTGATAGCTGCATTTATAAAATACCTGCTACGTGATAGTGTAATTTTATTTGATCCAGTTGATAGAATGGATGAAAAATTTTGGTTTTTGGGGAGTATGGGCCCCCACTGACCGGATTTTGGTGGATCATTAGTTTTTATTAGTTATAACACAGATAAGATGTCAAACTTTGATTCATGGGGAGTATGGGCCCTCACGGGTCGGAATTTGACACTTAGGTGTTGTTTTTCAGTATTTCTGGGTTTCCAGTAATTTTTTGAGACATAATTTCTTGAAACCTAGTATACACGTAGTGTAGTACCTTAAACACTCCATGTATGGTCTTCTGTTCAGGAAGAAAAATGAACATTTTTAATTACACGCTGTGTACCCAGAGTACATGCCGTGTAGTATCTTCCCATGTCCCAAACAGTGTGAGCGGCGACACAGGGTAGGGAATGTTTGGGGGAAAACACACCATGTACTGAATGTACACGCCGTGTAGTTTTGACCCAGAGTCTATCCATGTAACAAAAAACATGGACGGGAAAGACCTTAATATATACACGCCGTGTCCACTATGGAAAACACTGTGTAGTATGACATGGGGACCCGGCCGTGTAGCTAACAACATGGGTCGATGTAATCTTTTTTAATACATGTCGTGTGTTTATAGAAAACGCCGTGTAGTGTGAGCCGTGTGTCCGGACGTGTAACTAACAACACGGGTCAGCGAAGCTCATCTAGTACACACCGTGTACCTATGAGACACACCGTGAAGTCTTGTCAAAGGACAGACCATGTGGACTTAGTCGTGTGGCTGCAAAACGGGGTAGTGTACACGCCATGTGCTGGTGTAACACGTTGTGTAGTTGAAAGATGAGTAGTCGGCTGTGTTAGAAACAACACGGGAAGTTGGAAAATAACACCATACACGCCGTATAGATATTATACACATCGTGTAGTTTTTGTTCAACGGAAGTGGTGTGGCTTAGCCATTTGGAAGGACCTGGGTAGGGGAAGAGATGTCAAGTACACGTCGTGTAGTAATTGTACACGCTGTGTAGTATTGTTTTGAAAATCTTTAACTTCCATCTTCCTCTTTTGGTTCCTTCGCTTTCAGTTTGGAAATTTTTTTATCTAAGGCATGTTTTTGACCTTATAGTGTCACGCCGCCTAGACGACCACTCGTTGTTCTCCAAAAGAGTGGGAACGAGTATACTCCTGAGATGGTGGGCCATGGGCTACCAGTGGATCCTCCAGTAGAGCCAGATGCGGCGCTAGCTATTATACAGGACAAAGGTGTGGAGGCGTAGCTCCGTGAAGGCTTTATGCAGTTCATGCAGACCTTTTAGGAAGCATCTCATGCTTCTACATCTTTCGGAAGCATCGCATGCAGCTACATCTATGGTCGAGCTGACATGTATCATCCAGCAACAGAATCTGCCTACGTTTTTAGGGGATGGCGGACCATAGGATGCAGAGTCTTGGCTGGGGTTGATGCAGAATATTTTTGAGCATCTAGAGATGCCTCCAGGGTAGAGGGTCAATCTCGTGACTTATATGTTACGTGATTCCTCCAAGTGGTGGTTGGATGTTACCAACCAGTCAGAGCATCATAGAGACATGGAGTGGGATGATTTTCAGGAAGTCTTCTATGAATTATTTTTCCTAGAGATGATGAGAGTAAATAGAGCTCGAGAGTTCATGAATATATAGCAGGGCGCTATGTCAGTGATGGACTATTCTTCTCGTTTCACCGAGAGTCAGCGCTTTGCACCCGTGCTGGTGGGTGATGAGACGTTGAGAGCTATACTTTTTGAGGATGGTCTTTGTTATGACATCCAATTGCTGGTGAATGTTTTTAGGTTACCATCACTACAAGATATTGTGGACCAGGCACTGATTACAGAGAGAAACCTATGGGAATCTAGTGGTGTGGTCCAGGACGGTTCATCACCAGTTACTGGTAATATTTCTACTGGCAAGAGAAAGAGACATATGGCCTTCTCTCAGGGTGGTAGTACTAGCCAGACGAACACTTCAGGTGGCTAGGTCATGTGCTACCAGTGTGGCAGGGTGGGGCACAAGAGGCTGCAGTGTCCACGTGACCCAATGGAGTGTCGAGCCTGCGGCAAGACGGGCCATCTTCAGTGCTTTTGTAGGGAGTTTCTACTAGTGGCTAGTGAGAGGGGTTCTGTACAGACTCCGCATGTGGGATCAGGACTAGTGGCCTCTTACCAGTTAGGGAACTAGATTATGTCAGGGCATGCATGCAGAGATGGTGGTCATGGTTGTGGTAGCCAGACACCAGGATCACAAAGGCAGCAAGGCAGGACAGCTCAAGGTAGCCAGGCTATGTCCCAGGGTCGCGGCACTGGGCAGGCATATACAGTGCAACAGACCCAGCAGGATCAGGATCCCGGACCTTCTACAGTCAGAGGTACTATTCTAGTAGCTTCTGTCTTATCTTTAGTATGTTTTGATATGGGTACTACACATAGTTTCATATCTGTGCCCGTTGTGGAGAGCCTCAGGCTATGTGTTTCTTCTTCTTCTTCTGATGTTATGACACTAGACACTTCGTTGGGGACTAGAACGGCTGGTGTGAATCAGTGCAAGGAGTGCCCCCTAGTGGTTGGTGGGTGCCACTTTCTTTGGTACCTCAAAGTCTTAGAGATGACAGCTTATGATTTCATTCTCGAGATGGACTAGTTGGTTCACTTTCGAGCCTTTGTAGACTGCTATCGTCGCAGGGTGAGCTTCATGTCACCAGAGGGCGGAGAGTTTCTATAGAAGGGTGAATGGGATGTTTAGGCAAGTCAAGCAAGACCAGACCATCGTGGGACAGGTGGAGTCACAGCCCAGATTGCGAGCTTATATCTAGACGATCAGGGGACTTTTCAGAAAAATTTCCCTCATGTGGTTGATCATTTCAGGGATGTCTTCCCGGATGACTTTTCAGGTATACCTCCGGAGCGAGAGGTGGATTTATCTATTGAACTTGTACCAGGGGTAGCACCGCTGTCCATTCCTCCTTATAGGAAGGCTATACCTGAGTTTCATGAGCTCAAGAGGTAGTTAAAGGAGTTATAGGAAAAGGGCTTTATCCGACCCAGTACTTCTCTGTTGGGTTCTCTGGTCCTTTTTGTGAAGAAGGTGGACGATACCCTCAGAGTCTGTGTGGATTATCAGAAGCTGGACTAGTTGATGGTTAAGAACTGATATCATTTTCCAAGGATAGATGACCTTTTTTTATCAACTTCGTGGAGCATGAGTGTTCTCGAAGATTGACCTGTGGTCAGGATATCATCATCTGCACGTGAGACCAACAGATATACCACTTACAGCTTTTAAGAGCAGATATGGTATCTACGAGTACTTGGTTATGCTGTTCGGACTCACGAACACGCCAGCTGTTTTCATGTCTCTGATGAATCATGTGTTCCATCCTTATCTGGACTCTTTTGTGGTAGTATTCATGGATGACATCTTGGTGTACTCTCACACTTGACACGACCATGCCACCCATATTGAGATCGTATTGAATACACTGAGATAGAACTGGCTATATGTTATGCTCTCAAAGTGCCACTTTTGGATGGACCAGATTCACTTCTTGGGTCATATTATCTCAGAATCAAGAGTTGCAGTAGACCCAGAGAAGGTGAGAGCAGTAGTTTCGTGGGAATATCCTAAGAAAGTGTGTTAGATACAGAGTTTCTTAGGGCTTGCTAGTAACTACAGATGCTTCATACATGACTTCTCCTACTTAGAAGCATTGTTGACGGGTCTGACTAAGAAGGGTGTGAAGTTTGTTTGGTCAGAGGATTGTGAGAAACCCTTTCAGGACCTGAAAGGACGGTTGACATCTGCACCGATCCTAATACTCCCAAAGTAGGGGAAGAGCTATACAATTTACTGCGACACATCTGGTATTGGGATGGGTGCAGTGTTGATGTATGGCGATTGAGTTGTTGCGTATGGTTCTCGGTAGCTGAGGCCATATGAGAGGAATTACCCAACACATGACCTCGAGTTGGCTGCAGTTGTGCATGCGTTGTGCTGTTGGAGACATTATCTATTGGGAGATCATTTTGTGGGTTTCACTGACCTCAAAATCCTCAAGTATATCTCTAATCAGCATGACTTGAATCTGAGATAGCGAAGGAGGGTCGAATACCTACAGTCCTTTGATTTTGAGCTTGCTTATACACTTGGTAAAGGTAAGTCAGTAGCTGATGCACTGAGCAGAAAGACTTAGATACATGCAGTGCAGGAGGCCAGTAGTGAGTGGGATCTTATGGATTAGTTCTCTGAGATGCATTTGGATGTACACAACAGTCAGGGGAAAACTAATCTTTAATCTTTAACTATGACTTCTACCCTCCAAGATAGAGTAAGGATGAGACAGCTATCTGATCTTGAAGGCCTAGGTCTATGGGAGTCGGTGGCAAGTGAGGACCCTCCTCTTGGTTTGACAATAGGTGTTGATGAAATTCTGTGTTTCCATGGATGAGTGTGGGTTCCAGGGGATATACGTGAGAAGATGATGCGGGAGTTTTATGATTCGTCTTGGGCAGTTCATCCCCGGGTTACCAAGATGCACTGTTTCTTGAGACATCAGTACTGGTGGCCGGCTATGAAGAGAGAGATTGATGGTTTTGTTACGAGGTGTTTCACCTGTCAGCAGGTGAAGGCAGAGCACTAGAGGCCAGTCAAACTGTTATAACAGTTAGCTATCCTGGAGTGGAAATGGGATGATGTCACGATGGACTTCGGGACTGGATTGCTGAGGTAACCTCGAGGAAATGATGCCGTGTGGGTTGTTGTGGATAGACTCACGAAGGTAGCTCACTTTTTTCTGATCAAGGAGACCTTTAGTGTTGACTAACTCAGAAGGCTGTATATCTAAGAGATCAAATGTATTCATGGGGTCCCTCGTTCTATCGTTTTAGATAGGGACTCCCACTTTACATCTCTTTTCTGGCAGAGTTTTCAGAGGGCACTGGGTACACAGGTGCTTCTGAGCACAGCTTACCACCCTCAAACCGATGACCAGTCAGAGCATATGATACAGGTGCTTGAGGACATGTTGTGTGCATGCGTCCTAGACATTGGGCGCTCTTGGGAGAATCATATACCCCTAGTCGAGTTTTCATGCAATAATATTTTCCAGGCAACCATTGATATGGAACCTTACGAGGCTTTATATGGTAGGCCATTCCGATCACCCTTGTGCTGGCTAGAGGCAGGTGGTGTAGCTTTACTGGGACCATATCTCATGTAGGAGACTTCTGACCAGGTCCAGTTGATTCAAAAGAGGATGGTTACCATGCAGTCTCATCAGAAATATTATACTGATCACCACAGACGACCCTTGGAGTTTGTGGTTGGGGATCAGGTCTTCTGGCGTGTTTCTCCGAGTTTGGAACATAGGTGGATCAAGAGATAGTGTAAACTTTCACCGAGGTATGTGGGGTCGTTTGAGATTCTGGAGAGAGTCGAGCTGGTTGCCTATTGGCTGTAGTTACCACAGAGGTACCGATCCATGCACGACATCTTCCATGTATCTCAGCTACGCCGCTATCATTCAGACCCATCTAACATCCTTCAGCCCGAGGAGGTTGAGTTGGAGGAAGATGTGTCCTTTGAGGAGAATATGATTCGTATCATTGATAGGAGCACAAAGGTTCTCTGAGGCCAGTCAGTTCCTCTTGTACGGGTGCTATGGCAGCATGGCCGAGTGCAGGATAAAACCTGGGAGTGGGAGACCGACTTACGTGCTCAGTGGCGAGAGCTGTTCTGAGATTTATCTTCACCACCCTCGGAAGGGAAACTCGGGGACGAATTACTTTAAGGGGGGAAGTTTATAAGAACCTGGTTCTTATTTTGAGGTACTGGTTTCTTCTTTTCTCATTTCCTTAATTTTTTTTAGAAAATAAGGAAAATGGGGAAAAATCCCAAATTTCGGAAGGACCCGACGTGTACTTTTCCACACATCGTGTACTTCTGGTCATGTGGGATGAGTACACAGGGCGTGTGGCCATGTCGGCGATGAAGGGTATAGGAACCAACTACACGCCGTGTAGTGGTCCTTTATACACCGTGTAGTTAGTCAGCAAGCGAATAGTAAGGCGGTGGCCAGCTGTGGGGTAGCACATGCCGTGTACTCATAAAGACACGCTGTGTAGTCATGTCGGCAAGTGAACAGTGCCATACTGGCGGGAAGCCGTCAGAGGAATAGTTTAAAAATGGGAAGTACACGTCCTGTACTTTTTTTCGCTTAAAATGGGAAGTAGCCTCCCCAATTCACAGAAAAGGCTTATAATGGGATGGGAGCTCGAGGGAGGATGGACGATCCTTCGGAGATTCTCCGAGCGCACGTTGGGAATCTGTTTCCTCCTCGGACGATCTCTTTGGAACCGCACAGGTAAGCCCTGCCATCTTCTTGTGTATTACTTACCAATTATTCCTCTAATGGAAGTTTTTTAAGGTTGAATGAAACTTATTTCACATCATATGTACCTCATTCTAGGATGATTCGTGGAACATCGTTCGAGTATACTGATCAGGGGCATATAAGGTAGGTGGCTTGGTGTTTATTTTTCCAACTGATGTGGATTTTGTGTATTTTAGTGCCACTAACCTATGTTGGGGTGTCATGTGGCTGAGGTTGTGGCTATTTTAACTACCTAGAACTATATAGGTAGTTAAATAAAATTGTAAAATTGTTTTTTGGGATCGGTGCTTGGATCCAGGACCACCCTGGCGGTACGTTCCCCTGTTTAGCCATTTGGCCAGGATACCCGAGGGTATGCCTCTAAAGTAATGATTGTAGAATTTCCTTGAGAGGAATTTCTTGTGAATATTTATTTACATGTTGGGAATGGCCCGATTACTTGCGCCTAAGGTCAGTGTTTTACTTAGCCTGTGGGCGTTGTTTTTCTTAACCCAAGGGCAGTTGTTATCTTAGCCTGAGGGCAACTTCTTCCGTGCCTCTAGGAAATAGACTATGTGCCTGGGGGAGACACTACGTATGACTGAGGGAAAAAATATGTTATTCATGTGGGAAATTACCTGCGGGTTGGATTCTGATTTCTTGAGGGTAAGGGTTTGCATGTCTGAGGACACAGACTATTTACTTAGAAATGCACTATGGTGTTTTCTTATATTAAATGGATTAAATGATTAATTAAATGGAAATATAACTGTTAAGTTAGTTACTTTTGAGTACTGTTTAGTTTATTGCATTTTACTTTTGCACACTATGGTTGCATGTTTACACACAGTTGGTCACAGGCCTTTGGTGGGTGCCTACTGGGATTTATTTCTCACACCCTGTTTGGGTCATGCTTTTGGCTTAAACAGATTACGTTTCTGCAGGTGTAGATTATTTAAAGGGTCCCTATACAAGTACTTGATTATTGCTAGGGTCTAGGATAGCATGGGACCGAGCTTTGGCTCGCAATCCCACGAGCTGTTCTATTTTTCTTTTCTGTACTTGTACTTCAATTGTATTGAATTGATTGGGTAACATGTTATAGATGTTTTAGTAGAATAGTGACATGTTTCATCATCATATATATATATGACTTCTGGTTTCCTTTTTTGTTATCAGGTATCCATTTCAGTTATATATACTGTTGTTTCTTCTGCTACTGTTGTATGTTTATATTACATTCCGCTACGATAAACTTTGACAAATGAGGGAATAGTTTCCCCCCTACCAGACCTGGGACCTCGCTTCTAGTTGGAAGCCTCTGGTGTTTGGGGAAATGTGCTTGAGATCATGTGGCGAATCAGGTACGGGGAACCTGTTGAGTGGCACCCGGAACCGGGACATTACATAATGATTATTTAATTTCTTCACTACTCATTCAGTTTAACTATTGATTATTTAAAAATAATTGGATGGGATTCCAATTTTGTTGAAATTATCAACAGTTCAATGAAGTTGTTGGAGATCACTGGGGGTGAATTTAAATTTATTTTTTTAATGAATGGTATCTATTAATTTTGTGATGAAGTTCATGAATATTTCATTATACTTTTGCAGTTTTTGTAAACCAAAATTAATATTCATGGGACAATTGGGATTTTCTTAAGGCATGTGGAGTTTTTATAATATATGTTCCATTATTATAATTTTTTTAATTATTTAGAACCTGAAGAGATTTTATCAGACGTTATGTGATTTTTCAGGACATTTGTAAATTTTATAAGACTCCTGTTATTTTTACAAGAGTTTTAAAATATTTTAAGAGTTCATAGGTTATCCAATATCTGAGTTTTTTAAAAACTAATAATGTTGAGGTTTTTATAGAAGTTATTTTTGGAAGAAAAATCGAGAGATGATGTGTTTTTATGAATATTATTAAATTGCATTTTATTATGCTTAAGTCATGATTCATTATTCCATTACTAAATAATAAATGAAGTTGAAATTATTATAATCCAAAAAGGATAAATCTATATGGTGTATGAATTTTAATGAAATATAATCTAAAGTAGGTTATACCAATGGATCGAAAATCATGATTTCAGGATATAAACATTTTTCGTGATGTAATGAAGATATTATCATGTGGGAGATTCATGTAAAAATTAATGTGGAAATTCCATGATTATCTTTTCTATATGAAATGTGAATACTCAATTGCATCTTGATGTGGGGGTATTCACTGAGAATTGTGTGCATGAGAAAATTTCTTCATATATGGATAAAACTAATAAACCCAATTTTAGGAAGGATTTGAAAAAGATTAATCATGGGTGTTTAATGATTTTGTATCCATTTAATATAAAATCTGAATAAAATTAAATGAGAAATAAGCAACATAATTCTCTATAAATTTTTAAGCAGGATTTAAATAATAAAATATCGAAATATAATAACATGATAAAAAAATAAAAATAAGAATAAAATATTTTTAGGGAACTCATTCAAACTATTACAAGAATAAAAACTAATATAAATAGTGAAGTGATTAACATGATACTCACTCCAATTAAAAAAATGAATATTAAAGAGATATCAATTGAACTTCATTATAAAATTATACATTTGTTTTTGGATGAATTTAAGTGAATAAATGTTTTTAGGATTAATTTATCACACATATTGAGATGGAGAAAGAGAAGTAAGATACTATCATTTCTTCTATTTACCATTAGTTATTATAGAAAATAATACTAAGAATTCCATCATATAATAGCTCTATATTTTAATCTATAATAAAAATGAGAGGTATTTTTGGATTGTTTTTTATGAAAAAGAACTCATTATTATTTATTTTATTTTGGGTGTGTTTTTTATTTCTAATGTTTGAAAAAAATATCATATCTATGATGTTCATGGGGGAAATGAGATTATATAGATAATGTTACATCAATATGATGAAATTATAATATTACATTCAAATTGGATGGACATGTTATTGATAAATACATTAAATAGAATTATTATTCTTGGATTGTACTTTACTTTTTCTAGAATTATGGACTCATGGAAATTACTTTTCTCGAGCATTCACTTTTAAAGAAAATGGATGGTATATGGGGGGATAACAACCACCATACATCAGGGACATATTCATTCAACTCTGATGAAAATATCATTAAAAAACATATGTTTGCATTATTTTGTGATTTGATGTTAATTATTACATGAATTTTAAACAAATAATAGAAATAGTTAAAGATCTATACCTTGAAGAAGTGTGGAGGTAAAGAAGGGATAAACTCTCCACTCTTAAAAATCTATAAAAACTAATTCACTAGCCTCTACTCGCCCCCAACCTGCAAATTATGATTAGGTTTAAATAGAAATGATACTAGAAATACAAAAAACCATTGATATTTGGGTGAATGAGTGGTCAAATTCCAAAATGGACTTCCAACTTTTTCTTCCTTTCCATAGACCAGGCATGAATTAATTTTTATTGGATGGATCACATGACTATAGAATTTGAAAAATATGATGATGGGAATATGATATATTTATATCCCAAAAATAATATCTGTTACATGGTTCAAATATCTCTTCAAATAAAGTGGTCACAACATTTATGTAACATTGTTATAATATTGATGCCCACTTCCCCATATTGTTATGAGAGATAAATACTGTGATGGATGGATTTAGAAAATAGTCCACAAATAAAAAAAAAATTTAAATTAAATTTAACAAAAAATTTATTGGTAACATGAATATATTCAATGTAATTGATCATTCCTCCATCATTAACATGGGTATCTATAATGGTGGATAGATTTTAAACCTTGTTATTATCTCTATCTTGACCCATATGAGGGTCGTCTTCATATCAATGATCTCAAAAAAGAGTATCTCTCCATTTATTAGCCTCACTAGAGATGATGTCCTGGTTTAATATGCCTTTCTCAAAAACATAGGCAGTCATTTATATATTTAATTCATATATATATATATATATTCATAAATTAATATGATCAAAACATGATTTCTAAATAATTTCTTATTTGTCTGTATGTTATTATAATTAAAATTTTAATCAAATTCATTCAATTTCACATTGATGTGTCCAATTTTTTTCATCCTTAATATATGGGGAATATGTTTTTTTTATATTGTGGATTTAATTAGATCATGATTTTATGATCATTATCATCCTGAAATATAGATTATTACAGAATTTTATGATTTTTAATGACCTAGGTTTTAGGTGAATTCGTATATAAATTTATCAACTAAAATATCTCCTCTAATGAACTATGTTATTTCCTTTCCTTTTAGTTTTAAAAAGGGTTTTATTGAGTTGAATTTGCAGAACCTCATACATATATATAGGATTTATGTTTTGGAATGTTTGTTAAATCAAATCATTGTTTTTTTAATGCATAAACCAATAAAATTATAGATTTATGGAAAATAATTTTTATGGCATGATCATTGGTCTTGTGGTGAGAGTTAGTTGATTACCTAGTACAATGAGGCATATAAATATCATTGAATGGATCATTATGATGTAAACCAACATCTTATGGTTGGATATCGTAGATCTTATAATACTACACTACAAAAAATACCCTGTTATTTTCATCATGGTATACACTACTCCTTGGAACACCATAGGAACAACCTTTATAGTGAAACTTATGAGGGTGAAACATGATATCATTTTATAATGAATGTTTATGTAGCATCCATATAAAGATTCATTTAAAGGGTTGCGGAATAATAGATGACATAAAATAAAATAATTATTTTAGCCTCAACTAGTTGAAGGATGAGTAGTACCTTCACAATGTATAGAATCAAAGGTTGTTTATAGAAAACTTCTTCCTAGTCAAATAAAGAGATGAAATACAGATGTTTTAACATGATTCTTTAACCTATTTCTTTACATAATTCCTTTAAATTCATGTCAATATATTTTCTTTATTCTTATAAATAATCCATAGTATCATTTCATCATTATCATGATTTTACATGTCCACTTCATGATCTATTTTTCTCTATGAGACATGAACATTATCTTCTGTATTAATCATCCATGTGATAAGAGTATGATATAAAATGATCTATTCTACTCGCAAGGATATATTCCCATGTTTACCAACATTAATCCACAAGAAAACATTTTATTATTATGTACGATTGTATTTCATGAACTCCTTGTCATAGGTAGAATCAAGAGAAAGGTTCGTTCTGAGGTTCATTCCTCATCACCATGGGTTTCGATTGTTTTTGTGAAATATCTTTGTCCCACAATGACGATGAAATAAATAGTCCAATGATAAATCCACCAATTATCACAAAAATTTACTATATCCAACATGATTTTCATACTCTATAATATTCTAAATTCATTACCGAGTTATTGGGAAGCTAGTCATGGAACGTGTTCTTTATTTTCATACATCTAAAATAATTACATATGAATATTCAAGAATCTCTTCAATTATCCAACCAATAAATATGATTAAATCCAATATACTCTTTGAAAAAATGGGTTAATATTTCATATTAATTTCATAATTAATACAATGATGTTATTCTAAGGAAACTTTGAACATCTAACATCATCTCAGATTATGATAATCTTTTTTAACGTATATCTTATTTATAAAATCCTACATGGAATACATGACATGAAAAGGAAAATCAATCTAATTACTATAATATAAATTGAGAATATTTGATTGGGGTTGAAAACTATTGAAAAATATATGATATTACACAATTATTCAAGAAGGGAATAAATCATTATGGAATTTATGGTCACATTGGATGATAAATAATCCCTTCTTCTTAATTTCCAACTATTTTTAATCAAAACACGATCATGTATAAGGGTTTATTTTTTTACCTTTCTCTAATATCAATGATTTGACAACATAATGTATATACAAATATAAAGGCTCAATGTCAGATTATGTAGGATCATACATTTTTAAAGTAATTACCAATCCATTAAACCACTATTGTCATCATTATATTTTTTTAAAAAAATTAACTTTCCGTTATATTAATTTAATATTGGTGGTACTATCAAACATTTGGAAAGAAATAGTTTCATTTCAAATAATTTTACATATTCCATTACAAGAATCTCACATTTGGATCCAATAATTTGTTTGTGGCTTTTATGTGGTAATAATCAACATCATGATTTTAATATCACAAAAAATAGTAATATTTTATCATATGTTATTCATTATTTCTACTTTACTTTTTTTAAAATAGATTTTTCAATGTTTTTTAAGTTTCAATTATTTTAAATCATAGTATATGTCATTAAAATTCATCATTTGTGATATATCAATCATTAGTAATGGATTAAAAGTCATTAAAATTATTAATTTTTTGAGATTTGTGAAGAACATTAAATACAAAAGATAGTGATATATATATATATATTATTGATTACAATGTGAATTATTCTAGTGTATTTAATTTTTACTTTTAATTTATGAAGTGTTATATTATATAACTCCTAATTATATTCCATGGTTGTGTTCATTAAAATAGTTTATTGAAATATATCAATATCATTATTTGAGTTATAGTATATAAGGTAAATTATTGTATAATCACTAAAAATGATTCCGAGATGTCTCCATCTATAAAACTAAATGTGAAAATGACAATGAACAACCATGTAATGAAAATAAAAAATGGGTATAACATAAGAAAATACATGGTGATAACACAATTTGATATTGATTCATTAATGTTATGCAATAATGTTGTGCCCCAAGACTCAATATAGGGTCACTTAAATCAAAAACCTCATTATAGTGTTATTTTTACCCATGATATCATTATTTAAAAAATTATAATTGATTGAATATTTCAGTTATTCGTGTATTATAAAATAAGAAACCATAAAATATTTTTATTGAAAAATATAACATTACAAGGTCAAATTACTGGATTGAATTGAAAATAATCTAAAATTAATTCATTATTAATATAAAATGATCTTAATAATAATATTTCATAATGAATATTTTAATATTTTATGTATTTATTTAGTGCCTTATTTCAAAATTATTTTCGATAAATTGGATTTATTATTAATATATATAGGCATTAATTTAATTTTTTAGATTAACGATAATAAATAGAATGTCATTTATGTGAGGAGTTTCAAGATAGATATAATATAATATTGAATTTATGATCAATAAAAATTATTCATTTGTTTTTTATAATTCAAAAAATGGTTATTAATTATAACCAATTGATAGAATTTGAATTTAATGTTATACTTGAATTATGATATTTCTTAGGAAATTATCTATAAGTATTGGAACATTTGATCTGACTTCCACTGGTATAGGGATACGTGCATTTTCATATATTTTCCAAACTAATATTTTCCCTTTATTTGGTTTTTATTCATTATATAAAATATATTAATGTACTTATTTTGTAAGATGTGTGGGATATCTGATATATTTTATAATTATATTTTTAATTCTGAAAGCATAACAATAATAATTAGTTGTATAACAGATATACATTTTCAAGATTAAATCATGGTTATTTTGTAAAAGGATTGTGATACATATATAAAATTTTTATAACAATGAATACATATGTGGAATGAAAGAGATCATATAGAAAATTATGAGATTAATAAAAATCATAAAATATAAAAATTCAATGGAACATTTAACAAATAAACACATGATAAGTAAATAATCATTCAAAATTAAAAGACATTCCTATTTTGAAAAACTATGTACTATCTTGTATAAGTTGGGTGTGATATGGGTGACCTAATTATGATTAGGTGCACATGTCTAATTGTGATTATTGGATTTTATTTTTCTGAGAACTATGAAAATGATTTTCTGCTCTTGAAAATGGTGTTGAGATAATTGAGTATATAAATATGGTCAAAAGGTTCCTATTAAAATATAATAAAGTTTAAAATGTTATAAATTATATTAATCTATAATTAAATAGATATATTATGAGAGAAATGTCATTTTGGGCTCTATATATAGTAAAAATATATCTTGACTGATTAATTGATATGATATAGATAGTGATTATATCAATGTGTGTATATTCAATAAAAGTCCTTATTCTAAAATAATAAAATTAAATTATTTTCATATAATAATACTGTGTCAATAGGCCTATCACGTCCTAGATTTCTAGTCACCATACACTCTATAGTTTCCTCTACTAGGTAAAAGACAAGATACTATAATTAGGGGATTCACAATAATATAAGAAAAATTACCATTGATGAAAATCACCACTCCTACTACAAGTTATGAAACTACAGAAATTGATACTATAAAGTAATACAACTAAATTAAGAACAATTTTGAAACTATAAAATCAAAAATAAACATATAAAGACCCCTTATAATGTATATCTCATCCATTGATACAACAGACAAATAAATTCCAATCATAGAAAAAACTCTAGGAAGTTATCAATAATTTAAATCTTATATGTCTCCAAAAATTCTATTGTTACATCAATTCTCCCATAATTCAATCATAATTTAATAAATTTACCTAATAAATATAGAAAAAATCATATATATGTGACAAATAATAAACAATAATTTCATCTCATGATGTAGACCGAAATGTGACCAATAAATAGTTGTAGATGGAATGATTATAATAATTTATAAGAACTTAAATGTGAAATCATATAATACCATTATACTATAATATCATGATTTAACTGAATGAACTACCCATATCTCACAATTTAACACTCACAAAATAACAATATATTAAAAAACTAAAAACTCACATATAACCAATATAGGTTCTTCATTCATAACTTCATGATCGATGCACTAAGATAAAAGATGTAGGAAATGCATGTCTCCAATCATCAACTATCTTTTAGAGAATACAATAATCTTTATATCTATGATGATATAACTAGATGCTATTGGAAATACACATCCCCATGGATGTAACCATATATCCAAAAGTTGGGGTAAATACGATCTATAAATAACTCTCTCAATCCAGATGTTTTGGATGGAATATAAAGGGAACTAGTTCATTTCATTCTACCTCAATCAATGAGGGTGTATAACAAAATTGAGGATTCATAAACTATAAAGTTATAATAGGTTCTAAAGGATATTTTCTATTAATATTTTCATCACCATCTCAACCCATATGAGATTTAGAGAAAGGGTATAAGCTCAAACTTCACCATTGAAATCCACATTTCTTGATGTGTGAGGAGAGATTAATCATTACTGATAGATTTAATCAATGATCATTTGTCTGATAAATCAATCATACTTTATGGATTTGCCCATGATTATTCCCAAAAAGAGATTTATTTTTCCACATAAAAATATATTAAATTTAAATTCTATTGACACATTCATTGTTAATCGATTAACAAATCATTCATCACAATGATCCATTTTCTTTTCTCCAGAAACATATAGACTAACTTTCTTTTATCAATATGAAGTGTATTTAATATTAAAAAAAATAATACAACCTAAGAATTTTATTAATTAAAAAATTTATTATACAACTCATAATTCAACGTTTAATATCATTCCATATATTCTCTACTGTCATTTTCATTCATAAATAACTGATTCCATTGAGTTTCAAACCAAGTTGAAAATTTAAATTCTCATAATATTCATACATACTACTGAATTCACATTTTCTCCTTCTTAATTCCCTATAGATTTTTCAATTAAGGACCCATTGTTTCATAGTAAGTGAGCGGAAATGGTGGGAGTTTGGGTGGAGGGAATCCACCTACCCACTCACCCTCTCCATTAGATTGGAATTTGACCAGTGATGGGGTCTCACATGCCACCACCCACTTCCTAGGTGGGGTCATCCACTATTTAATTATATCATACCCATCTTATATAGAGTATATAATATTTAATGGATGGATATAGTGTTCTTATCATGGTGTGGGATGAATTGGCACCCACATGGGCAGTGTGGTTATACATGATAATGTCTCTATAATCCCCAACATAGTTCACATCCACCATGATAAAAGTAGGGTACTATGTTCCTTATGTGCATATCCATGTACTGTAGAGGATATATTCTAGTAGTGAGGACTGCAATATAACTACAAGTGATATATTATCCTTAGGTATGGATTACCATCATAATATATTGGAATAAATATAATGAAATAAAACACCAAGTATTACAGTAGCATAATACATTAACATATATAAACTCAATTGAACCACAATTATAAATTGTATTTTGTATCAAAATTATCATTTTTTATTTTAAATAATACTCAAAACATAAAAAAGATCATCCATGAGAATATCAGAAATAAACAAGACTAAAATATAAAAAAAATTAATGATATATCTATAGAACAGATTCGTTGAATGGGGATACTCCCCTATCTTAAACTCTAATAACACTCTACCATGTCAACCATATATTATAAATAGTCTCATCCCTTTTTCTGTTGTAATAAACAATAGTTCTTCTCAATTTCCAATTCAGCCATGATGGGTGTGATTAAATATTAGTATACCACATACAATAGTTTCTCTAACAAGTTCAATAAATACACATTCATGATCAATATGAATTTTTAATAATTTAAATATGTTTCTAATATGTAACTTTATGGACATTTCTATAACCAAACCAAATGTGACCATACATGCTTTATCAAATTCTATAATGGGATGATATAAAAATGTAATAAACACACCTTCATGGAGAATGATATATCACCCCATATAAAATATTCATGGTAATTTTGATAGCATGTTATAATATTTAAGGTGAACGATATAACACCATAAAAACCCATAATGGTGAACAATCCATTTCAAAAACAATATAAAAGTTGAAAGAGCCATCACCTGGTGAATGAGGTATCACCAATACCTGGTTTATGATATGCTTCAATTTTCCATAACACGAACAAACTATACTACTAATATGAATCATTGGTGGATGATACACCCACAACACAACACAACATGGTTAAATGGGGAAACACTACAATAAAATCCTTAGGTTGATAATATTAAATTAAATTAAAAATCTATGTGGATGACGTGACCTAAAAAAATACACTTCTCGGTGGATAATGTACCACTAGTGTCAGCTCTAAGGTGGTATTTTTTTCAAAAAACATTAATTTTATTGTAGATGTTACAGCACCAATTCAGGTCTTTATATGGATGATCCTCCTCTAAAACTACTCCCATAGGTGGATGATACACCACCTTATAATTACTCTTTTGGTGTTCTACCACCAACCAAACTTCTCAATATTGATGAGGTTCCACCATTCCATTATCCTCATGGTTATTTGTAGATCACCATCTTATTTCAAGTTGATGAGATACAATGACATTTCATAGGTCGATGAGGTTTCATCAGTAAAAATTTCCTGTTGGATAATTAACAATCACAAAAAAAGAATCCATCTATAATTAATTACTTAAAATAAAAAATTAATATAAATTATTTGTAATTATGTGAAACATTAATTGTCATTAAATTATGAAACTAACCCACTCAAATTCATATGTGTAGGCCCACTCACCCAAATCGTGGAACATTGTCTAGACAAACCAAACCCTGGGAAAAATAGGAAACCACACTAGGATCCTGGGTTCATTTATAAATCATAAACTCCATTAATAGGTCCAGAGTCATGGTTTCACATATTGACTAACAAATGATATGGCCACCGATGACCAAATATGTCAGCACACGTTTTATAAACCACTCATGGACATAATAAAAATCAAATACAACCATAATAAATGTTATTTAGATTAATTTAGATAAAACATACAATATATGGATGAACAGTGTTTCAATCTCCCATATATATAGTACATCATCTTGAGGTTACCCTACCCAGATCAATAATCTTCACCAATTAAAATACTTGGACACCACACATGGATCTTATACTCTCATTACCATGTATTATTTTAGATATACATGTTATTACATTGAACAAAAACTAGTGGGATTGTATTTTGGTATAGAGACATATCACTCTAATCCTCTATCCAAACTGTTCATTTCACAATTGTTTATCCATTCCCAGTTTGAAACAGTTGGTTTTGATCCCATGAGAAGGTTCAATATATTTTCATTAATGTTGATATTCATGGAACACATCATTAATATAACTATAACTAAATGGAAACTCATATAGATCTTCTATGAAAACAATCCTATCATCATTCTTGGATAGACCATTGAATTTTGGAAATACCATTCCTTGACTCTAAATACACAAGTGTCCAACTATGATGACAATAATAAAAATACACGATCACCCACCTCAAACACTAAATGATTTTTTTCTAATATTTATATGATCTTTTTCTACTTTTAGAAGCCTCTAACAAATTCTTGACTATCCAAATATGATTCTATGTCCCCTACACGAAACTTATCATGAAAGGAAATTACTCCCCTTCCTCTAAAAAACATAGAGGGAATCGAAATGGTCTATAGTAAAAAGAAGAAAAATTAAACTTGTTAATTTATCATGATATGTATTATTTTATTGACAATATAAAATTTCTATATTATTCAATAATGAATCCCAATAATCAAAGATGAAACCCTGAAATATATCCTACAAATACTATATGGTATGCCTATACTTCTCATATCTCTAAAGATTCTATATTTTGATGAAGTGAACTTATATATTAATAGAATTATGAAAAACCTCATTATAATAATTATATAAATTAGTCAACAAAATTAAAAATTAATCTACATAGAATATATTGAATAAGAACTATATCATGTATATATATACTTCGCTACTTTTTAATGGAATGAGTATCATAAATTGATAGGAAATTTGAGAAATAACTAAAATGAACAAAGAAACCAAATAATAAATCACTTCCATGAGATAAATTAAAAAATGACATCCTCATTTCCATGATTAAAGCATCCTTATTTCACTGAGGATTTATAATTACTAAAGAAGACATGTACGATGCTAATAAATAAAGTCACTTGTTTAGAGGAGATGTGTCTGTAAACAAACTCTATTATTTTATACATCATTATAGGAATCCAATTCTAACTCTAACTGTCAAGGTACATCTTTGATATCCATGACCGAATATCCTCTCATGAGTTGCAGGAATACCACATCAAATTCTCACACAATATTTAAGGGAATACTAAATGAATTAAATTTTAATATATGTCATCACTATCGAGGAAGTGATATGTATTTCAGTTCCCATTATATATGTTTCCCCCATCCATAAGGAATCCGAGTTAAATAAATGAATCTAAATTACCCTCCAAATTAATTAAGAAAAAGTACTCTAAAAATTCATAGTCAGACTACTGTAATAATCATGAAGATCATCAATCATCTAAATTAAGAGTCTCATCACCTGCCACTAATTTATGTCAACCTACAACACATATTCCTATGTTATCCTATTAAATTGATTAGAAAAAGCATATCCCTTCATATTAGTACACTATATAAAAATAAAAATATTGTAGGTGGTCGAACAAAAACCTCTTACAATGGTTCAAGACCCTATAAGAAAATATATATTTTATTCTTTTATTATAGGCATACACCACTACCCTATCACATATGTGATAGTTATACCAAAATCATAGTTTTTTTACCATTACCATTAAATTTATATCACATGTCATGTTGTTCCTCTCTTGTGAATGTAGATTCCAAGATCCACAAGTCACTACTTTCCCATCCTATATTAAAACACCCTTAAAATAAACTCTTAATGAATATTAATTAAACATACACTCCTTTCCCAACTCAAGTTAGGTCAAGAATAGTATAAAAGAAAATTTACCTTTTAGTTTCTGATAGGATCTCTTGTAGGTGTGTAATCAAAAAAAACATCACCCCTTTTATGGTGTATGATGTCATTTTTTCATCTATATAGGATAATAATGAAATAAATATCATTTAATAACATTCAAAACATTGTAATATATAAATATTGGGACATTCATATGTTGATCCCATGAGTGTATATCCTTGACCATATGTGGGTAAACTGATAATCCTACAATGGTTATCATTTTCCACTTAAAGTGTAAATTTTTGATCAATAAATAATAAATTGACAACATTGAATATATGTGATGATCCCTCAGTGTACTAATAATGATCATGACATGGAGTACATGGTCCTCCATTTCCAAAGTGTACACCATAATATCACCAATTATGATGAATTTGAATGAATTATTATAAGGATTGAATAAATTATTCATCTAGGATTTCAACATTATCATTGTGTTGTTTTCCTGAATGATGTCAAAAAAACACTAATATTGGTCATACATGCTTCTAAAATTCAGATGTGGAATATCATAAATCCTCACCATCAATTGATATTATCACAAAATCAAGTTGATCATATAGAATCACATTTCTCTTCTCATCTGGTCAAATTGTTTATCGATATGTGGGTGAATAAAATAGTACTAAACTATCACCATGTGTATCCTTTAGTAATATTTAAATAAATAGGATGTTATATTTAAATTCTTTTTAAAATAATACAGGATATTCCCTTGGGAAAATTAACTGGAAAAGAAAAACCATTTCCCACTATATCCTCTAATTGGGTATTTAGCTCTTGAATCTCTGCAGGAACCATCATTATGTCTAAGTTGATAAGTTTTCTACACCAGGGATATGAATGATCATAAACTAAATAACATAATCAAATATTAACCCTATGAAATCTTCCAAAAAAATCCTAGTACATACTAGTTAGGGGAGAAATTATTTCCAAAAATTTCTCCTCATCTCACAATGAAATTCAATCCAACTAATTTATGTTATCCCCTAGTAGCTAATTCCAAGTACATTAATGTCCTACCTCTATATATCACTCATCAACATTGGTATAATAGTAACCCTCTACAAACATCAAATATAGTAATATATGACAATTTCATATTTTTAATGACATTGATATAACAAATCCATCATATAGATCACCTCAAAGGGTACATCATCAACATGAAGAAGTTCTAGATGGTTTTACATCCATCAATATCTATATAGTAATCATGAAGTCTCTAGATTCCATCTGATAAAATATTAAATGGTGTATCGATATACATTTACCCACATTGACACTCTTTAAAAATACCCAGATCATTAACATAATTAACATATATGAATGACTATGAAACACTCATGTTAATTAAAATAAAAGACATGGTTGATTCCAAAAGAATTGTAAGAACATATTTTTTTATGTGTTACAGATTGTTTAAATTTTAGTTTAACTCATTCATTTAAAAAAAATATGATGGCCTATTGAGGATATTGGGAAAATGATGGTGTATGAGGATTGTTTGGATAATGAGAAATTTTCTGGGGAAATAATCAACTGGGACACATGAATAATAGAAATCATGTAACCCATACCACATCATTTCTCCAAACTATTTTGGGAATTTCATTTCTTAGAAGTGGTATAAATAGTATTCCATAACATTGTGACCTAGTAAGGAAAACCATGAGAAAAAAATTCAATATTTAAAAGATCATGATAGTATGGTTTCATCATTTTTTCACAAACTGAGTCCATGAATCATTAAGAATCCATATTTGGATAGTAGTCCTTTCTTGGATAGAACATATTTTAGACAACCATGAACCAAAACTTTGTGACCACTTATTTTTTTGATAAAATTACCATTTCCCCTTATTTTCATATACCTTAACCAACCTTTATTATTTAATCCTCTTTTCGATAGGAGGACTTCTTTTCTCTCGTTTAATATTATCATGGTTCAACCTAGTATTGTTGATAAATCCAAACTCTAGAATTCGATTCAGCCTCTTGCCATCTCATTAGATTCCTCTTGATAAGTTCTATACTCCTTAAGATCTATTTTTCAACTTTATTTCTATAAATTACCACATTTTTATTCGATATAGTATTCTTTGTTATTTAAGATTTCATCTATTTTTTTCATTTTCTTCAAATATGACCAAAATAGAGGATGATATTGGACATATGTTCCTCTATAAGAACAAGGAATGTGGTCTAGTAATTATTCCACAAATTCAAGATTCAATATTCTATATGTTGTGTTACCCATGCTAGTTTCAACATCCATTTACAGTAAAATTAATTTTACCAAAATTGGTTTCCCTATTTTGGAACCTAATGAATCTATTATATACTAAGAGACATTGTGTCATAATCCTCAATTTGATCCACCACTTTGTGTGTCCCCTTAGATGAAAACATGAAATTAATGGTATTTAAACAAAACACCCATAAGTTTGTTTTGTTTCACTTCTAGAAGGTAAAATTATAATTTATAGTTTATGATTATAATTTTGTAGCATGGAAAACATGGTTATGAGATTTTTCTAAATTAAATGGAATGTTAGTCATATGCCCAAATCACATGTTTTTGAAGAATAATTGTTACACCCTTGTTAAAGATAAATATTAATTAACTATGAATTATTTATTGGGTCTTACTAAAGTATATTGCCCAGTATTTTTTATGATATAATACTTTAATTCAATCCCTATTATAGTTGTGATATATGGGCCTGGTGTCCCTTACACTGTTAAAATATATGGGCATGGCATCCCTTACACATTTATGATATATAGTCATCACCTCCCATAAACCTATTATATATAGGAATGGTTCCCCTGCTTTTATTAAATGGGGGAATGGAATCTATATATAGTGATATTGGGGAATGGCATCCATAAACGTATATGATTTAGGCACCTCGACCCTAATTTTAGGATTTTTCCTTGATGACCTAAATATTTTTACTCATGCATGGAATCTATTCTGTTATGATTCATTCCTAGTGACTATTATAAAATATGATAAATGGGAATGGTGGCCCTACTTGTATGATAAAATGATATTTCACCCCTATTGTGATGATACAAGGGAATGAATTCCCTACTATTATGAGATAAGACATGGAGTCCCTTTGTACATGAAAGACCAATTCTAATACCAATGGATTCCTGAGTTACACCTTAGGTCTTGACTAATAGAACTATCCATATATATATGGATATAGATGACACTACATATATAAAAGAAATTTATATAAACCTATGGTTACTTTTTTTGATATTATCTCGCACGGGAGAAGTAGTTTGTGTTATCCTTTTGTTCATTAAGATCTAGTTCTGACCCCATTTACATTTTTTCTTAATTCTTACCATTATAATATTTTCATGCTAATTCATATTGAATGCACTGACTATATATTTATGGACCCCATTGGTGGTTTCCTACTAGCTTTATCTCACACCCTATATGGGGCTCTGATTATATTGGTCAAGTTATGTGGATGCAGGTATAGGTATGGGAACGAAACATGTTTTTGATATAAGATAGATTGCCACATGGTTGTGGGGAAGAAAAGGAATGAGATATATCTTGTGATGTGATCCTATATCTTGTGATGTGATTAGAGAAATTCATTTGGTTTTTTTTTTCTTTTGATATAAGTTTTCTAATTCATGCCTACTTTCATTATTCCTTATTTACTTTTAATTGATACATTAAATTATAATATACTTTATATGATGTTTGATATTGTTGATGTTAGTTATTTATTGAACATGGAATATTTACCATATGTTTTTAGTTATTTATTATAATCCCACTTTTTATCTAATAATTTCACCATCATGAGACTCTGATCCTGTGAGACTAGTCTACACACTATACCACCATGGACCCTCGTAGCTGGCTGGCAGTCTCTAGTATATGGGCAGGTGATCTTGAGGCGATGTGACCCACCGGCTCGATAATTGTTTGGTGGAATCTATGTTAGCACAACACAATGTGGAATCACAGATTTATAATTTCTACTATATTACTTATTGGGAATATTTTACAGAAGATTATGAAATCATTGTGTTTAGTAATGCATTGCGCTTTGGAGTATCAAACCCACATACATGGGAAAACCCAAATTTCTATGGAATGAGACTTGATGTTATAATTTATGATTGTTATTGTTTATTTGATTCAACTATTTCATGATCCACATGATATGTTATGTTTATTATTGTTATTAGGATGAATTATATTTATATAACTTTCTCGATATAACAATGAAGAATTTATCAATAATTATTCTAGAAAATTTATATGTCTGATAAGTCATGAATTATTCCATTCCCTGTAGGATGCACCGATTCAGTGCATGGTATTTGTTGTATGTTCCTTGAATAACATATTGATTACAAACATAAAATTTTTACAAGAAAAAGGGAATATGTATTCGGTTATTTATGTTTCTACATCAACCTAAATGGTCTATTCCTATATAGTTTGATTATGGAACCATAAAAATCAATTATGACATGTTTTAGTTATGTAGCTGAGGTTAAATATACAGTAACATTAATTTATTTGAAATATGTGGATGTAATTTGTAATCTAAATAGTCATGTACCTCAATATATTGTGAATAATGATTCATATAGTAAAATGATATCATATTTCATGTTACATTATTCTACTAAATATAATGGTGTTCATGGAGTTTTATAAACAACTATTCCTGTTTAAAAATAATGTACATGTATAAAATTGTAGTGTTAATTAACTAATATTGTCTATTATATGAATCTAGAGTCGATAAATATCCATTCTAAGAATAGTCACTCTTAAATGAGGATAAAATTTAAAATTAATGTATTTTTTCCTCTATAAATTTAAACTTAAATTTAATATATTGAGTCCCTAATTTTGAAACATAAAACTTGACCTAGACCTGACATTATTATTTGGGAGTAAGCTATGTCCCATGTGTTCTTCTCTATCATATTTAGAAGCTAAAAGAGGGGTTTGAATTTTTTATTGGAAGGATTTTACCTAATATATATATATATATGTGTGTGTGTGATATCTATCACCATTGATCCTATCTATGGTGTTAATTTGGAATTTTTAGAGTTATTCCGCCAATATATCCTCAACTTGAGCTTCATGATGGTGGTGAAGACCTAGCTATAATTTTTTTGGGCCATGGTCAAATACTAATACCTCAAATAGTTCCACCTAGAGATCCTCATGTAATCCATATGTGGGAGATGATGTCTATTTTTTAGGCGAATTTGTATCACATACTCAGACTATACAATGAGTTTTGTGATCTTCTCCTTATATGGGACAATTCAAGTTAAATATTCAGAAGTAGCATACACCTACGTTTTAATAAGATGGTGGCCCCCATGTTGCATCATTATGGCTAGAGGGAGTCATATATATATTCAATAACATTGTGACACCATTTAAGAGGCTGGTGAATCACACTACTAATATGCTTTGTGAATCCTCCAAACAATGGATAGATATTCTGAACCAGACTTTTCATTATTGGGAAGCGATTTTAAGGAATTAAAAATATAGAATATATGAATGTTTCTTCATGGAGAACATGATTTCGATTCATTCTAGATTGTATATGAACCTAAAAAAGGTTATTATTTCTTTTATGGACTATAAATATCATTTTATAGTTCTTCATTTCATTGATCCTATCAATAACTGTAATGGTTCTATAAATGTGAGATAGTTTGAGGATGGGTTTAGACATAATATTTCATCAGAAGTGAATGTATTTTGGTTGACTTCCATGTATAATACAGTGAATCATGCCATTTCAATAAGAAATTTTCTTGATTATACGACTATTTGGGTCATGGAAGTTCAAAATTGATATAGGTTTGTTGTTCAACTACTGGTGATACATGATTCCTTGAGTCTGAACACAGGCGTAATGGAAGCAAGGTGACATGAACAGTCAGTTACAATATTTTTCACCAATGTGGGATGCCTTTGAATAATAATCCAAAGTTTCTTAGAGAACCCATTGTTTTTCTAGGGTACTATAGGTTGGGGCATGTTTATCATTTTTGCAGGACCATACTTTCTATGTATTGTTGGAGAGGAACCAATTCAAATCTATAGTTAGGATAAGAAATAGGGGATCGTCTCTAGAATGTTATCTTGAGTATAACCTACCATAAATGAATATAATGAGGACATGGCTATAGTGCCTAGGTTTTGGATACAAAATGTGTGTTGAGGAGGCCAGTTTTGGGTTGTTAGGTTACTGCACTGGGTTATGGATCATGCTAGATTTATTCAATATAGCCTATACATGAGGATCAAGTTGTTGTGCCATCTACTATTTGAGGTACTACTCTAGTAGATTATACTAATTTCTTTTCATTATTTTCTTTGTTTCTTTTCAAATTCCTTCATTTTTTGATATTTTTAAAATTATTGGGCTTGATATTAAATAATTCTATTTCTCGATGAGTCTCTATACACTATTTTTAAATTTATCAAAGATTGTATGATAATGAAAGGATTTCTTCCTTGAGGTAGGAAACTATAATTTATTATTGGAACTCGTAATCCTCAAGATGGTGGGCTTTGATTTAATTCATGGGATGGACTGGTTGGTTCTCTATCATGCCTATGTGGACAACTATTTCCAGAGGGTATAATTTACATCACTATAGGGTGGTAGTTACTATCACTAGGGTCAATGGGATGGTGAGGAATATAAAAAAGTACTTGAGCAATGTAGTCTATGTTGAGTGAGCTCATAGTTTACTAGACTATATATGAATTATTAGGGATTACATTGGTTTTCTCCCTCCATTATATACCGTTTCAGAGATATATTCATGGAATAATTCTCATATCTATGTCCTAAGAGAGGGGAAGGAATTATTACTGAGTTTTATCCTAGAGATGCATCATTATCCATTCACCCATACATGATCAGTACTATATATTTTTATCATATCAATAGGTAAATCGTGGATTTTTCAATAATTGGTTTTATATGACCAAATATTTCTCAAAGGGTTTCACTAGTCATTATTTCCAAAAAGATAGATGAAACTGTTAGTATTTATGTGGATTACTAGAAGTTTAAATAGATTACTATGAAGAATCAGTATCCCTTACCTCAGATAGATGACCTCTTTGACCATCTAAGAGGTAATCTTGTATTCTTGAAGATTTTAATGACATCACATTATCACTAGGTGTGATTAATGATTTCAGACATACCACATATTTCTTTCCAAATATGGTACGATTTATATGAGTATATGGTTATGTCGTTCAATCATATTAATGCACTCGATATTTTCATGGATCTAAAAATATGGGTTTCTATCCATACCATGATTCCATTTTCATGGTTTTGTGGATGAAATCATAGTTTAATCTCATACATGAATAAACCATATCAAACATGTTGAGATAATTCCAAATACATGGAGATAAAACTATATTTATAATGATCACACAAAGTGTAACTTTTATATTGACAAGATTCACATCATGGAAAATATTATCTCTGATAGAGGAGACATAGTTGACACATAGAAGGTGAGATTTATCATTACCTAGGATATCCCATGAACAACTTTGATATAAATATTTTCTTGGGGATAGATGGTTATTATCAGCACTTAATACAAGAATTTTAATGATTAACATCACCTATTCTAGTGTATAATAAGAATTGTGTGATGTTTTTATCGTAATAAGCCTAAAATAATTACATTCTGTAGTTAAAAGGTAGATTTACTTCAGCATCGATCTGCATTCCACCAAATATGTAAAGAATCTATACATTCTATTGATATTGATCAGGTATCAAGATAAGATATGTTTTGATGCATTAAGAATGAGTAATTGATTATGGGTCATGTTATCTAAGGCCTTATGAGAAGAATTACCCAACACACAATCTCACGTTTTTAGGTGTTTTTTATTCCTTTCATTATTAGAGGAATTTACTATTGGGATAGAATCTTGTTGTATTTATGGACAAAAAATCCTCATGAATATTTTCACAAAGCATGACATGAACCTTATGCAGAAAAAGGTGGTTGAATACCTCGATTCCTTTAACATTGTCCTATCTTATATTCCTAGTAAGGGAAATTATATTTCTGACTATGTGAAATTGAGATTAGAGACAATGATGGTACATGATGCTAGTAACAAGTGGAAACATATGACCATATTTCATGATATACACAAAAGATACAAGACTATAATGGATATTTTATATTTTCATCACTATTAGTGATCTCTTCAATTTTTGATAAATTGAATATGGGTTATTTTTCATCTCATGAATCTATTTTTTACTGGGAATTTATTTCTAGTAAGGACTGTCATTTGGATTGGTCTATTAATGGATATTAAATACTATGTATACATAGACATATATGGGTTATTAAAAATATTCAAGAGGATCTGATATGAGAGTCCCATTCTTAACTGTGGGAAGACAACCTATGTCACTCCAATATGTACTATGATATTATATATCATTATTGGTGTCCACATATGTAACATTGTATATTAGATGGTATCCCTATTTGATCCCCATATGTACATGTGAAGGTGGAACAGTAATGGATTTCTATCTTTTTATAGTTGTTACCAGTACCATAATCAAAATGATATAACATTGTGATTAATTTTATGGTTTGTTTACTAAGGAAAACATAAGGAAGTGATGTGTTTTGGGTAGTCATGGATGTTCTGGAAGAATTATCCCAATAACATCCTATCAAGAGGAATTTCTCAGCTGTTAACATAGTAAAACTATATGTCTGGGAGATTATACACCTACACAGTTCTCTTGTACTATCATCTCATATAGGGATTCTCATATCAAATCAAGGTTCTGGAAGGGGTTGCAAAATTCATTGGGTACACATGTTCTTCTGGGCATAATGTTCCACCCTAAGGCTGACATCCAATCAGAACCAACAATACTAGTGTTAGAGGATATGCTCCAATAATGTGTCCCTAATTTTAGAGGTTATACAGAGAATAATATCCCTCTCATCATTTTTTCGTAAAATAATATATTTCAATAAAAAATCATATGGATCCTTATGAGTCCTTATATTTTAGGCCATGTCGTTCACCACTGTTCTCGAGAGAGGCAAGGGAGGAAATTATATAAGGTATCCCTTTCATGAATGATGGTTTAGATTAGGTGTAGTTGATTAGAAAAAATATTTCTACTTCTCAGTCTAGTTATAAATTGTATTAAGATCTCCCTCGATGACCTCAGGTGTTCAGGTTTGGGGATTGTTTTTTCTAGTTAGTATCTTAGACACTTTGTCATAGACAGATACATATTGAAGGGAAGAGGTCACAAAATATTTTTAGACCATTTTATATCCTGGAGAGTGTTGAGATGGTATCCAAATGGTTCTATAAACTCATTGGAACTATTCTATGAAAGGAATCTTCCACATTTCATTACATCATCATTACCATACCGACTCACCTAATAATTTTGAACTCAAGGAAGTAAAAATATATTTTAATGACTGTTTTGAGGATAATCCGATGTACATCATTTACCAGTGGACTTATTCTATTTGAGGATAGTTTATTCCTTTAGAATTATTTCTATGGTAGTAAAATCATGTTCCTGATGTGGCATGGGAACAGAATTCTGAAGTAAGTGGTTAGTGTATGGTGTTGTTCCATAATAAAGTTCTACTATCCTTGGATAAAAAACCATAGGATTTGTTCCTTTATGAGGAGAATACTGTAAGAACCAATATTTTCAATGGGGTAAAAATTCTTTAAATTTTTATTTAACTACATGGATTTGACCTAATATGAATTAATAGTGTGGATATGGTAGAAATGAGGGTTTTTATGGCGTTTTAAGAGCCTAGAACCCCAATGGGAAGATGAAACTGATGGGCCACATGGTTAGTTGAAACTATGTAGCCAAGTTCACATGGTTTATCCAAACTGTGTGGGGGAATTTTAGTGATTAGAAATGGGATGCACAATTCAACCTAACCATGTGACCCATTCCACACAAACTTATGAAAAATATGAAATTTTTAATAAATATGGATGGAATGGTTGGCGCATGGTTTCCCAAACAATGAATAGTAACCATGCGAGCTCACTCATCAGACAGTTGGCCATGAACGGTTCATGCACTATTTGGCCAACCATGAAGCTAAACAATACAACCAATTATTTTTGGGTAAAATTACAATATTACCATAAATTATTATAACAATATCCTACCTCTCTTATTTTCTTCTATTATAAATATGTTTCTTTCTTTTCACCAATTGAGAATTTTTAAGATCTGACCTAGGTAAATTGATAAAATTATTCCCAGATATTGATTCAATATCGGATCATCTCATTAGATTCCTATTGGTAATTTCTCCACTCCTTATGCTCTATTAGTTATTTTTATTTCTATTGATGATACTATTTTAGTGGAATATTTTACTCCCAGTTTTCAATCCATTCGTTAATTTTTCTATTTCCCTAAAATCTAGACCAAACACGAGGCTGATATAGGATCATTATTCCTCTCCATGAATATGGTAGGTGGTCTAGTAATTTACCCATGATTCCATGAGATTTTAAATTATGAATATCAATTTTTAAATTGTTTTCACCATGTAAGGATTCTAAAATGAAACTTCCATAAATTGCTCTACCTATTATGTAACCTATTGACTCTCATAGATCCCATAAGATAATGGATGTTTTCAGCATCAATGTAATACAACCCATTGGGTTCTCCCTTTATATGATTTCATGAACATCGTGTTTAACAAAAATAAATACACATTAATGTGTTAGGTTTCACCTCTAGATGTTATAATTATTATGGTTAATGGATGATTGTGGTGGTGTAGTGTGGCTAAAAAAGGTATCAAAATTTTTTTAATTAAATATAATGTCAGTGGTAAGTCCACAACACATATTTTAAAATAAGAATGGTTATTACATTATTACTGATAAATTTTAATGAAATATAACCCATTTATGATCTCTTATTAATCATTGTTTACTTATTATGATTCATGATATGAAACATGCATGATGTGAATTCTAGTTATCATTTATAAGGACATGGAATCCCTTAAAATTTTATAATATATGGGAATTGAATAACTTACAATATTATCAAATATGTTCATGCAGTACCACATAACTATGATATACATTAATTTCACAGAATCATTTATTATATATGGTGTTCATGGCATCCCTATACTAGGATAATTAGGAAGGGAGTCCCTAAATTGGTATAATTCGGGCATTGTGACCCCACTACTATGATTCCAGCATAGTGACCCAAATATAATGAATCAGTTATGTGGAATATACTATTTTAATTCATTCCTTGCAACCCTTATTGGGTCTAATAAACATGCATAGTGACCTAACTATTATGAAGTGGGGATGGTGTCCATAGTTTTATTATTCAGGTTGGGTGACACTTATGGATTAAGATAATTGGGAAGGACATCCCTTTTATTGTGATACATGGGTATGATGTCCCTAAAGTTTTGAGAATATTCGTGGCATCCCATTTAACATGAAAAAATCACTCAACTATACAAGGATGTCAGATTTACATAGTGGGTCCATACATGTAGAAGTCTCAATATATATGGATATGGGAATCAATATGTTTATAGACAATATATATGTATGCACATGTTTAAATTTTTGGGGATAATATGGCATAGGTCGAAGCAGTTATTTTCATCATGGTTTCCTTTAATAATTGGATCTGACTACCTTTATAGTTTTTCATACCACTTACCATTATTATGTATCGACACTGCTTGAATTATTTGTGCTAATTGGATATTTATTAAAACCATTGGTGGTGGAATACAGAGTTGATCTCACACCCTATAATTTCCATCAATGGTGACGAGGCAAATCAGGTGTATTCCTGTAGGTATATAGGAAATTACATAGTTTTTTATAATTAATTTATTATCTAATGGGAGTGGTGAATCGCAAGACCAAGCTATGGCATGTGATACGATTGTAGATAGTATTTTTTGTCCTTTTTTTATTTTTATACATGTACTATATTCCATGTAGATTCCATTCCATCCTATTAACTTTTGATAGATACATGGAATTACATCATTTTTTCAAATTATGGATTTTGTTGATGTTGGCTATTTATTTAATTTGGATTCATTACCTTCCATGGGAAGTTATTTATTATTATTTCTATATTTATCTATTCAATTCACTATTGTTCCACTCTAAATATGAGGGTGTAGGTTCCCCAAAAAACCACCTTGTTCCCTCAATAATAGTCAAAAACCTTTTGCGTAAGAGAAGATACACATGAGGCTATGTGAACCACTAGATCATGGCACCATTTAGTGGAATCTGTGTCCCAATTCAACAAGCATCATATCTCAAAGAATCAAAATTTTCCAATCCTATAAGTTAGGACTGTTATGAATGGTATAATTTTTCCATGATAAACAACCTTGGGATCCCATTAACCTACTTCCAAAAGGGACATCACCTTTTTGGTTCTGCTACACCTAAATATCGATACAATAACCTCCCTAATTACTCCAGCAATCAGAGGATACTATATTTTTGACTACTAAGGCACTACTGGCTCTACTTAGGACCATAAAATTGATCCACACCTACACACAATAGTTATAGTTTTATGACAATCAAATACATATGTTGGTTCCCCATATCCTCTAAAAATGATACATCATTGATTATTAATAAAATTCAAAGAAAAAATTCAATGTAGAGGACACTTCTTCAAATAAACCATGACTCACTCTCCTAGTGAAAGTATGGAATGACTGATCTTCATTGTATATATATATATGCCTAGGAGTGACCCCTAATAGCATTTCATCCCACTCCTCAATGACCATATCCTAATAACAATAGAAGGTTTGTAACACCCCGACCCCAGTTACCCAGAGTTGGTGCATTATTACGTAACATTGGCATGATCACAAAAGATCATGTCTCGAAAGACTGATTAGTTTAGTAGCCATGGACACACTAGATACATTCATAAATGTTACATTACGTCATAAAGTGAAAAACAAAAAGAACAGTCTCCATAGTCCACACCCATATCCCCTTCAGACTAGCCATACAGGTCAGTCATAAAATATTTCTTCACATCCTGGGAAAAATAAAACATAGAAAGGGGTGAGCTCATATGCTCAGAAAGGATAGCAATATAGTAGAAAATTTCATAAATAAACAAAAACATTTAAGGCAATGTATAACTAAAACAAAAGCCTTTTAAACTTGAAATTCAGCATAATATGGAAAAATTAAAATGAAATAATGTCATTTACTTACTCACATGGATATTCTACTAGTCGAATAATCTCATGCAATATCAATAACAACTTTCATAATGATGGAATGCATAATTCCATACTATCATAACCATGTAGCCAAGGCCTCATGCCAAGACTACAAATAAGATTTTGTCAAGGCCTCGTTCCAATACACTAGTTAGTCTCATGAGACCTACCGATGCATCGAGCAGCTATAGCAGGCTCCACCCACCACTTATTAAGTCTAATTCATTCCTCATATGAACAGGTTTAAACATATCAAAAACCATAACATAATTGTATCACATAAAACATGCATAAAGGAAACATAAAATTTCCACATTTCAATCACAAGATATCAATACAACACAATGATATAATAAAAACATTATCAAAGCCATTTTAAAATAGAAAAATAAAATAAAATTAAAACTTTGTTTTTATTTTTCATTTAAAAAAATTTATGGCTTGTAGTGGAAGCTGAAACTCAAATAAAGGTCACGGCGGCGAAGAAGTCGTTCTCGCCGTATACGTACGTCAAAAAAAATCTCTTTTAACCTTTAGTAAAACTATTTGTATAAAAAAAATATTCCTTTTGAATAAAAGTAAAAGTCAAAGGGTTTTATACACCGTATAAAATAAAGTTGTGTATAAATCAAAATATGCCACAATTAAAGTAGATTGAGAAGAAGTCTCTTACCTTGTGTCTGACATGACTCGACCATTCGTTAACCTCATGAATAATAAAATAGAGTTACTTTATAATTGATTACGAACCTTTTTCAAGTTCATTATTCCTTTTATATCACTTATTACCATGTTATGAACATTATGTAATTATTTAAGTTAATAACAATCATTTTGTCGATCATTGGTACTTGAGTCAAAAATAAACTTCTTATAATTACAAGTTATTCAGGTGGTAAAATATCCATTATATACCGAATTATATTCCTGATGTAGATATCATATATATCATATATATCCAGTATATATATTCATTTATAATCTTACATAACATTTAGAGGTAAGAAATGAAATGCACCGTTCATGGAGGCGGTAAGCCGTACGTATGCATGAATGCTACTTTCATTTCTATTTTGTATTTAATGGAATGAGATCATAATATTATAAAGGTTTATTATAATTCCAGTATAATATCATATATAATATCATTTAATCCATCCTTTACATGTCCCACATATGGCATTAACGATTAAAATCACTTTGAGGGGGCGGTAGTCCGCACTTCCGAAAATAAAATTATCTCGTTTACCCATAATGGAAATCATAATGGTATGCCATAAATGAAAAATACAGAAGCATAAGAAAAACATAAACATAATATATATCATATATAAATATAGTTACATCTTAATGGCCACCATGAGAGGTGTTAAAAGAAGGTTGAACAATCATTGTTTCGTGAGCCAGTAATTCACCACCCACAGAAACAATATGCTCATTAACCATTAGAAGAAGGTATGTGTAAGTGTAAATAAAATAAATCTCATAAAAACATCATAGTATATTGACGATACTTGTTTTGTTACAAAATAAAGGAGTAAAAAAAGTATAAGGAGTTGTAGAAGCAAAATAAAACAAAATATCATAAGAGAAGACATTACCTTAAAATCGGGTAACTCTTTTTGATTTGAACCAAATGATTCCTTGGGAATATTTCTTCCCAAAGCGAGGCTTCTTGAAGTAATAGAGGTAATTTGAGAGATTATTTGGGAAGAGGTTAGCCTAGAAAAATGGCTTTGATCGTGTGAATAAGGTGGTGGAGGTGGGGAAATTTTATAAGAGGAGAGGAGGGGAACTCTTGGAATGTCATGAAATATTACTTTATTGAATAATGAGTTTCGGATTTTAAAGGTCCCACAATTAAATATTTAGATGATAAGGTGATAAGGGTTCGAAATATACTCATCCAATAGTATTTTGACAAGTTTATGTCTTAGATTTTACATTATCATTTCATTTTATTTAAATCGTTAATTAATGAGGTAATCGTTGCATCATCATGGTGTCATAAAATATTTAATTTATTTAATGTCTAATTTTTTTTAAAAAAAAATACCATAATGTAGGAAATATTTTTATATTTCCAATGACTATTTATAGTAACAAATATGACTTTTATAACCTCATGTAAAAATTGTTTTAGTAAAACAGTACATGTTTGGGACACTTTTATTTTTACTTTAAATAAAAAGTTATTAATGTCATTTTCTTACCCAAGTGGCTCCATGGGGTCCCCATGTTGACCCATGGATTGTCTTGGTCGGCCATGACTCATCCAATAAGTGTAGGACAAGTGTAAAGGTAATTTCATATTATTATATCATTATATTTACCTTAAATTACACTAATTACCTTTAATCGTGATTAATAGAACTTAAAAGTTACTATTCACGAAAAAAAATATTTTAATCCCATTGAACAACATTTTACTTCCTAATGATAACCGTGTATGTCAGATTTTTTAAATTCAACACACAGAAGTGGTAATGTTTCATTTAAACGAAAAATCAGTTTTTTAACTACCACTTAGTGGTTTCACTATTCATCAAAAATTGATGTTTTTTGGAACAATTCCAAAAAATCACCCTAAGATATAATTGATATTATGAATTCAAAAATGATGTATATATTTGAAAATTACAAACATATAAGTTTCATTTATTAATTTTATAATTAATTCTCGTGGTGAAAACAAAGAGCTTGTTTTTAAGAAACAATATCAATCAAAAGATTGAGAGTTTTTTATGTCCAATTTCAAAGTAAAATTATTTCTAATGACCACCATTGGATAAAAGGGAAAAATTATATTCTAATTATACTTTAAAACCACTAAATAGTATAATTTATCACTATTAATTATTTTGACTAAAAATTTTGTTTTAATTAAAATTTATACATTTTCACTATTCATCAAAATATAAAAGTTATCCGAAAGTTCCAAAATTTCACCCTAGGCTAAATTCAATATTACAGATTCAAAAATGAAGTCCATTTTGAAAGATAAAATTTATAAAATTTCAAAAATTAGGTATTACTTTTCATAACGACTAGATTGATTGGTTGTGGTGTGTGTTAGAACTCGATGTTGCATACAACACACGCTACTATATTATTCAAAGGGAAGTGTACTGTGGAAGCTCGGGGTGTTACATTATCCCCTACTTCAATAAATTGTGACGTCGCAATTTGAAATTGTTCTTCAAAAATTAATGGTTGTAAGTAGAAAATACCTTTCTGGAAAACCCACATCGGAAATTGTGTTAATAAAATTTATTATTAATAAGACGGAAATGGAAATGAGAAGGTCACCACCAAATTAGGGTTTTGAATAGGAGAACATTGGACGAAACTATAGAAACATAATTAAAGGAAAAACGTAAATATATATAGGGATTGATTGAGGTCATCAATCACAAACAAGTGTAAAATTGAGGGCCTCAAAGCCTTCAATCTATGGTGATTTAAAATATCATCAGTTCAAAAAAACATAAGGTATTAGGATAACACATTTTTTAATATAACTTTCATAAATTTTAAGAATTAATTTATTCATAGAATAAGAGATAGCTATACATATATATATTCTTGACAAGTAGAGTTTCAACCTTTAACTAATTTCTACTACAAACTCACCTATACTCCAAAATATAATAGAATTCAAAAATATTATATTTATCCTAATCGTACAAGGTTAAAAATATTAACACATAGAATTTAGATTAGGAAAACTATTTTGTAATAACCAGGGACTTCCTGTAGGCTAGTGGTAGGTAATAAAGGCTTGTCACACTGTGGTTGTGGGTTCGATTCCTGCAACTTTGTCCGACATGACGGGTTATCCCCCAACCTGCAGGTTGTCCTTTTCCTAAAACTATAGTATTATAATATTCCAAAAATAATCTTCAGAAATGTTTTAACCTTAAACAATACTATCCAAGTTTCAACGTAATCCATTCCATCCTTTATATTTATCCAAAATACCTTTGTCCAGACTTTCTCTAAAAGGTCTCTAAATTCCAAAATCAATTGTAACATTAGATTCCCCAAGCAAAGTAAAGTTTCGCTTATTTTCACATAATAAATATATAATTACCTTCATCATATTAAAACCTTAATGAAAACAAAAAGTAATACTGTAAAATCCTGATATATATCACATTATTATTATAACCAGAATATAAGCCTTGATTCCAAAAGCACCAAGACATTAATTATTAAACTTCAACTGTAGTAACAGCATAAGATTGGCCTTGATCCCTTTGCCTTTTCTGAGTTAATTTTCCCTGAAGCTTAGGACATTCATTTGAAAAATTTCCCATTTCCCTACAATTGTTGCATTCAACATTGATAGCCTATTTAATTTCCTTGCAATCATGAGCCTGGTGACCCTTTTATCCACATTTATAACAAACTCCCATTCCATTTATGCAAGTACTGGGGTGATTCTTCCCACAATTATCGCATAATGGAAAATCCTTCTTTCTCCTTTTCCCTTTGTCTATCTCTTGTTCCACCGTTCTCTTCTTCTCTTGCATTACTTAATTGTCATAATATTTAGAGAATTTCTTTTCTATCTTGATAACACATGAGGCAATATCTTCGTACGACGAGAGGGATTGTGATACTCATGCTCAACGAAGAAATGGTTTTAACCCATCAATGAAATGATCAATCTTACTTCTTGGGTTACGTATATAATCTTCAGCATACCTTGCTAACCTTGTAAAGTTAGCCTCATACTTTGCAATATTCTCATCCTCCTTTTGTCTCAGACTCATAAATTTCCTTTCCATATCTGCTCGATGGTCATGAGGAAAGTATTTTTCTACCAAAATCTCTTTGAACTCCCTCCATTCCATATTAGATACTTCTTCATATTCCTTTGTGTTTTTAATCAATGATCATAATTGATCAATATCTCCAGTGAGGCGGTAAACTTCCATGATAACTTTTTCCCTTTCATTACTCCCCAAGGCATGGAATATTTTCTCTATGGAACTTATCCATTGCTCAGCTACGAATGGATTTGTACTCCCATTTAATATTGGTGGTTTCTGCCTCATAAAGCGGTCTAACATTGATCCACCACATTGCAGATCCTGGTGCTCCATACGAGTAAGGTTATTATTCATAACCTGAGTGAGTTGTCCCAGTATGGTGATTAGTTGTTCAGCAACAGTTGCATCACCAGCTTCACTATAATTATATTGATTAGGAGGTAAATCTCTACATGGAGTGTGTGCATTGATACGGTTTCCATTCCTTCCACTAGGCTCCATTTCTAAATAATGTGATAAACTAGATTCTTTTATGAATCGAAATACATAATAAAAAACTTGCAAAACACTTAACATAAATTGAACTATTTATGGATATAATCCATAATCATAAAAATGTTTTCTTTGAGGAAGTATATATTTATAAACCCTTATAAATTGTTTGTAAAGAAAATCAGAATTATCCTAAGCATATCCCCCAGGAGTGTCGTAACCAAGAGTGCACCAAGGCCCATTGACGTGCACTAGTTCTCGTTCGAGTCTAGCTCAATGTGGTGTTTTTAGGTTTTACCCCAAGGTACATCTGGGCCAGAGCTGCCTCTACTTTCTCGTATCCAGACAGGGATTTATTGCTCATAAAACTCACAAAATATCTACCAAACTAAGATCCTAGGATGTTCTTCTATAGAAATCCTCAAAGTCTATCATAGGTCTATGTGCTCTAATTAGAGTTTAGCTAAATCTAGCTTCAAAGGTTAGTACTAAACTGCCTCTGATACCAGCTGTAACACTCCGACCCCAGTTAATCAGAGTTGGTTCATTATTACGTAACATTGTCATGATCACAAAATATCATGTTTCTAAAGACCGATTTGTTTAGTAGCCTTTGAAACACTAGATACATTCATAAATGTTACATTACATCATAAGTGAAAAAATACAAAAACATAGTCTCCATAGTCCACACCCATATCCCCTTCAGACTATCCCTGCAGGTCAGTCATAAAATATTTCTTCACATCCTGGGAAAAATAAAACATAGAAAGGGGTGAGCTCAGATGCTCAGTAAGGATAACAATATAGCGGAATCTTTCATAAATAAACATAAACATTTAAGGAAATGTATAACTAAAAAAACCTTTTAAACATGAAATTCATCATAATATGGACAAAGTAAAATGAAAGAATTCCATTTATTTACTCACATGGATATTCTACTCGTCGAACAATCTCATGCAATATCAATAACCACTTTCATAATGATGGAATGCATAATGCCAGACTATCATAACCACGTAGCCAAGGCCTCAGGCCAAGACTACAAATAAGATTTTGTCAAGGCCTCATGCCAAGGCACTAGTTTGTCTCATGAGATCTACCAATGCATCGAGGAGCTATAGCGGGCTCCACCCATCACTTATTAAGTCCAATGCATTCCTCATATGAACAGGTTTAAACATATCATAAACCATAACATAATTGTATCACAGAAAACATGCATAAAGGAAACATAACATTTCCACATTTCAATTACAAGATATCAAAACAACACATTGATATAATAAAAACATTATCAAAACCATTTTCAATACCAAAATAAAATACAATTAAAACTTTGTATTTATTTTTCATTCAAAAAAAGTTATAGCTTGTAGAGGAAGCAGAAACTCAAATAATGGTCACGTCAGCGAAAAAGTCGTTGTCGCCGCATACGTACGGAAAAAAATTCCCTTTCATCGTTTAGTAAAACAATTCATATAAATAATATTCCATTTGACTAAAAGTACAATTAAAATGGGTTTATACACCGTATAAAAGAAAGATCTGTATAAAACAAAATATGCCTCAATAAAAGGAGATTGAGACGAAGTCCCTTACCTCATGTCCGACATGACTCGACCATTCGTTAACCTCCTGAATAATAAAATACAGATAATTTCTAATTTCTTAAGTACCTTTTTCATGTTCATTATTCCTTTTATATCACTTATTACCATGTTAGGAACATTATGTAATTATTTAAGTTAATAACGATCGTTTTGTCGATCTTTGGTACTTGAGTCAAAAATAAACTTCTTATAATTACAAGTTCTTCATGTGGTAAAATATCCATTATATCCAGAATTATATTCATGATGTAGATATCATATATATCAAATATATCCAGTATATATATGCATTTATAATCATACATAACATTTAGAGGTAAGAAATGAAATGCACCGTTCATGGAGACGGTAAGTCGTACGTACGCATGAATGCTACTTTCATTTCTATTTCATATTTAATGGAATGAGATCATAATTATATAAAGGTGTATTATAATTACAGTATAATATCATATATAATATCATTTACTCCATCCTTTACCCGTCCCACATATGGCATTAACAATTCAAATCACTTTGAGGGGGCGATAGTCCGCACTTCCTAAAATGAAATTATCGCGTTTACCCATAATGGAAATCATAAAGGTATTAAATAAATGAAAAATAAAGAATCATAAGGAAGACATAAACCTAATATATATCATATATAAATATACTAACATCTTAATGGCCACCATGAGAGGTGTTAAAAGAGGATTGAACAATCATCGTTTCGTGAGGCAGTAATTCGCCACCCACAGAAACAGTATGTTCTTTAACCATTAGAAGATGGTATGTGTAAGTGTAAATCAAATAATTCTCATAAAAACATCCTAGTTCATTGAAGATACTGGTGTTGTTACAAAATAAATGAATAAAAAGAGTTTAAGGGGTTGTACAAGAAAAATAAAAAAAGAACATAAGAGAAGACATTACCTTAAAATCGGGTAACTCTTTTGATTTGTGCCAAAGGCTTCCTTGGGAAGACTTCTTCCCAAAGTGAGGCTTCTAAGATTAAGAGAGGGAAGTAGAGAGATTATTTGGGTAGAGGTTGGCCGTGCCAAATGGATTTTATGGTGTGAATAATGTGGTGGAGGTGGGTGCCTTTTATAAGAGGAGAGGTGGGTCACTCTTGGAAAGTCAAGAAATGTTACTTTATTATATAATGAGTTTAGGATTGTAAAGGTCCCAAAATTATATATTTCGATGATAAGGTGATAAGGGTTCGAAATCTACTAATCCAATAGGTTTTTGACAAATGTATGTCTTATATTGTACATTATCTTTTCATTTTCTTTAAATCGTTAATTAATGAGGTAATCACTGCATCATCATGGAGTCATAAAAAATATAATTTTTTTAATGTCTAAAAATAATAAACAAAATACCATGATGTAGGAAATATTTTTATCTTTCAAATTACTATTTATTGTAAAAAATATGACTTTTTTTACCCCATGTAAAAATTGTTTTAGTAAAACAATACATGTTTGTGACACTTTTATTTTTACTTTAAATAAAAAGTTATTAAGGTCATTTTCTTACCCAAGTGGCTCCATGGGGTTCCCAAGTTGACCCATGGATTTTCTTGGTCGGCAATGACTCATCCAATAAGTGTAGGACAAGTGTAAAGGTAATTTAATATTATTATATAATTATATTTACCTTAAATTACACTAATGACCTTTAATCGCGATTAATAGAACTTAAAAGATACTAATCACCAAAAATTATTTTAATCCTATTGAACCACATTTTCTTCCTAATGACAACCATGTATGTCGGATTTTTGAAATTCAATACACATAAGTTGTAATGATTCATTTAAACAAAAAATTAGTTTTTAACTACCACTTAGTGGTTTCACTATTCATCAAAATTTGATTTTTTTCGGAACAATACCAAAAATTCACCCTAAGGTATAATTTATATTCTGAATTCAAAAATGATGTCTAAATTAAAAAATTACAAAAATATAAGTTTCATTAATTAATTTTATAATTAATTCTCATTGTCAAAACAAATAGCGTGTTTTTAAGAAACATTATCAACCAAAGATTGACAGTTGTTTATGTCCAATTTCAATGTAAAATTAATTCTAATGACCACCATTGGATAAAATGGAAAAATTATATTCTAATTATACTTTAAAACCACTAAATAGTATAATTTATCACTATTAATTATTTTCATTAAAAAAGATGTTTTTAATTAAAATTTAGTAATTTTCACTATTCATCAAAATATAAAAGTTATCCGAAAAGTTCCAAAATTTCACCTTAGGCTAAATTTGATAATCTGAATTCAAAAATGAAGACGATTTTGAAAGATAAAATTTATAAATTTCAAAAAGTAGGTATTACTATTCATAACGACTAGTTTGATTGGTTGTGGTGTGTGTTATAAGATGGTGTGGCGTACAACACACGCTACTATATTATTCAAAGAGAAGCGTACCGTGGAAGATTGAAGTGTTACATTCTCCCCTCCATCAATAAATTGTGTCATTGCAATTTTAAAATGTTCTTAAAAAATAAATGGTTGAAAGTAGAAAATACCTTTGTGGAAAACCCGCATCGGAAATTCTGTTAATAAAATTTAGTCTTAATAAGAGGGAAATGGAAATGAGAAAGTCACCACCAAATTAGGGTTTTGAATAGGAGAACATTGGTGGAAATTATAGAAACATAATTAGATGAAAAATGTAAATATTTATAGGGATTGATTGAGGTCACCAATCACAAACAAGTGTAAAATTGAGGGCCTCAAAGCCTTCAATCTATGGTGATTTAAAATATCAGCAGTTCAACAAAACTTAAGGTATTAAGATAACAAAATTATTTAATATCCCTTTACTAAAGATTAAGAATTAATTTATTCATAGAACAAGAGATAGGTATACATATATATATGATTGACAAGTAGAGTTTCAACCTTTAACTAATTTCTACCACTAACTCATCATTCACTCAAAAAGATAATAGAACTCAAAAATATTATATTTATATTAATCGTACAGGGTTCAAAATATTAACACATACCATTTATATTAAGAAAACTATTATATAATAACCAAGAACTTCATGTAGGCTATTGTTAGGTAATAATGGCATGTCTCACTATGGTTGTGGGTTCGATTCCTGTAACTTTTTCCAACGCGACGGGTTATCCCCCAACCTGCAGGTTGTCCTCTTCCTAAAACTATAGTATTATAATATTCCAGAAACAATCTTCAAAAATGTTTTAACCTTAAAAAATACTATCCAAAGTTCAACTTAATACATTCCAACCATTATAGTTAACCAAATTACTACTGTCCATACTTTCCTTAAAAGTTCTCTAAATTCCAAAATCAATTGTAACATCAGATTCCCCATGCAAAGTTAAGTTTCTCTTATTGTCACATACAAAAAATGTGATTACCTTTATCATATTAAAACATTAATGAAAACAACAAGTACTTCAGTATAATCATTATATATATCACATTATTCTTATAACCAGAATATAATCCTTGATTCCAAAATCACCAATACATTAATTATTTTACCTCAATTGTTGTAACAACATAATATTGGCCTTGATCCCTTGGATTTTTCTAAGGTAAGTTTCCCTGACTCTTCGAACATTCATTTTCATAATGCCCCATTTCCCTACAATTATAGCATTCAACATTGATAGCCTCTTTCTTTCCCTTGCAATCACGACCCTGGTGACCCTTTTCTTCACATTTATAACAAACTCCCATTCCTTTTATGCAAGTACCAGGGTGATTCTTCCCACAATTATCTCATAATGAAAAATAATTCTTTCCATTTTTCCCTTTATCTATCTCTTGTTCCACCATTATCTTCTTCTCTTGATTTACTTTATTGTCATAAGATTTAGAGAATTCCTTTTCTGTCTTGATATCATAAGAGAGAATATCTTCGTACGACGAGAAGGATTGTGATACTAATGCTCGACGAAGAAATGGTTTTAACCCATCAATGAAATGATCAATATTACTTCTTGGGTTACGTATATAATCTTCAGCATACCCTGCTAATCTTGTAAAGTTAGCCTCATACATTGCGATATTCTCATCCTCCTTTTGTCTCAGACTCATAAATTGCCTTTCTATATCTTCTCGATGGTCAAAAGGAAAGTCTTTTTCTACGAAAAGCTCTTTGAACTACATCCATTCCATATTAGATACTTCTTCATCTTCTTTCGTGTTTTGAATCAATGACCACCATTGATCAGCATCTCCAGTGAGGTGGTAAACTACCATGATAACTTTTTCACTTTAATTACTCCCGAAGGCATGAAATATTTTCTCTAGAAAACTTATCCAACGCTCAGATACTAATGGATTTGAACTCCCATTTATTGTTGGTGGTTTCTACATCATAAAGCGGTCTAAAATTGATCCTCCATGTTGCAGATCAGGGTTCTCCATACGAGTAAGGTTATTATTCATAACCTGAGTGAGTTATCCCAGTATGGTGATTAGCTCTTCAGCACTAGTTGCATCACCATCTTCACTATAATTATCTTGAGTAGGAGGGAAATCCCTACATGGAGTGTCTGCATTAATATGGTTTCCATTCCTTCTACTATGCGCCATTTCTAAACAATGTCATAAACGAGATTAGTTTATGAATCGAAATACATAATAACAAACTTTTAAAACACTTAACATAAATTGAACTATTTATGGATATAATCCATCACCCTAAAAATGTTTTCTTTAAGGAAGTATATACTTATAATCCCTTCATAATTGTTTGTAAAGAAAATGAGAATTATCCTAAGCTTTTTCCCAGGAGTGTTGTAACCAAGAGTGCAGCAAGGCCCGTTTTCGTGCACCAGTTCCCATTCGAGTCTAGCTCCAAGTGGTGTTTTCGAGTTTTACCCCTAGGTACATCTGGGCTAGAGCCGCCTCTACCTTCTCGTATCCAGACAGGGATTTATTTCTTGTAAAAATCACAAAATCTCTACAATACTAAGATTCTAGGTAGTTCTTCTATACAAATCATCAATGTCAATCTTAGGTTTAGGTGCTCTAATCAGATTTTACCTAAATCTAGCTTCCAAGGTTAGTACTAAACTGCCTCTGATACCAACTGTAATGTCCCGACCCTAGTTACTCAGAGTTGATGAATTATTAAGAAACATTGGCATGATCACAAAAGATCAAGTCTCGAAAGACCGATTAGTTTTGTATCCTTGGAAACACTAGATACATTTATAAATGTTACATTACATCATAAAGTGAAAAACTAAAATACCATAGTCTCCATAGTCCACACCCATATCCCCTTCAGACTATCCCTGCAGGTCAGTCATAAAATATTTCTTCACATCATAAGAAAAATAAAACATAGAAAGGGGTGAGATCAGATTCTCAGTAAGGATAACAATATAGCGGAAACTTTTATAAATAAACATAAACATTTAAGGAAATGTATAACTAAAAAAAATCCTTTTAAACTTGAAATTCATCATAATATGGAAAAAGTAAAATGAAATAATTCTATTTACTTACTCACATGGATATTCAACTAGTCGATTAATCTCATGAAATATCAATAACCACTTTCATACTGATGGAATGCATAATGCCAGACTATCATAAACACTTATCCAAATCCTCGTGCGAAGACTACAAAGAAGATTTTGTCAATGCCTCGTGCCAAGACACTAGTTTGTCTCATGAGACCTACCAATGCATTTAGGAGCTATAGCGGGCTCCACCCTTCACATATTAATTCCAATGCATTCCTCATATGAACAGGTTTAAAAATATCATAAACCATAACATAATTGTATCACATAAAACATGCATAAAGGAAACATAACATTTCCAAATTTCAATCACAAGATATAAATACAACACATTGATATAATAAAATCATTATAAAAACCATTTTAAACACCAAAATAAAATAAAATTAAAAACATTGTATTTATTATTCATTTCAAAAAAGTTATCGCTTGTAGAGGAAGCCGAAACTCAAATAATGGCCACGGCGGTGAAGAAGTCGTTGTCGCCGCATACGTATGGAAAAAAAATTCCCTTTTATCGTTTAGTAAAAATCTTCGTATAAATAAATATTCCTTTTGAATAAATGTAAAAGTCAAATGGGTTTATACACCGTATAAAAGAAAGTTGTGTATAAAACAAAATATGCCTCAATGAAAGGAGATTGAGACAAAGTCCCTTACCTTGTGTCCGACTTGACTCGACCATTTATTAAACTCCTGAATAATAAACTAGAGTTAATTTATTATTGCTTAAGAACCTTTTTCAAGTTCATTATTCCTTTTATATCACTTATTTCCATGTTATGACCATTGTGTAATTATATAAGTTAATAACAATTGTTTTGTCGATCTTTGGTACTTGAGTAAAAAATAAACTTCTTATAATTACAAGTTCTTCATGTGTTAAAATATCCATTATATCCAGAATTATATTCATGATTTAGATATCATATATATCATATATATCCAGTATATATATGCATTTATAATCTTACATAACATTTAGAGGTAAGAAATGAAATGCACCGTTCATGGAGACGGTAAGCAGTACGTACGCATGTACTCTACTTTCATTTCTATTTCGTATTTAATGGAATGAGATCATAATGATATAAAGGTGTATTATAATTCCAGTATAATATAATATATATTATCATTTACTCCATCATTTACATGTCCCACATATGGCATTAACAATTCAAATCACTTTGAGGGGCGGTAGTCCGCACTTCCTAAAATGAAATTATCGCGTTTACACATAATGGAAATCATAAAGGTATTACATAAATGAAAAATTCAGAATAAAAATTAAAACATAAACATAATATATATCATATATAAATATATTTACATATTAATGGACACCATGAGAGGTGTTAAAAGAGGATTGAAAAATCATGGTTTCGTGAGGCAGTAATTCCCCACCCACAGAAACATTATGTTCATTAACCATTAAAAGAAGGTATGTGTAAGTGTAAATCAAATCCTTCTAATAAAAACATCCTAGTATATTGAATATACTGTTTTTGTTACAAAATAAAGGAATAAAAATATTTTAAGGGGTTGTAGAAGCAAAATAAAACAAAAGAATATAAGAGAAGAAATTACCTTAAAATAGGGTAACTCTTTTTTGATTTGAGCCAAAGGCTTCCTTGGGAAGACTTCTTTCACAAGTGAGGCATCTAGGAGTAACAGAGGGAATTTTATAGAGTATTTGGGCAGAGTTTGGCCAAGACAAATAGCTATTATGGTGTGAATAAGGTGTTAGAGGTGGGGGCCTTTTATAAAAGGGGAGGAGGGGCACTCTTGGAAAGTCAAGAAATGTTACGTTATTATATAATGAGTTTCAGATTTTAAAGGACCTAAAATTATATATTTCGATCATAAGGTGATAAGGGTTCTAAATATACTCATAAAATAGGTTTTTGACAAGTTTATGGCATATATTTCACATTATCGTTTCATTTCATTTAAATCGCTAATTAATGAGGTAATCACTGCATCATTTTCGTGTCATAAATAATTTAATTTATTTAATGTCTAAAAATTATAAAAAATATCATGATGTAGGAAATATTTTTTGCATTTCAATGAATATTTATAGTAAAAAATATGTCTTTTATAACCCCATGTAAAAATTGTTTTAGTAAAACAATACATGTTTGTGACACTTTTATATTTACTTTAAATAAAAAGTTATTAGTGCCATTTTTTACCCAAGTGGCTCCATGGGGTCCCCATGTTGACCCATGGATTGTCTTGGTCGTCCATGACTCATCAAATAAGTGTAGGACAAGTGTAAAGGTAATTTAATTATTATTATATCATTATATTTACCTTAAATTACACTAATTACCTTTAATCGCGATTAATAGAACTTAAAAGTTACTATTCACAAAAAATTATTTTAATCCCATTCAACCAAATTTTTCTTCCTAATCACAACCATGTATGTCAGATTTTTGAAATTCAATACACAGAATTGTTAATGTTTCATTTAAATGAAAAAGCAGTTTTTTAACTACCACTTAGTGGTTTCACTATTCATCAAAAATTGACGTTTTTCAGAACAATACCAAAAATTCACCCTATGATATAATTGATATTCCAAATTAAAAAATGATGTCTATTTTAAAAAATTCCAAACATATAAGTTTCATTAATTATTTTTATAATTAATTTCCATTGTCAAAACAAATGGCATGTTTTTAAGAAACAATATCAATCAAATGATTGACAGTTGTTTTTGTCAGATTTCAAAGTGAAATTAATTCTAATGACCACCATTGGATAAAATGGAAAAATTATATTCTAATTATACTTTAAAACCAATCAATAGTATAATTTATCTATATTAATTATTTTTATTAAAAATGATGTTTTTAATTAAAATTTAGTAATTTTCACTATTCATCACAATATAAAAGTTATCCAAAAAGGTCCAAAATTTCACCCTAGGCTAAATTCGATATCACGAATTCAAAAATGAAGTCCATTTTGAAAGATAAAATTTATAAAATTTCAAAAAGTAGTTATTAATATTCATAATGACTAGTTTGATTGGTTGTGGCGTGTGTTAGAACTCGATGTTGCGTACAACATACGCTACTGTATTATTCTAAAGAGAAGCATACCGTGGAAGCTTGGGGTTTTAAAAGGTTAATGCTTCATTAATGATTTACCCTTATTATAGTTCTACTTTATAATCAAATATTGATTCACAACATCTAAGAATGATTTATATGGAAATATATTCTCCTTGAATTTAATAGATTTCCTCATGATATCCTTAAAATAACATGCCCTCGTAATATCAATACCCTCTAATGAATTTGTGTATAACAGAATATTAATAATTCATGTGACACAATCCACCACAAACACCCCTACAAAAAATTCATAAATAGTATACCTTTGCTATAGCTTGGATTCTTTATAATGAAATAATTGAAAATCATAACTGAATATGATTCCATGATATCCCCACCAAATGTGATTCATTGACCCTAACGTCCCACCAATGAATGTTCAGTATTATCTAATATAGGTAGCATGATTCACCCACTTCCTTTTTGGTTTTTAAAGGAGACGAAATATTTTCTATATAAACTATATTTCTAACTTAGTAGCCTATAGTCTACCCAAGCCATAAAGAGAAGTTGATACTATATATGGGAGTCAAGGTAAATTCTTTTAATGTCAGTTTTCCATTCGTACCTAAGACTCCATATAAAGTTAAAAATGAACTACAATATCTCTAATCTATTGACCAATATGTAGAATATGTTTAGTAGGATTCTCTGTGTCTTATTCTACATGGGAATTCTCAACCTCGTGATCATGAAACTCAACAGGTGATCACCAAAGTGGCATATCTATATAATTGATAACTTCATATCTCAAAAATAATTTTTATCAAAGGTTTAAATATCAAATGTTTCGTCAAAATTAAATGGGACACACTAGTGTACCATAACATTATCCCTAAAATACAATGTTTTCTAAATCAGGGATCGATTCTATCAAAAAATACCCTCACTTGAGTGAAACATTACTGCACAATGGATCACATAAAAATCATAGAATTTCATTATAGTGTCCAGTTATAATGGGTAAATCAAGTAAGGTACACCAAGAATTTATAAAATATGTTCAATATAAATTATTATTTAGACATTTAATGACCCAACCGTCCACTATAGCCATAATATCAGTCATGAATATCAAACATAGTGAAGAAAATTAATTTCATGTGATCCTTATATACTGGAAATGGTGCATGAAAATATAATATTTTATCACATTTGGATAAGATTAAAACCCCTCTAAACCATAAATAAATTTCACAATGAATCATATTTGAAAAAACTAACTGATGTGTAAAATAGAAATACAAGAACAATAGTCATATATCGGGTAACATGGACTTCCATCAAATGTGGGTCAAAAAATATTAGGGATATGTTACATAAAATTAACCTAGAATGATATATCTCATGTATAACATATCGTAGATAGTTATATAGAATAAAAACTAGTCTTACAGAAGACTTGGTAGTGTCCCCATATTGGTTCACCTCTAGTATAACCTAATTGGGGATTTACATACCTAAAGTCCACCACCTCGTATGAAAAAGTCTATCATCATATGATGAGGTCATTATTTAACCAGTCGGGAAACTATAAACATAGGTATAGATAACCATAAAATGTATTGTTATTGAAATATCAAGATATATCCATCCTAATATAACAGTAGAATAAGATATAAAATAAAAAAAGAACAATTAATTAGTATATTTAATCATTATTCTCAATCAAAATGAGATATTTTACATGATAAAAAAGTCATACAACATATATTATATCCCTAATTTTTAGATTAAATACAACTAGGATAAAAGTTAAATTTAATTAAACATACATCCAGAAACTAGTCTCGAGTCTTAGATTAGTCTGGTCCCCAAACTCTGATCAGGATATGTCATCTAAAATAACCAATGTAGTGATTCCCTTGACCTTACTAGCTTAAAAAATAATTTATTCCTTATTATAGTGGTGTTTGAATAGGTTGTGTGTTCAAATAAATATAATTTTTCATATGGTCCCCCAAAGAAGACTAGTAAATTCAAATAAATTATTAATATGAATTACTAAGAAGAAAATATCTAAAAAACATTTCACCCAGACGAGTTCTCTACATTCAGACCATGTGTGAAAAAAATTACATCATCTAGTTCTAGAATAGTATAATATACTCATGGTTTGAACAACCACAACTAATTTTGGTGAACAATCCGACATCAAATCAATATTAGTAGTGAAACAACTACAACTATAGTAACCAAGACTCGGTGTTTACATTATTATAATGGAATAAGATAAAAAACTACATCACAAAAGGATCCCCATTTTAGTATACATGAATGATATTATGAATACATGATTACCTTTCTAAATTCAATATAAAATTTAAAACATTTTAAATGTAAATAATATGCATCCTTGAAACTAATTCCATGATTCATTCTTCAAATCAAGAGGAATGTAAAACAAAATAAGTTTGATATGAATATATCAATACGTATTGGGTATAGTTGAATCAATCTTGATTAAATAATTATTAATAAATATGGTAACATAGTTTAATGAAAACTCATTTAATTTAATCAAAAAATTGGTCATGAATGAGTCCATGGATAATATCTACCTAGTAATGACATGATTAATAACTATATAATTTGAAATGACTGTATTTCATAATATCAGACTTCATGATCAAAATATTAAGCTAAGATACTATCAAATATGGGAAGGTATACACCAAACCCCATTTATTAAGGATCACCACATAGTGTGTCTCATGATTCATATAGATTCAATAAGGGCATATAGATAACTATGCCTCACCCATAACTCCATTTCAAATGAATTAATCTTGTATTTAATTATCAATTTTACTCATAAAAATATTACTTATCAAAAAATAATCATATTGAGTAAATAATATAGAATATCAAAAATCCTATAATCAATCAAATAATATTAATAATAAAACACTGAATGTAGAAATGGAATATGGTTAAACCAGTAACCTTACCCATGATAAAAAAATTATGGATATAGAAGAAATATGTAATGTCCAATGAAATATGATGGTATCAAATTTAATGTTTCAAGAGAATGTTATTGACCACCAAATTAATATGAGATGAAAGATGACAATCAATTATTTTGAATTATTGGGTTTTTAATAAAATCAAGAACTTTGTAGAATAGACCAAAATGGAATGAAAAAAATATAAAATAGTTTTTCAATATTTTTTTTGTTTTTAAATCATGATAAAAATAAATATTAAGATAAAAAAACTAAAAATTATTTAGTGGAAGAAAAATCCATTAACGTTTTATATGTTAAAAAAAGATACCCTTTATCTTTTTTAAAGGAAATTAAAAAATAACACTTTATGGTAACATTATAATGATGGATTTAAAACCATATAAATGAATTATATATGAATAATTATATCCATATAAAATTATTTAATTAATCATATTGGTACTATGATAAATATTTTCCAAAAAAATTGGATATGGGAAAAAATATTCATGATCAAGAATTGAAATGAAATATGATTTTCTCTTCAAACTTTATTCACATGATTCAAGTTACAAATAGATGAATGATAAAATAAATCATGTAAATTCTTTAAATATCAGTATTATAATAATATATAATGGTTTTAAGAATGATATATTTTAGTATTCCTCCCTTGAAAATCTATGTAATCCAAAAAATTAGGTTATAAAACTAAATTAATAAATCATTGGAATTTTTTGAATTGTGAACCCTTGAAATATTAAACATTAATTGAAACTATAAGTACCATTAATAAATAAATATTCATGTAAAATATATCATATGGTAATTATATACAATACATAAATGTAAATATCTCTATAATATAAAATATGTCTCAATGAAGTGGAAATTAAGAAGTAAACTCTATACCCAATGCTTATTCATCGTTAAAAATCATTTGAGAACCATTATAATTATTTTAAGTTTTTATTATTTTATTATAGATACATATTATTATTTATATTAATTTTTATATATTTTCAATACCCATTCATTACCAATTTATGGTAAAATTAATCATCGGTTGTTAAATGTTTATTATTTTCATGAATGTTTCATCATTGATGTTTCTATTATTGTGTATAGGTTATTGTTTAATCCCTTATAGAATTTTATTCATGACAAAAATATCTTGTTATTTATTCATATAAAACTATATATACCATCCATGGGAGGAAGTGATTAAAAATGAAATACATCGACTCGTGAGGTTATAATCCTCTAGTATTCCCGAGTGATGATTCTATTTTCGATTATATATTTGAGTATATGAAAAATATAATAATATAAAGATAAAAAAAGTATATAATATAATTATAAATGTTTTATTATTTTATGATGTTAAAATTATATTTAGAGGTTTAAAATCATAAATTAACTTTACAAAGTTGATTAAAAATATATATCTTCTTTGAGGAACCTCAAGTATATATTCATGTATGGACAATTGTGTTTGTCAATTGAGAATATAGACACCTCCACAACATATTTTTAGATTACTAGGATATATTTTTATAGTCTTCGGTTGAGATATGATTATCAGTGTTGTGTAAATACTAGAGGATGGGTGGAAGCCATTTATGGTGATGTAATGCCAAAAAATGGAATTGATTTTATGATTTAAATATGATAATTTTTTCATGTAAAAGTGGAAGATGATTCCAAATTGTAAAAAAAATGATGGTTATGGTATAAATCTATTTAACTACAAAACTTTTTATGGGTTTATGTGCATTTTTAAATCTTATATTTTAGTTTAACAAATTCGTTAACCAATTTTAGCCTTAACTTGGTTAACAACCTTTCAATTACTAAAGAGTTATAAATTTCATTTGAAAAAAATATCATTCGAGAGGCAATTTTATGAAATTTTATATTATTTACCATCCCTATTTTCCTATTTTTTTTTTATATTCTTAAAATCATTTAATAAAATATTATTTAACATAAAATAACATTAAATTAATTTTTTGAACTATTCACCTATTTTTAATAAAAAATGTAAAAATAAGAAATTATTTTGATTATAAATGCTTTAACAAAAAAATGTCACATTATTATTGACCATATAAGTTTTTTACAACATTTTTCATCTAAAACATTTTTTTTTCAAATATTTTAAATTTATTTTCCTTAGGCATGCACAAGAAACATGTAAATATTCCATATTTATTTATGGTCATTATACTATAACTAAAAATTAAATATTATTACCATCATAAAAATAAATTAATTACGTTCCAAATAAAATTTTAGACTCTCTTAGTCAAACTTATAATCCTTATTTGAATATATATTTGAAATATAAAGAATGAGACAAATTTGGAATTACTATTTAGAGAAAAATATAATTCTATTTATCAATGAAAAATGGAACCAAGATGAAATATTTTCAAATATATTATTTTAGTGTGGTATCATACACATCCAATTAAATATTTTAATGATTATAGGAAATTTTTAAGCATTACTAGATTTTACACTTTACCATGCTGATAATTTTTACTATGGTTATAATTCATGATTCATAAAAATGGAAGGGTCTTTTACCTAATAAGGTCCTTATAATTCAAAATATTTATTTCAATTTATCAAATCCAATTTCTACAAAAGGTTTTAATTAATGAAAAATCATACCACAAAATGAATTAAATAATCATTTTTTCTGAAAATGAATTTTTTTATGGATATTATGATACTATATTAACTCAATGATTAGTAATCATCATTATACTGATTTCAATTTATACGGATAGATGATGTTTATATATATTTCATTTAAATGATTCATCTATAGATATTATTTAAATTAATATAAAAAATGTTATGGTCTTAAGAGTCATTTTCTGTGTAATATTTTCTTTTATATCCTAATTGGTGTGTTCTATATTTCAATAAAATTATTAACAAATATATGAATAATTATATAAATTATTGAAAATTATTATAAAAAAGGTGTATTACCTATACACTTCATTATTATTTATTCATTAAATTATATTTCCAAGGAAAAATTTCAAAAATTTATTCTTGGAATAATTAGACATATTATGTTGAAAATTAATATAAAAACATTAAAATTTGATTTGTTTTCAACATGAAATATTCAAATATTTAATTTACTATAGGTTGTTTAAGATAAAATGTTCACAAAATATAATTTAATCTTGGTTATTACACTCTTCTCTCCTTCAAAAACATAATCTTCAAATGATTAGTGGATTATTTTTTTAGTAAATTAGGGTACATCATCCTCATAAGTTCCTTTAGTTCCCATAATGATTACCCTATTTTATGAGTTCTCCAAAGTAAAAATACCAGTATATTTTTTAAAATTCTTAAACATGTGTTCCCTAGTTTATAGAATTTATATTATCTCTTCATTATAAGTTATAACATGTTCCATTTTATTTCTTTGTAGGTGAGAATATGTGTTGCGACTGGAATTTACTTCCACAATAATGATATATGGAACTTATCATGTACTTTGGGAGACATGGTTGAATTTTCAAACAATAATACATATCACTAATTCATTCAATAATTTCAAAAGGTCCGATATCTCCTGTATTTAGTCTTCCTTTCTCATCAAACCTTATAACTCCCTTAAATAGAGATACATTCATGAAAACATGATCATTCGGTATATAATAAAACTGATTACATTATTTATTAGAACATATTTTTTTTTCTTTCCTTGAGATTTGTTAATATGCATTTGAATTGTATCTACCTTAATCATTGTCTCCTCAAATTTCTGATTCCAACAGCCTTAATTTGAACCGTTTCATCTAGAAAAGTTATATTACCACGTCTCTTTCCATATAATTAGTTATATGAAACTATTGTAAGACTTGAATGAATGATATTATTATAAGAAAAACTCCACCAGAGTTACGTATTTATCCCCTATACCTTAGAAGTCCAGTGATAATGACCTCAACATGTGTTAAAATGTCTGAATAGTCATTTTGAACCATCCTTCAGTTTAAGGATGATAGTTGGTTCTCAAATAAAGCTTAGTATTAAGATTAATCTTAATACAGGTCCATAATTTCGGTTAAAACCATATATCATAATCAGATAAAATTAAATTTGGTGAACTGTGAAGTCTTATGTCATAATTAATTTACAGTCATGCATGAAATTCAAGAGGTAAATATTCTCTTATAGTAAGTAAACGTGTTGTATTGTTAAAGATATCAATAATAACCCATATAGAATCACCAATTTAACGATTCATTGGAAATACAAGGAAATTTTATAGAGAGAATCATCCAATTTACGCTTAATTATAGGTATGAATTATATAAATCCATTAGGATATTTCTTGTAACACTTTGTATGTTAACCAACCAATAATCATGATATATAATTTATAATTTCCCACATTATACAATCCCAAAAAATGGAGCCTCATATCCTTATATATCTTGGTGATACCATCATGTATGGATAAATTCAATATATGAGAATCATATAATAATTCACTTTTCAAACTTGTATAAATTTGAAACATATACTATATCCAATATTCATAACTATGTCATCCTAAAAAGTGTCTTCCAATTTATCATTACTCAATTCTTTAATATTATTTGGAAAATTTTCATCATCAAGATGATAATTTTTATCTTTCCAATAAATATGGTTTTGTAATCACTTGGAAAACAAGTGGCCTTTCACATTACCTAATAACTCCCATTTCCATATTTATTTATTCCTTGAACACATGATCCTTTTTATTCTTCATTTTTAGTATATAATCCTTGATTCATCTTTTTTATTGAATTTTCAATCTTTTTCCCTTCCCTGGGTGGTAGCTAATAGATAAATCAAAATCCTGATGATGCTCAAGCTATCTCTTTTACATCATTTTGAGATTATTATGTGAAAATATTATTTTGGACACGTATGGACTATGAATATCTTATATCAATATCCATAGAGATAATAAATCCATATTTAATAAAATATTAAGGCATGAAACTCTAGATCATGGGTCGGATATTTCGATTCATGAGTCTTTAACTGCCTTGATGGATATTTAATAAATATATAATTGTATATAAGGACACAACATAGTCCTTTCATTGATGAATCCCTATATATCAAAATTATATCATTTCTTAATGTTATATTCAATATTAGATTATCGACTAATATCCACATAATTTATTCAAGAAATTTATCACATTCATATTTACATATAAACGTAACATCGTTAGATGCTAAAATTGCTAATAGGTTAGCTAGTTAGGGAAAATCTTAAACAAAACACTAGAACAAACCTTCCAAACCAAGGAAACTACATTCCTTGGTTAGGTCTTTTGGTGTATGTCCTTCATTGAATATCTTTGTCTTTAAAGAATCATCTAAAATTTCCTCCATTTCTGCATCATGGTCTTGAAATTAATCTTCTAGAAGACAGAATCCCCACATTAAAAATTTCCTATATTACACACATTCATTAAGAGTGTCACTAATGATTTGCAATTGATTCCAATGGTCCTCATATAGTTTACAGTTCAATAATATATAATAAAAATTCCAAAATAAAATTAACAAAATATTGTTTTAATTTTGTATTAATTGTATTCATAAAATTAAAGGATAAATACGTCAATGTAGAGTGTATTAATACAGACATATTACATCCACAACACATAATAATTGTAATAATTGGAATATATTCTTTCTTAACTCTTAATTTTTATTCCAAAAATGATGTTAAATCTTTGATAATATATTTATCTTCTTGATTTTTATCAAAGAAAATCTTCAATTCAAAGTAGAGGATACTTGTTCATTATTTTAATAAGATTTATTTCCCTATAATCAATGCAATACCTCATAGATTTGTCTTTATTTTTAATGAAAATATTCATGACTCCCCAATGTGAACCCCTAGTTCATATAAATCCTATATCAAAAAATTAGTACTGTTTTTTCTTCATTTTCACTAATTTTATTGTGGCCATTGTATAGGGATTTCTTGATAAAGGTCTTTCATCATGGATTAAAGCAACGGTAAACTGAAATCCATCCTCTACTGGATGTCCATGTAATTTTTTCAGAAACACATCAGTGTATTCATGTAAAATATATAAATCATAAATTTTCCTTTTTTCCTTTGATTTCCATTAATTTTGTCTCCACTACATCCCTAATATTTTCATTCATAAGTGATATTATAAGTGGATCTATACATGACCTATATGATGATGTATCCTATCCAATGACAAGGTATTCTACAACTCTATTAAAAATCATAATCTTCTTCACTTGGTACTATATTTTATCACTAAAAATTTTAATATATTATATACCAAGTATTATATAAAATTCAACCATGGTTATAATAAATAATTATATTAATAGGGTACATCCATGTGTAATAATCAGAACTAAATAATACTTTCTTATTGTGGTAATATTTCAATTAGGATCATTCAAAAATAAATATTTTCTTATGATCCTAAGAAGTTATCCTATTTTGATTGAAAATAATGGAGATAAAAAAGGTGGGAAGATTCATAATAGAAAAAAATTAACAAAACTTAAGGATATTATAAATGTTTCTACCAAAATATCTTCAGGAAGTTCAACCTTACCTGTAGTGATTCCTTAAGATTAGCCATCTCCCTTTTTCCTCTAATAAAATAGTTTTGTTTAAAACAAAAAATATTGATATTACTAATTTCCCATTTCACTACTATTGTAATAATGTGTGTTAATGTTTTATTCCTTTACCATTCATTCATTATAAAAAATACCATTATCTCAAAACATTTTACAGTCTTCGATTCCATTCATTCATTTAATATGCTACATTCATAAATTTTCACATGATAGAAATAACTTCCTTCCCATTTTTTATGTATTTGAATTCCCTTTTCATAGTGTTAATTTTTCATATTCTTCACATTATTTACGTTAAAAATATGTGATTATGATAACTATTTCTCTATTTATATGGTGTATGATGATATTTTAACATAGACGTAAAAATACAGAGAAACCAGTTCCCTTTAGAGGGTTGTATTAATCCCTTGAAATAAATTTTTGAATATTTATATATAATTTATGGATATAAATCACATCTTACCTGGACAGATTGATAATGTTATCCACATACTCTAAAACACTTTCATCTTCCATTGTCTCTGAGATTAGTAACATTCTCTTTATTTATGTTCATTTCTCATGGAGGTTAAATTATTGAAAAATTTTACATTAATATCTATTTATTATATATTTTTTATTCCTTCTTCAACATTATTATTTTGGATCAACTACCACCATTCTCTATGATATCCATTAATAAAATAAATTGATAGTATAAAATCTTATTTTATATTTCATCTATAGGCTAGAAATAGTTTTTCAAAGGACATAATCTATTTCTACACCACCAATGTATTTTTAGTTATAGATAAATATAACATGTTTTATCCCATAAAACATTATATTATATGTGTATATCTTTATGGGACATCTTTTCTATCTATACGTGAATGTTTATTATTCATAACCTAGTTTATATACCATATTATTTCCATAATCTTCTCATATTTTTATTATCTTACTTTTAAGGGAAACCTCTATATTATCAATGAGTATTGATTAAATTCTATCCACAAGAATCCATTTCTAAAAAATAGAGTAAAATGAATTGGTTATAACATTTTTATTTTTATATCATATTATATGAATTTAAATATACTGTAATATGTAGCATAAATTTCAAATTTATGCATAGTAAATCATATAATCATAACAAATGGTTTCTTTGAGAATATTCTCAAATAATAAAAATATTACTAAATATTTTATAGTTTTAGCAAAGAGCATGTTAGTCAAAAAAAGAATAACCCTAGGGATTTCCTATCCAGGTGTATAGTATTAGGCCCACTTATTGTGCACTGAATAAAATTGAGTTAATTTACACTATTCGAAACTTGTTTTATACCCACAGTTTTCCACAAAACCGTGGGTATAGGTCCCTTCTATACCCACAGTTTTCTTGAACCATGGGTATAAGGTAGTATGGGAACCTATGCCCACAGTTTTCCAAAACCGTGGGTATAGGTCCCCTATACCCACGGTTTTCGACAAAACCGTGGGCATAGGTGTTTTTGGAAGACCTATACCCACGGTTTTGCCGAAACCGTGGGTATAGGTTTTTTTGTGAAGACATATTCCCACAGTTTTTAATAACCGTGGGTATAGGGGGTAGTTTTTTCAAAGACCTATACCCACGGTTTTTCAAAACTGTGGGTATAGGTTTCCCACGTTATGGCGGGGGAAAAATGGGAAAAAAAATTATGCAGGACAAAATAAATTTTATGCAGGAACAATTCCTTAAATAATATAAATATACGAATGCCAATTTTTATAAATATAAATTCAGTATCTTGGTTGGTTTAGATCTCCGTTCACTTCTGGGAAGTGCGATGTTCGAATATCATTCATTGGAATTTTTAAATATACCGACAGTATTAATGTAAGTATAAAATCGTATGACTATATGAATAAAATCCTCATAGCTTAGTTGGTTCGTCGTTCTACTCATTCCCGCCAGGTCGTGTGTTCGAAACCCGTTGGTCATGGTTTTTTTAGATAACAACATTATTATTAATATATTATAATAAAATTATATGTATATACATATAATTTCGGTAGGTCGGTTGGACCGCTATTGGGTTGCAGAATTGAGTCGCTTCTTGTGGCGCGGGTTCGAAACCTTCGGCCCTCAATTTTTGAAAAATTTAAATTTCCCACGGTTTGAAAACTGTGGATAAAATGCCTTGCCACATTGTACATCAGGATATTGGTGCGTGAGACACCTATACCCACGGTTCTACCAAAATGTGGGTATAGGTTAAGACCCCTATCCCAACGTTGTTCCAGCCCACAGTTCCCAAAACCGTGGGTATAGGCTATACCCACGGTTTTGGGGGCTATACCCACGGTTTTGAACCGTGGGTATAGGTCGTTTTTCCAGTAGTGTTACAATCTTCCCCTTCCAGATTTTTTACGCATGGTGAATCATTTTTCTACTGCATCCACTTTCTAGTATCTAGACATGGAGGTATTTTCTTGGAAAACTAAACAATATATACTTTACCAAAGCATTATGAAATTACCCTCTATTTATATATATACTTAGAATATTTCACAGGGTTATTTTCTATTGTCAATATTTTCAAAAATATGTTTCTATGTTTTTGTACTAAATATTCTGTAATACTAACTCCATCAAACTGAACATCAGTATTCTAGAGTCAGTTTTTACTTCAAAAAAATTATAATAAGATACAAGGGATAATATCACCATGGGAGGATCAATTTACATTACATTAAGAATAAAAAATAAACTATATTATAATTTGAAATTGTAAATAAACAATAATACTTATTAAAAGTAAAACAGTTTCTTCCATGAACCTCATTCATGGATTCCATCTTAATAAATAAGAGAGAGGAAGACAAAAGATCTGTTTAAAATATTAGTAAATCTTTCATATGATAGAATCGATCATGAGTACATATGGAATAATTAATGTGGAATATTAGATAACATAAATCACATTCTATTTTACCATCAAAATGACTAAGAAGTGTGTCTATAAAAAATGTAGTAATCTCATAGATAATAATAAATGAATTTTAAATAAAAGAAGTTCATAATGTCAAATATCTTTAAAAAATCCATGTACCAAGATAATTTTTATCATTGGTATGTATACACCAAAAACCATTTAATATGGCCAGCCAAATGGTTTGTCTATTGAGACCTATCGATACATCAAGGGGATACCTGTACCTACGTCCCACCCAAAACTGCATAACAAATTCATTCCTTGTATATTTAATAACAAATTTCATTCATGAAAAATATTTCATGTCATTAAATATCTTCATTGAGTAGATAATAATGAATCTTGTTATTTCCCTATAAAATCAATTAAATTTCATTATTAAACAGTGTATGTTCAAATGCTATAATGTTCAAGAAATAAGCATACCCATGATATAAATAATAAAGATATTGAATAGAAATGTGTTTTCTGATTAAATATATTCATAATAAAATTAATTTTTCAAGAGAATGTTAATGACCTAAAAATTAATTAGAGATAAAATATTACCATAATTTCATCAAAAAATAAATTTTGTAATAAAATAATGTTTTTTGGAGAACAAATAAAAATGTTACGAAAATATTTTAAAAAACATTTCATCAAATAATCATCTTTATAAAATCCTGTGAAATGTAGATAATAATCTAAATAGTACAAAATCATAATGGTGGAAATAATATCTGTTAATTCTATATACATTTAAAAGAAACATTTATTGTGACTTCTTGAAAGGAAATTAAAAGATGACCCATTCGAAGGAAACTAAAAATATTACTTTATAAACTATATACGAAGTCTAGTATGTCATTTTTTATTCATAATAAGTAATTTAACTAAATCAAAATTTAAATATTAAATCAATATTTTAAAAAAATTATCTTTAGGGAAATACTCCCCAAAAAGATGGGAAGTAACGTTAGATTTTCTATAAAAAAATTCATTACATCAAATTTTAGAAAAAAACATGATAATTCCATACATATCATGTATATAAGAATATATAAGTTTTTTATGAATCATATAATACAATATTACTTAAATGAAAATATAATCAATTCCCAAAAATGAGGTTATAAAAATAAGTTGATGCCTATTTTTATCTTTTTAATTGTAAGACCATGAATGAGTAAACTTGAATTGATACCTTAAATAACATGAATTATAAAAAATAATTAATATTATAGAATAGGGTCACTATATAAACAATATAAAAGTATGTTTGCGCATAATATTATATATGTCTCAATAATGAGGAAATTTGAACCCAAACAACATACCTTATTCTTATAATTATATGAATATTCCTTAATTTTATATATATTCGTTTTCTAGTTTCTATTAATTAATTAAAAAATAATATTAATATTTTTATGAATTTTTTATATATTTATTACCCATTCAATACCAATCTGAGGTTAAACTATTCATAAGGTCATAACTGTTTAGTTTTATCTTCCATGTTTCATTACAAAAGTTATGGTTATCTTGAATAGGATATAGTTTCATTATCTCGATTTGTGTATACATGTAAAAAATATCATGAAATATTTTTAAATCCACCTATATACACCATTAATGATATGTGCTAGTGAAAAATGATATACATCATATCACGAGGGAGTATACTGCACGTATCGATGAGCATTGTTTCCATTTTCTTTTAGATAGATGAGATGTAAAAGAATGTAAATAAAATAAGATATTAATATTTAGTTAGTCTAATTATGTGGATTTTATTATATTATTATATTCAAATAATATTTATACATGATGGAAGAGAAATTAACATACAACCATTTAGTCAATGTGATTACTTATTCTTTGCAAAATGTACTTTGGAAGTTCACTTAATGACATTAGTAGTGTTATTTTATATGAAAAGAACCTATCAAACATAATGGATGTTTTGGATTTTTTTTTAATTTTATGGTATAGGTATGTATCTTAATGGGGTGTGAATGTTATTGGAGATATGATATCATTTTATATTTAATGAAAGGACACACTTGGAATTACATAAATGATTTAAATATTATCAATTCATTCTCATCTGAAAGTTGTACAAAGTTGAAAAAAAATTACAGTAAAATATTGCTTTAGGTTGACATACTATAAACCAATAAAATTTGGACATGTTTATATTGAATTTTAATCATTGACTATGGGTTTTACTCTTTCATTAACTTATTTTAGTCATAACCATGGTAACTATTTTTTCCACTATTGATGGATTATAAGTTTTTATATACAATAATAATTGGAATAAAAAAGGAAAAATGATGGAATTTTAGACCATATCCCATCCCTTATATCGTTTTAAATATTTTTTTATTTTTTGGTAATTTTATTAAATATTATTTCTCCAAAAATACCATTAATTTCATTATGAAACTATTAAATTATTTTGACATTAAATACATCAATACATTAATGGATTTAAAATATATATTTGTCACCAAATATTATGCATTATTATTATTCATAACAATTTTTTGACACTATAATTATTTAAAAAATTAATATTATTAATTTTTTGTATCATTTAATTTAATTTTTGTACTACTTACATAAACACTCTGTCTACATTATGTAATTTTTTTTGTAATTATACCGTCATGAAAAAATAAAATTAAAATAACCACAATAGGGATGTCAATTTTAATAAAATTAACACTAATTTTTCACTAATATGGTCTCTTTTCTCTATGTTTACATATCAAATAAATTAAATGAAATATAATGGAATTTTGTAATTTTAATTTACATAAAATTATATTACCGTTTATGGAAAATGATGGAAAAATTCCATATTTCTTGAATATATGAATGAGGGGTTAAATTATAATCATGTAATTAAAAATAGGAAAGCATAGGATTAATATTGAAGCATTATCGTATAGTATTAAATATATTTACCACATTTTACCCTTCACTAAGGAGATAATTTTTACAATGATTAAAATTAGTAATTCATAAAAATAACAAAGTCCTATTCACTAAATATGAACATCATAATTTTAAATATGTAATAAATTATAACAAAATTAATTTCTGTAATGGTAGAAATTAATTATAAAAACCCATGAAATGTGACGTAAAATATTTTTTCTAAAAATGTATTTTTAAAGAATAATATGATCATTCATTTACTCTCTGATTAGTAATGATAATTATAAGAATTGAAATTTATATATATACATAATATATAAAATTTATTTAAATAATTCATCATTATTGATTATTTTTATTAATAAAAATTAAAAAATATTTCACACATAAAAAGAATCTTTCTAAAATATCTCTTTTTACCTTTAAATGATATTCTCTTTAGTTTTATCAAAGCTATAAAATATATATGATTAAATTTACATAACATAACAAATTATTATAAAAAATTATGATTTTATATATAGTTCATTTTTAATTACTCATAAAATCATATTTCTGAGTTAAATATCATTAAAAAATTATTCTAGACTTATTTTACCACAGTATGTTCAAAAAGGATATTAATATTATTAATGTCAAATTTATGTTCCATTAAATAATACAATGGAAATTTAATTATAGATTTGTTTACATGAAACTTTTATTTACTATAATTGATGATATGGGGTTATGAATGAATAAACAGTCATCATCTTCTTAATGAGGTTACACCAATCCTAGGTGGATATTAAACTACCATTTCCCATCTTTGGTTGATATATACCAACAATTTAAATCCCTATTATATGATACAGTACAAATAAAACACACCTTGTGTGGAAGACTGACACTCATAGTCAACTCCTTAGGTAGACGATCTTCTACTAAATCCAGTATCTAGGTCGACAATGTACTATCATTACTACACCACCATGTGGATGATGTACATATAATTTTAAACTCTTATGTGGTTTGGTTAGCCAAAAAATAAATTATTGGGTGGATGATACATTAAAATTATCATTCTTCATGTGGATGAGGCACTGCTGATACTACTCCAATAGTAGGATAATGCCCAACACATGATTCCTCAAGTGGACAGTCTACCACATACCAAACCTCTCAAGGTGGAAACAGATCCACCATTTCATTATCCTCAATGTGAATAATGAATCATCAACTCATTTCTAGTGGAAAATTGTACATGACGTTGGATGGGTTGACAAGTTATCTCCATTTAATTGATCAAGATGGTCGAGATAAAACCAAAAACCATGCATCCATCCATAATTAATGACATAAAATTTAAAACCAATTTAAAAAATTTAAAAAATTTAAAATTTATTTATACAATAATGGTTATTCTCTCAATGAACTAACCTATTTGATGTTCCTTGACAAGGCTCACTCACCCCTAGCCTATCGCATCAACAACCATACTCTTTTTATGGGATACACTTGAAAATATCCCAAGGAAGATAAGATAAATTATAAAATATGGGAACCCATCCCAACATCCATAATCATAGTATCACATTTAAATTCATAGGAGAAATGGTAATCATTGACAAGTAGTGTCAACACACACCTCCTATATAATAATCATTACCAAATACAATATCACTCAATCAATTAGTTAGAATGAAATATTTTTAGAATTTAATGTTGGGATCATTCAAAAATTAGTGCATCTTTCACCCCATATAACACATGTCATTCATCTAAATATTAAGGAAAATGATGGGACCAACTACCTGGGTCTACCGTAGTCGTCCATATAAGAAATCGTTGACCCATTTGACAATAAATACTATAAATTTAAAATTAAATAATATCAATAATATTAGTCAAAATTACTAATTCATAGTAAAAATGTTAATATAACTGATCAAATGAAGGAAGTTTTGACATAGAATTACCAATTATGAACTTCTTCGACAATTGGGTCTTCAATTTTATGATTTTTGGAACTATTTTTTTTCAATGGTAGAAATTGTTTTTATATTGTGTTTAATGTCAACCAATATTGGGTTGAGCATTAATATTGTAAGACATGATGAATAATTTTTTTACATTATAAGTATTTATTTATAATTTCCATAAAAAATATTTTCTATAAATGACAAATTAAGAAAATATATGTACGCAGATTTAGTTTTGAAGGTGGAAGAGAAAATGTAGTGTTTGATGAAAGGCATATCCTAAAAATTGGAAAATATTTCTCTCTGAAAGACATAGTTTCAGTAATGTTTTGAAAACTCATGAAATATGTGTAACTGAATAAGGTGTCTGAAATATTAGATGATTCTTAAATATTATAATGGACCACATCTTGAAAAAATATATATGTTGGTGAATAAAAGGTTCTACAAACAGGGGAAGTATGATGAGGCATATTTTTATGAACAACTTGTATATGCAGACATTCATGTTAATATAATTTTCATATGAAACACTGATAGATATTCATGAGTGGTGATTTTGGGTAATTATTATTTTATTAATCCTCATTTTAGTGGTTGATATTTTGGAGGACAAATCACTTTGAATTCACATAAAAATTATTATTACCAATAACATTATAGGAACACATGTTTGGTTAATATTTTGGTTATTATATATGATGAGCATGGAGATTACAGTGAAGGGGTTTTCAAAAGAGTTATAGGTAACATGATAATTTGATGTTTTGGTAAAAAGGTGGTTTCATCAATGTACCTATTTGAACTAAGTTGAACATGGGAATGTTTATGGAATTCATTGAATCATCATATTGTAGAGATCATATAGAAAAAATCATTAACATAAAATCAAATATTAAAATGTCCATCATGTTGATAAATTGAGGAATAACTCACCCAATTTAGTGTGAAAGAGAGAGTTTATAGATGTTCTTTGAGTGTGGAAGTGTGTTTTCTCTAATGTTCTTATAAAAGATGAGATTCAAAAAGGGAGTGACCATAACCAACCAATTATAATCAAGCAAAAATTCTTATGATTAGTAGATTCACTTAGGACTGACACACTATCAACGTATGATCCATGAACTATAAAATTTTGGTAAAACATGTAAAATTAATATGTAATGTTTCTATTTTATCAAAATTTTGTTGGTTTTTTTTCATAACACTATTAGATTTTATTAACAATTTACTACCAACATGGATACTAGAATACATTTTTGAAAGATAATGATTACTCCCCTATTCATCCTTCCCATCTTAGGTTGTTCAAGGGTCTAAAAATGATGAATGGTGATGGCCCAGATTGAAGGAATAATGAAAAAATAAGTTCGGATTACATTGTTTCTACTAATTAAAAATGATAATATAATTCACATTTAGAAGAATCTATTCATTTATATAATTATTTTAAAATGAAATATAATATAGATAATGAACCTAAATGGTTCATAAAAACCCATCACCAAGACACCAGTGGTCTTCAACTACCCATTATAGGGTCACTTACCATCTGATTGAAATCCTAAAGCAAAAAACTCCACTTTAGAATGTATAAAGTACTCAGTAATAAGGAATTAATTACTTACTATACATTTTAGTGGATAGATTCCCCTACACTCTACTAGTTCTCCCAAAATTTTCCCGCAAGCCCCAATCAAAACCTCTAAAACTCAAATACATAAAAAATAAAGCAAATTTGGAATGAGTTTGATAAAAATATTACTCATATATTTTTTGTGTGTTACACTATCCAACAAAATTTATTTTATGGCTTCCCAAACCCATACCATTATTGAATATTGGACATCATACATTCCTTATGTAAAAATATGTATCTTATAATAATTTGATTAGATAGTAAGGAATAATTACACTCTAAAGGGAATGGAGTGAGTATGAGCCATGTTATATAGGGATAATTGGAATGATCTTGTCAATTCATCTAAAAACAGACATTTGTATGAGATTATAAATTACACATCATAATTAATGATACCTTTTTTCCCACTTCTACCTATAGATTTTTTATAGAGAAATGGTTTTGAAATGATTCATAATTTTTAGAATATATAATACTGACTCATCTATAAAAAAATTGTGTATTATCACATAAATATATCCTTAAGGCACTTAAATTCAATAAAGAATGATAAATAGGGGAAAATATATCTAACATAACTTTTAAACTACTTATTTGATTGACCCCAAACTCATCTCAAAAGATTTTTATTATAAAATCCTATACCTGGATATGAGGGTTCATATATTCTTATTATTAAATTTAAGTAATTATATAAGTCATCCAATTTTGGAATGATTTTATCTCACTATGCTTTTTATATAATTATAGGCCCAACTATATAAAATTTTACAAAAATAAAAAAGTGAATTTGTGGTTTCTACCATTAAAATCCAGAGGGATGCTTTGAAAATCCAAACTTCCCCCTAATGTTTCTCAAAATCAATTAATCAAAACCCAAGTAGACCAAAAACAATAGTTTATATCTTGATTATCATATTAACATACTCAAAAAAATGATATATATTTATCTATTTTTTATTCATATACAAATAAATGGCATTCAAATATATTTTTATTCCATTATTATCCCTATAATAGCCCCATTATCATAAGTGAATAAATAGAACTAGGGATTATGTCAATCGTTATTTCCATAATTTTATTAAAATATAAATATGATATTAATAGAGTGAAATTTTTTTAATAATTACAATGATGATGATTATTATTATTATTAGTCAAACCCATTAAATTCCAAAAAAATTATACTACTGAAAATTATTAAACTATACCTAAAATAAATAAAAATTACCCCAAATACAAATATTGTGTCTAAATATTTTTTTAATATTCAAAATGAAGAATAGAATTAAAAAAATTTCTATAATATATTAATTAACCATTTTAATAATATCTCTTTAAAAATAAATGCACCCACTAGAGGTAAAGTATCACATAATGTGAAACATGGGATATTTCATCCTCCCCACTATAATACATTTCTTTCCAAAAATTAAATATTCATAAAATGAAGAAAATATTAATGTGTAATTCATTTAAAGAGGTGTGGGTACTGATCTTTCCAAAACTCCACTCAATATTTGGTTTTCTCCCTAGATCCTCAATGCCTCCAAAGTACCCAAACAAAACTGATCATCCGGTTATACAATTCCCCCAACTGATGGTCATATATCTACTATGTATTGTCCCTAAATTATACATATTTTATCAAATACCAATAATTTTTATCCATGATAGGAGAATATCTAAGTAGGTACCTCTGATGTTAGGAAACCAAGGGAATGTTGTGCTCAAGGCCAAGTAGTGGTCGTAGGGAAAAGTGATAAGCTGACCTCCCAACTTATTCTAGTATCTCAAAATTTCCCAAAAACTATAGAGATAACTTTGTTCAATTTCAAAACCAATGTTTATAGATATATAGGGTTATCTTTAGTAGTATTTTTATACCACATGGATCTCTGAGGGTCATGCCATAAGATTCAGGTATAAATTTTTCTGAAAATAGTTCGGTGTTATATGATTACAAATTAATGGAATGCCTAATATAATACTCAACACTTGGACAAGTCACGATACCACTACCTCTATGATCTCATTCCAGAATACATGTGTTCTATATTTCCTCCTTTATAAGGTATTAAAATTCTTCATTCTAGTAATGTAGTGAGAGTTATTTTTGTAATTGAAGAAAACCAATTGAATTTTCTTTAACAAAGATATTATAAAATATAAAATTGATGCTCTCTATATGCTCTATATCATTTAAATAGTCATCTCCATTTTCCACTGGTGAAATTATAAAATGTGGAACTTGGCTATAAGAATTTACTAAAGTAAAATTGAAACCACCGCCATATTATCAAATTTAAATGTGTATTCTCGATTGATACTAGGATTAAAGGTATGACATATAGATTCATCAATTCATAAACATAATAATCCCCAATGAAATTTACAATGGTCTAATCCATAATAAAAAAAATAAACATCCTGATTATATCCTCAAAACATTGTTAATTTTAAACCATCTATATTTCTATTGAATCTCCATCACAAATTCCATGAATATATCATTCCACTTATACTAGGGAATACCATGTTTGATGAACTATAATTGATTATAATCGGTGCTCTTTACGTCACCATTTAGTAGGTGAGTCATTATTCACCAAACACTACTATATCCTACTTCATATTCAACTACCCAGACTACATCTTTATTTCCTTAATAGTGAGGTGGTCCTCATATTGGAAATTATTTAAATCAAACGATGACACTTGTAATAATTCTTATGGAAAAAAAACATTCCCTTTAAGGGAAATAACGGCTCCACGCATTCATTCTAACTAAACTGTTACTCTATATGGATAATAAAATCATGATAAATCGCAAAAAAGTTATCACTGTAATGGATATACACAATTAATTATAGCTACGTATAGGTCACTAGATATATCACCAATATCTATGTGCATGTTAAAAAATTCCATATGGATCTTCAATTATCTCGTTCCCCCTTAATCATATCTCTGTAGGTATTTCTTCTGAAATAATTTATTTTTGAATTAAATTTTAATGGACTATCAAATATCTAAAACTCATAATCCTAAAATATTTTAATCCAATGGATATGAATCAAAATCAAATAATATTAGTGAAAATATAACTCAATAAAAAATGGACAGTGAAATCCATGAATCTCTCCAGATGAATGCAGTGATGAAAGGACATTAGAGGGAAAATCACTACTAAAATATTAATGTCAAGGGTTGTATAGTTATGGTCATGATTCTATATCTACCTTTATCCATATTAATTAAGTATTGGATCACGTATCAATACACATATAAGGGATGACACAAATCCATCAGAACACACCATATATGTCATCCCCACATCTATATCTATATGAAATGATACACTTTTCATTTCTACATAAGATGATTTAATTTTTTCTAATAATCCTACAAATAAATAAAATCACTCCCCTTATTTATTAGGTGGTAAAATTTTTCATTTTCATTGATATGATTAAACATAAGTTAAAATATTATCAAAATGTCACTAAGAATCTCCTAACAATGAACAATGTTATACATCGTTCCCAATCTAAAAAACTCCTCCAAATCCATGGCATTGACCATAACTAATTTCAGAGATATATCCCAGATGAATAAATGACCTTGATTAATCTAGAGTGAGAACATTAATTGTATTTTTTATAGTTTATTCTATATTAATTTATCTAGAAGTGCCCACAAGAGATCGACATTATTCTCCTTGTCTTGTAATACACCAATATATCGTCTTTGAATACCACTACAAGTGTATCCTAACAATATCAAGACACTCAGGTGTTGAAAAATATTAACACCAAGGTATAATCCATCACTCAAAAGGTAATAATGATGGATTCATAGTGTAGATAAATATATAAAAAATTCATCTTACAAATTTCTCCCTCACGAGTTCTTTATTAATGGAATCCAATATATGATCCATAATGGAGATTAATAAAGGTTCTCTAAACTATTCAAACTAGTACATAATATTGAGATATGGATATTTATTTTTATCATTATATAGTTTACCATTGACAGTTAATTAATGTTCATAGGCTTGGATAGTCCTCTCTTTTATGGACAATATGATAACTCCATGGTAAAATAGTAAGGTGTATAATAATATCTATAGAAACTAATCTACCAACACTATCAACTCATAATGTATAATGATTTCTATGTGATAAGGCTATATATATATATATATATATGAAAAACTCTTGTTAACCAATAAATATCAAGATACACCTCCCACCTATGGGGTAATATATTTATACCATTAGGAAATACCTCATTTTACATCATAACTGTAGTTAAAATGACTATAGTTTTTCTATCTACACTAAAAAAGTCTATTCATTCAAACATCATGGTGATAGTCTACCTCCCTCAATGGATCGTCTGAAAGAACATGTCCTTATTCTTAATGTTAAACTAATAAACTCTTCTATGAGTTGTATAGAAAAATATCTATATTATATATCCCATGAAACATTGTATATAAAAAAACTTATTTTTTTAAGGATTTCATCATGTGGAAACATATCTAAGTGTATGATGTACCATGTAAAAATATCACTAATAAGGAATTGTATAAAACCTTAAATAGTTATTTGAAATGATAATGATTATCCCATTATGATCAATATCGTAGGGAATATATCTAGTCCTGATACACTAATATTTTATTTTTTGTGAGTCTTAGGGTAATAATGGAGTGAGAATCTCATGTTTCTTTCAGAATTGATGGAAAATTGGATAAGACAGGGATGATACCACTAACCACCTCATCTCTCATTTTCTACAAAACATCTTATTATTTGAACAAAAATAAATATCCATGATCCTATTATCTTCTTCCACACCATCAACACCTTGAAAATTCATGATCATGTAGTCTACCTTCTCCCAAATAGGGTCCACGTAGAAGATATAGTGGGATATGAGAACCATATGTTGGCCCTCCTCCCCCTTTAGACTACTCTTGGATGTTCTATCCTCCTCTAGTGCCAGATATCTTATCCTTGGATCTATACCATCGATCCTAACTTAGGGGGTCTATCCATAATCAAACTCCTCTAATGTCAAGAATCCACTATTGGACAATCACACATCCTAAGACATATTCCCCCACTTAAAAAGAATTAAAAATGACTTATTGTTTTCTATTAGGCGTATGATCACTTCAACATGAATGATGTTTGGGATTGGGTAGGATAGGTTTGTCATTTATCCTAAGAACATTATTTTCCCATGTATTAGGACCCCCCAAAGAGGACTTCCTCAAATCAGCACATAATTTCACCTTACCAAGGCCATTACCTACACATCCTTGAATGGTCTTCTAAATAATCATATTCCTATATAAAAACTTATATACAACCACTATTCACTATATGATCTTAGTATACGTCTATAGGAACAAAAACCTAATCTTGAATAGTGAATCTTGAAAATATCCACCATAAAATATGTTTCCACCAACTACTAATTTTACATCATGTAAGGAGAGGAATGAACCATGAACATGAACTAGAGAAAAAACTCTAAAATTAAATAATCCACCTCACATACAATTAAAAAATTTATATTCTTATTTAGCCTCCAATACCATTGGTAGAAAAACCATCTTGAGGAGAAAATGAAATTTAACCCATTTATAGGAGGTATCATCACCCCATATGCATACATGTAGCCACCATTGAAGATAAGTATCTAAGAGTAATCTGACTGCTAGACTCACTTGGAACTGTGACAGTGAATGAAAAAGTTTAAAGTAGATCTCCAAATCATATACCCAAATCATATTGGCCTATTAATATCTCTGCCTACAATACTCAATAGACTATTTCCTTGGAATCAAGAGTGACTGAAATCTCATAATACACCATTATTTACTATTATCTCAACCCTCAAGAGCTCATACTCATACACCCAAGGTGGACCACCATCCCCCACTTTACATGGGGCCAAATGTTCCAAAGGATCACTATAAGAAATCCATCCTATAACAATGTAAGTATACCAATGGTTTGTAAAAACTGTTGGTGTAGGTCCCTTTTCCAATAGGTTTTCCAAAACATTGGTAAAAACCCACTTTGAGGCCATTTTTTCTAACGGTTTGGAAATACCATTTGGAAAGGGTATGGATTTCCAAAAAAAATTTCCAAACCATTGGGAAATCCCACTTTTGGACCACTTTTCCCAAGGTTAGGAAGAACAGTTGGGAAAGGGTAATGTTTTCCCAACCTTTTTTTCCAAACCATTTGGAAAATCACACTTTTAGACAACCTTTCACAATGGTTTTTCCAAACAGTTGGGAAAATCCCACATTGATACCACATTTCAGAATGGTTTGGGAAAACCATTGGGAAAGGGTATGAATTTCACTATGGTTTTTCCAAACCATTGGGAAAATCCCGCTTTGTGACAATGTTTCACAATAGTTTGGAAAACCCATTAGGAATGGTTATAGACTTCCCAACAGATTTTTCAAACCATTTGGAAAATACCACTTTGAGACCACTTTTCGCAATGGTTTGGAAAACAATGGGAAAGAGAATGGTTTCTCGAACATGTTTGTGTATGAATTGGGAAAGTCCACTTTGAGACCAATTTTCCCAATGTTCTGGAAAACCCATTGCGAAAGCCACACCCTTTCCCAATGGATTATCAAAACTGTTGGGAAAATCCCACTTTCATTCCACTTTTCCCAATGGGTTCGAAAAATCGTTGGGATATGTACCCTTATTTTTTATGAATTTTTTTTGAATATCGTCACATAAATCAATATAATAATTACTTATAAAAATATATATATTTATCCAAATATATTCACAAATGTAATTTTAGGATAATGGTAGTCTTTGTTATATACCCCCTAGGATGTGGGTTCAAACCTCTGCTATAATGTTTTTTAATTTTTTTTACTTATACCAGGTCTATGCCCACGCCATATCACCCAATGGCTGTCCAAACAGTTGGTATAAGCTATACAAATGGTTTGAAGACCTATACCGATAGTTCTAAACCATTGGTATAGGTAATTTTTCCATTAGTGGATCCTTATATATAGAAAATAATATTTATAATAAATTTTATTTCACAATTGTAAACATAATGACCTAAATAATACATTCTAAAAAAATGAAAAGGCATATTGTCTTTGATAATTAATATACATAAAAATTAATTTAAAATATACTATTAATTTTTTTTAATACTCTTTAATATAATCTATGTTTACATAGAATTCTTAATACTAAAATGGATAACCATTGGATAAACAAAATAAATGGTTGATCTATAGTCACATAAATTCTTCCAATAACTTATTATCTTAATGTCATAGATGATATACATTTTCATTGTCTTCGACATTTGTGAAACCTAATGATGCTACCTCCATCGCAATATCTGATAACATACCATTTTTATGGAATTACCCAAGCAGTTTAGGTAATAAAATCTCCTTTATATATCAATTAGTTATCATACTTAAATATATTATATTCTTACTAGAATGGTTACCTATAACAACAACATTACAAATTGTCATAATTACAAATGGTTATAATTCCCATGGTGATAATGCTTAATGGTCATAATCATTTTATTCTTCCTATAAATAGATATTATTTCATAAAATCATGTATTACATAAAATCCAATCTTATTTTGATAATATTCATTTTGAAAATGAATATTACATTACTAACATTCCACTTTATTTTGACAATATTTGTTTTGTGTGAGAATCCTATGGGATTTAGATGATCCAAATTTTCATATTCTAGTTATAATTTTTTAATTATTTCCCAATTGTATTATTTTTCAGTTTCCTGGGTTTTATTATTCACTATATGCATTGTTATCAGAAAATAAATTATGTGGTATCATGGAGTTTTAGAGTATACTGCATTACATAATTACTCACAGATACATATATGAAAGGGAAATTAATTATATAAATTTTAGATTTGGTATATTCATCCACTATTATGAAATTTATTAATCATTTTTTTCATTTCATTCACTATTTTGAAAACAAATGTAGGATATTATCTTTCATAAATTCAACTGGTTCACATATTATTTCTTGAAATTTATGATTATTCCAAAAATACTTAAAAATCTGTTGTTTCTTTTTTCATATAACATTTTTCTAAATAGTCAATGATCGTCACTGACTGTGCCTTGTAAGAATGGTTATTTTCAAATTATACCTCATCTTGTTTTAATAAATGATGGGGTCCTAGTATGCAATTCCAAATGATGGATATGTAAAACTTGTTATGTACTAGAGACAATATTGTTTAGAGTTTGAGTGATAAGTCCATGGATCTGATGAGATCATGAATCTTAAAAGTGGTAATACAACAATCACACATCTTTCCCTTCATCCCAAACCTCATGGATCTCATTCACAGAGATATATATAAAGGAACATTTTATCTCAATCCTCATACTATAGATATCATTGAATGTTATCACCATAATTCCTCTATAAAATATTTCTTCTCATATGTGTTTCTAGCCGGCCTTCCCAGCTCAACCATTTATTCTACCAATTCCAGTCTCAGTTTCATTCATTTCACAGCATTATACCATAATGATTGATTTATTCATTTGTTTCTATATAGTTATATAAACGGATCTAGATAACAACTAATGTGAAATATATTGTTTAATAATAACATTACTAAATGAATTTGTTTATTTCAGACTCATTTGAAGTCTATTGTGAAATTTGTCAATGTATTCTCATTTTTTCTGATAGTTCATTCAAATTTACCTACAGTTTGGGGGAGATGGTTCTTAAAAATATACCACATTGTGGTTATACTATGTTATATATATTTCGATAATTTTATGGTGAATCTAAAATTTCAATATGATATAATCAATAGTATTGTTCCATGCATACTCAACACTTCTCTAATGTAAATCCTTGAGATTTAATCTAGTGATAATTCCACTAACATTAAAATTAAGAGACCATTCATTATATAACGGTCCACCACAACCAATATTGAATTGTTTCATTTGGTTGTGTTTCGAAGAACCCTAAAAAAATACACTATAATTTTTTCCACATACCCACATACATACGGGTAATAGCCACATCATATATTTTTACATTTTCAATTATTCCTTTATTTCAAAGACATACCAAGATCAGTGATCTACATTTATAAATCATTTAATTTATATTTCGTTAATCATATTTATATTTAAGTACACTATACTAATTTTATCTTCCTAGGTGGATAGAGAAAATTTATTTGTGAGCATCATTCAAATCCTCCATTATCACGGACATTAATAATTTTAATAGTCATGTACCAAACCTAATATATCCATATTTATCAATATTTAATTCTTAGGACTTAACCTTACTCACTATATCAAAATTATTATATATATCCACATTATCCTTTTGAGACTCTATTATATTCTCCATATGAGATGTTTCATAAATCATTTGATAAAGGTAACATGATGTTCAATCAATTATGATTCACATATTCATAATATTCATGTACAAGAAGATTAAATTCATCTCAATACTTGTCATTGATAGGGTAATAGCTTCTTTTATACTCAAATCATCTAGCACTTTATTCACCCTCCAAGGATTTTAATATATTGAAGAATTGTAATCCTTGATGATCTATAACCAAATTCATGGTTACTGTTGAGATATTTTTCAAGGAATATATACTTGAGTCTCTTATAATATGTATATATATCACACCTTAATCTATATAGGTGATTTAACCAAATATTCCATGAAAATATTATTATTTCCATCTACATGTCATGTGTAGGATAATTATTATCATGATCCTCAAACTATCTAGAGTCATAAGCTACCACATTATCATTTTTAATGTGGAAACATACTACAACCATTTTTTATGTATTGATATAGGTGTAAAATACATCCTTAATAGGGGTATTGTGAGTAAATTTATAGTCATTGGACCCTTTTTTGACTCTATTATCCATTATAAACATTCATCGGACCAAAAAAACTTTACTCTTATCCATGTTATCCGGTCTAGCGGGTTTTTTAATTATAAAAAGATTATCGAAAGACACTAATTGTAGCCATATAATATATGGAATCCTTGGATATCTGTTATATATTTTTGTTAGTTTTATATCATATAAAAATTTATCTTTTGGGGATCTTGAAATGTCCTATTTTTGTGATTACATTGCCCTTGAATTGTACTTACTCTATAAAAAACTCATAGTTATAATTACATGCATAAAATTTTTCTTTCTATAGAGTTCTTAGTACTATAATAAGATTCTCCTCATTTTTCTCCTTAATTATTTAATATAAGATAAAATAATCAATAAAAAATAAAAAAATAGGTATTCTCTAAAGAAATTATTCATTAAATCCATAAATATTATCAGGGCATTAGTGAGTCTGAAGTGAATCACTATGAAATCAAGGTTTTATACCTTGTAATAAAGTAATGCATGGGAATATCACACTTCATGTCCATTAATTAATGATATCTTAAATCATAGTCTGAATTATAGAATTATTGTCCCTATATAGTTGATCAAATGAGGCATCAATCCATTGAAGGAGATAATTTTTTACCATGACCTTCTTATGATAAAGGAAATAAATTCATATAAACTTTGAAAAACACTTCTGATTGAAAAGGATTATTGGTGAAAAACATTATAATTCACCATAATAAATGAATCCCTTTTGAAAATTCACTCATAGATTCTCCTTTAGTTCCTATTTTTAAACTAGGTCTATTTTATAGGGAGTCACAGATATTTTAAGAGATCCATGTAATTTTTTTTGAGAACTCAAACTCTTCATTTTAGGGATGTATAAGAAACTATTTAGGTAATACATAAAAATATTAATTTATTATAGGAATTTACTCATGGGTGATACTACCCTTTCTCAAAACCATTTGAGATAGATATTCTTAATCATAATGAAAAATTATACATGATTTAGAATATGTTTCCAAACAAGGTTCAAAATCTTCTTTATCTTCTATAAAATTATAAGATGAAATAGGATATGGAAGGTGATACCATTTAATTACTATTGATGTTGGCTTTATATAAAGACAACTGGTATATTACCAAAATTGCTTCAAAATCCACTACAGATAACATTGCATGGTTTTCTAGGTTTTTGATCCAAAACACATTAATAGGGGAATTATATTCTTGAGATATAATCATTGACCAAATTTTTTTCACTAATAACTCAAACAATATACTTTTAAGTTGAGATTAAATAGCTACACTAAACCATAAATATAAGAAAGAATTCATATAAGAAGAATAAAATAATAAATTCATTATCATTGATGAATATTTATCATACCGATCACCACTTGTTTATGAGGAATCACCTAATTGGTGTTGATGGAAATTTTTTCCCTTAAAACCTAGTATTTGCAGTTTAATATATTTATTTATCATTAAAACCCATTTTCTTAGGGAATTGGATTTCATAATATCCTTGTTCATTAAAAATAAAATATTGGACCATGGGCTAAGGACTGATCAGAAAATTATTTTCCCCCATCATATTATATAGATTATTCAACTCTTTTAGGCATTAATTGTGTTGACTCCCTTCATTTTTTGAACATGAAACACCTCCTAGTTCACTTGATTTACTTTATATTTTCCTTCTTAAAAAACATGTGACATGTGTGATGTTGAATTATATTTCTACTACTATTATTATTTGATGATCCTTGGGAGTTAAACTCTGTTATCCACTTCTAATCTTTATCCCATGGAACCATTAATAATCACAAATTTACATCTCAAAATAATGGAAATATTTTGACAAAAATCCTCAGATTTATAGAATTATTTTATTAACAATGATTATTAAATACATTACTTTCACCCACTAAATATGTGGTCAACCTAAATATTAAGATCCATTTGTTATAATGATATATAACACTTTTTAAAAAAAATAATAAACAATCCCCTCTACTTAATATAATTTCCAACCCGTAATCCCATCACTCTTTTCTCAAAATCGCTAAATCATGTTTGTCCTTGCATTTTCCTTCTCTAAAACCCTCCAACGGAGTTTCGATTATTCTAATGAGATCGTAGTGTGAATTAAAAATCATACTATTAAGCTAAGGGTTCTCTTCCTCCTCTTTTCCAAACATTCACTTCCTTTGTAAAATTTCTTTTTCCTCCCAATTTATTATGAATTATTTTTTATTAAACATGCAATTGTAATGTTAATTTTTTCCAAAATAAAGAAAGAATAATTTCCTCTCTTATTTTTACATTCTATGAAATTTTATGTACAAAACTAATGATTTTAAAATTGTCTAAAAAATTTCCACTCCATAGATTTTGTTTTGAATACCCAACCTTACTTCCATTTAGTGGAATTTAATTACATAAAATAATTATACATTGAAATGATACTTCCATGTATAAAAACCACATTCATAAATAATGGTATTGAAATGATTAAAAATGTTCTTATGTTATATGATCGATATGGGAAATATAATTCCTTACATATTAACGGTGATCCCGGATATCCCTCTATAGAATTGGGTAATGTTTTCTTTGTAACACCGTGATATTTTCAGAATTTTTTTTTCAAATTAATATAATTTTTTGGATAGATTACATTAAATATAAAACTGAGTTTATAGTGAGTTTCATGAACCACTAAGTTTAATTGAAACATGACATATTTGTAATATATTTTTATATGATAAATATCCCATAGACATTTGAATATAAGTTTTGAATATTTTTAACCAAAAAAACTAAAATATATGTTTTACACAATTATATTTAAATTTGTTGGTTTTATTTTATTTACAAATGAAAATAGAAACCATTTAATATTAAAAGAAATATTTTGTTTTGAAAAACAATTTTTATGAAAACAAATTCTTTTTGACATGATAAATTTTTTTAAAAAATATTGAATAATTTTAAATAAATTTATATACTATAAAGTCAATTAAATTTTAAACATTCATATTATGTGTGTTTTTGAGAAATATATAATAATAAATCTATGTTTACCCTTAATAATTGTATTTACCAAAAAAATAATTTTGGAACAAATAGTTTTTAAGAAAAATCACTTTTAGAAATATTTTTTGAAAAAAAAAATCATTATTTTAATCAAAATTTCGAAATTATATGGGGTTAATTTTTTATAATATTCTTAAAATGTTAATCTTTTTGATGAAGAGTGAAAAATAATGACCTTTATTTAGAAACATCTTTTTCCAATTCCAAAGCATATAAATATAAATCATACTTTTAAAAAATTAAATTAAAAATATTTGTATTATATATATATATTTATCCGATTTTTTCATTGGAATCAATTTTATATTGTATTTTTATATAAAAAATTTGTAAACTTTGGAACATTTTCTTTTTGAAAACAGCTTTCTCAACGCATCTGTGGGATTAAGTTTAACAACAAGATTTCATGTTATTTGAATGGAATTTAAAAAAATAGATTCCATATTTTTATTCCAAATAATTTATATTATATAATGAGTTCAGAATCATATTTCTCCATAATAAATAGTAAATTAGTAAAAATTGTTGATCACAATTATGGTAAAAATGGGTATACAGGGTGTTAAACTGAAACGGTAATGGTTAAAATGACAAAAATGTTTTTCAAATATATATTCTAACAATATTTAAACCGTGTATTGTATAAGTATCATTATTAATCGATTTTGGGCTATTTTTTCTTATTAAAAATCTATATACGCATAATTCTTTTCAAAAATTACATGTGTGACACTCACCACACTTATATAAGGCGACACCATTTCCTCTCCCCATAACACCTTCAAACCCCTTTTGACTAGGAAAGGCCTTCCCGAATCCCTTATCAACATTTCTAAACTCATCATATAAAGATTATTTTGGGAATAAATTCATCCAAGGATGGATGATTGTGCCAACCATAGTATGATACCGGAAGAAGATATAGCATTCTTCATTGAGCACTTTTATTTTATTTCTTATTGGACATCATTCAATTATAATAAATTCATGATGATATAATAAAATATTTATTATCCATATAATGAGATTTTTAATGTTGATATCATTATATATATAATGATATGTTTATATATTAATACCATGACCTAAAACAATATCTACATTTATCAAATTAGTTAAAAAATCATGATTCCTTTGTACAGTAGACTAACATCATTTTTTTCATTACCAACTATCTATGAAGGGTATGATTATCAATAAGAAGTATATATATATATTATATTTAACAAATAAATATACCATTTTATTCATAATATCATATATTCCATTTTAATTTCCATTTCATAGGATATATGATAATGTTTCTCATCTGTACGGTTGACTATGTATAACATCCTGACCCAGGATCCACTTAACCCATTACCTCAGATGGTGGGTCACATGGCCTCAAGTCCGCCTTTATGTACTCTAGAAGCTACTAACCTGTAGAAATTTTTTAAAGGTTGTATGGTAGGGTGAGTATAATATAATATTAGAGTATCAGAGTAGAAATAAAAATGTAAAAGGTAATAATAGATGTATGATATAACAAACACTAAAGGCTATACTAGTTACCAACTATAGTGTAAGAATATATAATACATGAAATGACAATAAATTTTGGTTGTCTAAATAACATAAAAATGAATAATAATATCAAAACCAAATGGGTAGTGTCATTTACATGAATTCATGGAATGGTGATGTACAAAAGGAAAACATGGAATAGTCAAATAGAATCATGCTAAAAACAGAAAAAAGGATGCTCCACTAACATCTTGAGAATATTCTTGGTCCTATAATCCTATGCTGCATCTATAAGTAAATCATATATAATATCTATAGTAGAGGTTTTTCCCTTATACATACATATAGACATGTATCTACTCTTCTACCAATGGCTGCCCATGTTCTGTGTGAGAGAAAATACCAGTAGGCTATCTCTAAAGTTTTAAATATGTAATCCTATATTTGTAAATTGAAACAATATTGTGTATATATAAATGAAAAAATAATCATAAATTGGAAAAATAAATACCTACCTTCTCAGGTTCCAAAAATACACTAAGTGGCTCTTCCTACTTCACATCTTAGCCTGAATGAGTATCTGGTCAGTAAATATATATATATTAATAATATATATATATATATATAATATTAATATATTTAATCATCCGATGTGGAACAATTAATTTCAACTTATGTGTCCATAAACCTGCAATACTTTGTAATGGATGGACCGATGAATAACTCTATCATCCATAAGAATTCTAAATGAGCATGTATTCTATAATATAGGGTATAATTCATACATCTCATAATTAGTGGGGGAATTCATGATCAACACAAATGTTTTATTATGTGTTTTTATTCCATCTTCTGAATCATGGGGTATGGGGTGTAATTCCCACTATCCAAATAGAGTAAATTGTGAGGAACTTCATGCTCAACACCCGATGTAACAGAGCATGAATTTTAATTCCCAATATAACCCTTACAATATCTCCACACCATTTTTCAAACATGAAAACATATTTATAATAAAATACATAAGGGATTACCTCTCAGGCAACTTATTAGTCAATACCAATTACATACATGGAATTTCAATCCAATGTAATAATTTGTTAAAGCATGAAAAAATCGGTGTGGCCTAACCCTGAATTATAAGTTATTTCAACTAAAAAATACAATTCATTAATGTAAGGATAAACCTCATGAAAAATAAATTCAATTTAACATGTTCCATTTAATCTATCAAAACATGGAAAATCATTTTACAAGGCTCAACGAGGTATATAGAAGGTTTCCATTATCTGTTAGGAAACATACTATGTGAGAAATTCGTATTTATAATTCTAGGAATAAAAATAATAGGTTAATTGGGTTCAATAAAAATCTATATAATAGATGGAAAATTCAATTACAACTGATGTCGAACATTTATATGGTATTCTAGGTATTTAATCAAGGAATTTCAAAAGGTAATTTCATGCCAGCACTCCCAAGGGGTGTCCATGGTCATGATTAGAATCATATAACTATTAAATAATGTTCTTAAGGAGTATGAAAAGGTGTTAGTAACAATTTAAAATGATGTAATCAATTATTGGGCTATGCATAGAAAAGGTTGGCATTCATCAAAAGAGTGTGACTCTGAAAATAAAAAAAAAGTTGGGAAAACAATGAAACTACCTAGCTTAATACCGTAAAAGACTCCTCGCTCTATATCATCCCTAGAATTGAATCATTTTGGATTAAATCCAGATCAAAGTCCAATGACCTGAAAATAATGAAAAATGATATTTCACCTAAATAACAAAATAGAGTCGAATATAAACATAGATAAGAGGGAAGTGGAATTAGATATTACTGAGATAGATCTGATGCCTTTGATGACTTCGGATTTGGACATCGTACAAAGAAGTTATCGCAATGCTTATATAGGACTTGTGGGAGAGAAAAATGAGAAGATGATGAGCCAACCATTTGAGAAATTAAAGATAAAATAAGAATTAATTTGTTTTGTTATTTCGTTATGGGTATTATGTATGTTTCAACCTCAAAATATTGTGTGAATGGTTATCCTTCATGGTTTGGAAAAACCATGGAAAAACTATGATCCCATTACTATCCAAGGGAAGACCCCACAAGGTTATGGAATATTTCTTCCCTAATAGTGCACAAAAGATGAAAAAAATGCTTTTTCGATCCACTATAGTTATTTCCAATGGTGTGCACTTGGGGTCAAAAAATTTCAAAAAAAATAATAAGGTCCCTAGTTCACTTTTGTCTCACCTCACATGGTTAGTAGTCACTATGTTTTATGAGTTTCATAGTTTCTATTAATGGTGCAGCCCAGTCTATTTTCCAGAAGTTGTACCCAAACCACGAATTTTCATGGAATAATAATTTAATTACAAATATTCATACATATGATCAAAAAGTTTTGGTGGTGATTAATGGAATCTATCTTTTCTTGGGTGAGAGGTAGCAAATTGGAAGAATAAATGTAGTGAGTGGGATGTTCGTGACACATGGAAATGGAGAGGTTTCTAGTGGTGACATGTGTAGCTGTAAGAAATCTACGTAAATATATATTTTCAATTCATTGTGCATGTGTTTATAAATTTAATCAATAAATCCATGAAATATTCGTACAGGTTTAAGTGATTTAAATCTATGTATTCACACGATATTCTTATTACTATATTGAATTTTTTAATGTATAATATAAATGGGTGGGATAAAAATCTATAATTAGAACGAATGTATACTAAAATCACATGTAGTATATAATGTAAGAATGTGTTTATAAAAAAGTGGGGAATGTAAGATTGAAATGATATAAAAGTAACAGTATATCGAATTATAAAGAATGGTAAACAAGAAAAGGTGTATATATTTTTTAGGGATTTTTTATTATTAATAATGAATCCTACAATTTTAAACTATGCATATAAATTCAATACCATTAAAATAATGCAATTTCTATGGAAATTTTATCTTATATTTGAATAATTTTTTGAAAATACAATAATCATGAGTGAGAGATTGAGGATAAACCACATGATACATTATAATAGATTCCATACTTTTTGGAGGACCTTTATTAGGTATATGTCTTCTAATTTCCTAAAACCCCATGTGTTTACCTGTGGTAATTATAAAATAAGAAATCCTATAATACTGCCTTAAAATATCTATATTTAGTCTGAAGACTTGTATTTTAAAAACCATCTATGTACCTATTGGGGTGAAAATTAAAAAATGATTTCCAACCATCACAATTTTATTCAAAGAATGAATTTATAAAAATATATATTTTCAGTAATAATTACTATAATATAGATTGCATAAAATATTTAAAAATAGAAATTGGTATAACAGAACAAATAAAAAATGATTGAACAGAAAGAAATAAGTAATTTTGAAAGAGTGAAAATTTTTGGTAACATATGATTGAAAATGGAAATACTTCTTGAAGGATGAGAATATGATAAATTTATAGTGGCTATCATAAAGAACATTGGTTATGATTGTTGGAGAAAGAAACTCTAGAAATTTTTAGGTGCACCATTCATTTTTTTAATTTGTGAGAAACATGTAGGACAAGAACAATATAGTTTGAATTGTAATGGAAATTGAGAATCTAAAACCTGACAAAAAAATCTAAAATGATTTTCATTAAACTTCAATTGAAAAAAATTCATTTGAATATATTGTACCACCAAAATAATAGAATACAAACTCAATAGAACTAGTTTTTTTCATGATAAACACTTCAGATTATATGAATTCTCAGAACTAGATTGAGGATCTGTAATTGGAAATCATTAACATCATCTTATGATGATAAGTATAAAGTATTTTATAAAATAAAACTATTATAAATAATAAAACATGAACAATTAATAAAATTCAAATAGGATATAAAATAAGAAAATTTTAAATTTTACATTCAATGGAATTTACTAATTTGATACCCAGAAAATATGTATGTGTATTTACTTAAAAAGTTGTTGTATTTATATGGTACAAAAATCATCGTATTGAATAGTGATGGTTTATTTCAAAACATGTAAATTAAAGAATCTTAAAACACATGATGATTTCAAACTTTTCCAAAACCATTAATTTGATGTTTTCATTTCATGGTAATAAAGGCCCTATAAATGTCCAACCAAATTAGAAATATTATCTATTAATTGTAACACCCCAAGCTTTCACGATACGCTTCTCTTTCAATAATGCAATAGCTTGCATTGTACGCAAGTTTGAGATTCTACCACACCGCGACCAATCAAAGTAGCCATTATGAATATTAATACCCACTTTTTAATATTATAGAAATTTTATATTTCAAAATGGACTTAATTTTTGTATTCATAATATCAAAATTATCCTAAGTTGAATTTTTTGTAATTTTCTGAGAACTTCCAATTTTTTATGAATACTGAAAAATACATAAAACAACTTTTTTAATCAAAATAATTTATAGGGATAAATTATAATATTTATTGGTTTTAAATTATAATTAGAATATATTTTTACAATTTTATCCAATGATGTTAATTAGAATTAATTTCACTTTGAAATTGGACATAAACAATTGTCAATCTTTTGATATATATTATTTTTTTAAAACACGTTATTTGTTGTGACATCAGGAATTAGTTATAAAATTAATTAATGTGACTTATATGTTTCGAATTTTGTAAAATAGACATCATTTTTGAATTTGGAATATCAATTATAGCTTATGGTGAAATTTTGGCATTGTTCTGAAAAACTTCGATTTTTTGATGAATAGTGAAACCACTAAGTGGTAGTTAAAAAACTAATTTTTCGTTTAAATGAATCATTACCACTTCTGTGATTTGATTTTCAAAAATCCTACATACTTGGTTGTCATTAAGAAGTAAAATTTGGTTCAATGGGATTGATATAATGTTTTTGGTGAGTAGTAACTTTTAAGTTTAATTAATCGCGATTAAAGGTAATTAGTGAAATTTAAGGTAAAAATGATATTATAAAAATATGAAAATACCTTTACACTTGTCCTACCACTATTGGATGAGTCATGGACAACCAATAAAATCCATGGGTCAACTTGGGAACCCCATGGAGCCACTTTGGTAGGAAAATGACATTAAAAACTTTTTATTTAATGATAAAATAAAAATGTCACAAACATGAGTTGTTTTACTAAACAAATTTTTAAATGGGGTTATACAAGTCATATTTTTTACTATAAATATTCATTATAAAGATAAAACTATATCCTACATCATTATGATTTTTTATAATTTTTATACATTAAATAAATTAATTATTTATGACACCATGATGATGCAACGATTACCTCATTAATTAACGATTTAAATAAAATAAAAAGATAATGTAAAATCTAAGACATAAACTTGTCAAAAACATATTGGATGAGTATATTTAAAACCCTTATCAGCTTATCCTCGAAATATATAAGTGTGTGACCTTTAAAATCCGAAACTCATTATATAATAAAGTAACATTTCATGACATTCCAAGAGTGTGCCTCCTCTCCTCTTATAAAAGGCCCCCACCACTACCACCTTACTCACACCTTCAAAGCCTTTTGTCTCGGACAAACTCTGCCCAAATATTCTCTCAACTCCCATCTCTTACTCCATTAAGCCTCACTTTGGGCATAATTCTTCCCAAGGAATCCTTTGGCTCAAATAAAAATAGAGTTACCCGATTTTAAGGTAATGTCTTCTCTTATGTTATTTTGTTTTACTTTTCTTCTCCAACCCCTTAAACTCTTTTTACTCCTTTCATTTGTAACCAAACATATATCTTCAATATACTAGGATGTTTCTATAAGACGTATTCGAGCTACAGTTAGACACACCTACATCTAATGGTTAAAGAACATACTGTTTTTGTGGATGGAAACTTTCTGCATCACGAAACGATGATTGTTCCACACTCATATAACACTTTCAAAGGTGGCCATTAAGATGTCACTATATTTATATATGATATATAATATGTTTATGTTTTCCTTAAGCTTCTGTATTTTCCATTTAAGGAATACATTTATGGTTTCCATTATGGGTAAATGCAATATTTTCATTTTAGGAAGTGTGGACTACCGCCCCCTCAAAGTGATTTGAATCATTAATGCCATATGTGGGATGAGTAAAGGATGGAGTAAATGGTATTATACATTATATTGTACTGTAATTGAATTATACCTTTATATAACTATAACTTCATTCCATTAAATATGAAATAGAAATGAAAGTAACGTTCATGCGTACGTACGGCGTATCGTCTCCATGAACGGTGCATTTCATTTATTACCTCTAAATGTTATGTAATATTATAAATGAATGTATATACTGAATATATATGATGTATATGATATCTAAATCAAGAATATAGTTATGCATATAATGGATATTTTACCACATGAACAACTTGTAATTTTAAGAAGTTTATTTTTGACTCAAGTACCAAAGATCGACAAAACGACTGTTATTAACATAAATAATTACATAATGTTCATAACATGGTAATAAGTGATATAAAAGGAATAATAAACTTGTAAAAGGTTCTTGAGAAATTATAAATTAACTCTAGTTTATTATTCTGGAGGTTAAAGAACGATCGAGTCAAGTCGGACACGAGGTAACAGAATTTCTTAACCCAATTTCCATTCGTTGGGTTAATCTCCTACTTTAAAATTATGTCATGATATTATTATGTACTATCTTGTATGTGTACTTTATTTATGTGTACTTATAGTAAATACACATAATAGATCTATTTTATTTTAAAAATGATCTTTGTAAGGACTTCATCTCAATCTCCTTTCATTGAGGCATATTTGGTTTTATACACAACTTTCATTTATACGGTGTATAAACCCCGTTGACTTTTACTTTTATTCAAAAGGAATCTTTTTATACGAAGCATTTTTACTAAATGACCAAATGAATGTTTTTCTTACGTATGCGGTGACAACGACTTCTCCGCCGTCATGACTATTATTTGAGTTTCAGCTTCCTTTATAAGCCATAAATTTTTTTAAAATAAAAATATATACCATGTTTTACTTTTCTTTTATTTTTGTATTGAAAATAGTTTTGATAATGTTTTTATTATATCAATGTTTTGTATTGATATCTTGTGATTAATGTGTGGAAGTATTATATTTTCTTTATGCACGTTTTATGTGATACAATTATGTTATGGTTTATGATATGTTTAAACCTGTTCATATGAGGAATGCATTGGACTTAATAAGTGATGGGTGGAGCCCGCTATAGCTCCTCGATGCATCGATAGGTCTCTTGAGACAAACTAGTGTCTTGGCATGAGGCCTTGACAAAATCTTATTTGTAGTCTTGGCACGAGGCCTTGGCTACGTGGTTATGATAGTCTGGCATTATGCATTCCATCATTATGAAAGTGCTTATCGATATTGCATGTGATTATTTGACTAGTAGAATATCCATTTGAGTAATTAAATGGAATTATTTAATTTTTTTTCCATATTATGCTGAAGTTAAAGTTTAAAAAAGCTATTGTTTTAGTTATACATTGCCTTAAATGTTAATGTTTATTTATGAAAGCTTCTGCAATATTGTTATCCTTACTGATCATCTGAGCTCACCCCTTTCAATGTTTAAATATTTTCCAGGATGTGAAGAAGTATTTTATGAATGACCTGCAGGGATAGTCAGAAGAGGATATGACTGTGGACTAAGGAGACTTTGATATTGTAGTTTTTCACTTTATGATGTAATGTAACATTTATGAATGTATCTAGTGTTTCCAAGGATACTAAACTAATCGGTCTTTCGATACTTGATCTTTTGTGATCATGCCAATGTTACACAATAATGCACCGTCTCTGGGTAACTAGGGTTGAGGCGTTATAGTTGGTATGAGAGGCATTTTAGTACTATCCTTGGAAGCTATATATAGATAAACTCTGAATAGAGCACATAGCCCTAAGATAGACTTTGAGGATTAGTATAGAAGAACTTTCTAGAATTTTGGTATTATAGAGATTTTGTGAGTTTTCTGAGAAATACATCCCTGTCTGGATACGAGCAGGTAGAGGTGGCTCTGGCACAGATGTACCTAGGGGTAAAACCCGAAAACACCACTTTGAGCTAGACTCGAATGGGAACTGGTGAACGACAACGGGCCTTGCTGCACTCTTGGTTATGACACTCCCGGGGGATACACTTAGGATAATTCTCATTTTATTTACCAACCATTATTAAGGTTTTATGAGTACATACATCCTCAATGAAATTTTTTTTTATGATTATGGATTATATCCATAAATAGTTCAATTTATTTTAAGTGTTTTACAAGTATGGAATTATGTATTTTGATGCATAAACTAATCTAGTTAATGCCATTGTTTAGAAATGGAGCCTAGTGGAAGGAATGGAAACCATATCAATGTACGCACTCCATGTAGGGATTTCCCTCCTGCTCAAGATAATTATTGTGGAGCTGGAGATACAACTGGTGCTGATCAACTTATTACCATACTAGGACAACTCAGTCAGGTTATGAATAATAACCTTACTCGTATGGTGCACCCTGATCCGCAACGTGAAGGATCAATGTTAGTCCTCTTCATGAGGAAGCAACCACCAAAATTTAATGGGGGTACTAATCCATTAGTATCTGAGTTATGGATAAACTCCTTAGAGAAAATATTCCATGCCTTGGGGAGTAGTGAAAGGGAAAAGGTTATCATGGCAGTTTACCGCCTCACTGGAGATGCTGATCAATGGTGGTCATTGATTCAAAACACAAAAGAATATGATGAAGTATTGAATATGGAATGGAGGGAGTTAAAAGATCTTTTCGTAGAAAAATACTTCCCTCGTGACCATAGAGAATATATGGAAAGGCAATTTCTGAGTCTGAGGCAGAAGGAGGATGAGAATTTCGCAAAGTATGAGGCTAACATTACAAGGTTAGCGAGGCATGCTCAAGATTATATACGTAACCCAAGAAGTAAGATAGATCATTTATTTGATGGGTTCAAACCATTTCTCCGTCGAGCACTAATATCACAATCTTTCTCAATGTACGAAGATATAGTCACGTGTTCTATCAAGATAGAAAAAAAATTCTCTAAATCTTATGACAATAAAGTAAAGCAAGAGAATAAGAGAATGGTGGAACAAGAGACAGATAAAGGGAAAAAGGAAAAGAAGGATTTTCCATTATGCGATAATTTTGGGAAGAATAACCCCGGTACTTTCCTAAAAGCAATAGGAGTTTTTTATAAATGTTGAGAATAATGTCATCAGGCTCGTGATTGCAAGGGAAGGAAATAGGATATCAATGTTGAATGCTACAATTGTAGGAAAATGGGGCATTATGAAAGAGAATGTCCTAAGTGTCAGGGAAACATACCTCAGAAAAGGCCAAGGGATCAAGGAAAATCTTATGTTGTTACTACAATTGAAGTGGAATAATTAATGTCTTGGTGCTTTTGGAAACAAGGATTATATTCTGGTTATAATAATAATGTGATATATATAATGATTCTACTGAAATACTTGTTGTTTTCATTAAGGATTTAATATGATGAAGGTAATCAAATTTTTAGTATGTGACAATAATAGAAACTTTACTTTGTTTGGGGAATCTGATGTTACAAATGATTTTGGAATTTAGAGACCATCTAGAGAAAGTCTGGACAGAGGTATTTTGGATAACTATAATGGTTGGAATGGATTAAGTTGAACCCTGGATAGGATTGTTTAAGGTTTCTGAATATTACTTTTGGAATATTATAATTCTATATTTTTAGTAAAAGGAAATCCTGCAGGTTGGGGGATAACTCGTCACGTCGGAGAAAGCTGCAGGAATCGAACCCACAACCATAGTGCGACAGGCCTTTATTACCTACCACTAGCTTACAAGAATTCCCTGGTTATTAAAAAATAGTTTTCCTAATCTAAATGGTATATGGTAATGTTTGGAACCTTATACAATTATGATAAATAGAATATTTTTCAGTTCTATTACCTTTTGGAGTGAAAGATGGGTTTGTGGTAAAAATTTATTAAATAATGAAAGTCTACATGACAATTAAGTATATTTCCTTACGTTCTTAGTAAATCTCCTAAATGAATTCATCAACTTTATGAAAGGTAACTTAAAACAAAATTGTTGTCGGTTAACTTTTCCAATTGGGGAATCAATGATAGTTTAACCCATCACAAGTTTGTGATTTTCTTGTAGTTAACATTCTCCTAATCCAGTTTTATACAACTCTCCATCAAACCTTGATGGTTTGTTTTCCTCCATATCCATATTTTCATAGAATCCTAGTATGGGCTATCTCGGGTGACCTTTGTACTTCTCTTTCTTTCTTTTAAAGTTATATTTTTATTAACCTTATTTCTGATGTGGTTTTCCACAAAGGTATTTTCTATTTGCAACCTTTTATTTTCAACAAAAAATTTCAAATTGCGAGGACGCAATTTATTTAAGGAGGGGAGAATGTAACACCCTAATCTTTCATGATACGCTTCTCTTTCAATAATGTAATACCTTGCATTGTGCGCAAGTTCGAGATTCTAACACACCGTGACCAATCAAAGTAGTCGTTATGAATAGTAATACCCACTTTTTAAAATTATAGAAATTTTATATTTCAAAATGGGATTAATTTTTGTATTCGTAATATCGATATTATCCTAAGTTAAATTTTTTGTAATTTTCTAAGAACATCCAATTTTTTATGAATAGTGAAAAGTACTTAAAACAAATTTTTTAATCAAAATAATTTATAGTGATAAATTATACTATTTAGTGGTTTTAAATTAAAATTATAATATATATTTACCATTTTATCAAATTGTGTTAATTAGAATTAATTTCACTTTGAAATTGGACATAAACAATTGTCAATCTTTTGATATATATTGTTTTTTAAAAACACGATATTTGTTGTGACAGCGGGAATTAGTTATAAAATTAATTAATGAGACATATATGTTTGGAATTTTGTAAAATAGGCATCATTTTTGAATTTGGAATATCAATTATAGCTTAGGGTGAAATTTTGGCATTGTTCTGAAAAACATCAATTTTTGATGAATAGTGAAACCACTAAGTTGTAGTTAAAAAACTGATTTTTCATTTAGATGATACATTACCAATTCTGTGATTTGATTTTCAAAAATTCGACATACATGGCTGTCATTAATAAGTAAAATGTGGTTTAATGGGATTACAATAATTTTTTGGAGAATAGTAACTTTTAAGATTAACTAATCGCGATTAAAGGTAATTAGTGAAATTTAAGGTGAAAATGATATTATAAAAATATGAAAATACCTTTACAATTGTACTACCCCTATTTTATGAGTCATGGCCGACCAATAAAATCCATGGGTAAACTTGGGGACCCCATGAAGCCACGTTGGTAGGAAAATGACATTAAAAACGATTTATTTAATGATAAAATAAAAATGTCACAAACATGAGTTGTTTTATTAAAAAAAATTAAATGTGGTTATAAAAGTCATATTTTTTACTATAAATATTAATTAGAAATATAAAAAGATATCCTAAATCATGATAATTTTTTAATAATTTTTAGACATTAAATAAATTAAATTATTTATAACACCATGATGATGCAGCGATTACCTCATTAATTAACAATTTAAATAAAATAAAAAGATAATGTAAAATATAAGACATAAAATTTTAAAAAACATATTTGATGAGTATATTTCGAACCCTTACCACCTTATCCTCGAAATATATAAATTAGGGACCTTTAAAATCCGAAACTCATTATATAATAAAGTAACATGTCATGACATTCCAAGAGTGCCCCTCCTCTCCTCTTATAAAAGGCCCCCACCACTACCACCTTACTCACACCTTCAAAGCCTTTTGTCTCGGAAAACCACTTCCCAAATACTCTCTCAACTCCCCTATCTTACTCCTACAAGCCTAAATTTGTGCATAATTCTTCCCATGTAAGCCTTTGGATCAAATCAAAAAAGAGTTACCCGATTTTAACGTAATGTCTTCTCTTATGTTATTTTGTTTTATTTTGCTTCTCCAACCCCTTATACTATTTTTATTCCTTTCATTTGTAACCAAACCAGTATAATAAATATAGTAGGATGTTTTTATAATAAGTATTCGGGCTACACTTACACACACCTACATATAATGGTTAAAGAACATACTGTTTCTGGGGATGGGAAATTTATGTCTCACGAAACGATGATTGTTCAACACTCATATAACACATTAAAAGGTGGCCATTAGGATGTCACTATATTTATATATGATATATAATATGTTTATGTTTTCCTTAATCTTATTTATTTTTAATTTATGGTATACCTTTATGGTTTCCATTATGGGTAAACGCGATATTTTTATTTTAGGAAGTGTGGACTACCGCCCCCTCAAAGTGATTTGAATCGTTAATGCCATATGTGGGATGTATAAAGAATGAAGTAAATGGTATTATACATTATATTATACTGGAATTATATTATACCTTTATATAATTATAACTTCATTCCATTAAATACTAAATAGAAATGAAAAGTAGCGTTCATGCATACGTACGACGTACCGTCTCCATGAACGGTGCATTTCATTTCTTACCTCTAAATGTTATGTAATATTATAAATGACTGTATATACTGGATATATATGATGTATATGATATCTACATCATGAATATAATTATGTATATAATGTATATTTTACCACATGAACAACTTGTAATTTTAATAAGTTTATTTTTGACTCAACTACCAAAGTTCGACAAAACGACCGTTATTAACATAAATAATTACATAATGTTCATAACATGGTAATAAGTGATATAAAATGAAAAATAAACTTGAAAAAGGTTCTTGAAAAATTATAATTTAACTCTAGTTTATTATTTAGGAGGTTAAATAACGGTCGAGTCAAGTCGGACACGAGGTAAGGGAATTTCTTAACCCAATTTCCATTCTTTGGGTTAATCTCCTACTTTCAAATTATGTCATGATATTATTATGTCTTATCTTTTATTTGTACTTTATTTGTGTGTAAATATAGTAAATACACATAATAGATCTATTTTATTTTAAAAATGATCTTTTTAAGGACTTCGTCTCAATCTCATTTCATTGAGGCATATTTGGTTTTATACACAACTTTCATTTATACGGTGTATAAAACCCTTTGACTTTTGCTTTTATTCAAAAGGAATATTTTTATATGAAGCGTTTTTACTAAACGACAAAAGGAATGTTTTTTCTTAGGTATGCGGTGACAACAACTTCTCCACCGCTGTGACTATTATTTGAGTTTCAGTTTCTTCTATTAGCCAAAACATTTTTTTAAAAGAAAAATAAATACCATGTTTTACTTTTCTTTTATTTTGGTATTGAAAATGGTTTTGATAATGTTTTTATTATTTCAATGTGTTGTATTGATATCTTGTGATTGAAGTGTAGAAATCTTATGTTTCATTTATGCATGTTTTATGTGATACAATAATGTTATGGTTTATGATATGTTTAAACCTGTTCATATGAGGAATGCATTGGACTTAATAAGTGACGGGTGGAGCCCACTATAGCTCCTCGATGCATCGGTAGGTCTCATGAGACAAACTAGTGTCTTGGCATGAGGCCATGACAAAATTTTATTTGTAGTCTTGGCACGAGAACTTGGCTACGTGGTTATGATAGTGTGGCATTATGAATTCCATCATTATGAAAGCGGTTATTGATATTTCATGTGATTATTCGACTAGTAGAATATCCATGTGAGTAAGTAAATGGAATTGTTTAATTTTATATTTTCCATATTATGCTGATGTTCAAGTTTAAAAAGGCTTTTGTTTTAGTTATACATTTCCTTAAATGTTAATGTTTATTTATGAAAGCTTCGGCAATATTGTTATCCTTACTGAGAATCTGAGGTCACCCCTTTCAATGTTTTAATATTTTCCAGGATGTGAAAGAAGTATTTTATGAATGACCTGTAGGGATAGTCATAAGAGGATATGAGTTTGGACTAAGGATACTTTGTTATTGTATTTTTTCACTTTATGATGTAATGTAACATTTATGAATGTATCTAGTGTTTCCAAGGCTACTAAACTAATCGGTCTTTCTAGAATTGATCTTTTGTGATCATGCCAATGTTATGCAATAATGCACTGACTTTGGGTAACTGGGGTCGGGGCGTTACATTAATCCCACATATGTAGTACCCATATGCATTTTTCCATGAGTAATTACCCTTAAATTGAAAAATAACTAGACTCCCTACTTTTATCCATCACCTTCCTCCACGTAATCCTCATATATTGTCGTATACTGATGAAACTAGTACTCCTCTACTTGATCGATCATGTTTCACCTAGCCTCTATGTGAAGCCTTATACATAATGTAATTAAAATCATGAAAACCCCTTGGTGATTGGTATTAAAAAAAATCAACATTAATTTCAAGAAAAACCCTAAATAAATTCAAAAATTCTTAAAGGAATCTATTGTTAAATAAATATTTTACACATGAACATACCCTTATATAACTACAAGAGTTATTGTCGTCCGATTTCCATAACCTTAATGCTTAACAAATACTATCTAAGAGTAAAATGAGGGAATTTTTTATCAACTAACCAATTTTATTTCCTTTAATTTCATCCACTTTAAACTTCTCATATAGAAACACTTAGTTTTATAACATTTCTCAACAAGTTTATTAAAAATTGCACAGATAAATTATACAATATTGTTGCACTCATATACATCATGGGAACGCTAAAAAAAATATTAGGAAAAAATATATGTAAAATAGTTTCTATGTTGAAATATTTAATCTTATAAGGTATAATATTATATAAAACCCTTCATTTTTTCCAACACATGTTAAAATGTTATTTACATAGTCTTCATTCAAGATAAATCATTATAACTATTCCAATATTGTTTATTGAAAAAATTTTCTTCTCCAAGTTATCATAAGATAAAAAATTGAATCATTTTTTATATATTTTTTCAAACATAATGTTAAATATTTTGATGAATTTATATAACTCGACAATAGATATTATGTTGAATCTTTTAGTTTCTCAATCCAAGAACTATGGTAGTAACTGAAGTCCTATATAGTAATTTAGTAATTCAATTGCATAAAATAATTAGGAAGTGAATATGAAAATAAAAAGTATATGGTGAATGATTTACAAAAATATATTAATGTATGTATTTTAAATACTATAATTATATACAATATTTAAATAAACTAACACAAAAATTAGTGGAAGTAAAAAAAATATCAAAACCATATTATTGCTATAATACATGAGATTCCATGGAAAATGAGTTGATGGATGAATTGAAATAATTTCAAAACATTCTTGTATAGTCACTGACCTCACATAAATTAGATTTCTCAGCACCCCATTACGGTTTTATATATATGATACCTTTTATGATATACATAAAAAACAATTGGAACACTAAGAAAACGTTATAGGTGTTTCATAGAAATACAATGTGTTAAAAAAAATTAAGGGGAAGACCATGGAATCTATAAATTTAGTGATGATTACAGAATTGAGAGGAGGAAGAACCTATACCAATGGGAGAATATAGATTTTTTAACCATGCACATCTGTTGAACATACATTAAAAAAGGTATCCATAATAAATGGTAATATAATGGCCAAGTAAAATATAATGAGAAACAAAAATCAAACAACTGGGATAATGAATCAACAATGAAAATTTATATATATGAAAGATTTAAAATAATTGTACTATAGTTCTCTATATTCATAATCCTCCCATGAATTATAATTCTTAGACTCAATTTCTAGTGTTTTCCATTTGATATCATCCAAAAAATGAAACAATAAAAAAAGAGATCATTGATTTGTATGTATTATTCATTATTTGATTGCACTTATAAAAAAATAGTGGTGGTACTTATCACTCGAGTTCTTATATGAATATTTTTTAATATATACTATTCGAAAACAATCCACGATTTTTTTGAGGATTTCATTCCAAAATTATATTTTCAAATGTATCCCTCTAATGTGTTACCGTCAATGATATAAAAATTCTAAATCTCATGTCGAGTGTTAGAGCATCCCAAATTCTGAAAAAAAAAACAACCATGGAGGTGAAACTGAGTAGACATAGAATACTTACCACCAAAACCTTAAGATGGAGAAAACTCCAATCTGATTGTTTGGTGAGAAATGATGAGTTAAAGAAACTATGATGAAATTACCAATGTAAAATATGCAGAGTATTTTTAATTTTATGCCCTAATTTTTTCCCATAAAATAAAAAGGATAATTAATAAATGTTTTCTGTGTCTACGACGAACTGATAATTGCTTTTACAAAAATGTGAATTACATTTCTAGAATGTAAAACTTTTAAAAATATATATAAATGTAAAACATGATTGATATATTTTTTACTAAATAATTAAACTTAAGATATGTTTGATATCAAAGGAAATATTTTGAGGTAATAAAAAATAACCTACCTGTATTTGTTTTGTAAAAATAATTTTTTTTAAATTTCTAAAAAATAAAAAAACTATTATTACTTCCTTAAAACCAAAAATTGAAAAAATTTCAATAGTGTAAAATATATAAATAAATCACAAGTTAAAGGAACCACTAGTTTTCTATTGTATTATTTGACATGGGGTCAGTATTCTAGAAGACTAAACAACATGAAAATAATTTGTTTTCGAACACTTTCAATTCACAATTATTGGTAATACAATATTTATATTTAAGTAGCCCACGTTTTCTAAAATTAAAATGTTATTACTGTTAAATTTTAATAATAGTGAAATACATTTTTTTAGTTTTTTAAAAAATTATATACTGTTTAGAACAACATTTTAATGTTTGAAATACATCTTAAAAATACTTTTAAAATTGTTTCATATACTCATTTCTTTAATATAGTTCAAAATTATAGTGTATTTAAAGAAGATTATATAGTATTCAAAATATTTTATTCATTTAAAAAAATTAAAATATAATATCTATGAATTGTATGATTTGAAATTATAAAAAACTAATACCTTATATGATGAAATAATATAATGATATCATCACATAAACTCTATGAACTAGAACTTTATTGACATATAAACATATAAACGCTATTGAGATATGTTATATATTAATATATAAATTGTAATAACATATAATAATATAATCATATTATAATATAAACATTGTTAACATGTGAATACAAATATAAATATTATTTCAGTCATAAAATATATAGCTTAATAAAAGAGACATTTAAAGCGTATTTATATTCTAATATTATTGTATGTTAATACTAAACATTTTATAATTATATGTTAGTATAGTGTATATTAAATCATTAAATTTTTCAATAATAGTTATATATAATGTTATATTATATAAATATTATATGTGAAACCATAAACTATATATAATACATACTATTAAATATAATTTATAAAAAATATATATATCTACTTCTAACGAATCTGTAGAATTCCATATTTTAGTTAGAATAATAGGGTTTATTAACCATAAAAATGTTCATAATATATAACTACTTAACTAAATTTCAATTCATTTATCTATCCATACTTATATGTAATTTATTCTTCACCATAGAGTGTTAGATTTTTTCAAAAAACACTTTCTACTATAAATTATTCCACAACCAAGGATATTGATTACAACTGATGTAATTTCTTTAATGCCATCTAGTAAACTGAAATCTACTCCAAAATAGTTAATTTTCATGATGAGAAATGATATATATAATGATTTGTTTTTTATATCCACCTTGTAGAAACATATAAGACATCTTTAAATCAAGTTGATCATCTTATAGACCATGAAACTAATGTTGTCATCTATCTATAAAATTTAATTGTCTAAGTGAATCACAATGGTGGAGAGCATACCCATAAATAGGAAAAGGACTATAGCATTCATTAATTGGACACAGAATAATAGTTCCTTTAAAAACTTGGATTATTATAGGAATAAATCTGTTCCTCTTTACTTTTTATTATAAAATGTTCTACATTGGTGTACAATTTTAATGGTCTTTTTATAATCAAATGGGAATGAACATGTCAAAAAATTTTAATAAAAAATCCATCATAATATTTTCTCTCTATTTGTGTCATGTTCCATAACCCCAGTCAATTTTTCATAAGGATAACAAACCTTCATAAATTTTCCCCCACTATAATGGAATGAATGGAAGATTCTATAATTTAAAAATCCATAGTAAATGAATAAATAAATAAACGTCTCTATTTAAATCTACAACTATTTTCATGTCAAATTTATAATGAAAAAATACTATAATAGAATGTGGTCATGGATTCACCAAATCTTTAGTTTCCTCTATCAATAGAATGGAGACCTGATATATGAGAACATGATTTTAGATACTCAAAAAAAATTTGGGGCAACCAAAAAAAAACATGAATAGACAATCCTGACCACTATCAATAATGGTGATTATAGCCATGAATTTATCCTTTTCCATGATTCATTACATTAAATTATCTAAAATTTCTGGATGTTAAGGATTTATTAGTAATAACAATATATATTTCATGATATTTGATCAAAAGAATTTCGTAGTCCGGTCCTCGTGTAAACAATGAACCATTCAAGAAATAGATACTAAAGAATGTCTTAAACCAATAAATTAAAAGTTCATGAAACATGAAGAACCCATATCATCATGTTTTAATTAATTATTGATTAATTCACACCATTATAACATCATAGGAACCATTAAAACACAAAAAGAATAAAATTTGGTTTCGTTTTGATAATTCTCTTATAGATGCAAGTGATTAACACCCTCAAAATTCTAACTTTGAATGAATTTTTAGAAAAATGATTATTAAAGGAAATATTTTAATTATTTCCTAATATTGATGGTTTAAAATAAATTATACTGAATATTATGTACTTGATCATGTTAAATCCTTGTCAAGAATCTAGTTCCAGCAGACTTACATGTGAAGAATCGATTTCTTTACGACATCATAAGTAAAACATGCGTTATACATAAACATTATAACAATAATTGGATATTACTTAAGGGAAACTGTATTTATATAAAAATAATAATAGACCACGATAGAGGTGACAAACTTGCTAAGGGAGATAAATAACACGAAATCAGTAGTCATGTTTTTATGTTTAAAACTATTCTAATGACTACACATTTTTGAAAACATGATACAAGTATATACATATACAATATATATATAGAGAGAGAGTATACAGAACATATATATATATATATATATATATATATATAAACCTAAAAAACTCATATTTTTGAAAAAAAAGTATATAGAGAGTGAGAATATGTAACATATAAAGAGATAGAAGATGTACATTACATATAGAGTGAGGGAAAACATAACATATATATACACAGAACCCATACGTATACAAATTTTTTTAATATATTTTCAATATATATAATAAATGTATATGAACATCACCATAACTATTGTATAAAGAGTAAAGTGTTAAGTAATTCCCCACAACATATGCTGTAATTCCAAAAAAATGCAAATTTAGAAAGATTCAATTAATTTGAATGAAAAATATCAAAATTAAGTCCAACAGAAACAAAATATAATCCATTATTATTTTAAATATGGTAAAAGTGAATAAAATAATTGTTCTTATAAATGGTAAATATATTTTCTTACATAGTGTTCATACTATGAATTATGAAACCAATAAAATGTTATCAATATCACTCTTTAACCTCTGGGGTAGACAACCAAACAACAGTGACATAAAATAATTTTCTTGAAAAGGTAAAATTTTAAAATAAATTCTACAAACAATAATAAGTTTTCTCAAACCATTTTATAATTTTGCCTAAAAGTCTTACCCCATGTAGTAAGAACACCAAACAATCTATATGTTTTTTTATCCTTGATACATGTTTTTCATTTTATGATACAAATAAGAAATCACCAAAAAAAGTCATGAAGAAGATTGAACTCATTCATTATTAACCAAAATAATGTATAATATATGTATAAAATGTTTTGTATACAATTTTAAATAATTTAGATGCATAAAGCATTAGATATTTGAAATAAATATTAATGTTTTAAAAAAATGTGGTAATTAAGTTTAAAATAATATTATAAAAAAGTACATTCACACATATAAGAACATGTTTTCATAATATTTGGTAAATCGGTACAATGATCTATTTTTGAATCCACTTATGTTGAAATTATCATTATAACAGATTCCATGAGAGGTAAAAAATAAATAACTTTGAAATAATTATTTATTCTAAGATATCCAAGTTTGTTTTAGTGAAACTAAAGGAATGTCTAAAAGGGAATGTGAAAAATGAAATACAATATACTGGAATAAATAACTACTACTTCAAAACAACTATAACAAGTGGAATATAAGGAAATTAATTTCATATAAAAAATGACTAAAAAAATATAAATCTTTTTTTATGAAGAAGTGGATACTAAAGATTGGCATAATGTATAATACTTACAAAATAATGTTTATTATTTCAGTGATAGTTATTAAGTTCTTTAAAATTTTTCTGTTGACCTTCTTATGTTTCATAAAAAACCATTTATCAATGAATTTGGATGGAAAAAAGTAAACATGATATTAATTAATCTCAATATAAATTAATCTAATATTATTAATACATGTAAAGATGACTGATTTTTATAAATATTACAATATTTTATACTATCAACGTACAATATTCCTAAAAATTAAAATATAATTAAATTAATTAGAAACAAATATACATGATAAAGGTATGTATATGGGTAGATGCATCTGCCTATATGTTCCTAAAATCATCTAAGTAGTTTAATAGACAAAATGAAATTACCTCGTGTGTGGTGGTGATAGTCAAAGATGTAGACATAATCACATAAAAAATTGCATAATTATTTCATGGAAATACTCAATTCAATACATATATTAATGGACCAAAAATCAAGATAAAAACACTAGAATATGTAAAAATGTTTCTGAATGTTTTCACATAGACCCTCACACTTTCATAAATACAATATGAAATTTCATCTTAGAAAATAGTATTTTGGGAGGACCAATATTCTTCATCTCAATGAATGGTACATCCAAAGAAAAGTAAATGATATAGTGATGAAAAAATATGAATTAATACCAGTATAGGGATTGACTTAACGTAGGTTGTGAAATATAAATAGCTCACTAAATTCTCGGAGAACATTGAATAAGAGATATGATATATTTTTTAAGAAATATGTTTAGCCATTACCTTGAATATCTGGTGCTATCTTGATGATGAGTTGGAATCATAGTAGTATTTCCATGTATCCTTATAGAATATCTTATATAAGCATAGACAACATATTGATAATTACATTGAATCGAGTTATTAGGCCATGTTTGGAATGGAGAAGAAACTAGTATGGGAAAAAATTATTAACCATACCGTGGAAATCCAACGGCCGATTGACAGTGATTTTGAGAAAAAAAATGTGATGTTAGGTCACGTAGCTTTAATAGGTACTAGTAATATAAATTGGAAATCCATTAGTCATTCAATAATTATTTTTATAAAAGTATTGATATAATGTGTGTTGTGATGATAGGGAACCCCAACTATTTTGATAATGAATATGTTAAATTATGGATTGTGGTATAATAAGTATTTGTAGGGAATGTATGAAAGGAGATATATAGTTTAGGAGGGAGATGAGATTGCAGTGTGAGTGAGATGATATTTGAGGAACTAGTTTTCATGATTCCCTAACCAAATTGAGGAGGAAGAGGATATTGAAGGGGTGGGGGAATCCAGTTTAATAGTGACCTAGCAGTTTGTAGGGGTGGATTAGAAATGTCGAAGTATTATTGTTTTGGAGAGGTGGGATTTTGGGTAATATAGTTGTGGTATTGAAACAACCAGTTAGATAGACATAGTATGATAATGGTCTGAGATTGATGGATGTGGATACACATAGAGGGAAGGGAACATTCTTTATTATAGGAAATGGATTCTGGGTTTTTAGGATTTAGGAAAGCCCCAGACTCCCTCATAACATCTATGACTCTATTGGGTAACATCAAAATGTTAATTTAATAAAATTTAATAAAATAAAAAATGATCCATACCTTTATTAAAGGGTGGGTCAATAAAACATTCCCACCTTAATGAAAATCGTCCCTAGGATGGGAATTATGTGGGTAAAGTGGTATCACCAAAAAAAATATCTAGCCACTAAGCTCCTATATAAACCTCTTATTCCATAGTCTAGTCTTCAACTCAGTCATACTGACGTAGTACCTATACCAATTTAACTCACCTACATCTAATTATATTCTTGATCCAATCCAGGATAAAAAATTTATGCACTCAAATGAAGCATCTACATCCAATTCAACCTCTTCATGATGATAGTTATTTTGGGGGTCTTGATAATACTGGTAAAGATGAGATCTGTTAAATATATATGGTATATACCAGTATCTATGAGGAAGTGCAATTTGTTAATCCACTAGTATGGGTTTTTTCACATCCGGGAAGGATCCAACCAACCTAGGTGATAGATTATCCTACCACCAAATACGTCTATGACCCATCCTAGGTGAGACTCACAAAGAAACCCAATCTATGACTATGAATTCATGAGGTCATGATTATATGAGGGAAAATTACAACTATATGGACTTAGATATCTTCATGCACTTTCTAATAAATCTGACCTTTTATGTAGCCTCCTGAACAAGATAAGGTCCATGAAAAACTGCCTCTCAGACCTCTAGGTAGAATAGTGGTGAATGCAAAGTCCTACCACATTTGGCATCAGAAGGACCATCTTGATGGAACCCTGAATGATGTTATTTTAAGATAAATCAACAGGGGGTATGTATTTCTCCAAAAAACATTAGAAGTCACACATGAACTAATAATATTCTAAAATAACTAAATTGTAATCCCTTTCTATCCTTTGGTCTGTGGGTGATAGGCCACTATCAGAAGAAAATGTGTTCCCCATTCCTTTTGTAATCCCTTCTAGAACCATGATGTAAAGAGAGTGTCCTCGTCTAAAATGATACCTCAAGGATATCAATGAAGATGTATGACCTCCCTGATGTATAGGCAGCCTAGATTATCGACCTATAAGGTCTCTGTCATAGGTAGTAAGTGGGAATACTACATTAAACAATCAAGTAAAACCCACATTATATCGTCACCATGAGGTGATCTGGGTGATCAAGTAATAAAATCCATAGAAACATAATCCCATTTCCACATGGGAATATACAATGGTAATAAAATCCCTTCTAGCTACTGATGATCCTCTTTTACCTACTAACTAGTGAAGCAGGGAGTGATAATGATTGAAACCTTATGTTTCATACTTGAAAACTAGTACTGGAATCATAATTCTAAATTTATCTTGGTGATATCGGGTGAACTGACCAATCTGAGGCATGAATTTCTTGAATCAAAATCTTTTTGAAGTCTAACAAGACCCATAAATCTCAGTTAATAGTAATATATCATCCCCATGCATGGTATAATCAGAATATGTATTATCTTCTCAAATTATTTCACTTAGTAAAATGAGACCTGAATAATACAGTTTTCCCATTATCACCCTTTACAGAAGGATTGAGGTCACTATTAATACTAATAGAAAAGTCTTCCCATGATCCTCTTGAACCTCATCATTCATTTCCAAAAGAAAATCCATGAGCTTCCATTTTACAGAAGCCTCTTGAACATCCCATATATGGTATTCTCTCTTAGAGAATGAAATACTATATTTGGGTTCCCATGTGTATAGGTAATCTAAAAATTAGATGACTGCAGTAACTCAACCCACATGCTCAGCCCGAGATTTAGATCTCACTATGTAATGATTAACTTGTGGATTTTTTGATTTTTAAACACCTTATAATTATCTACATGTAAATATTTTCACAAAAAAACCCATGTCATTAACTTTAGTAGCTACCTCAATGTAGAATTCTAGGTAACTCCTCTAGTGGGGCCTCAAAAAACAATACTCATATGAAACAAATCACTCATCCTACATCAGAATAAGTCTAAGAATGATACCGGATGAATCACAATGTATATTAATTCTCTTTCCTGGATCGGGAAGAATTAGTATTAGGGCTGAATCCAATTGTCCTTTCAACCCCTAAAAGGATTATTCACATGTTTCTAACCATTAAAATTTAACACCATTATTTTTTAACCCCATAAATGGCATTATAAGATGTGATAAATTATAATGTTACTTTCAATTAATATAGAGATATCACCAAGAAACTATGGATTTTGAATATGTTCATGTGATTCTCCAAGGAAACTATATCTCTCAATTTCATCCAGTATTCTAAAAAACATTAATATGGCCGATGAAGTGGAAACTATTGATCAAAATGTGGAATTTTTAATAATAACATATTTCTGATTATCTCTCGATGTATGTGGCATGTTCTCAAGTTTGTTTTCATTTTCATGTATGGGGTTTGAATGAACTATGATATAATCAAAAAGTAATACCATGACTAAATCTATATTTGGTTGGAAGACCTGACTCATATTAGCCATGAAGACTACACATGGGTTTGTGACACAGAACTACATGACCCAATACTCTTATAGACTATTCCTTCTCTTGAATGTTGTGAAATTTATATCTGATAACCTGAAATGCACCTGATAATAGCCCAACCTAAAATTTATCTTTGAAAAAACAATCTATCCTCAATTTTGATCAAAGGGGTCATTTATTCGAGGTAATAGATACAGATTCTTTACTATTAGCTATATCAATCAACTACAATCCACAAAAATAATTATTATACCATCGACCTTCTTATGAAAAGGAACCCATGAAGCCTAAGGAGAATTTTTGGGGAATATTAAGCTTTTAGCCTCCAGATCCTCCAATAGCTTCTTAATCACCAAAATCTCTATTGGTGGAATCTTGTATGGAGTGATGGTCACTGGTTATTATCTTGAAACTAGAGAAATGTTAAAATATACCTCACAAACATGAGGAATACTAGATAAGTCTCTAGAAAATATTTCCCTGAAACTATCAACAACATGAGGAAAAATAGTGGGTCATAACACCTGGTTATTTAGGAAATGTCTGGTGATCTTGGTTTTTAAATAATGTAACCTTTATTTCTCAGGTCTGTATCATGTAGCTCTAACATCCAATTCTCCCATAAGAATTTGTCTACTTCCCCCTTGTGATGTAAACATCACCCTCTGATGGTACAAGACTATATATACTAGATACAGAACTAACTAGTCCATACTAATGATTACATGATTTCCCATCCTTTCAAGGATGAAAATATTTTATACGAAGAGGTATTTACCTATCTTAATGGGAGAATCCATAAAATGGTGAACACCCTCTGATCGGATTCCTAACAAGGTATCAAACATTATAACACTGTATAGTTGTTTGATCTCGAGGACCAAAATTTCAATAATATATTCAGATTTATAAGATTGATATGAACTTGTTTCAAATAAATAAGAAACTAATGTGGAGGATGACACAATAGTACGTTGAACTATAGATGGTATGGCACTCTGCTCCTATAGTAGAGTCAGGAATGCTCATACCTGTCATGTACCAAAACCCCAAGTCAAAGCATTATTATCTTGAGAAATCCCTCTCTGATTGTAATGAGAATCATGAGTCTGAATACATCTTCATCCACACTACCTTTGAATAAGTGTTTGGTTGTATTCCAATTTCCTACCTAGTGATATATGACAGGCCTTGCTCTTAAATGTGGTGTAGGAGTATATGTCATCTTTCATGGAACTAATGGACATGTAATTATGAATCACTAGAAATGAACCATTCTACCACAATATATATAGCCACTAAATCTCATAAGAACTAAGGTTTCATAAGAATTGGCCTCCCACACTGGTGACATAACAAGAATCTGTCAACATGAGGATTCTGACTGCGGCTACCCCTACGAGATACCTCGAAGTGATTCTTCTACCCACACGAAGAACCATTGACATCTTTGGGTGTCAAACCTCCCTAACTCACCCTATTAACTTCCATCTTATTCTACTCGGTAATTAGATATATATTGACTATAACTGATATGTTTATGAACCAAAATAAATTGGCCTACAATTGTATGGTGTATACTTTCCCATCCATGAACCACCTGGTGGTTATAAGGTCATCACCTTCTAGTGTAAGTGTGAACTACTTCAACTGCATAATGTAGTAGAGTATTCTATAATATAAATTCATCCCTACTATAGGTTTAGGAATTATCTATCTATCTAAATTATTTTAATATCGAAAATGAAATATTTTTAGAATTATTTTTGGGAATATTACCAAACAATATCTTTATGTTGATCCACCTAGGTAATTACATCCTACCCTCACTTGGAATAATTCCACATAATATAATAATCATGTTTGACACTTCACTCTAGAGGTATCTCTAAATGCTAAAATATATAAAAAATAACATTGATCCAAGACTTATCCATATGTGTCTCGCCATCCCCCAAAACAGTTAGAGGATGTTGGTACTATAATTTTCAATTCAACTCTTCCATTCTCAGGGAAGGACGAATAATAACTTTCATTTTCGACAAAATTTGTTGAAATCCCTCTCAGAACTAGGTGTTGGTGCCCATATCTGCAGTATTAAGAGGTGACATAGGTGGCACGGAATGAGGAATCATGGGTGGATCAGGTCCCAACACTATGCCATCACGATGTAATACTAGATGACGTAGTGGAGGCATGATGCTAAAATATAAAATGTAAACCTCAAAATAGATTTTAATTAGTGAAATATTTTGGATAGTAACTAATGGAAGGTTTATATCATTCCTAGAGACAAATCATACCCCTATACCTATCCTAAATCTAGGACTAGGTAATATATAAAAACATTAGTATTCCATGGGAATTTAAAATATGAAATCTACCCACTATTAAGGCTAGGTATGGGTCTAGGTCTATATTTTACTTTTATAAGATGTCGATTTTAAAATTAATGGTCATATTCATATTATATCTGTGCTTGATAAAATATTTAAATCTCATTAAATGGTTGAGTTAGATGGATTTCCATTGCCAGTTCATTAGGGCCCATAATTCTAATGAACTAAAATATGGTGTCAAAATAACCAATACCATATCACTTTCCATCCAATGTGATCAATAGTCCCTGGTTCAACATTCCTTAATTAACTTCTTAAGGTTAATTCATTAACATGATAACAAAAAACTATTAGGTAATTAAAGGTACATTAAATTTCAATTATGTTTTATCAACCATATAAGAAAATTCAACACAATTCCATAGATAATCAAGGAAATCGCGATATACAATAAGAAAGGGATCACTGAAAATGTATGTTCAATGGATAAATTCATGGTATATTAGTCCCATTGGGCCTATAATAATGCATGTACTGTATGTCCCCATTTTTATAAGGCCTAGGTAAAATAAATCTCCATTTCAGAAATACCAATAATAATAAAAAAATTAAGACTTTTCTGTCACCCAACGTTGTAGTTATATGAACCATAACATGCATAATCAATAATAACAATTTCCCATTCTCTAATAATTTGAGTGACCACTGTACATGGGTAAATAATATCTAGTAATAAGGTCATTTCCAAATTCAATGAACTCATAGTCTCATGTATAATACCCAAATTGTAAGACAAATGAAAAATAATGGCTCTAATACCACTTTGTAATATCATGACCCATGATCCACTTAACATTTTCCCTAAGCCATTGGGTCAGATGGCCTAAAGTTCACCTCCTCCTATGATAGAAGCTACTGAATAGAAGCATGTGTGTAAAAGTTATATGGTGGGGAGAATATACACTCATATTAGAGTGGCACAAAAGAAATAAAAATGTAATCTTGAAATAGAAAAATAATTATATAACTTATATTATATAATAGACTTGTAACCCACCATAAAAGAAGCACTAATGAAATATGTAATAATAATAAATTCCAGAATCATAAATAACCAAAAAACAGAATATTAATATCAAAATCCACTAGTAAGTAATATATATATGATTGTAAGGAAATTTTATGTACAAAATGTATCCTAGAACATTCATATATAATCATTCTATAAAATCAAAAAAGACTGCACCACTAGCACCTCAAGCATATTCTTAGTCTGGTGCTCATATGCTCTCTCTATAGGTAAAATATATCAAATACATTTTCAAGGAACATTCCCTTATCCATACATAGAGTAAATTAATCTACCTGGGTAGTAATCAAGGTCGATGTAGGGTGTGATATAAATCCCAGTATGCCCCATGTCACGAACCAACCCGAGCTGACCCTAGAGAGGTCACCTGAGCCTGTCTGTGGCTAGTCCCAAAGGGCATTCCCGATCCTCGTAGGATGGAAACTATTGCTAGTCATCAAAACTAAATATGTGGAAAATATTTGGCTCATAAAAGAAATACAAGTAAATTAATAAAAAAGTAAACAAATAAAAAAACTAGCAACGACAAGGAAAAAACTGCACATACCTCCTTGTGACCTCTTGGTCACCTCCAATAACTAACCAACTACCTTTCATAGGATAATGAAACAAGTACCTAAAACATGAAACTGAACCTTCATCTGAAAGGGTAGGATATTCACGAGCATTAAAATTCTCAGCGGGAATGCTGAAAGTGAACCACATAATCCATGCATTTCAAAATTCCAAAAGAGTCCGACAATAATAGTTCAAACTACAGTTATAAAATTAAGGTTTTCATATATGAAATTAATTTTTAAAAGTAACAATAAAAATTCCATTTCCTTTATAATTAAAAAATGAGAAAAATAAATAAAGAGGTGCTCACACAAAATTTTCTGAAACTGCTACATTGAAATCCTATTTTAAACCCAACCATACATACAATGTCTTCCTAGAATAAGACCAAAACCACATTAAAGATTATGATTCTACATAATGCAAGGGAAATGGTACTAATACTGCTAGTATCAAGGGATCATGGAAAACCATGGAACTCTGAGGAAGACACGAACATACTAATACCTACAACTCCATCCCCGGTTACAAACCACAGATGATAGAATCAAATTCCCTAATGCCTAGACACCTATTCTCATGTCATACTAAGGGGCCGAATCCCATATCAATAGTCATTAATATCCACATACTCTGGGCCACAGGAAAGTATGTGAACTTTTAGTGCAGCAATAGTTTTCAGTAAACCACCTTGTTTTTCTAGGCTTCCATGCTATGTTCGAAAATAGGTGTGCCACACATTCAACCCACAAGACACATACATATATATTACTAAGCTCTCCACACAATCTGGCACCACCCCGAACACCTCAAGGTTAGTCTCATGCCATAAAATAAATATTCTCAAAATGAGGCTCATTATGAGGACCATCCGATTTCATTATAAAACTACAAATCAAGAGAACTTTCCCAAGAGGGGTTTTCCAAACAACCCTTTCAAGGATCCCAAATGTTCCTTTCGACATTTTAAAAAAACCATACTTTTATAAATAACTAAATATGAAAATCTATTTAGTTCCAAACATATTTTACAATGGCCTAATAGGGTTTTCATCGAGGACATAATGTGAAAACCCAATTGAAAACACCTATCATAATTTCTCATTCATGTAAATTACACTCATAAAAATCCAAATAAAATTATAAAGATCATAAGCCATTTGAAAGATCCAACATGGAAAATCAACCAAAATTTGGTGTGAAAATACCCAAAAAAATGCACGATGCATTAAAACCCACGTTTAAAACCATACACACCCCATTAAATCCTCCAAAAAGGTTTTCAATCCCTTTCATAATTTTGAAAACCATTAAATCACTTTATTATACCCTTTTATGTAACTCCCCACATCTTCCATGTCGATACACACCGAAATATCTCTTGAAAGTCCAAACAAATGCCAAAACCATTTCCAAACAACAAATACCACTTTTAAATAGATATGCCCAAATGGGCATTTACAACAAGAATATACCAAAAAGTGTCCAAGTTCCTTTTTAAGAAAAGATAAAACACACTAAGCATATGGAATTTCCAAACGAGCCCATGAGTTTCGAACACACACACACACCAAAACATTTCACAATTTCCAAAAAGGATCCTTATCACTTCCAAACGCAATGAAAATCATTTCAATAAAAATACATAGATTCTACAAAATGAAAAAACATTTATAAAACTAGACAAACAATTTAATAAAAATTATATAAACACCGCAAAGATATTATAAATAGTTTTATAACAATATGTATGTGAAAAAAATTATAAGCAGTCCAAAGAAAGTATATATAATGTTATAAGCAACCCAAATAGTTTACTAGAAATTCTATAAACAATTCAAACAGTTTATTAGATATTTTACAAATAGATCAAACAAATTTCACAAACATGAAAACACTATAACAAACCACTTTTAACAAAACCAACTAACGTGAAAACACTATATAAGATTGACAAATTATTTTGCAAAGATGTGAATCAATTAAAAGAATTAATTAAAAACATGCAATCATTAAATGGACATATTCGGAAAAGAAAATGTGGATTTACCTACCTCAAGGAGGAATCGGGCCATTCCAAACACATTTTCACTTGATGAAAAAGGCGGCGACCATTTGAAACAGGCCCGCAATCAGACACACATACCTATATATACATATATATATCCATAATCCAAAACAATTATTCTCCACACCATGTAGAAATATGTACATTGAGGGAATATATATATTATATTATATATATATATATAACATAAGAATATGTGTGTGTGTCCTTAGTTGTTGACCATAAATTCACTATTACAACAAAAGATACCCAAAATAAAGGCGGCAAAGACCAATGCATGACGAAAAAGTTATAGGGACTCATATAAACCAAATGAAAAAGTCAGAAAACATATCCAAACACTACCAAAAATATTTATATCCAAAACAAACCCCAAATAATTTTAGAAACCAATAAATCATTCTAAAAAAACTCACAAATCACATTATAAAAATCATTATTTCTTCACATAAGAGCTCGAATTACAACCCAACCATTTTAACACAAAAACTATAAGGGAAACAAACAAACTAATCATCCAACTTCACTAATAAAGACCAATTAGAATTTAAAATCACAAAATTAGAAAAAATAAGAAAATACTTAGAAATCTATTTTTAAAAAATTCTACCATCACAAAAACAGCAACAGAAGTTAACCAAATCCATTAGAGTAATGAGAATCATTCCAAAATAATAATTAGATCTGATGAACATTTTGAGGATTGAATTGGAATGAGAAGTGATGGAAGAATCTACCTTAGAGGTGTGTGAATGGAATGAAACTTCAACGGTATGAAGAATACACCATGAGAATCAATATGCATCACCTAGAATACAGGAAAATCAAACTGAACACAAACTTAACTATTAGGTCTTGGAAGAATAGGAAAAAAATACAAAATTAAGGACCCTAAAAATTGAGGATACTTACTAGAGGGGGGAATATAGGAGGTCACCGGCTTGTTGCAAGTCAAAAGAGTAGTGGTGAGTTCAGGGCGTGGGTCGGGGCTGGTCGAGGGTGTTTTTTAATGCTGGCCGGAGCGGGAGAGTGGGGGGAGGTCAGTTGGCTGGATAGCATAAAGGAAGAGGAGATCGTGCAAGGTGTGGACAGACAGAGTAGATAAGGAGGTGACGCGGTGGGTGCGGCCGACACAGGAGAGGGCAGCTAACATTGGTGTGAGGAGGGTATTATGGGTGCGGTCTGATAGCGCAAAGGAGGAGGTGGCCCCCTGGTCCATGTCTCGCACCAGAGCAATGATAGAGTTGTGGAACCCCTCTTCTAGGTTTTTTTTAATTAATATTTTTTTTCTTTATACATCTTACAATAATAATAATATTAATAAATCAAATAAAAATTAATAAAACCTATAGTAATAATAAAACCCAAAAGAATAATAATTTATTAAACATTTAATTTTAAATAATAATTGTATTCACAGAAATTCAATAATGACAGTATTATCATCTGTGTAATAATATTATTATCATGGTTTAATCATTCACTTTGTTTTATTTTTATGAAAGTTAATTTTGCTTTATTTTACAATTAAAATAATTTATTTATTTAATTTATTATTTATTTGAACTATCGGGTGACCGCGGCATCACCTGAACCGAATGTGCGGTGACCTCTAGGGGTGCGGTGACCGCGCACTGGCCCGAGACCCACCAAAAATATCAATCATCAAAAAAATTTCAAACGGGAACCCAACCAAACCTCTTCCAAATGATGTGAGACTGAGAAAAGAATAAAAAAGGCGCATGTGGTCAGGGCCTGAGAGTTCACCCCACCACAGACACGTTCTTCCCCTAGAAATTCACTGAACCCAATGATATCCAAGAATTTAGTCCATTATTGAATTCAGCCAGAAGAAACAAAGAGCTTCAGGTGAATATTTATTCCCCATGTCACACCTGACTAACCGAGATGAAACAAAAACTCAAAACAAGGGGGAACACAAGTGGGTTCTCCCATCAACAAGGAGATCACTAATGCAAAAGGAAAAAAACAAACATACCACCTCGAAGGGGGGGGGGCACATTAGAACATCTAACTAATCCCAACCAACTTCTATAAAACAAGTCAAAACATTCCCCCATCAGAACTGATATCTAATACCATTACGAGGACAATTAATACACCAAGACACTGGAATGGTGGAATCCCACCACAAAACCTAAACACACTAGAGGAAACCCCAAAGAGGGAACCGAACTAAGAAACCACCCAGAGACATTCCCCATTTTTTCCACAAACATCTTCATAACACACACAACTGAGACCAAACTGAAAAATATAACAGGTCCATTCGTTCACTGGCCCAATTCCCTTCAAGGTGTAAGAATGATCTATGAACCATGCTAAGAATAGGTAAGGCCCCTTGGATTGAGGTAGAATAAGCTCATCCCACCACCACAATGAGGAAGAGAATACAAATGAGACAAGTATTGAATAAGGATAAATTGGACACTTCCATCCCAAAACTGAAAACATAAATAGGAATTGGGATCCACACACCCTCAAAAACTCCGGAACGTTCACGAGCTTCACCCTGAGACCTGTGGTTGGGGCCCTAATTGATGAAGCATCTCCTTCCTCATAGTTTGGCATTTTCATCCTCCAGTCCCCACCTTCTTCTTCCTACCAAGGATTAAAACGACTACAATCGTGGTATGTTTTCAAAGGGATGAAACATGATGGCTTAGAATTCCATAATTTTCCATACTGGTGGCACACAAGAGAATGTTCTGACAAATCGGAACCAGCACCTAGAGAAATGATTCCATGGAGATAGGTTCCTCTAGAATGCACTCTTTACTAGATGTGGAACCTTCGTGAAATCCGAACACCATTAACCACACACAAAACTCTAACAATGATGAGACAACTCATATTTACTAGTCTATAACTGAACTGTCAAATAACTCAAGCATGTTACAATCCTTAACTACCTTAGGATTTCCGAACAACTCAAAGTCCCACTCTAATTCTACAACCCACAAAATTGACTCTAAAAAACCCTAATTACCGTGACAAATAGGCAACAAATGAAAATAACTAAAAACTGGGAGTGAATCATTGTCAACATTAATGACCTTTCTGGGCGGTATACTCAGAATGACAAGGAAAATACAACTCTGATCGGCATCGGGTCAAATATCAGTCAAATAAATATCACAAGCCAAGTACAACCATCACATAATCCAAACATAAGAAAACACAAGTATCATTTTCTTTTCTGAAAATTTAAATTTGTTTTATATTTTCCAATCCCAGCTATATAACCTTATGAATTGTCACATGTACATTCACTCAATCCCGCTTACATATTCCACAAACAAGTTCTCTCCACGCACTCTCTGTACATATGCATGCACATGTGACCCTCCATAAAGAATTCCAAGGTTCAAACAATTTTTTCCCTTATAGAATCCAAACACACGCCAAACATTTCCTAATTGGAGCACATACTCTTTCAAATCCCACTTCACCAACTTCAAAAAAATTTAAAAGAAACACTTTTCCATTTCAAAATAAATTTCTCTTTTCACACACACTCAAACAAACCGATATAAAAACGAAACCCGCCCAATAACAACCCACTGGAATGAAGAACTAATGCATATGCCTACCCCAATGACATGGTGGTGAGCCATACCCCATGTATGTCATAACACTAAGAGGGCCTTAAACCGGGTACTTGGTCTCCCTAGTGGTCACCACCCAATGTGAGGCAGAAACATGAACCGATTTTCCTCCATTTTCATTCCACAATCGAAAACATCTAAATCCAAAAGACTCAAAAACTAGACTACCCCTGGTAACTCAGGCCTCGTCATGGGTGGTTGAGATCAAAAACCAATCTCTATCCTATATCCTGAGCCCTGACAATCCTAGTCTTCATCTACTAGACATCCCAAATATCAAGGGCCTCTTCAGATACCATTTTGTCACGAACCAGCTCGATTCAACCCTGGAGCAGTCACTCGAGCCGCTCTGAGGCATGTCTCGAAGGGCATTCATGATCCCCTAGGGATGGAAACTAGTTTCAAGTATCAAAAGGGAACATGTGGGAAGGATTTGGCCGATAAAATAAAGACAAATAAATTTATAAAAAAAATAACAAATGATAAAATAGAAATAGCATATGCAAGAAAATACAACTACACATACCTCCATGTGACCTCTTGGTCACCTCCAACAACTAACCACCTACCATGGAGGGGAAAACGAAACAAGAACCTAAACCAAGAAACTGATCCTTCTTCTGAAGGGTTAGGATATTCATGAGAATTAAATTAATCAATAGGAATTCCAAAACTAAACCACATAATCCATGCATTTAAAAATTCCAAAACATTCCAATAATACTAATTTTATATACAATTATAAGTTAAGTTATTCATATATGCAATGTATTTGAAATATGACAATCAAAATTCTATTTCCCATATAATTAAAAAACGAGAAAAAGAAATAAAGAGGGGCACACACAAACTTTTCTAAAACAAAAACATTGAAATCCTTTCTTAAAACCAACAATACATACATGGTTTTCAAAGAAAGTACCAAAACCATGGTCCAGATTATGATTCTACAAACAGCAAGAGATATGGTACAAATAGTGGAAGTATCAAAGGATCATGGAAAACCTAGGAACTCAGAGGAAGACCATAACATATTAATACCTGCAACTCCATCCATGGTAGCATTCCACACATGATAGAATCAGACGCCCTAACACTCGGCCACCCTTTCTCAGGTCAGACCGATGGGACCAATCCCATAGTAATAATCCTCAATATCCACCTAATATGGTTCAATAGACTATATATGAACATCCTGTGGATAAAGATTTCTTATTAAACCACCTTGTTATGCTAGGTTTTTGTTCTATGTTCACAAAGAGGTGTGCCACACATCCATCCAACAAGCCATATATATAACCAAGATCTCTACACAATCTGGCACCACCCCGACTGCCTCAAGGTTAGTCCCATGCCTTAAAATAAATATTCTCAAAAGGAGGCATGTACTGATGACCATCTCGTATCATGATAAAACTATGGGGAAAGAGACCTAACCCAATAGGGGTTTTCCAAACAACCATTTTGAAGATGCCAACAGGGGTATTCAAAATTTTTACAATACCATATTTTATAAAAAAGCTTACACACAAATACATTTAGTTCCAAACAATTTTTACAATGGCCTAAGAGGATTCACATCGAGAAGTTAACATGAAAAATCATTTGAAAACACATATCATCATTTTTTTGCATGGTAATTACACTCATAAAAGTCAAAATATATTTCTAAAGATCAAAAACTATATGCATGATCCAACCGGGAAACTCAAACAACATTTGGTGTGAAAACCCCCACAAAAACGCACGACATGTTAAAACCAACTTTTATAACCATACACACCTTAAATCATCCTTCAAACATTTTTTCACCCCTTTTATATTTGAGATAACCATTAAAGAACTTTATAAAACCATTTTAGGTATCACCCCACAGCTTCTTTATCAATACACTCCTAACTCCCCCTTGAAAGACCATACACACACCAAAACCATTTACAAACAACAAATACCACTTTTACATAAATATGGAAAAATGGAACATTACACCATGAATTTACCAAAAAGTTCCCAAGTACCTTTTATGATAAGCTAAAATAGAAAATTCATTTGAAAGTGCGAGACTAGCCCTTGAGTTTCGAATGCACATACACCCAAACATTTCATAATTTACAAAAGGAGCATTATCCTTTCTTAACACACAGTAAATGACTTCTATAAAAATCCATAATATCTCTAAAATTACAACACATTTATAAAATAATCCAAAAAAATTATCAATAATTATAAAAAAACCCAACCAGTTTATAAAAAGTTTTATAACAAGCTAACTACTTTATGAACCATTTCTATAATCATGAAAAACAAAGTATAAATAATGTTATAAGAAACCCAAATATTTTACAAGAAATTATATAAAAAATCAAATAGTTTGTTAAAAAATTTACAAATATCTCAAACAAATTACACAATCTAGAAAACATTATAACAAACCACTTTCAACAAAACCAACTAAATTGAAAACACAATAGAATAGTAAACAATAATTTTGAAAAGATGAAAATCAAGTAAAAGAATTAATTAAAAAAAGTTAAGCATTAAATGGACTTATTCAAAAAGGAATATGAGGATTTGCCTACCTGAAGGAGGAATAGGGTCATGCTGAAAACTTTGGAACTTGATGAAAAAGGGGGTGACCATTCATAACCGGCCAGAACTCGCACGCACATACCTATATATATATATATAATCCAATGAACATATTCCCCGCACCATGAGGGAATACGTACTTGGAGGAAATATTTATATTATATATATACATACCTTTTGTATAACTGTGCGCGTCCTCGGTCATTAACCATAGATTCACTATAACCACCAAATATACACAAAATTAAGGCAACAAAGACCAACACATGACCAAAAAGTACCAGGGACTCACATAAACAAAATGAATATTTCATAAAACAAAACCAAACACTTCCAAAAAGATTGATATCCAAAACAAACCCCCAACCCATTTTAGAAACCCATAAATATTTCTCAAACAACATACAAATCACAGCAAAAAAATCACCATTGCTTCACATAATAGTGAGAATCACAAACCATCCATTTTAACACAATAATTATAAGGGAAAAAACATACAAGTCATCAAAATTCACTAATAAAAACTAATTAACATTTAATCATAAAAAATTATCAGAAAAAGACATAATCATAAACCATAAAATACATCAATTTTTTTAGAAAATTATACTTTTTCAAAAACACGAAAATAAGTTAACCAAATCCATTATAGTGGTGAGAAAAATGCCAAAATAATAATCAGATATTCCAAATATTTTATGGATTGAATTGGAATTGTAAGAGATGGAATCATCTACCATGAGGGCATGTGAATGAAACAAAATAATAATCAAATCATCCGAACATTGTATGGATTGAATTGGAATTGGAAGAGATGGAATCATCTACCTTGAAGGCATGTGAATGCATAAAAACATGAACGGTAGGAAGAATACACCTTGACGAACAATCTACACCCTAGCATGAAAGAAAATTGAACTGAACACAACCCTAACAATTAGGTCTTGGTAGAATAGCAAACAATCCACAATTAAGGAACCTAAAATGGATGATTCCTACCAGAGGGGGGAATAGAGGAGGCCTCCAGCTTGCTGCAGGTCAAGGGACCAGTGGTGAGTATAGGGAGTGGGTAGGGGTCAACTGAGGGAGTTGTTCAGCACTTTCTAGAGTGGGATAGTTGGGGGTATTGGTTGGATGGATAAATCATGGGAGGAGGCAGTCATTGTGGGTATGGTCGGATGGCGCAGGGATGGAGGATCCATGTCGGGTGTGGCAACCGCCTGATAGGGCGGCCAGCGTTGGTGTGAGGAGGGTGCAGCAGGAGCGGGTGGATAGCACATGGGAGGAGGTGACCTTCTAGTCCGTGTCTAGCACCATAGTAGCGACAGGGAGGGTCCTCCCCAAGGGTTTAGTTTAATTACTATTTTCCTTTATTTATATAATAATAATAATAATAATAGATCCAATAGAAATTAATAAAACCAATAATAATAATAAAACTCATAATAATAATAATTTCTTATTGATTTTATTTTAAATAATAATTATATTTATATCAGTTTATTAATAATGTTAGTATCATATGTGCAATAATATTATTATTATTATGGCTTAAGAATTCACTTTGTTTTATCGTTATGAAATTTAATTTAGATTTATTTTTCAATTCACCAAATTTATCTATTTATTTTATTATTTATTTGAACAATCATGTGACCACACCTTCACCCGGACTAAATACACGATGACCTCCAGCGGTGCGATTACTGCACACTGGCCTGAGGCCCACAAAAAATATCAAACATCGAAAAAAAATTCTAACCGATACCCAACTAAACCATGTCCAAATGACATGAGAACAAGAAAAACCTAAAAAAAGGAACATGTGGTGGGGTTTTGACACCCCAAAAAACAATTTCTATAAGAAATAAAGGTGGTTTATATAGAAACAATAGTGTTCAAGAATAAATGGGAGAATAGTCAGGACAAGGAAAATAAATAACATCTTGTGTAGGTTCTTGAGGGACACTGGGTGACTCTAACAAATTCAACTCATAGGTAGAATGAGTTTCTGATGAGTAACAATATATATAGTAATATATATATATACTATAATTATATATTTAATCCACTTATATGGACCCAGTACATGTGTAACTATGCATTCATATACCTAGAATAATAGATGCTTGTTAGACTATGATATAACTCATTCAATCCTGACCAGTCTAAACTAGTCTATAAACTAAAAAATTGGGTTAAATACATACATATCATAAATATTCGAGGATTTTATTCTCTCCATTGTATATGGTGTGTTTGTCGACATGAAAACACTCGAAACAAGGGATTTGGTGCCTCATTTCCATCATCAAAACAGATTCAACAATGTGAGATGTCATGCTCAACACCTGATGTAAGGGAGTGATAATTTTCCTGACAAATATAAATCTTACCATAATTCTATAATTTTTATCAAAGGTAGTATTAATATTTATAATAAAATCCATGGGAAGTTAACTCTCATGAATCTTATTAGTCAAGAAAAATTACATACAAGGCATTATAATCCAATGAAAATATTTGATAAAGAATGCAACAATCGCGGTGGAGTTTATCCTATATAAAAATATTTCAACTAAAACATTTAATTTAATTATATAATGAAAGCCATTATGAAAAATCCATTAAATTTAATACACTCTATTTAATCTATCAAAAAAAGTAAATTCATTTTACAAGGCTCAGTGAGGAACTTATAAGGTGATACTATTTGTTAGTAAAATACCTACATGGTTATTTCCATTTATAAGTTGGTATTAGCACCTATGATGAGAACTGAATTCAATAAAATTCTACATAAAAGATTTAAAATAAAATTACATCCCAAGATGAACACTTAAGAGGTGTTCCAGGCATTTAGTCAACTAATTACAAGACAAAAATTCATGAACGGACACCAAAGGGGTGTCCTTGGTCAAGGTAGGAATCAATTAATTACAAAATAATGATCCCTGGGAGTATAACATGGTGTTTATAGAAACTTAAAATGAATAAATAAATTTCAGGGATATACAAAGTGAATTCTAGCATGCGAAAAATTATAACGATGTTGAAAAAACCAAATATTTGGGTGAAAATATTTAGACCACCTACCTTAATGTTGTAGATGAATCCTTACTCAGTATTGACATCAGATTCAAAGAATATTAGGAGAAATTGATGAAACAGTCAAACACCCATAAAATAAGAATCAATTATAGTACATTAATAGTGAAATAGATCCAAATATAAATTGATTTTGTAAGGGAGAAGAATTTATATCATACTGAGTGGAATTAGATGCTTTTAATAGTTCATGATTCTGAATTTATATGGAGAAGTTATATCAATGCCAAGATAATGCTTGAGGGAGATCTATAGGAAGAGATTATGGGCCATACTATGGAGAAATTTAGGAAGAAAGTAGGTATAATTATATTTAATATTTCATTTATTGTATTCTGGTCATTTCACCCTCAAAATAGAGGGTTCACTATTTGACATTATGGTTTGTCAAAACTGTGTGAAACTGTGCTCCACTTACTATCAAAAATAAGACTCTGATGGTTATGGTCCATGGTTTCCCTAAAAATGTGATAATTGTGAAATATATTCTTTCTAAACTCTGTATTTTTTAACACAATGATGATTTTAGTGTCTCACAGTTTTAGACAAACCATGAGACTCGTAGTTCTCCTCTATCTCACCCCATACATTTAGTAGAGACAATGCGGGATGGGATGCAAAGTTTCTACTAACCATGCGACCCAGTATATTATCCAAAAATTTTGGGTTTTGGATCTAATCAAGCCTTTTACACCATCGTAACCTCTGTGAGTCCCCTAAGTAACATCATAAGGTTCGTTTAATGTAATTTAATTAGAAAACATATAGGTTGTATCTTTGTGAAAAGACAGGTCATTACACTAGTTCCTCATAAAGAAATGTGATTCATTTTCAGTAACACATTACATGGAATATAATAATGAAATTTTTAAATAATATAGGTGATATAAATAATATAATTATTATATAAATGAAATATATATCATTATAAAATATAATAAGTCATTTTATGTCTTACGATCTTACTCACTGAATGATGATAACATCATTTGTTTTCATGTGAACTAATGCCTTCCTGAAGTGGTATGACTGTCACTTTTCTTCACCACAGGACATGTATGGTATTGATTATTATATTATATGAATTAATATGGTATTTATAATATTGTTAATATTATGTAAGGTTAAAATATTTCTTACATACTTTTCATAATGGTCATCAAAAAATGGAAACATTACTCATGCGTATATACGACATAACATCTCACGGATCGTAGCATACTTTATTTATAAAAACCATAATTAATGATTGGTATTTAAATATTATTATGTATGTTTCTATAATATATTTATAACAAAATTATATTTTTTATATTGTAGGATCAAATGTGTTTGATGGAATTTGATATATGAGGTAAGCGATTTTTAGTCTCTCTTTTATTTATGGGAGGAAAATGAAAATTCAAAAAAATTTAGTGTCATGTATATATTGACCCTTGGAAATACTATATAATTAATTTTATAATTTAAATTATATTACTATTTTCATTCTATTATATTCGTTTTTGGGGATACCTATTGAATATATTAATAAAGTGGTAAGGTATTTATAGTTACTTATTCAATTATAGGAGCCATATGAAAATTCACCAATTATTTATTTTGTGTGGTGTATATACTAACCCATTGAAATGTTATCTCATGGATCCTCTACTTTTTAATAAATTATGAATTTCATTTTATAATATTATTTAATGGGGATAATGATTCAAAATATTACTAAAGTGGTAAGATATTTCCATCTCACTTTAATTTTCAATGACAAACAATAAATATTCAGTAAATGTTTTTTTAGGTGGTGTATATATTTCCCAGGAAATTATTTTTTGATTATTATAAAAAATATTATTGTTATTTCTCATATACATGTTAAGATCTAACATTCATGGGGTATATATGTAAAAACTAAACAAACATTAAGGGTTTTTTGACTCAATTTGTCTTCTTTGAGACATATGATTATGTATTATAGCTATATTTTTTTATGAGGTCTATATGAATAACCTTTGACATGTAATATAATGAATTTATTTATCCTAATTATATTTTATATTTCATTTAATGGTATTCCTTTATAGTTATTATGTTTCAATGTTACCAAAGAGGTAATGATTTTACTTCACAATCTCATCGTTTATGTGGTTTGTTTATAATTATGTCCTCGATGGAGAAATATTATGATCCATCTCTCAATAAATCCCTTAATTTTCTTCTACTTTGGTTATTTCAAGATAATACATGTTTCACTTAATTTTCCATAGTTTAGGTAATCAGGTGTTAAAAAATAATGTTTTTATGAAAAATCACATTTTGATTCAAAAATACCATTTTTCTTCCAAAATAATGTTTTCAAAAAAAAATTTCTAAAAATATTTCATAATTATTAAAATGAATTATTAATTATAATTTTATTCATGTTTTAATTTTTAAAAAATTTATTGAATGGAATCTACATGTCATTTTCTAAAAAATGACGATTTGGATTTTTCTCAAATTTTGAAAGGAATATTTTTTAATGTGTATGAACTGAATAGAAGTCTCTACATCTAGGCCCATTATTTTATTTAAATATTCCATTATAAGTATTAAATATTCTTTTCAATGAAAATTATTTCCAAAACATTTTATGTTTTGAATAGTTTTATTCCAAACAGAAAGGATATTTTCCCCCAATAAATGGATTAAATTTTTTTAACGTTATTGTATATATTTTTCCCAAATTATTTTCAATGAAATTAATTACACAAATAGTTTTTGCAATTTTATTTTAAAAATGTTATTTTCAATGAAAATATATTTTCCTCAATAAATGTTATATGTGATATTTCGAAATCAATCTCCATCTAAGATGATGTGTTTTGATGTGACCGATTCTTTTTTAGGGATATGAACTGAGGATACCATTATTATTCTTCATTTGAATGATTTATCAGGGAAATATGTTTATGGAACACATTTCTCATCCATGATTGTTACAATTAGAATTTTTTTTTGAAAATTAACTTCTTTTTCCATGGGTTATGTTATGATTAAACGATTAAATGATTTTGAAACCTATCTACTTTCTAATATATATTATATAATGACATTTTTATGAAACCCCTTTCATTTCATGGGTTATGATATGATGAATGATTTATTATCTTGTGGCACACTTACGTAGGATTTTCATTATGTGATGTGTGGAAAATATATCACCCCCACCCCAATAACGCAACTAATCATTAATGGTATATGTTCTCAAAGGGAACATATTAAGTTGTCCCAAGCCCAAAAGAGGGTACACGGGATTTCATCTTAATCCCAAAGCAGGTACATGGGTGGTTATCCCAATCCTAACATGTTATTAACAGCATGTTGAGTATTCTTGAGATAGGATTTTATATGATTATGTGTACTCCAAAAATAATTTCATCTTCTAAATATATGCACTCATGGATCATTTTGTTTAATTTCCTTTTGATTAATGTCTTATTAACTACATATATTTATGAAATGAAACATGATTTTGATCTTTGATATGCATGGCATGGTTTTTATATATTATTTTCATGTTTAGAAACACTTATGTTTAGGTTGTGCTAAGGTATCTCCCTTTTGTACACATACTTAGCGTAAAAGTTCACACTTTCTTATGTTTCCTTTCCTTGGGATATAAAGAATAGTTGTATGTTGGGTATGTTTTTAAATAGTACTAATAAAGATGATATTATGGGAGATATTGATGATATTTCACCAAATTAGATTATTGTGTACCTAGAATGAATGTTCACTAAAATATTATGGTATTCAGAAATGTGTTTCTTTAATGTATTGAATATTCATCTAAAAATTGTAATTTACTTGTATGAAAATCCTTTGGTGATATACATGGTATCATACGAATGGTTTTTTTAAAATTTGGAAACAATTACAAGAAAACATTAGTGAGATCCATAGTGATATTTTTAAGGTTATTTAAAATGTCATACTCATCACTTAAAGACCCATGGACTTGTCTACATTTATCATGTGAACCATAGTGGACAACAGGAGGAAATTAATTTGACAACCATCAAGGAATTCATTAAAGAAACCTGAAGATTGTATTATTCTTATGAAATGGATGTTATGTTATTTTTTACATGATAGGATTATATGTTTCGAATGACCAATACCTTGATCACATGATTCGTTTTATTTTTTTTGATCACTTAAAGTCCCTCTAACATGTCATCCTAATCACACATAATACTTTGGACACTGCAACATGGATCATGTAAAGGATCCTATATAAGAAAACATGAACTTTTGAAGTTTATTTTTCATTTGGTTTTGATAAAATATATACCATTTGATAATCCATGGGTTCAAAGAAGTGGGTAATGATGGTGTGATCATGGGGTCGTTTTTTATAATTTCACAAAATGAAAACATCATTAACATCATGCAGCTTGATCATGAGAAACATGTGATATATTAACGACTTATGTGAAAGTACCCTTTAATTACTCAAGGCATGATATATGAATTAATATCTCTACAAATAAGAATATATATGGGGTACTGATGCTTGTAAATCCTCCACTTAGAAAGTCATAGAAAACACACACATAGGCTAGAGTGGAATTTCTGGAGTGTAGTATTGCGTGATATCAAGTATCTTCCACCTTAAATGTCTAGTGACTAACTTATATGATTATAGAATAGTTTTATAAAAAACAGGTCATTAGTTCATTAATCTAATTAAGGATCACTTGTAAGCCATCTAGATCATATGAAGGACCCATAGTGCATATTCTTGATTACATGAGTCCTTAGTATGTATATTACTATGAAAAATTGAGGTTTTTATGTGATGAGAGAAGAAAATGATGGAATATTCTTGTGAAGGAAGATATTCTTATTTTTATTTGATTTTTTCATGTGTTTTCATGAATTTTTCATTGTTCAAGTGATGACTTTTGACATATCAGGGAGACCATGTGAAGCACTCCTAACTTGTTATCCTTGATGATGTGATGAAATATAAAAATGTCATCCAGGTTCAATTGAATCCTATGGACATGTCTGTGATATCACGTGATGTAATTAGTACATGCCATCCTAGACCACATAAAGAACTCTATACATATAATCCAAACCATGTGACGAAATCAAGAAATTTCATCCTGATCATGCAAATATAAATAAAAATGTTATTGTTGATCAAGTGGGTGAATCTGGACATGTCATAATTCATCATATAATGACCTTTGTTCATGTCAACCAGATTCATGAAAATCCCCTAGACATGCCATCCAAATCATGTGTCGGAGTTCGAATATGTTGTCATGAACATGTGATTTCACTCAAACATGTTGTATTGATTCATGGGAATATGTTCACACATTTTGGAAAGAAATTCTCAAACATTTCATCATTTTTAGACAAACATCCATAATACTTTTAGTCATTAATCCTCCGAAGGTTCATCCTTTTCATATTGGAATACTTGGATATGTATCCTTCTTTTATGTAAAACCCAACCATTATTCCTTATATGAGTATTCCCCCTTTATGTGATGAATTTAATTGTGGGATCATGTATTGTAAATTTATTAATCTATGTAAATTCCATGTCCTTGAAAGGAGTCCTCATTACATCTGATCCCACTCAAATGACCTCTCATTATCCCAACTCTTTTTCCATCATAAAAAAGTGTTTGATATATTACATGGTAATCCACCATTTTATAATTTTTTTAAATTCCATTTACTCTAGATCATAGAAACCACCTCTTGAGGTTCTACATCCTTCCCTCATCCATTAATGTATTAGGAACAAAAGTTAAATATGAGTACTCTGATTGTTGTTCTAAAAAGGATAAATAGGACACCTTTCTATGGCCTAAGAACGATATCAAACATGAATATCATACCTCTCCTTATGGGAACATGTTTTTTACAATGATTCTATTCATACTAAATCAAAGGTGTTTCAATGAATAAGTCCCACACATATAGGTAGTGAACCTAATACCTTTCTATATCTCATTTATCACACCAAGCATAACACATGTGATCTTAGGGATTTGAAACAATCCTGCCACTAGAATTATAAAATTACCTCAATTGGGGAATCCATGGTGTGTAAGTACCATTCAAATATATGAGAATCGGTAGTGTGTAATCATTATAAGTGAACTATGAAGACTCTGATTCCCATTAGAAATAAGATAGTAAATATGCCTTCTTATGTCCAAACCATCATACTGAATTCTAATATTCTCTAAGAGATATCATTTATGCATAATGTTAAACTTCATGGAATGTTCATAAATGAACATTGTGGGTTCTGATTCATTCCAATATTTGATACATAAAGAACCTATGGGATGTTCAATACCAATCCCAAAATAATGATCACCTTTCTATATGATAGTAAAATCCAAATTTCTTATCTATATGGATTCAAAACATAATTTATCCCTCTTTGAAAATAAATAAAGGGAAACAGATTGGAAAAATGTGAGAAATTCATATGTTTTCATTAATAGAATACCCTATCTCATATAAATGAATTTAAAACCTAGTTGTTTTATTTGGGTATATTGTATTGTATCAAGAGTTAGGAATGATTCACAAACATATCATGAATCTATAATAGATCCCCTAATTAGGAAATAATTCCCCTCAAAAGGGTGACATGTGCTCGACCTCCCATTCTCTCAACCAATGTGAGTTCCTATGATTCATGAGATTTTATACACAAATGACCACATTCCTTTGGAAGGATTTTAAGTGGTTCATTACGAATTTGGGAACCATTGGGTGTTTTTTCCTAAAAAACCAAAAAAATTATACACTAAGAGAATGTATTTGGTAATTAAATAATCTTTTTTTCTATATATTTTGGTAATATTCCTCCCAAACCCCGATGGCCATCATCAATTCCATTGGAAAAAAATGTTGAACCTGATTTGAAATAATGTGTTAATGAAATAATTTACCTTCCATATAAATTAGGCATCTTGTATCCAAAATCCTAATTCCCAACATTAATTCTATTAGAGACAAAAATAATGAGCCCGAGGTGAATCTTCTAATAATGGAAATGATGGGTTGACCATACATCGGTCCATTTTTTCACCCTTACAAAAAAATTGTTGATCCTGACAAGAAATGTTTAAATAATGAAATTTAATCAGATATACTACGTATGGTCCATTATTTATATTCCAGACAAAAAAATGGAAACAAATAATAAAAATAAACTAAAAATTTCACCGTGTATAGTTTATTAATAATTTATATTACTTAAGGAATTGTTCCATATGGTGAACCTATTTTCCCATTATTATTAAAAATAATGTACTCACACAAATCACCATAGTTTTAGGTTCTGAAATCATAAAATAAATAATTTTAGAACCTAATTTTTTATTGTAATCTTCACAAATCACAAAATAGTGCAATACATCCAATACCTTAAGTAAAATATGGATAATACTATGGTCAACTAATACCAAATACATAGTATGATATCATACCTTTAGTATTCATGCATAGGTTTCTATTCACTAAATTTAGTAATCCCATGTCTCTTAGGAAAGGATGTTGTGAAACTGGTGATTCCCATCTACACTTATATCTAATTCAGGAGCCTATCCCTGGAGAACAATAATAAATGTTTTCCTTACATTAGGAAGGTGGATCATGGGGTAAACTATGTCCCTATACTAGTTCATTATAATATGATGAGGGATCCTTTCAACAAAATTAACTATCTCTACCCCGCCAATGTCAGTCATTCACCTATTGGGAGAACTACCTAACTGGTCGCCTCCCATGACACTCATACATGAGAACCAAGGAGATCTCATCAAGTAAAGAAATTTGTATATCAATGGCAGTGGTATCACTTCCATCCGACCACTAATTAATCCCTTCAACAAATTTTAGTGGTATCCAGTAAGTTTTCTATCATCCCTCCTCACCTAGGCCAAGTTATCCCACATATTCTGACATCAATTATTAGGTGCCTATATCCCTTCCCACACACATGAATCCCATCATCAAATTTTGATGGCACATATAGGATACAGGTGTTTTTATATCCAAACTTCAATTTTAAATTCCTTACATTATATCTCGAAGACTAATAATATGCATGCCTATATTCTTTCACATACTCTTTTGAAGTAATACTACTTTATGGAATGAAAGAAGAGCTCCATCAGCATAGTCAAACATTGATATAGAAACATGGAAATGAAAATATCTCTATATTAATATCTAGAGAAGCATATCAACATGATCAACATGTATAATTGTATACTCTATAAAAAGATCGTATTATTCCTCCCATCCATGAGGATTATCATTATATTTCGATAATTGTTAGGGAATCAAAATGGGTTTGAATTCCTATTCCAATAGGGGTCTGTCATCTTAGTTTGGTAATAAATTTACTATAGGCACACATTCCAGAAAAAAAGGTCATCGGGTTATTTTGATGGCCAGTGAGGTTCAAGACCATATCCACATTCCAATTTATGTATGTAAGTTTGATTTGGAAATTACCTCATGGATGGATCATATCACAATTTATGAAGCTACTCGATATATTTAAATATATTATAGGATACATGATTACATTTATGCCCCCATCAGTGATTGACTGTAACAGAATCATCTAGAGGCTATTCAGGAGTAGTATTATATTCCATCTCCCATTCTTGAGGTCCACCAACATATTCCAATAAGGAATGAATTTCTAATTCATGTCCATACCCCAAATTCAACAAGGGTTGACCAACATATTCCAACAACCTCTGGAAATATATCCATGCTGATGATATAGAATATCAACATCATACTCCAAAAACTACTCATTACTATTATTATATCATGTCCATAAGGTATGGTCATTATTACATCTTTAAAACAACATCTATCATGATTTTATCTCTTATCAACTATAAAATTCATGTTAGAATATTCCATCCATGAAAAATAATGAGGCATATATTCATACTCTACACAATGCTAATGTCATCATGGTTGTTTGATGTGTTTCTTAAAAACAACAAGGGTATTCTATCTCTTCATCTGACGAAAATGGTGATAACTACCATGATATTCCTCCTTACATTAGTATATAGATCTATTATGGGAGCATTATTCTAGACATTCATCATGGAAAACCTCCCCTTGGTGAAACATTTACATGAAAATGATGTCATCCCATTTTCAAGAAACCTTTGTATAGATAGGTCCTAAAAAATTGGGATTGACCATATATAGTTCCCCTTCAAATACCTAAAACATCTCGCATTGGTGAAAATCTGACCCTGAGAAGTAATCTCTATGGTCTAACCAGGTGGAGGAATTTGACCCTAATGAAGAAGGGTTTAACATTGATATATAGAGGGAGATGTTTGGATACAAGATCCCAACTATTTTTTTCCAATCAAAACATTCAATTATAAATTCCTAGAGGAGATAAAAGAGGAGTGGTTTCCTTACATTCACTGGAACATGTGAGAAACCTTTTACCAATTAAAATCTAAATACCTCACCTAAAAAGGATAGGAGGATCATTTCTAGGAAATAAACACACTATGTTGTCAGATAGACCTAGACACATTCTATATATCTCAATATCCATGATTGGAAATGTATATCATTTTCCGACAACAATATTTCCTCAATAGCATGGAATCTTTTTAGGGATAATTTCTAATTCCCCGTGTCGAATTTGTATCCAATGATGGGTCATGTATGGATCGTTTCACTTCACCAAATCCCTATGATATAAAACTTATATGAATGTAGAATCATTTAATTTCATATCTTTATGAGAGATGATGGGACTAGGTAGTGTGTCATCCAGTTTTCTAATCCAACAATACTCATCGACTTTGTGAAAACGGCTACATTGTGAATAGAGATTGGGCTACTAAAATGCTCCAAAGGTAGACCTATATAAAATGGGAACAAGTATTAAATACGAGATCCAAATTCACAGAAAATTTCACAACCCTAGAGTAAGTGACTCCCACCACATGTAGCTTCTACACCAAGTCCATGCACAAAAAAATCATCCAAAATAGGTAGATCGCAATGGAATTTTTCTTGGAAGCCTCCAAGAGAAAACCAATCCCATGGGGTTAGTGGAATTTTTACCACCCCCTCCATCTCTAGGTACATCAAACCTCGGGAGGGTAATGAAGAAATAATTATTAGATCTAAACCATCCACAACCCACTAGTATGGGTCTATTTTTATCTTGATCAACAACCCAGGATTCCTCAAATCCTAAAAAATAGGATCAAATATTTTCATTGATGGATCTAAATCATTTCTAGCTGGTAGAGATGGTGGAATTTTTATCATCATCTTAATGAAAATAAATCTTTTCATGACTAGGGTGTAAATATCAACGGTCGTCATTCAAATCATTCCTCCCACCATGATACACATCCCTTTAATTTTGGGTCTACTTCATAAGAATGATTAAAATCACCCTTAATGTCATTATTCTTAGTCCAATATAGGAGAAACATCTGAAAAATAAAATCAAACCTCACATGAGCTATAAGACAAGACATCCAATCATGAACAAAGATCTTGGTCATGACTCAAAAATAACCCTTAAAGGGGAAATATGTGGAACAATACTACCCAAATATTTAATCATTTATGGGGTGACTACAATCATCCAATATACCTCATTTAAAATATTCACCATCATACAATAAAATGATTTGATCCAAGATTAAAATGTATAGGGGTGAAACATGCAATCATTACCCAGAGTGGTAGGTGATATTGATGAAAAACCTAAGGGTTCACCTATTATGAATCAGAGGAGGAACTAGAACCCAGGTCCCCCTGAATTATGTGTTCCCACTTCCTTGATGGAATTCTTCAAAGGATAATATGATGGGAGGGCCTACGTCGCACTCACTACCTATATGGTTGGAAATTATTTATTTAGAGGAATGAAAAGGTAGTATGGTAATGAGATACATAACCCAAAAACATAATGACTAATTACTCTGAGTAAAATCCCCAATTTGTATATCCATTAAGAGAAAAAATATGTTCCACCTCTCATATGACAGGATAAAGCTAATCAAACTATAAGTTTGGAATTTAAGCCTCAGGCTAGCTTCGGATCCTAGAACCCAATTTATATAAATGTGGAGGTTGACTATTATTGTACTTTTCCTCCATTTAATATAAAAACACTCCTGGTGAGGGTGATCATCCATCACATGAATGAATTTAAAATCAATTGGATGGAAAATTAGGACAACCATGTCATCCACACTTACTCCCTATGAATAAGAAGTGGTTGAAAGTATTGTACCTCTATAACTCATCAACATCATTGAGTCCCTATCAGAATGGGTTGAATCAATGTAATTCTCATATAATCTGAAAAGAACCCATACCAAGAATAATTGGATTACACTATTCCATCACAAAATTTTAGTAACTCAATGTTCTCAAATATTGATAGAATGAGGGATGTAGAACATAGACAAATGAACTTCCTGTCCAGATTTTTCATTTCTATTGGCATATAAGATGAGTGGGAAGAGAAAAAGTAATATTATTTATATGGAATGTGGTAGGTTTATAATTCATTTGTTATAGCCTCTTTTTGCTAGGGTTAGTTGGGGGATGGAAATACCAAAATCCTCAATTCCATTAACAATTTAGCAGCATAGAAAAAAATAAATGACTTTCACCCACCCCAATTAAAAACCAAATAAGAATGAGGGGGTATATAAATTTATTTCCAGAAGGAAGGGTTTGAAATACTCGCTCATTAACCCACTCTGTCTATATCAATTTGTGGAAATATTTTTTGATAACCTTATATATGAGTTTTAAAAACCTTTTATCCCATTTAAATATCCAGGTGGATTCTTAGAGGTCATATAAATGGTTTAGTTTCTAGAAGATTCCATACAGTGAAATAAGTCCTTTTGATGGACCCTACCCACATAGGTAACAATATCTAGTAGTGTAGAGACTACTTCTATCACTATAAAACAAGTATATTTTCCCACTAGAGAACCCAGGAAGACCCCAAATTGCTTGGGGCCCTCCAGGGAGTGAAATTAGTAATAAAACCACCATTATATGGACTTAAACAGATTTCATAGCCTCCCATTATTTGTGGAATAATAGGAAAATGTATATTCCTTCTAAAATGAATAATATAGTGGTTATGAAATTTTATACATGGAAAATAACATCCACAAACATTCAAAACCATGAAAATAAAAATAGGTTGGCCTCAATGAACCCCCTATGTATTTAACCTTTCTTTATGTGGTTTGGTCTCACCATAAAAGACAAATTTGTCTTCAAATATATCCTCTAAGGAAGAGTTGCTTCTGAAGAGGTGGAAATTTTAAAATCCTTAGCACATGTTACCTATAAGATTGTCAGCCAAATAGATTAATATGGTGACTGGAAATAGGATCTATCTTGTTGTGAGTATAAATTCATTGTCTTCATTACATAGAAGAAAATTGACCAAGATCATGCCACCCATATAGTATAGATTCATAAACCAATCATAATTTCAACACCTAAGTAGATTCCATTGAACCTACCTCTAAATATAAGATATAATCATCATATGTAGGAACATATGTAAAGAAAATATTGATATAAAACATTCAAATTGGCTCTGACTCTTGAATATTCCATTCCCTAAACATATTTAAAATGGGAACCAACCCAACAAACAGAATACTCATTGAAAAAATATCTCCTTTTGGGGAAAATTAACTTTATTAAATTAACAAATAATTTATTCATTGATGAATATTACATTGAATGTGAGTTCCCTACACCTGATCACTATTGTGAATACTGAGGTGGCAGAAACATAGGGTACAATAATGGTGGTGTTGTGGTCGAACAAAATACTCTATTTAGATCAATATAGATGTCATACATAAGGATGAGACATAGGGTAAGGGGATCCAATAGGGAAAACAAGATTGCAATGATGTGTCATATCCCTCAAGTGGTCATTCTAACCCAAATGATTAAAATAACATGCTGGTAGGGGTACAACTGTCTGGAAAACCTATTTATATTTTAAGGATAGCATGATTAATTCCATTAACAACATATTCTCCATTGATATCTTCCGAACCACTAAACCAATATAAATTTGATGCCTCATGTCATAAAAAATTCACCTAAGAAACCACCACCATTGGAAGTGCAAACCTCGAGCATAGATATATGAAATTATAAAATGGTTAGAGGTTATCCCAAATAATCTCTCTAATATGGATTCTCTACATATTTTAAAAAAACTTAGAGAAGAATTTATCAAATCCCTTTGAATTATTTGATAATTTAAAATATAATTCAACAAAGCCAAGGATTTCAATGTAAAAAATCCTTCATAATAATTTCATACTACCATCTCATCCATAGATAAATATAACGGATAAGTTATACATGGTTATATTAGAGCCATGTTTTTTTATGAACACATTACAATATTGATATCCAAAGGGATCTGGTTGAAAATGGTTTTAAGATCATCCTAACCACAATATGGAACCTTTGACAATTGGGATATAATGAGGATTATTTGTCTCTGATGAAGCTTTCCATTCATGGGTTTTACAAAAGCGACTAAAGGTCTATCAAAAAGATTAAACTCAATAAAAAATTTGGGGACTTTGTTTATAATGAAATGTTCATGGTTATCCAAAAAAACACAATAAAAAAATTCCTTATTATAATAAATTTAATTCATATCAATAGAGGTATGGCATAAATATTCCAACTAATTTTAAAAATCCCCATCAACATAAAGGTAGACACTATATGATGAAAGCACGCCATTTGAATCCTATAAGTTCATATATTTTTTGGTTAGTTTCTAAAATAGCGAAGGACAGGAATAACTGAGGGAGTTTTTCATGTAGTTTTCAACTCCTAATGGCTTGGGAACATCTACTATAAATCCATGGACCATTCTTATCATTTAATATGAACAACCCATTAACCTAATCAGAAACTTGATTTAATCCTATGTATATGTTATGAACAAAAAACATCATTGGACTATGCTCATATGATAATGATTATGCCAGATGAAGTGGGTTATAAAGGGAAAACAAAACTAATTCCACATTATGATCTGAAAATTATTTCACACCGTTAATAGAAATCACATATTACCCAATGAAATTGCCAATATTTAAATATGTTAATACCTTTATTACCCCAAGTAGAAGAATAAATGATGACAGGCATCCCCAGTATCCCCCCATTATAAGTCTGGTAGTTTTTGATTTCAATTTCCTTCCTTTTAGACTCATGTGCCTTGACATGAATAGTGATCCCAAAAATTTTCCACCATTTGATAAGATTAATTCAAATAGATAGAGGTGGAAGATGAAGAGGATGACCTTTGGAACACCCCTTTAATATTTGGGGAATGCAACTCCACTATCATCAATATGACCAGGCATCTGAATTTGGAATGATAAAAAGACTCTCAACCTATGTTGATTAATGATTCCATTACTCTTCTGGAAAAGGTTATGTATATCTCTTTTCTAAATCATCATCGATATGTGTTCAATTGAAAGTAATCACAGATTCCTGAGTAGAACCTGAAGTGGATACTCATCATTTATGCTTTCCTAATGTCCACTATGGTTTCTAGTAGGAATCTAGAATAATGAAACCCTATCATACTAAGAAGGTAGAATTTTATGTTGGAAAATGGATCAAATTTACCTTTTTGAGTGGTACTATAGGAAAAATGGATTTATAACATCATCCCCCTCAATAAAAACCATGGCAGGATTAGTTTCTGTATCTATTTTAATGAAATTAATTAATACACTAATAAATTTGATTTCCCAGTACTGATCATAGAAATATGATCAAATTAACCACTGGATTCTAATAATTTTTATTTATAATTATATATTTAGGTTATAACCAAATAAATATGACCCATGAAGATGAGGAAGATACATCATTTTAGTGCCTCAAGAGAATTTTTTCTACCAGGAAATTCCCTTTCTCTTATAGAACACTAGCTCAAAATATCAACATGCCATGCATCATATACTTAACCTATCTTAGGAAAAATCATTGATTACTAAATTCTTAATTTTTTTATTAAATATTAATATCAATATGATCAACATAGTATTCTATACAAAAAATCATAAATTACTGCATCATAGTTTAAATATGAACCCTATGATGTTTTCTTTTGAATTAACCATAAGAAAATTCATAATATTTTTTGTATCCCACTATGGTATGATGGTTGATAAAAAATATAATTTTGTAATCCTTGAAATTAAACGTCCTAAAAATCATAAATGATTAATGTGGTTCTAAGGGGAAATTTCTTATATCAGACGTTTTATATGAAACATGGTGGGAAAATATAACCTATTCACTAAGTTAATGAATAACGGAGTTTTCATCCAATGAGATGAGAACTGCCAAGAATATTTTGAGAACCATAAGTTTTCCCTTCTTCAGCCACTATTCTAAATGTGATCAGTAAAAGGAAATCCATTTATCTTATATGATGCCTCCATGAAACGATCTCTCAGTCCCCCCCCCCCACACAAAACTATGAGGGGAACAAAAATAGTCACCAATATGTTTGAAGAAAAATGGTAGATACATCAACTCAATATTCAGATAATAATTATAATTTCCTCTCAATAATGTTAATTATGTAAAATTTGAGTCATTAATTACAACATCATAAAGTAAACATACTCTCTCATAATGATCCCCTCAATATGTTCTTGAGTTTCCTATATTAACAAGTAATTTACCATGATGGGTGACTATTATGAAACCATATGAAATTCATTTCCTGACAGAGAAGGAAATTAAAGGGAAGGATCCGAATAATTTCATTTTCGAACATCATGTCCTATAAAATGTGCTACTGGACACCAAAAATCCATATGAAGAAGTAATTTATTCACATGGGGCAACCAAATATGGGTGATGAGTTTTTAAAAGAGCACTCTAGAGTTTCAGTGGGATAAAATTGAAAAGATGAAGATCAACTGGGTTGGTCTAGGAATTTCTTTTTTTCCATAGAAAAGGTAACTTTTTATTATACATTATTTTTATCCATGGAAAAACCTAATAATGATGTTGAATATCATGCCCTTATCATAGATTTGGAGCTATCCATATAGATGAATATATGAAACCTGATTGTCAATGGTGACTCAGAGTCATGGATAAAATAAATCAACAAGGAATATGCTATTAAAAAGGAATAATTGCAATCTCCCTTAGTGGTTTTGTGAGAGGATTAATAGAGTAATTACCTTTTGAACCAACACTATATCGTGTCCCTCAATAATCGAATGCTTTTGTAGTTTCATTGTATAATGTAACAGCAACCCTGGATGATCCTTATCAGGATGCAGTATTTTTATACATCACACATTGATGGGTAGTATCACCAGTCATCAATAATGACATGGTGTAATTTATCCAGGTTAAAGATACTATAGATAATGATGATTCTATATCTTCCCTAGATGGATGGATCCCATAATAGGTTACCTATAAATTAGTACCCTCCCATTTGATCAATCCAAAATTGAATAGTTTCAATGCCAGGAATGAAACATCACCCTTTAAGATGGTCCAAATGAATAGAAATACCTCTATAAACGAGTGTTCAATGGAGTCCTTCTAAAAAGAATTATAGCAAGAGATGTTTATTACATCATGAGGGAGGTTCATATAGGCTCATATGGTTCTCACTTGTCTGGAAATTGGATGTCCCATCACATTAAAAGACATGGTAACTACTAGAATATGATGGTATAGAACATTATAAGATTCCCCAAGATGTGTTACACATGTCATATTTATATGATATTTAACCACCATCTCCCAGAATTATTGTACACAACTAAGACTTTATATCCATTTTCCATATGGGAGATAGATATTTTAGGTCTATATCCCTAAGCTACAGATAAAAATTACTAGTAAATACTTATAATTTTTTTTCTAATTGGGATATGTTTATACCCCTTATGAATGTTAGTATGAAGACTATCATTAATTTTTTGATTTCTAGTGTTATCACCATATTTGATTTCCCTCACAAAACAATAACCAAAAATGAAACTAAATTCTATTATTTTAAGTAAAATAGGTTGTATCTAGTGTATAATATCGAGTATATATATTCATATTTCTAAAATTTATCAGTAAATTGATAGGTATAATCATTCAATATAGATCTATCGAATATACTCCGAAAAATGGGGGATAAAGGTAAGGGGTGTTGTTCGGAATGGATCGTCCCTATTTTTTTGTCTAATTATACAAAAACCTACACAGTTGTGAATGTGAAACGATATGTACTAGTTTGAGTAATAGTGGTAGGGCTACCCATTGAAATTCAGTCTCACTCACTCCAAACTGCTATATATGGAAAACAATCTGATAATGAATTATCCAAAAAACAAATCAATTAGTTAGAAAACTCTATAAGAAATGGTTGTGTATGATGGACACCCACCAACTCCATAGTAATTGGATTGTGTGATCCATTAACAAAAATAGTCACCTTCACTTGTTCCTCCCATGAGAATTAATATTGGTTCCTTAAAACACCAACGATACTATGTGAAAAAACCCCATAACTAGAGGCCAAGTGGGAAGGGCGTTATGTCATAAAAATTATGAATCCAATGAGACCTACTCATTAGCCACAATGGATAAGGACCAAATTATCCCCCCCATAAGAATTATTTTTATTAATAAATAATTTATCTATATTCTACCATGAAAAAAATGTCCTAGAAGAAAGACTTAAAAATGTATAGTATTCGATATCTCTACCACATGAAATTAAGCTTCACAAAAGATTTCATAACATCTTGATGTTAAATTAAAAGGCACAAAACTTGATATCAAGCCTTTAAACTTTACAAAACCTCATGGTCTTACAAAATTACAATAAATATCATATATTAAATCATTACCACATGAGTTTAAACTTCATGGGGCACGTCATGGTCATAAGAAGTCAAATTGTGAAACTTGTGGTCAACATGGGGGACCTACCATTTTTTCTTATGCATGATCCATGTATGCCCGAAGAGTTTCTTGATTAATGGATTCATATATCATGTTGATTCTTTCTTACAACCCCACAAGATAATAATGTAGTCTTACTTGACACTGATAAGGAAACCTCATCAATCAAGTTTCAGTCTTCTGTAATCAAGGACATAGCATCATTAGAAACTCATTGTACATGATTCAGATCTGTGTATAAGGGAAAAAGGATTAAGTGTCCCCATACCTATGTGTGATTCAAATCATAATGAGGGATCATATCTAATAACTATGTGTAGATTTTTATATATTAATACAGGATATGAGGTGATTCCATAATCTCAAATCCTATCTCCAGTAGCAATATGTAAAAGAAAAAATACACCCTCCAAGCATATTGGATGGACCTTAATAAGCAATTTTAATATATTAGAACAATTTTATGAGTGGTTATTATTTACACATTCTACATAGTGATTCCTAGAATAAAAATCTGAGCCAATCCATGATATAGAAAAAAACATAAAAAATTCCCACCTATCAACATATTGGCCTAAATTATATGGAGGTATTTCTACGAAACTAAGTGTGGATTGGTTAATTATACCCCATGATATGTAATTAATCTTTTTTCTCAAGTAATTTTTCCATATAAAATAAAAATCTTCACATTAATTACATATGTATCACATATTCATGGGGGGTTCCCAATAACAAATATGCATGGAATGATTCGTATTGTCTCCAGATATGTAGTGATTCTGGGATCCTAAATACAAGGTACACCATCAATATATATTGGTGAAAATGACCACCTTCCATCATAGGGTCCAGAACTATGTATGGAGTGTTCTCTAATAATAAATATGTGTTGATGGATTCTTATTACCATAATTCACATATTGATGCTTGTATTTTCTATTTTACGACCAGCCCTAAGTTCTCATAACATTCATTTATGTACCTATATAATAATTTAATTCATGTAGAGATTGAAATCCGCATTAAGATGTAATAACCCAAGAAAAAACATGTCATTGATATACGCCAATCGTAGGGTGTGGAAAAAGAAATTATATTTTCCTAATATGTCATACAGGCTAACTAAGGTTGTATCACTTGAGGAGCATCATAGTCATTTCAATAAATAATTTCTAATTCACCTAATATAATTCATTTTTTGTTTTTATATTATTTATGAAAAAATTGTTAATGGTTTTATTTGGAAAATATGTAATTAAAATAATTCAATATAGAATTTAAATCTAAATGAATTTATAGATATCATGAAATTAGGGAAGAATGGTGTGGGTCCTAGGGTTGGATAACATGGGATCATTCATTTTTTTTTTGTAATTTAAATTCAATTTGATAATTTGTTTGATGAACCCTCATTAATGAATTAATTTAAATTTATTTATTGAGTGTTTGGTTTAATCATGCCTTATGTGCACCAAAACACTCCTCATACGGTAGTAAAATATGATTACACCTCAACCGAGAATGAAATTACTAAAAGACCCATCTCCATTATATGTCGTTACATCCCTTTAGAAAACCTCCAATCCACCATATGAAGGGATTTATTGAGAGATGGGAGGGAAAGCGAATGAATAAAATAAATTATTTATTTGGAAATAGTTTAATGGGATATGATCACCATACTCATTTAAAAATATAGTATCATCCAAAAATATATTAAAAACTTGTTAAATTGAACAACATTAATAATGAATGATGAAAAAACACCCCTAGGGGAAAGACTTGGGTTAATCAGTTTTCATTGAAAATTGAAATGAGAGCATAGTAGAAGTTGGAAGAGTTAGATAAATTTGATTTTGAAGATATATTGAAAATGGAAAAAAATGTAAAACACATTAAAATCAAAAGATTCATGTATAAAATGGGAAAATAAAACTAAAATGAAAAAGAAAAGAAAAAACAACTCTTATAGATAGATTCCATCCATAACATCTATATTTCATTGATCTCATCATCAATCCCAACTTGGAGACATATTTATAGAAATGGGAGAGGTTTTGTGGTGTTATAAATTAACATTACTGTGTTTTGAGATATAATGGGTCATCAATGGTTGAAATTACGATTCTAGAATCATTCCTTAAATAGTTTTCATGTGGTACCCCCTATTTTTTGCCGAATCATAAAATGTATTCTTCAGGAAAGATGTTCCAAATATTTTGGGCTATTTTACCACCAAATTATTTTCTTTCGTACCTCACATGTAGAAGAAGTTATATCCAAATTACTATAAATTTTATTTTGGTACAAAAATTCATAAATATTCCTTCAATGGTAAGCATTAAATAACCTCATAAATGAATGAATAACTCCAGAAAATTTATCAACGAATCAATTTTATGAATTATTTATCATATCAAGCTTTAATTACCCTAATTAGATTTTTAAATCCTATTTTATTCCTCATTTATAGTTTTTTGGGCCACTCTGTCCCTAAAAAAGGTTTAATATGGATGGATTTTTTTGTCCTCTAGATGTTCGAGTTATCTCCTAGTCCAGAAGAGAAAAGTGACACCCAAAAGTAAAGTAATCTTAATAAATGAAATCATAAAATTTGGATCAAAATTTTTAATACTATTATTATAATTAAAAATTGAACAAATTTTTTTAAAATTCCAGAATTAATAAATTTTCACATTTTAGCATAAAACAAACCATAAATCCAAAACTGATGAAAATAAGATCAAGTTGATAAATTATTAGGGTTTAAATATTTTAGATACATATTAAATTGATGAAAATATTATATCTATAAATTACCCAAACACAAAAACCATGATTTTTCCTCGAGAATAAAATCTCATCATTTAAATTTTGAACCCACCAATGTTACCAATATTCAAATTACAATGGAATAAAATTAAACAATATTACAATGTAAAACTAGAATATAAAAAATACACAAAAAATATCAATCTAATTTATCATTATTTCATTTAAATGAAGTCAACACAAGTATTTTACTTTCTCCCTTTTTTGAATGGTGCAACATCTCTTCTCATTCATTCAAGTTCATCAATTAATTATGATTAAACATGATAGATCATGAATTACATCACTTTAAATAAATTCTCTCATAATTAATGGTAAAATTCAAGTGGATTTATGGTCTTATCATTAATACATGATCCTTATCTAATGATATGTAAATGATGTAGTTTCTCTGATTTGTAAAGAGAAAATTCATATCAAATCAGGAGGGTTTTCATTAATGGGTCAAATGATGTTGAGGATTAAAGTTGTCAGGAAATGAAATTTTAAAATAGAGGATCAAGGAGGAGACTATCTCTTATGTAAAATGAATGATATTAAAAATAAATGTATACTAAAATTCTCCCCTTCAATGTGGAAACTCCCATTTCCCCAAAACATAAAAAAGGCCATGAATAATGAAATAACAATGAATGATGTGCACCTTCTTGAATTTATCTATAAATTTATATGTCATTTTCTTCTTAAAATTAGTTTTTTTCATTTTGTTAATTTTCTATAGTTATGTGTATAATAAATGACATATTAACCACCTAACCACATACGATAAAAAGCATCAGTCTAGTGATGGTTATTTTTGATTTATCTAAGTCACAAAAGATTCATTTTTTTCATGGTCTTCAAGAAGGTAAAACAATGAAGTAAATTAAATGAATCAAAAACCTTTCCTTATCCCATAATAGAACCTCCAAATTTCTTCTTTGAAATTTATTTCATCTCGTGCACCATGAACCCCTTCACCCCCACATTGCAATTTTAAAATATCGTGAAAGTACTAAGAAGAGGGTAGGAATAGATAAAATTTCTTGAAACATGGATCATCCCAAAAAAGGCCATCAATGGTTTCTATGGGATAAACTAAGATTGATTTAAAGGTGTTATTTAAATAATATGGTATTTTAAAAATATACCTCCATAATTTTGAATGTTTTTTTCACAGTAATAGATATGATAAGTTCATATGCATGATCTATTCTGTGACATATCCTAAGATCACTCTATAAATATTCTCAAGAATAAATATGAAGTACATACTCTCAAAATCCTCTAGGGAATTGGATATATTATTTTAGACAATAAATCAGGGAATGATTAATAATAAAAAATCAAATCACTTAAATTTAAAACATTCAATGAATGAAAAATGTTAGGGAAATTTCATTTACATGATACAATCAATTTTATTAAATCATTAGTCACTATTTTAATATCCATTATTCACTTCAATCATCCAATTTCCCATTTCACTCTGTTAATCTCATTAACATTAAAATATGAAATTAGGAATCACATGATACCTAAGATACTCATGTCTCCAAGATAATTCAAGTAAAGAATTAATTTAATCATCGGCATGAAATTCATGTTTAAATATCAAAAAAAATGTTGCAGAAAAATGTAGAAAAGTCAATTATAAATAATAAAGGAGAACTCCCTTTCCCATGAATCATTGTCCTCATCCTTACACTATTTTAAGGGATTCCTTATTCCATCATGTCCCTAAAAATATAATTAATCAATTAATAAAAAGGATCATGTCATTTAATATAAAAATGTTAAGAGGGAGCGTGATACATGCGGGACTAATCCAACAAATGAAATTGAAAACAAAATTCCTATGTCGTGACCCATTGCAGTGGGGCCCATGTTGTGATTCAACAAACCAGCCTCCAATAGGCTAGGAGATGGTGTCTAGAACCGAGTTTCCATGTCACTAACATGTGAGGGAATTCCTATGTACCTGTACACACACACACACCCATCTCAAAGCACTCAAAATATAGAAATGTAAAAAACCACTATGAACCAAATGCATGTGTAGCATTATATCCCAACTAGAGTATGATAGAAAAGTAAAGTTCATAAAGGTAAACCAGGAAAGAATAAAATTTCATGAAAAAGAATACATACCCGCAAGTCCAGCCTATAAAAACGGTACATGGACTACTGTCTTTATTCATAGGAAGACAACTCAGCCAGTCTAATATCACAAGGAACATTCTAGTCATGGTCCACCAAGGACTCCTTCAAAAGGTCACTAATCTACATAAGACACGACATGTGCGGGGAAATCCAATGAATGGGTGAGTATTTCAATAATTAGTAGGACACCCGAAAACCAAAAAGCAAAACCAAAAGGAAAGATACAGTCATCTTTATACAATTATATGTCTACAACACATATAAAAATATCCATATATACTCAACCCAAGATACATAGTCTAGAGGTTAGTCACAACCACTGTATAACAACACTAGGGATTCATTCCGAATATTCCATGAAGCACTCTTCTAGGAGAACACACTCCTGAGTCCAATAGAACTAATGATGTATGTTCAAGAAGTATTATTCATCAAGAACTATCATGAGAGAGATATGATGATAGATATTATGTGATTATGAAACCACATATGAGGATCAAAGTATGGTCTATAGGGTGAAACCAATAACTCCATTTTGATTGATCATCAATGTAGCGGATCAATGCCCATTGAAGTTTTTGATGTCAATACCAAGGAATCTACCTAGGGCATGATGAATGAATAGAAGATCCTTTTTTAGGACTCTTAGGGTATTCCCAAAACTCTATATATGATGTCTTGGTAAAGGGATCATAGTCTTATCAGTAGGAAATTATACACACCCACCATCAGGGAAGAGATAAGGGGAAAAAGCTAATAAAAGTTGTCCAAGTTATGGTGTAAAAGAGAATCAATCCATATATAAAGGGATACATCATGTTTAGTAGGGTCACACAACCTTTTACTAGACCCCAGGTACTACTTGTGTACAACATCTCGTGTCACTTCCAACTGTGTTTGGAATAATATGGGTATGTGACATTTAGAATAAATCACACACTATGTCCTTCTATACGGGTTCCTCCCATGTACTCCAGCTAAGTTCCAGCACACACTGCAAACCTATGTATATATTAATGTGTACCAGTGCACGGGGTTGTCCATGTACTTGGTCCATGACAAGCCATTTGTTGGGGTACACACTTTGTTGAATGGTCTGATTATTAACACGCTCCATGTTGCCCTTACTACATGTCATGTGTTCTATAATTTTTATAAAAGTCATGTTATTTATCTCGCACCTTGGATGATCTATTAGGATCTGCTTCGGTGGTCCTCTTTCCTCAAAACATAAGATCCAGGGTCATCTCCCAACCGAAACAACAAATCAATGGGTTTCGGGGCTTCAATCAGCTCGAAAATCCATTTATTTTCTTCCTAACACAAACTGCTCCAAGAATGGATTCTCTTGAGCAATACAGATTCATCTATTATCATCCTTTTCACACCTTTTTAGGTTATCCCAATTCTTTATCTTCAATTTCAGATCATTTCTCCAAGAAATGAAGGTTCAACAATCGAACATTCGAAAAGTCATCAAAGAAAAAATAACAAAGAATGCGTAGAAAAGGGGGGATAAAAAATATACAAGGAAAAAATCATAGGAACAAACATCGACTATTGTTCATTCTAGCTTCAATCTATTCCCATAATAATTATAAGAAAATAAAATCAATTATCAAATAATAAAATCCCTTAAATCCCAAAATTATACCCATCCTACAAGGAACGATTGAATAGGATATCCACCTGTTCATTGGTTGGTCCACATTTGTCATTGAATCTAAGAACAGGGAAAGAATTCTAAAATAATTCATCCAACATGGGAATTGGTTTATTCTCTTTTGAAGATTGATTTCCACTGGTGATATTGATTAAGAAAAACATTTTTCAAACTTCGATCCACAGTTTCATCATCGCTCGCTGAGATAAATATTCAGGGTTCCCTAAAGAGCCCATAGGTAATTCCAAGGTCATGATCCTAAACCTGGATCCCGATCTAAAGTATTATTTAGAAGAAGAATCATTTTTTCATCACTACATCATTGGGTTGACGAAATTGGGAAATAAATTAAAACTTTAATTTATTTTATTCATTAAAATATCGAAAACTACTTTTCACAGTCGACCCACACCATCCGATGTTTGGACGCCCATAAGGTATAGTTATTGTTCTAAATTCAGTGGTGCACTATGTTTTTTGACTTGATCAACCATTTAGATGCTTTCCCATATTTTGTTGGAAAACGTTGTGTGCATACTATTTAATATTTTATTATTATTAAAAAAATTATTCCAAGAACCCTGAGCCCCAGAATCGCATGTTGTCTCGGTGCTCAGTCTCAAAATTATTTCATATAAAATTTAAAAAAAATAATTAGAATATATGAGACATTATCGTATCCCCACCTTAGGGATTTACACACCTGAAAATCCAAAACAATGGATACTCAAAAAGATATGGGTACTGAGCATGCATATGAGCCTCCAACTCCCATGTGCACTCCTATAATCCATTTCACAATTGAGATGTAAAAGGAGCATCACGGTTTAAAACTATCATCTATTGGAATCCATGGCGTCGAACAATCTCTTGAATTTATAAGCATACCAAGATCTCTATTGAACTCTTCTCTCATATAGTTATTAAGTTGACCGACTTGGTGGGTCAGTAAATGATCATCAAGATTGCATCATGTCCCCTTGATGTACATGGTAAACCCATCATGAATTATATTGATATACCTTACCATATATATTTCATTACTTCTATTGGTTATGATAAACCCTATGAAACCTAGTGGTCAACTACCACTTTCTGACATGTAAGGCGCCAGGAAACAAACTCTACAACTTCTTTCCTCATTCTTAGACACCACAAATAGTGTTGGAGTTCCTGGTACATTTTCTACACACCAAGATGAACCACCAAAGGAGAAGTATGAAACTCCCATATAATATCCCCTTCAACACCACTGTTACTACTGTGTATCCTCTAAAAATAATGAGATGCTCCCCACCATGGGAATATCCATCATGAACATTCTTTGGGGATATTTGAGCACATAGGGTCTTATTGTCAGAATCCCCATGTTGTGCCTCTCTACCTTAATGTAAGAGTGGAGGGGTAACAACCAATGACAAGAGGTGGGCTACTCTATCTCCATCCAGAAAGAATAACTGTAATGAGGCCAACTTATCTGACACCTCGTTCAACAATTGAGAACTATATCTACTACCGAGATCATCTTTCAACATGTTCCATTTTCCCAAGAGTATAGAATATCTAAAATTCATAGTCTTTGAGTAACTCTATCCATTGAATCTATCTGAAGTTTAAATCCATATGAATGAATATATACTTGAGACTCCTTTGATCATAGTAGATGATAACGAAAATTCTAATCAGGGTGTGTCTCCACAATTTCAATTTGAAGATTACTTTTTCTAACACAATATCATGGGTCATGTAGTTATTCTCATGTTGTATCAACTAGCATGAACCATAGAAAATAATTTTTTTCATCTGTATCAGGAGACAATCGATCCTTATTCCTAATGCATTGCATAACACTACATACTTGATACCATCCTTCAGAAATATGATCATTGGGACACTCATCAAACTCAACCTCAACTAATGAAAATAATGTTATCATTTCTCTATCCAAACAAAAGGTTATCCCTTTCGATTCAATGATTTAATTAGTGATGATACCCAAGATAAATAAGGGATGAATCTCTGTAAATAGACTACATGTTTATAGAAGTGTTTCACCTATGTCACGCTCCTATGTGGATCCCGTGGTAACACTGCCCCAACCATGACCGGGTCTGTAGCCACTCCATCTATTGAGATAACATGTCCCAAAAAGTGGACTGCCTATATCCAAAACGGACACATCAAGTGTTTCCCATAAATCTGGTGCTCGCTAAGAATGTCTAGAACCATCCTTAAGTGTATCATGTGCTAATCCTTATACATCGAGTACACAACAATATAGTCCATGAAGACTACCATTACCTGGTCTCTATAAGTATAAAAGATCTGGTTAATGAGTCCCATGAATAGTACCATTGTGTTCATCATTCCAAGGGCAGCACTAGGTACTAATAGTGACTATAATTACGTTTGAAGGATTTCATTGATATATCCTCACCGTGTACTCCCAACTAGTGATAGTATGCTCAATGTTCAACCTTCGAGAACCATATTTCCCCTATCAAATAGTTCAATAGGTCACTGATTCTTGGTAATGAATACGTGTTCTTCAAGGTCACCCGGATCAATGCTGATAGTCCACTCAAAACCTAAATCTCTAGTCTACCTTTTTGGACCAAAATAACTGAGGGATACCAGGTTGAAACACATTTTCTCAAAATTCCCTTCTTCTATAAGTCCTCCAAATACACCCTCAGCTCAAAAAGCTCTCTGGGAGCCATCCGATATGCTGGTGAAGATATCAGTGTTGTCCCGGGATCTAAATCAATGCATAATTCTATCTCCCAGTGGGGAGGTAATCCTGGAACCTCTTTAGGGAAGATGTACTCATACCACCACCATAGGAAAAAGTTATCTCATAATATTGGATACATGGAGGGGCATTCTAGCTAAGAGATGAGTAATCATCTATACCCACCTATGCATGTGTCCATCTTGTGTTTCATGGGTTTCCTTTTCACTAACAAAAGAAAATATCATTCCATCAATGCAGACACACCACTCCCTTTGTCTAAAACATTCAATCTGGGAATGGGTTACAGATAACCAATCAATACCTATAGTGATTTTGTAAGGCCTCAATAATTCCACTAAGAGGTTCCAACCAAAACTCTCATCATCAAGGATCATGTCGCACTGTCGGTGAAAATGTGTGGTCACAAAATCTTTGGTCATTGGTGTCTCCAAGAATAAAGTTCAATTCAATGGTTAAAACATAAACTATAGGTCTCGAATATGATATGTGGTGAGAAGGGAATGACTAGAACCTATGACTATCAATACTGATTTTAAATTATAAAATACACAGATGTTACCTTGGATCATTTCTGAATCCCCTTGCTCATATACCTTGACCACATGTAGGTATACCTTCCCCTTCCCTCCATATCCTAGAGCCTAGTGTGGATAACTTGTGGTTGGTGGTGGTAACATGTTAAATTTCCAACCACCTCCTGATGCTCTTATAACTCCTCCTCAACATCCACTGCCCTATAGATCATTCTGATCGCGTCGTTTTCTCTACCTCGGTGGTCCGTCCACTATATCGTTTTCATAATTACAGTGGGTTAAACAATCTTGAGTTTGATTTACCATGACTTCACAAGAATAGAACTACATCTCCCTTGCCTGACTGGAACCATCATGTGAGCCTTGAACTACATATCCTCTATCCTAGGAACTACACCAAAAACAAGTCCCACATATGGATACCTCGTATAGACATTGGCTCCCTGATGTCGATATCTCTTCACCTGATTATCCACTATAGACTATCAAAAGTTGTGTATGCTCATCCAGTATTCTTTTGACCACAAAATATCAATCAATCACCCCCAGCATAATTAGGAATGAATAGAGGGATAATGAAGCCTTAGGTATCTCTATGTAGAGATTTCATGAATGTCCATGACTTGAATTACTAATCCCTAACCATATCCATAGAGTACCTGAAAAGTTTGGTGAACCTCGATGAATAATCAGCCACTATCATTACACCTTGTAGGAGCAGAAGAAGCTCTTGTATACCCACACATTTTATCTAAACTGGCGATCACCCCTCTCTAAAGAGATGCTCAAACTATATCCACAGAAGAGTCACCATTAAATGAGTCTAGGTGAAAAAACACCAGCATCATATTATTGAACTCTGTACAATGATTTCTTCTATGACCACCATCTAAATCTATGTTGTCTTGACTAGATGAAAAATAAGGGTCACCGCCTCACGACTATCCTCAGCTACATGAGGGTTTGGATCACCCTATATCCTAATGGGACTCTATCTCTAAAACATGTGAAGTGCACTCATCCATCGCTCCTCATCTATTGGGATTGTAGGTACCGCATTATTCTACAATATTGGTCCTACGGTTGGTGCAACACCTAGAGGTGACATCAAGGGAACTTGTCATTGTATCGAAGCCTCATCACTAGGGGGTTCATCCTTGTGATTGATCTACTGAATCCTAGATGGTATAAAAATCTAGGGAATCTTGTAAGAAAATAAGATGTACCATGGTCAGTGAGTACATCTAGAGAGTTGACTGAAGAATGACATGGAACCACAAACCATTCAATATATGATTCATGTAACATTATTTTCATGAAACCAAGGTTCTCATGTTCTAAGTCAAAAAATATGTGATTATAGTTCTGGTGTATGCATATGTCATCTGTTGCACCAAAATTTGAGTCCCTATCTTGAAATCCATACATCAAACATGTAAAATGGTTTCCCAAAACAATTATCATAAACACTTATTCCAAAAGTAGAACTGACCACTCCGACACCACTCTTTCATGATTCGTCATAGTGGGTTCTGTGTTGTGACTCATAACATCAGCCTCAAATAGGCCCAGTGCTGGTGACTATCACTGGTTTGGCATATCACTAACTTGGGAGGCATTGCATGTGTACCTGTACGCAGACACACATCTCCAAGAACACAACTGGTGAAATATAAAAAACCACTAAAAACTGAATTCTTCAATACCACTATATCCCAACCAGAGTATTATAGGAAAGTAAAGTGCAGAAATGTAAACTGGACTAGAATACAATCCCACCAAAAAGTAGTCTATAACCCTAAGTACAACCTATAAATTTAAAGTATGAGGACTGTTGTCTATAAATGTAGGAACGAACCTCAACCTACTTGATCTCATAAGGCACCGTTTAATCTAGGTCATCATAGAATTCCGTCAAAAGGTCACTCGTCTAAATAAGACATGTCATGTGTAGGGAAATATTGTGTAGGGGTGAGTAAAAATAATAAAGTAGGACACATTGAAAACAAAATGAAATACACAAAGGAAAGATATAGTCAGATCTACACAATCATATGTCTACTGCACATAAATGAATATTTAGATATACTCAATCCATTAAACTCATTATAGAGCTTAGTTGAAACCACTATATACCAACACTGGGGATTTTTTCTGAAGATTTCGGGAAGCACTCATCTAAGAGAACACACTCTAAAGTCTGATTTCACTAATGAAATCGGTTTCATAAGTATTGTTTTTCGCGAACAATCATGAGAGAAATATGTTGATATATTTCAAGAGATTATGATACCATACATGAGGCTCATATCTAGGTACATGGGGTGATATGGAAAACTCCATCTGGATTAATCAACTATGTAGAGGATCGATGCTCGGTGAATCTGGACACATCAATACAAATGACTCAACCAAGGGAACAATGAATGAATAATGGATCCTACTCTGGGACCCTCGGGGGATTCCAAAATCTCAATCTAGGAATTCCTGGTAAAGATATCATAGTCCTATGAGTATGAAATGTTTCAAACCTACATTTATTGAATAGATAAGGGAAAAAACCTTCTAAAATATTTCCCAGATATGGTGGACATGAGAATCAAGCCATGTAGAAATGGATAGACTACATGTAGTAGTGTCACATGTCATATCCCATGATCCTAAGTATTGATTGTATACAATGTCCAATGTCATTCCAAACTATTTCATGTAGAATATGGGTATAGAGAGTGTAAAATAATTCACACCTTGTGTCCTTTCATATTTGGTCCACCCATGCACCCTAGCCATGTGCTATTAAATAGTGTAAATATGGGTATATCTTCTTGTGTACCAGTACATGGGGTTGTCCATTTACTTTTTCCAAGTCATGTTGTGTGCTGGGGTACACACCATGTAAGCAACCCATGTTATCTACCTCATGTCTGTGTATTCCAAGATTACACACTGAGTGGTCTGATTATTATCACCTGACATGTACCCATACTACACGTCATGTGATCTGGAATTTATAGAACATTTGAGTTCTTCCACCCAATCCTCGTCCAATCTCCTGGGTTCTAAACAGATTGTATCGTTTCCTCGAAACATTCTATACAGGTTCATATCACCAACAAAACATCAAATCAATGTGTTTCTGGACTTCAATCGGTACAAAAATTGGTTTATTTTTATCTTGATGCAAACTGCCCGATGAATAGTCTCTCTTGAACTGTTTCAATTCATCGTTTATTGTCCCCATTTCACCTCCATTTGGTATTCCTAATGTTAGATCTTAAATTTCATATCATTACACCAATAAACTAAGGTGAAATGATGGATCATTAAAAAACTCGTAAAATAATGAAGAAAATGTATAAAATAGGTTAGATAAAACACACAAGGAACAAATCTGATGAACGCTCCTTGACCATTATTCATTCTAGAATCAATCTATTCTCTTAAGAATGATTAGAAAATCAAAAAAATCTCAACTAATTAAACCCCATAAATCATGCAATTAAACCCATCCCACAAGGACTGATCTGACCGCGGATCAACATGTTCATTTATTGGTCTGCTTTCATCATTGAATATAATAATGGAGAAAATAAATCCAAAATAACACACCCCACATGGGAATTTTATCATTCGTTGCTGAAGATCAATTTCCTCTAGATGGATCTATTGAGAATGGCATTCCTCAATATTTGAACCACAATTACATCGTCACCTACTAAGATAAATATTCAAGGTTCCCTCTAGAGCCTCCAGGGAATTCAAGGGTTATGGGACTAACCATATATCCCTATCTAAAGGCAAACATAAATGAAGAAGTGTCACTCTGTCACTATGTTATTGCATGGATGAAGTAGAAAAATGATATAACAATTAATTTATTTATTCATTACAATTCTCGAGACTAATCTTCACAATAGACCCATGTCATCTGATGTTATGGTGTGCCTAAGGTAAAGTTTTGGTTATGAACAAAATAGTTCCCGTGAATTTCTGAACTTGGAACCCATTTAGAAGTCATTCCACTTTTTCTCAAAACTAATGTATATGTTCTATTTAATATTTTAATATTATTAATACATTTATTCTAAGAAACTCAGCCTTGGAGTCACACGGTGTCTCTCTTCCTGGTCCCAAAATTAATCCATATATTATTAAATAATAAAAAATTGAAAATTGATGCAATTACATCCTACTAATCATGTAATGATAAATCCTAATATGATATCCCATGTGGGCCCTAAATTTTTTACTTCATCTTGAAGGGAAGTACCATCTATTATCCACATTGAGTTTGTGGGTGTAGTTTCTTGTATTTGAACCACCACATGTTTTTCTTTCCATATTTCACTAATTCTTATTTTTTATAAGAATTTAATGTATAGAGTGCACAAGATCCATCCCATTTTCAATGAGGTATAGATTTCTTGGTGGGGGTATGATGATGTGTGGAACCTCCGCCTCTTTTATTTATACTTATGAAATAATTATTTCCATATGAAATGTCCAATTCAGGTATGCTGCATTATGTGAATAATAAAAGAGAGAGTTAAAATGGAATTTTATTTATGAAAAGTTTGAAAAAGGTAAATAAATAACAAAATTCTTCCTTTTAATGTCTGCCACTTGTGCCTCATGTTCATCCAGAAGAGCCACTAGGATCTCTTCTTTTACTCCCTCGAGTAAATATTCAACATATTTAAGGATCTTTAAGTGTTACTCTAATGGTATGATTTTTTCCCTCATCATTCTCTTTGGAATAATAAGATTCATCCGATTCTGAAATTTAAAAACAATTAGAAATGATACTCAATTTAGTTAAATGAAATTTATTGATATAGAGTCCATAAAAAGGGACAACTCCTTGAATTGGTTAGGTTTGAATCTCCTCTTTAATTTAATTTACCTCTTGATGTTGGATGATGGACTGTTAGGGTAATTATTCAGGCACCTACACCTCTAATTTTTACTCAAATTCTTGGATGACCTCTATGAAATTGGGGAAAACTAGGGGACCTTCCTTCTTCACCTCAAATCCTTGAAAGTTAGTTCAGATTTCATCGATCATGCTCAACAAATCTTGAGATGATGTCCATTTACATACGAATATTTTATTTTTTGTTGAAAATTATTATAATAGCATCATATCGTCATGGAAATTTTTCCTCAGTATATTATATTACCTATTCTTTCACCTGTGATTAATTCTACCTGGAATTGAATAAAAAATTGTCTTTTGGAAACATCATGGAAAAATATTTTTTTTTGTTTTTTTAATGAAAAACAATAAATGTATATCTATAATGTGAAAATTGAAAAATTGGTCAAAATTAAACTTCGATCTATAGTAACGTCACCAATTTTTACACACACCTACCATAGGGAATAGGAAAACAAATTATTTTCCTAATGTAGCATAGAGGATGACTAGGTTCATCTCACTTGAGCAGCATCAAAGTCGGTTCAATCACTAATTTCTAGTTACACAAATCAAATTATTTTTTTACTAATTATGAAATTGATGGTTTTTGGGATTTTAGAAAAAATTCAATTAGAATAATTCAATGATGAATTGAAATATAATTGCTGATGCAGATAGAATGAAATTTTGGAAGAATACTCTTAGTTCTATGGTTTGATAATATGGGTTCATTCAGTAGTTATTTGTTATTTAAATCTATTTTTATAATTATATTGATGAATTATAATTAACTAAATACTTTCCTTTTATTTACTGAGTGTGTCATTTAATCGTGCCTTCATTGTACCAAACCACATCTCCACCAATAATAAAATAGGTTAACACCTCAACTGAGAATGCAATTCCTAAAAGACTCGGCTCCAACGTATGTTGATTCATTCATTTAGGCTACCTCATCTCCAACGAATGAAGGTAGTTTTTTGAGAGTTGGGAGAGAAAAATAATGAATCAAAGAAAAATAATGGACTTAGAAATGGTGTTGTGGTGTATGAACTCCACACCCATGCAATATTCTCACATCCACAACAAATATATTAAAACATGTGGAATTGAGGATAAATAGTAAAGAAAACTGCAAAACCGCCCCCAGGGCCTTGACTTGTGTTAGTCACATATCATTTAAAATAAAAAAAAGAGATCATGGTAAAATATGGAAGATAAAAATAAATTAGGATTGGAAGAGTGACTGGTAATGGAAGGAAAAAATAGAAAAACATTAAAATAAAAATATGCATGTCTTAATGGGAACATAAGACTTAAATAAAAATAATAAAAAAGAGAAATCTGAAAGCATGGTATTTTTTTAAATATACCCAATATATTTTATTTCATCTTCAATCCACTAATAGAATCTTATTTATTGGAATTAAATATTCTTTATGGCATTATAAATGACCATTAATGTGTTTCATGACATAATAGGTCGTCAACTGTTGAAATTTCAATTCCAGAATCTGTCATTATACATTTTTTGAATGGTACTACCTTAATTTTATAGATTCGGTGAATGATTTCTTCTATAAAGTTGTTTAAAAAAACAATTCTCATTTCACCTCCAAATTTCATTTCAATCTGCTTTGTGTATAAAAAGTTATAGCACAATTAATTGAACATTTTATTCTGAATGAATGATTTATAAATCTTTCTTCAATTATGAGCACTAAATTGCCACCTTAATGACTGAATAACTAAATAAAATTTATTGAAGGACAAAACCTATGAGTTTTCTTTCAAATTCATATAGAATCACCATAAATTTAGGTAGGTACCCCAATTTATGCCTCACTTACGGATGTGGGGTCCATTCTATCCTTTATAAAAGTTTTCATAATGATTTAATTTTTGTGGCTCTATATATTAAAATTAGTTCATGTATACAATATAAAGGTTATTCCTACAAATCATGGAATACTAAAAAAATAATCACACTAACTGGATCAATTTTCTAAATGTTATGCTTGAAATAAAATTGTGAATATATCTTATAATATTCCATAATTAAGCAATTTTTTCATTTTAGAATAAAACACACCATAAATACAAAAATGATGCAAATAAGCTCAAATTGATAGATTAAGATGTGTTAAATAATTTAAATACATATAAATAATTGATTAAAATCTTATCTCTATCAATCATAAACCATGGTGTAGTGTAATAAAATTCCCACTAAACCCTTGTTTCTCTATTAGATAATGACTTAGGTGGGTTTAAGGAACCTATTAAGACACTCTAATTAGCACGATTAAGGTTCATATTATTCAATTTTAGGGAGCCACATCCTATTCTCATGAAATAAAATGGATTTTCATGATTTATTCAAATTGAATAGATCTTACCCATGATGACTGTATTCTGAAGAATTGCATATTTTATCCCTTTTTTCTTATAATTTGTTCCATACATGTTGGTGTAGAATTTGGGGTTCTCAAACCATTATTAACTATTATATTATCTATAAAAAAATTATATCCTCTATATAAAAGTTAATATTGACCAATTTATTGATTTCATACACTTCTCTTAGAACCCCACTGTCCTTAAGCCCACATACTATTGGTTCGTCAATATAGAAAATTGGAAATTGGGATTGGTTGATCCTAATGTATCTCATAATGATTCACTGGTGAATAACATGATGCCTCAGAGATTGTGACTTGTGGATATTTTATTCCTATAAAAAAAATCCCTAATATATCTTAGATCTATTGTTCTTACTATACAGAATATAGGTTTCTATCATTGTTAATAGTTTTCATATACCCACCAGTCTCCACCTCCAATCAAATCGAATATTCTTACTTTATGATTTTCACATCTCATCACCCAACTATTCAAATGGGTTTGAATGACCTTGATGTTAGTCATCCATGCACCATGCTCATTCTAAATGAAATATTATAACATCACATTCATGGACCCTTTAAATTTTGGGTATGTATATCAAATGAACTCCCAATTTCCTTCAGTCTCTAACTCCCATTAGACACCCCAATTTACATAGGACATACATCATTTTATATTTTCTTGTCAAAATTTCCAAGTACCATTAGTGGATATATTATTATTATTTCATTCACCTTGAACCCACATCCTTCAGGTTTTCCATTGAACCATATGGGTAGTGAGGATTTACCCATCATAACGTAACCCTTCTAGGATTCACTAGTGAATATCACAATTCCCATGTGCTTGTTACTAGGTGACTATTTTGTCCATGAAGTAAGGTCCCCATTAATTCCATGAGAAATTATAAGATGGACTGATGTTAAGCCAACCAATTTTCAAACAATCATACTTGATGTATTCATTATTTAGACATGATTTATATCACTGATTTTACCCATTTCCAAGGAGGATAAAAGACATATCAGTGTTTTATTCCATCATATTCCATGTCCTTATTCCGATACTCAAAAATACATATCACGAAGGTCCACTTTATGAGACCGTAAAACTACTGGCCACTGATGTCCTAGTCATATGATGTTAAAATTTGTAACATACAATCCATACCACAAGACCATAAACTACTTAGAGTGGGTTACCCCATGTGGCCCATGACAAGCAGGAAAACTAGATCTGGGCCATATGGTAAAAACAAAATTCCATCTCCCAACACTTGGGTTAAACATGTGTAGGTATGTTTATTGACAATAACTATGTGTGAATTGATTCACATTAATAGAAAATATATAGTGATTCATATATTTATATTTCATTGACTTATCCATGAATTATTAGCTATATGATAAATATATTCATATATATTTCATTGGAACACGGGAATACACATAGTGCTAAAGGGAAAAATAAAATTACCCTATCATTATCTGGTAGAATGATCTAGATAAGGAATTATATATAAAAACTATTTGTGTCTTTATTCATTTTATAAAAAATATGTTGTGACATGTAGATATCAAATCCTAGTGGCCAATCACAATATAGAACGAAAAAATACCCCTTGCTATATATGGTTCAGACCTGTGTAAGAAGTTTTTATTACAAAAACTATGTGTGGATTGATTCATGTTACCATAAGATATGATATGAAACCCAAATAAAAAATCATAGTCCAATCCATCATATATAAAAAACATAACTCTTTCCAAACATATCGGTTAGACATATGTCGTGTGTTCTTACTTATGTTTACTACCTGTGGCTTAATTCCTATTATCACAAGATACATAGTGACACTTGGATCATTTATTTCATGTCCAACCATTGATTATAATGAACTTTAATTATGTTCCTTGATAATAACAAGATTTATGTTGGGATTCATAATTTTTTTTAAATATTGATAACCCAACATATTACCTCCACGCTTTCTCGCACGGCTTAATCGCTTACCAAGTTGTCTCTTGTTTCTCATTTCGTCCAAGAAACTTATGATCTTAGGGACCATGGAAAGAAACTATAATCTGTGTGATCAAGATACATTCTATTATAACATAGGTAACCATATCCTAGTCACATGATGTGAAACTACTTGACCACATCCTAACTATATGATGATAAATAGAATAATGAGATATCATCATATTGAACGTATATTCTCCTTGATTATTATGTACTCAAGATTTTAATCTTTTATCCATTAGCCCTTAAATTTTATTAATTCACATCTTTATAGCCACTAAAGTGCTCGAACACTTATTTAATATTATTTTCTCCACAAACCCCCTTTATGACGTCCATGTTTGAGTTAATACCATCAAATTAATTTAGTTGATACAATTCTCATGGATCAACATGGACCTTGATAAAAAATACGCTCATTTCATCCCTAAAAAATATTGGTAATTGGGACGGGTTGATCTGAAAGAATTCATATACGATTCAATGATGAATAAAAAGTTGAATCAGAGCTTGTGCCTATTGGATATTGTGTTCCTAGATAAATAAAACCCCTTAAATCCATGATATATTATTCTTACTATGGATGATATAGGTTTATGTCATTAATAATTGTTGACCTGTACCCTCCAGTCTTCATCTCCAATTGATTCAGTACTATACAAACACTATATCAGGTATGGTAGTAGGTACTACAGTAGTACTGTAGAAGGTACCATTCAGTACTGTATAAGTTGGAACTATTCATCTTGGGCCTCCGATTTGGGCTTGGAGTCATTAAGGCCTTCGGGCCACCCAGGCCTTCTGACCAGTAGGGCTTTTGGTCTACCTTTAAGGAATTTGGGCCACCAAAAGGCCTTCGGGACACATGATCATTGAAGTTACCTAAGAAAAAATCTATAAAAAAGGGGCATCCCAGAGGAGGATTCAATACAAGTGCACTCACAAGAGGATAACCAAATGGATTTGGAAGAATGAGAGGGTATGTCAACGCCAATAGGACTATCATGTGCTTGCACAAGAAGCCTATCCAGACAGCCATGCGAAGTTGGAGAGCAACCATCATGATGCAAATGCTGGGGAGGGGCAGTTCCTTGTATTTATATTCTAGTTGGATTCCCATACACCTTCGAGTCATGTAATCTCTTATTCCTATGGGACATGTAATCTCTAAGACATTGGGCCTTGTAAGGGTTCCTCCTCATTCCTTGAAAGGCGAGTTATCAAAAATAAATAAAAATGAAGGCCTTCGGTCCATTCAGGTCATAAATATGTACTAGGGATGAATGTTTCACCTCCATTATATAATAGGATATAGAAGAACCATTTCCCTATGTATGGGATCATTCCATAGAGGACCACTCAACTGACTAAAATTTCACATCTCACTTAGGAAACATAAAAAATACCCCCTCAATATGTATGAGCTAAACCTATGTGGATAATTTTCATTATGAGAACTATCTTTGGATTTATTCCTATTTTCACATGATATGTAGTGATTCCAAGGTTCCCTAATCCTGGTCCTAGGTAAACGATTCAGAAGAATAATGTACCATTTCTTATTAACAAGATAAATCTTTTTAGGAAATCATCTTCAAAAATAACTATTTGTGGTCTGACTCTTGACCTATTAAGATACATAGGGATGGCTGGGAATGCTATCTAAATATCATCTGCATGTTTTCCACCATCATAATCTTTCTCAATACTTGATCCATATCTAAAGATACTAATCCAATTTTTGTTTCAATTTTATAAATATTCCCTCACCAGTGAAACCCTCTCCAAATATGAGATCCATTCACCTTGATGGTATCTCTAGTGGGTATATATCATGAACCAAGGAGATAGTGGGTGACTAATCATTCAGGGGAAACATACAATTCCCCCCTAAATTTGATTTAGATCTATGTAAGGGTACATGTAATATATCTATAACAATCTGTGTATCGATTCCTATTATCATAATATATGTAGTGACACACGGGGTCTTCTAAACGTAGACCCATCTATAGGATGAAAAAACATTTCCCTCCCCATTCTTGTATGATCCAAATCTATACAGGTTGGTCTCTTTGAAGGATATTATTATGGCATGATTCTTACCCTTACAAAATTCATATGGAAACCCAATGATTCCCAGCCACTAATGTTGTATATACACCAAATATTTGGTCCACCATGAAAGACCTAAGACTTATTAAGGACTGTTGAATTATAAATGATCACATTACGTGAATATTTATCTTATCTGCATGTGTATTTTTTCACATGATTCATATCATTTAAAAAGGGACTCCAACATATGTCTATCCACTCATAATCTAATGAACAGATATATATTTCCTCTCACATTCAGGATCCACTAACTAATTCGATTTTTCTATAAGGTTGCATTTCGTAATTTAACATTGGTTATCACAAATTCAATACATGATGTTAAAATGTACATATTTTTTTGTTATGTGATGTCAAACCGAACAAAAATTATTATCTTATTGTGTGGAATTAAACTATATTGAATGAATATCCCCACATCACAATGTTAAACTATTCAAACTATCATCCTTTATCACTCCTTATCAAAGGACCATATGAGCTTGACCTTGGATAAACAAATTTCATGGTGCATTTATTTCCTTTTTATGAACCTCCATAAATAAATCACTCTTGAAACATTGAGCATCTATGGTAGTTGAACACATTCCAATTACCATGTAATGGGGAAACATCCCTCTATTAGACCACATACAATTCAAAAGCGTATAAGGGCCTTAATCCCATCAACCAGATGTATTTTGGATTTTTAAAAATGGACTTCTGATCCTTATGAGACCTATTATCATCACAGTGTAACTCTTCACCAATATTTTATTCAACATCATCCTATAAATCACTGTCCCATATTAGTACCCATGATTTGAGAACCTTGAGACATGATTTTCAAAATTTTCAACTTTTATTCAAAAGGGTGTTGGAGTACCCTTGAAATTATTAATCCTAATTTAGATTTTGGGTAACACGCTTCTGATATTGAGTCCATGTAAATAATGACATTAAAATATATTCTCTTTGTGAAATGTTGTATGACCTTAAAATTTGTCCCATGACAATCCAAATCACAAGACCCTAAACTAATAATGAAAGAGGCATAAGACATTTCTGGTTGAAAAACCGAAAAGGGATCCCTGACTAATATTCAAGTCTCTACACAAAAAATTATTCATCTCTAGGGATTAGGAAATTTAATGAAAGAAAATAAGAGGAAAAAATATCATAGGACCCATCTTCTTGACATAGTAAAATTCAATTCAGGATTATTGGAACCCTATGGTCTAGAAAAGAGTTAGTTTGTTGGTTTATCATGTCCTGTATCAAAGATAACATGTTCAGTGGGTAGCTATAAATATTTTGCGGTGCTCAAACCCATCATGAATATTATGTTTTCCACAAATCACCTTATTTTCATTGAAGTCATATTTGTTACCCCCAACCCATTCCATGAATTTTTATATTTCTCTTAGAACACCAAATCCTTGATTAATTTTTCTTGGTTCACCCCTATAATATATTTTATCCACATGTACTACCTACTATGATGAGATCTCTATAAGATTCACTAGTTAATAACATGAGGTATCATATATTATGGTTAGTGGATATTTTAGTCCATTGAAAAAGGTCCCCCCTTAAATAAATGAGTTATTTCCTTGAATATGTAAGAAAATAGATTTGACCAATACTCAACAATATCCATTCTCCATTGTCTCAAAAATTCATAGACAATGATTTAACAATCTCATGACCAATATATTCAAGTGTATTCGACATCCTCAATGTTACATCATCATTTATTGCACCTGTTCTCAAAGTAGGAATGTGATACTTCATTCTTGAACCTTTTAGTGGCCCTCAATGGATAACCTTAAACCACATGATGTAGTTCTTCAGAATCAAAAAATAAATTAGAACGACCCCCAGGGTGCCAAAACCTTTCTTTGATAGCATCATTATTTATATCAAGCTTCGTTTCCCAAATGATGAATCTTCATAAATCCCCCACATCCCATAGAATTAATTGGGGACCCCTATAATTGACCATGCATGTAATACCATCTAGGATCATGAATAAGGGCCTATTAAAAATTTACTAGAATTATATACTCATTGCAAGAAATTACATCTGATCCTTTTGATCCATAACAACCTTATTTTGGAACTCATCAACTCATAGTGTTTTGAAATGATCCTAGAAGTGCCTATCCTATTTTATCATCTCCAATTAGATTTATTTGGAACACTATTTAAGAATTGTATATTCCAACAGTCCAAGTTGATTTTACATCCCAAAAATTATTTCCAAATCCACCAAGATCCTTTGATGCAATGATGCAGGGTTTCATAACCCTTCATGAATATTCATCTATCATAACTTATTTAAGAATGAAGGGTATCATAACCCTTAATGATTATTCATTCTTTATAATCTAAACGTGGATAAAGGGTCTAAAAACCTTTCATGAATATATATCATCCATTTCTTCATATTCCGAATCAATTTAATCTTTTGATGTATAAAACCAAAAACTATAGAAAAAAAGTTCCAAGATAGAAGACCCTAAAATACAGTAATATAATATCAAAGCTAAAAGACCATAAAATATAGTAAAAATATGCCTGATCCAAAATAAGATAAACTAGGGGAACACATGGTCGGATATAGAATAATAAAAACTAATGAAAAAAAAATATATCGGATCTATAAGTCCCTAATATGTATTTATATAAGTTCTAATCTAGAATGCACTCAACTAAAACATTAGAAGTTATGAGATAAAAGATGATAAACTAAACTAATAGAATTTTAAAGATATAAGAACCTAAAATATAGAAATGTAAGGTCAAATTCATTATATAAAAAATAAATTAACATTAAGACCAATCTAGAATATCCTAAACTAATGCAATAGAAATTTTATGTTAGAAGACACTAATCCAAATAAACACTATGTTCGAGCTAGAATTACATAGACTATAGAAACAGAAGGTCCAAGATAGAAGACATTAAACCAATGAAACAAAATGTCTATGTTATAAATATTTTAACTCTATAAATATTTTTTCAATGATTCAATAACATAATATTTAGAAATATAAGGTCTGATCTAAAAGAACGTTAACTTCAGCAGCAGGATGTGTGATCTAAAAGGCCCTAAACTACATCAATAGAATGTATGAGATGTAATACCATTAACTACATCAATATGATGTCTAAAATAGAAGATCCTAAACTAAAAAATAGAAACTCTAATCTAGAATACCATAGTCTACAATAATAGTAGTTCCAAACAACAAGACTATAAACTACAACATGGGTAAATCTCATCTTAAACTCCCTAAAATACATAAACTAAAATTCCGTGATGGATGACCTGAACTATAGGAACAAAAGGTCTGATTGAGATGACGCTAAAATACAGCACCTCATTGATCCAACATAAAATACCTTTAACTTTTAATTTAATGAGATGCAACACTATCAAGGATGAAAAACTAAAAATGGAACCCTAGTAAAATATCAATTGTTTTCTCGCTAGACTTGTACACTTTGTGATATAGTGAAAATTGAGCTCATATGAAATGTAAAAGTCACTAAACATGTGTATATGAAACCCCATAAATCATAGCCATAGAAAAATACAAGCCCAATCCTGTTAAGTGTTTCCTTTAATTTCTTAGGTAAAAATTAGCACTATTGATAATATAATAAAATCCTAAAAGTCCCATTATCAAGCCCAATAAAATGGTCTAGGATCACTAGGTCCATTAACATAAGGAAAAAATGGATCACTCTCGCTTTAGTCCATATTAATCCAAATTATCCCTATCGAACTAGTAAATCATATAAGTACATGCACATATACAACAATAAGGATGATTATGTTATTACTCATTCATGGGTAGTTATCATAGAAGTTATATTATGATTTGGGAAATAGAGTACAAGTTTGGGTTCACTTAATATTACCAAAATATTGATATCTTTTCAGATCTATTGATACTGATCTAATGAAATGTCAGGGCCATTATGAAAAAATATATTTTTAAAAACATGTAAAATTCAAGCGCTTCATTCATTGATGGTGTATAAATGAAGGGGGAATGTCTATTGTCCGATGTATCTCTTAAAATATACCAAATGGAATAAAACAATATCATTGTAAAAATTGGCCTTCGATATTCTTTATATTAGGTAGAATCTTATGGGAGGAATCAATTGAATGTTGAAGCATCTCCCTCTCAATTTCCTCCACCACTGATAGTGGATTAAGAGCCTCAATCAATGAGGATAACTTATGAACAATTTTTGTAGAATCTTGTAATGTGGATGAGTTTTTAGTATCATCATTTGGGTGAGATATGATTTCTTCATATTCTGCTATTTTAGATTCAAAGTCACTCATCTGATTCCGCAATGGGGTTAATGTACAACATTTTTGATCCAGGACATTTGTGACATCCCTAATAGATTAAAGTATGTAATTTTTATAGCCAAATTAATTCATCTCTTTCCAATGATCGAATATTTGTTTCTATTCATGGATGATGTATTGAGAACTTTTATATAAACATTGATAATTGAATCTTCCTACCTCCGTTTTTTGTAAATGTTAGCCAATATTCTCCCATTTACCATGAATTTCATCCAAGGGAGTTTCAATAATCAAGGCATGAAATTTTTTTCAAATTAATCTTCATGATATCCCATATATTTTGGTTGTCTCAAATGGTTCATCGACATGAGGATCCAAGGTTAGGATATATTCATGCATTATATCCATGGAAGAAATACCTAAACCTGTCAATGATGAAGTAAAAAAAATTTCATTGGACTACTATACCTTTGTGAAAATTATACCTCGACCCTCATCTAATCATCACACCATCTTATATATTTATTTAGGGTATGGTTCCCCTAGATAAATCAGCCCCATAATCATAGGAATCGTTAATATGGTAAAAGTTTTTGTTTTACAGGATTACTGAGTCTCCATCCAGTTCCATCAAGGACAAAAATAAGGATTTGGAAGAGGCATAAAGAGTAATAACCCATTACACATGATGGAAATATAATCTAGCTAGGTAATATTCCTTCCAATATTGGGCTTATTCATGAGATAAATAAGAAGAATAATCAATATTCATAATGTCCATATTTACATTAATATCTTTTTATGTTGAAATCATACCTATTTGACTGAAAAACCCATGATTTACTTTCCCTCATACACTACAAAAATGGAGAGAAGACACATGATTAATGTAGTAGAATTGTTGAGAAAATATATAAGGGTATTATAGATCTTATATGATTATCTCATCTAAAAGGGTTGTAAGACCCATTCTCGAATGGAAGCATTGTATGAACTCTAATAAAGGGATACCTTGTCTTCATCAATGATCAGACTATATAGGGAAGTGTATAAAATGAAATTGAAGAAATTAATTTTTTTTATCAAGCTGAGAGTATCATGTGTGATGTTAGGACATTGAGTGGGGGATTTTAGTGTTATTTTATTTCCAATAACAAATAAAGTACATACCTATACTACCAAATTAAACTAAAATGTCTCTCTAATCTGGTATGAGGTATTATCTTTTTGAATATGGTTGAGGGGATGAAAATGAAGAGAATGTTTTGAATCAACATGGTTAAGAGGCTTCTCTTCAGTCTGGAAAGATTTCATCACCAATGTTCCAACCAGTATGCCATGACGTGCATCCCTATAAAGAAAAATCCACACATTTAGAAGCTTTTCCAAATAAACCCAGTAATATACATTAAAAACATTGGGTTTCACTAAATTTCCCCATGAAGTATACTCCATATCCTCCATAGTTTCCTAATAAGAGTCCATGTTTTCCCAGACCTATCAAGAAGGGAAACAATGCGGACGTATCGTAGTTGGATGAGAATAGGTTCAACAATGAAATATTCTAATCAAATAATTGAAATAAATTATTGATCATAAGATTATATCCTTTTTAACATATCATTTATAATAGTTATCATGTTTCATAAATATTCTAGAGATTACTTATGATCCTCCCAATTGTTTATGGTAGGGTCGACATCATCATACATCCTTATAAGAGAAAGTATTCTTTTATATTGATAGATTTACCATAGGTTGACTTCCACCATTCCTTGGTTTGGGATAAATTATTTGGTTCTATTACACCAATGAATAATCAGTTCTATAAGCAGTCTTGGCTGATGATACAAGATTAATTAATAAATCCATGTTTCCTTGTTGAGGTGAATAGTGCATTGTTAATCCAAAAATATATTAAATTTCTATGTAACCTAGAATCACCATGATAGTTCCTGGAAAAAATTATCTCAAGGGAATTGATCCCATTTCAAAATCGAGACCCCTTTTTGGGTTTTCTGAATAGGAAATAATAATGTTTCAGAAAGTCTAGGAAATTGGATGCTAAGAAAGATCTCAACCAACTAGAATCGGTGACGAGTGATTCAATTAGTGGGATATCCCCTGGAATATAACCAAAATCAATTTTACATGATTAGAGATAATATTATGGGTAAAGTAAAAGGAAGATGAAAACCACTATGTTTAAATATTGTGTTTGGGTGAATAGATGGAGACATCATCTAGAAGGTCGATGTTATAGAGTGGAATTCTATATGAGAAAGGATGAATCAAAAGACTGGTTTAAGGGAAGCCCATTATAATCTTTTTGTAAAAATTATCAATTCTAGGTATTATCATTTTCCCTCTTGGAGGCCCTATTGGATAAATCCTACAAATATGAATCAATACAGACCAAGTCATAAAAATCATGAATTAGAGAAAAGTCATTATATTTTAAAATGATAGAATGAATGATAATAGTGTGTGTCCTAGATAGAATCATGTGAATCATGTGATCCATTCGGGATCTCAATATCACATTATACATATAAAGTCTCATGATTGTATGATATGTTTCAAGACTTGTGATCTTGAACTCATTGTAGGGTGACACAAATTGATTAATGAATTATGAAGATCCATGATTCCCATGTAAACAATATGGAGTATCACCGCAACCAAGGACATGAAACATAGTTCATATAAAATACCATTGAATAGTTAGTATCCTTTTTTGGCTTTTTTCTAGAAAAATTCATTAGATAATGATATATTGTGATAAGATCACATGAAATATTATCATTATGGGATCAGATGAAGTAATCTTGTGAATAAATAATGTGGATGAGAAAAATATCTTTGAAGGATCACGTCAGTGATGAAATGGTCGGCCCTATTACCTCCTATTTATATAGCACCTCATTGAATACAAATGGTCTCTCAGGATAATAAGGAACACATGGAAGGCCAACTATTGGAAGGCCTAGTGTCTCTTGTTGGGATTTACTTCCATGGAAGCAAGTCATTATTCATTCATCCATTAGGTCATTATTTTAGAGTGTGTGCAGCATTTACTGACACCCTTTAAATGAGAATTGTTGAATTTATAGTTGAGGAAACTCCAATATAATGAAAAAAAATCCAAAGAGAAATGAAGGAATAATCATAACAAAATAATGATAATTTTCCTAGGTCACATGAGTTCTATAACCTTTAGGAAGTCTTATTATATCAAAACACTTGGTACATCATGTGAAGTGGTCATGTTCATCCCATGATATTTGCACTAATCATGTGAATCTCAATGAGTCTTTCTTTTCGGATCATGCTAATTCCATTAGACAAGTCTTTCAGATCACATGAATTCCTTAGAAAAGTCCATCTAATCATGTGACATGTGAAATGAAAAATTCTAAACATCCATTAAATAATCCCTATGTTAAAATATAAAAATTAATATATACTTACAATAAATGTTTTACATTGATATTCACATGAAGTAGTTATGTGATTCATGAAATCAATTTTTGGATAATGGGAAGGGCCTTTGACCTATGTCCTAAAATTGTAAATGTCATCCGATGAGGTGGTATGCTATCACAAAGTCCATATGATAAACCATCTTGATCTAATTAATATCTTAACACATGTACAACTGATCCTGTGAAGGACCTTATATATTTCTTACTAATCATTCAAATAAATTCATGCATTTCCTCATTTATAATTTAGTTCCCTAGTAGCTAAGTGGTCGAAAAAAGGCATGAAAACCATTGAAGAGTTCATGAAAATAAAGATGAAAATTACAGGATCCTTACATGAAGGAATTTACAATATTATTCAAATTATGGTCTTATGCGATTCTTGTTATTAGTTTGTTGGTCACATGTTGGTGCTCTGAATTTTCATCTTGATCACATGAAATCCCTTTGACAGGCCAACAATGATCTCATGGTCACTACTACAAAACATGCCTTTAATAGCACTAGTATTTATCCGCACTATAACAAAACACTGATAAATCACATATTTATCAATGCTAAATAAAGAGTTGATAAATTTGACAATTTATTTGCATGCATTTTTTAACGCTGATAAAGGAAACCTTTATCAGTTCTTTATTTTTAGTGCTGATAAAGGAATTGTTTATCATCACATTATTTTTATCACTGATAAAAACTATTCTTTATGAGCCATATATTTTTAGTGTTGATTAATATTTATATAAATAAAATGAAATAATTAAATAAATTAAAAATAATAAATGTATTTATTAAAAAATTGCAAATTTTAATAATTAAATAATTATTAATAAGAATTAATCGATTGAATATACATTACTACTTATTAAAAAATTTATAAATTAGATAATTTTGTTTATTAATGTTATTAAATTGGATATATTAAATATATATATTAATGTATATAAATATTATTTATATAATAAATAATATTTATGCACTTTAAATTAAATTATCATATGTTTATTTAATAATGGTTCATAATTAAAAATTAATATGAATTAAAAATATTGACTATAATTAAACACTACTCAAGATGTAATTTTATTTTATTTTATTTTTCAATTTAACAAAGATCAAATCTCTACTATATTGATTTTACATATACATAATTAACAAATTTTTATATATAATGCACAAACAAAAATATTATCCATTTTTTTAATATTTTTCAGTGTACTTAATCTTAATTTATTCAATTTCACTCAATTTTAACATAGATTCATGCACAAAAAAAAACATATCCATTAATAATGTTAAAAAAAATATTTGTAATAGATATTTTAAAATAAATATATTTATAATTGTACATTTACAATATTTATGCAATTATATATTTATAATTATAAATCAATGAATAGTTTTTTAAAAGTATTTATATAATTATAAATACATATATATTCAAATAATTAATATATTTATAAGAAAATTACTTAAATAATGAATATATGTACTATAATTATATTTATATATATATACATAATATTTATATGTATAATTATATAAATATATATTATGATATAAATATTATTTATTAAAATTATTTCTATTATTATAAATAAGGAATTATAAAATTATAATAAATATATTTAAAATGGAATACATTTAATATATTTATATTTGCATATATTTATTTAGTATATATAAATATTTACTATTTTTTATTTATAATTATAATTATAAATCCTTTATCGGTTCTTAAGTAATAAGTGATGATAAAATAATTTTTATTAGTGCTTTATTTTCACTGTTAATGATGAGGATGTATCAGCACTAACCAACACGCTGATAAAATTAACATTTAAATTTGGTAAAGTTTTAGGGCGGATGAAGATTGTTTTATCAACGTTTTTGAGTGCAAATAAATACCTACCTCTATCAGTGCTAAGAAAAAAATGATAAAGAGTAATTTCATTAAGGCTTAAGTAATAAGCACTTAGAAATGGTATCTTTAGTAGAGCTTATTTGTAAGCACTAATAAAATTTTCCTGATCTATTTTAAAACCCCTAACCATTTTCAAACACATTGCGATATCAAGAGATTCCCCCAGAATCCACCTGCTATCAGAGTTCCTCCTTGGTGAATCGAAGCTCATATCACACCACTCAACAATTGTTGGCACTCCAGTTGCACGAACATCATGTCCGACATTTATTTTCTGATTTTTGTTGTGATGAAGATGATGTTTCACATCACATTTGGGCAATTTCTCCTCCCGTGGTACGTGGTTCCATGCCAAAAAAAATTTAGATAATTTAATTTTCTCTCTTTGTTAATTTCCTCATGCACTATACTTTATTTTGGTGGTGTGAACATGTTATAGAAATCCATTGAAATTTATTTTTGTTGGAAATAAATTTCAAAAATGGAAATTATTAAGTTTCAATATAGGTCTTATTTTGAAAAATCAATTGGAATGTTCAATTAATTGTTTGAGTAGTGAAAAATGTGTTTTTGTGGGCGGTTATGGTACACAAGTGTTGATAAATGATTTTTGATGGGAAATGGATCGTTTGGGAATGTAATCCTTCTTGTGCACTTTTGAGTATGAGTTGGTATGTGTTTAAATAATGAATAACATGTTTTAAAAATGAAATTTGGGATGTGGAAAAGATTAATTAAATGGTGGGCATGATGTGAAATTTGTTTTCGAAGGGTTTGGCATGCATTGCATTGGGTTAGGGTTTTGTAACTGAAAATGGATATGTTGTGTGTGTGTGTTTTAGGGTGGTGTTCTTTGGAAGGGTTTATGGGTTATCTGAAAGGTTCAAATCTAGTTTTCAAATGTTCAAAAATTTGAACAGGTGTAGATGTATTTTATTAAAAAAAATTTACATACTTTTCTATATTGAATAGGTTTTACATTTTTTATGTGAATTGTAAATTGTTTTAAAGGATTCAAGACATGTTTTGAACACGATTTCAGGTTGTGTAAGAAATTGAAATAAATTGAAATTATTTGGAATTGGTTGTGAATTTTTTTAAAATCTAATTTTGTTAATTTGGAGTATTCTATCCATTAGTTAGTGGATTTATTAAATTATGTAACTGTTGAAAATTATGTTCAATGTGGTTATGCAGAACGTTTGATTTTAAATGCATCATTTTCATGTGAACAAGGGTGCATTTTTTGTAAAGCCTTGTGGTTCCTCCGGGGGTTATTTTAAGAAACATTTTAAATGAATTATTAACATACATAATTAGTGTGATGAATTTTTGTGAAATTATTTGGTGTGAGTAAGTTTTGAAATAGGGTTTGTGTGTGCATGTAGTGGAGCACTGTGTGTACTTTGTTTGGCATGACTTGTTTGATTAAATCTTTTCTACTAGTGACATGTGAATATGAAACTTGATTTAGCACAAATAAAGAGGAATCCTGGGTGATTGTTTATATTGATTGTGATGTGTTATAAAACCATGATGTTAGAATAGTAAAATCATTCCCCGTATAATTAATGTATTATTTCATATTTAGGTTGAATTGATTTCGTTTTATTATTACTCACAAAATAATTTTTTATCTTATTCAGTGGGATTCATTTGATTGTGTTGGGGTTCTCTATCTAACAGTCATGCATTTTATCCATTAAAACATTTTCACCCATGAAGTCGTGAATTTATCTCTTTCATTCATGTTACCTCCATATTCTTTGTAGGAAGAGTTCCTTTGTATGAAGAGCAACAATGCTACCTCTCCTCAATCACAAAGGTAATCAGGATGTGTGTATAGTAAAATCATATTCCATAGAATTAATTTACATTTTCATATTTATGCTTATTTCATTTATTTATAGTTTTACTCACAAAATAATTGTTTTATTATACAGGTAGATTGTTTTTTTTGAGTTGGGTTGCTCTGTCAAACTTTCATGCTTCTTCTTCCTTAATATCATTTCACCCATGGAGTGGTCCATTTATCACTTCCGTCCATGTTACCTCCAATTTTATACCACAATGATAAATGGTTCTACCTATGATCACCCACAGATTTAATATTGATGTTTAGACAATAAAATCATTGTCCATATAATTAATTTATTTTTTCATATTTTTTAATATTTTATTTAGTTTTAGTTTCACTCGCATAATAATTGTTTTCTTATATAGGTGGATTCTTTAGTTTGAGTTGGGGTGCTCTGTAAGAAATTAATTCTTCTTCTCCCATAATACCTTTTCACCCCTAAAGTGGGGCATTTATCACTTTCTTTAATGTTACCTCCAATAACATTGTAGGAAGAGGAATGATGATGTCTCTACTCAATCATAGAGGTAATATTGATGCTTTGACAATAAAATTATTTCCCATATAATTATTATATTATGTCATATTTATGTTTAATTTATTTATTCATAGTATTACTCAAATAATAATTATTTTCTTATACATGTAGATTATCATGTTCGAGTTCTTGTGGTTTGTTCAAAGATTCTCATGTAGTGTTTGCAGTTTGACAAATAAAGTCAATGGAAATCATGGTAACATTGACAGTTCGGATTTTTTTTTAATGTATATACTAATTTTTATTTAATTAATTGTATAAATAAATATTTTAAATGCCTATAATATAGTGTTTCTATCTAAAATTTTTGATGTAAATTTTATTTCATATAAATGCTATATTTTGACATCTTTTTTTTGATATATCTCGTGTGTTTCTAGTGTTTATGGTGCTTCTCGTGCTATGGTGTGGTGTTACACCATACTATAGTATGTCATTTTATCACTGCTTTTAAAATAACTTATAAAAACAAATTTATCAGTGCTTATAAATGCGGTGATAAAGGTATACTTTATCTATGATTCTACAATGCTGATAAAGGATTCATTTAGATGTTATTTAACATGTGCTGATAAATATACCCTTTATTAGTGCTTTTTCAGTGCTGATAAAAGGCATGTTATATTAAACGCTGCTCATATTTATAGATCTTTTATAGCAGTCATAATGTCCTTTTATAGGGATGTTAAATGCTGGTTTTGTACTAGTGGTTAGATATTAGACAAACCAAAATGATGTTATAAAGGATCTCAAAAAATGTTATTTGATCAAGTGGACACCATTTAACAAGACATGGGTTCTAGGGATCTACTAATGATGGAGTGATCACATTTTAATTCTATTCACATGTTAAAAGGATGAAGTAATTGACTTCATGAAGTTCAATCATGTGAATAACATGATATATTACCTTCTTATACATACATTCCCTCCATCAAATCAAGATAACACATGTGACTTAATCACTATATGAAGAGGCCTAGATATGGGGAGGTGATTCCTATAAAATACCCCCTCAATAAACATATAAAACACACACAAATAGAAGATAATTCATTCCAAAGAAGTTGATTGTGTGATCATAAGAGTCCTCTACCAAACATGTCTGGTTACTATCTATAGAGATTCGATACTATATTTATCTGTTTCACATGATCAGTTCATTGATCATAGGAATGATCTTTGGTAGGTCATATTTATCATTTGAAGGACCTTTGGAGTTTCTTATTGATCATATCATTCCTTAGTAGGTATATTATTAACAAGCATTGATGTGTTTATGGGATTATTGATGAAATTTAATTAAAATTCATTAAAATATAGATAAATTTATTTTCATGCAAAGGTTTTATGTTTTTATCTTGATCTAATCATTTATCACGTGGAAACATTTAGAAATTTCATCAAGATAATTTGATGGACTCTGTTAATTTCATACTTTAACACACAACAACCCCTGAACATGTCACATGGTTCATGTGATTACCCTGGACATATAAGTGAGGCCACGTGAAAGATGTCATATACATTAGCCTTGATTATGTAGAGGACTCTATAAATTTCATCTATATCATACAAACAAATCTAGACATGTTTTTTCAGATCATGTGAAGACACTTGAATATGTCTTACTTGATCACTTGGAGGAATCCAAATATGACATCCTTGATCACATGATGATCATTGAGAATGTCATCCAAGTTTATGAACTTCCCTCATACATGTCTTCAAGATCGCATGAAGATATCTAAAAATATCCATATGATCAGGTGATATCCCTAAAACATATCAACAATGTTCATGAAAAGATGTCTGAACATATCTGCAATACATCCTCATATATACTATCCTTCTCAGATAGAAATACTCATACGTTTCAAGCATACATTCTAATACATGTCATCATTTTCAAGTAGGAATCATTTGATATATACCCATTATTCATGTAAACCATTAACCATGAGTATATGGCCTAGAATTCCCCAATTATGTGGATAATTTCCTTGAGGGATCAAGTTTTTTTGAAATCATAAATCCTTATATAGGACATGTCCTTTAAAGGATTACTCATGAATTTAAAGCCCACCTTACAAACCTCTCATAGTTCCAACACATTGTTTGTCAGAGGAAAATGGTTGGACATTTGATATGGGAATCCAACTTGGTGTAAGTCCCTCAACATTCCATTTAATCTAACTCATATGACCCACCTCATATGGGTCTACCTCCTCTCCTCATCCATCATTTAATCAAGAACTAAAGTGAACTATGAGGAATACGATTCTTATTATAATTATGATAAATTGGATTTTCACCTAAGGGTTGAGGTCTATATGAATTTGTAATATTTAATCATCATTGATGTGTCATATCCTTTTCAATTTTTCTAATCACATTTCATCATACCTACTATAATTATTATGTCCCGCACAAATATTCCATGCTCATAATCCTTTCTTATCTATTGTTCGACACACATATCATGACTCATGTGATATTAGGGATTCAAATTTATTATGTTTATATCATAGTAAAAATCCCAAAACCACAAAAACATCACTGTGTATGTACCATTAAAACATTAGGAAAACCTCAGTGTGTATTTCCTTCAAGTGAACTATAAGGAATATGGTTCCTATTTGAAACAAGATACATAGGATGAATTAATAAGGACCTAGCTCTATAACCAAGCCGAATTACCCTCATATACGCATTTTTGTCGTGATGTTAAACTAAACTATATGGTATTAAATGAAATATTTGGTTCTTGGTTCTAATTCTAACATGATACATGGGATTTCTCTTGGAGTTTTAATTGCAATCCTTAAACATAAATCACCTTCATGGATGGTAGTAATCTCTAGAGTTCTTATCCATATAGCTAAAAAATATAATAAGTCCCTCATTGATAATAAATAATAAACAATGGATATATAAATTATGATACAGACATATAGTTTTATTTATTTAAAATCGTCTCACATATACATGAAGTCAATGCCTTCTCATTTTATTAGGTTAACCAATGTCATATCGATATTTGCAAAATATTCACAAACATATTTGAAATATATAAGAGTCTCGGAGTAGGAAATGACCCCCCCCCCCCCCCACAATGGTGGGATGAGATAACCCAACCATGATCTTGACCAATGTTAGTTCTTAAGAGTCTTTGGGGGTTTGAAACCCTAATGATCACTTGCCTTGGGAAAACTTGCAAGAGGCTCGTTGTAGATGTAGGAGCTATTGGGATATTACATTAGAATCATAGTAATTTACATTCTCAAAATAATGATTTGTATCACTCTATTATTATTTTGATATTGTATTTCTCCTCCATGTATATATTCTAACTTCATTATAATGTTATCCATAATTAGGACGCTAAATATGTATTATTTCTGGTAATAATTATGTATCTCACTTTCCCTTTTTAATTGATGTTTTATTATCCCTTTGTGTGATGTGGGTTTAAAAATTGGTATTTTCAAATATTGAACACTAAATTGTCAAGATAAATATTACAATGAAATAGTTTATTTAATTTCAGAAGATGTATCACTAATAAAATTTAGTGGGATGCCTTTTTTAACACAAGACACGATGCTTTAAGTGAACTTTGATATACTATAATAATATTATTATTTAAATGTGACAATTATAACATAGTTTTTAAAAATAGATATTAACAATAATAACATCAAATATATTTATAAACATTTTATATAATGTATAAGAAATTTTTAGTCAATTTTTAGTAATGTAATTTTTGCTTCAAATAAATGATTTCTTCAAAAATGGTTTTTGATTCTTTTTAGAAGAAATATTTTAATTAATTTACAGAAATTATAGAAATTATATTTTATAAAAAATAAATAAATTTTAATATTATCATTTAAAAAATATCTTATGAGGAAATTTTGATATTTTTTAGAAAATATATATATTATTTAGTTAATAGTGGAAAATACCGTTTTTCGTAGAAAATTCATTTCTTTTCTTAAAATCCAGTAATTTAAAATTACTATTAAAATTTTAAATTTATATTTATGTAAATATAGACTATTTTACTTATAAATAATATAATTAATTACATATGAATCAACATTATAGTATATTTTTTATGTTCATTTTGTTTCTTAAATCACTTTTTTAATAAATTGATTATCCATATGTTTTGAAAATTTTAATTTATGATATTATATTAAAAATTATAGAAATTGAATCATGAAAAAATTATTCCATATTTTGAATTAGTGGGAATAAATTTTTTAATACATCTCTATTATTTTATGGTATTCTAAAATTTATTGTGGTAAATAATTTTCACCATAGTAAGGGTAAATCAAGAAATAAAGGTAAAAAAATATTTGATAAGAATTTAAATATTTCTCTAATGCCATAATTATTAATATTTTATGATATTATATCATACATATTCATCCAATATTCTATGATATTGAAATTTTGTTCAAGTTTTTTTATAAAGACAGTAATTTTATTTTATGTAATTGAGAATATCAGAATGTCACTCTTGCTGTTAATTTCACTTATATTTTCACATAAGGATAAAATAATGTAATAATTGAAAATAAAGTTTTATTTTGAAAATAATATATTTTTTCTGATATTAATTTATACTAAATTTTTAGGGATGGTATGATTACTTTAAATTATATGACAATCATGACATAGTTCTTGTCCAAACACTAGAAAAATCAAAGAAAATAATTTTGAAAACATATAAAGTAATATTGTTTGGTTGAATTATTATGTCACATTCCTTTTTTGGTTAATAATAATTTATAATTTATGGTTCTAGAATATATATTCAAATTAACTTCATATCATAATTTTTTAAATTCAAAATATTTGAATAGTTCTTAAAATGAATTTAATGTTATTTTTTGTAAAACAATATATTATTAAATGATTTAAAAATAAAAAAATATTTAAATAAGAAACTAGGAATGTGTATGGTATAAAGATTCATCTCAGGACCATTATTTTTCCAATAGGTACCTTATATGTAAATTTATATTCTAATAGTATTGAGAAATATGTTCCTATAGTTATGGATAAAATTAGTTAATGAGGGGGTTAAACCAAAAGATAAGATCTAAAATGAAACATAAACCTATAAAAAAAATTATATTTTAAAGGTATATATACCATAATGTATATAATATTATACATTTTTTTAATCTTTTTTCCACTTTCATTATGAAATAATTTATTTTATTTAAATCCATTAAGAAATTCCTTGTGTCACATTTCTTTTACTATAAAATTACAAAACATATCCTCTATTATTCACACCATATTGAGGGACATGGTTTCAAAATACAATTAAAAAATACTTCTCAAAATTAACAAACATGTTATTGAATTATTTTCCCCCCAAAGAACATTTAGTAGGATCCTTATGAATAAATCCAACTCTTAAAGAGGATGTAATCATTTTAACCAATCTCTTTCATTTAAATTATTAATTTAAATCCAAATAATATATCCTAAAATAATAATATAAAAACATAATTATGTAAAATATAGGATGTTTTTGTTATTTTCATGGAATAATTTTTTCCCACCTCATTTCATACTATTTAAATAGAAAACAAGCTCGTTCATATGTATGGATAACTGTCACCACATAGCGATGTAGTTTGGTTTTCTTCACCATTTAATATGTATGGTAATAAATATTGAACTAATGAATATATATTTTATTTATAAAATAATGGTTTTATTTAAATATCATATCTAACCTAAATTCTTACCCTATCACCAATTAAAACAATGATAATGTCGCTTGTGTGTACATATGGACTACCACCTCTATGAAGTGTTGTGATTCATTTGGTATGTATGCATTTCATAGATGATTATAAATATTCATATAATGATTATATATTATATTTATTAAAAAATATAAAGATGATGGAACCAAGATTAATATTTAATGACGAAATCTATTGATTGGAAACATACATGAAAAACGAAACAATTAACACTCTAAATAAACAATTTTAATAATGAATTATTAATAAACAATCATTGAAATGTTATAAGTGGATCTTCATTGATATTAAAAGTATCTATATGGTTATTTTATTGAATTATAAAAAATATAAATTAATTATATAACAGGATAAAATCACATACAAAGCATGTCATACATGAGGCAAGGGGTTATTTCACAATCCCATCCTTATTCAAGATTACTAATGTTTATATTTTTATTAATGGAATTATATGACATTTCTATATTAAAACCCATATATTTTCTTCTACTCACTTTATTTCAAGAAAATTAATTTTTTCAGTTCACTTTCCTCCATCTAGGTACTCAATATTTTAAATTAATTATTTTTAGGAAAACTGGTTTTTCTTATTTGGTTGGAAACTTTTCCTCTAATATCAATATTGTCATAAAAATATTTTCAATAATGTTATTAAAATAATATAATGATTTATTTAATTAATTTTACCATTTTATCTATAATAATATTTAAAAGAAATATTCTTTTCATTTTCAAATGAGCTACCTTTTCTTATTGTGTGAATGAAATATTTTTTTAATTTTTACAATATGAACATATTTTACCGCAATCTGGACTATTATTTTCCTTGGATATTAATTTAAATTTTTTCAGTTTTATATTCAATTAATATTTTTTATTAAATATTTTTGAAATATTAGGAATTTAAATATGATATTTCGAAATGAAAATGTTATTATCCCCATGAAATCTTCTAATGATATTTTTAAAGTCTTATCTTATTTTGAAAAATAATTTGATTAATCAGATGACTTAATAATTATATAATCTAATTATATCATCAACCATATTTATATGGATAACTTATGATCATTTTGACTAAAAATTTATTTACATTATTTATTCTAGTTATTCAAAATTAGACAGTTCTTGATTATTTAGGAATAATTATTAAGTTGGATTTTATATTGATATGATAAATTAATTAGGCTTATTATGTGATAGGGGGTCAAAAATTACAAAACCCCTTGATTCCTAAATAATTCTCATAATAAAAATTTGGTTTTGTATATGGATTATTCCTTTCCCATTTAGGTATGATGTCTTGTCTTGGGGACTCAACGGTATGTTTTGGATGTACTAAAGTAATAATTTTATCATTTTTAAATTGTTAATTAATGTACAGGAGATTATATATTTTATATCCCTGTAAAATTTTCTATATCCCATGATTATGTATATGAAATAATTTAATCATCATTTTCATACCATATTATTCATGCCTTATTTAAACATCACTACTTTCATTGAATACATTCCCTTACATAGAATATAATCTCAACTATTATTATGTTTTCTTTCCCCATGTATGTCAGAAAGTGTACAATTAATTATATGTATTTATATTCCACATGGAATTGTGATATTCTCAAAAAATACTGTGTTGTATTTTTATATTTTCAAATATAATGTGGGATTCATATACGTGTCTAGTTTTCTGAGATTTCTGAACTAAACAATCCCTTGGGATATGATGATTTTTATCTAAGGCCAATGAAATATACAAACATTCATATTTATGATACAAGGGTTATGGTTTTGAAATTTATTATAGAAGGCTTCCCTGGAATTAAATTCAATGCCTAATGGATTCAAAAAGATTTTATAAAATTTTAACGTAAATATTGAATTAAGATCCGATACAATGGGATGAGGGACTCCATGTAATCAGATTATCAATTTAACATAAATTCTAAAAATATGGTTAAAATATATATTATCAAAAATATTATGAAAATTCATAGATTTATAGAAATTATCAATAATAAACCATATCATATTATTTCCTCGACATGTCATTAGTAATCAAACCACAACCAGAAGTAGGACTCTATGAAATCATATTATAACTTCAAAATAAATTCTTTAATTTATATATGAATTAATATTATCTTGAAAAATAAGAAAATTCATATGTTTATTCCAACAATAAATAGTAATCAATTTTTTATTATTTCCTCAATATGCCTTATATTCTAATTTTTATTCTCGGAATAGAAAATGATGAAGCACCACATTAAATAATTTTCATCCCACTTTAACCTATTGTCAAGAAAAATATTTTATAGTAAATTTATAAATAACTCATTTCATTACAACCTTCTGTAGATTTTACAGAAGTTTTTTTTCATCATAGTGGTACTATCGGGATCAAAAAACAGAGAACTATGAGATTCAATCAATAATTATTTCTTCAAATGGGAATTATAAGGCCCAAATAATTTTTTTATAAATCTTAAAATACTCACATGGTCAATTATAAATTCAGGAAAAGTACATTTTCTAACTTATTTTTTCTTTTCTAGTATAACATGATCCACCTTCTAATCTATCTTAATTTTTTCTTACAAAAAAGATTGTAGTGAAAATTGAAACAAAAAATTCTATGTTATGGAATATATAATATAAACACCAATATTCATAAATTACATTAGAAAAGGATCATGATTTAAATTTTCATTGTTAATAACACACTCGCTTTACAACTAAATTAATAAACTACCTCATTTTATTTTCCAAAATTGTAATTAATCATGTGTTTATAGTCTTTAATTAGTTATATCCACTTCTTTCCTCATGTTCAGCTGTTTATGAGGTAATATATTCTTCAGAAGTTTTTTATAAGTATATATTTCATATTTCACTCCATATAAATGATGTTTTCATATTTTAAAAGAAAACCCATAGTAGTTGGTTCAAATTCATGCAAAATAAATTTTAGCGCGTTAGGTTTCAATTGATAGAATGTATAAGAAATTACCTAATAATTATGTTGTAGAACACAACCAAGTTCATTCAAATAAGAATCATTTTAGATATTAAAAAACTATTTTAAGATTATAGTGCAAAAACATAATCATTCCCTAATATTATTTTCAATTCTTGTAAATATTCATCATATTATTTCATCTTTATGAATTTAACACCTTTTTAAGTAACATTAGTTAATGGGATAGATAACAGAACAATATTTTTGAAAAAACCATCATTAGTAACCCACTAATACAAGAAAACTATAAATTTCTAAGAAATTTCTAGTTCCTTTCCACTCATAAAAAAGTTTAGTTTTAGCTAGATCAATAGTTATATAATCATTAATTTCAATATTTTGTAGAAAATTTTTTGTCACAAAAAAAATTAATTTTTACACAATTTTCTATATAAAATCTTGTATATCGTGATTTATTGATAAAACCTCATATTTCATTCATGATGATCATAAATTTTAGAATATATCATGATGGCATCAATAAAAAAACAAAAAACCTATCTATGAACTCCCTTAAAACTCTATTCTTAATATCCATAGATACAATATGAGAATTTTTTAACCCAAAGGGAATAACCAACAAATCATAATTATCATACCTATTTTGATAACAACATATTTTAAATATCATATTTCATTACATTTAGTTTATGGTACCAAATCATGATATCATCCTTAAACAAATATAGATCTCCATATAACTAATAAAAAAATTATTGATATTCATAAATAAATAATTATTCTTAATAGTGATGTTATTAAATACTATGTGATCAATGTTATGCCACTTGGAACCAACTTAATTTTTAATGAACAAAATAAGAGCACCCCATGGGTAATTATTTATATGAAATAATCATTTAATAATAAACTTTGGTAATTAATTTTTTAATTATAAAGGTTCTATATTATTCATTTTATGAGAAGGCTTCAAATTTTTTTATCATCACCGATTATGTAAATTAAAATTTTGATATACCAATCTAGTATAATACAAGGTAATTTATTAGTAAATACATCTAGATATTAATTTAAAAATTGAATATCATAAAAATTAATAGTTTCCTTATTCTCATAATTATATGCAAGATAACATTCATTTCATTCATTAATCAATTTCATATCTTATTTATATATATACAAAGGTATTCATTCTTGTATAGAAATAAAAATCATTCCCAAAAACAACTACATTAACACTATTATTTATCATAGAATGATAAATATAATTAAAATGTATACCTTGAATACCATCAATCTCTAAATGTTTCAAGACCATAAGGTTTTTAGGTTAATCCCATAGGCAGTCAATAATATGAAGTTCTTATGACATATTTTTCATTAATACTACAACCAAGTGTTTTTAACCAAAGTTTAATCTATATTTATTGAGGTTTAATTACTAATATATATAAAATTTATTAGAAATGATAGAATATATAGACACTAAATTAAACAAGACATTTTCATAATCTTACTAAATAAGTAATATACCTGACACAACATCACTTGATGGCCTAACTTCTTCCTAATTTGAAGGATATGATTTAGCCACACAATTCTCATTTTGATTGTGTTGACATCTATCTTTTACATCACTCTTTATAATAGTTACTTCATAATAACTTATCTCATGAAAATTAAAAAATATTATTTTCAATATTTCATTATTTTTATTATCATTTTATTTATAGTCTTGAGAAACATGTCCAATCATTCTATATAATAAATAATTCCCAAATTTTATTAAATATTATACGAGGCGATTTTTACAAAAATTATCAAAATATAGTAACATTATTTTTTTAGCTTCAAATTTATTTGATCAGTCCTTCCCCATTACGTTCAACCTAGATGACGTTTTATTTTTTTTCATAAAAAAATTGATCATAATTAAACACCATTCCTACATTCTCATCACATTAGAATATTTGATCAATAACTTGGAATGTTGATTAAATAATTATCATTGATATATAGGATTCAATATTAAGTAAACAGATTAATTTATTTATCAATATCATGATGCATGGTATTTTCATTGAAACCCACTTCAAAAAATGTTTACTATCCTAGGAATTTAAAATAGTGTAACCCTAGGGTCGATCTCTTAATGAGCCCAGACACACAATATTTTTCTGTTGTCTTGAATTTATTAGAATATAAAATATTTAAAGAGGGATATTTTTATAAAATGAATGAAATATAAATATATAATTATAAAAATGATAAATAAAATAAAAACCAAAATAGAAAATAAAAGTAGTTAGTGATAATTAGTTTGTTTCATACGAATTCATGATGAATAAAATCATTGTTCCTTAAGATATTAATTCTAAATATTTTATCCATACCTAAAATAAATCCTATCATTTAATACCCTCTTTTTTTAATTTTTATTATCTCAATCTGACCTTATTCATTTAATATAATATCCCTCACATCATCACTCCAATGTCACACTGACTCTAATAATGAAACATTATAATAATGTAGGAGAATAGTATTGATGGATGAGAAGATGAAACCAATATTAGAGAAATTAGGGTAAACCCTCCAGAAAAACCAGTTTAACTAAAACTGTAATTATTAACATATAATAAATCAAATATGATTAAGTGGAATAGACTCAAAGCATCAAATATCCCTCCGTTGAAAAATAAAGGATGTTAGTTCTCTATTTTTATAGAGTTGAGAAGGATCAGAGTGGGGGAATACAAAAAAATAAGAAGACAAATATAATGAGAGAATATAATAAAAATATAAAAAAACTATTACGTTATAGAAATAAAATAAAATCCTACAAAATGGCTCACTACAAAATCTGATAACTATAAAAAATATCACTACTCTATTGATCCTTTTAAGGGGAGAGTAAATACATATTTATATGCATGTGAGGTAGAAAATATATTCTTAAACTTTTTTACTCCAAACATTTATAAATGTTTTGATCAAAAAATATCATAATCTTGACATGTTTTCTTGAGAAAAATTAATCATCTAAGTCTTTAATTATCATCTTCAAAATTATGTCACATTAATTCACTTATAGAAGACATCATGGATGGATCATTTGAGAATATATTTCTATTTATATAGACAATTTATCCTCAATATACAAAATTTTAATGCATTATATGATCACGTAATGAAATTTTGTTTTAAATGTGGAAACTTGTAGACTTTTCCCCAGATTCCTTTTCTATCTACCATTAAAATTTCAGTCTCATTAATTTTTTTTAATGGAGTTACACTTGAGTTTTTGATGAAAATATTTTCTTCCTCATAGATTCATTGAATTTGTATTCATCAAATTCACTTGTTATATTGATAAATTGAGAACCAAATGTTCTTATATTTGGTTAAAATGATCTAAATAATTTCCTATAACATACTTAAAAATTTCAAGATAATATAATCATGGTTAAAAATGTTGTGCCTAAATTATTGTGGTGGGACCCATATAATGGGGTCCACATAATTGTTGGTTTAATTTCCATTTCACTCCACCCAAGTAAAGGATCCATATTATATTATATAAAAAATATAATTAAATTATTCTAGAATCGTGAAAAAATATTTTAAAAAACATTATTTTAAAAAATATGTTATGATAAAAATACTAGACTACATCTTTATTTATTAAAAAATAGTTTTCCATGAAAATTTCAATTTCATTTTCGATTTATGTTTTTTCTAAAATATTAAAACAAATAAAAATGTGGGAGAAATTATTATATTATTATAAATAAAATATTCAATCAAAATATTGTTTATCAGATCCCAAATATAATTTGGTTTGTACTTTTCAAAACTGACGATGTTTTTTTCATACACAAATATTGAATCTTCCTTTTTTTCCATAATTCATATAATGAAATTTCCATTATAATATGAAAAAAATTTGTAAAAAAATTCTCATGAAATATATTTTTAAATTAATCTTTTTCAATGCATAAATATCTTCACTTTCTATGATATTCATATCCATTTTCCACCATTGATCGAAACTGCCTCAAAAATGGTAAATAGAATGTGTTGAATTTTAATGTTATGATCAACCCATATCATTAGATGTCATCTCCATGTATTTAACCAATTGTACAGCTATCCAAAGGTAATATGATCCATTAAATCTTGGGGGTTTTATTTCATTAAATTATCTACAATGGGAATATTCCCCAGTGTTGAACATGATTTCTATTTCGTATGGATACAACCACTATTTATAGATTCTATCAACTAATCCATAGCATAATAAAATATGGAGTTATAATTCCATCTATTCCAATTTTCTGATATGGAATGATATTTTCCTCTCAGTTCCTTCTTACTTCTATTTCCCTTTCACCTCTATGCAAAACAATTCTTGACAACAAATGTGTAAATTAAGAAACTGGGTATTCTTGAAATTCTATGTCTTAATAATAACAAATAAAATCTCTTAAGTGTACCTACATTAATTATCCTATCTTACAAAACTATTTAAACCAGTTTTATGATACCAACTACAATAAACATTAACCGATATACATGGATGTAGTTCTAAAAACATAATCATTACATTTATGGATTTCATATCAATAAACGTGACCCAATTTTCTCCATACAAACATAAAAAATAAACTGGAATTATTGAATCACATATATAAACAATGATGATTTAGGTTTTTATTTTTAGAGAATTTTTAAATGTCTTTAACTAAAAAATTGTACATTTCTACACAATATCTATTTTTCTACTAAAACCTGTTCTTTAAAAATTCAGACTTGATTTTTTCAAGCTAACTCTTATACCTATATATCTAACATTATTAATGGATCTATTCATCCTTAATCCATTTAAAAAATTAAATTTTTGGATGAGAACAAAAATCTCATCAAAAAACATTTAAAAAACGAAAATGAATGGTGTTAGTCTATTTTAAAACCATGATATCATATATTAGATTTTTTCCTTTAACATAATCATATTTTAGCACAAATAATCATTTAGATACATAGAAAACCATATTTACTCCCACATTTTTTTAATAAAACACTTTTAAATAAAACATATTGGATAATTAAAAATCATTAGTATTTCCTAAAAAACATGAGAACACATGAAAACATTTTCCTAAAAACACAGATTTTTAACCTTAAAGGGAATAAACAATCCTATAAAAAATTTAATTATTTTACATAATAGAATAAAAATATTTCCCTAAAAATCACTAACAATAATATAATGGTCATTTTGTTTCACTCATACATCATATACATATAACCCTTTCAAGAACCCTTACAAATGGAATAACCTAACTGATTATTTCCAATACAATTCTTTAGAGAAGATAATATTTACCCAAAGAATTCAAGATCTATATTAGGATCACCCATTATCATGAAAATGTTTCAAGGACCAAAACATACTTGAAATCCATAAAATCATATTTTTCCATCACCAAACTCAAATAAATATTCTTTTGGACCCATAACAAAAAAATCGATATTGACATATCCCCTTCCATTAAAAACCAATTTTAAAAAATTAAATTCCCAAAAAAATGGGTGTATTGATTTATATTTGAATAAAAAATGGTAAATTTCAAAGGATTCAAAATGTAAAATAATTGTTTTATAAGTGGAAAAATATATAGATTTTATATTAGTTAAAATATAACATTCATTTTTCCTTTTTTAAATAGATTCAAAACAACCATCATAAAATACATAAAGTGATTCCTTTTGAATACCTTGGAATGAAATCAAAAAAAGGACATAGATTTTAATTTTAAATTTATTTATGTTAATAGAAAAATATCAATAAAATGATTTTATGAATATGTACATAGAGGAAAATTATATATAAATTAATTCTGTAAAACATTTAAAATGATGTTTTAAGGTAAAGTGTCTCTTATATCAAGCCTGACTTGCCATATATATTATTTCTATTCTAAAATAATTATAAAAATAATTATTTACATTATTATTAAATTTTTCCATGTTTATTATTTCTATTATTATACTTATATTCTTCTTATATGTAAATATACAATCGATTAAGTTAATTCCAAACATTTGACTACATAGAGCTTATAAATCGGAAATTGATTGGGTAGGTTGACTATATTCAAAAGGGATATTGTTAAATAATCTCAAAAAATAATATTATGATATTATTATCATGATTATACACTAAATATAATTTTTATAATCATCTATGAATGGCATACTTGAAAACTAAATCACATTACATCATGGAGGTGGTAATCCACACGTGCGCATGAACGACATGGTCATTTTTAAATGTATAGAAATGTAAGATAATAGCTGACATATTATACATAAATAATGATATATATTTATTTAATATAATATATTTAATAATTAAATACAATATAAAAATCAACCTTGTTTAGTGGTGATTATAAATAAAACACATCACTCCAATGGATGTGGCAACCAACACATATGTATGGGTGACATTTCCATTTTTCATATCATAGAAAAAGAGAGGAAATATTATTTTACCAAAATCATAATAAAATTTAATAATATATAATATACTTATTTTATTATTTTATCCTTTTAATGATGATTTTATGTATTCAGAAGTAGAAATAAACATAAAATAGGTCAATTGTGACATATACCTTCTCCTCTGATAACCTCTTTAGAATACATCGTAAGCATTATTTGTTTTTTATTTTAGGGATATGGGTACCTCTTAGACATGTTTATGGATTTTGGGGAGATATTATGGAAGGTATTTTATAAACTATAGTGCTCAAAATGTTTGAGCTATAGGGGAGAAGAGGTTACATATGGGAAGATAAGGGCACCCATAAAAATACATCAATTATTAAAATAATATAAATTAATTATCATGTTAATCTTGAGCCAAATGGACATATTTTAAATCTAGTAAGATGATGAGTCAAAGTAAATTTATCAAACTAAATTTGATATCAATAATTTGACATTTTTACCCTTATCTATTAGCTTACCCCCCCCCATCAACGCTTTCAAAAATCATCCTGATATCAATGTTTTATTTTCTAAAGAGTAACAAAAGTTAATATAGAAGGAAAAGTGGAACCAAAGTGGAAAACTGTATATAATAATAAAAATATCATATTCACATTGTTTAATATATTATATTTATGAATTTTAATTCAATAAATAAAATATTGTTAAACATATAATTCTATTAAATTCAATTTCTGGATTATTCACATAGTTTGAATTTAATGACTTATATATTGTAATAGAATGTAAAAAATAAACTTCAAAACATCAATAATTTGTGTTATTTATTTGAAAACAAAATTTTTGATAAAAAATCATAGAAATTGTACTACTTTTAATATATTTTAAATTCATTTAGGTTATTTTTCTATTACAGAAATAATAACTTTGTCATTGTGGCGCATGTATTTACGGTAATTTTTCAATCATTAAAAATTAAAAATAAATTATAATGATAAAAAGTAATACATATTTAATCTAACAATTTAACGATGAGATAACCACTTTTTACCCCTCTGAAAAAATATTATAGGTTTTAAAACAAAGGGAGAGACATTTTTTCATTCATTACATAATGTCGTATTATCTACTTTATAAAATTAAAATCAAAATAAATTACCAATTTTTTAACCATATATGTTTATAGTAGAAATATAATTATTTGATATTATATAAACAAGTGTTATTGATATTTTGGGTCCTTTTCTTATAGTTCTAACCATATTTTACCCCTTCACCATACGAAGGTAACAAATACTAACTATGATCACTATTTATAGTAACCAATAAAAAAAGGAACATATTTAAAAAAAATTAACCCCATTATTATAAATATTGAATCTATTTTTTGAGATTCAATTTCTTTAAGTTTATTAAATTAATTTTAATATAAATGGGCAAAAATAAATAAAAACAATTTCTAGAAAATTATGTTTGAAGGATAAAAATGATGGTATACCAAAAGCAGGTATAATTTGGATTATTATTTAACTACTTTTATTATTTCAAATTAAATGGGGGTTATGACAATTTATAGTCAAATTAAAAACAAAATCATAATTTTAGATTACATTATTTAATAACAATAAAATATATTTTAACTAAAATCAATAACATTCACTATTATATTCATAATAAATATTTTCAGAAAAATTCATAAAAATACACTCTAATCTATTTTTTTGATTAATGATATAAAAAATTAATTCTTCATTTTAAAATTCTAGAATATTAAAATTATTCTTTTAAAATAAAACAGTGTGATATATATAATTGAATTTAGTATGAATAAAACAATTTAAATTTTAATTATAAAAACTAGTTTATATTATTATTGTGTTTATATCTCTATAAAGTATAATTATGTAATATTTATAAGAAATTAAGTTGATCTATTATAAATATTACCAAGGTTGTTACACATCACATCATTGAGATAATAGTTTTTACAGACACATGGGAGATGATTATATTTCTCTTTGGATGGAAAAAGAGATGAAATAGATTTATAATATAACATTATGAAATTTAATTATATTTTGGATACTAATTTTTTTACATAATAATGACTATCATAGTTTTGAAGGATGCATAAGAAGAAATAAACCTGAAAAACTCGATTAAGAGTCAAACCTCTTCTTTGGAAAATGTCCTTCAATTTACATTATATTCTTTCTTAGGTTTGTTCTTTAGTGAGATCGTAATCTCCAATAAATGGAGATGGATGTTAATACATTATTTAGGAAGGGATTGACTTATCTTTACTGCTTAGTATTTGCTAATATGTTACGAAAGGATGTTCTCTTTTATAAGTGTGGTGGACAAAACCTGTAAATACTTGAAATATATTTTATAATATATGTATTAAACAAGTCAAGTATCTCTAAATTTTCATTTTTTAATATATTAGAAGTCATTTGTCAGATTAAAATTTAAAAAAAAATGAGATTTAAACAAGATTTTTTTATCTTGTAGCCACAAACCTTTATTTCAATCTTTTTACCCATTTCACCCTTAACTGTGGTGATAAATTTTATTATTGATATTATTCATTTTGACCGAAAAATTTGAACTAATAAAAAATTAGAATATTAAGATACCAAAATTAAAATAAATTTTATTGTATTCAATTTCAATAAATATTAAATATTATTTTTGTCATAATTTTTAAAAACGCAATGAAAATCGTTTTTAGAAAAAAAAACTCATTTTTAAGCATATGAATAATTTTACACTAAAATAAAATATAATGTTGACCAAAATAGGTATAATTATATTTTTTTAGATTAAATAATGCTTGTTTTACTTTAAATCTAAATATAAATAAAAAATATCCTTTTTAATACGTGATTAATAGAGAATAAACAAAAATAGTTTTTTATTTAAAAAATTTCATAGAATTCCAAACTGTTAATCATGTATTTATAAGTCAAAAAATTTATTTTTAAATTAATTATATTACTTATGAAATATATATTTATTCTATAAAATAATGTTATAAACATTCTAGTGCTTATTATATCATAATAGTGTCATAAAAAGGACATTATTTGAAAAAATCAGTGTTTTCCACTATTCATCCGATATTAAAATATTTCTAAAAATCCCAATAATTCAACATATAATAATTTTATAGAACTATATCAATAACAATTTTCCTTATATCATATAAAATTTCTAGAATCATATGCAAATAATTCTAATATTGTCTCACAAAATGCATTAATCTGATTTCGTAAAAAGTATTTATAAATAATAAAATAAATTTATTCTCATTCCTTGACTAGTAATAACAGTTAGATGATTATAAATTTATTTTATTGGATATATTATCTATAAAAATTATCAAATTAATTAATTAATAATTATTAAATTAATTAATTATAATAAATACGCATTACTCAATAAAAATGGTTTTCTAAAAATTTTTATTTTTACCATTAAATGATTATATCATAAATTTTAAAAAATTGATAATTAATTTTTAATTAAGTATTAAATGGTTTCCATGTAAAAATATTATTCTTAAATAAACTTATTTCTATTAATAATAGTAATTTAATTTTCAAATTAAAATAAAAAATATATAGCTAAACCACATTTAAGGAAAAATAGCCCTTTAAATTTTTATTTTTTTCTAAAAATATATGATTTAATTCATAACATTCAAAATTGAGTATTTATTTCAAATAAATTAATCAAAAAAATAATTAGGAAATATTTTCTTCAAATACTTCATCATTTTAGTTCTCATATTCATAACCTCCTTCATAATTCAATGTTATTGAAGGTCGTATAATAATATTTCTATATTATATTTTGGTTCTTTTATGCCCAATGTTTTATATAAAATAATCTATCAAATATAATATTGATAAACTAAACATTTTGGGCGATATATTTTATAACGGTCATATAATATAAATATTACCCCCATTGCATCTTATAAATTAATCTTATTATATGTTTAGAAAACACACTTCTCATTCCAATATTTTTAATTTTAGATTTTACAACATCTTATCTCCTTTGAAGATGTTTTTTCTCAGCATAAGATATTTTTTTAAAATAGTTATTCTCAAGGGTGTATATGATGCATTGGATTTACTAGTTACAAAAATATTTTTCCATTCTATTTATTTCCCCATTTTAATTTATGCACATTGAAGTGATGAAGTCATCTGATGTATATAATTCCTTACTTCATTTAATTTTTTTAAATTTGTTATTATGAGTGAAAAACTATTGTTAGTTTGATTCGTATCTTGTATGAATTACATAAAAAATAGGTTCTGTAACATCCTATTAACCCCGTTCTTGTAATTCGCTTCACTTTAATAGTTTTCCTCTTTAATTGGGTGTGTTTTGGGACTCCAGGGGTTTGAGATAATTTTATTGGGAAAATGACCAAATGTCGAGGGATGTATGTTTGCTTGAATTAATGAATACTGGGTAAAAATGTTTAAGGGATTACCTTGGTTATCCGTGAGTTTGGATATCTCCCATGAATGTTTGGAGTTTTATTCTATGAACTAATGATTTCTCTTCCTTCATGGTGATAATATGTTGTATAATGGGATAACACATCATGTAATGTTCTAATGAAAAAATCTATTATCTTGCTACAGAGCATGAAAGGTTACACACTGTGTAAGGATTTTACACCATGTAATGTTAATGATTGTTTTTCTAATAAAATAGTGATGATTTTTTTCAGTGTATATAAACCCATTTTATTGCATAATGTATACAGATATTATTAACCGTGTAGTCATTAAGAGATTCGGTTTTATGGTGGTGCACAATTAATTTCTCTTCTATTTCATCAATTGTTTATTTAATCTAAACCTAGAGCTCTTTCATATAGATTTTGGGAAGCAACACTCCTTCATAATCGATAAATTAGGAATTTTATCATATTGGTTGTGTGAGATGTCTCTCTATGAAATATAATCCTCTTATTTCTTTTTTCCATTGGATAATGGTTGTTTCATTTGATTGTACTATTGGATTTATTGATCTGACATAATGATTTTAATTTTTTACCTTCTAAATCCTTCATGTGATCTTTCTTTGGAGTCTAACCCTTGTGTTTTTGGTTGTGTGTAATGATGGTTTCTTTAGTTATGGGGTTTTTCTTTCTCTTCAGCAACCCTTTTAATAAATGGAATAAATTCAATGATGTGTATATTGATTCTAGGTCCTCCATTGTATTAGTTATGTTCTTATTATTGGATACATTTATTGGAATGTGTAACCCATGTTTTGAGTTTTGTGTTACTATGACATTCTATCATTTTCCAAGGTTTTACATGCCCTGAATTCTTTTCCATCACCTAAATATAATTTCATTAGTTGTGGATGTTATGTTCATATCCAACAATTCATCAAGTCTATGTATACTCCTTGATAATTTCATGGATCATTGACTTTAATGGATATTACAATGCAATTAGATTCATTATTGAAAATAGGGATCCATACAGAGGAGTTATGATTTAATAAATGTCACATATTAGATGAGTTTCTAGTGGAGGTAGATGTGGGTCTAATGACATTGAGAGGTACCATCCTTACTTCATCTTCTATGTTTATTTATTTATTTTTTATCAGTTCTTCCCAATTAATTATATTTGTCCATTTTGTTGATATGATTATACATACAATAGATATCAGGTCCTTTTTTATATATTTAGTGTCAAGTCATGGGAAGAGGAAAGAGTAGGGGTTTGGGTGTCCTTATTTTTCACTATTTAAATCTATTGTGGAGTTAGTCTGGTATTTTATTATTCAAAAATATCGATATGTTTTATGTCATTATCAAGATGTATTAGATTGTTTCTCATCGTGTAAAGGCTTCTTATTATCATATGCATGCCTTATTTCATTTGGATGATGGGAGCTCACTATTTTATCCGGGAGAGTGGGATTTGAGTTACAATCATGAAGAACCTTACTCCCCGTAGCTCATACATTTTTTTTGTTAATTATAGTAATTGATTACCATGTTGTTTCATTTATTATTGATCATTCCAGTATTATTTAGGAATTTATTGATGTTTTCCAGAATTATTTCTTTGGGATTCCAATATCTATGGAGTTGGAGTTCATGATCATCCTAATACCAGTTACATGTCTGATATTGATACCTTCTTATCACATAGAACCATCATATTTGAAAGATATCAAGATTTTGTTGGATGATCTTATGGTGATGGGTTTTGTTCACCCTAGTGTTCCAACATAGTAAACCCTAATGATCTTTTCCAAGAAGTTAGCTCGATCACTTTGATTGATCATGGAATACCATATGTTTACCAAGGTAAAAACTAAAAAATATAATCCTTTTACTCATGTAGATGTTTTTTAATCAGTTAAAGTTTATAATGGGTTTTCAAAGACTGTTCTTCTTACGGGTTATCATCATTTGAGAGCATGGGAGTATAATATACAGAAGATGTATTTTATGGTTAAGTATGTCCATTTCAAATATCATGTGATGTAATTTGGTCTAAATTATGCTCTTATAGTTTTATTGGATTTCATAAATCAGATATTTCATTAGTATATCAAAAAATTTGGGATAGTGTTCATGGATTATATTTTAATTTATTCGAGATATGGGGAAGAGCACAAGAACCATCTGAGTCTGTTTTCATAAATCCTGAGAAGTCACTATCTGTATTGAAAGATTAAAAATATAAATTTATTGATTCATAAAGTAATGTTATTGGGGTACTTGATTAACAATATTGGATTATTTGTTGATCCTAATAAGGTTAATGTTATTCTTTCATGGGAATAACCATGTAATTAATTTTATATTTATAGTTTACATGGTCTTGTTAGATATAATCAATGGTTATTTAAGGATTTCTCAATGTTAGTTTCCCCATTTTCTTCTCCTACATGTAAAGGGACTAAATTCACATGTGAAGGAAACTATTAGTCTTTCCTCAATTAGATGAAGGGACTTCTTACATTGGCTTTTATTCTGATCTTACATAGACCTAATAAGAGGTATATGGGTTTTTATGATTATTTTGGTGTTGTTTTGGGTTATGTTCTCAAGAAAGTTGATCATATGGTAGATTTTACCTATCATCACCTTAAACTACATGAGATGAATTACCCCACTCATTATTTTGAACATGTCTTGGTTTTCGTTCTTTTATTTATTGGAAGAATTATATTTTGGGGGAGAGATTCATGGTCTTTTTGACCATAAGAGTTTGAGATATATATTTTCTTAAAAATACAATAATATTATATAAATGTGGTGAGAGGAATACCTTTAGATGTTTTACTTCAATATCACCAACACCCTAGGGAAATTTAATGTCATTGCAGATTCACTTATCTAAAAAGTGGCAACGCATTCTTCTTTATAATTGAAGAAAGAGTGGAACCCTAAGGGGATTTTTTCTCAGTTTCATAAGGATGCTAAGGACGATGTTTTATGTATAGTTCTGGCTGGTTTTCAGTTACCATTATCTCCCCTTGATTCAATTCAACAATTTCAGATGTAGAATGACAAGTTTAGATTAATTCAAGAAACACTATATGATGGGGATAAAATTTCTAGTTAGTCTCTATCTTTAGATTGTTATATCAACTTGGGGCTTATCTTGTCATCTAAACACCACTGAGTATTCAATTTTGTTTAACTATCATAGTTATTAATAGGCCATTCATCCAAGGACTATGAAGAAGTATTATGACATGAGATGATGATTGAGGATGCCAAATATGAATTACTTCATTTCGAATTATGTTTCCCATTATATTACTTTCCAAAAAAAAATTCAGAGCGTATGAAACATTCTGGTTTTCTTCAACCACTTCCAGTGCCTATTTGGAAGTTGGATAATGAATCAATGGAATGTTTTTATTACAATGGAATCCTTATGTAAATAATGTTATATGGGTGGTGTATGTTTAGCTGAACTTTTCATCTCATTTCATTTCGATGAGGTAAACCAAAAAAGAAGAAGATCAATGTATGTTGTATGTGAAAAAAAAATTGTGATGTTACATGGGGTTTCATTTCTTATTATTATAAATAAGGATCTTAGGTTTACTTTTAGGTTTTTGGGGAACCCTAGTAGGTAATGGGACTCAGGTCAAGTTGAATAAATCTAATTATACATATACATATGGTTAGACAGAGCATTTCATCCATATTTTGAAGGATATGCTATGTTCCTATGTCTTGGATTTTGGTGGATCATGGGATAGCCATCTGGTAATAGTTGAGTTTCTCTATAATAAAAATTAGTAGTAATCATTAATAATGGTTCTTTTTTAGTCATTATATGGTCACCCATGAAGATCACCTCTCTATTGGGAATATGTTGGTGAAGCTTCTTTGGTGGGACCGATTTTGTTTTAGGAGATGTCTATGGGGATTCAAGATATACTATGGGGCTTGGTTACATCTCAATGCTGAATGAAATATTATGCAGATCATTGTTGTATCTATTTGGAGTTTTTTATAGTTGAGTATTTTTCCTTGATATTTTCTCATCTGATTGGTCACCATCATCAAGGATAATAAGCATAGTTGTCTCTAATATATGTTGGGCATTTTGAGGACAGTGAGCAGTGTGGGCATGTTTCTTATCAGATTGAATTAATATTTCAATTGATTGGAATTCATGATATTTTCCACATATCACAGATCAAGGAATATCATCCTAATCCCTCACACATTATGATATGTGAAGATATTGAGTTATATCCATAGGTTTCTTTTGCGGAGCATCAACTAAATATCATTCAATCTCAATGAATGTCTTCCATAATAAATTTATTTCATTAGTCTGAGTGTTATGGTGACACTGGTTAGATACTAATGATACATGGGATTTAGAGTCATTGATGATGGAGAAATGGTCTCACCTATTTACCAAGAATTAGTTTTATACATGTCTTCACGGGGCTGAAATGTCTTATGCGAGGGATTTTGTGACTTCATGTTATTGCTTTCATGTAATTCCCTTCTCTTTAATTCTTATCATGTTTAATTTGGTGTGTCTTGGGACTCCCAATGATACTAATCATTTACTAGAAAAAATTACCTAATGGTTATGAATGTTTATTTTTTTTTAATTAAGGGATTCCACATAAAAAATTGACAATGGATTAGAGGGGTTATCCATGAGTTCCGTGAATTCCAGAGGAATTTTGGATTATTCTTCTAAGAACTACTATTTTTGTTTTCTATTGAATGATTACAAAATGTTTAAAGGGATTAAACTTGGTGTATTTTTCACAGGGATGAATATGTGATCTTTTTTACACATCATTATGGGTTAGATAACGTGTGAAGATTTCAAACCATGTAATTTTACTAATCGGGTTGCTAATAAAAAAAGCGATGGGTTTTCTAGTATATATTGACTCATTGGATTATATTTCATGTAGAGTAAATTCAAAACATGTAGTTATTAAGAGTTGGTATTTTAGGGTTCCACATTGATGATTTCCCTTTTCATTAATCTTCATCATATTTGATCTCAGCATAGAGCTCTATCCTAGAAATTTTTGGAACCTTTTCTCCTTCTAGATCGATTCGTTCATTATTTTATCATCAGGGATTTTTTGGTGTCTTCTCGTGTAATAGAATCCTCATCCTTCATTTCCATTTATCATTGTATAATTTTTTCATTTCACTATTGTATCTATTGATTTGAGATGACCATTCTTCATGTTTCCTTCTAGATCTACTATTTTATCTTCCTCTAGAATCTTACCCTTGTGTTGGATGAGGTTTTTCATGTGGCTTTCATGAGGTATGGATTATTTTCCCCTCTTTGAAGTCCATCTTTATAAATATAATTATATCTAAGATGTGTAGACTAATTCCAAGGATTCCTTTTTCATACTTATCTCCTTCTTATTATTGGATCCCTTTGCGGGTGTGTGCAACATTAGTTTTGAGGTAGGTAGTTCTATCTCTACCCTATGTGGAGAACATTATCCAGTTTTTATAAATTGTTTTAATAGTTAAATGGAATGATTGACTGATTTTATTTGTTTTTCTTTAACTGGTTTGTTGATAAAATATGGTTTCCCATGGAATTTGGTCAATGAAAAAGTGGTTTCAAAGGATTGTGAAATGTTTTTGTGAAATGTTTTTCAAATCAATGTGAAATGGATTTGTGAAATGGTTTTGAAATAATTTTTTTTATAAAATAGTTTTCTAAAATTGTTTTAGAAGTATTTCATATTGTAATCATTGGGTACTTAGGTGGAAAGGATAGTAATAAACCTAATCTGCTATCGGGGGTTCATTCTTGGGGTATCCCTCTTCTTCCTATGCTTGTTGTTTTAGTAACATGTTATAACCATTGGGGATTCACTTGTTGGGGTGTTCCTCTACTCTCTAGACTCAATGAATATGTCCAGAGGCTTGATGAATGTGTGATTTTCTATGTTAACTAAGAGTTTTCTTTCTATCCAAAATTGTATTGATCCTTAGAATTATCTTAAATATACTATGGTTTGTACTATTTTGGTTGGACTAAAATGGTTTTGATATGATATGTGATACCTTTTTTTAGATATATACATTAATATATGTATATTACAATAATTGAAACTAATTTACCTACATTATTTGGGAATGTGGAAAAAGGGTAAAATGAAATTATTTTTCCATGATTTTGATATAAAACCATAAAACTGTATATCATGCCTTGTTTTCATTATTTTTCTGAATGCATGGACTATTATACAAGGTCTTCATATGGAACACATGGGTTGGATCCTCCAAATCCAATTAACATACAAATTACACACCAATTCGGTGGTGTGTAGACCTTGTTAGGTCGTTGGATGTTGGGTAAGGAAATGTGCCACTATGAGGCGGTGAGGATATCTATCACCTGGTATTCGGTGGATGGTGTTGAAAAGGTGGGATATTCCCCATGCTCTCACATGCATACTATTGGAGTAGTTGTTTTAGTTTCATCATATTTTTTAGTTTGACTTCTAACATGGATATTTTTTCTACCTTTGTAGTTGTATCACTTCCATTATTCTCATTATATTATGATATATATATATTCATGTTCTCCTAAATGGTTTATTTCATTTTCTACATATATTTCAAAACATGTGATTTATTTTATGAAACTTCATTACCTGATTTTGTTTCTTGGTGCCCATGATCTAGAATCTAGCCTGAAATGATTTGGAATAACCGTTGGGTATGTGTAAATTAAATTTATGTACCATTTTGAGTGATTATATGGGTTTGTTTCATCATATTATTAAATATTTTAATTGAATAAAAACATAATAATAAATGACATCTATATAATTTAAGGGAAGAAAAAACTTCAATAAAACCTATGGTGTAACATACTCATCAAATGAATGATGTATCTTAATGGAGGACTCATTCCTTTCAAGACATGGTTTGATTAATTATGAAATAATATAGTCCAACTATATTTTTGAGAATTATTATATTAAAATAAATACTTTTCAACCTAATTGTATAATATTTAAATCAATATAAATTACACTATATTAGATATGTATTGGGAAAAACTAAAACTTGTCAATCTTTAAATTATTGAATCATGAAGATTATTTAAAGGAAAATGTTTCAGATAATTTTACCCTAAATAAAACTAATTATTATTCTATGGGTGTCCCATTGAAATAAAGGCATATTATTTCTATCATCCTACCAAGAAAACATTTTTCTTGAACTGTACGATAATATTACATGAGATGGAATAAATTATTAGAGTGGTGAGTGGGAACTGAAGTCTACTCATTGATAGTTATATAAAATTTAGTCACACATGGAGGGAATTAACCTTTATAACTGATATTCTATATAGTAAAGGTAGATATCGAAAAACTATAATTTTATATCAATGTATTTTCCCTCTATTATGAGATTATATCCTTGTTTTAGTAGTGTTTCCTTTATGCATCAACAATTTGTACCCCCCTTGAGTTTCAGGGTATCATTTTTAACAAAATTTTATTTTTTGGGTGATTGGATGAGAATTGAACTTCGTAAATTTTATGACTAAAAAACAATAAAAATCCATAATTTGGAATATTGGATTTATCTAAAAGGGGATTTGGTATCTAAATCAATAGAAATATGGAGAACCACATAATCCTAGTTGAATTTGTCAATATCGTATGAGGTATTTATTTTTTATGGAAATATAGGATCTGTTTCTGTTTATATAATCTCACTACAATAAAAGGGCTTAAAATTTATTTATTTTTTCATTTTATATCAATTTAAGATATAAAAACAGGATTCATGTAATTTTATAAAACTCTTAAATTTTACTAGGAAATACATTTGTTATATTTGGTTTTTTAATCTGTGGTGATCTTGATCAATCTGTCCTGACTCCGGCGACTATATTCTATTCTCAGGAATCAAATTTTTATTTTTTGATTCTAATTTATCATCACCAATAATGTTACTTATACTATATTTATATTGCATTATAGTAAATTTAGATGTGATCACCCCCATTGACCCATAAGGGAGAGGGTCTAATTCCCAACACTCACTCATGATTGGAACAATATTTACCCAATACATGGGAAATATTTCCATTGTGGGAGACTTGTTATAATATTGAGGGATATAAAACCCATGACACTTTAGTTTTTTTCGACAAATAAAAAAACTTAAATCACACATATAAAACCAATAATAATACATTACAAATATTATAAATTTCATATAACCCATATTATAAATTGTTATTTTCTCATTAATAGTGTAAATAAAACTATTAAAATAACTCTTCAATGTGTCTCTGAAACAACTCATCTCTAATAACATAGAGAGGGTGTTTACTTTATTACCTTGGTACCAGACATAGGGGATCTCTAAATGTTTTATCCATTAATTTAGAATTATTGTAAAACATGATACATAATTCCTATATTACATTGGATATTTGAAAACATAGAATAAAAAATATCCTTTCACACATGGTGTCTTTCAAAATATCATTCATCATATCATGAGTAAAGGAAAAAAATAATGTTTGTGCATATATTCTCACATAGGGTTATGCATAATGAAATATATCATGCGTAATTATGGCACAATCAATATGGTGGAGTGGATAATAAACACACATTTAACTAAATCAACAACATGAGTTCAATGAGAATGAATGGATCATATAAATATATCAAACAAATTGGTAATGAAAACTAAATTCTAAAAAAATTAAATGTTCAATTTTATATATTAATGACAAGGGCCTATCAACAAAAATATTATTAATCTTACCATCATATCCTATCAACCAAGATGTAGGTCTTAAAAAATAGATCGATGAAAAAACAATACACATCTTATATGGATTTCATGTTGTTTTGTATAATGAAACATATTGATGAATCTTGGGGTATCTATGACTATTCTATACCTGTCACCATCAAATATTATATATTCCTTGTATTTTTAATGATCAACATAGTTCATTCTCAAAAATTGTTTATATATTAATAATTTTTTATATTAAATTCAGAATATAAAAACATCAATATTTCGTCATCATAATCCATCAATAGAAATAATAAATATTTATTCATTATATTATATCAACAATAATATAATTCATTGTTTCTGTATATGAAAATAACATTAAAAAATCAATCGAACATCTCTTGAGGAAAACAATTTTTTTTTGGAAAAAAATTATTAAAAATAAAAAACATTCTAGAAAATTAAGAAATTATATTTAATTGAAAATTATAATTAAAATACGTAAGGTATGTTTTAAAGTAAATAGTATTGAAGATTTTAGAATGATTCAATCATGTGATGTATGTTCAAAATGAAGTCATATTCACACATTTTGTAAAAAAAGATTCATTCAAAAAATGAAATGATGAATAATTTAAGATATATATATATATATATAATTATACATGGATAAAATGACATTAAAAATCATATTATATTAGTAAAAGAAAATTATTTAGAGACTTTTAAAGAAAAAATGGACATGGAACAAAAATATTTATCACCACAGAATAAATAAAGATAATTTTTCTTAAGAACAATTTCCTAATAATTTTAAGTTATATAGAAAGTAAAATTGCACTATTACTTGAAAATATTATGAATAAATATAAGATAATAAAATTGAAAGGTTTTTTATGTAAGTATCATGTAATTTACCTCAATTTAAATTCAATCATAAATAATACTAAAATAAAATGATATTGTAAAAGAAATCATTTACATTACTTTTGAATTTACACATAAGTTCATTTAACCTCCTGTATAATAGTTTTATTTTTAGTATATATATCTTATATAACCATATATATACATATATTATATTATATTATATTATACACTTAAAACTTTTTTAAACATTCTTATTAGTAAATATTTTTTAAAATATTCATTTCTCGGTGTTAATTATTGTGTGTTTCAGGTATGTTTTTGTTAAATTGTTTCAATACTTGAATATTTATCTTGGTTCCATCATACCCATAATGTTAATAATGGAATAAAAATAATACATTAACATTATTTAAATTTTTATAATCATCCATGAAATTTTGACATTAAATATGATTCAAATCACTTCATGAAGGTCATAGTCCACACATACGCATGAGGGATATTATCAATACATTATGATAAAAAGAGTTAGAAGGTAAATGATATATTATATTTGCATAATTATAATTATTTCCTAAATTTCATATATATTCATTTTTTCTATCTTTATAACCCTCCCATTAAAAGGTAATGATAAATGAATTACACTGCTCTATAAAGAAGGTAAGTAATATGTACAAATGAGTGCATTTTAACCTTCCACAGGATGTAAAAGAAGTGAAAACGTGTTTAAAAATAATAATGATAATTTTTAAGTATTTTTATTACACTAAAATCATTATTTTATTGTAGTTATAATCTATCTATAAGAAGTGGGATAATGAATAAATTTGACTGATTCAAAACAACTATTACCTCTTCATCGGTTAACCTCTGTTATATCCCTTTTCAAGGACCCCTATAACAGCATTATAATAGTAATATAAAATATAATTAATTAATGGAAAATTTTATAAGATAATTAGGAATTTCAGGATTTATCTAGGTTCCTCAATGTCATGTAAAGAATATGGGGTAGGGGTTCCCTTTTATAAGTGGAGGGAAGTACATTCAACGAATTAATAAAACTATTTAAATATAATGAAATAATTTTCATCATAAAGTTGATAAATGTGGATATAATTTATAAAATAAGATATTATAGGTTTTAAATACCCTCAAAACATTAAAGGTAGATAGTTTTAAGTTGTATTTTAAACCTTATCATTTGGTTCACTCACTTTGTGGGCCTATTTTAATTTTAACTGAGGTAAAGACTTTCAAATCATAAAGGGACATAATTTTACTTATAAGTTGTAAATTATTACATAATTGGAAGATGGATTAAATTTTACAATATTTACTATCAAATTTTTCCTCTTACACTATTTTTTTAGTTTCAAAATAACATAATAAATTTGTATGTAATATAAAATAATATTAAATTTTTTTAAGAACTATTTAAAAAACATTACATTGAAAGAATAAAGACACCCATGGAATTAGAATATATTAAATTTAAATATAAATAATATATTATTATTGACAACAAAAATCATCTACCACCATAATGAATCCAAAATCCCTCGATTTTAATGTTTTCAAAATTATTTATTTTTGAATTTTCTATTGCATGTAAAAGAATTGGGTTTGCATTCTATAACTATATATGGTAATTATATAATCAATAAAAATAAGAAATAAATTTTAATCATGAAATTAATTTCATTATTTGAAAAAAATTAATACTTATTTAAAAATAATTCTACCCATATGTGAATATATAATAGAAATTTAAAATAAAGAGTGTGAAATGTTTTATTTTTTTCATAATGTAAAATATTGTATAGGTCATTATCAAATAAAATTGACCAATATGAAATGAGATTATAAAAATAGATTTTAATGTATAAAATAAATTCATATTATAGGTAAATGGAATGTGTTAGGTAGATTTTAATATTTTTCACATTAGTTTTAACCTTAATTAACTTGATTTTCCCTTTTACTATGCTGATAATTTTTTTCTGTTTTTATAAATCCTTATGTACAAATATTAACCTGAAATTATTAAATAATATTAATTATATTGACTCCATATATGGAATCCATTTAACATGACTCAATTTCTATAATATTTTGAAATAAATTTCTAACTAATCCTAAAAAACAGGATGAAAAACAATTTTTGAATTAAAAAATTTCCATTTGAAAAATTTCCATTTTACTCTAAAAGTATTTTTATACTAAGTTTGGTTATAATATTTACCCAAATATAATAAATTTAAATTTTTTTATAAGAAAATATAATTAATGTTTAAAACCATTCCAAATCAAAATGGGTCATTGAAAATTCTAAGATTTAAAATATTGTTTCCTTAAATAATTAGTATCTACATTTTCCACCAAAAAATAATATTTTTCAAAAAATTACAAAAACCTAAACCTAATTTAATTTTGATATTATGATCTAAAATTTATATATTTACATAATATTATATTTATAAAAATTTATGAAACTAATTACAATATTCTTGAAATAAAATCAAAAAAATATTTTTTTAAAGGAACATATTTTTGAATTATAAAATAACTTGACAAGAAATTGAGTAAAAATATTATAAGAATAAATATATAAATTTATATTAAATAACAACTTTATACATATTTTTTATAATGTGAATTATCTTATTCAAATATACCATTATAATGGATACGCTATAGCCTTCACCTAATAATATTTCAATAGTTTGTAGTTATAACACCCCAGGTAAATAAAGAATATGACATTTTCATATTTATTCATACTTGGGAATAAAATATTAATATTATTTTAAAGGGAACGCTATGCTCGATGGCGTATACAATAAGCAACAACGAGTTTCTTTGAAATCTTATGTTGCACTTCAATAATAAAATAATATTATTTTAAATGGTAGTTAACGCCTAGCCGTAGTAACGGCAGGAATGAACGGAACTAAATAAAAAATGATTATATATGTTTGTCAAATATTTTTACTTTTATCCAATAAATGTTAGAGGCCTAAAATGCAAATGAATCCAATTTTAATCATAAATCTTCTAATATTCTTTAAAAGGTCGATTAACCAACTTTTGATGGAGAACCCTTTTTAAATATACTTTTGATAATTTTATATATGATATTTGACAAAATAAAATCCTTCTTTAGAATCTGGACATCAAAATTTAATTTTTGTAAATTTTTGTTATTTTCCGATCAAGATCATTTTTAGGGAAAATGTTGCATTTTAATTCAAAACCTTCTTTTAATCTTATTCATTTATATGGATAGATTAAATTTTTAATTGTGATTAAAGTTTATTTAGAATATATTTTTACCATTTAATCCAATGGTGGTCATTGAAATTAATTTCACTTTGAAATTGGACTTAAACTAGTGTCAATCTTTTAATAGATATTGTTTCTTAAAAACACGCTATTTGTTTTGACAGCGGGAATTAATTATTAAATTAATTAATACAATTTATATGTTTTCAATTTTTTAAAATAGACATCATTTTTTAATTCAGAATATCAAATATAGCTTAGGGTGAATTTTTGGTATTTTTCTGAAAAACTTCAATTTTTGATTAATAGTGAAACCACTAAGCGGTAGTTAAAGAAACTTATTTTTCGTTTAAATGAAACTTTACCACATATTTTATTTGGTTTTAAAAAATATTACATACATGGTTTTCATTAGGAAGTAAAATTTGGTTCAATTAGATTAATATAATTTTTTGGTGAATAGAAACTTTTAAGTTTTATTAATCGCGATTAAAGGTAATTAGTGTAATTTAAGGTAAAGATAATGTTATAATAATATTAAATGACCTTGAAACATTTCATACCCTTATAGGATGAGTCATGGCCGACCAATAAAATCCATGGGTCAACTTGGGGACCCCATGGAGCCACTTTGGTTGGAAAATGACATTAATAACTTTTTATTTAAAGTTAAAATTAAAATGTCACAAACATGTATTGTTTTAATAGAACAATGTTTACATGGGGTTATAAAAGTCATATTTTTTACTATAAATATTAATTATAAAGATAAAAATATTTCCTAAATCATGATATTTTTTTATAATTTTTAGACATTAAATAAATTAATTTATTTATGAAATCGTGATGATGTAGTGATTACCTCATAAAAGAACGATTTATATAAAATTAGAAGATAGGGTAAAATATAAGTCTTACACTTGTCAAAAACCTATTTTAGGGGTGGATTCGAAACCTTATCACCTTATCCTAGAAATATATCTTTTGGGGACTTTTATAATCCGAAAATCATTTTGTAATAAATTAATATTTTGTAACTTTCCAAGAGTGCACATCCTCTTCTCCTATAAAAGGCCCCCACCTCTACGACCTTACCCACACCTCTCAAGCCATTTTCTCGGCCAAAAACTACCCATTTAATCTCTACACATACCTCTCTTCATCAATGAAGCCTCACCTTTGGCATAATTTTCTTCAAGAAACCCTTTTGGTTTAAACAAAGAGGAGTTACCCGATTTAAAGGTGATGTCTTCACATGTGTTCTTTTGTATTATTTTTCTTCTCCATACCCCTAAACTCTTTTTATTCCTTTATTTTGTAACAAAAACATTTTATTAAATATACTAGGATGTTTTTATGTGAATTATTTTAGCTACACTTACACACACCTCCATCTAATGGTTAAAGAACATACTGTTTCTGTGGATAGTGAATTACTGCCTCACGAAACGATGATTGTTCAATCTTCTTTTAACACCTTTCATGGTGGCCATTATGATGTCACTGTATTTTATAAATTATATATATGGAATTTATGTTTTCTATATGCTTATGTATTTTATATTTAAAACACACCTTTATGCTTTTCATGTTGAGAAAATACGATAATTTCATTCGAGGAAGTGTGGACTACCACCCCCTCAAGTGATGTGACTCGTTCTTAGAATACAAGGAATGAATAAAGAATAAAATTAATGAACTTATGTGACCTATAAAAAATATATATTGTACTTTAATTATAATATATATATCTCCCAATTATTTTTAATTCCATTAATATGACAAAGAAATGAAAGTAGCATTCATGCGTATGTACGGCCTACCATCTCCATGAATGGTGAATTTCATTTATTTTTATCTAAAAATGTTATGGAATAGTATAAAATGAATATTTACTGGATATATATGATATTTAAATCATCATTACTATTCTGGAGATGATTTACTTATAACTACATGGACAATCATTTTCGAACAAGTTCATTTTTGACTCAAGTACCAAACATCGACAAAAACGTCTGATATGAACTCACATTATTAACCAATTATTATAACATTATAATATGTGATATGAACTTAATAATAATATTTAAAAGAAGACTTTAATAAATTCTAAATTTACAAAAGTTTATTATTCATTAATATAAAGAAACGAACAAGACAAGACGGACTTAAGGTAAGGGATCCAACCTCTCTCTTTCTTTTAAAGTACTCTCTTTTATGTAACATATTTTAAGATCCTATTTCTTATGTTGGGGATGTTCTTATATATTAATATTTCTGTATATTTTGTTTTAATATTATTATATACCATATTTTATCTCACAAATTCATTTTTGAACGTTTTATGTGGCGCCGTTAGGCTGCTGAATTTTCATAAGGGGGTTTTCATCTCACTTTTTATTCCCGTGAGATTCATGCTATATTGGACACTATTTCATTTTGTGTGGTGTTCGTACTGCCCATTATTTTACTATTTGTATAATATAATCTCATTTATGGGTATTTACATATTCATTTTATGACCCTTCTTCCATGGGGTGTACATTTCCAAAGTTTCCCAAATCGGTAAGGGAACCATTCATACTCCTATTTTTAAAAGACTTATTTTGTTATGTCTTTTAATTTACATATTTTTAAGTAAGGATATGTTCTTATATATCCTTATTGATGTAAATTTTATTTCAAAGTGATGATATACCATTTTCTCTCTCATTAAATAATTTTATTAATTTTAATATGACGCCGTTAGGCTGTCGAATTTTACCAAAGGAACTTCTTAACCCAATTTTGATTTCTTTGGGTTCATCTTGTAGTTATTGAATATGTCATCCTATGAATATGTTTGAATGACCTATGTTTGTTTTACACTTAATATACACTTATATTCGGTGTATTTATATTTCTCACACAAAATTATGAGATTGATGTTTCCTTAATTTAAGGACACCTTCTTTATAAGGGATTTAATCTCATTTTACATTTCTATTGAGTCTTCATTGTTTTTAGGAACCAATTAACTCTTTTATGGTGTATATAATATCCTTTGGAATACTATATAATGAATCCCTTTATTATCATGATATTATAATGTTTTGATTAAATGTTATTCCTCAATTATTGTATTCAAGTGTCTCTCATATTGTTAAAAACCCTTTAACTAAAATATCGTTTTAAATGTTTTAATGATTTATTCTTATAAATATTTGTCATTAATATCCATGTTAACAAAATGGTTTTAAGGATTTATTTATTTGGATATTAATGGTTCAAAATGTTAAAAGCTTCAAAGTGGTATGGGACACTTTGATTCAAAAATCTCTTTATTAAACGTTTTAACTGGTTTTGAAAATGGTTTTTAGAATGGATTAATTATTTCAATATCTTAAAATGTTATATTGTTATTGAAGTGTGGTAATGTTATCTTTGTTTTATGCTTAGGTTATTTGCTATGATTATGTTATGTTTCTTGGGCATTTTTTATGAAGACGGGTGGTTCCGTGATAAACTAAGGGCGGGTGAGCCCGATATTGCTCTCTAATGCATTGGGTAATGTGAAGGAGATAAACGTTATGGTTTCTCCGAAGAGATTGAGGGAATATACTATGATGGGTATTCCAAATGTAACCATGATGGTTACTCCCTAAGTAAGAATGTTATGAATGAATCAAGTTACCTTTATGTCTAATGATTTCTTTGAGTTATTCATAAATCATATGATTTCAAGAGGTATGTTAACATGCTTATGTTTTATGAGTAAAGTATGACTTCATTGATTCTTATGTGTACATATACTAATGTTTTCATTCCATATTTTTATAAGCCTTACTGAGATTTTTATGCTCATCCCATGTTTTTTTGAAATGTTTTTCATATGACATAAAGATTAATAGGGTCAAGGATGGGATCAAGGAAATGTCAGGCTGTCTAAAACAAGGAACTAGACATGACTCTTGTGTTTAAGAGTTTTTATTTTGTGGTAAAAAATGGATGCTGAGTAGATGCTTCTACTTTGTAATCTTTGAGATGTAATAGTTATGTCCTAAATCTCTAAAACTCTAAACTTGAAAATATCCTCAATGTGAATTATTCATTTAATTAAATAATAAGTAATGTTTAAGGCTGGGTCCTTATAATTGGTATCAAAGGTCGGTTTAGATAAATTTAGAGGTTAGGGTATTCTTTAAGAATAAGTGACATTACCATAATGGCTAGGATTTCAGAAAGAGTCATAGTTTCTAGATAAAGTGAATGAGTAAGTATATCTTAGTGTTTATCTTCCTCATTAGTACGTGATGATTTTGATGATATACTCACACCGACATTTTTTGTTTTAGTAAATGGATGGATCTAGCAGGCACCAAAGTGACAATGGGTTTGATGGAAACTGTGGTGGTTCTCTGATTAAGAGACTGGATGAAATGGGGGATTCAATGAGAAATCTTGTGGTTATTCTAAACCAACAATCAGAATTCATGATCAACCTCTTGAACCTTGGTGAGTTCTCTAATGCATCATGTGCGGGAGAACCAACTCGACGTGGATGTTCAGGTAATAATTATAAAGGTAACCATTAGGGTTTATATGATCCTTAATTTTGAGGTAATTATGGGTTACTATATGTTCTGTAGGAATTTGAACGAAATGAGATAAACTTGTGGTTAAATTATGTTATGGTTATTTTTGAAGATTTTATCACTTTTTGGGGAATTTTATAAGAATTTTGTATTTTTGGAAAAAGGACATCATGTAGTCCATGTGACAACTTGTCGTGTCTGACGAAGCTACGGGAATCGAACCCACAACCAAAGTGCGACTGGTATTTATCGCCTACCGCTGAACTACATGAAGTCCCATGTTAGTTTGACTAATTCTTTTTAGTTATATGATCTTATGAATCTATAATAAGTTGATTTTGGGTTATCTATGGAAATTATTAACCTATCATGGAGGATATATGATTAGGTTAATTAATTTTCAGTATAAAACTTTAAGAGTAACTGATGTTATTTGGAGATAAATGTTAAGGTTAATCTTGGAAGTCTATGTGATTGAATCCCTCAGAGATTTGGGTTTTAGTCTTAGTTTTGATTACTTTGAAGAATTTTATGGATAGATGTTTATTTAATGGTCTTTTTGAACTTTGGGTATTGTTTGACAAATTTTGGAGATTAAGAATAGATTTTTTTATAAAGGATTATCCTTTTTGGGTATTATCAGATCTCATACTAACCTGTTTGGTTTCAGTTTTGGTTAAGGTCTAAAGACATGGGAATTATATAGTTCTCTTTTGTGGATTAGGTGATTCTCTAGAAGTTGATTATAGCTCTCTTAATGTGAACAAGTCATCCTAAATACTCTTCTTTTGGAGAAAATATGAGTTCATGTTAAAAATCTAGTAAAGGTTGATAGTCAACATGACAAGTAAGTATGTTTCCTTATGTTTTAGTTAATCTCATAAATAAATTCCTCAATGAAAAGTAACTTAAAACAAAAATGTTTTCTATTAACTTTTCCTTCTGGGTAATCAAATACCGTTTAACCCATAACAAGTTTGTTATATTCTTGTGGTTAACTTTCTCCTAAACATGTTTTCTATCACTCTCCATCATAACATGACCCTTTTTTTCTCCTCCAGGTCCATGTTTTCCTACATGGAATCCAAGTATGGGTTAACTCAGGTGACCTTTGTACTTCTCTTTCTTTATTTTAATGTGATAGTTTTACTGGCTCTTGTTCCGATGTGGGATTTTCAATGATGTTTCCAAGCCCAATTTTAAAATTGCGAGGATGCAATTCTCAAAAGGGTGGAAGTATGTAAAACCCCAGGTAAATAAAGAATATGAAATTTTCATATTTATCCATATTTCTGAATAAAATATTAATTTTATTTTAAAGGGAACTCTATGCTCGATGGCGTACCCAATACGCAACAATGAGTTTCTTTGAAATCTTACGTTCCACTCTAATAATAAAATAATATTACTGTAAATGGTAGTTAAATCCTAGCCATTGTAATGGTGGGAATGAACGGAACTAACTAAAAAATGATTATATATGATTGTCAAATATTTTTACTTTTATCCAATAAATGTTAGAGGCTTAAAATGCAAATGAATCCAATTTTAAGCATAAATCTTATAATATTCATTAAAAGGTCGATTAACCACCTTTTAATAGATAACCCTTTTTAAATATACTTTTGAAAATTTTATATGTTTTATTTGACAAAATAAAATCCTTCATTAGAATTTGGACATCAAAATTTACTTTGTGTAAATTTTTGTTATTTTTCTGATAAAGATCATTTTTAGTGAAAATGTTGCATTTTAATTCAAAACTTCTTTTAATCTGATTTATTTATATGGATAGATTATATTTTTAATTGAGATTAAAGTGTATTTATAATATATTTTTACCATTTAATCCAATTTTGGTCATTGGAATTAATTTTACCTTAAAATTGGACTTAAACTAGTATCAATCTTTTAATAGATATTGTTTCTTAAAAACACGCTATTTGTTTTGAAAATGGGAATTAATTATTAAATTAATTAATGCAACTTATATGTTTTTAATTTTTTAAAATAGACATAATTTTTGAATTCAGAATATCAAATATATCTTAGGGTGAATTTTTTGTATTTTTCTGAAAAACTTCAATTTTTGATAAATAGTGAAACCAGTAAGTGGTAGTTAAAGAAACAGATTTTTCATTTAAATGAAACTTTACCACTTCTGTGATTTGATTTTCAAAAATCCTACATACATGGTTGTCATTAGGAATTAAAATGTGGTTCAAAAATATTAAAATAATTTTTTGGTGAATAATAATTTTTATGTTTTATTAATCGCGATTAAAGGTAATTAGTGTAATTTAAGGTAAATATAATGCTATAATAATATGAAATAACCTTGACACATGTATTACCCTTATTTTATGATCCATGGACAACTAATAAAATCCATGGGTCAACTTGGGGACCCCATGGAGCCACTTTGGTTGGAAAATGACATTACTAACCTTTTATTTAAAGTTAAAATTAAAATGTCACAAACATGTATTATTTTAATAAAAAAAATTACATGGGGTTATACAAGTGATATTTTTTACTATAAATATTCATTAGAAATATAAAAATATTTCCTACATCATGATATTTTGTTTATAATTTTTATACATTAAATAAATTAATTTATTTATGACACCGTGATGTTGCAGTGATTACCTCACAAATGAACGATTTAAATAAAATGAGAAAATAGGGTAAAATCTAAGTCATACTATAAGGCCCCAGCCTTAAACCATACTTAATATTGAATTAAATGAGTAATTCACATTGAGGATCTTTTTAGGTTTAGAGTTTTAGAGAACTAGGACATAACTATTACATCTCAAAAGATTACAATGTAGTCGCTTCTACTAAATTTCCATAAAATAAAAACTCTTAAAAAGAAACATGTATAGTTCCATGCTTTAGGTAGCATGGCATTCCCTTGATCTCATCCTTGACCCTATTCCACGCTAAGTCCTGTGAAAAATATTTCAAAAACTTGGGATGAGCATAAGAAGCTCAGTAAGGGATACACAAAGAATGAAAACTGTTAGTTTTTCAAAACAACAAGTAAAACAAGAATACTTTATCAATGTAATACTTTTCACCTTCATGAAGTAGTAAAAACTCTTTGATGAAAAAAAGTACCATTACTTACCTTTCTGTAACCAAAGGATTACCATAAAACCCATATAAAGAACACATAACATATATAAAGGTATCTTGGGACATAAACATACTTAAGTGGAATAACCATACGGTCAAATTCCACACAAATCACTTAATAGAATATCCATACGGCCAATTTCCATACATACTTAATGGAATAGCCATACGGATGATTTCCATACCCAATGCATTGGAGTTTATAACGTAACCACCCGTCCTGGTATTCACGGCACCACCCGTCATATGGTTTATAACGTAACCACCCGTTAAAATGTCCAAGTACCAATATAAAATCAAAAAAAATAAAACCAATATAAAGGAATGATAACATTTCCACATTTCAATCACAATATATCATAATATAATCCTTTATCAAAACAATTTTCAATACCAAAATACATAAAAGAGTATATGGTATTTATTTCATTTTAAAAACATTACGGCTTGTTGAGGAAGCCAAAGACCAAATAATACTCATGGCGGCGGAAAAGGTCGTTGTCACCGCGTACGTTAAAAAAAACATTCCCTTTTGTCATTTAGTAAAACGCTTCGTAGAAAAAGATTCCTTCAGTATAAAAGTAAAATTCAAAGGGGTTTATACACCGTATAAAATAAAGTTGTGTATAAAACGAAATATGCCTCAATGAAAGGAGATTGAGACGAAGTCCCCTACAAAGACGGTATCCTTGGTTTAAGGATAACTCAATTACATAATTATGTGTGACAAACGAATACACCAAATATGAGTGGATATTAAGTGTAAAATAATCAAAGGTCATTCACACATATTCAAAGGATGACATATTCAGTAACTTCAGGTTGAACCCAAAGAAATCGAAATTGGGTTATGAAGTTCCTTTGACAGCCTAACGGCGTCACATCAAAATGAGTTGATGAGAGATAAAAGTGTATCTCATCACTTGGACATAAAATTTACATCAATAAGGATATATGAGAACATATCCCAACATAACAATATGTAAATTAAAAGACCAAACAAAAGAAGTCTTTTAAAAAAAGGAGGGTGAAATGTTCCCTTACAGACTTGGGTATCTTTCGAAACAAACGCCCCGTGAAAGAAGGACAATACATCATTGATGTAAATACTCATAAATGAAAGAATATTACACAATGAGTAAAATAATGGTCATTACATACACCACTCAAAGGAAATTGTGGCAAATGTAGCATAAATCTCACGGGAATAAAAGTGAGATGAAAAATCATTTACGAAAACTCGGCAGCCTAACGGCGCCACTTAAAACTTCCAAAAATGGATTGATGAGATCAAATAGGGTATCTCATCACATTACAAACAAATTTACAGAAAGAGGAATATGAAAGAACATCCCCCCATCATAACAAATAGGAGCTTAAAAGAAGTGACATAATGGAGGGTACTTAAAAAGAAATAGAGAGGTTAGATCTCTTACGAAAATTCGGCTGCCTAACGGCGCCACTCAAAACTTCCAAAATGGATTGATGAGAGAGAATAGGGTCTCTCATAATATGAACATAAAAATTATAGTAAGAGTAATATACAATAACATCCCAATAACATGAAAGATGAGCTTTATAAGGAATGACAAAAAAAAGTGTACTTAAAAAGAAAGAGAGGAGTAAGATCCCTTACCTTGGGTCCGACTTGACTCGATCGTTCTTTAACGTCCTGAATAACAAACTTGAGTTAATTTATACTTGCTTAAGAAACTTTTACAAGTTCATTATTCCTTTTATATCAATTATTGATATGTTATAAACATTATATAATAATTTGAGTTAATAATGTTTGTTTTGTCGATATTTGGTTCTTAAGTCGAAAGTGGACTTCTTACAATTACATTTTGTTCGTGTGGTCAAAGGTTCTTTATATCCAGAATGAGATTCCTGATTTGGATATCATATATATCATATATATCTAGAATGTACATGTATTTACAATATCACATAATCATTTAGAGGTAAGAAATGAAATGCACCGTTCATGGAGACGGTAAGCCGTACGTACGCATGAACGCTACTTTCATTTCATTGTCATATTAATGGAATTAAAACTAAATGAGAGGTATTTATATTTTAATTCCAGAATTATATTCATCATTTAGATGTATCATTCATCATATATATCCATTATATACATGTACTTATAATAGTACATTACATTTGGGGATAAGAAATGAAATGCACCGTTCATGGAGACGGTAAGCCGTACGTACGCATGAACGCTACTTTCATTTCTATCTCATACTTTAATGGAAAGAAATAATAATGATATAGAGGTATATAATAATTCCAGTATAAAATAATATATAATAACATTAAATCCATCCTTTATATGTCCCACGTATGGAATTAACAAATCACATCACTTTGAGGGGGCAGTAGTCCGCACTTCCTAAAATGAATATATCGCCTATACCCATAATGAAAGCCATAAAGGTAAGCCACAAATGAAAAATACAGAAGATTAAGTAAAACATAAACATATTATATATCATATATAAATATAGTGACATCTTAATGGCCACCTTTGAAGGTGTAAAATGAGTATTGAACAATCATCATTTCGGGAGGCAGAATTTCGCCATCCACTGAAACCGTATGTTCTTTAACCATTTAATGTAGTTTTGTGAGAGTTTAGCTCGAATAAATCTTAAAAAAACATCCTAGTATAATGAAGATACTGGTTTTGTTACAAAAGAAGTAAATAAAAAGAGTTTAGGGGGTTAGAGAAGTAAAATAAAACAAATGAACGTGAGAGAATGAATTACCTTTAAAAGTGTAACTCCTTTTGATTTGAGCCTAAAGGCTTCCTTTGAAAGGATTCTGCCCAAAGAGAATCCTCTATGATGAGAATAGGGACGTGGAGTGAGTAAACAGGCAGGTTTTGTCCAAGCCAAAGGCTTTAGGAGTGTGTGCAATGAGGTAGAGGTGGGGGCCTTTTATAAGAGGAGAGGAGGGGCACTTTTGGAAAGTAAGAAATATTACTTTTTTTTAAAAAAAAAATTCGGTTTTAAAAGGTCCCACATTGATATGATTCGTGTATAAGGTGATAGGGGTTCGAAATACACCCATCCAATATGTTTTGGACATGTTTAGGTCACAGAGTTTACATTATCTTCTCATGTTATTTAAATCGTCGGATAATGATGTCATCGCTCCATCATTATGATGTCATAAATAATTTAATTTATTTAATGTCTAAAAATTACAAAAAAAATACTATGATGTAGGAAATATTTTTATCTTTCCAAGTACAATTTATAATAAAAAATCTGACTTGTATAACCCCACTTAAAAATTGTTTTAGTAAAACATATCATGTTTGTGTCATTTTTACTTTTACATTAAATAAAAAGTTATTTATGTCATTTCCCAACCAAAGTGGCTCCATGGGGTCCCCAAGTTGACACATGGCTTGTCTTGGTCGGACATTACACATCCAATGAGGTTAGGACATGTGTCAAGTTCATTTCATATTATTAAAACATTATCTTTACCTTAAACTACACTAATTACCTCTAATCGCGACTAAAAACTTAATAAGTTACTATTCACCAAAAAATTATTTTTATCTCATTGAACCACATTTTACTCCTTAATGAAAACCATGTATGTCGGATTTTTTAAATCCAAAACACAAAGATGTCAAAATTTCATTTAAACGGAAAAATCAGTTTTTATAAGTACCACTTAGTGGTGTCACTATTCATCAAAAATTGATGTTTTTCAGAAAAATCCCAAAAATTCACCCTAAGCTATATTTGATATTCCGAATTCCAAAATGAAGTCTATTTTACAAAATTCAAAACATATAAGTCACATTAATTAATTTAATAATTAATTCCCGCTGTCAGAGCAAATAGCGTGTTTTTATGAAACAATAAGTATCAAAAGATTGACACTGGTTTAAGTCTGATTTCAAAGTGAAATTAATTCCAATGACCACTATTGGATTTAATGGTAAAAATATATTCTAATTTCATTTTAAAACAAATTCAAAAGATAATCTAATAATATAAATAAATTAGATTAAAAAGAGGTTTTGAATTAAAATACAACATTTTACACTATTCATTAAAAAAATGAACTTTATCGGAAAGATACCAAAAATTTACACAAATTAAATTTTGATGTCCCGATTCTTAATAAGAGTTTTATTTGGTCCAATAGAATTTATATGATTGATCAAAACTATATTTAATGACGGTTCGCCGTCAAAAGGTGAAAAGTGAAACCTTAGTGAAAATTAGGGTATAAATGCCTAAAATTGAATTCTTTCCGTATTTTAAGCCTTTATCTTTTATTGGATAAATGTAAAAACATTTAAAAACATATATAATAATATTTTAGTTATTTCTATCCATTCCTGCCAATACAACAGCTACATGTTAACTACCATTTAAAATAATATTATTTTATTATTAGGGTGCAACGTAAGACTCCCAAGAAACTCGTTGTTGCGTGTTGGGTACGCCATCGAGCATAGCGTCCCCTTTAAAGTCATATTAATATTTTATTCACAAATATGGATAAATATGAAAATTTCATATTCTTTATTTACCTGGGGTGTTACATCCTTCCCCCCTTTTGGGAATTGCGTCCTCGCAATTTTTAAAATTGAGCTTGGAAACATCCTTGAAAGTCCCACATCGGAACAAGAGTCGGTAAAACAATCACTTTAAAATAAAGAAAGATAAGCACAGAGGTCACCCAAGTTAAACCATACTAGGATTCCAAGTATGAAAATATGGACATGGAGGAAAAAACAAAGGGTCATGTTCTGATGGAGAGTGATAGAAAACATGTTTAGGAGAGAGTTAACCACGAGAAAATCACAAAATTGTGATGGGTTAAACGGTATTCGATTCCCCAGTAGGAAAAGTTAACAGACAACATTTTTGTTTTAAGTTACTTTTTATTGAGGAATTTATTCATAAGGAAACATAATCACTTATCAATTTGACTTTCAACTTTTACTCGATTCCTTAATCAAACTCATATTTTTTCCAAAAGACGAGTATTTAGGGAGACTTGTTCGCATTAAGAGTACTATAATAAACTACTAGAGAATCACCTAATCCACAAAAGAGAACTATATACTTCCCATGTCTTTAGACTTTAACCAAAACCAAAACAAAAAAGGTTAGTACAAGGTCAGATAATCCAGAAAAGGATAACCCATTAAAACGAAAATTCATGCTTAATCTCCAAAATTTGTCCAACAAAACCCAAAGTTCAACGAGGACCATCCGATAAACAATTTGTCCATAAAATTCTTCAATGTAATCCAATATAAGATTGAAACCCAAATATTTGAAGGATTTAGTCACATAGTCTTCCAAGTTAAATCATAACTTTTATCTCCAAACAACATCTGTTGCTCCTAAAGTCTCGTATTGAAAAGTAATTAACCTAATCACATATCCTCCATGATAGGTTAATCATTTTCATAAATAACCCAAAAAAAACTTACTCTTAATTCATAAAATCATATAACTAGAATTAATCAGTCAAACTAACCAGGGACTTCACGTAGTCCAGTGGTAGGCAATAAATACCAGTCGCACTTTGGTTGTGGGTTCGATTCCCGCAGCTTTGTCCGACGTGACGGGTTGTCACACGGTCTGCGTGTTGTCCTTTTTCCAAAACTATATAATTATTAAAACATTCCCCAAAATGAGATAAAATCTTCAAAAATAATCATAACATATTTTAACCTCATGTTTATCTCATTCCTCTAATTTTCCATCATATCATAGAGTAACCCATAATTACCTAAAAAGTAAGGATCATATAAACCCTAATGGTTACCTTAATAATTATTACCTGAATTTCCACATCGAGTTGGCCATCTCGTACATGATGCATTAGATAAATCACCAAGGTTGAAGTGGTTGATCATCAATCATTGATAGTTGGTTTAGAACAACCATGGGATTCCTCATTGAATCCCCCATCTCATCCAGTCTCTTAATCAGAGAACCACCTTAGTTTCCTTCTAACCCATTGTCACTTTGGTTCCTGCTAGATCCAGCCATTTACTAAAACCAAAAAGGTCAGTGTGAGTATGTCAACATAACCATGATGTACTAATGGGGAAGGTAAACACTAAGATATACTTACTCATTCAATTTATCTAAAACTAGGACTCTTTCTGAAATCCTAACCATTATGGTAATGTCCCTTATGCTTAAAGAATACCCTAACCTCTAAAGTTATCTAAACCGACCTTTGATACCAACTATAAGGCCTCAGCCTTAAACCTTACTTAATATTGAATTAAATGAGTAATTAACATTGAGGATCTTTTCAGGTTTAGAGTTTTAGAGAATTAGGACATAACTATTATATCTCAAAAGATTACAAAGTAGTCGCTTCTACTAAATTTCCATAAAATAAAAACTCTTAAAAAGAAACATGTATAGTTCCATGTTTTAGGTAGCATGACTTTCCCTTGATCCCATCCTTGACCCTATTCCACGCTATGTCCTGTGAAAAACATTTCAAAAACTTGGGATGTGCATAAGAAGCTCAGTAAGGGATACACAATGAATGAAAACTGTTAGTTTTTCAAAACAACAAGTAAACCATGAATACTTTATCAATGTAATACATTTCACCTTCATGAAGTAGTAAAAAGTCTTCGCTGAAAAAAAGTACCATTACATACCTTTCTGTAACCAAAGGATTACCATAAAACCCATATAAAGAACACATAACATATAAAAAGGTAACTTGGGACATAAACATACTTACGTGGAATAACCATACGGTCGACTTCCACACATATCACTTAATGGAATAGTCATACGTCCAATTTCCATACATACTTAATGGAATAGTCAAACGGCCGACTTCCATACCCAATTCATTGGAGGTTATAACGTAACCACCCATCCTGGTATTCACGGCACCACCCGTCATATGGTTTATAACATAACCACCCGTTAAAATGTCCATGTACCAATATAAAATCATAAAACATAAAACCAATATAAAGGAATGATAACATTTCCACATTTCAATCACAATATATCATAATATAATCCTTTATCAAGACCATTTTCAATACCAAAATACATAAAAGAGTATATGGTATTTATTTCATTTTAAAAACATTACGGCTTGTTGAGGAAGCCAAAGACCAAATAATACTCACGGCGGCGGAAAAGGTCGTTGTCACCGCGTACGTTAAAAAAACATTACTTTTTGTCATTTAGTAAAACTCTTCGTAGAAAAAGATTCCTTTTGTATAAAAGTAAAAGTCAAAGGGGTTTATACACCGTATAAAATAAAGTTGTGTATAAAACGAAATATGCCTCAATGAAAGGATATTGAGATGAAGTCCCCTACAAAGACGGTATCCTTGGGTTAAGGATAACTCAATTAAATAATTATGTGTGACAAACGAATAAACCAAATATGAGTGGATATTAAGTGTAAAATAATCAAAGGTCATTCACACATATTAAAAGGATGACATATTCAGTAACTACATGTTGAACCCAAAGAAATCGAAATTCGGTTAAGAAGTTCCCTTGACAGCCTAACGGTGTCACATCAAAATGAGTTGATGAGAGATAAAAGTGTATCTCATCACTTGGACATAAAATTTACATCAATAAGGATATATGAGAACATATCCCAACATAACAATATGTAAATTAAAAGACCAAACAAAAGAAGACTTTTAAAAAAAGGAGGGTGAAAGGTTCCCTTACCGACTTGGGTATCTTTCGAAACATACGCCCCGTGATAGAAGGACAATACATCATTGATGAAAATACTCATAAATGAAAGAATATTACACAATGTGTAAAATAATGGTCATTACATACACCAATCAAAGGAAATTGTGGCAAATGTAGCATAAATCTCACGGGAATAAAAGTGAGATGAAAAATCACTTACGAAAACTCGGCAGCCTAATGGCGCCACTTAAAACTTCCAAAAATGGATTGATGAGATCAAATAGGGTATCTCATCACATTACAACAAAATTTACAGAAAGAGGAATATGAAAGAACATCCCCCCATCATAACAAATAGGATCTTAAAAGAAGTGACATAAAGGAGAGTACATAAAAAGAAAGAGAGAGGTTAAATCTCTTATGAAAATTCGGCAGCCTAACGGCGCCACTCAAAACTTCCAAAATGGATTGATGAGAGAGAATAAGGTCTCTCATCATATGAACATAAAAATTACAGTAATATTAATATAAAATAACATCCCAATAACAAGAAATATGAGCTTTATAAGGAATGACATAAAAAAGTGTACTTAAAAATAAATAGAGGAGTAAGATCCCTTACCTTGGGTCCGACTTGACTCGATTGTTCTTTAATGTCCTGAATAATAAACATGAGTTAATTTCTACTTGCATAATAACCTTTTACAAGTTCATTATTCCTTTTATATCAATTATTGACATGTTATAAACATTATATAATCATTTAAGTTAATAATGTTTGTTTTGTCGATATTTGGTTCTTAAGTCGAAAGTGGACTTCTTACAATTACATGTTGTTCGTGTGGTCAAAGGTTATTTATATCCATAATGACATTACTGATTTGGATATCATATATATAATATATATCTAGAATATACATGTATTTAAAATATCACATAATCATTTAGAGGTATGAAATGAAATGCACCGTTCATGGAGACGGTAAGCCGTACGTACGCATGAACGCTACTTTCATTTGTTTGTCATAATAATGGAATTAAAACTAAATGAGAGGTATGTATATTTTAATTCCAGAATTATATTCATCATTTAGATGTATCATTAATCATATATATCCATTATATACATGTACTTACAATAGTACATAACATTTGGGGATAAGAAATGAAATGCACCGTTCATGGAGACGGTAAGTCGTACGTACGCATGAATGCTACTTTCATTTCTATATCATACTTTAATGGAAAGAAATAATAATTATATAGAGGTATATAATAATTCCAGTATAACATATCATATAATAACATTAAATCCATCCTTTATACGTCCCACGTATGGCATTAACGAATCACAGCACTTTGAGGGGGCGGTAGTCCGCACTTCCTAAAATGAAGATATCACCTATACTCATAATGGAAACCATAAAGGTAAGCCACAAATGGAAAATACAGAATATTAAGTAAAACATAAACATATTATATATCATATATAAATATAGTGACATCTTAATGGCCACCTTTGAAGATGTTAAATGAGTATTGAACAATCATCATTTCGGGAGGCAGAATTTCGCCATCCACGGAAACCGTATGTTCTTTAACCATTTGATGTAGTTGTGTGAGCGTGTAGCTCGAATAAATCCTATAACAACATCCTTGTATATTTAATATACTGGTGTTGTTACAAAATAAGTAAATAAAAATATTTTAGGGGGTTGGAGAATCAAAATAAAACAAATGAACATGAGAGAATGAATTACCTTTAAAAGTGTAAATCCTTTTGATTTGAGCCTAAAGGCTTCCATTGAAATGATTTTGTCCAATGGGAATCCTCTAGGATGAGTAGTAGGATGTGGAGAGAGTAAATGGGCAGGGGTTGGCCGAGCCAAAGGCTTGAGGAGTGTGTGAAATGAGGTAGAGGTGGGGCCTTTTATAAGAGGAGAGGAGGGGCACTTTTGGAAAGTAAGAAATATTACTTTATTTGAAAATGTGTTTCGGTTTTAAAAGGTCCCACATTGATATAATTCATGTATAAGGTGATAAGGGTTAGAAATACACCCATCCAATAAGTTTTGGACTTGTGTAGGTCCTAGAGTTTTCATTATCTTCTCATTTTATTTAAATCGTCGGATAATGATGTCATCGCTGCATCATTATGATGTCATAAATAATTTAATTTATTTAATGTCTAAAAATTATAAAACAAATACTATGATGTAGTAAATCTTTTTATCTTTCCAATTACTATTTATTAAAAAAATCTGACTTGTATAACCCCACTTAAAAATTGTTTTAGTAAAACATATCATGTTTGTGTCATTTTTACTTTTACATTAAATAAAAAGTTATTTATGTCATTCCCCAACCAAAGTGGCTCCATGGGGTCCCCAAGATGACCCAGGGCTTTTCTTGGTCGGCCATTACACATCCAATGAGGTTAGTATATGTTTCAAGTTCATTTAATATTATTAAAAAATTATATTTACCTTAAACTACACTAATTACCTCTAATCGCAATTAAAAACTTAATAAGTTACTATTCACCAAAAAATTATTTTTATCCCATTGAACCACATTTTACTTCTTAATGAAAACCATGTATGTTGGATTTTTGAAATTCAAAACACAAAGATGGAAAATTTTCATTTAAACTGAAAAATCAGTTTTTATAAGTACTACTTAGTGGTGTCACTATTCATCAAAAATTGCTGTTTTTCAAAAAAATCTCAAAAATTCACCCTAAGATATATTTGATATTCCTAATTCAAAAATGAAGTCTATTTTACAAAATTCAAAACATATAAGTCACATTAATTAATTTAATAATTAATTCCTGCTGTCAGAGCAAATAGCGTGCTTTTATAAAATAATAAGTATCAAAAGATTGACACTGGTTTAAGTCTGATTTCAAAGTAAAATTAATTCCAACGACCACTATTGGATTTAATGGAAAAAATATTTTCTAATTTCACTTTAAAACCAATTCATAAGATAATCTAATCATATAAATAAATTAGATTAAAAAGAGGTTTTGAATTAAAATACAACATTTTACACAATTCATTAAAAAAATGAAATTTATCAGAAAGATACCAAAAATTTACACAAAGTAAATTTTGTTGTCCCGATTCTTAATAAGAGTTTTATTTGGTCCAATAGAATTTATAAGATTGATCAAAACTATATTTAATGACGGTTCGCCGTCAAAAGGTGAAAAGTGAAACCTTAGTGAAAATTAGGGTATAAATGCCTAAAATTGAATTCTTTCCGTATTTTAAGCCTTTATCTTTTATTGGATAAATGTAAAAACATTTAAAAACATATATAATCATATTTTAGTTATTTCTATCCATTCCCGCCAATACAACGACTACATGTTAAATACCATTTAAAATAATATTATTTTATTATTAGAGTGCAACGTAAGATTCCCAAGAACCTCGTTGTTGCATGTCGGGTATGCCATCGAGCATAGCGTGCCCTTTAAAATCATATTAATATTTTATTCACAAATATGGATAAATATGAAAATGTCATATTCTTTATTTACCTGGGGTGTTACACATACACTTGTCACAAACCTATTGGATATGTGCCTCTCAAAACCTTATCACCTTTTTCTAGAAATACATCCTTTTGGGACCTTTAAAATCCGAAAATCATTTTATAATATAGTAATATTTTATAACATTCCAAGAGTGCCCCTCCTCTTATCTTATAAAAGGCCCCCACCTCTACCACCTTACCCACACCTCTCAAGCCTTTTTCTCGGCTAAAACCTGCACATTTCATCTCTACACATCCCTTTATTCATCATTGAAGCCTCACCTTTCGCATATTGCTCTTCAATAAACCCTTTTGGTTCCAACCAAGAGGAGTTACCTGATTTAAAGGTAATGTCTTCACTTGTATTCTTTTGTTTTATTTTTTCTTCTCCAAACCCCTAAAATCTTTTTATTCCATTATTTTGTAACAAAACCAGTATCTTCAATATACTTGGATGTTTTTATCTGAAGCATTCGAGTTACACTTACACACACCTCCATCTAATGGTTAAATAACATACTGTTTCTGTGGATGGCGAATTACTGCCTCACGAAACGATGATTGTTCAATCTTGTCTTAACACCTTTCATGGTGGCCATTATGATGTCACTGTATTTTATATATGATATAAATGGTATTTATGTTTTCCATATGCTTTTGTATTTTATATTTAAAAAACTCCTTTATATTTTTCATGTTGTGCAAATGCGATAATTTCATATAAGGAAGTGTGGACTACCGCCCCCTCAAGTGATGTGACTCGTTCATGCGATACATGTAATGTATAAAGAATGAAATTAATGAACTCATGTGACCTATAAAACATATATATTATACTAAAATGATATTATATATATCTCTTAATTATTTTTAATTCCATTAATATGACAAAGAAATGAAAGTAGTGTTCATGCGTACGTACGACCTACCGTCTTCCTGAATGGTGCATTTTATTTATTTTTATCTCCAAATGTTATGGAAATAGTATAAAATGAATATGCACTTGATATATATGATATTTAAATCATTAATACTATTCTGGAGATGATTTAATTATAACTACATGGACAATCATTTTCAAACAAGTTCATTTTTGACTCATGTACCAAACATCGACAAAAATGTCTGATATGAACTCACATTATTAACCAATTATTATAACATTTTAATATGTGATATGAACTGAATAATAATATTTAAAGGATGAAATTAACCAATTATAAATTTACCAATGTTTATTATTCAGGAATATAATGAAACGAACAAGACAAGTCGGACATGAGGTAAGGGATCCAACCTCTCTCTTTCTTTTAAAGTACTCTCTGTTATGTATCTTATTTTGAGATCCTCTTTCTTATGTTGGGGGATTTTCTTATGTATTACTCTTTATTTACTTTTTTTAATATGATTAGAGACTATATTTTATCTCATCAATCCATTTTTGGAAGTTTTATGTGGGGTTGTTAGGCTGCCGAATTTTCATAAAGGGATTTTCATCTCACTTTTTATTCCCGTGAGATTCATGGTACATTGGGCACTATTTCCTTTTTTGTGGTGTATGTACTTCCCATTATTTTAATATTTTTATAATATACTCTCATTTATGGGTATTTACATCTTCATTTTATGACCCTTATTCCATGGGGTGTACGTTTTGAAAGATGCCCAAATCGGTAAGGGAACCTTTCTCATTCCTCTTTTTAAAAGACTTGTTTTGTTATGTCTTTTAATTTACATATTTTTATGTTGGGATATATTCTTATATATCCTTATTGATGTAAATTTTATTTCCAAGTTATGAGATACCATTTTCTCTCTCATCAACTAATTTTATGAATTTTAAGGTGACGACGTTAGGCTGTCGAATTTTACCAAAGGAACTTCTTAACCCAATTTCGATTTCTTTGGGTTCAACTTGTAGTTATTGAATATGTCATCCTATGAATATGTTTGAATAACCTCTGGTTGTTTTATAATTAATATCCACTTATATTGGGTGTATTTATATTTTTCACACATAATTATGATATTGATTTATCCTTAATTTAAGGATCCCTTCATTATAAGGGATTTCATCTCATTTTACATTTCTATTTAGACTTCATTGTTGTTATTCACCAACTCACTCTTTTATGGTTTATATACTATCTTTTGGAATATTATATAATTAATCCCTTTATTCTCATTATATTATAATGTTCTGATTAAATGTTATTCCTCAATTATTGTATTCAAGTGTCTCTCATTTTTTTTAAAACCCTTTAAATAAAATTTCGTTTTAAATGTTTTAATGATTTATTGTTATAAATATTTCTCATTAATATCCACTTTTTTAAAATGGTTTCATGGATTTATTTATATGGATATTAATGGTTTAAAATGTTAAAAGCTTCAATGAGTTATGGTACACATTGATTCAAAAATCTCTTTATTAAACGTTTTAACTGGTTTTGAAAATGGTTTTTAGAATGGATTCATTATTTCAATATCTTAAAATGTTATATTTTTATTACTGTGTGGGAATGTTATCCTTCCTTTATGATTATGATATGTTCTATGATTATGTTATCGTTCTTGGGAATTTTTTATGAAGACGGGTGGTTCCGTGATAAACTAAGGGCGGGTGAGCCCGATATAGATCTTCAATGCATTGGGTAACACGAAGGAGTTAAACGTTAAGGTTTCTGCAAATTGATTTAGGGAATATACTGTGATGGGTATCCCAAACGTAACCATGAGGGTAACTCCCAATGTAATAATGTTATAAATTCCTCATGTTACCTTTTTGTCTTATGATTTCTATGAGTTATTCATAAATCTTATGATTTCATGAGTTATGTTAACTTGCTTATGTTTTATGAGTAACGTATGATTTCAATGATTCTTATGTATACATAGACTACTATTTTATTTCCTTATTGGTATAACCCTTACTAATCTTTTTATGCTCATCCCGCGTTTTTTTGAAATGTTTTTCACCGGACATAAATATGAATAGGGTCAAGGATGGGATCAAGGAAATGCCAGGCTGTTTAAAACAATGAACTAGACATGACTCTTACGTTTAAGAGTTTTTATTTTGTGGAAAATAATGGATGCTTAGTAGATGTGTCTACTTTTTAATCTTTGATATGTAATAGTTATGTCCTAATACTCTAAAACTCTAAACCTAAAAAGATCCTGAATGTGAATTATTCATTTAATTCAATAATAAGTAATGTTTAAGGTCAGGTCCTTATAGTAGTAGTTCATTTAAACATGATGTTACCTGTAAAGAAAGATATCAATGATATTAAATTTATTTAAAGGGAAATAAATCAAAAAATATTGGGGTATTATAGTCTCACCAAAAATAAACATGAATCTTGTGTCTCGATATTAATATTCCCCCTTCTTATTTACTCTCTAAGTCCAACTGAAAGATGAATATAAAATGAAAATATCGTATCATAAAATCAAATATAGAAGTTTAAAAAATTAAAAAAGAGATATAAAAATTATAAAACTAAATAAAATTATCCATTAATAAAATATTATAATTATGTAAACTAACAAAAAAACTACTGCAAATTTTGACAGCAAAAATTCCACCAAAATTACTCATAAATAATTATAATATTTCTTACTTCAAAAATTTGTTTCATATACTCAATGTATAATTTAATAAAGAAGTAGTAATATATTTAATAGGTTATAAACAATAATTTTATAGATCAGATAAAAATAATAATAATAAACCAAATTTTAAATAATATTCTTAGATGGATTTAAAGTCCAATTTTTTAGAACGATTTGGTTTATTCAAAACCCCCAATTAATCAAAAGTGAATTATATTTTAAATTATCTAACCTACTGATTATAGAATACTCATTTATGTAATTTCCATTAACAATTATATGCACATAGTACAACAACTCAATTTTATAACCCTTGCAACCAACTTCTTTCACATATATCATCGAAGGGAAAAATTAATAATTATTAAAATATAAGTACTTTATAAGAAAATACTTATATTTAATCATAACTAAAAGAATATTTTTTTATTATTATCCGTTAAAATCCTTTATAACTATTTGTACTTGAGATTATGTATTTCTCTGAACTTGAAGATTTTGTTGAGAATATTACTTGAAATAAATAATAATTATATTAATAAAAAATAATTATATTTAATAAGTTATTATCAATGTAAAATGATAGAATGAATCTAATTATATGAATCTAAATGATGTATATTCATAGTGTACTTTTCTTGATACCAAAGTATCCCTTGGTGTATTTATTTTTATACTTTATGGAGAGATAGTGGGGTTCCATTGAACTCCCACCTTGGCCTACTTTAATATCTTACCCCTTTTCCTTAATATATTCAGTTTCAATTAATTCAAAACCCTATCATGCACCTCAAAATGAAGAAGAAGATACATATTACAAATGTGAAAAGTATTAGACTTTCACTAGATAGGAATGTAAAATATAATAAACTAAAAATATTTATTTTGATTTACATTTACTTCATTATCGAAAATATCATTCTTCAATCCAATGAGATTGTGCCTCCAATCATAATATGTGATAAGAAGGGATTTCATCTCATGTGAAAACTACCACATTATCTTTTTAATAAGCCCTTATCATTATATATAAAACCCCATACATTTAAAATAGTAAAAATATTTTAAATTGTTTTTGAATTCAAATATCTAATGTATTCATGTTATTTTTTATCTTTTTATCAACTAAATGTGAACAAAAAATATATTCAAAAATCATTCTACAAAATATAATGAATTTTTAATTCATTTCCACAATTACATAACTACCATGTTCACCCTATTGTACCCTCAAGATGGTGATTATGGCACCATATACAATGTTAATTACCTATTCTCAACTACTCTCTATGATCCCCCTGAAATACATGAAGCAGAAGATGATGCCCTAGAATTGGGGAGTTTACGAGATAAATATTAGTGAATATTAGATGGCATCAAATGGAAGAAAATGTGCATATCAAAGGTATAGAGCATACCTGATGAATGTTGGAGCATATTATATGGTTCATATGTAATATGAGTTGTGGAAGACCTACTATTCTATTTAAAAAATATATTTTTCACATTTATATATCTTAAGATAATATAAAACTATTTAAAACATGATATATGATATAAAATAAGAAAAAATGTGAAATTTTTTACATAGACTAATTGAATTCATGTATTCTAAATAAACATATAATATATATGTTCAATGTGGACTGGGAATAAAATTAGTTAATTCACAATTGGTCATATCATTGTCATCCTCTACCATTGACATGATTTCATAATTTTATCACTCCCTTGTGAGACTGTATATTCTAATATCATTATAGATAAATACATCAAAATCCAATCATTTTTGGGGATAAATATCACAAAATAATTCTTCATATTAATAAATTATATCATAAAATTTCTTTTCTTAACATAGACTACAACACTCTTCTATTCACAGAATCATTTATCCTCATAATATACCATTTTATCATGTGAAGAAAAAATATATATATTATGTTATTCACTCTTGTCAGAATTAGTCAACCAATATATTTTGAAATATTTAAATTATAACAAATAATTATTTATGCCCCTGTAAATATAAATAAAATTTCAATTCAATAACACGACAGAAAATTTCTTATGGAGTTTTAATTAAATAATTTCAGTCTAATTTTTATAGTTTCCCAACCCTATGAATTTTGATAATTTTCACTATTTTTTTTCTAACAAAATTCTCATGAAAAAATGTGTGAAACATTGATCCATTAATATTATGATAACTAAATATTCTAAACAAATTCAATGTTCCTCAATCCAAATATTTAAAATCTTCTGGTACTCCAACATAGTTACCAAGATTCATGATCTATATGTATAAATATAAGATAATATTAGTTAAATTATATTTTTATAGAATTTTAATATGATTATGAAATTTATTACGATATTATATACTGTTAAAACAAATAAATAATGACATTGTTGAAAACTTTTTTATCTCTTTCTCATTTCATGTTCATATCTGAAGTTGTCTATTTATTTTCATATTTAATTCAACAATTAATGGATCTGAAATATCAATATTGAGTAAGAAATATCCATGTACCTATATAGTCTCTATTTTTCAATGAAAATAATCATTTTCCCCAATTTTAGGACCTAGTGTTGTAATTGTTTCTGACATACTATAGGAATTAAATTTAATTGTGTTTAATCAACATGTCCAACTTTATTTAATTATTTTTCAATATTTTCAAAATTCTTCCAAAATACGTGACACATTCTTCATCCCTATAACCTTCAATTATATCACCATCTAGATGAATGGTTTTTCTCATAAAAACACCAAGAAATCTAGAAACATAATTAAAAAGGGAACATATAAAAATTCAAAACATATGTAATGATTTTGATGATTTTAATATAGTAAATATACTAAATGGTGATAATAAATATCAATGGGTTATATCTTTTGGAAATTTATAGGCCTTACCACATTAACTTTTGTGGTTAATTTTACGGTAATATAAACCATCGTAGTGAAACAAGTGGGGAAAATATCATATCTAAATTAATGTGTCATTGCAATTATTTATTGATATTTTTCATGATAAATGGAGTTTAATGTTTTATGAAAAATCTATCAAAATAATTTGAAAAAACCATTATAACTATTGTTATTTAATAAAATATCAATTAATACAATTAAAATGTTTTAAATTTCTCCATAATAATATATTATTTTTAACTTTTATTATGATGTAACATTTGATGGTTTAATTAGACACATATTGAAATGTTACTTCAATATACATCTAATAAATTCATAATTTTAAATATTTGAAGGAAACCATATTTTTCTTCAGTGAAAAAAACTATTTAAATATACTTTTCATTATAATTTTCCTATAGATAATTTTTTATACTAATTTCATCCATGTTTTTATAATAATTAAGTTGATATTTTTATTTTCCCTACTCATTTTATATTGTAAAAATGATATTATAAGATATATCCTATTTAATGTTCCTAACATCAACATCAAGACATAAAAATATAAAAATATCAATTATTACATTCTAAAAAGAAATTATTCTATTATTTTGTACTAATTGTATCAGGTGGCCTTTCAACTATATTTTTAGTAATGATAAAATAAAAAAATTCTATAAATTATTCATCAATAGTTGATAATTTTGAAATGATTTATAAACCTAATAAAATTTTGGTAGTTTCCATGAATAATTTCCATATCCAAATCATGACTTTCTAAAAAGATATATAAGTGATTTTTTTATGAATTGGTGGTGGCACTTGGAACACTAATTTATTCTATATGTTAATCTTCATTGATCAAATTCAAAGTTAAAAACTATATATTTATGACTAACTTTATTGTTCCAACCATACCCATTTACTACTCTATGTAAATCATTAATATTTCACAATACAGGATCTTACTGTTTGAATATTTTGGCTATCGTTGCATTGAATGTGTCTTCACAACTATCTCATAACTCTCCAATAATTATATAAGAGGATATAGGTCTATATTGAATTTATTTCCAGGAATTTTATTTTCAATAATGAATATTTATATAATGAATGAATTTTATTCCATAGAAATCCATGAAGGGGGGTTGTAGGAAATTAAGGTAACTATACATATACTATATGTTATATTTAGAGTCCCAAATGGATTAAATCCATTTGGTATCCAATCTTACACACACATTTTCTTGGATATGAATATTAATATTTATATATATAATTAAAGGATTATTTTTCTTTTACATCTTCCAGATGATGTATAAACTCATTTTTTCCAATAGAATGCAACATAATATTCTCAAAGAAGTTCATAACTCTTGAAAAATATTTTCAATCAGGTTTTAATGGAAAGTAATATAAAACCATTACAATGGTTTTATTTATATTTTCCATCATCAAACATTCATTAAAAATATTCATCATGCTTCTCTAATTCACATCTAAATTTATGGAATCTGTTACACCCTTCTCTATTAAAAACATCTTTTTGATGAATCATACAGTCTTTGATATATTATTGTATCTTTGTATAATTGGGATTGGTCATGATAAAAACCTATTTCATCTTCTAAAATAACTCAATATTATTTACTTCAATACATTAGTCATGAAAAATCTCTAATATAAATTAAATTTCTTTATCAATAATTCCAAAAAAACACTTGATATGGGGTAACATTAGTTGAAGGTGTAATTTTTTATATTTTCTATAAACTTTATGAAACCAAATATATTAATATTCCAATAATTGATAAAAATCATTGTATTTCTCATTTTCCTTATATTTAATTAATATATTGAAATGAAATTTATATTCCACTAAATGTTAAAATATCTATCATGTTGTGTTTTAGTGACTAAAATATTGTTAATCAGATTGGGAATTTCATTCTCCACTTTTGGGGAAGTAGTTTGATCATTATAATAATGGATACACATCAATATTTTTTCAAATATTAAATTACCCATGTTAAATTCATCTCACACATATATATGTAAATTGTTTCAATATCATGTTCTAGTAAAATTCATGTATTTTCAACCATTTTCTAAAATTATATTCAGAATATAGAAATTTTATTCATCCATCAAATGAATGATTTTTATTTCAAAATTATAAAAAACCTCTAAATACTCATCATATTGAGGTGTATTACATGGTAAAATAATCAATTTATTATCCATTTATATCCTATTAATAATAATTTATATAAAAAACATAGTCCCATTAGTAAAATAAAATATATTTTAAAAAACATTATGAGTAATAATAAATAAGAACATTAAAATTATGATAATAATAAATCAATAAATACAATGTAATAACCAATTGATATGAATATATCATATTATATATAGAAGAAAATAAATAAAATAATAAAATCAAAATTACTCTCAAAAAATTATGAAAGAGTTTATGAAAAATAAATAAAAAAGTATATCATTAATAAAACATTAAAAATGAAAAAAAAAAACAAAAAAACTAACCTTAATTGTTTTATAATAATAATAATAATAATGTACATATTTTATAATCAATAATAAAATAATAAATTAAAAATGTAAACAAATTACAATATCACTAGAGTTGAACTACATGGGAGGAAAAGCGAGAATGATAAGGTGTCAGTCTGACTACATGTCTCTTAAAATTTATCAAAGTGTATGTTTTATAAGATTATCCAAAAACATTATAATTCTAAACTTTTAATATTGAAAATACCAAACCCTAAACACCCAATTAAAAATGTCTATGTAAATCTCAAGGGGTTTGTTAAAATCAAATAATAACAAAAGTGAAGATTACATTATACATTCCATAAACATTCGTTGTACTTAGAAGTAACGAATGGATAATAGGAAGAGGTTCAAATGAAAAACACATGAAGAATTATATAAGGATAATGAATTATATTCCATCATGAATAATGATAATGTTATATTGTGGTGGGTAAGAGGAGGTTTTATAAGAGAAGAATAAAGATGTTTTGTGGGAGATTCATGATATTAAGGAAAGAGGGTGAGAAAGAAGGAAAAAAGAGATTGGAGGTTGACATGATGGATGAGATACAAGGAAAGGGGATGCCTCTACAAAATTAGGGTTTATATAGATGATATTATTAAATTTCCTCTAATAATATGGATAATAGATGTGGTTTCATAAATAAATTAAACTCGTATTTCATTTTGAGGTACTTTTATTTAACCAACACAAATAAATTAGGATTAATAGGAAGGGGATTCAAGTTTTTTAACTAGTGGTTGTTTTTTAAACCATCACTATTAAATAGCCACCAAGTATTTATTTCTTATAGTGAATGAACATACCGCCTATCATGAATATATCAATATTTCTAATTCCATGAATTTATTAGTGTATGTGAAATCTAATATATAATTCATCTATATAAATAATGTTTGTAATTTGATTTTAACTACTAAAGGTTTAATACTCAGGGGGTGTATTTTTGTTTTTTGAAATAAAATTACCATAGATGATAGAATATCTACTAATAGGAACATTGGGTAGTAAAATGTTATAATAAAATTTAAATAATGAAATATAATGAAATATTCTCACAGGTATCAATGATAATGTCTATCGAGATGCATATATAATAAAACTCAATTGTTTTGTGGTTCCAAATAGTATTTTAATGTACAAAAGTTCAGACAATCCATTTATCTATTGAATAAATCGTCTTAAAATTTAAATATCTATTTTAATAATACAATAAATGTTTATTGTTTTAGAAAAAAATGATAATCCTTTAATGGGTTTTAGGGGACCATCATATGACATTATTTAGTGTAAGAAACCCATAATAGGCTTCATCTATCATTAATGGGATCAAAATATTTTATGAAGAACATAAATGTAGGTTTACTTAATAACATATATATCAATCGTTATATTTTTTTAACCTCACTATTGTGATATGATTCACTATAGTATAATTAAAATGACTCATACCTTTTAGGTATTAAACTAGAAATTTTATCCTTATACATTATGAGAGGACTTAAATTTAACAAAGGGATTATAAAATCTTATTCTCAAATACAAATGATTATTTGGAACAAATAGAGATTTGGATAATGGCATGAAACAATCTTGGTAGATCAATGGTAGTAATATCATCCCTACAATAGGAGGTCTTCATTAAATTGTGATAGTAATTCCATTAGAGCATTGGTTTCCATATCATTATATCTAACGTGAAGCATCCCATTGGAGATATTAAATCATTGAACATGATAGTTATTAATAGCATTCATGTATATCCATAATGAATTAATATCATTGATTTATTATCAATAAAATAGTATGGAAATATGAGGAAATGATCATTCACTCACATCCCATGAATCCAATATCATCAATCCTACTTTATAATATGATATTGGCAAAAAGTGTAATCTCATTCTCCTTTAATATATGATTATATTGTAATCTATTATATAAATCTCATGAATATCCTATTTTATAACTCAAGGGATTCCCTATGCTATGATATCCCTTATTTTAGTGTATATCAATCAATTTACACTAGTACAAAAATCCCATAAGGAATTTCTTCAAATATTATCCACTTATTGTGAAACCATCCAAATAATTTTTGGATATCGTTTATGAAAATTGTTTTCATTTCAGAACGAACAGTTTTCCCAATATTTATCCTCATCTAAATTTCAAACTGCCTGACCCTGGGGGATTCTTTATTGTTGATAAAAAATATAGTATCCTGATTTAATATATGTAGGAAAATAGTGACCTCTAGTAATGTGACAATGATAATCAATATATATAGGGTATTTGGGTGATCTCAATAAAAAACACTCGTATATCCGTATAAAAATATCCTTCATAAAATATTGCATATAAAATGTATTTTCACAAATATAATCTCTTCTTCCATCGAACCGAGTAACCATTAGGATTACAATAATTAAATTTGGTATATGTAATCAAATAAATCCATGATTCATTAAAAGAGAATGATCTTGTTGATGAATAAATCACAACCTATCTATCTAGAAAATAATCACATCACACTTCCCATATCCATGTAGTTAAGAACATAACATGTCACCCCACTAAATAAGCACTTGAATTTCTTATATATAATTTAATCAAGGGTTTGATGACCTATCACATTGTATTATTGTAAAACCCTATATTTTTTGAGCTCCAAATGATGTTTTGATCAAAAAAAAATTTCACCACCCCTTTACTACCTAAACCTCAATGATTACATAATAATTGTGCCAAAGTATAAAGGCATTCATGACATTTATCTCTCCAACTGTAGGTGTAAGACCCAAGATTTAATGACAATATATAAATACTTCATCAAAAAATCATTAAAAATATGAAAAAATATTTTATTTCAACGTAATTTTAAAAAACATATTACATCACAAAAATAGAAAATTACATTCATAATAATGGTTAAAACCAATGCGATAGAACATAAAGAAATAAAAACACCCATCACAATCTAGAAAAATGGAGGATTATACCCTAAAAATGATTAATATATAAGATACATAGTAATAATTAAGAAAACAATAACAAATGGAATTGAAATGGTATAAGAAATAATATAAGGATATGAATGATCTTAGGATGTTAGAATTATGTGCATATATAATGGTAAAAATGGTCATTGGCATCGTACCAAGGGGAATCTTACCATAATAATGATAATGAAACAATTAGTCACATAAGTTTCAAATAAGATGAATAAATTCATTTTAAAATAATATAGTTAATAATTATAAAAATTTTATAGTAAATAATTAGTATAAATAAAATTATACACATATCACTCATAATAAAAATAATATTTACTAGAAGAAAGTCCTTCAAAAGAATTGGAATGAAACATATGGTTTTGATTTAAAAATGTGTATAATTTAACATTTATAAATTTCTAATATTGATTTTTTTTTCTTAAAAAAAGACATATAATTTAAAATCATCATATCAAAATTGCACAATGATGAATTTATTGGAATTTTCCAAAGAGCAGATTTATTATTAAATAGTAATACATTTTAATCACATAACACATGTATTATTACATATATATATGATGTAAAAATAATTTAATATTAAATCTATGTAAATCCATGAAAAAAAATATTTTAATAATATAATTTATTTTAAGGATTTAAAATATTTTTTCAAACCACTACAAAAAAATTTAACGTACAAAATAAAAATTTAGAATTAAGAAAATATTTTATAGTAAAAATATATTTATTATCTTAACCAATGGTTTTTAAGTAGTTTTTATTAATCTAGGTTGTTATTATGAATATTTAAAAACCTACCTTTCAGGATCTGGGTTCCTAAATTCTTCTCTTCCATTATTTTTCCAAAACATTCCATTCCATTTTCATAGAAATATAATGAATTTTTATATATTTTTTAAAATGGTTTATTTTATTATCAATGAGATATCAATATTTTTTCTCATTATAAATCCTTCATAATCCATTATAATCATCAAATGTCAATGGAAACCTAAGTTAGAAAACCAAATATATGAAAACATCCAATATTTTATTAAATCAAATAGAGTATGGTTTTATAGAAATGAAATCCATCTCAAGATAATATAAGTACATAAAATATATTTATTAGTTTCACCTATGGTTAATAACCCTGAAACTATTGGTTGGGTATTAACTCAATCTTCACTCAATGTATAAAAAATGGGCCTAACAACACAATTGGGTTGATACTCCTATGGGAAATTATTAGGGTGATTTAAAAGATATTTATAAACAATAATTATTTAATTGAATATATTTTTATAGTGCTAAAATAAATTTTCAATTTTTTTATAAAAAGTATGTGACAATTGAACCAGATCTAAAAGTGTTGGTCTTGTGAAAATTTTTATATCATTTCTTTGGTCTCCTACAAATACAAACTATTGAACTCAATGATAATTAAATATTAGTATACTTACACCATGAAAGTACCTTTCACTATTGTCTTATAATCATTCCTTTGATAAACATACCTCTCTAATTCGTTGTGAATAACTTATAGTTACTATGTTGATCGTTGGATACCACCTATATATCCACATAATTCCATTAAATTGGAATATTTTAATTTTATTTATTTACATTAAATCTGTATGGATATACATAAATTAATTTATCCATGATTACAGATGAGTTTCCTTTGGGTATATTATAATATATATTTTTTATTCATTCTCATCGTATGATGGATGCATTGGACTAATTATGTGATGAGTGGGGGATAGAATTATATATCCCCTAAATGCATTAGAAATTTTTATGAGACAAACTAGCATGGGTATTTGGTGTATTTCTTACCGATTTATGTATAATGTCTTTATATGAAGGCTTAATAGTATTTTTATGATGTTAAACATTATTCATTCCATCACGATGACATCAGTTATTTTTATCTATGAGATTATTTATTTTTATATTTTCCTTGGATGTATTATTCTCATATTTTTATTTGTTATGGAATTATTTATTCATTTCATGTTATTTATTCCATGTATATGATATAATATATTTTTTTATATTCAATACCTTATTGTGAATCTAAGATCAACCATTTACAATTTTTCACATTTCCTAGGGACACCCTGAATGTTACTATGTGTGACATAATAACATTCAATGAAAATTAATAAGTTTTCTTATACACAGTTGGTGTATCTTAATTTTTACATATAATGTAATGTTCATTTATGTATCTAGTTTTTTGAGAATTTTACACTATAGGATCTTGTGTTTTATGATCCATGTATTGTATACCATATTAATTAAAAACCCACTGGCTCTAGGGGTACTAGAGTAGAGGATGTTATAATTGGTATCCAAAATTTTTTAGTATAAACAATATGAAAATTATTTATAAGAACATAGTTAGAGATCTTAACTATATAGAAAAACATTCACATATTCTAGAAATATTTAAAAGTTGTATGAAATGAATTTATAATTAAATTAATATGGATTATATACTATGATTTATAATTTATAGTGTTATTAATAGATTAATTAAATATATTCCCTTATCTTGGAAATGTTTCTATTATAAGGAATGGAACAAATGTTAACACCGATAATCAAGGTAGATATTTTCTTCTTAATCAAATAAAAAAATATAGTTTCTGATATAATAATATTATTAATATATAAAGGTAGTTGAATCATGTTTTGATAAATGACTTCTCTCTAATGTAACAACATGTAACACCACATCATGGTGAGGTAATTTAGGATCACATTATGTAAAAGTAGCCATCTATTTCATACAGAACCACTAATCTATTAGTGTAAGAGAAATGGATCAAGTATTTCTGTAACATATTACTCACATTATGATGTGATGAATGGTATAATTTTATAAAGGTTTTGTATTTTTAAGGGGAGATTTTGATCAATGGTGATCTTTTGTTCCTAAAAACATGGAGGAAAAGGTAGGTAGAATTGAGTGGGATTCTTTTAAAGTGATTTTAATGGAGAAATGTTTTCTTCATGAGAAAATGGTTGAAATGGTGTGGAAATTATTAGATATAATATAATAGTATAATGAATTTTTGGTTCAGTCTGAATCTGAATTTACAAGGTTACTAATATATGGTATGAAATTTTTTAATGACCTGTGATTTTAGACCATTTAAAATATATTATAGGTTTCGAAATATTGGTTACACCAAAAACCTGATCTAAAAAATCCACTACATATCATATTATTATTATGATTAAAATTTTGTAAAAAATCACTATAGCAATAATAACTTAAAGAAATCATACCTTTACAGGCTAAATGATTAATATCATTAATTATTGAAAATAGTTATATTAAAAAATTTATTTATATTAGTAATATTCATTTAAATGAGAAATTTAAAAAATTCAGTATTTGAATATTTTAAATTAAATGTAATTTTTAATTTTATTATATCAAAATTAACTAAGTATAAATATTTTTTTCTCTAAAAAAACAATTTTAGGTAATGAGTGAAAAATACTGATTTTTCTAATACCATCACATTTATATGGCTTATAATTTTTTGAAACCTATTGTTATAACAAATATATATTTATTAAAAAAATTAATTATACAATGTTAATTTATATAAAACCCATGAATATTAGGTTAGAAAATCAAGTAATACTTTATGAATCTATTTTTCATCTATTTCATTAAATTAATATATGCATAAGTAAATTTGGATTTGGTTTTATATTAATGAAAAATAACTCATATCTTAATAGTATCTATCTTCTTAATATCATTATACCCAATAACATGGATAATTGTTTCCTAAACATAAACATTCTTCATTCAAATATACTTATTTTTAAAATTGGATTCAACGAATTATATGCGCTAATATTAAAGTTAACTATTCTATATGAATAATTTTAACTTTCCCCAATAGATCAAATATTTCATATTATCATGTTTGTATTATTTAATAAGGAAAAATTATATTTTATTTATATAAATTATATTACCAAGATTAATAATAATTATAACATTTTTGGTGAAAAATGTTACATTTGAAATTTTTCAACAATAACACATACTTTTTATATAACAATTTACATCCAAATATTTTAAATAAAAACAATTGTATTATTACTAAACATTTTAAAAAAATTATCTCTCATTTTATGGTAAATCTATACTAAATAGAAATAACAACCCTCAATGGTAAAAAAAACATTATTCTATATTTTTTTTAAATATATCATATTTTAATTGAAATGGTAATTTTGTATTATATAAAAATATAATTAGATTAGATTGATATATAAATTAGGTTCGTAAGAGATAATTTTTTAAGAGTAATTTTTATATATATTTTTATTAAATGATATATTATTTAGTTAAAAGCCAGTTTCAAATGTAAAAAATAGTAAAAGTAGAAGCATGAGAACAAATGAGTTCCAAAAAATTTAAATCATGTTTGGGAAAAATGATTGAGGATTTGTCAACAATATATCTCTCAAAACACCATTATTTAACAATATTTACCATTTACACATGAATAGTGTAATAATACCATTGAAAATTGAAAGGTGTTCTCAAAAAAGGATTTTTTTCCTTCTCTTATAAAAGGATACCACTGACACCCTTTCCAAGAAACACTTCACATTATAATTACACAATTAATGTATTATATTTTTTCCCACTATAAAAGACACCCACTTAAAAATTCCCCCTTTCACTCTATGTTATCATATTCCCTTCAATTCTAGAAATTATTTCAAAAAAATATCAAGTCTCCAATGAAATTATTTTTGGATTATTATGTTTCCTTCTAAATAGTAATCAAAAAAATATATTTTCACCATAATAACATGAAAAAATTAGTAAAATATTGAACATATAAATTTTTATATTACTATTAAAACCCTTATTTGTTCATTTCCATTAAATTATAAAAAAATGGAATGTTAATCATGCATGTGTTCAGACAGACACTTCTATGAAGAATGGTTTTTTAAATCAAGATTTTATTTTTATATCCAAATATATTAAAGTATATTTCAAAAACGTAAACACTAAATTTTATATCAATATTATTTTATAAAAATATATTATTTCAAAATAAATACATCCTTACCCATACTCTCTCATCGAGTTAATGTGTGATTATGTATGGATTGGTTTATCCACCTACATGTATGGTGATATAGAACTCTATGATTGATTAATATGGAAAATTAAGTAATATTATTAATATATGTTAATAACAAAATAAATATTGGATTTTTAATTTTTATCTTTAATATTAATTATATTACTTATTATTAAAATAACATCACTTATTGCTAAAATTACAAAAATAAGCCGACACCGTTACAATTTTCACACAAACACACAAAAAGTAATATAATAAATATGTTTAATATTATGGTGAATAGTCTATATTAAGTTAAATATATATTAATACTTTTTATAATATGGTATCTAATAAAAATAATTTTATTATTCAATAAATTAAGCTGATGTGCTGAATAAATCTTCAATAATGTAGGGGTTACATCATAAAAGTTTCTCTTTGAGAAAATTTTTCTTTTATATAGGTAATTTAATTTAAATGGTTTGAATAAGGAATATTAGATATATAATTTCATCAATTTTAATTATTCATGGTGTTTTAACTTTAATTTCAATCTCTTTATAACTTTCTGGGGGGTTTTATAGAATGTTTCCCAAGACATAATTATTTTTTTGTCCCAATTTCTCTTAATTGAGAAGTATTTTAATGTTTTCACCCATTTCTTATTTATATGATTTATATACATCAAAAAAAATATTTTTGGAAGAATACATTATTTAATTCATGTTATATACAAATCTTTAGAATTTCCATTTTTCTAATGACTATTGATTTAAAATTTACATAATCTACATGAGTTTAGGTAACTTAATTACCATTCATTGAGTTATAATCCTCTTTTTTGAACCCTGTCATTAAAATATTTATTCTAATCAATAATATAATGATATTATCTTATTATATCTCTTTATATTTTTGGGAAGTATGTATTATATCCACTTATTCTTCCATAATAATTTCATTCATAATGTGTGGTATTTTATAAATAATAATTTATGTATTTTGTATTGAACAATTATTTTCCTTGACCATATATTCAATTTACAAAAAAAATTCCAATGATATTTTAAAACAAATTATATTTAATCTCATATTATAATCATATTTATCCTAAAAAATATTAAAATAATGGATTATAAACTCTTTAAAAAATTTGGGTTTCAATAGAGATATATTTTTATATATGTTATTAAATTTTATCCTTCTATATTTTATCTTCTACCAAAAAATTATTACAAATATTATAATAATTTCAATATTATTTAGTTCCAAATATAAATTTTTACATTTATGTGTGAAATTTTTTTAAAAATAATTTAGAAAATGATTCTATTATTATTTTTACTATCGATATACAAAGGATTTAGATTTTTAATTTTTTTAATTTTTTTCTTCCAATTTCTTAACTATGTCGAAGATTTATATTTTTTAATTTAATTTTTTAAAATCCATAGTTTTAAAAATTATGAATTGTTTTGGGAATGATTTATTACTCGGTTTCATAAACAAATTCAAAATATATTTTAATATATTAATTTTTTTTTAAAAATCATCCATTTTTCTCTCTAAGGAATTTTGTATTTATCAATTAATAAATGATGATCATGATTATCCACATTATAATTTTATGATACCATTTTATTTTGTTTATTTTTTTCATCTATTTAAAAATCATTTCAATAATTTTGGTATGATTTAATTATCCAATCCACCTTATCTCTTCAGATGGATTATATAATTTCCTTCTCTTTTGGAGAAATTATCCATCTCTTCCTTTGTTATTACCAATAATTTTTTATATAAAACTATAATTTTCCTTCCAATTCTTTTTATTTGTGAATGAACTATTCATATATCATATATTATAGGGTTTTCACTAAAATTTAATACATTAATTGAATCGTGGAAAATTATATTGATATCTATATACCCTTTATTTATACATTGTAAATACAATATGAACTATTATCTTCATTGAATGTTATTTATCTTGGGATTTTTTTAATATCATTCGATACATATTTGTTTCAAAGGTTATATAATTTTGCGATTATTTATGTAATTATGAATATTTTCCTTAAGTGATTACATTAGAAAATTATATGAAACCCATTTTTTTTCTATGGGTTATTTGGTGTGGTGATGATTCTTTCTATATTTAACAGAAGTATATCAATTATGAGATTAGTGAGAAATATATATTCATATAATTCATTGGTTAAGGGGCTATATATCATGATATAGAAATGTTAAGTGAACATGTTAGTGAGTTGCTAGGTTTACATTGGGTGAGTGTGATGGAATTTACCTATACTCGTAATTTTATGTCTGAACTATTTAGCATATCTCTAGATTCAAAAAGGGTGTCTGAGATTGAATTTTGATCTACACAAAACATTATGTGTGAATATTTTTTTAAGACACGGGAATTCAAAATATTATTTTTGGATATTTTATGGACTATTATGGAGACCAGGTGTTGAGATGGTATACGATTCAAAGGCCTAGTGTGCAGGGAATATATATTTAAAATATATTCAATATATTAAATATATTAAATAGAATGTGTGGGAATATTTTCTAAAAAAATTATAATTTCGTCCAAATGGGGTCATGTGTTCTAAATCTGATGAAAACAGTGAGGTTTGAATGTGGGTTTTACCCTAAGCGTGAGATAACCTTTATCGACACGGGGCGTTTGGGAAAAAATCCTCATGGGCGTAAAATAAATAACATAACTAAATAAAATTATTTTATTTAACCATTGACGCGATGACTGAATTTTTTATTTAAATACATTCTTATTAAAAAAAATTAGGGTTTTCCTCATAACCCTGTAAATCATTGGAGAGATATCGAAGAAAATGGATATAGATTCTTTTAGAATATGAAAATCGGATCGAATATTGATGACTGGTGAATGACAGCACTATGGAATCTCACTAATGATGATGGTGAGACTATTTTATTCATCATTGATTTGTACATATCTAGGTCGGTTTTTTTATAGGACTATTTTTGTATTTTATATTTATATGATGAATGCAAATCAATCGAACAGTGGATTCATTCACAGATCAGTCATTTTGAGGGACTGGATTATTACGGAAATTTCTGGGTGAATTTCATTTTGACTATTTGAATCTTCATTTTCATTCTTAATGTAATGGATCAATTCCAATATTTACATTTTCCAAGGTTCATTCATTGTGTTGGTATTTGATCATTTTCTCACTTTTCTTCATTCATTGTGGGCATTAGTTTTTTGGATCGTGGATTGACACACACTGATAAATTGAATTTTGTGAACCTGTTTCTTGGTGAAATGGTTCAAAATCATACATCTATTATCATCAAGTCATTGTGGTGGTGCAGTGATGGAAGTGAATGTGGATTATATGATTTGGGTACCTGATTTCTGTGTCCTTCAATTTTAAATGACGAATAATGAACAAGTACATTTTCCAAATAGATTTGAAGGTCATATTCTAGAAAACGACCACTAAAAGGCTCATCCAGGATCAATTTCATATTTTTAGTGATGTTGAGGACATATTTCGAGGTGACAGTGGCATGAGAATGTGAAGAATGAATAATAATGGTTTTTAGAAATCCTTGATCCAGACAACATGTAATCAGGGATTACATGGAATGTGGGGACCTACAAGAGGTGGATAGGGTTTTGTAATGGAGTTAAGGATCACACAACGTAGGACCCTATCATGAGGTATGTGTTCGCCTTCCAGATGGCTCGGTATGTACCTTGGAGTGTACATTTCCATGACTATAGATTTTAATTTGACACAGCCTGAGTGTACATGGCCAGAGGCACACCATGTACTCCAACATAGACAAGTGAAGGATGATATGTACATGAGCTACGACTTGTATTGGTACATTGGAACAATTACATAGGTAGAAACACGGTGTGTAATTCCACATAGACACAGACATGGGTCATTTACATGGGTCGGACCCAAGGTTAAAGGGGAATGTATTGTACCCCTACAACTTTTCATGTAATCACATGATGTTCACATGGATCCCATTTCCTCTGTATCATGGAAAAGTTTCATCAAGGTGTGTTCCCAATATCCGTTCCTTTATGGTTAATATATAATCTCATCTTATACATAGGGAATTGACCCCTTCACTATGACTTCTTGGATACATTTGCCAGAATCCGTCTATAGGGACCTCAGTGAGATCCTTTATTCATCTTCTTTCCCACGATAGATTTCATGGTATCTTCAGGATCAACACTATGTGGGTATTAATCCTATACAAAGAAGGATAGTCTAGATTGAGATTTTACTATACCCCATTTTCTTGGTTGTGATCCTAATATATGTATTATATCTCCTCATACATCCATCGTATACATTATGTGATGAGACCGGATGAGAATAGCCTCTTGAAAGGATGTCATAACATATATCAGACTCATGAAGTTTGTTCTCCTAGACGAGTGATTTGTGGAGTCTTAGAGCTAGAATCTTAATACAGAATTATGGTTTTACATACCTTTAGATTGTTTCCCTTTGGTTAGTATTTCTGTGTATTCTTGTTTTATGCATTGTATACATATACATGTGTAGAGTGGACTTTTATTCAATTTTTGTATTATTTTTGGTTTTGGGGTGTCCTAATGAGTATTTTTATACTCACCCCTTCATATTAAATTCTCTAATGTGTCATGTATTGTACAAATTAATGCCCTTTTGATAGATTACTAAAGATACATAGACTCTACGATGACTAGTGACATCGGACATAATAAGGTGTGTTACTATGGTATCTTGACAAAAGTCCCTATATTTAATTTTAGGTTGGACTTGTTTTTATAATAATTATGGTGTGAATATATTTGGGACTATTTACATTACATTTTTTATTATCACAATTTGGTTGTGGGATTTAGATTTATGCAATAAAGGTTGTTCAGTTCGTTTTAAATTTCAGCATTGTATGGGGTTAAATATGTGTGCATTTTTACTTGTGAAAATGCTATGGAATCCCATGTTAGTGATATTCCTACTCAAATATAGTCTTCATTACCTTTCTAATTAGAGTAATTATTGGGGAGTCATGGAATGGGCCCCATTTTTATGGGTCGTGATAGAGTGGTATCAGAGAAGTATGTTCTACCATAGGACTGGTGCCTATGATATTGTTTTAGGGAAATTGTGTTAATTGTTTCAAGATCATCTTTCGGGATAGGGATCCTAGTGTTCGTGTGATGTTTGATTGATCCAAACACCTAGACTCTGAAATCCTGATTTTTGAATCGGTACATGAGGACACCAGTTGCAGGAAAAAAATGGTACATCTATAAGATGGGAATGGGTTTTGGTTTCTATGTCATTCTTTAGATAAATCTCTTTATATATTCAATGTCCACTTTAAATACTATTTATTTTAGGATTCCACCGTGATGTATTCCATCATCTATTTAGAATAAAAATCCATAGGATGATCCCCACAATGATGAGGCATTGATATAGGGACCAATTCTAGAGACGTAGACCCCAGGTGGTAACCTAGCTATACCACCACCTGTTATGTAGTATATAGTACTTTTGGTACTAGAATATGAGGTGTGTATGATGATAGAACATAATGAATTATTTAAATGTATACCCACTAGGTTATATATACAACCCAACCCAATAGTTGATGAGGACTGGAATGAGTAGGTGGCCTGAGTTCTCCATCCAGTCATGACACTAGTAGTTCATATGGTGGTCCTAGAGGTGAGCCTTCTATATGGCTCAGCACGACAATGGATTGGTTAATGACCTAGTACTATGATGAGGAAGATAATTAATTTTAATATTACGATAAACTTTTCATAGAGTATTTATCTCCAGTTACATTGAGGGTTGTCTGTATCCATGGTATTCTATAGCTCTAGTAGGGAAGCATGACAGTGGCGGAGTATTCCTCAAGGTTTTCCAACCTATCCAGGTACTCGATAGATATGGTTCGTGATAAATTCATTTGGTATATATCCTTAGGGAGAGGAATTCCTAGAGACATATAATCCATTTTTAACCTTATATTAATTCCATCATATGTTTGAGTTCTAGAGAAATCTTTCGTGGTTGAGAGTTTCATGGCTGAGAAGACACAACCAGTGGTTAATATTAGTGGGAATGATGGAGAATAGACCTCAGTAGTATGGATTTGATATCAGTATTAGGGACATAGATGCTTCAGATGATTTGGGTGGAAGTCCCAGGATATATGGTCTATGGTTCAAGGATCACAACATGGGTCTAGTCAACCTAGTTAAAGGTTGTGCTTCTCATGTGACTTAAGGAGACATATTTTTCTTGAGATTTTATGACCCACCATATAACTGATAGGGAGAATTTGGATGGGCCATATAGTTAGAGTTAGTGGACGGATAATACGGTTTAACATAATAGATGAAATGGAAAATGTGATGGGAGAGAAGATGGAGGTGGTATATTCTTTATTGTGTTACCACCACCACCACCCTATGTAGTCTACACAAGACTCAGGAAGCTAGAGAACAGGGGTTGGGGAAGCTATAGGTGGTTGAGGATTATAACTGAGAGGCTCCAAGAATTATTTGAGGTATAATAAATATATTTTCCTCTATAGTTTAAGTACTTATGTAAATAGGTTTATTAATTCATTCATTTCCACAAATATGGTTCAAGATAGAGAAATTTCATTTGATCCCTTAGCTTGACCCTTGTGAAAGGATAATCCTACTTGAGATGACTTAGTGATCACACACGTATTCCAACAGTGTAAACTATGTCTTAGAGTAGAGATCTTATATTGGGATTTTTATGGGGCCATATGATGTTGTCTTATTTATGGACTAGTTATATATAGTTTGTTATCAACTCAAATTTTCATGGCGAAGGATGTGGTATATTTGTAGTGATTGGACTACATTTTACTTTGTTGGTAAAAAGGAAAAAATGGAAGTATAGTATAGAATAATTCATTGAGGGTTGTAACTAGTTACTCATAATTTGGTTATCCTTACCCTTGGTGGAGTTGATGTTATGAGTTTTCAGTTCCCTACAGTGGGGTGGAGTATGAGGATGTCTTCCTTAAGAACGTTCCATGCTTATATCCCTATCGATTGATATGCATAAAATTTCATAATATTTCTAAGATGGAACCGATATTTTTTCAAACATATCAAATTTTTCCCATAGATATCCACGAGTGGAGGGTGCATTTTTAGTTCTTGAAGAGGTAGGCCTTTGTTAGAAACATTTTCTAATGCTTGGAAGCCCCAGTTTTGATCACCATGAAGGAGAACTATAGCTCGTGGTTTTGTGTATACTGTTGATGATTGAATGAAGGGACTATGGATAAAAATTATCCAATACCAAGGATTGATGAAATATTTTTTCATTTGATAGGTTCATGATGGTTCTCAATGGTTGACCTCATGTCAAGCTATCACCAGTTGTGAGTACGCAGCGAGGACATAACAAAGAAGGAATTCATATGTCCCTATTGTCACTATGGGTACTTGTTGGTTCCCTTTTTCAGGAGTAACTCCCTAGAAGTGTTCATGGGACACAAAATCTAGATCTTTTCTCCCTTCATATACTAGTTTGTGGTAGTCTTCACTGACGAAATCATAGTGTACTAATCATTTGAGAAAGAACATGCGAGACACATGAGAATGCTTCTGAATGTACGCTGAGAGAACTATCATTATAGAAATCTCTCAATGTGTCAGTTCTTTATATAGTAGGTCAACTACCAAGGACATTTTATCTCAGTGGATGGGGTAGAAGTGGACCGGACCAAGGTTGAGGCAGGGTTAGCTTTGGAGCCACCCAAGAGCCTGACAAAGGTGTGGAGCTTCCTTGGGTTGTCTGGATATTATCAGATATTAATACTTACCATGTCAAGGATATCATCTCCTAGAAATATTTGACCCAAAAGATTAATCTTCACTAAAATCACAATACATTATAGGGGGTTATTTATAGGGGTTATGAACAACCCCCTCAAAATTCACTTTCTGTAACATTAGAGGGCCTTCTACACAACCTCCTTTAGTCATCAAAATTAGAGGGGGTTATGAAACCACTTGAAAGACATTTTATATAAAAATTAAAGAGGGATTATGTACATCCATTTCTAATCATATAATTTAGAGGGGTTTATGGAGCCCATTAATTTCTTTATTTTGAGGCGGTTTTGAACCCCCTATAATTTTTTTAACAATATTTGTTTAATATATAGTACGATTTTAGAGGGGGTTCAAAACCCCCTATAATATTTTAAATTATAGGTAATTGAAAGCATCCAATAATGTATTAAATTTGAGGTGGTTCAACCCCCCACCCCCCAATAATTTATTAAAATAAATGGGTCTAACCCCCCCCCCCCAAATTTCATAAATTAGAGGTGGTTCAAAACACCCTTTAATGTCTTTAAATTAAAGGGGGTGCAAGGCCCCCTCTAACATCTTTAAATTAGAGAGGGTTCAAAAACCCATCGAATGTCATTAATTTATATGGTGTTCAAAACCCCCCTCAACTGTCTTTAATTTAGAGGGGGTTCAACCCCCTCCCCCACCCCTCTAATTTAAGAGATTAAAGGGGTTCTGAACCTCTACTTTTTTAAAAATAGAAACTTCTATACTATATATATATATATATCACATTATATAGATTTATTTACGTACATTATATGAAAATGTTATATAAAATATTTATATGATTCTATTTAATTGTTTAATATTATGTAAATTAATATATATTTATTTGAGTAAATATTATTTTATATAATAGTAATTAGTTAAAATATAAAAGCATAAATATATTATATAAATATATACATAAATATAATGTATCTAAAATATATTTCAAATAAATATAAAAGCATGTAGTTTTAATAAATTATATTATAATAATAATAAATATAATTTTATCTAATATGTTTATTCTATTATCTTATATATAATTATTATTATATGAAATATATTTTATAAAAATAAATTTATATTAATGTATATTTATTTAAATAAAAATATATATTAATGAACATAATAATAAAAATATAAATTGAAATATATTATATAAATATTTTTATAAATTATATTTCATATAATATTATTTGTATATAAAATAAAATTTAGTTTAATTTAATAATATGTATATTTTATTTTAAATTGTATTTCATATAATTTGGATTATATATAATATACATATTAATTATATATAATATAAAATTGAATTTCATATAATGGTTATTCTATATATTATACATATTAGTTATAAATAATATAATATTGATTATATATAATATAATATTTATTATATAAAATGAAATATTAATTATATATAATTTTATATTAATTACATATATTATTAATATTTTTATAAATTATATTTCATTAAATAATAATAATATAATAATTTTATATAATTTTATACAGTTTTAAATATATATATATATATATATATATATATATGTATTGAAATACATTATATATATATATATATATATATATTTAAAGACCTTATTTAAATATATTAGTTAAATACATATATATATATTCATTAAATAAAAAAATATATATATAATATAAATATGTATTTATGTATATAAATAATTTACGTACATATATAATATAATGTATTTAATATAATATACATTTGATATAAATCACAAAATAAATGTATAGTATTTATAAATTCAACGTATAATTTTTATAGATCAAAAAACAGATTTTATAAGAATTATAATAATTAATAATATTATTGTTATCATGCACACACACACACACGTATATATAAGTACAATATATACATATATACTAGGGTTATTTATATAGGAGATATATAAATACATAATATATAATATATATATAATTTCATATACAAATAAATATTGTAAATAATATATATATTATTATTTAAATGTACGTAAATATTTTATGCTAATATCATTTGATATAATAAATAGTAAAATATAAATAAATACTATAATATGTAGTATATATATATATATCAAAAAACGTTTGTCGTAGTGGTGCACATGAGGAATTCTAGTGGAGTTTATGTGGGGACAGTCTAGGTTTGATTCTCAATGCCTACATATTTCTATGTGTGTCAGAATTATAGGGGAGGTAGGCTCGGGTCGGGAGGTAGAAACCATAGGTGGGATGGGGCGCGGTGTAGAGTCCAGAACCAGATGTGGGGATGAGGTGGACTAGGGGTGCAGTGTGGGAGGTAGGAACTAGAGGGATGGGGTGGGAACTGTTGGGAGAGTGAACCGTGGATGGGGTTGGAGGGAGAGTGAACCGGGGATGGGAGAGTCATTAAAAAAAGTAAAAAGCTTTAGGGGTGGTTGTGAAAACTGCCTCTAAAGTAACCCCTTTTTTAGGGGTGGTTTGAACTGTCCCTAAAGCATTCTAACTTGTGGTGCTTATAGTGGTGCTGGTCAGTTTATGACAACAATATAGTTGGTTTAATCCCCCTCTAATGTAACCACTACTAAAGTCACCATGACTTTAGCAGTGCATACTCAATACCGGTACTCAAGGAAGTAGGCGGCCACATTCGCGACGATTCCTCACAACCACCGCTAATGTATTTAGAATGTTTTATAACCACATCTAATTTGAAAAATAACTCCATCTAATGTGATTATTTATTTTTAGTGTAGTTTTAATGGATTGAGAGGTTCTATCAAGAGTTTCAACTGTTGAGGATGAGATTGAGGAGCTCTCCAATCCCGTGATTTCCGGAGGAAGGTGTCAACTATGTAGTGTTTTGAAATTCATATAGACACAAGCATGGTTTTTTTATTATATAGAGACATCTGTCGATTTATAATGGTTCACGTTATCTGAGACCGCGTGATGATAACTATGTGTCCCATGGTCTTGAGTTAGCATTAGTATTAATTACATTAAATATGTAGTGACGCTACCTGATGGGTGAGTGGTTTATAATCTATTTGGGTCACAATAGTCTCATATATATCTTCTCTCAGAATGATCTAAACCTGAGATAGAGTTAGTGTCTAGAGTTTCCCCAATATTATGAATTTGGTATTTTATATACCTATGGGTAGTGAAACATGGTAGAATTTACTCTTAGTAGGAGATCTTGTTCGTAGTTGTTGAATGGGGCATCAGAGAAGTTGGCCTTTTTACAGTAATAATTTTTGGATGGAGATTTGGTATCTTAACTTCATTTAATGGGTTTCCCCTCTTCTTTTTCAGAGAGTATGGGTGGAATATCTTTAACATACTAATTGTGAGACCCTACGTACTCAAATATCTAATGGACATGCTCCAGAAAGATTTTATTAAGGTGGGGAGCATGTCATTTTTTAGAGGATGTATGATGGTACTAGTAACATTGTGGTCGGAGGTTATGAAAGAGTTTGATATATATTATTTGGAGCAACAACAAGGTTTGGAAAACTATACCTAGACCTATGATGTCAGTTTTGGTGGCTAGAGAAAATGAAGGGAGTTTTATTGTTTGTCTATCAATTCCTTACTTTTCAGCAATTTATGGCTGAACACCATGTTCCAGTGAGTTTATCTCAACCCCTTAAGGTTATGGATTGGAAGTGGGTGGAATGTTGATAAACTTTGTGATGGTTTTACCACATACATCTAGGAAACACGATTACATCTAGGTTATCATAGACCAACACACCAATTCAGACCACTTCTTATCTATTCAGGTGAAGTGTTTAGTAGAGATCTTCAGTCATATCTATGCACATGTGATAAGATAACTCCATGGAGTTCCCTTGATGGTCATTTATGATTGTGGTGATTTCTATACATCTTGGTTAACAAATGGATTAAATTAGGATTTCAGTACACATTAACACACGAACACAATGTTTCACTACCAACTAACATCCAGATTGAGAGGCCCAATCAGGTCATGAAGGATATGTTTCAGGCTTTCATATTAGACTTTTACATAGTTGGTAGGATCATCAAAATTTGGTGGGGTTTTCCTATAACAATAGGTACAATTCAACCATTAGTATGGAACCATTTTAGGGATTGTACATGTAACCATTTAGGTCACCAATTTTCTAGACTAACCCAGACGATTTAGAACTTATAGGCCTAGAGTTGTTGTGATACACTATTGAGAGGTTGAAATCATCTAGGAGAATATTAGGACTATACGTAACTTTTGTAAATAATATATGGACAAATAGTGGATGCCTTTAGAGTTAGATTATGGAAACCATGTGTTCTTGTGGGTTTCCCCACGATGTGGATTACAAAGGTTTGGCTGGGACAGAAATATTTCTCTATGATTCATCACCTCTTTCCAGATACTAAGTATATTTTTCGATGTGGTGTACCTCTTAGCTATACCACTATAATTATTCCAAGTACATGGTTTCATCCACATGTCGAATTTGAGGAGGTACATGCAAGACTGATTTCATGTTATCAAATGGGGTAAGATGTACATTGATTATCAAACTACATTTACTGAGTACACAGTGTAGATTGATGATCCATATGATAGGATCCTTTATTGTTGATAGATTCCATTATTTCATGCCTAGTGGAAGATTAGGAGTCATCTAGAGTGAACCTTGGAGAGGGTGACTCGGATACGTGTTCATTACCCGCATCTCTTTGCATGGATTCTTGTTTTGGATTTTCTTGGATGTAAATCCCCATGGTGGGAGAATGTAATGAATCATATTTTCCATATGTTTTTTATATATTATATGGATTATTTTTGGGATGATTCACTGATATAGAATTTGATTCTGAGGCCAATTGTTCCTAGAATAAAGGATTCAAATATATTACATATATTAAATATCACCCACGTGAATCTTTATTAAAAAAGTGTAAAAACCTATAAATGGGGTTCAGATCCTAAATATGATGGAATAGTTGAGTTTATAATTTGGGGTCACCTTAGTCATGAAAAAACCTTTTTTACTGCATAGAGTTTGTGAAAAATTCATCACGAGTATAAAATAATTAAATTTTTAATTAAAATTAATTTTATTTAACCATTGTTTTAGTGACTTGATGTTTTCTCTTAATACATGCATATGGAAAAATTTAATGGTTAACTAAATAACCCTAAAAATAATTAGAGATCTATTTGAGAGTGTGGAAGGAGATTTTGTTGGTAGACGATGACTATATATAAGATTAATGACCGGTGTAAGATAGAAATAGGGGATCTCTCCAATGATCATGGAAAAACATTGTTCTACATTAGCGATCAATCTATCCCAAGGTAGGAAATATTTTTATTGGATTATTTAGTCATTTTCAACTTATATAATAATGTATATCAATCATGCAATGGATTGAATCATGTATCGGTCATTTTTAATGGGATTATTACAGGGGGATTTTCGTTAAATTTCATTATGATTATTTGAATATTCATTGTTGTTACCATGAAGAAAGATAGAGGCCAACACGAATATTGAATGAGGATCAATTTTATTATTTTTCATCTTACATTTCTCCCCTTTTTCTTCACACATTGCAAGAATTATTCACATGAACATGGTTTAACATCCGCCATGAAATCGTATGTTTCACACCTGTTTCTTAGAACGACGCTTAAAAATTATAGATATAGTATTGGAACATCACACTTGTGGTGAAACAACATACGAAATAAAAGATCATATGGTTTAGGTAACTAGTATCCATGTTCTGGTATATACAATGAATAACGAAGTGTGAGGATATTTTCTAAATGGATTTGATGGGAGGATTCCGAAAAAGGTCTATGGAATAGACTAACCTTGATGGATCCATGATTTATAACTTGATTGAGGTTGGATTTAGAGTCAATAATGGTGTGAGTGAATGTGGATGGAAGAACCAAGGTTTTAAAAAAACACGTTCTACACGGCATGTATTAATATATTACACGAATTGTGGGTCTCTTCTAGTAGAATCTAGAGTTTTGTGATGTATTTAAGGATCATGTGACATGTGGTCACCTCCTATATGGATTTCCATGTACCTAAAAGGGTAAATATAAATGGAAATAGGCACCCTATTTACTCCTACACTAATACATTCTGGATTGTATGTACACTAGTTGACCCATGTACTAGTATATGGGAATATGTACACAGGCAGTCGTACGTTGTGTACTTCCACATAAACATGAACATGGGTTGTTTACATTGGTAGGACCTGGGGTCGAAGGGGAACAATGTGGACCCATAATACACATTGTATAACTCCATGACATTGTATTAGAGACCTTTTTCTCTATATCAAGGACACATTTTTTATGGATCATTCAATATATCATTTCCTTGGGGGTTAGTATGGAATCGCCACTTACACATATGACAATGATCCATTCAGTAGTTCTTCTTGGATAGAGTTATTTGAATCCTTCCCTGAGTCCCATAGTGATATACTCTATTCATATTTGTGCCCTAGGCGGAGATCTAGGTATCTCCGTAACCAACACTATATTAGTGATGATCCTATACATAGTGGGTTAATACAAATTGAGTGGTTGTTATACCCCATTGATTTGGTGGTGAACCTCATTTGAGTATGGAATATATTCAGACATCCAATGTAGACTTCCAACAAGGAGATCTAATGAGAACATCCTCTCGAATTGATTTATTTAGTGATATCTAATAGGTGGAGTTTTTTCTTATATAAGAGTTCTTCGTGGATTATTTGAGCTTGAATCCTTGGTTGGAATTATGGTTGTGACATACCTTTAGACTGTGTGTATTTTTTGAGTATATTTGGATATTCTTATTATATTTCGTGTAGATATTTACCTTAGTAGAGCTTAATGTTATTCCTTTTATTAGGCTTTATGGTTTTGGTGTGTCCTACTTGGTATTATTTTACATACCCCAACATTGGATATTCCAAAATATGCCATGGATTGTGAAAATGATAGTCCTTTTGATATATTCTGAGACATACTAGGACCAAATGGTTCTTATAGAGACCAAACATACTGAGGTGTGTTCATACGATATCTTAATAGTAGTCCCTATTTTTACTTTTAGGTTGGATTGTTTTTAGACTCTTTTTGGTGGGATTTTATTTGGACCTATTTACATTACCTTACTTATTATCATACTCTAATTGTGGGATTTAGATGTGTTCATGCATGTTTGTTCGGCTTTTTTATATTATATCATTTTACATTATTATACATGTTTTTGTTTGACAAGTACATAGGATAAGGAGTCCTATGTTAGTGATATGTCCACTCGGTGCTAGTCTCCCTCCCTTGGACACTTACCGGTGCACATCAAGTGTCATGGAAGTTTCCCATTTGGGATGGATCATGATAAGATTCACAAGAAACTTGTTTAACAAGTATAATAAATCATATGTTTAGGTTTGTTCCATGTTCTTGTCGACGTTCAATTTATCATGATTTGCAGTTACTGTTTTTCTGGTATTCTATGGTAAAGGTTTGATGATTTTATGTCATAATTATATATTTTATTCTCATAACAAACTCATATTGAATATTTTTTCCTTTTTATTAGATAAATATTATCATTAATTTAGTATAATATGTTATTGATATATCCTTTATAGACCATAGATATGTTGTCACGTACTGATCGTTTGAACACACCCATTTATTGAGGTTACAATACTTATATTATGAATATATGAAAAATATTTAATATCTAGAAGAGTTACTTATGTAGAGAATTTGTGGTATATTTTTAAGACTTATTATGGATTATGTATCTTCAATCACTGTGGAAAATATTCCATTTGTTAATGTTCAATGAGTTTTGTTAATTAATGTTTTATATTAATTATCCATCACACTAAACCTAAAAGGTCTTTGGAATTTATTATCATGAAATATTTTTTTATGTTCTATAATTAACAAATGGTTAGGTCTGGCATTTCATAGTTAGTATTAGAAATGGTTTTATATAACTTTGTATATTATGGTTTTATTAGTTTAGGATTTTTTGGGAGTTTAAATATCATCAAAGACTGATAAGATAAGCTTTATCCTAATTTAATGCTTTAGATAACGTTATAGGTAAATTAAGTTAAAATTTTTGTAATTAGGATAAGACAACCTTTGTGAAAATACTAGGATTAAGTCTAAGTGAAAATTTTCTATATAACATAACATCATAAATTCTTATTAATGTGGAGATTGTGTTTTTTTCTTAGAAATTGCATACCTATTTGGATACTGGAATTGGATGCATTCTATAACATAGTTTTACCTAGGGGTAATAACCCCAAATTTGGATTGTTTGTTATTAACCTAATCATGACCAAGTGTATGACAAATAAGACTAACTACACACCTAGAATGACACTTCTAGATTATATGATTTGGTCAATAAAATTTTCTTATCGAACCATTATGATAGAATTATTTTCGATTTACATTAAGGTATTAGGATTAATAGTATTTGAGAATATCACCTAATGTTGCCCAAGATTAACTAATATATTTATATGACTAAAAATGTATTAAATACATGAAATAGTGTATCGTATGTTGAAATGATGTTTTCATTGGGAAAGACAGTTGTTGGATTGAGATTTCATAATCATATACACTGATTCATAAGGATATTATCATAACCATTTTGGTTATTCTATTTGGATGAACCAACTTCGTGAGGATGAATATTATAAAGGTATATATCCCAAAAAAATAATATTTCTTATTATTGAATAATAATGTTTATTTAAATGGTTGATAATATTTGTATTTTCTTATTATGATAGAAAAATTGAGTTTCTCAGTCTTCCCAAAGGTAGTGATGTTGATACCATAATAGAAATTAATTTTTGGTAATAATAGATATTTTTATTTGTGATCAATATTTACTGATGGTATTTCTGTATATTCTAAATTCTATATGGGTTACCTAAAATATATACAGATTTTTCTTTATTGGTTCTTATTTAGTAGTTTTGGAATAAATATTTAATGGAATCAATACCTATGAAAACTAGTATTATGAAATGGTTATATTTTATGGATAAATATTGAAGAACACATTAGGGACATATTAAAAGCTATTACACTTTATAAATGATTGAGGTTGAAGTAATAAAGAATTGATTGATTCTAAAAATGTATATTAGACAATATTGGTAACTTGAGGATTGATGGTTTATTCATGATATTTTTTAAGTTAATGGTATATATAGTACATTATGTGACTTTAGAAACTAGTTATCAATATCATTTAAGGATTGAATATAGAATTTATATTTTGAATAATATGCTATTTCACTGTGGTTTTATGACTTGTATACTTTGGTTGATTTGGAAAAGCTATACTCTAATGAATATATGATAAGGTTATAAATAATTAATGTTGTTCGAGGAAAGAAAAGTATGTTGATCTAGATAAATATTGAAACATAAATTTCACATTAGATGTTACACCTATGTTAATTATTAATTATAAAATAGAATAACCTATAATAATATTTGATTAATATTTAAAATTAGGAGGTATAAATTTATTTAACAGTGGTAGAATGTAACGACTCGGAAATTTAGACCCTTTAAAATATATAATATAATCTATAAATTATGTTACACATAATACACTATGTAATTGTTCCTCATCATATCATATGATTGTTATTAATAAATCAATGTTAAAACTTTTATCAAAAAAATGAATGTGAAAATTCATACCTTTTTAGGGAAAATGATTGATATGCTTTAATGTTGAAAAGTGTTATTAAAAAATAGTTTTTAAATGATTTTTTTTAAATATTAAGATTTTAATTGTATAAACTAAAATTATTTTTTTAATTATTTATATCAAAACTTTATTAGTATTATTTTTTAATATTTTCTAAAATAATAGATTTTTAGGTGAAGAGTGTAAAATAATGGATTTTCTTATACTATCACATTCATATGACATAATTTTTTTGAAACCTTCTGATAGAAAAAATTCATATTCAAAAATGGAATAATTTAATAATACTATTTTCAATTTATAAAATCCATAAATATCATTTTAAAAAATAATCTATGATTTAATGTAACTATTTTTCATTTGTTACATTAAATTAACATATGCATGGGGTAATTCTTATTTAGATTAATTTTAATGTCGTATAACTCGTATTTGAAAATTAGTAATCTTATTAAAATCTTTATACATAATAAAATTTATAATTTTTCCCTACAAATAAACATTATTCTTTAAAACACACTATTTCAAAAAACTGGGTTTTTACACATTACATGTGCAAACATTAAAAGTTATTTTCCAATATTTAGAAATTTAATAATATAAAATAGTTAAACCATTTTAAACCATCATTTTGATATTATTTAATAACTACAATTTCAAAAAAAAATTAAAATTGATTTTAATGCTAAAGGTAAATTACCTTATTAATGGTGAAAAGGTTATTGTTAAATTCTTTTAATAATGAACCATAATTTTATCTAGTAAATTATAATAAAATATTTACAATAATAAATATAGTGTGATTTTAAAACATATGTAAATATATATAAATAAATTGACACTCATTTAAGGATTAATCAATACTAAATAAATTGTGAAAACAACTTTATTCTATAAAAATAGTTTTTCAATATATAATCTATTTAAATTTAAAAATTATTTTTTCCTTATTCAGAAATTTAATTATATTAAATTTTTATAAAACATAGGTTAATTAGAACCAAATTTGGTGATAGTGTTTTTTAATATATATTTTTTAAAAAATAAATTTATTAGTGAAAACGGGTACCAAGGTAAAAACAAAAAATGGTAAAAGTAAAAAACCTTAAGAAAAAATGAGTTCAAACATATTTAAATCATGTGTTGAAATAAATTTTTTATGTTTTATTCACATAATATCTCCCTATAATCTATTATTTATAAATTTTAGAGTATTTTACCCTTGAATAGAATAATGATATCTATTAATTTTAAGGGGTGTTCTCAAAAGTACTCTTTTCATGTCTTAGAAAATGATACCACTTATGCCCATTAAAATTTTCACATAACCATTAAATGTATACTTGAAAACATATTTTTTTACAAAAAAAACATATCGAAATTTATAAATCCCCGTATCATGCTAAAATATCAAACCCCCTTCAATTCTAATGAGTTTCCGATGAATGATCAAGTCTCCAACATAAGTATTATCTCCTCTTTAAGTTTTTCGTCTTAATATTAATCTTAAAAATATATTATCACCATAATTATATGTTAAATTATGATTGAGGACTATAAAAATACGGTATTATATTAATCATAGAACCTTTAATTATTCATTTCTATCCACATAGAAAAACAAAGGAACATTAATTAATAATTTTCATGGACTACCGTCTCCATGTTGAAATGTTTTTTAATATATATTTTAATTGTGTATCCAAAAAATCGATATATATGGTGCACCATCATAGAAATGTAAAAATAATGTCATTATGTTTCTTTAATAATGATATAATAAAAAAATTAACACCTCCTTAACTGCACACACCCATCAAGTTAAAGTGTGGTCATGTTTGGGTTGGTTTAACCACCTGCATGAAGTACGTTATATGACTCTATCATATATGACTATGAGAAAGTAAAAAATAACACTATTATAATTTTTAATAAATTAAATATTTATTTTTGGTTATCATATGGTTATATTAAGTATTTCACTAATTATAAAAATACCATGATTGATTGCTAAAATTATAAAAATAAGCTGACACTGATTCTATTTCCATGAAAACATATGAAAAAAATAAAAAAAATGATGATAAATGGTCAATATTAAATTAAATTAACACGAATTTTTTCCTAATATATTAATTAGTAAAATTTATTTTATTATTCCTAATTTTAGGGACACCCACAGGATGAATCTGGAATAATGCAGAGGTTTTGACTTAAAATTTCCTTCTTTGAGACACTTTCTTAAGCAAAAAACTTCATTTAAATGGAGTAAATAGTACCAATTAGATATATAATATCATGAATTAACATTATTCATGATATTTTAACTTCTATTTCAATCCCTATATCTCTATCTCTCTTCATTTGATTTCATCATTACTTTTATCAATCCATAATGATTCTTCATCTCAATATATATTCATTATGAAAAGTTTTATGGTTATGTACCCATTTATTATTTATAGGGTGTATATACTAAAAATGAATGTATTTTTCCATAATCCGTTATTTATTTCATGATATTTATAGATAAATATTATTTTCAAGATTTAAATTATTTTTATAAAAAAATTACTATAATTTACGAGTTTGTATAAATAAATTATCTTTCATTGAGTTATACTCCCTTTTGTTGAACCAAATCATTAAAAGATATATTATTATCATTATCATTATGAAATTATGTTATAATACTATATTTTTTTAAGGGTAATTATGTTTTTTATCCATTCCTTAACCCAGGATGATTTCATTCATAATGTAATAGATTATAGAAAATATTTTTTGTAATTTCTAATTAACATTTCCTTTATATGAAAATATTTTCCATTTTCACAATATTTTTTTTAATTATAAAAGATAATTTATTTTCTCCCTTATTAATCTCTATTTTCCTTTTATTAATTTTAAAATAATGGTTTATAAAATATTTGAATGGTATTTATTTCAATAGTAATATATTTTTTGATATACAATTTTCTTATTTTGAAGATCTTATATTTTATCTTCTAACCCATATTTTATTATAAAGGAATATTTTTCATTTAAATATATTTATTTCCAAAAATAATTTCTTAAATGTCTAGTTGAATCATTATAAAAAATATTTTGGAAAAATATTTTATAATTCATTTTTAAAATCAATTTATAATGTTTTTATCATTATATTTTTTTTAATATTTTAATTCCACTTTGTCATTTTCATCAAAGTCTCCTTATTTTGTAAATAATTTTTTTTAAAAGGTATCATTGTAAAAAGTATGAAAACTGTTTTATAGGTGATTAATTATTCTTTTTTGTAAAAAAATTAAATGTATTTTTAAAAAATATTTTTTTAATATTTTTATTTTATTTTACTCTCTAGGTAATTTTATTTATCTATTACCAATTTAAGCTATGGATTATCCTCCTTAATATTTTATTATGCCCATTACTTTTTTTATAATTGATCATTCATGATAACACCCATAGATAAAAAGTTCTCCCCAAGGATACACACATGCTTTAATTAAACCATTTTTTAATAGGTCTTGTAGTTGCTTATTTAATACCTCTAACTCCACATATTTAATTCTATATGTGGCCTTTGGAATTATTTTATATTAAGGTATGAGTTTAATTAATAACTTTACCTATCATTATGATGATGTTTCATATAAATCATTATGAAATAATTTTATTTATTATCAATCAATGATCATATCATCAATCTTTAGACATTACTTACTTATCTTTCTTCAATAATAATTTTCATAACAATAAAATATGAGTTATTTATTGATAAGTATGATTCTAGGATATCTATCATTAAAATATAATTATGGGTTTTCCCTTTAAGTAAATGGAAATATCCTTACCTATATAGTTCATATTGGAATTAAAAATTTAAATCCAATATATCCCATGTATTATTTGAAATTTCCCTATAGGAATGACCAACAGGTTTGTAGAGAGATTTAACTCTCAAAAGTTTATAGAATAATCCCTATATTTCTTTGATGCTTGAATAGTTCATCTAGGACTTTTATCCAACAGCTCTAATAGTATTATTTTAGGGATTCACATGATCTTTATTAAAATATTAAATTAAATAAAATAAGTCCTAGAACTAGAATCCAATAATTTACATTATATATTTGAGTTTATGATGATATTACCTACCACAAAATTATTTGGATCCTATTATTCATCTATCAAAGTTGAGAATTCATGGTGTTTACCATTTTGATTATACTGAGGTTGACGGTGTTTAACCTCCATTATCATCTAATTTGTATATTTTCAGAGAAATCCCCATGCTCCCCCACAATTAAATAATTTCACGATTGGTTTTTTTTGTAATATCATCCCCTTGTTATTGGAATTTGAATATTGAGTATTAACATCTTCACAATATATTTGAGATATATTTTTAAGAATTCCAAAATTTTATCATGTTATAGTTCCTTGTAGGTAGTTTCCCTAATGCTTATTCCCACATTTATTTCACATTGAATGTTTCAGTTTCTTACAGTCTAGATTCTTCCCCAAAAAAATTACATCCTTCCCTTACAATAATTATTTCCATGAGTGAAATGGGAATCTACGAACTCAATTTCATCTTTGACAGAACATCTTACTATATATTTTCTACTCCAAAAGTATTGTATTTAAAACTCTTTCTATAGTTGGGTTCTCAAAACACTAAATAATTGATCATTCATCCAATTAGAATTGGTGAAAATTTTCAAAGAAGTTCATACAATCATTGTAAATTTGATCTCATAATTCCCTACTAATTTATTATCACTTTTTTCACTTAAGGATTTACCTCTCAATATTAGTGTGGTGTGTGTAAGGAAAATACATATTGGAAAATAAAATTTTGAATTATCTCCATCCCATGGACTCCACATCATCCCTTGTCTTCATGTTCATGATCAATATACCCCACTGGTCGGCTTCTCCCTCTAAACGATGTACTTACAACGTAACTTTAACTTGGTCATAATAATAGAATATAGAATATATATTTTCTATAATATATATTCATTACTTGATGATTGGTGGATCATATATTCCCCTAAAACTGGTGGTCATATATTCATGAAATATTTAACATCTAATTGTTCCCTCCTTGTTGAATTTAGATTCCCCACATGGTCTAGGTTTTAATTCATGTCTTGAGTTAACTTATTCATATTCATCAGGATGTATTAAACTCTTAATCCTTTAATTTTGATAATACCATAATTTCATTTTATTTTAAATCCTTTTTTTCAATATTCCTTCAATTTCATGCAATTTTTATTAAATAATAAAACCAATGTGGGAATGTTGTTACTTTTCAAATTCTTATAATAACAATTCTAAGGGAATAAGTATTGATAAAATATTATAATATCATGTTTCTTGGATTATTTAATTTATTATAAAAATATAGCATTATCAATATATTTATTATAATTTTTTCTAAAAATAAGTCTACTAACGAAACATGTCCTCTAAGATTGATAAACTAGCTGTTCAGCAAAGCCTTATTATCATGCACTAAGTGATGATCTAGTAAAATCTCATTATTCCATTTCTTGGGTTAATACCCCTAAGTTTAAATGTGAAAACTCGATATCCACTTCTATTATCTAGTATGGTATTTTCTATTTTTTTACACTTTTTTATACATTACCAAAAATAATATATTTATTCCAATATTTAGACATATCCCTAGGGTTAGTACTAATTTTTTTAGTCCTATTTTATGAAAATAACTAAAACATTCCTTTGAGTAAAACTATAGAATCATTGGTTTTTAATACATGTATTTTAATGTGATTCCATAATAAATACTACATTAATAAATTTCAAGGATATTTGGAGGTCTAGAGTCTTGGAAACTAGGCATATAATATGGCATTTATATAAGGAAAAAAATAAACACAAACATTATTTAATCATTTTTAAAGACTCTTTTTTTAATCCTTCCTAGGTTACCTCACTATTACTAAGATCCTAGGTAAATGCATCAATACAAAAAGAGTGATCATAAAGAACAATATGGGATAATAGAATAAACATTTCATGAATGAACATATTGGAAAATAAATGAGGTATAACACAAGGGAGTAATTCAAATAGAATGATACATAACATGGTGTTGTGGCTACAATAAAAAATTGAGACACTCATAATAATATCACCATGGTTTATCACAAAGGATTCATAAATCATAAATACCAATGTTACTAACCAACGTATAATAAAACATGTCATCTATATAGATTAGTTCATTACCGAATTAATTGGTGTGCTAATAGGGGAACACTTCATATGTCTTAATTCATGTGTTCCACAAGGATAAAAATAAAATATATATTAAATAACCAATAGAAAATAAATAACACATTTCATATAAAATTATTGAGTATATAATTCCTTAAATAATTTAACATTACAAAAATTTGAAGCCAAAAAATGAAATATTGGTTTCAGACATGTGAATCCAACTATAAATAAATTATGTTTACATGAAATTGAAAACCCATGGATAACGAAGGGGTTTGGGTATTCATATTTTAAGAATATTTTTTTATAAATGATATTAATTTTAGAAATTAATTTAACAGTATTACAGTATAAAATGTTCATTAAGGAAATGGAATAATGGAAGGAAACAATAATCACCCATTAATAAAATACTATTTTTGTAGTAATGGGATAAAAAATAATATAAAGTTTTACTTGAATGGAAAATAGGAATTGATGAATTCCATTCACATAAGGAGTTTCATTCTAAAACATGGTGATGAGAATTTAAGTCCTTAGGGAAACCATAGAGGGACTCCTTGTAAGGTATAATTATAATAAATTTTTGAATAAAGGATTAGATGTGGAGAGGAATTGTGGTATTTTTTGGTATCAATAATAAATGATGAGGAATTGTTTAATAACTTTTTAATACATGTCTTGAAATTCTAGGTTGTGTAAAAGGAAAAATAAATTGATTTTCACTAGTTTTTTCTCACATTTCATGGAATTTATGAAATTTCATATAATATTTTAATACATTAAACCAAAAAATATATATATAATTTTTATTTGGATATAGAAATATAATTTGATCACGAAATATTTTAATTAAAATCATAATTCCAATTTTAGACTTTGGAATTTCATTTATTGGTTTGGAAATTGATTTAAATCCAAAAAAATACATAATAGTTTTTAAATAAAATATTTTTTATCCTTTATTATGTTTAATTATTTATTACATCATTATTATATACATATTAACACATGAAAAACTAAAAACACAAAATTTTGGATTTTCTATTCATTGAAAAATAAAGTAACTTATTAAATTATAAAAATTTCCCCTAACCTAATTTTGAAATGTCTATTTAAATTATAAATTTTAATTTAATAAAATAATTTCATAAAATTTGATAATTTTATCTTTTAAATGATAAATCCTTATTTATTTATAAATGATAATTTTATGACATCAAAACCTTCTCACACATAAAAACATTTCTGAGGAAAAAATAAAATTATATTTTTGTTTATATTTTAATAAATTATTTTTAAAAAAGAACATTTATTAAAGATTAATATTATTTAAAATACATTAGTTTATAGTAAAAGTTCATATATTTTCTGAAAATTTAGTTATTTTATACTTGTAAAAAAAATATTATTCAAATTCATCTTATATTCATGTGTATTTTATTAAGTAAAATAACACTGAAAAAGGGATTGATGAAATAATAATTTAATTATAAAAATGAGATTAAATTTTTATAGATCTAACATCAAGATACATATCCCATCTATAAACTGGAATACACCATATGTGTAAGGTGTGTGATCGTGGAAGTTTTATAGAGTGGTACAACTAACATTAACCCAATGGTGATCTCCAAAAGATTCAACTACTCTATGGGGTTATTCTTTTCAAACCTCACTTCTTTAATCTCTCATTGGGATTGTTCATATGGGATCTCTAATGATGTTATGTCCCTCCCAAATTCAGAAAAATGGTCTTCAAAAGGCATGACTCTACTAGTTTAGGCTATTACATCTCCTTTCTACATTAACTATAAAATGTCATTACCCTTTATAAATACTAATTACAATGGTAATATTATTAACAATGGCCATAGTTCTCAATGATCATATTAAAAAATGGTCATAGTCCTCAACGGTCATATTGGCCAATGGTTATATTGACCAATTTCCATATTGACCAATGGTTATATCCTAATGGCCACACTTATGATTTAAGAATATATATATATACCATGAAATAAAAAAATTTAATTCTTCATTACCAATTATTTTTACAATTCTGTTGATTATTTATATTATATTCCAAAGGTTTTATTGCTTTAAAAAACTTTTCTGAAGGTGTAATCTTCTTGGTAGAGTTCAATCCTAGGGATATTCCATTGTGTTGTCACTATTTCATGGATATTGTATCATTTTACTAGTATTACCTATATTTATTTATAATATTACATGACCTGTATATTTTCTTTAAAATAGTGTTTCTATTTATTTTACATTTTGAAATATAAATAAAAAATCATGAAAAAAGAGTTATTTTTTTAATCATTAAAAAATTTCTTGGACATTAATAATAATCACATAATATACCTATTAACCTAATAGGTATATAAAATATCTAGGTGTTGCTACACACTCCCACATTCTATCTTAATAAAGGGTACAGATTCATAATCACCATAAAAGAGGACAAATACCATCTTTGTAAATGTTCTAACTGATGACTTGATTAGAAACATACTCAGCCACCCACTGATGAGATATCTTCGTAAGTTGACATGCCTATGTAGGGTATACAATTTTAATAGTTATCATGATAGGTATTTCCCTAACCTAAGGAATCTGGGAAACAAATATGATTAATTCACCCTTTTTATACCAAATACATCTATGTATGATACTTTGTGTTGTATACTTAGTAGGATATCTTATGCGTGCAAAGAATCATATTTTCCATTTTGTGCCTCGTGAGAATATTTAGAATCTCAATTCAAGAATATTTGTCACGATAACCATATAATATCTTCATAACCATTAATACTCCATGAAGAACCCCTTTTATGGATAAACTCAAAGTCATACATTGAGAGGTTAATTATAATTTCACTTCATGAAATATATATCTATATATAAATTTATGTAGCCAATGTGAAAGAATGATAAAATGTAGAATTAATTTAATATTGAACATTTTAATTGTCCTGAACTCTTTAAGAATATTCATATGATACATTTTAATATTCTTAAACACTTTAACGATACTTAACATAAAAACATATGAACCGGTTTGACATATTATATATGATATACTACTATATCAGCCTTATAATTGCTATACATTATGGGTTTTCCGACTCATTGAATTATATATAATACACATCACATATCTAAATCACCACATCACATATCTAAATTACCATATCACATATCTATGTTGACATATTATAACATCCTCCCACTATACTCTTTATTGGGAATAATATATGAAGAAAACAAATTTATATAATAGAGAGAATTGGGAATCATATTCCTAATTATTCAAATCATTGAACTTAATCAAATGACTTAACTTTGCTATATCAAATGTTTATATATCAACCTTTTTTGTATTTATAACTCTTTCTAATTTCAGCATCACCAACATCATCTTTGGAGACCTATTCCCTCAATATTTAAGATAATTATCATATTATTGTTTATCAGTGCTCCTAAAAACTTTTAGTATAAAGTGAAAATTAATTTAACATGGTAACTAATGTAACTATTTACATTTATCTTTACAGCAAAACCCTAAAACTTTATGGATGTCATTTTAAATTCAGTTTTCAAATTTGATTGGAATAATCCTTCATGATAAAACATATTTCACATTTCATGATAACTAAATGTAACTCATTATGTTTTTCTCTATCACCAAATATACTAATATTTTTTAATATTGATTGAAAAACATTAATATTAAACTGGTATAATACTAATATCTTTTTTATAAATGGTAACTAAATATAAGACTTTACATTTTTTCTTTACAATATATATCAAAAACATATTAAGATATTATCTGTAATACATTTAAGCATAAGATTTTTATACTACTTGCTCTATTAATTAAAAAATTAATATAGTGTAGAAATAATCCCACAAGCCTATTTAACACAATATCCTTTTCAAAATGACTTTTTGACAAAAAACACGATTATGTTAGGAAATTAAATTTATTTCGTTTTTGGTAAGGATATTAAAAAAATAAAATACTTCTTATGCATCATATACTATATTTTGTTTTATTGAAACATTTTCTTATGAATATAAGAATATCAAAATATACCAATGACGGGTGGTAGTAACAAATTCATATATATTTTAGAAAATATTTTGGTAACACTTTAATCCTATATAAACACTTTTATCATGGATAATCACTTTTATCCTCAATAAATAATTTTATCCATATCCTCTACTCAAAACATGTTAAAAAAATTGATGAATCATAAACCATGTGTGGAAAATTAATCACTTAATACCTTTTCATAAAATCCCTTTGTAATTGAACAACATCTCTTATGATATAAAAGAAATTATATTAAGATACACAAATTTTATATTGATTTATCTGAACCTTACATTAACATTTCCATTAAAATATATAAACTCTTTTCATATTGAATGTAAATTACAATATTGGTTAATTAAAAATTTGATTTATAAATCCTTAATATTTAAAAAAATTGCAAAATATAATTTTGGAATGACATACCCTTTAAAATCATAGAATTAATTTCCATAAGATCAATATTTGACATGGATATTCCATGGAGTTCATAAAATTATTTTAGGTATATCTTAGATAATCAAATTATATTGAATTATAAATGTTCCTTCTTAATAGCCCATGGTTTTGATGACCTTGATTAGCTTCTTGAGAAAATAATGATGAACTTTTCAACAAAATTTTCTTCTTCTAGTTTTAGCTTTGACCCACTTTTACTATCTATACATTACTAGAATACAGACATCATATGCCCAGTTCATCCATTCTCAACACATTGAGAATATCAAGTAAAATTTTCTTTAATTTGATAAATTTTTACGAATATTTTACATAAACTGAAATACAATTAATTACGTAACCATCAAAAACACACTTTTATCCCACATTAATGAGATTTATAGAGGTAAAAAATAATACACAATGTGTATTAAAAATATCCATATAATTTTATATTAAGAACTAATTTTTACATTCTCTTATAAAGAGAAAAATGATATAAAATACACATATTATGATAATTTTATTCAATTAAGAAACATCTATGTTATCAATGTAGAAACTCATTTGATCTGTTACATGAGAGAAACCTTCAATATCTAGTTCTTTCTCCACATATTTCCTTATTTATATTTAAAAAACATTTAAATCATATTGTTACAATAATAGATCTATCAAAATAAAACAATTGATTTACGAAACCAAAATCCTCATTATGGAAACCTCTTTTCATACTAATTTTTTTAGTATATCCAATAATATAAAACATAATTTTGTATACACATTAATATTGTGTGGAAACTAATATTCATTTGGACATTTAGAATATATTTCATTTTAAAACATAAATGAATCACTTAATTCATAAATAGGAATCAATATTACCTTGTTGGAAAATTTTAACACATTCATATAGAGGAAGTAAATATTCTTACACATAGAAGATACCTTTTAAATTTTTTTTAAATCACTAATATTTCATGAGAACATTTCTTAGGTTTCTAGTACAGGGATAATCATATATTAATCCTCTTCTAATCCAGTAATAATAACAATGTTTATCTTGATGATGATGATTATATTACCTAAAATATAATCTTTTATCAGATGAGTATCATGTATAATGAACCATATAAAAAAGAATTTAATTAAATGGGATCTCACTAAAATAATTATCCCTTTTAAAATCCAATAACATCTATTAGTGGACCATGATCCATATTTCACTTAGTAATGAGTATTATTTATAATTAATCTCATCATTTAATTATTTAGGATGGGAATCATCCTAATCATATCATATATTATTCTTGGATATTTTAGTGGACAAAAGTTTTTATAATATATCATAAGGATACACTCACCTCAATTCCATTAGTAACCTAACCATTAGGGATTCCTAAATAATGTAATCCAAATAAAATTCCAAAAATAATCTAATCAAGTTAAATCCATGGGCACCCATATTTGGTATGAAAATTCACAATAAGGAAATCAAGAGTTTCATATTACTTCATTTCCTTATATAATATAATCTAGGGGCACCCATATTTGACATAAAACTACTTGATTAAATGATCATTGTCTTGGAAAGTTATTCTTTGGAAGAAATATAAAACATAGTATTTTAAAGGGATTTAATCTAACCATCACATCTCATTTTATTCAATTTATGTATGTATGATTCTAGTAATTTAGTTGGGAATCATATTCCCTCCACCAAATAAATATGTTCCAACCATATATATGTGTAACTCTTTATACGACTCCAAATTTTGTTTTACTCACAAAAAATATAAATTAAAACATAATCATACATATATATATGAGTAATATTCATAAGTTATATGAACAATTCATTTAACTTCATAGAGTTTTACTCATTAGTAATCCCAAAGTGATTGATAAACAACCTTATTCACTAACATGGTTAATGAACAAGACTATAGGTAGGTAAGTAGTCTGAACCTAAGTCACTCTACCTAGTGATTCTTTAATCAATATAGAATAAAAATAATCCTTACACTAAAACTTAATATTTTCCAACTATATTTAACAACTATATTCATGTTCATAACATTAATTAAAAACTGAGGTTAAGGTAGATGAAAAATTAAATTCATTATAGCATAAAACCTAACGTGGAAATGTAAGGATCTATCCTAGATTAGATTAGTTTTATAAATTATCGAATTCAAACATTAAAACTATAAAAACATTATAATTGTGAATAAAATATGGATTAAACCTTAAATAAATGAATTATTCACATATTTAAACATGTGATAAAAAATTATGAACAAATCCTCAATATAATATAATTTTAAACCCTCTTATAATTTTATACTTTAACATTATGGACATTCTATTATATTTAATATAACCATTTTATATTCATTCTAATACGTAAACATTTATATATATATATCATTATATTGAATTTAAATTTTAAATATAATATATTTTACAAACTACAAAAAATTTCAAATTCAAATTTTATTATGTAAATGTTTCAAAAAATCTAATGTCGCAAACTTAATTGTTATTTAAACCTTGATCATATAAATCATCTAAAAAAATTAACGTGGCTTAAATAATATCCAAATAATACCCTCATTTTGAATAATTCAAAAATAATTAATTGTGAACAATTATTTATTTAAATATAACCATTTTATATTTTTTCTTTATTTTATAATTTATATCACATTCTAAATAATTTCTAATTTTTTTAAATAAAATTTATTTCCTTATCATAAAAATTCCAATAAAATTTAAAATGTAATCTAAATATTAACATTTACTATTTTGGGAAAAAAATATTCATATGATTTTAGTTAATTAATCATAAAAAATTTAAAATTAATTATTTTATAAACCATTTAACAAATAAAATATATCAAAATACCTTTTATTATTATTTATAAACATATAATACAATAAAATCCAGTTATGAATTTAATAATATTTTTTAAACCATATTCTTTTAACCCTTATAAAAGGAACCCAATCATGTGTAAAGGAAATCTGTTCTACCATTATAAAGATAATTTTTGTATTGGGATAGTGATTACAGAGCCCTTTCGTAAAGGTATGTCATATCTTACCTTTACAAATATAAATAATGAAGCACTGTGTAAGGGTACACTCCTTCTGGGGAACTCATGTATAAGTAAAATGTTGTTTACCATTATGCAAGACTTCAAAACATGGCATTACCTTTACATGAACTCATTCAAATAAGGGTTGGACCATCGTTACCTTTATAGATACATGTCTCATATAAGGGTAAGTATCGAGTTACCTTTACATTACTTTAATAAATTCCCAATTAAGCTTACATGGATTTTGAAAAATCTGATTACCGTTATGTACATGTGTTTTACATAAGGGTAAAAAGTATCATACCCTTATGTAACCATTTATTCATAAGGGTAAGACTGTGTGACCCACCATATAATGTTTTATATAAGGGTATAGTGAGATGACCCTTACCATGACTAGATTGTGTTAGGGTAAATCCTTAGTTAACCCTAAGGATTTCAATTGGGTAAGGTTAAAGGCTTCGTTACATTTATGTATCACATATATGTATGGATAATACATTTTATAAAATAATATTTCAATAAGCTAAAATCCCAATCTTCTATTCAATTAACTTATTCATTTTATCATTGGTTTCAAAGAAATTCTTAAACCTGGATTGCTCTAACACTGCTAAAGTGATTTAATAGAGTTTAAAAAATGTTTATTAGAAAATTTTGAAGTGATTTAAACCCCAATTTTTTTGATCTACATGAAATAAATATAGAACATTGTAAAAACTAGAAATAATGAAAAATATTAAATTTTCATACCATATACTAAATATAAACTGCATCATCTCAATCATCATCTAACACATTTGAATGACTCTAATAAATATCACACAAATAGAAAACATATAAATCCCACCTTCACAGTGTATCAAATGGTTGTTTTTAATAATCTGATGTTCATATAATATTATTCTTCCATTTAGGATGTTTTTTCATCTAATATACAAAAAAGTAAGAAGAAATGCATATTCAGAATCCAAGGATGCTTGGCCAAATAATAATAAAAAATCGATGATCACCACTACCATGAAATGGGAGTGATAAATAAATCTATAAGGATAAACCTTGATCAATCTCATTTACTAAAGAGATATAATTGTATGAATAAATGATTATTGGCCAGTTAAATTATCTTATTAATAAATTCAACTCCCAATCATTTTATCAAATAAAATTTTACACTAATGATGCCTTATGTGGAAGACTATATAGAATGATCCCTGTAATCATTCAGTCACATATATAGCTATATATATAATGTTACAACCTTTTTCCATGGCCTTTAAAATAAATATTTTGTTGCAATACAATTCATATCATAAGTATATCATAATCAATAATGGATTTTGGGAATATATCCCTAATATATTTCATGATAAATAAATGTTATGAAAATAGGTTAGATGGAATATCTTCTCATAAACGGTTAGTGTGATGGGGTTTGTCTCTTATAATAATATTTAGTGAGAAAATATTATAGAATAGTTGGGTCATAAAGGGTGAATGTGATAGTATTTAGCACTATTTATGCCATTATATGTGAACACGTTGGAATTCATCCAAATTTACAAAGATAAGAGATCCTATGTTTATATTTGTCCCACATTCTTTCCTATCTTCCATTACTCATGAATTATTCTTTCTATTTTTTCCTATTTTAGGGTAAACATTTTATCATTTCATGTTATATTTCTATCTTTAATTCTAATAGACAACTCTTATTGATTCATGTTCCTTTTTCATCAGATAATTATTCGTAATCATGTATTGTCACATAAAACCTATTGATTTTAGAAAATAAACATTATCTTTGATAATGAATTTGACACAAAACATAAATCCTGGAAGAAGTTGTAATAAAAAAATGCTTTAAAATATATTAATTTTTAAATAAATTCAACCACTTTGATAGTGTTTGACTCATTTTACATCGTTTATGAACAAAACAAGATATTCAGTTAAAATATCATTATTTAATGAGGACAATTGTATCCTTGATGTTAATTTGGTGGGTATGAATATAACTATATAAATTATGAAAATTATATGTTTTATACTTGTAAAAAATAAATTTATTCATTTTTCCTTGATTATAACTAAAATTAGAACCATCTGAAATAAAATGATTTTTTCCTATAAAACTTATCTTTTTAATGGTGGTTCATTTGTAGTATTTGCATATAATTAAAAATTAATTTTTACCACCTTTAGAATTTTTATTTCAAAAATTTCATTTTATTTTTGAAATATGAATGTAAAATTTATCATTGGTTTATTTTTCTAGAATTTTATGAAAATATAAATTTTTTGATGAATCGTTAAAAATAACGATGTTTTTTAAATTTCCATTTCATTTAAATTACATAAAAGGTAAAAATATATTTTAAATTTTTTAGAGTTATATTTGTAAAATTATTTTAAAATATTACTAATTTAGTTCATTTTAACCGATTTTTATTGAATTGTTATATAAAATACATTTACACTTTTGATATTTTTTGATTGGAAAAACAGTTTTTGACACATTTTCATGTTTAATTTTAAATTTAATTAAACTAATTATGTGAATTAAAATTTTAAAAATGTGCCCCATATTTTGAATTAAAATAACTTATATTATATAAAAATATCAAATTATTTTTTCATAATTAATATTAAAAACAATAAATGTTGTTATTGTGGTTATGGTAAAAAAAGATTTACTATGGGGATTAAACTAAAATAATAACGGTGAAAAATGACATAAAAATTGTAAATTTCCTATTTTATGTTCCTATTTTGATATTATCTCATTCATTTTTCAATAATTTCGGATTTTATAGGCATCTCTTTTTGATAAAAACATGTTTTTTACTTTATCTTTCCAAATATTCCAACTGTGTCCTCTTCCCCACTTACAAAAGGCAATCCCCTCTCCTCCCCGCTTCACGCATCCAAAAAAAATTGGTTCATAAAATACCTAAAATAATATATTTATTAATTCTCTACCCATATAATAGAGTCATTTTTTTATCATAAATCTAATCTACAATGGCTTTAGTTTAAACAAAAAGTGTTTTCTCAAAGAATATGTAATGTTTCTCAATATATATTTTCATTTTAAATCTTATTCTAACTTCTTATAATATTATTAATACATTATAATATAGTAACACAATTATTTACCATATACAGAGTTGTTATTATGTTAATTTAATGACCTGTATTATTCTGTTCTTCCATGAAATGGGAGACAAAAAAAGTCGATTATGTGTATGGTGGACTCCCATCTTGAAAAACTGTGTAATATTTTGCCATAACCACTCTCAAGGATTGAAATAATGATGGATTAAACAAATTTTTATTAATGAGTTTTTATAATTCTAAATTATTATATCACATTAACCTTCTAGTGTTTTATTCTTTGGTGGTCATGATAACACCACTCGTGTGTATGATGGACTACCACCTCGTGAATCGATGTGATTCCTTTTTCTATAATGATTTAAACGAAAAGTAGTAAAGGTAATGTTAATGAATTTATGTGATATTCATGACCATTCAATAATTATATAATGAAAATATCACATATAACTTCTTACCTTCAAGTCCTTTGGGAAAATAATAACGTTGCTCGTGTGTATGTTTGGACTACAGCCTCCACACAGTGATGTGAAATGTTTTTCATTTTATGATTACATGGATGGTAATAACGATGAATTTGATTAATATAAAATATATATAATTATTATTATTATTTAATTTTTAATTAATATTTATTTTCCTTCCATTTCATCCATTTTAAAAAAGGAAAGAGCATTCATGCTTATATATGGTCTATCATCTCTAAGAGCGGTGTAGTCCATTTATTATCTGTATATTTTATAGTTTACTCTTAATAAAAATATAATTAATATATATTATATTTATATCATGGTTTAAATTATTTGTATAAAGGAACCATGATCAATTTAGAAATACTAAAATTACCAAATGAAAACATACATGGAAAAGAATGAAATTATCACCTAAAACCGTGATTTTACCAATGAATTGTTAATAAATGAGTAATAAAAGATTATAGAAAAATCATATATGGAATGATACATTTTATTATATTTCTAAAATATAAGTATAATTATCATATATTTATTATATATGAGGTTCTAACACACATAAAGGAATTCAGACCTAAGGTAATGGATTTTTGTCTCAATTATCCTTCTTTGATACATATGTCATGTTATAGACCAATATTCTTTTATGATGTGTATAAAAATACCCTTTTACATGTAATATCATGAATTTATATATTCACCTGATATTTTTAGTTTCATTTAATTGTATTATTTCATGGGGATTATGATTAAATGTTAATAAGTGGTAGTGGTTTTATTAGTATAATCTCATCATTTATGAGGATTATTTGTGTTTATTCTTTTGATGATGAAATATTATGAGTAGTATCTTGATAAACTAAATAATTGTATTATAGTAATTTTATTACATTAGAATACATTTTTTCACTTTATTTTCCTCTCTTTATGTCCTCAAGATCTTAAAAGGTTATTTTTATGAAAAGGTCATTTTTATTTATCTCTTTTATCATAAACATGTCTTCATCCATATCCATGTTTTATTAAAAAATCAAAAAAAATTAAAAATCCCCAAAGGCTTTAAAAAATATTACTCTAATAATTTTTTACTTTTTATAAAAAAAATTGAATAAAATAATCAAGTCATTTTCCAAACAAGGCATGGTTGGATTTTACTAAAAATATGAATGCTATATTTTTTTTAACTTGTATAAAATATACAGAATTTCATGGAATATTTTCCAGTCATTAATTTTAATAATACATTATATGTTTAAAAGGATATTGTCAACGAAATTTTTTTCAAAATATTTTGTGAAATTTTTATTTTAAATAGATTTTCCAAGTGAACAAGTTATTTTCCAAAAGAACATTTGTAATGAAATTTTGATGGTATTTCTATTTATTAATGACATAAACCCTTTATTGTAATTATGATACACTGGGTATATGTTATACTGATATAATACTTATTATTTATTTCGATGGTTTATGATTAGTTTGACTATGGATGTTTAATTTTATGAACATTCACTAGATTACTCTAGATGTTTTACAGTTTTGTATATCAATTGGGGTAATTATTAGAATTTCACTTGTTAGTTTTTCATTACAAATTTTTTTCCTCATAATGTTTCACCCATTTCATAATAGGAATTCATTAGACTTAATATGTAATGGGTGGGGCCCACTATATCATCTTGATGCATCTGTATGTATCATGAAACAAAATTTCTTGGGTTTTTAGCCAATAACTTACCCATTTGTATATGATGTCTTGGAATGACGGCATGAATATTTTTTTATGGTGTCTAAAATTATGCAGTCCAAAATTATGTGATCATCCATTTATGTCTTTTCAATTGTTAAATTTGTCAAAATGTCCAGGGATATGTTTAAAGCTTATGTTATTATTTTTTGGAATTATACTGATCATATGTTATTCTTTACATTTCATTCTTCATATTCATGATATTTATTAAAATGAATTTTTTTTCAATTATTTACCATTCCATGTTGTTTATTACTTATTTATTTATTAAAGATTCTATTGTTCATATATCCTTTTTTAGGATTAGAACCCCCCCCCCCCCCCGTTCCTAAGTTTTCTTTCTGTATGATTCTAGGAAGTGTTTTATGATTAATATATACGGATATTCTAGAGGGAATATAGATAATATAATTGAAAATACTTTGTTGTATTTTAGGTTTCAAATTATATGTGAAATTCAAGTGTGTGTCTAGTTTTTCAGGAATATTAATCTATGCAGTCCTCCAGCACGTGACAGTAGGATCAATATATCTATAATAATGATTATTGTATAGAAATACTTTTCTCATATGGCTATAATTACAAGAGGGGGTGAATTATATTTTAATAACATAGTTTAAAAGAATTTAACTAAACAAATCCAAATCCAGTTTAAGAAGGATTATCAAACTCATCTCTCAATCCAATTAAGATTGTTATAGAATTAGACATGCATTACATATGATTATATAATAGTAAATATCAGAATCATTGTGGATGTGATTTATCAAATTATGTTTATTATAATAATTGTAATATTAAAGATAAATAAAATAGAGTAAAATATTGAATACAATGATTAACTTTACTATTATATGGAATTATTTGAAACTTTTTAAAACAAGAAATATAATAGATATGTAAATGTAATAATGACTTACAAGATATTATTAAAAATTTAAAACCACCAGACATAAGAGTAAGGTAGTTAATAACATTTACGAAAGGTGTCCATTGTTTTACACTAAAAGTTTTGTATGCCATTCCTTACTAGTAATTCCCTATATATGATGATCAGAATGGATCTGTGTTCTTATCCCTATAATTCATTGATTCTATGATAAACTATTCCTTACTATCACTATAATCCCTTGATCTGAAGATCAGATTCTTCGTCTTCATATCCCTATAATCCGCCAATCATAACAATGATTATACATGAGTTACAGTTACACATTTTATTTAGGATACAACCTCACTAGGTTTCCTTAGTACGAAAACATCCTAAATAAAAACTCTGACTAAGAATGTGTTTTTTATGTAAATATGCCTTTATACATTATTAATTGATTAGAAACCTTCTACAAACTCTTTAAATGACCTGGTATATATAGGAATCCTTCCAATAGTCATATAACAATCATATTTACATGTTTATTACAATTCCCTCATACATATTGAACTTGACAACTCATTGTTAATAAATTCCTAACGTCATATTTATTAACACCATTACAATTATGAGGAGATTGATTATATTAGAAAGAAGTCTTCATATGTCATGACCCATCCTAGTGGGTCCCGAGCCGCAACTCCCCAAGCCCACCTCCAATAGGCCAGGGGCTAGTGACTAGCACCGAGTAGGCATATCACTAACATGGTAGGCATTGCCTATAAACCTGTATACACGCACACACATCTCCAAGCCCACAAAGCTGAAAATTAAAAACTACTAAAAAGGGAAATGCATGCATATACTAAAAATCCCAACCAACAGAGTACGATAGGAAAGTAATGTATAGTACGTGTAAAACCCTGGGCCAAAAGTACAAGCCCACCAAAAGAAAGTCTGTAACAAAGTCCAACCTATAAAGAAAGGTACCGGGACTGCAATCTGTAGTCGTAGGAACACACCTCATCTTGTATGATCTCATTGAGCACCGTCCAGTCCTAGTCCGCCTAGACTCATGTCAAAGGCTCGATGGTCTGCACAAGACACGACACGTGCAGGAAAAGCCCGTGCAGGGGTGAGTATAACAATACCTAGTAGGACACCCTGAAACAACAAAGGAAATACAACAAGGGAAAATACCACAAAGGAAAGATACAGTCAGCTCCACACAGTATATGTCTACAGAACATATAACAAGAATATCCAGATATAATCATACACGATTGACTATCGCGATACCACCACTAGGATCTAGCTCGAAGATTCCACAAAGCATGTAACAAGGGGAACACACTCCTAGGTATAAAGAGAGAGATACAAAGTTCTAACTCCATGAGAACACGCTCCACAAGTACATGAGAACATGATGCTCAGATGAGGATCACAACCAGTAGCCATGGAGTGATTCCAACAACTTAGTCTGAACTAATCCGCTATATAGAGGATCGGTGCCCGTGTAAAGTTGGTCACGTCGATACCAAGAGCTCTACCTAGGTTACCAGGAATGAATAGAGGATTCGGCTCCAAGTATTACAGGGGGGATTCCAACAACTCTATTAATTAAGTCCTAAGGAAGGGATCATACTCTTGTATGTAAGAAATGATACCAGAAACCTTCCTGAGAAAGACCAAGGGAACGAAACCTAAGGAAACTAGTCCAAGTCACATAAGGCAACTGGCTTAATCCATGTAAAATAGGTTACATGGCATGTAGTATGGTTACAAGCCATTTTCCTTGACTCTGGGTACTTCCCATGTAACGGCCCATGTCATCCGTCCAAGTTGTGTAAAACTCAACTACGCGGCGTGTAGAAGGATCACACGTCGTGTTCCTTGACTCCGGATACTGCCCATGTAAACAACTCGTGTCTGGAATCGAAGTCATGTAGGAAATCATATACATGGCATGTAATTCAAAGAACATGTTGTGTCTTGTCAACTGGGAAACACCTGTGTACCTTGGTGGTATGCCCGTACACGGTGTACGTCTGTGTTGCCTGCCCGTGTACCAGTACATGGGGTGTCCCGCGTATCTGGCCGTGTCTGGCCAGGGAAGGGTATACACGTTGTGTCCTTGGACGTGTACCCAAACCGTGTCTGTGTACTCCTAGTGTACAAACCAAGTTATTCCCAACGAACACACGCTGTTTAGCCCATACTACACACCGTTTAGTCAGGAAATTCCCAGAACTGCTTCATCCACCTTGTGCCTCAGCCGATCTTCCGGATCTTGATTCTGCCACCTGTTTGCCATGAAACTCAAGGCGCTGGTTCGTTTCACCATCATAACACCTAATCTAGGTGTTCCGGACCTTCGATTGGCTCGATGAACAACATACAATCTTCTGACAAAAAACACCCAAAAATTCATATCTCTCGATCCGCTTTGAATCATCCACCGAAATCATCGTTGCAGCTCCGGGCCATCCTCCCGAGGTTGGATCTAAAATCTCTGATCATTGCACCAAAAACGAATGTGCAGTGATCGATTCCCTCTAAGAACGCGTAGAATGACCACGAAGAATGCATAGAAACTGGGGAAAAAAGAACAATAATTGAGAGGGACAAACCTCGATCGATGTTCGTGTCGATCTTGGTTCGTCACTATTAGAAATTTGAACGAAACCAAATTTACTCTAAGAATGAAATACGCAAAATCCCCTCAAAATACCATCCTAAAAATACGGTCAATCTGCGGGATAATTTGTTCGTTGATTAGTCCGTGTTCGTCATTGGAATCACGAATGGGAAAGAAATCACAAAGATATCAGACACCCTACATAGATTCACGGAGTTCGTTGGCGAAGATATGGTTGTTGTTTCATCGTCTCTGGAGAAACCCGTCAAGAACGCCATCTCCTCGTTGGGGTTTTCTCCAGAGCCTCCAAAGGATTTAGAGTTATAAGGTCTGTAACCCTGGACCCCTACACAACTCTCTATTTTAAAACATAAGATATATTTTCCGCAACAAGATTTAATAAAATATTTTAATTAAATATTTTATTATGGTTATGTCCTAAAACAAGATTTCACCACCGGTTTTCACCAGCTAATGTTCGGTCTCTAATAGGGTAAACCCACTGCTCTAGATGCAACGGTGCCCTCGTATTTTTTATCCGAGCAACCATTCAGGAGTATTCGACTTTTTCAATAAATCCCAACGCACGAGCAATTTATTTATTTAATTAAATTAAAACATTTCTTCTGGGCTCACATGGCCTCAGAACTTCACGCCATTTTAAAGACTGGTCTCGAAAAAATTCCCACATAATATTAAAATAAAACATGGTAAAATCCAAGACATTACACCACACCCACATTAGGGATTTTACGTCCCCGAAAAGCCAAAAAAGGCTACTAAAAAAGATGTGGGTACTGCTCACGAATCTTAGCCTCCCACTCCCACGTGTTATCCTAAAGATTCTCGTGCTTCCACCAGACACGCACCAAGAGAATAGCTCACCTATGAAGGATATTCTCCTCCCGATCCTCGATCTCCACTGGGTACTCAGTAAAGTTCGCTCCATCATCGATGTCCAGATCGCCCCATTCGATAACGTGCGATGAATCATGCACGTACTTCTATAGTTGTGACACATGGAAGACGTTGTATACCCGGTCCATCTGAGGAGGTATAGCCAAGTGGTATTTCACCTCGCCTACTCTACTCAGAATCTGAAACGGGCTGATGAACCTCAGAGACAGCTTGCCACCTCTACCAAATATCCACAAACCCCGTTGAGGTGAGACCTGAAGGAACACATGGTCTCCCTCCTCGAACTCCAAGGGCCTCCATATCCTGTCGGCATAAGACTTCTGCCGACTCAACGTAGTCTTCATCCAATCCTGGATGACCTCCACCTTCTCTGTAGTAACTCACACCATCTATGGGCCCATGAGTGCTGACTCTCCTGGGTCAGTTTAGCAAAGTGGTCACCTGCAAGGTCGCCCGTACAAAGCCTCTAATGGTACCATACCAATAGTAGAATGATAACTATTATTATAAGAAAATTACACCAGTGGTAGGTGATCCTCTCAGCTACGACTGAAGTCAAGTATGCAAGCTCAGATCATATCCTCTAGAACCTTGATGGTCCGCCCTGTCTAACCATCAGTCTGAAGATGAAACACTATTCTCAAGTGTAACTGAGTCCCAAAAGCTTCCTAAAATCCCTTCCACAACTGGGATGTGAAACAATCCTCACGATTTAAGATGATCGTGGATGGAACTCCATGAAGCCGAACTATCTCTTGCACGTAGAGGCGTCCCAATCTCTCTACCAAACTCTGCTCATGTATGGCTAGGAAGTGGGCCAACTTTGTGAGTCGATCAACGATCACCCAGATGGCATTGTGTCCCCTGGATGTACGTGGTAAACCCATTATGAAGTCCATGGATATCCCATCCCCCTTCCACTCTGGCACCTCAAGGGGCTGAGTCAATCCAGTGGGCACCTGGTTCTCAACCTTTACTTGTTTACAAGTAAGGCACTGAGAAACAAACTCTACCACACTCTTCTTCATTCCTGGCCACCAAAACTAACGTCGGAGGTCCTGGTGCATCTTTTCCATTCCTGGATGCATTTCCAAAGGAGATTTATGGAAGTCCCTCACAACCTCCTCCTGCAATGTCACTGGTACTACTGAGCTCCCTCTGAAAAGAACAACGTGCTCCCCACCTTTTGAATATCCATCAGCATCATCACCTGTGGATATTTGAGCATGTAGAGTCTCACAGCTAGCATCGTCGTGTTGTGCTTCCCTGACTCGTTGTAAGAGTGGAGGGGTAACAACCATCTACTGAAGGTAAGATCCCTCATCTCTATCCCTGAAGGATAACTGTAAAGAGGTCAACTGTCTCACCTCCTTATCCAGCAACTACGAACATTATTTCCTTCTAAGAGCATCTGCCACAATGTTCTCGTTCCCAAGAGTATAAATGATTTCAAAGTCATAATCCTGGAGGAAATCAAGCCATTGCCTCTGTCTAAAATTAATACCCTTCTATGAAAAGATATATCTGAGACTCTTGTGATCAGAGTAGATGATAAATCACTCTCCCATCAGGTAGTGCCACCACATCTTCTACGTGAAGACTACCGATTCCAACTCAAGATCATGGGTCACGTAGTTCTACTCGTGTGGCCTCAACTGACGTGAGCCATATGCAATCACCGCTTGTCTTAGCATCAGGAAACAACCAAGCCCGGTTCCTGATGCGTCACAGAACACTACGTACTGGACACCCTCCTCCAGTAATCTCAAGATCGGGGCGCTCGTCAGACTCTATATCAACTGCTGAAAAGACTAATGGCATCTCTCGGTCCACATGAATGGCTGCCCCTTTCGGGTCAAAGCTGTCATGGGTGATGAAATCCTTGATAAATCAAGAATTAATCTCCAATAGTATCCTTCAAATCCAAGGAAATCTGCACCTCTGTCATGTTCTGGGATGGCTTCCTTGCTAGCACTGCCTCTACCTTGGTTGGGTCCACTGCCACACCATCTATAGAGATAACATATCCCAGAAAGTGGATCTCTTGTATCCAGAACTAACACTTCAATAGTTTCCTATACAATTGGTGCTCTCGGAGTGTGTCCAGAACCATCCTTAGGTGCCTCACGTGCTCTTCCTCGGAAGCAGAGTACACAAGGATATCATCGATGAAGACCACCATGAACTGATCTAGATATAACCAGAGGAGGGTGTCGAGTACGTAGTGTTCTGTGACACATCAGGAACCTGGCTTGGTTGTGTCCTGATATAGAGGTAAGCGGTGATTTCCTATGTCTCACGTCAGTTGGGTCCACACAAGTAGAATTACATGACCTGTGATCTTGAGTTGGAAACGGTAGTCTTCGTGTTGAAGATGTGGCGGTACTACCTATTGGGTGAGAGGTTTATTGTCTACCCTGATCACAAGAGTCTCAGATATATCTTATCGCATAAAGATCTTAATTTTAAACATAGGTGATGGCTTGAGTTCCTCCAAGATTATGACTTTGCGATCGTTTATACTCCTGGGAAGGGGAATGTTGTGGAAGACTCTCTCAACAGGAAATCCAGTTCGCAGTTGATGGATGAGGTGACGAGAAAGTTGTCCTCTTTACAATTATCCTTCATGGATGGAGATAATGGAGCTTACCTTCAGTCGATGGTTGTTACCCCTCCAATCTTACAGCGAGTCAGGGAAGCACAACACGAGGATGCTAGCTGTGAGACTCTACGTGCTTAGATATCTGCAGGTGATGATGCTGATGGATATTCAAAAGGTGGAGAGAACGTTGTTCTTTTCATAGATCACTCATTAGTACCAGTGATGTTGCAGGAGGAGGTTTTGAGATATTTCCATACATCTCCTTTGAAGGTTCATTCAGGCATGGAAAAGTTGTACCAGGACCTCTGACATCAGTTTTGTTGGATATAAATAAAGAATAATATGGCATAGTTTGTTTCTCGGTGCCTTACTTGTCAGCAAGTAAAGGCTGAGCACTAGGTGCCAGCAGGATTGACTCAGCCCCTTGAGGTGCCAGAGTGGAAGTGGGACGGGATATCCATGGACTTCATAATAGGTTTAACACTTACATCCAGGGGACATGATACCATCTGGATGATTGTTGATCGACTCACCAAGTCTACCCACTTCCAATCCATACATGAGCAGAGTTCGGTAGAGAACTTGGGATGCCTCTACATACAAGAGATAGTTTGACTTCATGGAGTTCCATCCACGATCTTCTCAGATCATGATGCTCATTTCACATCCCGGTTATGGAAGTGATTGAAGGAAGATTTTGGGACTTAGTTATGCTTGATCATGGCGTTTCATCCTCAGACTGATGGTCAGACAGAGCGGACCATTCAGGTTCTAGAGGATATGTTACGAGCTTTAATACTTGACTTCGGTTATATCTAGGAGGATCACCTACTTCTAGTGGAATTTACTTATAATAACAGTTATCATTCCACTAGTGGTATGGCACCATTCAAGGATTTGTACGGGTGACCTTTCATGTCACCACTTTGCTGGACTAACCTAGGAGAGTCAGCACTCATGGGCCCAGGCTTCAAGACGGTGTGCAGTTCTGAGCCCGGTGAGCCCGGAATAAATGTTTGAATTAAATTAAATAATTTAATTTACGTAAGCGTGGGGTTTTCCTGAAAAAACCGAACAACTCTTGAATGGGTCCTCGGATCGGATATTTGGGGACACCGTTGCGGCCCGAGAAGTAGGTTTACCCTAGAAGAGAACTAACATTGGCTGGCACAGACCGGTGTTGAAATCTAGTTTTTGGACGTAATCGTAATAAAATATTTTTTTAAATCTTGTTGCCGAAAATATCTCTTATCTTTTTAAATATAGATTTTCACAGGGGTTCAGTGTTATAGACCTCATAACCATGAAACCCTGGGAAGCTCTGGAGGAAACCCACGACGCGGCGACAACGTTTTTGACAAATTTCGCCAGCAACGATGATGCGGTGACCGGATCATCGCCAACGAATGTCGCAGATCTAGGTAGGATGTTTGGTTTTGGTTTCCTTCCCCGTTCTTGATTCCTATGATGAACGTAGACTAAACGACGAGTAGATTAGCCCGAGGATCGATCATATTTGCGGGATGGGCTTTTGCAGGGATTTTGGAGATTTGATTCTTGGAGTTAATTTGGTTTCGTTCAACCTTCTAATGGTGAAAAACCAATATCTACATGAACATCGATCGCGGTTCGTCCCTCTAGATTGTTGTACTTTTCTTCCCTGGTTTCTATGCATTCTTCATGTGTGTTCTACACGTTCTTGGAGGAAATCAATCTTTTCACATTCGTTTGTTGGCGCAATGATCCATGAATGCAGATCCAACCTCAGGAGGATGGTCTGGAGCTGGGACGACGATTTCGGCGGATGATTCGTAGTGGATCGAGATATATGAATTTTTTTGGGTGTTTTTCTTTAGAATATCATATGTTGTTCGTTGATCCAATTGAAGGTCCGAAACACCCAGATTTGGTGTTAGGATAATGAAAAGAACCAGTGCCATGAGTTTCGCGGAAAACAGACAACCGAATCGAGATCCAGAAGATCGTCCGAGGCGCAAGGAGGAAGACGCAGTTCTTGAAATTTCCTAACTACATGGTATGTAGTATGGCCTACACGGCGTGTGTTCATTGGGGATCACTTGGCGTGTACTCTAGGAGTACACGAGCACGGGTTGGGTACACAACCAAGGACACGACATGTATACCCTTCCTCGACCAGATAGGGCCAGATACACGGGACACCCCGTGTACTGGTACACGGGCAGGCGACACGGAAGGACACCGTGTAGAGGCATACGGCCATGGTACATGGGTGTTTCCTAGTTGACAGGACACAACATGGTCTTCGACTTACATTCTGTGTATATTCTTTCCTAAACGACTTCGATTCCAGACACATGCTATTTACATGGGCAGTACCCGGAGTCAAGTAACACAGCGTGTGATCCTTCTACACGCTGTGTAGTTGAGTTTTACACAACTTGGATGGATGACACCGGCCATTACACGGGTAGTACCCAGGGTCATGGAACACGGTGTGTAACCATACTACATGTCGTGTAACCTATTTTACATGGATTGAGCCAGTTTCCTCTTGTGACTTGGACTAGTTTCCTTAGGGTTCGTCCCCATGGTTTTTCTCATGAAGGTTTCCGATATCATTTCCTATATACAGGAGTATGATCCCTTCAGCAGGACTTCCTGAATAGAGTTGTTATAATCCCCTCTATGAGACTTGGAGTCGGATCCTCTATTCATCCCTAGTACCATGGGTAGAGTTCTTGGTATTGACGTGACCAACTTTACCCGGGCGCCGATCCTCTGCTTAGAGGATTAGTTTAGACTGAGTTGTTGGAATCACCCCATGTCTATATGTTGTGATCCTCATCTGAGAATCATGTTACCAAGTACATGTGGAGTGTGTTCTCTAAGAATGATTACTTCCTAACTCTCTCTTTAGACCTAGGATTGTGTTCTCCTTGTTATGTGCTTAGTGGAAATATTTAAGCTGGATCTTAGTGGGGGTATCGCGATAGTAGATCGTGTATGAGTATATGTGCATATTCTTGTTATATGTTCTGTAGACATATACTTTGTGGAGCTAAATATATCTTTCCATTGTGTTATTTTCTCTTGTTGTATTTTCTTTGTGGTTTAGGGGTGTCCTACTAGGTATTGTAATACTCATCCTGCATGGGCTTTGCCCACACGTGTCGTGTCTTGTGCAGACGAGCGAGCCTTTGATAGGATTATAGGTGGACTAGGACCGGACGGTGCTCACTAAGATCAGACAGGCCGAGGTGTGTTCCTACGGCTACGGATTTTAGTCCCAGTACCTTTCTTTACAGGTTGGACTTTGTTATAGACTTTCTTTTGGTGGGCTTCTAGTTTTAGCCCAGGGTTTTACACTTACTGTACTTTAATTTCATGTTGTACTCTATTGGTAGGGATTTTAGTGTATGCATGCATTTCCATTTTTAGTAGTTTTTACTTTTCGGCTTTGTGGGCATGGAGATGTGTGTGTGTGTACAGGTTTATAGGCAGTGCCTCCCATGTTAGTGATATTCCTACTCGGTGCTAGTCACCAGCCCTTAGCCTATTGGTGGCGGGCTTGGGGAGTTGCGGCTAAGGCCCCACCGGGATGGGTCGGGACATAGTGGTATCAGAGGTGGTCAGTTCTACCTTAGGACCAAGAGTCTGTGAGTTGGTTTGGGGCAACAGTGTTAAGTGTTTCAAGTTCGTCTTTCAGGCCAGGGACCCCAATGTTCGTGCGGGAGACCGACGTATCCATACACCAGGACTCTGGTAACTTTCTTTTCTACTCAGAACAAGAGAACACTAGTTGCAGGGGAAAATTACATTAAATTCATCATATAGGAATGGGTTGTGGTTTCCATGTCCTTCTTGAGTCAGCTCTCCAGATATACTCACTGACTATGATACGTCTTGTTTCATTACAGGATGCCTCCGTGATGCGCACCCGCTAGGATCCAGCTGCTCAATCATGAGGATGACCCCCTCAGTGATGAAGCATCGATATTGGGACCAAATACCCCAGTTTTACCATTGGTTGGTGTGCCATTTGTTCCACCACCTGTGGAGTAGTGTTTAGTCCCTTCTATACCAGTAGAGGAGGAGTGGAAGCTGAGTGCACTCCATGAGTTTCAGAGACCGAGAACCCTCAGGTTTCGAGGAAATCCTGACCCTCAGGTAGCAGAGGACTGGCTTGAGGCAGTGGATAGAGTCTTCCATTTGGTCAGGACACTAGCATACCAGATGGTGATCCTGGCAGCGAGCCTTCTATAGGGCTCAGTAGGGTGATGGTGGAGTTTGGTTATCTAGACCCACGACGAGGTGACTCATGCGTGGTCAGAGTCTGATCATCTCTTCAAGGAGGATTTTTCACCAGTTACCCTGAGATCAGAACGTATACAGGAGCTTCTTTAGTTCCATTAGGGAACCATGATGGTGGCTGACTATTCATCGAGGTTTACCGACCTCTCACGGTACTCGATGGATATGGTCAGGGATCAGTACTGAAGAGCTCAGACTTTTGATCGGGGTTTGCATAGAGACATCCGAACTAGCATCCTCCCTATGATAATTCCTTCTTATACTGGGGTGATGGAGTGGTCTTTGGTGGTTGAGAGCTTCTTGGTAGAGCAGAGACAGACGACAGTTGTCAGCATTGAGCGAGCTATAGCAGAGACCTCGGTAGCAAGGAGCCTACATCAGGGGCCCAGGCGTGGGAGACGTTTTTAGAGGAGATCCCAGGATAGGGGATCTGCCATGCAGGGTTCACAGGGCGCTTCCAGCCAACCTTGAGAGAGGTGATGCTACTAATGTGATGGTAGGGGACATCTCCCTCGAGATTGTACGACCCGTCGTACTACTGATACGGGAGCAGTGGATGGACCACCGATGCAGAGGCAATGTGTGGAGCATACATATCTGTGGGGTGGCCGAAATGGTAGAGGAGCTGGGAGAGCAGCTGGAGGTGGTCGGAGTTTTGAACTTGTGCCACCACCACCCCCAGGGGGTTCCACCCTAGGCTTAGGGAGCTAGTGGACGGAGGCAGGGATAGCTGCAGGCAGATGAGGCTTATGACCCAGGTACTCATGGAATGATTAGAGGTACAATGTGTGTCTTTTCTACTTTGGCTACTGTACTGATAGACACAGGTACTAGTCATTCTTTTCTGGCTGCTTATCTTGTTCAAGACCTTGAAATTCTAGTTTATCTACTGACTCGACCCTTACGCTTAGAAACTCCGACTGGAGAAGATTCAGAGATCACACACCTTTGTAGATAGTGTGACCTGACCCTTGGAGGTGAGAATTTCAGTTGGAACCTCTTGGTAGTAGCGTCGTGGCCTTACGATTTCATTCTTGGTATAGATTGGATATCCATAGTTCATGCCCAGATTGAATGTTTTCGGTGAAGGGTGTGGTGTGTCCGCAGTGATGGAATGAGGTTCTCCTTAGTCAGTGAAAAGGAGACCCAGGCAGCGCAGGATGGACTCGTGCGTAGAAAGGTACATCTGATTTCATATCAGTTATATAGCCTAGCCTTTGGCAGAACAGATGTTATGAGTTTTCAATTTCCAGTCGTAGTGTCTAAGTATGAGGACGTGTTTCCGAAGGACGTCCCCGGGCTACCTCCCTATCGGGAGATAGATTTCTACATTGATTTTCAACCAGGGAGGACACTGATATCAGCATCAGCATATCAGATGGCTATGGAAGAGCTTCGGGAGTTGAGGGTACAGCATGAAGACTTGCAGAAGAAGGGCTTCGTGAGACCGAGTGTTTCACCCTGGGCATCCCCAATGTTGTTTTCCAAAAAGGAAGACGGGAGGTTGAGGTTGTGTGTCGATTACCGGCGCTCGAATTAGGTTACCGTGAAGAACCGGTATCCACTACCAAGAATCGATGACCTATTTGACTAGTTAAGAAGGGCATGATGGTTCTTGAAGGTTGATCTAAGATCAGCATATCACCAGTTGTGAGTATGGGATGAGGATATACCGGAGATGGCTTTCATATGTCTCTACGGTCACTATGAGTACTTGGTGATGCCCTTCGGCATGACGAACACCCCAACAGTGTTTATGGGACTCGTTAACCGGATCCTTCAGCCCTATCTAGATCGGTTCGTGGTGGTCTTCATCGATGATATCCTTGTGTACTCTGCGTCTGAAGAGGAGCACACGAGGCACCTAAGGATGGTTCTGGATACACTCCAAGAGCACCATTTTTGCGGGAAACTCTCAAAGTTTCAATTCTGGATACAAGAGGTCAACTTTCTGGGACACATTATCTCAGCAAATGTTGTAGCAATGGACCCAGCCAAGGTAGAGGTAGTGTTAGCATGGGAGCCACCCCGGAGCATGACGGAGGTGTGGATTTTCCTTGCGTTGGAGGCTTCTATCGAAGATTCAATCTTGATTTGTCCAGGATTTCAGCACCCATGATAGCTTTGACTCGAAAGGGGCACCCTTTTGTGTGGACCAAGAGATGCCAACAGGATTTTCAGCAGTTGAGACAGAGTCTGATGAGTGCCCCAATCTTGAGATTAATGGAGGAGGGTGTCAAGTATGTAGTGTTCTGCGACGCATCAGGAACCAGGCTTGGTTGTGTTCTGATGTAGAGGCAAGCAGTGATTACCTATGGCTCTTTTTAGTTGAGGCCACACGAGCAGAACTACGTGACCCATGATCTTGACTTTGCAGCGCTAGTCTTCGTGTTAAATATATGGCGGCACTACCTGATGGGTGAGCGGTTTATCATCTACTCGGATCACAAGATCCTCAGATATATATTTTCTCATAGGGATCTGAATTTGAGACAGAGACGGTGGCTTGAGTTCTTCCAGGATTATGACTTTGAGATTGTTTATACTCCTGGGAATGGGAACATTGTGGCAGAATCTCTCAGTAGGAAATCCAGTTCGCAGTTGCTGGATGGGGCGACGAGACAGTTGGCCTCTTTACAGTTATCCTTCTTGGATAGAGATGAGGGATCTTACCTTTAGGTGATGGTTCTTACCCCTCCACACTTACAGCGAGTCAGGTAAGCACATCACAAGGATTCTAGCTATGAGACTCTACGTGTTCAGATTTCCGCAGGTGATGCTACCGATGGATGTTTAAAAGGTGGGGAGCACGTTGTTCTTTTCAGAGGGCGCACAATAGTACCAGTGATGTTGTGGGAGGAGATTTTGAGGGAGTTTCATACATCTCCTTTGGCGCTGTATCCAGGGGTGGAAAATATGTACCAGGACCTCTGATGTCAGTTCTGGTGGCTAGGAATGAAAAGAGTGTGGCAGAGTTTTTTTCTCGGTGCCTTACTTGTCAACAATTAAAGGCTGAGCACCAAGTGTGTATGACCCCAAGATTTCATAGTGTGTTATTTCTTCAAAATAATTCAATAACTTGCACTACACGCAACACCGAGTTCAATCACACCATGACTTACAAAAAAAGGCATTAAAAGAGGTCATGAATAGCATTAACTAAAATTTTCACTTTATATAATCCTTATAATTTTAGAATCCATATTATGAGTTTCTTAGTCATAATGCAAGAACAGATTCATTTTCAGTATTGCACTTTTATCAACTTTTAATAGTGAAACCTTTTTAAATACAATATTTTAAACTTTTTGACTAAATGGGGACATCAAAAATTTTAAAATGAAACATCCCAAGCTTCCACGGTATGCTTTCCTTTGAATAATACGATAGCGTGTGTTGTACGCAACCTCGAGTTCTAACACACACCACAACTAATTAAACTAGCCGTTGTGAATAGTAATACCTACTTTTTGAAATCATATATATTCTATATTTCAAAATGGACTTCATTTTTGGATTCGGAATATCAAAATTAGCCAAGGGTGAAATTTTGGTACATTTCGGATAACTTTCATATTTTGATGAATAGTGAAAATTACTAAATTTTAATTAAAAACAACTTTTTTAATCAAAATAATTAATAGTGATAAATTATGAATTTGAGTGGTTTTAAAGTATATTTATAATATAGTTTTACCATTTAATATAATGTTGGTCATTGGACATAATTTTACAATTAAACCGAACATAAACAAGTGTCAATCTTTTGATAGTTATTATCTCTTAAAAACACGCTTTTTGTTTTGACAGCGGGAATTAATTTTAAATTAATTTCTGCCACTTCTGTGTTTTGAATTTAGAAAAATGTATTCCATATTTGGAATCAGGATGTTCAAATTGTGTAAATAGGTAACTTTTATTTTTAGACATTTTGAATAATTACTGCGGTAAATATTTTATTTACCATGGTTAAGGGTAAATCCGGTAAATAAGGGTTAAAAAATAATATTATAATAATACTAAATTATCCTAAAACGTCTCTTAACCCTATTGGTTGATACATGGTCGACCATGGGCATCTTTGGGTCTATTTTGGGACCCCATGGATCCACTTGTAAGTGATAATGACACTTTATTTTAATTAAGTCAAAATGAATACAAAAATGACACAAGCATATATCTTTTAGAAAAACAATTGTTACATAGAGTTATATAAGTTGGATTTAAGATTATAAATATTCATTAGAAAGATAAAAAGATTTCCAACATAATTATATTTTATTTATAATTTTTAGACATTAAATAATTTATTTTATTTATGACACAATGATGATGCAGTAATTACTATAATAGTGAAAAATTAAAATAATTGATATTATAAATACCCAAATAAATATAATATGAAACTTTTAATGAATTAAACTAATTTTCTAGGCTAATATGATATATTAGGATTGATTTAATGGACTTTGTTTGAAGTAATCAATCTGTTATGAGTTTCACAAAAATCAACTATTGAATAGTGTCAAAATTGACATAAAAGAGTTCTTAAAACAAATATTATATTATTAATTGATATTAAATTCCTAAAAATCTAAGGTTCGGCCAAGAGACTTATATTATGATAGGTTAATCATTAATGGACCACTTGGGGGTCGCGTGGATGTATATAGTACGTTTATTAACCATATTATATAAAAATACAAAGAGACATTGTAAACGTGAAACTAATTAACTTAGAGTTAATACTTAAAGATAAGGTTAATATAAGTACCCAAAACTGTCTAAATTCTATTGGATGAGTTGTTTTCGACCAATCCCCACCTCATCCTTTGAATAGTCAACTTTGGAGCCTTTGGAAACCGAATATGAATTTATTATAAATTAATATTTCTAGCTTTTCCAAAGGTGCCCCTCACCCCTCTTATAAAAAGGGCACTCCTCCTTCTCATTTCTTCACACCTTCAAAGCCTTTTGGTTCGGCCAAACTCTGCCCAAATACTCTCTCAACATCCCTCACTACAACCTAGAGGCCTTAGTTTGATTAGAAAGCCAACCTAAGGAGCCCTTTTGATCAAATCAAAAGGAAGAACCCGAAGAAGAGGTAATGATTTCACCACCCTTTTCTAAGTTCATTTCTTCTTCCACTTCTTCTTCCTTTGTTCTTACCATTCTAAAATAATAACTCCAGTATCTCACATATACTGTGATGTTATTATAAGTATGGTACAACCATATTCATTATTCTATCCACCCTTTGAATAACATGTCACCATACGTGCGTACGTACGGCTTACCGTCTCCACGTCGTGGTGTAATTGTTATTCAATATAATATTATTTGGATGGGTATAATAATGATGTGTAACTCATGTAAATAATAAATATAACATGTTAATGATTCTGTATATATGATATACCATTCATTTATATATTATTTTAATATCAAAATAATGATATTGTCGCTCGTGCGTACGTACGGACTACCGTCTCCACGAACGCGATGAGATTCATTCTCCATCGTATCCATTCAAGTATAATTATCATTTTATGATTTAAAAATGATTTTTAAGGACTTGATATCATTCTGGATATGAATAAGATACAACAAACATGGCTTATGTAACAAAACATATAAAAGAAAATGAGTAAGTTAACACCCGAAACGACGATAATTCTAAGATATTATTAACAAATCAATGTTAAAAGATCATATATGATATCATATTAATATATATGATTCTTGTATAATTTAATAACAATTATTTCACCATTATACAGGAGGTTAACCTACCACAACCAAGTAAAAGTACAAGGTAAGGGTTATTTCACAATCTCTTCATTATCCGAGGTTGTTTATACGTAATAATCTACTGGGATCTCTTTATCATCCACATCCATGTTTCTTCGAAATGTATTTCAAAACATATTTATTATTTACAAGAATATGGGTTAAATTCATTTATACCCTTGTTTGACTTTTTGTAAGAGGTTTATAAAGGAATCTTTCCGTCGTTTTCAAAACAAGGTCCTTTTTGACCTTTTCGACAGAATTAAGATAAGAATGTTTTTTTACTTATACGGCGGGTGCGGTTATTTTCCGCCGTTATAAAATCGTCAAAGCTTTCCTTACAAGCTTACAAGAATATTTTCAAGAAAATGTTTTATTTTATATGGCTCTTAAATGATTTCAAAAATAGAAAGAGATATTTCTCTAAAAAGTGTTTTGATTTCATCTATGTCAACATCCTTTAATGGATTTTACGCTTATTTGAAGTTGATTTATTATAATACAAAACTTCTATATTGTATTGAAGGTTTTGTGATATGCTTGACTGTGGATGTGCTATTTTATACCATTCATAATTTATGGTGAAACTATTGACATTTCGTATGCTAGTTTTAATCCGAATGTTTATGTTATATTTCAAACTTTTCTTCAGATGAATGTGCTAGACCAGTATGTTCCGGGTTGGGGACCGGTAAAAGTAAGCCCTCCAGGTTGGGGACTGGTTAAAGTAAGCCCTCCAGGTTAGGGACTGGTAAAAGTATGCCCTTCGGGTTGGTGTCCGGTTATTAGAGGCACTCCGGGTTGGTGTCCGGTTATTAGAGGCACTCCGGGTTGGTGTCCGGTTATTAGAGGCACTCCGGGTTGGGTTCCGGTTAGAAGTAACCCCTAGGTCTTGGGATGAGGCCTAGACAAAGAAATTAACGTTTAGCATTATGCATTCCAACATTATGAAAGTGGTTATTGATTTTTGCATGTGATTATTCGATTAGTAGAATATTCATGTGAACAAGTAAATGGCATTATTTCATTTTATTTATGCCATACCATGTTTAAAGTTCATGTTTTAAAGGATTTTGTTTTAGTTATACATTGCCTTAGAATTTTATTCTTATTTATGAAAGTTTCTGCTATATTGTTATCCTTATTGGGCATTTGAGCTCACCCCTTTTCTATGTTTTATTTTTCCCAGGATGTGAAGAAGTAAGTTATGAATGACCTGCAGGGATTTTATGAGGGGTTAATAGTGTGGATTGTGGAAACATTATGTTGTTGTATTAGTTTTTCATTTTATAATGTAATGTAAAACTTATGAATATATCTGGCATTTTCCAAGGCTACTAAACCAATCGGTCTTTTGAGATTTGATCTTTCTTATGATCATGCCAATGTTATGTAATAATGCACCGACTCTAGGCAACTAGGGTCGGGGCGTTACAGTTGGTATCAGAGGAAGTTTAGTACAAACCTTGGAAGCTAGATTTAGATAAACTCTGATTAGAGCACGTAGACCTAAGATGAACATTGAGGATTAGTATAGAAGAACTTCCTAGAATTTTGGTGTTGTAGAGATTTTGTGAGTTTTCCGAGCAATACATCCCTGTCTGGATACGAGCTGGTAGAGGTGGCTCTGGCACAGATGTACCTAGGGGTAAAACCCGAAAACACCGCTTTGAGCTAGACTCGAACGGGAACTGGTGCACGACAACGGGCCTTGCTGCACTATTGGTTACGACACTCCCGGGGGATATGCTTAGGATAACTCTCATTTTCTTTACAAATCATTATGAAGGGTTTATGAGTATATACTTCCTCAAAGAAAACATTTTTATGATTATGGATTATATCCATAAATAGTTCAATTTATGTTAAGTGTTTTATAAGTATGGGATTATGTATTTTGATTCATAAACTGATCTAGTTTATGCCATTGTTTAGAAATGGTGCCCAGTAGAAGAAATGAGAACTCCAGAAATGCACATGATCCAAATAGAAGGAAGGATCATATCTTTCATGGTCTTAAGCTAGAATTGATAAGAGAAATAGTCTCCCATGTATTATCATCATATGAAGAAATAATATCATGTGTTGATAAGATAAGTAAAGAGTTTACTGAGTCTTATGGCTTTGAAGGGAAGCAAGAGAAGAAAAGGATGGAAGAGAGAAAAATGGATAAAGAGAAGAGGGAAAAGAAGAATTTTCCCATATGTGGTAACTATGAGAAGAAACACCCTGGAACTTGCCTGAAAGGAATGGGAGTTTGTTATAAGTGTAGAGGAAAAGGGCACAAAGTACGTGACTGCAAGGGTGAGAAAATGGTTTCAAATGTACAATGATTCATTTGCAAGGAGTTTGGACACTACGCGAACCTATGCCCCAGTCATCAGACTATGCCACAAATGATGCTATTGGATAATAATCAAGTTATGATACTACCACAGATGAAGAGGAATGATTAGAGTTCTTATGTTGATTATGTCAATTGAGTGTTGTATCAACAATGTACTTGTTATAATGATTATGGAGTATATAAGGATTGTACTGCAGTACTATTTCATTAAGGACTTGAGATTGTGTGGAACAAAGAAAAGTGACTCAATAGCAGGATAAATTTTTGGAAAATATATGGTTGAGATATAGTTCTGATACTGAGGTAGTGATTTTGGAATAATATGTGATTGCTTTGGATAAATTATATTGGATATTCTTGACTACCCTGGAACTGATTAATGATTTGTATATTCCATCATTTTGTTGGGGTTTAAAACATTTTTGGATTGATGAAGTATATCCAGCATTCTATATGGAATAAGAGAGCATGAATGTAATCAATAAGGAATATGGTAATACATGATGAAGGTATTCATATGATATTACGGGGTAAAAAGGATCTATATTATGTTTACCTTCCTTATAAATGTTAGACTGTGAGTTTGGACAGAAGTATTTTGGATAGTTCTAGTTTGGATTATTTTGGATTTCCATAAAAGGACAACCCGGAGGTCGGGCGACAACCCGTCGCGTCCGGCAAGGCTGCGAGACTTGAACCCGCAACCGAAGGGCGACAAGGGTGTATCACCTACCACTGGACCATGAGATGTCCTGGATTAAATAATGTAGTTTTTATTAAAAGATCATGTAGATGAATTATAAATTCGTTTATTTTAGAACCCTATACAAATAGTGTAAATAGAATTTTTTTACATTCTATTATCTTTTAGAGTGAAAGATGAGTTTGTGGTAGAAATTTATTAATGGATAAAACTCTAATTATAAAGTAAGTATATCTCCTTATGATCTTAGCCAATATCATAAATAAATTCCTCAATTTTAAGAAAAGCAACTTTGAACAAAAATGTTTTCCTAGATGGTACCTTAAATCATCACTAATTTATGGCTTTGGGATTGTTGGCCTTTTCATAGCCATGTTCTCTACCACTCTCCATCAGATAATTGATGGTTAGATTTTTCTTCCATATCCATATTTTCCTACATGGAACCCTAGTATGTGTTATTTTCGGTAATCTTCATACATTCGACTCTTTATTATAAATAGAGGCCTCATTAATTCATTTTTCGATGTGGGATTTCAACTAAGATATTTTGAAACGTCAAAAATGTGTTATCCTAATACCCTATGTTTTGTTGAACCGATGGTATTTCAAATCATCATAGATTGATGAATTTAAGGACCTAAATTTTACACTTGTTTGTGATTGATGACCTCAATCACTACCTATAAATATTTACATTTTTCCTCCAATTATATGTCTCTGATTGCCACCAATGTTCTCCTAATCAAGATCATAATTTGGTGGTGACCCTTTCATTTCTCTTTTCCACATATTAAGACTAAATTTTAGTAACCCAATTTCCGATGTGGGTTTTCCCACAAATATATTTTCTATTTTCAACCTTTTATTTTCGAAGAACAATTTCAAATTGCGAGGACGCAATTTATTGAAGGAGGGGAGAATGTAACACCCCAAGATTTCATAGTGTGTTATTTCTTCAAAATAATTCAATAACTTGCACTACACGCAACACCGAGTTCAATCACACCATGACTTACAAAAAAAGGCATTAAAAGAGGTCATGAATAGCATTAACTAAAATTTTCACTTTATATAATCCTTATAATTTTAGAATCCATATTATGAGTTTCTTAGTCATAATGCAAAAACAGATTCATTTTCAGTATTGCACTTTTATCAACTTTTAATAGTGAAACCTTTTTAAATACAATATTTTAAACTTTTTGACTAAATGGGGACATCAAAAAATTTAAAATGAAACATCCCAAGCTTCCACGGTACGCTTTCCTTTGAATAATACGATAGCGTGTGTTGTACGCAACCTCGAGTTCTAACACACACCACAACTAATTAAACTAGCCGTTGTGAATAGTAATACCTACTTTTTGAAATCATATATATTCTATATTTCAAAATGGACTTCATTTTTGGATTCGGAATATCAAAATTAGCCTAGGGTGAAATTTTGGTACATTTCGGATAACTTTCATATTTTGTTGAATAGTGAAAATTACTAAATTTTAATTAAAAACAACTTTTTTAATCAAAATAATTAATAGTGATAAATTATTAATTTGAGTGGTTTTAAAGTATATTTAGAATATATTTTTACCATTTAATATAATTTTGGTCATTGGACATAATTTTACAATTAAACCGAACATAAACAAGTGTCAATCTTTTGATAGTTATTATCTCTTAAAAACACGCTTTTTGTTTTGACAGCGGGAATTAATTTTAAATTAATTTCTGCCACTTCTGTGTTTTGAATTTAGAAAAATGGATTCCATATTTGGAATCAGGATGTTCAAATTGTGTAAATAGGTAACTTTTATTTTTAGACATTTTGAATAATTACTGCGGTAAATATTTTATTTACCATGGTTAAGGGTAAATCCGGTAAATAAGGGTTAAAAAATAATATTATAATAATACTAAATTACCCTAAAACGTGTCTTAACCCTATTGGTTGATACATGGTCGACCATGGGCATCTTTGGGTCTATTTTGGGACCCCATGGATCCACTTGTAAGTGATAATGACACTTTATTTTAATTAAGTCAAAATGAATACAAAAATGAAACAAGCATATATCTTTTAGAAAAACAATTGTTACATAGAGTTATTTAAGTTGGATTTAAGATTATAAATATTCATTAGAAAGATAAAAAAATTTCCTACATAATTATATTTTATTTATAATTTTTAGACATTAAATAATTTATTTTATTTATGACACAATGATGATGCAGTAATTACTATAATAGTGAAAAATTAAAATAATTGATATTATAAATACCCAAATAAATATAATATGAAACTTTTAATGAATTAAACTAATTTTATAGGCTAATATGATATATTAGGATTGATTTAATGGACTTTTTTCGAAGTAATCAATCTGTTATGAGTTTCACAAAAATCAACTATTGAATAGTGTCAAAATTGACACAAAAGAGTTCTTAAAACAAATATTATATTATTAATTGATATTAAATTCCTAAAAATCTAAGGTTCGGCCAAGAGACTTATATTATGATAGTTTAATCATTAATGGACCACTTGGGGGTCTCTTGGATGTATATAGTAAGTTTATTAACCATATTATATAAAAATACAAAGAGACATTGTAAAAGTGAAACTAATTAACTTAGAGTTAATACTTAAAGATAAGGTTAATATAAGTACCCAAAACTGTCTAAATTCTATTGGATGAGTTGTATTCGACCTATCCCCACCTCATCCTTTGAAGAGTCAACTTTGGAGCCTTTGGAAACCGAATATGAATTTATTATAAATTAATATTTCTAGCTTTTCCAAAGGTGCCCCTCACCCCTCTTATAAAAAGGGCACTCCTCCTTCTCATTTCTTCACACCTTCAAAGCCTTTTGGTTCGGCCAAACTCTGCCCAAATACTCTCCCAAAATCCCTCACTACAACCTAGAGGCCTTAGTTTGATCAGAAAGCCAACCTAAGGAGCCCTTTTGATCAAATCAAAAGGAAGAACCCGAAGAAGAGGTAATGATTTCACCACCCTTTTCTAAGTTCATTTCTTCTTCCACTTATTCTTCCTTTGTTCTTACCATTCTAAAATAATAACTCCAGTATCTCACATATACTGTGATGTTATTATAAGTATGGTACAACCATATTCAGTATTCTATCCACCCTTTGAATAACATGTCACCATACGTGCGTACGTACGGCTTACCGTCTCCACGTCGTGGTGTAATTGTTATTCAATATAATATTATTTGGATGGGTATAATAATGATGTGTAACTCATGTAAATAATAAATATAACATGTTAATGATTCTGTATATATGATATACCATTCATTTATATATTATTTTAATTTCAAAAGAATGATATTGTCGCTCGTGCGTACGTACGGACTACCGTCTCCACGAACGCGATGAGATTCATTCTCCATCGTATCCATTCAAGTATAATTATCATTTTATGATTTAAAAATGATTTTTAAGGACTTGATATCATTCTGGATATGAATAAGATACAACAAACATGGCTTATGTAACAAAACATATAAAACAAAATGAGTAAGTTAACACCCGAAACGACGATAATTCTAAGATATTATTAACAAATCAATGTTTAAAGATCATATATGATATCATATTAATATATATGATTCTTGTATAATTTAATAACAATTATTTCACCATTATACAGGAGGTTAACCTACCCCAACCAAGGAAAAGTACAAGGTAAGGGTTATTTCACAATCTCTTCATTATCCGAGGTTGTTTATACGTAATAATCTACTGGGATCTCTTTATCATCCACATCCATGTTTCTTCGAAATGTATTTCAAAACATATTTATTATTTACAAGAATATGGATTAAATTCATTTATACCCTTGTTTGACTTTTTGTAAGAGGTTTATAAAGGAATCTTTCCGTCGTTTTCAAAACAAGGTCCTTTTTGACCTTTTCGACAGAATTAAGATTAGAATGTTTTTTTTACTTATACGGAGGGTGCGGTTATTTTCCGCCGTTATAAAATCGTCAAAGCTTTCCTTACAAGCTTACAAGAATATTTTCAAGAAAATGTTTTATTTTATATGGCTCTTAAATGATTTCAAAAATAGAAAGAGATATTTCTCTAAAAAGTGTTTTGATTTCATCTATGTCAACATCCTTTAATGGATTTTACGCTTATTTGAAGTTGATTTATTATAATACAAAACTTCTATATTGTATTGAAGGTTTTGTGATATGTTTGACTGTGGATGTGCTATTTTATACCATTCATAGTTTATGGTGAAACTGTTGACATTTTGTATGCTAGTTTTAATCCGAATGTTTATGTTATATTTCAAACTTTTCTTCAGATGAATGTGCTAAACCAGTATGTTCCGGGTTGGGGACCGGTAAAAGTAAGCCCTCCAGGTTGGGGACTGGTTAAAGTAAGCCCTCCAGGTTAGGGACTGGTAAAAGTATGCCCTCCGGGTTGGTGTCCGGTTATTAGAGGCACTCCGGGTTGGTGTCCGGTTATTAGAGGCACTCCGGGTTGGTGTCCGGTTATTAGAGGCACTCCGGGTTGGGTTCCGGTTAGAAGTAACCCCTAGGTCTTGGGATGAGGCCTAGACAAAGAAATTAACGTTTAGCATTATGCATTCCAACATTATGAAAGTGGTTATTGATTTTTGCATGTGATTATTCGATTAGTAGAATATTCATGTGAACAAGTAAATGGCATTATTTCATTTTATTTATGCCATACCATGTTTAAAGTTCATGTTTTAAAGGCTTTTGTTTTAGTTATACATTGCCTTAGAAGTTTATTCTTATTTATGAAAGTTTCTGCTATATTGTTATCCTTACTGGGCATTTGAGCTCACCCCTTTTCTATGTTTTATTTTTCCCAGGATGTGAAGAAGTAAGTTATGAATGACCTGCAGGGATTTTATGAGGGGTTAATAGTGTGGATTGTGGAAACATTATGTTGTTGTATTAGTTTTTCATTTTATAATGTAATGTAAAACTTATGAATATATCTGGCATTTTCCAAGGCTACTAAACCAATCGGTCTTTCGAGATTTCATCTTTCTTATGATCATGCCAATGTTATGTAATAAGGCACCGACTCTAGGCAACTAGGGTCGGGGCGTTACAAAGTGCCAGCAAGTTTGACTTAGCCCCTTGAGGTTCCAGAGTGCAAGTGGGATGGGATATCCATGGACTTTGTGATGGGTTTACCACATACGTCCATGGGACATGATTCCATCTGGGTGATCATTGATTGACTCACCAAGTCGGTCCACTTCCTAGCCATACGGGAGTAGATTTCGGTATAGATATTGGGACGCCTCTATGTGCAGGAGATAGTTCGGATTCATGGAGTTCCATCCACGATCATCTCATATCGTTATGCTCGTTTCACATCCCTGTTGTGGAAGGGATTGCAAGAGTCTTTTGGGACTCAGTTATGCTTGAGCACAGCGTTTCATCCTCAGACTGATGGTCAGACGGAGCTGACCATCTAGGTTCTGGAGGATATTCTAGGAGCTTCCATACATGACTTCGGTCGTATCTGGGAGGATCACCTACCACTGGTGTAATTTTCTTATAACAACAGGTATCATTCCACTATTTTTATGGCACCATTCAAGGCTTTGTACGGGCGACCTTGTAGGTCTCCACTTTGCTGGACTGACCCAGGAGAGTCAGCACTCATGGGCCGAGAGATGTTGCGAGCTACTACGGAGAAGATGCATTTCATCTAGGAGCAGATGAAGACTGCACAGAGTCAGAATAAGTCTTATGCCGATAGGATATGGAGGCCCTTGGAGTTCGAAGAGAAAGACCATGTGTTCCTTCGAGTCTCACCTCGACGGGGATTGCGGAGATTTGGCCGAGGAGGAAAGCTATCTCCGAGGTTCATCGTCCCTTTTCAAATTCTGAGTAGAGTTGGTGAGGTGGTGTACTTCTTGGATCTACCTCCTCAGATGGACCGGGTACACAACGTCTTCCATGTGTCGCAGCTGCGGAGGTACATGCATGATCCATCGCACGTTATCGACTGAGGTGAGCTGGACATCGATGATGGAGCGACCTTTGCAGAGTACCCAGTAGAGATAGAGGATCAGCAGGAGAATATCCTTCTTGGGCGAGCTATTCCCTTGGTGCGTGTTCGGTGTCAGCACGAGAATCTTCAGGAGAGCACATGAGAGCGAGAGGCTCAGATTCATGTGCAGTACCCACATTTTTTTATTAGCCTTTGTTTTGGCTTTTCGGGGATGTAAAAGACCTAAGGTGGGTGTGATGTAATGTATTGGATTTTACCATGTTTTATTTTAATATTATGTGAAAATTATTTCAAGACCAGGCTTCCAGATGGTGTGCAGTTCTGAGGCCCGGTGAGCCCAGATAAATTTTTTTAATTATATTAAATAATTTAATTTACGCGTGCGTGGGGTTTTCCTAAAAAAGCGGAATAACTCCTGAACAGGTGCTCAGATTGGAAATATGAGGGCATCGTTATGTCCAGAGCAGTGGGTTTACCATAAAAGAGACCTAAAATCAGATGGCACAGACCAGTTGTGAAATATGGTTTTTGGACATAACCGTATAAAATATTTAATAAAAATATTTTATTAAATCTTGTTGCAAAAAATATCTCTTATATTTTTAAATAGTGATTTTCGTAGGGGTCCAGGGTTACATAACTCATAACCCTGAAACCCTTGGAGGATCTGGAGGAAACCCCCAATGCGGAGACGACGTTCTTGACGAATTTTTTCGGCGATGACAACGCGGAACCGGATCATCGCCAACGAACTCTGCGAATCCAGGTAGGATGTTTAGTTTTGGTTTCCTTCCCCATTATTGATTCCTACGACGAACGCAGACTAATACATGAATAGATTAGCCCGCATATCGATCGTATTTATAGGATGGGCTTTTGAGTTGATTTTGGGGATTTGATTCTTGGAGTAAATTTGGTTTCGTTCAACCTTCTAATGGTGACGAACCAAGATCGACACGAACATCGATCGAGGTGTGTCCCTCTCGATTTTTGTGCTTTTCTTCACCGGTTTCTACGTGTTCTTCATGTGGGTTCTACACGTTTTTGGAGGAAATTGATCTTTGTGCATTAGTTTGTTGGCGCAATGATCCGAGATTGTAGATCTATCCTCGGGATGATGGTATGGAGCTGCAACGACGATTTCGGCAGACTATTCGGAGCAGATCGAGAGATATGAATTTTTTTGGGGGGTTTTATTTAGAAGATCATATGTTGTCCATCAAGCTGATTGAAGGCCTGAAACATCCAGATTCGGTGTTAGGATGATGAAACGAACTAGCACCTTGAGTTTCACGGAAAATGGAAGACAGAATCAAGATCCAGAAGATCGGCCGAGGCGTGAGGAGGAAGACGCGGTTCTGGAATTTTCCCTACTACACAGCGTGTAGTATGGGCTACACGGCATGTGTTCATTGGGGATCACCTGACATGTACTCCGAGAGTACACGAACATGGGTTGGGTACCCGAACAAGGACACTGTGTGTATACCCTTCCCCGGCCAGACACGGCCAGATATACGGGACACCCGTGTACTGGTACACAGGCAAGCGACATGGACGGACACCATGTACGGGCATACGGCCAAGGTACATGGGTGTTTCCCAGTTGACAGGACTTGGTGTGTGCTTCGACTTACACTCCATGTATATGCTTTCCTACACGACTTCGATTCCAGACATGGGCCGTTTACATGGGCAGTACCCGGAGTCAAGGAACACGGCGTGCGATCCTTCTACACACCGTATATATTAGTTTTACACAACTTGGACGGATGAAACGGGTTGTTACATGGGACATACCCGAGTTCATGGAACATGGCGTTTAACCATACTACATGTCATGTGACCTGTTTTACATGGCATGAGCCAGTTGCCTTCTGTGACTTGGACTAGTTTCCTTAGGGTTTGTCCCCTTGGTCTTTCTCCTGAAGGATTCTGATATCATTTACTACATACAAGAGTATGATCCCTTCAGCAGGACTTCCTGAATAGAGTTGTTGGAATCCCCTCTGTGAGACTTGGAGCTGGATCATCTATTCCCCCCTGGTACCCCGGGTAGAGTTCTTAGTATCTACATGACCAACTTTACCCGGGCGTTGATCCTCTGCTTAGGGGATTAGTTCATACTGATTTGTCAAAATCATTCCATGGTTATTGTTTGTGATCCTCATCTGAGCATCATGTTCCCATGTACTTGTAGAGTGTGTTCTCTCGGAACGATTACTTTGTATCTCTTTCTTCATAACTAGGAGTGTGTTCTCTTTGTTATGTGCTTAGTGGTAATCTTCGAGCTGGATCATAGTGGGGGTATCGCGATAATTTATTGTGTATGAGTATATCTGGATATTATTGTTATATATTCTGTAGACATATTTTGTGTGGATCTAAATCTATCTTTCCTTTGTGGTATTTTCCCTTGTTGTATCTACTTTTTGGTTTTGGGGTGTCTTACTGGGTGTTGTTATACTCACCCCTGCATAGGCTTTGCCTAAAAGTCTCGTGTCTTGTGCAGATGAGTGAGCCTTTTACAGGATTCTAGGTGGACCAGGACCAGATGGTGCTCAGTGAGATCAGACAGGCCGAGGTGTGTTCCTACAGTTACAGATTGTATTCCCAGTACCTTTCTTTACAGGTTGGACTTTGTTACAGACTTTCTTTTAGTGGGGTTGTACTTTTGGCCCAGGGTTTTAAACATTCTTTACTTTACATTCCTATCGTACTCTTTTGGTCCGAATTTTAGTGTATGAATGCATTTCCAGTATTAGTAGTTTTTATTTTTTAGCTTTTTGGACTTGGAGATGTGTGTGCGTGTGTACAGGTTTATAAGAAATTCCTCCCATGTTAGTGATATGCCTACTCGATGCTATTCACCAGCCCTTTTATCTTTTTAAATAGATATTTGCATAGGGGTCTAGGGTTATAGACCTCATAACCCTAAAACCATGATGCAGCGACCAGATCTTTGCCAACGAACACCACGAAACCATGTAGGGAATTTGATCTCTTTGTGATTTCTTTCCCGTTCTTGATTCTTATGAAGAATGCGAACTAATACATGAACAGATTATCCTGCAGATCGATTGTATTTTTGGGATAGGATTTTGTGAGTATTTTGGGGATTTGATTCTTGGAGTAAATTTGGTTTCGTTCAACCTTCTAACAGTGATGATCCAAGATCGACATGAATATTGATCGAGGGTTGTCCCTCTCGATTGTTGTTCTTTTCTTCCCCGGTTTCTATGTATTCTTAAGGTGCATTCTATGCGTTCATGGAGGGCATTTATCATTGCACACTTGTTATTTGGCACAATGATCGTTGGGACCAGCTTCAAGACAATGTGCAGTTCCAAGTCCCGGTGAGCCTGGAACAAATGTTTGAATTAAATTAAATAATTTAATTTATAGGCGGGCGAGTTGTTCCTGAAAAAGAGGAATGACTCCTGAACGGGTTCTCGGATCGTAAATCTGAGGGCACCGTTTCGTCCAGAGCAGTGGTTTTACACTAGAAGAGACCTAACATCGGCTGGCGCAGACCGGGGGTCAAAGCACACGCTGTGTCAAGTCAACTGGGAAACACCTGTGTACCCTGGCCGTATGCCCGTACATGGTTTCCGTCTGTGTCACCCACCCTGTGCACTGGTACATGGATAGGCGACACGGACGGAAACTATGTACGGGCATACGGAGAGGGTACGCGGGTGTTTCCCAATTGACCGGACATAGCCTGTGCTTTGACATTCACGCCGTGTATATGCATTCCTACATGACTTCGATTCCATAAATGAGTCGTTTACATGAGTAGTACCCGGAGTCAAAAAACACGGCGTGTGATCCTTATACACGAAAAAGAAAAAATTTATCCAAGAATCAAATCCCCGAAATCCCCGCAAAATCTCTTCCCGAAAATACGATCGATCCGCGGGCTAATCTGTTCGTGGATTAGTCTGCGTTCGTCGTACGAATAAAGAATAGGAATGAAATAACAAAGAGATCAAACGCCCTACCTGGATTCGCGTCATTCATTTGCAAAGATCCAGTCATCGTGTCGTCGTCACTAGCGAATCCCGTCAAGAACGCCCTCTCCTCATTGGGGTTTCCTCTAGAGTTTCCAGAGGTTTTAGGGTTATGAGGTCTGTAACCTTGGACCCCTGGACAAATCTCTATTTAAAAAGATAAGATATATTTTCCACAACAAGATTTAATAAAATATTTTAATAAAATATTTTATTACGGTTACGTCCTAAAACCAGATATCACCACCGGTCTATGCCAACCAATGTTAGGTCTCTTATAGTGTAAACCCACTGCTCTTGATGCAACGGTGCCCTATAATTTCATATCCGAGCACCCGTTCAGGATTTATTCTACTTTTTCAGGAAAACCACAAGCGCGCGTAATTTAATTATTTAATTAAATTAAAACATTTTTTTCGGGCTCACCAGTCCTCGGAACTACACGCCATCTTGAAGACTGGTCTCGAAAAAAATCCCACATAATATTAAAATAAAACACGGTAAAATCCTAGACAAAAACTCATATTTTGATTATAAACTTCATCAACCCAATGGAATTCCTTAATAATGTCAATATGATAATTATTATGACTATCAGTATGATTTTATAGGTACCATTATTAGATTGATTATTATGACTTTATCAGTATAATACACATGATAGAATGTTTAACAATTGGTTTTGATAAAGGTGGGTCTGATTAATCAGACACATACTCATTACGATGATCATATTTAACAATATATAGTTCATATCCATAATAATTTAGAACTTATTCTATGTATTTTAAAACATAAATTTTTCTATAAAAATAATTCTAAAACACTTAGGGAATAAAAACATAGTAAATTTTTTTTTTAAAAAGGTGTTTGAAATTTCCAAAACAAAATGAATGGAAAAGTAAGAAGTATAACATATGACTCAATAATATCCCCCCTTTTTGAAAGTAAAAACCCCGAAACATAAATGGAAAAAGATATTAGAATAAGTCTAGTGCATTTTCTTTTAAGAACATTATATTCCGTTTTAATAATTAATACATAACTCTATGTGAGTTTATAACTCTTCTGAATATGATTTTAAAAATGATGGAGTATACAAAGTTATTCTTCTAAGAAAATTATCCACCTTTGGAAATATTCCATCCCTAGGGATCATATTATCCCCATTAATGAAATGATTCCATTCTGTGAAATAACTCCCCCTTTATATAATCTTCTCCTCATTTAGTAATTTCTCTCTCATATAATGAATTATCCCACTTCTTTATTCACAAAAAGAATGGGGAAAAGTCATGTGTTTCCTAAAATGATAGAGAATAAACAATTACTCCAAATAATATAATAAATTAACCAATCATCAATAAATACATATGAATGAACATTCAACTTATTAGAATTAGAAAACATTCAGGAAAATTATATTATTGTGAAATATTAATTTATTCACAAGAAAAATATCAAATGATTTACAGAAACATGTACCATAGGAATTCAAAATAAAAATTAATTCAGTATTCATCAAGGTCTTCATAAAGGAATTTATCTTCTTGAACTCCATATTCTATTTCTCTAGTTTCTCTTTCCTTTCTTCAGGAACCTTGGACATTTTAACTCCCTCAGATAACATTTTATTCCCCTATTTGATAATTAAATGTTTAGCCTCAATATACTAGATTCTGATTATTTCAAGCTCTAGTTCGTGGATCTTTATTTTCATCACATCTACTCCCTCATTTAATTCCTCGGTTGTGTCTATAAAATCATCGATAAACTTCACCCATTCTTCCATGTCATTAGATAACTGATTGAAGGATCTAGATGAATATACCATAAAATTATTAATATTATCAAATTGTTCATCATGGTTCTAAAAAACTGAATCAACTTGATGATTCCACTTCACCATTTGGTTGCACGATTTTTTAGGAGTCTGAGATATTTTTGGAAAAACATTTAATTCAGAAGTATTACGGATCACCTTATCTATTAAAACCATTATCGATTTTGATTTCTTGTCAATAATTTCATGAATAATCTGACATATTTCTTCAAATCATAGACAATAAATAATTTTTCCTTCTAGTCTCCTCAACACATGAATAATATAATCAAATTTTTCAAGGGTTATGGTTTTCGAAGAGTCAGATTAAACTTTATAATCATGATGAGGTTTAATTATGGTATTTCTGACATAATATAACTTTCCTTCCATAATTTCTTTATATGAAGTGGCCATTTAAATTTATTTAAAAACATTCTTGTTATTAACCACAATGTCATCATAAGATTTTATAATATACACATCATCGGTGTTGGATTTATCATCAACTTTTGTCGTTGAATTTTTATCATCTTCTTCTTTTATAGACAGTGACTCTAATTATTCTTCTAAAGATGATACTTCTTCTTTATAACTAATATATTTTTACTATTTAGAGTCCTTGGAGGGAATGTGTGATTATTTTGTTGATAATGAATCAGATTATTTCTTTTCAGATTGGTTTTTTCCAATATCATCTGCCTCTTAATTCTCATCCTCTTAATTCCAATCCTATTCTTTGTCTACTTCTTATTTATTCTATTCTCCAACCTATTTATATTATCAGTTTTCTTCATCATCATTTAATTAATTTTGTTCTTTAAATTATCATTAAATTGGTTCATTCACTTATTTTTCAAGCTCATCCTATTGCTATATAGTGTTTTTGGGAACACCTTTACCAGCTGGATTTGGTTCTGATTTATTTTTAGAAATGATTGGGACTGATTATTTATCAATAAATTTTTATTTTCCTTTGTATATGACCTAAGTAACATCTGTATGGACAAAGAAAGTCTATTCAATTACAAACCATACTTTTAATTTGACCTGATTGGTGTGAGAATTTGGCAGAAAAACCTTCTAATTATCCATTTCTACTCATTTAAAAATATTTTCACATAAAACTGGTTCTAGAGACCTTTTTTTGTTTTTCCTTCTTTTCTTCTTGTTCCAAAACATAAGTATCTCATATTCCTAATGCATTGGTTTTAGAAATATTTAGTCCAAACTATATATCTCTAGGATTTTTATTAACATTCTATTTAATCTATTATTTAATGAATTATTTTGGTTATTTTGTTTTCTTTCATTACATTCTCTGGTGAAGAAGTTTCTTCCGTCATATTCTTTTTATTTTATAATTTATATGAATTCATTATTAAGTGTGCTTTTGAAAGAGTACCATAAAATTTTTCCACAAACTTCCTTGATTTACTTTTAAAGAATAGTCTCAAAATGTTTATCATATCATCATTTATGAATGAAATATTCCCCCTTATTATATATGATTTATTGGCTACATTGAAAACATTCATACACTCAATAACCATATTCATTATAAAATAAAATACATTATAATATATGATTTGATTATACTATTTTTTTAATGAATATGATATGGATTAATTTGAAAAGATCATTCTTTCTCATGTTTACTTAAAATTATAACATGAAAACATCATATACTATCAATGTATATTAATATACACTCCTTGGTATTATAAATAATTTCATCCACAGTACAACTACATGACTTTCTAGAGTAATATGGGAAACTCTTATAGATTTTTCATATTCATAAAATATATAATCCTCATGTTTTATCTTATCAAACGTACATATATTATTCAAAATATTATGTGAAGTAAAATATACTTCTCCTTAAAAAAGGTATTCCAAAAAGATCTACAAGTTTATTCTGGTAAAACTTTTACCTATTTCCATACATCATAAAAGAAATTTTATCTTTACTAGCCCCCTTGAAAAACATAACAAAGGCCTAAAATTCATGAACCACAATGTGAGAGAATAAATCAAAGTCCTCATATGGTTTCTCAACACATATAGATTCACAACATTGAAAAGACATAATCTTTTATAGAATAAAATCCTAATTTTTAATATAAAGGTCTCTAAACAAATATTTCTTTTAAAACATAACATTTTGAATAATACTCCATTGCTACATCAATACTTGAACTGATTACGATGAAATGGATGAGAAGAAAATCATCCAGACTAAGCAACTTATATAGTGCAGTATGGTAGGGACAAAAACTCTAGAGCAATCGATGTCGGACACGGTGGGTCCCTCTATATATAGGAACCTGAGTTGATGTTCCATATTCGATAAGATGATTATTAGTTGTTTTTTAATGGAATCTAATCAGACCATTGATACTGAATCAAATAATGATTTATTGATATTTTTAAAATCATGATGTTTTAAACTTTCATCAGATCAAGGATAAATCACGTTTCGAAAACATTTAAAGTTTTGAAAACAAAATAAATTTATAAAATATAAAATTATAACAAAAAAATAACCAACTAATGATAATGAAATATTGTAAAAAGTAAAATTAATAGAGAAGTACCATTCAGGGTGAATAGTTCCAACGGTATGAATAACATGTTCTTCTTGGTTTTTTTAAACTAAACATATTATGATTATTTTGAAAATAAATATTTAATACGTTAGTTATAGTACAAAAAATATTAATTAAAATTGTTTCATTTTTATAACTAATTATGATAATATATGAATCTGAATATTTAATCAAAAAAATTTAGTCTGGAAATTTCCTAAAATTTTTGGAGTTTGTTAAACCATATGAGAATTATGACTGTAAAATGTTTATAATGAAATATGATTCTTGAAAAAAAAATTAATAAAAAAATTGACAAAACATATATTTTTTGAAAAATAAAACATTTAATAGAAATTAAATTTTTTGAAAAACATAAAACATCTGTACTCCCCCTATAGAAAGAAGTAGCATAATGTAAAGATATTGGTCAACAATAAGAATATATGAATTGTTGGTTTATGTTGATCATTCCTAAACATTGTTTGATATATTCAAATTTGTCGGAACAAATATGTAATTTTTAAATTTCAACATGTTTATCTTGCATTATAATTAATTTTAATATCATATCTCCTTTAATTGTGGGATTCAGAAAGAAATGTTATCTTATATCTATGTTCTTAGAATCAGAGTGATGTGTCAGATTTTTAATTAATGAAATGGAACTTGTATTATCTCAAAGTATTTTAATTTTATTAAAACTCATTCCATAGTCAGTGATGGTGTGTCTCAACCAAAAACGTTGAGGACAATAGTATCCAACTGATTCATATTCAAAAAATATAGTGGAAAGTGCTACTAAGTGTTGTTTATTACATGACCAGGATACTAAATAATCTTCTAAGAAATGAAAATTCCTAGATGTAGTTTCCAATACATTCTAAAAACAAAAAATTAATCTTCTATAAAAAAATATTTACATAAGAATAGAAAATTTCTAAATCCATAGTTCCCTTAAGATTCGGAAAATTTTGTTTTACAACTTTTATATAGGAATATTTTGGGTTTTCATAATATCATGAACATAATCATACAAAAAGAATTAAATTTGGATTAGTAATATCTATGTAATGTAAATATCCTATCATCAATATAAATTTATATAATAATAATATTTTTATTTAATTCTTTATTCAAAATAGTTGGATCTACATATCCCTTAACAAAATTATTTTGTATCAAAAATCATGTTACCCGTTCATACCAACCTTTATGGGGTTATTTAAGTCCATATAAATAATTTTTATGTTTTTAAATGTATTCAAGATGTTTCTTATTTTAAAAAAGATGAGGTTGATCAACATACACTTCTTCTTGAACATATCTGTTAAGAGAAAAATACTTGACCTTGATTTTAAAAATTTTAAAGTTAAAGAATTATGAAAAGGATAAAATTATTCGAATAGATTTTAGATTTTATTCTAGTGAATAAGTTTATTTATAATCTATTCCCTGTTTTTTATTTTCACCCTTACAAAGAAGTCTATATTTATTTCTGATAAATATTCTATTTTTATCCCATTTATTCTAAAAACCCCATTTTACTCTTATTAAAGAAGTTCCTTGAGGTCTTTCAACTAAATTCCAGAATTGGTTCCTCTCAAACTCATTGATCTCATCATGCATTGACATAATAAAATCATTATCTCTTTAAGCCTCATCATGATTTGAATATTAAAATTGAGATAAGAAATCTAGATGTTCAATTTCATTTCCTAAGGAACTTCTAGTGAAAGCTGGTTGATCAATATCACCAATGATACACCCACTAGGAATATTGATAAGATACAAATAACTTATTGTGTTTTCAAAATTCAATTATTCAATAATATCTAGGAAATATTGTAGAGGAATGACTTTATAAAATATTTCTTGAAGTATTTCCTTGTGAGATTAAATTTTTAACAATGTTTGGAAATCATTTTAACAAATAACATCTAAGGGTGTTGGTTGGGGTTGTTTCAAACAAATTGATAAATTTCATAGAAGATAACATATACTATTTATTCAATATTACAATAAATTTTTTAAAAAACTCTATAAGGATGATTTGTAATGGAATAACCAAAAATTATTTCTTATAATATTAGTGTGAAAATTTCTTTATGTTATATATCGTATTCAGAATTAATACATTGTAACTAAATAATTTGAAGTATGAAAATTTTGGTTTTCTTTATGTCTATGACTCATAAAAAGTTTTATTAATAACATATCTAATCAAAAATAAATTTATAGTATAGAAGGTAGTACAAACTACTTTAGTGAAAAAAATATCAACTGAGGATTCACTCATCACGGTTCCATTTACTTTACTCATAATGTTTATATTGTTTCATTTAACTTCACCATTTTGTTGGGGATTTCAAGAATATGAATATTTATGTTTAAACACATTATTACTATAAAAATTTCAATAATCATAAATCAAAAAATCTACATTATGATCACTTTTAATAGAAATCAAGGGAATGTCTTTCTCATTTTTAACATTGGATACAAATGTTTTAAACTATAAAAGTATTCATATTTATTTGTGAGAAAATAAAACCATGTGTATCTAGTGTAATAGTCAACTAAAACATATACATAATATTTTCCACCAATGCTTCCTGTTTTTATAGGTCCAAATAATTTCATGTTCACTAACTGTAAAGAATCAGAAGTTGATACATCACTAATAAAGTTAATACATGACTTACGATGTTTACCATATTGAAAAGGGTCACAGAATTTTTATGTGTCAAACCTATCTTCCAGTAGATCCTTTATAAGTCCATATTTATTAAACTAAGATAAGTTTCTATATTTATAGTTTCTTAACGATATATTCCATAACGGATATTTATATTTTATTTCCCTAAGGCAGGGTACGTCTTGGATCCTAATGTATCCAATGTTTATTTTATAAACATTTAATGGATGGTTGGAAGAAAGAATATATTAATACTTGGAACAATGTAAAAAAAATTAACCTTCCTAAATCACCCAAAATAACCTTCATTACATAATTAACGTATGATTATAAGGTTGTACATAATACGTTGAACATGAAAAACATTTGAAATTAGTGTTTTTTAAGGAAAATATTTTCTATTTTTAGGATATCCCCCATAATAATTATCTTTGAAAGTTACTTTTCCAGCATTAAATTTTATAATATTCTTGAATTAATATTTTTTTCTAGTCAATTTCCTGGAACACCCACTATCCATATACCATGTATTTTGGTAGTGAGTACTATCTTATTTTCCCTGAAAATAGATTATTTGATTTTAAGAACACAAAAATTCCTAGGTTTTGTTATGTTAGAAAAAAAAATTAGTAATATACATTTTTTAGAAAAATATGATTTATGAAAACAAAAGTATTTATCTTTTTTCAAAGAATTTTTTTTCTAGTTCCCAACACAATGAAACTTGGTTAAAAATGATAACTTTTAAGAACAAATTAATTGTTACTGAAAATAGGTTTTTTATATGTAAACCCCATTCTAGAACTACCCCCATGAGAATGACTTTGTCTATACATTTTTTCAAAGTCTTAATTACTTGTAGTATGGTTTTATAAAAGTTTCTTTAAATAATAAAACTCAGTTGATGTTTTAAAACTAAATTATTATCATCTTTAGTAATATTTGGGGAACTACGTTTATCAATTTTTTTAACTAAATTTTATAGAAATTACTTTTTCTATGTCTTTTGGAATAATTTATTATTCAAAATTAGTCTTATCAGGATCATTTGAAAGAACTGATCATTCATTTTTCAGAAAAAAATTTCTTGATTCAACCTTGCCTAGTCTATATTTATCAATATCATGTATTTTATGATTTTTCAATTCTAATTTCATAAATTTCTTTCAAAATGAGGAACTTTATCATAAGGAGGTAGAGTATTATCTTCTACTGAGGAATAGTCTTGACCAGATGATGTAGAATTTTTCTCATCACGATAATTGGAACATAAAGGAATATTTTTATGATTCTCATCAAATTTTTCCTTAGACAGGAAGAATTAATTTTGTATAGTTATTTTATATAAAATATATAATTTCCTCTCTCTAGAACATTCATTTTCAGAACAATTTTCATAAGATTCATCACCAGTATCACTCTACGTGTCGTATGCTTTTAAAGAATTCTTTCCTTTTGATTTGTAACACATTTTGCAATTCCTTTTCATATTTTCTTTGATTCTATCTTTCCTCTTCTTCTTTGTAAAATCTGGATTGATGTGTCCAGTTTTCTTACATTCATAAAAAGTGACTACACACATCTTATAAGATTTGTATTTATGGAATTTCTTTTATTATTATTTTAAATACTAATTTCCAACTATCTTGTTAATAATTATTTTTATGTTAGATAATTCATTCTCATAATTTTTAGAAACACTTGAATCAGATTGAATAACTACTTTCTTCATTATTGATGACATAAGAAAAAATTTAGCAGATTGTACTTTTGAAGGTAGCGTAGATGTAGTAGTAAAGGAAACAACACTGTTTTTCATTTTATATTTTTTATAATACATATTTAAGCATCCGTCATACTATATAAGGGTTCCTGTCAAATCATCCAATGTAAGATTATTCATTTTTTTAGTCTCATCACTAGTTTTTCTCTTTCATTCGCAATTATTGGTCATAGTGTCTATAATCTTTTCAATAAGGGTCTCATCATCAAGGACATTATCACCTACATATTTTAAATTGTTTACAATTTTTATGAATCTATGATAAATATTTTTAACAAATTCACCCGATAAGTAATCAAAGGCTTGGTATTCTACTCTAAACATTTCTCTTCTAGTCTCTAAAACTTTAGTTGTACCAAAATGTGTGATCTTGTGATTTTCTATATACTGTTATCTATTTCACAATATGATATTTTAGTATATATAGTTCCTCTCATGGACAATAGTAATTTATTCCTTACCCTGTAATTCAAGTGATAATCATTTTTTCTCTATGTGTAAAACTAGTTAATTCATATCAGGAATCTTATAATCTCTTTTAAGAAAAAAAAAATTCCAACCTAATTATTGATAATAAAATTTTTTATCCCATCCCTCCAATACTCGTAATCAGTACCATCAATGATAGGTTTTCAATTTGGATTTATATTATCTTTAGATTGAAAAATCAATCATGCAATATTTAAAATAAAATTAAAATATTATATTCAACATATACGCTTTATTGTAGCCAATGTTTATAAAAGAAATTATATAAAATATTGATCTAAACTTTCAATAGTAAGTAGATTAAAAAACTCAACATGTATTTTAGTAGTGGAATTATCCTCCAATACTAATTATATGATCAGTATATATATATATAATGCTGAATTTAGGATCAGAATAATAGACTCCTATGGATATACATACAAGAGGTGGTGAATTGTACTTTAAAAAACATAGTATAAAAGTGAAAAATCTAAATATACCCAAAAACTATTTAAGATTGATTATCAGAATCAGCCCTTGATCTGATAAATAGAGTCGTGAAATCAGAATCAAAGTACATCTGATTATATCAGAGAAAATATTGTAATCACTATGGGTCCAATTAATCATATTATTTTTACTATTTTAAACATTGTAATGATAAAACAAAAAATCTATGAAATTGAATACAATAGTAAAATTTTCTGTTACATGCCATGAAATTAAAACAACTAAAAACAATAAGTAGATTAGATATATAAAATTAATAATGAATTAAATGATATTATTAAAAAGAAAATACTTTTAATCTTAATATTATGGTATTCAAAAACCATAACTGAAGGTATCCATTTTTTCATACATACTATAACATCTATATTTCCTTACAAGGGAAGCCCCTGATATGCTGATTAAAATGTATTTCTCTGCCAATCCCTACAATAACTCAATAAAATGATCAACTCTATATTACTATACCCCTAATAAATCATTCCAAAGATCAAAATATTTATCTTATTTTACCCAAAATCCCTCTATTATAAAGAATAATGGGCGTAAGTTACAATTACAAATGTTCTTAAGGTGACAACCAGATAAGGTTTCCTTAGTGAGAAAAAACATACTAAAGAAAAACACTAACTAATAATGGGATGTTAATGCATATATATCTTTAGAAGTGAGTAATAAACAAGAAACTAGCTACATGCTCATTAATTGACCCATTATTTGTAGGAATCCTTCTAATGTTTTCATATGGGTCATAATTCTATGTTTGTTGTAATGGGTTTGAGTAGATGTCACTTGATAGCTCAACATAACTGAATGTCCAATGACGTACTGGTTGACATCATTATAGTGTCACAGAGATTCCTTCCATTAGAAATAACTCTTTTTATTCTGATTGAATGATTATTCAATCCAAAAGACCTCCTATAAAATTTCAATATGATAATCATTTTGAGTTTCAGACCAATTGTATTGGTTCCAACATCGGTCAGATTGTTAATAATTATTTAGTATGATAGACATGACCTAAATTTTATCATCTGGTTCTAATAAATTTTAGTCTGATTAATTAGACACCTACTCATTATGATAATCGTAATGAGGAATATAATGTTTAATTCTATAATACTTTAGAAAATATTCAACGTATGGTATAAGGTAGTTTTTTCTAAAAAAATTATAAAACACTTGGAAAAATATGAATTAGTATAAAATTTTTAAAAATGTGTCTTTGATTTTCAAATTAATAATAATAGAAAATTAAAAAAGTAGAACTTCTCACTCAACAATAATTTTATCTATCTTATGCCAATTTTATAATGTAACCACCAAATCTAGGATACAAGGGTTGGGGCCTTTTAATATAATATGTTTTATGTCTAAACTTTTTGTCCATTTGTTATGTTGTCCATTTGTAAGAATTTTATATCACTCATTTCTTATGTTTTAATTTTCTATGTTCTAATGATAATAAAATAATGTAATATCTAGAATAGTTTCTTATGTAATTTAATCTATTGAAAATGTTTAAGACTAATTATGGATTAATATGATTCTCACATTATATAAAAATTCCATTACTTAAATGGGAATGAGTTTTCTTGATTAATGTTTTGTCCTAATTCAAAAAAACTATAAACCTAAAATGTCATGGAAATTTATTTTAATGAAATATTTTATTTAGGCCATGATATTAAAAGAAGTTAATTAATGGGATATCATAATTATGTTCATAGTACTTAAAGAAATTTTTATCATCACTCTAATGGATTAAAGTAAAGCCTTCAAAGATCATTAGTCTATCATACATTTTAATCTTTTGAGAAGATTGTGACAATCACAATCACGACTGAGAAGGATCAAATATTAAAATTTCAATGGAATGTAAGATAATAATAGTGGAAATAACTATGTAGAAATAAATTTAGCCATGTTAAACAAGGTAAATGTATAATTTCTAATAATAAATAAATTTTGAATGAAACTTCATAGGGAATGCTTGAAGTGTATAGTAGTATTCTTCCTATTTGAAGATAATATCCATTAATTTCTTGAATGAAAAGGTGATAAATATTCAATTAATATCCAATACTTAAATATCAAGGATATGTGAAAATTTTCAAATCAATTACACTAATATCAAGTGAATCATTCCTAGAAGAGGCATATGGAGCAATAGCGAACTTATGCAATCACAACAACAGAATATGAAGTCCTAAATGATGTTATAGTGCGTAATTTTATCCTAAAATAAATGTTAGATAATTTATTATTTGATTCTATATATATAAACTCTATCACATATTATTAGCATTATATGAACATTGGATCATTCCTTGGTGAAATAATGAATTATTTTTCAGTTAAAAATGCTAGTGAAAGTATTATAGAAACAAAGGTATATTTTTTCAACTTTTTTAAAATGAATTTAGGTTACTTGACTACAATCCAAGATGAAATATTAATTTTTTAATTTGAAATAATCCCCTGGATGGATTATATCTCAAATTATTATATAAGAATTTATTTTTGAGAGAATAATATTGAAATATATGATAATGGAATAGAATCCCATGTTTTTAGAGTGGAGAATTTATTGCTAAAGTCTTTTTTGGTACTACCTCCAATGGCTGATCATGAGTAAATTCATAGAGAAGTTGCATCTATGAATGGGAAATAAGTCCTTATAAAAGAGGTTTTATCTATTGTATGGGATTATATTAATGTGTTTATAGATGAAAATCTTAATTTTCCACCTAGACATGAAGTTAAATACTCTAATGACTTTATCCCAGATGACGGTCTCATATCTAATCCTACCTATATAATGAATGAAGGGTAATTGGTGTAAATAAATATAAACTACAATAGTTTTATCATAAGGTATTCATGCACCCAAGTGTTTCACCTTTCATAGTACCTATCATATTTTTGAAGAAAAATATTATTCTATGAGTTTAAGAATTTACTGTGTAGAAATAAATGTCATTACTATTAATAATAAGTATCATTTACATCACATTGATGATATATTTGATCAATATTAAGGGGCTCAGTACTTATCAATGATAGATATATGTTCTTTTGGGAATCAATTAAAATACAATAAGTACTATATACCGAATATATATTTTACTGAATGTTTTGGACATTAGGGGTTCATGGTAATGGGTGTTTTTTCATATTTGGGGGTATATTTTTTGTTGGTGGTGCCATTATGGTTATGATTTGTATTCATTGGAAATTTGTTTTAATGATAGGGATATAGTTCCATTTTAACTATTTATATATATATATATTTGGATGGTTAACATATCTAAAGTGATTATTTTTCATATGGGGTAACAATAATGAAGTTCTAGTTACTGATTTTGGGGATACAGTGATTGGTGATGCTGATGGAGAAATGGTGAGAATCCAGTGTGCTTGATGATTGGACATCATGGATTCATAGGGTTCCACAATTTGAGACACACATATTTCCAAGTGTACATATCTCATCATATGATATTCTAGTGATGTGGTACTTAGTTATTTATAGAATTTGGGTTGTGATTGTCCCATAGTGATACATGGCAGTTTTATACTAGAATCATTTTATTTAGAGGCTGTATAGTTGTATTACAAGAAATAAAATATCATGTTTCACTTAAATGCAATGTAGTTTTGTGAAAATTAATAATAATTATTATGATTTTCATAGTAATTCCAATTGGGTTCCCAAAAGAACACTCTATTTTTAGGGATCTAATAAGAAAATGGATTAGGGAGTTCATAATATCTCTCTTTAAGAACTTTAGATGCATCAATGTTTTATTTATTGATGGATAGTGGATTAATTTTTTAGATATTCTCCATGAAATATTTTTTAACTAGATATGTGTTGGATTACTTTGTTCTCTCTACCTGATGAGTTTTTTGAGAATACTCTAATAAAATAATAATTTAGGTTAAAATTAATAAAAATAAACCGATTTTTAATAAATTAAAATCATTATACTAGTATGATATGAAATACATTATGTGATTTAGATGACGTATATTGAAAAAGGGATTCCACTTGACCCATAGTATCCCTTCACGTATCCTTTTTACATCTAATGGATACTCTAGGAGGTGTTATTAAACTCCAACAACAGCCTATACTTTCCATCCAAATTTTCCTTAATCTTTTTAATTTTCATTTATTAAAAAACCATTCATGCACCTAGAAAACAAAAAACTAAATATTAGATTTCAATAAATAATTATACTTACATGTGATAGGAATATAAAATAAAATAAATTATAAATATTCAGTTTGACTTAATTTTACTTCTATTTTAGAAATAAAAGTCTTCAAACCAATGCTAATCTTTATCCAAAAATTATATTTTGTAGGAATTAACATCATATCATATTCTAGATACCCTAATATCTACTTGTTTAGGTCATTAAAATTACCTATAGGCTCCCCATAAATCTCAAATAGCACAAATACATTAAATTTATTCAGCCTCCAAACATGAAATGTATTCATGTTTGTTTTTTTCCTCTTATTTCTATATTTAATAAGAATATAAACTAAAAAATTACAATAAAAATGAAAATAATTATTTTTTTATTGTTAAAAATTACATGTAAATCATTCTTACCCTCTAATACCCTCATGATGATAATAGTGAAAATAAGGATCTGTTGATGACTGCTCCTCAACTGCTCTATTTAATCCCCCTAATATCCCTAAAGTAAAATGTTACCCAAAATATATAGGGGGTATATCTGATGAATATGAGATAATATCAAATTGAATCAAATGGAAGAAAGGTGGAATATTAAAGATAAAAAGAAATACTGATTAATGTGGGAGCATATTTGATGGTTCCTATAGCATAGGATTTTTGAAAGACCAACTCATATCATTAAATCATTTATTTTTTTGAATTAATTCATCTAAAGAGAATAAAAAACATAAAACATGACTGTATATATAAAACCATAAATTTTTTTTGGAAAATTTGTCAAATTGAATAATTTAATTTATATATTCTAAATAAATAAATAATACATGGTTTTAATGAGTAATGATCATAAAATCAATTAATTGACCATTTTCTATATTATTTTCATTATTCACCATTATCATGATTTCATCATATTCACCATTTATTAAATGAAATACTTTCAAATATCATCATTGAAAAATATATTAGTATCATATTGTTGATGGGGTTTACCATTAAAAAACAATTCAACAACTTAACCAATTATATCATAAAATTATCTTGTATTGATATATAATAAAACATTCCACCCATCATCGATTATATCATCCACATAATAAAACATTTTAGCAGGTGAAGAAAAAGGGTATGGATTTTTTTCATTACACACATCGTTATCGATAAATTGATATAAGTTAAAACATGTTAATTATAATGAATATTTTATTATTAACTTTTAAAAATCAAACAAATTTTATTTGAATAACTCAAATGGAATTTTTACTTTGTAATTTAATTCGACAATTCTAATAAACATTTCATTGTATCCAAAGAATGTAAATTTTTTGAAAATGTAACTATTATGTGTGTTCAAACATTCATCATGAAAACTTATATGAAACATGAATCCATTAATATTATTATCACTTAATATTCTAGTATACTTCAAAAGATCTAAAGAAAAATATATCAAATCATGTGGAACTACTGATCGATAATAAAGATTCCTGATCAACATGTATAAATATAAAATATGATTAGTCACATTATATAAATATATAATAATATAATGAATATGATATTCAATATGATATTAAACAATGTGAAGAAAAACAAATAATGATTTTTTTTAAAAAAATATCTCGATCACGTTTCATGTTCAACTATAATGTCATGTCATTGTTTTCATATTCAGTTTTTTAATTAAAGGATCTAAATTATCACAAATTAGTGGAACATATCTATGTTCTTGTAAAAACTCAATTTATCTCAATAAAACTAATGATATTTTCCCAACTTCATGTCCTGGAGTTAGAATTTCACTAATTCAATTTGGGAATTTAAAAGATTTATGTCATCTTAAACATGTCTAAATTGAATTAATTATGTTTCAATATTATATAAAAATCTTGAATAAATGGTGATACTCTCTTCATCCTTGTAACCTTTAAGGATGGATCCTTATTATTAATATTTGTTTCTAATAAAAACATTGAATGACCTAGATATCAAATTAAAAACATATCATTGAAAAATAAACCAAATATATAATTATTTTTAAAATTTTAATACTATAAATATTAATAAGAAAGATGAAAATTTTTCTATAAGAGATAAACCTATCGATAATGAATATGCCTTCTAAATTTACCTTCCACAATAAAATGAAATACTAAATCAACCACTATATTGATAAAATAAAGGGTAAAATGTCTTGACAAAATTATAAACTTTCATTAAAATTATCTTTTAGGTTTCTCAAGATTGATAGGGTTTAAATTATTTTAAAAATGTTATCTAAATAATGTGAATATATCAGTCAATGTTGTTTTTAATTTATTCATTAAAAATTTATTTAATAGCAAAGGTATCAATTTCTCCATTAAAATATATGATTATAGATATTTTAGGCCATGTAGCTATAACAACACTTAATTTTAAAATATAAGTATTTCCTATTTTTAGATTAATATTTTATATATAATATTATTATCCATGCCAAAACCATAATGTTTTAGGGTCTCTGAAACTTTAACTCATAAAAAAACTTGCTAATGAGAGTTATACTTCATCTCCCTTGATTTTATTCATAAATATAACCATCCTTATACACATCATACATAAAAAAACTCATTATAACCTAGAGAATGGAATCATATGGAAGGTGAGATCATATTCTCAAGTAATTGTAAATAAGGGAGATATTAAAGAAAATTTAAGTATAAAAAGATCATAAGAGCGTGAGAACACGATATTAGAATTTCAAAATCATACCATAAATATCATAGATCATAATCTCAAGCGGGAGAATAAATCTTGGTAGTTCATATGACATTAATCATGAAGTAATCAAATAAAATGATCAATGATAACATAACATTATCGTAATAAATATATTTTCAGAATACATTAATAATAGAAATTAATTTTTGTGGTTGTTAATTATCGCTACCAAGGAAATCATTGTGTATTGGGTTCAATAAACATTATGTCATATTAGTAAATGTTTCCTCCCTTAACTATCATAGTGGATAGAGTCCCTTAAAAAATTGGGTTCTCCCCCCATTCTATTGATATTTTTCTCATGAAATATTCATCATTACACAATGAATTATAGGGTTATATAAATTTTTGACCACCCATCAGATATAGAAAATCATACAGATGTATGATCCAACATCATAAATCATTCATCATATCATAACCCATGAAAATAAATTGGTTTCATAAACATTCCATCATGGAATAACTCATGGTATATAAATTTTTTTGTAACATTTCCATAAACTCATCAAAGCATAACCCATCAAAAATGAATTGAATTTATAAAACAATTTAATCATAATCATAAAAATCGAGAGAATTAATAAGGATTTTATAAATGGATAATATCTATATTAAATATTAAGAAACATCTAATGATGTCATCTTAGATAAAATATTCTTTTAAAACATTACTTGGAATATTTCATAAGGAAAATATACTTTTACTTCAAATTCACTTATTTAAAATTTAAAAAAAATCCTAATGTTAAAGAATAAATTTTATTATAAATCAACCTTTGAAACATTTAATATATAACTAAAATAATTTATTGTTCCTAATGGTTTTATATTTCATTCATATTGTATATGTTAAAATAAAATATTCCATTCTTTGTTTGGTTAAATAATGTTAAAAAGTTCCATGTTCAGAAAAAGACTTGAAGATTTATTTTAGACCATATTTTGAATATACAATCATGGGTAAAAATTTAATTAAAAATAATAGTAAAAAATTGGAAACATTTTTGGAAACACTTATAAAACATAGATATATAAGAAAAATTATTTTCAAGGGAAGAGATATATATTGTCACTTTTCCTTAAATATATTCTTTTAGAATCTTGATTAAATAAAATGAGCGAAAAGAAATGAAAAAATGTAAAATCTTGAAATAACCATATTTTAATAAAATTATTTAGAATTATTTGGAATTTAATAAAGAAATTTCATCATCAAAATTAAAATCACAAACAATCCCTGTAAATAGTGACACTGTAACATATAACCCTTATCGCTTTAGTAACATTTAAATCATAAGCCCCATGAAAGAATAACATTAAATGGAACATTAAGTATCGTTAAAAAATTATATTAATGACATAAAATGTCATATGTGTTCTATATACACCTCATAAAATAATATAGTTTCCTAACATTACAATTTTCCTAAAGAATATATTTTGAGACGATAAGCTCTTACCTCGAGTTTGACATTATTTGAATGTGAATTAATTTCTTTTATAATAAATTTAAATATATTTTATATAAACCATAATATTTTTCATACTTTTAATTACATATATTATCCAATTATAACAATTTAACACCAATTTATTAATAGTTTCTTATTAAAATTTTCATTTTAACAAGTTAACTGTTTCTTTTTTTCATGTGAATTTTAATTCAGTTGCAATGAGCCATGAACCTTTATCAGGATCATATCATTCCCATAACATTAATCATGATATTAATATAATATATATTCATTATTTAAAAATAAATATCTTTAGATCCATCCCTAAAAATAAAGATAGGAAAATATATTAAGTCATTCATGGAAATGGTAATTCATACATTTGCATGGATGCTCTATTGGTATTTCAATAGATGGAATGAAAGAAACAGAAATAATAAATAAAATTTTTGGGATAATTTATTTTTCATATATATTTTATATATTCATTAAATCTATTTTTATTACCAATAATGTAAATTGTAAATTAAAAATGAATTATATCGCTTTGTAGAAGTTGTTGTCTAAACGTACGCAAGAGCGATATTATCATTTTCCAACATGTTAGAAGGTAAGAAGGTAGATATAATATTATGTTTCATTAATAATAATTATATAATAGATTTAATATATGAAGTTTAAACCCATTATAATAACAATTAATTAAATATAGTGATGGAAAATTATTTGAGACTCTATGTGGAGAAGGTCAGTTGAATGTACGCATGAGTGATACATTCACTTACCGTAAAATGGGAAAGAAGGTGAAAAGGGTGGATTAATAATCATACTAAAATTTTAGTTTATTTAGGATATTAAATTTATTATTATTTTTATAAATATAATTTATTTAAATGAAGTATAATAATAACAAAATTTAAAGAGGTCAGGTAAAACAATTACCACTTCTTGGGTAAGCCTCCATTAGATCCCTTATTAAGGGCCACTTTAATTTTACTTTAAAATATAATCACCACTATTTCCTATATAAGGTTGTGTAAAAGATATTTTTTTTATATTTTTTAGATATTTTTAAATCTATGAGTCTCAATGTGGTGTAAATAAATTATATAAGGGGTTACCTTTTATAACTGAGGGGAAGCGAACTCTTGGGATATCATAAAATATTAAATTATAGTCATCTCCTTATCTCAAAAAATTCTTCCAAATGTATATATATTCAAATATAAGTTAGTATATTCTTTTAAATCCCATTATTTAATAAAATTTGGATAGGTTTCTGTGGTGTATTAAAACTCATATTTTCATTTAACCACATAGTTATCCAATTTTATCTTTAACCACAAAAATGACTTCTTTACTCTTAATAGGTTATAATTATACTAATAAGATTAAAATTGGATCATAATTAGATAATTTATGAAATTATATACTATATATTATCCCCATTATCCACCTTCAATATTTTTATGATTTTTAAATAATTTATTAAAATATTATTTTCATAAAATATCATTAATTTAATTGCTGACACTATTCATTTATTTTGATTTTTAAGGAATCCGGAAAAATATTTAATTAAAAAATAATATCTTAATATATCACTAATAAGTTTTATTCTTCAATAGAAATTTCGTAACACTATACCTCATTCAAATTATATTAATTTTAATATTTTAAAACTAATTTATTATATTTTTCTTTTTATTAATGAAATATTATGTCGGTATTGCGTAAGAATTTAATGTTTTTATATAACCACTACATATAGTACTTAAATTAACATCTTGAAAATAATTTCATTATTCTCAAAATCATCATTAATATTTATTCATAATATTATTTTATTTATATGTTCATAGATAAGATATATTTAAAATCAATTGAATGTAATTTTGTGATTTTATTTTATTTAAATATTATATAGGTCATTTTTATGGACAAGTTTCCCTTAATATAAAAACTCCAACTATGGAATCCTAGAGTTGGTGTCCACATTATTACATTGGAATAAGATACAATGAATCAAATAACAAAGTACTGGATAGTTATTAGTCATGGTAAACTAGATAGATACATAATTACCATATTATATTTCAATACTTATATTACAATTTTTATCAAAATATCATTATTACATATAGAGTCTCCATGATAATCATTCATAGTACACATTATGTATTCATTGTCATGGATGAAAAATAAGGGTGGTCTCAAATGGTGAGTAAGTGTTACATACAACAGAAGCCATCAAGATTAAATAAATAATGCTTAATTAGGCATAGTCAATATACCAAGGAAAATATCTAAACACGCATTCCATTTAATCAATAACTTGAATATCATAATTAAATAAGACATAATCAATTAGAAAAGGTAAATTACTATAAATACATACCATTTTATCAGTTAAATGATAATTATATGCATCCCGAGATAATATCATAGTGAAAATATCATGGATTATAATACCAAAATTCTTAATGATGGAAATTATTAATTATTTGATTTCATGATATCAGGACTCATGATACAAGTATATTAAATACCTTTAATAACATAATGAAAAACTGATGGGTAGGTATATAAAAAATACCATTTAATTAAGTCTAACCAACTGATTCATCTCATGAGACTATCGATGCGTAAAGGGGCTATCTATAATCGAACCCCACAAATATTTGCATGTCCAAATAACCCTCATATGTCGAATAATAGATTAAATTCATGACTAATAATCAATATCAACAAATTTTTATACAAATTATGGAATACAGATTAATAACAATTTCTCGAGACAACCATATAACACTCAATGTAAAATACCATTTGTAAAAATGATATATGTTTTAAGTAATAAATATATAAATGGTAATTTTATAGATATTTAGTTGAATTTTAATTTCCAATAGTGATAATAAATTTAATATTTCAAGTGAAATTTAATGATAAAAAAATTTAATAAATAATGAAAATTTCAATACTTTCTCCCAGCAAATTAATCATAAACCATCCATACAAATAATAAGGATGGTATTAACACAGTATTTCTTAAGAGGATCACAATTAAAATAAAATTATGATGTAATTCATGAATATAAAAATAATATAAATTTAATTAAAAACTTTCTTGTGGAAAATGTACTACTCAATTCGAAAATAAAATTATCAAAACTAAAAGTTTGAAAAATATTTTGAAAAAAAAAATCTTCGAAAATAACATTGGAATATTATAATGTATTATTTCAAACATCGAGGGTTCATAATGGATATAAATTTTATTCATGTAATGCATGTTACAAAAAATATTTAATTCACTTTTTCAGTAAAAGAAACATGGGTCCTATTTGGAAAATAACTTGAAGATTTGATGCAAATAATATTTGAAAGGTCAAAATTTCATTAAAAAATATTTAATAAATCAATTAGAGAATGCTAAAAAAAATTGAAAATAAAAATTAAATCATGGTTTTTGATGAAAATTTATTTTTGACCAAATATATAAATAAAGTAATATTTTTTTATACATTTTCTCAATATTTTTAAGTAGAAAAAAGAATTAAAATAGTATTATTACTTGAAAAAATCTTTAGTAAACAGAGTAGTATAAAATTAAATGGTTTTATTAGACAAAAATAAAATAATTTCCTTCAATGTAAATTCAAGTTTAAATAATCCCTATAACGACCCATACCTTACATACATGGTTAATACATCAAAATTGAAGCATACTTATTACAACATATAACAAAACCATGAAAGGACCGTATAGGTATAGTGTCTTTAGAGACTGATAAACATAAACAACTGGTTCATAAAGAATCTACATTGTCCCCCTTTTATTTCATCATATCTATTGTCCCTTTTTGTAATATCTTACTTAATAACCTTCTTCCTGACCTAGGGAAAGAAAACATACAAAATGGTGAGCTCAAATGCTCCGTAAAGGTAACCAAAAGAAATATCAATCACATGAAATTCAAAAGAACATAACATTTTGGAAATCTTACCCTGCAAAAGAGATCATAATTTCATAACATGGGATAAATCATGTTAGTGAACTTTAATCCCAATAATCATAACTTAAAACATGAAACTTTTTGGCATACACACATAATCATAGAGAATCATTTCTTATTAGTCAAGACTGATTTCCAAGACTATCTTAGTGGACAAAGTCCATTTCTGAACCGAGTTCACTCCTCATTTCAGTCCCGTTTCACTGAACCGGTTTATCCTTCCGTTCCCTCCATGTCTATCTCAAGAGATATAAAATCTTTACCCAATGAATTGGAGGGAGATATATGTCCCACCCATCTCATAATGATACCAATCATATGTGTGCCACAAAATCATAAAACATACATCATAGCATAACCCATGTAATAAAAATGGGAATCTTAAACATCGTGACATCATAAAACAATTCATATAAGATAAAGGAATTCATAAAAATATTTCCATCACAACATAATCAAATCAATGTAATAATAGATATAGAAACATAACCATATATTATCTTAGATGAAAAATAATTTTGATAAAACACTTGAACTCCGTTCGTGAGGAAAATATCATTTCTACTTCCAAAAACATTTTTCCTTTCTTAACATGTCATACAATTTTAAACTAAAACAAGTTGATTAAAAATAAACTTGAAAACTTGTAAAGGAAGATTCTTGGAAATAATGTTTTAAAAATACATTCATTCCATATAAGTTAAAAAACATTCTTCTTGTACATTGGCCTGAAAAGTCAAAAAGTACCTCATACGAAAAACGACAAAAGATTCCATTATTATCTTTTTCTAAAAACTCACCAAAGGGTAAAATTGGATTTAAACAATTGTATGAGGATAGAAATAATATTACATATTGAGGAAACGTGGATTTGGATGATAAATATTCCCCAGTAAATTCTAAAGTATAAACAATCTCGGATAAAAATGAGATTGTGATATTTTCCCTTACCTTAGGTCTGATATGCTTTATACATGTATGAACCTCCTGTACAATGATTTAAAAATGTTACTGACTTATTCCAGAATCATACTTATTGTTATGATATCATATATGGTCTTGTTCTTAGCTTCTTATTAGTAATATTTCATTACTACTTATTATTCGGGTGTTTATTACTTTTTGTTCTTATGCGTGTTTTGTCGAATAAATTCTTCTTCCTATTTATAGGATATAGATACATCATTTATAGAATGGTATTAGTTTAATATATATCATATTAAATCATTAAATTCATTTATATAATCATTATTCAATGAAGATCATATAGAACGAGTCGCATCACATCGTGGAGACGGTAGGACGTACGTACGCACGAGCGATGATATCGTTCCCATGATCATGGAATTGTATTTAACTTTATATATACTATTTAAGAATCAATATCACTTTAAAATAATCATATATAGTTATTATTTACACCATTATACCCATCCAAGTAAGGTGGTGGTGGAAAACAGATTACACCACGGCGTGGAGACAGTATTCTGTACGTATGCACGCGCGGGGATTTTGTTTTCCATAGGATGGATAAGAGGTTAAATAGAGTTGTTTCATATTTGTAATAACATATCAGTATATTAGGGATACTTATGTTGTTACCTCATAATGAAACAACTAAAGAAGAGGGAGTAGAAGAAGAATGGAACTTGAAGAAAATGGTAGAAGGTATTACCTCTTTCTCGAAGTGCCTCCTTTAAACATTCTCTTAAGGAACTAGAGTTGGTCTTTTGAGAAAACCAGTGTCACGACCCGTCCTCGGGGCCCGTGCCGTGACTACCCCAAGCCCGCCTTCCATAGGCCAGGGGCTGGCGACTAGCACCAAGGCGTAAAATCCCAGTAAACAGGGAAGGCATTGCCTTTATAAGTAACAACCACACAGAGTCAGCAAGCGGAAAGTAAAGTGAAGGGGGCCGGAAATACAAGCCCAACTGTAAAGTACAACTGAAAAGAAAAACAGCAACTGAAGAAAAGACGGCGGCCTCGTGTCGTCCACTGGCAATCCCACCTGTAGGGTGGGTACAGATAACCTCCAGGCTCCTCGGGTCCCACGTCCGCTCCGAGTACGTCCCGACTAGTGGTCCACCTCCAGGTACCGTCCTGCTCCACGCCCCAACCGTGATCAGCGCTGTCCGTCGTCTGCAACCAACACAACAAGGTGCGGGCATAACCCGTGCAGGGGTGAGTACAACTTCTCAGTAAGGACCCCGAGACCCCCGAAGGTCTCCCGAAATCCACAAAGGATATAGCACAAAAGAAAGATGCAATCACGAAGTAACATCTGACTCGACTTAGGTATATGCCCATACATATACCTAAGTCCCCAATTCTAGCTCTGCTCACGAGCCCAAGAACAACTCAATCCACGAAGGAAAGCAAGACTCAAATCCACAAGGAGAGTAAACAGTAAATCCACATAGGATAGTTCAACACAATCCACAAAGGAGAGTAAACAGTAAATCCACATAGGATAGTTCAACACAATCCACAAAGGAGAGTAACATAAGATTCAGCTCAACCAGGTATACTTTTTCAGATGACGTCAAAGACGATCACTGATCCGTCTAAGTCGTCGGACCCACGAAGGATCGATAGGTACTAACCCCCGCAGAAGACCCACACAGGATCGGGCTCACACAGAACCTGTAGGCAGTGGCTCACACAGAACCGGTAGGCAGTGGCTCACACAGAACCGGTAGTAGGACCCACATAGGATCGGGCACTGATCCGCGTAGGATCGCTGAGTGCAGTAGTCGACGCAGTCCACTGAGGATCTCTGCACAGTCGTCGCCGCAGTCCACGAAGGATCTCTGCTCTGCCGTCGTCGCAGTCCACGGAGGATCTCTGCTCTGCCGTCGTCGCAGTCCACGGAGGATCTCTGCTCTGCCGTCGTCGCAGTCCACGGAGGATCTCTGCTCTGCCGTCGTCGCAGTCCACGGAGGATCTCTGCTCTGCCGTCGTCGCAGTCCACGGAGGATCTCTGCTCTGTCGTCGAGGTCACAGCCAGCGCTAGGGTTCCCGCACGTAGCGAGCTCGTTTAGGAGGGTCCGCTCCACGAGCCGAGGGGCTGATACATCAACTGACACGTAGTCCGAAGTTGATGTATCCAAAAGTTCCGTATCGACAACAGGATCTCAACGCGACAGACGGCGCGTCAATCGGACGCCCGGTCTGAGAGTTATTGGCATTTTCGTCCCAGGGGCCCGGTTGGTTTTTAGGGCAAAACCAACCCGACCGTGCTCCTCCTGTATCCGATCCTCGGGCGGAGTATGCCAAAAGTTCCGTCTCACTTAGAGGAAACTACTACAGCTGACGGTACGTCGTTCGGACGTCCGTAGCCCAAGTTATGAGCGTTTCCGCTCCGAGGGCCCGGTTGGTTTCGTGTACGAACCAACCCGGCCGAACCCAAAGTCTTCCGAAACCTTGAGTATAATATACCGAAACGACCGTCTCGATCCAAGGATCGCGTAGCCGCTGACGGTTCGTCAATCGGAGGTCCCAGGCCCAAGATATGGGCGATGGACCGAAGAGGGCCCGAAACGGGGGTACTGGGCCCGGGGCGACCCGGCCCGAACCCCCCCTGGGGTCGGCCGAACCGGGTCGGCCCGAACCGGGTCGGCCCGACCCGGCCCGAACCGGCTCGGCCGGGTCCGGTCCGGCCTGGGCGCGGCCCGGCCGACCGGACCGAGCCGGCTCGGCTTCGGCCGCGCGGCCGAAGGGGCTGCCGCCGCGGGTCAACCCCGCGGCTTTGAGGGAAACGCGGCCCCCGCGGGGGGCCGCCTGTCACGCGGACGCGGCCGGGCCGCCGCGTCCGTCCCGGTTCCGCGCGGCCGCGGAACCGGCTGCCGCCGCCGCCGCGGCTTCAGCCGCGGCGGAAGATTTCCACGGCGGCGCGCCTGGCGCCGCCGCCTCCGGTCGCCGGCGCCGCCGCGCCGGCGACCCGCGCCGCCGCCTCCTTCCGCGGGCCGCCGGAGATGCTCCGGTGGCCCGATTTCTTTCCCGTCTGCGCCGATGCTCCTCCCGGGGGACGATCTTCACTGCGGAACCAACAAATTGCCCTTGCCGCACGGTTTGTCGACGTCCGCCAAATCCGCACAACAAAAATAGATCGGCGGAGGGTTGCCGGGTCTTGTTCGTTAGACCCGCACCCTCCGCGTTAGTCATAATCCACGGGAGGAACAATAAAACAATCAACAACAATTTTAAATGTTAAAATTGTTCGAAGATCAAGTTCTTTACTTTAAAAGAAAATAAAAAAATCACGGGAAGGAAAATATTCCAATCAACCCTTACCTTGTCGTCGTCGTCGGACGAGGGGTCGTCGCGGAATCGTTCGTCGCGAAGGAAGGAGATCGTCGCGTCATCGCGGTATCCGGCGTCGCGTCGCCAATCTCCGGATCAAGAACGAACGGATTTAATTAATTAAATCCGTTGTTATTGAAATTTAAAAAAAAGGGAGAAATAAAAGGTTCGATTCTCACCTTTGTTGCCGAACGAGGGTCGGCCGCGGAAGAAGAAGCGTCGCCGAAGAACGTCGCGGGTAGATCTCGTCGACGTCGCAGATCTTGGTGTGCGTCGTCGAATTCCGGTCGCCGGCGTTCTTCGCGTTCTTCGCGTTCTTCGCGTTCTTCGCGTTCTTCGCGGAGAGGGTGGAGGAACGAAGATTCTCTCAAATCCTTTCCAAGGATTTTTAGGTTGGTCTTATTTTATAAACATGCCAACACGAAACCGGTTAAGAAACGATCCATCAATTCGTTGAATTAATTCAACGAAAGAAACGACCCATTTAATTCACGAAGAAACAGCCCATTTAATTCACGAAATAAACCGCTCAATTAAATGGTCTGTTAAAAATTAAAGAAAACGCGTCGGTTGACTTTTCAGTTACTTCGACGGGTTTTCGCGGGTGCGTTACTTAGCGAAAGAAACGGCGGGGCTCGTGCGGGCCCCACCGCACAAATATCCTACCAAGGGGGTAGGATATTTCTGGATAGCATCCTATCCAGTTCAACTCAGTTCAAGCCGTCTTAAAGTGACTTCAAGTGGCTTCCAAGCAGCTTAAGTGAAATAAAATAAAGTTGTCGCACAAACTTTATTTTTATTTCTGACTTAAAGCCGCAAAATCTAAAAACCACGTCTGAGCAAACGCAACTCCGGAAGAGGCGTTTCTAAGCAAATACCGGCACTGCGAATTCATCGGTGCCCTCAGAATTTGATTCCGGGCACCGGTTCAAAAGATAGAAAAACCCGCTCGTCCGTTCACTGAACGTACCCGAGCCAAACTTCGGAAATTGATTCCGGGCACACCGGGCCTCGGAATCAGGTGCCGTCTGAAGCTGCGCTCTTGTAAAATTCCAAAGAAAATTAAGAAAAAAATTTCCTTGAAATTTGCGGGTCTTTACAACCAGTACCTCTAGTAGGTTTCTAATGAAGTGGGGAAGTGAAATGGGCAGGGTTTGGCTGAGCTTGAAGGCTCAAATTGGTTTGAGGAAGAGAGGGAGGAGGTTCCTTTTATAAGGGAGGAGAGGGGAACCTTTGGAAATTGTGGAAATATTATTTTATTATAAACTTATCTTCTATTTAAAAAGGTCCAAAAAGAATTAAAGATGAATATATGATGACTCATGGTCGAAATAAAATCATCCAATCAGAATTGGACATGTTTAGGAAAATATTTTAATCATTATAATCTTATTTATTTAAATCATTTATTAATGAGGTAAATACTTCATCATTTTTGTGTCATAAATAATTTAATTTATATGGTGTCTAAAAGTTATAAAAAATATCATTATGTAGGAAATATTTTTAGATTTCCAATGAATATTTATAGTCTAAAATATAATTTATATAACCCCATATAAAAATTAATTACTAAAAGATTTTTGTTAATGTCAATTTTGTCTTTACATTTAATTAATTAATCCAAACTGTCGTTGTCACTACCAAGTGGCTCAATGGGATCCCAAAATCGACCCAAGGATGCCAATGGTCGGTCAATACTCATCCAATAAGATTAGCACAAGTTTCAACGTAATTTTGAATTATTATAATATTCTTCTAACCTTGAATTACCATATTTTCCTTTAACCGTAGTAAATAAAAATTACCGTAGTTACTATTCATAATATCAAAAAATAAATAAAAGTAACCGATTAACATAATTTGGACCCAATGATTACAAATATGGAATCCATTTTTTAAAATTCAAAACATTGAAGTTGCAATAATTAATTTAAAATTAATCACGTTCTTAAGCAAACAGGTTTTAAAAGTTAAAACATTGCCAAAGATTGAAATGTTTTTACCTATGAATTCAATGTAAAATTAATGCTAATGACATAAATTATATTAAATGGTAAAAATATATTCTATTTATACTTAAAAACATTAAATATTATAATTTATCCATATAAAGTATTGCGATGAAAAATTTTGTTTTTAATTAAAATATAGCGTGTTTTTACTGTTCATTAAAATATGAAAGTTATCAGAATAATATGAAAAATATATCCAAAGTAAATTTTTATATCCTGATTATAAATAAGAATTTTATTTTCTCAAATTGATCTTATAAACTTGTCAAAAACTTGATTTAATGTGGGTGCGCCATCAAAAGGCGGTAAAACTGCATTTTTTGAAAAATACTTCTTTTATCCAAAAGACTAATTTTGTTTTCATACATCATTCTAGAAAATGTATATGATGAATTAAAATATTATAAAATTCGAAATTCAGTTAATACTATTCATAACTTCTAGTTTATAATATTATAATAATATATTGTTGTTTAGTGAAACTCAATATTGCGTACTACACATGCTATCGAGGAAGGTCGTGATTGTGTGTAACGCAAGCCAAGCTAGTGTTGTGTTCACTGGAAGAATCCTTTGCGTATAACATATTACATAAAAAAATATATTTCTCATAAAATATTAGGGTGTTACATTCTACCCCCGTTAAAATTAATTTCATCCTCGAAATTCGTCACTTCGTAACAAATAGATGAGGATACCTCTCCCTCATCATATCCTCAAGTTCACAAGTAGCTTCTTCTAATTTGCGGTTCTTCCATAAAACTTTTACCAAGCGAGTGGTCTTGTTCCGTAGGAATTTTTTGCTACAATACAGAATCACTGTCGGCTGTTCTTCATGAGAAATATCTTGTTCCAGCGGTACAATGTAACACCACAAGCTTCCATGGAACGCTCCTCTTTGAATGATAGAGCAGTGTGTGTTGTACGCAACCTAGAGTTCTAACACACCGCGACAAATAAAAGTAGCAGTTATGAACAGTAATACCCACTTTTTGAAATTATATAAATTTTATATATCAAAATGGACTTCATTTTTGGATTCAGAATATTGAAATTAGCCTATGTCTAATTTTTGGTATTTTTCTGAGAACTTTCAATTTTTTATGAATAGTGAAAAATACTTAAAAACAACTTTATTAATAAAAATAATTTATAGTGATAAATTATAATATATAGTAGTATTAAAGTATAATTGGAATATATTTTTAGCATTTAATCCAATGGCGGTCATTAGAATTTATTTCACTTTGAAACTGTACATAAACAATTGTCAATCTTTTGATATATATTGTTTCTTAAAAACACGCTATTTGTTGTGACAGCGGGAATTAATTATAAAATTAATTAATGCAACTCATATGATTGAAATTTTTTAAAAAAGACATCATTTTTGAATTTGGAATATCAATTATAGCATAGGTTGAAATTTCGGCATTGTTCTGAAAAACTTCTATTTTTGATGAATAGTGAAACCACTAAGTGATAGTTAAAAAACTGATTTTTCGTTTAAATGAAACATTACCACTTCTGTGAATTAATTTTAAAAAATCCGACATACATGGTTTTCATTAATAAGTAAAATGTGGTTCAATGGGATAAAAATATTTTTTTGTGAATAGTAACTTTTAAGTTTAATTAATCGTGATTAAAGGTAATTAGTGAAATTTAAGGTAAAAATGATATTATAAAAATCTTAATATACCTTTACACTTATCCTACCCTTATTGGATGAGTCATGACCGACCAAGAAAATCCATGGGTCAACTTGGGTACCCCATGGAGCCACTTGGGTTGGAAAATGACATTAAAAACGTTTTATATAATGTTAAAATAAAATTGTCACAAACATGAGTTGTTTTACTAAAACAATTTTTAAATGGGGTTATACAAGTCATATTTTTTACTATAAATATTCATTGGGAATATTAAAATATTTCCTACATAATGATAGTTTTTTTTATAATTTTTAGACATTAAATAAATTAAATTTTTTATGACCCAATAATGATGTAGTGATTACCTCATTAATTAACGATTTAAATAAAATGAAAAGATAATGTAAAATATAAGGCTTAAACTTGTAAAAAACCTATTGGATGAGCATATTTAGAACCATTATCACCTTAGAATCTATGTATATCATTGTGGGTCCTTTATAATCCGAAACAAATTTCATAATAATGTAACATTTCAATATTTCCAAGAGTGCCCCTCCTCTCCTCTTATAAAAGGCCCCCACCTCTACCACCTTATTCACACCGTCAAGCCATTTGGCTCAGACAAACTCTTCCCAAATACTCTGCCAACTTCCCTATCTTACTCGTAGAAGCCTCACTTTGGGCAGAAGTCTTCCCAAGGAAGTCTTTCGCTCAAATCAAAAAGAGTTACCCGATTTTAAGGTAATGTCTTCTCTTGTTTTCTTTTGTTTTATTTTACTTCTCCAACCCCCTAAAATCTTTTTATTACTTTATTTTGTAAAAAAACCAGTATCCAAAATATACTTGGATTCTTTTATGAGAATTATTTTATTTACACTTACACACACCTTCGTCTAATGGTCAAAGAACATACTGTTTCTGTGGGTGGCGAATTACTGCCTCACGAAACGATGATTGTTCAATCTTGTTTTAACACCTCTCATGGTGGCCATTATGATGACACTATTTTTATATATGATATATATTATGTTTTTGTTTTCTTTATGATTCTGTATTTTTCATTTATGGCATACCTTTATGATTTCCATTATGGGTAAATGTGATAATTTCATTTTAGGAAGTGCAGACTACCGCCCCCTCAAAGTGATTTGAATCGTTAATGCCATATGTGGGATGTATAAAGGATGGAGTATATGGTATTATACATTATATTATACTGGAATGTTTTTATACCTTTACATAATTATAATTTCATTCCATTGAATACGAAATAGAAATAAATGTAGCGTTCATGCGTACGTACGGCTTACCGTCTCCATGAACAGTGCATTTTATTTCTTACCTCTAAATGTTACGTAATATTATGAATGAAAGTATATACTGGATATATATTATATATATGATATTTACATCATGAATATAATTCTAGAGATAATGGATATTCTACCACATAAACAACTTGTAATTATAAGAATTTTATTGTTGACTCAAGTACCAAAGATCGACAAAACGACCGTTATTAACTTAAATGACTACATAATTTTGGTAACATTGTAATAAGTGATATAAAAGGGATAATTAACTTGAAAGAGGTTCTTAAGAAAGTATATATTAACTCTAGTTTATTATTCAGGAGATTAAAGAATAGCCGAGTGAAGTCGGACACGAGGTAAGGGAACTTCTTAACCTAATTTCTGTTCTTTGGGTTAATCTCCTACTTTCAAATTATGTCATGATATTATTATATACTATCTTGTATTTGTAATTTCATTATGTGTAATTATAGTTAATACACATAAAAGATCTATTTTATTTAAAAAATGATCTTTGTAAGGTACTTTGTCTCAATCTCCATTCATTGAGGCATATTTTGTTTTATACACAAATTTCTTTTATACGGTGTATAAACCCCTTTGACTTTTACATTTATTTAAAAGGAAACTTTTTATACGAATAGTTTTACTAAAATAAAAAAAGGAATGTTTTTCTTGTTCTACATATGCGGTGACAACGACTTCTCCGCCGCCATGACCATTATTTGAGTTTCGGCTTCCTCTACAAGCCATAAACGTTTTTTAATGAAAAATAATTACAAAGTTTTAATTTTCTTTTATTTTGGTATTGAAAATGGTTTTGAAAATGTTTTTATTATATCATTGTGTTTTATTGATATCTTGTAATTTAAATGTGGAAATGTTATGTTTCCTTTATGCATGTTTTATGTGATACGATTATGTTATGGTTTATGATATGTTTAAACCTGTTCATGTGAGGAATGCATTGGACTTAATAAGTGACAGGTGGAGCCCGCTGTAGCTCATAGATGCATTGGTAGGTCTCATAAGACAAACTAGTGTCTTGGCATGAGGCTTTGACAAAATTTTATTTGTGGTCTTGGCACGATGCCTTGGCTACGTGGTTATGATAGTCTGGCATTTTTCATTCCATCATTATGAAAGCGGTTATTGATATTGCATGTGATTATTCGACCAATAGAATATCCATGTGAATAAGTAAATGGAATTATTTCATTTTATTTTTTCCATATTATGATGAAGGTCAAGTTTAAAAGTCTTTTGCTTTAGTTATACATTGCCTTAAATGTTAATGTTTATTTATGAATGTTTCCGCTATATTGTTATCCTTACTGAGCATCTAAGCTCACCCCTTTAATTTTTTTTATTTTTTCCAGGATGTGAAGAAGTATTTTAGGAATGACCTGCAGGGATAGTCTGAAGGGGATATGATGGTGGAAAATGGAGACTATTTTATTGTAGTTTTTCACTTTATGATGTAATGTAACATTTATGAATGTATCTAGTGTTTCCAAGGCTACTAAACTAATCGGTCTTTTGAGACTTGATCTTTGGTGATCATGCCAATGTTACAAATTAATTAACTGACTCTGGGTAGTTGGGGTCAGGGCATTACAGTTGGTATCAGAGGCAGTTTAGTACTATCCTTGGAAGCTAGATTTAGATAATCTCTGATTAGAGCGCATAGCCCGAAGATAGACTTTGAGGATTAGTATATAAGAACATCCTAGAATTTTGGTATTATATAGATTTTGTGAGTTTTCCGAGCAATACATCCATATCTTGATACGAGCAGGTAGAGGGGGCTCTGGAACAGATGTACCTAGGGGTAAAACCCGAAAACACCGCTTTAAGCTAGACTTGAATGGGAACTGGTGCACGACAACGGGCCTTGTTGCACTCTTGGTTACGACACTCCCAGGGGATATGCTTAGGATATTTCTCATTTTCTTTACAAATCATTATGAAGGGTTTATGAGTATATACTTCCTCAAAGAAAACATTTCTTTTTACGATTATGGATTATATCCATAAATAGTTAAATTTATGTTAAGTGTTTTACATGTGTGGAATTATGTATTTCGATTCATAAACTAATCTAGTTTATAACATTGTTTAGAAATGGAGCCTAGTGGAAGGAATGGAAACTGTATCAATGCACGCACTCCATGTAGGGATTTCCCTCCTACTCAAGATAATTATAGTGGAGCTGGTGATACAACTGGGGCTGATCACCTTATCACCATACTAGGACAACTCACTTAGGTTATGAATAACAAAATTACTCGTATGGAGCACCATGATCCGCAACGTGGAGGATCAATGTTAGACCGATTCATGAGGCAACAACCACCAACATTTAATGGGGGGAAAATCCATTAGTATCTGAGCAATCCATAAACTCCTTAGAGAACATATTCCACGCCTTGGGGAGTAGCGAAAGGGAGAAGGTTATCATGGCAGTTTACCGCCTTAATGGAGATGTCGATCAATGTTGGTCGCTGATTCAAAACACAAAGGAAGATGATGAAGTATCAAATATGGAATGGAGGGAGTTCAAAGAGCTTTTCTTAGAAAAATACTTCCCTTGTGACCATCAAACAGATATGGAAAGGCAATTACTAAGTCTGAGACAGAAGGAGGATTAGAATGTCACAAAGTATGAGGCTAAATTTACAAGGTTAGAAAGGCATGCAGCAGATTATATACGTAACCAAAGAAGTAAGATTGTTTGTTTCTTTGATGGGTTAAAACCATTTCTCCATCGAGCATTACTCTCACAAACCTTCTTGTCGTACGAAGATATTGTATCATGTGCTATCAAGACAGAAAATGGATTTTCTATATCTTATGACAATAATGTAAAGCAAGAGAAGTAGATAATGGTGGAACAAGAGACAGATAAAGGGAAAAAAGGAAAGAAGTATTTTCCATTATGTGATAATTGTGGGAAGAATCACCCTGGTACTTGCCTAAAAGGAATGGGAGTTTGTTATAAATGTGGAGAAAAAGGTCACTAGGCTCGTGATTGCAAGGGAAAGAAAGAGGCTATCAATGTTGAATGCTACAATTGTAGGGAAATGGGGAATTATGAAAATGAATGTCCTAAGAGTCAGGGAACCTTACCTCAGAAAAGGACAAGGTATCAAGGAAAATCTTATGTTGTTACTATAGTTGAAGTGGAAGAATTACTGTATTGGTTCTTTTGGAAAGAAGGATTATATTCTGGTTATAAGAATAATTTGATATATATAAGGATTGTACTGAAGTAATTGTTGTTTTCATTAATGTTTTAATATGATGAAGGTAATCATATTTTCAGTATGTGACAATAATAGAAACTTTAATTTTTTTGGGGAATCTAATGTTACAATTGATTTTGGAATTTAAGGACCTTTTAGAGAAAGTCTGGATGGAGGAATTTTGGATAACTATAAAGGTTGGAATTGATTAAGTTGAACTTTGGATAGTATTGTTTAAGGTTAAAACATTTATGAAGATCATTTTTGAAATATTATAAAACTATAGTATAGGAAAAGGACAACATGCTGGTTGGGGGATAACCCATCGTGTCGGACAAAGCTATAGGAATCGAACCCACAACCATAGTGCAACAGGCCTTTATTACCTACCACTAGACTACATGAAGTCCCTGGTTATTACAAAAAATGTTTTCCTAATCTAAATGGTATGTGTTAATATTTGGAACCTTATACAATTAGGATAAATAGAATATTTTTGAGTTCTATTACCTTTTGGAGTGAATGATGGGTTTGTGGTAAAAATTTATTAAAGAATGGAAGTCTACATGAAAAGTAAGTATATTTCATTACATTCTTAGTAAATCTCCTAAATAAATTCCTCAAATTTATAAAAGGTAACTTAAAAAAAACATTGTCAGTTAACTTTTCCAACTGGGGATTCAATTAGCGTTTAACCAATCACAGGTTTGTGATTTTCTTATGGTTACCTTTCTCCTAATCCTGTTTTCTATAACTCTCCATCAGACCTTAATGGTTTGTTTTTCCTACATATCCATATTTTCATAGAATCCTAGTATGGGCTATCTCGGGTGACCTTTGTACTTCTCTTTCTTTCTTTTAAAGTTATGTTTTTATTAACCCTATTTCCGATGTGGGTTTTTGATAAAGGTATTTTCTATTTTCAACCTTTTATTTTCAAAGAAAAGTATTAAATTGTGAGGAAACAATTTATTGAACGAGAGGAGAATGTAACACCACAAGCTTCCATGGTACTCTCCTCTTTGAATAATAGAGCAGCATGTGTTGTACGCAACCTCGAGTTCTAACACACCGCGACAAATAAAAGTAGCAGTTATGAATAGTAATACCCACTTTTTGAAATTATATAAATTTTATATATCAAAATGCACTTAATTTTTCGATTCAGAATATCGAAATTACCCTATGTCGAATTTTTGGTATTTTTCTGAGAACTTCCAATTTTTATGAATAGTGAAAAATACTTAAAAAAAACTTTTTTAATAAAAATAATTTATATTGATAAATTATACTATTTAGTGGTTTTAAGGTTAAATTAGAATATATTTTTACCATTTAATCTAATGGTGGCCATTATAATTAATTTTACTTTGAAATTGTACATAAACAATTGTCAATCTTTTGATATATATTGTTTATTAAAAACACGCTATTTGTTGTGACAGCGGGAATTGTTTATAAAATTATTTAATGAAACATATATGTTTGGAATTTTTTAAAATAGACATCATTTTTGAATTCGGAATATCAATTATAGCATAGGGTGAAATTTTGGCATTGTTCTGAAAAACTTCAATTTTTGATGAATAGTGAAACCACTAAGTGATAGTTAAAAAACTGATTTTTCGTTTAAATGAAACATTACCACTTCTGTGATTTGATTTTCAAAAATCCGACATACATGGTTTTCATTAGGAAGTAAAATTTGGTTCAGTGGGATAAAAATAATTTTTGGTGAATAGTAACTTTTAAGTTTAATTAATCGCGATTAAAGGTAATTAGTGAAATTTAAGGTAAAAATGATATTATAAAAATATGAAAATACCTTTACACTTGTCCTACCCTTATTGGATGAGTCATGGCCGACCAAGAAAATCCATGGGTCAACTTGGGGACCCCATGGAGCCACATGGGTAGCAAAAATGACATTAAAAACTTTTTATTTAATGTTAAAATAAAAATGTCACAAACATGAGTTGTTTTACTAAAACAATTTTTAAATGGGGTTATAAAAGTCATATTTTTTACTATAAATATTCATTGGAAAAATAAAAATATTTCCTACATCATGATAGTTTTTTTATAATTTTTAGACATTAAATAAATTAAATTTTCTATGACCCAATGATGATGTAGCGACTACCTCATTAATTAATGATTTAAATAAAATTAAAAGATAATGTAAAATATAAGGATTTCACGTGTCAAAAACCTATTGGATGAGAATATTTAGAGCCCTTATCACCTTATACTAGAAAAATATCATTTTGGTACCATTATAATCTGAAAATAATTTCATAATAATGAAACATTTCAATCGTTCCAAGAGTGCCCCTCCTCTCCTCTTATAAAAGGCCCCCACCTATACCACCTTATTCACACCTTCAAGCCATTTGGCTCGGCCAACCTCTGCCCAAATACTCTCCCAACTTCCCTCTCTTACTCCTAGAAGCCTCACTTTGGGCAGAAGTCTTCCCAAGGAATCCTTTGGCTCAAATCAAAAAGAGTTGCCCGATTTTAAGGTAATGTCTTCTCTTGTGTTCTTTTGTTTTATTTTACTTCTCCAACCCCCTAAAATCTTATTATTACTTTATTTTTTAACAAAACCATTATCCTATATATACTTGGATGTTTTTATGAGAAGGATTTTATTTACACGTATACACACCTTCGTCTAATGGTTAAAGAACATACTGTTTCTGTGGGTGGTTAATTACTGCCTCACGAAACGATGATTGTTCAATCTTGTTTTAGCACCTCTCATGGTGGACATTATGATTACACTATTTTTATATATGATATATATTATGTTTTTGTTTTCCTTATGATTCTTTATTTTTCATTTATGGCATACCATTATGATTTCCATTATGGGTAAACGCGATAATTTCATTTTAGGAAGTGCGGACTACCGCCCCCTCAAAGTGATTTGAATCGTTAATGCCATATGTGGGATGTATAAAGGATGGAGTAAATGGTATTATATATTATATTACACTGGAATTATATTATACCTTTACATAATTATAATTTCATTCCATTAAATACGAAATATAACTGAAAGTAGTGTTCATGTGTATGTAAGGATTACCGTCTCCATCAACGGTGCATTTCATTTCTTACCTCTAAATGATACGTAATATTATGAATGAATGTATATACAGGATATATATGATATATATGATATATACATCATGAATATAATTCTGGAGATAATGGATATTCTACCACATAAACAACTTGTAATTATAAGAAGTTTATTGTTGACTCAAGTACCAAAGATCGACAAAACGAACGTTATTAACTTAAATGACTACATAATTTTGGTAACATTATAGTAAGTGATATAAAAGAGATAATTAACATGAACGAGGTTCTTAAGAAAGTATATATTAACTCTAGTTTATTATTCAGGAGATTAAAGAATGCTCGAGTGAAGTCGGGCATGAGGTAAGGGAACTTCTTAACCCAATTTCCGTTCTTTGGGTTAATCTCATACTTTCAAATTATGTAATGATATTATTATATCCTATCATGTATTTGTAATTTCATTATGTGTACATATAGTGAATACACATAATTGATCTATTTTATTTAAAAAATGATCTTTGTAAGATACTTTGTCTCAATCTCCATTCATTGAGGCATATTTTGTTTTATACACAAATTTCTTCTATATGGTGTATAAACCACTTTGACTTTTACATTTATTCAAAAGGAATAGTTTTATATGAACCATTTTACTAAACAACAAAAAGGAATGTTTTCTTGTTGTACGTATGCGGAGACAACGTCTTCTCCACCACCGTGACCATTATTTGAGTTTCGGCTTCCTCTACAAGCCGTAACCTTTTTTTAGTGAAAAATAATTACAAAGTTTTAATTTTCTTTTATTTTGGTATTGAAAATGTTTTTATTATATCAATGTGTTGTATTTATATCTTGTAATTGAAATGTGAAAATTTTATGTTTCCTTTATGCATTTTTTATGTCATACGATTATGTTATGGTTTATGATATGTTTAAACCTGTTCATATGAGGAATGCATTGGACTTAATAAGTGATGGTTGGAGCCCGTTATAGCTCATCGATGCATCGGTAGGTCTAATGAGTCATACTAGTGTATTGGCACGAGGCCTTGACAAAATATTATTTGTGGTCTTGGCACGAGGCCTTGGCTACGTGGTTATGATAGTCTGGAATTATGCATTCTATCATTATGAAAGCGGTTATTGATATGGAATGTGTTTATTCGACTAGTAGAATATCCATGTGAATAAGTAAATGACATTATTTCATTTTATTTTTGACATATTATGCTAAAGTTCATGTTTATAAGGCTTTTGTTTTAGTTATACATTGCCTTAAATGTTAATGTTTATTTATGAAAGCTTCCGCTATATTGTTATCCTTACTGAGCATCTGAGCTCACCCCTTTCAATGTTTTAATTTTTTCCAGGATGTGAAGAAGTATTTTAGGAATGACCTGCAGGAATAGTCAGAAGGGGATATGAGTGTGGAAAACGGATACTATTTTATTGTAGTTTTTCACTTTATAATGTAATGTAACATTTATGAATGTATCTAGTGTTTCCAAGGCTACTAAACTAATCGGTCTTTCGAGACTTGATCTTTTTTAATCATTCCAATGTTACGAAGTAATGCACCAACTCTGGGTAGCTGGGGTCATGGTGTTACATACAACTTCTGAGCTGAGTACATGTGAAGGATCGGGTATGTACTTTCTTAGGAGAGATACATGGAACACATCGTGAACTTGAGAGAGATTTTTTGGAAGCGTCAATCGGTAAGCTACCTTCCCAACATGATCCAGAATTTCAAAAGGACCGATATATCTATGGCTCAACTTTCCCTTCTTTCCAAATCTCATTACTCTCTTCCAATGAGATATCCGTAAGAACACTTTATCACCCACTTCAAACTCTAGTTCTTTTCTTCAGTTGTCGGAATAACTTTTTTGTTGACTCTGAGCATCTCTTATGTGTTGTCGAATAGATCTGACCTATTCTGCCATTTCATCAATAAGATCAGGTCCTAATAGATTTCTTTCCCCAACTTCATCCAAGAAAGTTGGAGTCCTGCATTTCTTTCTATAGAGAGCTTCATAAGGAGCCATCTAAATACTGGAGTGAAAGCTATTATTATAAGAAAATTCCACCAAAGGTAAGTGTTGATCCCAACCACTTTTGAAATCTATAGAGCAATCTCTCAACATATCTTCTAGAGTTTGAATTGTCCTCTCAGACTGACCGTCTGTCTGAGGATGATAAGCAGTACTGAAACTCAACTCCGTATCCAGAGTATGCTGAAGACTTCGCCAGAACTTTGAGGTAAACCTCGGATCCCGATCAGATATAATAGAAAGTGGTACTCCATGCAATCTTACCACTTCCTTTACATATATCCTGACAAGATGATCTAGAGATAAATCTCTCTAATAGCAATGAAGTGTGCAGACTTTGTAAGATGATTAACTATGACCCAGATAGCATTATTGCCTTTGGATGTTTTAGGAAGCCCTGTGACAAAGTCCATAGTGATGTTTTCCCATTTCCATTCAGGTATAGGTAATGGTTGTAACATCCCCTTAGACTTCTGTCTCTCTGCATTAACTTGCTGACAAACCAATCATTTAGAGACATATTCAGCAACATCTCTTTTCATGCCATCCCACCAGAAGTACTCTTTTAGGTCCTTATACATTTTCGTGCTTCCAGGATGAATACAGAATGAAAAACTATGAGCCTCATCCAGCAGCTCCTTCTTTAATTCTAGGATGGGAGGAACACAAACCCGATTCCTGAACTTTATTATCCCATCACAATCAATGTTGAATTCAGGAAAATTTCTCACCTTCTTTTGTAACTCGACATATTTTTTTTGTGCCTCTTTAATCTTCACATGTATATATGGTTAAACATTCATTTGAGAAAGATACGATTTTTACCCTTTCATTATAATTCCAAGATCCGTCCTTTGTAAATCCATAAATATTGGATCTTTTGTGATCCTCATCATGGATAAGCTAGCATGGTCTTGTCGACTTAATGAATCTGCCACCTTGTTTGCTTTCCCAGGGTCGTAATGAATTGAGCAGTCGTAATCCTTAATCATCTCCAACCATCTTCTTTGGCGCATATTCATCTCCTTTTGTGTGAAAATATACATTAAACTTTTATGATCAGTATAAATGTCACACTTTTCTCCATAAAGATAATACCTCCAAATATTTAATGCAAATATTTCCACAGGTAACTCCAAATCATGAGTTGGGGAATTTTGCTCATGGATTTTCAACTATCGTGAGGCATAATCTATCACCATATCGTTTTTCATAAAAACACACCCCATCACCTTCTTGGATGCATCACTGTAGATCAAAAACTTTTCTCCATTACAAGGAAGTGTGAGCACAGGTTCTCTGGATAACCTTCTTTTCGACTCCTTGAAATTCTCTTCACATTCCTCTGTCCAAACAAACATAACTCCTTTCCGAGTCAACCTGGTGAGTGGATTAGATAATCGTGAAAAATATTCCACAAAACGTCGATAATATCTAGCCAAACCAAGAAAACATCGGATCTCAGTTACTATTGTTGGTCTCGGCCATCTTTCGATAACCTCTTTTTTTGCTGGATCCACAGATATCCCCTCTTTTGAGATTATGTGACCCAAAAATGTAACTTTTTGAAGCCAAAATTCACACTTGGTAAATTTGGCATAAAGATTCTCCTTTCTCGGGTTATTTAATACAATTCTCAAGTGATCTTCATATTCTTCCTTGATCCTTGAATAGACAAGAATATCATCTATAAAGACTACCACAAACTGATCAAGATAGTATCTAAAGACTCTATTCATAAGATCCATGAAGATAGCAGGGGCTAAGACCAAATGGCATCACTATAAATTCAGAGTGTCCATACCTTGTACGGAAAGTCGTCTTTGGTATATCCCTCATTTTGACCCTTAATTGATGATACCCTGAACGAAGATCAATATTGGAAAAGTATTGAGCTCCGCGTAGTTGGTCAAATAGGTCATCAATAAATGGGAGAGGATATTTGTTCTTGATAGTGATCTTGTTAAGTTCTCGATAATCAATGCAGAGTCTCATTGATCCATCTTTCTTCTTAACAAACAGAACAGGTGCTCCCCAAGGTGACGCACTAGGGAATATGAATCATTTATCAAGATTCTATTGGATTTGCTTCTTCAATTCCTGCAACTCAATTGGGGCCATTCTATAAGGTGTCTTTGAAATAGGCAAAGCACCCGGTATGAGTTCTATTGAAAACTCAACTTCACGATTTGGTGGAAGACCTGGAAATTCCTCCGGAAAGATATCATCAAATTCCCGTACAATGGGAATATTATTAATCGTGAGTTTCTCTACAACCATTTCAGATAAATAACCTTCATTTAGTGGAATCAAGACCCATAAGATTGAAGAAATTTCTACTGGAAGGTTATGTTCATCCTTGCATCGATAGACGATCATAGATTGATCTGGAATATGAAATGTGACTTCCCTTATTTGTAAATTGATATGATCTCAATATAAAGAAAGAAAATCCATGCCAAGAATCACATCATATTCCACTATAAGAAGGATCACAAGATTTGCAGGAAGCACTTTCCCACAAACATCAATAGGAGAAGAATTGTAAACTTTTGATGCGACTGTTATGCCATTAGGAGTTGTCACAGCCAACTCAACATCTAATTGTTGTGGTAATACGGCGATACCCTTAGAAAATTCATCAGAAATAAAAGAGTGGGTCGATCCAGAATCAAATAAAACATTTTCTACTTTAGAGTGGATGGTAAGTGTACCTCTCACCACTTCGTTGTTGTACTCCACATCGCCGATAGTAATTGCATGTGACTATCCTTTGTCCTTGGCCTTAAGAGTTTTTTGACGTCGATCATCATAATCAACCCTTGGATTTGGGCATTGATTGGAATAATGTCCCATCTCCTTGCACTTGAATCATTGAAGTGTAGTAGGTTCATTCTATGTATCCCTTCCTTTGTTTGCATCATTAGACATCTTCTTCCCATTATTTCGACATTCAATTTCCCGATGACCTTATTTTCCACACTTATAACATTTTCATGTCCCCTTAAGACAATTTTCTCCATGTTTCTTTCCACACTTTGAGAATAAGGGAAAAATCGTCTTCTTTTTAGTGTGGTCTTTAAATTTTCCATTGAATCCCATTTTCCTCTTCTTATCAAACCCATGTGACTGATGGGTTACACCAATCTCCATCTCAACCTTGAGAGCACATCGAACAATTTCCTCGTAGCTATTGAAGTCCCTTATGGCTAACGCCCTACGAAGACTTGGTTTTAAGCCACTAAAGAATCGATCGATCTTACTCTCAGGTTGGATAATAATTATAGAACCGTACACTGCAAGTCTTGTAAAAGTTTATTCATAGGTACCAATGGATTCATCATCCTTTTTCTTCAGTTCAAGAAACTCCTTATCCATCTTTGTTCGAAGAATATGAGGGAAATACTTATTGAAAAATAAGTTCTTGAACTCGTCCCATTCCATGGACTCAATTTCATCCCTTTGCCTCGTATTCTTAATAATATTCCACCATTGATCAGCATCACCTTCCAAATGATACATTGATAAAATGACTTTATCATGTTCAGAACATTGAAGAGCTAAAAATATCTTTTCAGTGGTACTGATCCATTGTTCAACCACTAATGGATCAGAAGACCCACTGAATGAAGGTGGACGTTGCCTCATGAAGGATTCAACAGAATATTTCTCTTTCTTTTGCTCATTTGGAAGTCCTTCATGATTCATATCTTGAGAAATTTTTGTGAGCAAGGCTACAAGATTTTTCATTCTAGATCCCATAATGTTTGGTTTCTCAGGGGGACAATCATTGCATTGCCCGTCACATTCTGCATTAACACGGTTCCTTCGGGTTCCAACCATTGACTAAAACCAAGAAGAATAGTGTGAGCAACACTAATTATAATAGTAAAACCACATAATCAAGAATAAAATTTCACACTTAAGGTCTTATCATAGGTTTTCCATGGGAATTTCTAAAACACTATGATTGTGTTCTATGCTTAGACATATCCTTAGGTTTCTTACTAAGGCTTTCACATCCTAGTTTCCAAAGGTTGACTATAACTTTCCTCTGATACCAACTATAACGACCCATACTTTACACACATGGTTAATAAATCAAAATTGAAGAATACTTATTACAACATATAACAAAACCATGAAAGGACCGTATAGGTATAGTGTCTTTAGAAATTGGGAAACATAAACAACTGTTTCATAAAGCATCTACACTTTCTCTCGTTTATTTCATCATATTTATAGTCCCTTTTTGGCATATCTTACTTAATAACCTTCTTCCTGACCTGGGGTAAGAAAACATACAAAAGGGTGAGCTCAAATGCTCAGTAAGGTTAAACAGAAGAAATATCAATCACATCAAATTCATAAGAACATAACATTTTGGAAATCTTACCCTGCAAAAGAGATCATAATTTCAGAACATGGGATAAATCATGGTAGTGAAATGTAATCCCAATAATCATAACTTAAAACATGAAACTTTGTGGAATACACACATAATCATAGATAATCATTTCTTATTAGTCAAGACTCATTTCCAAGACTATCTTAGTGGACAAAGTCTATTTCTGAACCGAGTTCACTCCTCGTTTTAGTCATGTTTCACTGAACTAGTTTAACCTACCGTTCTAGCCATGTCTATCTCATGAGATATAAAATATTTACCCAATGCATTGGAGGGAGATACAGGTCACACCCATCTCATAATGATACCATTCTTATGTGTGCCACAAAATCATAAACCATACATCATAGCATAACCCATGTAATAAAAATGGGAATCTTAAACATCGTGACATCATAGAACAATTCATATAAGATAAAAGAATTCATAAAAATATTTCCATCACAAAATAATCAAATCAATGTAATAATAGGGATAGAAATAGAACCCTATATTATCTTAGATGGAAAATAATTTTGATAAAACACTTGAACTCTATTCATGAGGAAAATATCCTTTCTACTTCCAAAAACATTTTTCCTTTCTTAAAGTGTCATAAAATTTTAAAATAAAATAAGTTGATTAAAAATAAACTTGAAAACTTGTAAAGGATGATTCTTGGAAATAATTTTTTAAAAATCCATTCATTCCATATAAGTTAAAAAACATTCTTCTCGTACTTTGGCCGGAAAAGTTAAAAAGTACCTCGTATGAAAAACGACAAAAGATTCCTTTCATATATTTTACTAAAAACTCACCGAAGGGTAAAATTGGATTTAAAAAATTGTAGGATGATAGATATAATATTACATATTGAGAAAATATGGATGTGGATGATAAATATTCCCCAGTAAATTCTAAAGTATAAACAATCTCGGATAAAAATGAGATTGCAAGATTTTCCCTTACCTTAGGTCCGATATACTTTGTATGTGTCCGAACATCATGTATAATGATTTAAATAATGTTATTGAATTATTGAAGAATCATAAATATTGTTATGATATCATATATGGTCATATTCGTAGCTTCTTATTAGTAGTATTTCATTGCTACTTGTTATTCAGGTGTTTATTTCTTTTTGTTCTTATGCGTGTTTTTTCAAATAAATTCTTATTCCTCTTTATAGGATATAGATACATCATTTACAGAATGTTATTACTGTAATATATATAATATTAATTCATTCAATTCATTTATATTATCATTATTCATGGAAGATCATATAGAACGAGTCGCATCACATCGTGGAGATGGTAGGCCGTACGTACGCACGAGCGATGATATCATTCCCATGATCATGGAATTGTATTGAAGTTTATGTATAATATTTCAGAATCAATATCAATTTAAAATAATCTTATATAGTTATTATTTACACCATTATACCCATCCAAGTAAGGTGGTGGTGGAAAACAGATTACACCACGGCGAGGAGACGGTATTCTATACGTATGCACTCGCGGTGATTTCATTTTCCGTAGGATGGATAAGAGGTGAAATAGAGTTGTTTCATATTTATAATAATATATCAGTATATGAGGGATACTGATGTTATTACCTCATAATGAAACAACTAAAGAAGAGGGAGTATAAGAATAATGGAACTTGAAAAAAACAGTAGAAGGTATTACCTCTTTCTCGAAGTGCCTCCTTTAAACATTATCTTAAGGCACGAGAGTTTGTCTTTTGAGAAGACCAGTACCTATAGTAGGTTTCTAAGGAAGTGGTTAAGTGAAATGGTCAGGGTTTGGACGAGCTTGAAGGCTCAAATTGGTGTGAAGAAGATAGGGATGAGGTGCCTTTTATAAGGGAGGAGAGGGGCACCTTTGGAAAGTGTGGAAATATTATTTTTTTATAAACTTATCTTCGGTTTCAAAAGGACCAAAAATCATTAAATATGAAGATAAGATGACTCATGGTCAAAATAAAATCATCCAATCAGAATTGGACATGTTTTGGAAAATATTTTAATCATTATAATCTTATTTATTTAAATCATTTATTAATGAGGTAAATACTTCATCATTATTGTGTCATAAATATTTTAATTATTTCATTCCTAAAAATTATAAAAAAAATATCATTATGTAGGAAATATTTTTAGCTTTCCAATTAATATTTATAGTAGAAAATATAATTTATATAACCCCTTATAAAAATTAATCACTAACAGATTTTTGTTAATGTCAATTTTGCCTTTACATTAAATTAATTAATCCAAATTGTCATTGTCACTACCAAGCGGCCCAATGGGGTCCCAAAATCAACCCAAGGATTCCCATGGTTGGCCACTACTCATCCAATAAGTTTATCACAAGTTTCAAGGTAATTTTGAATTATTATATTATTCTTTTAACCTTGAATTACCCTATTTACCTTTAACAGTAGTAAATAAAAATTACTGTAGTTACTATTCATAATATAAAAAAAATTGACCTATTAACATAATTTTGACTCACTGATTCCAAATATAGAATCAATTTTTCAAAATTCAAAACACAGAATTTTCAGTAATTAATTTAAAATAAATCCCGTTGTTAAGGAAACGGGTTTTAAAAGTTAAAACATTGCCAAAGATTGAAATGTTTTTACCTATGAATTCAATGTAAAATTAATGCTAATGACATACATTATATTAAATGTTAAAAATATATTCTTTTTATACTTTAAAAACATTCAATATTATAATTTATCCATATAAAGTATTGCGATGAAAAAATTTGTTTTTAATTAAAATATAATGTGTTTTTACTATTCATTAAAATATGAAAGTTATCAGAATAATATGAAAAATATATCCAAAGTAAATTTATATATACTGATTCTAAAGAATAATTTTAATTTGTCAAATTGAACTTATAAGCTTGTAAAAAACTAGATTTAATGTGGGTGTTCCATCAAAAGGCGGTAAAACTGCATTTTTTGAAAAATACTTATTTTATCCAAAAAACTGATTTTGTTGTCAAACCTCATTCTAGAAAATGTATAAGATGAATTAAAATTTTATAAAATTCAAAATTCAGTTAATACTATTCATAACGGCTAATTTATAATATTATAATAATATATCGTTGTTTAGTGAAACTCGGTATTGTGTACTACACACGCTATCGAGGAAGGTCTTGATTGCGTGTAACGCAAGCCAAGATTGTGTTGTGTGCAGTGGAAGATTCCTTTGTGTATAACATATTACATAAAAAAATATACTTCTCATAAAATATCAGGGTGTTACAATCCCGATTAAAATGAGGTAGTGAAATAATCCCATACAAAGATAAGTAAGTTAAAATAAGAATTAACAAATTAATAAATTATGTTTATCAAATTTAAATCCAACTAAAAGATACGAAATGTAACATAATATTTTCAAAATTATTTACACACGTAATATTGTAACACCCCAAGATTTCATAGTGTGTTATTTCTTCAAAATAAATCAATAACTTGCACTACACGCAACACCGAGTTCAATCACACCATGACTTACAAAAAAAAGCCATTCAAAAGAGGTTATGGATAGTATTATCTCAATTTAAAACTTTATATAATCCTTATAATTTTAGAATCCATATTATGAGTTTCTTATATATAATGCAAAAACAAATTCATTTTCAGTATTTCACTTTTATCAACTTTTAATAGTGAACCCTTTTTAAATACAATATTTTAAACTTTTTGACTAAATGGGGAAATCAAAAATTTAAAATGAAACATCCCACGCTTCCACGGTACGTTTTCTTTGAATAATACAGTAGCGTGTGTTGTACGCAACCTTGAGTTTTAACACACACCACAACCAATCAAACTAGCCGTTATGAATAGTAATACCTATTTTTAAAATTATATATATATTATATTTCAAAATGGACTTCATTTTTGGATTCGGAATATCTAATTTAGCCTAAGGTGAAATTTTGGTACTTTTCGGATAACTTTCATATTTTGATGAATAGTGAAAATTACTAAATTTTAATTAAAAACAAATTTTTTAATCAAAATAATTAATAGTGATAAATTATGAATTTTAGTAGTTTTAAAGTATATTTAGAATATATTTTTACCATTTAATATAATTTTTGTCATTGGACATAATTTTAGAATTAAACCGAACATAAACAAGTGTCAATCTTTTGATAGTTATTATCTCTTAAAAACACGCTTTTTGTTTTGACAGCGGGAATTAATTTTAAATTAATTTCTGCCACTTCTGTGTTTTGAATTTAAGAAAATGTATTCCATATTTGGAATCAGGATGTTCAAATTGTGTAAATAGGTAACTTTTATTTTTAGACATTTTGAATAATTACTGCGGTAAATATTTTATTTACCATGGTTAAGGGTAAATCCGGTAAATAAGGGTTAAAAAATAATATTATAATAATACTAAATTACCCTAAAATGTGTATTAACCCTATTGGTTGATACATGTTCGACCATGGGCATCTTTGGGTCGATTTTGGGACCCCATGGATCCACTTGTAAGTGATAATGACACTTTATTTTAATTAAGTTAAAATGAATACAAAAATGACACAAGCATATATCTTTTAGCAAAACAATTGTTACATAGGGTTATATATGTTGTATTTTAGATTATAAATATTAATTAGAAATATAAAAATATTTCCTACATAAGGATATTTTATTTATAATTTTTAGACATTAAATAATTTATTTTATATATGACACAATGATGATGTAGTAATTACTATAATAGTGAAAAATTAAAATAATTGATATTATAAATACCCAAATAAATATAATATGAAACATTTAATGAATTAAACTAATTTTCTAGGATAATATGATATATTATTATTTATTTAATTGACTTTTTTCGAAGTAATCAATCTGTTATGAGTTTCACAAAAATCAACTATTGAATAGTGTCAAAATTGACATAAAAGAGTTCTTAAAACAAATATTATATTATTATTTGATATTAAATTCCTAAAAATCTATGTTTCGGACAAAAGACTTATATCATGATAGGTTCGTCATTAATGGACCACTTGGGGGTCTCTTGGATGTATATAGTAAGTTTATTAACCATATTATATAAAAATACAAAGAGACATTGTAAAAGTGAAACTAATTAACTTAGAGTTAATACTTAAAGATAAGGTTAATATAAGTACCCAAACCAGTCTAAATTCTATCGGTTGAGTGGTTTTCGACCTATCCCCACCTTAAACTTTGAATAATCAACATTGGAGCCATTATAAACCGAATATGAATTTATTATAAATTAATATTTCTAGCTTTTCCAAAGGTGCCCCTCACCCCTCTTATAAAAGGGAACTCCTCCTTCTCATTTCTTCACACCTTCAAAGCCTTTTGGTTCGTCCAAACTCTGCCCAAATACTCTCCCAACATCCCTCACTACAACCTAGAGGCCTTAGTAGGATCATAAATCCAACCAATGGAGCCCTTTTGATCAAATCAAAAGGAAGAACCCGAAGAAGAGGTAATGTTTTCACCACCCCTTTTCAAGTTCCTTTCTTCTTCTTCCACTTCTTCTTTCTTTCTTCTTACCATTTTAAAATAATAACTCCAGTATCTTACATATACTGTGATGTTATTATAAATATGGTACAACCATATTCAGTATTCTATCCACCCTTTGAATAACATGTCACCATACGTGCGTACGTACGGCTTACCGTCTCCACGTCGTGGTGTAATTGTTATTCAATATATTATTATTTGGATGGGTATAATAATGATGTGTAACTCATGTAAATAATAAATATAACATGTTAATGATTCTGTATATATGATATACCATCCATTTATATATTATTTTAATATCAAAAGAATGATATTGTCGCTCGTGCGTATGTACGGACTACCGTCTCCACGAACGCGATGAGATTCATTCTCCATCGTATCCATTCAAGTATAATTATCATTTGATGATTTAAAAATGATGTTTAAGGACATGATATCATTATGGATATGAATAAGATACAAAAAACATGGCTTATGTAACAAAACATATAAAATAAAATGAGTAAGTTAACACCCGAAACGACGATAATTCTAAGATATTATTAACAAATCAATGTTAAAAGATCATATATGATATCATATTAATATATATGATTCTTGTATAATTTAATAACAATAATTTCACCATTATAAAGGAGGTTAACCTACCCCAACCAAGGAAAAGTACAAGGTAAGGGGTTTTCATCTCACTCCTTATTCCCGTGAGATTCATGTCATATTGCCACCATTACCTTTTGTGTGGTGTATGTACTGCCCATAATTATATTCTTTGTGTAATACACTTTAATTTATGTGTATTTACATATTCATTGTATGATACCTCTTCCATGGTTTGTATGTTTCATAAGTTACCAAATTGGTAAGGGTTATTTCACAATCTCTTCATTATCCGAGGTTGTTTATTCATAATTATCTACTGGGATCTCTTTATCATCCACATCCATGTTTCATAAAAATATATTTCAAAACATTTTTACTATTTACTAGAATATGATTTAAAGTCATTTATACCCTTTTTGACTTTTATAAGTAGTTTATAAAGGAATCTTTCTGTCATTTTCAAAACAAGGTCCTTTTAACCTTTTCGACAGAATTAAGGTAAGAATGTTTTTTTAATTTATACGGCAGGTACGGTTATTTTCCGCCATTATAAAATTGTCGAAGATTCCCTTACAAGCTTATATGAATATTTTCAAATTGAATGTATTATTTTATAATTATGTTACTTTAAAATGATTTATAAAAAGTGATATTTCTCTAAAATAGTTTTGATTTCATCTATGTCAACATCCTTTGAGGGATTTTAAGCTTATTTGAAGTTGATTTATTGTGATAAAAAACATCCCTATTTTATTAAAGGTTTTGTGATATTTTTGACTTTGGATAAGTTATTCTTATGTCACTCATGGTTTTTGTTTAAAGTATTGACATTTTATAAGTTAATTTTAATCCAAATGTTTATGTTATATTTCAACCTTTCATTCAGATGAATGTGTTAGACAAGTATGTTCCGGGTTGGGGACTGGTAAAAGTAAGCCCTCCGGTTTGGTATCCAGTTATTAGAGGAACTCCGGTTTGGTCTCCGGTTATTAGAGGAACTCCGGGTTGGTGTCCGGTTATTAAAGGAACTCCGGGTTGGTGTCCGTTTATTAGAGGCACTCCGAGTTGGGTTCCGGTTATAGTTAGCCCCTAGGTCTTGGGACGAGGCCTTGACAAAGAAATTAAAGTTCAGCATTATGCATTCCAACATTATGAAAGTGGTTATTGATATAGCATGTGATTATTCGATTAGTATAATATCCATGTGAATAAGTAAATGGAATTATTTAATTTTACTTTTGCCATACTATTTTGAAGTTCAAGTTTAAAAGGCTTTTGTTTTAGTAATGCATTGCCTTAAATGTTTATGCTTATTTTTGAAAGTTTCTGCTATATTGTTATCCTTACTGGGCATTTGAGCTCACCCCTTTTCTATGTTTTATTTTTCCCAGGAAGTGAAGAAGTAAATTATGAATGACCTACAGGGATATTATGTGGGGATATGAGTGTAGATTATGGAGACATTATGTTGTTGTAGTAGTTTTTCATTTTATGATGTAATGTAAAACATATGAATATATCTAGTGTTTCCAAGGCTACTAAACCAATCGGTCTTTCGAGATTTGATCTTTCTTGTGATCATGCCAATGTTATGTAATAATGCACCGACTCTGGGTAACTGGGGTCGGGGCGTTACAGTTGGTATCAGAGGAAGTTTAGTACAAACCTTGGAAGCTAGATTTAGATAAACTCTGATTAGAGCACGTAGACCTAAGATGAACATTGAGGATTAGTATAGAAGATCTTCCTAGAATTTTGGTATTGTAGAGATTTTGTGAGTTTTCTGAGCAATACATCCTTGTCTGGATATGAGCAGGTAGAGGCGGCTCTGGCACAGATGTACCTAGGGGTAAAACCCGAAAACACTGCTTTGAGCTAGACTCGAATGGGAACTGGTGCACGACAACGGGCCTTGCTGCACTCTTGGTTACGACACTCCCGGGGGATATGCTTAGGATAACTCTCATTTTCTTTACAAATCATTATGAAGGGTTTATAGGTATATACTTCATCAAAGAAAACATTTTTATGATTATGGATTATATCCATAAATAGTTCAATTCATGTTAAGTGTTTTATAAGTATGGGATTATGTATTTTGATTCATAAACTGATCTAGTTTATGCCATTGTTTAGAAATGGCGCCCAGTAGAAGGAATGAGAACTCCAGAAATGCACATGATTCAAAGAGAAGGAAGGATCATATCTTTCATGGTATTAAGCTAGAATTTAAAAGAGAAATAGTCTCCCATGTATTATCATCATATGAAGAAATAATATCATGTGTTGATAAGATAAGTAAAGATTTTATTGAGTCCTATGGATTTGAAGGGAAGCAAGAGAAGAAAAGGATGGAAGAGAGAAAGACGGATAAAGGGAAGAGGGAAAAGAAGAATTTTTCCATATGTGATAACTGTGGAAAGAAACACCCTGGAACTTGCCTGAAAGGAATGGGAGTTTGTTATAAGTGTGGAGGAAAAGAGCACAAAGTACGTGACTGCAAGGGTAAGAAAATGGTTTCAAATGTACAATTCTTATTTGCAAGGAGTTTGGACACTACGCGAACCTATGTCCCAGTCATCAGACTATGCCGCAAATGATGCTATTGGATAATAATCAAGTTATGATACTACCACAGATGAAGAGGAATGATTAGAGTTCTTATGTTGATTATGTCAATTGAGTGTTGTATCAACAATGTACTTGTTATAATAATTATGGAGTATATAAGGATTGTACTGCAGTACTATTTCATTAAGGACTTGAGATTGTGTGGAATAATGAAAAGTGACTCCATAGCAGGATAAATTTTTGGAAAATATATGGTTGAGAGAATGATAAATCATAATATAGTTCTGATACTAAGGTAGTGATTTTGGAATAATGCATGATTGATTTGGATAAATTATATTGGATATTCTTGACTACCTTGGAACTGAATAATGATTTGTATATTCCATCATTGTTGGGGTTTAAAACATTTTTGGATTAATGAAGTATATCCAGCATTCTATATGGAATAAGGGAGCATGAATGTAATCAATAAGGAATATGGTAATACATGATGAAGGTATTCATATGCAATTACGGTGTAAAAAGGATCTATATTATGTTTACCTTCCTTATAAATGTTGGACTGTGAGTTTGGACAGATGTATTTTGGATAGTTCTAGTTTGGATTATTTTGGATTACCATAAAATGACAACCCGGAGGTCGGGCGACAACCCGTCGTGTCTGGCAAGGCTGTGAGACTTGAACCCGCAACCGAAGGGCGACAAGGGTGTATCACCTACCACTGGCCCACGAGATTTCCGGGATTAAATAATGTAGTTTTTATTAAATGATCTTTTAGATGAATTATAAATTCGTTTATTTTGGAACCCTATACGAATAGTGTAAATAGATTTTTTTTACATTCTATTATCTTTTAGAGTGAATGATGAGTTTGTGGTAGAAATTTATTAATGGATAAAACTCTAATTATAAAGTAAGTATATCTCCATATGATCTTCTCCAATCTCATAAAAAATTCCTCAATATTAAGAAAAGCAAATTAGAACAAAAATGTTTTCCTAGATGGTACCCTAAATCATCACTAATTTATGGCTTTGGGATTGTTGGCCTTTTCATAGCCATGTTCTCTACCACTCTCCATCAGATAATTGATGGTTATATTTTTCTTCCATATCTATATTTTACTACATGGAACCCTAGTATGTGTTATTTTCGGTAATCTTCATACTTTCGACTATTTATTTTAAATAGAGGCCTCATTAATTCATTTTTCGATGTGGGATTTCAACTAAGATATTTTGAAACGTCAAAAATGTGTTATCCTAATACCCTATGTTTTGTTGAACCGATGGTATTTCAAATCCTCATAGATTGATGAATTTAAGGACCTCAATTTTATACTTGTTTGTGATTGATGACCTCAATCACTACCTATAAATATTTACGTTTTTCCTCCAATTATATGTCTCTAATTGCCACCAATGTTCTCCTAATCGAGATCATAATTTGGTGGTGACCCTTTCATTTCTCTTTTCCTCATATTAAGACTAAATTTTAGTAACCCAATTTCTGATGTGGGTTTTCCCACAAATATATTTTCTATTTTCAACCTTTTATTTTTGAAGAACAATTTCAAATTGCGAGGACGCAATTTATTGAAGGAGGGGAGAATGTAACACCCCAAGATTTCATAGTCTGTTATTTCTTCAAAATAATTCAATATCTTGCACTACACGCAACACCGAGTTCAATCACACCATGACTTACAAAAAAAAGCCATTCAAAAGAGGTTATGAATAGTATTATCTAAATTTTAAACTTTATATAATCCTTATAATTTTAGAATCCATATTATGAGTTTCTTAGATATAATGCAAAAACAAATTCATTTTCAGTATTGCACTTTTATCAACTTTTAATAGTGAACCCTTTTTAAATACAATATTTTAAACTTTTTGACTAAATGGGGACATCAAAAATTTAAAATGAAACATCCCAAGCTTCCACGGTACGTTTTCTTTGAATAATACAGTAACGTGTGTTGTACGCAACCTTGAGTTTTAACACACACCACAACCAATCAAACTAGCTGTTATGAATAGTAATACCTAATTTTTAAAATTATATATATTTTATATTTCAAAATGGACCTCATATTTGGATTCGGAATATCTAATTTAGCCTAAGGTGAAATTTTGGTACTTTTCGGATAACTTTCATATTTTGATGAATAGTGAAAATTAGTAAATTTTAATTAAAAAAACTTTTTTAATCAAAATAATTAATAGTGATAAATTATGAATTTTAGTAGTTTTAAAGTATATTTAGTATATAGTTTTACCATTTAATATAATTTTGGTCATTGGACATAATTTTACAATTAAACCGAACATAAACAAGTGTCAATCTTTTGATAGTTATTATCTCTTAAAAACACGCTTTTTGTTTTGACAGCGGGAATTAATTTTAAATTAATTTCTGCCACTTTTGTGTTTTGAATTTAGTAAAATGGATTCCATATTTTGAATCAGGATGTTCAAATTGTGTAAATAGGTAACTTTTATTTTTAGACATTTTGAATAATTACTGCGGTAAATATTTTATTTACCATGGTTAAGGGTAAATCCGGTAAATAAGGGTTAACAAATAATATTATAATAATACTAAATTATCCTAAAACGTGTCTTAACCCTATTGTTTGATACAGGGTCGACCATGGGCATCTTTGGGTCGATTTTGGGACCCCATGGATCCACTTGTAAGTGATAATGACACTTTATTTTAATTAAGTTAAAATGAATACAAAAATGACACAAGCATATATCTTTTAGAAAAACAATTGTTACATAGGGTAATATATGTTTTATTTTAGATTATAAATATTCATTAGAAAGATAAAACGATTTCCTACATAAGGATATTTTATTTATAATTTTTAGACATTAAATAATTTATTTTATTTATGACACAATGATGATGCAGTAATTACTATAATAGTGAAAAATTAGAATAATTGATATTATAAATACCCAAATAAATATAATATGAAACTTTTAATGAATTAAACTAATTTTCTAGGATAATATGATATATTAGTATTGATTTAATTGACTTTGTTCGAAGTAATCAATCTGTTATGAGTTTCACAAAAATAAACTATTGAATAGTGTCAAAATTGACATAAAAGAGTTCTTAAAACAAATATTATATTATTTATTGATATTAAATTCCTAAAAATCTAAGGTTCGGCCAAGAGACTTATATCATGATATTTTCATCATTAATGGACCACTTGGGGGTCTCTTGGATGTATATAGTAAGTTTATTAACCATATTATATAAAAATACAAAGAGACATTGTAAAAGTGAAACTAATTAACTTAGAGTTAATACTTAAAGATAAGGTTACTATAAGTACAAAAACCTGTCTAAATTCTATTGGTTGAGTGTTTTTCGACCATCCCCACCTTAACCTTTGAATAATAAACTTTGGAGCCATTAGAAACCGAATATGAATTTATTATAAATTAATATTTCTATCTTTTCCAAAGGTGTCCCTCACCCCTCTTATAAAAGGGCACTCCTCCTTCTCATTTCTTCACACCTTCAAAGCCTTTTGGTTCGGCCAAAATCTGCCCAAATACCCTCACAACATCCCTCAATACAACCTAGAGGCCTTAGTTTGATCAGAAAGCCAACCTAAAGAGCCCTTTTGATCAAATAAAAAGGAAGAACCCGAAGAAGAGGTAATGTTTTCAGCACCCCTTTTCAAGTTCCTTTCTTCTTCCACTTATTCTTTCTTTGTTCTTACCATTCTAAAATAAGAACTCCAGTATCTTACATATACTATGATGTTATTATAAATATGGTACAACCATATTCATTATTCTATCCACCCTTTGAATAACATGTCACCATACGTGCGTACGTACGGCTTACCGTCTCCACGTCGTGGTGTAATTGTTATTCAATATATTATTATTTGGATGGGTATAATAATGATGTGTAACTCATGTAAATAATAAATATAACATGTTAATTATTCTGTATATATATGATATACCATCCATTTATATATTATTTTAATATCAAAAGAATGATATTGTCGCTCGTGCGTACGTACGGACTACCGTCTCCACAAACGCGATGAGATTCATTCTCCATCGTATCCATTCAAGTATAATTATCATTTGATGATTTAAAAATGATGTTTTAGGACTTGATATCATTCTGGATATGAATACAGTACAACAAACATGGCTTATGTAACAAAACATATAAAATAAAATGAGTAAGTTAACACCCGAAACGACGATAATTCTAAGATACTATTAACAAATCAATGTTAAAAGATCATATATGATATCATATTAATATATATGATTCTTGTATAATTTAATAACAATTATTTCACCATTATACAGGAGGTTAACCTACCCCAACCAAGGAAAAGTACAAGGTATGGGGTTTTTATCTCACTCCTTATTCCCGTGAGATTCATGTCATATTGCCACCATTACCTTTTGTGTGGTGTATGTACTGCCCATAATTATATTCTTTGTGTAATACACTTTAATTTATGTGTATTTACATATTGATTGTATGATACCTCTTTCATGGTTTGTATGTTTCATAAGTTACCAAATTGGTAAGGGTTATTTCACAATCTCTTCATTATCCGAGGTTGTTTATTCATAATTATCTACTGGGATCTCTTTATCATCCACATCCATGTTTCTTAAAAATATATTTCAAAACATTTTTACTATTTACTAGAATATGAGTTAAAGTCATTTATACCCTTTTTGACTTTTATAAGTGGTTTATAAAGGAACCTTTCCGTCATTTTCAAAACAAGGTCCTTTTAACCTTTTCGACGGAATTAAGGTAAGAATGTTTTTTTAACTTATACGGCGGGTACGGTTATTTTCCGCCGTTATAAAATTGTCGAAGCTTCCCTTACAAGCTTATATGAATATTTTCAAATTGAATGTATTATTTTATAATTATTTTACTTTAAAATGATTTATAAAAAGAGATATTTCTCTAAAATAGTTTTGATTTCATCTATGTCAACATCCTTTGATGGATTTTAAGCTTATTTGAAGTTGATTTATTGTGATACAAAACATCCCTATTTTATTAAAGGTTTTGTGATATTTTTGACTTTGGATAAGTTATTCTTATGTAACTCATGGTTTTTGTTTAAAGTATTGACATTTTATAAGTTATTTTTAATCCAAATGTTTATGTTATATTTCAACCTTTCATTCAGATGAATGTGTTAGACAAGTATGTTCCGGGTTGGGGACCGGTAAAAGTAAGCCCTCCGGTTTGGTATCCGGTTATTAGAGGAACTCCGGTTTGGTCTCCGGTTATTAGAGGAACTCCGGGTTGGTGTCCGGTTATCAGAGCCACTCTGGGTTGGTGTCCGGTTATTAGAGGCACTCCGGGTTGGGTTCCGGTTACAGTTAGCCCCTACGTCTTGGGACGAGGCCTTGACAAAGAAATTAAAGTTCAGCATTATGCATTCCAACATTATGAAAGTGGTTATTGATATTGCATGTGATTATTAGATTAGTATAATATCCATGTAAATAAGTAAATGGCATTATTTCATTTTACTTTTTCCATACTATGTTGAAGTTCAAGTTTAAAAGGCTTTTGTTTTAGTAATGCATTGCCTTAAATGTTTATGCTTATTTTTGAAAGTTTCCGCTATATTTTTATCCTTACTGGGCATTTGATATCACCCCTTTTCTATGTTTTATTTTTCCCAGGATGTGAAGAAGTAAATTATGAATGACCTACAGGGATATTATGTGGGGATATGAGTGTGGATTATGGAGACATTATGTTGTTGTAGTAGTTTTTCATTTTATGATGTAATGTAAAACATATGAATATATATAGTGTTTCAAAGGCTACTAAACCAATCGGTCTTTCGAGATTTGATCTTTCTTGTGATCATTCCAATGTTATGTAATAATGCACCGACTCTGGGTAACTGGAGTCGGGGCATTACAAATATTATGTTTTCAAGGATGATGAAATATTAATATTACCCATTGAAAATAAATTGTGATATGAAATTATTTACCACATTGACATTTTAATATAAAGTCCCATTAGTTGGAATAATTTAAATTGAATCTTAAAATACCACGAATTGGTAATTTTTCATTATATTGCATGAAAAATTGGAGGTATGTACACCATATAAAATTAATTATTTGATTAAAATTACAATACACCTCAATGAATGTAAATTGAAACGAAGTATATTACCCGATGCGTACTTTTGGTTTAATGTTTTTTAAACTAATATAAATTGGTTTTAATCAAGTTGTTAAAATATAACAGAAGCATATTAATATTTATAATATCATATATTATCCCCATATAACATTTTACCATGTGTTTTTTAATAATATTTCATTACTTTCACTGTTTCTGGTATTAATTTCCTTGTTTTCTCAAGAATGTATTGTCATCAAAGTTCCATTTTGTGAACATATTCTATATTAAAATATTCTAAAGAATTATATTAATTCTTTAAATATCATATTATCTCATTATATACATTTTTATAATAATTATTGAAATTTGTACATTGTAAATGAATCACTTCACTTTGTGGAGATGGTAGGTTATACATACACACCAGGGACGATATCAATCAATTAATGAGTGAATGGATAAGGAAGTGGGTGAAATGTTTATTTAAAATAATCAATATCATGTAATAAATATAAAATATATTATTTTAATTTATCCATTTTACTTTACATTTAAATAATAAGAGAAAAACATCACATCGCTTCATGAGGTGGTAATCAATGATACACTTGAGCGACATTATTGTGTTTTAAACAGAATGGTACATAATAATTTATGTGTTATTTTAAAATTAAAAAACATAATTATATCATAATTATAATATAAATGTGTTAATTCCATCATTAAATCAATCCTTTAATTGTGGTGGTATAAAATTAATTACGTTGGTTTCCGAGGCGGTACCCCACTGTACACATAATCGATGGTTTCGTTTCCCTTTTTATAGAAGAGTATATGGATATAGGTCCTAAAATTAACATAATAGCATCTATTTATATGTAAGATAATTATTTTATTATATAATATTTTTTTCAAAATATTTTAATAATGTGGTATAAAAAACGATATATAAACGCTCGTTTAAGAACATTCCCTATTTTCGGAGAACTTCTTTACATTTTAACCAAAATACATCTTATGTTGGATTTATGATAAAAAAAGGGATATATGATGTTGGTAGAGGAGTAAGGAACTGATTTGGTTAGTTACTGTCTAAAACAAATTGCATAAAATGTGTTAATATAGGAGGAGAGTGTGTAACCTTTTATAAATGGGGGAGAGGACACAAATAAAGTTTTTGAAAAAAATCAATCACACCCACATTTTTATCATGAAAGAAGCCAAAAAAATGTGACATTATAGTAAATTATTTGTTATAATGTCTAAATAGTTCCAAAAATTGGTCTTTGAGACGTTTTACCTCATTTTCAACCCTATCGTCTTGGTTTAACCCCTAGAAAATCAAATTTTACATTCACTATGGTAATTAATTCTACTGCTTTTACTATTATTAATGGTCAAAAATTGATCTAACATTATTATATAATATAATTTTTTTATTCCAAATATTTAATCTTGTTTTCATTATTATATTCATAGCAGAAGTAGAGTGGAAATGAAAAATATACCATTAGATGCGGTGAAAAACATGGTTTCTAAAGAGAAAATTCTCATAATTATAGAAGGGTTTAATATCAAAATTAAATTTAAAACAAACTAAAATATTATAAATTAGTTAAATATTAATATAATTAATCGAATTTTAAATTAAAAATAATTTAATATAGTATTTAACCTATAAATTTTTTAAACGAAAAGGCCATTTCTAAAAAAAATTAGTATTTTACACTCTTAATCAAAAACTGAATCTTTTTAGAAAATACCCTAAAATTATAACTAAGAATATTTTTATATGAAATTAAAAAAATATATTCATTTTTTAATATTACGTTTCTAAAAAATATAAAAAAATTAAATTATGTGTGTAAAGTGTGACGAAACAACATTTTTGAATCAAAAATATATAGTTTTCCAGAAAACATTTCTTTTCCTTCTAATTGATTATTATTTTTATTTATAATAAATAGATACTAAATGAACATGTTCAAAATATATAACATTAATAATTTAGTAATTACTATTAATACCTACCAATTTAATGGATATATTATAATGGTATACTATACCATTGTTTATTTAGACATTGTGTTGTGTGTTCCACAAGTTATCACAGAGTTTGAGATTATTTATAAATAAAAATATCATAAAGTTTTGGGATGTTAAATTATATTATAATATTAGTGTTACATATCATATATGATATTGAACGTTATGTTACAATATTAAAATATCAGGGTGTTATATTTTCCCACCTTAAATAAATTTCACCCTCGTAATTTGAACTTGCACTTCTTAATCAAGGTTTTGATATTTGAAAATTTATTTTTTGAAAACCCACATCGTAAAGTTGTAAATAATAATTTGTCTTAAATTATGGAAATATAAATATAAAAGGTCATATGGAATAAATAACAAGGTTTCCAAGTTGTAGAAACTTGGTGGGAACTGATGATATAGACCTGGAATAAAAGACTAATGGCCAAATAATGATGGAGTGTGATTGAGGTAATTGGTCACAAGAGTGTGAATAATAAAGAGAAAGTAAAAAACCAAAAATAAACAAATTTTTTGATGAGTTAGAATACCTTTGATTCCTTTGATATGAAGGTATTCAGATAACATTTCCCTTCCAATATCATTTTCATTACATTGAGGAATTATTTTAGTATCTATGAATAAAAAAATATATATATACTTGATAACTTTAAATTTCATAAGAATAATGTAATTGTTTGGTTTTTATTAGATTAATTTACACTTCATCTATTACTCTGCGATATAAATATCCAAAATGAATTTTTTAATATTGAATATCTAAAATTATATTTTAATAAATCCTAATATCTTTAAAGAAGTTCCAATTCTTTCAACCAATATCTAAATACTTTTCAAAACCAATATGGTTAGTACAAGTCAGTAATCTCTGAACCTCAATAGTAACACCACTCATACCTCATTAATATTTATTCATAAACATTTATAAGAAAAAATATTGACATACTAACAAAAACATCACATAGTTCATTGGTAGGTTCTAAACCATTTTCATCCTTATGTTTTGGGTTCAAGGTGTGAGGCCTTCATTGGATACTGTAGGGAGTTAATCATATTTTGGGATAACTGATTTGGAATAATCCTGATATATTTCACTATTTTCATCATCACATATGGCTTCTCATTATCACCATATTTTCCTACATATTCAATGTTAATATGATCCATTTTTTCATCCATCTATTAACTAAAACCCAAAAAAATAGTGTGAGCAACAATAACTATAGTGGGAAAATCATGTAATCATGTATATGATTTTTAAATAAAGACACATTATTTAACTTATAATAAAAATTAGTTTTAACCTAGTTTTTTTCATTTTCATTATTTATACAAATCATTCATAATGTTTTATAATGAAAATTTGAATTATCCAAATCATATCCACCAATGAGTGTCAAACTAAGTGCACGGTAAGGCCTATTTTCATGTAAAAAGTCATGATGAAGTCAAGTCCAGTAGGAATATTTTAAAGTATTCACCTCTAGGAACATATGTCCAAAAACCACATCCAATTGAAATATCCATTACGGGATGTATTTCATGGGAGACTGAATTGTCTCTATCATAATAACACTATGAAATTATCTTATACTTATAATTATCCTCAATGTTAGTCATAGGGTAATATTCTATAATATAAGTTTTACTAAATATTTTCCCAAGGTTTCTACTAAACATCCTCTGATACCAATGGTAATGACCCCAACACCATTATCTTAGAGTCAGTGTCAACTTTATTACAGTGGATTAAGGTACAGAAAATTTCATCCTGAAGGATGGAATAGTTTAGTTGTCTTGGTAAAATAGAGAAATAAATAACAACCATGTTGAATTTTAAAAGACAAATCACAACATGTTTTTTGGATAATATCATTATTCTATCTATAATATCCTTTCATATCATTCAAAATAAACTTTCTAGATACCATGTTAAAGAATAAGAATAAGAATGATATCAAATGCTCAGTATGGGTTACGTATAGTAGATGTTATCATGAGTAAAAAAAGGGTTGTCAATAAGGCATAATGAATATGGAAATTTAAATATCTAAACCCATATTCCATTTAAATAATAACATTACTATCATAATTAGATAATGAAAAAATTAATATGGAAAGGTAAATAACTGAAAACACAATATACTTAATCAATAAACTAATAATAAATTGAATCTAAAGGTAATATCATATCAAGAATATCATAGATAAAAATAACTAAATTCATAATGAATAAAACTCATAATTATTGTATTTCATGATATTAGGAATCATGATACCTCTACTGTCAAGACCATTTATAAGATAGTTTAAAACTTATTGGTATGTGTAACGCCCCGACCCCAGTTTCCCAGATTCGGTGCATTATTTTAATACGTTGTTATGATTACAAGGAATCACGCCCCGAAGGAACGATCAGTTTAGAAGTCTTGGAAACACTAGATATATTCATAAAGTTTACATTAAATCATAAAATGAAAACATCAACAACACAGTCTCCATATTCCACACTCATACTATCCCTGCAGGTCATTCATAAATTACTTCTTCACATCCTGGGAAAAATAAAACATAGAAAGGGGTCAGCTCAGATGCTTCGTAAGGATAACAATAAAGAGGAAAAATTCATAAATAAGCATAAACATTTAAGGCAATGTATAACTAAAAAGGCTTTTAAACTTGAACTTCAGTATAATATGGCAGATATAAAATGAAATAATTTCATTTACATATTCACATGGATATTCTACTAGTCTAATAATCACATGAAATATCAATAACCACTTTCATAATGATGGAATGCATAATTCCAGAATATCATAACCGCATAGCCAAGCCCTCAGCCAAGACTTCAAATAAGATTTTTTCAAGGCCTCGTTCTAATACACTAGTTTGTCTCATGAGACCTACCGATGCATCGAGGAGCTATAGCGAGCTCCACCTGTCACTTACTAAGTCTAATGCATTCCTCATATGAACAGGTTTAAACATAACATAAACATTCGTATTAAAACTAGCATATGAAATGTCAATACTTTCTCCATAAACCATGAATGGTATAAAAATAACACATCCACAGTCAAACATATCACAAAACCTTCAATACAATATGGATGTTTTGTATCATAATAAATGAACTTCAAATAAACATAAAATCCATCAATGGATGTGGACATAGATGAAATCAAAACTATTTGAGAGAAATATCTATTTTATTGAAATCATTTAAAAGTCACACATTTATTAATGAAGTAATTTAAAAGAGATTTTTGAATCAAAGTGTCCCATACCACATTGAAAATTTTGAAAAGAAATATCATTCCAAAACATTCATGTCCATATAAATAAATCCTTATAATCATTTTGAAAACATGGAAATTAATTAAAAAGATTTATAAAGATAAATTTTTAAAGCATTTAAAATTCTGATTTTGATAAATAGTGCCTTTCAGAAATTATTAAAATATTAATTTTGAAATCATTTAAAAGTTACATTATTATAAAATAAAACATTTACTTTGATAATATCCTTATAAGCTTTTAATGGAAGATTTTAAGATTTTATAATGGTAGAAAACAGCCGCACCCGCCGTATAAGTTAAAACAATACATTCTTTCCTTAATTATGTCGGAAAGGTTAAAAAGACCATGTTTGGAAAACGACGAAAAGATTCCTTTATAAGCCTCTTGTAAAAAGTCAAACAATGGTATAAATTAATTTAACCCATATTCTGTAAAATAGCCAGAATTTTTTGAAATACATTTTTAAGAAACATGGATGTGGATGATAAAGAGGTCCTAGTAGATAATTACGTATAAACAACCTTGGATAATGAAGAGATTGTGAAATAAACCCTTACCAATTTGGTAACTTACGAAACATACACCCCATGAAAGTGTTATCATACAATGAATATGTAAATACACATATATTAAAGTTTATTACATAAATAATACAATTATGTGCAGTACATACACCACAGAAAAGGTAATAGTGGCAATATGGCATGAATCTCACGGGAATAAGGAGTGAGATGAAAACCCCTTACCTTGTACTTTTCCTTGGTCGAGGGAAGGTTAACATCCTTTATAATAGTTAAATTATTTTTATTAAATTATACAAGAATCATATATATAAATATGATATCATATATGATCTTTTAATATTGCTTTGTTAATAATATTTTACTATTACAGTCGTTTCAGGTGTTTAACTGACTCGTTTTCCTTTATATGCTTCGTTACGTAAGCCATTTTTGTTATGGATAGGTTTTATCTTATTAATATCTAGAATTATATCAAGTCGTCAAACATTACTTTTAATCATCAAATGATAATTATTCTTGAATAGATATGATGGGGAAATGAATCTCATCGTGTTCGTGGAGACGGTAATCCGTACGTACGCACGAACACTACTTCCATTTCATTTTTCATTTTAAAAGGAATAAAAACCAAATGATACATAGGTATATAATTATTCCATTATAATATAATATCTTATATGTGTTACATAATTTCATTAACACCATCCTTTATATGTTTCATGTATGGTATGAACGAGTCATATCCCTTTGAGGGGGCGGCAGTCCGCACTTCCTCAAATGAAATTATCGTATATATATACAACATGAAGGGAATAATGGTATGACATAAAATGGAATTAAAGAAGCTTATATATAAAATAAATATCATTAATATAATATTTAATTATAGTGCCATCATAATTTTAACCATGAGAGGTGGTAGGAGATAATTGAACAATCAACGCTTCGTGAGGCCTATGGTTTCCATCCACAGAAACATTATGTTCTTCACCCATTAGATGGAGGTGTGTGTAAGTTTAGTTCTAATATTTCTAATAAAAATATCCTAGTATATTTAGTATACTGGTTTTGTTACAAAAGAAAATAATAAGAAGAGTTTAGGGGTTGGAGAATTAAAATAAAAGAAAAGAAGCTAAGAGAAATTGTTACCTTTAATTTGGGTAACTCCCTTTGGGGTGAACCAAAAAGGACTCTTGAAGTGCCTTATACCTAAGGTAAGGATTCTAAGAGGAGGATAGGAATGTAGGGAGATTAATTGGATTGATTTTGGACGAGCCAAAAGGCTTTAGAGGTGTGAGGAACTGGTTATAAGTGGTGCCCTTTTATAAGGGGGAGGAGGGGCTCTTTAGGAAAATCTAGAAATATTTTTTTATAATAAATTCATATTCGGTTTCTAATGGCTCGAAATTTGATTATTTAAAGGTTATGGTGGGGATGGGTCGAAAAACACTCATCCAATATAATTTAGACAGGTTTGGGTCATTATATTGACCTTATATTTTAGTTTTGACTCTTAGTTAATTAGTTTGACACTTACCATGTCACTTTGTATTTTTATATTATATAGTTTATAAACTTACAATATACCTCCAAAAGACCCCCAAGTGGTCCATTAATGATACACCTATCAGGATATAAGTTTCTTGGCCGAACCATATATTTTTAGGAATAGAATATAAATTAATATTATTATTTTTTTAAAAAACTCATTTTTGTCAATTTTGACACTACTCAATAATATTATTTTTGTTAAAGTCTTAAAAACATTATTTATTTGAAACAAATTAATTTAAGCAATCCTAACATGTAATATTAACCAATAAAATTCGTTTATTTCATCAAAACTTTCAAATTATATTTATATAAACATTTATAATATCAATTATTTGATTCATTAATTAATATGGAAATTACTGCATCATTATTGTGTCATATATATTTTTACTTTTTCAATGTCTAAAAATTATAAATAAAATACCATTATGTATGAAATCTTTTTATATTTATAATTATTATTTATAATAAAAAAATATAACATATATAACCCTACATAAAAATTGTTTTTCCAAAAGATATAAGCTTATGTCATTTTTGTATTCACTTTAACTTAATTAATATAAAGTGTCCCTATCACCTACAAGTGGCTTCATGGGGTCCCAAAATCGACCCAAAGATTCCCATGGTCGGACACGTTTCCAAAAATAATGTTAGGAAAAATTTTAGGTTAATTTATTATTATTATAATATTATTATTCTTAACCCTTATTTACCGGATTTACCCTTTAACCATGGTAAATAAAATATTTACCGAAGTAATTATTCAAAATGACTAAAAATAAATGTTACCTATTTACACAATTTGGACATCCTGATTCCAAATATGGAAGTTGTTTTTCCAAATTCAAAACACAGAAGTGGTAGAAATTAATTTAAAATTAATTCCCGCTGTCAAAACAAAAATCGTGTTTTTAAGATATAATAACTATCAAATGATTGAAACTTGTTTATGTCCGGTTTAATTGTGAAATTATGTCCAATGACCAAAATTGTATTAAATGGTAAAAATATATTCTAAATATACTTTAAAACCACTAAAATTCATAATTTATCAATATTAATTATTTTTATTAAAAAAGTTGTTTTTAATTAAAATCTAATAATTTTCATTATTCATCAAAATATAAATGTTATCAGAAAAGTACAAAAAAAATCACTCTATGCTAATTTCGATATTCTGAATCCAAAAATGAAGTCCATTTTGAAAGATAAAATGTACAAAATTTCAAAAAGTGGGTATTACTATTCATACCGGCTAGTTTGATTGGTTGTGGTGTGTGTTAGAACTCGAAGTTGCGTACAACACATGCTACTGTATTATTCAAAGTGAAGTGTACCGTGGAATCTTGGGGTGTTACTGTATGTATACACCATAAAACCATTTAACTATGGCTATCCAACTGATTCAACTCATAACACTACTAATTCATCTATATGATATCTATAACGATTCCACACACATTTTTCATTTCCAAATCATTCCTCATATAGAAAATAGTCTATTTTATTCATGAATAATGTTCATTAGCAATAAATTCTTGTAGTAAGGAATACAGATTAACAATAATTTCCCACTAAATAATATGACTTTCAAAGTAAAATACTCTATGTATAAATGATATAATTTATAGGAAATAAATATATCCAAGATAAATAATATGGATATTTAGGGGATTTGTAATTTCTAATGGTGAAAAGAATGTGAGTATTTCAATAAAAGTTAATGATTTCCAAAATCAGTAAAGAATGATAATGTCAATACTCTCCAAAGTAAATTTTATCATAAACCATCCAAAGAAATAATAATGATAGTATCAATAAAACATATCCTTATTATATCATATTTATATAAAAGGAGTTATGTCATTGATGAATAGAAATACAATTAAAATGTAAATAAAAACATTCTTAAGGAAAATAACTTTTTCACTTTGAAAATATTTTTTAAAACTAAAAGTTTAAAATATATTTTGAAAATAATTTCCTTTGAAAATAACCTTTGAAAACTTTAAAGGATGATTTAAAAAAAAATTGATTTTTCATGATAGATGCAAATTTCATTCATGCCATAAACTTTAAAACAGATCTTCCTTTCACTTTTTTACTAAAATCAAAATGGGCCTTGTTTAGAAAATGACATGAATATTCTCTTTAAAATATTTTTCAAATATTAAAACATAGGTAAAAATTTATTTAATAAATCATTTTGATAATTTTAAATGAATTTTAAAAAACATTTTTAGAAAACATTTTTTTGGATGAAAAGGATTTTTGAGTGAAGACATAGAAGAGTTGTTTTTTTATGAAAACATTTTCTAAAACAATTTAGTTTCTATAGAGTGTAAAAATGGTGCTATTAATTGATAAATACATTAATAACTATATTATAAGAATATAAAATGGTTGTGTTAGACAATTATCCAATAATTTCCTTCAATTGAAATTGTTGGGAAATTAATACCAACTAAAATGAGATTGTGAAATAAACCCTTACAATGATCGTAACATTGAAGTGAAAATTAATAAATGAATCAATTATGTGTATAAAAGATAAATCCATATAAAACAAGTGGAAAAAAATAATAAATTCAAGATTATTTTCACACATAATTTTATAATGTCAAAGATAATGAAGAAGTCATATAATGTAATGAAAAGAAATTGGGTTATGAAATTCTTTACCACTTGATAATTTTCAATTAAAATTCCATTAGATGGAATAATCAAAATTAAATAACAAAATTTAATTATTTATGAATTTTTAATGATATTACAAGAAAAAGGTATATTATATTCCCCATATAAAATAAATTAGCTTCATTACATTACAATATGACTTAATGAAGGGAAATTGTGACGAAGTCCCTTATATCATGCTTCATATTGGTTTAACATGATTAAACATTATTTATAATGGATTTAATCTTGTTATAAATTTATATTATAACCGTATTTATATATATAATATCATATATGATCACATTCTAAAATTTTACCACATATTCGTTAATAATATTTCATTATTTTTATTTTTTCTGGGGTAATTTGTCATGTTTATTCATGTGTATTTTTTCATGAAAGATTCATTTCTAACACATATTGAACAGTTGGATCATATAAATAATGATATTAATGTTATAAATATCATATTTAATCATCATATACATTTTTATAATCATTATTTATGGCTTTAAATAGAAAATGAATCACACCGCTTTTTGGATATAGTAGGTCGTACATAGGAACTATAGATGTAAGAACATAGATCATTATTTCAGGTATAAATCTATATTTTGGGTTGTTTTTTAGGAAAAAGGAAGAATTGGAAATTTTCTATGGACACTCCATTTACTTAGGAGTACACTACATGAACCTGGGCACCACGTACAGTCACGTACAGCCACGTATTTGCCGTGTAATAGCTGAGTACATGGCCGTGTATGTGACCTAGCTGACCGACTAATGTAGGGGCCGGATGAGACTAGTACATGGAATGTACATTAAATGAAAATTCCATGTACATTTCATTTTATTTGATTAATTGGAGTGGGTTCACGTCTCATCTACAGAATACATTTCTTCTTTCCGTGTTTCATACAGGAGAGTGGCGGAACGCGGAGAACTTCAAACCCCTCCTGATTCTCCGTCCAAGCTCGGATTGAGATGTCTCCAGGTGAATTAGATTCCCACCGGTGATTTCTCCCTCTCCCTATATCCTTTCTTCTTTATTCCTCCTCTCTTTTGAGTATTTAAAGGTTTATAGGTTTTAACCTTTTATGTATCTATGTTGTTTTAGGCCAAATCAAGGGTCTATGTTCAAGAGTGTTGATCATAAAACATCAAGGTTGGTGGTTTGTGCCTTTCTATGATTGTCTTTGGATTATATGGGCTTAAGGTTCTGAATACCCATGTTTGGGGTATTTTTTGTTTTGGAATTTAACACTAATTAATAACATATATGGTTTGTTTGATTGAAAAATGTTTATTTCTTATGCATAGGGTTAAATACCTTGATTTTGGGTGTGTTTACCTTGTTTAATTTGATTATGGTCGTTTGGTTAATAATTCTTGTTAGTATTGATTTTTTATGCCTACTGTTGTTAGGATATAGATACTAATTAAAGGAGATTCTTGTGTCTCGCATTGTTAAAGTATGACCAAGGAAAATTTGATTGTGAGAGCTTCCTAAGGTAGGGTCATTTATGTATAATTTGTAGTTATGTGACCCAAAGGTATTGACTGTGAGAGATACCTGGTTATCATAGACCATAGGTGTTAGACCGTGAGAGCTACCCAGAGGGTTGTTGTTAAATGAATGTTGGGCCCTAGGGAGTTGACTATGATACCTACCAAGTGGTCATTATATTTTATTGTTTCTATGAAGACCAAGGGGGCGATTGACTGTGAGAGCTACTCAGGTGGTCATTTGTAAATGTTTAGTGCTATGAAGACAAAAGGTGTTACACTATGTGAGTTTTACTGGAGGTTCATTATTTATTAAATTGATGATATGTAAAACCAGAGGTATTAGACTGTGATTACATTTCTAGAGGGTTTCATTTTAATGATTGTGACGAGTATGAGAAGCCAAATCAAAAGCTTGGACATGGTCTTACTTGATTGTTGATGTGGTCTTCTAAGACATCTATTTTTTTACTATTATAAGGGGGATATAGAGCATAGGCTAGATCCTAAGATATCATTATTCAATGGATTGAATAAATGATAAATGTAAATAAATTTAATTATAAACTATAGGATTGTTTTCTTTTTTGTACATTCTAGTTTATTTCTTCATTTCGGAATATTATCTGCTATATATATTCACTGACAGCTTGGCACAGATCTTTTGGTGGTTGTCTACTAGGAATTTTCTCACACACTATTTGGGTCATGATTTTGGACCCAAACAGATTATATGGTTGCAGGTATAGATAAGGTAAATCACCCTTCTTCACCAGGAACTTGAATGTTATGGGAGCTGGGGATCATGGGACCAAGCTAACGCTTGAGAAACTATTGTAGTTTACTATTTTTCTATACATTTATTATTGTATTTAATTTATAACATTTTGACTTATTTGAATGATTTCCTTGAAACATGTGACATGAATCATTTATATATATATATATATATATATATATATTCTTCAGTTGTTACATTGCAATCAGTCTTACATTGTTTACTTTGTTTCATGGTATTACTACTTCCACTATCATTCACTGTTTGTTTCCACTTTGTTTACTCTTCCAATGAGGGAATATTTTCCTTCATATCACACCCATGTCCCTCACTACAAGTCAGTAGCCTTTGGAATTTGGGGAAATGCACTTGAGGTCATGTGAACAACCAGGTATGGGGCATCTTTGGGAGGCACCCGGATCCAAGAAGATACAAAGTTGTATCAAAGCAGTTTCTTTCTTCTTTGACTTACTATTTGGAGCCTATAGACTGGGATAAGAAGGAATGGGTAGTTGGTAATAAGTTATGCCCGAGATTAGCTAACCCATGTACAGGGAAAATCCCAGTTACCTAGAATATTGTAATTTTTTTGGTTTTGTAATTGTTATAGTTGATTTGATTTCACAATTAGCTGATGCACTTGTTTTGGGATGTCATTTTTAATATCGTTATGGTTCTATTTCTCTTGAAACCCGGTGATATGAGGGTATTCCATATCATGAATCATATAGCTAATTTATAGAGATCACATGTCATGCATTCTTTTCATGCCATTTAGGATGCATTAATGATTTCATGCTATTGTGATAGATGTTGTGCTATATATGAAAGTTGTTTTGATAGATGTCATGATAGAATACCTGATATTTTGATAGGGTATGGGAATATGTAAAGTTTCATTTGTATGTACTCCAAACATTGTTACGTAAGGATTTATGGGCCCTCTTGGATTAGAATTTTGTGGGTCATATTTAAACTTTAATTGAATTTATTGAAGTTATAGTATGAATAAGAATGAAAATAATTGATTCATGGTAGTAAATGATCTCATAGGTCATAATTTGTCATTACATGGAAAAAATTTTAAGTTTTTAAGGGTTTTGAAGAAATTTTAGAGGCTTGATATCTAGAAACCAAGACAACACGATGTGTAGGGTTATTAACACACTCCATGTGTTCTTCTATTATAGAATAATTGACTTTTCATAAGTACACGTCGTGTACTGGGAGTGCACGCCATGTAGTTCTTGACTATGTGATAGACTGTGTGAAAAGAGACATGGGGTTGCAAATCATTTAGTATAACACACCATTTCTATATTGTACATGTCGTGTTGTAAAGAACTGGGTATCCGGTCGTGTGACCAATGACACAGGAGGATGAAGCATAGGTTGTACACATCATGTCTATCTTGTAAATTCTATGTAGTTATTGACCGTGTATTCTTCCATGTGACAAAAGACACAGGTGGATGGGACATAAGTGGTACACGCCATGTAGCGTAACACCAGGAGAGAATATTGTAGTTCTAGATGTATAGAAGAACCAGGGAAAGAGGAAAAATTCAAGTGCATGTTGTGTCCCAATAAGAACATGTTGTGTGCATGGGGTGTTACATGACCATGTTATAAGAGGTACACACACATGTTAAGTATTAAAGGGAACACGTTGTGTGGTAGTAATACACACTATGTAACCTTATTTTGTAAATCTTGTATGTTTTCCTTCTCGTGTGTTGTTCTTGCACTACTAAGTTGTTGTCCTTTATAAGATTGTATTGAGGTGTGCGATTGCCCTTGTAGAGTCATACCAATAATATTTCCTATAGCTATATTCTAGGTACAGGGAAAGGATCAGACACCTGAAATGGTAGATCATGGACTATAAGTGGATCCTCCCATTATGCCCATATTGGCACCAGTTGTTATATCAGATATAGGTGTTGATGCACAGTTCTGTGAAGGAATTATGAGCATGATTCAGACTTTTTAGGGAGAAACTCATCCTACCTCCACTATGGAGGAGTTGATAAGAGTGTATCGGTAGTATAATCCTCCATCTTTCTCAAGGTATGGAGGACCACATTCTACGGAGTCATGGTTGGAATCCATGCATGCTATCTTTGAGCATCTGGAGATGCCTACGAAGAGGATGGTGAAGCTCGCAACGTACATGCTACATGATTCCCCCAAGAGATGGTGGGATGTTATCTCACAGGCAGAAAATTATCGGGATATGGATTTGGAAGATTTTCAGAGTAACTTCTATGATTACCTCTATATAGAGTCATTGAGGGTCGATCGAGCCCAGGAGTTCATGCATTTAGAGCAAGGATCTATTTCAATTATTGATTACACTTCTTGTTTTTCTGAGATTCATCATTTTGAACCTGCTCTGGGAGGTTACGAGTTAAATTTGGATAGATGATTTGAGGATGGTCTTAGGTATTACATCGGATCAATGGTGAATGTATTCAGGAGGACTTCTGTGACAGCTATAGTGAACCAGGAACTGATTACCGATCGCAATCTGAGGGAATTGGGATCTGCAAGCCAGGGTGGTTCTGCATCCAGTGCTAGTACTCCTTCGACATAGAGCCGGATGTGATGTAGGGAGCTATAACGCGATGTTTCATCGGGTAGCCAGGTGGTATTCTACCGTTGCGCTAAGAGTGGGCATATAAGACCACATTTTTCGAAGGACCGAGTAGAGTGCCGATCTTGCGGCCAGATGGGTCATCTATAGAATTTTTTCCAATTTTTATTACTAGTATCTAGTGAGAGGGGTTCAGTTATGACTCCATAATCAGAAGAAGGACCACCAGTTTCTCATTATCCAGGGAACTAGAGTTTGTCTGTACATTGAGGACATGGAGGAGGTCGTGGTCGCGGTAGCCAGATGGCATGTTTTCTGCAACAGCAGGGTGGATCTATATAGGGTAATCAGGTAGGGACACAGGGCTAGGGTATAGGTTAGACTTTTTCTATGGAGTAGACCCAATTGGAGCAGGATATCAGACACTCTACAGTTATAGGTACAATTCAATTTCCCCCATTTTCATCTTCTTCTCTTTTCTATATAGTGGTTTTCAATATTTTCATATTTGTGGCCATTGTAGAGACCCTAGGGATTTGTATCATTGTGTCTGATGATGTTATGATGATAGAAACTCTGTTGGGGATTAGGACAGCTAGTGTACATTAGTGCAAGGAGTTACCTCTTGAGGTTGGTGGGTGTCACCTACTATGGGAACTCTATCTATTAGAGATGAAATTATTCGCTGTCATTCTCATAATGGACTGGTTGGTATCCTTTCAGGCTTTTGTAGACAGCCATTGCTGAATGTTGAGTTTCACATCATGACAGGGTGGGTATTTTCAACACAAGGGTGAATGGGATATCCAAGCGAGTAGAGATGAACCCGAGCATCATGGGTTGAAATGAATTACATCCGAGATTTTTATTTTATATATGAATGACCATGGGACTTCAGAGATGGAATTTCCTCTGGTGGTGGATAATTTCAAATATTTATTTCAAGAAGATTTTCAAGTTTAACTCTGGAGTAATATGTAGATTTCTCTATTGATCTTGTCCTATGAGCAGAACTAGTGTCCATTCCTCCTTATAGGACGGTAAAACAAGAGTAACAGGAGCTCGATAAGTAGTTAGAGGAGTTTTAGACCATGTTTTTAATCTGACCCAGTACTTCTCCTTAGTGGTTCACCCGTTTTTTTAGGAAGAAGAATGGAACCCTCATAATATTTGTGGACTATCGGCATGAGAACTAGTTTAAAGTTAAGAAATGATATCCCTTGCTGAGGATTGATGATCTCTTTGATTATTTTTGAGGAACCCTGGTGTTCTTGAAGATTCACATGAGATTCTATTATCATTAACTACGCTTTAGACCATCAGATATACCTATTACATCCTTTCAGAGAAAGTATGGTCCATACAAGTATTTGGTTAAGCCATTCAGTCTCACTAATGCACCGAAGGTTTTCATGGAACTGATGAACTGAGTGTTACATCCTTACATGGTTTCTTTTGTGGTTGTTTTTATGGAAAATATCTTGGTGTACTCTCAAACACAACATGACCATGCCATCCATCTTGAGATCGTAATGAGTACACCAAGAGAGCATCAGTTATATGCTAAGCTCTCAAAATTCCCCTTTTGGATTAATCATATTCACTAATTGGGTCATGTTATCTCATAGAAATGAGTATTATCAGTCCCAGAGAAAGTGAGAGTAGTAGTTTCATGGGAGGATCCGACGAACATTTTTGAGGTGGAGAGTTTTCTGGGGCTTCTAGAGGAGCTTTATTTAAGACTTTTCACACATAGTAGCACGACTCACAGTCCTGACTAAGATGGGAGTGATGTAATTGTGGAAAAATTATTGTGATTCATCCATTTAGGAGATGAAAGGGAGATTGACTTCAGCACCAAATACCAATCTTCCCATAGATGAGCAAGAGTTACATCATTTACTGCGATGCATCATGTATCGGGCTAGAAGAACTGCTTATGTAGGGGGAAGGAGTCATTGCATAGGAGTCTCAGCAGTTGATCCCACATGATAGGAATTACCTGACTCATTATCTCTAGTTGTCAGTAGTTGTACATGATTTATGTTGTTAGAGACAATATCATTTTGGAGTGCATTTTCTGTTGTACACTAACAACAAAATCATCAAGTATATCATAACTCAGTGTGATCTGAATTTGAGACAGTGAAGGTGGGTTGAGTACCTTCAGTCTTTTGACATTTAGTTTGCTTACACGCCTGGGAAACGCAATGTAGTGAAAGATGAATTAAGCAGAAGAACTCAGATATAGGCAGTTCAGGAGGTTAGCAGTGAGTAGAAACTTATGGATATGTTTTCTGAGATGCATTTGGAGGTGCACGACAGACAGGGGTAGATGTTTCTTTCTTCTATATCGATTACCTCTACTCTTCTAGACTGAGTATGAATAAGTAAGCTATCATATATTGAAGGCCTATTCCTAAGGTAGAGTGTGTTAGGCGAGGACCCTTCTTCGGGGTGCACCATAGATGTCTATGATGTATTTTTTTCATGGATGCATATGGGTGTAAGCAGACATACATGAGATTTTGATGCAGGATTTTAATTCCTCAGTTTGGGAAGTTCATCTCGGTGTCACCAAGATGTATAGAGATCTACACCATCATTATTGGTGTCTAGGTATGAAGAGGTACATGGCTAGTTTTGTTATGATATATTCCTCCTATCAGCAGGTAAAGGTAGAGAATCAGTGACCAGTAGGGATTTTAATGAAATTAACCATTCCCAAGTGGAAATGAAATAATTTCACGATGGATTTCCTGAAGGTTTTATCGAGGATTCCTCGAGTTAATGATCCAATTTGGTTTGTTATCAACAATCTCACGAAGGTTTCAAATTTATTATTGATCCAGGAAACTGTTAGTGTTGATGATCTTGGAAGGTCGTACATATGAGAGATTATAGGTTTTCATGGGGTACCGCGCTCTATCATTTTATATAGGGATTCCCATTTTACTTCTTGTGCCTAGTAGGGACTAATGATGGATTTGGGTACACATGTACTTTTTAGTAGAGCTTACCATCCCCAAACAGATGTCTAGTCTAAGTGAAAAATTCAGGTTTTGGAGGACATTCTTCGAGCATGTGTCCTGGATTTTGGGGGATCTTGGGAGAGACACATACCCTAAGTGTATTTTTCCTACAGTAATGATTTTCATGAACTGATTCAGATGGAACCTTATGAGGATTTCTACGGTAGGTCATGCCAATAACCCCTATGTTGGCTGGAGGAGGATAGTCATCTATTCTAGGACCTCATCTTGTCTAGGAGACCACTGAGTAGGTGGAGTTTATTTGGAAGACGATGGATGATGTACAATCTCGGCAGAAATATTATGTTGATTGATGGAGACGGCCTCTGGAGTTTGAGGTCAGAGAATAGTTTTTCTTATGTGTCACATAGAGGTTGGGACACAGGAGGATTAAGAAATAGGGGAAGCTTTCACCAAGATAGGTTGGGCTATTTGCGGTTTTGGAAAGAGTCAAGCAGGTTGCCTATCCGTTGCAGTTACCTCAGAGGTACTAGGCTATGCATGACTTCTTTCATGTTTCTCAACTACAACATTACTTTTCGGACATGTATCATGTTTTTTAAACTGGGTAGTTTGAGTTGGAGGGGGATACATCTTTTTAGGGGAACCCTATTCGGATTTTGGACTACAGAATAAAGGTTCTCCTTTTCTGGTCTATTCCTATGGTATGGGTGTTATGGAAGAACGAGTGAGTACAAGACGAGACTTAGGAGAGGGAGGCTGACGTACGATCATAGTGGCCATATTTGTTTGAAGATTCTTCTTCACCACCCTGGGAAGGGGAATTTGAGGAAATATTTCCCTAAGGGGGAATTTTTTAAGAACTCAGATATTCATTTCATGTATCGATATTTATTTCGGGTTTCCTATAAGAAAAAAGTAAGAATTGGGAATTATCTATGTACACATAATGTACTTAGGAGTACACACTATGTACCTTCGTATTTCATACAACAACATATTCTCCATGTAACAGCTATGTACATGGTCATGTAAGTGACCTAGCTGACCGCCCAAGGAGGGGGTCAGTTGAGGCTAGTACACAACGTGTACATTAAATGAACAAATTGTGTACTTTTATTTTTATTTGATGAATCGGATTGGGGTCACATCTCATCTCCAGAACACATTTCTTCTCCCCGTGTTTGGAATAGGAGAGTGACATAACGGCCACGAACTTCGAACCCCTCCCGATTCTCCATCCGAGATCTGATTGAGATACGGTTCGGTGCATTTGATTCCCATCGGTGATTTCTTTCTTTATGTAGAGCCTTTATTCCTAATTCCTCCACTCTAGTGAGTATTTCAAGGTTGATCATTTTTTACCTTTTTGAATATCTACGTCATTTTACGCCGAATCAAGGGCCTATATTCAAGAGTGTTGATCATAAAACATCAAGGTAGGTGGTTTGTGCCTTTCTTTGAGTTTCTTTGAATTCTTTAGGCTTAAGGTGCTGAATAACCATGTTTGGGGTATTTTTTGTTTCGGAATTTATCCCTGATTAAGACCTTCTATGGTCTATTATATTGAAAAAGGTTTATTGCTTATGCATAATGTTTTATACCTTGATTTTGGATGTGTTTCCCTTGTTTAATTTGAATCTAGTCATTTGGTCTAGAATTCTTGTTAGACTTGTTGGGTTTTCCATGCCTATTGTTGTTAGGATAGAGTTACTGATTAAATTAGACGCATGTTTTTTTCATTGTGAAAGTATGAAAAATGGGAATTTGACTGTGAGAGGTTCCGGTGGTATTGTCATTTACGTATAATTTTTAGTTATATTGACCCAGACGTATTGACTATGAGAGATGTAGGGTGTTCATAGACCTGAGGGGTTAGACTATGAGAGCTACCTAGAGAGTTGTTATTAAATGAATGTTAGACCCTAGGGAATTGGTCATGATAGCTTCCAGGTGGTCATTATATTTCAATTTTTCTATGAAAACCAAGGGGGTATTGACAATGAGATCTTCCATGGTGTTCATTTTTAAATGATTAGTGCCATGCAAACCAAAGGGGTTAGACTGTATGCGCTTTCCTAGAGGGTCATTATTTATTAAATTTATGATATGTTAAAAAAAGTGGTTAGACTATGTGAACCTTCCCCGAGGGTTTATTTTCAATTATTGTAATGAGTCTTCCAAGCCAAAGTATAATCTTGGACTCGAGTTTACATTTTTGTTGACATTGTCTTCTAAGACATTTTCTTTGTTACTATTACATTGGGGATATAGATTGTAGGCTAGATATTAGGATTTTATTATTCAATATATGGAATAATTTATGATTGTAAATTAATATAATTGAAAAATGTAGTATTTTTTACTTTTGAGTACTTCCTAGTTTATTACATCATATCTGTATATTACCTGGTATATATATTCGTTGAAATTTAGGAACATATCTTTTGGTGGTTGCCTACTAGGATTCGTCTCACACCCTATTTGGGTCAGGATTTTGGATCTAAATATATTACATGGTTGCAGGTATAGATAAGGGAAAATTCACTCCTTTATCAGATTCTTGATTAATGTTGCAGCTGGAGAGCATGGGACCAAGCTGAGGCTTGCGATGCTATTGGGGTTTACTGTTTTTCTTTACATTGCTTTCAGTGTTGTATTTCCATCATTGTGACTTTTTTATGATTTCCTAGAAACATGTTTCATGCATCATTTATATATATATATATATATGCTTCATTTGCTACTTTACTTTTAGTCTTCTTTTGTTTACTTTTTTCATGGTATTACTACTTCTGCTACTGTTTACTATTTTTTTCTAACATGTTTACTCTTCCAATGGGGTAATAGTTTCTCTAATATCACACCCAAGGCCCTCGCTGCTAGTCATAAGCCTCTGGTGTTCTGGGAAATGTGCTTGAGGCCATGTGACGAACCTGGTACAGGGCACCTTTGGGTGGAACCCGGATCTGGGACATTACAAGTGTTGATATCACTCCATTAACAAGTGAAAGGGTAAAAATTTGTTGATATAATTATATTTATGATTCAAAATACTTTCATATATATCAAAAATATTTATTACATTTATCTGGATAACTTTCCATGTAAATATTAAGTGAAAAAAAATTACATCACTTCATAAGGTGGTAGTCTGTCACACACACAAGTGATATTATAATATTTTAAACAGAATGGAAGGTAAGAATGTGTATATGATTTTAAAATTAAATAATTATAGTATTATAATTAATATAATATAAATGTTTTAAATCCATTATTATTCCCATCCTTGAAAGGTGGTGATGAAAAATGAATGGAATTTGGTCGGAAGGTGGTTGTATGTCATGCACATGATCGATGGTTTCATTTACCGTTTAATGGAAGATGATAGAATATAGGTAAAAACATTAAATAATATAATCTCATTATATATAATATATTATTTATATTTTATATTAATGATGTAAGAATATCTTATGGAGGGGGAATAAGAAACAAATTAAAAATGCTCATTTAAGAACATTACCTCTTCTTTAGAACAATACTTTAGATATTCAATAAAATCCTTACTCGAATGGATTTATGAACAGAAAAAGGGATCTAGAATTTTCAGTGAGAATTAATAATGTCTTTATTTTAATAAATAAATTTCAAATTTCCATTTGGTGGATGGTACAAAACTTGAACTTATCTTCGAATTGGTTTAATAAAAATTGGAGCTCTTAAAAATGAAAATTTTGTATTAGATTTTAGGCATGGATGGTGTCTCGGAGGTTTTGGTGTGTTATGAGGGTTCGAGATGTAGGATGGAATTTTTTACAGAAGAGATATCCTTGGAAAATAGTTTGTGCTTGGTTAGTAATAACTATGTGCAATAAAAATTCATATCTTTTTTATAGGAACACAATTTTTATATCCATGCAAGGTGACCTATAAAACCATTAAAATAGGGCAGAGGTGCTGAGTGAATCATATAGTTGGAACAAGGATTGTTTTTCAATGTGTTATAACTATGTGGGGTTTGAGTTCTTAGGGTATGTGTGTCCACGCGGTTGGAGTATAATTTGTAAACCATACAAGGAAACAATTTGTCTTGGAGGTTCTTTGAATCGTGGCACCACACAATTAGTTCATGGTTTGATTAACCATGTGTCCTAAACATGCACCTCATAAAAATGGAAAATTAAGAATATTCCCTTCAGAACATTAAATGATTTTACTCAATTTATCCCTCATTTCACACTGTACCACCACCATGCACACCCTAATCTTTATCCATTTCCCATCTTGGGTTATAATCCATTTTATATCTCATTTTGTCACTATAAAATTCATTGTAAGACTCTTGGTAAGTTAAAGACTCCTCTTGAATCCTTTTTTTAGTTTATCTATCCATCTTCACTTTTATGTTTCTGTGACTTAATATACCCTGTTTGTGGGTCTTTTTTCGATTTCACCAATTTCTCTCACTCCAACTAAAATCAAGGCTCAATAGTGGATGAGTAAAGAATTATAAGTATGAGGTAGGAGGTCTACCAATTTTTCCATTAAATTATTCCCATTTAAAAATGTGAAGTTATGTTGAAACTCGTATTTTCTTTGTATCTTTACTAAAATTTAAAATCCATTAATTAAATTGCATATCACTTGGTAGGTATACTCTCAAAAAACCTTGATGATGTTAAAAATTATAAAACTCAATTAGTATAAACCCTTTGGGTTCTATTAATTAAATACCTTAACAATTAATGAAAGAACATACCTAGAAACCACCTTCTAAGTGGTTTTGGATTTTCCCCAATTGATGTAGTATATAATGATTTTTTCAATGGTATAATACCCATCATGGACCTCATTGTCTATTTTATGTTATTTTATAACTCGACATAATAAACATTTAAATGAATTGCCTATGTCCCATATACCTTGATTAATTACTTGTCACAGAACTATTTTGAAGGAATGTCCTAAAAAAATATATTGAATTGAATTGAGGCATGTGTTTTAAATATTTCCCACTTTATTAATTGAAAATTATTTAATAATGAAAAAATCATAATGAATTGTGTTGTGTGGAATGTATTTTTCTCAGGGCATTTACATATATCTTAAATGCTAAATTGTTGAAAACACATTTCATGACTTATGTTATAGTATTAAAGACAATACCATACTATAATTAATATTACTTCATCAATAGTGTTTGTTGTGACCCGGTTAATGGATGTTTTGGGACATAACTATTCATGTTTTCTTGATGTGAGATATTAGGAATGGCGTCCCTTTCTATTTATTAAGATCATTTAAGATCATTGGGTATGGATTCCCTTTCCATATATAGCAATCATTGGTCATGGTATCCCTTACCTTTTATTGACATCATTAATAATGGAATACCAACCCATTTATTGAGATCATTGGTCATGGAATACCTTTTCATTTATTGAGTTAATTGGTCATGGTGTCCCTTACCATTTATTGAGACAATTATGCAAGACATCCATTGTTAATTTCATGGGACTTGAATGATATCTTGGTGTATATTCCTAGGTCTTACTCTATGATTCCTATTCGATGTAGTGATTTTTTTGTGTGTATATATATATATATATGTGAACATATATGTATATATATATACATGATGGAATGTTCAAAGACATTCCATATTAGGTTGATGTATATATGGCTGGTTAAGTGTCTTTTGAAAAACCTGATCATACATTGATTTCATTTATTATTTACTAGTTATTTATTATTGCTTTACCCTACATTATTTTATACTCATTGAATGGTTGGAATTAGACACTATTGGTGGTAGCCTATAATGTTTTACTCAAATTCTATTTATCCCACTATTTGGTATTCATAAATACTTCATGAATAAATATATGGATTATGGAAAGTGCACAGATATGGAAGATTGGTCTTCTATACTATCATGATGTATAGTAATAGAGGAATAAGATTTTTATCATGATTATAGTGGAGTTTATCTATTTTTATTTTATGTATTTATTATATAATTTATTTTATTTTAAGAATGTGTACATTTTTCTAAAACATTTTTCCATCATCATTTGTTTATGACAATAATTGTGGCTTTTGGAAATTTATTATTATTGTGATGATGCACTTCCACTACCTCTTTCCATATATTCTTACTCTTGTGTTGGTCAGAGTGGATACTCAAGAGGGGGGGTGAATTGAGTTCCAATTAAAAATTTCTGTTAAAAACTGTTAGGATTAAAATCCCCCAAATTAGAACAGCCCAGTAAATTAAGGCAGTAGAGATATAAGTGAATTATTGTTCAACATGGTTCTCAAAGTTTGATTAATCCTCAATAGAATCAGAATGATAACTAATTCCACTTTTCAAACATGTTTACTAAATAAATCAGATATACACACTAACCAGAACATACTATCAGAGTGAATGTAAAAACAGGTTTATGTTTTTGCAAATATAAGAACAGCGGATAAATGTAAATCAGAGAAATGAAATAGGAACACAAAAAATTAAACAAGAGGTTCAGTCTTAAGACAAGACCTTTTCTCCTCCACTTGGTGATCACCTGCCACCAAGAAATTATATTAAAAGTGATACACAACCTGTATCGGGCTTTACAACAGTTTTCACAACTATCCAGGTTTTGAAACCTCTACCACAGTTATACGTGGGAAAAAATAAACTTCCAAGCCACACCAGTATTTTTCCACAGTTATGCGTGGGTAAAAATTGTAAATAGAGTTTGATATGGGGATTTTTAGTATCCCTCAGTTCAAGCACAAGAGTCAGTGTGTGTAACATGGACACACTACTCACAAATGTGAAATACTTAAACACAGTAGAGCTAAAGATTGTAGGAATAAGTTTAGAATGCTCTGTTGTGTTGGCAGATCAGTTCTGGACTCGTTGGAGTGAATGAAATGAAGTTTTAGTCCTTCTATACAAGTTGACTCCAAAACAGAGTGTCGCAACTTTCGGATTCTGACTTCCATATTTAGAGATGATCAGCTTCTTTGGTTTTAGGCTCTTTGAATCACACCACGAAAGCTTGAAATAGATTCTTTCAATTGATCCTTTTGAAGCTCTGTGCTCTTCTGAATGAGTTCTTGAGGGGTCTTCTTCAAATTGTATATCTTTGTCTCTTATGAGTGTTCTTCTGTGTGTATTCTTTATATCCACGATTATCTCTTGTTTTTGTATGTATTGGATAATCCACATTGAATGTCTCTCTCTTCTTATATATATACTCTTTTTTAGTTCACCTTTTCCCATTTGGTTCAGCAGGGGCCGACATGAAAAATTGTTTCAACCACGTGTGGTCTTCCTCGTACGTCGTACTATTTCCTAATATGCCTGAAAATAACATTAAATAATGTCAGCTATATTAATTTGTCTAGACATGACTGTTATAATAGTATTAATAGAATTGATAAAGAAAATAATAAAATATCATTATACTGGTAGCAGGTGCATGTCACACGATTGACTTCAACTGTGGTCTTTGCAACTGTGGACTTCATCGGTAGAATATTCAACTGTGAGCTTCAATGGTAGGTTATTTGTTCGTAGGCTTGTAACTGTAGCTGTTACTCTATTTAATAGTATCTCCTTGTTAGGGAACTTCATCGGTAGTTCTATAACATCCGACTACTGAAACAGTGACCCTTCCAGCTTTAGACTTTTCTCAATGGGTAATTTCATTAATAGTGGAGTATGTCCATCAGTAGACTTTGAACAGTAGTTGACTATCTTGACAGTAGGGGTTTTCCAGCGGTAGAATTCTACTAATGGTAGACATGTCCAACTATAGACTTTGAACAGTGAGGTTCTCAACAGAAGACTTGAGAAGAAGTCTGACAGTGAACTTCTAACAAAAGCCTTGTCACAATAGTGACCTTGTGATGGTGACTCTTTGTCTGCGAGCTTTGATAAGCAGATCAATGGTAGACTTGTGACAGTAACCTTGTACCGATAGCTTCCAACAGTGACTATAGATCTTCAACAGTAATCTTCCAGCATCAATGAGCTATAATGGTGACTTTGAACAGAAGACTCTTACCAGTAGCCTTTAACAATGAACATATATTTAGATAAATATAAACTATAAGATAATGCACCAAAAACAGTATGCATTGTTCAGGATAAAATTATTATAAATACAGATTAAAAAAAGGTTAGGAAATTGCTTAATATATCATGATCAATATTTAAACATGATTTGGGATTATCAATACTGGTGAGTCCAACAATCTCCCCCTTTTTGATAATCACAAATTATGCTGGTATGTATTAAAGATTGAGGTCATATATAATACATTTATTAAACTAAGATAAAAAATGTCTCAAGTATCAGAGATTAATAAGAATGTAAAACTTGAAAATATTGGTACATGGTATCATGGAGAAAGCCAGATAATATTCAAAATAGAATTATAGTAGTATATTAGCACTTTTCTCCACAAGCACAGATCACATGATTACTATAGATTTAGCACAGTATTTCTCCCCTTTGTGATTAGAAAAAAGAATCACAAATAGAGAGAACATAGAAAGCTTGTATTAATGAAATTACATTACATGACCCAAAAAGGAAAGAAATAATCCCTATCAAAAGACATAAAAAGACTCAATGCACATTTGCCTCAGGAAAGGGGTCATTCCCTTTGGAAGAAGAAGATGGAGGATGAGCTGGTGGATCAGTAGGTTTAGAAAGTGCTACATGAATGACTGTAGGGGCAGTAATAGAATCTCTTGTTGGTCTGTAGAGGGTAGCTCACTGAGGGATCAATGGAGTAAGGCTTCTGATAGCTTCAGCAGGAGACATCGTGGAAGAACCACTGGTCTGAGATGTAGGCAAGGAAAAAGGGATGATGAAAGGATTGCAGTACACATGGAGAAATGGGAGAAGAAGGATTCTGAAGTCCATATTAATTCTTCCTCCTCTGTCCATAGAAGATAAAAAATCATCTTTATTCTCCAAAAAATTATCAAAAGTAGGGGTCAATTCTCTTAGCTTGCTGACCTGCTCCTTGAATGCCTGAGACACTAAATCCAGCTTCATATTCTCTATCAAAATCTTTAAGTGGTTGGTCATTTGATGCTTGGTATAGACCTTATCATATTAAGAATCCACCTTATTCCCAATGGCCTCTTGAGAAGCAGCAGCTGCCTGCAAGTGGTCACGAACAAAACTGCTGACATCCCTAGTGGTAGCAAGTATCTGAGAATCAGAGGTGCCATTGGGACTGGCCTTAGCAAGCTCTTCCTGGATCACAGTTCTAATTTGGTCAATGTTCACAGAAGAGCTAGATGAGGGAAGGGGTTAGACTGAGAAAGCTATTGTCTCATTGAAAGACTGAGTCATGTTACTAATCACCTTCTGAACAAGTACATCTTGACTATTCATATGTTCTTTGACTGATTTCTTAAAAGCCTAAAAAACATCCACAAACTGCTTGACTACTTCTTTGATATATAGAATCTCATCATTCACTTGGTTTTGAGAACTGCTTAAGGCAGTCAATGAAGCAACTGATTGTCTTAGAGAAACCACAGATCCTGTACAACATTCAATTTTAGTATGGCACACTTTAACTTCATCCATCATTTCTTGCACTGGACTAGACACAACACATCCCAAAGATAGCTCCAGGGATTGCTCCACACTCCTCATCTCTTCAACAAGGCTATTCTTCAAATCTACTACTGATTGTCTCACTTCCTCTTTCATTTCAACTTTCAAAGACTCAAGGTCTTCTTTAGTTTCCAAATTTTTATCCATAACTACTGGAACACTTTCAAGTAGGATAACAGAATCCCTTTGTGCCTAGTCATTCTCATCAGAATCTCCTTAATCAAGTCCAATTACCATGTACCCTGGATCTGATGATCAACCTTCTATGTCATATAGTACAGAAACTGACCCAAGATACTCCCCCTCACTTATAGCTCTCCCCTAAGGAATCTCCTCTATCTGTTCTATTCTAGGTAACTTTACAACCTCCTCTGTAACTCCAGCAGATTCAATAATCATTTTCTCTTTTAGTTCAACAGTAGGGTGAGTCTTATCTTTCTCTGAGTCATCAATGACTTCCATCTCAATGTTAGTAGATTCCACTCCTGCTTCATGACCAGACACTATCTTTTCTGTATTATCTATAAGAGGGCTCAAACTGACTCTTCTTCTTCATTGTCCTCATCATCAGCTCCACCATCATCCTCCTTTTCCCCATGAGCAAAATGATCTGACTCGGTAGCCTCTTCCTCTTCAGAGGTGTCCTTGGAAACATTCTGATATGCTTCTTCTTCTTCTTCAGTGGTCTTCGTATCACTGTCCTTCAGAACAGTATCTCTTCATGGCAGTTCTTTTGGAGGGCTAGCTGCTTCGAAATCTACTGTCCTTACAGGACTGTGAGGAAAATTAGGATCACTCCCATCATCAATGGGGGTGTTTTCTCTTTGAGGGTCCATAGCTCCTTCAGCCTCCTCCTCATCTGAATAACCAGTTTCTGGCTCATCAGGTTTCAGGCCTGGATCTCTCTTGTCTTTTGGCCTAGAAGGATGTGTAGTGGGGTCAAACTTTTCATATACATTTTCTTCATCATTCAACCATTCCTTCTTCCAGGGATTCCAGCTAATTTTCCTGAAATTGAAAAGCACCTTCGAGATACAGACATTGTTCTTGGCCATTGCCATCTCTTCTTGATTTCCAGCCACACCCTTTACCTTTAGCATTACAGAAATAATCTTGGCATGGAATAGGGAATTGGATTTTGAGCATTCCTTATTCATATCCTCCAATTGTTCCATCAGTAACCTAGATAGGTTTATCTTCTTTCCATGCTTTAGTAAGTACATTAGGAATATGTCCTGGTACTTCAGAATGGAAAAGTATCCTCTCCTCAGACTAAGTACATGCTGAATGAATTTGAACAAAAGCATGTCTTCTCCATTCATCTCAGCTGCAATGATCCTACTTTATTTTCTATCTCCTGTTAGTTCTTCCAGAGCTTTTTCATATACAAAAACAGCACTGTCTGGAGGAGCCACTCCAGAGTAGTAATCATATATTCCTTCATGAGGAACTCTCAAACAGTTATCCCACACAGCAAATGAGAAACTGAATTCATTTCCATTGACTCTGGATATTATCTTATGCACATCATCTCCCTCTTCGAAATTCAGATATTCATAGAATTATTTCACAACCTTCGGGTAGTACGGTCCATTGTTATTGGAAAAACATTCAGTCCATCCTTGGGAATCAAGTTCTTCCAGCACTAATGACTTGCTCGACTGTAGCCATTCTTCACTTAACTCCTTCTCAGCAAAGATTTCTCTCTTGGTCATATGCGGGATTACAGGTCCCGTCGGAGCATTTCTGGTGCCACTGGATTCAGCTCGAGTCCTCTTTCGCCTTGGCGCATCCTCATTGATAGTCGGGAGTCGCTTGGTTCTGGCCATGGAGATTGAAAGAGGTTCGAGGGCTCAGGTGAAGTGTTAGGGTTTAGGAATTTTGAGAGCAAGGTTTGAGATTGAGATAGGAATGTTGATTGAGATATGTTCTTTGCCTTTGGTTTTATCATTTAGGGATTAAAACAAAATAAAATATAAATAATAAATAGGAATAAAAATAGTTCAAATTCCCGCAAAAATAAAGACAAACAACGAAGTATTCAACAGTGAGATGTACCAGTGATCTACACCGATGAGTTCTAAAAGTGAGGCCTAATAGTGAGGTCCAACTGTGAGGTCGAACTGTCAGGTATAACTATGAGGTCTAAGTGTGAGGTCTAATTGTTAGGTCTAACTGTGAGTTCTAACTATGAGGTCTAACTATGAGGTCTAACTGTGAGGTCTAACTGTGAGGTCTAACTGTGAGGTCTAACTATGAGGTCTAACTATGAGGTCTAACTGTGAGGTTTAACTTTGAGGTCTAACTGTGAGGTTTAACTGTGATGAAATTAATCATACCTAACTCATGTTTGATGTAATTTAACCTCTTATAATTTAAAGGCTTTGTGAATATATCAGCCAATTGATGTTCAGTGCCAATGAATTCAAGAGTGATATCACCCTTTTGATAATGATCCCTCAAAAAGCATTGTCTTACATCAATATGCTTTTTCCTAGCATGAGATACTAGTTTTTTGGAAATGATAATAGCACTTGTATTGTCACACTTTATAGAGACATGTTTGAATTGATATACATAGTCTAGTAAAGTGTGTTTCATCCACAGAATTTGAGCACAGTAACTACCCGCAGCTATGTACTCAACTTCGTCAGTAGATAATACAACATAATTTTTCTTCTTACTACACCAAGATACTAGTGACTTGCCTAAAATGTGACATGTCCCAGAGGTGCTTTTTTATCTAACTTACAGCTGGAAAAATCAGCATCATAATAACTCAACAAATAAAAGGATTGTCCTTTTAGATAAAATAATCCTAAGTTAGGAGTATGTTTGAGATATTTAAAAATCCTTTTAATAGCAGTTAAATGAGACTCTTTTGGATTGTATTGAAAGCGAGCACACATGCATACAATAAACATGATGTCAGGTCTACTGGCTGTAAGATAGAGTAGACTCCCTATCATACCTCTGTAGTTGGTTTGGTCTACTGGTTCTCCAGTTTCATCAACATCCAACTTATAGGTGGTGCTCATAGGTGTGTCACTACCTTTACTACCATCCAAAGAAAATCATTTTAAAAGATCCTTAATATATTTACATTGATTCAAAACAATTCCATTTTTATTTTGAAAAATCTGAAATCCAAGGAAAAATTTGAGTTCTCCCATTAAACTCATTTCAAACTCATTTTGCATCATTTTTGAAAAGTCGACACATAATGAATTTTTAGAAGATCCAAAAATAATATCATCCACATAAATCTGTACTATCAAAACATCTTTATAAATCCATTTAATGAAAAGAGTAGGATCGACTATCCCTTTGGTAAAACATTTTGAAATAAGAAAAGAGATGAGCCTATCATACCATGCTCTTGGTGCTTGTTTTAAGCCATATAAAGCTTTAGATTGTTTAAAACATGATTGGAAAAATGGTGATTTGTAAAACCAGGAGTTTCTTCGACAACTACATCCTCAACTATATACCCATTTAAAAAAGAACTTTTAACATCCATTTGATAAAGTATGAAATTCAGATGAGCTACATAAAAAAGTAGTATCCTAATGGATTCTAATCTAGCTATAGGTGCAAAGGTATCCTCATAGTCTATTCCATCCTCTTGACTATATCCTTGTGCAACTATCCTAACTTTGTTTCTAACTATATTCCCAGACTCATCTACTTTGTTCCTAAACACCCATTTAGTGCCTATGGTCAAGGTGTCCTTAGGTCGTTCCACTAATTCCCAAACATTGTTTCTTTCAAACTGATTTAGTTCCTCTTGCATATATCCATTACCCAAAATTCATCATTGATAGCATGATTAATATTTTTGGGTTCAAGATGTGAAAGAAAATCTTTATGTTCAACATGGTTTCTTAGAGAAGCTCTGGTTTGTGTTCCTTTATTTAAATCACCTACAACAACATCTAGAGGATGATTCTTGAGAGTCCTAATACCTTTAGGAATAGTTGAACTAGATTCTTCATTGTTGTCTGTTGGTTCAGAATTAACAGGTACAGATTCTAGAAGATTTCAAGAACTGGACACTTTTACAGGGGACTCACTATTCTTATCATTAAAGTTCAGATTTGACAAATCATCTTCAATATGTTCAAGAGTGGTTTTAGGCTCATTTAGATTAGTCTCATAGAATTTAATATGAACTAATTCTTCCACACATTTGGTTTTCTTATTGAACACTCTATAGGCTTTACTTGAAATAGAATAACCCATGAAAATTCCTTCATCACTTTTGGGACCAAATTTGTCAAGATTATCTTTAGTATTAAGAATAAAGACCTTTCAACCAAAAACTCTAAAATAATTAACCTTAGGCTTCCTATTATTCCAAAGTTCATAAGGGTTCATTCATAGAATAGGTCTAATTAAAACTCTATTGATAATGTAGAAAACTGTATTTACAGCTTCAGCCCAAAAATAAATAGGTAAGTCATACTCATTAAGTATAGTCCATGCAATTTTTGAAGGGTCCTATTTCTTCTTTCTACAACTCCATTTTGTTGAGGTGTCCTGGGGGAAGAAAAGTTGTGATTATAGCCATTGTGTGAGCAGTAGGATTCAAACTCATTATTCTCAAACTCACGACCATGATCACTTCTCAGGGTCTTAAACTTAAGTCCACTAAGGTTTTCTATAGACTCGTAATATTTGACAAAATAAGAACAAGATTCACTTTTGTGATCCATAAAGTATACCCAAGTATATCTAGAAAAGTCATATACATGAACATAAACATAGTGCTTCCCGTTTAGACTTGAAACTCATGATGGTCTAAACAAATTCATGTGAACCAACTCAAGTGGTTAGGAAGATGAAACTTCTTTCTTTGGTTTGAAGGAATCTTTGTGTTGTTTTACCTTTTGACAAGGATCATCCACTTTATCAATTGGGAATTCTAATTTAGTTAAGTATCTAACTAAAAATTTCATAGATATCTTCCTAATTGAGTGCACATTACAGTGTCCTAATCTTCTATTCCACAACCAAGACTCTTTATAAAAAGTATTTAAGCAGGAAACATTTTGTTTGGCTAAGGAATTTAAATCAACAGCATATACATTCTCATTTCAACATGAAGTGAAAACTAAATCACTTTTTGACTTAAAAACATTGCATGAATCATTTTCAAACTTAAAATTAAGACCATCATAACATAACTGAGATATTATAAGTAAATTATACTTTAATCCATCAACAAAAAGTACATTAGAAATTAATATTGTATGAGGGTTACCAATCTGGCCCAAGCCGATGATTTTTCCTTTTGCATTTTCACCAAAAGTGAAATGCCCTCCATCAAATTTAATTAGAATCTTGAAGCAGGAATAGTCTCCTGTCATATGTCTTGAACATCCACTGTCCATGTACTATAGAGTATTACATTAACTCTTTAAACAACTTCCCTGCAAAATAGATTAAACATGGGATAATTTTGGTACCCGGATCTTCTTGGGTCCAGAAAGGTTAGCCAATAAAACTTTGGGAACCCATATTTTCTTTATATAATTTCTAAGATCAGTAAACATATTTTGAGACATGAATACTTTGTTAGGTCCTTTAGAATATTGTTTCTCAAAAGAAGGTCCAGAACTAACAGTGAAGTGTCTAGATTTTGGAATAAATTTGGTTTTGTGAATCTGTCTATGTACAGGCCAATATCCTATACCAGTTGTATATTTAGGGGAAATATGTTTTCCTAGAAACTGTGTCAAGGAATCCCTACTAGTAGTGAACTTATCGATATCCTTTCTTAATTGTTCATTAGATAATTTTAGTTGAGTGTTCTCTTTCAACAATTGAGAATTCTTTTCTTTTTCTACACTTAGATATGTTCTGATATTATAAGTTAAGGCACGATGTTTCTTCAAATATTTATATTTATATTTTAGTTCATTGCAGGTATCTTCCAATATATTGAAATATTCAAACAGTTCATCCTTAGACATATTTTCCTCATCATCTGAATCACTATTATTTCCAGAATAGTAATTATTTAGAGTAGGAGAAACAAGTACCTCGGATATATTAGTCATGAAGCACATGTTTGCATGATTCTTTTCAGAGTCAGTAGATTCTGATTCACTTGTGCTGTCTTTCAAAGCACTCCAGGTTGCTTTCATGAATTTCTTGCACTTATTGTCCTTATAATCATATTTCTTTTTTTATTTTAACTTCGGACAGTCAGCCTTGATGTGTCCTTTCCTTTTGTATTCATAGCAAACTATATCATCTTCCTTGTCAGATTTCTTCCAATCCTTCTTCCACTTACCTTATTGATCATTCTTACCCTTGTAGTTTGGTTTTATGAAAAACATCTTCATTATATAGAACTTCTTAAATCTCTTGGCTATTTGAGCCATTTCTTCATCACTGTCTGAATCTGAATCTTCACTAGTGGAACTTTCAGTAGGTACATGTATTTTCTCCCTGTCTTTGCTCTTTGAAGTAGTAGACTTGAATGCCACATATTTTCTCTTGGGTTCATCATCTTCTTCTTTGTTCACCTTTAGTTCTTCTTCATACATCATTAGTTTAGAAATCAACTCCTTAACAGGTATCTTGCTGATGACACATGACTCTCGGATAGACACAGAAGTGCCTCTCCATATGTATGGAAAACATCTCAATATTCTCATGATATGCTCCTTCTCTAGAACAGCTTTTCCCAGTGAACTCGTGATGTTGAAAATCTAATTAAACCTAAGGTACATGTCAGAAATAGGTTCATCTGGTCTTATATTAAAATTATCATATTTAATAGTATAAGTATTTATTCTCATTTCCTTCACGTTGGTTGTTCATTCATGAGAAACAACCAAGGTGTCCCAGATTTCATGGGTTTTTTTACATGCAGAAATATGGTTAAATTCCTCATCTCTTAAAGAGCAGTAAAGTTCATTCATATCTTTACGGTTATTGTTATATTCAGACTATGTAGAATCATCCCAAGTAGATCTAGCAGTTTTTGGGGTCTCATATTCTTATTCTATAGCAGACCAAATATCAAAACCAATACTTTCCAAATGAATTTTCATTTTAATTTTCCATTGAGCATAATTCACACCATTAAAGAAAGGTGGCCTGTTAGTAGCAGCACCTTCTAGTCTATTTTCTATAAATAGATTTTAGAAAATATATTAAAGAGAGAAAATTTAGAACTAATAGAAATTTAAGGTCTTTAAGAAAAAACTAAAATCACAGTTTAAAAAACAATAAGTCTGAACACTTTTTATAAGTAAAAAATGTTTCCTTTGATACCAAATGTTGGTCGGAGTGGATACTCAAGAGGGGGTGAATTGAGTTCCAATTAAAAATTTCTGTTACAAACTGTTAGGATTAAAATCCCCCAAATTAGAAAGCCTAGTCAATTAAGGCAACAGAGATATAAGTGAATGATTATTCAACAGGTTTCTCAAAGGTTGATTACTCCTTAGTAGAATCAGAATGAGAACTAATTCCACTTTTGAAACAAGTTTACTAAATAAATTAGATATACACACTAACCAGAACTAACTATCAGAGTGAATGTAAAAACAAATTTCTGTCTTTGAAAATATACGCACAGCGGATAAATGTAAATCAGAGTAATGAAAGAGGAACACAAAAAATTAAACAAGAGGTTCAGTCTTAAGACAAGACCTAGTCCTCTCCACTAGGTGATCACCTTCCACCAAGAAATTATATTAAAAGTGATACACAGCCTGTATCGGGATTTACAGTAGTTTTCACAACTGTCCAGGTTTTGCAACCTCTACCACAGTTATATGTGGGAAAAAATAAACTACCAAGCCACACCAGGCTTCATTCACAGTTATGAGTGGGTAAAAAATGTAAAAAGAGTTTGATATGGGGATTTTCAGTATCCCTCAATTCAAGAACCAAAGTCAGTTTGTGTAACACAGACACACTGCTCACAAATGTAAAATACCTAAACACAGTAGAGATAAAGATAGTAGGAATATTTTTAGAATGTTCTGTTGTGTTGTCATATCAGTTCTGGACTCGTTGGAATGAATGAAATGAAGTTTTAGTCCTTCTCTGCAAGTTGACTCTAAAACAGAGTGTCGCAAATTTCTGGTTCTGACTTCCAGATGTAGAGATGATCAGATTCTTGGGTTTTAAGCTCTTTGCAGCCCACCACTATAGCTTGAAATATATTCTTTCAATTTATCCTTTTGATGCACTGTGTTCTTTTGAATGAGTGCTTGAGGGTTCTTCTTAAAATTGTATATCATTGTCTCTTATGAGTGTTCTTCTGTGTGTATTCAATATATCCATGATTATCTCTTGTTTCTGTATGTATTGGATGATCCACTTTGAATTTCCTTCTCTTCTTATATATATACTCTTTTTCAGTTCACCTTTTCCCATTTGGTTTAGCAGGAGCCGACATGAAAAAGTGTTTCAACCACATGTGGTCTTCCTCGTACATCGTACTGTTTCCTAATATGCCTGCAAATAACATTAAATAATGTCAGGTGTATTAATTTGTCCATACATGACCATTATAATTGTATTGATAAAATTTATAAAGAAAAGAATAAAATATCATTAGACTGGTAGTAGGTGCATGTCACACGATAGACTTCAACTGTGGTCTTTCCAATTGTGGACTTCATCGGTAGACTATTCAACTGTGAGCTTCAACGGTAGGTTCTTTGTCCGTAGACTTGTAACGATAGTTTTTACTCTATTTAACAGTATCTCATTGTCAGTGAACTTCATCAGTAGTTCTATAACATCAGACTACAGCAACAATGACCTTTCCAGCTGTAGACTTATCTCAACATGTAATTTCATTAACAGTGGACTATGTCCATTGGTATACTTTGAACAATAGTCGACTATCTCGACAGTAGGGGTTGTCCAGCGGTTGCCTTCTACTAATGGTAGACATGTCCAACTGTAGACTTTGAACAGTGAGGTTCTCAATAGAAGACTTGAGAAGGAGTCTGACAGTGATCTTCTAACAGAAGCCTTGTCAAAGTAGTGACCTTGTGACAGTGACTCTTTGTCTGTGAGCATTGATAAGCAGATCAATGGTATACTTGTGACAGTAACCTTGTACCATTAGCTTCCAACAGTGACTATAGATCTTCAACAGTAATCTTCCAGCATCGGTGAGCTATAATGGTGACTTTGAATAGAATACTCTTACCAGTATCCTTTAACAGTGAACCTATATTTAGATAAATATAAACTGTAAGATAATGCACCAAAGTCAGTATGCATTGTTCAGGATAAAACAATTATAAATAGAGATTAAAAAAAGGTTGGAAAATGGCTTAATATATCATGATCAATATTTAAACATGATTTAGGATTATCAAAATAGGTGAGTCCAACATCTTGTTTAATATTATTATAGTGGTTATTATCTCCCCACTCTATCACAATTAGACCCTCACTGCTAATCAACATCCTCTGGCATATGGGGAGACATGCTTGAGTCCATTTCTCAAACTCGTTAAGGGAACCATTTTAAGTGGTTCTCTGGTTAACACATTTCAGAAGTGTAATTGGGTTACCTCTATTTTCAACTTTTATAAATATTAATTAAAAAACAATATATTCATGGAATAATACTAGATATCATGTCATTTATGATTTCTCCCCCTAAAGGGGTGAACTATATTCATTTTACTAGGTGGGGAATTTCATCAGTTAGTCTTCAAGATTTTCATGTTGAGGATCACCCATTGTGGAAGAATTCATGTTTTTATCATATCTTTAATAATCATTATAAATTATTCCCTTCTAATTATTTTACTTAGTTCAAATTTTAATAATGAGATTAATCATAAATTCCCTACAATTTTAGAACACAAATACATCACAACAACAAATGGAATAAGTCAGAACACATATAAGCTTCTATGTATGTGGACCAGGGTTGAAAATTTTCTCTTAACCTAGATACAATTTTACTTGTATCTCTAATGTTTCACGTTATCTTCCTTCTTGTATCTACTTTAAATTTAACACTCTGAGATTTTTTTTGATATCATTGACTCTTTACATAAAATAAAATTTATCTTGGGTTAATTATTTATCTTCCCATCCATCAGTAGTGAAACAGATTCCCTGTATACATGTTTTTTATCTTAAGTGTCTCTTTTTTAGTATGTAAAGGATTTATACATTGTGTTTCATTTTCTCATATCTTATTTCATATTACACATTATTTCTGTGACACACTATATATTAATTTGTTAAAAACCTATCATGAAATTTTAATTCTTCATCATGTGGAGAATTATTTTTTGTTTTTCCTTTTCTATAGCTAGTTCTTTAACTTCAAGTTCTTGTATTTCTCTAATACCTTGCATTTGATCGGTAAAATTAATTTGGAATACCTTATTAACATATTTTTATTTGGATAATCCATATGGTTTCTTCAGTGTTTTTATGTTTACATTCTTTGATTAATTATCAAAACATTCTTCTGGAATTTATTCCAACAATCCTAATTATTATTTCTCTCTTGGATTGATTCTCTTCTTAATTTTGGTTCACTTACATTCATATCCATGGACTATTTTCTATGCTCTATGTCTTGGACTCTATTTCAATAATATAAGCATATTTTCTTGTGTTATATGATATTATTGGAATCCATATTCTTATTCTTTTTAAGAGTGTCATGTCTAGGTCTTTTAATCTATTGAATATATTTCATCACCTGTTTATCCCTTAAGGTATGAAGTTGAAATTTCTTTATAACCATCTTATGTATGGGTTGTGACTTTATATTAAATTTTCAGTCAATTATCCTGATCTTCATGTTTCATGCTTCCTTTACTCAATGATTTTTAGAGTTCTTTGATTCTTCTAGAATTTACTTCTAATTGGGATTCCATGAAATTAGTATTGGAATTTTTTATCCTTAAATATTATGGATCATCATAATATAAACATCATGAAGATTTTCCTTTTCTTCCACAAACATTTAAATCCCTTTGTAATTAAAATTTTTTACTTCAAGGTAGGAATATCTAACATTTATGGAATCATTGAATAATGTTTCATGTGCATGGATTACTTCACCAAAAATATCTTTACTCACGATGCAATCATAAACATTTCATTCAAATTCGTCTTCATTTATTGAAATATTATAAATATAAAGGGCCATAGATTCTTCTATTTCTTCAATGATATCGTTGAGAATATTTAGCATTTACAATTTCTTACCAAATTCATCATTCTATTTATTAATTTTATCATTAATTTGTGCCTTTTCATCAATAATCTCCTTGAAAAAATAAAGTATATATGAAATGATTTCTTTATGAACATTCCACACATATCATTCAAATTGAGAGTATAAGTCTTCAATAGTCTTTATAGAATCATCTTACTCATACTCTCCATAACTTATGCTTGTTTCTTGAAAATGATCATTGTCAATATATTTCATAAGAGATCACTACTCCATATCTTATTTCATTGAGATTTTTTTTCATTCTATTTTATTCATTATTTTTCTTGTTTTCCAATGTCTTGGAATAGACATTATTATCTTATTCACCATGAGTGGATAACTAATTTCTCACTTAACACACATCAAAATAAACATTGAATCATCACTTCATATATACATTCTAAAAAATTTATCTAATCAAATTAAAACCTATGATCTAATATGACTTTAAGATACAAGTAGGTCATATAGGTCCATTGAGAGGGTGGGTGAATTAGGGTACCCAAATTTTTACTAAGATTACAATTTCTTATTCATTATCCCCTCTTACTATTGATCCTCTACCTTGGTTAAGAGTAATAGATCTATTCTGCACTCTCAATAATATAATACACATGTAATTTAGATAATAAAAGAAATAAATGTTGACATTTATTATTACATGATTGGGTAGAAATAGGTAAACCTTTTCTTTATCAAAATGCGATTTTTTAATGGATTTGTTTATCACTATAACCTTGTAGTGATTAAAAACACCTTGAATTGGAACACAATGTTCAGGAGAAATTTTCAATATTATTGAGTAAATTTAATTATTTATATAATTATGAGTAGTTCTGCAATAGAATTTTTATATGGGAACCACCAGTTCCTTAAGAATTTTTCCCTAACATTATGAACAAGATCTAACCCTTGTACTGAATGTCGTTTCATCAACTGAATAATGTTGTTACCCAACTTCTGCTCTTTTAATCCTATTGTATCAACAATATTATATGAATTTCATATCATTAATCTTTAATATTTGGAAGATAGAACATCTACTTAAACTCACTACTTTCTTAGAATGATCCAATGAAGTATCTGTAATGATGTGTAGGTAGTATTCTTCCTTAACTATCCAAATCTCATGAATATACTCATTCTTTTAATGAAATTAACAGGTTCAATCAGATGAGTTCACGCGAACCACACAATATCTGCAAGATAATTTTATGTAAGAACATTATGCATTCTCAAATTCTTCTCTTCATAAATCCTTAATGTGATTTCACCAAGTAAACATCATGCATTATATATGATGTATATCAAGTGGTGAAACCCTAGAACATAGTACATTCCTCTTTTTAATTTTGTGTTATATCGAAATTTATTTATTCAATTTGGGTTATTTACTCATGTTTATTTTACATTTAATACTTCAAGCATGTGGTTAGACTCATTTACCCTAGTTTTATAATATGAATTCACCACTGTTCACTTTCTTTTGAGTATAAATCTTCTTAAAACATCCAAGTCTTGAAATTCTCATGATCTTTGTTCAATTATATCACACTAACTCTTGTCTTCCACACATAAATTATGAGATCTGGTTCTTTATCCTTCAAGTTTAATTGTGTCAACTCTTATTTATTTCATAACCCATAAGAGATATTTTAAATTTCATGAATATTAATACAAGACTTCATGGAACATAATTTTTTTCTATAATCAACATAATTTTTGTGACTATTTTCAAGAATTAGATCTCCTCTCCTTCATGATACCACCTTACGATCATGGGAGGTTCTCTTCATGCAAGAAAAATGATTCCCAGTTTCTCTTGTTTGGGAATCATATTTCATAGATGTTTTTTTTACTTTAGAAATGAGACATCTCCCTCTTGATCGATAGAAAAATAATATCCCTTGATAACAAATTATTTATAAGTGAGGATTCACTTCTTTGCACCATGTTTCCACCACTTCATCTTCTGAAAAATAAAATTATCCCATATATTTTAAATCGATGATGTTCATGGGATTTATGAATCCTTTAAATTTGATTTATATATTTTTAGATACCAAAATCGGTGGCATATTATCTTCATAGATTAAGATTCTTCCATCACTTTGAAGTATCACATGCATATGAAACAAACATGTGGTTCACCATTTTTTAAACACTCAAAACAATGTATGTATAATACCATGCTATAATTATCATATCATACATGGAAGAATATTGTTCTTTAGTTATCAACATGCATGAAATATGATGTTTTATTCATGATGTAGAGATGATTTGGAAGGACTCATTATTTTGGTATGATCATCAGATTTCATCTAACTAATTACGATCAAATTTATTAAGTTTGAGTGGCATAACCTCTTCATCAAGAGATTAAATATGAAACTACAGGGATTATTAGGTAGCTAAGGTGTAGTATATCAGATTAAGGGTGTTAGGTATGTAATTTTTAGTGATAAATGTATATTATATTTTCTTCTCTATCCTATATCAATTATCCAAATGGAATGTCTCCCCTTAAGAGGTAATTTAATGTTGCAACCTTCCAAATACGACAACAGGGATGGAAACCTTAGACATATAAAAATCTTAAATGGGGTGGTCCAAGATGCTTTCCCCCATACATTATTATTCATACACCCTATAAGAACTATGCTCGCACCTTTCCTTATTTTTCTCCCATATGCTCCATTGTGGGTGTTACGTTCCCTCCATACTGCAATGGTTTTCCATGAATGGGCTTGATCCCATGTGGTTGACCCTTACTCTAATATGAGGTTGAGATTTATTACATGGGTGAAAATTATTGGCCTAAATAATTTAATAAGGCCCCTACATGTATACATAGTAAATATGAATTATTAAATTTATAATCCACGTCAAAGCCTTATTCAAAAATGTTTCTCCGAAAATATAATAAAACCATTTTCCTTTTTGTGTGCATTTAAAAATACTCACCAATATAAGTGTCAAATTTCATGATAATACTTATTTCATGGTCTTTGTAATAAAACCTTATGTAATAATTTGTATTTCATGACCTTTTTAATTCCTCAAACTTAATCCAATTAGAAAACAATATTGGATTAATCTTATTCATAATTATTTTCATCCTTTTATTTTAGAATTCAATTAAAATTTCGAAAGTCCTTCATTATCAAATAAGATTCAATTTCTCCTTATGTATTCAAATTCCAGTTTATTCTAGTTCATAACCAGGCAAAATATAATTTTTCACCATCTTAAAATTCCACCTAAAAATCAATATTTTCAAGTTCTTATTCCTTCTCAGAAATGTTGAATAAGATTTGAAATCTCCTAGTTAAATTGAAACATTTCATTGAACATTAAGAACATATCTGCAGTCATCCCGTATAAATATGGAGAATATTATAATCATGACATCCAATTCCATTTCATTATTCCGTTACAATTCTCCCAGAATCATCACCAACCTTCCATAATATATCTCAAATTCTGTCTTTCTGTTTTTGGGATTTTATAATAATCATATATAACATTATAACACATTGACAATGATTCCTTGTGATATATTGAAAAAATATATAACCATAATCATAAACCATTCACATAGTGTTTTTAGGGACCCATGGGATGGTTCAATATCAAGGCCCATAATTAGATCTGGATTTTTTCTACAAGACTTTTGAGACCTGGTAAGTTCTCTAGTTTCATTGACTAATATGTTCATATCATGGGTCTATATTATTCTATTGGACACCTAAAAATATATATTTGTGTGTTATCGAGTGGATAACTTTGGTAATTCCCTGAATTCTAGAATTTTTTCTTCTATATTTATACATTTTTTAGATAATGTGTTGATCTAGCTGATGTACCAGATTTGGTGTGGTTTCTTGATCTATGTTCAATAAATTCTATAGTGAAGGCTAAAGTGGGGGTAGGTTTACCTTAGATGTTAGTCTAGAACCCACAGATCGATATTTTTATTAGTTATGTTTATCTTCATTTTTAGGTATCTATCTTTTTATATTCTATCTATTATTATTCTTCATCTAGGATGGGAATATCATGTGTTCATCCTATTATTATGATATTATATTTTAGTTCAACCATTTGGGGCAGCCTACTAATATTTATTTCTCACCACTTTTACATGAACCAAATTTTTCATTTAGTCATGATGCCGACATTCATTTTTAAGCATAGGATTTTTCATCGATAAGGTGGAGGCTTAGTGTTTTCTGATTGAGAAGAGTCTCTCATATAGAGTCTTGGAATCTTGATGGTTCAAATTGAGAGTCATAGAGACTGGTTGTGTGGTATAACTAAGATATCACTATAGAGCATGTTTTATTTATTTTTAGTATCTTTATTTTTTATATGAGGTCATACTGGGGGGAAATGGATGTTATATTTTTTTTAATATCTATGTTTTTATGAACGTGTACTGAATTCCATTTATTATAGAATGTTTTTTTAAAATTTTCTATTATTTATACTCTAATGTTTATCCTTATGTTTGTTTTTATTATTTCAACTTTTATTTTACTATGTACTACAAGAATAGTCTCCCCACTTTATCTTTTAAACCATTTCCAATATTGAGAATCCTCTAGCATATAGGGATGTGTTATCAAGGCCATATGGAAATCTTGATCTAGTGATATGACAAGTTGACCCAAGCTATTCACTATATTACAGTTAGTTTGATCATAAAATATTAGTTAGGAAATTTTTTTTAAATTCTATATCTACACACTTTTTCATATATTTTATGTTTTTTAAGAAAATTGAATCATCTCCTGGTCTATTAATGAATGATTTTTCATTTAAAAAATATAGTGTAAGTCTCATATTAATGAATGTGTATTTTTATATCTCTATTAAAATGCATGGACGTTTTTTAAATAAAATCATGGTTGTAATATAAATGGTTGAATTTGACATAATAATTTTGATAGATTGGCTCTCAAAATATAATGTAATAATTTATTACTGAGGGGAAGGATATTTTAATATTTTGGAATTGAATATAATCCCTTGTTTTTTGGATATAATTTATTCCTAGAGTATTGACTAAAACCACCGCCAATGGATCATATTAAATAAATACTTCAAGAAGATGAATTAATGAATGACAAATACATCTTTAGAATATAGGATGTATGTATTGTATGGGGTTTTATTCATGTATTTCTTGAATTTCTAACTTCATATCCTACTTTACATATAGATAAACTATATTTTAAATGTATTACTAATGAAGAGACCATATCAATGACTCCCAATAGAATGTTTTTAGTGAAATTTTTGTAAATAAATAATAGATAAAATATTTGTTTGATAGTGGGTTCATACACTCTTTTATTTCAACATGGGTATTACCTGTCATATTTTTTTAGAAGAAATATATGTTTATGAGGAAATTCATTGATTATATAGAAATCATTTCCATTAATACTATGAAAAGGAATCCTTTACCTCATATTGATGATTTGTATGATCAATATCAATGAACTAAATACTTATCAAAGATTCATCTATTTTCTAATAATCATAAATTAAAATTATTTAAAGATGATATACCAAATGAGTATTTTTATCACAATGTATGGGAATTATTAGTACGTAGTAATGAAAGTTATTTCTTATTTGTCTATCTCTTGTAGGTTGGAAGTTTCATCCCAGTTTTTTTTGGATATATTGTATGTCATATGTAATTCTATTGATATGGTTCCACTGGCATTCTTTGTTGAAATGTTTTATTGGTTTTATTGTTTGAATCTCTCTAATGAATTTTATTTATTGATGTTTCTCAATAAAGATTATTTTGTTGAATGTTTTGGGAAAATTATGGACTTTGATGATCATAGAACAACGATGATCATATAGTGACATTGTTGGTCTAGAATAATATTTTTTTGGGTTCAGCATTTTTAGTTATATATCATTACAAGAGAACATATTGTAGTGAATGATAATCTAGGGATATGGCGTTTAGCTATTATGTTCTTCTAGGTGGCACTCAAACCATGGTGGTCCTTAGTGGTTTTATATTGGAATACTTCTATTTGAAAATATTATTTTTCTATGGTTTGAAATAATTTTTATCATTTTCCAATTAATAAAAAATTATCTTTTTGAAAAATAATAACAACATTAAGGAGAAAATAGTAGTTCACTTTTGGTTAACAAATGAACCCTATATGTTTATGGATATGATGAATAGAGTATTCAAAGATTATCATGATAGTTTTTTTTCTTTTTTAATTGATGAAATTTTGATATAATATATGTGATGTGAATAGAATGAAGGCTATTTATGAATTTTCGTTGATATTATAAGGGAGAAGGAGATACATAAAAAATTCATTAAAAGTGAATTTGGGCTTCAGCATGATTATATTTTAGACATATTATCTATAAGGATTGATTTTACATTGATCCCATATTGATAAAGGTTTTTAAAGAATAGACTATACCTATGAATAAAACAATTATACATAGTTTACTTGGTTTAAATGGTCACTATAACAGATTCATGGAAAATTTGACATGATTAGATAATTAATTAACTAAGTTGAACCATAAAAAGGTTAAATTCCCATGGTCTGTGGAGTGTGATGAATGATTTAATTAATTTAAGAATGAATTGATCAATGAACTAGTATTGACCATTCGAAATAGAAATAATTGGATTGTTGGGTATAGTGTTGAATCAAAAAAGAATTGGAGGTATCATTTTACAAAAAGATACCATAGTTTCTTATATAATATGGTAATTTATGACTGAGGATAAAAATATAAAACTCATGATATTAAGTTGAAATCTATAATATTTTCTTTAAATATCTGGAGAGACCATCTACAAGGTGAAACATGTGACATATATATAGACCAAAAAGTTTTAAAGTGGATATCCATAAAAAACATCTCAACATGAGATGTAGGAGATTCTTGAAACTTCATAAGGACTATGATTGATTGAAATAATAACATCCCTGATACACAGACAAGGTGGATGGTTCATTGAGTATATTGTATCTTGGAGTTTTATCCATAATTAGGATTGATATGGATACTATATTCATGGATTTAGTAAAGTTGTATATGTAAAAGATTAATAAAGGGAAAAAATAATTTATTTACCAAGTAATTTTACTATAATTTTTACTAATGAATATGAAGAAGTCTCAAAAAGATGATAAGGGCATACAAAAGATGATTAAATCTATGAGTGAAGAGATATTGATAGAATTTAACTATTAATATGGTGTGTATTATTTTGGAGAGAGACTATGCGTACCATTTGTATGAGATCTAAAGAGGGAATAATTAAAGGAATCTCACATCTCAAACTTCTATATACAACATAATAGTACTTAGATGTATTAGGATCTAAAATAGTGAATTTAGTGGGAAAACATGAAGAAATAAAATAATAACTATGTGTCAAGATGATTGGTATACCAAGAAGTAATGAGATACAAATTACAAATGGTTTCATGAAACCTCCACCTATACATATGTGCAAGTGGGTTAATTTCACAATGGACTACATTATTTGAATCTCTCAGACATCTAGGATGAATGACGTTATATGGGTCACTGTGGATTTACATACCATGTCTTCATGTTTCTTAGAAATAGTATAGAATTTACCCGTTGTATGTGTTGAATACCTCTATATCAATTAAGTTGTGAGACATTATTGTGAGACTTTATCAATGTTATCATATTATGAACCATGATTCAGATCAAATATTTAGAGTGTTCTTCAAAAGGATTTAGACACTTAGATACATTTAATAAAAACCTATCTTATTAAAATTTATGGAAAATATAAAATGACATTCCAAAATTATATGGCATCCTAAAATCATATTTAATTGAGTTATAATGAACATGGGTCCAATAACATCATCAAGTGAAATTTACATACAATAGTAGCTTCCATTAAAGCATACACATCACATCATATGATTTCTTTAATGGTAAAATATGTCATACTACAACCAATTTGGATGAAGTTAGGTAAAAGATTATAGTTTGTTCAAAACTCATTGAGAAAACAACGAATAAGTTATGAGTTTCCTAGAGTCATATCAAGACATCCCAGTGGAAATAAAAAATATATGTTCATAATCAGATAATAGACTTGGAATTATGTGTACAGGATCATGTTTTCTTGAAAGAATCACAATCCAATGGAGTTATAATGTTGGGAAAGAATGGAATACTAAGTCCAATGTACATTAGTCCATATAATATTTTAGATAGAATTATAGTTATGGATTATTGTTTGGATGTTCCACACAATCACTCTAATGTGAATGAAGTCTTCTTTGTCTCAAAGATAAAGTATTATATTATGACCCTACACATGTATTGGACAATGAGGAAATATATCTAGAACATGAATTTTTCTATAATGAAGATCCTAAACATATTCTTAACACTAGAGAACAGGTGAAGAAAAATTTAAAAACTATTCTAGTTAATGTTCTTTAGAAGAATAAACAGTTGGAATAAGAAATATTGGATCCTGATGAAGTAATGGTGAAGAATTACCCTCATTATTTAATCTATATATGTACTCCCCAAATGATGAGGATGAAATTATTTAGGGTGGGATAATTTATGAAATAATATTGAGCTATAAAAATTAAAAAAATTGTCACCAATACTATTCTATGATTCAAAAATAATTATTTAATTTTAATGGTAAAACACATAGTACATCACAAAACTAGAAAATTATATTCACAATAATGGTTGTACCTTGGGTGATAGTACACATAACATTATAATGAACCACCAAAATTTTTAACCCAAAAAGACCACACTCAAAATTAAATGTAAAATATATAATATTCATTATTATTAAGAATAAAAATAATAAAAAATGCAATAGAAATGGTTAATGGAATAATATACGGATATTAATGATATTGGGAGGTTATAATAAAGTGTGTATATAATGATTAATATGATTCTTCGAATATAACCATTGGAATCAGACCATTGGAATCCACCCATTGGGAATATAACTGTTATAATATTAATTAAATTTTTATTCATTCAAGTGTCAAATAAAATTACTATGTTCATTTTTCAATTATATAACTAAAAATTATTAAAATATCATATTAATCAATTAATATTACTATAATTACACACATGTGTCTTAGAATTACAATAAGGTATTCTAGGAGAAAGAGTTATTTAAATTTTTCAAAACAAAAAGTTAATTTTGAAATAAAAAATTATCATTATTTAATAATTCATATTATCACATATAGAAACTATTTTCATATAATTGAATTTAGATATAAAATCAACATTTCTAAATTTTCCAATAATGAATTTTTCATTACTTTTATAAGATGATTATTTTGTTTTTGTAAATTATAAAATATTGTAAGGACGAATGGTAAGTATTATGACATAACAATGATGTAAAATTTATTTGATAATAAATAAAAGATAATACACAACCAAAAATAATTAATTTTATTAATATAATTTATTTTAATTATTTTAAAATATTTTCGAAACAAAAAAACTTCCCAATGTATAAAATGAAAATTATTAATTACAAAATATATTTTTTGGAAACATTATATTTCCCTTGAAAAAGTAATATAAAATAAAATATTTTAGTTATAAAACATTAAAATTTAAAATATAACATGTCTTAAATGTCAAACCCAATGACTAATAACTATGGGTAATACAATTGTTTCTCATTCTCCAAAACTATTTTTCAAATGCTTTTGTTTTTAAATTAATAAAAACATTATCCAGAATTTTTAATTAATACCAACATGTACACCCATTCCTCATCGCTCTAAAATCAGTGATCATAGTTATCCTATAATTTTATCTCCCTAATGTCCCCATAAAGACATTATACCATTCAATGGTGTTCTTATCACTCTTTGTGTAACGACCCAAAGTTTCATTAATGGAAAATCCCTCTTGATCCAATTAAATGTTTCTTTATGAAAAATGTTTTTATAAGATGTCAACTTCTTTAAGTTTTACGTTAAGATTTGTGACCGTTACTTTTATAGCCGTTGAACAGTGATCATCTGGGTAGTTTAAATATAAGTCTTTAACGAACCAATTCTCTACTCAGACAAAGGAAGTGATGGCCTCATCCAGTAGAATTGCCCCTTACGAAGCCCATTTGTCGGAGCTCGGAAAGGAGGTGGCGTCTTTGGGCTTTGCCCTTGACCAAGCCCAAGCTGAGCTTCATCAAGTCAAGCTCGAACGTGATCGTCTACGGGAAAAATGGAAGTTGATAGAGATTACCACTCGAGCGATGTTATCCGAGCAACCCCAAGAGTCTGTCACCATCGCACACCTTACCCTTAGGTCTTATGCGGCTATTTTAAGGGGTTATGTAACAAATAAGTAGCACCATGTTCATGTACATTATTTTTTTATATAATAATGAATATAATTTCTAGTCATTTTTGATGCATTGTAATTAGTTTTTAAAGTACAAATGATGTTTTTAGTTATTATTTAATTAAGAATTATATTTTATTAAATTAAAGGATTTTTGAATTAAATAATATTTTAATAAAATATTATTATTAATATTAAATTAATTTTTATTAAATATAAATGATCTTATAATTTTAAGAATGCAATTAAAATTTTTATTAAGGTTTGAAAGCCATTTCTGTCAAAACCCGTGAATTTTTATAAATGTCGGTTTTTAATTTAAAAGAGAAAATTCACATATTTAGAAAATTATTTAGATAAAATAAATATTATTTTTGGAATCAGGACGTCGAAATTATCCAACGGTGAATTTTTCATAATTTTCTGAGACAGTCAAATTTTTGGGTAAAAATTAAATACCATTTAAATATATAATGTGTTTTATGACATCATAATGACCCAATGGTGATGTAATAAAATACCATAATCCTTATGTTCGGCCAATATGTGTTTTATCAATAAAATAATGAGGTTTTGGGTTTGTTTGACTCACTTTTCAAAGCATTAATGGAGCCCTCAAGACTTATTCAACACTTTGCCTTTTTAAATTAATTTCCATGGGAGTGTGACTCACCTCCACATAAGCAACCCTAATTTTTTAATAAGTTCGGACCTTGGCCTTGTAAAATATTGTTTTCCTCTTCCCTTTTCCAGAAACCATGGGCAAATACCATGGGATGGTTTGTGGTTTGGATTATTTTAATATAAGGGGTCCCAAACCTAAATAATAAAGAATTCTCTCACCTTTCCTATATAAACCCACCCAAGCTCCCACTTCCTCCTCACCCAAAGCCCTTGAAGTTCGTCCCAACTCTGCCCTACTCTCTCTAGAATCCTCTCAAGGTGCCCCAAGCTCCCAAGAAGCCTCTCACAAGCATCTCTCTAGCCTTTGGAAGCACACTTCCAAGTAAGGGTTTTTCTTCCTTTCTCTTTTTTGTCAATTTTCTTTAAGTTGTATTGCCCTTTTAATTTAATTTATGAATGTTGGGGTATGGTTTCGCACCTCTCCCATACTGCCCTCTTATTGTTTGAATGATGGGAGACCCCCCTTTCTCTCTCATTAAATGCCTCCCATGTACACCCGTTACTATGCCGAAATTCCGAAAGGAACCTTTTTCTCCTCTTCTATATTCAAGCAATACTTTTGTATCATGAATCTAAATTCCTTTTCAATTGTTGGGACATGTATCTATATGACCTTCTTACTGTCCATTACATGTAAATATGATGAGGAACCCCTTTCTCTCTCATCAGCCTTTTTTATGAATTCTTATGTCACGCCGTTACGCTGCCGAAATCACACCGATTTTCTAAGCCATTATCATTGTGTAGTGAATACCATGCCCATTTCTACATCAAGGGTATTCACCTTTATGCACTTTTACTTATTGATTGTAAAGTTTCATGTATGAATTCCACATTCCTTTATCGTGGAATAAATGATTATGTTTTATGAATCCATGTTTTATGATCCATGTGGCACACTTATGCATGAAATGAAATGTTTAAGAAGGGTGCGCCCTGATAGCGCTCCAATGCATTGGGTAAAGTATAGTATCATGATACGTCATGTGCAATGAGTGTTTACTCATGCTAATTCAAGTGCAACGAGGGTTTACTCGTGCTTCAAGTGCAATGAGGGTTTACTCATGCTCCATGTGCAATGAGCCTTGGCTCATGCTAATTCAATGATAAGTGTTGTTGCCACATTTCCATGTTAGGATTATCATGCTTTATCATGCCTTTATGTTCATGTATCTCTTATGCTCTATTGATATGCCTATTGCCTAACATGTATTTTACTCCTCATGTTATTCATTGTGTACTCCCTTACTGGGCTTTATAGCTCACCCTTTTCTTATGCATGTCCTCAGGTTATCCCATGCAATGCTAAGTACGAAGGAATGTAGTGGTCATGTAAAGGAAGTTTTCAATAAGGATGTTGTATTTCATGTTTAAATTTTTATGTAATGATCCTAAGCCAAAAAGACACTAAACCTCTCGATCTTCATTGTTGTATCAAGTGAAGTTTTATGTAATAAAGCATGTTTAAGTTGTAATAAAAAGCAGGGTTGTCATAGTTGGTATCAGAGGACAGGTTTAGTTATTTTTGGGATTAGGAAACCCTAGTAAAGCCTTAGATACAAGACTAAGCATAATAAAAACATCCCTAAGTTTTGGTAAATACTATGTAAGTGTTTTATCAAACAAATACATCCCTGTCTGGATACGAGCAGGTAGAGGCGGCTCTGGCACAGATGTATCCTAGGGGTAAAACCCGAAAACACCGCTTTGAGCTAGACTCGAACGGGAACTGGTGCACGACAACGGGCCGTGCTGCACTCTTGGTTATGACACTCCCGGGGGATATGTTTTGATAAATTCACAATCTTAGTATGAACCCTTATTAAGGGAAAAATGCCCCCTAAGAATATATGTTTGAAGGAAGATCATGAAAAGCCTGGATTGAATCCTATAGACTCATGAGTTAAAGAGATTAAAGTTTATTTATAAGTCATCAACTTTTGTCTTTGGATTACCCTTTATGTGTTACCCATAACTTTCCTTTTATTCCAGCCAATGGCCGGTAATAGGAGAACTCGGGATAACAACCGTTGTGAAGATCAGTGTGATGACTGTACTTATGAGATGCCCAATCCAATGGGAGCGGGAATCGCGAACTTTGTCACGCTTCTCTCTCAGCTAACTCAAGTTTTGAATAGAAACACTGGTCAAGAGGAACGTTCAACCCCCCCCTAAGAAAGAACAAGTCGCTATTGAAAGCTTCATGAGACAAAGGCCTCCTACTTTTAGTGGATCATCCGATCCCACGATTGCTGAACAATGGATCAACTCCATTGAAAAGATATTCTCTATCCTCCAATTCTCTGAAAAAGAGAAGGTTCTCTTGGCGGCTTATCGTATGGAGGGTGAAGCTGATCAATGGTGGACGTTGATCAAAAATACGAAGCCTGAGGAGGAGATCGAGGCTTTGGAATGGAAGGTATTCCGGAAGATGTTTTTCGATAAATATTTTCCACGCACCCTCCGTCTTAAGATGGAAAGGGACTTCCTTTCCCTCAAGCAGAAAGATGAGGAATCTGTGGGAGCGTACGAGGCAAACTTCCCAAGTCTTGCACGATACGCTTCCGGCTTTGTCGTTACCCCCGAATGCAAGGTTGACCGCTTCTTTGGTGGGCTGAAGCCTAGCTTGCGGAAAGCATTAGCGATCCGTGACTTCGACAGCTATGAGGAAATTGTCCGATGTGCCCTCAAGGTTGAAATGGAGATCGTAGAATCACAGGGGTATCATGGGGACAAGAAGCGGAAGGTGGACTTCAATGCTGGTGGTCCGATGGATAAATCCAACGGCGCTAAGAAATTCCAGCACCCCACTTGCCAAAAGTGTGGAAAGAAGCACCCTGGAAATTGCCTTAAGGGGACAAGAAAATGCTTCAAGTGTGGAAGAGAAGGGCACCTAGCTGTTAACTGTCAGCAAGAAGGACCCGCGGCTGCGACGGAGGGGAGGAATGCTCCGTTCGAACCTCAACGCGTTGTTCAATGCTTCAAATGAAAAGAACCGGGTCATTTTGCGAATCAGTTCCCTAATCCAAGGGTTATCGGAGGCAATCAACAACCTCCAAGACAGCAAGGAAGAGCTTTTGCCATCACTTCTGCCGAAGTGAACCCCGACAACGAAGTGGTGACAGGTACGCTAGTTATTAATTCAAGGATAGCGAACGTACTTTTTGATTCAGGTTCTACGCATTCTTTTATATCTCAAAAGTTTAGTAGAATAATCCCTGCACCACCACAAATCATGGAAGTAAAGATGTCGGTGAGTACGGCAAATGGGGCAATCATTGCATCCCATGAGTATAAGTCCTCCCCTATTATAATCGGTGGATTGAATTTCCCGGCGAACCACATCATACTCCCTTTGGTGGAATTTGATGCAATTCTTGGCATGGATTGGCTTTCCTTATATAGAGCCAACATAAATTGTCGGGAGAGGGAAATCACACTCCATATGGAGAATCGACCCCCGATTCTTTACAAGTGTCGGGAGGAAGATGAATCTCCTTTAGCTCCATCATCTCAAGCATGGATATTACTACCTTATGAGCACGCATAACTGGCTCAGATGATTGAGTCCATGGAAGAAACCACCCTTGAAGAAATGCCTATTGTGAGAGAATTCGCTGAAGTATTTCCCGAGGAACTTCCTGGTCTTCCTCCAAGAAGAGATGTTGAGTTCTCAATTGAACTTATACCTGGGGCGCTACCAATATCCAAGACTCCATATAGAATGGCTGTGGTTGAGCTTGAAGAACTGAAGAAACAACTACAGGAGAATCTGGATAAAGGGTTTATACGCCCAAGTGCATCACCATGGGGTGCACCAGTCCTCTTCGTCAAGAAGAAGGATGGGTCAATGCGGCTTTGCATCGATTATCGTGAACTTAACAAAGTCACGATAAAGAACAAGTATCCTCTCCCAAGAATCGATGACTTGTTTGATCAGCTGCGTGGAGCACAATACTTCTCCAAGGTCGACTTGCGGTTGGGATATTATCAAGTAAGGGTGAAGAAGGAAGATATCCCCAAGACTGCTTTTCGTACAAGGTACGGGCACTATGAATTCATAGTAATGCCTTTTGAACTCACCAATGCTCCAGCAATATTCATGGACTTGATGAATAGAGTCTTTAGAGATTACCTAGATAAATTTTTGGTAGTCTTTATAGATGATATTCTAATATACTCCAAAACCAAGGAGGATCATGAGGAGAATTTAAGAACTGTACTGGAGACTTTGCGCAAGGAGAAGCTCTATGCCAAGTACAGCAAGTGTGAGTTCTGGTTGAAGGAGGTCTCATTCTTGGGCCATATCATCACAAGCAATGGGATATCTGTGGACCCCTCCAAAATAGATGCAATTGAGGGATGGCCGAGGCCAACATCGGTAACTGATATCCGTAGCTTCTTGGGGTTAGCTGGATATTATCGACGATTTGTGAGAAACTTCTCACGATTGTCCAACCCTCTTACCAAGCTAACTCGAAAGGGAGTAAAGTTTGCTTGGAGTGATGAATGCGAAGAAAGCTTCAAGGAGTTGAAAAGGAGGCTTATCACTGCACCTGTGCTCACTTTACCCACAAGTGGGGAGATTTTTTTGGTATTCAGTGATGCTTCGAAGAAGGGCTTAGGATGTGTGCTGATGCAGAATGATAAAGTGATATCCTATGCCTCAAGGCAGTTGAAAATCCATGAGCGAAACTATCCAACGCATGATCTGGAGTTGGCGGCGGTGATCTTTGCCTTGAAAATCTGGCGGCATTATCTCTATGGGGAGAAATGTGAGATATATACTGACCACAAGAGTCTTAAATATATATTCACACAAAAAGAGCTTAATATGCGCCAGAGAAGATGGATAGAGCTCATCAAGGATTATGACTGTTCAATACATTACCACCCTGGGAAGGCGAACAAGGTGGTGAATTCCCTAAGTAGAAAGGATCCAGCAATTCTATCAATGATGAGAATTGAGAAGGATCCAATCTTCTTAGACTTGATGAAGATGGACGTGGGAATCGTAAAGAAGGGAACATCATCAATCCTTTCACAAATGATTGCTCAACCATCTCTTTTGGAAAGGTTAAAGGATGCTCAAAAGGATGATGCAAGAATCCAAGAAAAAGTGGAAGCTATCAAAAAGGGAAAATCCTCAGAGTTTAATGTTAATGAACAAGGAATTGTGCAGTTTGGGAAAAGACTATGTGTCCCATCAAGTTCGGAGCTGAAGAATGAACTTTTGGATGATGCACATAGTTCAAATTTCTCTATTCACCCAGGGAGCACAAAGATGTATCGAGATCTCCGAGAAAACTTTTGGTGGGATAATATGAAGAAGGAGATCGCCGAATATACATCAAAGTGCCTGGTGTGTCAGCAAGTGAAGGCAGAGAGGCAGAAGTCTAAGGGGATGATGCAACCATTGCCCATACCAGAATGGAAATGGGAGAACATCACCATGGACTTCGTCACTGGACTTCCAAGGACATCCAAAAGCAACAATGCAATCTGGGTTATTGTGGATCGTCTTACAAAGACTGCACACTTCATTGCTATTTGAGAGGATTTCTCTTTGGATCAACTGGCACAGATATATATCAGGGAAGTGGTACGGTTGCATGGAGTACCACTATCTATTGTGTCGGACCGAGATCCAAGATTTACCTCTATGTTTTGGAAGAGTCTTCAACATGCTCTGAATACTGAACTGAACTTCAGTACGGCCTATCATCCTCAAACTGATGGCCAATCCGAGCGGACTATCCAAACACTTGAGGATATGTTGAGAGCGTGCTCAATGGACTTTAAAGGAGGATGGGATCAACATCTTCCTCTAGTTGAGTTCTCTTATAATAATAGTTTCCACTCGAGCATCCAAATGGCACCATATGAAGCCCTATATGGGAAAAGGTGCAGAACACCGGCATGTTGGGATGAGGTCGGTGAACGTAAGCTGCTTGGACCAGAAATGGTCGAAGAAATGGTGGAGAAGGTGAAAACCATTCAGCAGCATATCAAGGCAGCCCAAAGTCGACAGAAGAGTTATGCAGATAATCGTCGACGAGACCTTGAGTTTAAAGTCGGAGACATGGTTTTTTTACGCATATCTCCGTGGAAGAAGGTCATGAGGTTTGGGAAGAAAGGGAAGTTAAGTCCAAGGTACATCGGCCCCTTCGAGATTCTTGATCGTGTTGGGGCTGTGGCCTATCGACTAGCACTTCCACCTACTATGGCCAAGGTGCATGATGTCTTCCATGTATCCCTCTTAAGGAAGTACATACCAGACCCTTCACGTGTACTCTCTTCCGAGGTGGTACAATTAGAAGACGATCTTTCTTATGAGGAGCAACCAGTGAAGATCTTAGATCGTAGAGAAAAAGTTCTACGAAATAAGACAATACCCCTCGTCAAGGTGTTGTGGAGAAACCACAAGTTTGAAGAAGCAACTTGGGAGTCGGAGGATATGATGAAGCTAAGTTACCCACATTTGTTTTAGTGTGGGAAAAGGAAAATTTCGAGGGAGAAATTTCTTAAGGGGGGAATGTTGTAACGACCCAAAGTTTCATTAATGGAAAATCCCTCTTGATCCAGTTAAATGTTTCTTTATGAAAATTTTTTTTATAAGATGTCAACTTCTTTAAGTTTTACGTTAAGATTTGTGACCGTTACTTTTATAGCCGTTGAACAGTGATCATCTGGGTAGTTTAAATATAAGTCTTTAACGAACCAATTCTCTACTCAGACAAAGGAAGCGATGGCCTCATCCAGTAGAATTGCCCCTTACGAAGCCCATTTGTCGGAGCTCGGAAAGGAGGTGGCGTCTTTGGGCTTTTCCCTTGACCAAGCCCAAGCTGAGCTTCATCAAGTCAAGCTCGAACGTGATCGTCTACGGGAAAAATGGAAGTTGATAGAGATTACCACTCGAGCGATGTTATTCGAGCAACCCCACGAGTCTGTCACCATCGCACACCTTACCCTTAGGTCTTATGAGGCTATTTTAAGGGGTTATGTAACAAATAAGTAGCACCATGTTCATGTACATTATTTTTGTATATAATAATGAATATAATTTCTAGTCATTTTTGATGCATTGTAATTAGTTTTTAAAGTAAAAATGATGTTTTTAGTTATTATTTAATTAAGAATTATATTTTATTAAATTAAAGGATTTTTGAATTAAATAATATTTTAATAAAATATTATTATTAATATTAAATTAATTTTTATTAAATATAAATGATCTTATAATTTTATGAATGCAATTAAAATTTTTATTAAGGTTTGAAAGCCATTTCTGTCAAACCCCGTGAATTTTTATAAATGTCGGTTTTTATTTTAAAAGTGAAAATTCACATATTTAGAAAATTATTTAGATAAAATAAATATTATTTTTTGAATCAGGACGTCGAAATTATCCAACGGTGAATTTTCATAATTTTCTCAGATAGTCAAATTTTTGGGTAAAAATTAAATACCATTTAAATATATAATGTGTTTTATGACATCATAATGACCCAATGGTGATGTAATAAAATACCATAATCCTTATGTTCGGCCAATATGTGTTTTATCAATAAAATAATGAGATTTTGGGTTTTTTTGACTCACTTTTCAAAGCATTAATGGATCCCTCAAGACTTATTCAACACTTTGCCTTTTTAAATTAATTTCCATGGGAGTGTGACTCGCCTCCACATAAGCAACCCTAATTTTTTAATAAGTTCGGACCTTGGCCTTGTAAAATATTGTTTTCCTCTTCCCTTTTCCAGAAACCATGGGCAAATACCATGGGATGGTTTGTGGTTTGGATTATTTTAATATAAGGGGTCCCAAACCTAAATAATAAAGAATTCTCTCACCTTTCCTATATAAACCCACCCAAGCTCCGACTTCCTCCTCACCCAAAGCCCTTGAAGTTCGTCCAAACTCTGCCCTACTCTCTCTAGAATCCTCTCAAGGTGCCCCAAGCTCCCAAGAAGCCTCTCACAAGCCTCTCTCTAGCCTTTGGAAGCACACTTCCAAGTAAGGGTTTTTCTTCCTTTCTCTTTTTTGTCAATTTTCTTTAAGTTGTATTGCCCTTTTAATTTAATTTATGAATGTTGGGGTATGGTTTCTCACCTCTCCCATACTGCCCTCTTATTTTTTGAATTATGGGAGACCCCCCTTTCTCTCTCATTAAATGCCTCCCATGTACACCCGTTACTATGCCGAAATTCCGAAAGGAACCTTTTTCTCCTCTTCTATATTCAAGCAATACTTTTGTATCATGAATCTAAATTCCTTTTCAATTGTTGGGACATGTATCTATATGACCTTCTTACTGTCCATTACATGTAAATATGATGAGGAACCCCTTTCTCTCTCATCAGCCTTTTTTATGAATTCTTATGTCACGCCGTTACGCTGCCGAAATCACACCGATTTTCTAAGCCATTATCATTGTGTAGTGAATACCATGCCCATTTCTCCATCAAGGGTATTCACCTTTATGCACGTTTACTTATTGATTGTAAAGTTTCATGTATGAATTCCACATTCCTTTATCGTGGAATAAATGATTATGTTTTATGAATCCATGTTTTATGATCCATGTGGCACACTTATGCATGAAATGAAATGTTTAAGAAGGGTGCGCCCTGATAGCGCTCCAATGCATTGGGTAAAGTATAGTATCATGATACGTCATGTGCAATGAGTGTTTACTCATTCTAATTCAAGTGCAACGAGGGTTTACTCGTGCTTCAAGTGCAATGAGGGTTTACTCATGCTCCATGTGCAATGAGCCTTGGCTCATGCTAATTCAATGATAAGTGTTGTTGCCACATTTCCATGTTATGATTATCATGCTTTATCATGCCTTTATGTTCATGTCTCTCTTATGCTCTATTGATATGCCTATTGCCTAACATGTATTGTACTCCTCATGTTATTCATTGTGTACTCCCTTACTGGGCTTTATAGCTCACCCTTTTCTTATGCATGTCCTCAGGTTATCCCATGCAATGCTAAGTACGAAGGAATGTAGTGGTCATGTAAAGGAAGTTTTCAATAAGGATGTTGTATTTCATGTTTAAATTTTTATGTAATGATCCTAAGCCCCAAAGACACTAAACCTCTCGATCTTCATTGTTGTATCAAGTGAAGTTTTATGTAATAAAGCATGTTTAAGTTGTAATAAAAAGCAGGGTTGTCATACTTTGAGAATCTACTTTTCAAGGAAATGTCTCCTTACCTCTTATCTTCTTTTATTTTTTCAATCCCTTACAATTCCTTTTCATTTCAATTTAATGATATATTATGATTTTTTGTTATAAATTCTTTATTTTATTATAAATGATATTTCATTATTCCCTATCATTATACATCCTTCATATTCTATTATAATTCTAAAACATTAGTGGAGACATAGGGGATAAATAAAAATATATAAAAACATCCTAAAATATTGGTTAATTAAGGCGTGTGTGGTTTCCTATAAATAATATCCATGTTTGGATTCAGTAATTCGATGCAAGCTCAATATCAAATTAACTAAGGGGTAATTGTGACTTCTTGGATGTACACTCCCTGATCTGGTAACATAAACACATATTTACACACTCACACTGATACCAATTGTAAATTCTTGGATATAAACTTAATTAATTACAAAAACAATATAGATTATCGAATATAATTATTTCAATGGATATTTTCAGTTTTATATATTTAGCTAATTAAGAAATAAAATTACAATCAAAACACATGTTTTTTATCAAAATGTAATTTCATCCACTATATAAGAAAAATACTTAATCTATAAAGAGACTTTGTCATCTCTTGTAAATTTTTTCACATGTGTTTTCTTTATAAACAAGTAGAAATTATTACTTTTCTTCATAACAGATGGAAATTGAAATATAAGAAATGGTGAGCCCAAATGCCCAGTGAGGGAAAACATAAAACTAGAATAATCATTGAATAACTATATAATAATTATAATGGTAGGAATAAGTAAACAACATGAATTTTTAATCTACTAAAATTGAGAACATGATATATCCATAAAAATAAATTTAAACATGAATATAAATAATACTAATCTTATGTGGATTGACTACGTGATATTTTACATCAAAATCATGTTTTCAATTCCTTCTTCAAAAATGTTTACTTATAATTGACAACACAGTCATGAAATTGTTCTAATATTGGTAGTTATAAACCAAATAAGAAAAAATGTTTTGTCTCATGATACATTTCTATGAATCATGGGTCCATATAATATCAAACCCCACATTCTACCTAATTAAGTATAATTCATTCACTATAATATTCAATAGGACCATTCATATTATTCCCTAAGGATCCATTGGCTAAATAAAAAAAATAGTTATATATTTAATAAAGAATAAGAAATCTTAGTGCATGATCGATCCACATTAGCAGTCAATAATCCTTCAATTGTGTTCCCTATTTTAATAAACTAAATAACATGATCATAACCCATCCAAAGAAAAAATGTGGATTTTCAAATAGTACATACCCAACTTTCAAATAAAAATTCACATTGGAATAAAAATATATTGTAGGACAACAATTTTCCCATTTCAATAAAATGGATAACATGATCATAACCCATCCAAAGAAAGATAGTGGTTGCTCAAAAAGGTACATAGTCAATATGTAAATAATCATCTATATTGGAGTAAAAAATATATAATTCCAATAAACTTTTTAAAATAAATATAATATCATTATTTTTATGTGAACATCACCCAATTTTTAAATATTTAAAATGAGATGGTCACACAATATACCAAAATGGGTGTCAGGAAAAGTCAATACTATAATAACATGATCATAATCCATCCATAAAATGAAGGTGGATGGTTATAGAAGAATATAACTCACAAAGTGATAAATATTTTTCAACGATTTTGTGTGTTATGAATTTTTATCCCTAGAAAAAAATTATACTACATAATAATATCAAATGGTATAATGTACAAAAATTATATGTAATAAATCTAATATAATGTTCATAACTCAATCGATGAATGTTGAGTTACAAAAAATCATTATGAATGGGGAAATAACTAAATCAACAACCACTTGAAAAAGGGAACATTATTGGGCTAGTAAATCCCATTAAATAGAAAATTGTATGAAATATATATATACATGGTAAGTGAATATATAGAGAAAAGAAAACACGGTGCACAAATGTATTAGTTCTCTTAGAATCTGAATTAAGACCAAGGAAAACCTTATGGCTATAGAAACATTCAAATCAAACCGTATTCAAGGAGAGTTCTTGTAATTAAATATAAAATACCCTAATTAAATGATAATTCATTATATGATATCTCTAATAGGTAGTATATACCCCACAAAGATAAAATTAGGCTCATAATACCAAACATGTCTCAAAGAGAGGAATTTGAGATAAAAAACAATTACCTCGGTACTGATTGATTCTTAAATTCGACAAAATATCATGAATAAATAAATTGTATTTATTAAATAAATACTCAATAACAAATTCATAACTATAACCATTTATAAACTTCATTTATAATCATTATATATATATATATTCTAGTTTTTACCTTTGTTCTACACTGCATGTAAGTAATTTTATCACTTTTAACTAGTTTCATAAATGCCATGTTAGTATCCATTATTTTTATAAAGTAAACAACTATTAGATATTATAAGGTATAGTAATAGATATTATAAGATAATATATAAATATATAATTTAATTTCACATTATTTTTTGTTATGAACCGTGAAGATGAATTCGATAAAGATCTTGTTTTGGTGATTTTTAACAAACAAAAAGTGTTTTATTAATTAATGAGTTAAATATTCACATAACCTTATAATAATAAAAAAACATTATGTACATATTTTATAATATTAAACTATTAAACATGTTCTCATAGTCATCCATGATATAAATGTATAATATTGTACAAGTAGGTGGTTAAAGTGACCCAGTCATTAAACTAATACGATTAATAGATGATTATGAGATATTTTAGTTGCAATATAATTATTCAATAATAATAAATATATTTTTTAGTGTTTATTAGTGTTATATATCATAATATTAAATAGTTTTAGAGATAATATAATTTATTTAAATCCATTACATATAAAAAATAGATCATTTTTCCATTATATTTCTCATTTTACATGATTGAATTAACGATAATTATATATTTATAATATAATTAATATGTTATATAATATGTAATACTATAACCTTAATGAGTTCATAAACATAATTTTTTCTCATTAAACCATTCTTGGGAGCCTCAATTATGGGTGTTTCTAAAAAATAGTTTTTTATTGTGGTGGTGGTAGTCTGAAAGTACACTGGAATGTCAGTTTCATTTTTATTAATGAATAGGATAGATGGATATACAATTATAATACCATTAATATAGACAAATTGGAGTATATATATTATAATATTAACATTATATTTTTTGAATATAATAAATTGTAAAGAATATAATTAAGGAAAAGGATAAGTAGTTGATAATATTCACATCGGGGACATAACATTTCCTTGGAAGTATCCTTAGAAATTAAGTTATTATTTTAACCAATGGTGATGAAATTATTTTGAATGCGGGATTGTATTATAAGAAGATAATAGTTTTATATTTATAAGAGGATATTTTAGAAATAATTTAGTCTGGAAGTTGTGGAAATGTTACGCTTTTATAAATGAGAATAAGGGTAGTTTTGGGAGTAACCCTTACATTTTCAATAGTGTAACATTATTATTTAAGGTTAAATATAAAAAATACCAAAAAATTGTGGGGATAATTATTTTTTGTCAAAACCCACATCATCCACTCCATTATGATATGAATTAGACATCTAAGGGATTTCTGTTTCAATTTTTAACTTTTACTTTAATTTAATTATACCTTCATAAATAATTTATATCATTAGTAATTAATTTTAAATGGAACATATGATGATTTCACAATTTAAATTTTTCTAGAAATATTATTTTAAATTTTAAATTCATTTTATAAAATAAAATATCCAAAAGTGTGATAATTAATTTTAAAAAACACATAATTGCGTAAAAACAGTTTTTAGAAAAATAATGTTTTTAATATTTAAATTTACATAAAAGAAAAAATTATCTTGGATAATTATTAAATTGAAATAAATAGATTTATTATAAAAATAATAATAAGTATGGGCCTTTAAAAATAATAAAAAACCTGATATCCCATGAAAATACATGATTTGAGGAAAAGAACAAAACCATTTTTTTAAGTAACAATTTAATTAGTTCAAAATATGTTGAAAATAAGATTTATGAGTTAAAATGATATTTTAAAATTCATAATTGTATTCCGCATATTTATATTTGATCAAAAAATGGTTATTAATCTTATTGATAATTCATTGATAATGATGAACTCATAAAAATTATTAAATTCTAGAAAACATTATTTTTCAAAAAAAACCCAGCCTTTTAGAAAAATATATCATATTAATACTAAGTATATTATGATATGAGTAATAGGAAAATCAATTTCATTACTTTGTTAATTCCATGTTCAAAGATTTATAAACAAATGAATAAAATCATAAAATATAATGAATACTGGTTTTGATTGGAAAATGAAATTTTCAAATATTAAATTATATTATTATTAATTCATATTATTTACCAAATACTTTTTTGGAGAAAATGGTTAATATAATACATAAGTTATTTTTTATCATATGTTTCTTGAAAGTGGAATTTGTATTTCATGATAGGAAATTTAAAAAAAATAATAAATGATCTTATTAGACATTTTATGAAAAATAATTGAATTTCAATAATATTAATAGTATACATTATTTTATGTATACATTTAATTCATTAGTAGGTTAATCATATTAATTCCCTCTAATTCCACTAATAGTTTTTATGGTCATACTTAAATATTTATATTTTATCTAAATATATCACAGTCTTGTTTAAGTTCAATGTTTCTTGTGGAACAATATATTTGACTCATTAACATATTTAAAGGTACAAATATGTTAATATATCATGGTTTTACATTCTCCCACCTAAATATGTTGTTTCCCCATTATTTGAATCTTTGTAATTTATATAGGAAACTCATAATTAACTACACAATGTTACATGATCATGGGTCCATTAAGGATACATAATGAGATTTATCTACATGAATAATTATTATAAGTGATTTATAAATAGATAAAACTCATTACTAGTTTTCAATTGAATTATACAAAGTGATTTAGATCAATTTCCATAAAGAATAAATTCCCAAAAACACTGAAATTGATTTATATGATAATATTACGACTATGGGTTTTAATTTAAAACTCAGTATTCAATATTTGGTGAAAACATAAATGAAATTGGACAATATAAACTACATATTTAATACTAACTATATGATTAATTAGTAGCGGTTTCATATGATTTTATTTTTTTCATGATTCTTGGTGACTATCTCCCTCTTTGCTAGTTAGATTAGTGAAATGAGTTGCAAAATTCCAAAATATATTGTAATTGATGAAATGAATTTTCATAGATTCTCTATTTACATTAAACTTTTGTTTAAAATAAGATTCATATAAAAATATTTTGAATTTATATTTCCCTTTAATTAGATTTCACACATACTTCTTCACACAGTTTTTATATATAAGAAATTGAATCTATTTTCCTTCATCATATTCATCACATGATCTTTCATGATAGTCTATCTTTCACTTCCTTCATGTTTTTGGGAGTTTTAAAATGTTCAAATAATTAATCATACTTATTGATAGATTTTTTTATAATCATAAGTTTTCTCAGTCCAACTCCAATTCTGATGGATTGTTCATCGAGGTTACCTCAACATTGTCCCTCACCCATGGTTTATTCTACTTATATCCATTACTAAAACCAGATGTGTTAACATGAGTTATGGTAATTATATGTGAATTATAATAAATAATCATTTGAAACATTAATCTCAAGTTGTATTACATTATAGAAAAATCATGTTTGTATGATCTCATGTTTTGGACAGTTTGAAATGTTCAATGGATTTTGTGTTTTATTGTTGGATGGTCCATGTCAAAAACCAAGCTTTGGAATGTAATTATGAGATTTATAATACTCTAACATGTTTTTTTGGATGAATTTTAATGATCGTAATATGTATTAAGAGTCCTTATTAATTTGGAAATCATTGGGCTTCGAAAACTTATTTTTAAGAGTGGTATCCTAGGGTGCACGGTTGGCGCATGGTTTGTACTACCTGTGAAAACCAAACCATGTGGCTTTCTTGTATAGCTGAATGGTTAGTATAAAATATTCAATTTGATCTATAAAACTATGAGTTTTATTATAGAATTAAAGTTTTACTCTTTGTTTTGGGGCATGATTTTTCTAACCATGTGAGGTGACAGTTTGTGGACAGTTAATCCAGTTGGGTTGGTGCAGGGTTTTCCTAATCGTGCATCCAAAACATGAAATGTGGGGGTTTATGTAAATTTAATACCACATGTTTAGAACATGGTTTAATTAACCATGAATTCTAACCATGTGACTCATTAAAAATAGTAAAATTAACATTTTTCCTCTCTAAACGTAAAATTGATTTTTCCTAATTTTCTTCCTCATTAACACTCAACTTCTCCCTATCCATTATCTACTCCTTATCCTCTTCTATGGGATATTTATAGGTTGTTATTGGTTTAATTTAAACTCCATTTGAAGCATTGGAATACTATAGGTAATTCTATGACTCCTATTACCACTTTCCTTTATTTTATTTTCTCTCTTAAGAGTTATTGTTGTGAGAGCTAATAAGACCTGTTTTTATGGTGTTCATTTGGTTCGTCATTTTCAATCATTTCTATTAATATCAACTGAAAATATTTGATAAATAAATAATTGTAAAAATTAAGTATGTGGTCTTTAAATTTTACCTCAAATTCTATGTTTTTTTAATATTTCCCTACAGTGTTTCACAACGGACAACCCATACATTTCCCCTAAAATGAATAAATAAATAAATAAATTATTTAAGCAATAAATTTGATGTTGTTAATACACTTTGACATGTTTGGGTGTTTAATATCTCAACATGAATGGAAAATTTTAGTGTGTTAAATGAAACACTTGAAATTATTATTCTTTTATAAAACCGAAACATCAAATGGGTGTGTTTGGGTTTCCAATTATAAAAGTAATGACATAAATTAATTAATTAATTTTTAGATTGAAAAGAAAATCACTTTTTCTAATTTATTTCATAATATTATACCCATGTCAAGTATATAAACCTTTATTTGGGAGTGTTGGAATTTTTTCTTGTTACGGACGTGTTGTTAAAGGCTTATGGAATTTAAAAATGCATATGTTTCTTTATATATCATTATTTTTTATATATATTTACACTTATTAGTTCAATTTTTAATTGAAATAAGTTAATTTTTAAATGGTTTAATTCCGTCACATGGACCCTTTTCATTATAAATAAATTGGTTAATATAATTAATTGTTTGGAATTTCATATAAAGTATTAAATTTAATCTTAATGATTTTAAGTTGGAATATATAATTTATCATGTCATGTGTTTAATTTTTAAACCCAAAATTCCAACCTATTTTATTATTCCTTGTTTTATATGAATATTCTAAGGTAGAATTCCTTATATGGAATCATAGGACATGTTGATATAAAATAATTTTAATTTTTTTAGATACACTCCAATTCGCCAATGTTTGTCATTTCAAGGGGGTTGACTAAAGAAAATAAATAATGTAATGATTTTAATTTTAAGTGATATATTTTTTCACAATGATTAAATTTAATATATTAAATAAATTAATTTATTATTATCATCATCAGACCTAAAGATTGGTTTTTGTGAAATGGTAAAGAGATTTTTTACATGGATCTCATTATCATTTATTTGAAAATGTGGGACTTGGTTCTCCTCATAATTTAATTGGAAATGTGGGAAATGGTTATCCTCACAATTTATTGGGAATTTTTTGATACGATTTACCATGTCACATTATACTATGATGTTTCAAGTACCACTCCCTATCATTATTTGTGAATTATTGGACATGACACTCCCTACCCTCTTGGTTTAGGATGTTGGACATGGTGCTCCACATCATTAACTGGGATTTTTGGTTATTCCAATATTTATACCTTGTTTGGATTCTTGGACTAATGCCCCTATTTGTATTATGATAACCTTATGCCATATGGTTTAAAAATACATCTTAGGATGAAAAAGGTTTGTTTGGTCGAGGCCCATATTTGAAGCTTAATCTCAATGGGGCTTATGTTTATTTGGTTTCATAAACTCAACATTATACATGAACACTATTTCAATTTATATTCACAGACTAGATAGTTTATATACTTTTTTAGTGGCCTACTAAGCTTTACTCACACCCTGTTCAAGCTGCCTTTTGGTGCCTGGGAATATCTAATGGATTCATGTTAGGATTCATTTGGTACTTAATTACTATTAATTATTTTGAGATAGAACATGGCATGGGAGATACAGGTCGAGCATGTACTATAACATATTCTAGGAGTTCATTCATTTGTTTATTTTATTCATATATTCATTCTATATATATTACTTTCTATTTTGGATTTCTTCTATATATATCCCCTTATGATTATTAAAGGTTATTTATTTAGAACTGGTTGGGTTATCAATTATTTTTATCATTATCTATTTACATAATTTATTTATTCCTCCATTGATTTAGTATTCATACAAAGGGTATAGTCTCCCAAATTTAGCTTCATTAGAACACCACTACTAGTTAACAACTTCTAGTGCGTGGGGAGGCATGTTTGAGGCCATATGGCCACAACGTTAGGTAACATACGAGTGGACCCGGCCTGGGACATCACAAAGTGGTATCATAATGTTTTCTTATTTATATTATTACTTTTTTTATATAGTATACATGAGACAAAGAATGTGTTAAAACATGGTAAATATATCATGCCTTGGAATTTCTAACCCATGCATGGGGTAAAGATCAAATTTCGAGAGATGGGATTATTGTTAATGTTGTTTTTTATTATAGTTGATTATTATTTCACCTTTATTGAATGTTAGTGTTTTATCTGGTTATTAATTTATTATATTTATCTCTTATCTTGGTATAGAAATAGATGAGTTGTATTCAGTCATCTATTTAGGAATATAAGATTCACCTGTCATTAGTGTGCTTATATATATATCATTATTGTGTTATTAAGTTACATTCTTATCTGTATACCTTTTTGGGTGATTATTTAGAATTATTATCAATATACCATGATTTTGTGATTATTTTTGTGCCTACCTATATTTTATTCTAATATGATAGATTCATATTCAATGGTTATGGTATGATAATGGTTAAATAAATTTACTTTGTCAAAGTAAATAGTGTTTTCCCACATAACATGATGAATGAATTCTACTTAACTATCCTCAAATGAATTAAAGATATGAAATGATTTTAAATTTTTTAATGAATTTAATATAGTAGATTTTTAAATTTCTAATGTTGGTTTTAAATTAAATGGTTTTCTAATTGAAATTTACAAAGTTTGGTACCTTCATAACTTGAGAATAGTGACTCGTATAATGATGTCTGTATGTGCTTGATTTGACACTTATAGGATATCCTTAGCATTTTTTTCTTGTTATATGAACCCATTAAGTGTTTTTTAAATCTAAATAAATTTTATTACTTTGGGTTTCACGTATATGGGATGCCAATTTATATTTATAGAGAACTGCCTCTATAGATTGGGAATGGATACACATATATCTGATCCTATGTTGGCATGACATGACCCTTATGGGTCTATTATATTCTTTATATGCATTGTTTTTAACCCCTTTGGGTATGTTATTATTATATTGGATGATTATTTAATGCTTTTTGAGACACTAAAATTTATTATCATATAACTGTATCTTTTATTCTTACATAAATGATGCCCCTTAAAATGATCAATGATCTATTGTAAAATTTTGAACATTATTTATGTGAGGTACTAGTTAATTAAAATTCTATTTACAAACTAAGGATAGTTTTCCACTATATATTATTGGTTACATTTTATTTAACCAATGATGTAATGGGATCTTATGGATAAGTAAAATATAAAACAGAAATTGTGAGATAATTTTCCTAAAGCGCCTTATGGCATTAGCTAAATCAAGGTCCTAGTGTATCTTTATCAAAACAATTCACTTATATTTTCTTCAATTTGAGCCGCATAAACATTAAAATATATTTAAATATATGGTATTTCCAAACTAATACTTATTGGTGGCATTTTTTCCTTGGAAACTTTAGAAGGAAATAGTTATAATGTCTCCTTGAGAGTTTCCTTCGATGGGAACATAGATTTTTCTTGTGAGTTATTGTTGACATTTCTAGTTTCATTATACCTAGAAAATAAGAGTTATGTCCTCGTGAAATTTTAATTGTGACTCAAATTTTAATGTCGATTCCTTATGTAAATGAGGAGTTAGCCCGTTGTAGAAGCACCCTTAGATAAAATAATCTAGTAGGCTTTTGTAATGAGTACCTTGGAATGGTAAGTGTTGTCTACCTATCTATTTAATCTGGTTAGGATACTTAGTGATGAAAAACCCTCATGTAGGAAGGTCGTTGGTTGATAATATGATCCTCTATGGGTTATTATTGAATATGTGTACCTGGTGGTCATAATTGTTTTGCTTTTATGTTGACGTTGTGACACTACATGGAGCACTCCCCTATGAGGATGTTTGGAGAGGATTGGGGACTAGTATTTCAATGCTTGGTAAGTGAAACATTTTGGACCAGGTTAACCAATTTTAAAACTTATCGGTTGATGATATCTATTTTTAATTTCAGTTTCACATATTTAGAGTGATTTTTCATTCATGTTTGATTTCATGTAATAGGGGATGTTATGTGGGATATGGTTCATAAAAGAGATAACTTAGGGAAAGGCTGACATACTGGTGTACCTTCATTGAGTATTGATCCATAGGTAATGGTGGGAGACCTAGAGGCCCTTATATTTTACATGTACCTTGATGAAATTGGGTTTTCATTAATTAAGGGAAACCTATGAGGGGGTTTGATCTAGGATTATGAATTATTTTATAGTCAGTGAGCTTGCTTGTGTTCTTGTTTATATCCCAATGCATAGAATATTATTGGGTCTTTTGATATATGGATATTGAGGAATTTTTATTTTGATGAAGCGTATATGGTGTATGGGTATCAAGACTAGCTTTGGGTGAATGATTATTTAAGTTCATGATCTAATTGACCAATGGTTGAGCAGTCAATTTTTTAATTTCAGAGAAACACCATGATATGGTTGGTCGTTGTTAAATAATGGCATAGATAGGGGACCAATTTTGAAGAGGGCTTTCAAGGGAACTTTTGGTGTGTTAAGACTGATGTGTCATATAGCATGGTCATCTTGGCCTTGTTGATGGAAAAATCATGGGAGTGTGATTCAACTCTTATGTTGAGTGGTATGGGAGTGTATACCCACTATGTTGGGTGAGATAGGAAAAGAACATTCCAGTTGCACTACTGGGGACCAATGGTTTCAAAGTCGTATTTTTTTGGTCATGTTTTCTGATGATTTGAGATGAAAATGGTAAATTTATTTCCCTATTAGTGGAGACATTGATAATAGATCTAGTTTCATGATGTGGCTGACCCTTTGGTTGAACTTGGCATGCAGTATTGGGAGATGTGGTGTTATGGGTAGTTTAAAGGAATGTATAGACATGTTTTATGTGAAAATATATCAAGGATAGAGATGCATACCTATCAATGGAATATTATTGTACTCCTAATTTAGATACTATCATTCCAAATATATTAACACTGTCCTGAGTATGTTGAGAGATCATAATCTATATATCAAGGTATCTAAATTTATTTGTATGGTTATATGGAGGGATTACATGGGATTTTCGCTCAATTATTGGTATAATATAATCCATATTGTGGGGGAATACACCATTGTCCCTTTAAGGGTACTGACCCTGGTTGTGAGTTAAAACTCAACGAATTCTAGGGGAACCATTCTCAAGAAATAGGAATGGGTGATGGATGATTTTTGTGTTAGAACATGGAAATGTGTGGGTTCTTATACATTTCATTCATTACGCATAGGGATAGAAACAACATGGGTTATATTAAATAGGGAATTTTCTCCTTAATGATATGATGAGGATGCTCCTAAGTTGGGTAGTGGGACATCGATCGCTGGTGGGAAAAACTCATGTATGGAGAGTCATACTTCATTGACACCAGTTGGGTGGCATTAATTTTTTTTATTGAATGTCATTGGATAAATGGAATAACAAATTTTAAAATTTCTCATAATATTACAAGTACATGTTTGAATATGGAATTATGTAGAGTTCAAGTTCATGAATAGGGATCATATTAGCTTTTGATAATCCAAGGGTTCTAGACTAAGAATGGGACAGTGTTTTTTTAGTGACATGGTAACTGAAATAATCAAGGGATCGTTTGTCTATGAAACATCACTAGAAGTATATTATGAGATTTAGTGAGAATTATTGAAATGATATTGATTTTCCTTGTAAGAATGGAATCTTAATTTGGTTGGAGTGGCGCATCGGCTTCTTAAGCTAGGAATTTTAAAAAATAGTCAACAAGAGGTGGGATTACTTCATTTCTCTTGAAAACAATCATATTGTTTGTGAGGAATCATGTCTATCATGATGTTTCGTTGAGGTGAGTACAGTGTAATGGTTGTAATGGTATTTTCAAGGAAAATATTATGCAACCGGGCCATGTTTGTTTGATTAGAAATAAATTGTTCTGATCAAATTGATGACCTTAGGAAATGTCCTTGTGTGAGATTGTGTTTAATGGGTTTAATATCATTTATGTGAAGTCATTAGGATTCTATGTGCATTCTATTATAGGTAATTCATACGGTGGAATTACCGTCATTTATAATTGGTCAATAAGGTAAGAACCTCTAGTGGGGAGCACAACAGGTTTTTTTCATTACCAATCGTAAATGTGATAATAGTTTGGATTATATGGGCTTGAGTAAGTTTCATATTGATGTTTAGAAATGGTTACAAGAATTGGTTTGATTTTAAGAGGCTTATGTATTATATGTTTAAAATGATGCTAGGAGGAACATTGGTCATTTAGAAAAGAAACACATTTTTTGTGTAGAATTTCATGGACAACGTAGGTCAGGTTATGTTTTTTCATGCAATGCTTCTCGGAGATGATAATTTCTAATGTGGGGAAGTTTTACAGTCCTGTGTTTTGGATGAGTTGAACTTTTCAAAGGATTTTGATTTTTTCATATGGTGGATGGTCAAAATCACAAAATAATCATACTAATGAAATTATGAGAGTTATAATACACTAACATACTGTTTATAAATGAATTTTGTGGACTGTAAGGTGTTTTTGGAGTTCGGATGAGTTTTAAAATCATTGGAATTCGAAAGCTCGTTTTTAGGAGAATCAGGTTTAGCTGAACATTTGTAACATGGTTATTGTAAACATGAAACCTAAACAACGTAGCATACTTATACTTTAATACCCCAATGTTGAGTCAATAAGTTTCATTATGAATTTTCCATTTCTTTATGTTTTAAAAATCACAAATACATTTTCTTAATGAAATTTATTTTTCTCTATGAAAATTTCTGTCAGGGAGAAATTTATTTCTCTAAGAATACTTTTGAACTTACCCATGGTTTTCAATGCCTTATCTAATGTTTTATGAAAACATTATTAACCACATTTCCTTAATTCAAAAAATTGGATACTTATCTAACTCAAGAATATAATAATTCCTTAGAATCTAATTTCCCCATAATTGTGAATCTGATTTCCTCTAAAATCAGACACTGTTTTCTTCAGAAATGCAATTCCAGTTTCAATTTATATCAGACTCTGATTTCTCATAATATCATACTTTGGTTTCTTCTAAAATATGACTTCAATTTCTTCTGAAATCAACCTCTAATTTCTCTGGAAATCAGACACTAGTTTCTCCTAAAATGAGACTCTAATTTCTTCTACAATCATACTCTCATTTCTTCTGAAATAAGACTCGTATTTATTCCGAAATCAGAATCTGATTCTCTATTTTTTCAGAGTCTGGTTGTCAAAATTTCTAGGCTCTAATCTTAAAAATCGTAAGAATCTAATTAAATTTATTCCTGGTATTTACCTCATTTCCATAAAGTAAAATTTCATTTTATCATATTCTAAATGTAATAATGTTTCTAAATCATGTTAATGTTTCTCATGGTTTATAAAAAAATGTTGCACAATAAGTTTTGACATAACCATTGTATGAGTGCCATACATACGGGTCCCGCCAAAATTTATGAAAATATATGACAGTTGGAGGAGGAAGGTGACTATTGGAATCTATGCTTATAAATACCCATCCATTTTAACAATAGAAAAAAATATTTTTCGAGTTAAACTCTGAAATGACATGATAATATATAATAGATCTAATTAGACCTTATTTTTGCTAATGTTGTGAAAAACTTGTTCAATATGAGAACATCTCATTAAACCTACCTAGTGAGAATCTGATTTTGGTTGATCAATCGTGGGATACTAGAGATATGATGATAGAAGTTTCGATCACCTTAGAGATCAAGGGCTTTCAGAGATAGCAAGATAGATTCTAATATTCATATTAAGGGATTACCCAAGTGTGGGTATGATATACTTTCATGAAATTATAAATCCAAGGACATTTATCCATGGTTGTTTGGTACCCTTCTCTTTGGGTTAAAATATATCTTAAACTTGTCTTATTTTTGTTACAATTTTTATTTCCACTACATTTTGTTAAACATAGAAAGTGTTACATTATTACACATTCTTATACCTGTACAAACTCTGATATTTTGATTCTACCCTCTTTAAGTTGGAATTATTCCTTATGTAAACATGTCTTATTTTTTCTTACTGGATCAATCTTAAGAGATCTTAAGAAATTTAGTTTCTTTGCTGTGAACTAAAGAGGATGTGTGAATTCATCTTGTTTAATCTTTTTTAAACATATATTTTCTTAAGGATAAAAATGAAATTTTTTAAACCTACAATTCACCCACCCCTTCTTGTAATGGATCAATCTACATCTAAATTTAGAACCTATAATTGGTATCATAGGAGGTCTCTGAAATAATTATACCTAAATATAATATTTATTTCTTAAATTTTTTGTCTTAGCATTTTTTGTTATAGTTTTTTTTAATACTTTCATTAAAAACTCTCTATTTATAAACTCTTTCTATTAATAAATTTTGTTGAAAAGATAATTTTTACTTTCTTATAGAATGGTGGGAATAAACATTGGTTATATTGAAAATATTAATCCTACCAGACCCCCAATCATTGATGGAAGTGATTATGAATACTGAATAGATAAGATGATAACTTTTATTATCAACACTAGTGTTGAAAACTTTGTTATGTTTACCGGAGACTACAAGATTCCAGATAATAAAATCAGACAAGTCACCAATGGGGAAAAGTAAGGGTATCATCATTACATTAAGGTATACAATACTTTGTTATTTTCTATAACTATAAATATCTATAGCCAAATTTCATCTTGTGAAGCTTCTAATAGAATCTATAAGAAATTAAAAGTTGCAAATTTTGGCACATCCAAGGTTATTGAAATAATAAGTACTATGATTAGAGCTGGATGCCATAGTTTTGTGTTTCCTTATAGAGAAATTGTATGCAAAGTTCAACAAGGGTTTATGAATATCATCAACAACCTTCATTCTATGGGTGAGAAAGGACTTTATTGTGAAGTTATTTTGGATAAGATAATAAATCTTATTCCCAATGAGTGGGAATCTAAAAGAACTGTGATTGATGAGAATATGAATTTTTCAAAAATCACTCTTGATGAGTTATTTGGGAATCTTCTACAGAATGAAACAAGAATTAAGAGATATGGTGAGATCAATATGAAAAATAATGGTAATGGAAGTGGTTCATTCATTAATATACCAAATCATATGAAATCCAAGACTCTTGAAATATTTCCTTGATCAAAATCCAAGAAAGATATTATTATATCTGAATCTTGTGATTGTGATTATTATGAGAAATAACTAGCCAACATTCCTCTCAATAATTAACAAGATTATGGGAATGAAATATTTCTAATATAGATACATGAATAAATAAGTAAATTAAAACAACGATTCAGAAGTGACTTGTTATGAATGTAATAGGGCAGGAAATTTCAGACAAAACTATCATATACTCAAAAGTAAGGAAATAAAGGATAGGAATTCAGAACGAAACCAGAAAGAGTACTATAAGTATATGTCTAAGAAATTAATGAAATCCAATAAAACCTGCAGATCTTGTTTTTCTTATTCTTCAGATGAGTCTTTGAATATTGAATATTCTTGACAGAATAATATTTGTCTTATATCTAGAATAATATTTCAATGAAAGAGAATGGAAATAAAGTTGTTGTGGAAACACCAAAGAAATATGTTGTTACAAAGACAAATAAGTATGTTATTGGAAAATCGAAGAGGAATGAATAACATAAAGATGAAGTTGGTTTACTAATAAAAAAATAGTTTTTCGAGACTTCATCTTTATTAGGTCATAATTTTTTGGTTCAGTTGTAGAAACAACTTATGAACTCAATTCCTTTCATTCCAAGTATTGATTTAAGATGGCATCTGATTCAAGATTCAATCAATTAGGGATCATAGTAAACAAGTATCCCTATAGAAAATTTTATCAAACATGAAGCATAGCTCAAGAATTTTCTAATCATTTATTATGCTAATAGGAGATCTTGCAAAGAAATAACTAAGTGGTCTAAGTGAGGGACATATGATTTTAATATTTTTGATGATTTCACTGACTAAGTAAAAGATGAATTGGATAAGTTCAATGACATGATAAATAACCTTTTATCATGTATTTTAGAAAATATATAGGAAGAGAAATCTAGAAATCAACAATAAGATAAAGATCTTAATGGGAAACTGAAATCAGTAGATCTAAATCTGAAAAGGGAAAGGGAATTCATGGAAGAAATTGATTGAAAGCTCAAAGATTAGGAAGAAGTGATAAAGTCTCAGGGATAAATTCTTAAGTCTCAGGAAGACATAGTTAAAGATCTGAAATATAAAATCAGGTTCTAGAACACTTAATCAAGAAGTTTGACAATTATCATAAAGAGTTGAAGAAGCTAAAGGCCGCCTTGAAAAAGATGATGACAAAGGATAAAAAGAAGGATGAGTTACTTTATTTTCAAATTATACCATTTTTTGTACATTCCTTTGTAATTTTTTTTAAAATATTGGAATTTGTTATGTTTTAATTTTTTGTTTTGAATATTCTAATCCTTTCCAGTAAAATCCATTTTGTTTCCCTCTAGTCCTTTTTGAAAATCAAAAGGGGGGAGAAAATAATGATCAAAAGTAATAGTAAGTTTAAAGAAGATAATTCCCTATGAAAGAGAGAGATTACATAAAGAAGAAATTCTTAAGTAAGGGGGCATTATTTTTATACTAAAGTAAAAAATATTATCCTTCAGGATTTAATAACCTAAGGGTGATTTAGTGGTATTCATCACAAGTTATAAACAAAAAAAATGAGTGATAAGAATTTATTTTATGTTCAAAAATGAAAATTTTAATCCCTATATTATTTTGTGAAAAGTTTTTTCTACATTATAAAAAGCTTTAAATTTTATATTAAATATGTTTTCTTATGACCATCCAATTCCTTTACGTTATTAAAATCACAAACACATTTTATTAATGAAAATTAACTTTCTATAAGAAACATTAGCTTAATGAAAATTTCCTTTCTCTATGAATGGTTTTGACCTTACCCAGGGTTTTTAGTGCCTTATCTAATGTTTTCTTAAAACTAGATTAACTATCTTTCCGTAAGTCTAAAAATCATATCCTTATCTAACTAAAAATATTATAGTTACATAGAAAATGATTTCCCAAGAATTGTGAATCCATTTTATTCAGAATTCTGACTCAAAATTCATCTGAAATATGGCTCTGGTTTATTCTAATATAAGACTTCGATTTCTCCTGAAATTAGACTCCTATTTATCCTGAAATTATAATCGTTTTCTTTGGAAATCAGAATTGTATATATTCTGAAATATGACTCTAAATTCTTCTCAAATCCGAATCTGATTTCTTCTGAAATTAGACTCTAATTTCTCCTGAAATCAGAATCCGATTTCTCCTGAAATCAAGCTCTGATTTCTTCTGGAATCATACTCTAATTTCTTTTGAAATACAACTCTGATTTATTCATAAATTAGAATCTGATTATCTATTATTTTTAGAATCTAATTTTCAATATTTCTAAACTCTAATTTTCTATATCTTAGGAATATTATTAAATGATTTTCTTACAATTACCTCATTTCTTTAAAGAAACTTTTTATTTTATCGGATCCAAAATGTAATAATGATTATTAATAATGTTAATGTTTATAATTGTTTATAAATTGATGTCATCAAATCTGTTTTAACTTATCCATATCTTGAGTACCACGTGTTCAGATCCCTCTGAAATTTAAGGAAAAAGATGATCTTTGGAGGAAGAGGTAGACCACTAGAATCTGTTCCTATAAATACCTATCCATTTCAATTATTGAAAAAACATCGTTTGATTTGAACTTTGGAATGAATTGATACTCTACAAGAGCTCTGCACAAACCTTCTTTGTATGAATTTTGTGAACAACTTGTTTAGGATTATAATATCTTGTACAAACTGCCTAGTGTGAATCCAATTATGGCTAATCAGTCATTGGATTTTGGGGATAGGAAGGTAGAGCTATCGATCACCTTAAAGATCAAGGGCCTACGGGGATAACAAGACAGACTATAATATTCGAATCGAGGGCTTACCCTAGTGTGGTTAATACATAATTTCTTGAAAATATAAATCAAGGGAACATTATTAAGGGTTGTTCAATACCCTTATTTTTGGGTAAAAACATTTCATATACATTTATTATTTTTGTTACATGTTTTATTCCTGTTGTATTTTGTTAATGAAATAAAGTGTAACTTTCTAACACTTTCTTATACTTGTAGATACTCTAATATAATAGATTCTATACGCTTTAAAATAGAATTGTTCTTTTTGTAAACCTATCTAAATTTTTCTTATTAGATCCATCTTATCAGACCCTAAGAAATTTATATTCTTTGTTAAGAACTAAAGGAGCCTTATGAATTCATCTTGTTTAAAATTTTTTAAACATAGATTTTCTTAAGGATAAAAACAAATGTTCTTAAACCTACAATCCACACCCCCTCTTATAGTTGATAAATAAACATCTACATTTTGATCCTATAATTAGTATCAAAGAAGGTATCTGAAATACTTATACATTCATATAGGATTTCTTGATCAACTATTTTTCCTTAAATTTACTTTTTAATGTTTTTCATAATAGTTTCTTTATAATCTCTTTGTTTATAATCTATTTTTTGGAAAATATATTTTGTATTTTCTAATAGAATAGCAGGAGTTAATGTTGGTTCTATAGACAATATAAATCCTACCAGACCCCCAATCATTGATGGAAATGATTATGAATACCAGAAAGATAGTATGTAGACTTTTATTATCAATGCCAGTGTTGATAACTATTTTATGTTAACTGGAGGCTACAAGATTCCAAATAATGAAATTTGATGATTCATCGATCAAAAAAATCAAGAGTATTGTCTTAACATTAAAGTACGCAAATATTTATTATGTTATATGACTATAAAAATATCTATCCAAATTTCAACTTGTGAAGCTGCTAATAGAATTTGGAAGAAACATTAAGTTTCAAATTTTGGCACATCCACATTTCTTGAAACAAGAAGACCTATGCTTATAGCTGAATTCCATGGTTTTGTGTTTCCTAGTGGAGAACGTATATGTAATGTTTAAAAAAGTTTTATAATTATCCTCAACATCCTTCAGACTATGGGTGAGAAAGTAATTGTTGATTAAATTCTTGTGGATAAGATAATTGATATTATGCCTAATGAGTGGAAATATAAAGAACATCAATTGATGAGAATAAGAAGGTTTCAAACATCACTCTTGATGAGTTATTTGGGACTCATCTACAACATGAAACTAGAATGAAGATAGATTTTTAGATTAATAAGAAAATGAACGGTAATGGAAGTGTTTCTTTAACTACTACATCAAATCATATGAAAGACATGACTCCTAAAAGAGTTACTAGATCCAAATCCAATAAAGCTATTGATATATATCAATCAAGTGATAGTGATCATTATGAGAATGAAATTGGAAAAATTTCTTGAATAATGATCATTATTATAGGAAAGAATGATTTACAATATATATACAACAATAAAGACAGAAATGATAAGAAAGATTTAGAAGTGATTATTATGAATGTAAGAGGGTAGGTTATATCAGACTAGACTGTCATGTGTTTAAGTGAAAGAAAGAAATGATAGTCATTAAAAGGGAAACAAGAATAATTACTAAAACTGTGTGTCTAAGAATGTATTGAATGCCAATGACACATGTAGAGCTAGTGGTGGTGACTCATTATATGAATCTTTAGTTATTGAATCTTCTAGACCAATGAATATTGGTCTTATTTCCAGAATAATTTTGAAAAGAAAGATAAAGGAAAGGAAGTTGTTGTTGAAACATCATAGAATGATGTTTTTGAAAAGAGAAAGAATTATTTTATTATAAAATCAAAGAGTAAAGAATATGAGAAAGATAAAAGTTAGTCCACCAAGAAAAGAATCTATTTTAGAATCTTCAATTTCTTTAGGTCATGATTTTGTGGTTTAGTCTATGAAAAATATTTTGAACTTCATCTGTTACATTTTGACTATTGATTCAAGCTGTTAGCTTATTCAAGATTCAATCAATCAGAGATCAGATTCAACAAGAATCCTTATGGAAAATTTTATCAAACATGAAGCAGAGTTCAATACATTTAAAATATGTTATGATGCTCATATAATATCTTAAATAATATAAGTGGTCTAAGTTAGTGGTAGATGGTATTAAAATATTATATGATTTCACTGACTTGGTAAAAGAGGCATTTGATAATCTGATGATAGGATATAGAACCATTCAATAAGTACTTCAAAAAAAACTAAAGGAAGTGAAATCTATGCATCAATAGTAAGAAAAAGGACTTGGGAAACTAAATTCCATAGCACTAAATCTAAAAAGGGATAGGGAACACATGGAAGAAATGGGTGAAAAGATCAATGTTCAAGAAGAAGTTATAAAGTCTCAAAGAGAAATTATTTAGTCTTGGGAAGACAAAATTAAATATCTCAAAAAGAAAAATCAATATTAAGAATAGTTAAACAAGAAGTTTTAAGATGATCATAAAGAGTTGAATAAGCTAAAGGCCACATTGAAAAATCTGATTCCAAAGGAGAAAAATAAGAATGAGTGATTTTATTTTCAAAATCCATATTTTTTTTTATTTTCCTCTGGAACAGATTTTTTATATTAGTGAAATTTTTTATGTTTCATTGTTTTGTTTTATATATTCATCATGAGTCCTAAACTAAAAAAGGGACATAAGTACTGCTTTTAAGTTCAAAAATGAAAACTTAAATATTTATATTCTTTTATATTTTTTTTGAGCATTCAAAAAGGGGGAGATTGTTGAGTCAATAATATTCCTTATTAAATTATGATTCCTTTATGTTTTAAAAATAAGAAACACATTTCTATAATGAAAATTATATTAATCTAAGAAAATTTTTTTAAGAAATATTTTCATTCTCTAATAATGTTTTTGATCTTACCCATGGTTTTCAATTCCTTATCTAATTTTTTATTAAAACCAGATTAGCCATCTGTCCTTATATTAAAAAATTGTATCCTTATCTAACATAGAAGATTACAGTTACTAATAATAAAATTTCCCCAGAATTGTGAATCTGATTTGTTCTAAAATCCAACTCCTATTACAGCTGAAATCAAACTCTAATTTCCTTTGAAATCCAACTCTGATTTCTCCAAAAAATAGAATCTGGTTTCTCAAGAAATTTGATGCCAATTTCTCCTGAAATAAAACTCAGATTTCTCTTGATATTATACTTTTGTTCCTCTTGAAATTAGACTACTATTTCATTTGATATTAGAATCTGATTTTTTTCATAAATCAGAATTTGATTCTCTATTATTTTAGAATCTAATTGTCAATATTTATAGACTCTTATTTTCAATATCCTAAGAATCATATTAAATGATTTTCTTATAGTTATCTCATTTCCTTAAAGTAACATTTCATTTTATCAGAACCAAATGTAATAATGTTTCTTAATCATGTTATTGATTTCCATAGTTAATAAAATGATGACATCCATTTTTTTAACATAACTATTTCCTGAGTCCCATGTGTATAGTTCCCTCATAAATTTAAGGACAAATATGACTTTTGGAGTAAGAATTAGACTAATGGAATCCATGTTTATAAATACCCAACCATTTCAATGATCGAAAAAATATGGTTTGAATTGAACTCTATAATGATGTGATACTCTGTCTGAGCTCTGCTCATACTTGATTTGTGTGAATGTTATGAACAACATGTTCCGGATAATAAAATATTGTTCAACCTACCTAGTTTGAATCTGATTTTCGTTGATCAATCGGGGGCTTTTGGTGATAGGAAGATAGAGGTTCCGAACACCATAGTGATCAAGGGATTGTGGGGATAGAAATATAGATTTTTATCCCTCTTATTGAGGTATTACCCTGGTGTGTGTAAGAGATAATTTCTTGAAAGTAAAAGTCAATAGACCTTTATCCAATGTTGTTGGATACCCTTCTATTTGGTATAAAATATTTTTTTACTTTTCCTATTTTTGTTTCAAGTTTTATTTCCAATTAATTTTGTTAAAGAAGGAAAGTGTAACTTTCTTACACTTTCTTATACTTTTACAAACTCTGATATATTATATTCTTTGTTCTTCAAGGTAGAATATTTCCTTAAGTAAACCTATCTTAATTTTTCTTATTGGATCAATCCTATCCGATCCTAAGCAAGTTAGTTTCATTGTTAATAACTGAAGAGGCCTTATAAATTCATCTTTTTTAAACATTGTTAAACATAGATGTTCATGAGGATAAAAATGAATTTTTTTAAACCTACAATTCCCCCCATGTAATTGAAAAATCTATATATTAATTTTGATCCTACATCCATGTTTTGAGGAAATTAGTTTTTTAATAAATTGACTTTCTTGGATATCTTATGTTACAAATAAAACGATTTTTAACGAACCACAACATATTGTTAATATTATTATTTAAACATGGATATTATAACATTACCTTTAAACAACGATCCATAAGTAGAAATAACCAAATATTAGAAATTAAATATAATTTTTTATATAAATAAATCATATTGATAAAATGTACTAATTTTTTAAAAAATTATCTATATGTTTTGAAAGTACTATTTTCTAAAAAACACATTTATTGATTTTTTCAGAAAAAATAATAATAAGTAATTTTTCCCACATTGATAAAATTTATTTTAAAAAAATTTAAATATATATTTTAAAATTTTCTTTGATTAAATTTTTGATACTTCTCAGAAAATATTAATTTTTTAATGAATATTAAAAAATACGTATTTTTATTAAAAAAATTCTTCTAGTTTAAAGAATTTAAAATGTATATTTTATTTCAATATGGTTTCAAAATAAAAAAAAGATCTATTATATATTTACTATTTAAATTTATTTAAGTAAAATTATATTCATATAAAATTTTTATATTAAATTTTTCTATACATATAAAAATTACTATCTCTAAAACAATTTCATTTTTTGCGTCTGTGAGTTTTATTTTAAACTAAATTCTATAACTTCTGACAATTGATTTTGAAAAAAAATGATTATATATTTATAATAATAATAATTTATATTATATAATAATTTAAAATTCATAATTATAAATAAATATTAGTAAAAAATTATAAAAAAATATTTACAACTACTAAGGTTAAAATGGGTTTTTCACGTCACATACGCATGTGTTAAAATTATTTTTCAATACACATAGAACATTTATTTAATAATTTGGATTTGATATTTATAAATAGTGTGTCCAAATTATCTAACACTACTCTTCTAAATTTTAGACTTAGAGGATAAATTTCCTTGGTAAATACAAAGACACTAGTTATTGTGGTAACAATTATAATTGTAAAAATTAAAAAACATATAGCCAAAAGGAATATAATAATTTAAACATTTGAATTTAATTATGATGGATATTTTTATATATAATATAATACATCTAATGCATTTTTTAACAATTTTTTAGTTACTTTTGGTGATAGTGACTTTCCATTATTGAATAGTTTTTGGTATTTAAAAAATCTCACTCCTACTCAATTATAAAAGAAAACTTACTCCCCACACTTATTCACAACTATAAGCCATTTTAATCGACTAAAAACTACAAAACTTCTCCCCCAATATCCTTATCCATGTTCTAGAGATGTTTTTATCCCAAAAGATTGACCCTATGGTCCATAAAAATAGATCAAAAGAAGGTTGTTCTAACCAAAAGTAATTTTCTTCACTAAGCTCTTCATTTTTACATCATCTCCTTCCACATATATTCATGTCATAAAAATTAAAATATAATAAAAAATTATCTTATATATAAATATAATTTTTTATGTTCATGTCATAACCTACATCTTTCTTATCCTCCATCAAATGTTAAATGAAACTATCGATCGTGTGTAAGGCAGACTGCCACCTCAAGAACTGACATAATTCATTTTCCATCACTACCTATCAATGTTGGATATAATTATGTATTAAAATTATATATAATATATTCAGAAAATAATAATCATTCAGTAATTATAATATCTTATATACAATCTTACTTTCCATTCCATGGGAATATGATAGCATCACTCATGTGTACCATAGACTACCATCTCACGAAAGAATATGATTAGTTTTTCACATATGCTTTATATGGAAGGTAATAAGGATAAATATAATGAATTTAAATGGTATATATGAAATAATAATAACTCTAAAAGGAAATATATTTCTTACCTTCCTTTATTTTTATTATTTAATAAAATGACAACAACATTCATGGGTTCATACGGTCCACTGTCTCCATGAACAATGAAATTCATTTTCTATCTCTATCATTTATATATTACAATAAATAAATATATAATTAATATTTATTATATTGATATAATTTTTAAAAATGTTGATATGATGGAACTATGATCAAAATTAATGGACTGAAAGTACAGAACCAAAACATACATGAAGAATGATGCAGTTATTACCTGAAGCATAATTTTAATAATGAGTCATTAATAAACGGGTAATAAAGGGTCAAAAGTAAATATTATATGATAGAATATATATTATTATGGTTCTATAACACATTTATTATAAACTATTATTTATTTTAAATTATGTTTTAACATAAAAAATTCAAGACTTTAAGTAATGGAAGTTCATCTCAAATTGTCTTCTTTGGGACATATGTTATATTATACATCTATCTAATTTTATGAGGTGTCTATACATCTCAATTTAAAATTTATATCATGAATTTATTTATTCTAAAGATATTTAAATTTTCATTTAAATTTATTCTTTCACGTGTCTTATGTTTTAGAAGATACCCAAGTGGTAAAAGTTATATGTTACAATCTCAATGTATATCTAGATTGTTTATGATTAAGTTTATGATGGGTAAATATTATGACATACATATAAATAAACTCATTTATTTTATTTGCCTATTTTTATTTCATGACAATAATTTTTCCGTTCATTATACCCCATTTATATACTCAAGAGTCTAAAATAATTTTTTAAAGAGAAATCGTATTTATTTCTCTCTTCGATCAAAAATATTTTTTCTTCAATATCCATGTTTTCTAAAAAAATAGAGGAATTATTATATAATCTAAAATAATATGTTAAATAAATTTTTACCCAGGTTTGAATTTCTTGAATAAATTTAAAAGGAATAATCTTTTCATTTTCCGAACAAGATACTTTTTTATTTTTTTCTAAAAATGAGAAATGAATATTCATTTTAATGTTTATAAAATTAAAATTATTTTATCATATCATGAAAAATAAATGATTTAAATATTAATTTATATGATTCAAATATTATTTTCAATGAAAATTGATCTCATGGTGTTTTGAGATTGTTTTATTTTTAAAAGGTGATTTTCAAAGTGAAAATGTTATTTTCCTCAAGAGATTTTTCAGGTGATCTATCAAAATTATTTTTCATCTAGGATAAAATATATTAATGTTAATAATTATTTAATAAGGATTTGAACCAAGGATACCATTATTATTCTGTCTCTGAATATTTTATGTTTATTCTCAAAATATTTTTACGAAACCAATTCCATTTTCCATGGATTTTTTATGAAATGATGAAATGATGAAATGTTAATGAAATATGATTATTTTACAAAGGTTATTCTTTCATGAAATATTTATGAAAACCATTTATTTTCATGGGATTTTAAATGATGAATATGTTATGATCTTATGTAACATATATGTATGATTTCATTATGTGATGGGTGAGACCTATATCTCCCTCCAGTGAATTGGGTAACTATTGATATCTCATGAGATAAATAGAACTATAATGGGGAGTGAACCATTTTCAGTAAGAAACTTTATCCACTATGATAATCATGAGTGAATGATGTTTACTAAGATGGTCTGGGGATTGAACCCAATACACTAATATAGTCTTGGGATAGAACCTTGATGGTTTTGATGTTTTGTGGGGGAACCCAATCCACTATCATAGTCTTTGAAATGATTCCTTACTATAGATGAAATGATTTTATATACCTATTTTTATTCCAAAAATCTATATCTTATAAATTTTTTATGATATCATGGATCTTGTTCTTTGATTACTTTATTACTCATGTCTTATGAACTACCAATATTTATGTCATGACTCACATTTATGATCAATTATATGTAGGGAATGGTTTCTGAATGTTTTTTTATGTTTTCATACCCATAAGCTAGTGTTAAATTTATATCTCCATAATTTACCATTGCTAATAGTATGATCAAATCCTTTTTTTTGTTTACTTTCCCCAAGTAATGATGAATGTTATTATGAATGATATTTCTTATATGGGTGATAGTTATGAAGAATTTAGTGGCATAAGTTGTAATTATCTTATGAACTAATTTTTTTATGTATGATAATTTCCAAATTCACTATACCTAAGTTATTCTAGAATGGATATTTATGTTATTTAATTAATATTCATCTATTTAGATGTAATATTTATGTATGAGAATTTCGGGTCTCTATTGTCGATATCATATAATTGTTTAGTTGACCTTTGGAAATAATGATGAGAAAATGTTAGTGAGATACATAAGGATATCTCTAAGGATGAGTATAAAGATATGGTTAAGTATATAAAAATGTTTGTGGATGTTTTTGAATCAGGGATTAATTGGCCTTCATGAAATTACATCTTTGTCTAGATATTAAAAGATTAGGTGGCTTTATCATAATTTTACCTGGGGTTAATTACTCTAAAAATGGAACATTGATTTGGACATGGTCACCACATGGTGCACGATAATGTTCCTTGATTCACACATTCTTTGACACTCCTTAGGGATTTGTTTTGGAAGTTTGAAAACTATTTTTGAAAAATCAAGAAGGATTAGAATAATTACCCTGAATATATAATGTTAAGCCTAATGTTTCATAGATTTAAAATAAGGTGTCATGATTTATTTATCCCTAAGGTGATTTTTCATTATTATGTGGTCACCTAATATGATTATTATCACTCACACTATTATTGTTTTTAGTCTCTCTATGGAACCTGATGGAATCATTTTACTTCTAAATTTTATGAGCAGTTCAATTTTTTTCCTCATTAGAAAGAAACTGTAATGTGATATGGAATAAAAAAATCTCATTTTTTTCTCACACAACTTTATTAAGCTATTTATCACACTAAACATCAAAATTTCAAAAGGAGGGAACAATTATATATTGAGTCCTTACTAAGGAAAGGTCTACATTCATGTAGTGGTTCCACAAATCCACTATTTACTAATAAATTGATTAATACCTTTGAAAAGATAATTTTTGGTCCCTTGTGTTTAGAACATGAATAATTAATCATGGTTTTCTATCATTTGTAAGGATAAACAAATCAATAGTGTAATCTTATAAATAATAATAGTCAACAATTTGAAATTGAATCCACGGAATGAGATGAGATTAAAAACTTATTTTCCAATAAGTGCTTTCCTCATATTAATTTCATGAAAATAGAGATTAATTTATTGATTTAATGAAGAAGGATGATGAATCTGTTGGTAAATATGAGGAAAATTATACGTGACATCTGAGGTACACTTCTAGTATTATCATCCAATCTTAATATAAGGTTGATCAATTCATTATTAGATTAGAACCAAGTCTCTAAATGGAATTAGCCACAAGGGTTATTAGTATCTTTGAAAAAATAGTTTCATGTTGTATCAATGTGTAAATGGATATTGGAGTTACCCATAAATATTATGGTTTTGATAAGAAGAAAAATATGTATTTAAAATTAATATATAAAAACCATGGATATAAGAATATAAACCTTCTATTATACTCAATGTGTGGAACAAAACATATAGTAAATTTTTGTGATTATATTGTTAAATTATTCAAGTGTGTAAAGGATTTTCATCAAGCAATTTAATTCCAAAGTGATGGGAAGTAGTTATATAATAATGAAAATAAAGAGAAATATTCATAAAATTCACCCCCAAAGTCCAATTATTCATGTGTTAAAAGTGTTGGAATAATTATAATAAATTACATAATATAAGGGATAATTAGGATAAAAAGCTTCCAAAAACTCCGAAGAAAATGGAAAAAGGGAATTATTATGAAATTTCTATAGCTGAAGTGAATCATGATAGTTAGGGAATAATTATCCTATACTCTATAGTAATGAATTTAATGTTTGAGTTTGTATGAATGAGCCCTATGAAAATATTACGGTATATCCTTTATTGAAATTCAATGTTATTTTGAAAATTGATCACCTACCTCTATATGTATTTAAGAATAATTAAATCAAATTTTATATTATATTAGTTCAAGGATAAACCCATTATTCTAATGGAAATTTTTGTGTATAAGATAATATTTTAAGGGAAAAAATAGTGAATTGTATTTTCTAATTGTATATGTATCCATGTAATATTAATATAATAGATATGGATACCATCTTGATTTTATTAATTTAAGGTTGATCATAGGATCAAATTCCATGAAACACCTATTAATGTTTTATATGATGGTGGTTAAGAAATATTAATGAAATTTTGGGAAACATTATGCAAATAAATCCTTTTTCTGTATATGTTTAGTGGAAATTTATTTGAGTATGAATTCCTTTACATTTGTTTGACATAATATTAAAGGTATTGGAAACCTTTAGGTTTTATCCTATCCTTGATTTTTAGGTAATTATGGGAAATTTTGATTTGGAGATATTATATTAATAAAATTAATATAGTTTTGGAAGAAGATAACCCACATTTAAGGAGACAACCTTTTGCGTTTGGTAAGATCATGGGGAATGAAACCACAATCGAAGTGATAAATGTGTATATCCCATACCACTAGCCAAAGTGATAGAGTATTTATGGAGGTTAAAAAGAATATATATATTGATGAATATGTATCTTGATTTTTTTAATATTAGTAAGTTGAGGAAGAGTGAAAATTTTTAAGGGGGTGTTACAATTATTACCAATTATAAAATGGAAATGATAAAACAACACCATTTATTTTTTCATCAAACTCCACAAAACATCTAATGTTTACAATGATATATGGTTTAAGATGATCTCCTTACAAGGTTAGTGAAATTATTCACTATTAGAGAATATTTTTCTCTAGATCATATTTATTGGATATACATTAATTAAGTCACAATGTTTCATGGAATGCCACATTATATTATATCTCATTAGTATATGAGGGTTACCACTATGATCTATAGAAATATTCAATAGTACATGGATAAAGAGTTGAATTTTAATATCGTGTATCATCCTCAACGAGATGGTTTATCTTAGAGAATAATTTAAAACCTATAATATATGTTGGGATATTTTTCTTTGGATTTCAAAGGTTTTCGCGATCAACTCCTTCCTTTGGTTTTGTTCTCTTTTAACAATGGATTTCAAACAAGAAAATATGGATCCTTAAAAATCCCTTTATTGAAATAAGTGTTCAACTCTAACGTGCTAGGATGAATTTGGATAAAAAAACTAATATGATCTTATATACCTTAGTAAATGGTAGATAATGTTAGATTCATTAAACAACCCATCAGGAGAGCTCAGAGTTGATAGAAAAGTTATGTTTACAATCATCGGTTTGATCTATATTTTGAAGTTTTTGATTTGGTTTTACTACAAATTTCTACATGAAATAAGTTTAATATATTTGAAAAGAAAGGAAATTTGAGCAATAGTTATATTTTTCCATTCAATATTATTGAGTGAGTTGAAATAAATTAAATTATTGGACATTTATAAAATTAATTTGATAAAATGGATTCCACATTTGGAATAAAAATATTTTATACTGTATAATAATTTTAAATTAATTTTTTTTCATAAATATTACTAAAAATTAATAATAAATAATATTTGGTGTTAAGATTAGAATTTTATTTTTCTCATTACACACGCGTGTATTAAAATCCATTCTCAATAAAAATAGAATATTTATTTAATATTTATAACAATTTGGTCCAAATTATCAAATATTTTTAATTTTTATTGTTTTCAAGGAGGGTAATTTTACTAGGTTAATAAAAAGAGACTAGTTTCCATTGTTAAAATTATAATGGTAAAAATGAGAAAATGTTGAGGCTAAAGGAATAACATGTTTGAAATGTGTTTCTTTTCATGTGGTTGATGTTTGGATCAAACATATAATACATATATTCTATTATTTATCAATATTTTAGGTACTCAGGTGATATTTACTTCCCATTATTCAATAGTTTTCGGTATTTATAAAAATGTCACTCCACCTCAATTATAAAATTGAACTTCATCCCATCCCTTATTCACTCCTCCTAATCCCTTTGTCTAGACCAAACACTACCAAATACCCCCCAAAAAAATTCTTAACCACGTTCTATATTGTCTTTTAATCACAAAACACAAACCCTAGTGTCATTAATAAGATATCCAAAAGTAGTTTCCCTAAGAGACGGTAATGGTCTTTAATAAGCTCTTTCTTTTCACTTATTTTATTACCACCTAAATTCATCACCTTATAAATCCAATATAATAGAACTTGTATCTAATATATAATTATATTTTTATTTATTTTTATTTAATAAAATATATATATCTCCTCTTCCATCAAATAAGAAATGAAACTATTGATCATCTGTACACCGAACTACCACCTCGCGAACTACTGAAATTCATTTTCCATCGCTACCTCTCACAGGTGGATATAATGATGTACTTAAAGTATATATATAATATATTAATATAAATATCATACTTATGTAATTATAATATCATATTAATCTTCTTCATTCCATTCTAGGGGAATATGAAAACATCACTCGTGTGTACGGCGGACTACCGCCTCGCATAATGACATGACTCATTTTTCACTTACTCGTTACATAGAATGTAATAAGGATAAATATAATTAATATAAGTGATATATATTACATAGTAATGAATCTTTAAATTGTATGTATTTTTCAACATCCCTTCATTTCATCCTCTCATAAAATGGAAACGAAATTCATGTGTTCGTATGACTTACTGTCTCTATGAATAGTGTATTTCATTTTCTATCTCTAACTTTCATTGATTAATCTAAATACATATATAATTAATAAATTTTTATTAATATATTTTTTATAATTATTATGATTATGGGATCATGATCAAAATAAAATGATCTAAAATAACAATCCAAAAAATACAAGAAAAATGAAGTAGTTATTACCTCAAGCATAATTTTAACAAGGAATTGTTAATAAATAGGTAATAATAGCTCATAACTAATCATATATGATGTAATATATATGATTATGTATTTTGAATAAATTTATAATAAAAAAATATTTATTATATAGGATTTTTGACCGTGTGTGAATAAATTCAATACTTCAGGTAAGGGAATTTTTTATCAATTTATCTTTTTTAAGACATTTGTTATGTTATGAATATATCTTCTTTTATCAGGTGTAAATAAAACCACAAATAAAATTTTTATCATAATTTTTTTTATTTTCATTATATTAAATGATTTATTTAATTTCATTCTTCCAGGGGACTTATGATTCAGAAGATAACCAGGCGGTATAAGTTTTATGTCATAATCTCATTTTTTATCGTTATTATTTATGATTAAGTTTTTAATGATGAAATATTTTATTATACCTCTAATTAAACTCATTTCATTTATTATAAACTTGTTATTTCATGAGAATAAAAAAATCCCTTCATTTTCCCCTCTTTATTTACTCATGGGCCAAAAAAATTAAGAAACAAAGACTATATTTTTCTCTTTGATCGAGAATATTATTCTTCCATGCCCCTATTTTATAAAAAAAATTAAAGAAAATTTTTAAAAATATATATTGATTTATTAAAAAAAATCCTATTTTTAAATTTTTACAAAATGGTTTAAACTTAATACTCTTTTCATTTTCTAAATGAGGAACTTTTTGTATTTTTTTGAAAATGTGAAAGGGATCGTTGTTTTAACATCTGCTAAATAAAAGGTATTTTCCACTTTCATGAACACCCAATGATTTAAATATTCATTTATAAGTTTGAAATATTATTTTAAAATAAAAATATATTCATAATATTTTGTGAACTTTTAGTTTTAAAATGGTGTTTTTTAATCGAAAATGTTATTTTCCTTAAGATATATTCCAAGTGATCTTTCAAAATCATTTTCCACTTAAGATGAAATAAATTTGTGTTACTCATGTTTTAATGGGTATTTGAAGTAAGGATACTATTGTTGTTATTTCTATGAATAGAGTTTATTTATTAGTAAAAGGTTTTTATGATACTCATTTTTTTCCAGGGGTTGTGTTATGATGAAATGATGCAATATTGATGAAACCTATTACTTTTAAACATGATATGATATGATGAAATGTATATAAAACTGATTTTATTCATGGATTCTGATATGATAAATGTTTTTATGAACTTGTGGTTGACATATGTATAATTTCATTATGAGGATAGAAGGACCAATATACCCATCCAATTCATTAGGTAAAGAATAATATCTAATTAGATATATAGGACTATAATAGGAAGTTAACCTAGTTCAGTAATGGAATTTTACACTATGATATTCATGGGAGTGAACCATGACTACAAAAATGGTTTGGATCGTGAACACAGTCCTTTTAGATATTGTTGGAAGTGAAACATGACTACTAATATATTTTGGGGAGTTACCCCAATCCATTATCATAGTCTTCATAATGATTCTTGGATACTAGGAAAAAAATTATTATCCTTATGTGTATGGAAAAAAATACATGCCTTATGATTATGTTAAGATATCCTCGATCATTTTTTTATCCATTAATATTATGTATTATGAACAGACATGATTTATGCCATGAATCAAGTTTGTGATCTAGGATATGCAGGGTATGGTTTCAAAATGTTATTCTCAAGTTATTTTACCATTATAATCATTTTATATTGATATATCCCTTGTTAAACTTACTAGGCATATGATCTCATCCTTTATTATGTTTCTTGTCCCAAGATTAAAATTAATATATTATATATGATACATCTAAGAAGGATTCTAGTTTTGAATAACTTAGTGGGAGATGATGTATTTGACCTATGAACTTGTGGTTTACGTATCCTAGTTTCAAATTTACTGGACCGAAATGATTTTTGTGTAGATTGTTATGTTATATAATGAATATTTGAATATAGGGAAACAATATTTATATATGTGAATTTTGGGTCTCTATACGTACCAGAGCATGTATGTTTTTTCTAGTATGAGGAGCTCCCTCAAACTACGCATTTTTTGTGAAGATGTATAAATGGAATCACATGATTAGTGCATGGTTTTCCTAACTATTCACTACAACCATGTGAGGTGAGGGTTTTTGGATAGTGAATCCCACATTGTTAGTGCACAATAAAACTAATGGTGTGCCATATCCATGTGAAGTTATGTTTCATGGGTGGTGATACCCTCAGTATTGGCACATGTTTTTCCTTACCCAGTATCCTAACACTGAACCGCTTTGAAATGAGGAAATTCTCATATTTCCCCTCACTCCTAAAATGGGGTTTACCCCATTTTATTCCTAACACATTACCAGAAGCTCCTCATTCAAACCCTTTTCCCTCTCCACTTTTTTAGTATGGTTCTCCATTTTTCTTTATTTTATTTTAACACCATTGGATTTGTTAGAATCTTAGTGGTATGTCTATGTTTCTTTATACCTATTTACTATATTTTCCTTGATCCCTTAAGAGTTATCATTGTACGAGGTAATATGAACTATTATTAGGGCATTAATTTAGTTATAAATTTTTCCCATTTAGGCTTTAATCAATGGAAAATATTGTATGATTGTAAATTCATAAAAATTATTTAAGGGGTCTATTACTTTTCCAACAAATTCTAGATAATTTTTATTTTGCAATGATTTGTTGTATTCCATAACTGTCATGAATTTACCCTAAAATGTGTAATTCCATAAAAAAATTTAGACTATAAGATTAATATTCTTAAGACACATTTTCATGGTTTGAGGCTGAAAACCTTAACCCAAACATCCACTTTAGGTGGGCTTTTTTGATGCACAAATGTTTTTTTCTTTCTTAAAACCAAAACCCCCAACAGCTGTGTTTGGGTTGTCAATTATTAATGTAATGACCTAAGATAATTAATGAATTCTTATATGGCATGGTTATTAAATTTTATTATGTTAATTAATAATATTATACCCATATTATGAAGATAATCCACCCTTGGGGTACATTGGAATTGCCTCTTGTAAATTATAAGTTGTTAGCGGTGTATTGAATTGAAAATGGGAATATGATTTCATATATCCAAAAATTTGGTAGATATTTCCTCTTTTTAGTGGATGTTTTAATTATAATAAGTGAATTATTAAATGGTTGAATACCATCACTTGTCCCCATGCCATTATAAATTAATGCGTTCATATAATTAATTGAATGCAATTTTAAATGGAGTAATGAATTGAATCATTATGATTATAAATTGGATAGGATATTTTCTAATTGAATATATTTAATTATTAAACCTAATGTGACGAAATATTATATTATTAAATGGTTGATACCTATATTACAATATAAAATTTCTTTTATGGTCTCATATGATGTATTCATATAAATTAAATGTAAAATTATGTGGATACACTCCAAATAACCTTTTTTATCATATGAAGGGGAATTAACTAATGGGTTGAATTTTTTTTTAAATTTTAAACAATATGGATTCTTATCTTGGATTTTTTAAAAAGTATTAAATGAAATACTTGATTATTGTTCTTATCAAACCATGTAAATTAGCTATTTTGGAATGGTTAAGTGATATTGGATATCAAACACATTATCATTTTTTATATGCCGAACATGGGGTACCTGATCCTTTATTTTAATATTTGTGGAATGTTGTTACCCATCATTTGTTGGGAATTTTTTTACATTATTCTCTATGTCCATTTTGTGAAAAATGTTGGCCATAGTGCTCCTCATGGTCAATGTAACGACCCTAAATTTTATCAAGGAAAATTCATATTGATCTAATTAATTGTCTTATTATGAAAAATGGTTATATAAAATATTCCCATCATTTGTTTTATGTTTTATTATTTCAAAATACCATTAAGAATTGTAATCGTTGCTAATATAGTGGTTGAACAGTGATCAAATGATTAATATAAATATAGCACTTTAGCAAATCCAATTTACTCAGACCAAGGAAGTGATGGCCTCATCCAATAGACTTTCTCCATACAATTCCCATTTTTTAGGCTTGTAGAGGAGGTGGAATAATTGTGCTTCGCTCTTGACCAATCCCAAGCCGAGATTCAACACGTGAATCTTGAACGGAACCTCCTGTGGGATAAGTGGAAGTTGATAGATATTTCCACCCGAGTGATGTTATTCGAGCCCCCATAAGAGTCTGTCACCGTCACACACCTTACCCTTAGTTAATATGTGGGTGTTATAAGGGTTTTTGTAACAAGACCTTCACACAATAATTATGTGTATTATTATTTTTATATAATTAATAATATACATTCATTTTGTTATAGTTACATTGTAAATAATTTTTAAGCACAAATAGTATTTTTAGTTAATATTAAATTAAGGAATGTATTTTGATAAATTTATTTATTTTTGAATTAAATAAAATTTTAATAAAATATTATTATTATTAAATTAATTTTTATTGAGTATAAATGATCGTATAAATTTTATGAATACAATTTTAATTTTTATTATGGTTTGAAAGCTGTTTTTATCAAAACCCATGAATTTTTTATAAATTTAGATTTATCTATTAAAAATAAAAATTCACATATTTAGAAAATTATTTAGATTAAATGAATATTTTTTTTGGAATCCGGATGTTTAAATTATCTAATGGTGAATTTTTCATAATTTTCTGAGACAGGCGAATATTTGGGTAAAAATTAAATACCATTTAAATATATAATGTGTTTTATGACATCATAATGACCAAATAGTGATATAATAAAATACTATAAACATTATGTTTGGACAATATATGTTTTTACATTAAAATAATGTTATTTTAGTTTTTATTTATTTATTTTACAATGCCTTACTGGACCCTCCAAGACTTATAAAACATTTTAGCTTTTTAAATTTATTTCCTTGAGGGTGTGACTCACCTCCACATAATAAACCCTTTTATTTTAAGATGTTTTTCCATTGTCCATATAAAATATCATTTTTCACTCACCTTTAGAAAAAACCATGTGCAAAAACCATGGGCTAGTTTGTGGTTTTGATAAGTTTAATGTGTGGTGTCCGAAACCTAAATAATAAAGAGTTCTCGCTCATTTCCTATATAAACCCTGCAAATTTCCCACATACTCTTCCCTAAAATCCTTTGGAGTTCATCCATCCTCTTCCATAACCTCTCTATAATCCTCCCAAGTCACCCCAATCTCCCAATAATCCTCTCTCAAGCCTCTCCCAAGCCTTTGGGATCACACTTCCAAGTAAGTGATTCCTTCTATTCTCATTTTATCCATGATTCTTAATATTGTTATTCCCTTTTATTTTCAATTATAAATGTTGGGGTATGATTTTTAACCTCTTATATATTTTCCTATTTATGTTTTAATGACGAGAGACACATTTATCTCTCATCGGTGCCTCCCATGTACACCTGTTACCGTGCTGAAATTCCTTAAGAAATTTCTCTCTCCTCATTCAAATTCAATCAATTCTTTTGTATTATGAATCCAAATTCCATTACCTATGTTAGGAAATGTATATATTTCCCCCCTTAAATTAATTTTCATGTTCATATGTTGATACACCCCTTTATCTCTCATCAACAATTTTTATGAAGTCTTATGTCACGCTATTATGCTGCTAAAATTGCACTGCAATTTTCAAAGCCAAAATCTTTGTGTAGTGAATACCATGCCCATTTATCTATCAAGGGTATTAAACATTATACACATTTACTTATTTATGGGTGATTTTTATGTATTAATTCTATATTCCTTAGTCGTGGAATAAATTATGATGTTTTATGAATCCATGTTGTATGATATTGTGGCACACTTATGCATGAAATGAAATATTTAAGATGGGTATTCCCCAATAGCACTCCAATACATTGGGTAAAGTATAGTATCATGATGTGTCATGTGAAATGATTGTTGACTCATGATAAATCAATTACAATGAGGGTTTACTCATGCTTCATGTGCAATTAGGGTTTACTATTGCTCCATGTGCAATGAGCCTTGGATCATGCTAGTGTCATGTTAAATGTTGTTGCCAAATCTCCATGTTATGATTATCATGCTTTATCAGGCCTTTATGTTCATGTTTCTCTTATGATTCATTGATATTCCTATTTAATAACATGTATTTTATTCCTCAGGTTATTCCATGTTTATTCGCTAACTAGTCTTTATAGCTCACCCCTTTGTTATGTATGTCCTCAGGTTATCCCTTGCAATGTTAAGTACGAAGGAATGTTGTTTTCATTTAAGGATGTATTCAATAAAGATGTTGTATTTAATGTTTTAAGTTGTTATGTAATGATCCTAAGACAAAAATACACTTGACCTCTTGATATTCTATGTTTTATTAAGTGAAATTTCATGTAATAAATTATGTTTAAGTGTGAACTAAAAGCAGGGTTGTTATTGTTGGTATCAGAAGATAGGTTTAGTTATTTTTGGGATTAGGATTATAAAACCCTATTAAAGACTTAGATACAAGACTATGTTTAATAAAAACATCCCTAAATTTTTTTGAGTATTGGGTAAGTGTTTTATCAAGAAAATACATCCCTTTTTGGATATGAGCAGGTAGAGGAGGCTCTGGCACAGATGTACCTTGGAGTGAAAAGTCCGACATGGGGTTTCAGGCTTGACCCGGGGTATTCTAGTACACAACAATGGGCCTTTCCTCACTCTTTGTTATGACACTATTGGGGGATATTCTTTTGTAAATTCACAATATTATTATGAATCATTATTATAGGAATAAAAAAAGTCCATAATAATATTTGTTGGGAAGTAGATCATGGATAACATATATTAAAGGCTATAGATTCATAAGTTAAGGAAATAAATGTTATTTATAAGTCATCCATTTTTTACTTTGATTACCCTTTATTTTTTACCCCTTAACATTCCTTTCATTCCAGTTGATGTCTGATAATAGGAGGACTTGTGCTAACAACTGATGTAAAGATCAATGTGATGACTATTCTAATGACACGCCCAATCCGATGGGAGAAAAAATCATGAACTTTTTCATGATAGTCTCTCAGCTAACTCACGATTTGATTAGAAAAATGGGTCAATAGGAACATTCAACCCCCCCCCAAGAAAGAACAAGTCTCTTTCGAGATCTTCATGAGACAAAGACCTCCTACTTTTAATGGATCATCTGATCCCTCAATCACCGAACAATGGATCACCTCCATTGAAAGGATCTTCTCTATCCTTTAATGTTCCGAAAAAGAGAAGGTTATTCTGGATGATTATCGTATGGAGGGTGAATCCGATCAATAGTGGACATTGATAAAAAAATATGAATCCTGAGGAGGAGATCAAGGTATTGGAATGGAAGGGTTTCTGAAAAAAAAAATCGATAAATATTTTCCTCGCACCTTTTAGCTTTAGATGGAAATGGACTTACTTTCCCCTAAGAAAAAAAGACAATGAATCCATTGGATCATACGATGAAAAAATCAAAAGTCTTGCACAATACACCTCCAACTTTGTCAATACCCCTGAATGCATGGCCGACTACTACTTTGGTGGCATGAGACCCAGCCAGTGGAAAGCCCAGTCGATTTGTGACTTCGACAGCTATGAGGAAATTGTCTGATGTGTCCTCAAAGTCAAAATAGAGATCTGATAATCTTAGGGGTGTCATGGGGATAAGAATCATAAGGTGGAATTCAATTCTAGAAGTCTGATGGATAAATCCAACGTTACTTAGAAAATCCATCACCCCACTAGGCAAAGGTGTGGAATGAAGCACCAGGAAAATTGCCTGAAAGGGACGATGAAATGATTTATGTGTGGAAGAGAAGGGCACCTAGACGTTAACTGGCGGAAATAAGAACATGTGGCTGCGAAAGAGAGGAGAAATGCTCTATTCGACTCACAACACATTTTAAATTATTCAACTAAAAAGAACAAGGTCACCTTTTAAATCATTGTTCTAAGCCAAGGGTTTTCGAAGGGAACCAACAACCTTCAAGGCAGCATGGGAGAGCTTTTTCCATCACTACCACCAATGTGAAGCACGAAAATGAAGTGGTGATGGGTAATATAGTTATTATTTCATGAATATAAAATGTACTTTTTGAATCTGGTTCTACATATTCTTTTATATACGAAACGTTTTGTATAACAATCCCAACACCACCACAAATCATGGATGTGAAGATGTTGGTGAGTACGGAAAATGGGGAAATCATTTCATCCCATGAATATAACTCATCACTTTTCATAATCGGGGGATTTAACTTCCTATATAACCTCTTCATACTCCCTCTGGTAAAATTTTATACAATTCTTAGCATATAATGTCCTTCCCAATATAGAAGCAACACAAATTTCCAGGAGAGGGAAATCACTCTCCATATGGAGAATCGGCCCCTGATTCTATACAAGTGAAATGAGGAAGATTAATCTTCTTTAGCACCATCATATCAAGAGTGGATATTTCCGCCCTATGAGCATGAATATTTGGCTCAGATGATTGTGTGTAAGGAGGAAACCATCCTTAAAGACATGACTCTTGTGAGGGAATTCGCTGAAGTGTTTCCCAAGGAATTGTTTGGTCTTCCTCCTAGAAGAGATGTTGAATTCCCAATTGACCTTATACCTGGGGCATTGAAAATATCCAAGACTCCATATATAATGGATATTATAGAGCTTGAGAAGATAAATAAACAAGTACATGAGAATCTAGATAAAGGTTTTATACACCCAAGTGCTTCACCATGGGGTGCACCAGTCCTCTTCGTCAAGAAGAAGGATGGGTCAATGTGCTTTTGCATTGATTATCATGAGCTCGACAAAATCTCTATAAATATCAAGTATCCTTTGCCATAAATGGATTACTATTTCGATCAGTTTCATGGATCAAAATACTTATCCAAGGTGGATTTGAAGTCGGGATATTATCAGGTAACGATTAAGAAAGAAGATATCCCTAAGACTGATTTTCGTACAAGATAAGGGAACTATTAATTCATAGTAATGCCTTTCGAAATCACTAATGCTATAGAAATATTCCTGAAAATGATGAATAGAGTATTTAGAGATTAACTCGACAAATTATTGGTATTCTATATAGATGATATTCTAATATACTCCAAAACCAAAGAGGATCATGAAGAACATTTAAGAACTATAATAAAGACCTTGTAGAAGGAGAATCTCAATGAAAAGTACAGAAAGTGTGAGTTCTAGTCGAAGGAGGTCTCATTCTTAGGTCTTATAATCCCAAGAAATGGGATAACTTTGGATCCCTCCAATACAACTACAATTGAAGGATGGTCGAGGCCATCATTGGTAATGGATATCTGTAGATTCTTGGGGTTAGCTGGATATTATCGCCGATTTGTGAGAAATTTCTCATGCTTTTCCAACCCTCTAACCTAGCTAACTCAGATGTGAATAAGGTTTTCTTGGAGTGAAGAATGCGAAAATACCATTAAGGAGTTGAAAAGGAGGCTTATCACTGTGCTTGTGCTCACATTACCCACGAGTGGAGAAATGTTTTTGGTACTTAGTTATGCTTCGAAGAAGGGCCCGGGTCGTGTGTTGATGCAGAATGATAAAGTGATATCCTACGCCTCAAGGCAGGTGAAACTCCATGAGAAAAACTATCCCATGAAAGATCTTGAGTTGTTGTCTATGATCTTTGCATTTAAAATTGTGTGGAATTATTTATATGGGTAGAAGTGTGAGATATATACAAATAACAAGACCAAAAAACTTATATTTAGAAAAAAAGAGATTAATATGCTCCAACGAAGATGGATAGAGCTCATGAAGGATTATTACTACTCAATCCAATACCATCCTGGTAAGTCAAACAAGGTGGAAGATGCTCTATGTAGAAAGGATCTTGCATCTTTATCAATTATAAGAATTTAAAAGTATCCAATCTTCTTATATTTGCAGAGGATGGACATGGGAATCATTATGGGAGGAAAATCATCAATCCTTTCTCAAATGATTGCTTAATCGTCCCATATGTAGAAAATAAAGGATGATCAAAGAAATGATGTGGAAATTCTGAAAAGGGTGGGAGCTATCAGAAATAGGAAATACTCAGAGTTTGCGGTTGACTAGTATGAAATTGTGAGATTTGGGTCACGATTATGATTACCATCTGATCGATATATAATGAAGGAGATTCTGGATGACGCGCATAGCTCAAACTTCCCCATTCACCCAGGGAGCACAAATATGTATTTAGATCTCCAATAAAACCATTGGTGGGACAATATGAAAAGGGATATTCTTGAATATACATCAAAGTTCCTGGTATGTCAGCAAGTGAAGACTGAGAGGAAAAATTCTAAGGGGATTATGCAACCACTATGCATACCAACATAGAAGTGGGACAACATTACCATGGGATTTGTCACTGGAATTCCAAGGACATCCATAGGAAAAAATTCTATATGGGTCGTTGTGGATCATCTTACGATGACAACTCACTTTATCACGATTCGAGAGGAATTATCATTGGATCAACTTGCACGGAATTACATCAAATATGTGGTAAGGCTGCATGGATTACCACTATCTATTATATTTTATCATGATCCTAGATTCACCTCGAAGTTCTGGAAAAGTATCTAACATGCTCTATGAATTGTACTGAACTTTAGTACATCCTATCATCTTCAAAAGGATGCCCAATATGATCGAACTATTCATACACTGGAATATATGTTATGATCATGTTCTAGGGACTTCAAAGAAGGATGAGACCAACATCTTTCACTGGTTGAATTCTCCTACAATAATAATTTCCACTCGAGCATCCAAAGGGCACCATATAAATCCATTTATAGGAAAAGGTGCATAACACTGTTGTGTTGGGATGAAGTCGATGAGTGTAAGCTGCTAGGACCTGAAATTGTAGAAGAAATGGTAGAGAAGGTGGAAATCAATCCGTAGCATACCAAGGTAGCCCAAAGTCGATGGAAGAGTTATGTAGATAACCGTCGACGGGACATTTAATTCCAAGTTCATACATGGTATTTCTGTGTATATTTTTTTGGAAGAAGGTCATGAGGTTTGTAAAGAAAGGGAAGTTAATTCCTAGGTACATAGGATCCTTCGAGATTCTTGATCGTCTCGGGGCTATAGCCTATCAACTTGCACTTCCACATACTATGGCCAAAGTGCATGATGTATTTTATGTATCCCTCTTATGGAAGTACATCACAAGTACTCAATTCAGAGGTAGTACATTTAGAGGATGATCTTTCATTCGAAGAGCAACCAGTGACGATCTTAGATCATAGAAAAAAAGTTCTACGAAATAAGATAATGCCCCTCGTCAAAGTGTTGTGGAAAAACAACAAGTTTGAAGAAGCGATGTGGGAATCAAAGGAAGTGATGAAGTAGAGTTACCCACATCTTTTTTAGTGTGGGAAAAGGAAATTTTGAGGGTGAAATTTCTTTAAGGGGGATATTGTAACGACCCAACCTTTTATCAATGAAAATTCCACTTGATAAGATTAAATGTATTGTTATGAAAAATAGTTATATAAAATATGAACTTCCTTGGTTTAACATTTTTGGATTTCAAAATACCATCAAGAATTGATTTTTTTTCTAATATAGTCGTTGAACAGTGATCATAAGATTAGTATAAATATAGGGCTTTAACAAATCCAATTTACTCAAACAAAGGAAGCGATGGCCTCATCCAATAGGCTTTCCCCATACGAAGCACATTTGTCGGATCTCAGAAACGTGGTGGCATCATTAGGCTTCACTCTTGAACAAGCCCAAGTTGGTCTTCAACATGTGATGCTTGAATGGAACCGCCTAAGAGAGAAGTGGAAGTTGATAGAGATTACCACCCAAGCGATGTTATCCGAGCCACCCCAAGAGTCTGTCACCATCTCACACCTTAACCTTCAGTAATATGCAGGTGTTATAAGGGTTTAGGTAACAATACCTTATCACTATTATTATTTTATTTATTTTTTTGTATATAATAAATAATATAAATTCATTTTATTTTTGTTAGTTGTAAATAGTTTTTTAAGCAAATATATTATTTTTAGTTAATATTATACAAAGGAATCTATTTTGATAAATTAATGGATTTTTGAATTAAATAATATTTTAATAAAAATATTATTATTATTAAATAGCTTTTTATTAAGTATAAATAATTGTATAATTTTTATGAATACAATTGTAATTTTTATAAACGTTTGAAAGCTGTTTTTTGGAAAAACCCATGAATTTTTTATAAATGTCGATTTATATTTTAAAAGTCAAAATCCATATATTTATAAAATTATTTAGATAAAATGAATATTATTTTTGGAATCAAGATGTCAAAATTATCCAATGGTGAATTTTTCATAATTTTCTGAGACAGTCGAATTTTTGGGAAAAAATTAAATACCATTTAAATATATAATGTGTTTTATGACATCATAATGACCCAATATTGATTTAATAAAATAATATAAACATTGGTTCGTCCAATATATGTTTTAAAATTAAAATAATTTTATTTTAGGTTTGTTTGATTTATTTTACAAAGCCTTAGTGGACCCTCCAAGACGTATAAAACATTTTAGATTTTTAAATTGATTTCCTTGAGGGTGTGCCTCACCTACACATAAGAAACCCTAAAATTTTAAGAAGTTAGTCCATTTTCCTTATAAAACATTTACTTCCACTCCCCTTAAGTAAAAACCATGGGCAAAAACAATGGGCTCGTTTGTGTTTTTGATTAGTTTAATGTGTGGTGTCACAAACCTAAATAAGAAAGAATTCTCTCCCCTTTCCTATATAAACCCACCCAAGCTCCCACTTCCTCATCAATAAAAGCCTTTGGAGTTCATCAAACATATTCTCTCCTCTCTCTAGAATCCTCCCAAGGCGCCCCAATCTTTTAAGAAGCCTTTATCAAGCCTCTCCCAAGCCATTGGTATCGCACTTCCAATTAAGGGATTTCATCCTTTCCCATTTTATCAATGTTTATTAATATTTTTATTCCCTTTTATTTTCACTTATAAATGTTGGGGTATGATTTATCACCTCCCCTATACTTTCCTCTTTATGTTTTAATGATGATATACCACTTTCTCTCTCATCGGTGCCTCCCATGTATCCATGTTACCATGCCGAAATTCCTTAAGGAATTTCTATCTCCTCATTAACATTCAAGAAATTTTTTTGTATTATGAATCCAAATTCTAGTAACTATGATGGTACATTTATCTATATGACCCCCTTACTGTCCATTTAATGTACATATTATGAGACACCCCTTTCTCTGTTATAAAACATTTTTATGAATTCTTATGTCAAGTCGTTATGCTGCCAAAATTGCACCACGATTTTCCAAGCCAAAATCACTGTGTAGTGAATACCATTTCCATTTATCTATCAAGGGTATTAAAAATTATGCACATTTACTTATTGATGTAATAGTTTCATGTATTAATTACATATTCCTTAATCGTGGAACAAATTAGGATGTTTTATGAATCCATGTTTTATGATCTCGTGGCACACTTATGCATGAAATAAATGTTTAAGAAGGGTGCACATTGATAGCGCTATAATGCATTGGGTATAGTATAGTATCATGATATGTCATGTGTAATGAGTTTTTACTCATGATAATTAATGTAAAATGTCGTTTACTCATTATTCATGTGCAATGAGGGTTTTACTCATGCTCCATGTGCAATAGCCTTGGCTCATGCTAATATCATGTTAAATGTTGTTGCCACATCTCCATCTTATGATTATCATGATTTAACATGACTTTATGTTCATGTTTTTCTTGTGCTCCATTGATATTCTTATTTTCTAACATGTATTGTATTCCTCATGTTATTCCATGTTTATTCCCTTATTGGGCTTTATAGGTCACCCCTTTCTTACGTATGTCCTCAGGTTATCTCATGCAAAGTTAAGTATGAAGGAATTTTGAGGTAATTTAAAGGACGTTTTCTATAAAGATGTTGTATTTCATGTTTTAAGTTGTTATGTAATGATCATAAGCCCCAAATATATTAGACCGCTAGATCTTCTATGTTGTATTAAGGGAGATTTCATGTAATAAATTATGTTTAAGTGTGAAATAAAAGCACGGTTGTTATAGTTAATTATTAATTTCTAGACATGATGCTCCATGCCCTACAGGCTTATGATGTTGGGAATGGTTCTTTATATCATTGATTGGGATTGTAAATCATGCGACTCCATATCGCTATTTTGTATGATTTAAATGATTCACCTTATTTAAAATGTGAGACCCTTATGATATATGGTTTAGATATCCAGCATATGATGATGTAGGTATGGTCGGTTAGGGACCCTATGAAGAGCCTAACCTCAGTTGGGATTTTGTATATTTAGTCACATATACTTATAATTATACATGAACACTATTTTATTTCATATTCACATAATGTATAGTTTTAGAATGTGTTGGTGGTGGCCTACTGAGTTTTACTCACACCCTATTTGGGCCATTATTTTTTACCCTATCAGATCTCAAGGCTGAATTTTGGGATTCTTTTGGTTCTTCCTTGCTATTATATATTTTGAGTTGTGAATTTTAGTGGGATATGTGGTCAGGATTTTACATGGAAATCTTGTAGGAGTTGAGTATTTTATTTATTTGTTTACATTTTTCATCTATCCATGATGTATATACTACTTTTAATTTTTCGAGATTCCTTTTAGGTGTAGAAAATTATGTCTAGGAATGGATATTTATTTGGAATTGGAATGGTTATCATTTTTTTTATCTTACTCTATAGAAGTTATTTATATATTCATTCATTTTTTTAGTATTTTTCTAGCTGGTATAGTCTCTCCTTTGTACCCCCATTATACCCTCACTTATAGTTGTATGCCTCTTATTTATGGGGAGTCATTCTTGATACCATGTGGCCACTGGGTCAGTTCATTTAAGATTGGACCTATCTCGAGACATCACAATGTTAACCTAATGTTAATATAACTCATCTTGAATCAGAATCGACTTATCCTATATATCTTTTTGTTTAACATATATAATTCTTAGTTGAAGATAGGTTACTTTGAGTTGGGTTCTCTCATATGTATTAAAATAATACTTTGAGTTGGGTTCTCTCATATGTATTAAACTAACCCTTAATATAAATATCTAATATTTTCATCATCTTTCTTAACATATTCTAAACGATACAATAATTTAAATTTATGCTCTCAAAATCCGACTTATATTTCCTTAAACAACATTATACAACCTAAAAATTTCACTCAATTAAATACCTTTTGCAAAACCTATTTAAGTCTCAAAGCCATTAAAACACAATGATATTTTATAGTCCTCTAAAAAACTCCTTATTTAACAATTAAATGGAATTTAACACTAGTTCTTAAGGTCAATGACTAGTCACTATATATCATAATCCAAAAAATTAGATGATCTTCTCAAAAAAATGCCTTGAATTAATTATTAATCCAAAGGTTACAATATACAATCTAACATACTTCTTAAAAATCAAAAAAAAACATTATTATCTCAAAATCTTGTGTATATTAAACTTAATAGTTACCACCTAAATCAGGTGTTCTCCAATAGTTATCCCCAAAGAAAAAAATTTATAATATCACATTCAATGTTTATTAATATCATTTAATATATCATTCCATACAACTAAAGTAAAAATACTAAATAAGATCCTTATATATTTCACATAATCCATATAACATTTAGAATATACTAGAATATCATCGATAAATACCACTAACTAATGAGAATATCTAAGAGGTTCATGGTTATTTAAATATAAATCTCACTACCTTGTGTAAGACTATAAAATTCACATTTTCCATTGTAAAAGAAAATAATAAGGTTGTCAACCATTTAATTTTGTTTTCTAATTTAGTTATAAGATATAGTGGTTTCAAAGAGAATACCTTTTTCTGCTTTATTTTCATGATCCTATTTCTACCAAATACTAAAACAAAAATGGTTATGATAACATCCAAAATATTAATATAAAAACATAAACTTAAATATTCATTCCCTTATAACACCTTTGTATCTAAAATATGATACATTTGAATCATCCACTGACTTGTTTTGGTTAATCCCTAGTTATCCATGGTCATTCTACTATTAGGATTTATAAACTAAACATATTCAATCCATCATAATGGTTAATAGGGAGTATATGATTATCCAAATCATACCCTTGAGAGTGTCCACACGGGTGTTTAGTAAGGCTGCTTTGTCATGGATCATGTATTAGTCGAGTTAATACCTAACACATCTTATTTGAAGTAATTTCCCCAAAGTATATATGTTCTAGAACCACATTCACATTGCAATATCTAGACCAGCATGTAATTTATAGGAAACAAACATACTCAATACATTACCCCAAATTCAAGATGTTATCCAAATATAGAATTATTGTTTGGATTTTCACTAAATTTCTCTCATCCTCACACCCAAATAAAATGTGCATTATTACCTTTACACTAAATTATATATTATCCCATGGTGTTATCTATACAGTCTATATTATGACAAACCTTAACTTATCAACCCTTAAATTATTATTAACAACAACTGAACCTAAAAATATACCTAAACATTTCCTCTCATATCAGCTATGATTCCTCATACCTGTAGTCCCATATCTGGTTCCATAAACAAATACATTACTTAATCACATTGATGTCAGCTTTAAAATACTTGATATAAATATCCATAATAAAAAAATACATATAAAATATTTAATCTCTAACATTTGAAATATATTTTCAGGTTTATAGCATTAGTGAATTTAGAGAAGGCAATAAATAAAAAATTCCATATTCTTTATATCGAACAGACATTCTTATTCCACTATATATGAACTCACTTAATCCATAATGCTTCTTCACCATATCACATAAATTATTTAACATGTTATATCCTTCTATACTTGTAATGTGTACTAATTTCTTTATAACACATGGAAATGGAAAAATAAGAATGGGTGACATCAGATTCTATATAAGGGAAAACACATAAAACTAAGATAATCATAGAATAAACATAGAATAAATATTATAGTAATAATTTTTAAAAACATAAATCCATAATAAACAAAAATTGAGAGAATTATATATCCATTATAATAAATTAAAACAAGAATATCAATAATATTGATCTCACACTGATTTAATTCATATTGTTAGACATCACGAATACATTATCAATGCCTTCTTTAAAGGCATTAACTTTTCATTGATATTGTAGTTAGTACATCTTCTTAAATTGAAGGAATCATAAAAAACTGAAACTTTTCTAGTCTCATGACACCTTTTGGTGCATCAAGGGGCAATATAATCTTGGGCCTCATCCATCACCTGATTGTGTCCAATCCATACATTATAAGAGTAAAAAACTATTTATACCATTATTTATAGAACCTTTTACTGAATAAATACATGGTTATCTATAAAATAAAAAATATATTGTATCAAAACATGATAAAATTGTGTTATTAGTCGATATTCATCATGAATTTCAATAATTTTCCCCATTTAAATAAAAGGGATACCTTTATCATAACTTATCCTGAGAATGTTTGTGAATGGACAAAAAATACATAGTCCACTTGTCAATAATCATCCACATTTGACTAAAAATATATTGAATTAAAATTGTTTTCTCCATGTAAAAAAATGGATAAGATGGTTATAATGAATCTTGAGAAATAAGGTGGACGGTTAAATAATATATAGTCAAGATTCCAATAATCAACTATATTAGATAAATAAAATAAGGAACAACAATAAATTTTCCCATGTTAATATAATAACATTATTTTTTGGTGAACATGTTCCAATATGAATTATGTAAAATTTGTTCCCCACACTATATAGAGTAATGCTTGTATAACTAAGTCAACACTATAATAACATGATCATAATCCATCTGTAGAAAGAAGGTGGATGGATGTAGAAGAACATAACCTGAAAAGTTAGAAATATTTTTCAAAGTGTTTATTCAGTAGGAATGTATATCCCTAGAAAAATGTTATAGAATAACACATAATATAAAAAAAAGTAATAATTTCCATAACCTATATTACATAATTCTCAGAGAAGGATCATAACTCAATGAATAAATATTGAGTTACCAAATGTCCTTAATACTTGGGAAACAATGGAATCAATGGACACCAGAATAAGAAAGCTTGATTTCACTACTAAATAACATGAAATAAAATTAATGATAAAAATATAGACTTGGGAAGTTAATAAAACATAGAAAAAACATAGTTCACAAAAGGTATTATGTCTCAAAGAATCATATTTGAGACCATGGAAACACCTACTATTGTAGAAATATTGGAATCAAACCCCTTGAGAGAAACATAGTGTAATTAAACATTAAATCCAATGATTAAAATATAATTAATATTATGATATCTATAATAGGTAGTATATATTCCATATAAATGATATTAGGTGCATAAAAACATTCCAAACAGAGGAATTGGAAATAAAAATCCTTACCATAGTCTAGATCCGCATTTCACATGTACTAAATTTCTGGAATAAATAAATTACATTAATTAAATGAATAGTAAAAACCCTTATTCATAATTATGAGTTTTTATATTACTAATTTATAATCATTATGTATGAATATATATTTTCCAGTTTTTATATATTTTCATCATCGGGTGTAAGTATTCTTTACTGCTTTAAACTAATTTCATAAAATTCATTTCTATCTCCATTATTTTTCCAAATTTCATAACTATTATATCATATAAGGTATTGTTATAGATTTTTTAAGATAGTTTATAAATCTATAGTTTCATCTAATATCTTTATTGGATAAAAACTATGATAAAGAAATTGATGACAATCATGTTTTAGAGATTCATTAAGAAAGAAATGTGTTCTCATAATTAATGAGTTAGATGTTGATATATCCTTACCAGAACCAGAAAAAAATATTCAAATAATAATATTATATTACACTATTAAATAATTTCTAATATTTATCTATGATATTAATATATAGTATTTTACAACTAAGTTATTAGAATAATGGAAACATGAACCTACCATATGAATACATGATTATAATATGTTTTCATTGTAAATTAATTATTACAAAATCGTAATGAAAATATTCATTTTCTAATAGTGTGATATTTCCAAAATGGAATGAATAATTTTCATGAGCCACTCCATGTTATCCCTCTATTAGACTCCTAATCCAACACGTGATAGGACCTGATGTTTGTTCCCAATCCCGTTGGGATAACCTTAGTTCCAGGGAATCTAATAATCACCACATGGGAATGATTTCACCCAAATAAAATGGAATTTAAGAAACAATAGAAAAATATTCATGACCCATCTACATATTGGGTTTCCATACAAAATCTAACACATGGGAATAAATAAATAAATGATGGAATATAAAAGCAGTCACCAAAATAATCCAACTACTTCCCAAAATGTGATCCCCTATAAAAAAAAGTTTTATCAACCTCTAGTGGTTCCTTCTTAGCTTCCAAAAGATATAACAACCCTCCATCCTTATATATCAACAAAACGGAAAAATATAGTCAGTTAGATAAAGGAAACTAAATATAAAAATACAAATTTACCTCCATGAAACTCCTCGAGTCACCACCTAACTACTAATGATGCTAGATCCATGAGTTAGTAAGTGATGAACTATAACATATAATTAAAAAAATTAATGATAGGTATGAGAAATAGTCTCAATAGTTATCCCAACTGAACTACACCACATGTTATGGGAGGTATAAAATATGTAAATAAAATAAAAGAAATCTATACAATTAAAAAATTAAAACAAGAATCATGGGAAAATACCCTACGCATCACTAATGTAAAAGAGAAACCTTGAACTAACATCACTAATTTTGAAATCCTAATTTTTTGGAAATAATATGATTTCATTGTCTATTATATTAAGCATCTTGTTTACTTTTCTGGGAACAGAATGTTGAAAGGTAACTCATCCAAGAATGGGTTCTCATACCCAAGAATTCAGTCTTCTAATTAATTTGAACTATACTAACAATCGTACAGTGATAGTGTGTATCATTACTAAGAAGTTATACATATTACATGACCATATATAATCAATAAATAACCTTGGGATGTTTTGAGTCACACATCAAACTTTTTAAAACAAGACCTAATAATATTTACACTAAAAATTAAACAAAATTTTATCACTAATCGAAAAGTGACAATCGATCGTAATTATTTATTTTAGTAAACATTTGAAACATATCTAAGAAATACAAAATGATTAATAACTTCAAATATTTTAACTGTTTCCCTATTGATTATACTCATATGAATTTATTCACATACATACATATATATATATATATATTGTGTGTGTGTGGGTGTTTCTTCGTTTTCACCATTCACACACCCATATGTGAATCTCTACACACACAAACAGATATATATATATATATATATATATGATTACCCTTAAATATTTTTATACCCATCGACGAAATAAATTAATTTGAAAATTTAAATCATATATTAAATCAATCTTATAAGTTTTTAAACAATTCCGGTTATTTCAGGTAACCAAGTGAAATTCAAAGAAAAATTAATTTGAAATGGAAGAGTAATTTTTTTTAAAAACTAAATATTTTTTAAAAATAAAAAATGGTTAATAAAATTAATTAATTATTTTATCAAACAACCTATGTGTGAAAAAAATTAATTTTATTCTAAAAAACATCAAATTAAAGGAAAAGATTATAATTGATTGAATAATTAGGAGAACTTGATTTTTCTATAAAATAATTCTTAAAGAAATTCATTATTACCATCGAATAAGATAACAATGAATTTAGAATATGAGTTGTAAATGGTTTTAAAATTTATATACCTAAACATGGGGAAATAAACCTAAAACTAATTTCTTACAATATCCAAAGTAAAAAAAATTAATGAATGTCAAGAAAAAATCCATTAAATGGGGATCACATTCCATAGGAAACAAAACCTGGAATAAATCAATGTCCAAACCATGCCTATTGTTTGTGCCTATCATTAACCTATAAATAGAAGAGGTAAAAATATATAGGTAGGAGAGAAAGAGAGGTATGGGTCATGCTGCTGATAGATAGATGGGGATAATATGAAGTGAGAGAGGCCCAAAAATGAAAAATAAATAAGGAAAAAAGAAATAAAACATGAAGACAATAATATTTTATATTTATAATATATGTACTTTTTCACGTTTTAATCACATGGTTTAATAAACTGTGCACTGTCCATGTACCCTTCACTACCTAGATAGAGATTATTTTAACAATTTTCCCTAGTACCCAACATGGATTGCATGGTCAAGTGCTAACCATGAAAATGGAACTACCTAAGGAAAGATACAAACTACATGGAAGTATCATGATTTACTAATTATGTTGGATAACCTTGAAACACATCTAAAAACATTAAAATATTAAAATTTTCAATCCTAAAAAGTGCAATAGTCAAAAAAATATAATATAAAAAAATATAACATTAAACTAATTAATTAGTTAAAATAGTTAAAAGACAGGGTGTGGTAATTATCCCCACCATCACAAATTCTACCCCTAAAAAGAAATCAAAGCCCTATAAATGATACAAAAAATAAAGGAAATAAGATAAACCAATATTCATTAAAATATGAAATGATACCCAAAGGAAAAATGCGAATAACCTAGTCCACAACCCTGATCACAAAGTCTCTAGGAAGAATACTGAGGAAAAAATATAAAATTCGGGAATCCAAATTGAGACTTCCCAGAGGTCTCGATCTCCCAACTATACAATTTATATACTTATCATGGTTTTTAAAACAAATATTTCTCCATAACACACCACAAGGTATTACCTACTCACTTTGAGGCATAAAACGCAATACCAGTCATGAAACCCAAAAACTTATCCATAATTCTAACAAGAGGACATAATTCTATCCAAAATAGAACACCAAATATCCATTATAAGGAGAAAACCTAAAGTGGGATCCCAAAAATCACAAATAATACTAGATTTTAAAAGTAAAATAAGTCTCTTAAGAGAAACCACCAACACCCAACCATCCACAAATACAATCACTAAAGATACAGGGCACCTAAAATAAGGAACCACCCAAATATCATAAAACACATTCTAAAACAAAGAACATTATGGAATACCTTCTTGAATAAAAAAGATAAAAAAAACAAATCAGATAAGAAATGAAAGATAGTACCACAAATTACTCAAACAAAAATTAAACAATAAGCTCAATATGGACTCTATTCTTGAGATAAGGGAGAACAGCCTTGGACCTTCTCTTAGAACACTAAGCCTCCATGAACCCAACTGATCAAATGAATGATCACCAATCCCAGTCCCCCCAAACTACTGACCTCATTCTACATTATCAAAATAAAGATAAAAATATTGAGTAATGAGCATCATCCCATAAATTATTACTAAAAAAATAAACTATCAAAAACGAATAATCATGGGGATAATAAAATAATTGAAAATTAATAATTTTCTCTAGGAATCTAATCAACTTAAGCCCAACAATCTCAAACCTTAAAATTGATAAAAATTATATATTTTATGATCAAAGAATACCCTAAAAATATAGTTCTAAATACTAAAGACCAACCATTAACTTTTATCAATAATTTTATAGGTAATACTCAAATAACATGAAAAATTGGTCCATAGATTCTAGGATCCCAAAATAAAATTCATATTGTCCCAACATAAATCGTAAATCAAAAAAAATCAACTCCACAAAATGAAATTAAATATGAAAAATTCACTTATTTAACTTTATAAAATCCTTAATATAGAATTTAAAAGATCAAAACTCCATTTTAAAAACACTCAATGAAGAAATATTATATTCTATTAAAAATCCAATTGACATTATTTTGAAGTGTTTTTCAAACATTTATTTAAAACGAATCAAATAATTTAAACCAATAAATCCCATTTTGAAAACCCCACATGGATTAAAATTTATAAATTCATTTTGAAAACATTTTTAAAACTAGGAAATCCATTAAAGAGGATATTTCAAATCACTAGTTTCTTACAAAATTCAGTTTATAAATTTGAAGCACCCCATTTATTTGTAAATTTTTTTAGAAAACCTATTTATAATTTTTAAGAGAAAATAGTTTATTCCTTTAAAATAATTTTTCAGGTATAAAACCGTATAAACCCTTTTTCAAAATGTTTTCCTACTACAAAAAATCACCTTACATAATTATAATCTTTCTTGATATGTCCCACTATTACAAACCCTAAACGACCCGTGATAGGTCTTGAAGGGTGCTACTTATATCTATGGTTTGAAATAAGTGTCAATAAAAATAGGAATCACTTCTTGTGAACAATTTCCCATGAATAAAAAATAATTCATGAAATAATGGGAGAACATGAATTACCCATCCATATTTCGGACATCTAAACAAAATCAATTATACAGGAAGAAATAAATAAACAATGGAGTATAAAATAATTACATAAAAAATAGTCACTCTATTTTACCTAAATCACCCCCATTTAATGAAAATTGTATCTACATCTAGGGATTCCCCCTTGACCTCCATGTATATTACCACCCTTTATGCATAGAAAGTAATAAAATGAGACTACCTTTCTGATGTGATAATGGAAACAAATTATAATTACACAAACAGTACTCTATGTTACTATTAAGTTCATCATCCAACCATTAACCACACTAACTCAATGAGTTAGTAATTAGTGAACAATAACCTGCAACTAAAAATTGATGATAAGGATGAGCAATAAGCTTAGTGGGTACAATTTTTAATCTAAAACCAATGATTGGAATAAAAATAAAGGATATGTTTAGTTCTAGTACGAAATATATTTATAATAATTTTGTTTCTATATTTTTTATATAAAATCCAATCTAAGAATTTTTAGTCATTTATAAACATTCATATTTGATTAATTAAAATGAAAATAATCACTATGAAAAAATTTAATCGGCCTTTTCCATTTTCAAAAACTGATATATTCAAAAACTTTTTGTAAACCAATTTTATTATATGATTTGAAAATCAATTTAATGTACCTTTTTACTAAATATAATAAATGAATGATAATGAATAATAGGCTATTATTCATGGGTTTTATTAAACAAATTTAAAATTAAAGAATATCATACAAATAATAATTTAAAACAAGCATCATGAGAAATACCCTATGTGACACTATGGTATATGGAGACCTAGAACTAGCAAAAATAATTTTGAAAACCCTAAATTTGTGGAAAGATATTTATTCCACTAGATAGTGGAATAAGGTTCATGTTTACTTCACTAGGAATATCTATTGGAAAGTGAAACCATCCAAAACTATATTCTCCTTCCTAAGTACTAAGGCTTACAATTATGATTGAACTATAATAAAAAACATAAAGAACTATTTTTAAAATTACTAAAAAAATTAATCATTTTTTTAATTATATAAATTCAGTAAAACACCATGGGGAGTTTCAATTCACATGACCCACTTTTCCAAATAGGACCCGAGAAACATTCTATTAAAAATAAACAAGATCTTAAAACAAATAGAGATTTTCTAATCAATCATTATAGTTTATTTTAGTAGTCACATTACAATCTTCTAATAACACAAAATTGAATAACACCTTTTAACCTTTCAAGTTTTTAACCTTTGATTATATTCATATTCATTTATTTGTATGTGTGTGTGTTTGTGTGTTTCTAATGTCTCTCCAATTCACACTCTAACATTTCAATTGGCACACACACACATAGAGATTTATATATATGTGTGTGTGTGTGTGTTTGTGATTACACAAGAATATTTATATAACCATCATAGAATAAAAAGAATTTTGAAAATTTTACACTTATATTAAAGCATACATTTAATTATTTAAACATTTTTTATTTTTCCAAGTAATAACATAAAATACCAAGAAAAATTAAAGTACCAAGGAGTGATATTTTGAAAGCCAACTCATTTATTAAAAATATCATCGGATATTAATAATTTAAAGACCCAGAAATTTCAAGGAATTTTTTTATTAATTTATTTGGAATTTTACGAGCCCGCAGTTTCTGACGGCACCTGATTCTGAGGCCCGGTGTGCTCGGAATCAATTTACGAATTTTAGGTCGGGTACATTCAGAGAACAAATGAGATGGTTTTTATATATTTTTAACTGGTGCTCGGAATCGAAATCTGAGGGCACTGATGAAACCGCAATGCCGGTATTTTCTTAGGAATACCTTTTCTGGAGTTTTGTTTGCTTGGGAGGAGTTGTAAAATATTGGGGAATCAAATGCTATGTAAAATAAAATTGTGTGCAATTTTATTTTATCCATGGTAGTTTAGTTCTCTCATGGGAAGTTGTTCGTGGGGCCCACAACCACCCAACTTCCCATGTGTGGTTACGAGGGCGGTGGGGCCCACACGAGCCCACATCTTCTCATATTCCCTAACTTTTCTAAACTCCCTCTTAATTGTGTAACCCTTAGAACATCCAATTAATTTGTGACCTCCCCTCTCCCCACATTAATTCAATGCCAACACATTAACTTAATTAAGTGAGTTATGTGTTTTGAAATTTGTAATTTTGAAAAGCATGGATTAAGATAATAAAATGTGAGAAATATTATTTTATTAGGTTGGCTTGTGGAGTAAGGAGATTGGGAGAAGAAAACTCTAAGTCTGTAGAACTTCTACTTCCTCGTTGAAGAATGCGAAGAACACCAAGACTTCGACGAAGAACGTCGTCACCACAAGGAGAGATCAACGAGTCATCTCTTCTCCTCTCCGCAGCCGGTGTGTGACGCCATCCCCTTCTTGGATGCACGCCGACACGCCGTTCCATCTTATCTCCATGTTAAAGGAAGGGAGATGTCGCTTCCTCCTCGGATGTTCTCCATCGACGTATACGGAGCCTCATTCCGCGACGCTAGCTTCCGTGAATTTCTTGGAGGTAGGGGTTAAGTTCAAATTTAATCAATTAAATTTTTACTTTGTTTGTCGTTGAGATTACTCGTTCTTTGGCCGCCTGTTATCAATATAATGGGAGGAGGTCGGACTGCACAAACACGGCCGACCCTCCTCCCCTTTGTTGTTGAATTTCTTCGTGCCTTGGAATGGGGACGACGCGGTGACGTAGCACCGTGCAGGAACGGAAGAACCATGGCCCGAGCGGGCCGTGGTGCCATCACGTCGTGCCGGTGAAGCAGAAGGAAGTCCCGGCCAAGGGCGGTCCGCGGCGGAGGGGTCTGGCGCCTTCGTGCCATACCAGAACACCTTGGAGGGCCGCGGCCGGGGCGGGCCGCAGAAGAGGGGCGTGGCGCCGTCGCGCCGCAGCGGAGCAGCAGGTGGCGGCCGGCCTCGACGGCCACCGGCAACCAAGGAGGTGGGACCCCCCGCGGGTCCGGCATGGCATGACCGGCTGGCCAGATTGGCCGGCCGTTTCCTGAAGACCGTGGTTTAGTAACCCTATACGGTCAACTAGGGTGGACCCCACATGGGTCTGCCATTTCGGGAAAACAAGGGGGTAGCCCCCCCCCCCCCCTTCCGCGTCCTCTTAGCGCGTGGGTGCCCGCTCAGGGCTGGACCGGCCGCACCGGGCCGGACCGCACGCGCCGGGTCGGACCACCCACGTCCAACCGGGCCGGACCGCCCATGCCCAAATGGGCTAGACCCGGACCCAGGTCGGGTCGACCCGGTTCTGGCCGACCCTGGGGGTATTGGGCCAGGGCGGACCGGGCCCAAACCCCCTGTTTCCGGACATATCTGTTCAAATGACCATAACATGGGCTACGGACCTCCAATCGACGCACTGTAAGTTGCATAGAGATACTTGGATCGATACAGCCGTTTCATTATATTACACTGAAGGTTTTGGAGAACTTTGGGTACGGCCAGGTTGGTTCGAACACGAAACCTACCGGGCCCTCGGAGAGGAAACACTTATAACTTGGTCTTCGGACGTCCGATTGACGTGCCGTCGACTTTGTTGGTTTCTTTTCAGTGAGAAGGATCTTTTGGAATACTTCACCTGAGTATTGGATGTAGTTGTATTATGTCTGGGTTGGACTGTACCCGAAATCCAACCGGGCCCCTGGAACGTAAAAGCCGATAACTTTCAGACTGGACGTCCGTTTGACGAACCATCAGTGGCGTTGGTGATCACATTGAGAAACGTTCCCTTTGAAAATACCCTATGAGAGTTCAGGGCACATTTGGGATACGGCCAGGTTGGTTTGTATGCGAAACCAACCGGGCCCCCAGGACTAAAAGGCTAATAACTCACAGACCGGGCATCTGATGGACACGTCGTCTGTTGCGTTGAGACCCCTATGACGGGGAAGTCTTTTGAGATAATTCTTCGTGAGACATTGTGATAATTTGAGTATAGACCAGTAGATTGTTAAGAGGACCCTCCCAGAGACGACCGTACGGAGTATGGAGACCGTGTAGCTAGCTGAGACCTGAAGACTGCTTCTCTGATTCGAGTCGGAGGGACTTGTATAGCCCAGTGGGGAGAACTACTATGTTTCTGTGGCAGACCCACGGCGGGGAGCACTACTATGTTTGGGTGGTAGACCCACAGTACTCGACAGGAGGAGTACCTCTGCAGACTATTTTTGGGAGTGCACTACTGTGTTTTGGTGGCAGACCCCAGCGAGAAGCACTACTGTGTTTGGGTGGCTGACCCACGGTACTCGACAGGAGGAGTACCTTAGAAATCTTAGGTTAGTGAGCAGTGCCTCAGAGTTGTGACAGGTTCACTGTACTCTTCAATGATGGATCTCTTCAGCAGTTGTGGTTTCGATAATGAAAATCCTAGTTTGAGCTGAGTCAATTACCTTTGTGTTTTCCTCATGATTTAGTCGGGATACTAGATAACTTACGTATATGTATGGTCATATACCTAAGTAGTGCTTATCCATTGACATCATATATGTGTGAAACCTTGTAGCTAATATGGGTTACATGATAACTTAGGTATAAGTATGAACTTATACCTAAGTAAGGTTTATTCTTTGAGAACATTCTTTGTGTTTATCCTTGTTGGATTTAGTGAGACCTTGAGGGTCTTGGGGTCCCTACTGAGTATCGTATACTCACCCCTGCATGGGCTATGCCCGCACCTCGTTGTGTTGGTTGCGGACGACGGAAATCACTGATCGTGGTTGAGGCTTATAGATCTGGATGGTACTCGGAGGTGGATCTCAGGACGAGTCAGTACCCAGAGGTGGATCTCATGATGAGTCGGTACCCGGAGGAGATGGAAAAACGTGGAGTGCTGAGGAGGAAAATTGTACCTACCCTTCAGGTCGGAAACCAGAGGATGTTCCAGGAGCTACTTGTCACCTTTCATCTGTTTTCCATTGAGTTGTACTTTACCTTCACTTGTAGATGTACCTTTCTTTTGGTCTTGTATTTCCGACCACTTTTACTTTCAGCATGTTTTTTGACTACTTTACTTAGTGTAGCTTCTTCTTGTACTCTGTTTGTGTGTGTTTTCATTTCATAAAGTCAATGCCTTCCCTTTTTATTTGGATTTTTTCCTTTGGTTCTAGTCGCTGGCCCGTGACCTATGGAAGGCAGGCTTGGGGTAGTCACAGCATGGGCCCCGAGGATGGGTCGTGACAAATTGGTATTAGAGGAGACGGTTCTACTACAGAACTTATATCTATGATATTTGTTTTCTGTGAAGAAGTATTATTAAGGGTACCGAGTGTGGTTTTTAGTTTAGGGAGTCCAGTGTTTGTTTGGGCGGCCGACGTATCCATACACCAGGACATTGACTTCTGATTTCTGACTTAGTGCACAAAAACACAAAATGCATGTGTGTTTTCAAAGGTTTACCACTAAAACTGCTCAAACCAGGTCAGCTCACCAGGTATAATCATTTGACTGTGTAACATATGTTTCATTCAGGATGCCTCTTCACAGACGATCAGCTAGAGCCCCAAGAGATGTACATACCGACAGCCTGTCGAGCGACAAGGCCTCGGTACAGGGCCCTCTTTCAGTTGAGGTACTGTAGAGGCACCGGCGGTACTACCATATGTTGGTCCACTGATGCCACCAACCCCAGTAGCAGGTGATGCACATCGCTTGAGCGTGCTGTACGAGGTCCAGTGCCATAGGCCACCCAGGATCCAGGGAGAGATGGACCCACTGGCAGCTAAGGATTGGCTGGAGGCTGTGGTGAGAGTCTTCAGGATAGTAGGTACACAAGCTTATTTCATGGTGATCCTTGCTGCCAGCCTCCTTCAGGAAGAATCAGGAAGATGGTGGAGCCGGATGCTCTATTTTTGCGATGAGATGACCTTCACATGGGGAGACTTCAAGACCTTCTTCAGGGTGGAGTTTATACCGGTGACTCTACACCCCGAGCGTGTTCAAGAGCTGCTGCCATTTCCATATGATTTTCTATCAGTAGTCGTGTCATCTGTAGGCAGTAGACAAATGATGCAGGGGTCCAAGAGGACCAGACCAGCAGGTGGGTGACATCGTGTTATTGGATCGGAAGTGCGGGTCACCCGGGGAGGATTCAGGGCCAGGCATGCCAGAGGCGGACAGTGTTTCTCTTGCAGTAGGAAGGGACACAAGTCATGTGATAGTCTGACTCCCTGCACAGTTGATCCGCAGGCATTAGAGGATCCACCGAGACAAAAGCAGCCACGGGTGCTTGAGCAAAAACTGAGTAGTGGACAAGGCAGTAGAGCTCTGGAAACAGGTGAATATGAGTGTAACTAGTGGATGTCTTTTGGTTCTTATTGCTTCAAGTTCCATGTTGTTGTTACATTTGTGTCTTTGTACTATGAGCTGCAATAATAAAAGACACATATCTTTGTGACACTTACTTTCCTATCCTTTTGTTTGGTTGATACTAAGAGGTCCGGGTTAAAACTGTTGACTTGAAACTCACTTTTGATATTTTTACTGATGGAGACCCAGTGACCTCACACTGATGCCGACAGTGTGACTCGACCCTTGGAGGTGAGAGTTACGGTTGGATCTCTTGGTAGTAATGTCGAGGCCTTACGACGTCGTCCATGGCATGAATGCATTATTCATGTCCAGATTGACTGTATTAGGAAATGGGCGGGGTTAATCTAGGGGATGATACCATGTTTCTCCATTTGGAAAAGGAGAAATATTAGCAGCTCTTACAGATCATAGGAGGAGAAGGTGCAGATCATCCAGGAGCGGATAAAGACTACGCAGTGCAGTAAGAAATAGGAAACTGGCACCAATATCATAGACTCGGGCGTCAAAAATGTTTTAAGAAAAAGCAGTGATAAGGACAGATGAGTCTGCGGAGCAGCAGACGTGGAGGCAGAGCTAAGAGTAGCTGCATGCGGTCAAGGAATGTGACCCAATGGCTCTAAGAATGATTCGAGGGATAGTCTATGTCCACTACTAGCTGCCGTAGCAACATAAGTTGATACGAATCATTCCTTCCTTCCACGAATCATGTCCTAGACCTGGAGTTTCCGGTAAGCCGTATACATGACCCTCGCGTCTGGAGATACCTTTGGGAGGAGACTTGATAATCACACTTATGCCGACAGTGTGATCTGACCCTTGAGGTGATAGTTTCGGTTGGAATCACTTGGTGGCAGTGTCGAGACCTTACGACGTTGGTCTGAGTATGGATTGGAACCACAGATCACACACAGATTGACTGTATTAGGAAAAAAGGTTGTGGTTTATCTACAATGTTGGGATGGGTTTTCCTTGGTCGGTGAAAAGGAAACCCTAGGAAGCACAGGATAAACTCATGGATCGGAGGGTGTGGTTGTTCACTCATGAGTTGATCAACCTTACCCTTGTGGCAGTAGGAGTTTTGTGTTTTAGTTCTAATCAGGAATTGGAGGCCTCAAGAGTTCGAGGATGGCGATCACGTCCTTATACGGGTCTCACCTTGACAAGGTTTACGGAGATGTGGCCGAGGTAGAAGGTTATCTCCAAGGTTTAACGGACCTTTCTAGGTCCTCAGTATGGTAGGCGCTGTGGTTTAACACTGGATCTTTCCACCTCAGTTGCACCGGGTGCATGATATTATCCATGTACCTCAGCTGAGAAGATATGTGCATGATCCTTCACACATCATCGACCTCAGGGAGTTGGACGTCGATGACAGGGCGACATGCACGGAGGTTCCAGTGGAGATCGAGGATCGACAGGAGTGGGTCCTATGTGGACGGTTGATTCCTCAGGTGTGCTTTCACTGGTAGCTCGAGAATCTATAGGAGAGCACATGGGAGAAAAGGGCTCTAATACGTGCTCAGTACCACTTTTTTTCCCTTAGTGTGTGTTATAGCTTTACGGGAACCTAAATCCCTGAGGTGGGAGTAATTTAATGACCCGGAAATTTCAAGGAATTTTTTTTCGTAATTTCTTTGTAATTTTATGAGTCTGCAGTTTTTGACGGCACCTGATTCTGAGGCCCGGTGTGCCCGGAATCAATTTCTAAAGTTTAGCTCGGGTACCTTCAGTGAACGAACGAGGGGGTTTTTCTATATTTTGAATGGGTGCTCGAAATCAAAATCCGAGGGCACCGATGAAACCGCAACGCCAGTATTTTCTTAGGAATATCTTTTCTAGAGTTGTGTTTTCTTGGGAGGAGTTGTAAAAAATTGGGGAATCAAATGTTATGTAAAATAAAATTGTGTGCAATTTTATTTTATTCATGGTAGTTTAGTTCTCTCATGGTAAGTTGTTGGTGGGGCCCACAACCACCAAACTTCCCATGTGTGGTTATGAGGGCGGTGGGGCCCACACGATCCCCCATCTTCTCATATTCCCTAACTCCTCTAAACTCTCTCTTAAGTGTGTAACCCTTAGAACTTCTGATTAATTTGTGACCTCCCCTCCCCCCACATTAATTCAATGCCAACACATTAACTTAATTAAGTGAGTTATGTGTTTTGAAATTTGTAATTTTGAAAGGAATGGCTTAAGATAATAAAATGAGAGAAATAATATTTTATTAGGTTGTCTTGTGGTGTAAGGAGATTGGGAGAAGAAAACTCTATGTCTGAAGAACTTTTACTTCCTCGTTGAAGAATGCGAAGAACGCCAAGACTTCGATGAAGAATGTCGTCACCGCAAGGAGATATCGGCATGCCGTCTCTTCTCCTCTCTACAGCCGGTGTGTGACGCCATTCCCTTCTTGGATGCATGCTGACACGCCATTCCATTTTCTCTCCATGTCAAAGGAAGGGAGACGCCGCTTCCTTGTAACAACCCGAGATTTTATGAAAAAATATTCTTTTTATTTTACTAATGTCTTGTGTGATACGCTACACCAAAAGGAGCTTGCACAACACGCATCCTTGACTTGCCTTGCATTACACGCAATCGCAACCTTCCTCGATAGCGTGTGTGGTACGTAATCCTGAGTTTCACGAAACAATGATATGCTATTAAAATATTATTAAAACTAGCCGTTATGAATAGTAATAACCACTTTTTAAATTTTAGAAATTTTAACTCTCAAAATGGACTTCATTTTTGGATTCGGAGTATCGAATTTAGCCTAAGGTGAAATTTTGGTACTTTTCGGATAACTTTCATATTCTGATGAATCGTGAAAATTACTAAATTATAATTAAAAACAACTTTTTTAATCGAAATAATTAATAGTGATAAATCATTAATTTGAGTGGTTTTAAAGTATATTTAGAATATATTTTTACAATTTAATACAATGTTGGTCATTGGATGTAATTTCACATTTAAACTAGACATAAACAAGTGTCAATCTTTTGATAGATATTGTTTCTTAAAAACACGCTATTTGTTTTAACAGCGGGATTTAATTATAAAATTAATTAATGCAACTTTTATGTTATGAATTTGGTAAAATAGACTTCATTTTTGAATTCGGAATATGAAATATAGCTTGGGATGAAATTTTGGCATTGTTCTGAAAAACATCAATTTTTGATGAATAGTGAAACTACTAAGTGGTTGGTTAAAAACTGAATTTTGCATAAAACTTAATTTTACCGCTTCTGTGAATGGAATTTCGAAAATCCGAGAGACACGGTTAATATCAAGGACTAAAATGTGGTTCAATGAGATGAAAATAATTTTTTGGTGAATAGTAACTTTTTACTATTTTTACCGCGGTTAATAGTAAATAGGGTAACTAAGGGTAAATATGATATCAATATTACCCTAACACATGTCCTAATTCTATTGGACAAGTGTAATTCGACCAAAAACAAACTTAGGAATAAAATATGACCATTTAGGCCCACTTGGATTAGATTAGGACATTTATTATTAATTTATTTAAAGAAGGGTTAAAATAGTTAAAATCAAAGTTTAATAAGTAAATCATTTTTAATATGGGGTTATACATAAGATAAATTCGATTGTAAATATTCATTAGAAATCTAAAAAGATTTCCTACATGATGGTATTTTATTTGTAATTTTTAGACATCAAATAATTTAATTTATTTATGACACAAAGATGATGCAGTAATTATCTTATTAATGAAATATTGACATAATTGATAATATAAATACCAAAATAAATGTAATTTAAGACTTTTTATGAATTCCACTAATTTTCTAGGTCACTATGATATATTAAAGTTGATTTAATCAACTTGGTTCGAACATATAATTCTGTTATGACTTTCATAAAAATCATATATCAAATAGTGTCAAAATTGACACAAAATAGTTTTTAAATCAAATATTATATTATTAATTGTTATTGTATTCCTAAAAATCTAAGGTTCGGCCAAATGACTTAGATAAGGATATATATATTAATAATAAACAATTTGGGGTTCGTTTGGCATGTTATAGTAAGTGTATTAACCATATAGTGAAAGAAAACAAAAAGACACGGTAAAAGTTAAATTAATTAACTTAGAGTTAAATCTAATTGATAAGGTTAAAATAATACCCTAAATTTGTCTAAATCCTATTGGTTGATATTATTTCTACCCATCCCCACATTATCTTCTAAATAAGACCCTTTGGAACCATTATAAACCGATTTTGACTTTAATATAAAATAATATTTTGAGATATTCCTAAGGTGCCCCTCTCCTCCCCTATAAAAGGACACCTCCTCCCCCTCCTCCTCACACCAATTTGAGCACTCAAGCTCGGCCAACCCCTGCCAATTTCTCCTCTCCACTTCCCTAGAAACATCCTAGAGGTTCTGGTCTTCCTCCAAGACCAATTTTAGTGCCCTAAGAGGAGGTCTCAAAGAGGCACTTCAAAGAAGAGGTAATTACCGTTACAATTCTTTCATCTTTATTTCTTCTTCCACTTCTTCTTCTTAGGTTGTTTCATTATGAATTAATAACCTCAGTATCACTCATATACTGATATGTTATTATAAGTATTAAACAAACCTATTTCACCATCTATCCATCCTACGGAAAAAGAAATCACCGCGCGTGCGTACGTACGGAATACCGTCTTCACGCCGTGGTATAATCTATTTTCCACCACCACCTTACATGGATGGGTATAATGGTGTAAAGAATAACTATACATAGTTATTACAACATCATATTGATTCTGATATATTGTATAATCCACTCCAATTCAATTCAATATTTATAGAAATGATATCATCGCTCGTGCGTACGTACGGAATACCGTCTCCACGACGCGATGAGATTCATTCTCCATGTTAACCATTTAAGAATGATTATAATGTATATATAAGAAATAATAATGAAATATATGAAATTATAAAGCTACTGGATTTATGTATATATATACAAATGTATGTCATCTACTTACTTCCATTTCAAGACAATAAGGAAAGGAAAACAGCGTTCATGCGTACGTACGGACTACCGTCTCCATGAACGGTGTTTTTCATTTTATTTATCTACCTATTATATATATATATATACTGAATATATATGATATATAAATCATATTTTATATTCTGGAAGTAAGTAAATCATGATATATGTAATAATGATGTCAAGAACAACAAGTCAAAACACCTACGATAAATGAAACGATTTTACCCAAAACGCTTCTTTAACATTGAATTTACAAAAGAACGGGTAATATAATGTCATAAGTGAACCATATATGATATCATAACAATGAATATGATTCTGTAATAAGTCAATAACATGATTTAAATCATTATACAGGAGGTTCGGACAGTTACAAAGCAAGTCGGACCTAAGGTAAGGGAAATATCACAATCTCATTCTTATCCGAGATTTTTTATTCATAAGTATTTACTGGGGTGTATTTTATCATCCACATCCATGTTCCCTCAATATGTAATATTGTTTACATCCACTTTCAATAGTTTAAATCCAATTTTACCCATAGGTGAGTTTTTAGTAAAGAATATGAAAGGAATCTTTTGTCGTTTTTCCGTACGAGGTACTTTTTGACTTTTCCGACAAAAGTACGAAGAATGTTTTTTTTAACTTATACGGCATGAATGGATTTTTAAAACATTATTTCCAAGAAGCTTCCTTTACAAGTTTTCAAGTTTATTTTTAATCAACTTCTTTTAGTTTAAAGTTTTATGACATGTTAAGAAAGGAAAAATGTTTTTGAAAAAGAAAGGATATTTTCCTCAAGAATGGAGTTCAAGTGTTTTATCAAAATTATTTTCCATCTAAGATAATAAAAGGGTTCTGTTTTTATCCCTATTATTACATTGGTTTGATTATGTTTTGATGGAAATATTTTTATGAATTCCTTTATCTTATATGAATTGTTTTATGATGTCATGTTGTTTAAGAATCCCATTTTTATTACATGGGTTACGTTATGATGTATGGTTTATGATTATGTGGCACACATAAGAAAGGATTCATTATAAGATGTGTGGGACCTATATCTCCCTCCAATGCATTGTGTAAAGATTTTATATCTCATGAGATAGACATGGCTGGAACGGAAGGTTATTTCGGTTCAGTGATACAGGACTGAAACGAGGAGTGAACTCGGTTCAGAAAGGGACTTTTTCCACTAAGATAGTCTTGGAAATGAGTCATGACTAACAAGAAATGATTTTCCATGATTATGTGTGCATGACAGAAAGTTTCAAGTTTTATGTTATGATTATGGGGATCTCATTTTCAATTCTATGATTTATCCCATGTTATGATATTATGAGCTCTTTTGCAGGTCAAGATTTCCAAAAGCCACGTTCTTATGTATATGATGTGATTGATATTTCTTTTGTTTACCCTTACTGAGCATTTGAGCTCACCTTTTTTTGTTTTTCTTTCCCCAGGATATAAAGAAAGGTTTTAGGTAAAAAAAAAAGGGGAAGATCATTATGGGAGATATTGAAGATCTTTCACCACGTTTAGAAGATTACGTTCCGAGTTTCCAAAGACACTAAACTATTACGATCCTTGTGTGTGTGTTTTTGTTATGTACTAAGTATTCCACAAAAGTAATGTAATGTCCATGTACGATAAGCTTCGGGTCATTATAGTTGGTATCAGAGGAAAGGTTTAGTCAACCTTTGGAAACTAGGATGCGAGAACTTTAGTGAGATCCCTAGAGGTATTTCTAAGGTATGTATAGGGATGTCCCTAGGGATAATATACGTATAGGTTATAGTAATAGAATTACGCTAACGATCATAGAATTAATCCTAAGATGTTGGATATTGAAGGTACTCCCCCTTTATTATGTTGTTTTCCCTAGCATGATTTTTGCCTCTCACACTATTCTTTTTGGGTTTTAGACGATGGCTGGAACCCGAAGGAACCGTGTTGATCAATGCAATGGACAATGCAATGATTGCCCTCCTGAACAAACAAATGTTATGGGAGATGGAGTGCAAAATCTTATTGCTATACTTACACAAGCTATGAATCATTCTGGACTTCCAAATGAGCAGAGAAGGGAACAATATTCTATTGAGTCCTTCATGAGGCAACGTCCACCTTCTTTCAGTGGGTCTACTGATCCATTAGTTTCTGAACAATGGATTAGTACTACTGAAAAGATATTTTCAGTTCTTCAATGTTCTGAACATGATAAAGTCATCTTAGCAGTATATCGTTTGGAAGGTGAAGCTGATCAATGGTGGAATATTATCAAGAATACGAGGCCAAGAGATGAAATTGAGTCCATGGAATGGGACGAGTTCAAGAACTTGTTTTTCAGTAAGTACTTCCCTCGTATTCTTCGAACAAAGATGGAGAAAGAGTTTCTTGAACTGAAGCAAAGGGACGATGAATCTGTTGGTACCTATGAAGCAAATTTTACAAGACTTGCAAGGTATGCTTCTGGAATTATCATCCAACCTGAAAGTAAAGTTGATCGATTTTTCAGTGGCTTAAAACCAAGTCTTCGAAGGGAATTAGCTATAAGAGACTTCAGTAGCTATGAAGAAATTGTGCGTTGTGCTATCAAGGTAGAAATGGAAGTTGGTGTTACATATCCATCTCATGGTTTTGACAAGAAACTAAAGATGGAGTTCAAGGAGAAATCTCAGAATAATGATGAAAAGAAGATGAATGTTTCCTTATGCACAAAGTGTGGGAAGAAGCATGGTGGAGATTGTCTTAAAGGGACTAGAAAATGTTTTAAGTGTGGAAAAGAAGGTCATCGAGCAGCTGAGTGTTGAAGTAATGGAAAAAGGGTTTCTAATGATGTGAATAAAGCAAACACTGCAGAGAACGCACCGCCAACACTTCAATGCTTCAAGTGCAAGGAAATGGGGAATTATGCTAATAATTGCCCTAATCCAAGGGTTAGTGATGATCAACATGAGCAACCACTGAAGGCAAAGGACAAAGGGAAATCACATGCGATCACTATTGGCAATGTTGAATATGACAACGATGTGGTGGAATGATTAAGTGTTTATGTAATGGGATTCCAAAATAATGTTGTATCATTGAGTATTGCAATATTTATTGATGTGGTATTCAAAGTGATTGAGATATTTTTTTTGGAAATAAGATTATATGCGCATAATGAAGACGAGAAAATGAAATGTTTAATAGTATTCATGAGCTCATGATTGATATAAGGACTAAGTGATATCATGGTTTGAGTATATAGAATTTTGAGGATTTTGGTATGTGGAAAGTGTTAACTTTTAACTGCACTCATGTTTTCACTAAGGTATTCAAGAGAATACACGATTAAGGACTTTGAATGTTTGGAATGTGACCAACAAGACATATCTTATGATATGTGGGGATCAACGACAGTATTAAATCTCTGGTACTCGTTGTCACTATATTATGAGAGTGGACTGTAGTATTATGTATAAGCCTAAAGATTAGACTGGATTATGTTGGACATAAGTTAGTATTGTTTAAGGATAGAAGATTTTCGATATTATTGATGGGATGTTATAGTAACGTAGTTTTAGAAAAAGGACAACCTGCAGGACGGGCGACAGCCCATCACTTCGGACAAGGCTATAGGAATCGAACCCACAACCGAAGTGCGACTGGCCTTTATCGCCTACCACTGACCTACAGGAAGTCCATGTTTAGTAGAAACTAGTGTTATTATATTAAGTAGTATGATATATGAAGTATAAGTCCATTTTAGGAACCATATGTGATTAATCTCACTATAGAATGACTTATGTATATTTAATAACTTTTTCTAACCTTTTGTTTGAGACAGATGGAATGACCCATCATTCTATCACATAATCTGCTAACACTTCACAAATAACAAATTCAACTTCATTTATTTAAGAGATGAAGTAGAAATTGTTCAAGGCACGAACAAAAGTGAGATTGTACCAAAATAAAGTAAGTATTTATTTTAAGCAAATTTTCAACTTTAGGGAAATGATCCTGAAAACCAAAAATGTTGTCCTAGTGATCTTATACCTGATGAATCAGATGGTACCTTATATCATCACAAATCTATGGATTTGTGATTACTGGCTTTTCCATAGCCATGTTCACTACCACTCTCCATCAGAACATGATGGTTAGATTTCTCTTCCATATCCATATTTTCACCTATGTGGAAACCCAGTGATTAGTTTATTTGGGTAATCGTTACATTTCATACTTTAGTTTTTAAAAGCCAAGTTTTGGTATTCCCTTTTACGATGTGGGTTTCTATTAAAGAAACTTTCAAATAGTAAACCATTTATAACCCCGACGAATTTCGAGGGCAAAATTCATTTTAAGGGGGGTAGAATGTAACAGCCCGAGATTTTATGAAAAAATATTCTTTTTATTTTACTAATGTCTTGTGTGATACGCTACACCAAAAGGAGCTTGCACAACACGCATCCTTGACTTGCCTTGCAATACACGCAATCGCAACCTTCCTCGATAGCGTGTGTGGTACGTAATCCTGAGTTTCACGAAACAATGATATGCTATTAAAATATTATTAAAACTAGCCGTTATGAATAGTAATAACCACTTTTTAAATTTTAGAAATTTTAACTCTCAAAATGGACTTCATTTTTGGATTCGGAGTATCGAATTTAGCCTAAGGTGAAATTTTGGTACTTTTCGGATAACTTTCATATTCTGATTAATCGTGAAAATTACTAAATTATAATTAAAAACAACTTTTTTAATCGAAATAATTAATAGTGATAAATCATTAATTTGAGTGGTTTTAAAGTATATTTAGAATATATTTTTACAATTTAATACAATGTTGGTCATTGGATGTAATTTCACATTTAAACTAGACATAAACAAGTGTCAATCTTTTGATAGATATTGTTTCTTAAAAACACGCTATTTGTTTTAACAGCGGGATTTAATTATAAAATTAATTAATGCAACTTTTATGTTATGAATTTGGTAAAATAGACTTCATTTTTGAATTCGGAATATGAAATATAGCTTGGGATGAAATTTTGGCATTGTTCTGAAAAACATCAATTTTGGATGAATAGTGAAACTACTAAGTGGTAGGTTAAAAACTGAATTTTGCATAAAACTTAATTTTACCGCTTCTGTGAATGGAATTTCGAAAATCCGAGAGACACGGTTAATATCAAGGACTAAAATGTGGTTCAATGAGATGAAAATAATTTTTTGGTGAATAGTAACTTTTTACTATTTTTACCGCGGTTAATAGTAAATAGGGTAACTAAGGGTAAATATGATATCAATATTACCCTAACACATGTCCTAATTCTATTGGACAAGTGTAATTCGACCAAAAACAAACTTAGGAATAAAATATGACCATTTAGGCCCACTTGGATTAGATTAGGACATTTATTATTAATTTATTTAAAGAAGGGTTAAAATAGTTAAAATCAAAGTTTAATAAGTAAATCATTTTTAATATGGGGTTATACATAAGATAAATTCGATTGTAAATATTCATTAGAAAGCTAAAAAGATTTCCTACATGATGGTATTTTATTTGTAATTTTTAGACATCAAATAATTTAATTTATTTATGACACAAAGATGATGCAGTAATTATCTTATTAATGAAATATTGACCTAATTGATAATATAAATACCAAAATAAATGTAATTTAAGACTTTTTATGAATTCCACTAATTTTCTAGGTCACTATGATATATTAAAGTTGATTTAATCAACTTGGTTCGAACATATAATTCTGTTATGACTTTCATAAAAATCATATATCAAATAGTGTCAAAATTGACACAAAATAGTTTTTAAATCAAATATTATATTATTAATTGTTATTTTATTCCTAAAAATCTAAGGTTCGGCAAAATGACTTAGATAAGGATATATATATTAATAATAAACAATTTGGGGTTCGTTTGGCATGTTATAGTAAGTGTATTAACCATATAGTGAAAGAAAACAAAAAGACACGGTAAAAGTTAAATTAATTAACTTAGAGTTAAATCTAATTGATAAGGTTAAAATAATACCCTAAACTTGTCTAAATCCTATTGGTTGATAGGATTTCGACCCATCCCCACATTATCTTCGAAATAAGACCCTTTGGAACCATTATAAACCGATTTTGACTTTAATATAAAATAATATTTTGAGATATTCCTAAGGTGCCCCTCTCCTCCCCTATAAAAGGACACATCCTCCCCCTCCTCCTCACACCAATTTGAGCACTCAAGCTCGGCCAACCCCTGCCAATTTCTCCTCTCCACTTCCCTAGCAACATCCTAGAGGTTCTGGTCTTCCTCCAAGACCAATTTTAGTGCCCTAAGAGGAGGTCTCAAAGAGGCACTTCAAAGAAGAGGTAATTACCGTTACCAATTCTTTCATCTTTATTTCTTCTTCCACTTCTTCTTCTTAGGTTGTTTCATTATGAAGTAATAACATCAGTATCACTCATATACTGATATGTTATTATAAGTATGAAACAAACCTATTTCACCATCTATCCATCCTACGGAAAAAGAAATCACCGCGCGTGCGTACGTACGGAATACCGTCTCCACGCCGTGGTATAATCTATTTTCCACCACCACCTTACATGGATGGGTATAATGGTGTAAAGAATAACTATACACAGTTATTACAACATCATATTGATTCTGATATATTGTATAATCCACTCCAATTCAATTCAATATTTATATAAATGATATCATCGCTCGTGCGTACGTACGGAATACCGTCTCCACGACGCGATGAGATTCATTCTCCATGTTAACCATTTAAGAATGATTATAATGTATATATAAGAAATAATAATGAAATATATGACATTATAAAGCTACTGGATTTATGTATATATATACATATTTATGTCATCTACTTACTTCCATTTCAAGACAATAAGGAAAGGAAAACAGCGTTCATGCGTACGTACGGACTATCGTCTCCATGAATGGTGTTTTTCATTTTATTTATCTACCTATTATATATATATATATACTGAATATATATGATATATAAATCATATTTTATATTCTGGAAGTAAGTAAATCATGATATATGTAATAATGATGTCAAGAACAACAAGTCAAAACACCTACGATAAATGAAACGATTTTACCCAAAACGCTTCTTTAACATGTAATTTACAAAAGAACGGGTAATATAATGTCATAAGTGAACCATATATGATATCATAACAATGAATATGATTCTGTAATAAGTCAATAACATGATTTAAATCATTATACAGGAGGTTCGGACAGTTACAAAGAAAGTCGGACCTAAGGTAAGGGAAATATCACAATCTCATTTTTATCCGAGATTGTTTATTCGTAAGTATTTACTGGGGTGTATTTTATCATCCACATCCATGTTCCCTCAATATGTAATATTGTTTACATCCACTTTCAATAGTTTAAATCCAATTTTACCCTTAGGTGAGTTTTTAGTAAATAATATGAAAGGAATCTTTTGTCGTTTTTCCGTACGAGGTACTTTTTGACTTTTCCGACAAAAGTACGAAGAATGTTTTTTTTAACTTATACGGCATGAATGGATTTTTAAAACATTATTTCCAAGAAGCTTCCTTTACAAGTTTTCAAGTTTATTTTTAATCAACTTCTTTTAGTTTAAAGTTTTATGACATGTTAAGAAAGGAAAAATGTTTTTGAAAAAGAAAGGATATTTTCCTCAAGAATGGAGTTCAAGTGTTTTATCAAAATTATTTTCCATCTAAGATAATAAAAGGGTTCTGTTTTTATCCCTATTATTACATTGGTTTGATTATGTTTTGATGGAAATATTTTTATGAATTCCTTTATCTTATATGAATTGTTTTATGATGTCATGTTGTTTAAGAATCCCATTTTTATTACATGGGTTACGTTATGATGTATGGTTTATGATTATGTGGCACACATAAGAAAGGATTCATTATAAGATGGGTGGGACCTATATCTCCCTCCAATGCATTGGGTAAAGATTTTATATCTCATGAGATAGACATGGCTGGAACGGAAGGTTATTTCGGTTCAGTGATACAGGACTGAAACGAGGAGTGAACTCGGTTCAGAAAGGGACTTTGTCCACTAAGATAGTCTTGGCAATGAGTCATGACTAAAATGAAATGATTTTCCATGATTATGTGTGCATGCCACAAAGTTTCAAGTTTTATGTTATGATTATGGGGATCTCATTTTCAATTCTATGATTTATCCCATGTTATGATATTATGAGCTCTTTTGCAGGTCAAGATTTCCAAAAGCCACGTTCTTATGTATATGATGTGATTGATATTTCTTTTGTTTACCCTTACTGAGCATTTGAGCTCACCTTTTTTTGTTTTTCTTTCCCCAGGATATAAAGAAAGGTTTTAGGTAAAAAAAAAGGGAAGATCATTATGGGAGATATTGAAGATCTTTCACCACGTTTAGAAGATTACGTTCCGAGTTTCCAAAGACACTAAACTATTACGATCCTTGTGTGTGTGTTTTTGTTATGTACTAAGTATTCCACAAAAGTAATGTAATTTCCATGTACGATAAGCTTCGGGTCGTTATATTCCTCCTCAGACGTTCACCATCGACGTATACAGAGCCTCATTCCATGACGCTTGCTTCCGCGAATTTCTTTGAGGTAGGGGTTAAGTTAAAATTTAATAAATTAAATTTTTGCTTTGTTTGTCGATGAGATTACTCATTCTTTGGCCGCATGTTATCAATATAACAGGAGGAGGTCGGACCGCACAAACATGGCCGACCCTCCTATCCTTTGTTGTTGAATTTCTTCGTGGCTTGGAACGGGGACAGTATGGTGCCGTAGCACCGCGCGAGAATGGAAAAACTGTGGCCGGAGCGGGTCGTGGCAAAGGAGCCTGGCATCGTCGCACCACGCCGATGAAGCCGAAGGAAGCCGCGGCCAAGGGTGGGCCGTGGTGGATGGGCGGGCGCCGTCGCGCCGCGCCGGTCGGGGAAGAGCCGCGGCCTTTGGCCACGGCGGAGCAGCAGGAGGTGGCCGGCCTCGCCGACCACCGGCAACCAAGGAGGCAGGACCCCCCACGGGTCCTGCATGGCATGACCGGCTGGCCAGATTTGCCGGCCGTTTCCTGAAGACCAGGGGTTAGTAACCCCCTGCGGTCAACCAGGGCGGACCCCACAGGGGTCCGCCATTTTGGGAAAACAGTGGGGCAGTGCCCCCCCCCCTTCCTCATCCGCTCAGTGCGCGGGCGCCCGCTCAGGGCCAGACCGGCCGCACCCGGCCGAGCCGCCACCGGCCCGCGCCGGCCAGGGCCGCCCGCGCTCTGTCGGACCCCCGCGTCGGGCCGGGCCGCACCGGCCGGGCCGAGCCGCCCCAGCCGGGCCGGGCCACGCCCGACCGGGCCGGACTCAGACCCGGGTCAGGTCCCCCCAGTTCAGGCTGACCCATGGGGTATTGGGCCCAGTCGGACCGGGCCCAAACCCCCTTTTTTCGGATAGATCCGTTCAAACGCCCATAACATGGGCTACAGACCTCCGAACGATGCACTGTAATTTGTGTAGAGATCCTTGAATCGAGAAGTTTGTTTCAGTATATTACACTAAAGGTTTCGGAGAACTTTTGGTATGGCCGGGTTGGTTCGAACAGGAAACCAATCGGGCCCTCGGAGCGAAAACGCTTATAACTTGAGCTCCAGACGTCCGATTGACATGTCGTCGACATTGTTGGTTTCCTTTCGGTGAGATGGATCTTTTGGCATACTTCACCTGAGGTTTGGATGCAATTGGAATACGGCCGGGTTGGATTGTACCCGAAATCCAACTGGGCCCCTAGAACGGAAAAGCTGATAACTTTCAGACCAGACGTTCGTTTGAAAAACCGTTAGAGATGTTGGTGATCACATTGAGAAACGGTCCCTTTGAGAATACCCTATGAGAGTTCGGGGTACATTTGGGATACGTCCAGGTTGGTTTGTACACAAAACCAACCAGGCCCCCGGGACTAAAAGGCTAATAACTCATAGACTGGGCGTCCGATCGACACGCTGTCTGTTGCGTTGAGACCCTTATGATGAGTAGGTCCTTTGAGATACTTCTTCATGAGAATTTTTGATACTTGTAGTGTCGACAAGTAGCTCATGGAGCAGACACTACTAGAGACAAGCATACAGAGTACAGAGACTGTGTAGTTGGCGGAGACCTGAAGACTGCTTGTCCGATTCGAGTCAGAGTGACTTGTATAGCCTAGTGGGGAGAACTACTGTGTTTGGGTGGCAGACCAATAGCGGGGAGCACTACTGTGTTTGGGTGGAAGACCTGCGGTACTCGATAGGAGGAGTACCTCTGCAGGCTATTAGGCGGGGGGTCCACTACTGTGTTTGGGTGGCAGACCCCGGCGGGAAGCACTACTGTGTTTGGGTGGCTGACCCGTAGTACTTGACAGGAGGAGTACCTCAGTAGTCTTAGGTTAGTGATCAGTGCCTCGGTGTCATGACAGGTTAACTGTAATCATCCGAGATGGAGCTCTTCAGCAGTTGCGGTTTCGTTAATGAAAATACTGGTTTGAGCTGAGTCAATGGTCTTTGTGTTTTTCTCTTGATTGAGATGGGTTACTAGATAACTTACGTATATTTATTGGCATATTCCTAAGTAGTGGTTATCCGTCGACTTCATATCTGTGTGAAACCATGTCGCTTATATGGGTTACTTGATAACCTAGGTATATGTATGAACTTATACCTAAGTCAGGGTTATTCGTTGAGAACATTCTTTGTGTTTATCCTTGATGGATTTAGTGAGACCCAGAGGTTCTCGGGGTCCCTACTGAGTATCGTATACTCACCCCTGCACGGGCTATGACCGCACCTCGTTGTGCTGGTTGCAGACGACGGACATCACTGATCGTGGTTGAGGATTGTAGAGATGGACGGTACCCAGAGGTGGATCTCACGACGAGTCAGTACCCAGAGGTGGATCTCACGACTAGTCGGTACCCGGAGGAGACGGATGAACGTGGAGTGCTGAGGAGGACATCTGCACCTACCCTTCAGGTAGGAAACCGAAGGACGTTCCAGGATATTCTTGTCACCTTTTATTTATTTTCCTTTGATTTGTACTTTACTTTCAGTTATAGTTGTACCTTTCTTTTGTGCTTCTATTTCCGGCCTCTTGTACTTTCAGCACATTTGTTTTACTACTTTACTTAGTATAGCTTCTTCTTGTACTCTGTTTGTGTGTGTTTTTTTCATAAATGAAATGCCTTCCATTTTTATTGGTATTTACGCCTTTGGTGCTAGTCGCCAGCCCCTGGCCTATGGAAGGTGGGATTGCGATACTCACAGCGCAGGCCCCGAGGAAGGGTCGTGAAAAATAAAATTAATTTATAATTTTCAAAAACAACAAGTTTGTGAAAACTAATAAATAATATTTTTACCAGATGTAAAATTATTGTAAAAAGATTATATTTTATGTGAAAACCTAGAAAATTTTATTTTCCCATCAAATAATTTTTGAAAAAAAATATTTTTACCAGTTAATATGATATCATGGAATTTAAAAATATGAGTAGTATATAGATTTTGAATTAAAATCCCTTAACATGTTTCAACCTACCCAGAACTCAAATATTTCTCCAATCTCTTATAGAATCATGAATAATGTCAAGAGGAATCCGAAAAGGTGAGATCAGACTCCCTATGAAACCAAACATTGAGAAATTAGTAGTTGTAACCCACCAAGGGTTTGGCCCCACCTCACTCAAATCAATGGGTTTTGTAAATTGGGGGGGGGGGTATGATAGAATTACAAGGAGGAAGTTGGAAGAAATTTTTACCCAAATGAAACCCCTTGAAATCGAAAGAAATTTTCCCAATAGAAGGAGGATAAGAGGAGCTATTCGACGGGGTGTGTGTTATGTGGTCTTGCAAGGGAAGGGGGTACATGGTTGAGAGGGTGATGGGAGGATGAAAATTAATAAAGTAAATAATGATCAATGAGATATAAACAAAGTGTAAAATAAATATAAAATAATAATATCTTCAATTTAAATTTTAAATCAAGGGGTATTCTACTCGGATTAGCCACACAGTTTACCAAACTGTTTAACCCAAAATTCATAGAAAAAAAATATTTTAATGATTTTCCCTAGGACCCCATATGTAATATCCCATCCATGCATTGAACATTAAAATAGAACTTCCCAAGTATAGTTAAAAACCAAATTATTTCTGCATGGTTTACTAATCACATGGTTAATCATGAAACACTTATTAACCATTGAAATTTTAAATTTTGAATCCAACAAATTTAAAATTTAAAATTTACATAAAATAAAATTAGAAAATATTAAATTAAATAAATAATTAAAACAAATCAATTGTAGGTTTTGGAAAGTATAATGGAAAATTAATTATATAAATTCAATACATAGAAAAAAATCGAACATTTAGATCTTAGTTTGCTCGTTAAAAACAACTGAGTTAAAAATAATTATTTATTGATCATATCATTAATAGTTTGTCCAATTATTCATAAAAAAACCTTAATGATTATATAAGCTTCATATTATCTCATTAAACCACTCAAAGAAACACAAATTATCGGTGTTCATAAAAAATGGATTCAGTTACTCATGGTTTTGATAGTCTTCTCGTATGCATGAATGAAGATTTCATTTTAACAGATGGTTGGGATATATGGATAGAAAATGGTAATACCCTCAATATATATACATTATTATATAAAAATGATACAAATATCATTATATTTTGGATTCTACAATAAATTTTGATGAATATAATCAAGGAAAAAATAAATTTAGTTTATAGTACTCAAATTGGGGAGTTGAATTCTCCTTGGATGTATCATTGGAAATAAAATTATTATGACAATTAATGTTGATCAGAACATTCTGTATATTGGATAGTGTTATAGGAAGAGAAAATTTTTATAGTTTTGAAATGAAATTAGAGGCATATGTGAGTCTGGAATTGGTGGCCATGTTACCCATTTATGTGTGAGGACAAGAGTAGTTCTGAGAATAACACATACATTTTTAATAATGTAGGGTTATTATTTAAGTGCCTGAATAAATAAATATAAAAAATATTTTTGGTTAGTGATTTTGTTTCAAACCCCACATCAACCACTCCTTTGTGATATATAATTGATTGTTTTGGGGATTTCGATTTCATCTTTTACCCTAATTTACTTCTACATTGATAATTAATTTATATCCTTAGTAATTAGTTTTAATTAAAAATATTAATATTGAACCTTTAACTCATTTTAAACCTATAATTTCAAATTTTAAAACCATTTTATCGAATGATATTTCTAAAGGTGCGAAAATTTAATTTTTAAAAAACACACTTAATCATGTAAAATTTTTTTTTAAATAAATAAACTTTTTAATATTTAAATTTAAATGAATGATAAAATTATTGTGGATAAAATTTATTATAAAAAAGGTATAGGTATTTAAAGGCCATCAAAGACTAAATCTCCTATTAAAATACCCGATTCAATGAAAATGATGAAAATATTTTTAATTGATGTTAAAGTTTATGTAGTTCTTAAAATCATGGACGTGGGATTTTTAAAAACCAATATTTTCTTAAATTACATAAGGTTATCGCAAATATTTAAATTGTATTAGATAATAGGTTTTATAATATTAATTATGATTCTTAAAAAATGTTAATTTTATAAAAATTACTAGTTTTGTGAAAATTGTATATTTCAAATTAAAACCATCCTTTTAAAAAAAGATCAAAACTTAATAGTAAGTAAATTTTGATAGGAGGAATTCAAAAATAAAGTTAATTTTATTAATTTCACAATATAAATCATATAGATTTATCTTTTGAATAATGTTATGACATTTAGTGAACATTTATTATTGGAAAATAAAATTTTCAAATATTAACTATTATTATTCTTAGTTCATATCATTTACAAAATAATTGGTGTTAACAAATTATTTATATCGAAAATAATTTATAATTATTCATATGTTCATTTAAATCGAAATGTGTATCACATAAGAGGAATTTTTATTTAAAAAAAATTCTTGTATAAATAATAAATTATCTTATTATAAATTTTTGGTAAAATAATTGAATTGTATTAATACTAAAAGTAGAATTTATTTTCAATATATAAATATATATATATATATATTATAGTGATGTTACACATATTCATTATAGCTAATTCAGTATCTTGGTTTTTAACTTAATTATTTATATGTTAACCTGATATATTGTGATATCATTTTAGTTTAGTTTTTCAGTTGGAGAAAGTTTTTTAACACGTTCACATTTTTAAAGGTAGTGATAAATTATTATGTCGAGTTATTATAGTGGTAATATTTAAGTTGGTTTCATGGGTGTTGAATTTATCTTCACTTAGTTCACAACAAATGGGCCTAACTATAGAGATATTTTCATACTCACATTGGAAATTATTTGGATAATTCAAAAGATCTTTACAAACCATAATCAAGGATTTGATGATATTTTTTCCTTGTTTAAATAAATTATCATTTTATGTATCTGAAATATATATTTTTTGAAATAGATCTGAATGTATTTGTTTAGAGGTAATATTTTTTATTTATTTGGTCCCCTACCATTTCAAACTATTAAAATTAATGAATATTTCTAATTGACACCCATATACCATGAATATACCCCTCATTATTACCGTTTTATCATTACTTTGATAAGGAAATTCCTCAATTCATTTTGAATATCCTACATTATCAATGTGTATTATAGTATATTCCCCTAGATAGCTAAATTCTTCAATCCATGGGGGAATTTTTGATATTTTTTATTTCCATTTTTATATACAGAAAACCATATAATAATTATCCATGATTATGTATGAGGATCCTCAGGGAATATTATTATATGTATTTTATATTCATTATCTTCACATAATGGATTACTTGTACTTATTATGTTATGGGTAGTACCCAAAATTATATATCCCCTCAATGAATTGGTTGTTCTCATGAGACATTTTTTCTTGGGTATTTAGTGTATAGATTACCTATTAATTTATGATGTCATAGAAAGAGGCCTTGATGATAGGTTTAGGATATCTATAATTATAAATTACATCACATTGAGATTGGTTATTATTATCCATAAGATTATTTTTTATTATGTTATCCATGGATATATTATCCCCATAGTTTCATTCATTATGGAATTTTTTTATTTCTCTTATATTATTTATTCCATTCTTATACTAAGATAGATTTTTCAATATTTTACCCTTTCTTGAGAATCTAAATTCCTCCCTTTTAATGTTTTCCCATTTTTTCTAGAAACCCGGAAGTCTATAACATATCGCATTGGGAATTGTAAGGATAAAAACTAAATTTTAAATTATTTAGATAATGTATCTTAGGTTTTCAACATAATATAATGTTCATTTATGTATCTAGTTTTATAATATAACCAATGAAATAGATTTTTTTTATCTATATAATCCAAATAAATGTAATAAATTAACCATTTGCTCTATAGTACTAGATTCATGAGTGTTTCCTTAGGTAAAAAGGATTCATAATTAGTACAAACCTCTATATATATCGATGGTTGTATTCAATTCAATGGGATATAATTTGGAAATTTATGGCATATAATAAGTTCCCTTTATTACCTCACCAGTCTACTACTCATACTAATATTGACATATCATCACAAGCCAAAATACACTATGATAATTAATGTTAAGGGAATACAAAAAGTTATAATTTTAGGTGATACTATCATTCCCCCGATTATGTAATATTATTCCAACAACATGAATGATTGATAAATGGGGATTTCCATTATAATAAAACTAGGACACATTTAAAACCATTATATTCAATCTCTTATGTATTTTATACTAATCCATTCAACATGACCCTAATTATTTTTTTGGTAATCATTTATTCAATGGATCCACTATATTCTCCTTTTAATCTAGCCAATATCTATTTACATATCCCCTCTCAGTGATATTATGAATGAGATGGTACTTATAAAGAATTTGTTTGGTGTTAGAACCATGGTCTTCTATGCATGATTTGGATTATGGTTTTTGTTTGTTGTCAATCAGCAGTAGAAGTTCAGAATGTGTACCCACAAAAAGATCATACAGTTCAAGCAGACAACAGTATTGAAGGTGGTGCCGTTTCCCAGTGTTTGCCAAATTTTTGGGCCTGAAAATCGATAAATGGAGAAAAGTGTTTTTTGTAAAGATACTTGTGCGCCGTGTACTAGATGAAGAGGAAACTTGCACTCCATATGTTTTTTGAAGATCATAATATGGGAAAATGACAAAGGGATAAGGGTCGTGCAAGTTTTGGGCTGGTCGCTCAAGTGACCTGTGCGCCGTGAAGAGACTTGGGCGCCAATGCCTTGGAAGACTGGAAACTTGCGCGCCTATTGTTTTCAATATCATAACTTCAGAATATGGTAAAGGAAAGAAGGTCGTGCAAGTATTTGTGTAGGTCGCACAAGAGAGTAGCGCGATAGAGGCTACGGAGGATGAGCTGCGCGCTGGAACCTGCGCGCCGAGGGAACACTTGCGCGCCACCACGCAGGGGATACAGTTTGCCTATTAATAGAGTACCCCCTCCTCATTGGTAACGAAGTTCAAGACTCAGATATTTTTCGAGCTCTCGTCGCGCAAGTGGTTGAGTCGCGCAATTGGTTGTTGGTTCACGCAAGTAGAGGATGTGCGCCAATTGTTGGCTGTGCGACCAAGGAAATTGGGGAGTTAAAGGCGCAACGTCGCGCAAGTTTGGTGTTGAAGGAGTCAGTGTCGCGCAAGTTTTTTGGTGTCACCTGCGCACCGATTTTGTACCATTCAAGTGACTTGTGCGACGGGATTGTGACTTGCGCGCCGATCTTGGATAAGCGTGCCAGGGTTGTTATAGTAGATCTATCCTTTTGGAGCTGCACGAAAGCTGGAAGATCGCCCGGTACCCTCAGCGCAAAGTGAGATTCATCTTCTGGTAAGAGTTGGAATTCAACAAAGCATCTACATATGACAGAGGATGCATTCTTATGCAATTATGAAGAGACCTTCACGTCTATAAACTTAGTGGGACTACACCAACAGCAGTGAGCCAGGGGGAGTCAACGGGAGTGACCCTGAGGGAAGCAGTGAGCTATCCCTGAACCATTTTAAAGGCAGTGAGCCTGGGACAGAGTGATTGTTTACAAACCTTTGTAATCCACAACTAGTGAATATTAGTGGAATTTGGTATGACCGAAAACTTGTCGGCCTATGCTCCTTGGACGTAGCCCTTAGTGGTGAACCATGTAAAAAGTGTTGTGTCTTCTCTGTGCATGTGAATGTTTGTTTTCTGATCATATTCATCATACAGGATCAACAAGTTCCTACCAACGTGGGAACAAGATCCATCACATTAAAAGAAAAATTTGTCACCCTGATTCACCCATCCCCTCTCAGGGTGTCCCAGGGTCCTTCAAGTGGTATCAGAGGGTAAAGGTTGCTGGTGTTGAATCTGTCCTTTATCGTCATGGAGAATGCAGTCAATGTCCGGGGAGTCCCTCACTTCGATGGAAGTAATTTCCAGATCTGGAAGAATAGAATGTGAACTCATCTAAGATCTCTTGGAATGAAAGTTCTCTTTTCTACTATGAAAGGAAAACAAGTCACTGATCCAACAGGCCTAGCTATGACTGAAACAGACAGGAAAATTCTTGATGCAGATGCTAAAGCACAAAATACACTCACTGCAGCCCTTTCTGATCAGATCTACCTAAAGGTGATTAATTTCATCTCAGAAAAATCCATGTGGGATAAAATAGAGAATATTTATGAAGGAGATAGAAAAGTGAAGGAGGCGAAACTGCAAGTGCTGCACAATCGGTTTGATGATCTGAAGATGCATCCAGACGAGAATGCAGACTCTTTCTTCAATTGAATTACTGAAGTGGTTGGTGAAATTTGGGGTCTATGAGAAGAAATCAAAGATATTGATACTGTAAATAAAATATTAAGAAGACTTACACCTCTGTACAATGCAAAGGTGTCAGCTCTTGAGGAAAGAGATCTTTCCAAACATTCTCTATATGATTTACTGAGCAGCTTGGTAGCATATGAAATGAGATTCAAACCAGAAGATGCTACGACTCTTGTGAGCAAGTAAATGGAATTCAAAGCCATGGATAAACTGAAAATATCAAAATATAGTAGTGGTGAAGATGACGAAGAACAATAAATTCTTTCTCTCATTGCAATAAAGTTCTAGATGGGGAAAGGGAAATTCAAAGGGAAGTTACCTCTCGCATGTTTCCATTGTAGAAAAGTTGGGCACATTGCCTCTCAGTTCTTAAGAAATACAAATGATAAAGATAGTGAAGATTAAAGCTTCGAGAAGCCTCGGAGAAGGATCTTCAAAAAGGGAGACTTCAAATCTGGAAGGAAAATGAAAAAGAAGAGTTTTTTCTGTGAAGAGGAAGAATATGATAATGAATTCTGTGATGAAGAAGAACCAGAATTCAAAAATGGGAACAATGCTTCTATGATGGCCACTGTTGAAAAGTTTGAAGATACTGTTGGAGAAAAACAATTGAGAACTTGTGTTGATCCCGAGATGCAACTTAAGGATGTGGTTAGTAAGATTATGATTAAATGTAAGAGTTGAAATAAGTGGAAATCAATTGTAGAGGAATCAACTGAATATGTTGATCAAATTGAAGCTAAAATTGAACGACTGGAAGAATTTGTGAAGGTACAGTCTAAAATAATTGAAATCAATGATGATGTAGTAGATCTGAAGTTGAGAATTGAAGATCAGGCAAAGGTCATCAATGACCTCACCTTCAGACTTGATGAAAAATCCAATACTGCTGAGGGTATTGAGGAGGAAGTTGTTAATCTAAGGAGTAAACTGGAGACTGAATCAATCCCAAAATAATCGAGGAAGAAAATAGAGTTTGGAAGATTCTCAGATGTAGAATTACTAGAAAGATCCAAGTGTGGTTCAGATGGGGTTGGAAAACTCTTGAGTGATCAAAGACCCGCTTGCATGGGAAAGAGTGGAATTGGCTATGAGGCTGAGACATCAACTGCTGGAAGTGAAAAGATCCAAAAGAAAGACAAGATGAAAGTTTAACATGTTGAAACGTTACCTAAAGTTCCGAAAATGAAACCCTTAATGCAAACTAAAAGGAGAACTGAAAATTATCCTCAAACATTCAGAAATGACAGATAGTCTAACTATTCTCCCAAGGAAGAAGGTATGAGGAGAAATTCAAGTGAGAATACATTTCCTCTCATGAAGTGTCAGCTCTGTGGCTATCTGGTCCCTACCATGTCTTATTGCGAAGAGGCAAGAAGCTATCTGAATGGAGAATATATAGAAGTTCAACAAAGGAGAACAATTTCATATCCTAATTCTTATAGAAGAAACAATTTCTATGGATATTGTTATCGTTGTTCTAACATTGGTCATAAGGCCGCTAATTGCAGGCAGAGAAGGGACATGGACACCTCATACCAGAGTTCAAGACAAGTAAAGTCTCGTCAGCAAGACAGTGTTGCTCTTTCAAACAGTTTTTCTCCTCTCAAAGAAGATTTCGACTATGAAGAACTTGGGTATGAGGAAGAGATAATTGAAAGGCCATCAGTTCTATATACTCAATCCAATGTCTCATGGAAGGAAAGTAATAAGATTGAGAAATCCAACCTTGCAGAGGTGGCTCTCAAAGATACAAAGAACAAAAGTACCTGGATTCTAGATAGTGGTTGTTCATTTCATATGACATGTAATGTCGGCCTGCTAATGAATATCATAAGGAAGTTTGATGGTACCATAAGATTTGGTAATGATGGGGCTCTAAAAATCAAAGGGAGTGGAAGTACCGAACTAGCTAATAGAGAACTAAAGAAGACTTAAGTCCTTTACGTAGATGGCCTATGTCATAATTTCCTTAGCGTGAGTCAACACTGTGACTCAGGACTTATAGTTACTTTTAATCAGAAAGGTTGCACTATCAAGGGAATGATAGGAAATTCACTTATGAAGGGATGTAGAACAGAAGACAACTTGTATCAGGTTGATAGTGAAGAAAATGTATGTTACATGACTATTGAAGAAGAAAACAATTTGTGGCATCGGAGACTGGGACACATCAATCAACAAGACATGGAGAAAATATCAAAATTGTGAATTTTCATGGACATTCCCAACCTAAAGCGTGAGCATGAAAAATCTTGTGATGCTTGCATTCGTGGGAAGCTGGTCTGTAGTTCATATCTTCCAAAGAAGAAAAGGGCATCTCACCTTCTTGATCTGATTCATACAGATGTATGTGGGCTGATAAATGTTGCCGGAACTCATAGAGAAAGGTACGTTGTCCTTTTCATAGATGATTACTATAGAATGGAATGTGTGATGGTCATTCATAGGAAACGACAAGTCCTTGACTGCATGAAAACATATCGGCGAATCGCCGAGAATGATACTGGACGAACAATCAAAGTGTTGCGATTTGACAATGGAGGAGAATACACATCCATTGAATTTGAAAATTATTTGGAGAAGCATGGGACACAGCATGAGGTAGCTGATGTGAGAACTCCACAACAAAATGGAGTTGTTGAACTTAGGAATCGATAGGTGAACAACATGGCACAAACTATGCTGATTGAGAGTCGTATTCCACGACATTACTGGAAAGAGGTTGTTCAAGCTACAGTGTACATTCAAAATCGAACAGGAATTTATATGGGTGAGATGAAGACACCGTATGAATTGTGGCATGGACGGAAGCCTTCTTTAAAATACTTTCGTGTCTTTGGAAGTAAATGCTTCATCAAGAACAAAGTATGAAATCAAGGGAAATATGGCGACAATGAAGATGAAGGAATTTTCCTCGGTTACTCAATGAACAGCAAAGCCTACAAATGTTTCAACAAGCATTTAGGAAGGATTGTGGAAAGTAGTGATGTTAATATAATTGAAGATAAAACCAAAAATGCTTCAAGTACATCATATGCTGATGTGATAGAAAGTCAGGAATAAAGTGAACGTGAAGAAAATAAAAATACAGAAATAGAGGAAGTTGTTCAAAACACTCAGCAGTCACATCATGATGTTGACTCAGAAGAAGAATCTGAAGAAGAAACTATGGCTGAAGAGAATGCTACTGAACCTCACAGGAGAAATCAAAGAGCTGAGATTGATCCATCCAACATAATTGGGGACAGGAGTGGACCCACTCAAATAAGAAGGATGAGGAATAACACCCAATCTGTATTTCTATCAATTTTAGAGCCATCCTTATTTGAAGAAGCTGCAAATGATGAATCTTGGGTGAAAGCCTTGAATTATGAATTAGATCAGATTGACAAGAATAAGACATGGGATCTTGTCCAGAGACCCGAAGGTCACAATGTTATTGGTACCAAATGGATCTTCAAAAATAAGTTTGATGAGCATGGAAGTGTCATCAGAAACACGGCACGACTGGTATGTAAAGGATACTCCCAGATTGAAGGCATTGATGTTGAAGAAACATTTCCTCCAGTGGCTAGACTGGATTCAATCCGGCTTTTCCTTGCCATGGCACTCCAAAGAGGATATAAAGTATATCAAATGGATGTCAAGACAGCATTCCTGAATGGAGTACTCAAAGAAGAAGTCTACATTGAACAACCAGTGGGCTTTGTTTTGGGTACTGATGAAACAAAGGACTGCAAACTGAAGAAAGCTCTATATGGTTTGAAGCAGGCACCACGGGTGTGGTACTCACGGATGGATTCATATCTCAAAAAGTTGGAATTCAAAAGAGGTGGAGTTGATCACAATCTCTATGTGAAGAATTCTCCAAAAGATCAATTCATGGTTCTAGTCTATGTTGATGATATCATATTTGGTGGAAGAAGACAGAAATCAGTGGACGAATTTTCCAACCACATGAAATCAGAATTTGAAATGTCTATGATTAGGGAGATCACATATTTCTTGGGTCTGCAGTGATTCAAAATAAGGAATACACTTTCATTTCTCAGGAAAAATATGCAAGAGAGTTGTTGAAGAAGTTTAATATGCAAGACTCCAAACCAATGTCAACTCCGATTGCAGTTGGAACTAAACTTAGAAAGCATGAGGATGGGGACTCTGTTGATCCCACCATGTACAGGAGGATCATTGGAATCCTACTGTACCTGACAGCGACACGACCAGATATTGTCATTGCCACATGCCTTGCGGCCTGCTTTCAGAGTAATCCAAAAGAGGAACATATGGAGGCAGTAAAAAGAATAATGAGGTACATTCCAGGTACACATAACTTTGGGTTATTTTTTGCTGCAGGTAGGGACAATGAATTATCAGCGTTTTCTTATGCTGACTGGGCTGGTGATGTAGTAGAAAGAAAGTCTGCTAGTGGTGGAGCTTTCTATATTGGGCAGAAATGTGTTGGCTGGTTGAGCGGGAAACAAGAAATTACTTCTCTGAGTATTGCTGAAGCTGAGTATATCTCTTCCACAAAGGCATGCACTCAACTGCTATGGATGAAGCAAAAATTAACAGATATTGGAGATGAGGTAAAGCAACCTATGGTGATTTACTACGATAACAAGAGCGCAATTGATCTTACGAAGAATCCTATTCAGCATTCCCGTACGAAACATATTGAAATCAGGTATCACTTTATCAAAGAAAAGGTGGAACAAGGGGTGATTAGAATGGATAATTTGGTAACTGATGAGCAAGTGGCTGATATCCTGACCAAACCACTATCTGCGACTGTGTTTGAGAAGCATCGGTTGAACCTTGGTGTTCAGTCACCTCCCAGTGCATAAGGAGGTTACGCATTACCCCTCTCCCCGTTTGTGATAACTATTTTATCTGTTTATGGCTATGATGAAGGTTTATGGGGGAGACACTATCTAGGGGGAGTATGGTTTGAGCTGAACGTTGCACAACTTACTGGCCTTTGGATTTATTGTCAATGGGGGAGAAAGGAATAAATTCAGGCAAGTAATGCTTCTGTGATGAGAAGAATGAGAAGGAAAACATTGGAACCCAATTATGAGAAGAATGAGAAGGAAAACATTGGAACCAAATTCAAGCTTCCACTCTTGTTTTCTACACCAAGAATTGCTCACGTAGACATAGAGTGTTGGCTGACTTGATTCTTGCATTATTGGTTTTCACATGGATGGAGCTCTATTGAATTTATTTTCTGATTGCCAACAAACACAAATGGGGAGATTGTTAGAACCATGGTCCTCTATGAATGATTTGGAGTATGGTTTGTGTTTGTTTTCAATCAGTAGTGGAAGTTCAGAATGAGTACCCACAAAGAGATCATACAGTTCAAGCAGACAACAGTATTGAAGGTGGCGCTGTTTCCCAGTGTTTGCCAAATTTTTGGGCCTGAAAATCGACAAATGGAGAAAAGTGTTTTTGGTAAAGATACTTGCGCTCCATATACTATATGAAGAGAAAACTTGCGCGCCATATGTTTTTTCAAGATCATAACATGGGAAAATGACAAAGTGATAAGGGCCTCCCAAGTTTTGGGTTGGTCGCTCAAGTGACCTGCGCGTCGTGAAGAGACTTGGGCGTTGATGCCTAGGAAGATTGGAAACTTGCGTGCCTATTGTTTTTCAATATCATAAATTAAAAATATGGTAAAGGAAAGAAGGTCGCTCAAGTATTTGTGTAGTTCATGGAAGAGAGTAGTGCGACAGAGGCTACGGAGGATGAGCTGCGCGCCGGAACCTGCGCGTCGAGGGAACACTTGCGTGCCACCACGCAGGGGATCCAGTTTGCCTATAAATAGACGACCCCCCTCCTCATTGGTAATGAAGTTCAAGACTCAGATATTTTTAGATTTCTTTTCTCGCAAGTGGTTGAGTCGCGCAAGTGGTTGTTGGGTCGCGCAAGTAGAGGATGCGCACCAATTGTTGGTTGCACGACCAAGGCAGTTTGGGAGTTAAAGGCGCAACGTCGCGCATGTTTGGTGTTGAAGGAGTCAGTGTCGCGCAAGTTTTTTGGTGTCACCTGCGCGCCGATTTTGTACTGCGCAAGTGACTTGCGCGCCGGGATTGTGACTTGCGTTCCGGGCTTGGATAAGCGCGCCGGGGTTGTTAAAGTTCATATGTCCTTTTGGAGCTGCACGAAAGCTGGAATATCACCCGGTACCCTCAGTGCAAAGTGAGATTCATCTTTTGGTGAGAGTTGGACTTCAACAGAGCATCTACACACGACAGAGGATGAATTCTTATGAAATGATGAAGAGACCTTCACGTCTATAAACTGAGTTGGACTTCCCCAACGACATTGAGCCAGGGGGAGTCAACGGGAGTAACCCGAGGGAAGTAGTGAGCTATACCTGAACCTTTGTAAAGGCAGTCAGCCTAGGACAGAGTGATTGTGCCCAAACCTTTGTAATCCACATCTAGTGAAGATTAGTGGGATTTGGTACAACCGACAACTTGTCAGCGTATGCTCCTTGGATGTATCCCTTAGTGGTGAACCAAGTAAAAAGTGTTGTGTCTTCTCTGTGCATGTGAATGTTTTCTTTCTGATCATATTCATCATACAGGTTCAACAAGTTCCTAGCAACGTGGGAACAAGATCCATCACATTAAAAGAAAAATTTGTCACCCTGATTCACCCCTCCCCTCTTAGGGTGTCCCAGGGTCCTTCATTTGGTTATTTTCTTAGTGAAGGGTTTCTTAGAAAAATAAATAGATCCATTGTTTTCATGGTAAATAGGTATTTCTCCAAAAATTCTAATTTCCTCCCCAAATTTTGTGATGAACTTATTGATCCAAACATATTCTTGCGTAGAATTTTTTGAAACAATATATTATGCCTATATTTTCATGTTTTATATAGTATCATCTTTAAAAATATTCTATGTAATAACTACACTATATTAGAGAAACATGGATCCCAATTGAGATACTATGTCATAATTTTTGAATGGGAAACTTCAATAAGTGTATCCCTTTACACAAGGCTCGTCATATCATCCAAATACCAAGAGAATAAAGTTTTTTACTCTCATCTACTTAATCATATTACATATAAAAATCATGTGAATCTCAATAAGATTATAATTTCATTTATAAGTTATTCTAAAAAAATAAGATACATTGATTTGATTATACAACATGGAATGCATGATATATTTTAAAGTAGATGCATTAATAATTTTATCCATCCTTTATAACTCCTTAGAAGGGTCTTGAATCTTCCTAAGATTTATTCCATGAAGAACTGGTAAATACTCCCTTTTTAGTTCTATATGCTAAATTATGTTAATGGTTTACTAATATATATTATATAAATCAATAAAATAAACCACTTCCATATATCTCTCTAGATCTTAATAACCAATATGTAGGTTGTTCTTTCCATTTATTTCATTATGAATCATTTTACCAACCATATTTTCCCTTTTGTAAAGTTCAGATATCATTTTCTATAATAATTATGTAATGTATACATTATAAGAAATACTACCACAATCCCACTAATCTAGTTATATAAATAGGAATAATTTTTTTTATTAATGAAATGAAACTCCTTGATCACATCATCAAAACATATATTGCAACTTCAAGAGGAATTTTTAATTCCATAAATGGACCATTTCACCTTGAAAACCATATTAGAATCAACTGGCACTTCAACACCATTTAGTTTTATCATATACACATCATGAGATAAATTCCCATTAAGAAACCATTTTACATATTCATTTGATATATCTATTTATAAAAATAACATTTTATAGAAATAAATATATGTGCATACTTTATCATTATAATAGGAGGAAAGTTATCTCTATATTTAAAACCATGAATTCATTTATAATCCCTACCACTAAGAACTCAATGTATGTAGATCATCTAATATACATGCCTGTTTTATTCTGATAAAATCACCATCAGCATATGGTTATCACCCCTTCTGGTGCATCCAATAAGTTCCAAACATGGTTAGTGTACACGGATTCCATTTCATATTCAATTTCATTTATCCATGTCTTTTAATTATACCCTCAATGGCCTCATGTTTGTTTTTAGGTTAACCTCCTATAAACATTACTTCATCATAATTTTCCATAATAAATCCAAATCCATTAGGTTCTTAGTGAATCCAATCATTTATTTTTTGTTATTGTGTAATATTATTGGCCTCTCTTTTATAACTCTTTATGAAAATAGATCAAAACCTATCTTAGGAAAACATCCTATTTATTGGTATTGATCTTCTCAATGTTTTACATTACTCTTGATCAATCCTTGATTAATATATTAAACCTTATAGAGTATACCATTTTAGTCCATGGACACCTTTTATTAAATGTGATTATAGAAATAATATGACTTAGTTATCTTATAATAATCAACAAACAAAAACTTTTAAAACTTATTGTTTATTATTTTCTGAAGACAATAATCATAAGATTTCTTCAAAACCCCAAATATTCAAAAAAGTTAAATTGGGGTATCTCCCATACTAAATATCGTATCGTTTTTTATGATAGATTTATATGGAATGTAATTTATTAGTTATATATTAGATTTTATAGAATTTCTATGTAATGTAATAGGAAGGTCACACTGACTCATCATCAATCATACCATGTATGACAGGGTATGATTCCTCCACATAGGCACACTATTCCACAATGGGGTTCTAGGTGGTGTTAATTATATATTTATTCAACAATATCTCATATGATTAATGATTACCTTTCACAAGTATTCACCACCCCAATCCAGTCAGATAATTATAATACTTCTTCCCAATTAATTATGTACTCAATTTTAAAAAAATTGGAGCTTTTCATGAGTTTTAAAATTATGTATCCTCAGGAACACATATTCCTAGTAACTAAATTCATTAGTAAAAGAAACAAAATTACTAAAACCCACCACTTTATTTTGAACTCATTGGTAAAAAAAATCACTATGTATGAGATCCAATAATTCACTATTTATTTCACCTTTTCAACTAATACAGACTGAAAATTGCATTTTTATTATTATTATAAAATAAAATAAAGCCATGACAAAGAGGGATAAGGGTGGTCTAAAGTGATGTAGACCCAGGGCATCCCCTTGACCAATTTTTTTACAAATTCGGGGTAAAGACCCTATATTCGTGAAAACCCTTCGAGGTTCCTCCGAACTACTCTCTCTAGAAAGAGCATCCACCGCAAAGTTAGCTTCTCTTGGGATATGTTGGATAGAGCAGTCATTTGGAATAAAAGTGGCAAATCTATGGAAAATATAAGTTAAGGCCCTTAGTACCTTTTCTTTCCCCTTCAAATCCCAAATCAATATCCCAGAGTCTGATTTCATTTCTTCACAATAATACATCTCAATAATCCATATCAATGGTCTCTTTATTGTGTTTCTCATTTATATATCCAAGGAGATAATACTATAGGTTAGTAAGATTAGAATCAACCATGTACTTCTTTGTCATGACCCATCCCCCAGGGCCCGTTTCATGACTACCCCAAGGCCACCTTCCATAGGCTAGGGGCTAGCGACTAGCACCGTAAAATCGTAACCCTATAACGGGAAGGCATTTCCTTTAAACCCGTACAAACACACAATCCATGAACACAACAAGAAGAAACCACGAAGTAAAATTCTATAGTTATAAGTGTATTGAAGGTAAAATGGGCCGGAATACTAGCCCAAATAAAAGGTATAAGTATAACTAAAAAGAAAAAAACAACTCCTAGAACGTCCACCGAGGATCCTACATGAAGGGTAGGTACAACTCATGATTTGTAGTCACTTTAGCATGTCACATCAACTGGTCCACCTCTAAGAATCGTCCAGTCCTAGATCCCTCAGCCTCGATCAACGATGTTCATCATCTACACAAGACAGAGCAAGGTGTGGGCATTTCCCATGCAGGGGTGAGTATAAAAATACTCCACAGGGACTCCGAGACCCCTGTAGGTCTCCGAATGTTCTACAAAGGAAAATACAAAAAATTAAGAATTCAATCACAAATTATTAATCAATCATCAACTCTACTTAGGTATATTCCCATAAATATACCTAAGTTATCAAAATATACTCGTCTCATTCATGAGGAATCATAATTCTCAAACATTTAACCAATTTTCCCAACTGATCCACTAAGGAAGAATTCCACAAAGGTAACACCATGAAGGTAATACCACAAAGGTAAAAGTACCACAATGGTAACACCATGAAGGTAAAAGTACCACAAAGGTAACACCATGAAGGTAACTCCATGAAGGTAAAAATACAAAAAAGGTAACACCATGAAGGTAACACCATGAAGGTAACACCATGAAGGTAACACCACAAAGGTAAAAGACTCACCTCACACCATGTATAACTTAACTATAGAAGTACAGATGATTAGACGTATCGCTGAATCACCTTATTCTGCCGAGATCCCCTGTGGCTGACCCACAGAGGATCGGTAAAAGCGCTAACCCACACAAGATTTCTGAGTACTGACCCACACACGATCGTTTAGCACTGACCCACATAGGATCTCTAGGCACTGACCCACATAGTATTGATAGATGCTGACCCATATAGGATCGTTGTTCTTTCTTCATGTTACAGCCAGTCATAAGATTCCCGCACTAAGAATGCCATATTCTGGGAGAATCTCCTCCTTAATCCATATTTCATACCTCAACTGCCATTAAGTTACACAATGAAGTGTCCCAAATGACCTCCGTGTCGTAAGGGTACCAGCACGACAGATGGTGCGCCAATCGAACACCCGGTCTGTTTGTTATTGGAAATTTATCGTTGAGGGCCCAGTGGGATTCGGATTCGATCCAACCTGGCCATACTCCAACATTTCTTCAACACTCAAGAGGAGTATAACAAAAAGTTATTTATCGCTCCATGGATCTTAGTGTTGTTGATGGGTTTTCAAACAGACATCAGGCTCAGAAGTTATGACCCTTTAAGAGAAACTGGGTCTGGTTGAGTCCGGGTCTGGTCCGACCCGGTCGGATAGACCAGGTCTCGGTCTGGCCTGGCAGGGACAGGCCATAGAGAACTTGGCCTACTAGGCTACGGCCCAGACCACAAGGGGTGTGGCCCAGCCATTTGGGATCGTGCGACCTAGCTCAAGGTGGGCGCAACCCGACCCACAAAGGGGCACGGACCGGTAGGCTCGCGCGGCCTGGCCCGCAGTGGGGTACGGTCCTCTGGGTTTGCGTGGCCCATCCCATGGTGGGATGCGGTCTTCTAGGCTTGTGTGACCTGGCCCATGATGCGGTGTGACCCACTAGCTGGGGTCTTCCCAAGATAGCGCGAGGGGGGATCGACTCCCCCCGGTTTACCCAAACAGTCGTAGCCATTCAGTTTGTGAAGCAGTAGTGCCACGTGAAACTGCCCGGTCATTGCAGGACCCAAAAGAGGGTGGGTCCCTCTACCCTCGCAGCTTCGAGTAGTGACCACCTCCAGCGGCGCGTGACGGTGCACCGCACAGCCTCCACGGCGGGCCGGTGTTGGCCGCCCTTCTCGACCTTCATGGCTTTAATGTCGTGTCCTCCTCCTCTTGCGATGTGCGACGACGCACCGCCTACTGTGAGGTCAGTCGGTGTCAGCCACTTCTATAACCCATCAGCCCCAGTCGCTGGTGCTGCCATGCCGGTGCCACGCCGGTAGTCTTCCGCGAGTCACCGGGTGAGCTCTGGTGCCCCATATTTCCATCTGATGGTGCCAACGGACCTCTTAGGACACCCTCTTTGTCTCTTCTCTCTATGTTCCAAAATTTTTCCATTCCGAACAAAATCCTACGAAGAACACGTTGGTAAAACAAGTAGAGGAGGGTTCGGGCCTTATTTTTTTCCATGCCCTCCAAATTATCTTGAAAGTAAGAGGGTATAATAATATTTAAAAAACTCTTGAAATTAAACAAAAATATAAATCCCTACCTCAAGATTGTTAGAGAACATAACTTTTGAGGAAGGGTCGATGTTCATCATTCTGTGGTGCTCTTCACCGCCCACTAGAATCGGTTCTATCCTTCACGTGATTGGTGTTGCGGTACTTTTCTAGAGCTTCGTCGATTGGTGAAGTCGTGCCATTACTCCTCTCCAGGCTCTATATAAATAGGATAGGTGAGGGTGAGTAACACCTATGGAATTAATGGGGTTTAATTATTTATGGAACCATCCTAATTCCAATAGTTCTGTTAAAATTAATTGAGGATTCAAGCCATTTAATGGTTTGAAACTTCGTTGGCCCCACCACGCTGCTTGTCCATTGGCGGAAAATAAAGAAGAAGAATAAAATAACATAACATGAATTTTTAGGCTCAAAGGACTCTTTATTTAAATTAAAAAGAAAAGAAGTAAGTTCAGAGGAAATACAAGAACCCAACACCTAAAAAGTCATCAACCCATTTTAGAGCAGGTATTCATACTCTGAAAATGTAGTCTTCCACCCCTGTTGCGGGAGTTCTGACCTCTCCTTCTGGTCTTGGCTTGAATCCAGGGATCTTTTCCATCATCATCATCAGAGTGATCATAAAAAACATCAGTCTTTATGGTTTCATCTTTATTTACTCCATCACTTTTATTCCCATCATAATCACTTCTATGCGAGGAAAGGATTTCAAAAGTGTTATGAGTACCAAAATTTCTTTTTGTCCGGTTCTTAAATGCTTGTGGAGGTGTGATGCTTGTTTGGGAGGTATAATCCTTTGATCTCACCAGTTCATCATTCTCTGTATGTGTATGTGCCTCTCTTGTTGGAGGAAGCATTACAGCTGACACCATCTCATTGTTTTCTTATCCAATTGGCTAGGAAACACCCAAAATAGAAATGGATTCTAGAAGGGAAACATTTTTTTAGAGTAGAATTATCCTCCTCTTGAGTAGGAGTTTACTCTTTCATCATAGTATATTCAGGATGAATTCTCAGCCTCAATTTCTTTCCACTCTGAGATGGATTACTTTTTGTAGGATTCACCCCTTACCTTGTGTTGGGTATCTCAGCCATCTCCAGTAACATCTCATTGATGTGATGCTTATATGCCACACATGTGGGTTGAACTGTCATGCCATGAACTCCTATGGAAGTTCCAGCGAGAGCGCTTTTACAGTGAGTGTTGGACACCAGTTTATGTTCAGATTTTTCATCCGAGTGATTAACTCCACTTCCCACCATAGGAGGGATATTCCTCAAACTTAAAACTACTGTGATCGAAGTGAAGCCTCCCTTAAGCTAATCTGAGTGTTGCAGATTCAATGGTACCCTGATATCTTTAATCTGAGCACCGGTTCAAAAGATATAAAATGATGCATGTGCGTTTTCGGAACGTACCTTAAAAAAAGTTCAGAAATTTATTCTCGGTGCACCAGGCCTCGGAATCATGTACCATTAAATTTAATAGACTCATACTAATTCCATTTAATTAGAACAATTACATTGAAAATCCGGTTCTTTAAATTCTCCCCACCTTAATGATTTTCTTCCCCAAAATCCACAACATAGACTAAGGAATCAAATGGCGGTACTGAGCATGAATCTGATCCCCCCGCTTGCATGTTCTCTCCTGGAGGTCCCCGTGCTGCTTTCGAATGCACACCAGAGGTATCAATCATCCATGAAGGACTCATTCCTGATGATTTTCAATCTCCATCAGAACCTCCATAAACGTCTCCCCATCATCAAAGTCCATCTCTCCATGGTCGATGACATGATATGGTTCATGCATGTATTTCCTCAGCTGGGATATGTGGAAGATTTAATGCACCCTCTCCAAATATGGTTGTAGTTCCAAGTAGTATGTCACATATCCAATCATTCGATGTATCATAAATGGTCTTATAAACCACGGTGAGAGTTTTCCACCTCAGCCAAATCGCCGTAGTCCCCATCGAGGGGAGGCTCGTAAGAATACGTGGTACCCATCCTGGAACTCCATAGGTCTCCATCTCCAATCATCAGAAGACCTTTTTCTACTCTGTGCAGTCTTTATCTGCTCCCGGATGATCTTCAACTTCTTAGTGGTAGCACATACCAACTCTAGACCCATAAGTGTTGACTCCCCCGGGTCTATCCAGGATAGAGGTGATCTACATGGTTGACCATACAAGGCCTCAAATGGTTCCATACTGATGATGGAGTGGTAACTTTTGTTTTATGCAAACTCCACCAAGGGAAAGTGATCCTCCCAACTATGGCCAAAATCTAGGACGCAAGCACAAAACATGTCCTCAATTTTCTGAATGGTCCGCTCTGTCTGACCATCCGTCTGAGGAAGAAAGGCGGTGGTCAAACGTACTAGAGTCTCGAACGCCTCCTATAATCCCTTCCACAACTGGGATGTAAAACATGCATCATAGTCAGAGACAGTCTTCTATGGAACCCCATGAAGTTGTACAATATCTTGTACGTAGAAACATCCCAAGCCCTCTACTGATCCCTGGTCTCAGATAGGTAGGAAGTGGGCCGACTTGGTGAGTTGGTCAACGATCGCCCAGATGGAATCATGTCCCCTGGATGTACATGGAATCTCATTCACAAAGTATTTTGAGATACCATCCCACTTCAACTCAGGTACCTCTAATGGTTGCTATAATCCTGGTGGAACCTGATGCTCGGCCTTCACTAGCTGAAAAGTGAGGCATCTTGAAACATACTCTTCCACTTCCTTCTGTATACCTATCCACCAGTGATGATGTCATAGGTCCAGCTACATATTCTCCACACTAGGATGTACCACCAGAGGGGACGTATGGAACTCCCTCAACACCTCCTCATGTAGTTCCACTGGTACCATGGTGTTTCCTCTAAAGAGGATGACGTGCTCCCCACATTCAGAAAATCCATCAGGTGCCTATCCGGGGGATATCTAGACACATCAAGTCTCGTAGTCAATGTCCACAAGTTGTGCCTCCCAAAATCACGGAAGAAGTGGGGGAGTGACAGTAATAGACTAGAGGTAAGCTGCTCCATCTTTATCCATAAAGGATATCTGAAACTCATCTAGCTTCTCTGTTGCCTCACTCTACAACTATAAACAAGACCTCCTACTAAGTGTGTCTGCCACTACGTTCGCCTTCCCAAGAGTGTAGAATATATCAAATTCATAGTCCAAGATTATATCTATCCAACATAGATATCTCTGGTTTGGGTCCTTCTATGAAAAGGCATACCTGAGACCCTTGTGATCAAAGTAGACTATAAAACCTTCTCCCATCAACTTATGTCAACACATATTCATGGTGAAGACCACTACTACTAACTCCAGGTCATGGGTAGCATAGTTCTTCTCATGATGTCTCTACTATCTAGAACCATAAGTGATCACTGCTCACTCCTGTATTAAGACACATCCAAGTCTGGTCCCTGATGCGTCGTAGTAGACTACATACCCAACACCCTCTTCTGGTATCCTCAAGATGGGGGCACTCGTCAGTCTCTGCCTCATCTCTTGAAAACTAAGACAGTATATCTCCGTCAACATAAATGGTTGTCCCTTCCTCATCAATTCTAAAAAGGGTGTTGGGACTCTGGAAAGTCGGGTACAAATCTTCGGTAGTACCTATCCAACATGAGGAAAATCCGTACTTCAGTAACACTCTCGGGTGGCTCCCAAGCTAGAACATCCTCTATTTTTACTAGATCCACTGCAACTATAACTTCCAAGATAACGTGTCCAAGAAAGTGGACCTCTCGTATCATGAACATTCCCTTTGAGAGTTTACAATAAAGCTGGAGCTCTCAGATTTTATCCAAAACTATCTGTAGATGATACACATGCTCCTCTTCCGATGTTGAGTACATCAAGATGTCGTCGATGGAGACCGCCACAAAGCGATCATGGTATGGCTAAAAGATCCTATTCATGAGTCCCATGAAAACTACTGGGGCGGTTTTCACACGAAATAGAATAACCAAGAACTCATTGTGTCTATACAGTCATCTGAAGGTTATCTTCTACACATCCTCATCTCGTACCTTGATCTGATGGTAGCCTAATTTGATGTCTATCTTATAAAACCATCGATCTCCCTTCAACTGATCAGAGAGATAACCAATCCTCGTAAGTGGATACTTTTTCTTCATGGTCACCTAGTTCAGGCACCGATAGTCCACACAGAGTCACAAACTCCCATCTGCCTTCTTGGCGAAGCTACACGGGAGCCATCCGATATGCTGGTGTAGATATTGGTGTCGTCTCGGGGTACAGGTAGATGTAAAATTCTACATCACTATGTGGAGGTAGTCTCGGAACATCATCTGGAAAGACATCGACATACTGGTCCACCACTATAGGGTAGCTCGGACTCTCGACATCAACTAACCCAGGGGTAAGGTTATCAAAATGATGAATGATTGGTTTCACCCTCCTCTGGGTAAGTCAATCTTATGCTGAAAAGGTTCTCTTCTTACTGTTGAAGGAAAACCTAGTCCCATTCTCACAGACACATCACACATTACGCCTAATACAGTCAATATGAGTATAGACTATGGATAAAAATTCCATACCCAAGATGACATCGTAAGGCCTCAATGTCGCTACTAGAAATAACATCTGATGCTTTCATCTCCTAGAGTAAGATCAAACTGCTAGAACTAGTGTGTAATCATCGAATCCCCTCCTGTAGGAGTCTCTAGCCGTAAGGATCGATCCAACAACTCCATCTGAATCTCTGAGATTCATATGAGTGCCATGGAAATAAAAGGGTGACTAGAACCTATGTCTATAAGTACTACAGAAAGGGTGGAGTAGACACATATCGTACCTCTAATCATCTCTGGAGCACCGTGGTTGTAGGCCTTACCTTCTTGGAGCTGAGCTCATCCCTGTCCACCTGCTCCCTATGGTCGAGGTGGACCACCTAGAGGTGGTGGTGGTAGAACTTTGAATCGCCGCCCACCACATGTTGCATGGCAAACTCCTCTGCCACATCTGCCACCCTACGGACCCCCTCACTTGAACCTTTGCCTCTACCTAGGCACTCCCTCGACTGTTTGTTGGTCATCCATATAGCGGGTCAGGCAATCATGATCCATGTGACCCTGCCTACTACATGAGTAGCAATGCCTACTGCTCCTCTGTCCTCCTCTGTCTCATGAGCCCCGGACCACCAACCATGTATCCCAGGGTCATCCACTAGAAGGTTTGGCCCGCTTGGGCCCCTACGTCATTTTTCTACTTCCTGTTGTGGATGAATCTTCTACCAGACATCCAATGGTGTCTCTTACTGTCAATGCCTACTCATCTAGGAAGCTCTCCACCATAAATGATCACTCTAGCACCCCAGATAGCGTCAGAATGATGAGCGATATCATCGATGCTCAGATCTCCCATTGAAGACCCTCCTCAAAGGTCTGGTCCATGAAGAAAGGGTCATATACCATGTCGGTGGAGTAGCAAGAGAGATCAATGAACCTCGTCGATTATTGGGAAATGGTCATGATGCCCTACTGTATGTGAAGTAGCTTCTATATACACACTGAGCATAGGGTCTTCGGGACAAACTCTTCCTTGAAAAGGCCATTGAAGTTCTCCCAGGTGATGGTCGTCTCATCGTGTAACTGGAGTGTTAGATTCCACCATCACTCAGTTTCTCCAAAGAACAGACTTGAATCTAGTATCACCATCAGATCAGCTGGTGTCTCCACTAAGCAAAAGACTCTGGCCCCAGCCTCCAGCTAGTCCTCATCCGCCTACGAATCCATCTCATCTCAGAACCTCAGAGGCCTCTACCGCTGAAACTCGTGTAACACACTTAGTCAGCATGCACCCTCTTCTAGTGGGGCTGGAGGAAATGGTTGCCCAACGAGTAGTGGTGCTGCTGGTACACCACCTAAAGGTGCTAACACCATAAGAGGTCCCTGCACCGAGGCATCATCTCTTGGTGGGCCATTATCATGTACTCTCTCACGAATCCTAGATGGTTATCTACGTGGCGACATCCTAAAAGAAAATTGGAGCGCCACGGTCAAAAAGTTATACCCGATGATCTTACTAAATAGATCCAAAGTAAAACACTCCCAAAACATACGCAATCAGTTTTTTCATGAACTAATTCAAAAATCAGAAATCAGGATCCTAGTGTATAGATAAGTCAGCTGCCGCACCAACACTGAATTCCCCAAAATTAAAACCACACTCATATCAGTTAACACTATTGCCACATTGAAAATATCAGAGTCTTAGTACTTCGGCAGAACTGAATCCCCTAATACCACTTTGTAACTACCCATCCCTCGGGGCCCATGTCATGACTACCCCAATCCCTCCATACATAGGCCAGGGGCTGGTGACTAGCATCAAAAAGGCATAAACCTATAACGGGTAGGCAGTTCTTTTAAACCTGTACAAACACACAATCCAAGAACACAACAAGAAGAAACCACGAAGTAAACTACTGTAGTAAAAAGTGTACTGAAAGTAAAAGGGTCCAGAATAGAAGCCCAACTAAAAGGTACAATTACAAATAAAAAGATAAAAACAGCTCCTGGAACATCCACTGAGGATCCTACCACATGGGTCGGTATAGCTCATGATCAGTAGTCACTTCGGCACATCACATCAAATGGTCCACCTCGGAGCACCATCTAGTCTTGCCTCCCTCAACCTCGATCAATGTTTTCCTTCATCTGCTCAATACACAATAAGGTGTTGGCATAACTCGTTCAGGGGTGAGTATAACAATAATCTGTAGGGACCTCGAGACCCCCGTAGGTCACCCAGAGTTCCAAAAAGTAAAATACCACAAAGGAAGACTAAAATCACAAATCATGAAGCAGTCCTCAAATCTACTTGGTTATATTCCCATAAATATAGCTAAGTTATCAAAAGATACTTGTCTCATTCATGAGGAAACATAAGGCTCCAACTTTTAAGCCATTTTCACAATTGATCCACAAATGAAGAATACCACAAAGATAACATCACGAAGGTAACAACACAAAGGTAAATGAATCACAAAGGTAACACCATAAAGGTAACACCACAAAGGTAAAAGTGCCACAAAGGTAACATCATGAAGGTAACACCACGAAGGTAAAAGTATCACAAAGGTAACACCACGAAGGTAACACCACAAAGGTAATACCATGAAGGTAACACCACGAATGTAACACCACAAAGGTAAAAGACTCATCTCCCACCAGGTATAACTTATTTATAGGAGTATAGATGATTAGACATATCACTGAATCATCTTATTCTATCGAGATCCTCTTTTGCTGACCCACACAGGATCGATAAATGTGTTGACCCACACAGATCACTGAGTGATGACCCACACAGGATCTGATGCAAACTGGATTGGTAGATGTTGACCCACAAAGGATCTCTAGGTGATAACCAATAGAGGATCGATAGATGCTGACCCACATAGGATCGATGTTCTTTCATCACGTTACAACTAGCCATGAGATTCCTGCACTAAGCACGCTTGATTCCGAGAGGATCCGCTCCTCAATCCATAATTCTTACATAATCCCCCATGATGTTCCATGAAGATGTATCCCCAAGGACCATCATTTCATAAGGGTTCCAACACGACAGTCGACGCATCAATCAGACACCTGGTCTGTCAGTTATTGTCAATTTAATGTCAAGGGCCTAGTTGGATTCATGTTCGATCCCTCCCAGCCTTACTCCATCTTTTCTCTAAAACTCCATTGGAGTATAACAAAAAAGTTTTTCTTACTCCATGGATCCTATCGCTGGTAACAGTTTGTCAAACAGACGTCTGGTTCACATGTTATGACCCTTCAATTGAAATTAGGCCTGGTTGGGTCCGGGTCTGGTCCGACCCGGTCCGACCGACCTGGCCTGAACCAATATGGGTTGATCCTAGATAGGCGGGGCGAAGACGGGCTCGGCCCGCTGTACTGCAGTCCGACCCAACCCATAGGGGGCGCAACCCGGCCCGCAAGGGAGGCGGATCTCGGCCCTTAGAGGGCGCAGCCCGATGGGCTCGAGCGGCCCAACCCGCGAAGGGCACGTCCCGATGGGCTAGTGAGGCCTAGACCACAAAAGGGTGCATCCCTCTAGGACCACATGGCCAGGACCGCAGTGGGGAACCGTCTGCCGGGCTCGCGCGGCCCGGCCCGCGGTGGGGCGCAGGCCGCTGGGCTCGCGCAGCCTGCCTCACGATGGGGAGTGACCCACTGGATGGGGTCCGCCTAACTGGAACAGGGGGAGGGGCTTCCCCTAGTTTCCCCGAACGACCATAGCCTTTTAGTTTGTGAAGAAGCATCGCCACATGGCCTGGCCCGGTCACCGCGGACCCGCAGGAGGGTAGATTCCTCCACTGCCACGGCTTCGAGCTGCGTCTGCCTCCAACAGTGCGTGACGGATCACTGCACGGCCTCTACAGCCAGCCGCCCTGCTCTACCACCACAGCTGTAAAGTCGCAGCCTCCACCTCATGCGGTGCGCGATGGTGCACTGCCTCTACCAAGGCCGCCCGGTGCCGGCCGCCGCCATCACTGGTCGGTGCCGGTCGCCGGTGCTGCCGTGTCGGTGCCACGCTGGCAGTCACTCGTGGGTCACCAAGTGAGCTCTGGTGGCCTGTCTTTCTATCCGAAGGTGCCAACAGACCTCTCGGGACACTCTCTTCACCACTTGTATCTTCGTTCCGAAATCTGTCCAATCTGAACAAAAGGCCACGAAGAACACGTTGGTAAAACAAGTAGTGGAGGGAACATGCCTTGTTTGTTTGGTCGGCGCCCTCCACATTAACTTCATAGTAGGAGGTTATAATAGGATTTTAAAAACTCTTAAAATTAAACAAAGATAAATCCATACCTCAATATAATTGGAGAACTTCACATTTGAGGAAGGCTCGGTGTTCATCGTTCGGTGGCACTCATCACCACCCGCTGGAACCCGTTTTGTCCTCCATGTGATTGACATCACGGTACATAGCTAGATCTTCCTCACTTGGTGAATCTGTGACAATACTCCTCCCCAAGCTGTATATAAATAATAGAGGGGAGGGTGAGTAATGCCCGTGGAATTAATGGGGTTCAATAAATTAAGGAACCTTTCTAATTCTAACGATTCTATTACAAAGAATTGAAGAGTCAAGCCATTTAATGGATTGACACGTTGTTGGTCCCACCACGCCTCTTTTCCATTGGAGGAAAAATAAAAGGAAGAATAAAATAACATAACATGTTATTTTATTAATTTTTTTCAAAATTCCTCAAAATTAACCACTTCACCCAACCTACTACGGTCAATGTGAAGCCTCCCTTAAGCGAATATCGGTGTTGCTGATTCAACGGTACCCTTGGATATTTAATCCAAGCACCAGTTCATAATATATAAAACACCTCTTATGCGTTTACTAAACATACCTTAAAAAAATTCAGAAATTTATTCTGGGCACACCGGGCCTCAGAATCACGCGCTGTCAATTTTCACGAACTCAAAATAATTCAATATAGTTAAATAAAAATACGTGGAAAATCTAGGTAATTACATTCTTATTATAGATTATATAGGTAGGACTATCCATATATAGAATTTAGAAAATCATTTACATATTCTAGATTCTAAAAAAAATCATTCATGTTTAAAGAAACACTATTGTTATTCATAATGAATTAAATTCCATTCTTTTCCAAACCCGTGTCGTGACTACCCCAAGCCCGCCTTCCATAGGCCAGGGGCTGGAGACTAGCACCAAAGGCGTAAATCCTGATAACTGGGAAGGCATTGCCTTTATAAAAGAAAACAAGCACCATAGAGTAAGCAAGCGTAAAAAGTAAACACTAAGTACAAGAGAAGTGCTGAAAAGTAAATGGGCCAGAATACAAACCCAAAAAGGAAGTACAACTACAACTGAACAAGTACAACAGAAAAGATAATAGCTGGAAGGATGGAAGCGGCTCCTGGGTCATCCTCCTCGGATCCTACCTGAAGGGTAGGTACAGATGGTGCAGCTCTTGGTCGTCCACCACGGATCCTACCTGAAGGGTAGGTACAGATAGCCTCCTCCACGCTCTCATCCGTCAACCTCCTCTGTGTGTCGTCTCGTCATGTAGTCCACCTCCGGGTACTGACTCATCGTGTAGTCCACCTCCGGGTACTGACTCGTCGTGTAGTCCACCTCCGGGTACCGTCCAGTCCTCGAACACCCGGCCTCCGTCATCACTGCATGTCCTCTGCGACCAACACAATGAGGTGCGGGCATAGCCCGTGCAAGGGTGAGTATAAAGATACTCAGTAGGGACCCCGAGACCCTCAAGGTCTCACTAAACCAACAAGGATAACCACAAAGAAGATCATCAAGTCGGAAATCTCAAAAAAATATAAATAATTAAATAAAAACCCCTACCTTGGGTTTAAACCGATCGGAAGGAGGCGTCGTCGTTCGAGGTTTGTCACGGTATGGCGTCGCGAGGATGACGACGTCGAAGGGGGACGTCAGCGTTCGTCCGAATCGAGGGAAGGCGAAGCCGTCGTCGCTTGCTACCTGATTCCGCTTCCGAGCTTGTTCGTCGATCCGTTGACGATGAAAGGGAAGAAGAAGATCCATTGAAGAGTCTCGCCGCATAAGGGGAGAAATTCCGTGGAAGGAAAATGAGCGTTCTTCGTCAGAGGTGGCGCGTTCTTCGTTCGCGAAGATAAGCTTCTTCCCAAGTGTTGGGCATCGCGGTATTTTACCAGCGCTCCGTCACTTGCTGAAACCATCCCCAAACCCTCTCCCAAGATCCCTATATATATGAGAGGGGGAAAGGTTTGTAACCATTGTGGTTACATAACTTTTTTTAAAAAAAAGGGTCGGGTGAAATAAATTGCTTTGACACAATTTATGAGGTCCTTTGGCACCGCTTAAGAGGGGAGGGTGCCAAGGAGTTTCTCCCCATTTAATGGGGAGTTGAGGAATTAAGAGGTTCCCCCTCATTAATGAGGGAGAGTTGAGAGGTTTCCTCTCCTCCCATTAATAGGGGGGTTAAGCCCCGTGTGGTCCCTACCATAAAAAACCACCCACGGGAGTTTTAGTTCGGGTGGCCCCCACCACGATAACCTCTCAAGGGAGGTTAAGGTGTGGTGGCCCCACCTCCAACCTCCATGAGGAGGTTTCAACCACCACACTCCTAATGGTGGCTCAAATAAAATAAATTGCATGACACGTTATTTTATTATTACTCTTATTTAAAGAAAATCCAAAAACTAACTTCCGCTCTCGATTAAACGCAACTTCGGCAAAAGTCTCTTTAAGAAAATACCGGCGTTGCGAGTTCATTGGTGCCCTTGGAATTCGATTCCGAGCACCGGTTCAAAAGTTAGAAAACCCCGCTCGTTCGTTCACTGAACGTACCTGAGCCAAACTTCGGAAATTGATTCCGGGCACACCGGGCCTCGGAATCAGGCGCTGTTAGAAATTGCGTTCTTGAAAAATTACAATGAAAATAACTCACAGACCGGGCGTCCGATTGACACTTCGTGTGTTGCGTTGAGACCCCTATGACGAGGCGGTCCTTTGAGATACTTCTTCGTGGGACTTTGAGATACATGGAGTATCGACCTGTAGCTCGTGGAGCGGACCCTAAGCCCGCCTTTCATAGGCGAGCGGACCCTGATAAAAGCGACAATCGTGGATTTTCGACTAGATGATATCGTTTAACGATAGGGGGGCCGCACAAACACGGACGACCCCCCCCCCCCCTCCTATGTTGATGTTTGATTCTTTGTGGATGGAACGGAATGGCGAGGTGTCGTCGCACCACGCGGGAATCACACGGCATGTATTACGTGACACCGTCACACCGCGTCATGCAAGGAAGTTTAAGAACACGATGTTGTCACGCCGCGTTGAAGAAAACCAAAGAACCACAGTCGGAGTCGGGCCGCGGTGAAGGGGCGCGACGCCATCGGGTCGCGCTGGAAAACTACAAAAATGACGCTATTCATTTTGACATGCGGATTGACGGGCGATGAAGAAGCAGGCCGTTTTGGCGTTTGAATTCCTTCGCAGTGAAGGTGGGGTCCCGGGGGGACCATAGGCAAAGACGGAAGGAGGAACGGACCACCGAAGCGCGTCTGGTGGTCCGCGGAAGGCGGCGGCGGCGCGCCGCCGGAGGGTTGGCGGCCGGTGGATCCGCCGCTGGCCTCAATTAGCGGCGGGAGGGGGAGTCGCGCACCCCGCTCCACGAATCGTCTCAGCCACGCTGGCCGAGCCTCGGTCGCCCGGTCGGACTGGACTGAGCCGGACCGAGCCGAATCGAGCGGGGTCGGGCTGGGCTCAGCCGGGTCGGACCTGGGTCGGGTCGACCCGATTCGGCCGACCTGGGGGGGTCGGGCCGGGTCGGCCCGGGTCCAGACCCCCGTTTTCGGGCCACTTTCGGTCAAATGCCCATATCTTGAGCTGAGACTTTTAACCTTTGTGTTTCCTCATGATTGAGATGGGTCACTTGATAACTTAGGTATATGTATAGGCATATACCTGGGTAGTGGTTATCCGTTGATTTCATGATCCTTGTGTTTCCTCATGATTGAGATGGGTCACCTGATAACTTAGGTATATGTATGGGCATATACCTGGGTAGTGGTTATCCGTTGATTTCATGATCCTTGTGTTTCCTCATGGTTGATATGGGTTACATGATAACTTAGGTATATGTATGGGCATATACCTAAGTAGAGGTTATCTGTTGAGATCTTATTTGTGGTTATCCTTGTTGGTTTTATAGAGACCTTAAGGGTCTCGGGGTCCCTACTGAGTATCTTTATAATCACCCCTGCACGGGCTATGCCCGCACCTCATTGTGTTGGTTGGAGACGACAGGCAGTGCTGACGGAGGCCAAGTGTTCGAGGACTGGACGGTACCCGGAGGTGGACTACACGACGAGTTAGTACCCGGAGGTGGACTGCACGACGAGTCAGTACCCGGAGGAGGTTGACGGACGAGAGCGTTGAGGAGTCTATCTGTACCTACCCTTCATGTAGGATCTGTGGTGGACGATCCAGGAGCTGCACTATCTGTACCTACCCTTCAGGTAGGATCCAAGGAGGACGACCCAGGAGTTGCTTCCTTCCTCCAGTTGTTTGTCTTTTTCTGTTTTACTTTTGTTCAGTTGTAGTTGTACTTTCTTTTGGGTTTGTATTCTGGCCCATTTACTTTTTAGCACTTTCTTTTGTAGTTAGTGTTTTTATTCCGCTTGTACTCTGTGATGTTTTGATTACTTTTATAAAGGAAATTCCTTTCCAGTTATCGGGATTTTCGCCTTTGGTGCTAGTCACCAGCCCCTGGCCTATGGAAGGCGGGCTTGGGGTAGTCACGGCACGGGCCCCGAGGACGGGTCGTGACAAATTGGTATCAAAGGAGTCGGTTCTACCGAAGAACTTATAACTCTGATATTTTCTTTCTGTGAAGCAATAGTGTTAAGGGTATCGAGTGTGGTCTTCAGTTCAGGGAGTCCAGTGTTGGTGCGGGCGTCCGACGTATCCATACACCAGGACCCTGACAATTGATTTCCGACTTTGTGCACAAAAACACTGATTGCATGTGTGTTTTCAAAGTTTTTCCCTTAAAATAGCTCAAACCAGGTCAGCTCACCAGGTATAAACGTTTGACCGTGTCACGATGTTTCTTTCAGGATGCCTTTTCACGGATGACCAGCTAGAGCCCAGAGGGATGTGCGTGCTGACAGCCTATCGAGCGACGAGGCATCAGTACAGGGCCCTCTTGCAGTTGAGGCACCAGCAGAGGCACTAGCGGTACTGCTACCCGTTGGGCCACTGATGCCACCAGCCCCAACAGTAGGCGATGCACGACGCTTGAGCGCGCTGCACGAGTTCCAGCGCTAGAGGCCACCCAAGTTCCGGGGAGAGACGGACCCGAAGGCGGCTGAGGTTTGGCAGGAGGCTGTGGTGAGAGTCTTTAGGCTAGTGGGGACGCCGGCAGATTTCATGGTGATCTTTGCTACCAGCCTCCTTCAGGCAGCATCAGGCAGGTGGTGGAGCCACTTGTTTCAGTTTTGCGATGGGATGAACTTCTCTTGGGAAGACTTTGAGACCTTCTTCAGGGTGGATTTTGTGCCAGTAGCTCTACACCCCGAGCATGTACAGGAGCTTCTGCCTTTGCCGCGTGTTTTTCGATCCGTAGCCGAGTCATTTGTGGGCAGTAGACAGATGATGCAGAGGTCCAGGAGGACCAGACTAGCAGTTAGATGATCTCGGGTTTTAGGACTGGTGGTGCGGGGCACCCTGGGTTGGAACAGAGCTAGGCGTGCTAGAAGCAGGTTGTGTTACTCATGCGGCGGAAAGGGTCACCTAGCACATGACTGTCCGAATCCTCGTACGGTTGATCAGCAGGTGTTGGAGGAGCCACCGAGATAGAAGCAGCGGCTGGTGTTTGAGAAACAGCCAAGCAGTGGACAAGGCAGTAGAGCTCTGAGAGCAGGTGGACAGGAGAGGAACTAGTGGATACGTCCTTTGTACTTCTAGTTCCATGTTTCTTTTGTATTCGTGTCTTTGTACTATGAGATGCAATAATAAAAAGACACTTATCTTTGTTTGCTTTCCTGTCCTCTTGTTTGGTTGATGTTGAGTGGTCCCGGTTAAAACTGTTGACTTGACCCTCACTTTCGAGATTTCTACTGGAGGAGACCCAGTGACCTCACACTGATGCCGACAGTGTGACTCGACCCTTGGAGGCGAGAGTGACAGTTGGATCTCTTAGTAGTTACATCGAGGCCTTACGACGTCATCCATGGCATGAATGAGTCATTCATGTCAAGATTGAATGTATTAGGCAATGGGCGTGGTTCATCCAGGGGATGAGACCGAGTTTCTCTTTTCGGAAAAAGAGAAATTTTAGCAGCTCTTTTAGATCATAGGCAAAGCAGGTGCAGATCATCCAGGAGTGGATGAAGACTGCACAGTGCAGTAAGAAATAGGAAACCGGCTCCAGTCTTAGAGACTCGAACGTGTTAAATGTTAAAGAAGAGGAAGCTTAAAGGAGAGATGAGTCTACGAAGCAGCAGACATGGAGGCAGATCTAGGAGAGCAGCATGAGGTGGTGTACATCCTAACATGGTACAACCACCCGCTGTAGTTATTCCCTCCAGGCTCAGGGAGCTGGAGGGCGGAGGAAGAGTGCGGCTGCATGCGGTCAAAGAGTGTGACCCAATGGCTCTAGAATTTATTCAAGGGACAGTCAGTGTCCACTACTAGCTGCTGTAGTAACGGACGTCGATATTAATGATTCCATGCTTTCTCAAATCTTGTTCCAGGCCTGGAGATTCCGGTAAGCCATGGACTTGACCCTCACGTCTGGAGATACCTTGGGAGGGGACTCGATAATCACACTTATGCCGACGGTTTGGTCAGACCCTCGAGGCGAGAGTTCCGGTTGGAAATATCTTGGTGGCAGCGTCGAGGCCCGTCCTCGGGGCCCGTGCCGTGACAACCCCAAGCCCGCTTTCCATAGCCCAGGGGATGGCGACTAGCACCAAAGGCGTAAAACCCGATAACTGGGAAGGCATTGCCTTTATAAAAGTAAACAAACACCACAGAGTACAAGAGCAAGTAAACACTAAGTACAAAGAGAAGTGTTGAAGGGAAAATGGGCCAGAATACAAACCCAAAAGAAAGTACAACTACAACTGAACAAAGTACAACAGAAAAAGACAACAGCTGGAGGGATGGAAGCGGCTCCTGGGTTGTCCTCTTCGGATCCTACCTGAATGGTAGGTACAGATGGCGCAGCTCCTGGATCGTCCACCACGGATCCTACCTGAAGGGTAGGTACAGATAGCGCAGCTCCTGAATCGACCACCACAGATCCTACCTGATGGGTAGGTAAAGATAGCGTCCACAACGCTCTCGCCTATCAACCTCCTCCGAGTGTCGTCTCGCCGTGAAGTCCACCTCCGGATACTGACTCGTCATGTAGTCCACCTCCGGGTACCGTCCAGTCCTCGAACACTCGGCCTCTGTTAGCACTGCCCGTCGTCTGAAACCAACACAACAAGGTGTGTGCATAGCCCGTGCAGGGGTGAGTATAACAATACTCAGTAGGGACCCTGAGACCCTCAAGGTCTCACTAAAACCAACAAGGATAACCACATAGAAGATCTCAATAGATAACCTCTACTTAGGTATATGCCCATACATATACCTAAGTTATCAAGTAACCCATCTCAATCATGAGGAAACACAAGGATCATGAAATCAACGGATAACCACTACCCAGGTATATTCCCATACATATACCTAAGTTATCAAGCGACCCATCTCAATCATGAGGTAAACACAAAGGTCAAAAGTCTCCGCTCAAACCAGGATTTTCATTATCGAAACCGTAACTGCTGAAGAGCCCCGTCTCTGGAGTGTACAGTGGTACTATCATGACTCCGAGGTACTGCTCACTAACCTAAGACTACTGAGGTACTCCTCCTGTCGAGTACCGCAGGTCAGCCACCCAGACACAGTAGTGCTTCCCGCCGAGGTATGTCACCCAAACACAGTAGTGAACACCCCCTAGTAGCCTGATAAGGTACTCTCCGGACGAGTACCACGGGTCTGCACTGTCACATAGGTAGTTCTCCGTCCGCCATGGGTCTGCACCTCAGAAAGTAGTGCTCCGTCCACTGGGGTAGTCGACTCACTCCAAGTCGAGTTGGTCAAGAAGTCGTCAGGTCTCAGTCGGCTACACGGTCTCCGTACTCAACACGCTCGTCTCTGGGAGGGTCCGCTCCACGAGCTACAGGTCGATACTCCAAGTATCTCAAATTCCCACGAAGAAGTATCTCAAAGGACCGCCTCGTCATAGGGGTCTCAATGCAACAGACAGCGTGTCAATCGAACGCCCGGTCAGTGAGTTACTAGCCTTTTCGTCCCAGGGGCCCGGTTGGTTTCGTAAGCGAACCAAATCCGGCCGTATCTCAACTGTACCCCGAACTCTCATAGGGTATACTCATTGGGACCGTTTCTCAATGTGATCAACAACGCCGCTGACGGTTCGTCAAACGGACGTCATGTCTGAAAGATATCAGCTTTTTCCATTCCAGGGGCCCGGTTGGATTTCGGGTGCAATCCAACCCGGCCACTATCCAATTGCATCCAAATCTCGGGCGAAGTATGCCAAAAGTTCCGTCTCATCAAGAGGAATTCAACGAAACAGACGGTGCGTCAATCGGACGCCCGGTCTGTGAGTTATTAGCTTTTTCGTTCCAGGGGCCCGGTTGGTTTCATTAGCGAACCAACCCGACCGCACTCCGACGGCAACCAAACCTCGAGCAGAGTAAGCCAAAAGATCCGTCTCACTTAGAGGAATCCATCAAAGTCGACGGCACGTCAATCGGACATCCGGAGCTCAAGATATAAGCGTTTCCGCTCCGAGGGCCCGGTTGGTTTCATATCCGAACCAACCCGGCCGAACCCAAAGTAATCCGAAACCTTGAGTGCGATATACCGAAACGACCGTCTCGATCCAAGGATCGTGTTGTCGCTGACGGAGAGTCGTTTGGAGGGTCGTAGCTAAAGTTACGGGCTTTTGACCGAAAGTGATCCGAAAACGGGGGTCTGGGCCCGGGCAGACCCAGCCCGACCCCCCCCCCCCCAGGTCAGCCGAACCGGGTCAACCCGACCCGGGTCCGACCCGGCTGGGCCCGGCCCGGCTCAGCCAGTGCGACCGAGCGGACACCGCTGGCGGGGTTCGCGGCTCCCCCGCCCTTCGCCGCTAATTGAGGCCGGCGGCGAACCGCCGGCCACCTCCCTTCCGGCGGCACGCCGCCGCCGCGGACCACCGGACGCGCTCCGGTGGTCCGTTCCTCCTGTCGTCTTCGCCTATGGTCCCCCCGGGACCCCTTCTTCACTGCGAAGGGATTCAAACGCCCAAACGGACTACTTCGTCGTCGCCCGTCAATCCGCATGTCAAAACGAAACGCGCCATCTTCGTGGTTCTCCGGCGCGGCGTGCTGGCGCCGCGCCCCTTCGCCATGGCCCAACTCCGTCCGCGGATGTCTTCGGTTTCTCCGACGTGGCGTGACGGCGTCGCGTCCTTGTTCTTTCTTTTCACGGTGCGGCGCGACGGCGTCGCGTAATACTTGCCGTGTGATTCTCGCGTAGTGCGACGGCACCACGCCATTCCGTTCCATCCACAAGAATCAAACATGAACATAGGAGGGGGGTTCGGCCGTCTTAGTGCGGTCCGGCCCCCCTCTTGTTATATGATGTCATCTAGTCAAAAATCCACGATAATCAATAAACTAGAATAATCAACGGAAAAATTAAATAAAATAACAATAATCCCCTACCTCGGTTCAGGAACGGTGTTCGTCAACGACCCGCGGAAGACGAGCGTCGCGGAGGTCGGGCGTCGCAGGGAAAGAACGTCGACGTCGCGAAGCGAGGATTTGAAGTCGTTGACGGGGATTTCATCGCGGAAAACCGTCGTGGAAGAGACGACGCGTAAGAAGAACTCCGCGTCACGGAAGAACCGTGTTCTTCGGCGGAGAAGTTCTTCGTTGAAGAATGGTGTTCTTCGCGTTCTTCGTCGAGGAAGAAGGTGTTCCTTAGCTTTTTCTCCAAAAAGATCTCAAACAACCCAACACCAATCCCTAATGAAAAAGTTCTAAACTTATTTTATTAACACTACAAAGCATTTGAAATTCAATTGTTTGAATTTCAAAAACTTACATGTAACTCACCAAATTAATTTCAACAGGTTGTCAAATAATAAAGAAGGTGAGTTAATGGGGAGTTAGGAATGTGAGGGGTTAAGAGGGGTTAGGGAGTTAGGGAAAAAATTGAAAAGGTGTGGGGTTCGTTTGGGCCCCACCCTTTTAATTATCCACACATGGGAAGTTGGGTAGATGTGGGCCCCACCACCAACTTCCCCTGGGAGAAACTAACAACCTTGAAAAAGAAATAAAATTGATTTAACGATTTTATTTACTTTTTAATTAAACCCCATTAAATAACGTCTTCTCCCGCACAAACACAACTATGGTAAAGGTTCCCTTAAGCGATTACCAGCGTTGCGAGTTCATCGGTGCCATCAGATTTCAATTCCGAGCACTAGTTCAAAAGATAGGAAAACCCGCTCGTTCGTTCACTGAACGTACCCAAGCCAAACTTTGGAAATTAATTTCGGGCACACCGGGCCTCGGAATCAGGCGCTGTCAGAAACTGCGTTCTTGTAAAATTCCAAAGAAAATTAATAAAAAAAATTCCTTGAAATTTTCGGGTCTTTACATTACTCCCACCTCAGGGATTTACGTCCCCGTAAAGCTTCAACACATACTAGGGTCACAAAAGCGGTACAGAGCACGCATCTGAGCCATCCGCTCCCATGTGCTTACCTGGAGGTTCCCGTACTTCCAGAGAAAGTGCACCCGAGGAATAGATCATCCTCGTAGGATCTTCTCCTGTTGATCCTCGATCCCCATTGGAACCTCTGTGGAAAACACCTCATCGCCATCGTCCAACTCCTCATGGTTGATGATATGTGAAGGGTCGAGCACATATCTCCTCAGTTGAGATACGTGGAAGTCGTCGTGCACCTGGTGCAACTGTGGTGAATGGGTCAAGCGGTAAACCACCCCGCCTACCCAGCTGAGGACCTAAGAAGATCTGCTGAACCTCGGAGATAACTTGCCGCCTTGGCCACAACTCCGTAATCCACGTCGCGGTGAGACCCGTATAAGGACGTGATCGTCATCCTCAAACTCCAGAGGTCTCCATTTTCTATTATAACTGGAACTCGAAATGACTTCCTCTACGAGGGTAAGGTTTACCGACTCAGGAGTGATCAGTCGCACCCTACTGTGAAAGAGTTTATCCTATGCTGCCTAGGGTTTCCTTTTCGCTGACCTAGGAAAACCTATCTCGACGTTTGCCTAAAACCATCAATTTGAGTATGAACAGTTATTGCCCATTCCATACTCAAACTAATGTCATAAGGCCTTGACGCTGCCACCAAGAGATTCCAACTGGAACTCTCGCATCGAGGGTCTGACCACACCGTCGGTGTATGTGTGATTATCGAGTCTCCTCCCAAGGTATCTCCATATGTGAGGGTCAAGTCCAAGGCTTACTGGAAACTCTAGGTCTGGAACAAGATTTGTGAAAGCAAGGAATGATTCATATCAACGTCCGTTACTACAGCAGCTAGTAGTGGACACAGACTGCCCCTTGAATCATTTCTAGAGCCATTGGGTCACACTCCTTGACCGCATGCAGCCGCACTCTTCCTCCGCCCTCCAGCTCCCTGAGCCTGGCAGGAAAAACTAAGGCGGGTGGTTGTACCATGTTAGGATGTACACCACCTCATGCTGCTCTCCTAGCTCTGCCTCCACGTCTTCTGCTTCACAGACTAATCTCTCCTTTAATCTTCCTCTTCTTTAACATTTAACATGCTCGAGTCTCTATGACTGGAGCCGGTTTCCTGTTTCTTACAGCACTGTGCAGTCTTCATCCACTCCTGGATGATCTGTACCTTCTTTGCATAAGATCTGAAAGAGCTGCTAAAATTTCTCCTTGGCCGAAAATAGAAACTCGGTATCATCCCATGGATGAACCAAATTCGATGCCTAATAAAGTCAATCCCAACATGAATGATGCATTCATGCCATGGATGACGTCGTAAGACCTCGACGTAACTACCAAGAGATCCAACTGTCACTCTCGCCTCCAAGGGTCGAGTCACACTGTCGGCATTAGTGTGAGGTCACTGGGTCTCCTCTAGTAGAAATCTCGAAGGTGAGGGTCAAGTCAACAGTCTTAACCAGGACCACTCAGTATCAACCAAACAAAAAGGACAGGAAAGTAAACATCACAAGATAAGTGTCTTTTTATTATTGTAGCTCATAGTAAAAAGACATGAATACAACAACAACATGGAACTAGAAGTACAAGGGACGTATCAACTAGTTACTCTCCTGTCCACCTGATCCCGGAGCTCTACTGCCTTGTCCACTACTCGGCTGTTGCTCAAGCACCAGCCACTACTTCTGTCTTAGTGGCTCCTCCAACACCCGCTGATCAACCGTACGAGGAGTCAGACAGTCATGTGCCAGGTGACCATTCCCGCCGCGGGAGTAACATTGTCCATTTCAGGCATGCCTGGCTCTGAACCCACCTCGGGTGCCCCGCACCACCGGTCCTAAAACCCGAGATCGTCCAGCTGCTAGTCTGGTCCTCTTGGACCACTGCATCATCTGTCTACTTCCAACAGATGACTCGGCTACTGATCGAAAAACACGCGACAAAGGTAGAAGCTCATGTACACGCTCGGGGTGTAGAGCTACTGGAACAAACTCCATCCTGAAGAAGGTCTCGAAGTCTTCCCATGCGAAGGTCATCCCGTCGCAAAACTGAAACAAGTGGCTCCACCACCTGCCTGCTGCTGCCTGAAAGAGGCTGGAAACAAGGATCACCATGAAGTCTACCCGCGTCCCCACTAGCCTGAAGACTCTCACCACAGCCTCCAGCCAATCCTCAGCCGCTTGAGGGTCCATCCCTCCCTGGACCCTGGGTGGCCCCTGGCGCTGGAACTCGTGCAGTGCGCTCAAGCGACGTGCACCCTCTACTGCTGGGGTTGGTGGCATCGGTGGCCCAACGGGTTGTAGTACCGCTGGTGCCTCCGCTGGTGCCTCAACTGAAAAATGGATCTGTACTGAGGCCACGTCGCTCGGTGGGATGTCAGTACAAACCACTCTCGGGGCTCTAGCTGGTTGTCCGAGAAAAGACATCCTGATAGAAACAACATAACACGGTCAAACGATTATACCTGGTGAGCTGACCTGGTTTGAGCTGTTTTAGGGGAAAACCTTTGAAAACACACACGCAATCAGTGTTTTCGTGCACAAAGTCGGAAATCAGTTGTCAGGGTCCTGGTGTATGGATACGTCGGCCGCCCGCACCAACACTGGACTCCCTGAACTGAAAACCACACTCGGTACCCTTAACACTAATGCTTCATAGAAAGAAAATATCAGAGTTATAAGTTCTGCGGTAGAACCGACTCCTCTGATATTAATTTTTCACGACCCGTCCTCGGGGCCCGTGCCATGACTACCCCAAGCCCGCCTTCCATAGGCTAGGTGCTGGCGACTAGCACCAAAGGCGTAAAACCTGATAACTGGGAAGGCATTGCCTTTATAAAAGTAAACAAACACCATAGAGTACAAGTGAAAGTAAACACTAAGTACAAAGAGAAGTGCTGAAAGGAAAATGGGCCAGAATACAAACCCAAAAGAAAGTACAACTACAACTGAACAAAGTACAACAGAAAAAGACAACAGCTGGAGGGACGGAAGCGGCTCCTAGGTTGTCCTCCTCGGATCCTACCTGAAGGGTAGGTACAAATGGTGCAGCTCCTGGATCATCCACCACGGATCCTACCTGAAGGGTAGGTATAGATAGCACATCCCCTGGATCGACCGCCACGGATCCTACCTGAAGGGTAGGTAAAGATAGCCTCCACAACGCTCTCGACCGTCAACCTCCTCCGAGTGTCATCTCGTCGTGAAGTCCACCTCCGGATACTGACTCGTCGTGTAGTCCACCTCCGGGTACCGTCCAGTCCTCGAACACTCGGCCTCTGTCAGCACTGCTCGTCGTCTGCAACCAACACAACAAGGTGCGGGCATAGCCCGTGTAGGGGTGAGTATAAAGATACTCAGTAGGGACCCCGAGACCCTCAAGGTCTCACTAAAACCAAAAACGATAACCACATAGAAGATCTCAACAGATAATCTTAACTTAGGTATATGTATGGGAATATACCTAAGTAGAGGTTATCTGTTGAGATCTTCTATGTGGTTATCCTTGTTGGTTTTAGTGAGACCTTGAGGGTCTCGGGGTCCCTACTGAGTATCGTTATACTCACCCCTACATGGGATATGCCCGCACCTTGTTGTGTTGGTTGCAGACGACAGGCAGTGCTGACAGAGGCCGAGTGTTCGAGGACTGGACGGTACCCGGAGGTGGACTACACGACGCGTCAGAATCCGAAGGTGGACTTCACGGCGAGACGACACTCGGAGGAGGTTGACGGGCGAGAGCGTTGTGGAGGATATCTTTACCTACCCTTCCGGTAGGATCCATGGTGGTCGATCCAGGAGCTGCGCTATCTATACCTACCCTTCAGGTAGGATACGTGGTGGACGATCCAGGAGCTGCGCCATCTGTACCTACCCTTCAGGTAGGATCCGAGGAGGACAACCCAGGAGCCGCTTCCGTCCCTCCAGCTGTTGTCTTTTTCTATTGTACTTTGTTCAGTTGTAGTTGTACTTTCTTTTGGGTTTGTATTCTGGCCCATTTTCCTTTTAGCACTTCTCTTTGTACTTAGTGTTTACTTGGGCTTGTACTCTGTGGTGTTTGTTTACTTTTATAAAGGCAATGCCTTCCCAGTTATCGGGTTTTACACCTTTGGTTCTAGTCTCCAGCCCCTAGCCTATGGAAGGCGGGCTTGGGGTAGTCACTTATATCTCCATATCAGGGTTTATTTGAAAAAATTTGTGATTCACACACTTCATGAACCCTATTTGGAATTAAATTTATTACATTAGTTTTTTATTCATACAGTCCAACCAATCACAATAATTTTGATTCTTTGGTAGATAATTGGAAAACTATTTTCCCTTATTCATAATATGAATAATATACAATTATATTCCATTAGTATCCTAACACATAGGGTTTCCAAGATACGTATTAACCAAATTATATAGTAGGATGTAGTTACCTAACCCTAAATATTAACTGCATATATCTTTCCTTGTACAAGATAATCCCTGTGCACCTTTGGCATGAAACTACTCAGTTAGATTATCAAAATCTTAACATATGTTTTCTTTAGAAGGAAGTTCACATGTAGTATTTTGAGGGGTTTTATTTTAATGTCTCAAAACTCAATATACAAAACATACATATTAAATTAATGATTATTCCATATCATTAAATATTTATTATCACATATTTTATTCCTTTAACTATTCATGATTTGTTTTAGAATCTCAATTACAACCACAAAATAAATATGTTCACAAAATTTTAATTTTAACTCATTACACAACCAAAAATTTGTATTACTCACCCAAATATATAATTAAAAAATATTTACACATATCCAAATTCATTATGTGAATAATTAATATGAACCTTCATGTAATGTGTTAGAACTATATGATATAGAAAAATTCCACGTGAGTAAGCCTGAAGCCATAAATAACCAACACCCGCATCTCTAGAAAAAGTCATATGCTTCCAAGACACTTGGAAGTATAACCTGAAGTCACTCTACCAATGTATACCATACTCAATATAGAATCCAATTTATAATAAATCTAATACCAAATATTTTAATACTATATCCAAAAACTAAAATCCAACTAATAAATTTAATTGTAAATATTAGTCAAGGAAGATGAAAACTTAATCTCATGTTATCATACCTAGTGTGTAATGTGTGTCTTAACAATTTTTATAATAATATATTTATCACATAAATTAGGAATACACAAAAGTAAAATTATAAAAAAAATATTAACATGATTATTATGAGGAACAAACAAACAAATAACTGCATTATTTATCTACAAAAAATAATAAACACAAATAATCTTTTCATCTTTAATTGTGGAATATAATATTTTATTTTATGATTCATAACATTTATAATTTATAAAAAAAAATTAAAAAATAATAAATACTATCCAGAATATTGAATTTTAATATGTTGGCTACAATGTAATTTATGATTGATAGAGGGGAAATTTTAATCATAGTCTATGATTGATACCTAATGGTCACAATGGAAAAGAGTTTCAAAATTTATAAATTGTAATGATGACACTTACATACTAATATTTTAATTTTATGTACTAAAAATATAATTTTTTAAAAAGTTATTAACCATTACATATCCTATATATAAAATTAAACCTCCTAGAAATAAAAGTAAAAGTTATATATATATATATGTAAAAACCCAATATGTAAAATTAAAAAAATCCCATGAAGGTTGGACTAATATGTATTGAGTATATTACATTTACCTATGATATTTGAAACCAATGATATAACCTAAATAATATTTATGATTTTATAATCTATCTTCACAAATAATTGGTTTCATTTTTATCTTATCATATTGTACATAATAGATTATGATACTGAGAAAAATCATGGGTTTTCTCACTATATCATATCGTATTATCGGTGACAGTTGTACAATATGACTGCGAAAAAATTGAAACAAGTCCCTAACAATCAACCATGTCATATTGTACACTATTATAGGGCCTTATATAGGTTATGATAAACATTTTTTCTATAAAGCGTTATAAAAATATATTGATTCATTGATCAAATTTATTTAATTGTAATTATTATGGTTTTATTGGATTAGTTATTTGAATATTTCAATTTATATACCTTGATTTTTCCTTAGAGTCGACCGATTTTTGGAAGTCTCAGGACCTCGTAATTAATATACTAAAAATATTAATTTATTTTATAAAATGAAGAATTGTCATTTTGATTTAAAATATTTTCCTTTTGTTTGGGACCTCAGATTGGAAATATTAGACCATGGTTGATTCCGGAATGCGGGGTTTACCCTAGAAGAAACATAAAGTTGGATGGAACTAAATGTTCAGTAGAGGCATACATTGGAGGTTAGGTTATATGGATTAATTAATTTAATTAGTTCATTTATTTAATATCCCTAAACACATCAACCCTCTATAAATATATATTTATGATGTTTTTCTAGGGTTAGTTGCATAACTCTTGTTGAATTAGAGAAGGGGAGAGAATTCCTCATTTTCATTGACAGATCGATGATCAGTAATGAACAAATCTAGGTGAACCATGAGACGAATGGAGAATGTTTCAAATATACTTATCCATTTCTAGTGTATGATTTCTTCACCAATAGTTTATCTATTACTAATTTAGGGATCATTATTTGTATTTTTCATCCTTTTATTAATAGTTACACATGGATTTAATTATCCACATTCATTTTGTTGGTGATTATCATTCTTCCCAATAGAATGAACTTTAATTGTGTTGTTAAAACTCTCTTATATTTGTTATTAGATTATTTTAGACAATTATTCTATATATTAGGATAATTTTATAGGATCTTATCATCCAATAACACCCATATACTTTTTTTATATGCATTTCTCTCCATCATTCTTCACATTCTTCATTGTTGGTCCATGGGGTTGTGATTTCAACAATGTCTGGGTGGGTTCGACTAAGATCAAGCCCCTGAACTCATGGGGGTTTCATAAAATGGTGATTTATGGAAGAATTTTGTATGTATCATAATGAATTAAAGGTTTTGAGTTATGGCTATAGGTTTTGGAACCTCATACAGTAGTGGATGCGTGATGGATTCCCTCTTGGGTGATAAGATTTCTTACTTCCAACCATCGAAGGATGAAGATCGATGTTCAGTAATATCCCCAATGATTTTGGGTGGTCAAATTATAATGTTATTGGAGTAAATGGATGATCTATAGTTATCATTAATACCATTCCTTACTGCCTTCCAACAACCAAACTACATATCGTGTAGTTCAGAGGAATATGCACTATGAAGTACGATAGATGTGCTGCAGACTAGGGTTTGGTCATAGATAAATATCACACACCTTACATGAAGTCAAAAAATCCATGTGTCCTAGTTCTAGTGGCTCGACATGTACTATGTATGTACACAGCAATGGGAGGAGTTAGGAACATGGGCACATCTGGGGTACATAAACATGACTGTGTACTTTGGAAGAGCATGGATACTCAGACATGGTCAGTATAAACGGGCATAGGACGAAGTACATGACCATGGACTAGAAGAAAATAGAAAGTCCCTAGGAATCCAAGACACACCATGTACCACTTGTACATTGCTTATAGACCAACATGGATAGTCACTCCATGTTCAGGGTAGAAAACATCCATGTGATGAGGCGAGGTCGCATGTCATGTGACCCCTCGTACACACTATGTACTTCTCCCAGGAACATCCACTTTCCATATATCCTTCATCTGAACTCATATTTGTGCCTATTCACATCCCATCCTGAATAATTTTCTTCGTATAACATGATGGTAGCCTTTTTGTGTCATGTGATATATGATGTGATGTGACCCAAATGTGGTTCTTATTCTAGAGATGCTTGGTTGATGGAAAAATTATGTAGGATATTTATTGAAATATTTGGGTTAGAAACCCACTTATTATAGAAGGGTATTGGTCCTCCACACTCTTCACTTGGGGGGAGTGGTACCCACCACATGTGATAAAGGGTGTGGGTCCTCTATCAAAAAATTGTCACCCCCTTGACACACTAGGGAGGGGGTTATCTATATACAGAGTAGAACCCACCAAATGCACTAGGGAACAATTGCTCCACTGGAGATTATTCCCCTGCAGTTTCAGAGTATATTTTTGAGGTTTGGGTCCTAAACACAAATTTTTTTATGGTTTCACATGATTCTTGGAATTGGAGATAGACCTTTGCGGCTGCATAAAGACTCATCATCATTGGCAGGACTGTGGTCATGTAGGTCCTCCTTTCCCACTGCTTGGGTTTCTTTATAGAATTTATGTATATTGGGTTGAACTTACTATTTAATATTTCTATTTCTCCTTTTATAGTTCTCATGTAATCCTACAGTTTATTTATAAACACACTCCTACATAGGCTTTTCCCGCATGTCATTTGTACTATGGAAATGGAAGGATGGTCAGTGGCGACTTCGGTGGAGCATAGTGGTAGTTGGGTTCATTGACCATGTTTTGGGTCAAAATTAGTGATCAAGAGATGGGATATCTCAATTTTCCTCTTTTCCCGTAGATTTTGGGTTGTGAATTCATTTCTAGTTTGGCATTTATTTTTATAATTTTTGTTTTGATTTTATATTTCTATATTCTGATGTATTCCCTAGAGGTTATTACATGCATATTTATACTCTAGATGTTGCAGTATTTTGTTATTCGTATTCACCTTTTCATATAGATTATGTTTTGTGTGAATATTGTTAATTAAGGAAAATTCCTCCCATTTTATTTTATTCCTTATCGGTGCTGGTCACCAGCCCCAGGACCATTGGAGGTAGCCTTGGGGTGTGACACTCAGAAAATCATTGGCCAAGCAGGCCTTGGTGGGTCCAGTTGTGACATAGTGGTATCATATTCATTCATTATTTATTTGATGTTTTAGGGGGACCCATGGTGACTATTGGTTGATAACATAAGGAAGTGATGTCAGAGTGTCTCGACCACGGACTTCAAGCTAGGGAAAATAGTGTTGGGGTGGCGGCCAACACATCCATTCACCAGGACTCTGGCTGCCTTCTTGTTGACTCGGCATACTGAGACATCTATTAAAAGATACTGGTGGAATGTAAATCATATAGTATTGAGTCATTTGAAAATAATTACTGATTCAGATCACCGTTTTTTGCATCTATTCATGGTACATCTTGATAACTCCCAATATTCCACCATGAAGATTGCGAGCTAGGATATCGATATTGAATCATGATGATGATCTGTTTAGTGATGTAGCCTCAATTGATGCAGCTTATGATAAGTGTTTTCTGCCCTGTGGAGAGATATAAGTACCACCATCTATCTTGTATTGGATAGTTCCAACATATATTGATGAAAATACACACAAGCTCAGTGATTTATGCGAGTTCTACCAATAGAGATCGCTAAGATTTCATGGTCAACCAAATCCTCATGTAGAATTTTATTTTCCTAGTTTACTGATCCAAGAATTCATGATTTTTTTAACATATATATATTATATATTTCTTCTTGTTTCTTTCCTTCTTCTTGCAGTATCAAGGTTCTATTTAGACAGACACATGATGAGGAAGCACTCTCATTTTTAGACATCCCACAAGTGATTCATGATGAGTATTACCACTTGAGATTATGATATATAATGACTCTAAATATTATCAAGAAATATATCGGTGATATGATAGATTCTATTTATTCCATGAGGTTTGCTGACTTCACACATTACACCCTCAATATGGTTTGATATGATTTCTTCTGGGAATGGATGTTTAACCAAGGCTTCCACAAAGACATTCTTGCTTGCATAATCCCCTTATAAATTCCTATATATTATGGGGTACTAGTGTGGGATCTTGTTACTAAGATCATCCTAGTTTAGGGGAACCACACAACTAGAGTTTCCAGTGGGTATCATGGGTTTGGGTCATCATTAGCATCTAGCAAGAATTAGTCATTAGGATCGCGATGTAGGATACCTCCCCAATCAAATACTCTAGAAGATGGGTATGTGGATCAGGGATTATGATGAGGTTCTAATAATCTTATATAGGTGGATTGATATGTCTTTTATGGGTTTGATCACATGGCCAATGATTTTTTTACTCTACATTTTGAGGAGGGAAGACAGTAAGTGGATAGACCAATATGACAGAGGTAGTTTCATGATTAGGGATATCCCATGTGTTGCTAGGGAAGCCCATGTGGAGGTGTTGTCGGATGAGGAAAAATTGGTTTTTTGTAGGGAGAATATATTTTTGGTGGTTGACACTATATGCTACTCTCAACACCACCCTGAGGTGGACCATTCTAGGATCAGGTCGTATATAGATGGGGCTATAGGAAACTGTAATCCATTGAGGGCTCTGGCCAGGGTATACAGAAGATGATTCATGTTATAATCTATGTCTTTTGTACACCAGAACCAGTATGTGTATACATAGGAATGAGTCACTAATTAATCTACATATCCCATGTGTGCGAGATGGAGCATCCATTTGAGTCATTATCCCCACATATATGGAAAAGGGTTCCTAAATAGAGGGACTCTTTTATGTCACATATATATCGATAGTAGGAGTTGGTTCATAGTGGATTGATTTTATGATGGGACCGTTAGGTCATCATTATGAACCCCAATGTTTTCCTATTGGGCATGGATTGGTTTTCCGCATTTCATTCCTATTTTGACTATTATCTTAGGCAATTCACATGCCTTTAGAAAGATGTAATGTGATTCTTATTCACGAGTGAGTGACATCTCATGGATGGTAAAGTGGGCCTTATGAGTAGAAATATTTAAACCATCGACCATCAGTTAGAGAGAATATCCCTTTGTGTAATGACATATTTAGTTTTCTAGATTCCTTTATTAGATATAGAAATTATTTATGTGTTCATAAAATATTTTTCAAGACTACCTATGATGTGGGAGATGGAATTCTACATTGAATTACATCCTAGGATGACACTGATATATTTTTAATCATATCACATTTCCCCTATCAAAATCCATGTGTTGACAGTGTATTTGGAGGACATTTGGGGGAGAGGTTTTATCAAACGATTTTTTTCCTCGGGGTAGCTCTTGTTTCTTTCATGAAAAATGTTGATGGTATCATGAGGCTCAATATGGATTATGATCACGTGAATATAGTAATGATAAATAAAAATTATCCCTTATTGAGGATTGAAGACCTCTTCAACCAGTTGGGAGGTCTAAGTTTGTTCTCAAATATCGATCACATTTTAGGATACAACTAGTTGAGGGTTTCTAAGAATGATATTAAAAAAGATGTCATTATGATGTCACTACAGACAATATGAATTCCTAGTGATTCCTTTCAGTGTGATTAATATCACCAATAACATTTATTGATCTTATGAATGAGATCATTCATCATACATGGAGGTATTTTTAGTTATCTACAATGATGAAATTATAATATACCCTATATTAGAGTAAGATTATATAGATAATTTGAGATTATTCCTAGAATTTCTTTATGAGCCCCAGATTTATGATATGTTATTGAAGTGACATTTTTTCATCAGTGAGGTCCACTTTCTATGGAATTTTTTATCCAAGCATGGTATTTTTGAGGAGCTGGTGAATATTGATATAGGGATTTATTAGGACCCACCTAAGAATGTGATAGAAGTGTTGATTTTTGTTGGAATGGAAGGGTACTATATGAGGTTAATGGAAAAATTCTCTAGTATTATAGCCCCTTTGACCGCCCTGACATGGATAGGGAAATTTTTTTCCTTGACCGAGTAGTATCAGATAGACTTTGACACACTGAGATAGAGGATGACTAGTTTTACAATGTTGAGACTACCGAGGATGTTTGTGGAGTGTATAGTCTTTTGTGATTCCTCTGTTGTTGGGATCAGTTGCGTATTGATGTAGATTCAGGAAGTGATCACATATGGGTTGAGGAATTTGATACCCCATGAGATGAACTACATGAATCGTGACCTAGAGTTTGAATTCTTAATCTTCAGTCTAAAGAAATGGATCCAATAACATCTAATCAATCATTTTTTTGTTTAATCGAACCACTAGAGTATCATATTCATCTTCAATAAAATATATCTTAACTTGAGATAGAGGAACTTGTTAGATAATATACATGAAAATGACATTGATATGGTTTATACTCTTTGTAAGGGTAACATGGTGGTATATTAGCTTTTCAAGAAGTCTTATTATCGGCTGGTAGAGGAGGTTTCCAAGAAATTTTCATCGTTGAACCTAAACCTGGTGGAGGAGACATGTGATTTTTTTCATTAGTAGATTGAGATAAATCCATAAATTCATCATTGTTTGATAGAATCTTATTTGGGATACCTCGAAAGTGAGGTTCTATAAGACCAAATATCCTCTAGAGATGCACTGGATTCATTTTATGAAAGTGGTGATCATGTGATCCTTTTCCACAGTTGGAAAGTAGTTCTGACCACATAGTGAGAAGAGGTGGTGAGAGAGTTTCACACTTACCCCTTGGTTGTACACCCCAGTATAGAAAATAAGTACAAGAACCTTAAGTTATAACTTTGTTGGGATGGAATATGGTAGAGCATCACCAAGAATGTCTCTCTGTGTCTCAAATATTAGAAGATAAATTCTAGGAAATAGGTTCTAATAGGTTTGACACAACCTCTGGAGGTCCTAAATTAGAACTTTGTAACAAAACAAATTTTATAAAGGTATGGATAATTTTTTCAGTTTAAAATTATTATTTTATCCTATTCTATATAACCTAGTACTAAGTAAGGTCTTTAGAGAATATGGGGCTTAATTGGATCATGGAGCTCTAATTTATGGTGGAAAGATGATAGACACACAGTTTTTTTAAAATAAGAACCAAATGCCACAGGGTTTGGAAAACAATATACAGGGTTTATGAGATTGATAGAGAGTTCCACATGATTAGGATAAATCATGAAACCTAGGATAAAATAGAATTTTTTTTGTATCATATAAGAGACATAGGCCTTTTTCATGGGTTGTGCAGGTTAAACAAATTATACACATAGCCCATTCAAGGGGGTTTCTTGGGTAGTATCTGCCACATGGTTGGAACACAGTTTGGAAAACCGTGTTTCCAAACCCATTTCCCTTTAAAACATGGTAGAAAATATATTTTTCCCCTAATTTCCCTAAAGTAACCTTCTTTATTTTTCTCTCTTCCCTCTTGTTTCTAGTGCACTGCATTCCAAGGGAGATCCTCCTCTCCTACTCTTAGGAATTTTGATATATCCTCCATCCAGACTCTGTTTCCTTCATCATCAATGAATTGGATAGCTAAAGGTATGATTTTTAATCCTATTCAATTATTTTATTAGTCTCTCTCATCCTCTTCTATGTTATTTTTGTGAGATAGAGTATTCCCTATTTAAAGGGGGGTTTGTCTATTTGGTTGTTTTATTCTATTATTCTATGATTCAAAGGCTTATATTGGATGACTGGTTATCCACTGACCTCTGGTTGGTGGTCAAGTAATTTTCCCTAAAATTGTAGATGATTTTATAGTACATTCCTTGGTTCTTCACATCATATCTTTACATATGTTTACATTAAAACGTTTTCTCATTCCTCTATTAATTAAACCATACAATGATACTCCCTTATAGCCTTTTTGAATGGTTATAGGATTTCTTCATCATTGGATTACACCCCTTTGGGTGTGAAAATTAAATTCCCTATTTATATAAAGGTTTATTAACAAAAAAATATTCGAAGCTATTTTTTTAACCGTGAAAGGGATTTTCCTTAATGGATTAAATTAAATGGTTAAATTAATTAAATGAATGATTGTGGAAATTCAAAGTCGTGTGTTGTAAATTGTTTAAGTAATTTTATAACATGGGATACCCATGTATATATATTAATAATTGATTTAATTGTAAATGAAAAATTATTATTATTATTAGGATATGGAAATTTTTTGATGGACACTGGTAAAGGGATTTTTTAAGAATGCAATTTCTAGCGCTCTTAAGTTATATAATAGACAAGGTGTCTTGCATTATTGAAATTTTTATGGATGATGGAAATGGAGTTCCGTGTTCCCTTTTAAGGTGTTGGGAATGATGACTCACCCCATTATCTCGAGTGATGAGCATGGAATCTCTAATTCTCATGATATTAAGGGATAATACCCTTACTGGTGCCTATTACTCATTAGACTATGCATGGACACATAAGTTACTCTTTGGGTCTATCTAGAACTAATATCTATGTATATACCTATATATGTACTAAGATATATAGTGCATATACATATATACATATTATCTATGGTTATATATAAATGGATGTACATGGTAAATTTATATTAGACTTATATTCACCTATGCTGAAGAAGGTAGATTCTTCCAGGTGTCCTAAAATAACCTGATCTAACTAGTATTTTGTTTTCATCATCTTTTACTGCCTATTATACATGAACACTTTTATTATATATATAGTGAGTGGATTATTCTAGACACCATTGGTGGTGCCCTACTGAGATTTATTTCACACCCTATTTGGGTCGTCGTTGGCACCTAGGATGACCTTATGGTTGTAGGTATTTAAAAGGGAATGTGTCCATGCATGGATTCTTGATCTATTTTCGTTATATCATGGGGGCGTAGGAGGATAGTAATGATTGTATTCTTACTATGCTAGTGATGAATGCTTTTGGTCTTTGTAATTTTTTATACCATGTGGTATATACCTGTACTTTGTATCCCTTGTAACCCCATTTTTTACATCATCATGGATGTAAATCATTTTATATATGACTTAGCCTATAGTCTGATTATTATTCATTTTCATGTATGTTTATCTTCTGTTTTTTATTATTGTTCGTGCTTTAACTTTGTTGTCAGTTATACTATGAATTATCATTTTCTATTTATCTACTATAACTATTGTGATACTATGATAACATAGGTTATAGTATCCCTACAATACAACCATAGTCTCTAACTTCTAGTAGGAATACTCTATAGTATGGGTAAGTTCACGTGAGGCCATGTGACCAAACAACATAGGGCACTTTTTTAGTAGCTCCTAAGTCAGCATGTTACAAAGTGGCATCATAGATTTATTTTATTTTGACATAATGATTATGAATATTATGAAAGAGAATAAGAATATGTCAATGTTTGGTAATGAGACTATTCTTAGGAGTATCTAACCCATATATATGAAAAAACATAGATTACCTAGGATGGGCTATTTATGTTCGTATTTTCATGTTAAATTTGTTTGTGATTTCACTATTGGGTGATGCACATGTTTTTTCACAATATTATTGTTGATATAATTGTTATAGAATTTTATTTTCCTTATACTAGTATAGAAAATAGGTATTATATCATGCTTCATTATAGGCACATTAGGATTCAAATTTCATTCCTTTTTTCATTCCCTTTTTACTTTCTGTGTTATATAATGTATCATTATTATTGTTGATATTATTGTTCATTTTTTTCATGCCCATTTTACATTATATGTTCATTTTTTCCTACCCATATATATATGGAAAAATATTGTTGGGTTCCCTAATTATGATATGATTAATCTGATAACACTTCTTGAAGGTGTAAAATAATAGTATTAGTTTAATTTCCTGCATCAATCTAAATGGTTATTTCCTAAATAAATTGATTATTTCACCTTTATTAACAAATTGTACCATGTGTGAGGCATGAACCAATTATTCCATGGGATGAAACATTAGTTGATTTTATTTCTTGAATGATAATTTTAATTTATGAAGAAAAATATTCTATAAATATAGAATGGTAATCCATTTTATCATATAATCTTATATGAGATGTTACATCCTAGTACCACATGAAAAGGCCAGGTTGCAGTTATATGATGTCCCAATTTAAATTTATAAGGAGTATGAATATAATAAATAAGTAATAGTGACACATTTAACATGAAAGTGATATATATATATATATAAGAGTAAAAACATAAATGGGTATAAAACATTTAAATAAAATTGTTACCATTAAATGAGGATTTTAGTGGAAAATTAATGAGTTTTTTCCACTGTAACTTGAAATTTAAAATATATATAATAAAACATAATACATGATATATGATACCTAGAACCAAACCTACCCTTAGTAGTACATAGTTGGGTGTGTCTGTTATGATATTTATGGCCTATTACGGTCTCCTTTAATCGCAAAAACCAAGATTTTGGAGTAGGCATATAGGTGTAACTTTTCCATAGGAAGGATACGTACATATCCTATTATATATTTTTTTCCTTTTGTTGCAAAATTCCCTCATGAGGAATGAATTTCTAATTTTATAATCAAGACACTGTAATAGTCTCAAGTCATATGCCTGGAGGGTGATGAAGACCATGCCCCATAGGTGGTGGTCCATAAGACACCAGTGTTACCTCATGTAGTACCACCTATAGATAAACATTATAATCAAGAATTGGGAACCTAATCCCAGTTCCAAGAGAGTTTCCTTCACATACTAAAGTCTATTTAAGAATTTTGTGACATATTACAACTAGGATAGAGTTTACAGAGTAATTCTAGAGGTATAATCCACCAAATTTCTAGGGGAACGGTGGCCCATAGGCTGTTGAGACTTGGTCGGAGTCCATTATTTCTATATTCAAGAATTTAGAGACACCTCTAGAGATGTGGTTCTATATTAAAGCTTATTTGTTATGTGTGTTTACCAAGATATAGTAATATTTCATTACTCAGTTAGTCTAGTATCAAGATATGATCTGTAGGAACTTTCATGTATTCTTATATGATTACTTCTTCCCACAAATATTGAGATACGGATGAGCTAGAGTGTTCATTAACATTTTGCAAGGAGATATGTTCATGATGGAATATTCTACCAATTTATCAATATTCAGTGATTCACCCTAATCTAGCAGGTGATGAGCTCATGCCTGCAAGGTTATTCGAGGATGGGATGGTATATTCCATCCAATCACAAGGAAATGTTTTATAGTTGACCACTATTTCAGAGATTGTCAAATATAACCTTAATATTGAGTTGGATTTGAGGGAAGATGATGGTGTGGGCTAGGTTGGATCTATATAAAAACATGGAAATAGTTATTATACTAGAATAAATCATCATTTAGAGGTTTCTCATGAGGGTAGTGGTAGTCAAACAACTCGTACTGATAGTTTTTTCATATGCCAATGGTGTAGTAAATTAGGACATGTGAAACCCCAGGGTTTACGAGTCCATGATTACTGTATTGGTTAAAGTAGGATGGTCAATATTTATGATTTTTGTAGGACCTTTTTCACTATTTCCTAGTGAGAGATACTATACATCGACTAAACCTGATGATGTGGGGCCCATAGTAACTCACCAGGAAAGAAGATAGAGTATATACGACTACTCGAGCTGAGGTGGTTGTTGAGATTAAGGGAAACATACTCAATATTCACAGAACCAGCATAGCGGGCCTTCTTAAAGAGGTCATATTTTATATCAAGGATGTGGTATGGTCCATTTACATGTAGTGAAACCTGTGTTAAAGGATAATAGAGTTGGACCTTCTACAGTTCTAGGTACTATTCTAGTAGCCTCAACTCTAGTATATTCTTATTTTGGAATAGGTGTGTCTCACTCTTTTAGATCAATATAAATTATAAAGAGTTTGGGACACAAGATATAGTATTCATGGGGAATTATCACACTCCATACCCCATTGGGTATCTAATAAAAGTGTTTTCAATAATGTAAGGATTGTCCCCTTGAGGTGGGTGGCTATATTTCATGTGGAATCCTTTCTTCCTCAACCTGATTTGGTTTGATGTCATTATTGGTATGGAATGGACAGATTCCTATCAATATCATATTTAATATTATTACTAGAGGTTGGATTTTACATCACCATTTGGTGGTATAATTTTTCATAATGAAGAATGGGATATCCATACGACTCAAGGAAGACCTGAGAATTCGGGGATGGGTAGAGGGATAACCCAAGTCACATGCATCTCTCTAGATGATCAAGGTATGAAACCTAAAAATTTACCTCCTATGGTGGATCACATTAGGTACGTATTCCCTGATAATGTTTCTCAACTACCTTCAGTGAGATAGGTGTAATTATCTATTTAGTTAGTTCTTGGAGTGGTGCCAGTTTCCATGACTCCTTATAGGATGGAAGCTGCAAAAATTCTGGAGAAAAAAATATGTTGTAAGACTTGGAGGATTGGGTCTTTATATTCCACTTAATTTCTCTATGGGCTTCACTAGTTCTTTATTTCAGGAATAAAAACTGTACCATCATACTTTTCATTGATTACCAATGGTTGAACTATCTTATAGTTAAGAATCAGTATCCACTTCATCGTATAATTTACCTCTTTGACCTGCTCTAGGGAGTGATAGTTTTCTATATGATCAATTTGAATTTGGGTTACCATATGGTATGTTTCATATTGTTATAAATATGATGTACTACATTCCAGAGTATATATGGCTTTTATGAATATCTAGTAATGAAGTTAGGTCTCATTAATGCACCAACTATTTCCATGGCATTGATGAATCGGTGTTTCCACTTGTATCTGGATTAATTAATGGTATTTTTTGTGGATGAAATATTTTTGTATTCTCATAATCAACGTGACCATGCCCAACATCATGGAATCATGATGAGTACACTAATGGAGCACTATATTTTCTCAAATCTCACTAAATGCCAATTTTAGTTTGAAAAATTCTACTTCCTGGTTTATATAATCATAGATACAAGAGTATGAGTAGAACCCGAGAATGTTTGAGATGTAGTTTCCTATGAAAATATATATAACTTCTTTGATATAATGTGTTTATTAAGGATATATGGGTACTAAATATGCTTTATTAAGAACATTTCACACCTAGGAGTACCTCTTATGAGATTAACTTGGAAAGGTATGAAATCTGAATGGTAAGAAGCTTGTTAAAAATAATTTCAGGAATTAAAAGCCCATTGAACATTAGTGTTGATCCTAATTCTACCAAATCTTATCAGATGCAACATAGTTTGTTTTGATACATCATGAATTAGTCTAGGATATTTTCATATATAGGACTAATGTGTCATGGTGTACATGTCTCTTTAGTAGAGGCCTCGCAAGTATAATTACGCCAATGAAAAAAAACATGTTTGATGATGTTGTGCATGATTTTTTTGTTGGAGGAATTATATTTATTGAGAAACGTTTTTCAATATATAGATCGTAAAATTATCAAATATATCATTTAGTAGCATGATCTGAATCTCAATCAGTGTAGATGGGTTATTTATCTAGAGTCCTTTTATTTTGAACATGACTATATGACTGTTTAGTAAAATACAATAACTGATTCTCTAATCTAGAAAATCATACACATGCAGTGTGGGAGGCCATTTTTTCATGGTATATTATGTACCTATTTTTATCCAAGCATGTTTACGTTTAGGAGGTTCATGGGTAGACATACCTTAATGATTTATCAGTGGCCTCCACCCTTCTGAAATGGGTAAAGATGATGAAACATTCATATTTTGATAGCATAGTCCTGAGAGAGAGTATCTCATATGGGGATTAATTTCCTAGTTTGATCGTGGATGATAATGAGATCTTATGTATAATAGGGTGTGTATGGGTACAAGTATACATTTGAGAAGAGTTGATGTGGGATCTCGTATCTCATCATAGGAAGTAAATCTTGGTTTTTACAAGATGAACCATAAAATATGTCACCAATATTAGTGGACTAGCCTAAAATGGAAGATAACTAGTTTCAAAACAAGGTGTTTCATCTATCATCTTGTGAAGGAAGTAAATCAGTGGTTAAATAGACTCTTATAGTTGTTATCCATTATTGAATGGGAATGGGATAAAGTCTCAAAGGATTTCATGAAATGTTTTCTTTGATCGGATCAAAGAAATCATACAGTTTGGTTCATTGTTGATTATTTGATAGAGTTCACCAATTGTTTAAATATTTGGGAGACCTTATCAGTGGATGAGGTAGGGATTCTATATGTCAAGGACATTGTATGCCATCTTGGAGATCCACATTATATCATATATGATATGGAAAATCATTTCATATCACGGTTCTATAAAAGAATCTTTAAGGCCTTGGGTACATAGGTGATAGTAAGAATGTTCTATCAAAATTAGACTAATGGATAGATAGAGATGACAACTCATGGGTTAGATGAATTTCTCTGGGAAATTTTCCTTGACATTGGGGGATCTAGGGAGAAACATGTACCTGTTATTTAGTTATCTTATAATAATAGTTTTTAAGACACCATCTAGATGGATCCTTGCGAGGATTTATATGGAATTACATGTTTTTCACCTATCTAGTGGTTATAAGAATGGGATGAAACTTTACTTGTGTTTAAGAATGTTCAGGAGACTTCAGAGCAAGTTCAGCTAATCTAGACGTGGATGTTGATTCCTTTGTATGGGTATCAGTCATATTCCAATCTTCATCAATGACCTATAGAAATCACGGTTAGGAATCATGTTTTCTTACGTGTTTCACCAAGGATTGGCCAATGAATAATTTATAAGCAAATTAATCTTTCATCTCAATTCATTGGACCCTTTGAGGTTTTTGAGGGAATCGGATTATTGGTTTATATGATATCACTTCCGTAGAGATACAATTATATTCACAACATTTTTCACAAGCCTTGTATTATTTAGTAATATCCAGACACCTTGAATGTTTTACAACCTAAAGATATTGAGTTAGATGTGAATTCTCCTTTTGAGGAGTACATAGTACGTATTGTTAATCGGAGAATGATGGATCTCTGGGGGAAGATTAGTGTTTTTTGTATGGTTGTTATGGTAGCATGTTCAAGTATAGGATGATACAACATGGTGATAATTTTTTTCTCATTCTTAGTGGGTAGATCATTTCATAGACGATCACTTACTATCCTCAGAAGTCCAACTTGGGGGTGAGTTTTTTTAAAGAGGGGAGGTTGTAACAACCTGAATTTTAATAAAGACACAAATCATTTTATTTATGGTTTAACATCCCTTTCTAAATCTTAGTAAATGTTCCCTCTGGACTAAGTAAGTTCTCGAGAGCATCATATAATTCTTGAAATCATAGAGAATTGAGTTATGGTGGAAACATGTCAGGTCTGTGGTTTATTTTAATCATGCACCTGAGCCGACATGGCTGGAAAAATCATTTGATATTCGCTAGAGGGTAGAAGAGGGCCGCATAGTCAAGATAAACCATGTCAACTATACTGAATGGCTATGTCATTTGTCTTAGATAAGAGAAAGTGGACTTTTACATGGGTAGCACAGGGTTATAAAAACAGTGAACTAAGCCTATCTGAGGGGGTTTCTTGAGAAGTAGGTGTCGCATGGTTGGTTCATGGTTTGCAAAACCATGCGGGAAAACTGTATTCCCTTAAAAACATAGGGTAAACGATCTTTTTTCCAAACATCCCATAAGAAAAATTATTTAATTTTATTCCCCCCCCCCTCTTGCTTCCAATGGACCATAGGCATAGGGAGATCCTCCTCTCCTCCACTTCAGTATTTTGATATCTCTTCGTCATAAATCTATTTCATTTATTTTTAGATGTGTTGGAATTATAAGGATAAGAGCTCTAGTCCTCTTACTTTATTAGTTTCTCTAACCATCTTATGTTATATTATGGTGTAATATCATATCCCCTATTTTCAGGGTGTCAGACTATTTTATCATTTTATTCTATTCTTCATTGATTCAAAGGATGATCCTGGGTGAGTGGTCTTCCACGGACATGAGGTAGGTGGTTTAGTAATTTAAGCTGAAATTTTATATTTTATATTTCGTTTTATTTTGTTCTAAATTCCATAAATTTCTGTTTATTTCCTAAATAATGTATTCTCCTTCCTCTGTTAATTAAACCCTTCTTTGATACTCACTTAGAGCCTTATTGAATGGTTAGAGAATTTTTACCTTATTGGTTTCCACCCTTTTGGTTGTGATAAATTAAATTCCCTATTATATATATATATTTTTAAAGAAACACTGTATATGTAGATTATATTGACCTTGAAATGGATTTTCTGTGATTTTTAAATTAAATTCTAAAATTAATTAAATAAAAGTGAGTGTAAAGGGAAAATCACATGTTATAAATTTTTAAAGTAATTGTATAAATTGGGATACCCATGGATATATGGGTATTACCTATTTAAATGGAAATTACAAATTAATATTATGATTATTCCATGGGTATTTTTCTGTGGAAAAAGGTAATGGGATTTGTTGAGAATTCCATTTTATACTCCCTTCAATTTGGTGATGGGAATGGTGTCTCACACCATTTAATTTTTCTTGGATGATGGGAATAATTTTTAACATTCCCTTACATCATGTGTGAATCAGTTTTATGGAATGATCACTCACCCCAGTATCTCGAGTGATGAGCATGGAGTCTGGCATTCTAATGAGATTCAAGGCTAGTACCCTTGTTGGGGCCAATATCTCATTAGACTATGCATAGATGCTGGAGTTACACCCCATGTCTAACTAAAACTTAGTATCTATGTATATGATTATATACATCCTCATATATAAAGTGTATATAAGTATATACATAATATATATTGTTAATTATAAATGGATGAGAATGGTAAAGTAATATATGACTTATCATGGCCTATACAAAATCAGGTAGATTCTTCCAACTCTCCTTCAAAAATATGAGAAAACTAGTATTTTTTCAGTATCATTTATTGACAATTATACTTGTACACTGCTATGATATATACCCTGATTGGATTATTCAAGAAACCATTGGTGGTAACCTATTGGGATTTACCTCACACCCTATCTAGGTTGTCGCTGGAACCTATAGAGTCTTTATAATTTAGGTATTGACAATGGCGAGTGCCCAATTAGGGATTCTTGATCTTGTTTGGTTATATCATGGGAGCATCTAAGTATAAGACATATCATATGTTCACTATGTTAGTGGAGATTTATTTTTTTATTTGTAATTTTCTATATCATGTTTTATATTCTTTTACTCTATATCTATCGTATGATTTTTTACAATAGTATGAGATGACATTATTTTGTATAGGAATCATCCTCTGGATTGATGATTAATCTATTTCATGGATTCTTTTCTTCCAATATTGATTATTATTGTTTCTTTCATTTTGTTTTCAGTTTTACTATGATTCCTCTATTTTGGTTTATTATTGTTACTATTGTGATAAAATGGTAACAAATGTTATAGTCTCACCACGTAACACTATATACCCTTACTATTAGTCAGTATCATTTATTGTACAGGGAGAACTAATTGAGTCCATGTGACCCATCGGTGTGGGGAACTATTTTAGTGCCTCCGTGGTCTGGACGTTACAAAGTGCGATGAAATCTCTATGGAATTTTAATGGGGATTCCATTGGTAATGAGAACCGATGGTACTATCTAGTTGATTTTTCACAAACTTACAAAGTGGTTAGAATTTATTTTAATCAGGTAGAAGATATCTGTTGAGAAATATTTGTAGTTTTATGTGCAATAGAACTTCTAGCTTCAAGGGATGCCTATGTTGATCATCTCCAACTACGATTCCTAGTTAACATCATGGTTATAGATAGGATTGAGGGAGGCCCTTCAGACCAAGTTATGGATGAGAATGATGTTCCACCCTTGTAAGGATGGTAATAATGAGTACACTATCTAGGTGTTGGAGGATATTCTGAGAGATTGTGTGTTGGACTTCATCCAAAACTAGAAGGATCTCTTTTTATCTGTACAGTTAACTTATAATTATATCTATCACTCTACTATTAGTATAAGACCTTTCAAGATACATTATAAGAGACCCATCAGGCCACCCTTATGCTATAATGATATTGGTGAGACATGTCTTATCAGTCCATTGTTTGTTCAATTAATTAAGAAGCATGTACAAGTGATGTGTGAGAATAATAGGACATCCCAAATCATATAGAAATATTATATAGATTTATATCATAGTAATTTGTAGTCTAATAAAGGAGATCATGTTTTCTAGATATTATCAACACAATTAGGATTGTAAATACTTGGATAGGGAGGAAATCTATCCCTAAGGTTCATCAGGTCATTCAACACACTAAGAAGGGTTGGAGCGGTTATTTACTACTTGGATTTTCCTCTACTATTATATTAGTTTCATGATGGCTTCTATGTTTCATAGCTAAAGATATGCATTCTTAATTATATGCACATTATTGACTAGGGTGAGATAGACATCAATGAAGGATCCATCTTCATGGAGTAGCTGATGGTGATTAATAAGTGATGGGAGAGGATTATTAATGGATGGATCATTCCTTTGGTTTAGGTTCTTTGGTATCATGGGAGTTTGAAAAATATATCCAAGAAGTGTGAGAATCAAATGAGGACTCATTAAATCAACCTTTTTGGGTGTCATGTAATTTTAGTAGTGAAAAGTCGTTAATTATGGGAGAATGTAACGACTTTGGTTTTTCTGAATTAGTCCATTGAATATATATATATATATCTATATATATCTATATTTTTCCTTATAGTTGTAATGGTGTTTAGGTGTATCAATACCTTAAAATAAATATATTAAAATATTAATAGTTTTTATAATAAAAAGGATCATCATTTTTGTTTAAATGGTTTTCCCATTGCTTTAAAACTCTGATTGAAAATACAAGACCATGGTTGATTCAAAAAATATAAGGGATAACCTAAGTGAAACATAATGTTTTTCATATTCGAATGTTTGATAGAGGCTATCATTGGTGGGTACATTAAGTGAATTTATTAATTTAATTAACTAATTAATTTTTGGACCCTTAACCTAGAAAAACTTTATAAATTCATCTTTATGATGTTTTTATAGAGTTATCTATATATACCTAGGAGAATTATATGATGATATAATGTGCCTCATTGTCATTGGAAGATCGAGGATTGATGATGAATAGCTCGAGGTGAACAATGAGACAGATGGTGAACATAGTAGATCTCATTATCCAACCCTAGTCCAAATTTCCTTCACCAAAGAATGACCCATAATAGAGTTATACCTTTTTATTTTTGGAATACACCATTTTAGTAATTATTAATAATGGATTTAATTATCTACTTTTGTTTTTTCATTGATTTTCATTTTTCATAAGATCCCGAGTATGAATTGTGTAGTTAAACCTAGTTTATATTTTTTCCATGATTTCACCCTCTTATATCACATTTTTGGACTATTTTTCAGGACCTCATTGTATAATGAAACTTATCACCTTTGTTTACATGTATTTTCCCCCACCATTATTTTCATTCCTCATTATTATCCAATGGGGTTTCAATTTGACATTTCTAGGATGGGTTGAAGCACGATTGGACCCCCATTTTCACGGTGGTTTCATGAATGATGGAATGAATGATGATTTGTGGATAGATTTTAATGGATTTATGGTTATTGGGGATATATACTGGTTTCAAAACCACAATAGGAAATGAAAATAAGAGGTATTCCCACTCTGGTGATCAGATTTCCTATTACCAACCACCAAATGCTAGTGACTGACGTTCGATGACAACCCCTTCCATTGCAGTTGTTCAAACATTAAGGTATTTAAATAAAGTGGTGGATCTAGAGTTTGTGTGAAGAACATTCCTTACTGCATTAAAAAACTGACTACACACCTTATATTCTGTCAGAACACGCATTGTGTAGTCCCCTGGCTGTGAGGCCTGGAGTTTCAGATGGTGATAAATTTCACATGTCATGTATGACACCATACATGACCTATGGCCTTATTCATCCTTCTTGGTGTATAATCGAGGAGTAAAAGGTCATTGGAATTATTAGGGACATGGGAATGGACAGAGTACATGGGTACGAACAAGTACTTGAACATGACAGAGATACCCAAACATGTCTAATGTACATTATCTTCGTCTAATGTACATTGGAAAGGGAGAGAAGGACATAAAAAGGCCCCTAAAATCCCTAAGAAAATATGCACCACCCCAATATTCTAAGTAGGCCGGAATAACCATCCAATATGTGTCTAGTGTAGAACATTTCCATGTGAAGAGGTGAGGTCACATGTCATGTACTTCTCTCAGGAACTTCTACCTTTCGGGTCTCCTTTTTCATGACTTGGATTTGGTCCCAAGAGCATCCCATCATAAGTGGTCATTCATGAAAAACATGACCGTACCCTTTTTTTCATATAAGATATTATATGAGGTTATTCGAGTTTCATGATTCTCCAGGAGACACTTGGGAGGCATCAGTGATCATGACAGATCATTAAAGAGGTGCAGGGGTTCAAAATCATCATTTTCGTAGTAGGTCATACGTCCCCCATGCACATCAATAAAATATATTGGTACCGACTCTTCATATAAAGGTTTTGGGTCCTCTTTCTACAAAGTGGAACCCCCTGATGCACTTGGGTGAGGGTCCTCTCTCTATTTAGATTCACCCCCTAACACACTAGGGTGTGGTTCCCCCACTATATATTGTGCCACCGAGGATTTGGAGTACAGTGGAAAGGTGTGGTTCTTCCACACAAATTATTTTACAGTTGTACGTGATGATTTGAATTGTATATGAACCTATAGAGCTACCAGAAAACTCATCAAACTATGATGGGTTGTGGATATGGATATCTCTTTTTTCTCTTGTGGGGTTTTTTTATGAGCATTTATGTGTATTGGGTTAAGAGTAAATTTACATCTTTTAATTTATCTTGTTTTATATTTTGGGGCATCCTACAAGGTATGTATATACTCACCCTTTCGTGGGATTTTCCCATACATATCTTATTGTATGCTGAAGATGGGAAGATCAGTAGTGACTTCGGTGGAGTATAAAGGTACTAGGTGCATTGACCGTGTTCAGTTGTCATACATTGAGATCTGGAGTCTAGCACTCTCATTTTTCCAATTTTTTAATTTTTTTTCAATTTGGGAACTCATTTCTAGTTGGATTTTTATTTTTTATATATATTAAATTAAATTTTTTCCCATGATTTATTCCCTAGAGGTTATTGTATGCATGGCTATACTCTATATGCTTTAATATTTTTTTATTCCCTCAAATTTTATGTAGATATGGTGGGGTTTAGGCATATAGGTACTTAATGAAAAGGTCTCCAATTATATTTTATGACTTATCAACACCTTTATCCTATCATTGGCCTATTTGAGGTAGTCTTTGGGTGTCACACTCAAATCATCACTAGATAGGTGGGCACTAGTGGGTCAGGTTGTGACATTAATACCACTGATTTCTTTAATTGGGTAGTCATAAGATATTGGGATAAAAAATCAAACCCAGAGTAAAATTGATCTATCATAAATAGTATCAACATATAAAATGAATAATATAAATATAGGTGTACCTTAACAATAAAAAAATCTATATTTGTCATTTTTGACTGTGTTTGCTTGATATAAATAACTCGAACAACATCCAAATAACTCCTTCCTTCGAGGTGTTACACTGAGAATTGGATCCACGATCATAATTAGAGGGTATAAAATCAACAAAGGGTTTTTAGAATCTTCAAATCAAATAAATATAATGATTTCATTCAAATACAAATTCAGTTTAGGGGATGAAATCATAAAAGTTCCTCAATAAGAGGTGTAAAATCTATTTTATAGACACACTTCATTAATTGAATATATTCAAAACAATAGAGCATCATCTAAAATATTATGTTTTTTGATATTTTGCAACATGTTGTAGATGTAAATCATTGAACACTTTAATGATTAATATCACCTCTGAATTTCCATAATGATTAAATAACATTGATTCATAACTGATGAAACCATTCCAAAAGACATAGATGTGAACATGAAATCGCATCCCATATATCCAATTTCTTATGTCTTATCATACACTATGATATATATTGTGTCATCTCATATCTATGTATGATAAGAGTATATAGAAACCTATGATATACATCTCTTGCATATCGCATGTTTCAACTCATGGTATATTGTAATCTATGATATCCATTTTATTAGTGTATGTTGTAAGAACCTGGTTTTTTCTATAAAAGACTTTGGAATATTCTTGATGTAATTCCAGAGTGGCGCCTTCAGACGGCGTGCGATTCTAATCCCCAATGTGGTTGGAATTAAATTTTCAGTGTGTTAACACTAGGAACGCCAAATAAATAGAATAACTATTAAATGGTAGCTCTGATGGGAAAACTGAGGGCACCGTTGAGTCCAGAGCGTGCTGTTTACTCTAGGAGGGGTGTAATTTTCCCAGGCGCAGCCCTTCCGTGAAAAATGCCACCGGGGGTGTTTTCTTAATTTAGCGGCTTTGGACGTTAAATTTTATAACATTCGAATGGAGGCTCGGATTAAAATTCATAGACCAATATTATGCTCATGAGGTGGTGTTTACCCTAAGGGCGGCTTAATCCCGGCCCCGACGAAAGTTCGGGTACGGGCCAACGGGTGGGTGGTTAAGTGTGTTTTCCTATTTAAACACACCATACACTCCCTTATCTTCCCCTTGGTTGTTCTTCCCTGGTGCAAGATCTCCCAGAAAGTATCCACCTTCAATCTCCTCCTCTCCGACAAGGCACGGCGGTCTGGCGAATCATTAGTGCAGCTTCGGGCTACGCCCAACATGGTAGGTGGTTACGTTTTCCATTTTTATTCCCCATATCTTATTCAAATTAGTTTTTTTACATCTAATTGCTGTCAAAATCTCTATAGAATCCCTTATATGATTAGGGATGATTCTAATCTTTCTAATGCATGTTTCGGTTCGAAAATACGAGTCCCGAGGTGACCGCAGTGATCCGACGAAGTCCGATGTGTTTTTTGTGTTTTCTAGCGAAGTTTCCGGCCTTTTTTCAAGGTTTTCCGGCGGTTCCGTGGTGGTCCGGCAGAATTCAGGTAGTCCGGGATGGCGGCATCAGACGTAGAGGGATCCGGGATGGTGGCAGTAGGCAGCGCGTGCTCCGGGCTTTAGGCGGCAGGCAGCGCGGGCTCCAGGCGGCGGGCGAGCTTGTCGGGGGGGGGGGGGGACGGAGAGGGTCGACCGGGGTCACGGCGCGCGGCCCTACAGGGGAACCAAGACCCATGTCCAGTGGGTCTTCATGTGGTACAACTGGCCCTTGTCCAGTCTGAGGGTAGACCGTGGGTCCACGGCTCACCCGCACGGCTGAGCCGCGGGCCGGGGCGGACCGGTCGGACCAGGGCGGTCTAGCCCAAGGGGTTCGTCCCCTCTAATTTTGGACACCCGTATCTTCCACTATGGGTGTCTGTTTTGTGTTCCGTCTTCCAAAGTGGCATCTTGGGCTCAAGACGAATCATTTGAGATGTTTCCAGGGGTTTTAATTCCCAATACGGGGGTCTCGGTGGTGTGACACGTACGATAAGTGGTTTAGTGTTTTCAGATGTTCTTGTTTTGGGCGGCGTAAACACATCCGGAGTCCGTTTTGAGCGCCGTCAGCGGCGTTGTGACCCTAGCGTCAAGATGAATATTTACAAGGGGTGTTTGGATGTTGAAGCTGGAGTTGATGTGTGGGCCCCATGACCCATCTTTTAAACTGTGAGCAGCGTTTTGTTACTTGTTCATCAGATGTCAATTTAGGGCGTGCGAGCAGTCGATTCTGGGTGTTTTTCCATGGGAATTGCAATAGCGCAATCCACCCGCTTTAATTCTTCATGATGTTGTGCCCCCCATGAGGTCCATTTTGGAAGTTGGCGGTGACTTCCATCTTTATCACTGGGTGTCCGTTTTGGACAAGTGATTAGTCAATCTTGTGTAATTTTCTGAGATGATTGCAATGGTGTGATCCACTTATAGCGGTTCAAGACCGGGATGCGGGTCCCACATAGCACCTCTCGTGTGCGGTAGGTCAATATGAATCTTTTTTTCTAGATATCTGTTCCATGCAAGAAAGCAGTAAATTTGACGCGTCTTTCCAAGGAGATCACAATGGTGTGATGCGCCCGATTGTTTTTGGGGCCGAGGATCGGGACCACGAGACGCCATTCGGGCGTAATGCGGTGTCAGACGAATTTTACGTCAGATATCCATTGGAGGAGAGTAGGTAGTCTATCTCACGTGTTTTTCTGTGAGGATTACAGTGATATGATCCATTTGGACGTGCAGAGTCTCATTCGAGATCTCATTTAAATGGGGGAAGCATGAAAGGTGCTCCGGTGGCGGTTCTTCTTGCTGTGTTTGGAAGCGAACCCTTGGTGTGTGATCACTTTAACTCCCGTTTGAGTGATGTTGATGTTTGAAGAGATGTGTTTGGCCATGCTAGGGCTGTGGAGAAAGAAAGTTGGCAAAATTTCATTTATGCCTTTTTTCTTTGACATTGGGTGTCATGTGCACGATAGCATTGGGCTAGCAATGTGGCATACTCTTGGAGTATTCGGAAATGCTTGTAGGTACATGTTATAGTTTGTACCTGAGAACGTTTGTACGCTTGGTGTGGGGATGAGTTTGGGCCACACATCGTGTGGGCCCCATGTGTGTGTCCTGTTCTACTCTACCTACCTTTGACCTCTCGTGATGTAGAGGGTCCTCCTGTTCTCGATGGTTTCAACCCGCAGGGTGGAGCGGGTCCCCCTGGTATTATTATCGATGGTTTGACTGGAAGAGTTGTTTTGGTTCCCCTGTTCTTTCAGTTGAGGGGGTTTTCAGTGTTGTGTTATTTTCACCGGACTGCGACATCATTTACAGCTACGTGAGTTCGTACAGTTTGGGTGTGCTCCCACTTTCTGGAGTGAGTTGTCTCGGTCCGTTTCGATGGTAGACTCACCGGATTGGAGCATGTATCACCCCGAGAGGCTCGGGGAGATCCTCACGTCCCTTCGTGTTCCCTAGTAGGGTTCTTTGGGTATTGGTATGACCAACACATTTTGCGGGCACCGATCCTCCACCCAGGAGGTTGTTTCGAGTATGGTTTGGAGCCCCCAGTGAACCCTGGGCACAGACTCTCTAGATTTGTATCGAGATCATATCTTCCTTCCATGATTTATCATGACGTGTTTCCCACTACGTTTTCCAGTTACCAGTGAGGTACCATCCAGCAGGGATGGCCAGTGGTGTACCATCTAGTAAGGATGTCCAGTGCGGTACCATCCAGCAGGGATGGCCAGTGGGGTACCATCCAACAGGGATGGCCAGAGCAGATCCGGGTCTCCCTCCAGCAGATTACGCTTTCGCGGGGCTGGGCAGTGGGAACCTGTCGACATTGAGAAGACCTCTCGACTATGTGACAGTGGCGAGGTGTTGCTTGATGCTCCCAAAGAACTCTCATGAATGAGGGGCTCTTTCCCCACTGAGACGCATCCTTGTGATGCGACCTAAAACTATGTGGGCGAGTTAGTGACGCCCAAAGAGGATAGTGTCAAGGTGCGGTGATTTGAGCCCCTTGAATTGTAGTTCAGGGCAGACGTACGGATACTGGGCATTGATGGTGTTTACTTCTGGAACTATTGGCTGCTCACTTTCTTGGGCTGAGCTATGAGACGGAGATCCCCTTACTATCATGTTTGGGTTTCTTGATAGAGCATATATATATAAATATATAACTTGTTCCAGTACCCACTTCATGGGTTTTGGTTACTCTCCTTCTAGGAGAGGAGAAGACACGAAGGGTATGCCACGTGCTTTCCGTTTCTAGCTTCTCGTGGTGGGACGAGTCTACTCTCCTTCTATAGATAGCAAAGACTCGATGAGAAGTTCATCTTCTCACTGTTTCTAGCTCCTTTTGTTTGAAAGAGTCTACTTCTTTCCTCTTGTTGGGTTGATCTGTACTCTTTATTGCACTCTCAGTTGTACTCATTTACTTTATCCTGTTCTATTTACTACTCACCTCTTCAGTACCTCCTTTGTTTCTCCCTCGAGACTTCGGGGCATCCTATTGAGTATTTTTATACTCACCCCTGCTTGGGATTTTCTCGCACTTGGTGTGCCCTTGCAGACGACGGACAAGTTGGTTGTGACTTTAGTGGATATTAGGAGTTCGGGAGCTTGGACAGTTTGTGGTGGTCGTAGTCGGGTTCCAGGTGTGAGACTCTCCTAGCTGTTTACTTTTGTTTACATGTTTCCGTGTTGTGGCACTTTTCTGGTTGGGCGCGTGTTTTTCCCTTTTTCTTTTCAGTTTACCTTCAAATTTTACATTGTACTGTTTAGAGGTCGATGAACTTTTGTGGTTATTTATAATAGTTAGTACTTTACTTTTCCATTTACTCTGCACTTCTGCATTGAGTGGTCTATGTGTGTGTGTACAGGTACTCAGGCAAAGGCCTCCCCGAGTTGTTTAGCCTTCGGCGCTTGTTGCCAGCCCCTGCCCTATGGAGGCTCGCTTGGGGTAGTTGCGGCTAGAGCTCGGGTAGGGTCGGGTCGTGAAAAAGTGGTATCATAGTTGGTTCATTCCTTGGGATGTTGATCGGACATCCCTAAAAAGTAATTGGTTGGGATATAGGACAACAATTTCAACATATCTCGAGAGCGGCACTCAGGACAGAGAGTCCAGTGATGCTGCAGCGGCTGAGCTATCCATTCACCAGGACCGTGAAAACCTGCTTTTCGACTCGGCATGTTGAGATACTTTTTGCAGGTAAAATTGGTTTGTGAATGACATATTATTGAGTCTTTGATTGTCCTTCTTGAGTCATCTCCCCATTGTCGTTGTTGTGATATACATATATGCTCATCTGATCGCGACCGTCCTTGATAACATTCAGGATATATCCACGAAGACAGCCATCCAGGATACCAGATTTGTTTCATGATGACGACCCTGTGAGCGACGATGCCTCAGTCCAGGACCTATCATGTGAGCCCCTTACTCTGGGTGGGCCGGTAGTAGCACCCCCACTGGGTGAGCAGCAGACAGCTCCTGCAAAGCTGACGGAGCTTGAGCACCAGTTGAGCACGCACCGTGAGTTCCAGCGACAGAGAACGCAGATGTTTAGTGGTGAGCCAAACCCTGAGGTAGTAGAGGTTTGGATAGAGACATTGGTTTTCCTCTTTAGGCTTGCATAGACACTGGAAAATCTGATTGTGGTTTTGGCTTCCAGCCTTCTCCATGGTGCAGCTGGGCGTTGGTGGAGTCTGGTGACTCAGTTTCATGATGAGTCATCACTTTTGTGGGACGATTTTCAGCTACTTTTTCATGAGGATTTTTACCCCTCATGCTTACGCTCCATTCAGATCCAAGAGCTCCTGTAGTTTCAGTAGGGAGGGATGAAAGTGACTGAGTACACGACTAGGTTCACGGACCATACACATTTTTACCAAGACTTGGTCCACGATGGTAGCTTCCGAGCGCGGATGTATGAGAAGGGTATCCACAGAGAGACTCGTTCTATCATAGTACCCTTGGGCCTTCCCACTTATACCAGGGTGCTAGAGTAGGTGTTGGTGACAGATAGTTTCCTACCATGCTTTACAGTTGGTGGTGGCAGTAGGCACGATAGAGCCGAGATGTCTGCCGCAGCTAGCGGGTGTCGGCTGACAAAACCTCAACACAGGTGGATTTCTGATAACCGGACTCAGGGGCATGGCCGTACAGAACAGTGGTGTCATAGGGCACCAGTGCAGGCCAGAGAGTGTCGGTGTTATGCTTGTGATGGGTGAGGTCACCTGGTACGAGACTGCCTGACCAGGCGTACTGAGAATATCGGGCAGGCAGTGGGTGCACCACCATGACAGAGGCAGCACTGTGATCGAAGTGGTACCCAGAGAGGTGGTTCTAGTAGAGGAGTGGGAGAAACTGGAAGTGAGGGATGACATTACAATGTCATCCCATCGCCATCATGCGGTCCACATCAGGCCCTGGGAGCTGACAGTTAGGACTAGGGACAGCCGCGAGCAATGGATGTTTACGATCCTGTAGAGCATGAAGTAAAAAGAGGTATGCTTTAAGGCTCTTCTGCTTTTTCATTATAATTATTAGAACCTGTGTGTGAAATGATTTTTCTCCCTGCTCCTTGTTTGAGGTGTTACCAGGGTGATGCGAGGCGTCGGTGTAACCCTGTGTCAGTAGAGTAGAAGGCGTAGAACCTTTTCTGTTAGTTGATGGTGTCGACTCCATCGCTTTCTGAGCATTTAAGAGAGTCTTGGTTGCGAGACATAGACTATGTAACCTTGTGTGACCAGATATCCTTGGGTGTTCCACTATATGGATATTCTGAAGGAGGGAATCACTGTGCTTTGTCCCAGGTCTAAACGGTGATTCCAGTCGTGGTGTGCGACGTAGGGCTTCGATTAGGGAGGCGAGTTACCCTTGAGGGCCTTTGGGCCATTTGAGACCGTACGAAGGGATGGCGAGGTTGCCTACCACCTTTCCCTGACCCCCCAAAGCCTAGAGTGGTTGCACGATGTCTCCCATGTGACTCACCTGAGAGGAAGTGTGCGTGCTCCTATGCACATCATCGGTGAGGGCAGACCTCACGTGAACCGATCAAATCCTTTGGTCTGTGTGTGGTGGCGCAGGACTGTGCAAGAGTTGTTCTGGGTACAAAAGATCCAGGTGTGGGCTTAGTACCCTGAGTTGTTCCCTATTTTTTCTTTTCAAGGATGAAAAGATTTAAGGATGGAATGATTTAAGAACCCATTTTTTTCTATAAAAGACTTTGTAATATTCTTGATGTTATTCCAGAGCGGTGTCATCATACTGCGTATGATTCCAAGCCCCGGTGTGGTCGGAATTAAATTTTCAGTGCATTCACACTGGGCACGCAAAATAAATAGAATAACTTTTAAATGGTTAATCTAATGGGAATAAAAAGTGCACCGTTGAGTTCGGATTGTGTTGTTTACCCGAGGAGGGGTGTAATTTTCATGAGCGCGACCCTTTTGTGAAAAAGGCCACCGGGGGCGTTTTCGTAATTTAGTGGCTTTGGACGTTAAATTTTATAAATTTTGAATGGAGACTTGGATTAAAATTCTGATACCGCCGTTATGCTCGAAAGGTGGTGTTTACCCTAGGGGTGGCTTAATCCCGGCCCTAATGAAAGTTTGGGTACTGGCCGACGGGTGGGTGGTTACGTGTGTTTTTCTATTTAAACACACCATACACACTCTTCTCCTCCCCTTGGTTGTTCTTCCCTGGTGCAAGATCTCCCAAAAAGGATCCATCTTTAAGATCCTCCTCTCCGACATGGCGTGGCGGTCCGGCGGATCATCAGTGAAGCTCCGGGCTACGCCCAACAAAGGTAGGTGGTTGTGTTTTTAATTCCCCCTGTATCTTCTTCAAATTAATTTTCTTTGCATAGAATTTCTGTCAAAATCTCAAGCGAAGACCATATACGAGTAGGGATCATTCTAATATTTCCAACGAATGTTTCGGTTTAAAATTCTGAGTCCCTAGGTGACCGTAGTGATCTGACAAAGTCCGGAGTGTTTTTGGTGCTTTTCTGGCGATGTTTTCGGCCTTTTTTCACGGTTTTGCGGTGGTACGAAGAAATTACGGTGGTCCGGGACGGTGGATATAGGCGGCGCGGGCTCCGGGATTGTGGAAGCAGGAAGCGTGGGCTCCGGGCTTCAGGCGGCAGGTTGCGCGGGCTCCAGGAGGCGGGCAAGCTCGCCGGGGGGGAGGGGGCGACAGAGTGGGTGGACCGGGGTCGCAGCGCGCGACCCCGTGGGGGAACCAAGACCCGTGTTCATCAGGCCTTCACGTGGGGTGACCGGACCTTGGCTGGTATAAGGGTATACCGCGGGTCCACAACCGGCCGGCCGGCGCGAGCCGGCGCTGGCCGGGCGGACCGGCCAGACCCGACCGGTCCAGCCCAAGGGGTTCGTCCCCTCTGATTTCAGACACCCATATCTTCCGCTACGAGTGTCCTTTTTACGTTCCATCTATGGAAGTGTATTCCTCTTCTCGAGATGAAGATTTTGATATGGTTCCATGGGTTTTAATTCCCAAGACTGGGGCCTCAGTGGCACGACACGTACGATAAGTGGTTTAGTGTTTTTCTGAGGTTCTTGTTTTGGGCGGTGCGGACACATCCAGAGTCTGTTTTGAGCGCCGGCAGTGGAGTTGTGACCCTGGCATCAAGGTGAAGATTGCCAAAGGGTTTTTAGGTATTTATGTTGGATTTGAGGCGTGGTCCCCATGACCCGCCTTTTAAACTGTGAGCAGCGTTTTGGAACTTGTTCATCGGATTCCCATTCAGGGCGTGCGAGTAGTCGATTCTGGGTGTTTTTACGAGGGAATTTCAATGGCGCAATCTGCCCGCTTTAATTTTGCATGATGGTGTGGGGTCAACGAGACCCATTTTGGGAGTTGGCGGTGATTTCCATCTTTATCAATGGGTTTCCATTTTGGACAAGTGATTAGTCAATCTTGTGTACTTTTCTGAGAGGATCGCAATGGTGCGATCCTCTCGTAGTGCTTCGGGACCAGGATGCGGGTCCCATGTAGCACCGCTCGTGTGCGGTATGGCAATATGCATATTTTCCTCCGGATATCCGTTCCACACAAGAAATCAGTCAATTTGACATGACTTTCCGAGGAGATCACAATGGTGCGATGCGCCCGACATTTTTCGGGGCCGAGGCCCAGGACCACAGGACGTTGTTCGGGCGTAAAGTGGTGTTAGATGACTTTTACGTCAGGTATCCATTAGAGGTGAGTAGGTAGTCTATCTCCCATGTTTTTTTTAGGATTACAATGGTATGATTCGTTTGGACATGCAGAGTCTTATTCGAGATCTCATTTAAATGGGGGAAGCATGAAAGGTGCTCCGGTGGCGGTTCTTCTTGCTGTGTTTGGAAGCGAACCATTGGCATGTGATCGCGTTTACTCCCGTGTGAGTGAAGTTGATGTTTTAAGAAATGTGGTTGGCCATGATAGGTCCATGGAGGAATCAGGTTGGCGAAATTTCATTTACGCCTTTTTACGTTGACATTGGGTGTCGTGTGCACGATTGCCTTGGGCTAGAAATGTGGCATACTTTGGAAGAATTCGGGAATGCATGGACGTAAAAGTTGTAGTTTGTACCTGATAAAGTTTGTGTGCTTGGTTTGGAGATGATTTTGGGCCACACATCATATGGGACCTATGTGTGTGCCGTGTTCTACTCTACGTACATTTGACCTATCGTGACGTAGAGGTTCCTCCTATTCCTGATGGTTTCAACCAGTAGGGTTGAGTGGGTCCCCCTGGTCCTGTTCTCGATGGTTTGACTGGAAGATTTGTTTTGGTTCCCTTGTTCTTTCATCTGAGGGGTTTTCAGTGTTGTTCCCCTTTCACCGGACTACGACATCATTTACGGCTACGTGCGGTCGTACATTGTGGGTGTGCTCCCACTTTCTGGACTGAGTTGTCTTGGTATGCTTCGATAGTAGACTCAGCGGATAGGAGCATGTATCACCCTGAGAGGCCTGGAAAGATCCTCATGACCCTTCGTGTTCCCTGGTAGGGTTATTTGGGTATCGGTGTGACCAAAACATTACATGGGCACCAATCCTCTGCCCAGAAGGTTGTTTCAAGTAGGGTATGGAGCCCCCAGTGAGCCCCGGGCGCAGACTCCCTATCTGTGTATCGAGATCATATCTTCCTTCCACGATCTATCATGACATGTTTCCCACTACTTTTTCCGGTTACCAGTGATGTACCATCCAGCAGGGATGGCCAGTGGTGTACCATCTAGCAGGGATTGTCAGTGCGGTACCATCTAGCAGGGATGGCCAGTGGGGTACCATCCAGCAGGGATGGCCAGAGAAGATCCGGGTCTCCCTCCAGCGGATTACCCTTTCGCAGGGCTGGGCAGTGGGAACCCGTCGACTTTGAGAAGACCTCTTGACTGTGTGACAGTGATGAGGTGTGGCTTGACGCTCCCTGAGAACTCTCAAGAACGAGGGGAACTTTCCCCACCGAGATGCGTCCTCGTGACGCGACCTAAAACTATGCGGGCAAGTCCGTGCCGCCCAAAGCGGGTAGTGTCAAGGTGCGGTGATTTGAGCCCCTTGACTTGAAGTTCGGGAAATACGTACGGATACTAGGCATCGATGGTGTTTACTTCTAGAACTATTGGCTACTCACTTTCTTGGGCTGATCTACGGGACGGAGATCCCCTTACGATCCTGTTCTGGTTTCTTGACAGATCATATATATATGTATACCTTGTTCCAGTACCCACTTCTTGGGTTTTGGTTACTCTCCTTCCAGGAGAGGCGAAGATGCACGGGGTATGCCACGTGCTTTCCGTGTTTATCTTCTCATGGTTGGACGAGTCTAATCTCCTGCTATAGATAGCGAAGACTCGACGAGAAGTTCATCTTCTCACCGTTTCTAGCTCCTTGCGTTTGGACGAGTCTAATTCCTTCCTCTTGTTGGGTTGAGATGTACAATTTACTGCACTCTCGGTTGTAATCCTTTAATTTTCCTTATTTGATCTACTGCTCACCTCTTTAGTACCTCATTTTTTTCTCCCTTGAGCCTTCGGGGAATCCTACTGGGTATTTTTATACTCATCACTACTTGGGCTTTTCCCGCACTTGGTGTGCCCTTGCTGACGAAAGACAGGTTGGTCGTGACTTCAGTGGAGCTTAGAAGTTCAGGAGCTTGGACCACATGCGGTGGTCGTAGTCGGGTTCTAGGTGTGGGAATCTCCCTACTATTTACTTTTGTTTACCTATTTCCAAGTTGTTTCACTTTTCTAGTTGGGCATGTGTTTTTCCATTTTTCTTTTTAGTTTACCTTCATCTTTTAATTTTTACTGTTTAGAGGTCGATGCACTTTTGTGGTTTTTTATAGTATTTAGTACTTTAATTTTCATTTTACACTGCACTTCTACATTGAGTGGTCTGTGTGTGTGTATATAGGTACTCAGGAAAAGGCATCCCTGAGTTGTTTAGCCTTCGTCACTTCTCTCCAGCCCCTGGCCTATGGAGGCGGGCTTGGGGTAGTTGCGGCTCGAACCCGGGTAGGGTCGGGTCATGACATATGTCTAATATTCTTCTGTATATAAGTAAGATAATGAGAGAATTGTAATATTTTTTTATGTGTATAATATAATACTCAACATAAATGATATCTCTACTTTGAGGTATTTAAATATTTGGTTCAGAATATGATTTTCAATAAAATACACGAGTGAAGCGAAATGTATATCGCGTATCAAGATCTATAAATAGTTATCTAAGAGTTTTCTTAGTTTAATTCAGAATATATATACTCGTAAAGTGTTGATTTTTTTTATGAATAACTCCAATAAGGGGGTTATACTAATATTACATGTTGTGAGAATTATGAAGATTCATTTTATTTTTACTGGGAATACAATATATTCATGTATGTTATTTATTATGCTTATATAATAGGATCAATATTGTATTTCATGGTGTGAACCTGATCCAATGTTTCTTATGATTTTTATCATAACTATTTAATACCAATAAAAACCTTGTGGATGTAATTGTATTATTATTATGATTACTCTTATGTACCTAATAATAATTAAATATGTATTATTTTACTTTTACGGTGAGTAAAATCACATTGTGAAGGTCTAAATTAGTGGTATCTTCTAAACTGACAAGGTTGATTCAATACATTAATATGGATTTTTATTCAATATCAATAGTGGAGCTATTATCCATGATATTTCTAAGTAGTTAATGGGTTTTTTATCTTTAATAAAATTAGATTAAATATTTTCATCAAATGTTTTGAAGAAAAAAAATTGGAACAAGAAGTCCATAACAAAACTAGGGGTATTTCCTAGACTATAAATCATTATGGAGTTTTTTTATGATGTCAATTGAGCTATCGCATAGGCTAAGAAACCCATGTCTCACTGAAGGACCAAATAAATTATTTTAAAATACCATCTATTTATAGAACTTATTTCTATGGGTGGTATAAATAATTTTCAAGAAACTAAAAAATATTTATATAGAAGTTATATTATTTAAACCATTAACTTATCAAAAATATGTTGGGAATCTAAATACCTATGGTATTTGATATTTTAGGAACTAAATCAAGTGTATTTTTTAAATTAACTCAAAAGTTAGTTAATATGATATAGATGTTGAAATTATAAAATATATTATGGATGTAATATTGATTCAAATTTACACTTTAGCATTCATTCATGAGCAATGAAGTTATTACACAAGGGTGGAGTGATAATTAGTCACTTATTATAAATCTATGAGTTCTCATTAGTTAATAGTTTTGATATAAATTCATCAGTTGAGATTAAATGTTAATGTTAACATGAGTAGGGGCTTTCATAGAGATACATATGAGAAATAACATTGATTTTTTATCTAGACCAGACCACAAAATTATATCACCTGGAATGTCATACATTATTTACTTAATATACAAAGGTCTGTATAATTTATATTATTCAAAATTTATTATGGTTAATAATTTACCCTATATGTGAATGTTCATATTTTTTTATCATCCTTATGCAAGTCTTAAAGTTGATCTAAGCTAGTGGTGACTGGGTATCTTGGATATTATATTTGATTTTTTATTAACCAATATAAAATATTTATTTCTATATAAAATTTATGATATATATTTACTTGATTAAATTATATTGTGGAAATTCATGTCCATGATTTTATTATTAACAAATGATATTCTCAAATATTTAGATGAATGACTTGAAATATGTTTATCTGGATTGGTTAGTCTATTTTATGAGATTTTAGAATGTGTAAGCTATCTAATACGATGATGTAATGTTAAATGTCTTATGATTATACTCTAACTCTTGGATAAGGGAATTATATGAGTATCCATATGATTTATGTTGATACATCTAGTGAACATGGTTTTGTGGATATACATAGGTTTGATAGAGATACCACAAAATCCTTTTTTTACTTTGACTAGTCATGACTCTTTTAGGCACCACTATTTTTTTATAGTCATTAATTTGTGATTTATAGACATTTTTAACAGTGAATATTTCCATAAGGATACACATAATGTTATTAAATGAGGATTTATTTTGGTACAATGTGTTTTTCCAAAATGATCTCTCTTATGATAGTTCGTCTAAAAATGTTTGGGACATTACCTCACAAATTGTTGTGAATGATGTATAACTTCTGAAATTCTTATGAACAATTCAAAAATTAAAATAAATTCACTAAATCCATATATCACACATAATAATATATTTTATATCACTATATATGATATTAATATCATGTTTGATCATTAAATGGGTCAATAATAACATGAGTTAAATGGAATATATGTTATAATTGTACGATATAAATGGTTGATCATTGAAAACATTTATAAAATAGATGAAATCAAAGATGTTATTTTATTAATGAATAAGTTATTTAAAAGTGATTTCATTTCATCATTTGAATTAAAAAATTTATGAGATATTTCTTAGTGAAACACTACTTTTTATTTCCTTATTAATAAATGGGGTTACTATAATACCTTTGTAATTATATATTCCACTACCAAATATTTTTAGATATTCTATTTTCAATGTATCACTTCTGGAGGCAAGAACCTATTAATTATTTGTAAGTGTTCATCATCAGCCTTATGAGTTGACAATCACTAGATAATAGTTATATTTTATATTATATTATTAATTAATTATTATTTAATTTTACCAAATTATTATAGTGAAAGGGTTTTATATTTCATCTATTTTAAGAAATGGTAGATGTTTTTAAAATCCATAACATAATTGAGATTAATCTTGGATTTTTTTTCATTTTATTTCTATAATGAAATTTCATTGATTTATAATAATGTATTTATAGTTTAAAATAATATTTAAATTTATTAGTATGTCACTTGAGAATGATGGAGAACTTAAAAAGGTGATATACAATATGTTATATGAGTTTTCGGTAGATATTTTGGTTCAAGGTTGTAGTAATAAACTAGAACTTAATGGGAAATGATGGTTGATGAGAAACCCTCTTGAGACTAACAATATTTTGAAAAGATAGTGGATGAGTGAGGAAAAAATGATATATGAGAAGTTCCAAAAAATATTGAACCAAAATCAGGTGTGTTAATTGTTATAATATACATTTTTGATCCATCGTTTCCTAAAATGCTAGAAAGTGAACTCGAAAATCCAACCATTAATATTACATGGGATAAAAACCTACCATGATGTATCCACACAAAATTATGGGAGGCATCACCTCTAGAATAAATTATTTTCTTGATATTATGAAACATTATCCACTAAGGTATGAAAGAAAATTAATCATGAAATATAACATATGAATATATATAAAAAATATCACCATGATACAATGTTAGGTAATTAAATATAACTTCATATACAAATAGAACATCCCGAATAGATATTAGTCTAAGCTCGGATGACACAATGGTGAACATAATAATGAATAATTCATGAAATAAACATTATGGTAGTGTACACCAAATCAAATATGACATAACCCCCTCCCTCCAAAGATATCGCAATGCTGGAAGAGAGATAATGTCCTTCGAGTCCCACCTCTAGTAGCACATGGGTTGGAAACAAGTACCATGGTTATAAAAATATCACATATGTGTGGAATTAACCTCTATAAGTAAACCAAGATCAAAATATAGGAAAATGAATTAAAAAAAACTCCAAAAGATAATACAAAAGTAATTTTAAAGAATCCTAGAATGAAATATCAAAATGATATACCAATTTAATGAAAGTAACCAATATACCAAAAGATAATTTTACATAGTAACTCAATAATAACTATAAAACCAAGATATATAGAGCACCCCTAGTTTCATTTATGTTACCATTTGTTTATGTATTTGTAGTATAAAAATTGATTGGGTTTAGTTTTGGGAGGTTCATAGTGTTTTTGGAATGTTTTGGAGGATTTTTTGAAGGTTAACAGTTTGAGTACGGTTAGATGAAAATGTGGACACCTCCATGAAACTGTTCAAGGAAAAATAGAGGTTACTGAGTAGTATCACGGTCAGTGCATGGTTTGGCCAAGTAGTGTGGATAGCTAGGAGAAATAGTGTGAGCCTACTATCAATTGAGATAGTGGATAATACTTGGATGGTGAATATTTTTTCTAACCATTCAATCCAACCATGTGAGGTGTTGACTGAGGTAGTATATCTTGCATTGTTAGTTCACGATTTTCCTAACCATGCACCATAACTATGTAACATAAATCTTCATATCAAAAAATTGTGGATCTAACTCAGTTTATCACCTTAAGCAATCATTTTTCCTCTAATCTATACATAACATTAATTAACCTTCCTCCAATGGCGGGAGAGACAATTAACTCTGATATGGGAGGGATTCTTAGGTGAATCAAATTGTATTGGAAGCCTAGATTCCTCGATAAGTCCTCATTATTTATAATTTTCCTTAGATATATTCTTCTTCCCACTCTTAGAGTCATGGATTTTGTCTTTTGGGGATATATTAATGATATTTTATGTCAACCATGATAATATATTATTTTTTGATTGAAGGGAATAAGATCTAAGGTCATATAAAGAAGATCTAAGGTGGGTTTTTTGTATGTTTTTTTGTCATTCTACATTTTCTCCAATGTTTGAAAGGTATTTGGATTCCCTCTTGACTTCTCTTGATTAGAAATTGATGTCTTTATTTTAAATTTATTAAATTTATTTATTTTTTGGGGAAATCATATAGTTATTTAATGGAAATTATAATTTGAATTGTGGTTTTTAAAATCATGGGAATTGCAAGACTTTTTGGAAAAACAATTTTCTATAATTTCATAATCTTGATTTTAACATTACAATTGGTTTAATGAAAGTAGTTTATTTTATTAAATGCACTGAAATGGAAGAAATAATTTTTATTTAAATTTCCTTTCAAGATTTGGGTATAATTGATGGGCATCAGTTTGATATGATAAATAATGGTCATGAAGTATCACAATCAAAGGGACAGAGTTTGGACATGATGTTCCACCATTTTTGGTAACACCAGGATTTTGTGTGTGTGTGTTTTTTTTGGATGTGTGTGGAAATGGAATTGTATATGCCAAATCAAAAATTAAAAAATTCCTTAAATTAATTTTTGTCCTTTTCTATGAAAATTATTTTTCTTGTCTTGTTTATGCTTACATTGGAAAAAATTGATTTATGGTTTTGTTATAAAGTTTTTTATTGCTAAAATAGTTTTATAAAATGTGATAAAATGTTTTATCCATGTGGTGTGTGTTGGTAATTTATTGGGGAAAACCTACTAAATTTCATACTCATCCTATAATTTGGAACTATGGTGTGTTTATAGATGTTATATCTTGATACATAGGAAATGGAAATGCATCATTGTTCTATAGTGGTACTTCATGATACCTTGGGAGTGGCTTGTGGATTTGGAGCATGGATCTTGGTTGGGAGTTGATGTTTTGATGTCTTTAGTGTATTTGGTTCATCTTGAACTTGTTGTTTCCTCTTGTACTTTGATATGATTACTGTATTGGTTTTTTATGTAGTATTTTTCGCACATCTGTAATATAGAGGTTTGATTATTATGGGTGTCTTGGTTTTCTTGTTTTATATTCTAATGGAAAATTTTCCCCCATTTTTGTTGAAACACATAGAATTTATTCCCTACCTTTGTTGTCTTGAGTATGTTACCTAAGGCAAGTCACACCCACCGCCACTTCCTAAGAAAATGGGTAAGGGTGGAATATTATAAATGGTATCATCTTGGTCGATTCTTGATATGGGAATAGTATCATTTTGTCTCTTGGGTTGGGAGAAAGGAATAGGATTTTAGGAATAGGAAATTTAGGGCATAAAAAAGCATAAATAACTTATTTATACTGAACAACATGTTACCATGATGTTTCGGTACATGACTGTTCTGAGACACCTCTAGGAGTTTTCACCCCATCTTTGTAGGTTTAACCAATGAGGAGATGATGACATTAATTGATATTAATGAAATCCCACTAGGAGTAAATAGTTAATTTTTATTAATGATTTATGATTTGGTGAATAATTTTTGATTTTTGATAATAGTTAAAAAAGGTTTTATTTTCAAAATAAAGGTGAAATTTTCAAAAATGGTTTGAAAGTGAAAATTGTTGAATTTTGGAAAGCCTTATTTTGATATGTGTGATGTGGTAAATTTGAAATTGATAAGCCTTCAGTTTCTAGAGAATGAGACTAAGTGGATTTTGTTTTGGTTATGGAGAACAGAATTGGGAACACATTGAAGAAACCATTTAGAATAGTTTACTGAGAATGTTTTTTCACCTGAGCTACTCCTGAAAAAACACTTAGTACATAGTGTTGTCCTTGATTTTCAAACCATGGATAGAGGTAATATAATGGATTAACCAATTCAAGAAAATTATTAAGTTCACTTTCAAAAGAAAAATCCCCTCATATTTCTGGGTGATTCAAATCTAGATAAATTTTATGTGAGGAGAAATAGGATGAATCAAATCTCTGATTTCTTTATCACACCAGCTGAGCTAAAGGTGAATTTTTCAATGTACATAGTCGACAATATTGAATATGAATGGTGAGATTTAGTAATTTAGGATAAATAAGACTATGTCATGACATTAGTTGATTGTGAATAATTGTTTAGAAAACAATTACATCCTTATTATCTTCAGATTGGAAGAAAAATAGACTTCTTCAATTTGGAGAAATAGAGCCTCTTAGTGAAAAAGTATGCAGAACAATTTATGAATTTATTCCTCTTTTCACTTGAAGTATCTATATTTATGTCCTTTAAGGCGTGTATTTTTGAATTGAGGTTTAGGCCAGAGATTATAACAAATAATTTTATGATTTTTATATTATATTATATAGAGATGGTAAATAGAGTAATGGTTTAAGATATAGATGTCTCTGGAAATATGGTTTGAGGAAGAATGTTTATGCCTATGGGAACTAGTGGGGACTCTTAAGATATGAAAAATACATCTCATAATAAAAACTGATAATGACATGGTGATTATAGGAATTCCATGACTCCTTAATAAGTTCAATCTCAATAGGGTAATAAGTAAAAAAGTATGGTGAGTAATCAATTTTATAGAGTTGAGAAATTTATCATGGATGATCAACCAAGATCTATTATTGTGACAGGTGTGATTCTTTTAAATTCTACCATTATGCAAGCTTTGTTTAATTTGATTTTATACCACTCATTTATTTCTTCTTGTACTATTTATCATTTGGGTTTTCATGTTATGTTTATTCCCTCAATTTTAAAACATGAAACTCCTCTTGGATAAAGATAATGTAAAGATATTATTTGTGAATCATGTTCTCTAACTATCAATGGGGATGTATTAATTTGGGACTACTCTGTGATTTATTTTTATGTCTATGAAATAATCTTGGGTATGGGTTAGTTGATAATTATTAAAGTTAATATCTACTATTATACCCTAATATTTCGTTTTACAACTCATAATGGTGTCAAGAAACTTATTAGAGGAGATTAAAATGTAAAGGAAAGTGGAGATTTTTTTTGGCACCAGTGGTTGGAAATATCTCATACAGGTTGGTAGTTTTGACATTCAACTCAATGGATGAGATCAATTATAGTGGACATCCAAAAAACATTTATCACTTTCCTAATGCTCTTCCTGATAATTTATTCGGGTTTTTTCCCACAATATAAGTAGAGTTTACGGTTGATCTATGGAAAGGGAAAAATCTTATCTCACATCCTACTTATATGATGATACCAATAGAATTAAGTGAATTGAAAGCTCGGTTGGAATAATTGGAATGAAAATTGTTCATTAGGCCTTGCAAGTCTTTCTGGGAAGCATCATTTTTGTTTGTGAAAAAGGTATATGGAACTCATAGGCTTTATATAGATTATTGTAAATTTATTAAAGTTATGATAAATAATTTGTATCCTATACCACACATTAATAACTTATTTGAACATTTATGGTGATCCATGTGGTTCAATATAATTTACCTATGATTGGGATATCACCAATTATAGGTTCAATAAGAGGATATTAAGAAAATAGCTTTCATAAGTAGATATCTCCATTGTCAGTATATGGTTATACCATTCTGTATTATGATTTCAATATATGTATCAATGAAAATGATAAATAAAATATTTCATAGGTATCAATATTCTTTTTTTTTGTGTTTTTAGATGACATACTATTGTATTATAGGACAAAGGTTGATCATTAGAAACACTTGTTGATAGTTTTGGGTATCTTCAGGGATCATTGTTTTATGCAAAAACATTCAATGTGTCATTTTTGGAAATAATAGGTGTGTTTCCTTGTACACGTAATATCATAAAAAGGTGTCTCTCTGTATACATAAAAGATAGAGGATTTTATCTCTTAAAAAACTATAAAGAATTTCTTTTAGATACACAATTTCCTTGTCCTAGCTTATTATTTCCAATGTTTTGTTCCTCACTTTTCATGACTAGTTTCACCAATGAAAAATTTTACAAGGAGAAATGTTCCATTAAAATAGAATGACGAATGTAAAAAATCTTTTTCAAGAGAATAAATTTTTCCTTACATCATCCCAAATTATTATATTTCTAGAATCAGGATAAGGTTATGTGGTGTATTCTGATGCTTTGGGATATGTGTTGGGTTTGATATTATATAGGGATATCAATTTTTTTCTTATGGGTCGTGAAATTTGAGGTTACATGATAATAACTACCCAAAAATTATTTGGAATTAGTTGTTGGTGTCCATTCTTTGAAGACCTGGGGTTATTATCTTTTTGGTGGTAAATTCATGGTGTTTACAGATCATAAGACCATGGAACGCATTTTCTAAAAAAGATATTTAAATCTAAGACAAAGAATATGGATGGAGTATATTAAAATATTTGAATTTTACATACTATATATAGTGGGTAAAGGAAACACTATAGTTGATATATTATTAAAAAATTCATCTAGTCACTTGGTGAATGAGGTTGGGGATAAATTGAATCTAATGGTGGTGATAGATTACATTCACTTCGAATGTAACAACTGAGGTAGTGTTGCAGTCTTCTTTTGGGTTTCTTTTTTCCTAATTTTATTGAGAAGGTTAAAGATGAACACACAACTAATTAAAAAAGTGTTTCTATGAGGTCAAAACTCATTGGTGTGAAGAAAATTGAGGAATATAATCCTGAAAGAATATTAGTTTTGTGGTTTAGATAATAGATGGGAATACCTTTGGATTTTCAAAAATAATTTCATAATTCTTACCACCATTAGAGATGGGCTAATCATTCTAGAATGAAAATGATTTATAAGGAACTGAAAAAAATATTGGTGGGATGGAATGAAGAAGAAAGTGGCTGGGTTTGTTTTGAGATGTCTCACTTGTTAACAATTTAATGTAGGGAAATAGTGGTCAGTGGGTATGTTGTAGACTTTACCAATTCCTATCTAGAAATGGGAGAATATTGATATGTATTTTGCAATAGGTCTACCAAGGATGGTTTGGAAACAAAATTCCATTTGAGTGACAATGGATTTTCTCACAAATTCAACCCATTTCATCCTTATTCATAAATCCAATATGATGAAATATGAGTCCAAAATCATTATCCAATAAGTGGTAAAAAGGCATGGAGTACCTATCATTATAGTATCTGACTAAGACCCTAGGTTTATAACTATTTTTTGGAAGTCCTTACAACAAAACCTTATAATTAAATTGACTATGGGTATATTATATCATCCTCAAAAGGATGGATAATCTAAGAGGATGATACAAATGTAGGAGGACATTATTAGGTCTTATGTAAAGGATTTTGGTGGCCCATGGGAGGATAACAGACTGTTAGTGGAGTTCTCCTACAACAATAGTTATCAGGACTTGGTACATATGGATCATTTTGATGTAATTCATGGGTTTCCTTTTTGTTACCCACTTTGATAGGTAGAAATTTGTGAGACATTACTAGTTGGACCAAGTATTATTTAATAGATAATAGATAAGATTCATTTGATTAGAAATATAATGGAGACATCTCTAAGTCATCATTAATTATATGAAGTTCATCATCGATGATCATTGTAATTTGAGGTGAGTGATCATGTATTCTTGTATATATCTATAAGGATTGTAAATCTTCATTTTCGTAAGAATAGAAAGTTATATCCTCAATACATTGTCCCTTTTGAGATAAATTAATGGTTTGGTGAAGTGGAATATCAGTTTGATTTTATACATAGGTTCATTTCATTACAAACCATGTTCCATGTATCCCAATAGAATAAGTCCCAACATGATCCAGACCATGTGATTATATGGGATCACATTGAAATTAGAGATGTATCCTTCATCGGTTCATTTTCTAGTATAGATTGTGGATAGGAAAGAGAAATTATTTCATGGTAAATGCATCGATCACGTGTGGGTTTTATGGAATTATGTTCAAATTTAGGAAGAAATGCAGGAGCATGAAAAGGAAATGTTATATTAGTGGACGAACTCTTTTAATGAAAGGATTGACTTCTACTTTCTAAAGATGGAAATAAAAATGGTTGGTAGAATCCTTAGTTTTATTTACATGAATCTACATTTACGTTCTCTTAATAATATTAAATGGTTGGGTTTAGTTATGCTAGGTTCAAAGGGGATTTGGAAAGTTTTAGAGGCTTTTATGGATGTTCATGGTCTGAGTACAATTATTAAAACCATGAAACACCTCAATGAAAATGTTCATGGAAATATAAAGGTCATTGGATAGGTGCACAGTTGGTGCATGGTTATTGAAAACTATGTGGATGACCATGAGAAATTGTTTGATCCTTGTATCACATGAGATAGTGGTTAATTCATGGTTATTGCATGTTTTTCTAACCATCTGATCCAACCATATGTGGTGTTTTTCAAGTTAGTATCTCATGCATTTTTAGTGCATGGTTTACCTAATTGTGTTCCCAGATCATGCACTGTTAAATTTTGATCCAAAAAATGTGGATCTAACTTATTTTATCCCCTAAATAAATTAATTTCCCTAATATGGCCATAAAATTTATTTATCTTACTCTCATGGTTGTATAGAAAATTAATTTCAATCCAAGAGTGATTTCAAGTTGAATCAAATTAAGTTGGAGGTCTGAATTCATCAGTAAGTTCTTTTTCAGCATCATTTTTTTATATATATTCTTAATTTTATTGGAATTGTGGATTTAGTTTTTTGGGGATAGACCCTTGTTTTGTGATTTCAATCATGATAGTATATGATTTTTCTATTGAAGATAACATGATAAAATGTTTGATATAGAATATCTAATATGGTTTTTGGAATTTTTGTGGAATTCTTCATTTTTACTAAATTTTGAGAGGTATGTGGCTTCTCTCTTGACTCCTCTTGATTAGAACATGAAGTCTTGATGTCAAATTGATTAAATTTACTGAACTTTTGGTGTAAATCAAGGTGTTATTTGATGTAAATTCTCATTTTAATTTTCATTTTAGAAATCATGGTAATTGTATTCCTTTTTCCAAAACCCCATTTTTTATAATTTTAAAAATGTTTTTTAAATTATTCTTTGTTTGATTCAAGTAAATTATTTTTGAAAATTTTTTTTGAGTAAAAAACATATTTTAATTTCAATGGGTTGAAATTATTTGTTCATGATGGTTGGGAATGAGTTTAATGAGATGGATAATGTTCATGAAGTACCACTATCAATCAGATTAAGTATGGATGTGAAGTTTAACTATCAATGGTAACTCCATGATTTTTTGTGTGTGTTGTGGATATGTGTGGAAATGGAAAATTATACTCCAAATCACAAGTTATGAAATGTTTTAAAATATTATTTTATGTTTTCTTTGGAAATTATTACTCAATATTATTGATTCTTACCTTGGAAAAAAATTATTTATGTCTTCACTATAAATTTGTTTCATTAATAAAATATTTTATAAAATGTTCTAACATGTTTTATCCTAGTGGAAAGAGTTGGGATGTAATTGGGGGAATCCTACTGAGTGTTATAATCACCCTTGGATTGGGAATTTTGATGTGTTTCTATATGTTATATCTCAAGAAATAGGTAAAGGAAATGTATCTCAGATCTATAGAGGTGCTTCTTGATACCATGGATGTGTCTTGTGGATTTGGAGATTGGATATTGATTAGGTTTTTCTATTTTGATGTATTTTGTGTCTTTTGTTTTTCATGGTATTTTGGTTTCCACTTTTACTTTTATGTGGTTATTTTAATAGATTTGCTGAGTTTTATTTTTTAACTCATGAATCATATAGAGGTTTTATTTTTATGTTTACCTGTGTTTGATTATTTTATCTTTAAATGGTAAATCATCCCCTAATTTTTTTATGAATCCCTTGGCATTTATTGTCATCCTTTTGTGTCTTGCGGATGTCACATAAGGCTAGTAACACCCACTGCCTCTTCCCAAGTCAATGGTTTATGGGCGGGATGTTATACTACCAATGTACAACTTGGTCTAAAAACCCCTCCTAGAAACTTGAAAAATAGTTTATATATGTAGGGTGAGCTTGACATGTATACTCAGTAGGGACATAACCAGGATCTTAGGTGCAGATGAGGAAAGATAATGTTAAAGGACTAGAGAAAAAATAGTAGAGCCAACAAGCACCTATATAGGACAACTAATCGGTCCTAGAATCACCATGTATCACTCTACAAATCACGCATTAAATATTGTAATGTATTATTGAGATAATAAAAAATAATGGCACCATGCGGCATCTTCACTAATGATTTTTTTCTTCCATGCCCCAACATCGAACATCCTATGATCCCGTATCTTCCATAAATATCACATCAAATAACATCAAAACCATCCATATATGATTTGGGTTGGTATGAATCCCTACCAACCCTACCCTCAAAAAGTTTATCATCTTGTCTTAGCATCTGAAATCAACACATCTCATCTTGTCAAAAGACTCCCGGGCCACTAGAAAAACTTCTCACTAGATGACACCAAGACTGTCACGACACATCTCATCACATAGAAAAAGAAGTTGGGTATATGAAATATGAAAGAAATAAACCTCATTCCATATTATAACCATGTGTGACCCCAACATATATCACATTGCAACAAACCATTATCTCATCTCATGTCACCCAAAAACACATGATCTATCACATCACATCTCACTTGAAGATGCATTGGCCATCACTTTTGAAGGAATAGCGGTGTAGATGGTGTAGCTAGCCATCCATATAACCATAATCCTAGATTTTGGGGGAAAACACCTAGAAACTAAAATATCCGAGTATTGTTAAGGTTATATAAAAAAAGTGTGGAACATATAGAAATAACAAAAAAAATACTTAATATATAGATAAAAAATAATACCCAACCTATGATTTCACAAAAACTACACTAATCTATTCAACCAAAAATTCTACACTAAAAATAATCTTTCGGAACCATTTCTGCCTATATATACACCACACCACACCACCACTCCCAAATAATCCATATAATATTTCCCACTTCTATTTGTGGGTTCACCGCTTCTAGATATAATATGTTCCACTAACATTCAATACAAATCCTCTTTATTCAGATTTACACATCTTGTTTGTTTAATGAAAAATTAATTAATCCATTAACCATAAAACCATTTTTATCCCATATAATTTATTTACCAGAATAATTTTGTCTAATTTTAGCATCTCAATTTATTCCATGGATAACCATACAACTAATATGGCCACCGCACAACAAATTTCCCATCTCACATCAACCATCATCACCACACCACACCAAGAAAAAATTTCTTAGAATAACCACACATCACTCATCCCAAACAAATCTCAAAACATAGATAATACACAAAACAATTATAAATAACTAACACACATCATCTCCATTGTGAAATTCAACCACTATTCACCACAACCACTCTACACCATGACCATTACGCACCACAACCACTACGCAACATAAAAACTTGGCACCACAAGACACAACTGCACACATCGCATCCATCACAACCACCCACTACAATATAGGCCCACATGTCACATAGCCTATAAGGAAACCTTCATCACCGCATAACATCCCAAACCATGCAGACACAATAATTACAACTCCACTGTAACTCCTCGATATTGTGTGAAATATCTTCTTTCAAATGAATTTAATATTTTTGATATTTTTCATTAAACTAAAAATAAAATATATCATATGTTAAATGCAATTTTTTTCTCATGCATTAAACTGAACACTATGTCAGTTTTTTATTACAATAACACTGATTTTAGCTTTTATTACATACAACAGTGAGTTTATCTTACATTACAAAAAACACAAAGTTTAAAAGAAATGTGTCATATTGTTAAAATATTATTATGTAATAGTCTTTACCTAGCCATTATAATGGAAGGTATGAATTATTTTTACTAAAATATGTAAATATGGTATAAACTTGAATTATTTGGTGACCATAAAAAAAAGAAAATATTTTTCAAAAAAATCTTTTTTATATGAAAATTGAGTTTCAGAAGAATAAATAAAACAAACCACTTTTCATCAATGATTTTACATAAATTTAAATTAAATATATTCAATAAACTATTTAAAATTCATATTTTGTTTTTTCTATACAATAGGTAAGTATAAATCCAATTTTACAGCTAAAACTATATTTATCTAAAAAGTTATTTTTTCACCTTTTCACACTTATTTTAACACAGGATTTTGATAATTTTAGATAATTTATTTGGTAAAATAAAATTCTTGTTTTAAATTATTATATCAAAATTATATTATATTTAATTTTTTATAATTTTTTGAAAATACTAATATTTTTACGAGTAGTAAAAATAATGAATTTAAGTTAAATATCTCTTTTCATTGAAATTATTTATAAAGGTAATTTATTTTTTAAAGTGATTTTAATGTAACATTACTTAATTTATATGTATATTAATGAAATTTAGTTCATTTTAACCAATTACATTTTGAAATTGGATATACAAACTTTATAATATTTTGAATATTTTCTCTTTGAAAACTTTCTTTCCCATCGCATATGTGGGATTAATTTTTTAATTAAAATTTTCTCATTCTATGAATTTAATTTAGGAAAATGGATTTATTATTTTGAAACACAATTATTTATATTATCTAATAAGTTGAACTTATTTTTTACCAAAATTAATAGTAAAAATAGTAAAAAAAATTACAGTTGTTTGTGTAAAACTTGTTTTACAAGGGATTTAAACTAATGAGATAAAGATTAAAATGACCAAAAAACATAACTAAAAACATTTTATTTTTATATTTAGACATTATAATTTAAAATGATATATAATATTATATTTATTACAATCTTTCATGTGAAAAACGTGGGTACACTTTTTTATTTCAAAAATTACAAGTGTGTCACTCACTTCACATATAAAAGGTCACACCCTCTCCTCTCCGCTCCACACCTTAAACCCATTTGTTAGCCAATAAAAACTTATATCCCAGGAAAATATAATTCCTCCAATCCTATAATCATTATTTTTGTTATAAATATATCCTAATAAGGATTTCTTTTCAAATCTAAGGAGGTTACCCCAAATAAGAGGTAACGTTCTTCAACGAGTGTTTTTAATTTATTTATTCATCCACCATCTTATATTGATATTAAATCATGAATATATAATAAAATAAGTATATTACATATAATTAGATGTTTTTATATTAATATCTTGACTAAAAACATCTCCACATCCATTAAATGGCCTATGAAATCATCATTCATGTGTACGGCGGACTACCACCTCAGGAACCAATGTCACTAATTTTTCCATCACCGCATCTCACTTTTAAGCATGATGATGTATCTAAAGTATATATAATATATTTACAACATAATTATAATTATATATTCTTTATATATTATATACCATTTTTAACTTCCATTCTATATGGAATATGATAACTGCACTCATGTGTATGGAAAACTACAGCCTCACAAAGTGATTTGATTCATTTTTCAATAACACTTTACATGGAAGATAATAAGAATAAATATATGGGATATAAATGGAATAATTAGGGTATTAATTAAATATTTATCAATATGAAAATGTAAAATATAATTTTCTTTCTTAACCTTTTACTCAATGGATGATGATTGTGTTGTCTGTGTACATTTGGATTATCACCTTCACGAAGAGATGTGACTCTCCTTTCATCGCCAAACCACATGTATGATATGTATAAAGAAATAATATGGTATTTATTATATTATTAACATTACTTAATGATGATATATTACTTACCTCCATTTCATAATGATCGTTGAAAAATGGAAATGATACTCATGAAAACTTACAGTCTACCATCTTTATGATCATAACATAATCCATTAATCAAAACCAAATTTGATGATTGGTATTAAGAGAAAAACTTATGAATAAATATTATAATTATATCATTATTATTATTATTTATATAATAGATACTTGATCAACATAATATGACCATAAATAAAAAAATAAAATATATATGAAAAATAAAGTGGTTATTACTCAAAAAGTGACTTTAACATGGAATTGTTAATAAATGGGTAATTAAAGGACTTAAGTAAATCATATATGGTAGGATATATATAATTATGGTTATTAAATATATTTATAATAATATTATGTTTATTATAAATTATATTAGAACATGTAAAAATGAAGTCGAGACTTAAGGTAAGGGATATCTATCTCACTTTCTATTTTCTGAGAGGCAAAAGACATATTAACTGTGGGTTTCATTTTTGTTGTATATATACTTCTCATGAAGATATTTTATGGATATTATAATTAAAATAATTGTTATTTAAATATCTATCTAATTATCCCCCATTCATGGTGTTTAGGGTTTCAAATTTACCAAAGTGGTAAGGGATATTAGTCGTAATTTTTCTTTATTGAGATATATATTATGTACCTATATTATTTTTTGAGGTTTATATTCTACCACAATGACATTTTGTGTCATGAATATAATTATTTTTAAGATATTATATGTTCAATTTAATGTTATTATGTCATGTTAATTATGATTCCAAGTTACAAATTAGGTAACAGTTTTATGTCATAATCTCATTGTTTATCAGGATTGTTTGTGATTATACATAAAGTGATGAAATATTATGATCTATAACTAAAGAAACTCGTGAATTTTATTCTAATATAGTTATTCCTGATATTTAAAATTAATAGAACAAATTTACCCTCTTTTTTACATAAAATAGTTGATAAAAGAATTTAATAAAATCCGTCTTTATTTCTCTATTGAGTCAAAAATCTATTTTCTTTCCAACCCATGTTTTCTAAAATTGTTCAATTTTTTTTTATTAAAATCTTTGGATTTCTAAAAAAATTTAAAAAAAATTATATTTTAAAATGTGTTTTAAAGAAGTAATATTCATGTCTCTTTCCAAATAATTCCCTTTTGGATTTTACAAAAAAAAATTAAAGGAAATTTTTTTTAATGTGTATTACATGAATAAAATTTTCCATCTTCCTAACTACTATTTGATTTAAAGCTTCATTTATGAGTTTTCGAGTTTATTTTAAATGAAAATTATTTCCATAAAATATATTATTTAAAAGTTTTTTTTTCAAAATGAAAGGGATATTTTCCCCAAGAATTATTTTAAATGATTTTTAAATAATTCTGTATAAGTATAAAAATTTATTTTCCAAGAAATGGATTTTGAAAATGTTTTATGTTTTAAAAAGTTATTTTCAAAGATGAAATATTATTTTCCTCATGAAATGTACTAAGTAAACTGTCAAAATCATTTTTAATCAAATATTACAGGCTTTAATGTTACTTATGATTTACTGGATATATTATATAAGGATTCCATTCATATTATTTCCTTAAATGGTTTATATTTATGTTGACATGATGTTTATGAAACATTTTTCTATTCCACATGTTATAACATGATAAAATTCTTATGAAACATAATTTTTTTCTCATGTTATGATTTTATGAAATGATGAAATGATTAGGAAAACTATTTATTTTCCATATGTTATTTTATGATGAAATATTTATGAAACCCATTTCATTTAAAGGGTTATGATATTATGAATATTTTATTTTCTTTTGGAACACATATGTGTCATTTAATTATTTGATGGTGGATACATTATAACTTGGTATTGTGTTACATTATAACCAAGGACTATAGCAATGTTATTACCAAAGATGTGTGGGCCCTATATTTCCATAGAGTACATTTGGTAAAGAAATATATATCATGTGATAGATAGGACCATAATGGGGAGTGAACTTGGTTAAGTAAGGTACTTTTTTCTAAATGATGTTCATAGGAGTGATCCATGACTACCATGATGGTTTGGTGAGTGATCCCCTTATACTATTAGGAATGCGTTTCCACAGGGTATTGTGGTCTGTCCCTCCCATGAGTATTAGATACCCATGGAGGTCCCTAATATGTTTTGTAAATGATAATTGACTACAAAAGAAATGATTTTCTATGCTTATGTGTATTCCATAATTCTATTTATTATACTAATTTTATATTATCAAGAATCATTATCTTTGATTCAATTATGAATCAATGCATATGAACATCTAATATTAATACCATTACATAAGATTATGATCTTTGATATATAGGGAATGGTTTTCAAATGTTATAATCAGGTTATCATACCCTTATTTTTATGTTATGCTTCTGTATCAACCTTTTTTACCCTTACTAATCATTTGAGCTCACTCTTTCTTATGCTTCCATTCCCCAGGTTATGAATAAAGGTTTAATATTGGGTATATTGGTAAATTTTACTAATGGTTGAGATAATTATGGGAGAAATCTAATATCTTTAACCAAATAATATGATAGTGTTCCATGTTTCCAAAGTCACTAAACTATTATGGTCCCTATTAATTTGTTTGTATAATTAATTGAATATTAATCTAAAAAGATGTAATATCCATATATGAGAAGGCTAGTTAGATATAGTTTGTATCATAGGAATTGTTCAGTTAACCTTTTCAAACTGGGATAAGAAAACTTTATTGAGATCCTTTTGGATATTTTAGGGGATATGTCTAGGGATGTGTCTAATGATATGTTTAACAATGAGTAAATTTATAGAAAAATGTCTAGGAATTTTGGTAAAGGTAAGATCAAGTGGACTCAAATTAATTAAATCCATATCTAGAATATATAAGTGGATGTGGATTTTGAAAATAGGTACCTATGGGTAAAAACTCTAAAAAGGGTACACTAAACTAGACTCAATAATCACATGTTTCAAGATAATGGGTCTTGGTGTGCACATTATTTGACACTCCAAGGGGATATTCATTGTAAATTCACAAAATATTTATGAACCATCATGAAAAATTTATAATGATAATGAACATGAATAAAGTATATTAATACTAAGGTTTCATAGATTTAAAATAATGTGTGGTGATTTAGACACACTATAAGTGATTTTTCATGATTAAATAGTTCCTTATTACGATTACTATTTCTCGTACTATGAATTTATTTAGCTGATGGATGGAACCCAAAGTAATTGGGTTAACATTAAATTTTATATATAATTATATAATTATAATATAAATGGTATTATTAATATATTTAATGATATTGGTATAATTCCTAATCAGATATTCAGGAACGTGATTAACAATGTTCAACTTAACCGACTCTCAGACTCAACAGATAAGATAAGATAGAGTTTATTAAGGGTTAGTGGTATGGATAACATGGAGGAAATAGTATTCATCGTCTTATATGTCTATAATTTGGGAAGAATAATTCAACGGAATGTCTTATAAGAACGATAAAATATTTTTTCATAGAAAATAATGACACAAATCATGTAACTACAAGGGAAAAAAGAAAATTTTGGTTAACACGATGGATGAGAAAAATGGTATCTATAATTAATAATAAATTATTTAATGTTTTAAATGTGTAAATTATGGGAATTATGAAAATCAATTTCTTAATGGGAAATCTCATGAAGATAATAAATAAGGTTGTATGAGTAATGGTTATAGTTTTGATGATTAGGAGACTGCAAATTACATATGAAAGGAAAGAAGTTTTATGTAATAAGATGAAAAATCCTAGAAGGAAGTGGTATGATTGAAGTGTATATATATTTTAATTTAAGAATTATGTTATATGAATCATGAAATACATATGATTTTCTAGTATAATTTTTTTTAAGGATATGAAATAATTTATGGAATTGTACAAATGAACTAGAAAAGTGATTTAATAGTAAGTTAATATTTTATATAAAATATAAGAATATGGGTAGATAACCCTTAATATGTTTCTGAGGTTTAGAAAATGGGGTTTATTTTAGAGAAAGAGATTATTGACGAGGATAAAGTAAATTATATAGTATTGATGACCTCGTAACTGATAAAGGATAAGTTGAATTTTTTTTAATGTTATCATTGATGAAGTTTACAAAAATATTAGTGTTAAATATTAAGAGATTATAAGGGCTACAAGATTATGGTGAATTGTAGGTTAAAATATTAAACAAATTAATAACCCAAATCTCCTTATTAGTTATTATTAGGCACAAATGGCATCCAATGATTAGAGTATTTAAATCAAACTCAATGTTCTTATACTATATTAGTGTATAAAAAATATTAGTTAAACAAACATCCATAATAAATTTTACATTAGAAAAATATTACTTATATTAAAAAAAATATAAAATATAAAATTATTTAGTAAAACTAAATGAAGCATTATAAAATAAATAAGTACACTTTAAACTTTAGTATAATGGAATTCAGTAACCTTAAATTTTTGTACCCATGCTTTAAACCAAACTACATGTTCATTCTTTATTCCAAATTAAATACCTCAATTGTAAAGATCAGAATCATCTATATCTTATTATCCCTAGAAGCCATTAATCAGACATATCATAACCAAACATCTTCCTATCCTCAGAAAACATTGATTAGACACAGAATAAAAATTCAAATACATTCATAGGAATTTAAAATCCTCACATAGATTACATAGAAAATAACCTCTCTTAATTATTAAAGATAAAAAGTAACGAGTAACTGCGATAAGAAAATATTTAGATGAATTGAGATATCAAATTAATCCTCTCCAATATCCATGAATTAACATCTATTTATATACACACTTATAATGGTCATATTTATATTATTCATATAATTAATTTTAATGGCCACATATGTGATCCTTCTTGACAACTCAGCAAATACATCTCTATCTTATGTCATTTCTATAGCACCATTACAATACTGTTAAAAAGAATTCCATCATATAAAAATGATTCAAAAAATTTAATTATAATCTTCATTTGGATGGAAAAAATTCAATTTAGTTAAATAGATTAAAATAAGTTAGTCCTATAGATAATAATTTCTTAGTCTGATGAACCAGACTCATTCAGTCTAATGAACTAGAGTTGATGAGTCTGATAGACTAGATTTTTTCATTCCCATGTGATAAAATTGTTATCCTGATGGATCAAACATTAGTTTTTCAAATGGAATAGACTATATATAATCTTTATAATCATCAATTAAGAAATATATCTTCATTTGGTAGAATAACTTTTTTTCTACAAAAAAAAAATCAAAAACAAAGTAAATATAAAGTTAGTAAAACATAGATTTTAAGGTTGTATTGTGATTTTAAAAACTAAGGATATAAAGTATATAATTTATAAATTTAAACTCAAATATGTCCTCTATTTTGAAAATAACAAAAAACAGATAAATACTAATAAATTTTAAAAACATACAAACCCATAATTTATTTATGAAAACATCACCCCCTATATTTCTTATCACCCCCTTTCAATGTAAATCCCTTTTAATATATATAATTTTTCCAAAGGAAAAATATAAGATAAATTATTAATATAATATCCTTTAATAACTTCTCTTCTCCCTGAAATAACTTCTTCAACAAAATATTCTCTCCCAAACAATGAATTATTCAAATTCGTCCCCAACAATTACTTCTTTATCTTTATGATTTTTGAAAATTAATATAGTAGGTAATAAGTACCTTAAATTTTATTAAAACAATTATGAAAAATAACATATGAAAGATAAAAAATTTATCCATACTAAAATATATAAAAAAATTCATCCAAACAAAATTGGAAAGAATTAAATCTAATATGTATATATAATAACATTAAATGATAAATATTGATTCAAAAAATTTGAATACTAAAATTCAATAAGTGTTTAGAAAAATGGAATCCATTTTTATTCTATAGATTCTATGAAATTAATTTTATATTTTATAAATAATCATGTTTCTTCTTAGTTTATTTTTATTTGACTACAATCATTCCAAATTTTTTTATGTACTTTAAATCAATTAAATTCTTATTCTTAAACTTTAAACATCTTCTCCATGATAATTGGTCTTGGTATTCTCATATTCATTAAATTTCATTACATCTTCTTGAAGAAATAATTTTTTTACTTCAGTTCCAATATTCCCTAAAGTTGAGACTCTAATAAATATTTTAAATATTAAATTGGTTCAAACTTTTCATCCACTTTAGAATAAAATGTTTTGACAAAATTAGTGATCTTTAATAAAGTCTTCTTAAATATTTCTATTTTATCATTATGAAACTAAAAATAATTTTTAGTGTATCTCAACCATATCATAATATACTTAAGAATTATTCTCACTAAATTAGACTAAAATTTGAAATATTTGATATTTTATTCATTTTGTACCACAGTTTCATCCAAATTATTCAAATCATTTGATTGTTCTACTAAATTAAATCTTATTTGGATTTATTTTACCAAGTACTCTGTGTTAGGCCGTAAAATAATTTAATATAATAAATTATATAAATATTATTTGAAATATGTAATATGGATTCCATTTTATGATTGTAATGATTATCTTTCATATCTGTTGAATCTGGTGAAACATCAATAACATGTCTCATTAACACTCTGGAAGCTACTTTTTCTTTCTCTTTCTCTTTGTATTTAATCTTTTTAGCATCCAAAATTTCCATGACATAAATATTTATATTGGTATTATATTTGTTCAAAACTTTTGCCTATGATTTTTTGTTTTCATTTTCATTTTCTAGAATTTTTTCCTTCTCATACACAACCAGATCAGAATATTTATCTGACTGAGTACTAAATGAAGTTGTCCCTAAATAATTTTATTTCTTACTCTTCTCATTCTTCTGAATCCTCTAAAAAATTTTCTTTAAAATCTTCTTCCAATTTTCATTCCAATTGTGTAGGCTAATTTTCTTCACTTCTAAAATATTCTTTTTCATTCTTCTACAAACATTTTCAAACATTTTCTTGAACATTTTCTTGGACTGTTTTTTGAATCACTATAACTTTTCCTTTTAGTTTTTTAATATAAATATGATCTTCATAGGTTCTAATAACTTTATATTCTGATGGATTATTTTTCTAAGAGAATCCATAAATAGAATGTGAATTTGGTTGTACCATAGATAAATGATAAATCAAAATTACCACTCATAATTCTGCACTAATAGTTGGAAAATATCCAAGTTCTTTTTCAATACCCTTCATGGAATTCTAAATTAGTTTTTCTTCATTGAATCTCTTATTATTTTTTATTTTCCTATCATCTTATTTCAAAACTTCATTGGTTTACTATTTAATTCATATAGCCTCTTCCTTATCAAGACTAAACTATGGATATCTAGCCTCCTTTTCTACCTTTACTTTCATTAACTCTATATATGCTTCAATAAATATAACCATTACTTTATTTTTTTGTCTGGTTATGATTAAATAGTTTTCCTCTTTTCGTGAACATTATATTTTAACTAACAAACATCATCATCGCGTGATGCCTTGTATGATTTATCAACAATATTTTTTAACTCTTGCACGAATACAAATTTCGTCCTTAAAATATATTCTTCATGTATCAACAAAAAAATTTCTATCATCGCTACAACCTAGTTATATATAATCATTATAAATATAAAATTTATCAAGATCTTATTGATAAAACATGGGATGTTTAAAATTCATAAATTCAAGGATCTTTTATTAATATATTCAACTAACAAGAAAACATACTTCACAAAATTTATTTTCTGATTGTTAATTGGAAAGTCTAAAAAAATATGTCTAACACTATAAAGGTGTCTCTTTCACCTTTAATTGTAATTAAAAAACATTTCTTCCACAACACAACACCTCTTGTATCTAGTTTCAGATGATAAATTATCTGACATTCTCATTTGTATAAAACAAATATATTTTGGAATTTGTTTTTTTTTCAAAAAAAATTATAATTTTCGGTATGTTTATGAGTAAAAAAGTGACCCTCTTCATCCAATGGTACTTCCTTAAGTTATAATTTTTTTTAATATTTAACTTGTAACCCTCATAAAAAATATTAAATGTTGATGTTTCCATATAATCTTCCATACTAAACTCAATAAAATAATACCATTCTTTTATTATGGATGGAAAATGAATATTGAAATATTCCGTATCAACCAAAACCATTTACCAACCACGAAATTACATAATTTCATTCAAAATGAGTTGAGTTTTTCATATAATTTCTTATGGATTATCCTTTTTTTCACAACTACTCTTTATTCAATATGATCAAGGCCATACATTTTACAAAAAAATTGAATATTGGGAAGAACTTTTCAGATAAACTGAAACTGATCAGATGAATGAAATTTGGTCATAATGGAAAATAATTTGGGATCTGGGAATCATCATCTATGTTAGAAACTGATGTGGTATGTGTTGACCCACTCATAAATCTATGGGCTTGGTGTGATTATTTGAATTTAAATGTTTAGATGGCTTGGAATAAGTCCTTTAACTATTTAATGATTGAAATTCATACAAAAAATATTTAAAAATATTTTCTGAACTCTTATTGCTTTAAAAAAATTATGGGATAAAGTAATTGTTCATGAAATATTTTATAATATATTTATAAGAAAATAATTTTTTTTATAAAAAAAACTAAAAATTGGATAATAAAAACTGATGATCAAAAATTACCATTTTCCAGTAAGAATATAACTTCTAGGAGAATGTCTTCCCTGTAATTTTTCTTCTTGATTTTAGAAAACCTAAAGTTGTAATAAACTATAATTTTTTAAAAAAGTAATGTTTTATAAAATCTAAGAAATTTGAAAATCAGTTTATTTTTTCATTCTGAATAATTTAGTAAAACTGATGTTTTAATGAAAAAAAAAATATTTTAATGAATTTAAATAATTTAGAAAAAAATAACCTATTTTTTTTAAAACAAATGATTTTAGATAAATAACAACATATATACACCTTTTTGGAAAATGAGTTAATTATTATAAGGATAATGGTAACAATAATTAAATATGTATGATCACTTAGTATTGATCATTATTATTATAACACCCCAGGTAAATATAGAATATTAAATTTTCATATTTATCCATATTTGTGAATAAAATATTAATATTATTTTAAAGGGAACTCTATGCTCGATAGCGTTCCCAATACGCAACAACGAGTTTCTTTGAAATCTTACGTTGCACTCTAATAATAAAATAATATTATTTTAAATGGTAGTTCATGCCTAGCTGTTGTAATGGCAGGAATTAATGGAACTAACTACAAAATGATTATATATGTTTGTCAAATATTTTTACTTTTATCCAATAAATTTTAGAGGCTTAAAATGCAAATGAATCCAATTTTAGGCATAAATCTTCTAATATTCTTTAAAAGGTTGATTAACTGATTTTTGATAGATAACCATTTTTAAATATACTTTTGACAATTTTATATGTTGTATTTGACAAAATAAAATCCCTCTTTAGAATATGGATATCAAAATTTACTTTGTGTAAATTTTTGTTATTTTTCCGATAAAGATCAATTCTAGTGAAAATGATGCATTTTAATTCAAACCCTTCTTTTAATAAAATTTATTTATATGGATAGATTATATTTTTTAATTGATATTATAGTGTATTTAGAATATATTTTTACCATTTAATCCAATGGTTGTCATTGGAATTAATTTTACTTTGAAATTGGACTTAAACTTGTATCAATCTTTTAATAGATATTGTTTCTTAAAAACATGCTATTTGTTTTGACAGTGGGAATTAATTATTAAATTAATTAATGCAACTTATATGTTTTTAATTTTGTAAAATAGACCTCATTTTTTAATTTAGAATATCAAATATAGCTTATGGTGAATTTTTGGTATTTTTCTGAAAAACTTCAATTTTTGATGAATAGTGAAACCACTAAGTGGTAGTTAAAGAAACTGATTTTTCGTTTAAATGAATCTTTACCAATTCTGTGATTTGATTTTCAAAAATCCGACCTACATGGTTGTCATTAGGAAGTAAAATGTGGTTCAATGAGATTAAAATAATTTTTTGGTGAATAGTAACTTTTAAGTTTTATTAATCGCGATTAAAGGTAATTAGTGTAATTTAAGGTAAAGATAATGTAATAGTAATATGAAATTACCTTGAAACATGTCCTAACCTTATTGTATGAGTCATTTCCGAACAAGAAAATCCATGGGTCATCTTGGGGACCCCATGGAGCCACTTTGGTTGGAAAATGACATTAATAAATTTTTATTTAAAGTTAAAATTAAAATGTCACAAACATGTATTGTTTTACTAAAACATTATTTACATGGGGTTATAAAAGTCATATTTTTTACTATAAATATTCATTAGAAATATGAAAGGATTTCCAACATCATGATATTTTTTTATAATTTATAAATTTTAAATAAATTAATTTATTTATGACGCTGTGATGATGTAGTGATTACCTCATAAATGAATGATTTAAATAAAATGAGAAGATAGGGTAAACTCTAAGTCTTACACTTGTCAAAAACTTATTGTATGGGTGGATTTCAAAAACATATCACCTTATACTATAAATATATCCTTTTGGGACCTTTAAAATCCGAAAATAATTTTATAATAAAGTAATATTTTATAACTTTCCAAGAGTTCCCCTCCTCTTCTCTTATAAAAGGCCCCCACCTCTACCACCTTACCCACACCCTTCAAGACTTTGTCTCGGACAAACCCTTCCCATTTCATCTCTACGCATCCCTCTCTTCATAATTGAAGCCTCAACTTTGGCATAATGCTCTTCAAGAATCCCTTTTGGTTCAAACCAAGAGGAGTTACCCGATTTAAAGGTAATGTCTTCACTAGTGTTCTTTTGTTTTATTTTTCTTCTACAAACCCATAAAATCGTTTTATTCCTTTCTTTTGTAAAAAACCCAGTATATTAAATATACTAGGATGTTTTTATGTTATGTATTCCAGCTACACTTACACACACCTCTGTCTAATGGTTAAAGAACATACTGTTTCTGTGGATGGCGAATTACAGCCTCACAAAACGATGATTGTTCAATCTTCTCTTAACACCATTCATGGTGGCCATTATGATGTCACTGTATTTTATAAATGATATATATGGTATTTATGTTTTCCATATTCTTCTTTATTTTATATTTAAAATACACCTTTATGCTTTTCATGTTTTTCAAATGCGATAATTTCATACGAGGAAGTGTGGACTACCGCCCCCTCAAGTGATGTGACTCGTTCATGCAATACATGGAATGTATAAAGAATAAAATTAATGAACTTATGTGTCCTATAAAACATATATATTATACTGGAATGATAATATATATATCTCTCAATTATTTTTAATTCCATTAATATGACAAAGAAATGAAAGTAGCGTTCATGCGTACGTACGGCCTACCGTCTCCATGAATGGTGCATTTCATTTATTTTTATCTACAAATATTATGTAATAGTATAAAATTAATATGTACTGGATATATATGATATTTAAATCATTAATACTATTCTGGAGATTATTTACTTATAACTACATGGAAAATCATTTTCAAACAAGTTCATTTTTGACTCATGTACCAAACATCGACAAAACGTCTAATATGAACTCACATTATTAACCAATTATTATAACATTATAATATGTGATATGAACTGAATAATATTCATTAAAGGAGGACCTTAAGAAATTATAAATTGACCAAAGTTTATTATTCAGGAACATAATGAAATGAACAAGACAAGTCAGACTTGAGGTAAGGGATCCAACCTCTCTCTTTCATTTAAAGTACTCTCTTTTATGTAACTTATTTTAAGCTCCTCTTTCTTATGTTGGGGGATGTTATTATATATTCCTCATGCTATAAATTTTATTTTAATATGATTAGATACCCTATTTGATCTCATCAATCCTTTTTTGTAAGTTTTATGCGGCGTCGTTAGGCTGCCGAATTTTCATAAGAGGATTTTCATCTCACTTTTTATTCTCGTGAGATTCATGCTACATTGGCCACAATTTCCTTTTGTTTGGTGTATGTACTGCCCATTATTTTACTATTTTTATAATATAAATTCATTTATGGGTATTTAAATCTTCATTTTATGACCCTTCTTCCATGTGTTGTACGTTTCGAAAGTTACCCAAATCAGTAAGGGAACCTTTCACACTCCTCTTTTTAAAAGACTTATTTTGTTATGTCTTTTTAATTTACATCTTTTTATTATGGGATATGTTCTTATAAATCCTTATTGATGTAAATTTTATTTCGATGTGATGAGATAACATTTTCTCTCTCATCAACTAATTTTATGAATTTTAAGGTGACATCGTTAGGCTGTCGAATTTTACCAAAGGAACTTCTTAACCCAATTTCGATTTCTTTGGGTTCAACTTGTAGTTATTGAATATGTCATCATATGAATATGTGTGAATGAACTCCAGTTGTTTTACACTTAATATCCACTTATATTGGGTGTATTTATATTTTTCACACATAATTATGAGATTTATTTATCCTTAATTTAAGGATACCTTCTTTATAAGGGATTTCATCTCATTTTACATTTCTATTGAGACTTCATTGTTGTTATGCACCAATTCACTCTTTTTTGGTGTATATATTGTCCTTTGGAATATTATATCATGAAACCCTTTAATCTCATGATATTATAAAGTTCTGATTAAATGTTATTCCACAATTATTGTATTCAAGTGTCTCTCATTTTGATAAAAACCCTTTAACTAAATATTGTTTTAAATGTTTTAATGATTTATTCTTATAAAAATTTCTCATTAATATCCATGTTTTAAAAATGGTTTTAAGGATTTATTTATATGGATGTTAATGGTATAAAATATTAAAATCTTAAAAGTGGTATGGGACACTTTGATTCAAAAATCTCTTTATTAAATTTTTTAACTGGTTTTGAAAATGGTTTTAAGAATGGATTCATTATTTCAAAATCTTAAAATGTTATATTGTTATTACAGTGTGGGAATGTTATCTTTCCTTTATGATTAAGTTATGTGATATGATTAGGTTATGGTTCTTGGGCATTTTTTATGAAGACGGGTGGTTCCATGATAAACTAAGGGTGGGTGAGCCCGATATAGCTCTCCAATGCATTGGGTAATGCGAAGGGGTTAAACGTTAAGGTTTCTCCAAAGCGATTTATGGAGTATACTGTGATGGGTATTCCAAATGTAACCATGAAAGTTACTCCCTACGTAATAATGTTATGAATTCCTCAATTTACCTTTATGTCTTATGATTTCTAGGAGTTATTCATAAATCTTATGATTTAATGAGGTATGTTAAATTACTTATGTTTTATGAGTAAAGTATGATTTCATTTATTCTTATGTATACATAGACTAATTTTTTATTTCCATATAGTTATAACCCTTAGTGGAATTTTTATGCTTATACCAAGTTTTTTTGAAATGTTTTTCACAGGACATAAAGATTAATAGGGTCAATGATGGGATCAAGGAAATGTCAGGCTTTCTAAAACAAAGAAGTAGACATGACTCTTGTGTTCAAGAGTTTTTATTTTGTGGAAAAAAAATGGAAGCTGAGTAGATGTGTCTACTTTGTAATATTTGAGATGTAAAAGTTATTTCCTAAATCTCTAAAACTATAAACCTGAAAATATCCTCAATGTGAATTATTAATTTAATTCAATAATAAGTAATGTTTAAGGTCAGGTCCTTATAGTTGGTATCAGAGGTCGGTTTAGATAACTTTACAGGTTAGGGTATTCTTTAAGCATAAGTGACATTACCATAATGGCTAGGATATCAGAAAGAGTAATATTTTTTAGATAAAGTGAATGAGTAAGTATATCTTAGTGTTTATCTTCCTAATTAGTACATGATGATTTTGTTGATATACTCACACTGACATTTTTGGTTTTAGTAAATGGATGGATCTAGCAGGAACCAAAGTGACAATGGGTTTGAAGGAAAATGTGGTGGTTCTCTGATTAAGAGACTGGATGAAATAGGGGATTCAATGAGAAATTTTGTGGTTAATCTAAACCAACTATCAGGAGTCATGATCGACCACTTTAACCTTGGTGAGTTCTCTAATGCATCATGTACGAGAGAACTAACTCGACGTGGATGTTAAGGTAATAATTATAAAGGTAACCATTAGGGTTTATATGATACTTACTTTTGAGGTAATTATGGGTTACTATATGTTATGATGGAATATGAATGACATGTGATAAACATGAGGATAAATTATGTTGTGGTTATTTTTGAAGATTTTATCTCTTTTTGGGGAATGTTATAAGAATTATATAGTTTTGGAAAAAGGACAACATGTAGACCATGTGACAACCTGTCGCGTCTGATGAAGCTACGGGAATCGAAACCACAACCAAAGTGTGACTGGTATTTATCACCTACCATTGGACTACGTGAAGTCCTTGGTTAGTTTGACTAATTCTTTTTAGTTTGATGATCTTATGAATCTAGAATAAGTTGATTTTGGGTTATTGATAGAAATTATTAACTTATCAGGGAGGATATGTGATTAGGTTAATTACTTTTCAGTTTGAGACTTTAAGAGTAACTGATGTTATTTGGAGATAAATGTTAAGGTTTATCTTGGAAGACTATGTGATTAAATCCTTCAGAGATTTGGGTTTCAGTCTTAGTTTTGATTACTATGAAGAATTTTATGGATAGATATTTATTGAATGGTATTTGTTGAACTTTTGGTATTGTTTTACAAATTTTGGAGATTAAGAATAGATTTTTTTTATAAAGGATTATCCTTTTTGGGTATTATCTGATCTCATACTAACCTTTTTTGTTTTAGTTTTGGTTAAGGTCTAAAGACATGGGAATTATATAGTTCTCTTTTGTGGATTAGGTGATTCTCTAGAAGTTTATTAGAGCTCTCTTAATGTGAACAAGTCATCCAAAATACTCATCTTTTGGAGAAAATATGAGTTCATGTAAGAAATCTAGTAAAAGTTGACAGTCAACATGAGAAGTAAGTATGTTTCCTTATGTTTTAGTTAAGCTCATAAATAAATTCCTCAATGAAAAGTAACTTAAAACAAAAATTTTGGCCTGTTAATTTTTCCTACTGGGGAATCAAATACCGTTTAACCCATCACAAGTTTGTGATTTTCTTGTGGTTAACTTTCACCTAAACATATTTTCTATCACTCTCTATCAGAACATGACCCTTTGTTTTCTCCTCCATTTCTATGTTTTCCTACATGGAATCCTAGTATGGGTTAACTCAGGTGACCTTTATACTTCTCTTTTTTTTAAAGTGATAGTTTTACTGACTCTTGTTCCGATGTGGGATTTTCAATGATGTTTCCAAGCCCAATTTTAAAATTGCGAGGACGCAATTCCCAAAAGGGGGGAAGGATGTAACACCCCAGTTAAATAAATAATAAGACATTTTCATATTTATCCATATTTTTGAATAAAATATTAATATTATTTTAAAGGGAATGCTATGCTCGATGGCGTACCCAATACGCAACAACGAGTTTCTTTGAAATCTTATGTTGCACTCTAATAATAAAATAATATTATTTTAAATGGTAGTTAATGCCTAGCCATTGTAATGGCAAGAATGAATAGAAATAAGTACAAAATGATTATATATATATTTCAAATATTTTTACTTTTATCCAATAAATGTTAGAAGCTTAAAATGCAAATGAATCCAATTTTAAGCATAAATCTTCTAATATTCTTTAAAAGGTCGATTAACCGCCTTTTGATAGAGAACCCTTTTTAAATATACTTTTGACAATTTTATATTTTTTATTTTAAAAAATAAAATCCTTCTTTAGAATCGGGACATCAAAATTTACTTTGTGTAACTTTTTGTTATTTTTTCGATAAAGATCATTTTTAGTGAAAATGTTGCATTTTAATTAAAAACCTTATTTTAATATGATTTATTTATATGGATAGACTATATTTTTTAATTGAAATTAAAGTTTATTTAGAATATATTTTTACCATTTAATCCAATGGTGGTCATTGGAATTAATTTCACTTTGAAATTGGACTTAAACTAGTATCAATCTTTTAATAGATATTGTTTCTTAAAAACACGCGATTTGTTTTGACAGTGGGAATTAATTATTAAATAAATTAATGTAACTTATATGTTTTTAATTTTGTAAAATATACATCATTTTGAAATTCGGAATATCAAATATAGCTAAGGGTGAAGTTTTGCTATTTTTCTGAAAAACTTCAATTTTTGATGAATAGTGAAACCACTAAGTGGTAGTTAAAGAAACTGATTTTTCATTTAAATGAAGCTTTACCACTTCTGTGATTTGATTTTCAAAAATATGACATACATGGTTGTCATTAGGAATTAAAATTTTGTTCAATGAGATTAAAATAATTTTTTGGTGAATAGTAACTTTTATGTTTTATTAATCGCGATTAAAGGTAATTAGTCTAATTTATGGTAAAGATAATGTTATAATAATATCAAATGACCATGAAACATGTCCTAACCTTATTGGATGAGTCATGGCAGGAAACCAAAATCCATGGGTCAACTTGGGGACCCCATGGAGCCACTTTGGTTGGAAAATGACATTAATAACTTTTTATTTAAAGTTAAAATTAAAATGTCACAAACATGTATTGTTTTACTAAAAAAATTTAAATGGGGTTATAAAAGTAATATTTTTTACTATAAATATTCATTAGAAAGATGAAACGATTTCCTACATCATGATATTTTTTTTATAATTTTTAGACATTAAATAAATTAGTTTATTTATGACACCGTGAGGATGCAGTGATTACCTCATAAATAAACGATTTAAATAAAATGAGAAGATAGGGTAACATCTAAGTCTTAAACTTGTAAAAAACCAATTGGATGGGTTTATTTAGAAACCTTATTACCTTATCCTAGAAATATAACCTTTTGGGACCTTTAAAATCCGAAAATCATTTTATAATAATGTAATATTTTATAACTTTCTAAGAGTGCCGCTCCTCTTCTCTTATAAATGGCTCCCACATCTACCACTTTACCCACACCTCTCAAGCCTTTGGATCGGCCAAACCCTACCCATTGCATCTCTACACATCCCTATATTCATCATTTAAGCCTCACCTTTGGCGTAATTCTCTTCAAGAAACCCTTTTGGTACAAACCAAGAGGAGTTACCCGATTTAAAGGCAATGTCTTCAGTTGTGTTATTTTGTTTTATTTTTCTTCTCCAAACCCCTAAACTCTTTTTATTCCTTTCTTTTGTAACAAAACCAGTATATTTAATATACTAGGATGTTTTTATGTGATTTATTTGAGCTACACTTACACACACCTCTGTCTAATGGTTAAAGAACATACTATTTCTGTGGATGGCGAATTACTGCCTCATGAAACGATGATTGTTCAATATTCTATTAAAACCTTTAATGGTGACCATTATGATGTAATTTTATTTTATATATGATATATATGGTATTTATGTTTTCAATATGCTTCTGTATTTTATATTTAAAACATACCTTATTCTTTTCATGTTGTGCAAATGCGATGATTTTATACGAGGAAGTGTGGACTACTGCCCCCTCAAGTGATGTGACTCATTCATGCAATACATGGAATGTATAAAGAGTGAAATTAATGAACTTATGTGACCTAAAAAATATATATATTATACTAGAATAATAATATATATCTCTCAATTATTTTTAATTCCATTAATATGACAAATAAATGAATGTAGCGTTCATGCGTACGTACGGCCTACCGTCTCCATCAATGGTGCATTTCATTTATTTTTATCTCCAAATGTTATGGAATAGTATAAAATGAATATTTACTGGATATATATGATATTTAATTCATTAATACTATTTTTGGAGATGATTTACTTATAACTACACGGAAAATCATTTTCAAACAAGTTCATTTTTGACTCACGTACCAAACATCGACAAAAACGTCTGATATGAACTCACATTATTAAAAAATTATTATAACATTATAATAGGTGATATTAACTGAATAATAATCTTTAAATTAGTACCTTAAGAAATTATAAATTTAACAACGTTTATTATTCAGGAATATAAAGAAACGAACAAGACAAGTCAGACTTGAGGTAAGGGATCCAACCTCTCTCTTTCTTTTAATGTACTCTCTTTTAGGTAACTTATTTTAAGCTCCTCTTTATTATGTTGGGGGATGTTCTTATATATTCCTCTTTCTGTAAATTTTATTTTAATATGATGAGAGACCCTATTTTATCTCATCAATCCATTTTTTATGTTTTATGTGGCGCCGTTAGGCTGCCGAATTTTCATCTCACTTTTTATTCCCGTGAGATTCATGCTACATTGGCCACTATTTCCTCTTGTGTGGTGTATGTACTGACCATTATTTTACTATTTTTATAATATACTCTCATTCATGGGTATTTAATTCTTCATTTTATGAACCTTCTTCCATGGGGTGTACGTTTCGAAAGTTTTCCAAATCGGTAAGGGAACCTTTCACAATCCTCTTTTTAAAAGATTTATTTTGTTATATCTTTTAATTTACATATTTTTATGTTGGGATATGTTATTATATATCCTTATTGATGTAAATTTTATTTCCAAGTGATGAGATACCATTTTATCTCTCATCAACTAATTTTATGAATTTTATGGTGACACTGTTATGCTGTCGAATTTTACCAAAGGAACTTCTTAACCCAATTTTGATTTCTTTGGGTTCAACTTGTAGTTATTGAATATGTCATCCTATGAATATGTGTGAATGACCTATGGTTGTTTTAAACATAATATCCACTTATATTTGGTGTATTTATATTTGTCACACATAATAATGAGATTGATTTATCCTTAATTTAAAGATACCTTCTTTATAAGGGATTTCATCTCATTTTACATTTCTATTGAGACTTCATTGTTGTTATGCACAAATTCACTATTTTATGGTGTATATACTGTACTTTGTAATTATATATCATGAATCCCTTTATTCTAATGATATTATAAAGTTCTGATTAAATTTTATTCTTCAATTATTGTATTTAAGTGTCTCTCATTTTGTTAAAAACCCTTTAACTGAAATATCGTTTTAAATGTTTTAATAATTAATTCTTTTAAATAATTCTCATTAATATCCATGTTTTCAAAATGGTTTTAAGGATTTATTTATATGCATATTAATGGTTTAAAATTTTAAAATCTTCAAAGTTGTATGGGACACTTTGATTCAAAAATATCTTTATTAAATGTTTTAACTGGTTTTAAAAATGGTTTTTAGAATGGATTCATTATTTCAATATCTTAAAATGTTATATTTTTATTGCAGTGCGGGAATGTTATCTTTAATTTATGCTTAAGTTATGTGCTATGATTATTTTATGGTTCATGGGCATTGTTTATGAAGATGGGTGGTTCCGTGATAAACTAATGGCGGGTGAGCCCGATATAGCTCTCCAATACATTGGGTAACGCGAAGGAGTTAAACGTTAAGGTTTCCCCAAATAGATTTAGGGAGTATACTATGATGGGGATTCCAAATATAACCATGAGGGTTACTCCCTACATGATAATGTTATGAATGCCTCAAGTTACCTTTATATATTATGATTTCTATCAGTTATTCGTAAATCTTATGATTTCATGAGGTATGTTAACTTTATTATGTTTTATGAGTAAGGTATGATTTCATTGATTCTTATATATACATAGACTAATGTTTTCTTTCCATATTGTTATAACCCTTACTGAGCTATTTATGCTCATCATAAGTTTTTTTGAAATGTTTTTCATAGGACATAAAAATGAATAGGGTCAAGGATGAGATCAAGGAAATGTCAGGATGTCTAAAACAAGGAACTAGACATGACTCCTGTGTTCAAGAGTTTTTATTTTGTGGAAAAAAATCGAAGCTGAGTAGATGTGTCTACTTTGTATTCTTTGAGATGTAATAGTTATGTCCTAATTCTCTAAAACTCTAAACCTGAAAATATCCTCAATGTGAATTATTCATTTAATTAAATAATAAGTAATGTTTAAGGCCGGGTCCTTATACTTATCTTCAATTTAATATATTCAAATCTACCAGAACTAAGGAGTTTTGTAAAAATATCAACAAGTTGTTCTTTCATTCCACTGAATTATAAAATAATATCTACCTTTTATGTGTGATACAAAAGGAAATGGTGTCTTATATCTATGTTTATTTCTCATGAGTTATGTTATTGGATTTTACATAATTAAATTTCACTTTATTTATCATTAAAAATTGGAGTTTTAATAAAACTCATTCCAATATCGGTGAGTGTGTGTTAAAACCACAACACATTATCACAACAACTTTGTAATGACATATTTTCAGATTTATCAATGCAAACCTCTATAGAGTTTTGTTTATTAAAAATTTTAGATAGTAAATATTACCCTAATAAATGACAAGTTATGAATGTAAATTTTTTATCCATTCTACGTCCACCAAAATCATTATCTGGAAATCTTTTTAGTTCAATGTCATTTACCAGAGTGTAAAATAAGACTAAATTCAAAACTCCATTAATATAATGAAATATTCATTTTGTAGATTCATTGTGGGACTCTTTTTTATTATCTTGATATAATTCACAAAATCATATGGAGAACATTAAATCTAGAAGAGTAACTGTTAAGTAAAGTAAACATTCAATCATACATACAAAAATATTTTTGATCAACTAGTTTTAAAATTTCATCAATATCTAAAGTATATGATGTTAAGATACCATTACAAATAATTTTATTATTATCATATCCTAATTTCATAAGAATAAATTTTATATACCTTTGTTGAGATATAAAGTTTCCTTCTATTTTTTGTGAAATTTTATAACCTATAAAACTTGTATGTTCTCCCATCATGCTCATTTCAAAATCAAATTTCATAAGATCTAAAAATGAATCCATAAGGATTTTTTTGAGTTCAACATAATATATTTTTATTCACATAAATTTGAACACTGATGATGTTTTTATAAAATATGTTTAAAAACTATTATAGATCTTCATATCCCTTAATAATTGTTTTTAACAACAATCTAGTCAATCTGTCATACCAGCATCAAAGAGAGTATTTAAGTCCATAAAGTGTCATAGTTTGTTTAAAAACATGTTATGAAGATTTTTATTTTAAAAAATAGTTGTTATTCTCCATAAACGTCCTCCTATATATATCCATATACAAAATAACACTTCACATTCATTCGGAAAATTTTGAAATTAAGAACATATGTATATGCTAGAAGAATATGAGTAGCATCAATTCCTACTGCTAGAGAATATGTATCATCACTGTCTATGCCCTCTTATTTATTATAACCTTGAGAAAAAATTCAATAATTATTTTTTACTGTAATTCAATTTTCATTAAACTTATTCTAAAAAAATAATTTTACACCATTTATAGTAGTATCTCAGGAAATTCAACCAAATCAAAAACGTGATTCCTATCAAATTCATTAAGTTCATTTTTCACAAATTTTATCCCATATTCATCACTTAATGACTCATCAAGACTTTTAGTTTCAAATTGTGATAAAAATTCACAATGTTCTTCTTTATTTCTTAAATAACTTCTAATCCAACTAGGTTGATCCACATCACCCATGATATTATCCCTGGGATGATTCCAAAGGTTTAAATTATTTCTTATGATTAAGAAACTCTATTTTTTGACAACATGTTGAAATTATTCTTGAGGTAGAACTTTAGAAACATATTCTTTAGTTTTTTTCTCATGAGAAAAATTTCCAACATTGGATGAAAATTAGTTTCTAAAATAACATCATATGATTTTGATTGATGTAATTTGAAAACAAAAGGATTGGTTCCATAAAATTTAACATATATTGTTTCCTCAATACTACATGTTCATTATTAAAATATTTATAAGCCTTAATTGTTGTAGAATAACCTAAAAATATTCTTTCATCATATTTTTTATAATATTTATGTAAATTATATTTAGTATTTAGAATAAATACTTTGCATTTAAATAATTTTAAGTGACAAAGTTTTGGTTTTATATTAGTCCACAACTCATAAAGTGTTTTAGTAACAAAATTTCTTGTTAAAAATAAATTTATAGTATAACAGGTATTACTAGATGATTTATCACAAAAAAAATAGTATCTAAGTCTTCACTAAACATAGTTCTTGTGATATCCCCAAGAATTATGTTCCTTATTTAAACTACACCATTTTTATATAGAGTTTTAGGTGTTGAAAATGTATGTATTATACCCTTTTAACTTGAAAAAATTTTAAAAACACACTTTATGAATTATCCACCATGATCACTATTAATATTTTAATGGATATATTTTTTTCATTTTTTACTCGGGCTGCCAAAAATTTAAAACTGAATAAATATATGGAATTCATTGATAGAAAATAAACCAATGTATATCTAGTGTAATAATCAACTAAAAAATATAAATAACATTTTCCACCAATAATTCTAGTTTATTTTGGAATAAATATGTCTGTGTAAATTAACTACAAAGAATCATATATTGAGACTGTAGTAATATATTTAAAACTTGACATATGTTTCTTTACTAATTGAAAAGGATCAAAAGCATGTGAACTATAAAATTTACGTTCTGGTATATCTTTAACTAGTCCTTCTATAGAGAGTTTAGCTAATGTTATAACATTAATGGTTCCTAATATTCTATACCATAACCAAAATTTCTCTTCCATTTCACTAATGAAAGGTCGATCTAGGATCCTAAAAAGTGTATATACATTCTAATACTGATTGAAAGAAAGCATAAATTCATCTTTTGAACTATGAATAGTATATTTATAATTCCTAAAGTTAACAAGATATACCTCATCACACAATTTCAATATACAAATAAATTTATGATTAAGTCCAAAAATGAATAAAAAATCTAAAATTAAATTTTTTTTAAAAAGAATAATATTACATATTTCGATAATTTCTCTTTGAGAATTATCCTCAAAAGAAACATGTCCACCATTCATTTTTGATAATATTATTTATGGAATTGTTATTTTTAGTCATATTCCTATAACAACCGTTATACATTTACCATAAAAGTTTTTTGGTACATTTCATATATGTTTGAAAAAAAATATTATAATTTCAAAACCCAAAACAGCTTGGGTCCAGTATTATAATGAATCAAAAATTTTGAAATCCATATATGTCCAACTTTTATGTGGTGAAATTTTTTCACACTTTTTTGAAAGTAATATTTATGAAAACGTAATTATTGTATTCTATTTAGAGAACATCTATTTATTAATTCTCCACAACTCTATTATTTTATTCAAAAGATAACCCATTTCAGAATAACATTGTTATTTTGAAAAATATGTTTCTTATAAGGGAAACTTATTTCGAATACATCACTATGTGGTCTTATCTATTTATAAAACTTATCAATGTTTTATTTACCAATGGTAAACATTGATAGGTGTTTTTTCAAACAATATCTCTCATAATTTAGTTTTACAACTGAATTCAAATCCATAACTGAAGTTTTATTTGAAATAATTATTTCTAACTATTTTGATAAACAAGTTTTTTCAAGATTAGATTTATCTAACTATTTTAAACAATAGGTTTTATTAAATTTTTTATTTTCTAATTCATTATAATTATTAAATATATCCGTATGAATTTATAAATTATTCATCTTTTTTCCATGTTTTCCTTGAGAAATATCACATTTTTTAGTAATTTTAAGATTCTGAATTTATAATAGTTTTATATTTCTAGATACTTCTTCAGACCTAGGTAATATTATATTTGATTCTGATCAAGAATATTTCACATATATTGATGTAGAATTATAATCATTATCTACTTTAGTATAATTTTAATTTAAATTAATAATGGTTAAGGATTTAGTCGTAACCATGGTGATAAATAAATTATTGATCTTCTAAATCTCAATATATAAATAGAAATTATTCTTAAATTAACTTCCAATATCAAATGAATTCTTTGATGAACTATCTTTACCACTGTCACTCCATGTTTCTGATACTTTCATACTTTTCTTATTCTTGTGTATATATAATCTCTTTAATTCCTTGATAAATTTATATCCTTCTTTTCGTTTCTTTTAATTTTGTAATAGTCATTCCTTTTGTAGACAAATTTTTTACTTTCATAGAAAATAAATTATGATGAATATTTCTTATCACTTCTATATTTAACTATCTTCTTGTAATTATATTCAAATTCATTCTTTCCAAAAATCTTATTAATTATCTTTAAATTATTAGAGAAGTAATTCTTATATTGTTTAAAATAACTACTTTTTATTTTAGGTTTAACTTTACTTTTATTTGATGACTTTAACATTTTCATAGCAGAATAAACTCTACTAGAAACATTTGATGTAGTAGAAAAAGTAACTCATCTATTATTTTTTCATTTTATCAGCATCTCACTTCAACAATCCCTTATATGACATGATAGTTCCAATAAGATAATAAAAAATCAACTTTTTAATTCTTGTATTATCATCTAGGGTTTTCCTTTATGACTCATATTCTATAAGTATTATTTCAATTATATTTTCAATTAATATCTCATCTATTAGATATTTGTCTCCAAGAGTTTTCAAAATACTTAAAATTTTCTTAAATCTCTAATGAATCATTGAAAGTGATACAATAGGTAGAAAATAAAAGGCTTAATAATCAACGCATATAATATATCTCCTATTCTCACCAAATTTAGATGTTCCATATTTTGTAACATCAAACTTATTCTGAATACTATTATAGGATTCACAATAATAAATTTGATTGTATATGTTTATATTCATTGAGAAAAGAAAAGTATTACTCACATGTTAATTCAAATAATATTATAATTTATCACGATAAGTAAAAGAAGAAACTTCCTTCTTAGGAATATTGTAATTTCCAGTCAACTTTAAGAAGTTCTAAAATATTGTGTTAATAAAAAATTTATTCATTATGTCACTCTAGTATTCATATTCAACACTATAAAATATCAGTGGTCTTCTAGGATTTATATTTTCAAGATTACCAATGTTTAAATCTATAATCTTATAAAAAAAACTATTTCTACCAGATACACATTATTTTAACAATATTTTTTAAAAAAATTAGAAAATTTATTAAAATAACAAAATTAAAAACCATAAATTCAAGATTTAGAACCTATTTGATACTTATTATTGGATCGTAAAAGTTTATAATGGATATAAGTGGATGATGAATTTTATTTTAAAACCTCTAACTAATTAAAAACCCAATTCACATTTTTAATTATAATTTTAATCATATTGCATTCAGTGATCATATTATTTAAATCTGAATCAGATCTAATCCATCAAATAAGATTATATAAAAGCATTTTAAAACAAACATTAAATATAAATTTCAAAAAGTAAAAAAATAACATGTAGAAAAAAAAATTTAAATGTACAATGTTTTTTAGTAAAAATAACGAAAACGTTTAAAAAGGAAGAACTACACTTTAACCTTTTGTGTAAAGGAATTCAATAGCCTTGAATTATGGTATCAAAAGTTTCAACCAAACCTTAAGGTTTGTATTTTTTCAAGAAGAAATCCCTCGATCAAAATGGTTGGAATCAACTCTATCTTCATATTACTAAACACCCTAGATCAACCCTATCATAACCAGTCATCTTCTTATCCTTATAAACCCTCAATATAAACATTTATTAGACGTATAATAAAAATGAAAAAAAATCTAATGAGTTTAAAATCCTCACACAGATTCCTTAGAACAAAAACCCTCTAAATTATTACAAAGATAAAGTAACAAGTATTTATGGTAGAGAAATATTTATATGAATTGTTTTATAAAAATAATCTTCTATCAATTTCTCAAATGCACCTCTATTTATAGGCACACCTAAAATGGTTATATTTCTATGATTCTCAGATTTTGTTACAATGGAATCAGACAATCTCCAACTGACAGCTCAGCAAATACATCTCCATTCGATGTCCTTTTGGTAGAACAATTACAATGATGTTAAAAATTATTCCATACAAAAGAAATTATTCTGAAAATTAAATTAATAATTTCATTCCAATTGAATAAATTATATTTAGTTCGTTAGATTAAAATATGTTTTTACAATTGATAATGCTCGGTTAATATCATGAACTAGACTCGGTCAGTCTGTTAGACTAGACTCGATCGGTAATATGCAATAGATTTTTTAATTTTGATAGGATTAATATAAAAATATGATGGATCAACATTTAGAAAATCTGTTGGAATATACTATGTATACTTTTTATAGTCATCATATAAGAAATATTTCTTTATTTAGTAGAATAACTTGTTTTCTACAAATAAATTTTAAAATTTTGGAAATAAAAAGTTGGTAAAATATAATTTTTAAGAGTGTCTTGTGATTTTCAGAACTATGGATAGAAAGTACATAATTTAAGAAATTTGACTCTACAACTGGGTATATGTTCAATAATCTATGGTTTTATTCAAGAAATAAAAAGGAAAACATGTTTTCCTAGAGGTTTTATGGTAAAAAAATTTATTAACAACATTCAAGAAAATATATGATAAAGGTATTCACATATTTTTCATGTGACCATTAAGAGTTTATTAATAAAATTTGGAGGGTTAATGTTAAGTTGATATTGGGAAATTTTTTGGCCTTCTTTATAATTTTTTAAATTTTTAATGGTTCATAAGTTTAACCATTTATGGAATGGTTTATATTGAACATTAGATGAGGTGTTGGAGATTAATTTATTATATCATAATATGAATATTTTCACACCCGTCACTTTTCCATTATTTATTTAATTAATTTTTCTCGGTATCGAGTATTCCGGGTTGAAGCCTGACTTAAACTTTTTAGTTCTTATTCAAAAATAATTGTATTGGCCCTAACTGCATCCATTGCACCATGTTCTATGTCATTCAGCCTCACCTGGGTCATTTTGCGACCTCTCCCAGTGCACCACACTGCTTGACCGGTGGATGACTACTTAATTAATTAATTAAGTGTAATGATCAACAAAAGATTGAAATTAAAACAGGTGTTAAGGATGGGAATTTTATTATGTTTATTATTATTATCATCATAATTCTATTAAATTTTTTATGGGTTGCGCGGGGTAACCGCGCTGTTTCCCGATTCTTTAAAAATAAAAATAATCAAATGAAGTTTAAATAATTATTTTAGTGATAATAAAACTGTTAACTTTTATTATTGTTATTATTATTACTATTATTAGGCTCATCCTGTTTATTAATATAAGTGTTATTATTATTAAGTTATTATTATTCACTTTTTATTAATTTTTTTATCTTTATTATTTTTATTAAAATCATTTCAGGTTATTATAATTATTAATATGGTTATTATTATTGTTATTTTTATTATTATTAGTGTTATGAATGTAAATATTATTATTTCTAGTAGTAATATTTATATCACTACAATAACTATTAACTTTTAAATATTTTTTTGTAGTTTTTATCATTTATTTTATATTATTATTATGATTTTATCAGAAAAAAATGAATAAGGGAGAAGCTTCTTATAAGGAGCGACCTCACCCCCCCCCCCTCACAATGCTACACAACACCCCCTGGAACCCTTTCCTCCCTTGCATTGGGACACACCACCAGCCAACTCCTCTCTTAGTTTCGCCACCCATGAACTGCTGGACCACCCGCCTCCCTTATAACCTGCTTCCCCAGCTTGCATCGTCACCCCGACCGCCCTACGAGGCCACTTGCATCGTCGCCCCCTAGAACCCCCTCGACGTTAACCAGTTTCCCCCATGGTCATCTGTTGTCTTTCTCCTCCTCAGTCAACCCTCGGACATCTGCTACCCTCCCTCTCAGCCGTCTTGAAGTGAAACCCCCTAACCCCCCCCCCCCCCAGTCCTCATGTGTCATTCTCCCTCTCCTCCCGTCCATTGGACACCCTACGCTGACCCCATCTCTATCTTCGCTCGCGCTGCATCTCCCCATGGTCAATAGCCTATTCTCCTCCTTCGGCTGTTCCGAACAAAACTCTCTTTCCCGAGATAAGGTTTCATTGTTTCTTTATATAGGGTTTTCACTTTTCTTAGGGTGTGATCATGATCTTGTTGGTCTGGTCTCTTGTTTTAGGGTTTGATCTTAAATTGTGTTGGTTCAAATTCTTGTTTAGGGTTCGTATTTGGCTCGCTTGTGGTGTGCATTATGTGTGATTAGTGATTCACAAATGTTTTTAGAAATACTTCACCTGAGGTAGGTGATTCTGCATTTAAATATTATTTAATGAATTAGATTTCTTGTTTGACTAATTTTCCATGTTATTTAATTTATTTATTTGGAGAAATTTTGGTTTCGTTGATGTTTAGAAGATGTCAGATTTGATTAGTATATTTCTATTATGGTATGGGTGTGTTTTTCTTGAGATTTATATTTTCTCAATCGTTTTCATTTAAATAAATTTTGATGTTTCTTGTTAATATGTGAAAGTGATGTGAAGTCCGTTTTTGACATGGTTTTGTGTGTGTTTGGTCATAAGTGAAGGTGTTTTGTGTGTTGAGTAGGTAAAGCTAAGTGATTTATTTTTAAACTATCTTATAAATTTTTATATATTATTTATTGAGTCTCATTAATGGTGTGTAACTGTTCTTTAAATGGAGTAATGTTTTTTCAAATGTTATATAGAGCATGTCACACTTTTTAAATTCTGTCTGAGTGCGTGTGGTGTTGAAATATGTTTTGGGTGTGTAAATGGTGATTTGGGCATGTTTAGTATTTGTTTGGATTACTAGTGTGCTTAAGCATGTCATATGGTTAGATTGTGTGGTGAAAAAATATATTTTGGAAGTGTTTAACATACATATATGATGTGGTGAATTTTGAAAAGGAAAAAAAGGTTATGTTTTGTTTATGCCTTATATGGAAAGTGAAAGATGATATTTCAAAGGGATTTGAAAATTAAAATTATTCATTTGATAAATTTCCTATTATTTTATTAATATTTAAATGGTTTCTTTTAATTAGGTAGCTGGTTTTTTTGATTTTTTTTAAATTTTTCATATTGAGTTTCAAAAGGTTTTTGGTGTGCCTATTATTTCAAATTGGAATCAGTGTGTGTGCAAGTCTGGTGTTGGGTATGGACAGTGCCTCATTTTTTTTATTATCTGAATTTGATATGTGAATTTTCATGTGAACTTGGAATTTAAATGGGCACAATAATGGAATCTTGGGGTATTAGTTGGGGGAAAATAGGACTAGCAGGAAAGTGTTCTGGAGGTGACTCAGCCCAGTTTCACTGGTAGGACTGACGATTGCAACACTAACTAAATAAATGAAAGACTAAGGGTCGTGGTTTCTAAGACACATTTTCTGAGGGTTGTGGATTCTAATCTATGTTTGTAGAGGGTCGTGGTTTCTAAGCCACGTTTCACCAAGACACAACATTCTAGGATCCCACCGGTTGCTAGTACCTATAGGCTCTCTACCACTTTTTGTTATCCTAGACTACAATACACTCACTACGGGCATATGGTGTAACTTTGGTTTTTTCATAAAGTTTTGGTTTTTTCATAAAACATTTGGTTTTTCTTAAAGGTTTTGGTTTTTCATAAAACTTTGAGTTTTCTTAAATGTAAGGGTGTACTCTTAATTTAAGTTGTTTTATTTGAAGTTGTTTTTATTGATGTAGTTTCTTTAAAGTGTTAAGGATTTTGTGTCCCTTAAATTATTAAACCAGAAAGTGTATTTTTCATTTAATATTTATATGTGGGACCTTTTTATTGGGTGACTTCTTTCTAGGCATTTGGATCACACACTACATACACCTTTGGGTGTATGTAGATTTTTGTCTTTTGTGTATTCCAGGTTGAGGCATTGTGCTTGGTGACAGCGGTTCAAGTTGTCGATGGTTTTTCCAGTGAAGGTATGACGATGGTAGTTTGAGGAGGTTGCTCCTCATGTTGCATTAAGTTGAGGATAGATGTGTTAGTTTTATTTTCTTTGCAGTCTTCCTAGAGTTTTGGGTTGAGTTGTACACTTTGAGTTGGTCCAATGTTAAGGGATTGATTTTTTATGTTTTCTAGATTTTGTTTCTTTATCTTGTTAGTTTGTTTACGTCTTTTACTCGGATAAATCATTCACAAATGTTAATTTTGATACCAGGGCACTTTTTCCAACCCATGGGGATTGGAAATTCCCTTCGCCTCATGCCACAGACCGGGTCAAGCACCGAGTCGGATGACAACCCGACCTGGTTCATGAAAAAATGGTATCATAGGTAGGTTTTCTCTTTCGGGTCATGTTCCTTTGGTATAGAATCAGAATAGACCAAAGTAAAGAGTGTCAAAACTCTATGTTCTAGCTATGAGAAAGGTTCCTGGCCGGCACACCTCGTGGCGGGACTCGAGTTACCATGGTAAGTTGAGGTTTGTCTGAGTATTTGGTCATTATGGTTAATCTTGTTTAGGGTATATGGAAAGAGAGTAGGGTCAGTGGTCCTAATGATCTCGCAGGGTCTAGAAAGCCATTTGGAGATGGGGATGTTGTCCTAGAATACTCTTCGTGGCGATGACGTGATTGGCGTATGGCCGCCAACTATATGTCCTAGTCACCCGTCGACACTAGTCTCCTCTTGCATCATTCCTCGTCTATTTGTTTTGAATTCTTGTAAATATGGTTTTCAAGTAAAAATGATTTGGTTTTGGAAAATATTTTGAAATTAAGCGCTTTAAAAAGAAAACGAGGTTTGTGGTTTGAAAAGTGTTGGTTGAATTTTTTGGTTTTGAAAAATGGAAAGGTCTATTTTTGATCCTTGGTGTTCTCATGGAAAACCACATGCATGGGTATATATAGAAAGGGAAATGGTTAATGGTACAAATGTATGGGTTCCTAGAAGGACGTGAGGTGGGTGACGGTGTGGCATGGTAACATGCATGTGTGAGACCCACGAGACACCATTGGGGTTTGTGCAACCCACTAGCTTCGTTTATTTTTTAAAAAGTTTTCTTAAAGGAAAATATGGTGTTTTAATAATCGGTGATTGTGTGGTGGGTCCTTTTGTTTTTAAATGGTTGGATGTGAGGTTTTTTGATTCTAGAATCATTTTTGAATGATTTTTTTTCTTGAGTTTGAATTTTTATTTGTAATTTTGTGTTCAAGCGTGTTGTTAGTGAATTTTATTGAAAAGTGATTTGGGAAGCTTTATAGTGGTTCTCCTTGCACGTTTAGTGTTCTATTATGGTATGTATTGACCATTGGACCAATTTTATTGGGTCCATGTTTTTTTATTAACTAGTTAACCCCCCCCCCCAATAAAGCATCAACATGTGATTGAAGTGCATCCATGGGAAATTTTTCATTGGTCAACCCTCCAGTTGATTGAAGGACTCTCTTCTTGAATTATAGGATTGAACCCACCTCTTCTTTTTTGTAATCAAGCAGATACTCTCACATTTGGAGGGTGATGTGAGAGGGTTTGAATGAAAATTTGGTTTCCAATGGTCATTTTATAGTCAAGGGGCGAAGTTTGACCTTGTTAAGATGAAAGTCCTATTTTGAAAATGGTAAAGGAGATTCCATTAGGGAAAGATGGATGTAGACAGGAGTTTTCTGTGCGGAATGCTATTTTAAATGACCTTTATTCATTTGTTGGTTTTGTTTAATGGTCTGTGTTAGGCCACTAGTGTGGTATACCCAGTCACATGGAGCTGCAACAGTCGATTATAGGAATTACATGTTGTTTAAGACTCAGTTTGAAGTATATCTCCATGTAATGTTTCTCTAAAAAAATGATTATATTCAATGAAGATTTTCGGTGTCGTGTTCTCATTCAGGGTAAAAAAGGGTGATGCACATGCATCATTTGAGCTCTTATGTGGGTAAATGTTATGTGTGGGAGCAGGTGGATGTGGGAGTGTGTGGTGTCTGATGGTGTTGTCTTGAATGTTGTATGGTTTTTTGTGGAACTAGGAAAGAAGAATCTCTATTCGGGAGTCTTTGATGCCTGACTATGAGGCAGGAGATGCTTCAAACATCAAGTCTCTATCCATAAGCCTTGTTGTGAAGCTAGCGCATGGTCAGGAAACCCGGGAGTGTATGGGACCCTAACATTATTTCAGACATTGGTATTGAAGATGAATGTGTTTTAAGTTGTTTTTTGTAGTTATCCTATTTTGAATGACCCATTTGGGTGCGTGAGGTTTCCAGTGGATATGAGAAGGAGTTTTCATCTCGTTACCTTAAAGTTTTTTAGGATTCCTCTCACCAGATGTAATCACTTTTAGTGGTCCTTGTGGGTTATGTTGGGTAAATCATTCTCAAATTTGAATAGGGTGCTCATCAAGGGATGTGGAGATATTGTTCTGTCCTCAGCCATGGTTTTTACGCCCCAATAGTTGGGCTCGGCCCTCCCCACCCCTTGTGGTGGGTTGTTTGGTCATTGTTGGGAAATTTTCGATGTTCCTTTAATTTATGTCAGTTCTAATGGTGGGGAGTCTGCTCGAGACTCACCATGTCGATTTTCCAGTAGTACCTCAGGTATCAGTAAGTTTTTTAATGGTGGGGAGCCCCTTCAGGACTTCCCATTTTGGCCTTCTGATTCTATTAATAGAGATGGCCCGGTGGTAGGTGAAAAGGGTGTTCTTTGGATGTTGTTTGGTCTTGTTGGTTTATTCTAGTCAAACGATGTGGTTTTTGTTCTTTAGTGCTCAAGGTGTTTTTATTTGTGAAGTTAGGTTCCATATGTGTGAGAGTTCCATTCCTTGATTAATCAACTGGAGGTGTTCTATCTCTTTGGGGTGGGTGACACAAAGCTGAAGGTATTTTTACAAGTTTCTTGAGGTTGTAATTTAATCCACATTCTCTAAGAATGGGGCATTTTCCTCATTTTAATGTTTTCTGTAGGGATCATTTTTTAACATTAAAGGGGTATCAGTTTCTTCTTTGAGTATCAACCTTAGTTGTGTCTTTCTAGGGATGGAAAGCATTATGGTGGGGAGAATTGTTAAACCCGTATCTTTTCCATTATTTATTTTATTAATTTTTCTAAGCATCGGGTAGTATGGTTTGAAGCCTTAATTAAAATTTTGAGTTCTTATTTAAAAACGCATGTATTGTCCTTGACTGCGTCTAGCGCACTGCGGTTGAAGTTGTGCAGCCTCACCTGGGTCATCATGCGACCTCTCCTGGTTCACCGCACGGCCTACCCAGTGCATGACTAATTAATTATTTAATTAAGTGTAATGATAAAAAATGGATTTAAATTAAAAGAGTTGTTAAGGATGTGAATTTTATTATGTTTATTATTATTACCATCATTATTCTATTAAAATATTTATGGGCCATGCGGGGTAACCGTGTGGTTGCCCGACTCTTTATAAATAAAAATAATCAAACGAAGTTTAAAGAATTATTTTAATGATAATAAAAATGTTAAATTTATTATTATTATTATTATTATTATTATTATTATTATTATTATTATTATGTTAACCATGTTTATTGATATAAGTTTTATTATTATTAAGTTATTATTATTAACTTTTTATTAAAATTTGTTAAGTTTATTATATTTATTAATATCATGATAAGTTATTATAATTATTAATATGGTTATTATTATTTTTTATTATTAGTGCTAAGGATGTAAATATTATTATTGGTACTATTAATATTAATATCATTACTATAACTATTAACATTTTAATATTGATTTTTATTGTTGTTATCATTTATTTTATGTTATTATTATGATTTAATTAGAATAAAAAAAATAAAGGGCGAAGCTTCTTAACAGGCGCGACCTCACCCCCCCCCCCCCCCTCGCAAACCTATGCAGCACCCCCCCAAGAACCCTTTTCTCCCTTGCACCGCAGCACACCACTGGCCGACCCCTCTCCTGGTTTCATGACACATCCATCGCCAGACCACCCACCTCCCTTCCATCCAGCTTCCCCAGCTCGTGTCATCACCCTGACCGCCCGGAGAGGCTGCTTGCACCATCACACCCCCTGGAACCCCCTCGATGTCGACCTATTTCTCTCATGGTCATCCACCATCGTGCTACTCCTCGGTCATCCCCCGTACATATATCGCCCTCCCTCTTGGATATCTTGAAGCGCAACCCCCTGGAACCCACTCCCACTGGTCCACGCATGCCTTTCTCCCTCTCCTCCCATCCGGCGACCGCCCAGTGTTGACCTCATCTCTATCTTTGTTCGCGCCGCATCTCCCCATGTCCAGCAGCCTCTCCTCCTCCTCGGCTGTTCTGACCAGCGCTCTCCTTCCCTGAGCTGAGGTTTTGTTTTTTTATATAGGGTTTTCACTTCGATTAGGTTGTGGGCAATATCTTATTGGTCTTGTCTCTTATTTTAGGGTTTGATCTTAAATTATGTTGGTTTTAATTCTTTTTTAGGGTTCACCTTTGGCTCTCTTGTGGTGCCAATTAGGTGCGATTGGTGATTCAAAAAAGTTTTGGGAAAGTCTTCACCCGGGGTAGGTGATTCCATGTTTAAATATTATTTAATGAATTAGATTTATTTTTTAATTAATTTTCCATTCTCTTTAATTTATTTTTTTGGTGAAAATTTGGTTTTTTTGATGTTTAGCATGTGTCATATTTGATTAGTAGCTTACTCATATGGTACATGTGCGTTTTTCTAGAATTTTTTATTTAGTAAATTGTTTTCATTTAAATAAATTGTGCAGTTGGTTGTTAATCTATGCAAGTGATGTGAATTTGTTTTTTTACATGGTATTTTGTGTGTTTGGTCATAAGTGAAGGTGTTGTGTGGGTTTAGTAGGTAAAGGTAAGTGATTTATTTTTAAACTATCTTATAATTTTTTATTTATGATTTGTTGAGTTTCATGAATGGTGAAAAAGTGTTCTATAAATGGACTAAAGATTTTCCAAAATATTATATGGATCATGTAACACTTTTAAAATTCTGTTTGAGTGTGTGTGGTGTTGAAATACGTTTTTGGGTGTGTAAATGGTGATTTTTACATGTGTATTGTTGGTTTGGATTACTTGTGTGCTTAATCATGTCATATAGTTTGATTGTGTGGTGTGAAAATATATTTTGGAAGTGTTTGAAATACATATATGATGAGGTGAATTTCCAAAAGGAACAAATGGTTAGGTTTTTTTATGCCTAATGTGGAAAGTGAAAGATGATATTTCAAATGGATTTAAAAATTAAAAGGAGTCATTTGATAAATTTTCTAATTATTTTATTAATATTGAAATGGTTTCTTTTAATTATGTAGTTGGTTTATTTGAATTTGTAAATGTTACAGATTGAGTTTCAAAAGGTTTATGGTGTGTGTATTATTTCAATGTGGAATCTGTGTGTGTGAAAGTGTGGTGATGGGTATGGACATCACCTCGTTTTATTTGTTTATCTGAATGTAATATGTGACATGTCATGTGAACTTGGAATTTAAATGAGCACAAAGAGGGAAGCCTATGGTATTAGTTAGGGGAAACTAAGACTAGTGGGCTAGTGTTCCGAAGGTGAATCAGTCCAGTTTCACAGGTAGGAGTGATGATTATAACACTAACAAAGCATATGAAATACTAAGGGTTGTGGTTTGAAAGCCATGTTTTCTAATGGTCGTGTTTTTAAGAAACTTTTACATAGGGTCGTAGTTTCTAATCCACGTTTGCAGAGGGTCGTGGTTTTTAAGCCATGTTTCACTGAGACACGATGTTCTAGGATCCCACCAATTGCAAGTACCTATAGGGCCTCTCCAACTTTTTGTGCTCCTGTACTGCATTACACTCACAATGTGCATATGGTGTAACTTTGGGTTTTTCTTAAAGGTTTGGGTTTTTCATAAAACGTTGGGTTTTTAATAAAGGTTGTGGTTTTTCTTAATGGATTGGGTTTTTCTTAAAACATTGAGTTTTATTAAAGGTAATGGTGTTCTCTTAATTAAAGTTATTTTCATTGAAACTATTTTTATAGATTTTTTTATTTAAATTGTTCAAGATTTAGTGTCCCTTCATTTATTAAATTGGAAAGTGTATTTTTCATTTAATATTTATATGTGGAACCTTATTATTGGGTGACTTACTACTGGGCATTTGGATCACACCTTTTGGTGTTTGTAGATTTTTTTTCTTTTGTGTATTCCAGGTTGAGGAGTCATGCTTAGTGATGGTTGTTCGGGTTGTTGATGGTTTTTCCCGTGCAAGTTTGATGATGGTGGTTTGAGGAGGTGGCTCCTCATGTTTCATGAAGGTGCACATGGATGTGTTATTTTTCATTTCATTGCAATCTTCTAAGGGTTTTGGGTTGAGTTATAAATATTGAGTTTGGTCCAATGTTAAGGGATTTTGTGGTTCTATTTTCTAGCTTTTTTCAGTTTATCTTGTTAGTTGTTTTTTTTTGTATTTTATTTCAGGTAAAATGTTCCCACAAGATGATTTTCATACTCGAGCACTTGTGTTGGCCCATGGGGATCAGAAACACCCTTTGGGTGTTGTCACAGACTGGGATGAGCACCAGGTCAGATGATGACCCAGCCTGGTTTATGACAAATATTTACCTATATAGGATAAATATTGTTATCTTTTTTTAACTATAGATAGAAGGAATGACTTATCAATCTTTAATTTATTTTATTTGGTTCTTCAGAAAAGAAAAATAATAATCTCTTACAGTAATAAATGAAGTTAAAATAAGTTAAAAAACAAACAAAGGGTGAAATTGATCCTATGAAATAAAAATATATCAATTAATTACATAATCATATTCTCTCAATCTAGATGGAAAAGTAATTCCTTAATATTAGGAATAACATCTTGAAATAAAATGTTTTCTTGTTATACTCGTTTTTTATCATATCAATTACCTTTTTCATGCCTCTTTGGTTTATAGTTTTATGGTTTTTAGCCTTCTCTGAATAACCCACATTCATGTGATCAATGATCTATATCACTATCTATAATTATTTACTCCTTTCTCCATATTCCTATCATCACATCCCACTTATGTTCTCCAATTTGGAAACTTAATATGTGTTATTCCAGATGAAATTCACATATCCATTTCTTTTTTTCAAGAGTATTTTTTATTATCTTTTTTATTATGTGGATTTCTATGAAGTAATTTAAAAAGGGAAACCTTTTATGATAGAGATGAATTTCAAAAGAAAAATTCATTTTAAGGGGGTAAAATGTAAAACCTCAAGATTTTGTGAAATATTTTTTATATAAGTTCAATATTTTTGGTAATTTCATTACATTAAATAATATGTTAATATTTAATTAAAAGGAAAATTGAGTGTATCTTTCATTACATGCTACAATCTATTTTTCTTGGGTTACACGCAACACCAAATTTATCATGTGTTACATGCAACACCGAGTTTAACTAGCAATACACACAACACTGAATTTCAATGAAACATTTCATATTATTAAAACATTATTATATTATAGTTATCACATAACCATTGAAATGGAGGGTATGAATAATATTAACAAAAATATTAAAATATTGATTACACATGAATTCTTTGGGGACCATTAAAAATGAAAATAAAAAAAATCTTGTTCAGAAAAACTATTTTTATATAAAAAATGCATTTTACCTCAATAAATTAATCAAAATACTTATAGTGAATTATTCCCCTAAAATTTTTATATTATATATCCAATAAATTTTTTAACATTCATATTATGTGTTTTCTAAAAAAATAAGAATAAATCCTATTTTTCACTTCAAAAATGTATTTTTCTAAAAAGTAGTTTTGTAGCCTTTTCACAGTAATTTTAAAACTATTTTTTGACACATAGAAAATTTATTTGAAAAATTAATCATCATGTTTTTCAATTATAATATTAAAATTAGATTAGTTTTAATTTTTAATAATTTTTTGCAAATATTATTATTTTTATGAATAGTGAAAATATTGAATTTTCGTTAAAAACATCATTTTGATTAACTTATTTATAAAAAAAAATTATATTTTAAATTGATTTTAAAGTAAATTTTTTTATGTTATATATATATATATATATAATTCTAATTTTGGAAATTTTAATCAATTCCATATTGAAATTTGATATAAAAATATTGTAAACTTTTGAACATTTTCTCTTTGAAAACCTAGTTTCTCATCGAGTGTGTAGGATATAATTTTAAATTAATTTTTTTGGATTCTATGAATTTAATTTTAAAAAATTGATTATATATTTTTATCAAGCATAATTTATATTATATAATTATTTAATCTTAATTTTATACGAAAACGAATAGTGAAAATAGTAAAAATTATTTATCGCAGTTAATGTAAAAAAACATTATTTTGGGTTAGACTAAAAATATAAGGGTTAAAATGACTTAAAACATTTATAAAATATATTTTATGTACATATTTAGACTCAATAATATCAAAGTCTGGATAATACTTCATTTTGGACCCTTTGGTCTTGTAAGAAACATGGGTACACCTTTTTATATTCAAAAATTACAAGTGTGTCACTCACCTCACTTATAAAAGCCTATCCCCTCTCATATCTTCTTCAAACCATCAAAACCATTTGACCTAGAAAATAAATACCCAAATACCTTCCCAAATTCCATCATCTAATCATATAATCCTTAGTTTTTTAGATAAATCCAACCTAAAAGGAATTTGGTGCAAATGTAATAAGGTTACCCAAATAGGTGGTAACGTTATTCAACGAGCATTTTTGTTATATTTATTCCCCCACATCCTTAAATTATTTTGAAGATGTGATGATATAATAAAATTAGTATCTTACATTTACAAAGATATTTTTATTTTAATATCCTGACCTAAACTCATCTCCATATCCATTTAATGGGTAATGAAATCATCATTTTTGTGTTTGGAGGACTACCGTCTCGTGAACTATTGTCATTTGTTTTTCCATTACCATCACTTGTAGTTGGGTATGATTATGGATATAAAGTATATATATGATATTTATAAAATAAGTATTCTTATGGAGTCATTATATCATATATACATTTTTTTCATTCCATTCCATAGGGGATACGATAACGTCAAACGTGTATATGGAAGACTACCACCTCCTGAAGAGATGTGATTCGCTTTTAACAAATGATTAATATAGAATATAATAAGGATAAATATATGTGATATAAACTAAATAATAATTATATTTATTAAATATTTATGTTTATGAAAAGATATTATATCATTTTTTCTTACCTCTTCACTCACTAAAAGATGATAACATTGTTCGTTTATGTGTGGAATATCACCTTCACAAAGTGATTTGACACCCATTTCATCACTAAGCCACATGAATGATATGTATAAATATATAATATGGTTATTAAGATATTTTGATCATTATAGGAATATAATATATTACTTAACTCCATTATCATTCTTCAATCTGGCACTCTCTCACTTTTCCAAATCAAGTTGGTTATGGGACTTCAAACACATCTTCCTATATACCAGAGGTTACTGACTACAAATGAGGGTGTGAAGGATATAGTGGGGAGACTCTACCCTCTAGTATAGAGTTAAAATAAAACATAAATAATACTAATAATAAATATCACAATAATATATGAAGTGGTAACAATGCATCATACAACTAGGATGTAATGGAAGACCCAATAAATCAAATAATAATAAATGTAATAACATGTAGGAATGTATCTAACTATCGAACTGAGAGTAATGAAAATGAAGAAGTAAGCTGACATAAAAACTCAAAATACCCTAGCCCTGAACCCTATATTGGTCCCATAACTAATCTGTAATCCATATTATAAGAAACAATCAACAACATGGTCATTTCCATTATCCAAACATGTATCCATTAAATCTTCCTGTGTACAAAACGATGGGCTAATTATGGTGTGAGTAAAACTTAGTATGTCAAACCCACAATGTCTATAATAAACTATTCTGATAAATAATTCCATGAAATGAAGTGATAAATAGGTTTATTAATTTATCAAATTAACCCAATATAACTATCAAACTACTTCAAAAACATTGCAGGATATATCTGATCATGTAACCCAACCATTCCAACCATAACCACAAACCATGGTATAATCACAATAAATTGTAAAATCCCTATGTATAAGCATTTTATCATTTGGTCCAAGCCCTATATATATTCATTTCAACATCCTAAGAATATACCTTTATATATGTATTTTAGAATCCATACCCAAGACCTATATATATACATAATTGAATAAAACTAGGTTATTCCCTTTATATATGCATTACGGTATGCAAATCAGCCAAGCCCGTTATATAAGAATTACATCATGAAACTGGGGTAATCCTTTTACATAGTAATTACAACATTAATCACAACACAACTTTTACTAGCAATGATATCACAATATCATATCATAATTCCCAATGGTTAATTATTCACATTACTATTTGTTCGTCAATTTCACATTTTCTAATATCAAATTATCACCTATCATTTCAATAGACAATAAATCATTACCATAGTAATTCTATATCAAAAAATAACCTGATGAATGTGGTCATTCAAAAAAAAATTAATAAATTAGACAATTAATTATTATTCAAGGGTCATCTCACCCAATGGGTAGCCCCAATCCTAGTGGAAACACAATTGAACCCAAAGGGATCCAGGGAATAATCTAATGTTGGATTTATGATCATTCATCATAAAATAACTAATGCTCACATTGTTTTAGATTAATCATAATAGTTCACATACATAACAATTTAATATAGCATAGTGTAATGTTTTATACCACAAACCTTTTTTCTACAAACCAAAAAACGCATCCAACAAGTAAGGCAAACAAGAATGATGGTGTAGAATATTGTATGAAAAACACTATATCACACAAGATCAAGATGAACACCCAAAAAATGTGGTCATGAGTTTCCACCACCAAAATAAGGAACAAGTGGAATGAGAGGGTAAAACCTATGTTAACAACAAATTAGAGTTTGATAACTTGAACGGGGCATCTATAAAGGAAGAGGAGACTCCAAAATAACTTGTAAATGTCCTAGGGATTGAGAGAGGAAGGTTCCACATGGGTGAAGTAATAACAAATAGTCATGGAATATCTTATAAACACTCATCTCGATAATGAAATGGTGTGTAAATGTATTTAATAGTGGGTAATTCTTGATTTATGAGGTATTTAAAAATTATCCTCTCCTCGGGTGAAATTAACCCTAACGAATAACACGCATCGTGTAATGTTGATTCATGTCATGTAACTAGTTCATATTATAAACTAGATCATGACATTTATTCATTTCACACCATCTTCCTCGTGACTGTTACACATCTTGAATCACATTTACATTCCCTGTAAATTCCTTATAGAATGATTTATTCCTAGATTATGAAATACTTCCCAAACCACTTCTGAAACCATCCAAAGTCAAAGGAAACCTTTATAATCCCCTTTAATAAATTTATACCCATCCTCCATTAATTAACACAAACATATATCATTGAATATTATGACATTTACCCAAACAAATTCTCTCCATCCCTGGTGAGACTCAACCACCAAGGTTCAAAGATGATGGAATCCCAAAAAAATAGGTTCAACAAAAAAGTTCAAATAGGGATGTAGATGCAAGATGATGGGATCTTATAACCTCCCTACCGTATAACAGCTCATCCCGGAGATACTTCAAGCATCACTATGGGGTCTTATAGATTAATTATAGCCTTTGTTCTTGTATATCAAATTCCCTCTCCTAGGTATCCTATAGAACACACATATTCTTCCACTACTTGTGAACTATAGTTATCATCCTCCCTTATAGATACTTCTCACTATGTTTTACAATCCACATCAGATGATCCTCAAAGGATTCACCTACAAAAAGCTCAATGTTATTTTCATATATCACTTGAGAAAGGTCAGGATGATATCTTCCAAGTTATGACATCTAAAATAGATTGTTCATGGTTTTCCAGTTCTATGTAAGGGATAGTTGATACTCTTTTGGACGGACACTTTCTAATATCTCAAATATCCCAACAAACATGGGTGATAGCCTTCCCAATTTACTAAAACATCATTTTCCCAACCTAGGTGACACCCAAAGGAAAACCTAATGACCATCCTCAAACTCTAGATTCCATATTTAATGGTCATTTTAATAATTATGATTTCACTGCGCCGTCACCAACTGCCTCCAAATCAAGTAAACTTGCTCATACATCTACTGCATGAGACTAGGTCCAACAATCATTGACTCACCTACCTCCAACCAAAAAATACATGAATGGAACAACCTGTAATACAAATCCTATAAAGGTTCCATATGGATCGATTCTTGGAATCTATTATTGTATGTAAACTCCAAGAGTGCCATGTGCTACTCCCATGAAAAACTGAAATCCAAAACACAGGATCATAACATATCCTCCAGAATATGAATAGTTTTCATAGATTGACCATCATTCTATTGATGATAGGATATGATCAAAAGAACCTATAATTCTAGACCCTTCTAAGGACTATACCAGAACCGTGATATGAAATGAGGATCTCTATCAGAAATGATACTCCTCAAAACAACATTTAACTGAACTATCTCACACATGTAAAGACTACCTGAATCATCAATAGGGATGTTCTCCGTGATAGGAAAGAAGTGGGGAACCTTCTTCAACGTATCCATATTCACCCATACTATATTTTTCTTATAAATTTTCCTAGTTAATCCTTCCAAAAAATTCATAGTGACATCATCCCATTCTTATTCTTTAATGGGGATAGTTTTTAATAGACCAACAGGCCTCTGATTCGCAACCTTCACCATCTTATAAGTGTATCATTTCACCATAATTTCTACTACAAACATCATCATTCCTGGACCCCATTACTATCTACAGATATCATGATACATTTTTTCCAAGAAGTATGTATGACACATCTAGAAGCATTAAACTCTCTCATCTTCTCCTCACACAGGCCCATATAAACCCATAATCAGCCCTGATAAAGAATAAAATTGTCACTGCAAAGAGTCCATCCTAATGGTGGATCCCAACCATATATTGTGTCTCCCAAAACAAATCCCCCAAGATTATATAACTTATATTTGTTCTCATGATCATGATTCTTGGGTATCATAGATATCCAAGTCAAATATACTCATACTTGGGACTCTTTCACATCTAAATTCTTGACTGTAAAGAATACCATCATCCATAAATCATCATAATACTCATGAACTACCTATATCTTCGTATTCTAGATCAATTCATTAGAAAAAATTCTCCCCTTTCCTGGTGAAAAATCCAATTCAAATTTTAAAGACTGATGATGATCGACCCACCTCCTATGGTGGTGTTTTAAGTCCCACTAAGAAAATATGTACATGCGGGTCTTGTAGTCCAGAAACACCACAAACCTCTAACCCATAATGTAATGTTTTCATTACCTTAGGGAATGTACTACTTCACTTAAACCCATATCAGGAGTAGGATACTTCCCCTTATGAGGTCTCAGCTGTCACGAGGCATATGAAACCAATCGGTCCTCCGGCATCTAAACTACTTCCATTCCGACTCTAGATGTGTCATGGCACACATTATCTACTTTAAACAACATTTTTAAAGTGATGGTAGGTTCTGAGGTTATTTTGGTCTTCATCTCCTGAAAAAATTATTCACAAGAATACAACCAAACAAACTTCACCCCTTTCTTTGTCATCTAGAACATTCGTGCTACATTATGGGAGAAGCCCAAGAAAAATCACCAACAATAGAATGCATGTACAAGAAAAATCTGAATATTGAATAAATTATTGGGTCACTCCTAAGATACCATGGCTATAAATTTATCAGGGTCCATTTAAATTCTCACCTCTGAGATGACATGGCATGAAAGGTATACTTTTCTAATCCAGAAACTGTATTTGGTAAGCTTGGAATAAATTCAATTATATCTCAATGTATTCAAGACGATATTGAGATGTATAGAATGATCATCCACGGACTAAGAGTGCACTAATATGTAATAAAAACCCACCATAAATTGATCCATAAAATAATTAAAGATCTTATTCGTCTTGTCCAGGAATATCACTAGTGAGTTCATCAAACCGAATGACATCACCATGAACTCATATAAACCATACATTCTCGTAAAATAATTTTTAGGTATGTATAATGTCCTCAGCCTAAAATGGTGGTGTTCGGATCTCAAATCAATCTTGGAAAAGATATAACACTTCTCAACTAATCAAAAATATCATTAATACAAGGTAGGGGATATGATTTCTTGGACATCATCTGATTAAATCTATAATAATCTATACAAATGAGAAAATTACCGTCAACCTTCTTAGAGAAAAGAAACTGAGAACCCCATGGAGATGTACTAGGAAGTATGAAACCATTAGATTCTAGATCTTTCAACTAGACTTTTAACTCTGATATCCCTGCTGGTTCCATTCTGTAAGTTGGAATAGAAACTAGCTCTAGTACCATCACCAACTCGATCATAAAATTGATATATCACTTGTGTGGTAAGCTGTATAACTCGTCAGGAAAAACATCCTGAAAATAGTGTACCACTAGGGGAATAGTTTCCTACTATATTCCACCATCATCCATAACTCGACTTACTATCTTAGTCATCAAACAATCCATCTTGAACTAAATCGGTCATGCCATCCAGCCTAATGACCCGACTTACCCATGTGAAAATTGTTGCCTCCTTCTATATATAAAAATGTCACTCTACTCTAGTAACATTATATATGATCCTAGTATAAAAGGATCCAATACATACAATGATTCAAATATAAACATTTTATTTCCATATAAAATTGTTCTCAAAATATTTAGAAACCGTCGATTTATTGAGAACACACCTTGAAACATTTGATATTCTATGACTGAAGTCCCAATAGTTTATTTATTGTCAAGACAACATCCATGATTTCCATAACCAATACCAAAACATTTTCTAAATTATTATACAAAATGGAATGTGATTCCATTATATCAAAAAATTCAATTAATGACAGATGACATTAGAAGTGTACCTCTAACGGTAGAAGGTCATACATCCACACTGGTCATAGTAGTTTTCATAATAATTATAAGACTTTACACTCTTACATTGGATCTAAACTCACTCCCCTAGGATATTCCCTCTACCTGGTATTTCCACTCTTACACTAGGGTACCATTTCCCCTACCTCGACATGAACATCATGTGAAACTCTAGTTATCTATCTGTTGAGGAGTAAGTGAGTCCTTTCTAAACTCTGGTTCCTGTTTGGATCTCGTTCCATAGATATGATTCTATATTCACATAAAAACTTCTAAATATTAACTATCCAATCACAATCATGACTCTACAATGTATGGTATGGACACTACATCCACTTGTATCCCAAATTGTCACTTTGATAGAACTAATAACGATAGATGGTCTAGAGATGGATATACACTCCCATGTATATTATTACCACTATTTCTTTCATGATAACTATTATAGTGTCACTTATTTCCACTTGAATAAGTGCCCCTAGTTTTCTCTGCTAAAATATGATGTCCACTACTAGGGTCCGCTCTCTAGTCCCCTTTCATTACGAGGGCCTAGTTAATAACATCTGAAAATCTACTCAAGTGAAATACATTCACATGTGACCTGATCTCATTGATTAGCCTGTCCTAAAAATATATCACCCTATATATCTTATGAATAGATAAACATGGTGAAAATAATTTCAGGTTGGTGAAACTTCCAACACAATCCATCACTAACATTTCCTCCTACTTCACTTATATGAACTCGCAAGCCTTTTCATCCTTTGATGTCTTTGGATAGAAGTGGCTAACAAAATATTTCCTCAATTTTTTTCTAGAATAACTTATAATACTTCCATACTTGCTATAGAATTTCCCAACAATGATTAAAAAGTCCACGAATCATATATGTGGCAACATTGATCCTCCTATCATGAGGTGTCTTGAGGTTCTTGAAGATCATCAGGACTGAATCAATCCAAAACTCGATTTCCTGGAGGAATTCCTCCCTAGTAAACATTGGTAGATTCTACATCTGAAACTCTCTCATCATCTCAGACATCAATGGCATGGTGTTAATAGTCCCCCTTTCAATAGATCGCCTAAACATAAATAATCTATCACGAAGATGAACATCCATATGATCCTCAAGAACTACAGGAATCTCTAGTTCATCTACGTTAGGAGATTGATGAATACCACTCTCTCGATGCTCAACTTAAAGATAAAGAGGAAAACATTTCTCAAAAAATAAAACACAATCCTTATATCATAGGCTAATAACAAGGTCACCCTCATCAGGTGACCACACTAGAGAACCATTGGATTATAAAATCCCTATTCTTTATTATACAATATTTCATGATGTATTACATAAGATTACACATAATAAAACCCAGAAGATTAATTAGTATTGTTTCTTTGGGAATTAGGTAAATTACATAAGAATTTAAAATAGGGAATACAACATCTTTATTGAAAACTCCCTTAACATACTCATATTATTCCTTCATACGTAAAACTATATGGGATAACCTGGGGACATACATAATAAAGGGGAGATCTATAAAGACTATTAAGGGAATAAATATGGAATAACATGAATAAATTAATACATGTTAGACAATAGGAATATCAATGGGGCATATAAGGGGTGATAATCATAAACATAAAGAATAAGGCATGATATAGCATGTTAACATAAAGGCGTCATGGGAAATGTGGAAACAACTTTAAACATGGAATCATAAGCATAGGTCAGGAATAACCACCAAGGAATCATGATGAAAAAATTCCCATGATGGATTACGATAATTATTTAATCTCTTTATTTATGTCTCATGAGACTAAAAAGTTACCCAATGAATTGGAGGTCTATATACTTCTTAGCTCACCAATCACAATCATTTCATCCACATGAATAAGTATGCCACGTAGATCATACAAAGTGGAATAATTTATCATCAAATTGAATTCCACGATCAAGGATTCTGGAATACATAAATATATGTCCCAAATTAATGAATTATAAGTGAAAAAGGGTGAAAACCCTTGATAAAAAATGGGTATGGGTATTCACTATACAATTGTTTATCATGGAAAATCATACTGAAATTTCGGCAACATAACAGGGGCATATGAATGTTCATGAGAGGGATTAATGAGAGTTAAATGGTATCTCATAATTTATACATCATAGAGGAATTAATGGGGATATGATATAATATTTTTCAGAATTAGTAAAAGGGGAAATATTTATAAAAATTTGATATTCCTGAATAAATTAGAGAGTGAGAGGATCCCTTACCTTGAGAGGGTGATTCCAAATTCTTGGTAGGAGCTTATTGAGATATTGAAGGAACCTTGGGAATAATATAGATAGAGTATATAAGTGTAAAGAAGTTATAAATGTTTATTTATTATAGATTAATCATATAATGGGTGGGTTTATATTGGAAAATCAAAGGGGTTATCTATTATTTACCAAAATTATGTTTTAGGCCCCATATAAAAAATACCCAAAACCACAAACCTTGAAATGATTTTTCCTAGTGATTTATAACAAATAGGTATTTTTAAAATTATTTTATATTTAAAATAAATGATATTATTAAAATATTAACCTTGGTGATGTGGAAGTGATTCATGTCTTTAAAGAAATGATTTTAAAACCATAAAATATCATATAGGTTTCAGAGGATTCATAAATTATTTATAAAATTAATCAAATATACTTAAAATTATATTATATTAAAGGGGAAACATATATTTATTTTTGTATACCCTTTATAGTATTTATTACATCATTTTTGGGTCACTATTATGTTATAATATACACCATATATTTATACTGTATATAAATTTAACCCAAATATTTGATTGTCTCAAAAAATTTGGAAAAATTCACCATTTGATAATTTAGATAGTCTAAATCCAAAAATAATATTTATTTTATCCAAATAATTTTCTAACTATGGTAATTTTTACTTGGAAAATAAGAATATAAATTTACTGAGAAATGATGTTTTTTTAAATAAAATATTTTGAACCCTTAGAAAAATTAAATTTGAAATCACAAATATTATGTGCACATTTATATTTAATAAAAATAATTTAAAAATAAAATTATTATTTAATTATTATTTAATTAAAAAATCCATTAATTCATCAAATTAAATTCCTTAATTTAATTTGAATATTACCCAAAAATAAAATTTGTGTTTTGTTGTAACAAAATAAAAATCGTTTATAAAGTAGCAATAATAAGATGAAAATATATTCATTATTCTATAAAATATAGATATTCATATTATTAGGTTATTGATACATATCCATTTATTACAATAAAAAACTTAATAAGGGAATTGTTTAAGACTGTGAGACTTTTATGGGTTTGCTTTATGTACGTGTTACATGCCATGATCTTGATGGGATTGAACTTCTCCCGTAAATGGTTTTTATCATGAATAAGTTTTTTGATTTCAAAATGGGCTTTGTCAAGGGAAAACCCTAGTGATGATATCTCCCTTGTAATAATTGATAAATGGTCTACATAGGGTTTGATCCTAATATTTGACTCCATCATGTCCTCTGTCGATGTCAATTGGATTTTTCAAAAGCCTATATTTATATTAATCACATGATCACTATTCAGAAGATATATTATGAAAGTTTAATATCTTTAATTGTTTTCTAAATATGAATGGATCTAATAAAACCAAGAAAGTTCATGTGTTTTCTGTAACCATAATACTTAATAATATTTTTAATTAATCCAAAAAGTGAATTTTAATTATAAAAGTTTGGGTCATTACAATCATCCCCCCATTAAAAATTTCACCCTAAAAAATTTCATTTTATAGAAAAAAATATATTCGGGAATCTTTTTCCCATCACCTCCTCTAGTTTCAAAGTCACATATTCAAAATTTTGGTCTATCTATAGCACTTTGATCAGGTGAATTTTCTTATTCCATATAACATTGTCTCTATGATCTATGATCTTCACTGGTTTCTCCTCCAAAGAAAGACAATTATCCAATGGTACCACCTCTAGTTTTAGAACAAGTGATGGGTATGTAAGGTCCTTTTGTAAGAGTGGTACGTGGAACATGTCATGTACTAGAGATAGGTTAGGTGGGTGTTCTATTCAATACTCCACCACTATGATGTGATCACAGATCTCACAAGGACCTATTTTTCTTGGACAAAGCTTTCCCTTAGTCCCAAATCTCATGAATTTCTTCCACTGTGATATTTGGAGGAATTCCTGGTCTCCAATCTCAAATTATTGGTCTCACCGATGATTGTCAGCATAGGTATTTTTTTAACTTTGAGCAACATTGATGTTGTAATGAATGGATTTACCATTTTCCACTATTTCCTTGACCATTTCAGTACCAGGCTGTTTTTGTTCCACAATATCATCCCAACATGTGGGAATTCTAAACCACTTCCCATAAAGGGATTTATAAGGATACATTTAGATTCTGGACTTGAAACATTTATTGTATGGGAACTCGACTAGATGAGTTTTTTGATCCCATAATCCTTTAAAGACAATTAAGTGTTCTCTCAACATGTCCTTGAGTGTCTGGATAGTTTTCTCAGACATAAAATCAATTTTTGGGGGATAATTATTAATGAAGTTCAACTCAATATTTAGAGCATAATAGAGAATCTTCCAGAACATGGAGGTAAATATTAGATCTCAATCATATAAAATCAATAGTGGTATTCCATGTAGACTCACCACTTATCTAATTTATATCCATACAAGTTGATCAAGTTATAATTCTTCTTGATTCTCAATAAATTGAGAATTCTTTGTAAGATGATCCAACAAAAACCATATATAATTATTTCCTATTGATGTATTCGGAAGATTAGTGAAAAGTTCCATAGTTCTATTTTCCCACTTCCATGTAGGTATAGGTAATGGTTGATCATAACATTTTATTTTTCCCTTTTATCCTTCACTTGATAACAAATAAGACTCCTTGATTTATATTTTAGAATCTCTTTCTTATTAATTTCCCACTAATAGTACTCTTGGATATCTCGATGCATCTTTATGCTCCTTAAAAGGATGAAGAATTTCAAACTATGTGAATCATCCAATAGAACCTTCTTTAACTCATGATTTTATGGTACACATAGTCATGACCCAAATCTCAAAACTCCATCATCATTAACATTGAACGCTGAGGATTTTCCTTTTCTTGTAGCTTACAATTTCATCTAAATTCCAACAAAATCTCTTTGTGCATCCCCTTTCATATCCATACGGGATTGTTGAGAAATAATTTAGGAAGGGATTGATGTTTTCCTTCCTTTATGATCGCATGTGAATTGTTTTCAAGTCCATTATGATCATATTCTTCTCAATTATCATCAATGATAAATTTTTTGGATCCTTTTTACTTATAGAGTCTTCCACTTTATTCGCATTCTCAGGATCGTAGTGCATTGAACAGTAATAGTCTTTAATCCTATCTAACCATAATCATTAGTTCATATTAAACTCTTTCTATGTTAATATATACTTGAGGCTTTGGGGATCAATATATATTTAAAACTTCTCCCCTATGACATAATGTTGCTAGATTTTCAATGCAAAGACCACTACAGCCAACTCTACATCATGTGTTGGGTAGTTCTATTCATGAACTGTCAACTTTCATAAATCATAGTCTATCACTTTTTCATTCATTATTTACAAATATTCCAGTTACTTTTTTGAAGCATCACTAAATACAACAAAAAGTTCTCCACTTATGGGTACTGTGAGTACAAGTGTAGTGATAAAACTCTTTTTTAACTCTTTGAATCTCTCCTCACATTCATCATTCCAAAAAAAATGACTCCTATTCTATTTTCTTTGGTTATAGTGGTTGATAATCATGATAAAAGTTTCAAAAATAGATGATAGTACCCATATGATCTATGGAAATTATGGATATTTGTCGCATATATTGGTCTTTTCCATCCTTGGATTGGTTCTATCTTTGAAGGGTCCATAGATATTCCATTACTTATGATAATATTCCCCAATAATTAGTCTTTCTTCAACCAGAAATCACATTTTATTTACTTTTCATAAATCATTTCCTTTCATAAGGTCTTTGGCACAGTGCTCAGATGCTCCTCTTTTCTTTTAGAGTATTTTAGAATATATTCTATGAATACTTCCACAAAATTTTCATTGTAATATTTATATAATACTTTCATAATGTCCATGAAGATTTTTGGGGCATTATTGTGTCCAAATGGAATTAATATGAACTCATAGTTCCCAAAAATTGTAAGGAAAGTGGTCTTGGGATATCCTCATTCTTAAACCTTACTTGATAATACCCCAACTGAAGAACAACCATAGATAAGTATCAGGTTCCATGATGGTGATAGAATAATTCATCAATATATGACAGAGGATACTTATTATTTATCCTGATCTTTTCGAGATCATGATAATCAATGAAAATGTAAATTTACGCATTTTTCTTCTTGATGAAGAGGACTACTAAACCCCAACGCAAATCACTTGGGCATATGAATTATTTATCATTATTCTCATGAAATTTTTTCCTCATCTCCTAAAGTTCTACAATATCCATTTTTAGGGAGTCTTGGGTAATGGGAACGCCCCATGTATAAGAAATATTGAAAATAAACCTCTCGACTAGGGGGAAGACTAAGAAAATATTTCGGAAACACTTTTGTATATTCTGTCATAATGGGAATGTCTTAAAGGATGATATTTTTCTTAGACTCAATCATTTGATCAAGATATTCTTTCTTGTAGGGAAATAATATCCATTCTTTAGATTTTGGTGCTAAAGAATATTCCTCCTCCTCACACTTCTATGGAATTTGACGATAATCTTCAATAAGGGTTGTGATGTACTTCTTATGGGAATTTATGTTGTCTCTATATAATAAATTCATTACATGCTTACAATTACATCAAATTCCACTAAAGGGAGTATCACCAGGTTCTCTAGGAAGTTCCACCCACAAATTCTGATAGGAGAGGAGTTGTATACATGGGATGCAATATTTTCTCCATTTTCTATTTTCACCAATATATTTTTTCCATGATTTTTGGTGGGGTTTGAATAGTTTTAAAAACATTCATGGTATGTTGGAATGCATATAATTATAGATTATAACCCAACCTTTCACATTTTGAATATGGTTCTTACAATATAATTTATCCAAATTAGACATGGGGATAAAAAAATTTAACCTATTAAACAGATAAATGAGAATCTAATAAAATTAAATGGTTAATTTATAAATGATTTTTATTCATTAACTTATGAATTTCTAGGCTTAAATATATGTTATCCATGATCTATTTTCTAAAATAGAAACTTATGGGAATTTTTGTTTTTGTGATAATGGTTCATAATGAGCTTGTGAATTAACAAATGAATATTCCCCAAGAGTGCCAAACCAAGTTTGCAGCAAGGCCAGTTTTCATGCACCAGTTCGCGATTGAGTCTATCAAATTCAATATTTTCTGGTTTTACCCCTAGTTGTGTCTGTTCCAAATCCACATACACTTGTATTATCGAGACAAGGATGTATTTTCATGGAAACCACATACTATAAAATTTAATAAAATTTGGGTATGTCTTCTTATGTTTAGTTGTATCCCAAATGTTTTCTATAAAGTTTTCTAATACTAATCTCAAAAATAAATAAACTTTTATTTGATACCAACTATAACAACCCTATTATTTATTATACATTACATCTTGGTTTATTACAAAATATTAAATATTATATAAACTGTAACATTAAGAAGTGTACTTTCATTAAAAATTAGGTACATAACATAACAAATTAGAATAAAAAATATATTATATTTATTGAAAACGTCCTTAATATGATAATATTATTTCTTCATATATAAAACAACATGGGTTAACGTGGGAACATGCATAAGAAAAGGGTGATTTATAAAGACTGTTAAGGGAACAAACATAGAGTAACATGAAGAAATACATGTTAGACACTAGTCATATAAATGGGGCTTAAATGGGGTCAGAATCAAAAACATGAATAATGAGGCATGATATAGCATGATAACATAAATGCAATATGGGAAATGTGGTGACAAATTTAAACATGGAATAACAAACATAGGTCAAGGATAAATTCAAAGGCATCATGATGGAAAAACACTTTTGAGGGATTAGGTGAACTCCCAAATACATTTCATGACTTCTCATGAGACTAAAACATTACCCAATGCATTGGAGTGCTTTATAATTCTGGGCTCACCTGTCACTTTTATTTCATTCACAAGCATAAGTGTTCCACATAGATCATACAACGTGAAATAATTTATCATCATATTTTATTCCATGATCAAGGAGTGTGGAATAAATACATTTAATTCCCCAATAAAATAATTAAAAGTTGATAAATGTGAACACCCTTGATAGGAAATGGGTATGGGTAATAACTACACAATTTTTTGGCATAGAAAATCATTGTGATATTTCGGAAGAATAATGGGGGAATATGAATGTTCATGAGAGGGATTAACGGTGTTGAGAGGGGTATATCATAATTTCAACTTCATAGGGTAAGTAAGGGGGATATGAAAGATTACATCCCAACACTAGGAAATGGAGATAAAAGGAATAAGAAATTGGATATTCTTGAATAAAGAGGAGAAGGGGAGGATCCCTTACATTGAGATGATGATTCCAAAATCTTGAAATGATATTTTTGAGAGCATGGGGTGACTTGGGAGGACTCTAGACAAGTTATTTCCAAGAAAATACATGATACAAGTTTTTTTATTAGGGGGAAATAAGATATTGGGTGGGTTTATAAAGGATAAGATAAGGTATTTCTTTATTACTTCCCAAAAATAGGTTTTGGCCTCTATATAATAAGATAACCACAACCAAAAACCTTCCAATGGATTTTTCCCATGATTTCCACCAAAGAGAGTCTTTTCATTATTTTATTTTGAAAATGTATGAACATATTAAAATACTACCCTTGGTTATGTGGAAGTGAGTCGTGTCCATAATGAAATGGGTTTAAAACCTTAAAATATATTATTGGTTTCTGGGGATTCAAACACTCTATATGAAATAAATAAAATAAACATAAAATCGCAATATTTATAAATTTGAGACATATATTTGGTCGTGTATACCCTTTATTGTATTTATTACCTCATTTTTGTTTCATTATGAGGTCATAAAACAAACCATATATTTATACCATATATAAATTTTACCTTAAAATTTGACTATATTTGAAAATTATAAAAAAAAATCAATGTTGGGTAATTTCAACAATATGATTCAAAAAATAATATTTATTTTATCCAATTATTTTTCTAAATATTTTAATTTTCACATTTAAAATAAGAATTGACATTTATTATAAAATGATGGTTTTTTACAATAACGGTTTTCGAACCCTTACAAAAATTACATTTTACAACATAAAAAAAATATTTTCTCATATATATTTAGTAAATAATATTTAATAATAATAATTTATAATAAAAATATTTATATCAAAAAATCATTATTTCATTAAAATAAATTACTTAATTGATTTTGAATATTACTGAAAAATACAATTTTTGTGTTATTGTATCAAAATCAAAATCATTTATAAAGTAAAAAATAATAAGATGAAAATATATTAATTATTATATAAAAAATATATTCGTATTATTAAGGTCTCAACACATATCCCTTTATTATAGCAGCAAATTTCCTATGGGTAAAATGTGCAAGAGTGAGACTTTCATGGGGTGGTTCGGCATACATGGTTTAGGTGGCGATCTCGGTGAACTTGAACTTCTCCATTAAATGTTTTTTTATCATGCATATATTTTGGGATCTCATCTTGGTCTAGGTCATGGTAAAAACATAGTGATATTATCTACCTTAGAAACATTGATAAATGGGCTTTAGAGGGTATGATCCTACCATTTGAGGTTATCACTTCCTTTGTCTGTCTCACCTGGATTTTTGAAAACCATATATTTATAATAATCATATGATCATCGTCCACTAGCTACATTATCAACAATTAAGAATATTAATGATATTTTAAAGGTTATAGGGTATAATAAAACCAAGTAAATTCATGTGTTTTCTATAACACTAATAAGATGTTTAATTCAACCACAAAGGGAATTTTATTTATAAAAGTTTAGGTTGATGCATGGCTCATGGTCTCTTTAAACAAGGCTTACAAGTGTTCCAGCAAGACATAACAGTTCTTTCAATTCATTAATATAATATAATAGGGTATCTCACATCAGATTTCATAAAATAAATTATATAATGTGTAATAATTATGTCTCTATTATAAACAATGCATGTCAATGTATATCTTTATTTGGATATCATGGTGCATGAATACACATATTACACCATACTGGTCCATGAGTAAAAATTTGAAGAAATAATAACATCACAAAACATGTGAATCATCCTTGGTGAAATAACATCAATCTGTAACAAGATAACATCATGAATAGTAATCTTATCCCTAGGCACTCAAATTTTCCCTCTTGCGTGGATTAGTTAATCACATGAATAAGATCAATACCAAGTCTAGACACATCCTTGTATCATTTCAACCTTTCCCAAATAGTAAAACAAAAAAAATTGAAAAAATTGATCCTATAATACCACTTTGTAATGTTCTCAAACCTGAAACTCTCTCTCATGGACAAATCAGGTTGGTTACAGGACCTCAAGAACACCTCCCAATATGCTAGAGACTGATGACTAGTAGTGGGGTTGTAAAAGAAATAGTTGTGAGACTATACCCCCTAGTATAACGTTACAATATATTGTAATAACATAAATAATAAATATCATAGTAATACATAAATAGTAAATAGTAACATATACAACTTGGAAGTAAAGGAAGAACCAATAATTCAAATAATAATCAATGTAATGACTTTTCATAATGTACCTAACATTCAAACTAAATTTAATACAAATAAAGGAATGAGCTGACAAAAAAACTCAAAATACCTTGGTCATGAACCCCATGTCAGTCCTATATCTAATCTCTAACCCAACCAGAAATATGAAATCAATAATTGTGACTTTTCCTCTTTTATAACCCTACACACATGTAATATTCTTGAGTAATAATGGAGGTCGAAATAGGGTTTCAATAAAACTCATTATTTCGACACCACCATGTCCAAAAAAACTAGCCTCATAAATATGTTCGTGAAAAAAAGTGATAAACATGTGTTTTAATTAATAAAATTAACATAATAAAACAATTAACTTTCTTTGACACTATGACATAATATCTATTAGTATATATTACAACCATTCTAACCATAACAAAAAACCATGGTATAATCATAATAATTGAGAAAATATATATGTATAATCATTTCAAAATTTATGAAAATATCTCTATATAATAAATTCAGAATCCTAGGCATGTCCCTCTATATAAGTATTTCAATATCACTGGCCAAGCCCTCTATATAAGCACTATATCATTAAACTGGGACATTCCTGTTATATAAACAATACATCGTGAAATTGGGTGAATCCCTCTATATAATCAGTATAGCATGAAAGTGCGTTAATCCTTATATATAATAAATACATAATTAATCACACAAAAAATTCATACCAGCAAGGATATCAAGTCATAGTATAAAGTATATCACAATATCATATCATAATCCCCAATTGTTTATTCTAAAAATTACTATGTGTTTATCAATTTCAAATTAATATTTATATCAAATTATCACTAGTCATATAAATAAAAAACAATCCATTAACAAGGTGATTATATATCAATAAATCACCTAATTTCTATTTTCATGTTATAAATACATTAATCCATTAGCTAATTCATTATTATTACAGGGTTCTCTCACCCAACAGGCTGCCAGAATCTAGGTCGCAAGACTATTGAATCAAAAGGGATCCAAGGAATAATCCAACCCATTATTTTTCATCATTCACCATACAATTAATTAATTTTCACATTGTGTCAGAAAAATCAAAATATTTCACATACATAACAGTTAATTAGACCATGGGGTTAGGTTTTATACAACCTTTCATTTTCTAGCGATCAGAGAATGCTTCCAACAGGTAATTCCAAAAAATAATGAAGGTGAAAAAGATAACATGAAGAAACCAATATCATGAGAGAATAATATCAACACCCAAAAAACTATGGTTAATATTTTACACCACCTTAATGACGAACAATCATAAATAGAATGGGAAACCTAAGAAGAACAAGTCACTGCAGATTGACAACATAAATGGGATGTTCAAAATGAAAAAAGATACTCTAAAATCACCTGGAAATCCCTTAGAGGTTGAGAGAGAATGTCCTAATATAGGTGAAGTAATAAAACATATGCATGGAATGGAATATAACTATTGATCCATAGAAATACATGATTTTTAAATATATTACACTGTGTGTAATTATTGATTTATAAGTAATGCCAAAATTCATGTCACCTCAGGTGAAATTAACCCTTACCAATCATTACATGATGTGTAATGTTTATTCACATTGCGTATCCAATTCACATAATGAACTATATCACATAATGTATTCATTTTAGGACATTTTCATGGAGATAGTTACACATCGTTTAACACATTTACACAGCATGTAAATTTCCGGAATACAGCTTTAATTCCCACTTCTAAAAAAGAACTCAAACCACATACATAGCCATAAAAACTCATAAGAAACCCTCATAATACACTTTAACATGTTTACACTTGGCCTCCATTAATTCATTCAAACATACATCCCCAAACATTTGGTCATTTCCCTATAAATACTCTTCATCCTCAACGAGACTCAGCTTCCAACGTTCAAAGATGATGTAAAAACCAAAAGAAATTATTATTAATGAATACATAAAATAAGGACTTGCCAATAAAAAAGAATTTATCATACACCTACTTTCCATAATCATTATTGAAAAATGGAAATGATAATCATGTGTACATACTTCATACTGTCTCCATGATCATAATAAAATTCATTTCTAAAAACCATAAATCATTATTGGTCTTAACAGTATAATGGGTGAATAACTATGATAATTATGTCAAAATTATTATTCAATAGATAATGGAACCATGCTCAATGTATGAGGACCAAAAATAACAAATCAAAACATATATGAAAAACAAAGCGGTTATTACCCGAAATGGGACTATAACATTGAATTAGTAATAAACACATAATAAAAGGACATAACTAAATCATATATCATATGATATATATAATTATGGTTATATAATAGGTTTATGCTAAAATTTTATTTACGATACAAGAGTTTCAAATGTGTGTGAATGATTTCCAAACTTAAGGTAAGGGATTTTCATCTCAATTTTTAGTTTTGTGAGACACAAGCTATATTCTCCATTTTTTCTTTTATGTGGAATATATAATACCCATTAAATTAATTTATGATTATTATTATTAAAATTTTCTGGATTTAAAAAAACATTTTAGGATTTTTATTTCTTGGGGTCTACGATTTCAAGTTTACCAAAATGGTAAGGGATTTTTGTCTCAATTTTTCTTCTTTGAGCCATATGTTATGTTACACACATATATTCTTTTATGAGGTGTATATACATCCCAAATGAAATATTATATCATGAATACCCCATATTTGATGATATTATAGGGTTAATTTAATGTTATTATTTCATGGGAATTGTGATTCAATGTTACCAAAGTGTTATGTTTTTTATTTTACAATCTCATCATTTATGAGGATTGTTTATGATTATACATACTATAAAAAAATATTATTATCTATCAAAAAATAAACTCATGAATTTTATTTTAATATTGCTATTCATGATATTTTCATGTAATAGTACCAGTTTTACTCTATTTTTTACTTAAAATAATTGATAAAGTGTTTTTATGAAAATCTGAATTTATTTCAATCTTCAGACGAAAATCTATTTACGTCCAAAACCATGTTTTATAAAAACAATTATTGCTCTCCTATTATTTTTAAAAATAAATTTTAACCATGGTCGAAATTTTAAAGAAAATTTATAAGTAATCTTCATTTCTCTTTCTAAATAATTCATGTTTGACTTGTACCAAATATTTGAAATGAATCATTTTTTTAAATATGTACCACATAACTAGAATTTCCCATGTTCATGACCATTATTTTATTTTAAAATTCTTTTATAAGTTTTCAAGGTTATTTTCAAAGAAAATAATATTAAAAATGTTTTATGTTTTTTTTAATCAAAACAAAAAGGATATTTTACTTGAGAAATGTTTTAAATGATTTTTAAAGATTCTGATATAATTTTAAAAGAATATTTTTATAGAAATATATTTCGAAAACATTTTATATTTTAAAATAGTTTTTTCCAATGTGTAAAGTCTATTTTCCTCATGAAATTTCCCAAGTAATATTTCAAAAAAATTTACATCTAAAATGACACCCTTTTTTGTTTCTTATGAATTACTGGGGATATGATCTAAGGATACCATTGTTTTTTGTTCTATAAATGTTTTGTGTTTATGATGATTTTTTTAATGAAACCCATTTCTATTCCGTAGGTTATAACATGAAAATATTCTTATTAAACCCAAAAAAAATTTGTGGGTTATTCTTTGATGAAAATGATGAAATGATTATGTACCCCATTTCTTTTACATAGGTTATGTTATGATGATATGTTAGTAAAACCCATTTTATTTCATGAGTTCTAATTTGATGAATGTTTTATGATCTTGTGGAACACCTATGTATTTTTTTTGTGAAATTGTCTATGATATAACAACACATGGTGGTTATGTTATGGCCATGGATGATGGATACACTATAACCAAAGGTTACTAGGACCTATATATTCCTTTAATGCATTGGGTAAAGATTTATATATCATGAGATAAAAAAGACTATAATGGAGAGTGAACTAAGTTTTGTAAGTTACTTTTTCTACTATGATGGTCTTGGGCATGAGAATTGACTACCATGATGGTTTGGAGAGTGAAAAAATTCCTTTGTGAGGAAATAGATACCATTGGGGATGGTTTTGTGTCCCTACCAAGAGGTGTATCCACCCACGGGGTTCCCCAGTAAGTTTATGAGATTATCATTGACTACTAAGGAAATTATTTTCTATAATAATGTGTATGTATCAATTCTCTATCGGATTTTAATTTTATACTCTCATGACTTGTGTACTTTTTTCCATTATGATTCAAGTATTATAAACATCCAATATTTATTCCATGACTCAAGATTAAAATCTTTGATAGGTAGGGTATGTTTTAAAAAAAATTTGATCATGTTCTCATACCCTTATGTCTTTATTATTCTTACATATATCCCTTTTTCACCCTTGTTAGGAATTCGGGATAAACCTTTAATATGTTTCCTTTACCCAAGGTATTAAGAAATGTTTTATGTAGGGTGTGTTTTTTAATATTAATAAAGTGGAAGATCTTTATGAGATACATTGAAGTCCATTCAATAAATATGTTGATTATGTTCCATGCTTCCAAAATCACTAAACTATTATGGTTCTCAAGAGTGTGTTTGTGTAATGTATTGAATATTCATATAAAAAGATGCAATATCTCTTTATGAGAATCATATGTATATATATTGACACAAAAGTAAAAATATCCTATTTAGTATTTATTCAAGGGATTTAATTTTAGTACTTATTTATTAATCGTGGGTATTATCACACAAACCAGAATCCATGGGAACCCAATTCATTAAGAATATACATTTTATAGCCTTTTATTCAAGGTGTGTTCACACAAAAATATAGAAATGGTCTTAGTACATATTATCTAAATTTTATGTGAGGCTCCCAATAGCTATTATTTTTAGCAACATAAGATGATAGAATAATCATAACATCAAGACATATCAACATAGAAAATCATGTGATAGCTCCCCACACACATCAATTTAAATTATTTAAATTAATTATCATATTATAATGACCCTTAATATCAACCCAAAGGAATGAAAAAGCATATAATACCCAAACATAGAACATCAACTAGTGGGAACAATAATTACCTACCTCAAAGAAGATTTTTGATATCACTACTCACCATAGAGAGAAGAAAAACAACATTGTCATGACTCGACCCAAGCCAGGGCTTGATCCGTAACTAACCCAAGACCATATCTATAGGATAGGGGGTGGGAAAAATCACCAAAGGCATAAATAACATGAGGAGTCCTTTTCCTAAGAACATGTACACTCTTACATGTCTAACTCAATAAAAAAGTGCAGAGGGAGAAATAAAAATATGAAACACTGTTATAGCATAAACCAAACATGCATGAACCTCTAGACAATACAAAATTATGGTTGTGTATACTGAAAAGTAAATGGGTATAAAGACACACCCAACCAGAAATATGTCCCAACCTGAAAATACTGAAAAAGTAAATGTTGAGAGATCTCAGCTTCTAAACCCCGAGCTACATCCATTGTACATGGTCCAAGCACTCAGTATCCCTAACCTTCTTGGATGTAATGGTTGTCCATTCTGTCATTTGAAAAATACGCGACTTGTATGGGAAAATCACATGTAAGGGCGAGTATATACATACCTAGTAGAACACCACATAAGGGGTGAAGGGGGGTAGTAAGAGATACAAAGGAATATAAAGAGAGTAGATGGAACAAAATATGGTTAAATAGTACACGTCAACCCAAAAAATAGTAAAATTAAGCTCATCCAAGCATAAGGGGATAATCACGATGAGTATATGAACTACTCATCAAGCCATTCCAACCCATAGTGGGAGAGTAAACTCATCTAATCATTAGAATCTAAACACAAAAATAAGGTGGCATATCTTGCATGTCTTCACTGCTCCTGGAAGGACAGTAACCAAACTCAAGGGGTGCGTAAAATAGAAGGATATATATATATATATTATTAGTCAAAGAATCCCAAATGAGAGTATAAGGGGATCCCCATATCACAACTCAAACAATAACAGTTTTATCCAATGGTTCTTAGAGAATCGATCAACAAGGCCCATCATCCCACACATCTTATAAGAACACACATGTTTATAATAATCATTCACAAAACCTTGATACAATCCACTTTGGGTGGCACAGAATCACCAGCATGGTATTAGGTTTCATCACAAAAAATGCATCTTGGTGGGGAAAACATCCCTCTTCCATATGAGTTCAAAGCTAAGTCAAACTAACTCTCATAATTGTGCTTCATAGTTGAGAGGAAAAAAATCTAGGTAAGGATCCCATGACCTGAAATGATAGGATGTTCATACTATGATAGTCACTGAGGAACACCACCTCCCAGCCCGATTGGGGGGTAACGATCAGTAATGTCTTCGGGGAACTCCACTCTCCATCCCTGCTATAGGGGGACACCTTGAATAAGTCATCAGGGAACTCTTTTTCCCAGTCGTGCTAGATGGAAACACTTATAAATTTTATTGGTGAACTTCATTTCCCATCCCTACTGGAGGGTAACGCCTAGAAGAATTCATCAGGTAACTCCACTACCCAGCCCTGATAGAGGGTAACGCCAAGAAGAGGACAAGAGATAACTCCAATTACCATGCCTTTTATAGAGTAACACCCGAAAAGGGTCCTTGGGAAACTCCAATGCCCATCCCTACTAGAGGGTAATGTTCAGAAAGCACTGGTGATCTGGCATGATTGATGCCATCGCCAAATGTCACCTCAAGAAGAGTCATGAAACTAATGCCTCTCAACGTATCAAAAATTTCACAGCGGAGGGTTCCATCACTTTCTACACAAAAACACACTAATTATGGGCTATACATGATCCAATATATGAGTCCAAACAAAAGAGATATGTAAGCTTAAAGATTCATAAAGGAGTGTCTGACATATTAGGGACCCACACAGCATGTGTTCCCACTCTTCTATCAGGTCGTGTCCTTTATAACACATGGATTGTTGACCATGTAGTACTAAATTGTGTGTAAGGGTACTAAACAAAATTTCTAAACCAGAAATAAAGGGGTAGAAATACACAACCAACAAGAAATATGTCCCAAAATTACAAAACAATATAAAAGTAAATGTTGAAAGAGTCCATCTTATGAATCCTAGGCTATGACCATTATACATATTCCATGCATCGAGTATCCCTAAGCTCCTATAAATTCATTGTCGACCTGTCTATTATCTGCAAAAGACACGATAGGTGTTGGAAAATCCCATGCTTGAGTAAGTATATACATACCTAGTAGAATTCCCTGAAAAAGGTGAAGGGGGACTAGTAATAAATAAAAAAGGAAGATAAAGATAGTAGATATCACAAGGTGTGGTGAAAGAGTATATTTCAACCCAAAAAATAGTGAATTTAAAATCTTCCAAGAACAAGGGACTAAACACAATGAGTAGATAAACTAAACATCATGCCTTCACCAACTATAGTGGGAGAGTAGACTCATCCAACCTTGAGAAACAAAACACAAAAATCACATGGCATACCCCACATTTCTTTTCCTCTCTTATAATGATATTAACTAAACCTAAGGATTGGGTACAAGAGAAGGATACATATATACTAATTCAAAGAATCCCAACTAAGAGAGTAAGTTAATCTCCATCTCGTAGTTCAGCCCAAGAATAATAGTAGCCAACAGTTCCAAGAGAACCCATCAACGATTCCCCGTATCCCACACACCTTACCTAAATGCATAATTATAAGGAAATAATTCACCACACCTTGATACTGTCCACTTTTGGAGACACTAACACGCCCTCATGGTTTTAGGTTGCTTCACAAAAATGTGTATTTGTGAGGAAAGAATTCCTCTTCCTTGTGAGTCCAAATCTATGTAAAACCATGTCTCTTCATTGAGATGCATAGTAGAGGGTACAAACAATATAGGTAAGGATCCCATGACCTAGTATTCCAGGAAGATCCTAATCTGATAGTATTCGAGGAACTCCACTTCCTAGCCCTTCTATTGGGTAATGCTTGAGAATGTCATCGAGGAACTCCACTACCCATTACTGGTGGAGGGACGTGACCAAAAGAAGTCATCAGGGACTCCACTACCCAATCATGTTAGAGGGTAATTCCCTAAAATGTTATTGGGGAACTCCAATATCCAGACCTACTAGAGGGTAACACCTGGAATAATTCATCAGGGAACTCCACTACCCAGCCCTTATAGAGGGTAAATCCCAGAATAATTCATCAAGAAACTCCACTGCCTAACCCTACTAGAGGGTAATGGCGTGAAAGTTTCCTTGGGGAACTCCACTGCCCATCCCTTCTGGAGGGTAATTCCCATAAAGTTTAGTGATCATGTACAATCATTTTCATCACCAAGTGTCACATCAAGAAGCATCATGATTAGAGCGTCTTACATCATATCTCAAAAGCCAAAAAAGAGGGAATCATCACCTTATATGTAGAAAAATACTCGAGATATGCTACTTATGATCCAAAATATGATTCTAAATAAAATAGATACATAATATTGAAGATTCATAAGAGAGTGTGTGACATATTAGGGGCCCACAAGGGGTGTCGTCCCACTTTGTTGTCAGGTGATTTCTATGACTGCACAAGGATTCTTAACCATGTAGTACTACATGGTGTGTAAGGGTACTACACAACATCTCTCTAACAAAATCTTGATGAATGCACAAGTTTCATCATCGATATGAATGGAAAAAACATGATTTTACTAATATGCCTCTTCAAATACCCTTGGATGGCCAAATAGATCACACTATTGCGATCGTCATGAAAAATGATCACGGTAGGCTATTTACTTTCCTTAATCGGACACCCAGTGAAAGATTCGCATTTCTCCGCAATGCGCTCAAACAGTGATTCTTGGTCCCCATCCATGAGTATGAGTTAAATATCTAAAATTGGTCTTGAAATGTCCACCATAGTATTAGGGCCACAACATCATATATGATTCTTCATTCTAACACTCTTTGAGGGAGATATTTCAGATACAAGATTTCATAATAATAATAATTTGATTTTTATTAGGTCTTTCATTGACCCGAGGCATTAGTCCAAAAAAAGGTGTCCAAAATTGGACTTGAAATTGACACCTCAAAGTCAGGATTGTGCTTCCATAGATGGTTCTCCAAATTGACGTCGTGGATAAAATATATAATTGATATAAAATTAGTTAACCATAATTTATAATAATAATCTTTTATATTATTATCAAAATTATAAAATTTTATTAAATGTAAAGGGGTTCATGATTTCCCCCTACCTTACCCCCTGTACAGTGCGCGAGGTTGCTATCTCCTCCTAATCCATCCCTTTTTTTCTTTCCATCTCTCATATCTTATATCTTCTCCCACTATTTTTACTTGTTTAAATTTTATATCTCTCCTATATAATCCCATGCCAAGATTCTCTCCTATTTATTCTCATATATCATATCTCATTAAATTAAAACCAATTAATTTAAAATAATTGTGCATTATTAAATTAACACCATTTAATTTAATTAACCAAACATTTTTTCCACCATTAATAATAATAATAATAATAATAATTAATGCCCACCATGTTTACCATGTCTGAACACCCCATCAGAGATCCAAACCTAGACACTATCACGTTCATGCCAAGTATCCTTATCTATGAGACTATGTACATGTCCTACACTCAGAATGAATCCTGTCACACCACATGCTTCCATGGTCTATGCTTGTTCATCAATATGTTCTTGTTTAATCGATCCAATGTGAATCTGGGGGTTCGATCAGGCTTGGTACCTCATGGAAAATTCAAATCAGGATAGAAAGGATCTTATTGGGGATGAATGAAAACAAAAAGGGGAGAAAGGAACAAGAAAAAAGGTTTATAGATCGAGGTCAAATGTTCTTATCCATTCGATCAAGAACGTTGATTCTAGGTTTAGAAAACAGTTGAAAAAATAATAATTTCTATACATGGGCACAAGAAAAGGCCATAAAAGGGTGAATATTTAATAACTACATTCTATATAATCAATAATTTAATCAAAATGGTGTATAAAAAAATTGGTGAGTCCTACCTCAAGATTGAATTGTTTTCTAAACAAGAACATGCTTTCCCATGAAAGAAGTGATCTATTGTTCTCATCGCACTTCAAGTCGTATTGATCTAATTATTATTTTTCTTGTGAACTCAGTTCATCAATGGAAGAGGGAGGTAAGTCTATGGATTTCTTCCAGGGTTTATATGGATAACCCTGGAGAAATATGTCCATCGATACTCTTATAGAGTATACGTTACACTTAAAAAACAATTAATTAATTTAAAAAATTAATTAAGTCATTTAATTAATTATGAACGAGTGAGGGGTCCAAACATTCCAGGTTAACCCATTTTATGTAATTATTAGGGTAATCACTATGTTTTACGCTCAAATGTGGTCTCATATTTCTGATATGATACTCCATTGATGAGATATTTCACTTTTTCAAAAAAACAATGTGTTTGTAATAAAAATATATTTAATATTTTTATAAAATTAATTATAGGCTCTCCGGGCCTCAAAATCACGTGTCGTCTTAGTGGATGGATCTGAAAATATTCTTATAAATATTCCAAAATCATATAGTGGAAAACCAAAGTCTCTACAATCTCAAAAATCCACCACATAAGATATCCCTGGGTTAACCCAAACCATGCCAAGGGATCATCAAAACACATCCCAAATCACCCATGAACTGAAACCTCAACACTGCAGTGGATCCTCAAATGAAGATGTCATGAAAAATAATAAGGAAGGAATAAGAACTCACCCCCGATTACCAAAACATGATCATCATAACCCATGGATCGATGTAGGAGGAAAGGAGGTGGAGAATCTCAGAAAACTCTCTAGGGTTCACCCAAAACTGAGAATAAGTGACAATTGAATGATATGATAATTGATCATACTAGGTATGTAAAAAACATATAACTCACCAAATTTATGGAATAAAATATATATTTGCAGTGTAAAATCCAAATTCCTATAAAAAATACACTATATAATCAATATTTAGGCCTTAAATTCATTTTCCACTGAAACACAAACCTCCTAGAGGTGGAATTAACTTACTTGATAATTTAAACATTGATGGAATAAACCCATTTTATGTACATCCCCTCAACTATACAGAATCCATAAAGAACCAGCTTATCAATCTATAAAAAAACACTTATTCTATAAACTCGTCTTTTACGGAAAAAAATCCATATGTAGTTCGTTTATTCCTCCAAACATCAAAAAACCTCTCAAGCCTCATTTTAAGCACCCACAATACCAAAACAAGGAAAATTAATGGATTGAGAATGCTTGGAATGTTATAAATGACCGTATAATGGTTATTTATACCATGTCATGGTTATGTTTGTACACAACATGTTGTGGTGAATTTCACCACATCCTAGTGTAGCATTTGGAATTTTAAATATTTTATGATAATTCATAACACATCCTACTCAAACTCAAAGCTATCATGATCATTTTTTTCATCATTTAATGATGTCTTGAAAGGTTTTAGAATATCAATTAATAGTTTAAATGTTAATCTATTAATCTAAAAAGAATAATTATGATTTAAAAATCTCTTAAGTTATGAAATACTTCATTCAATATCAATAAATATCTCGAATCCTAAGAGTATCCTTGGATAGTTATATAAAGAGGATCATAATTTTTGATTTAATGGAATTAGAATTATTAAAAACCCCTCAAACTAAATATTTCTATCAATTTTTCATTCTTTAAAATAAATATTTTATTATATAATGGGTAAAAGAAGAACCTTCTCAAGTAGTAGTATATTTACACATTCTATAGATAACCAAGGAGGAGGAGTTAGTGAGATTCTTCTTAATGATATTTATCAACCTCATGTGCAGAATCATGGATTGTCTGGATCATCAATGAAAAGTTGTTTTGTTCTTCATCATTTTTATTTAGTCTAATCAAATGGAAAGATCCTACTCTAGAATAGTTTTTTTGGGATATTTTTTATTATGTTTTTATAAGTGTTATCCAAAAAAAAATCCATTATTGGTGTCATATATATTTCCATCTTTTTAGGATTGATTTTTCAAATGGATGAAGAAATTGTAAATAATATTATCCAAAACCACAACATGTTATATTCAAAATTATCTTAATTCATAGGTTTTTCCAAAACCATGGAATAATTTTATGATAAATCAATTGTGTTATTGCTATTATCATGAAAAAAACTCAGGTTTTATATAAAATATCCATATAAATGCAACTAAAAAAATAGTCCATTTTTTATTACCATGTCATTATAAGCTAATCACTATGGGAATTATATTTACACCACAATGATCAGCCACATAAAGGTAGCTTTTGAAAATACATGGTGTAAAAATGAACATGGTTTGTATTGAATATGATATCATAACACCACCATGACGTATCATATGATACCATAATTAAATCAACCCAAATGTTATATAATATGGTTTGAATATTTTTAATATTTTTTAGCATAAATAAATTTTACTAGTAGTCTAGGTTAAATACAAGAAGGATGAAAAATCACATAATTAAGGTGGGATTATCACTATTTATATTTTTGGGTATTAAAATAATATAAATAATGAAACATAGGGTGGTGTATTTAATGTGAAATGGGGGATGAAATATATATGAATATGATTTTAGAGTTGGGGAGAATATATGGATGTTATTAATTGATCACAATGTCAATCTTATAATTATATTTATATATAATGTAAACATGCTACTATTCTCCTTAATGAACCATTCTCACCCCTTCCCCCTCCACTATCTTATTTAAAAAATTAATGTGTTTCTCTTTCATGTTAATAGTTCCTTTGTTTTTGGGTTGTCTGATCTACACTCCTTGGGTGAGTAGAGATAAATTTATAACACCATAATAATTCACACATGTATTTATTATTTAAATTAATATTTGTTTGATATCATGTGATACATCAACATGAAACTAAAATGAGTCATAATGTATTAATTTTAATTAAATATTACAATGAAAGATAAACATTAATACATTATGAGGTTGCAATATGAAAAAAAATAATGAAAGTAAAAGTGGATTCAATGAAAATTTATATAAAAATACCAAATACATAAAATTTTGATCCTCATTATTTTAAATGAAGAATGTGACCCCAACTGTAACTATGGAAGCAAGGTGAAGAATTATGAATACAATAGATATGATGAGATGGGGGTAAATGAATAAATTTCAGTGAAACATACAAGTCTATATAAAGGATTCTAATATGAAAACTATATGAATTTTAGTTGTACATATAGTCATTATATATAATATATATATATATATATCCCTCATATATATTTAAATTTAAATCATTTCAAATTAAGATAAACTCATTTTCATGTTAAAGAGATGTTTTCAATAAAACTATTATTATTCATGAAATGTATTTTTATTTGAAAAGATTAAATTTATTAATTTAAATAAGTTTTCAAAATTAAATAATTATATAATAAATTTATTGAAATAATTAATATTCATTTAATTATTTCAATTAGAAAAAGGTATTATAATAACGTCATTTTATTCTTCAACAATACAATTTCTACAAAAATTATTTTTATTGAATTTTGTGTGTGAATATTATCATTAATTTTTTTTCCATTTTGGAAATTTCATTTTATAAAAAATATTTCATTTTTTAATTCATCATGTCAGAAATATATTGGGATTATTTTTTTAAAATTTTGGGAAAAGTTTATTTTTTTTAAATGAATAGTGAAAATACTATTTTTTATTGAAAATTACCTTTTTGTTTCAAACAATTACAAAGATATATTTTATTATAAAATGGGTTAAAGGTAAAATTATTGGATTTATGTTATTAATAATCTAATTTATGGCTTTGTAATAAATTTTATTCTTGATTTTGGTATGAAAACTTTTTATACTTAAGAAGTTATTTTTAATGGAAGCCCCATTTTCATCACATTTTATTGGTTTAATTTTATATTAAATTATTCCATATATATGAATTGAAATTTATAAAATGGATTAAATATTTTTAATCAAAATTATTAATAATATTTAATTATCACAACTTAATTTTTATTCATAATTAATTGTAAAATATGTAAAAATTTATTATCATGGTTATGGTTAAAAATGGTTTATCGGAGGGTCAAACTGGGGTGATAAGGGTTAAAATAAACTAAAAACATTAATAAATAATATTTTATAGACCTATTTATACCATATGTCATCTTATATTCATAAAATTACTATTTGGATCCATTTTTCATGAGTAATACATTAATATATTTTAATATTTTAAAAAATTCCAAGTGTGCCCTCTCCCCCAGTTAAAAAAGGATATCCTCTCTCTTATCCTCTACACTATTCAAGAGATAATTTTTTTAAAAATACCTATCCAAATACATTCTCAAAATACATATTGATTTATAATATTTCTTGTTTTTTCAATAATACAACGCTTAAAGTGCTTAAAGTGTAATGCAAATGAGGTTATCTAAGGAAGATGTATTACTTTCAATCGAATGTTTCAGTTTTATTTCTTATTATACATCCATAAATACTATTATAACCATTGTGATATACTTAAATAGTTATATCACATATATTTATATGTCATTATGTTTATTTTTTACATTTAATCAATATCCTACTTCATCTAATGGGAAACAAAATTATCGGCTACATGTATGGAGGAATACCGCCACACGAACCGATATAGTTCATTTTACATCACCGCCTCTCAATTATGGTTATAATTGTTTATTTAAATTATATATATATATATATGTGATATTGATTACATAAGTATCATTATTTAATGATAATATATCATACACTATTCATTATTCCTTCAATTAAAAATGATAATGCCATTAAGGTTTATGTTTGGATTACCACCCCACAAAGTGATGTGATTCATTTTTCATCACTTCCTCACATGGATGGTATATATAACTTTATATAAATAGATAATATGATATAATAAAAATTATGGAAATATTAAATTATTCTTACATTATTTGTTTCATGTTCGTTGAAAATGGAAATGTTACTCATGCATGTGTATGACCTGCCATCTCCAGGATTGTAACATAAATAATTTTTCATAACCATCCTATGTTGTTGGTTATATAATTATATTTAATATATAAAAATTATAATTATAACATTATCTAGAATTTTTAAATTATATAATCATGATCTATTTGACCAAATTCAACCTACAAATGACATTTTGGACTTATGAACCAAACTTCCTCAAAACGTTCAAAGTAGACTTAATCAATTAAATAATTAATTATAAAATAGATATAAGAGAAATAAAAGGAATAATGAACATTAAAAAGTTTATTAATAATTTAAATAATTTACATAAGTTTATTATTCAGGAATATAATAACGTGTGTAACAAGTCTGATTCGAGGCAAGGGACACTTTACCTTAAAACTTCACTTTAAATATTTTAAAGATTTATTTTCTAAATAATTTTATTATATGTCAGTATTCATAAAATAAAAATATGAATATATTTTTATGGACATAAAATAATTATAAAGGGAATTTTATGTCTCTTTTTAATTTATTTAAAATGTTTTCAAAAGGAAACTTTTTATGTATTTTATACGAAACATTTTTAAGAAAAAGGAAAAATAAATTTTATATTTAAAAATATATAGAATAAAAGGGGTTTTCATCCATTTTAACCATTATTTGGTGTGTGTATTTCTTTAAAATAATAGTTTTTCTCATAAAATATATTCCCTTATTCTAGTTTTTCCAAGTATTGTTTTTTCAAAAAAAAATTAAAGAAATGATATTTGAATATCTAGAAATGTTTTTTATTATGGATTAAAAGAATATTTTGATGAGTTTGGTGATGAAAATTATAACTTCCATCTATTATGTACATGTTATTTCTATTTGGAATTTTTAATAATGATATGTTATCCTGATATTGATTTAGATTATGGTTGATATCAATATATCTCAAAATAATGGGTGATATCGATATAGAACTCTAATGCATTGGGAAAGGGGATGGAGTTAACCAGATATAGGTTTCTCCTAAGAGATTATTGGAATTTATCAAGTAGGTTATTCCATTTGCAATAGTTATTTAAATAGTCATGTGAAAATTACTTCTCAAGTTACCTTCATGATTTTTCTATGCTTGTTATGAATTTTCAAAGAAATATTATCATTTTATATGGTAACATAATTAGCATTTGTTTAAAGAAAATTTCATGCTACTTTTGAAGGATTAAACATATAAAATTAAAAATAATTATTGAGTCTATCATTATTGTAAATAAAACCTTGTAGGTTTCAGTTTACCTTTAAGATTTATTATGAAATTTTTTATGAAAATATTTGGGTAGTGAATTTGATTTATTGGATAATGAAATATTTATTTTGAGATCGATTTTTATTATGAGAAAGGAATAATTGTATAATTGTATTGATGGACTAAATGATTTCTCTATTTATTTTTATAATTCACATAATAATATTTGGGAGGACATCACATGTTTTCAAAAAAAAATTCATAGGTTTTAAAGATTAATAGGAATAATGATGAAGTCTTAATATGTAAAAACTAAATTCAGTAATAGCGAGGAAAATGCTCACGTAAAGACATGGGTATTATTAACTAAGAACTCCTGTAAATGATCTAAAACTCTAAACCTAATATTTAATTAGGTTTATAAGTTATCCAATATTTCCATTTTATGATTTATGTTTGGGTGGCTATAATCAGGGAACTTTTATCAATATCTAATCCTTGAAGATAAGATTATTTTCGTAGCGCTGGATTCAAGAGTATGGGTTTGTGGATTTTGTAATGGGTATCCAAGGAGTGTTGATGTGGCCTTATTTTTACACAGTTTTCTGCATCTTTGTACTTAATTTTTAATGAATTTTTTAACTATTTTTTAACTTTTTATTAAATAAATGCACTTTTGTATTTTTATAATTAAATTTGTCAATCGTTCATTTATTATAACATTTTATGTAATTATGGGCCCTTAAATAGTTTATTTATTCCTTATTTGTTTTTAATATAATTAATTTTTATTTTTTTTATCTAATCTATTTTTCTTTACTTTATTTAATTTTACATTATTAATAATTATTGAGTTTGATAATTAATTTACTTTTATTTTTTAAAATTTTATGCAACTTAGTTCGGCTTTCCAGACTACCGGTAGCTTAGCTACCGATAGAAAGTTATCGGTACTCTTTATCGGTTACTCTGCATCTATCGGTGACCTTGCCTATATCGGTGACCTTAGTCACTATTACTCTTTCCTACCAGTATCTATCATTTAATTATAACAGTAGCCTTTGATTTAAACTACCGGTAGTTCTTATTTATCCGTAGTGGTAACCCATTTATTTGAATTTAATAACGGTGAGTAATTAGTTTAAATTAGTTCTTCTTGATTTCTTTCTAATAGGTTAATTTTTATTTAAGCAATTATTTAATTGAGGTTAATTTATTTAAATTAACTTAGACTTTGTTTTTATAATTAATCTTCTAACTTAGTTTCATTAGAATAGGTTTATTAGTTTAATTAATTTGTTTAGACGCTCTGCCAACTATCTAACTAAGTTGTGTGTGTTTTTAAATTTAATTAAATGGATCGACCTTATTTATTTGTGTGAAATTAGTTAATTAATTAATTAAGAAATAGTTTTTGACCATTAATTATATTATTTTATGTATGCAGATTAATTATTAATTTACCAAATTTTAATTTCAGTCTACCGTTGAGGTAGACGAGCACTGGCGGTGACTTATATGGGTCACCGTTGCTTCTCATTGTCACTTGCTACTACTTTTTAATTGTCATGTTTAGTATTTCTTAATTTTAAACTTTAATTAATTTAGTTTGACAATTATTTAGTTTATAATTTAAGTGTTATTAATTTTAAAAGAAAATTAATATTTTTAAAGGTTAATAAATATCATGTTTTTAATTAATGGTATTTAGCATTATTTAAATTAATTATTTTACGTATTTATTTAATTTATCTATGTTTTAATTCTGTGTATAATTTGTGTTTATTTTTAAAAGGCCACAGTTGCGTAATGGTAAGCTTCTATTTTACTGTACCGGTAACTTTTATTTATTTATTTACAATGGTGAACCTTTTATTTTTATTTAGCAAAGGTGAGTATTAAATTCTTTTTTGTAACGGTGTTCTTTTGTTTTTAAGTATCTGTGACGATTTAATTTTTATTCTAACAGTAGCTTTTAATTTTCATTTTTAATTTTAACAATACGGTGCCTTTTCTATTTTCCATTAATAGTGAACCTCGCTCCGCTGTTATACCTAACAGTGACCACCTCACTATTGTGTCGCATCTCTTCTTTATTTCCCTCTAACAGTAACCTCCTCGCTGTCAGTATCTTACCGGTAGCCTTTCCCTACTGATTACACATCCCTTTTAACTCACCGTTCCTTTAACTCACCGTTTTAACCTAAGTCCCCTGGTACTGCCTACCTCATCGTTTCTCAAACCCTCACCGCTACTGTTACGGTTTTTCCTACCAGTGACCCTTTTTCCTTACCTCATCGCTACCCATTTTTGTTCCTCACCGTCAGCCTTCACCTCACCCCCACAGCTACCTTCAATATTCCTCACTGTTATCTGCTCCTCCACACTTCACATTTTCATGATCTATACCTCAACCACAAACTAGCCACAAACTCGATTAAATACAACAACAACAACAAAAACAGTAGATTCAAGCGGCCACAAGCTGAACCCGAACCAGTCTACACCATCATCAAGAAGGGTTGGATCGGCACAGGAGGAGAAATCGTCGGGTTTTGGAGGAGCTGAAATCACCACTCTTGCTTTTCCTAGATAGAACTGAGTGTTGCTGAAATAGAAGGAAGTTTGTCATCGTCGCTGCTGATGTGTTGTGTTGCGCTGCTTTGGAAGCAGAGGAGGAATCGATCACCACTGGAGCGAGGTCATGCCACTACTGTGGAGGAGACCGAGTGAGAAGCTGGGTATTGCATGCTTCAGGGGAATACATCGAGCCGAGTCTGAGCCACCATGGGTGTGGGTTCAAGACGCCGCTTTAGGCCGAGTGCAGCGGTGGAACAAGGAACCGCCGAAATCACTAGAGTGAAGGAAGTCCGCTGATGTAAGTAGCTCCTGATGCAATTGCTTGTGACACCGCACCATGAGGAGCCGGATCCCCTATGGAGTCACTGAGAGCTACCACATACTACTAGTGATGGATTTCTCACCGCCACCGGACTGGGTGAAGACGTCGCGGAGGAGGGAGCCTGCTGCGTCGGGTTCAAGGAAAGAAGAAGACCCTTCCCCCTTCCTACTGTGCAGCATGGAATTGGGGGGAGGAGAGAAGTAATAAAAATATAATTATAAGAATAATTAATATAATAAAAGTATAATAAAAGTAATGTAAAAAAACAAAAAGAAGAAAAAAAAAGTTAAAGTTAATGTAACTTTAAATAAGTCAATTGAATAGAATAAAATTTATAAAAGTAATAAACTTAAACAATTATAATCTTAATAACTAAATAAATTATGAATTAAATTATAAAGCTTAATTAAAAATTAGTGTTAATAATAATTTAATAATAATTAAATATTTTTTTTATAGTATAAATTATTTAATTAATAATAATTGCAAATAAATTATTAAGTACTCCTATTAATTTAAAAAAATACATAAAACTTAAGTAATAATTTTAATTACTAAATTAAAATTAACTGATTAATAAATTAACCTAACAATTTAATTTCTTTAATAGTAATAATTAAATTAATAAAACAATCTTAAATATTAAATTATTTATTTATTTATTTATGGTCTTAATATTTAATAACGTAGTTTAAAAAATGGATAAAATTAATAACTTAGTAATTATTTTATTAACTTAATTAAATTAATAACTTTTTAATAATTTATGTAATACCATAGTAAAATTAATTGGGTAGTATTATAAATAATATAAAAGTAGATAATATTTATCCATTTATGATATTTATTATTTAACTTTAAATAAGTATTATAATAGTTAACATAAAATAATAACTATAAATTTTTAATTTCTTTTGTTAAGTTTTAATTATTCCATTTTGTATTTATCATGTTTAGGTTCATTACAAAGTCAAAAACCCTTCCAGAGACATACAACTAACTTGCCGAAGTTAGTTATGTGAGAAAAGATAGCGCGATGTGTTGGTCGCGAAAAAATGGACATTTTGCAGTTCGTGGGTGAAGAACTATTGAAGTGGGTGGAAGATGTGGCAATGATGGGCAGCAGTTGACAGTTAGTATTAAAGAAAACCAAGCAACAGTATTTGGGGGTACATGAGGAGGGGATTCATTCACTCAGAGAGGCACTCACACGACAAACACATGAGTCTCGGAGCAGAGCAGAAGTCTAGGAGCAGCAATTAATGCAAGTAGAGGGAGTTTTCTTCCTCTGTTCTATTTCAAATCTCTTCCTCTATATTTGAATGACTTTAGTTTTCGATATAACGATAATGAGCAATATATTATTTAGCTAAATTTTTAGTTCGGGGATGAATTGAAGTTCTACTGGTTACTTTTAATTTTCACATCACTTAATCAATTCATTGAATTCAAGGCAATAACCTTAAAGTGATTCAGAATACCTATTAAACTAGTAGAATGGAGATTTATCCCCGAGAATTTTACTTGATTGTTCACTATTAGTATTTTTTGTCTCTGTTTCTTACTGTTATTAGTCTGTTCCTTGTTTCATAATAGTTTAGAACAAAAACTCAAAAAGACTATATTGTTATATTAGAGTAAAATTTTAAAAAAATTAAAAAAATATATAAAATAAATAGAAAATCTATTCCACTACTGACAATAATGGGATCTTTTTGTAAGTTTTTTAGAAGAATAGTGGTCAAATTCTCCTTCTATGTGGGTTCGAAACTGCTTGCCACATATACTGTAGTTAGTTGGAATATAAATATTAAAATTTTACTGGCTTCAATGATGGTCCAGGTCAAGTTTTTGGCGCCATTTCCGGGGAAGGCATGAGCCATTATTTTCTAAAAAAATAAAAAAATCATAAAAAAACAAAAAATAATAATTTTTTTTTAAACTGTGAAAAAAATATGTTTCATTTACTACTGTTTTGCTACTATTCTTTCATTACTGAACTCCTGTTAGTTCTACTATTCATCTATTCTGAACTGTTTTACAATTTCCATAAGCACAAGAGAGTTCATTATTACAGTAGAGTTTTCAAGATTTGAATTTGAAAAACATATATCTACTCTTTTAAAAAAAACATTGTAGTGGAAAATCAGGATAATATGGTTGATCAAAAGATGAATGTTCCAAAGCCCTTAGTTCCGGCCCTCCGGCTACCTAGACATAGGGAATTTTAAATTCAAATTGTATCGAGTAACCCATCTTGTAATAGGTTGACCCCTAGGTCTAGGAACTATGAAATTAAGCAGTCTCACCTTTCTCAACATCCTTCATTCAATGGTATTCTAGGAGAGGATTCACTTGTGTTCATTAGAGAGTTCTATAGTTTTGAACAACAATTTCCTCTGAAAGAGCTTTGTGAGGAGGTGTTGAGATTGAGGTTTTTTCCATTTTTTCTGAACGGTAAGGCTAGGAATTGGTTTCAGAACTTAGATGAAGAAATTTTTGAGGCCTGGGAAGCGGTGTTTGCTGCCTTTATATCAAAATTCTATCCTAGGAACACCACTTCTAAAATAAGGCACAAAATTACTAGGTTTATCCAGGATGAGGGAGAGTTATTTAACGAGGCATGGGATAGGTTTAGAAGTCTCCTTAGACAAAGTCACAATCATCATTTTTCTCCCCATTTACTCATGGAAACCTTCTATAATTCTCTCACCCCTTACAACCAAAATTTAGTTGACCAATTCTGTGGGGGTGACTTTTCTGACTCCATTGTTGATGAGCTGAAACTTTTGTATGACAAGCTAGCTCAAAAATCTCAGAAAAAGTGTTCTAGGAAGAGGGTCATCCATAGAGGTGAAGTCAATCCTCAGGCTGCTGTTGTTAGTGCTAGGGTCCTGAGGGAGCAATGTAATCATTGTGGTATGTTCGGTCACACTCATACATGTTGTCTTAATTTTGATCTCCCTATCCAGTTTGATGAGAGTGCCAAATTTTTAGATTTTCGAGCTAGGAACCAAGGTACAAATGATCAATTATCCAATCATCACATGTCTAGTTATCAAAATCATCCAAACATGTCCCAGAAAGAACAAGGTGTTATAAAGTAGACCACTTCCCCTAACTACCAATCACACCCTAAAATTTATAACTCAAACCAATATGGGGCTGAATCTTCTAATTCTCAAGGGGAGTTAAAGGGGCTATTACAACAAGTTTTGGGAGAAATCAGTTCATTTAGGAAGGAAACAGATGATAAGATTCACAATTTAGAACATCAAATAATTCAAATAGCTAAGGATTAAGGCGATAAGGGAAAGGGAAAGCTTCACACACCTTCAATTCTTAATCTAAGAGAGAATATCATGGTTGTAACCACTAGATCTAGCATTCAAACCCAAGAACAAGTAAAGAAACACTCTAGGAAAACTAAAATTTATGAAGAAACTAAATCTGGAAAGAAAAATGTGCTTGAAACAGAATTTGGCAATCTGGACAGCTTTGTTCAACCTGAACAGAATGTTGAATTTTCACCTAAAAAATTTCAAGAACCTAAGAAAATGAAGCAGGAGTTAATTAAAGAAGAAAATAAAAACAATGGAATTGAGGAGAAGGATAATAATCAACTTGTTCTTAAAAATTATGCCCCTCCCATTCCCTTCCCTGAAAGAGTGAAGAAGAATAATGAACCTGATTATTTGAGGTTTTTTAAAATGATTCAAAACTTTTGTATCAACATGCAATTTGTGGAAGCTTTAGATAAAATTCCTTCATATGTTGCTTTTACCAAAATGTTTCTAAAACATAAAAATCATTGGAAGAAGTTGGAAAAAGTTAATCTCAATGAGGAATGTTGTGCCATTTTGTTAAAGATGTTGCCTCCAAAATTAAAATATCCCAGCAGCTTCATTATTCAATGAAAAATTAGAGCTAGTGAGAAACTTAATTGTTTCTGTGACATAGGGGAAAGCATCAATCTTATGCCTTTCTCCCTTTTTATAAGGTTGGGTCTCAAGGATTTGAAACCAAATCTTGTTTGTCTTCAACTTGCTGAAAGGTCACTCACACACCCTTTAGGGAGGGTGGATGATCTATTATTGAGTGTAGGAAAACCTAAACTACACACAAACTTCCTTATATTAGATATGGAGTGTGATGAAAAAGTCCCAATCATCTTTGGGAGACCCTTCCTTGCTACAGCTGGTGCTGTCATTGATGTGTCCAAGGGGAATCTCACTCTTCAAGCCATTGATGATGTGGAGAAGTTTTTAGTGTTTGAAAAACCTCAACAAGTGGTTGGTTGTGATTTGATAGATGTTGCTGAGAATCTACGTTTTAAAATTTAGGTCTGAGCTTAGTATGGTTCTTTTCCTCTTGGGTTCACAGAGATTTTGATTCTCCATCCTATTGAAACTTTTCTTCAAGCTTTTATTCCTATCCCACTCCCTCCTCTAGATGAACAAAATCCTTCTTTAGAACCCATTCTAGAGAGTGAGTCTTAATCTTGCCCTGAACTATCTCAAACTATTTTTGAATATTTTCCTTAGGAAGATGAGTGTCTAAGGGGTTCTCAAGTTGGTGAATGTTCTGGTCTGAGTCCTGATAAAAAACTAAATTATTCCCATTATGAGCAAGTTTATTTTCTAGGAACATTCTTTCTTGATCAGTTTGATATTGTTTGTGATGACTTCCAACCTGAACTTGAAAAATTCACATCATTCGAGTCATCTGTGGACATTGAGTACCACCTGTTGGAACCTGAATATGACTCATTCTTTCGAGAGTTTCCTGAATTGTCTTTTGTGCAAGCTGTGCTGGGAACATTCAATGAAAATACTGAAGAGTTTCATGATTGTTTTTCTTCTGATTCTAGGTTAGAGATGACCTCTAAATGTGGGGGAATCCATGTCAGTATTTCTGGTCAAATTGGTGATTTTATTAAGAAGTTGTTGAACATTTTTAAAGCTGAGGAAGTGGTCTTTAGAGGCCAAATTGGGTTGGACAGTTTATTAGCAACTCATTCATTAAAATAACTTTTGATAATATTTCTTAGAACTGTAGATGAGAATGTGTTGGGTGATCCAATTTTTTAATCATTAGATAATAGAGAAGTTCACATTATTAATAATTGATTTCCATTAAATGATCATGGATAGAAATATCTAGGAAAATTGAGTCTGGCTGGGGAATTTAAATCTAGCGTCGCATGGGAGGCAACCCATGGTTTTTTTTTGTAAATAAATAAAAATTGTTCTTAAATAAAGTCTAATTGAAGACTTTAAATTTAGTTCTTCATGGTATTCAACCCATGCTCTTTATTTAGTGTTTACTTTTATTTATTTATTTTTTTACTTAGAATAAAGTGCTGATTTACATTCTTATATATTCTTTGTCTCTGCTGGATACTTGTTCCTGGTTTATATACTCTGTTTTTTTAGGATGTTGCTGCTTGTGTCAATAAATGGAGTTGAATTCCCATACTGGAGGGAAATTGACAAACATATTCAGGGAAGTAGTCAACTCATAATTGTTGAATTTATAACTCTGCTCCTGTTTTTGTTTAAAAAAATATGCTTTTATTGAAAAAAAAATCTAATACATACTTTCTGGAAATCTGCTGCATAAATTGCACATAAAAATTCAGTTGCTTGTTTGTGGTCACTACAAAAGTCTGTCTCTATTATAAAGTCTGCATGTGCCTCATTACTGAAAACTGAATTTAATTGTTATTAAAATCTTTTCATTTATTGAAATTAAGTGTGGGGGGACATGTTTCTAGTCTGTTGAATCTGTTTTGGGTTGGGGAATTTAGCATGAACTTTGTCTGCTTAGTTGAACACCTAACTGAATTAATTCTGTTAAAACATGCTTTCATCCCTATCCATTGTGCACCCACACCTTATATGCTATTTTTGAAATTTAATGGAAAATATTTGTCACATGACATAAATGTTAATGAATGTACTGGCTAATGAACATGTTGTTAACTTACCCTTTGTGGAAAACTAAATTTCTGAACTTCATTGAGACCCTTTATACATGTCATAAATTTACTTAATTGAAAATCTGTTTTGAACTATAATTGATCAATTGTTCGTCTCCATATTTAGAAGTCAACTTTGGGAACAAAGTTGGGTTTTACGTGTGGGGGAGGGGGTCAATTCTTGAATGTTCTAAACTATTCTTTAATATAAGTACATCAATTCCAACTACAACTTCAAACTTTTGGTAAAAAAATAGATAATTTTTTTTTCAAAATTCTTGCATAATTTTAGGCTTTACATTGTATTCAATTGGGTCTTGCCTTAGGATCATTTCCTTTCTAGTAGTTGAGAGCTGCTTTGAGTCTGAAAGTAGTGATTTTGGATGATTTCTGAGTGGTTTTACTCAGTGATTTCATGGAAATTCAGTTTAGGACCTACCTATGGAAGTGATTTGGGTACCCTGTTTGTGAAATTATGATCATAACTCTTGGAACTGGAAGTTTGGTTTTGATTCTAGAGGCCTCATGCTTTTTCTTTTATTTATTAAAAGTAATTTCTTTAATGAACCAATGTAAATGATTTTTTTATAAATCTTTTGAAACTGGAGTAATTTGGGAATCTGGGATCCCATGGTGAGTCTCTTAGACCTTAGATGATGGGTGTGTTTCTGTTAACTAAAATCCCTCTGTACACTTTGAATAAGTGCATTGCATAGTGCTTAGCACAATGATACATGGCTTGGGAAAAATAAATAAAGTGTCTCAGGTCAAAAATGAGCTCATTAAGGTGATGGTAATGATGAACGCTAGATGAAGAAGGGGTCAAATTGTTTATATGGGAATCATTTAGGTTGTATCAGTGGGGTGATTCACAAAAAAAATTAATTATTTTTGGAACCTAGGTGAAAAAGTCAAAGTACAAAGTTCCATGGTTAAGGTCTTAATCCCATTGGTATTTTATTCCCTATCACTCTTGAACTTAGAACCTGAGATTGGATGGAAGTTAGTCACTAAGTTGTATCACATATGAGGCATGACATCTTCTTTGATGAATGGTCTTTGTGTTCTTAATTACCCTTGAGTATTTGTTTTAGGGCCAGATTCATTGAGTAACTCATTTTCTTAAAGCTTTCTATTATGTATTGTCCTCTGTTTAGAGTGATGGACATGTTACATTTTGAGGAAATAATCATAATACACTTACTGTTTTCAAAGAAAATAAAACATGGGATTGTTTGAGGACAAACAATGTTTATGTGTGGGGGAATTTGATGTGGCATTATTTTTACACAGTTTTCCACATCTTTTTACTTAATTTTTAATGAATTATTTAACTATTTTTTCACTTTTTATTAAATAAATGCACTTTTGTATTTTTATAATTAAATTTGTAAAATGTTCATTTTTTATAACATTTTATGTAATTATGGACCCTTAAATAGTTGATTTATTCCTTCATTGTTTTTAATATAATTAATTTTCATTTTTTTATTTAATCTATATTTGTTTACATTTTTTAATTTTACATTATTAATAATTATTGAGTTTTATAATTAATTTACTTTTATTTTTTAAAAGTTTATGCAACTTAGTTCTGCTTGCCAGACTACCGGTAGCTTAGCTACAGATAGCAAGTTAGCGGTACTCTCTATCGGTTACTCTGCATCAATCGGTGACCTTGCCTATATTGGTGACAATAGTCACTGTTACTCTTTCCTATCAGTATCTCTCATTTAATTATAATGGTATCCTTGGATTTAAACTACTGGTAGTTCTTATTTATCAGTAGCGGTAACCCATTTATTTGAATTTAATAACGGTGAGTAATTAGTTTAAATTAGTTCTGCTTGATTTCTTTCTAATAGGTTAATTTTTATTTAATAAATTATTTAATTGAGGTTAATTTATTTAAATTAACTTAAACATTGTTTTTATAATTAATATTCTAACTTAGTTTCATTAGAATAGGTTTATTAGTTTAATTAATTTGTTTAGACGCTCTGCCAACTACCTAAGTAAGTTGTGTGTGTTTTTAAATTTAATTAAATGGTTCACCCTTAATTATTTGTCTGCAATTAGTTAATTAATTAATTAAGAAATAGTTTTTGACCATTAATTATATTATTTTAAGTATGCAGATTAATTATTAATTCACCAAATTTTGATTTCAGTCTAACGTTGAGGTAGACGAGCGCTAGCGGTGACTTATATGGGTCATCGTTGCTTCTCATTGTCACTTGCTGCTAATTTTTAATTCGCATGTTTAGTTTTTCTTAATTTTAAAATTTTATTCATTTAGTTTAAAACTATTTAGTTTATAATTTAAGTGTTGTTAATTTTAAAAGAAAATTAATATTTTTTAAGGTTAATAAATTTCATGTTTTTAATTAATTGTATTTATCATTATTTAAATTAATTATTTTAAGTCTTTATTTAATTTATTTATGTTTTAATTCTATGTTTAATTTGTGTTTATTTTTAAAAGGTCATAGTTGCGTAATGGTAAGCTTCTATTTTGCTGTACCGGTAAATTTTATTTATTTATTTACAGCGGTGACCCTTTTATTTTTATTTAGCATGGGTGAGTATTTAATTCTATTTGTAACGATGTTCTTTTGTTTTTAAGTATCTGTGACCCTCTAATTTTTATTCTTACAGTAGATTTTAATTTTCATTTTTAATTTTAACAATACGGTGCCTTTTCTATTTTCCTTTAACAGTGAACCCCGCTCCGCTATTATACCTAACAGTGACCCACCTCACTATTGCACCACATCTCTTCTTTATTTACCTCTACAGTAACCTCCTTGTTGTCAGTATCTTACCGGTAGCCTTTCCCTACTGATTATGCATCCATTTAAACTCATCGTTCCTTTAACTCACAGTTCCAACTTATGTCCACCGGTACTACCTACCTCACCGTTTCTCAAACCCTCACCGCTACTGTTATGGTTTTGCCTACCGGTGACCCTTTTTACTTACCTCACCACTACCCATTTTTGTTCCTCACCGTCAGCCTTCACCTCACCCTTACAGCTACCTTCAATATTCCTCACTGTAATCTACTCCTCCACACTTCACATCTGCAGGATCTATACCTCAACCACAAACCAGCCACAAACTCAATCAAATACAACAACAACAACAACAAAAACAGTAGATTCAAGTGGCCACAAGATGAACCCGAACCAGTCTGCACCATCATCAAGAAGGGTTGGATCCGCACAGGAGGAGAAATATTCGGGCTTTTGAGGAGCTGAAATAAACACTCTTGCATTTCCTGGATAGAACCGAGTGTTGCTGAAATAGAAGGAAGTTTGTCGTCGTCGCACTTGATGTGTTGTGTTGCGCTGCTTTGGAAGCAGAGGGGGAATCGATCACCGCTGAAGTGAGGTCGTGTTGCTACTGTTGGGGAGACCAAGTGAGAATCTGGGTCATGCACGCTACAGGGGAATACATCGAGATGAGTCCGAGTCGCCATGGGTGTGGGTTCAAGACGCCGCTGTAGCCCGGGAGCATCGCTGGAACATTGAACCGCCAGAATCACTAGAGTGAAGGAAGTCTGCCGTTGTAAGTAGCTCCTACCGCACCTGCTTGTGATGCCGCACCATGAGGATCCAGATCCCCTGTGGAGTCACTGAGAGCTCCCGCATACTACTAGTGATGGATTTCTTGCCGCTGCCAGACTGGGTGAAGACGCCACGGAGGAGGGAGCCTGGTGCGCCGGGTTCAAGGAAAGAAGAAGACCCTTCCCCCTTCCTACTGTGCAGCATGGAATTGTGGGGAGGAGGGAATTAATAAAAGTATAATTATAAAAATAATTAATATAATAAAATTATAGTAAAAGTATAGTAAAAAAAGACAAACAAAAAGAAGAAAAAAACAAAAGTTAAAGTTAAAGTAACTTTAAATAAGTCAATTGAATAGAATAAAATTTATAAAAGTAATAAACTTAAACAATTATAATCTTAATATCTAAATAAATTATGAATTAAATTAAAAAAATTAATTAAAAATGAGTTATAATAATAAGTTAATAATAATTAAATATTTTTTTATAATATAAATTATTTAATTAATAATAATTGCAAATAAATTATTAAGTACTCTTATTAATTTAAAAATAATACTTAAAACATAAGTAATAATTTTAATTACTAAATTAAAATTAACTAATTAATTAATTAACTGAGAAATTTAATTTCTTTAATAGTAATGATGAAATTAATAAAAAAATCATAAATATTAAATTATTTATTTATTTATTTTTGTTCGTAATATTTAATAACTTAGTTTAAAAAATGGATAAAATTAATAAATTAGTAATTATTTTATTAACTTAATTAAATTAATAACTTTTTAATAATTTATGTAATACCATAGAAATATTAATTGGGTAGTTTTATAAATAATATAAAAGTAGATAATATTTATCCATTTAAGATATTTATTATTTAACTTTAAATAAGTATTATAATAGTAAACCTAAAATAATAACTATAACTTCTTATTTTCTTTTGTTAAGTTTTAATTATTTCATTTTGTATTTATCATGTGCAGGTTCATTACAAAGTTGAAAACCCATCCAGATACATACAACTATCTTGCTGAAGTTAGTTACGTGAGAAAATATAGCGCGACATGTTGGTCGCGAAAAAATGGACATTTGGAAGTGCGTGGGTGAAAAACTATTGAAGTGGGTGGAAGATGTGGCATTGATGGGCAGCAGTTGACAGTTAGTATTAATGAAAAGCAAGCAGTAGTATTTTGGGGTACACGGGGAGGGGATTCATTCACTCAGAGAGGCACTCACTCGACGAACACATGAGTCTCGGAGTAGAGCAGAGGTCCAGGAGTAGCAATTGATGCGAGCAGAGGGAGTTTTCTTCCTCTGTTCTATTTCAAATCACTTCCTCTGTATTTGAATGACTTTAGTTTTCGATATAACGATAATGAGCAATATATTAGTTAGCTTAATTTTTAGTTTGGGGATGAATGGAAGTTCTACTAGTTACTTTTAATCCTCATATCACTTAATCAATTCATTGAATTCAGTAAAGATCAGTGAGATTGATGCTGAGTTCAGTCAATTGCTTTTCACCACTTGTGCTTAATTTTCAAAACTCCACAATCAAATCGGAGAGATTGATCATGTAAACATCTTAAAAAAATCAATTCACAAATGCTTCGGGACTTACGGCGAGTTCGTCTTGTTGTCATTATCTTTTTGAACTATTCACAGCTGATTTGTTTTGAAGTGGTGAACTTCAAAATCAATCAGTCTGTTTGACTTAACTCTTGGTGAGGGAGGTAAGTCACTCTCTTTATGGCGGTGCAAGACAATAACTTTAAAGTGATTTGGAATACCTATTAAACCAGTATAATGGATATTTCTCCACGATCATTTTACTTGATTTTTCACTATCAGCATTTTTTGTCTCTATTTCTTACTATTCTTATTCTTCTCCTTGTTTCATAATAGTTTAGAACAAAAACTCAAAAAGACTGTAGGGTTACATTAGAGTACAATTTTATCAAAAAATTAAAAAAATATATAAAAGAAATAGAAAATCTATTCCACTACTGACAACAGTGGGATCTTTTTGTAAGTTTTTTAGAAGAATAGTGGTCAAATTCGCCTTCTCTGTGGGTTCGACCTTGCTTTCCACATATACTGTAGTTAGTAGGAATATAAATATTAAACTTTGACTCGCTTCAACAACGGTCCAGGTCAAGGGTTATATAAAATTTTAGATTAGGATGTTATCATGTGAGATAACTTTAATAGTGATATATACCATCATCAATTATTAATTTTAATGTTGGTCTTAATTTTAATGGAATATATAAATTTTTTAGGTTTTAAGTGATGGTATTTTAAGGTGATTAATTATACATTCATAAAAATTTATTACAATTTAAAAAACGTTTAAGGTGTATGTTTCCCATAAATTTAAGTATTTATTATATTGAAATGTTTATTTTAGGAATAATTCATTTATATTTTAAATAAAAAATTTCAAAGGTATTGATACCCATTAATTTTAAAATGATCTATGATGTTGAGGAAATTATGGTTAATTAGGATTCAAGGGTTGTCACATATTTGGATCATATGATTTATCTTATTGATAAACATGGGATTGAAAAGTGATTTTTTTACTATTTGAATAATGTTACCTTTTAATAAGTTCAATATTTTTGGGTTATTATATGATTAACATAAATTTAAATACATTTTGTTGATATGGTTTTTTATTTGGGGAATAAATATTAAACTATATTTTTCAAGAATATGTGATTTTATTCTTTCTTTACCATTATAAATGATTAGTATGTTTTTTAGAATATATTACCAAGGATTGTATATTTTTTGTGTGAGGATTTATGAGTGATTGATTTTATTTAGATATAATTATTAAGTTTATATTGGAATAATATGTGATCAAATCATTGTAATCTTTGGGTTTCAATCTTAGTCCAGAATATTTTTGAAGAGTTTTTAGGATAGTTATTTATCGAATGATTAAGTTGAGATTTGGTTGCTATTGTTGAATATTCTCATATTAATGTTTTATTTCTCCATATGAAGGTTTATTCATTCTTTATATTAGTTTAACTTGTGAAAACAATTTTACTTTTGGTTATTTTCAAAATACTAGATGAATAAATTTTTATCCTATTGTGGATATTGTTATATATTATAATTTTAATTTAGGTATTTAGGTATGAAAATTTTATTCTTTAATTTTCATTTCCTAATATATGAGATCAATGTGGAAATTTATTTTAACATGCAATAAAAGGCTGAAATTTTGTTTATTGAATGAAAGAAAATAATTAAAGTATATATTCTTATTTTTGAAGTACATATGCTAAAGTAATTCCTCAAATCATGGAATTGGATCTTGAAATAAAAATATTATCATATTACCTTAATTTCATTATGAGTTAATTATATTTTCTACACCTCATTTGAAAATGGTTTTATGGTCATTGTATTTCTCTTGATCATTTAATTTTTTGTGATCAACGTTATCTGTCACTCTATGTAACTATGTGGACATTAAATTTTCCTCCATTGCCATAATTTCACTTTACACTGATTTTCTCCTATTTTGAAACACAATAATTTGTTTTTCTAGGTGACCTTCATATTTCCCTTCTCCAATTTTCAAATTTATGTTTAGTTGTCTCTTTTTAAAATCTAGGATTTCAACAATGGTATTTTTAAATATTCAAAATGTTTTCCTTTCATTGTCAAATGGGTTTTCTTTCTCACCTTTGAATTGATTCCAAAAATATTTTAGACACATTCTATTGATCGCAAGATAATATTATGAGGAAACAATTTTATTAGGGGGTATATTGTAACACCATGATATTTGAATAAGTATATAGCCCTTAAATTAATATTATGTAAGGAAAAGTATATGGTAACCTAGATCTAGTGACTACTTTATTACATTATAATAAGATACAAGGTATCGCATCACCAAGGATCGATCAGTTTTTTAGATTCAAAAAACAAGATACATACATTATTCCTATTTTATGCTGTAAAAAATAATAAAACATAATGAAAGTAAATAATATAAATCCTAGAAAATAATTCATAGATTCATTCTTCATATACTAAGGAAAAAAATAACGGTGAGATAAAATACTCAGTAAGGGTTGTGTATAGAAAAACTTATCAAGAGTAAATAAGGTATAATTAATATGGAGAAGGTAAATAACTAAAAAACTATTTAATAAATAATTTGAGAATAAAATGTATCCATGAATAATATAAAATTAATAATATCATGGATAATAGTAACTGAATTATCAATGAATGTAATTTATATTGTTAGATTTCATGATCTCAAACATCATGAAATATTACAATCAAGGCCTTATTCCAATACATCATAAGTAGATGGGTAGGTATACACGGAAACTAATTTAATAAGGATAGAAAACGGGTTTGTCTCGTATGAGATTTCAACGCATTGTGTGGCTATGTAATTATAGTCCCCACTCATCACTACATGTCAAATACATTCCTCATATTTTAGTAATAATTTTAATTCATAGAAAATATTTCTCATTAAAAAATATCTATATTGAGAAAATAATATTAAATATCTATTTTTCCCAATTAAATCAAATAAATTTCAAAGTAATACACCATATATAGATACTATATATGGGTTGGGCAATAAACACTTCTGTGATACAAATAATATAGATATATATGACGAAATATGATCAAAATAAATTTAATTTTTCAAGAGAATGTTATTGACACAAAAAAATAATTAAGGGATGTGATATTTCCATCAATTCATTAGAAAATTATATTTTTTAGTAAAATCAAGTATTTTTTAGAATATAATAAAATGGGATAAAACCATTCAAAATAACTTTTAATTAAATAACATTCTTTATAAAACCATTGGGATCTTTTACTAGAATATAAATTTCTTAAAGTAGTTATAGTGGAGGGAAAATATTTTAACATAGTATATGTTAAATAGAAACATTCCCTTTTAGATTTTAGAAGTAAATTAAAAAAAATGACATTTTATAAAAAAAATTCCATTAAAATTTTTGAAATAATATAGGATAACATAAAAGTTTTTTAATAAATCAGTTGATTAAATAAAATTGACTTCTGCATAATTGTTTTAAAAAATATGGACATCGAAGAAAAATAAACCATATCAAAAAGAAAAATTTATTCATATTTTCTTAAAAATAGTTATTTAATTAATTCAAGTTTCAAAAAGGTTAAAATTTTAAATAAATATGAAAACTAATAAATATAAAATGGACAATAAGATATATGTATTTTATAAAACATATAATATAATATTCCTTAAATAAAATATAATTAATCCCAAAAATGAGATTGAAAAATAATTTCTTACCTATTTGGTAACATTTAAATTGTAACCACATGAAAGAGTAATAATTAATTGATAATTTAATTCCTATTAATAAATATAAATTCATGTTATACATATCATAGGGGTTGTATATACACCACATAAAAGAAAATAGGTTCACGATACCAAATATGTCTCAGTGGAGTGGAAATTTAGATGAAATACCATATAAATATCGTAACACTGAATTGAAAATTAATCAATTAAGTTATTATCTATAAAGAATGAAAATATATATAAATAAGGTGAAAATAAATCATAAAATAATTAGATTTAATTATTTCTTTAGGGATGATTTTCCAGATTTATTCTCAAAAATTTATTGTGAGGTGGGTTAAATGTACATCATAATTATTCACGTTGGTTTCACCATGTATATATTTCATAGAAAACCTCAATAGTCACCCAATAAATAACTTAGTATGGACCTGCTTTCCAAAGGAAGATTCTCAATTGGGGTTTCATACCCAACAATGCTTAAAAACTCACATTGGTCGAGAGGATGGGAGGTCGGGCTCATCACACCCTTTTGGGTGGATTTGTTTCCTACTCCAAGAGACTCTTATATATTTAAGATATGTTTATGAATATCTACCTAATCCCAATATGGGACTAGATACAATAACAAAATTATTAGGTTTTGAATCTATTAGTGTCAAAAATAAGGTCTATTAACAATTCCATATGTATGTATCATAGGTTTTTCATCCATTTCCCCTTAATGGGTAGATTCTTCTATAATAAAGTTATATAACTAAGAAATCCCAAATTCACTATCATATATGGAGGAAGTTTATATTCCAAGGATGGGATTGATATGTTACGAGGTGTCCAACATATCCTATTTATAACATGAATCAAAACCCTTCAGGTTAAATTAAACATGTCCATTTTAAGGTCATGTGGAAAGTACTTATATAAGGCCACTTGGGCACTAGGTATCTAAGCTCAAGAATTGAGGAGGCATCCTACATATCCTAGTTATAGTAGGAATTAGAGTCATCATAGTATGATCACCCCATTATGAATTTCCCAAAGTTATATTCCCCTTCTGTGGAAGTAATCATATCATTCCACTAATCAAGGATTACATATTGAGGTAGCCCTAGCTGGTGGAGATTCATGATGGGATTGATATGACCATTTCAAATCCCTAAGACCATGTGATCCATACTTTGTGTGAGAAACAAGGTATATCATGTAATCAATCTCATTCAATACAAATGTTAGACAATGTTCTTTGACATCTTGTTGGACGTTTAATATGAATATTGGGCCTTAGAAACGCATCCTATGTATCCTGGGTATGGTAGTAATTAGAGTTTTTTAGTTCATGTTACTCCTATATCCACTAATAGATCAGGTATAATAATCATCCCATGGGATTTATTGGGTCATGATTGTTGAAATATTAGAGAGATGAGGGGACTTAAACTGAATTGGATTCCCAATTGAGCTTGGGCCTTAAGAAGGAATCCTAAGTATCTTGGTTTTGGAATGAATCAGAGTTATTATAGTTCAGTCTGATCCATGATTACACACTAAGGATTCCCCTATATGTTTTTGGGATGGAAATCAAGGCTTATAAAGACATCATATATATCCTAGTTATAGAAGGAATCCGAGTTCACGTATTTCATTCTGATTGGGTCTTAAAATTAGTTTTCTATTATATGGAGGAAGTCATATCATTCCACTTATTATGTCTTAAAATCTATGTCCACCCAGATATGGAGGCTAGAAAGAGTTTTCATATCCTTTTATTCCTGCATGACCTAGCCTGCTTTTCTTGTTGTCCTACTTGATTGTATTCATAACATGCCCATATTGTCTTCTTGACATGTATAAGGATGTATGGAAATGTCTTGTTTTATTATGGACATCTCCAAAGGGAATAACTTGATCCAATTAACTTGTATTAATTACATCATATAATCTTAATGACATATCTAGAGGGTATCACACAATTAAGGAAAACTTTTCCGGATGACATTGCATGATCTAGGGTGACATGTTTGGAGGAATTTTCATGATCTAGGATAAAATTTTTGGAGTACATCACTTGATCTGGAAGACATTTTTGGAGGGTGTCACATGAACTAGCCGAAATATCTAGGGGTAGTCATGTAATCTAGCTAGATTTTCCCATTTTAAATAGGAAACACGCCAAAGATTCTTGGAAGGTGTTGTGTGATCTGGATGGTAAGCTCGTAGGACTTATTGAGACCCAACTAACAAACACCCATTCCATCACATAATTTGGGTACCCTATCTAAGGAAATTACAATAGGGTTTCATGAGACTTGGTTTTCATACCCAAGGGACGTGTGACATAGGTGACATCTCCAAATGAAATTTAATGATACAAATTTCATGTAGAGGGGGTGCCACATGACTTGGGTGACATTTCCTAGTATGGTCAAGTGATCTAGATGAGTCATGTGAAGCATTTTATGATCATCACATATGTTCTTTGCATATGTCTCGTGTCTTTAAGTCTTTATTCCATATTTTATTGCATATGTGCCTTAGATTTATCTAGTTTTATCTTTTTAAGGTATCCCATAATTCAAAAGATATACAATACCTCTTTCACATAAATCATATGACATGCCATATTTCCTTCCTGTGATCTCATGTGATCATGCAAAGTGAATATGCATGCCTCAAGATCCCTTAGGATGTTCCCTATACTTCACCAAACATAAAACCATTGTGATCATGAGATTGGACACTCTGGGAAGTATACTATGTATCTGATTGATCATGGATGCTTGGATGCTCCTATGCATAGATGATTTTTGATGCTAAAGGGGACGGACTTATAGGCCTCACCTCCCCAGTTATATGTCTCCTTGTCTATCACATATCTCAAAGATTTAGGCTAGATTTTATGGAAGGATTTGGTGTTAAGTAATTCATGGGATCTTATTTTAGGTCATTTAGGGGACATCGTGTGATGACCAATGACTGATGGAATGTCTCATCATTTCCACATTTAATGGAACTAGGTCAATAAAATGGATTTATTCTAACCATGTTGAATGATAAGGGACTTTTAAAAGGTCATGATGACATTTTTGGTGGGCTTCATGAGATCAGGACACCTATTGAAAGGCTTTTGCGTGATCTGATATGACTTTTCAGAGATCTCCTACAAGACAATGGTGTCTTGTCTAGGACCATCAAAGAGAGAGAGGTGTCTTGTCAAGGAGTTTTTTGGGACCATACTGGCTTGTCGAGGGGGGGTGATGTGATCAATGGTGATCTACTGAGGCATAAATCCTCATTCATGTAAAATCATCATATCTTTCCCTATCTAGAATCTCTAATAATTTCCCTTTATATTTCTTTGTTTATTTTATGTGGTCTGAGGATCACATGAATTTGTGTAAGTTCCATAGAAGACAATGATTAAAATCATCAGTGATTCATCATGTGATCAATAATGTGTTTTTTGGCGATGCATGAAAATTATAATGTAAATCCCTTATATTGGTATTTGGAGTTGAAGGGGGGGGGGGGGCGAAAGACCACCTGGACATGTCTAAAACCGTTCACATGATGAGGGTGACATTTCAGTGGGCTCTTACACAACATGTTGGACATGTCGCTAGGGATTATGTGGTGTCTTTTGGACTGAATGGTGGATTCTTAAGAAGATCAATAACGAAAAATGTCTTCACTATTCTACATAATTTACCCTTTATTTTGTAAGGGTTTCGGAGGATCTTCTGGAATCCACTGGCTAACAAGTCACGTGATGAAGAGGGGCTCACTTTGACACCTCCACGAGATCAATGGAAATATTGAAAAAAAAATTTGAGGAGAATGGGATAGTCCAAGGGGCTCCATGAGATATCTAATAGATCATATATTGTGCATGATTCATTCACATGACCTTATGAAGATCATGTGATTGTGTTTCCTTTGTATCTTTACACGATCCGTGAGTTTTAGCCACCTTCTCTTTGTTTTATTTTTGAGGAAAATAATACCAATGTTTTGGGTATTTCATCCATTTTTTATTTTATAATGCCCATTTGGTGGGAATAAAAAAATCCAACCACCCCCCCCCTCAGGATTTTTGTCTATGGGGAAAAGTTCTCTGTTCTGAGGAGATTAAATACCTTCCTGAGTCATTTGGGATTCCTCCAATCGGTTTCTTGGGTGATGTTTGGTATTTCAGGTGACCCATTGTATTTCATGAATACCCTATAAATAGGGTATGGGGGAGGATCATTCACTATCTAAAACTACTCTCTATTTCTTCTATTATTAATATTTATTGTGTGACTCCTTTACACAACCTTCTCTAAGAAATTATCACAATATTCGTCCGCAAGACTATTCCATAAGAACCATTCCATGAGACCTCTTTATTTCCCAAAACATTCTTAAATCAACCACAAATCTATCGTTGGTAATTTATTTATCCTTGGACATGTGGTCGTATGGTTTTCTTTTCCATTTTCACAAGATATGTTGGTTTGGTCGCATAACCAGGTGATAGTTAGGTGAATCATGTGAAAATTTCAAGGTCACATGATCATGAGTCTTGTGACTAGTTGTTAAATCCCGATATCTTCATTGGGTGTTTATCCATACCTATATCAGGTCATATGATTTTGAACCCCCTTGAAGGTTATGTGATTCTCAAAATTCATTCATATTTATGAATTTATTTTAATGAGATTCTCACTTTTCTAACATACACTTCTTTATTTTGTGTAGATAAATTCCATCTCTCATCACAGTTCCCACAAGACATTAATGAATGAGGCTAAATAATTGATGGATCACTGGGATGCTATTGTAGAAAGTGTGGATGATACTTTCTACTATGTTTTTGGGTCATTTTAGATGATTCTTCTAAACCCGATGGTAGTTAGCCTTGGGAAATATCCCCTTTGATAACTTCTTCCCATTCATAGGTTTGTTCATAAAAATAAATCTCCAATTCCTTCACCATAGTGTTCAAACATTCCTCTCTCTTGGATTATAAAAACCCATATTACCTTTCGGGTGAACATCTCTCATTTGGGCATTTTTTTCACTAAGGTGATGCATATAAAATGACATACATATATATGTTCATCCCACACACTTCAATAAGTACAATCATGAACCCTATTTCGATGTTCATTTGTACTGTTCAATAATGTGCAAGTATTCCACCAGCCAAATTTATGGGTGGGTTCCCAACTGGGTATTTCGATCAGTGGAAGCTATTGAATGGATTTGTGGATGGCCCATCTGGTCACAATATATTTCTTCGGAGCTTTTTATAGAGATTAAGTAGATCGAGATTTATGAGGCCATCTAGATCTTATAAACATTTTTCTAATGTAACAAGGTCCTGATGTCGAACCATTTTAGTTAGTGGGGTACATATACAAACACATTCCACCTAATGAATGGTTAGGTGTGAATTAGCCTCTAGGATATTTATTATATCTGTGTTGAACCCATATTAGTAGGGATGTATGATGATCTCCCCCCCCATATTCCATGTGGAATAACATTCAAAGGACTCATCCTCTCACCTGAGAGTCGATTAGGCTAGCTAAAAAAGACATTTATAAGGAGGCACTACCTATGAAATATATCCCATTAAAGAAGTGAGAGAGATACTTCATCAATTAATTCCATTCCATGATGGAATAAAATAAGTCAAAGGCTTTCCCTATGAAGGACTCCCATAGTGTGGAGGGAATTTTTTTCTACTATCAAAAAATTTATGTTTAACAATAATGGATGGGATTTCGTCTCCTGATTTGACCAGACCATTCAACTGGCCAGTTTCCTTACTATGTACCTAAGTGGTTACAAACTCCCAACAAAGGAAAAGGGTGGATTTCGGGTCTCCACATTCATGATTGAAACTTCTATGTCATGAGGGAAGCATATCTAGTAATCCTTCCCTATGTTGGTCAAACATTATCGTCTTCTGTGACATATTTATAGCGGAAAATCCCCTTATATAATCCCAGGCCCCTTTCAAGTATTATGGTGTTGGATGGGGGGTTATCTAGAAGGATATGAATATCTTAACATCTAGAACATCCCCAATGTTCATTTTAAATCATTTTTTGCATTGTATTAGGGTGTAAGGCCTCTTACACTAAATGATTATAAGGTTATAGACTTCATGAGTCATTATGATCATTTCTCCTTAAGAAAATATGTTTCATTTCCACTATTAGTATAGTTTATAATTGTGTGGATATACTTGAGTCCTAAGACTATATTATTTTTCTTCATAAGGGTTTCTTTTCTACCCATATTGATGAGATTATCCTCTGTGAATAGTACATACCTTGATGGTTTATCTGTCAGTTCTTATGTGTTTAGTTGAGATTTCCTCCCCCTATTCATGTTCTATTGGAGGAGAATATAATGGTGTATCACTAGTTTGGGCCATTGTTTTCCAATGGGGAGACTCGGTCCAACATAAACTTGTCTCCCTACAATAAAAATATAGGTTTATCATGGGGTTATGATGATATTTGTACTCTTATCCCAATGGTAATTTATCGACACAAGTACACAAAGATGCCCAATTACCACCATCTATAAAAGCCAATATATGACCCAGAAAATAGTTGGTTCTGAGAGGACCATCTTCCCTAGAATCACCTCATAAGAAAGTGAGGAATTTACCATTTCTCATGTTTTCAGTAGAAGCGCTAACCAGTATGGCTGCAGTGGGTGTGGAGACGGTTAGTGAAGTTGTGTCAGAGTTTTTATTTCCTCAAAATTTCAACAGTGTATGTCTTAAGAAATTTTGAACTTAGAGGATCTGATCAGAGGAATACTATTCTAGGAATAATTACATTTGGAAAGTTTCACCTATGTCGCATCCCATCTATTAATTACTTTCAAAGTATAAACTTTAGAGGAAAATTCTTTCCTCTGATACCTTGACATAGTATTTTAAATAATTAGGGGTCAAGTTTTTTATTCCACTTTGGTTCATTAAATTGTGTTCGGTGGAATGATAAAGGTTTTTATGGAAAAAATGTAGGGACTTCCTCTTGTTGAGGCAGTAGTAAGGCTAATCTTGATGTCGTGCTCAAAGGGTCATGGTACTACTACAACTGTACTTACATCCTTTGTGTTTTTGTGGACATAACAGGAGACCTCAAAATACCAACCAATCCAACTGTCTCACATATATTCTCCTGGGGGCATGGATATTTGAACTGAGTTGAGTAGTGAATAGGGGACCAGATATAAGGAATCATCAGGTCAACTATTACTAATGAGGGTGGTGATTTCTATTATTAAAGAAATTTCCTCACCATTATCACCTTCTTGGGGGGGATTTCTTTAATGACTTCAGTATTAACTTGTTCTAAATATCCTTCACCAGAGGGGAAAGGGAAAAGTAAGTGTTCTAAATTATCATATCCTTCTCCCTGAGAATACATAAGTAAATAAAACATTTCACTCTTTCCTTATTCTGGAATATTCGAGTAACATTTCCAAACTTTTCAAAAATGTGTAGGTCCCTATCGATCCTTCTTTTACAACCTTGTAATTTTCCTTATGGATGTGGGAGAGCATTAATTTTCCTTAAACAAACCTTAGTTGTCAGGTAAGGCATGTTAAGAAGTATATATGGATAATGAGTTGGCCAAGATAAGATTTTTACCTACTAAAAATGTTTTAGGGATTCTATCTTTTGATCTAGAGAAGGAGAATGTGATTTTTGGGTATACTGATATAGGTAGCTATTCTAATATGAATTTAGCCTTAATGGGTCCATGATTCTAAGATGTTTAATAATTTATTTGAAACTAGAAACTTTGTTCACTTTCTATTATATCTCCCTACATTATCTTTTTTTATTTCATCCCTTTTGGTTGATGAGAAAATCAATCATTTTGGGAAATAAATAGAGGTTCTATGAATCCACTCATCATAAGAGGGTGTCTCTACTTCACCAAAGTATGAGTTTAGGGATACATACATTGTCAATCATGCAACTGAGAAAGAAATATTTTTAACATTGGTCATATCCCTTTGTTACCTAGTGATTTTATTTAAATTTTACATTTACTAACAAACCCATGTGCCACTTTTTTTATTTCCATCTCCCTAAATATTGATGATTCTACTCCTTGCTTCCTTGGGGATTTCTCTGACTGATTCGACCAACGTAGAGGTCGACTCCTTTCCAACCTCATTGAAGATCGTGAGCATAACCCTATTACTTGGAGACTTAGTACTAGAATATGTTTTTATTCCCATGATGAGATTAGTTCAATGTTCAAATTCCACGTCACTTTATCAGTTGATGAGGTAGCAAGCATGTAGGGAGATCTGGACCCTGGTTTTGAAGACCCATTTGAAGGGCTAAAGTACCATCTCGGTAACATTCCATTCATGTTTAACACCCTAGGAAAAGAATTATTTGATTATATCACTCTTCATGCCCAGGTAAAGTATGTGATCTATTTAAGGGATAAAAGTAGGGCCCTTTAATTAAATTTGGTTGCAGCGGATGCATCCTCTTCAGTAAAGAACAATCTTGATGATGTCGTAAATGAAGTTTCCCAGCATGTGGTTGAGGTGACTTCTCATTTAAATATATTCATCACTTGAAATTACAAAATTTACCATCATCAGTGTATAAGTATCCATATTAAAGCATATTTATCTCAATTTCAGCATCTAATTCAAAAATCAGAGAAAAATATACTGGATAAATAGGGATTCTTTGACATTTTGTAGAAGTTCAGGCTTAACATTATTAATAGGGAGGAGGATTTGTAGTAAGTTTAAAAGTCAGAAACTAAAATTTTTAACCAATTGTGCCAATCCATTACCTCCTTAGAGAAAAAGTACACAAATCTCATGGAATCCTCTGAACAGATGTTGTTATTGGATTAAAATTTCATTAAATTTCCTTTACTTTTATATTCATTGGAGGGACTCTGATATCTGGATATTCCTTGTTCTTCGTACTATCAATGAATAGATCTTCTGAAATATCTATTCCATTGTCAAGTTTTAATTCATTAATAATGTTCATGACATTTCATTCATCTAATGTTATAGGAATCACCAATATTGCCCATCCTTTGTATAATATCAAGTAAACCAGAATGTCTGCATTTTAATCATAACAGATTTTCCTCAAAAAATGATCATGAATTTCCACCCACATTATTTTACTCACTGATATATATGTTATTGTTATATTTAAATAACGAAATCTACAAAAGGATAATATTGGGTAGAATATGTATCATGGAGGGAGGATTCTCTATATTTTTCTAAAGTCAGTGGTATTATTGAGCATAAATTAATTTTTTATAAGGCCATATGGTGGGACCAATAATTTTTATATATTTTTTTCATATTTATCTAAAATTTTCTTAATCTTCATATAGTGGATGGCTTAGCAGGCATGGATTTGAATTTTTCTCAATATTCCATCATACTGGTTTTTGATCTGACATGTTTTGTGCATTTTAAATTTTTATAGAATAATTGATTGGTGTGCTATAGTTTAGGGTCTTCTAGATCATACCTTATATCAACGTTATATTAATATCATTTAGATCAGAACTTATATTGTTATAGTTTAGGGTCTTTTAGCTCTGACCTTCTATCACTGGTAATATACTATATGCGAAGTATCACTCTCCATGTAGTTTAATGTCATATGGCAAGTACATATGTTCTGTAGTTTATCATCATGTGGTAACAACCTAGATATGATGTTCAATTTAAATTATTTCTTCAAGGACATCAAATACTCTACATTTTAAAGTCCTACAACTAGGATATCAAATACTATGAAGTTTAAAGTCTTGTTACCAGGGATTTAAATACGATGGAATTTATAGTCTTGCTTCCTAGACATGACTGGTGAATATGAAATATGGGGAATACATGATATAGATGACCCAAAATACCCTAAGGTTTTGTGTTCCAATGTGGTGTTTCTAGGGATCATGATGATTATAGTTACATTCTTATAAGGAGGAGATACCTCTAGGCGGTAGTTCTATTCCCTTTATGCATCGATAGCAAAGTTAAACAGAGGTTTCCCCACTCTTTTCAAAGTTCCATGGAAGATTTAGGGGGGTAATATCTGTACATGGAGAAATAATAGGGAATCTGAGTCTACCTGTATAGTTGGAATGTGGGTGACATAATTCGTAACCAAAACTTTTGAGTCCGTGAACATGGGAATGGGTAGGCGTTTAGAGAATGTCCCATAACACCCCAATATAATGGGTTCTTATGTGGTGTTACTAGGGGCTCAAATGGGTTGATATTCCATTACTTTAAGGAGGATAAACCTATGGTTGGTAGTTTAGTTCCCTTATGCATTGATAGCATGGTCAAATAGAGGTGTCTTTGCCCTTTTTCCTAGGTGCATGAAAGATTCTTGAAGACTCAAGTGTATGGGCGATGATGTTGGGTATAGAGGAAAAGATATCCATGAATAGTTCTGACTCCTAAGGTAAATTGAGCTCTTAAATTATGAAGCTTGAAACCTATGCCCTATGATTTTGTGTAACTAGGTTTGGTTCCTCCAAAGGTTCAAGAATTGAGTGTTTCATTCCTACTTTGATTAAGGGTAAAAAACATGGTGACATAACATTTAGGATGTTAAATATGCTGGAATAGTGTGGTTGTGTGGATTTTAAATCATGGTCTAAATTGATCAGGCAATGAGGATGATATGGGAAAATCATGCCAGGAATATTCCATAACACTCTAAGGTGATCAGTTCTTCCATAGTGGCATCACAACTCATAATGATTGAAAATACATTTTTTCAAAGTGACACATTTTGTTAATGACCAGAGGCGCATATGTAGGATCCATAGGAATACATGTATAGTCAAACAAAGGATCACCTAAAGTCGGGTATTGTTTTCCAAGGGGCATGGAATGTATTCAGTTATCCAAGGTGATCAAGTTATGAAGTATGATTTATGGAAAATGTAATATTAAATAAGGGTTCAAGAACCCTAAATGTTTTATCACCAACTATTGAACACATTATTATGGTGAGGTATATAAAAAACCATTACCCTAACATTTTCCTAGATAAAGGGGTCTAGGAAGCATGAATAATCTTTAAGTAAGACAAAAAAAGTAGGCCCTATGAGATTAATCCTCATTTATTTACATGTTAATTTTTACATAAACTCTTAATATGAAGAGTTTAGTGAGTAAATAATTGACTCTTACTCAGGCCTCCCTTTCCAGGTTTTCAAACTAGAAAGTTTTGTGTCTCCTTAACTAGAAGTTTAACGTCTTATGATTTGGACTATCAAAGGATAGATTTTACGGTTGTACATATTTGACAAAATTTCAAGTAGTTTAAGTTGGTGATGCATATAAACCTAATAAGAGGGGAATATTACCCAATATCCTAATTAGGATACCCACGTTCAAGAGTACTCCAATTTCCTTTTGAGTGGTAGGTAAAAATGTAGTAAATCATGTCTTGAGGTACTCAAGTCTTGGGTAATTATAATGGAAAGTCATGCTAGGGATAGCTGAGAACACCCTCGGGTGCTGAGTTTTAGCACAGTGATGTCATTATCATAGGGATCAGAAAGGCCTTCATATAAATCCCTGATATCCTTGGATGTTAGGTATGGGACCTTATGCATTGATATCATCATCAATAATATATATCACTTTTTATTTCTAAGTGAAATGAAAGGTTTGCAGAAACTTGAGGTGCTCAATTCATGATGTTTGATTCATGGGTTGAGGGGTTTAGAGGGTAGAAGCTCCTCATAATATAGTTGATTGGGGTTAGGCTCTTGGAGAACATTAATAAGGAATTATTATTGATAATAACCTACACATTTTAACTTCATATTGTGGGGAAATATTTGTTGTGGGGTTTTAATGTCGTGTGAATGGAACATTTTAATTTTAGTTTAACATCATGCATTAAAGACATTTTACCTTCCTAAAATTTTAGCGTCATGCGGTAAGGACATGGGAACTGATGTTAAAATTTGGAATTATGTCATTGGGTACACATTTCAGGGAGAATATTTTATCTATGCATAGTATTATTAGTGGATAGTCATATGTCAGGGTCCTTCATGTATAGATTTATCGTGTTCACAAGAAGTCCGTACATAGATTTTAATGGTATGTAGGAAAAATGATCTTGTCTGACTTTTCCCTCTTTGAAAATAGGTGTACAATGCTTCAATCATGTTGTTTTATTTCATGTTTCTGGGACATTCATTATATATTTCGGTACCATATGCAGTTAGGTGTGAATTGTTTCATTTTATATGTTGTTGATGAACACGGGATTAGGGGCATCAGTGTCGCTGCGTAACCCATGAAGATATGAATCAAGCCATATGTTGTTATTTTTTGAAGTTCCCCATATATGACTGACCTATACCAAGATATAGGGATGCATTTTTATTTAAATTGTGGATATGCAAACGAATTTAATATCTAAGCATCACTGTGTATCTTGTAAGTGTATAAATCAAGCCACACATAGTTCTTGAATATGAAACACTCTATATATGTCTGATCCGTATGTGGAGGGTATCATTTTTCCCACTGACTATTTTAGCTAGACCCAATATAGAGATATGGGTGTCACTACATATCCAATGATGATAGGAATCTGGTCACACATAAATGTCCATGATATTTCACTTTAAAAATATGTGGTAAGGACATGGGATCCCCTATGTGAAATGGGAATAGTGTGACTGGGCCTATGACCTGAGATATTGTTGTCCCTTTGTATTATGTGGTTATAGAAATCAAGACACACAATGTTCTTGATTGGGAAATGCTCTACATAGGTCAAACTCATACTCATAGGGAGAATTTTTCTTATTTATTATTGTAATTAAACCTAAGATTATATATTTAAGAATTACTATGTATCATGTGATGATAGGAATCACCACATGTAGTTATTGAGAAAGTCTTCTATGCAATCTTGACTAAAGTGCAAAGGGGGGGATATTTATGTTTTATAGTTGTGGTTGGGCCTAAGATTGGTGATCTAGGTGTCACTATTTATCCTAGAATGAAAATAATTGATCCAAATTTCATTCTTGAATGGATGTGTGGCGGGATACTAACACTAAGGTTAGTGTCCCTCTTGGATGTGGGCCACAGTAATGTGCAGTTTTATGTCATACAAGGGACATCAACCATGCATTTTAACATCATGTAGTGAGGACTCATGGTGTAGATTTATGGTCTTTCATTCAATTCCATGCTAACCCTATCCTGAACAAATATGTATTGAACGTGCGAGGAAGAACCTACCAAAATTTTTAAACTCATGTGATCTATTCTCAGTATAAGAAATAAGTAATGTAAAAGTTTCTTCATAACATGGAGTTAATTAGTGAATGGATAGTGTAATTTTGTATAATGTAGATGTTTGGAAAAGATATAAGATCTAGGAATCCCTATATATCTCATTGGTGTGAGAATCATGTTGTACATAATTCTAGAAACCTGTTAATTTTAGTTTCATATGGATAAAACATCATTCAATAGTTTTAAATCATGTGGTAAGGTGAGGGTCACCCGACGTTGAAGAAGAGGAATATTGGGGATCCATTCAGTTTAGTTTCATACGGTGAGGAAGAATTTGTATCATTTTTTGTCTTGTGACCGGTATGTGTTCTATAAAATGTAATTTAATATTGTCCAGACGTTCTTCATATAGTTTAACATCATTTGTCTAGGACATTAGACTCTTGATAGAATCTATGAAATGTATTTTTTAAGAAACCTCGCATTGGTGGGGGTGTGACACGCTCCACATCCATTGTGGCTAGTGAGTAATCTCTATTTTGATAGAAATTATATATGATATAAGGCACATCCCATTTTGGTTCAAAATTATATGTTTTACCTAGTATCATTAGGTTTCCACAATCCAATATTAGTTTCCTTTGAAGTAACTATCTGAGGTGAACCTTTTTATTGAAGGCTCGTGCGATCCGATTCTGATGGAATTTGAGGTTGTGAAATGTACGCAACCTGTCTTATTAAGGAGATCTAATTTATCCATAAACATTTTGGATTTCTAATCATGTTATATTTTTCTATAAATGTATATTCAAAATTAGGGTCTCTGTACTTCTATAGGAAATACTACCTTGGTCTCATACACCAGTGTATATGGTTGGGCTTGTCTAGCGGTACACATGGTGGTACGGTGGGCCCATAAATCATGAAGGATTTTATCCATGAATTCTTGTCCTTATTCACCATATTCTAGAATATATATTATGGAGACTTATTTAATACCTCTATTTTCCCATTTGAGACTAAATTATAGCTGGATGAATGATTGGACTCGATGTTATACTCCTTGTATAGATTCATCAACTCTAAAGAACAGAATTTGGTTTTGATTTTCCATCAGTATCGTGTGAGGGACTCCGAATCTGGTGATGATATGGTTCTTCAAAAAATTGATGTTATTTTACTAGAATTTCTTGAGGTGTATTTCATTATCCCAATTAGAAAATAATCTGGTAGAATTAAGGATGTACTTAAATTGGCTAGCTCTGGATGAAGGATATGGACCCACAACATACATTACCCAAATGGGAAATATAAAATAGTATATAGATCTATTTAGAAATTTAGGGGGTTTATGGATAAATTTTTTATTAATTTTTAATGAATTATGTTTATTGGTGAATTCCACAGAGTCCTATACCCTGATTTTCCATTAGTAACACATCCACCAAATGTGGTGGGAGACCCTGGTCCCAGACTAATGAGAAACGTAGGAACGTATGTGTTCTTGTTTCATAATAGAAAAAATATATCGTTTTTATATACATATAAGGAGTATTGTGACATCCATTACTTATTTTAAAGTAACATTTCATTTCATTTCCATTCTTGCTTTATTTTGGGGGTTTCCCATGAATTTTTAGAGGAAAAGGGCGAGTTTTTAGGATTAGGTCCCAACTGTGTGCTCTTTTCCAAATTTAAAAAACAATTTTGTTTCTTTTATAACTCTTTATGATTTCAACATTTTTTACCCAATAAACATTCAAAATGTCCTCCCCTAACCTATTAACACCACCATTCCAATTTGGACCCTTTATGAATCCATAATCATGGTCGATTTGGGATTTTATTTAAGGAGTTGGGCCAACCTGTAATCCCATTTCCAATTTTTTTTAAAAATTATTTATTTAATAGCTTTTTCAATTTTTGTGATGATTCGGGGATTAAAACTATATCCCAAGTCCACTAACCCTAGGAGTGCCCTCATTCTCGTTTCCCCCTCTTTAGAGCTCATATGAATAAAAAATTAGGGCAGAACATTTTAGGCCTTCTCAAATCATCCATATTTGAAGACGTAACTTGTTTCCTTCATAAATTCTTTAATTTTTACTCTATTCCCCCCATTTCAGTTCTCACGTGACCTTATTATCCTTATTCTAAACTCCCTTGCATTTTTAACTTTTTTAAAATTCAGCTAAAACTGTATTTGAGGAGATTTATTCAAGATCTCCCAAGTAAGTGGTTCTCCTTCCTTCTTCCTCCAATTTGCTTAGGTTTTCTTCCATTTTCTTAGGTTCTATTCGCACATGAGCCTCAGCCCAATTGGTGAAGTATCTCTAAGTGCATCCATGATACCCAGGATCAAAACTAGGTAGAGGCATATTTCCATGGGCACTATAGCAGTACTGTAGAAGCATTGTACACTGTGAAGGTACTGTAGTAGAACTGTACACTGTACGGGTACTGTAGCAGAACTGTACATTGTGCAGGTACTGTAGCAGTTACTATCGAAGGTACTATTCGGTACTATAGCAGTTGGAACTATTCACCTTTGGCCACCAGTTTGGGCTTGGAGTCCTTAAGTCTTTCGGGCCACCCCGGACTTCAGGTCAGTAGTGCTTTCGGGCCACCATTAAGGCCTTCAGGCCACCTCAAGGCCTTCAAGCCACATGTAGTTTACCCAGTCAGACTCTACAAAAAAGGAGAAACTCCAGGAGAGGATTCATAGCAGGTGAACTCACCAGAGTAGAGCCAAATGGATTTATCAGAATTAGAGGGTATGTCTTTGCCATCAGGACCAGCCTGTACTTGCACGGGAAGCCTATCCAGATGAATATGTGAAGGTGGAGAGCTAATATCACGATGTAGATATTGGGGAGGGGCAGTTCCTTGTAGATAGTCTGGTTGAATTCCCTAAGACCTTTGTGTCATGTAATATCCTAAGCCTACGAGCCATGTAATATCTGAGCCTACGGGCCTTGTAAGGGTTCCCTCTCATCCTTTGAAAGGGGGTTATCAAAAATCAATAAAAAATGAAGGCTTTAGGGACATTCATACATAGGGTATATTCCATTTATTATTTAAGTTCCTAATTTAAATAAAGTTTGTATTAGAACCTAGGGTTTTATCTTGGGTTTCTTGGTCTAATATTGTGGTTTTAGGCTTGATATAAGTCCCTTGTGGTGCGGTGGTGGTGTGGTTGAACTTTCACACAAAGATTCAAGGGTTTTGACACTTGTGCTAGGTGATTCCATGTGTAATCACTACTAGATGAGTTATATTTTCTTAATTTCCATTTTATCACACTTATAATTCATTATACTTATTACAAAATTTGGTTTTGGTGATGTTTGTTAATCGAATGATTTTTAGGTACCATTTTTGTGTTAAATTTGGTGTTTTACATGTCTGTAATATGTTATGCCAATTGGGGTTGTTTTATAATTCTTCTAATGGATTTAAAAAAATATTTTTTAGTGATAAAAATCCTTTTTTTCAATATTGGTATTCACATAGTGTTCAAAGTGGGTTTATTAATGGATTTTGTGTGGAAAATATTGTTAAATTTTGTGAAGTTATTCAATTGAAATACTAAAGGTTTTATTGGGTGATGTAAGTGGTTCAGAGAATGTTTAGCTACTATTTTGAGTTAATTATGACAATAACTGATGTGTTTTTGTGATAATGGCTTCTGGTAACATGTAAAAATGGTTTTATCACAAAGGGGGAAACACAGGTATCTAGGAGGGAGAATATGTAATAGTATGCTAGTGATCCGGAGTGGTTTTATCTCTGTTTCACTGAGAAAAATGGATAAAGACTACACTAAAAAACTATATTGATGATGGATAAGGACCAATAGGTTCTGGGTATGATCCCTAGTAGTGGATCGTTCATGAGAACATATTTCACTAGGTTTACATTACACTGAGATACAATATTCATGGGGCCTGAGACTAAATAGTGCCTAGGGGTGTCCCCGAGATTAGTGATAATTGACTCTTCTGTATTTATCGTTGGAATATGGTGGATTTGGATAGAAAATACCTTAGCTTAAATTTTTATTGAATTGTTCTCACTCATGGAAAATTCGGTTTGAGAACTGCTTACATTTTAATGTTTCATTCTTTAGAAATTATTTTTACCACTTCTTACGTATCAAAACTATCATTATTTTTATCTTTTATTTCTTACTCTATGGAATCTCTTGGTGGAATTCTATTGGTATTTGGCTCAAATAATACTTAAACCCCTTGGGTGTAAGTAGACTTGATCTTGTTTGACACAGGTAAAGGCCAGACCTTGGGTGTTGACAGTTTGGGTTCTTAGTTCCCCTCCATGGTGTGGTGTTGTGGAGACGTCTTGTGGGTGATAACCCATTGTCCTGTGGAGCCCTTGAAGCTGTTTTTCTAATACTTTTATGTGACTTTGGACCACTTTTTTATATTTAAATCTATTATTCAATTATAGATTTTTTTAAAGATTGTTTCGCATGAATTTTAAGATTTGTTTTATCAATTGTTTTTTATGTTTTATGTATCCATACTCGGGTAAATAATTCCCAAACAAAAATCTACGATACCTAGGAACTTCTTCCAGCCCATGGGGATAGGTAACACACTTTTTTCCTTATCACAGGATGGTTTTTGTTTCAATTTTGATGAAGACCATATTCGGTTCGTGACAAAATGGTATTAAAGCATGTTAATGTTTTTGGGTTATATTATTATTTTGGGATGAGTCGGGCTAGACTAGAGCTAGGACTATCAGGGTTTTGGTCATGAGTATGGTTCTTGTCTTGCACCACTCTGGGAAGACCTCATGTCACCATGGGACATTGGAATTATTTGTTTGACTCCACTTCCAAGTGAGATGTGTGGGTTGTAGACTACACATGGACAATAGGTGGGGGTGGGGTAGTTGTTTCTTTTATCATTGTAATGTGTTTGGATAATTTATATATGATTTTATTGAATAAATTTTCATAATTGTTGTACTGATTTTTGTTCTTGTGACTATTGTCTTTTGTAGTAATATGCCTCCCTGGAATGCTCTCATGCACCCATGGGAGGAAGCTGGAGAGAGTTCTCCCTCACCACTTGATCAGAGGCTAGTAGAGGTTATGGTTCGGGATGTTCATGCTCTATTACATGGACTAGCTCTTGTTCCATCTCTTGTTAGAGAATATGAGACTGTTCCTAGAAAGTACAAGGCCCATTAGTCCCTAAAAAACAAACCTCCTACTTTCCTAGGTAATATAGATCCCTAGGAAGTAGAGGAATGGTTCGAAAAGATCGAGCGCATGTTTGAGTTTTTGGAAACACCCAAAGAGGTCATGGTGAAGTGTGCCTCTTTCCTATTGGAGGGTCCCAACAGCAAGTGGTGGGAATCAGTACTTCAAACTGGAAAGAATGAGAAGATGTGATGGGGATATTTCAAGGTCGTCTCCAGAGAATAGTACTGCCTTGAAGTCTTGGTATATGCTAGATCCCAAGAGATAATGGATCATGTTCAATTGGATATTTCTGTGATGGAGTACGCCAACTGTTTCACTGATCTGGTTCGGTATGGTCATGAAATCATCTCTAATGAGAAAGTGAAGTCCTAGAGGTTTGAGAAAGGCTTACAACCAGAGGTATACTCCCATGTTTTCTTGTTTAAGTAGAGGACCTATGCTGAGGTAGTTGACCATGTGTGTATGGTGGAGATTAATATAAAAGGGAGGGATGATTTCTCTATGATAGTATTATTAGTGGGCAGTGGAAGCTCTTCAGAGATGAAAATTAAGCCAGAGGCGTAAGGGAATAAGGGAGATGGTTCTTCAGGCCCCTCTTCCAGGAAGTTTTTATCTCTGGCTTCTGATGCAAGATTCATTGTGTGCCACCAGTATACGAGGTCGGGGTACATCTGACCAGCATTCCCATTTCCACTGAATCCTGGTTATCGATGTGGATGTACGGGTCACTTGAAGCACTTTTTTGGGGTGTCACATCCACTTCATAGTGGGACAAGATCAGTGGCTTCAAGATGAGTTCCAACTTAGTCAGAGCTGTCGAGGATGGGGGGGATCTCAATTTGATCACCATGGTGGTAGGGAAGGGTCATATTCTAGAAAATAATCATTTAGGGTACAACCAAAGTCTATAATTTTTCCGAAGACAGAGACCAGACATCTCCATGTGGTGTATTAGGCACCAGCAGGATTAGAGGTGGGATCGTCGACAGTTCGAGGTACCGTTTTGATTGAATCTTCTATAGTTACTGCTCTTTTTTATATGGTTTCATCTATTTCATTCATTTATTCCCATTTTGTGAACATTCTGAATTTTCCAAATGAGATTTTTTCCTTTTGGATGGGGTTGGTGACACCGCTGGGAAAGAAGAAGGAGCGGGGTCTTAGGTGCCCATCATTTCCACTTTCTTTGTTAGGGGTTGAGATGGAGTGGGACCTCCTTGTCTTAGATATGGATCTATTTTATGTCTTACCTGGCATGGATTGTCTGGTACACTTTCAGGATCACATCGATTTCTATAGGTAGTGGGCCAGTTTCACGACACTTGAAGGGAGTCGTCATGTATTTCGTGGAGAATGGGATCCTCGGTCAAGTCATGCAGGACCTCCACTCTAAGAGATAAGAGATCTTGTTTTTCAGTTATCATTTCTCACGATATAGGAAAATGTTCATTCTCATGATGGTGTACTACCTCATCTAGTGGATGAGTTTTTGGAGGTATTTCTAGATGATTTATCAAGTTTTCCCATGAAGAGGGATCTGTAGTTCTCGATTGATCTGGCATCGGGAACATAGTTGATATCTCTTCCCTCATATCACATGTCCCCCACCGAGTTGAGGGAATTAAAGATACTACTGGACGACTTATAATCTAAAGGACTCAGCACTCGAGTGTCTATCCTTGGGCTGCTCTTGTTTTTTTCATGAAAAAGGATGACGGATCCCTCCATTTGTGCATTGAATATCATAAGTTGAATAAGATAACAATCGAGAACAAATATCCTTTTCCCTAAATAGATGATTTTTTTGATCAGTTGAAGGGGACCAGTTGGTTTTCTAAATTATACATGCATTCAGGATATCATCAACTCGGGGTGAAAGAGGAAGATATCCCAAAGATAGCCTTTGGAAGAAGGTACGACCACTTTTAGTACATGGTGATGCCCTTCATTTTGACCAATGCTCCTGTGGTCTTTATGGAACTCATGAACAGAGTGTTCCATCAATATCTCGATTATTTTTTCATGATATTTTTGGATGACATCCTATTTTATTTGGGATCTAAGGAGGAACATGAGGATCACCCTAGGATCATTCTTTCCACTTTGTGAGAGCATCGCCTTTCTAAAAAGTTGTCCATGTTCACTTTATAGATTATGGAAACGAAATTTCTGGGGCATGTGATCTCAGAGAAGGGGGTTTCATAGACACCGAGAAGATTATTGCGGTTATGTAATGGGAGAAGCTAGAGAATGTGTTTGAGATCAGGAGTTTCCTCAGCCTGGCTGGTTATTACAGGTGGTTTGTTTGGGATTTCTCTCAGCTTTCTTCACTGATGACCGTGCTCACCCAGAAAGGGGTGATGTTTGTATGGGGTCTAGATTGTCAGGCATCCTTCGAGGAGCTAAAGAGGTGGTTGAATACTATCTGTATTATGATTTTTTTCAGAATATGGGAAGGGGTATGTGCTATATTGTGACTCTTCAGGTATGGGTCTTGGGTGCGTGCTTATGTAGGATGATCATGTGCTGGAATATGTCTCTCGCCAACTCCGACCACATGAAAAAAATTACCTGACACAAGACATGGATTTAAGAGTTGTGATTCATGCTTTGAAGACATGGAGTTTCTATATATTTGGGTATAAGTTTGGGGTATAGTCTGATAAAAAAACTTGGCCTATATCTCCTCGCAGAAGGACCTCAACTTGAGGAATCGCCGTTGGATCGAGTACTTACAGGGGTCCGACATTGACATTGTATATACCCCAGGAAAGGGTAATATGGTGGACAACGCCTTAAGAAGGAGAGTCCCTGTGAAGGCTTTCAGGATGCCCAGTGATGAGTGTAATCTAATGGAACTCTTTGCTCAGATGCATATGGAGACCAAAGAAAAAATGGGGGGTGTTCTTGGTGAACTTTTAGTTGACTCTTTCTCTAGTGGTGCTAATTCAACGAGAACAGCCTAGTGATGGGCTTTGTCATACGTCGAAGCAGTTTCTTCATGGTGGTGAGACGTCTTTTGATTGGTCATTGTCTCTCGAGGTCATCTTGTGCTTCAAGGGTCATTCAGTAGTGTTGTTATCCTTACGGAAAGTGGTGATGTAGGATAGCCACCAGTCTTAGTGGTCTGTCCATCCGGGTGCCACCATGATGTATTATGATGTCTGTCACCAGTTTTAGTGGCCTGGTATGAGACGTGACATTGTAGAATTCGTGTTGAGATGCTACACATGCTAGTAGGTGAAATCATAGCATCAAAGGCCCTTCAGTTTTCTCTAGCCATTACCCATTCCTACCTGGAACTGGGACGAGGTCTCCATGGACTTCATTGTTGGCTTGCCTCATATACCTCAGGGTAAGAATGCCATTTTGGTGGTGATTGATTATCTGACCAAATCATCCCACTTTATTTTGATCAGATATACAGCTAAAGTGGATGATTTTGGACATTTCAATCTTCATAAGGCGTTAAAGCTCCATGGTTTTCCATAAGAAATTTTCTCATATAGAGACCCATGTTTCACTTCTTGGTTTTGTGAAGGCCTTCAGAAGGAATACCCATTCTTGTTTTCCAATCAATATTTTTGAGGAATTTATAAGGAATAAAGTCTTTCAGGGTGGGTATAATTTTCACATACATGAATTATTTTAAAGATAAATTTCATTTAATTTCTAATCTTGATTTTTTGTGGGGGTTTCCCAAGAATTTTTTGAGGAAAGGGTGAGTTTTCATGATTTGGGCCAAACCATGAGCTCATTTACTGATTTAAAAACCAATTTTGTGTCTTTTATAACTCTTTATTCTTTTCAACATTTTCCACCCATTCTACTTAAAAAATGACCTCCCCTAACCTATTAACAACATCATATCCATTTGGACCCTTTAATAATCCATAATCATGGTGGATTTGGGGTTTTATTTAAGGAATTGTGCCAACCCATAATCCCATTTCCATTTCTTAAAAAAATGTTAATTTAATATCTTATTCAATTTTTATGATTTTTTGTGATTCCAACTCTCACCTAAGACCACTGAACCTAGGTGCACCCCCATTCCCTATTATCCCTCTTTTGAGTTGATATGTATCGTGAATTAGGGCATAACTTCTTAGAATTTCTGAAATCGTCCATATTTAAAGAGGTAACTTGTTTCCCACATAACTCCTTCAATTTTTACTATTTCCCCCATTTAAGATCTCACTGGACCTTGTCATCCTTATTCGATCCTCAATATAATTTTTGGATGTTTGGAAATATAGATACTTATGTATTTGGGGCGATTTCTTCATGATCCCAAAAGTAAGTGGGTCTCCATCCTTCTTCCTCCCATTTTCTTAGGGTTTCTTCCATTTTCTTAGGGTCTTTCCTTTTATTCTTGAAGTTACTAATGTCCATAAATTGGGGATTCTAACCAAGGGTTTTATCTTGGTTTTCTTGGTCTAATATTTTGGTTTTAGGCTTGATCTAAGTCCCTTGTGGTTTGGCGGTGGTGTGGTTGAACTTTCGCACAAAGATTCATGGGTTTTGACACTTGTGGTGCGTGATTCTGTGTATATGAACTGCTATATGAGTTAGATTCTCTTAATTTAAATTTTTATCACACTTATACTTCCCTTATCCATGCTACTAAATTCGTTTTTGGTGATGTTTGCTAAGAAAATTATTTTTAGTTACCAATTTTGTGTTAAATTGGGTGTTTTACATGTCTCTTCTATGTTATTCCAATTGGGGTTGTTTTATGTAACGTCCCGGTTCTTGGTTCCACTCAAAGGGTTCCCTGAACTTGGTTTGCCACGAGACCTCAAGCGCATTTCCCCAAATGCTAGAGGCTTCCGACTAGCAGTGAGGGCCCAGGTCTGATAATGGGGAAACTATGTCCTCATTTGTCAAAGTCTAACGCAGCGGAATACGAAATAAAACATACAACAACGGAAGAAAATACCCATACATAACTGGAATAAACAACTATAGTAGATATAACCAACCAGTATATAAATGACGATGCAACATGCCACTATTTCTATGAAAATATCCAGAACATGTTACACTGCAATACAATACAATACAGAGTACAGCAAAAAAAACAAAACAGTTGGAAGCATCGCGAGCCTAATCTCAGTCCCATGCTCCCCTACTCCTCAGAAATAATCAAGCACCTCTATAGGGACTCTTTCCCCTATCTACACCTGTAGCAACGTAATATGTTTGGGCCAAAAATCATGGCCCAAACAGGGTGTGAGAAATAAATCCCAGTAGGCTCCCACCAAAGGCACGTGCTCAACTGTGTGTAAAACATGAAACAATGGTGTGAAGTAGTAAAATGCAATAAAAGTAAGAAGTAATAAAATTAACTAACTTAACCAATTATATTGCCATTTTAATATGCTTTTAATCATTTAATTTAAAATATCACCACATTGAATATTCTATGTAAACAGCTAATGTCCTTAGACACGTAAACCCCTACCCTCAGGTAAAGAGTATAAAACACAAGAATCTTCCCACAGGCATACGGATATTTCCCTCAGTCATAGGAAGTGTCACCCACAGGAACAGAATCAACTGCCCATAGCCACGGAAGAAGTTTCCATCAGGCTATGATAACAACTGCCCTCGGGCTAAGCAAAACAACGCCCACAGGCTAAGCAAAACACTTCCCTCAGGCGCGAGTAACCAGGCCATACCCAACATGGAAATAAACATTCACAAGCAATTCCTGTCAAGGAAATTCTACAATCATTACTTTAAATGCATACCCTCAGGTATCCTGTCTAAACGACTAAATAGTGGAACACACCCCTAAGGTGGTCCTGGATCTAGGAAATGATCCAAACCAATATTTTATTATCATAATTAATTACCTATGCAATTCTAGATATTTAAAATAGCCACGGCCTCAACCACACGACACCGCAACATGGGTTCGTGTCACCTAAAACGCACAAAACACACAACAGTTGGAAAAAAACACCAAGAGACCTACATTATATGCCCATGATCAGTATACTCAAAAAACATTCCCTGAATCATCATTGAACGAGGTAGATCTGGGGTAAAATAAAACGCCTCTTAAACTCAAATAATTCCCATTAGGATAATAATTGGTAATAAATACCCAAGGAGAAGGAATCCCTTACCCATGCGGTTCCAACGAGATCGTTCGAGGAAGAAACAGATTCCCGGTTCGCGATCGACGGATCTCCAAAGTTCCGGCCTTCCTCTCCCGAGCTCTCCTCCTGTTCTAATATTTCCCTGGGAATAGGGGAGGCCACTTCCCATTTTATGCGAAAAAAACAAAGTACACGATGTGTAATTCCCATTTTTAAATTGTTCCTCTGGCGGCTTCCCGCCAGCGTGGCACTGTTCACCTGTCGACATGACTACACGGTGTGTCTTCATGAGTACACGGCGTGTGATTCCCCACAGCTGGCCAATGCCTTACTATTCACCTGCCGACTGTCTACATGGCATGTAAAGGACCACTACACGGTGTGTAGTCGGTTCATACACCCTTCATCGCCAACATGGCCACACGCCCCGTGTACTCATCCCACACGTCCAGAAGTACACAGTGTGTGGAAAATTACACGGCGTGTACTTCCAAAATTTAGGATTTTCCCCATTTTCCTTATTTCCTTAAAAACACATAAGGAAAATAGAAAAGAAGAAACTCGTACCTCAAGAATAAGAATCGGGTTCTTACAATCTTCCCCCCTTATAACAATTCGTCCTCGAATTTCCCTTCCAAGGGTGGCGAAGATATAGCTCAGAATAGCTCTGGCCACGGATCACATACATTGGTCTCCCACTCCAAGGTTTCATCCTACACTCACCCACGCTTCCATAGCACCCATACGAGAGGAACTGACCGGCCTCGGAGAAAATTCGTGCTCCTATCAACAATACGAATCAGATGCTCTTTAAAGGACACATCCATCTGAAGCTCACGCTCCTCGGGATGAAAGATGTGAGATGAGTCTGAATGATAGCGGCGTAACTGAGATACATGGAGACGTCGTGCATGGCTCGGTACCGCTGCGGTAACTGCAACTGATAGGCAACCAGCCTGATTCTCTCCATAATCTCAAATGGCCACACATACCTCGGTGAATGCTTACCCTATCTCCTGATCTGTGTGTGTCCCAGCCTCGGCGAAACACGCAAGAAAACCTGATCCCTGACCACGAACTCCAAAGGTCGTCTGTGGTGATCAGCATAAGACTTCTGACGAGACTGCACAGTAGACATCTGCTTCTGAATGAACTGGACCTTCTCAGAAGTTTCTTGTACGAGATGTAGTCCCAGTAAAGCTACCTCACCTACCTCTGACCAGCACAAAGGTGATCGGCATGGCATACCATATAAAGCCTCATAAGGTTCCATCTCGATAGTTTCTTGAAAACTATTGTTGTAGGAAAACTCGACTAGGGGTATATGCTTCTCCCAAGATCCCCCAAAGTCTAGGACGCATGCACGCAGCATGTCCTCAAGAACCTATTTCGTACACTCTGACAGGCCATCTGTCTAAGGGTGGTATGCTATGCTCAAAAGCACCTATGTACCCAGGGTCCTCTGAAACTCTGCCAGAAATGAGATGTAAAGAGGGCGTCCCTATCTGAAACGATAGAATGAGGGACCCCATAAAGACGTATGATCTCTCGGATATACAGCCTTCCAAGCTCGTCAACACTGAAGGTCTCCTTGATCGGCAAAAAGTGATCTACCTTCATGAGTCTATCCACAAAAACCCACATGACATCATTGCCTCAAGGTGACCTCGGAAAACCAGTCATGAAATACATCACGACATCATCCCATTTCCACTCTGGTATGGGTAATTGTTGTAACAGTCTAGTTGGTCTTGGATGCTATGCCTTCACATGCTGACAGGTGGAACACCTCGTAACAAAACTAGCTACATCTCTCTTCATACCCAGCCACCAGTACTGACGTCTCAAGTCATGGTACATCTTGGTAACCCTGGGATGAACTGCCCAAGCTAAAGCATGAAACTCTCGAAGAAACTCATCGCGTATATCCCCTGGAACCCACACTCATCCATGGAAACACAAAACTTCGTCATCGCTTATCATCCAATCAAGAGGAGGGTCCTCACTTTCCACCGACTCCCGTAGAACTAGGCCTTCTGAATTAGATATTTATCTCATCTTCACTCTGTCCAGGAGGGTAGATTTCACAGCTAACGAGGAAAGAGAATTATACCCCTGACTGTCATGCACCTCTAGATGCATCTCAAAGAACAAGGCCATAAGCTTCCACACACCACTGGCCTCCTGTACTGCATGTATCAGAGTCCTCCTGCTTAGTGCATCGGCTACTACATTACCTTTACCAGGTGTATAGGAAAGATCAAAATCAAAGGACTATAGGTATTCGACCCACCTCCTCTGCCTCAGATTCAAGTCACGCTGAGTAAATATATACTTGAGGCTTTTGTGGTCGGTGAAAACCACAAAATCCTCTCCCAATAGATAGTGTCTCCAACAGCTTAACGCATGCACAACTGAATCCAACTCTAGATCATGCATCAGGTAATTCCTCTCATGTGGCCTCAACTGCCGAGACCCGTACGCCACAACTCATTCGCCTTGCATCAACACTACTCCCATCCCAATACCTGATGCATCACAGTAAACTGTGTAGCTCTTCCCCTGCTCTGGGAGTATCAGGATCGGTGCTCATGTCAGCCTTCCTTTCAGGTCCTGAAATGATGCCTCGCATGCTTTTGACCAAACGAACTTCACACCCTTCTTAGTTAGACCCATAAACAGTGCTGCTAAGCGGGAGAAGTCATGTATGAAGCATCTTTAGTAACCAGCCAGCCCCAAGAAACTTCGTATCTCAAATATTTTCTTTGGCTACTCCCAAGAAACTACTGCTCTCACCTTCTCTGGGTCTAATACAACACCTGCCTCTAAGATAATATGACCCAGGAAGTAAATCTGGTCCATCCAAAATTGGAATTTTGAGAGCTTAGCATATAGACGATGATCTCTCAGTGTACTCAATACGATCTCAAGATGGGTGGCATGGTCGTGTCGAGTGTGAGAGTACACCAAGATGTCGTCCACGAACACTACCACAAAAAATCAAGATACGGATGGAACACACGATTCATCAGAGCCATGAAAACTGCTGGTGTGTTCGTGAGTCCGAACGGAATAACCAAATAATAATATAGACCATATCTGCTCCAAAAAGCTTTAAGTAGTATATCCAATGGTCTCACGTGTAGCTGATGATATCTTAATATCAAGTGAATCTTCAAGAACACTCGTGCTCCACGAAGCTGATCAAAATGATCATCTATACTTGGCAAAGGATATCGGTTCTTGACTGTCAACTGGCTCAACTTCCGATAATCCATGCAAAGTCTGAGGGTACCGTCCGCCTTATTCTCAAAAAGGACCGTCGAACCCCACGAAGAAGTACTGGGTCGGATAAAACCCTCCGCTTGTAACTCCTCTAACTACCTCTTGAGCTCCTGAAACTCAGGTGTGGACATCCTATAAGGAGGAATGGACACCAGTGTTGCTCCTGGCATGAACCCAATAGATAAATCCACCTCACACTCTGTAGGTAGACTTGAAAATTCTTCTGGGAATACATCCTTGAAACGATCAACCACTGGAGGGAAATTCGTCTGAAAAGTCCCTTGATCATCCAGGTATAAGCTAGCAATCTGGGTTGTGACTCCACCTCGCACATGATGCTTTGGTCCAGCTCGACTCGCCTGAACATCTCATTCTCCCTTGTATAGAAACTCTACTCCCTCTGGTGACGTGAAACACATCATGTGATGATAGCAGTCTACAGAGGCTCGAAAAGGAACTAACCAGTCCATCCCGAGAATGATGTCATAAGCTGTCATCTCTAAGACATAGAGGTCCCAAAGAAAGTGACACCCACCAACCTCAAGGGGGCACTCCTTGCACTGATGCACACCAGCCGTTCTTGTCCCTAACGAAGTGTCTAGTGTCATGATATCAGAAGAAGTAGAAACACATAGCCAAAGGCTCTCCATAACAGGCACAAATATGAAACTATGTGTAAAAACCGTATCAAAAAGTACTGAAGATAAGACAGAAGCTACTAGAATAGTACCTATGACTGTAGATGGTCTGAGATCCTGCTCATGTTGGGTCTGTTGCACTGCATATGCCTGCCCAGGGCCGCGGCCCTATGACATAGCCTAGCTACCCTGAGCTATCCCGCCCTGCTACCTCTGAGATCCTGGTGTCTGGCTACCACGGCCACGACCACCATCTCTGCCTGCACACGCTAACGCATTCCAGTTCCCTGACTGGTAAGAAGCCACTCGTCCTGCTCCCGCATGCGGAGTATGCACAGAACCCCTATCACTAGCCACTGGTGGGAATGCCCTACAAAAGCGTTGCAGATGACCCATCTTTACACAAGCTCGGCACTCCACTGGATCACGTGGACACGGGGGCCTCTTGTTCCCCTCTCTACCAAACTGGTAGCACATGACCTGGCCACCTGAAGCATTCTTCTGACTGGTACTACCACCCTGAGAGAATTCCATATGTCTCTTCCTCTTGCCAGCAGAAATAATACCAGAAACTGGTGCTGAACCGCCCTGACCCACACCACTAGATTCCTGTAGGTTCCTCTCTGTAATCAGTGCCTGGTTCACAATAGCATGTACTGAAGGCAACCTGAAACCATTCACCAGTGCTCGAATGTCATAATTAATACCATCCTCAAAACATCTGCCTCTCAACATCTCATCACCCACTAGCATAGGTGCAAAATGTTGAGGCTCGGTAAAGCGAGCAGAATAGTCCATCACCGACATAGCGCCCTACTGCATATTCATGAACTCTCGAGCTCTATCTGCCCTCAGCATATCTGGGAAGAAAAAGTCATAGATGACTACCTGAAAATAGTCCCACACAATATCTCTGTGATTCTCTAACTGGGTGGTAACATCCCACCACCTCTTGGAAGAATCACACAACATATAAGTCGTGAGCTTGACCCTCCGCCCTGGAGGCATCTCAAGATGTGCGAAAATAGTCTGCAATGACTCCAGCCAAGACTCCATAGCCTGTGGTCCACCATCCCATATAAACGTAGGTGGATTCCACTGCTATAAGATATAAGTCAGCTCGGCCATAGATGTGGTAGCCTGCGGTGCTCCCTGAAAGGTATGTATGAACCGCATAAAGCCATCACGAAACTGCGCCTCCGCGCCTGTGTCCGGTATAACGGATGGCGCCACATCTGGCTCTACTGGAGGATCAACTGGTAGCCCATGGCCCACCATCTCTGGAGTATAGTCATTGTCGCTCTCCTGGCGAACAATGTGCGGTCGTCTAGGCGGCATGACACTACAAGGTCAAAACACCCCTTAGATTAAAGATTTACCAAAGACTGAAAGAGAAGGAACCACAAAGGGAGAAAGAGGAAGAAGGCATTTCAAGATTTGAAAAACAAGACTACATGGCGTGTACAATGACTACATGGCATGTACTTGACTTCTCTTCCCCTGCCCAGGTCCTTCTACACAGCTAGGCCACATAGCTCCCGTTGAACCAAAACTACACGGTGTGTATTAGATCTTCACGGCATGTATGGTGTAATTTTCCAACTTCCCGTGTCATTTGTGACATGGATGACTACTCATATTGACTCTACATGGTGTGTTTCACCCGCACACAGTGTGTACATCACCCTGTTTCCCAGCCACATGGCTAAGTCCACACGGTCTGTCCTCGGACAAGACTACACGACATGTCCCACTGGTACACGATGTGTTCAAGGAGAGGTGACACCGACCCGTGTTGTTAGTTACACGGCTGAGTCCCCAGGTCACACTACACGACATGTCCATCATTGACACGATGTGTTAAAGGAAAGAGTTCACTGACTCATGTTGTTAGTTACACGGCCATACTTCGGGTCCGACTACACGGCGTGCGCCATAGTGGACACGGTGTGTATGTATCAAGGTCTCCTCCATCCGCGTTGTTCGTTACACGGGCAGACTCTGGGTCAACACTACAGGGTGTGTACATTCGGTACACGTCGTGTTTTCCCCAAACATTCCCTACCCCGTGTCGCCGCCCACACAGTTTGTGACACAGGAAAAGACTACACGGTGTGTACTCTGGGTACATGACGTGTACTCAAAAAGTTCATTTTTCATCCCGAACAGAAGACCATACATGGCATGTTAAAAGATACTACACAGCGTGTATACTGGGTTTCCGGACATTATGCCTCCGAAACTTCTCCAGAACCCATAAAATACCAAAAAAACAACACCTAAGTGTCAAATTCTGACCCGTGAGGGCCCATACTCCCCACGAATCAAAGTTTGACATCTTATCTATGTTATAACTAAATAAACAGCTAATGATCCACCAAATTCTAGTCAATGGGGGCCCATACTCCCCAAAAACCAAAGTTTGGCGTCCATTCTATAAACAGGCTCACACAAGAAAATACCTTATCACAAAGCAGGTATTTATCAAGCAGCTATCACAACAGTATGCTTTTCTAGCACAACAACTATCACATCAACATGAAATTTCTAATACTCCTACATGGCATGGAAACTATGCATGGCATGTGATATCTTTCATGTCCCTATATGATGCATGAGATGGCATACCCTCATCTCATAGGGTTGCAACTAAATAAAACCCATAGATAAAATATAATAGCACAATTCCAAGTGCTTCACCCAACGGTGAAAATTACATCAATTGTAAATTGAAAAATCAGTAAAATTGCAACACAAGGTAAATTGGATTTTCCCGGTACATGGGTTAGCTATGCCCGTGCAAAGATTATTACCAACTACCATTCATACTATCCCTAAATACACCTCCAAATAGTAATTCAAAGAAAATAACCCCTCTGATACCACATTGTAACATCCCAGTTCCGGGTGCCACTCAATGGGTGCCCCGAACCCAGTTCTCCACGTGACATCAAGTCCATTTCCACAAACGCCAGAGGCTGCCGACTAGCAGAGAGGGCCCATGTTTGATAGTGGGGAAATTATGCCCTCATTTGTCAAAGTGTAACGCAGAGGAATACGAAATAAAACATACAACAACAGAAGCAAATACCCCTACATAACTGGAATAAAAACTACAGTAGATATAACCAAATAGTATATAAATGACTATGCAACATGACACAAGTTCTATGAAAATAGCTAGAACATGTTACACTGCAATACAATACAATACAGAGTACATCAAAACAAAACAAAACAGCTAGCAGTATCACGAGCCTAAGCTCGGTCCCATGCTCCCCTACTCCTCAGCAGAAATCAAGCACCTGTATAGGGACTCTTTCCTCTATCTACACCTGCAACAACACAATCTATTTGGGCCGAAAAGCATGGCCCAAACAGGGTGTGAGAAATAAATCCCAATAGGCACCCACTAAAGGCTCGTGCTCAACTATGTGTAAAACATGCAACAAAAGTGTGCAGTAGTAAAATGAAATAAAAGTAATCAGTACTAAAAGTAACTAACTTAACCAATTATATTTCCATTTTAATATCCTCTTAATCATTTAATTTAAAGTATCACCATAGTGAATATTCTAAGTAAACAGCTAATTTCCTCATACACGTAAACCGCTACCCTCAGGTAAAGAGTATCCAACACAAGAATCTTCCCACAGGCATACGTATATTGCCCTCGGGCATAGGAAGTGTCACCCACAGGCACCGAATCAACTTCCCACAGGCATGGAAGAAGTTACCCTCAGGCTATGATAACAACTGCCCTCGGGCTAAGAAAAAAACGTCTATAGGCTAAGCAAAACACTTCCCTCAGGCACGAGTAACTGGTCCATGCCCAACATGTAAATAAACATTCACAAGCAATTCCTCTCAAGGAAATTCTACAATCATTACTTTAAAGGCATACCCTCAGGTATCCTTTCCAAACGGCTAAATAGTGGAAGGCACCCTTGGGGTGGTCTTGGATCCAGGAAATGATCCCAACCAGCATTTTATTATCATAATAAATTACCTATGTAATTCTAGGTATTTAAAATAGCCACAGCCTTAGCCACACGACACCCCAACATGGGTTCGTGGCACCTAAAAAGCACAAAACGCACAATAGTTGGAAAAAAACAGCAAGCCACCTACCTTATACGCCCCTAATCAGTATACTCGAACAAAGTTCCCTGAATCATCCTAGAACGAGGTAGATCTGAGGTAAAAGAAAAATACACTTAAACTCAAATAATTCCCAATAGGAGAAGAATTGGTAAGAAGTACCCAAGGAGAAGGAAGCCCTTACCCGTGTGGTTCCAGCGAGATTTTCCGAGGTAGAAACGGATTCCCGGTTCACAATCGACGGATCTCCGAAGTTTCAGCCTTCCTCTCCCAAGCTCTCCTCTCGTTCTAAGCATTCCATGTGAACAGGGGAGGATACTACCCATTTTAAGCGAAAAACAAAATACATGGCCTGTACTTCCAAGTACACGGCATGTACTTCCCATTTTTAAACTGTTCCTTTGGCGGCTTCCCGCTAGCGTGGCACTGTTCACCTGTCAACATGACTACACGACATGTATTCATAGGTACATGGCATGTGCTCCCCACAGCTGGCCACCGCCTTAGTATTCGCCTGCCGGCTGACAACACGACTAGTAAAGGACCACTACACGGCGTGTAGTCGGTTCATACACCCTTCATCACCAACATGGCCCCACGCCCTATGTACTCATCCCACACGGCCAGAAGTACACGGCGTGTGGAAAAGTACACGGCATGTACTTCCAAAATTTAGGATATTTCCCCATTTTCCATATTTCCTTAAAAACACTTAAGGAAAAGAGAAAAGAAGAAACCCTTACCTCAAGAATAAGAACCGGGTTCTTACATTTTATAACTCTTGTAATGGATATATAGAAAAAATGGTGCTGAAAATTATGTTATGGTGAATATGGGTATTCACATAGTGTTCAAAGAGGGGTTTTTAATGGATTTTGAGTGTAACCCATTGTTAAATTTTGTGAAATTATTTTATTGAAATTCGAAAGGTTTTATTGAGTGACGTATGGGGTGAAAAGAATATGTAGATACTGTTTTCAGTTGATTATGACCTTAAATGATGTTTTTATGTTCTAATGGATTCTAGTTACATGTTAAAATGGTTTTACCATAATGGGAAAACCCTGAGTATCTAGGAGGGTGGATATGTACTAGTACACTAGTGATTAGGCGCGGTTTTATCCCTGTTTCACTGAGCAAAATGGACAATGACAACACTAAAAAACTATATTGATGATAATTGGGGACCAATAGGTTATGGGTATGTTCCCTAGTAGTGTCTCATGGATGATAATGGATTTTTATATGGTTACATTACACCGAGATACGATGTACGTGGGGCCCGAGACTAACTAGTGCCTAGGGGTGTTCCCGAGATTAGTGCTCATTGAATATTTTGTCTTTATTTTTGGAGAATTGTGGTTTTGGTAGGAAAATATAGTAGATTACGTGTTTTATTGAAATGTGATCACTCATGGAAAATTCCCTTTGAAAATTGTTTACATTAAAAGTTTTATTCTTTATTAATTATTTCCACCACTTATTGTTTATCAAAACTGGCATGCATATTATCTTGTATTGCTTACTATATGGAATATCAGGGTGGTATCTTATTGGGCTCAGTGTCACACCCTACTTAAACCCATTGGGTGTATGTATACTTGATCATGTTTGACACAGGTAAATTCAAGTCCTTGGGTGATGGAGGTTCAGGTTGTTAGTTCGCTTCCATGGTGTGGTGTTGTGGAGACGACTTGTGGGTGATGACCCCTTGTCCCATGGAGTCCTTATGGTTGTTTTTCTGCTACTTTTATGTGTATTTGGACCTTTTGTTTTATGTTTAAACATATTTATTAACTTATGGATTTTCTTTAAAGCTTTTTGTCATGAATTATTATATTTATTTTATCGATTGTTTTTTCTGCTTTATGTATCCATACTTGGGTAAATCGTTCACAAAAAAAATCTATGATACCTGATCAATTGTACCATTCCATGGGGATAGGTAAAACCCTTTGTTCCATGTCATGGTCTAGGTTTGGTGCTGTTTTTTATCGAGACCAGATTTGGATCGTGACAAGGATTCCATCGAATTTGTGGTTTTAGAGGGCTTTATACTCATTTAGACCATCCCATGTGGTAAAGTTAACTACTCAGTGCTAAATTTGTTCCCTTCCAGCTTAGTCTATTAGGAATATCTCATTTTGTGGATAACCAATTATGGGATCCACCAATTCTGGGAGTAATATCAGTCCACCATGCTCTGGGGCATTGGTGACTTTATTTATTTCTTATATATCCCATATGGTGACTGATGAGACCATTTTTCAGTGCATGATGTGGAAGACTGCTTCCTCCTTGTTAGTATCGGCCAAGACTATGTCTATATTATCAAATTCATCATCCCAAACATTATTTTATCTCAGAAAATGATGAAACATGGTCTCAAAAGGTAGCACTACTATTAGTCCCTTGACATATCCAATAGTAGGGGATAGTTCTTCCTTTTTTATGGAATACATTCTATTAATCTTCCTGATTGTTAACTCAAAATACACATTGATGTTCAGGGAGAATATTTTCTATTTTATGGATATTTACACTCCAATGATTATGGATTAGTATTCTACCTCATTATACATGAAACATTCAAATAGTGAGATAGAGTAGTGAAAAATACCTATGTAAGGAGAAACAAATAAAATCCCTAATACTACCTGATTGGTTTTGAGTTTTCTAGTATCTTGTTGATAGGACTTCCGGAGGCACCATAAAATTAAATATCTCATGTTTAGGGTGTGTCATGGTCTTATAAAACCTCCTCATCAGGAAGCTCTATGTCCACTAGTGTACATTCTGGGATGGGATGGTTCGTAAGGGAATCAAATAGGGTTTTCCATATCACTAACTTCTGTTACAAGAATTGGATGTCATACTATTATAGAATGAAAACCCATTGATCCAAAATCCCATTCAGCATGGGAAAACCACCTATGTACTTGATCGGATCAATATGAGATACCAGGTGGACTTCGTGATGTTGAATGTAATGCATCAGCTTCTGCACTACAAAAATGATTGTGAGGTTGTTCTTCTACCCAGTTGAGTATCGTGTCTTAGTACCCAGCATCATTTTTATGAGGTATTAAAGAATATTCTCATAACCTATATCATTTATTTTGTAATGAGAGTGAAAATAAATTACTCCATGGTATCCACATATAAGATGACTGTATTTCGTTCCATCAGTAGTATTAGGACTGGTGGGTATAGCAGATATTTCTTGTGACTCTTCAATCCTTTTTGAGACTCATAATTACATTGGTAGGTGATTTCATTCCTTATTATCTTGATGAAGTTTAGATATTTACATCCTGGTTGGCTATAAAACACCAAATGTACTGATGGTTCCCCTTGAGCCCCCTCAGTTCATTGAGATTCAATGGGGGTGAAATTATAAGGATTACACTGGTATTTTCAGGATTCACCTCAATGCCATAGTGGAATATCCCAAAGCTAAGGAATATTCCTAATTTTACCTTGAAATTACATTTTAATGGATTCATATACAAACTATGCTATCATAGATTGTCGAAGATTATTCTAAGATCTGTAAAGTGATAAAATCCTTCTCAAGATTATACCACCAAGTCATGGACATAATATTTGACTATACATCCCAAGAAGGGATTAAATATATTATTCATGACTTTTTGATATATATAACCAACATTATATAATGAAATGTTCATAAACTAATAGAAAAATATCCCTTGGGGTGATCTGAAGGCAGTGATTTCCTCATCTTCAAGGACCATATTTATCTAATTGTACCCTAAGTACCCATCTATGAAGGAAAGGTCTATGAATCCAACAGTTGAATAAATCTATAGTTTTATGTTCAAAAATGGAAATTCTACATCATCAAAATTTTATTTTTATTAAAAATAATAAAACCCACAACAAACAGGCCATGAGAAAAACACAAACAACTTAAGGCGGTCTAAAATAGTAAAGGCCCAGTTAGTCTCCCCTAATTAAGTCCACCCCTTCTGGTTACATTTAAAGAGAACTAGACAAAGAAATAATATTAGTACCTTGATCCGCCACCATCAAAGAAGCTAAGTAGTCTGCTACTTTGTTACCTTCTCGCCATGTATGGAAAAACTGTGTTTCTTTGATGTCGAGGCTGCCTCTTCATTTCCTGATTATATGATCAATTGACCAAGGAGGAGAAATATTGCCACTCATCGAGTCATGGATGATCTTTGAATCAGTTTCAATCTGCTGCAGACATAAGTTCCTTTGAGCACACAATGTTATCCCCGTATACATCACCTCAGATTCAGCCTGTATAGAACTTCCCCTCCCATAAAAAGCAGTAAAAGTAAGAAGAATACTTCCATACCCATCCCACACAACAACTCCACCACAGATAATTCCTCCAATGCATGAGCCATCAAAATTAAGCTTGAGACCAATGCTTGGAGGAATCGAGAAAACCCAATTACCCCTTCTTATAAGATCTGAATGAATAAAATCAGGACTGTATATCTGCATGCTCCTCAAAGAAGGATTATCACTAGAAATCTTAGAATAACGTGCCAAATCAAGCAGCAGGAATCTTTTCTTGATGATAACTGATCTAATAGTACAATGAATTCCTTCAAAACAGGCTTTGTTTCTTTCTTACCAAATGCACCAACACCCTGCACTGAAAATCACAGCTCTTGCAGTTTTTTCCGGACCTGCACCATTCAATCCATAAAACCACTTTTCCAGAAAAGAAGTACCAGCGGGAAAAGGTTCAATGATTTTTGTGAATTCACCAAAAAACCTCCAAACATCCATGGCCCAGTCACTTTCAAAGAAAAGATGGTTTGAATCCTCTTCCTTAATAAGGATACAACAATGGCATTGGGAAACCAAGTTAATACCCCTTCTTTTCACATTTTCATCTGTAGATATAGCATGGTTTCTAATTCTCCATACAAAGAAATTAAATTTTGTGGGTATGCTATTACACCAAACCGTATAATTCCAGATGTCATACTGAGCCTGTGAAACAGAAATGCCCCTAAATTATTTAGAAGAAAACAAACCAGATTTTGAAGCAGTGAACACACACCTGTCCAACTCCTGATTCAAAAAAATAATGTCAAAAGTTCTCTTTTGATCCTTATCCAGAACAGCATTGATAAAAACAGGATATCTACTGGCCTCCCTGAATGAAATCTAAGGAGATGGACAACCTGGGAAACCAATAGTTGACCCTATCCAATTATGAATCCAAAAATAAATTTCACCCCTTCCGATAATCCCACGTGAGTGTTAACGAATGTCAGGAAAAAAACTTCAGATTAAAGACCAGAAAAGAGAAATAAGTCTGGTGTCAACCACAGAGTTCTCACCTTGTAAAGACATGATTTTACCCCAAAGCGTATGACCCTCCACAACCTCCCAGGCTAGTTTCTCCTGCATGTAGTGCACTGTATCCACAAGACGTCTGACATTAATACCACCTTCCAGAATCGGTCTGGAAATCCTTTTCCAAGAATACCAATGAAATTTCCCCTCAAAATGAGCATCCCAAATAAAATAATCCATGATTTTGTCAATAGATCTAATAACCCCCTTCGAGACATTGCAAGTTGAAAGAACATGAATCAGAATATCTGTCATCACACTGTTAATTAAAGAAATCCATCCTCCAAAATATAGAAAAAGATTTTTCCAATCCAGCACACGGCTCATGATTCTATTAACTATACCATCAAACTCCCTAACACAAACACAGCCAGGAGAAATAGGTAAACCCAGATAATCCAGGGGAAAAATACCCTTCTATATGTTCAGCCACCCGGAAATGGACAGAACCTACCTATCATCACATTTATTAGAAATATATAAGCTTCTCTTCCCCTTGTTGATAGATTTCTCGCTCCATAAACAGTATTCATCCAGAACCTTCATAAGACTACCAACCAATCTAACACTAGAATTAATGAAAATTAAAGTATCATCCGTAAACACCAAGTGGAAGATCGGTGGTTGATTTAATTTTCTCCGGTATGGTAAGATATCACCTGTAGATACTTTCTTATTGATAAAACGGCTAAGAACATCTTGCATAAGGATAAATAGGGTCGGGGACATAGGGTCTCCTTGCCTAAGACCATGAGTTTCCTTGAAAAAACCATGAGTTTTTCCCATATAAGAAACTGACATTCATGAAGAACTAAAACAGCGAAACATAATATCAATAACCCACGACGAGAAGCCCATACCTCTGAGGACCCTGATAATAAACCCCCATTCCATCCTATAATAAGTTTTATTCATATATATTTTCAAATCCATATTCGAACCATGGCCTTTGATATTGATATCACGAGTCATCTCATGGGCCAAAGCAACTGCTCCCTCGATAAACTAGCCTCTAACAAAACCATGTTGTTCCAGTGAAATACATCGAGAAACCAGAATAGACAACCACAAGTTAATGATACTAGATAAGATTTTATAAAGAAAATTACACATACTCACTGGCCTAAAATAAAAAATTAAGGATGTATTTTTAATCTTAGGAAGCATAACCAGAGTAGTAGCACCTTCCACCCTTGGTATATAACCACTACGAAATAAATCCTGAATGGAAAAAATCACATCATCTTTAACTATCACCCAAGACCCTCTATAAAAATCACCTGCAAAACCATCAGAACCCGGAGCACTCTTTGGGTTAAGTCTCATCATAGCATCATGAATTTCTTCCTCATCAGGAATAGCTTCTAGCATATTATTATCAAAGTCAGACTACATATTCGGAATTCCCTCAAACAAAACTGCATTCTCACTAGGATAACCCATCACCATATTAGGATTAGGATCAGTAAGGAGATTTTTAAAGAAAGAAAAATCCAAATAACCAATCACATCCCTATCACCCGATAAGGATCCATCTTCCAGAAGAATGTCCGGCTTAACCAACCTCCTCCTATCTTTAATACACGCATGAAAATAAGTTGTATTTTTATCTCCCTCACGAAGCCATTTGACACGAGCTTTTTCATGATTAAAACGCTCCTGTTTCAGAATAAGATCTTCTATCACATTTTTCTTATTCATAAGATTCTCATAGGCCCAATCATTCCATTTATCTTCCATATTTCCTTCCAAACTTTCAACCTCCTATTTTACAAAATCCAATTCTTGATCAATAGGAGGGATATGTTTTTCCAAGGAATTAATTTTGTGCTTAAGTCACCTCAATTTATTCTGAATGGCTACCCAAGAATAACCTTGAACTGTTTCCTCCTAGAAATCCTTAACAATATGATGAAAATCAAACATGTCATTCCAATGTTCACATAACCGAAAACAATCCTCACTTCTCTGACCTGAAGACAAGGACACAAAAAGAGGAGAGTTATCAGAAATACCTCAAACCATATGATCAACTTTCACATTAGCAAACTTAGAAACAACATGAACATTAGCCAAGAACCTATCAAGATGACTCCAAGAATGATTATTTCATTTCTAATTGTTACACAATGTGAAGAAATCCCCAGAATAACCCATATCAAGAAGCCCTTTCCATTCCATGAACTGAAAAAAACTTTTTCTAGCCATATGAGGAAACACACCTCGACCCTTCTTCTCACCTGGATCAGCAATAATATTAAAGTCACCATCTATAATCCAGGGAAGATCCTTTGAATTAAATCTATCCAAATTTTTCCACAAAATCTCCCTCCTTTGAGAATCACAACTTCCATAAACAAAGGTCATAAAAATAATATCCTCACCAGTGTTTACTTTCCCCGTAATGAATTGACCACCACTTTAACGAAAACGATAGACACATTTTTATTCCAGAAAACCCATATATGTTGGTTATCAGGTTCTGCATGCAACCATGCATGCATTTTCAGATCACGGGAAACATCACTAATCTCATTCAAGTTCTTCTTATGTTCCAGAATAGCAGCAACACACACCATATTCTTTTTGATTTCCATGGCGAAAAAATCAGACTTCACTCATGCACCAATTCCACGACCATTCCATATAATCAACAGAATCATTGAAACAATTTTGGTCTGGCTTTGGCCCCAGGCATATTGGTCAGACTAGAACGGGAATCTAGAAACTCCTTAATATACTAAAGTTTCACCCTTGTACACACTCCAGTATTAGAGGACACCGAAACAGAACAATCCCGATCAAGAACCCCCTTATCTTTGTTCAGTGGTAATTGACTAACAAGATCTTTATTCTCCAGAACATCCTCCTTGCAGACTCCCGAGCTATTTTGGGATAATGAACTAATATTGGATGAAACCCCAAACGGATTTCCTTTTACCTCTAACTAATTTTCCCTATGTAAACCACTGAAAGATACTATAGACATATCATTCTCACCTGACTCTATTATTGCCAAGTTTTCAGAAGATACAGCTCCAGTATCCAACCAGAAAATCCTCAAAAAACTATCTAGGGAGAAGAAATGATTAACCAATCCTTCCAAAAACATCCTAAAGACACATTAATTTGAATATAAACACACAAGGATATCTCTCTTGGATATACAATCGAGAATCAGTAGGGAAACATGTAAATCAGAAATATTCCCAACAGAATCACCACCTTCAGATATTACCCCAGATTTACTAATATTCATATCAGAATTAGACACAGCTACCAGATCACAAATACTATCAGATGCAACAACGTCAGACATTTTAACCTATTCCAGATTGCAACTAGTGTTAGATAGCTCACCTTTGCTCAAAACATCATCATAAAACTCATCCTGGATAACATTATTTTAAAAATTACCACTACCTATTTTAGATTTCCTGCAAACCTACACTGAGTGGCCTTGCAGACAACAATGGGAACAATACCTGGGAAAACCCTGTTAAACAATATCTTGATTCCTAGAAAGCAACCCCTCCACCTTCCAGGCCATCTTCTCCAGAACTGGCAATGATAAATTGAGCTCAACACACATCCTCATATTTCATACATCTATACCCCCTTGGAAATGTTATCTAAACGAAGAAAATCACTAAGAGAATCTCTAATAGCTTTCAGAAAAGAAACATTTTGGAGGGGTAATGTAACACCCCAAGATTTCATAGTGCGTTAGTTCTTCAAAATAATTCAATAACTTTCACTACATGCAACACCAAGTTCAAGCACACCATGACTTACCAAACAAGCCCTTCAAAAGAGGTTATGAATAGTATTAGATAAATTTTAATGTTTATATAATCCTTATAATTTTAGAATCCATATTATGAGTTTCTTAGATATAATGCAAGAACAAATTCATTTTCAGTATTGCACTTTTATCAACTTTAATAGTGAACCCTTTTTAAATACTATATTTTAAACTTTTTGACTAAATGGGGACATCAAAAATTTAAAATGAAACATCCCAAGCTTCTACGGTACGCTTCTCTTTGAATAATGTGATAGCGTGTGTTGTACGCAACACCGAGTTCTAACACACCATAACTAATCAAACTAGCCGTTATGAATAGTAATACCTACTTTTTGAAATTATATATATTTTATATTTGAAAATGGACTTCATTTTTGGATTCGGAATATCGAATTTAGCCTAAGGTGAAATTTTGGTACATTTCGGATAACTTTCATATTTTGATGAATAGTGAAAATTACTAAGTTTTAATTAAAAACAACTTTTTTAATCAAAATAATTAATAGTGATAAATTATGAATTTGAGTGGTTTTAAAGTATATTTAGAATATATTTATACCATTTAATATAATTTTGGTCATTGGACATAATTTTATAATTAAACCGAACATAAATGAGTGTCAATCTTTTGATAGTTATTATCTCTTAAAAACACGCTTTTTGTTTTGACAGCGGGAATTAATTTTAAATTAATTTCTGCCACTTCTGTGTTTTGAATTTAGGAAAATGGATTCCATATTTGGAATCAGGATGTTCAAATTGTGTAAATAGGTAACTTTTATTTTTAGACATTTTGAATAATTACTGCGGTAAATATTTTATTTACCATGGTTAAGGGTAAATCCGGTAAATAAGGGTTAAAAAATAATATTATAATAATACTAAATTACCCTAAAACGTGTCTTAACCCTATTGGTTGATACATGGTCGACCATGGGAATCTTTGGGTCTATTTTGGGACCCCATGGATCCACTTGTAAGTGATAATGACACTTTATTTTAATTAAGTTAAAATGAATACAAAAATGACACAAGCATATATCTTTTAGAAAAACAATTGTTACATAGGGTTATATATGTTGGATTTTAGATTATAAATATTCATTAGAAATCTAAAAAGATTTCCTACATAATGATATTTTATTTATAATTTTTAGACATCAAATAATTTAAATTATTAATGACACAATAATGATGAAATGTTTACCTCATTAATAAATCATTTAAATAAATAAGATTATAATGATTAAAATATTATCTAAAACCTGTCCAATTATTATTGGTTGATGTTATTTAGAATATGAGTCATCTTATCTTCGACCTCAATGATTTTTGGACCATTATAAACCGAATATAATTATATTATAAAGTAATACTTTCACTCTTTCCTAAAAAGCCCCTCCTCTCCCTTATAAAAGGAGACCACTTCTACTCATTCCTCACAACTCTCAAGCCACTTGGCTCGTCCAAACTCTGCCCAACTAAGCTCCCCACATCCCTATCCTCCTCCTTGAAGCTTCCCCTTAGGCCGAAAGCATTTCAAGAAGTCCTTTGGTTCCAACCAAAGTGAGTTACCTAAATTAAAGGTAACGATTTCTCTTAAATTATTTTCATTTATTTTGCTTCTCCAACCCCCAAACTCTTTTTATTTCCTTTCTTTTGTAACAACACCAGTATCCTCAATATACTAGGATGTTTTTATAAGAAGTATTCAAACTACACATACACACAACTCCATCTAATGGATGATGAACATAATGTTTCTGTGGATGGCAAACTAACGCCTCACGAAATGATGATTGTTCAAATACATCTTACCGCCTCTCATGGTGGCCATTATGATGGCACTGTAATTAAATATGATATTAATGATATATATTTTATATATAAGCTTCTGTAATTCCATTTTATTTCATACCATTATTCGTTTCATGTTGTATATACATACGATAATTTCATTTGAGGAAGTGCGGACTACCGCCCCCTTAAAATGATATGACTCATTCATACCACACATGGAACGTATAAAGGATGGTGTTAATGAACTTAAGTAACATATATAAAATATTATATTATACTGTAATAGTAATATACCTATGTATCATTTGGATTCAATTCTTTTAAAATAAAAATTAAATGGAAGTTGCGTTCGTGCGTACGTACGGACTACCGTCTCCACGAACGCGATGAGATTCATCCTCCATCGTATCCATTCAAGTATAATTATCATTTGATGATTTAAAAATGATGTTTAAGGACATGATACCATTCTGGATTTGAATAATATACAACCTATCCTTTACAAACATGTCTTACGTAACAAAACATACAAAAGAAAACAAGTAAGTTAACACCCGAAACAACGATAATACTAAGATATTATTATCAAATCAATATTAAAAGATCATATATGATATCATATTAATATATATGATTCTTGTATAATTTAATAACAATTATTTCACCATTATACAGGAGGTTAACCTACCCCAACGAAGGAAAAGTACAAGGTAAGGGTTTATTTCACAATCTCTTCATTATCCGAGGTTGTTTATACGTAATAATCTACTGGGATATCTTTATCATCCACATCCATGTTTCTTAAAAATGTATTTCAAAACATTTTTAATATTTACAAGAATATGGGTTAAAGTCATTTATACCCTTGTTTGACTTTTTATAAGAGGTTTATAAAGGAATCGTTCCGTCGTTTTCAAAACAAGGTCCTTTTTAACCTTTTCGACAGAATTGAGGTAAGAATGTTTTTTTTTAACTTATACGGCGGGTGCGGTTATTTTACGCCGTTATAAAATCTTCAAAGATATCCTTACAAGCTTATAAGAATATTTTCAAAGAAAATGTTTTATTTTATATGGATCTTAAATGATTTCAAAATAAAAGGAGATATTTCTTTAAAAAGAATTTTGATTTCATCTATGTCAACATCCTTTGATGGATTTTAAGATTATTTGAAGTTGATTTATTATGATACAAAACTTCTATATTGTATTGAAGGTTTTGTGATATATTTGACTATGGATGTGCTATTTTTATACCATTCATAGTTTATGGTGAAAGTATTGACATTTCGTATGCTAGTTTTAATACGAATGTTTATGTTATGTTTAAACCTTTTCATATGGGAATGCATTGGACTTAATATGTGACGGGTGGAGCCCGCTATAGCTCCTCGATGCATCGGTAGGTCTCATGAGACAAACTAGTGTCTTGGCACAAGGCCTTGACAAAATCTTATTTGTAGTCTTGGCACGAGGCCTTGGCTATGTGGTTATGATAGTCTGGCATTATGCATTCCAACATTATGAAAGTGGTTATTGATTTTTGCATGTGATTATTCGATTAGTAGAATATCCATGTGAATAAGTAAATGGCATTATTTCATTTTATTTATGTCATACCATGTTGAAAGTTCATATTTAAAAGGCTTTTGTTTTAGTTATACATTGCCTTAAATGTTTATTCTTATTTATGAAAGTTTCTGCTATATTGTTATCCTTACTGGGCATTTGAGCTCACCCCTTTTCTATGTTTTATTTTTCCCAGGATGTGAAGAAGTAAGTTATGAATGACCTGCAGGGATTTTATGAGGGGTTAATAGTGTGGATTGTGGAAACATTATGTTGTTTTAGTAGTTTTTCATTTTATGATGTAATGTAAAACTTATGAATATATCTAGTGTTTCCAAGGCTACTAAACCAATCGGTCTTTCGAGATTTGATCTTTCTTGTGATCATGCCAATGTTACGAAGTAATGCACCGACTCTGGGTAGCTGGGGTCGGGGCGTTACAGTTGGTATCAGAGGAAGTTTAGTACAAACCTTGGAAGCTAGATTTAGATAAACTCTGATTAGAGCACGTATACCTAAGATGAACTTTGAGGATTAGTATAGAAGAACTTCCTAGAATTTTGGTATCGTAGAGATTTTGTGAGTTTTCCGAGCAATACATCCCTGTCTGGATACGAGCAGGTAGAGGCGGCTCTGGCACAGATGTACCTAGGGGTAAAACCCGAAAACACCGCTTTGAGCTAGACTCGAACGGGAACTGGTGCACGACAACGGGCCTTGCTGCACTCTTGGTTACGACACTCCCGGGGGATATGCTTATGATAACTCTCATTTTCTTTACAAATCATTATGAAGGGTTTATGAGTATATACTTCCTCAAATAAAACATTTTTATGATTATGGATTATATCCATAAATAGTTCAATTTATGTTAAGTGTTCTATAAGTATGGGATTATGTATTTTGATTCATAAACTGATCTAGTGTATGCCATTGTTTAGAAATGGCGCCCAGTAGAAGGAATGAGAACTCCAGCAATGCACATGATCCAAAGAGAAGGAAGGATCATATCTTTCATGGTCTTAAGCTAGAATTGATAAGAGAAATAGTCTCCCATGTATTATCATCATATGAAGAAATAATATCATGTGTTGATAAGATAAGTAAAGAGTTTACTGAGTCCTATGGCTTTGAAGGGAAGCAAGAGAAGAAAAGTAAAGAAGAGAGAAAAATGGATAAAGGGAAGAGGGAAAAGAAGAATTTTCCCATATGTGGTAACTGTGGGAAGAAACACCCTGGAACTTGCCTGAAAGGAATGGGAGTTTGTTATAAGTGTGGAGGAAAAGGGCACAAAGTACGTGACTGCAAGGGTGAGAAAATGGTTTCAAATGTACAATGCTTCATTTGCAAGGAGTTTGGACACTACGCGAACCTATGCCCCAGTCATCAGACTATGCCACAAATGATGCTATTGGATAATAATCAAGTTCTGATACTACCACAGATGAAGAGGAATGATTAGAGTTCTTATGTTGATTATGTCAATTGAGTGTTGTATCAACAATGTACTTGTTATAATAATTATGGAGTATATAAGGATTGTACTGCAGTACTATTTCATTAAGGACTTGAGATTGTGTGGAACAATGAAAAGTGACTCAATAGCCGGATAAATTTTTGGAAAATATATGGTTGAGAGAATGATAAACCATAATATAGTTCTGATACCGAGGTAGTGATTTTCGAATAATACATGATTATTTTGGAAAAAATATATTGGATATTCTTGACTACCTTGGAACTGATTAATGATTTGTATATTCCATCATTGTTGGGGTTTAAAACATTTTTGGATTGATGAAGTATATCCAGCATTCTATATGGAATAAGGGAGCATGAATGTAATCAATAAGGAATATGGTAATTCAAGATGTTTCAGTTTATTAAAAGAATACAAGATGAAGGTATTCATATGCTATTGCGGGGTAAAAAGGATCTATATTATGTTTACCTTCCTTATAAATGTTGGACTATGAGTTTGGACAGAAGTATTTTGGATATTTCTAGTTTGGATTATTTTGGATTACCATAAAAGGAAAACCCGGAGGTTGGGCGGCAACCCGTCGCGTCCGGCAAAGGCTGCGAGACTTGAACCCGCAACTGAAGGGCGACAAGGGTGTATCACCTACCACTGGCCCATGAGATGTCCTGGATTAAATAATGTTGTTTTTTTAATGATCTGGTAGATGAATTATAAATTCATTTATTTTGGAACCCTGTACGAATAGTATAAATAAATAAAAAATTACATTCTATTATCTTTTAGAGTGAAAGATGAGTTTGTGGTAGAAACTTATTAATGGATAAAACTCTGATTATAAAGTAAGTATATCTCCTTATGATCTTATCCAATCTCATAAATAAATTCCTCAATATTAAGAAAAGAAACTTAGAACAAAAATGTTTTCCTAGATGGTACCTTAAATCATCACTAATTTATGGCTTTGGGATTGTTGGCCTTTTCATAGCCATGTTCTCTACCACTCTCCATCAGATAATTGATGGTTAGATTTCTCTTCTATATCCATATTTTCCTACATGGAACCCTAGTATGTGTTATTTTCGGTAATCTTCATACTTTCCACTCTTTATTTTAAATAGAGGCCTCATTAATTCATTTTTCGATGTGGGATTTCAACTAAGATATTTTGAAACGTCAAAAATGTGTTATCCCAATACCCTATATTTTGTTGAACCGATGGTACTTCAAATCATCATAGATTGATGAGTTTAAGGACCTCAATTTTATACTTTTTGTGATTGATGACCTCAATCACTACCTATAAATATTTACGTTTTTCCTCCAATTATATGTCTCTAATTGCCACCAATGTTCTCCTAATCAAGATCATAATTTGGTGGTGACCCTTTCATTTCTCTTTTCCTCATATTAAGACTAAATTTTAGTAACCCAATTTCCGATGTGGGGTTTCCCACAAATATATTATCTATTTTCAACCTTTTATTTTCGAAAAACAATTTCAAATTGCGAGGACGCAATTTATTGAAGGAGGGGAGAATGTAACACCCCAAGATTTCATAGTGCGTTAGTTCTTCAAAATAATTCAATAACTTTCACTACATGCAACACCAATTTCAAGCACACCATGACTTACCAAACAATCCGTTCAAAAGAGGTTATGAATAGTATTAGATAAATTTTAATGTTTATATAATCCTTATAATTTTAGAATCCATATTATGAGTTTCTTAGATATAATGCAAGAACAAATTCATTTTCAGTATTGCACTTTTATCAACTTTAATAGTGAACCCTTTTTAAATACTATATTTTAAACTTTTTGACTAAATGGGGACATCAAAAATTTAAAATGAAACATCCCAAGCTTCTACGGTGCGCTTCTCTTTGAATAATGTGATAGCGTGTGTTGTACGCAACACCGAGTTCTAACACACCATAACTAATCAAACTAGCCGTTATGAATAGTAATACCTACTTTTTGAAATTATATATATTTTATATTTGAAAATGGACTTCATTTTTGGATTCGGAATATCGAATTTAGCCTAAGGTGAAATTTTGGTACATTTCGGATAACTTTCATATTTTGATGAATAGTGAAAATTACTAAGTTTTAATTAAAAACAACTTTTTTAATCAAAATAATTAATAGTGATAAATTATGAATTTGAGTGGTTTTAAAGTATATTTAGAATATATTTATACCATTTAATATAATTTTGGTCATTGGACATAATTTTACAATTAAACCGAACATAAACGAGTGTCAATCTTTTGATAGTTATTATCTCTTAAAAACACGCTTTTTGTTTTGACAGCGGGAATTAATTTTAAATTAATTTCTGCCACTTCTGTGTTTTGAATTTAGGAAAATGGATTCCATATTTGTAATCAGGATGTTCAAATTGTGTAAATAGGTAACTTTTATTTTTAGACATTTTGAATAATTACTCCGGTAAATATTTTATTTACCATGGTTAAGGGTAAATCCGGTAAATAAGGGTTAAAAAATAATATTATAATAATACTAAATTACCCTAAAACGTGTCTTAACCCTATTGGTTGATACATGGTCGACCATGGGAATCTTTGGGTCTATTTTGGGACCCCATGGATCCACTTGTAAGTGATAATGACACTTTATTTTAATTAAGTTAAAATGAATACAAAAATGACACAAGCATATATCTTTTAGAAAAACAATTGTTACATAGGGTTATATATGTTGGATTTTAGATTATAAATATTCATTAGAAAGATAAAAAGATTTCCTACATAATGATATTTTATTTATAATTTTTAGACATCAAATAATTTAAATTATTAATGACACAATAATGATGAAAGTTTTACCTCATTAATAAATCATTTAAATAAATAAGATTATAATGATTAAAATATTATCTAAAACCTGTCCAATTCTTATTGGTTGATGTTATTTAGAATATGAGTCATCTTATCTTCGACCTCAATGATTTTTGGACCATTATAAACCGAATATAATTATATTATAATGTAATACTTTCACTCTTTCCTAAAAAGCCCCTCCTCTCCCTTATAAAAGGAGACCACTTCTACTCATTCCTCACACCTCTCAAGCCACTTGGCTCGTCCAAACTCTACCCAACTAAGCTCCCCACATCCCTCTCCTCCTCCTTGAAGCTTCCCCTTAGGCAGAAAGCATTTCAAGAAGTCCTTTGGTTCCAACCAAAGTGAGTTACCTAAATTAAAGGTAACGATTTCTCTTAAATTATTTTCATTTATTTTGCTTCTCCAACCCCCAAACTCTTTTTATTTCCTTTCTTTTGTAACAACACCAGTATCCTCAATATACTAGGATGTTGTTATAAGAAGTATTCAAACTACACATACACACAACTCCATCTAATGGATGATGAACATAATGTTTCTGTTGATGGCAAACTAACGCCTCACGAAACGATGATTGTTCAAATACATCTTACCGCCTCTCATGGTGGCCATTATGATGGCACTGTAATTAAATATGATATTAATGATATATATTTTATATATAAGCTTCTGTAATTCCGTTTTATTTCATACCATTATTCGTTTCATGTTGTATATACATACGATAATTTCATTTGAGGAAGTGCGGACTACCACCCCCTTAAAATGATATGACTCATTCATACCACACATGGAACGTATAAAGGATGGTGTTAATGAACTTAAGTAACATATATAAAATATTATATTATACTGTAATAGTAATATACCTATGTATCATTTGGATTCAATTCTTTTAAAATAAAAATTAAATGGAAGTTGCGTTCGTGCGTACGTACGGACTACCGTCTCCACGAACGCGATGAGATTCATCCTCCATCGTATCCATTCAAGTATAATTATCATTTGATGATTTAAAAATGATGTTTAAGGACATGATACCATTCTGGATTTGAATAATATACAACCTATCCTTTACAAACATGTCTTACGTAACAAAACATACAAAAGAAAACAAGTAAGTTAACACCCGAAACAACGATAATACTAAGATATTATTATCAAATCAATATTAAAAGATCATATATGATATCATATTAATATATATGATTCTTTTATAATTTAATAACAATTATTTCACCATTATACAGGAGGTTAACCTACCCCAACGAAGGAAAAGTACAAGGTAAGGGTTTATTTCACAATCTCTTCATTATCCGAGGTTGTTTATACGTAATAATCTACTAGGATATCTTTATCATCCACATCCATGTTTCTTAAAAATGTATTTCAAAACATTTTTACTATTTACAAGAATATGGGTTAAAGTCATTTATACCCTTGTTTGACTTTTTATAAGAGGTTTATAAAGGAATCGTTCCGTCGTTTTCAAAACAAGGTCCTTTTTAACCTTTTCGACAGAATTGAGGTAAGAATGTTTTTTTTAACTTATACGGCGGGTGCGGTTATTTTACGCCGTTATAAAATCTTCAAAGATTTCCTTACAAGCTTATAAGAATATTTTCAAAGAAAATGTTTTATTTTATATGGATCTTAAATGATTTCAAAATAAAAGGAGATATTTCTTTAAAAAGAATTTTGATTTCATCTATGTCAACATCCTTTGATGGATTTTAAGATTATTTGAAGTTGATTTATTATGATACAAAACTTCTATATTGTATTGAAGGTTTTGTGATATATTTGACTATGGATGTGCTATTTTTATACCATTCATAGTTTATGGTGAAAGTATTGACATTTCGTATGCTAGTTTTAATACGAATGTTTATGTTATGTTTAAACCTTTTCATATGGGAATGCATTGGACTTAATATGTGACGGGTGGAGCCCGCTATAGCTCCTCGATGCATCGGTAGGTCTCATGAGACAAACTAGTGTCTTGGCACAAGGCCTTGAAAAAATCTTATTTGTAGTCTTGGCACGAGGCCTTGGCTATGTGGTTATGATAGTCTGGCATTATGCATTCCAACATTATGAAAGTGGTTATTGATTTTTGCATGTGATTATTCGATTAGTAGAATATCCATGTGAATAAGTAAATGGCATTATTTCATTTTATTTATGTCATACCATGTTGAAAGTTCATATTTAAAAGGCTTTTGTTTTAGTTATACATTGCCTTAAATGTTTATTCTTATTTATGAAAGTTTCTGCTATATTGTTATCCTTACTGGGCATTTGAGCTCACCCCTTTTCTATGTTTTATTTTTCCCAGGATGTGAAGAAGTAAGTTATGAATGACCTGCAGGGATTTTATGAGGGGTTAATAGTGTGGATTGTGGAAACATTATGTTGTTGTAGTAGTTTTTCATTTTATGATGTAATGTAAAACTTATGAATATATCTAGTGTTTCCAAGGCTACTAAACCAATCGGTCTTTCGAGATTTGATCTTTCTTGTGATCATGCCAATGTTACGAAGTAATGCACCGACTCTGGGTAGCTGGGGTCGGGGCGTTACAGGTAAAGGCAGACCTGGATGTGGAATCCACAACCTCCGAAAAAGGGCTTTATTTCCACTTATGAACATCAATTGACCAGTTTAATAGACTGAATTTCTAGCACCCTATGTTGAAAGAGGATTTACGCCATGCAATTATAAAATGTCGTTCAGAAGCAAATCTCAAACAAAACGAGGAACGATGAATCGACGAAACCTGTACCGGAGCCTCAAGATCCCAAGATTCAAAACACTTTTTAAAGATTGAAATCGGAGGTTTTACTGATCTAAAATGAGTGATAAGAGTCCATCTCATATTGCCAACTGCCTCATCAGAAGCCTCTGACGGAAACTCCACCAAAAAACCGGAGTCATTTCTACAAACTGATGAAGAAATCAACTGCGTCTTCATATTCAAACCCAAACCCTGAGACGAACCACACACCACATCTTTAAACGATAGCTGTGAAGACCCAAACCATGAAGAAGAACATGAATCCAAATACGATGTCAATGAAACCCTATCCGAGCGAGGAGCAACAACAGCATCTGAGGATCGAGCTTCCAACGCGTAGGGCGCGTTCTCCGTTTTCCAACCAACAATGGAAATTCTACATTTTGAGAATGTCAATTAAGGTTTCTGAAATTGATACATTCCCTAATCTTCCCATTCTTCTACTTCATAGTGATGATGTTGGGGAGCCATGTTAGGTATTTCACTACCCAAAAAAATTGATAAATTTGTCTAATTCCACATATAAATCGGTAGAATGATATTATTGAATCATATTGGATGCCTTCTTGAATCCTCTATGTCCATTAGGTAAGCTGTGATGGTGCATAAGCACATCTTGTTTTAGTCGGGGTATTTCTATACAGTTCCATGAAAACACATATCTTTGTTTCCACAGAAATGAATGTAAATTTATTTCTCCACAAGAGGCATGGAGAAACTAATGAATTTTGGTAGTTGGTCTTTTTATATTCCAATATTTTCCTTCCTCATATCGTCAATGGTGGTGGAGACACCTTCCTCAAAAGTAGGAGGGGAGTTCCTGAGGTTCTCCTCTTCTTCTTCCACCTTTGAGTCTCTAGAGTCATTTTAAAAAAAATTCAAAATATGAGGGAATCTATTTCACTATTAGGATGAGAGAGACCATGAAAAAATAAATAATCATCCCTTAAATCCAGATTCATTACAGGGAGATTTTCGTGATGGTTTTCCTTTTCACTTTTTCGGGGGATAGAAGGTGCTTGAATATATTGGATCAGGTCTACTACTTCAACTAGGTTTATGGGTAACACATAGTCACCATCGACAATACACAAAATATTTTCAAGGTTTTTCCCCAATCCATTGGGGGATTCAATTTATATAATTTCATCCACCAATTTCGATTTTCCTTCTATTTTATAGAACCCTACATCAACATATGTGTCTTCACAATACTCGAATGGGGTATGATCACCATTTAGTGGATCGTACTTTACATTGATGGGATATTTCAAACACTTATGGAATGTTGAAGGTACCAAAAAGTGGATATGAATATAATGGAATCAATGAATTAAATTATATGAAGTGTCTTACTGCATAACCATGAACTTGACGTTATACATGAGATCCCCAAACTGATCTTTGATCTAGATCATTCTAAGAGGTATTTGTTTATACTTCTCTTCCCCTTAACTGGTCATATTTTTTGGAGATAATTACCCTTATCTATATCTCAAACATATAAGGGTTTGAATTAGGATGAGGTTGATAACAAAACCATTTTCAATTATATCACTTTGTATGTCAACATTATCAAGTCTTCCAAAAAAAATATAGGGTCCTGATATGTCATTGGATGACCCCATCTTGATCCTATACTAGAATGAGAAGGAGACATGGAATTATTATGGAATTTTCACTACTCTATAAGAATAGGTTGTAGTGAATTTTGTATCAAACTCCTATGGGATATGGGGGGAATCAATGAGTGCCTCTCTGAGTTCTTTTGAAAGATAGAGCATATCCAGACTTGAGAGTTTTCTTAGGACAACAGTCAGCCATTTCAGAATGTCATATTTTTTTTCCAGAGGTCAATTCTTCCCAAGGTGAGGTTTATCCTATTTAAGTGTCTCATAAGATGAGTCATTTGAGGAATATGAGCCTAGTTTTTGTGCAGAAGTTGAGGGATCATCTCTTTCATGTGTCACTGGTTGTGTCGGCCTTCCCCATTTTTTGAGATGATCAGATGATCATAACCCCACTAGGAAGTCATGTAAGATGACTGGGCATGGGTGCTATCTATAGGATTTTGGGATAACTTAATGTCTCTGATGGGATTTCTTGAGAACTTTCTTATAGGCCTCAACTATATATATGACCTCTTTGGGAATGCGACTACAATATTCTATTTGACCATGACTACACTTTCTTCTCTATCCTTGTATCATAGGCCTTCAGACTTCGGTTCCATGATCAGGTAAAGGGAACTCATTCTCAAAAGTATATTAATCATCAGATGGTGATTCCTCTAAGTGTATCATGTTAAAACAACAAAATATGATATCTTTATCCTATAAGGATTTAGTTTGGTGTGATGGTTCCCATGATTTGAATGTTGCAGGAAATAAATCTAAAAGAGTAAGAGCCTATATTGGAGCTGAACATGACTCTTTCTCTTCTATCTCATGATGTTCCTGATGGTCACAATCACTTTTGGGGGGAATATTTTTGTTCTCCTCGATAGGATATGGGACCTCAGTGGGCCTATGAAGTTATGCTCTCATAGTGGAATGATCTTGGTCAGCTATCTTTCTTGTTATCTAGTTGTTTAACTTCTCTCCAAGCCTGGAAGGAACCTTTCTTCAATCACCTTATTCTTTTAACTGGGAATGAATTATGCAAGAAACATGTTTTTGGGAGTCTTCCAACATCACATGTTTAAAATAGACCATGCTTTGGAGGATTTATTTGAATATGAAGCAATCTGGGATGTTATGACCTAGCCTCATAGGGAAATGGTAGTAGTCAAGATGGGCGGTGAGGTAGACCTAATTAGTCTTCATGGGCTATGGAAGCTTTATTAGGTTATTTTAAATTTCAATAAGTAAATAACTAATTAATTTTTCATGGTTTCTACCACATAATAGGAGGCACCGGGAGGTTTGGGACCTGCCTAGGTGTTTGAATGGGAACTAATGATGATTTTATGGTAACAATGGCAGTTTCTCCCTTTCCAAGCCTTTTTATTTATACTGAGGGAATGAGTAAAGTTTTATCTTGGTCCTGCTTAATGGAATCCTCCAAATGTTTTTTTTGAAAACTCATTAAATCTTCCTGGATATTTCATTTGTATTAGAGGCATACGCATCTAACCCCAAGGGTTTTCAGTATAGATATCAAAAAAAATCTCTTATGAAAGAGGGATGATCAGTGAATAGGTTAAAACTTTCCATCTATCTATGAATTCAAAAACCCTCTCATTTTGGCATTGATTTCATTTTTTTAGATCGACATTTGGTGACTACCACAGTGTTGAGATGAACTAATAAAGGAATTAGTGACGATGATCTTACCATCCTATAACTAATAACATTGGGAAATTTTTTAACAAAAAAAATTATATAACTATTAGATTTTGTAAAAAAACACCTTATCTTAATCTCCTCCTACTTATATTGAAGGCCATCATTAGACCACGTCAAGATACAAAGTTTGTGAGATGTTGTTTTGGGTCTCCTACACCATTGATGGTGGAGAAGGTAGGATTTTTTAAATTGGATTGGGAAATGTTTCATCTACCTATTTGGGATAATTCTTTTTCTAAGTATTCACAGGTGAACATCACCCTTCCATTGTTCTCATTCGAGTATCCAAGTACTTAATGGTGTTGAGATGTTCTGGAGGTACTGCTGGATGACCCATCTCCCATTTGTAGGGAACAGGCGGGGCTTGATGAGGTGGCCCCATTTTCATTCACCACTGATTATCAATATATTATAAGACTAAATTATCAGCCTCGAAGGGTATATTATATTCATATATTGGAGGGAAATCATTATCATTTTTTACTAACTCATTTAAGTATACCTACGTCCTAGATCTGAATTCATTCTAACTCTTAGATTCTAATCTTTTAGGCAGATTGGATCTAGAGGAGAGAATATTATTTTCTTCTTGATGTTGATATGCAGTGAGGATTTTCCCCCTGAGTAGATCCTCATTATGTTGTCTAAGAGTTTGTATCTCATTCTCATATTGTTCCAACTTCTCCTTGATTGAAGGAATTTTGGCTCTTATGGGGGGTGGATATTCACACATCTTCCCTTTTTACTTGTCAGTGTTCCACCATAGAGTTGGAAACTTGGTATTCAGAGGTTCCATGTTCTAGTGTCTTCTCTATATTTGGGAACGTACAACCTCATTGGGTTCATCCTAATCCTCCACTTGGGGTATATTTTCCAAATTATATCCCTCTACATATGATTTTTGGTTGACATTATCTATTGTGTTGATGGTGAAAATGTTCCCAAAGTTGTTTCAAGAAATGGAATTTGTCCTATTACTCTTAATGAAATAAGATGATTCTATATTGCTTTCATTAGTTTTATTTATCAAACCCTTGTCAATATTGGGCCTTTTGGCTTGCATCCTTGAAGGGGTTTGATTTCCTCCACCATACAATCCTCCCATCATGTCCTATGAGTAATGATATTGAGGGAGTTTCCAGTATTGGGTATCAAACGAGCCTTGAATAACAAAGGGTTTTATTTTGGTAGGATGAAGGGATGGGATTTCGACCATTGATATTTACCTCCCAACTTGGACTAGACTAATTCCCTTTGTGGTGATGAGGATAATGAAAATGACTTTCTCTCTCTCTCTTATATTTGGTAACTATTAGGGGAAAAATTGGAATTATTTGATCTTATTTTTGAATATTCAATGATTTAAGTTGAGGATTTGATGATTCCTGGGATGGAAATTGAAATATAAATTCCCCTATCCCAGTAGGCTATGGTTGATCTGGAACCGTAGTTGATTTATCAAGGACCCTCGTATGGGATAATGAACTTAGGGATGGTGATTGGGATATAAATACCCCTATCCCAATGAACAGTGTTTGGTGTTTAGCTGCTTTCAACATGTCCTAGATCCTCTATGGGATTGATTATCATAGGGGTGGATGTTGCGGTAGATATTCACCCATTTTAGTAGGCCAGGATCTCTCTTAGATAGATGCTATAGTAGATGCTTTTTTGACCTTTTTGATGTTGTATAGAAATGATCATGTAGAATATTGTTGCAATGGAAACCCATGACAAGATTTTATTTATATGGTTTGATTTTTGGTTGATCACAACTTTGACATTTGAGTCTGAAATGCATCCTTGTAACTTTGAGGGGACTACTTCAAAGAACTATTAGATATCATATCCCTCCGTTCATGATTTATTGGCACCATTGAGGTGGAGGAATTATATTTTAGTGTAAAAATATATACTGTGTTACCCAATCCTCTGATTTATATGGACTCTATGATATTACATGACACTATATTTGGAGGATTTTGTTTTCCTGATATATAATGATGTAAAATGCTCTATATTTCTCCCATATTCAGATATGTACGCCAAGGGATGATATATAAATTCTCCATTGGAGAGTTTTCATGATTCATAGACAAACACTACATAGTTTTTTGTCATTCTCTTCCATTCCTAGGTTCAAAGTCATGGAAAAGGAATCCATATATACCTGAAAACATACTGTATTAATGGTTTGAAGGTGATACTTGTATCCTAGATAAGGGATATGTCTATAAATTAGATGATGATGATTATACCATATATTTTGGTGTAGATAAGGCATTAAATCTTTCTCTAGATCATTTGGGATCGCATAGATAAAAGTAGAAAGGGTCTGTAACATAGTGAGGAGGTCATTTCAAGATAACTCTATTCTCATTTCAATGTTGGACTCCTCTTAATCAGACTTACATGCCTCCATCTAGTCCAACCATATAAGGTACATTTTAGAGTCTCATTCTCACTATATTTTAGTGCTTTTGAATGTTAAAGAGGAACTATATGTGGTTAAATTTTATTTTTCATGCACCCTCTATATGAAGGGGTCTTGGTTTTTAGAACCTCTCTATACAATGGTGTCTAGGAAGGGGGATTATTTCCCTATCTATGGAATATATTTTTAAGACCCATCCCCTAGGGCCCATGCTGTGACATACCCCAAGCCCACCTCCCCAAGGCTCGGGGTTGTCAACTAGAGCAGAAGGCATCAACATACAAGTGGGAGGCATTTTTTAGAGTACATGTATGCACACACACACAACCACAGCCCAAAGCTATAAAATTAAAAAAAACATGCAACAAAACAACCACTTAGTACAAGTACAACTAAAATTCAAATAAGAAAGAATAAAAACCCAACAAGAAGACTAACTGGAAAACAGGAAGGTACAAAAGAAACTATCGATAACAATCCTCTTAAAACCCCACCTGATGGGTAAGTACAAATTAGCTGTTGGAAGACGTAGAAGTACGGCCTGCCCACCTGGTCTCACTGGGCACCACCCAATCTTGAGCCACCAAGCCCTACATCAAGGCGTTGGTCTTCTCCACCAGACACAACATGTGTCGGCGAAGCCCGTGTAGGGGTGAGTAACAATATAATCATTAGGGAACCCAAAACATAAAGGAAATACCACAAATAAATCCACAAATAAACCACAATTCATGATCACCAATCATGTTCTAGAAGTAAGATAGATCACACTAGGTATATTCTAGAGTAGGAAAGCAAGACCATTAGTCAAAACGTTGAGCACAATGGGTTGATGGAGAACTCCTCCTCAATGAGTATAGTGGGCCTACCGGGTCACATAAATGATGATTCCCACAAACCATAGACTATTGTGGTACTCATCCATGATAAGTACCATGGTTATCTTTGGTCACACAGAAGTCTCTCCCCACCGTGGGCATGTCGGGCCACACAGAAGTCACTTCCCACAAATGGTCATGCTGAGGCACTCCTCTTGTCGAGTACCATGGGTATTTCGGGTCACAGAGAAGTTTCCCTCCATCAAGGTCCTACTAGGTCATATAGAAGTCGCTTCCCACTAGTTCATAGTATATGATCCACAAAGGTTCACTCATTAGAAGTCTTTATGTCTCATCGATCAATAGGGTTTCCACACTTAGCACTCTTGATCTCGGGAGAACCGCTCCGGAATCCATATGTCGAATATCAACTTCAATGAAATCATCGATGGGATATACCAAAATATTTGTCTCACCACGAGGGTTCTAACATCACAAACGGATCATCAATCGGACATCCAGTTTTAATGTTATAGACATTTTTAAAAAAAAGGCTCAGTTGGGTCAGGGTCTAGTCCGACCCGAATTGGACCAGGGTCCACCGACCCGACCTGGGTCTGCTGACCTGACTGAGACCCTGCCTGGACTAGTTCTTCCATGTCGGGTCGTAGGTCCGAACTTCCTGGAACGTGGCGAGAAGCTGCATCCGGTTCCCCATTTCCTCAAGAGTCATCCACAGGGATAAATTCATCTACTACAATCAAGAAACTGTGGCCGGATGGATTCCCCGCACATCCTCAATCAACCACGTGCTCCCGAGATTCATGGATCGTAGCTACGGGATGCTCCACCGATGTGGTTGGGGAGATGCGAATGGGGGGACGCACCCCTTCTTCCAGTCGGAAGCTCCTCCCAGCGTTCCATCGTGGCATGCCGCCTCTAGTCTGCAGCCACCATCGACACCGGTGTGCCAGCGGGCTCTTTTGTGGACCACCGGGTCCGCACTGATGGTCCGTTCTTGGCACCTACTACGCCTCCAGCCTCCGTGGTGTATCGCCTTCCCTAATCTTCCTTGTCTCCCCTTTAAAAATGCTCGGTCAAGAATAACACACAAGTGAAGGGGCTCAGACCCTATTCGTGTTGGCCAGCACCCACCATGTTAGAGTTTTAAAATATAGGGGGTTTGGGGATGAGTTTATAACAACAATAATTTAATCCCATATATAAATCCAAAGAAACATCACCCTTCCGCAAAAATAGACGATCTGCAGATCAACATGTTCATGGGTTGATCTGCATTTGTTGTTTAAAATGAAGAACTGGGAAAACATAAAACAAATAACCTTATACCTCGATCTACATTCATCGTTTAAGCGCTCCCCCCTCAAGGATTCAAGCTCCATTGGCGTTCATCACTTCCCAATCTCGTACTTTGTAAAGCGTTGACGTTGCAAGCATTCTGCTGGCATTTTTCATTCATCGTGGGAGGGAATCCTTATCATAGGTTCATATGAGAATTTCAACACTCTAATTCGCATTCCCCCAACGTGTTGTCTTATTAAAATAAAACTTGTCACAACATTTCTGTTATGTTGTGACGTCACAATGTTACACTGTTTCATTTATAAAACAGTGTATCTGTTATGATGCACAAAAAAATACCCATTAAGTAGATTCCTTTAATGCGCCTCTTTTCAACACCGCAGTGTCGTCGTCCGCCACTCAACGGTGAGAGCGGAAAATAAAAATAACATTTTAAGTTATTTTATTATTTTCTGAAAAATTCCGAAAAATAATTTTTCCGTATGACCCTTTTCGGTCGATGTTAAGTCCTTTCTAGGAAAATCTCTATGTTCCAAGTTCAACGGTGCCCTCATATTTTTGATCCAAGCACCGGTTTAAAAGCTAGTAAAACCTATTTGTGCACTTACTTAAATAAACTTAAAAAAATAAAAAATTTATTATGGGATCATCGTGCCTCATAATCATGTGTCGTTAAAGCGTGTGGTCTTGAAATAATTCTATACAATTAAAAACATTATACAGAAATTCTGGTACATTACATTCTCCCCACCTTAAGGCTTTACATCCTCAGAAGCCAAAACTAGTTCTAATCAAACAAATTTATGTACTGAGCATGAATCTGAGCCTCTCGCTCCCATGTTCTCTCCTTCTGATTCCTGTGCTTCCACTGAACACGCATTAGAGGAATTGACCATCAATGAAGGAACCTCTCCTGAAAAACCTCTTTCTCTATTAGGAACTCCGCATGCGTTGCCCCATCATCAATGTTCTACTCTCCCCAGTTGATAACATGCGATGAATCATGAACATAACTCCTCAGCTATAAAACATGAAATACATCATGCACCTGGTGCATATGTGGGGGAAGATCTAGGTGGTATAACACCTCTCCAACTCTTCTGAGAATCTAGAATGGTCTGATGAACCTCAGAGATAGATTTCTGCCTCATCCAAATCTTTGTAATCCCCATCGGGGTGGGACCCAAAGTAACACATGGTTTCACTCCTCAAACTCCAAAGGTCTCTGTCAATTATCAGCTTATGATTTCTATCTTCTATGTGCAATCCTCATCCAATCCTAGACAATTTGCATCTTCTCAGTGGTAGCTCATACCAACTTTGTACCCATGAGTGTTGACTGCCCTAGGTCTATCCATCATAGATGTGATCTGCATGGTCGCCCATACAAGGCCTCAAACGGTTCCATGTCAGTGGTGGGGTGACAACTATTATTGTACGAAAACTCCACCAGTGGTAGGTGGTCATCTCAACTGTAATGAACCGACCTAGGTTACCCTCAAACCCAACACCCAACATGATCTATTACATATCTGAAGGGCATTCCCGATCCCCACGGGTTGGCAACAAGCCCACTGGCATGGAACGACAAAACCGAGGGAATGATTTAGACCAACATAAATAACCATATAGAATATATATACAAGGAAATATGGGAAAAGAATAATACTAAATAAAATATTCCATAACTGTAAGAAAATGGCAGAAACAAAAAAAAAATAAAAGCAGCTAAAAATTCCAAAGGACAAGTCCGACTACAAGGGACTCAAAACCAACATCTACCCCAACGATGGAATGGATGAACTCCAAACACCTCACCATCAGCTACACATCCTAGCTTACATCAACCTCACTGCCTTTGTGCATCACCTTTCCTTTCCCTAAACTGGGAGGCGAATAAAGTTCTAAACACAATAGAAGAAGTGCATAGGGTGTGAGCTAACATGCTCAGTAGAATTCAACCCATGTGTTCCATAACAAGTGTCTATATAAAAAATACTATATGCTCATTTTTAAATAAAACATGGCATGATAAGTAGTAAAGAAGTTTTATAGGAAACATGGTAAACTTTCCCTTTTCAGCAGCTCTAAACAAAAACAGGTATATCATTTTCCAAAGAATTTTTCCTTATCATTTTTCACAAGAATCAACATATATATCAAGGCTAACTCAGAAATAAAAGTAGTATAAACCAGAAGAAAAGGTATCAGAACACCAAGGAATACTTTGGGTCTAGCCAGTAGACTACTCGTACCAAAATAATCAACTTCACAAAACTGATCCTAGAACAATAGGCCTAGGAATCAATGGAATGCCCCATGGGTAACCCCCCCCCCCCAAATGTTAATATCGGTCCCCTAGAAAAATAGTCCTAGGAAACATAAGAAATCCCCACGAAAAATCACCTTGATAATCACAAAGCAATGGATGATGGCCTCAATCTAAACCTTCCACATAAGTACCCAATGTAATCCATGTGCTCATTTTCACAAACCCATTCCAATGTCTTGAAAACCATTCAAAACCATATATAATCAATTTATCAAAATCAAGGGAAAACCATTTTTCTTTCAAAAAACATTTTCAACCCACAAAAAAATCATTCCAATTTCATAAATAAATTTATAAAGAAATTTTCAAAGCAAAACAAGAAGGTTCATTATCATAGGCTTGAGATAGAACCACCTACCTCAATGTTTGGGTCGCAACCACCTACAACGAAATCCAAAACCAAGAAAAAAACCCCAAAGTAAAAACAGAGACCCTGTGATCCAATCCACGATAATATTGATTCCAACATTAACACAATATGTCATTGGAATATATGAAAACCACATACCTCAAAGAAGGATGCTCGTTGCACCAAAAACAACGAATGAAAAAGGCCTTCAGAATGAGATCTCACAATGGATCTAGAAGAAGACGACAAGAAACATCCAACATGGATCAATGAATCTGATAATGCAAGTCTATGGCTATACCATGATCAATCCCAAGTAATAATTGGAGGGAACACTAACCTAGAGAGATGCTCCATAGAAAAAATGATGAACTGGAGCCGATAAGATCAATCCGGAAGCTGACATGCCTCTGAAAAATGCCTTGGGAGAGTCTAGGGTTGAGATCCATGATGTTTGGAGAGACAAGGACCGATCAAAACTCCATAACGCATGACTTTAAACTGGGTGTGGGACGGTTCATGACGTGTACCCCTTTGTCACGACGTGAAGGCCATTCTAGATAAGTAACGTCAAAAAACCCAGCGCCTTAGGTAAAGAAACCAATACTTAACTATTAAACGATGTTTACCATAGGTACATGACATGTACCAAATCATGGAATGAACCCCATAGGTACTCGTTCTCCATGGACACTTTGTTAAATTGTGGGAAATTCCATACATAACCTCAAACACTATGTCTTACATAGCCCTTCCTCTCTAAGTTCCCAACCTACTTCCCCTACTTGTGAAGCTCTATGAAAGTAATATGATATATTGATGCTGATATCGGTTCCATATCGAGGAGTATAATGATACATAAGTCCATACTCATGGAAAGGGAAATGTGGTAGAGGGCTTGGGACACCTCTATATCTAGGATATTGTGTGGCTTCACAGGGTTCCTTCAACGATCATCTTAGACCGTGATGATTGCATCACATCCAGGCTGTGGAAGGGATTATTGGAAGTGTTTAGGACATAGTTGTGCTTGAGAACTGCCTTTCACCCTTAGATAGATATTCAGACAGATTAAGACTACAAATAGCATGGAGAATTAATATGCTGACAGGAGACAGAGACCTTTAGAGTTTGAGGAGGTAGACCATGTGTTCCTATAGGTCTCACCCCGATGGGGATTGAGGTGATTTTCCTGGGTCGAAAATATATCTTTGAGGTTCATCAGAACATTCTAGATTCTCATCAGAGTTGGGGAGGTGGCATACCACCTAGATTTTCCCCCACATATGCACCGAGTGCACAATGTTCTTCACGTGTTTTAGATGAGGAGGTACGTGCATGATCCATCACATGTTATCAACTGGGGATAGCTGGAAATTGACGATGGGGTGATATTTTTGGAGTTTCCAGTTGATATATATGATCTACAAGAGTTGGTCCTTGGTGGATGGTTGATTCCTATAGTACGCGTTTAGAGGTAGCACAAGAATATGGAAGAGAGAACATGGGACTGGGAGGCTCAGATTCATGCTTAGTACCCACCTTTTGATTTATTAGCCCTTGTTTTGGCTTTTAGAGACGTAAATACCTACGGTGGGGAGAATGTTATGTCCCATAATTTCTGTACAATTGTTTTTAATTATATGGAATTATTTCGAGACCACACGCTTTAACGGTATTTGATTATGTGGCCCGGTGATCCCAGAATAGAATTTTGAACTTTTTTTAGTTTGTTTAAGTAAACATGCAGCCTAACGATGCATTAAATAAAGCATAACAGATATAATATTTCATAAATGAAATAGTGTAACAACACAACATCTCATCCTAGAAGAAACACTATGATGTGTTTTCTTTTAATAAGGTAACACGTTGGGGTAATGAGTATTAAACCATGGGAATTATTTGATGAACCTACTCCAAGGATTCCCTCCAACAACGAATGGCAAACACAGGGGAATCACCAGCGATGTCAAAACACCTTGAAGAATGGAACTGGGAAGCGATGAATGCCAATGTAACTTGAACCTATATGGATGGAGTACTTCAATGAAGAACAACTTTCTGGTTGAGGTTTATTTTTGTTTCAAGTTTTCCCCCATCCTTTTTCCAAAAAGATCAACCCTGATCAACCCACGAACAGGTTGATATGTGGATCGCTCATTCTTGATGAGGTTGTTTTTCTTGGGTTTTCTATGCTGGGATTAATTCTTTTTTGATTGAACCATCATCCCTAAACCACCCCTTATTTTAAAACTCTAACGCAGAGGGATCACACCGACATGAACAAGGACTGATCCCCTCTTCTTGTGCATTCTCCGTGGACAAGAATTTTTAATGGGGAGGAAAGGCATATTCAAGACCATCGTAGGGAAGAAGATACCCCCACAGAGGCTGGAGGCATAGTCAATGCGGAGAAAGGACCACCAGTGCAGACTCGGTGGTCCGTAGAATAGCCTCTCAGCACATCGGGAGGAGCCGACTACTGACGGTAGAGTTGCATCCCCTCTTCCGCATCGGTGGATCGACATGTAGACGCGGGCCATAGATCTCATAGGCACGCGGTCTCCAAACGCATGTTGGACATCGGGCCAGCCGGGTTGGCCATCCATAGGGAAGTAGGCCGCGGTCAACTAACTGTGGTGTGAGGCATCAACCCCGTGGACGATCCGCGGGGTGAGGGGAGCTGGACGCGGCTTCCAGCCGCATCCCAGCCAGGTTAGGTCAGACCTAGGCCGGCCTGGGCCTAGGTTGGGTCATCGGACCTGAGTTGGGTCACTGGACCTTGGGCTAGGTCGGGCTGGGAAGATTGGACCTGACCTAGACCCAACCGACCCCATTTTGGAAAAACATCAATAACTTGCAAAACATATGATTGATTGAAGAGCAGTTTACAGCATTGGAATTCTTGTGACGAGGCCGATGTTTTGGAATACTCTATGGTGGATTTCAGGGATTTTGGAAAATGGATAATGGCTTGGGGAGTGGTTCTATCGAGATCGTGTGTGCTACGTGCAGAAAACCCTGTTGTTGGATGAGACCTAATGACTGCTGACGAGAGACCCTATGTGGATCGAATACTATGGACAAGTGGTAAGAAGCTTCTATATGACCAGGAATTCCCACAATGGGGATCAACTTCTATGTGACCTTGGATACCCACAGTACTCGACAAGAGGAGTACCTCAGTATGGCCAGAGGTGGGAAGTAGCTTTTGTGTGACCCAACAAGGCCAAAATGGGGAGCATATTCTGTGTGACCTAGCATACCCTTGATAATCATCAAGGATGAGTACCACAGTAGTCCAAGTTTAGTGGGAAGTGGATTTTGTGTGATCTAGTAGGCCCACTGTACTCATTGAGGAGGAGTTGTTCAATAGCCCAAGGTGTTCGATGATATGACTAGTGGCCTTACTTTCATACTCTAGATTATACCTGGTGTGAGTTGTCTTTCTTCATGATCATGCATCATGTTTTGCTTCATGGATTGTGTTGTGGTATTTCCTTGTTGATTTTGGGGTCCCTACGGAGTAATGTGTTACTCTCCCCTGCACGGGCTTCGCCCACACGTGTTGTGTCTGGTGGAGATGATCTTCGCCTTGACGGAGGACTTGGTGGCCCAGAACATGGTGGTTCCTAGTGAGATTAGGTAGAAAGGGTGTAATTCTACGGCTTCCATTAGTTACTATACACTTACCCATCTAGTTGGGTTTTCAGTGGATATCTTTTAGATATTCCTTGTACTTAAATGTTTTCAGTTCGTCTTTGGTTGGGTTTGTATTCTGGCCCATTTAACCTATAGTTTTTACTTTTACTTAGTGGTTGTTTAGTGGCATGCATGTTTACCTTTCTATCTTTGGGAAGTGTTTGTGTGTGTGTGCGTACATGTACCTATGCTCATCCCCTGGGACCCATGTCATGAAATTCACCAATCACGCCTCCTGAAGGCTAAGGATTGTTGATTAGCACCGAATGAGTCAACCTTCAAGTGGAAGGCATTTCCCTAAGTACCTATATGCACACACACACAACCACGTACCAAAGCTGGAAAAGTAAACTAGCATGCCACTAAACAACCACTGAGTATAAGTACAACTAAAAGTCAAATGGGCTAGAATAAAAACCCAACAAAAGATTAACTGGGAAATAAGAAACTACACATGAAACTTTGTATAGCCATCTCCTGAAAACCCCACCATATGGGTAAGTAAAGAGTAGCTGCTGGAAAACTTAGAAGAATTCCCTACCCTCCTGGCCTCACTAGGCACAACCAAATCCTGATTCACCATGTCCTTTTTCAATACGTCGGTCTCCTACACTGGACACAACATGTGTGGGTGAATCCCATATAGGGGTGAGTAACAATATACTCAATTGGGACCCCAAAATACAATGGAATGAAAATAAAGAAATACACAAACAAACCATAAGTCATGATCACCAAACATGATCACGAAGCAAGATAGCTCACACCAAGAATATTCTAGATCAATAAAGTAAGACCAGAAATCATAACTTCAATCACCATGGGATGCTAGATAAATCCTCCTCAATGAGTACAGTGGGCATGCCTGGTCACACATAATTCACTTCCGACTAACCTTAGGATTTTTTGGTACTCATCCTTGATGAGTACCATGGGTATGTTGGGTGACACAGAAGTCGCTCCCCACTCTGGGCATGTCGGGTCACATAGAAGCTGCTTCCCAACTATGGCCGTACTATGATACTCCTCTTGTAGAGTATCGTGGGTCTTTCAGGTCACATAGAAGATGATCCCACCTGTGGTCATGTTTTTTCACAAAAAAACATCTTCCCACTTGGCCATAGTATCCGATTCACATAGGTTCACTCAACAGTAGTCTTTAGATCTCATCCAACCGCAGGATCCCCACACATAGCATGCTTGATCTCGGGAGAAATGATCCTCAAGCCATTCATCAAATTTCAAATCCCATGAAATCCTCCATAGATTATACCGAATGATCCGCCTCTTTGTGATGGTTATAACACCACAAACTTCTCATCCATCGGACTCCTGGTTTTCATGTTTATGATGTTTTTTAAAAAGGGTCGGTTGGGTCCGAGTCTGATCCTACTCGGATGGACCAGCCCAAGCCGGCCTGGCCTGGGGTCAACCGACTTGACCTGGGTCCACTAACCCTACCCATAACTGGTTCGTTGGGCCACGGGCCCGACCCGGGCTTTTTCCAGTCTGCCAAAGGCGAACCGGCTTTCACCTGGTCGGGATGCGGCTGGAAGCTGTGTTAGGATCCCCATCGCCCGGCAGGTTGTCAGCGGGGCCAGCTTCCTCAACCATGTTCAAGCGACAGCACCCTGTCACCACATGGCTAGCCAAACTGGCCATCTAGATTCCCTTCACGTGGTCAATTGACCACGTGCTCCTGATATGCACGACCCATGGCTGCAGGCCGTGTCCCTACCGCCAATTGTCGGCCCTATCGGCGGCTCCACCCAAAACCCCGTCGTGGCATGTCTCCTCCAGCCCGCGGCCGCTGCCAGTATCGATGCACGGGATGGCTCTTCTATGGACCACTAAGTCTACATCAATGGTCCGTTATTCACATTGACTAATCCTCTGGCCTCCTTCGGGTATCAGCTTCCCTAAGAAAGCCTTGAATTTTCATTACCACCCCTTTTAAAATGCTTGGCCATACAAATTGAAAAATAAAAGGGGATCGGTATTTGTTCATGTTGGATCACGCCCTATACATTAGAGTTTCCAAATAGTCGGAGGTTTGGGGATGATGTTCTACCAACAATAATTTAATCCTGAATAGAAATACCAAGAAACATCACCCTCCGCAAGAACAGATGATCCGTGGATCAGCCTGTTCATGGGTTGATCTGTGTTCATCCTTCAGAATGAAGAAAATGGAAAACATAAAGCAAATAAACCCATTCCTCAATCTATGTTCTTATTTTAATCCCACTTCCCTCAAGGATTAAATCTCTATTGGTGTTCGTCAGTTCTTGGTCCCGTTCTTCATAAATTGTCGATGATGCTAGCAATCCTTAATGTTTTTCGTTAATCATTGGAGAGAATACTTGGAATAGGTTCATTAGATAATTTACATGGTTTAATTTTTGTTCCTCCTACACATTAGCTTATTAAAAGAAAGCACATCACAGAATTTTTGTTATGTTGTGACGTCTCCTCATTACGTTGTTTCATTTATGAAATAGTGTATCTGTTTCGCTACACAAAAACAATCTACTAAGGAGCTTCCTTTAATGTTCCTCATCACTGCACCGCAGAACCATCATCCACCTATTAATGGTGAGAAAAGAAAAGAAAAATAAATTTTAGATTTATTTTTTTATTTTTTGAAAATTCCAAAAATTATCCTTTCCATCTAACCCTTTTCGGTTGAAGTTAAGTCCTTTTTAGGAGAATCTCGACCTTTTGAGTTCAATGGTGCCCTCATATTTTTTATCTGAGCACTGGTTTAAAAATTAGTAAATCTCATTTTCACGTATACTTAAATGATTTTAAAAAACTTAAAAATTTTATTCAGGGCTCACCGAGCCTCAGAATCATGTGTCGTCAACGAGTGTAGTCTCAAAATAATTCCATGCAATTTAAAAAAAATACGGAGATTCTAGGACATTACAGATATCACAATGGTGTTGCTGACCACTGTGGGTGTTATGAGTATATTCCCTATGAACTATATTGACACAACAATGAGGAGTACTGGCATGATAATGATCTCATTCTTCTTTAGTTAAAGATTCTACGGACCATTGGGGTGTTGAGAATGTGTCTCGAACAACTACAAGGATACTGGCATTGAGAATATTAGAAATATGAGCCTCATTATATGTCATGGATATAATATGAAAACTTGCCTTTCAAATTTTTTTAGGGATATAAGCTTATTATTTGATAACTTTTGGACTATGTCGGTAATCATCTAGTGTTGTGGGAATAGTAACACCCAGAAAAGAAGATGCTAGAATATTGCAATTTTATTCATCATTATTGGTCGGAACATGATATTTTCTCAAGTCATGTTTCACTCTCACATAGTGATCCTCAGTTAGAAAATGGATATGAGATTGATCATGTGCCTTTTCAGTATTTACCCATCATTTTTTGATAGGAATTTGAGCATGTCTAGGGGGATGTGACACTCTCACTTGGTGAGCCCTGGTTGGAGTGGGAGTATGAGTCTAGTCCTAATATTCATTCCCCATTAGATTGTGTTGAAGTACATCTATAATGGGATAATTAATATGATACTTCTTCTATACAGTCTCAAAAGGATGCGATTATAGTTTTCATCTGTGGAAGTAGGGAAATGATCATGGATTCTATGAGTTACTTGTATATTCCATGTAGCCTCACTGATAGGAATATGATCATGTGCTAAGGAATTTTCAACTCTCACTTGGTGAACCTTAATAAAAACGAGGTTATTATCCCAATCATGATACTTTAGAGTATTATTATAATCTTTTTTGATAGGAACATGATCTATTATTGAGGCATGTTCCACTCTAACATGGTGATCCCCATCCAGAATAGGGATATGATCCCAATCTAGGGCCTTTGAAATATTTTTCTAGTATTGTTTTCTAGGAATGTGACCCTTTCCTGAGGCATGTATCATTCTCACATAGTAAGACCTGTCCAGAACATGAATATGAGACCGGTTTTGTGCCTCATACATTACCAAAATTTGTTGACAATCCTACCAGATAATAGAATGAATGTGTTCTTTCTCTAGAGGAACCACATATTAATAATAATTAGTGTATTGTGTTTCCATGGACAAAGGGATAGGAATACGATCCTATCCCTAAATATTTACCAATTCTAGAATATGATGGCATAGTTCAACAGTTGTTTTTAAGATATAATGTCACTTTTGTAAAGTTTGTGAAGGAATGTAAGCCTGTGCGTTTTTTGTGTCCACTATAAACTGAAAGATATCTTCAATTAAAGTAGGTATATGAGACCTCTTATATCCTCATTTTTCCATAAAAATATGTCGATGGAAATCATAATCAGGGGTAGGAATATTCCTCTCCCCCATGATTGATGTAGGAATATGCCCATAGAATTGTTTTGATTGTGTAGGGATATGAGCATGCTCGTTGGTTATTGTCAGAATATAGTAGTATACATCGTTAGTGGGAGTCATGATATGATCCAACTCATGATTATTCAGATCCTCATATTCCTGATGTGTCTTCCTTGTTTCCCAAACATGGGTATCATAGGTGGCAGCGTGTTGGGTGGTACCATCAGTATGTGATGGAAGGGCACCGGTGGGATGGCGCTGACAGTAACGGTTGGTATGAGACCTCCTCGGTGGCCTCTAAGCAAGAATGGAGTAAAATTTGATTCCTTGTCCCACCTTCAATAGATATTTAATGTGGTGATTTTCATGGTATGGAGATAAGATTTTAAAATGGTTGTTAGAGGCAATGAGTGTCATTGGTTTTACTACATCTATCTTCATATAAGGAAGACTCATCAGTTTCAGTGTTTAGAGACCCTTGTAGGCATCCTCATGGGTTGGGATAGTACCATTTCGATGATATTATTATATAATTTTATTTTACACCTAACACTATAGATTTTAGGTAGGTTAAAAAATTATGTGACACATAAATGTTACAATCATATGTGATTTTCTTGAATAGTCAATGGATAAAACATTATCTTAGGTCCAGGTGTTGTTTGGGATAGAAGTATTAGGATTAAAGAAGAAAAAAAATAACAAGGTCACCGATCAGTTCATCCTCATATGCATGATACATTTTCTATCAGGTATGAATAGGTAACACAATTATCCTCTCTTTGTCCCGGTCCGTCCAATCTTCTTACATGGACATGTCAAAGTGAGGATAGAAATATTTTATAAGAACCCTGGATATAGAGAATCATCCATTCATTTAAAATATTCATGTTAGTTTTACCATGTTTTCATATGATATTCAAAAAACATGTTGCGCCACATAGTAAACTGATCATTCTATTATTTGAGAGATTCACATCGGGTTCATCATTTTTTTCCTCAAAAAATATTGTACATGTGGATTCCTGATGATTTATTGTGAGGGGTTAATTTTGAAGAACATTTATAAACCTATTGTTAACCATATTTATATTTCACAATAACTCAAAATGCTTTTCCCATCTGTAACTGAGTATTGACCTTCTTTCAAAAGGAAGGTGGTCAACTGGGGTTTCAGACCCAAAAACGCTTAGGAAATCACATTAATCGAGTGGATGGTATGTTGGTCTTCTAACACCCTTTTAGGGGAAATTTTTTCCTACTTCAGGACTCACTTATACAATAGTGATATGTTCATTAATATCTTCTTAATCCCAATATAGGACTGGTTACACTAACAAAACAATTCGGTTTTGAATCTCTCTGTGTACAAAGGAAGGTCTATTAATGAGTCCATATATATATGAGCTTATTCATCCATTAATCCTTAACGGGTATATTATTATATATTGAATATATATAACAAAGCTCTCTCGAATTTAATCCCTTCCATGGAGGTGGAAAATATTCCAAGGATGAGATTGAGTCGTTATGAGGAAGAATACATATCCCATTTATAATAGGAATCAAATCCATATGGTTTGTTAAAATCATGCATTTTATTATCCTGTGGAAATGATATATTTAAGGGAAATTAGGCACTTGTTATTTGAGATCGATCCCTGAGGATTCATCCTATGTATCCTAGTTATAGTAGGAATCAGTTTCATTACAGTTCAATCATGGCCTTGGGAATTTCCCTAATGTACATGGACCTTGTGTGGGAGTAATCATATCTCGCCATTGATAAGAAATTACACACTGAAGCAGCCATGGATGGGGGAGATTCGTGATGTGAATTATATGGCTATAGCAACTCCATAAGACCATCTGAGGCATGCTTAGTGTGAGAAATGAGCGATAGAAAGTAATCATTCTCACTGCATATAGATGCGGGACTTATGTATAGGGATATACCTTTGGATGTTTAATATATATCTGGGGACGTAGGAAGGCATCCATTGTATCATGGGTATATAAGGATTCAGAGTTCTCATAGTTTATTTCACTTCTTAGTTCATTGATGGATGAGGTAGAATAATCATCCCATGGGAATTATTGGGTCCTTATGGTGGAAATGTCAGAGACATGAGGGGACTTACACTGAAGCAGATTACCATTTGAGATTGGTCCTTAATAAGGAATCCTATATATAATAGTTATGTAAGGATTTAGAGTTCACATAGTTAAGTCTATTTGGTCTTACACACTAATATTTACCATATTTTTTTTGGGATGGAGCTTGGGCCTTAGGAATGCATCCTACATATACTAGATACGGAATTAATCATAGTTCTCATAGACTAGTCTGATCAGGGACTATACACTGAGGTTTTCCTTATATGGAGGTAGTCATATCATGCCACTTATCGGAGCTCACATGTAGCTGAATCCCTAATATGAAGGATGGACAATGTTATCATGTCCTTGGATGCATTCTTGTCCTAGGATATTTGTCTTCTAGACCTGCTTTATTATCTAGACATGTTTGGTTGCATTACAGGCACGTACAAAGTCAATCGCATGATCTATTTTCCTTATTCAAATGAAATCACATAATATGAATGACTTTTCTAGATTTTATTACATGATAAAGGATAAATTATCTATTGGAAGACACATTATCCAAGATTACATGGCTATAGGACATCGCATGATCAATGATGGAATGTATAGATGATTTTTCTTGATTTGGATGACATTTTAAGTGGGTGTCACAAGATTTGGCTAACATGTATCGGGGACATCATGTGATCTTGAAGAATTTCCTTAGTGTCATCATGAAACCATCCAAACTTGATTGGCATGTTTCGTGTGATATGGTTGGTAATCTCAGAGGACTTCGTGAGAACTAGGGGACACACAGTTGTGTCATCACATAGTTTTGGAAACATATATTAAGACATTTCAATATTTAGATGGTGAGCCAAGAGGGCTTCGCGAGACTTGGGTGGCATGCTCGGGGGCATCATGTGACTTTCTTGCTTGTTTGGAGGACACCACATGACTAAAATGGCATGTTGAGGGGATATTATATGACTTGGCATACATTTCCTAGTGATGTCACATGATATGGATGAGTCGTGTGAAGGGCATGAGGAGCAGTATATATGTTCTTCACCTAAGTGTCCCGTTCTTAGTCTTTAATACTACTTTTATTTCAATGTTCCTTAGATTTTTCCAAGGTTATGTTGTTTAGGTTTCATGAGATTCATCAAATATAAATAACCTCCTTATCATAACATGGATGATAATCCACAAGTTCTTTACATGATCTCAAGTGATCACATGAAGTTCCTACGCATGACTCGTGATCTTTTAGGTGGTTCCCTATATTTTACATAGCAGGAAACCTTTGTGATCATGAGATTGGACACTCAAAAAATGTTTCTATTTATGTGATATGTCATGGATTCCAAGACTCTCTAGTGTATAGATTTTTTTTGCTGAGGGGGAGGGTTTTATAGGCCTCTCCCCTAGTTATATGCTGCCTTATGTAGTTTATATCTCACTGAGTGAATTTCATGGTGATCAATGACCATGGTAATGTACCACATTTGAAACTTTTATTAGACCCGTGTTAATAAAATGGATTTCATCTGACTATGTTGATAGGCCAAAAATATTTTACAAGGTTATTCTGACATGTTTAGAGGCCTTTGTGAGTTCTGGATGATTGTTGAAAGGACTTCGAGTGATTTGAGATTCCTTATCTGATATCTCTACTGAGAAAAATGTGGCTTGTCTAGGATCATTGAAGATAAAATAGTGGCTTTTAAAGGGGTCTGAAGGGACCATGATAGTTGTCTATGGGGTACTTACCTAATTAATAGGGATCACTCAGGGTGTAAAATCTTATTCACATAAAATCATCACATCTTGTCCTCACAAGAAGCTACCATTATTTTCCTTTTTATTTCCGTGTTTATTTTACAAGGGTTGGGGATCTTGAGAATTTGTATGCATATTGTTCAAGACAATAACTCTTTTCATCAGTTTTGTTTAACATGAAAAATAATGGGTAATGTGTTGATGCATAATTATTTTCATGGACAACCCTTTTATAGTACTTTGGAGCTGAAGTAAGTGTTCATGACCGCCTAGATATGTCTGAAACCCTTCACATGATGAGTGTGACATGCGAGAAGGTTCTTGTGCATCAAGGTGGAAATATCCCCATGGCTCCCACAGTTTCCTAAGGAATATGTGAATGTGTCTCAAGAAGATCATTGTCTATAAAAGGATTCCATATTATACACATTTTTACCCTTTATCTTGTAAGGGGTTTGGATGATTGCCTAAGTTCTATCACCTGAAAAGTCACATGACTCACAAGGGTTCACCTGGCTGCCACCACCGCCAGATTAGTGAATGTCTTGGATGATTTCTCAAGTAAAAGAGTTTATAGATCTCTATCAAGAAATTTGTTGTGAATGGCTTATTCACATGACCTTTCGAAGGTCATGCGATCACATGTCCTTCTGAGGAATACGCGATCCATGAGTTTTAGTCACATTATCTTCCTTTTCTTTGTGGGGAAAATAATACCCATGTTTCAGGTATTTATTCCCTTGTATATTTTTCAATGCTCATTTGGTGGGTGTTGATAGTCATTAAAAACATAATCCATGAATAATATTGATAATTAATAATTGATATAACCCAATGAAAATAAAATGAATTAAAAAATTGTATACCTCATACTTCCACATTATTGAACATGATTTAACCTCATATCTAATAAATTTATATATTTTTAATTAAATTGTTGAATAATATACAAATTTATAATATCATATATGATCCACTTATAGAATCTTATCACATATATATTAACAATCTCAAATTGTTATCATTGTTTTGGGTGTTAACTACTTTGTTTTTCATACATATTTTGATTCTATAGTTATGGTCGTTTTGTCTTGATAATGGTTTCATCATCTAAAAAATATTAATCATTATATAAAATATCATATATATTCATTATATACATTAAGATATACCAACCTGAATATCCCACCTAAACGTTACATATGAAGATTCTAACATGACTTGAAGGGTGTTACTAACTAGCTCAAGTACCATTTAGGTAGGTTATGTAGGCTGGTTCATGAAATATTAGTGTCATAGGTGGTTTAGACTCCCCTACAATGTTAGTATGAAGTTTAGGATAGGTTTTTTGGGATTTTATGGGTATGTTACGAGTGAGTGACTGGGAACCACTCATCATAACGAGAATTAAGTTACCATGGTTTGTTTAGGAGAGTGTAATTCTACAAAATAAAAGTTTTCATTCTTTAGTTTTCTGATACTTTTATTTGAGTTTTATATAACCTTTTTGATTCATTCCATTATAGTTTATGTTATCGTATATCCATACTATTTTTTTCCATGGTGTGGGGTAGTAACATGCCCCTAAGAAGACATTTGAACAAACCTGAGGAGGGAGATTCTGATGAACCATAGTAATCAAACCCTCCAGTATATCAAAACATTTTATCAGTTTTTATGAGAGTGTTACAAGATCTATTCCATATAATGGCACCTATTCTAGGTAAAAATATATAGGTTTTGCCTTATATTTTTGATAAGAGATACCATGCTTAAGAGTTAGAGGATTTTTTAATAAAATTTGACAAATTCTTTGAGTTCATGGAGACACCTTATTCTATTAAGGTGAAATTTGAAACAATAAATCTTAAAGGGACTAAAAAAAGATGGTGGTACTCAATAGTTGAGATAAAGAGAATGTGGTCATGGAGTTGAAATACATTATGGATCTCATCATAGATTTGTTCTATCAAGATTCAATGGTTTTAAATAAATAAATACATTTCTTTAAACTCATGAATGGAAATCGAATTGTGACTCAATATTTCAATCTATTTATAGAGCTTGTTCACTTCTCACGTGAGGTGGTATCAAATGAGATGATGAAGGCACAAAATATTTGATATGGATATTCAACTAGATATTTGATCCTTGGTTTTTCGATTGAAACTCACCTTATATATTAATGTTTTGAATATATATTTTATGGTGGATCTTGACATGGATAGAAATTCAAGGCTAATGGATGTTCTTCCTAATACTAGTGGTAGTTCCAGTGGTTTCTTTAAATGGAATAAAAATATGTATTGCTCTCTTGGTATAAATTCTGTTTGTGGATATTAATAGTAAACCTCTGTTAAATTATATAAAATATTTGGTTAAGACCCTCTTACATACTTTTAGTGGGATTAGGTTGGTAACACAAAGTGCACATTCTCATTAAAACCCAATAATTTCATAACATGTGGATTCTTGGTAAATTTACAGTGGTTTATTAATGTATTTACTATTATTCATAATTTTATGGGATCGTCGATTCCAAGGGGATCTATGAAACAGTCAGATTATTCATGAATAAAGGGGTTCCAACCTTATGAATCAGGCGTAACAACCTGTTATTTTAAAAGAAGAAAATTGTTTTTGATAGTGTAACTCATGTGCAATAATATATTCATATTACATTAGAGGAAACCCTAATAAATTTTATATTTTATAGCATATTCAACACACGACAACAAACGTAAACAACCCATGAAATGTATTTCCATTATAACCTAGTCATTGGATTTCTTGGTATGAACATGATTAACAGAATTATTAAATCGTTTTTTTAACATGTATATATAAGAAAATTTTTTGTGACCAGTTAATTAGAAATGAAAATAAAAACCTTTTGAAAATAAAACAAAAATATTTTTCTTAAAAACAATTTCAATGCGCACAAGTGTTTTTTATACCAATAAATTAAAAAAAATCACACCTTTTGAATTATATTAATGAAATTTATATATTATATATTCAATATAGTTTTTAAAATTAATCCAATTTGTTTTATATAAATGATATAAAAATAAAACCAATTTTATACATAAAATTTTATATTTTACAAAAAAACTGTTTAGTCACCTTTTTATGGTGCACTTATTTTAAAACTATTTTTGAAAATTCTTATAAAATTTATTATAAAAAAATAAAATTCATTTTTGGAATCTTAATATCAAAATTTAATTTGGGTGAAATTTTGGGATTTTTTGAAAAATGTTGATTTTTTGGTGAATAGTGAAAAAATAATGATTTTTTGCAAAAAGATATTTTATTTTCAATAATTATAGTAATACAAAAGTAACAATATGTTTTTAGTATTTCTTAAAGTAACCTATTTTATTTATAATCTAATAAAATTATTTTTAATCCTTTTTATATTATTTTTAATATTAGTTTTTTTTATGTTTAAAAAGGTTTTTTCTAAAAATAGTTTTAAAATTCATAATATATCCCCATTTTAATTAATTAAAATAATTTTTAATTGGGAATGTTTTAAATTAAATTTATTGATTATATATCATTAAAAATTAATTTAGTTTCATACAATAATTATTATTATTCATAAGTTGGATATAGAATCATCTTTCTCTAAAAAACATTCAACTTAAAAAATCGTTGTCCCGCCTCGTCTGCGGGTTTAATATTAAATTGAATTTTTCCACTTCTGTGATTTGAATTTATAATTTTTTTTACATGTTTGGATTAATAATAATTTAGAATTTCTAATAATTTCAACTTAATTTTTGACCATAATTATTAGTGAAAAAAATAAAATTTAATTACAAATATTGAGGTAAAAATAAGTTTACTTAGTTGTTTATCTTTAAACAAAAGGGGCCAAATGACCTAGAAACATTTAAAAAATCCATTTTATGTAAATATTGAGACCTTATATCTTATATTATCTATTATGGTTCATTATTGTTTCCTGGTGACATTAAAAAAATGTATTTCTAATTCACTCTTTCAATAAAATATAAGTTTGCTACTCACCTCACTTATAAAAGGCCACCTAAACACCTCTCTTCGCACGAATCAATCAATTATTATTCAACCATAATTACCAAAATACCTTCCCAAATTTTCTAATATTATCCTATAACACTTATTTTGGTCATAAATTCAACCATGTAATGAATTTGGTACAAACCAAAATGAGTTACCCAATGAAGAGGTAATGTTCATCAATGAGTATTTTTGTTTTATTTATTTCTCCACCTCTTTAATTATTATTATAACATGATGATATAATAAAATAAGTATATTAAATAAAATTTTATTTTTTTATTTTATTTTTATTAAATAAAACCATAAAAACTTCCATCAAATGGGTTACGAAATCTTTATTCGTGTGTATGACGAACTACCACCTCACAAAACGATGTCATTTATTTTTCCATTACCTTATTTCATGGTTGGTTATGATGAGGGATATAAACTTTATATAATATGTTTTTAAAATAATTATAACTAATTATTCAATATATCATATATACCCTCTTACATTTCATTCCGTAAGGGATACGATAACATCTCTCATGTGAACAACTGACTATCGCCTCGCGAAGTGATGTGCCTAGTTTTTCACTAAAATGTTACATGGAAGGTAATAATGGTAAATATAATAAATATATGTGATATAAATGATATATGTAGGATATTAATGACATAAATATCATTATTTAAACATAATATATCATTTAAGTTTTACATTTTCACTCACTTAAAAATGATAACGTTGTTCATGGACATGTGGACTACCGTCTCCTTGAAGAGATGCGACTCTTTTTTCATCACCAGGTCAAAATAATTATATATATATAAGTATATATAATTGAATTTTATATTTTTTATGATATTTTTTTATTATAAAAAGATAAAATATTACTTACCTTCTTTCAATAATGATCATTATAAAAAAATAGAAATGTTATTCATGCATAGGTATGGCCTACCGTCTCCATGATCGTAGCATTAATTTATTTTTAATAAACATATTTAATGATTTGTTTAAAATTTATAATTTATTTATAAATATAATATTTATTTAATGATTATTATTCTAGAGTTTTTTAAATAATGTATTTTTCGACCATATTAAACCCAGTAAAGTCATTTTTGACCCAAACTGAATATGGTCAAAACAACCAATGTAAACATAATTGATTAAGTAATATTATATAAGATGTAAATAAGTGAAAATATTAAGAATAAATTTAAAAAAGACTATAAATTAATTAAATAATTTACATAATTTTAATATTAAGTAACAAAATCATACACGTTACAAGTCGGACTCAATGTAAAGGTTTTCTCATCTCACTTTTATCTCTATAAAATATATGTCATATTCACTAGTTATTATTATTCTGTGGTGTATATAATTATCATGAATGTAATATGTGATTATTATAAATAATTTTATATTGATTTAAATATCCATTTTAGGACATCTATATCATGGTTTTAATGTCTTCAAATATACAGAAGTGGTAAGAGTCTTTTGTTACAATCTCATTATTTATCGGGACTATGTATAATTAAGTCTCCCATGATGAAATCTAATAATTCTAATTAGTTATCTTATCACATGGTAATTCATGATATTTTAAATTAATTTTTCCATTCTTTACACTCTTTGGTAATTTAAATCGTTGAGAATGTTTTTTTAAGAAATTCCCACTTTGTTTCTCTCTTAGGTTCAAATTTTTTTTCTCCCAAAACAATTTTTTCTAAAAATGATTTCAAAAAAAATTAAAAAGTGTTTTTAATATAAAAATTTATGTTTTCCTCAAGTAATATTTTAAGTCAATTTTAGATTTTCATTAATATGTTTCCAATGTTGTTTTAAAGAAAAGGATTTTCAACATGATTTATCTTTTAAAAAGTGATTTTCAAAATGAAAATGATATTTTCCTCAAAATGTTTTTATTGATATTTTAATGGTATTTCCATTAATAAATGGAAAAAACAATTTTTTTACTTATCCTCCACTGGGGATATTTGGTATTGATACCATCATCATTCTTTCTTGGTATGGTTTATAATTATTTCATATATATTTTTATAGAACCCGTATCTTTTATATGGGTTAATCATTTTTAAAATATATTGTTATGAACCAATTTATTATACATAGGATAATCATTCTTCCAAGATATTGAAATGAAACCCATTTATTTTCCATGGGTTAATGATGTTATAAAAGTAATAATTATCTTTCTAATGATTTTTATGGTGAAAGATCTATGTACTTTATTCATGTTGTGGTTCTTGGACATCTTATATGATTGGGAATTGCAGATAGCATCGAGTGAGCCATTTATATATTATACAATGGGACATCCCAAATAACATCAGGTGATTCTATTATAGCTTATGTGATGGGGTGGCTCATATATCACTGATTGAGCCCGTTAGGACTTATATGATGTGTGTACCCAGATGGCTCTTCAATACATTGGGTAATGATTATATTGGAATTTGGACATATGGTTATTCCAATTAATAGAGTTTTTAAAGGGTTTTATGAATAACATTTTCCATGTTACTGAAAAAGGTGTTGATTTATTATTATGGGTTTATAATATTTCTTATGATCAATACTGATATCACATGGCTCATTATTATTGATTTTTGTAACTCTTTCTTTTTCCATGTTTTCAAATTTGATTATCTAAATATTAATTGGTATGAGTTCTTTTATGATTCTCTCATGCATTAGGATTTTACCATAATACCCTTATGCTCTTCTTATGATCCATGACGACATTAAATTTTTAATGATTATGTTTACCATTACTTGTCATTTGAGCTCTCCCTTTTTTTCTTCTTCCCCTAGTTATAAACAATTTGGTTTAATGAATTATTTCTATAAGTGATTTCAAAAGGATGATATTGATAACCAAATGTGTAATAATAAAATATGGGTATAATGATAAATTATTTTTATATTTATTAATCGGTTGTTTATGAATCTATTTTGATATAAGTTGGTCTTAATTCACTAAAACTCTAATCATTAAAGGTCTAGGGGTTTGTAATTTATCTAGTATTTATTTTATATGTTGTTTGTTTATATTGGAAAAAAATTGTTTTCCTTATTCGGTATCAAAGCCAAAAAATGTAAATAATATGAATATAAAACGGAATCTGGGAGTGCAGTTTCTAGGTTGTTATAGTTTGTATCATAGAAGGGTTTATATAAAATTTTAGATTAGGATGTATTCATGTGAGATTATCTTAAGAGTTATCAATATCATTATAGGTATATAATCTTAAGGATGGTCATAAGTTCAAAATCTTAGGAACCTTATTGAGGTTTTAAGAGATGAGATCTTAAAGGGGTTAATGGAATTTTTTGAGGTGTTTTATTGGGTTTGGTTATCTATAAACCCTAAGATCATCATGAAGTATTATTTATGTATAAAATATTTTTTCATGTTTAATGAAAAAAAAGTTCAACCTGAAGGCCGGGTCACAACCCACTGCATCTGAAAATGTCGTGAGGCTTGAACCAACAACCATAGGGTGACAAGGGAATAACACCTACCACTATCCTATGTAATGTCATCTTTATTATAACATTTTTATTGGAAAATATTATGTTCATTTAAGAAACAAATCATATTTTATTTAAGGAATAAAAAATTATTTAACTTGGAAGAATATATGATCAAATCCTTATAATCTTTGGGATTAAAAATTAGTCAAGAAATGATTGAATAATTTTAAGGAAATTAATTTATGGAATAATTTGGATTGAACATTGGGTAGTAATTTTTATATTTATAGATTAATTTACTTAATTTTATTCATTTTGGGAATTATCTTACGATGTGCTAACCATTTTCGTTTTGGTTTATTTTTACAGATAATAGGAATGGATTTTTATTCCTTTTATAGTTATGTTGTATTTAAAATTTTATTTTTTTATTTAAGGCTTGAAAAAAATCATCCTTAATACACATAATTGGAGAAAAAGATGAGTTTTTTGTGGAATTTATCAATGGATGAAATTATAATAATCAGGTAAGTATATTTCTATATTCTCTTAGTATAGATAGAAAGATAATTACTAAAATCCAGGACAAGGATATTGAAAAATATTATTATCCAATTACCTTAAAATCTAATGAACTGATGGAATTTTTGATCATCAAATATTTATGGGCCCTTAACATTCCATTTATCATTTACATACTTGTGATCAATAACCTCAATCAGTCTCTATAATTATTTATGATTTTCCTCCATTCCCACCAATATTATCCTATTTGGAAGCTTAGTTATGTGTTATTATAGATTACCTTCATATATATATTTCTATATTATTAAGAGGATGTTTTATTAACCCTTTTACAATTTGGGTTTACAAAAAACTATTTTCAATGTCTAACTTTTCATTAACGATATAATGTTGAAATTATGGGGAAAAATTTTATTAAAGGGATGGAGGATGTAACACCTTGATATTTTAAAAGAAAAAAATTATATTTGGTGTCTTAAAGGGAATTAAATATTATATTCATCTTACATTACATTAAACCCTGATATTTTTTTTATGTTAGATATCATATCCAACACACAACACCAAACATATATGACCCATGATATATATTACCATTATAACCTTTATGTTTGAATGTTTAATATGAAAAGGAATAACTTAATTATGAAAATATATTTTTCACATGTATATATAATGAATTATTTTATTACTAGTTAATTATAAATGAAAATAAAATCGTTTTGAAAATAAAAAATAATCATTTTCCAAAAAAAATCATTTAATACGAACAAGTTTTTTTATCCTAATAAATTAATAAAATCACACTTGTTAAATTATATTAATTAAATTAGTATATTATCTATTCAATATAATGATTAAAATTTGACCTATTATTTTTCTAGACATGATATAAAAATAAATCCAATTTCACTTTCAAAACTGTATATTTTTTTAAAAAATTAAAATTTTCACATTTTTATGGAAGTCGTATATTAAAACTAATTTTTAACACTTTTAATAAATTTATTTGAAAAAATATACATAATTTTTTGTAATATTAATATCATAATTTACATTGAGTCAAATTTAGGATTTTTTTAGAAAATATTGATTTTTCACAAATAGTGAAAATACCGATTTGTTGTATAAAAGTTTTTTATTTAAAATAATTTAACTAATTTAAAAGTGAAAATATATTATGAATCTATTTTCAATTAATTTAATTTATATTTAATCCAATAAATTAATTTTTATTCAACTTTATATTTCTTTTTATTATATATTTATTTTTGGGTTTAAAAGTGGGTTTTCCTAAAAAAAATTAAAATAAAAAATTTATCCCCATTTTAATTAAATAAATTAATAACTAATAAGTAATATTTTAAATTAAATTTATATATTATATATCATTAAATATTAATTTATTTTTATACATTTATTTTTATTATTCATAGAGTTAATACAGAATCATTTTTTTTATAAAAAACTCTTCTTCAAAACTCATTGTCTCCATGTGTTTGAGGGATTAATATTAAATTAAAATTTAGAACATATTTAATTTGGATTTGTAAAAATGTTTTCAATATTTTGATTAATAATAATTTCTAATTTCTAATAATTTTAATTTACTTTTTTACAATAATAATTATTGTAAACATGTTTAAATTAACTAAAGTGATAATGAAAAAATTGAGTTTACTTAGTGGTAAAATTTTAAACATATGGGAGAAAATGAACTATAAAATTTTACAATGAACATTTTTTGAAACTTTTAAACCATATCCCCTATATTATCATGTTTTTCCATTATTTTCTCCCGGTGACATGAAATTTTTTTTGGTGGAATTCACTCTTTCAAAAAATTATAAGTGTGCCACTCACAACACTTATAAAAGTAACCCCCTTATCCTCCTCTTGTCACAGTCCTAAATAATTTTTTATCAGCCAATAATTACCCAAATTACCTATAAAATTCCATCATCTCATATTAGAATCCGTACTTTGGTAAAAAAAATCAATCCAAGTAAGGCCTTTGGTGTAAACAAAAAGAAGTTTCTCGAAGAAGAGGTAATGTTCATCACAGATCATTTTTTTATTTATTTATACACCCCTTAAATTATTCACATAACATGATGATATATTGACCTCATTATATTATATATACTATGATTTTTTATGTTATTTCTAAAACCTACAACCACACACACCTCCATCCAATGTGTTATGAAATCATCATTCTTGTGTACGATGGACTACCGCTTCGCAAAACAATGTCATTATTTTTTCAATTACCACCTATCACGATTTGGTATAATGATGGATATAAAGTTTACAAATTATTTTTATAACATAATTATAACTATTAATTCATTATATCATATATAGAATTTTACTTTCCATTCTGTAAGGGATGTGATAACATCGCTCATGTGTATGGCAAACTACCACCTCATGAAGCCATGTGATTCATTTTTTCACTAACACATTACATAGAAAGTAATAATGGTAAATAAAATAAATATATTTTGTATACATTAAATATTTATCATATTAATTAAAAAAAATTAATTCATTAAATATAGTATATTATTTAATTTTTTACCTTTTCACGAACTATAAAAAGATAACGTCGTTCGTGGACGTGCGGACTACTGCCTCCTCATAGCGATGTGATTTTTTTTCACCACCACATCATAATATTTATATATATAATTATATATAATTAAATAACATTTTATTTATGATATTATTATCATTATAGAAATATAAATATCACTTTCTTTATTTAAATAATGATCATTCAAAAAAATGGAGACGCTACTCATGCGTATGTACGGCCTGTCGTCTCCATCGTCATAACATTAGTTCATTTTTCATAACCATAATTAAGGATTTTTTTAAAATTGTTTTTTATGGATAAATATTATAACTATTTCATGATTATTATTATTTATATATTTATATAATGTTCTCTTTCTCCATAGTCAATCTACCAATTTCATTTTTGAGGCAAGCTGAATATGGTCAAAACGTCCGACGTAAACTAAATTGATTCCGTAGTCATATATAACATGTAAATAATTGAAAAAAATGGAAATAAAATTTAAAAATATTCCTGATAAATTAAATAATTAACATATTTTTATTAGTCATGAAGATACAGATACATGTGACAAATTGGACTCAAGGTAAGGGTTTTCTCGTCTAACTTTTATTTTGTGAAATATATGCCATATTTACCACCTATTTTTATTATGTGATGTATATAATTCCCATGAATTTATTTTATAATTATTATAAAAATTTTACGGGGATTTACATGTACATTTTATGATATCTCTTTCATGTGATTTACATCTTCAAAGTTAGAAATGTGGTAAGATTAATTTGTTACAATCTTAACATTTATCACGATTGTGTATGATTAAGTCTTTAAAGCCGAATCATATAATTATAATGAATTATATTATTGTCTAGTTATTCATGATATTTTCAATTAATTGTACCATTTTTCAATATTTTTTATTAAAATGTTTTAGAATGTTTTTTTAATAGAATCTGACTTCATTTATCTCATTAGTTAGAAATCTATTTTCTTTCGAAACTATTTTTCTAAAAATGTTTTCAAATATGTTTTAAAAATATTTTTTCAAAGATTAATATATATATATTAGTAGTGAAATTATTTAAATGATTTTCAAAAAATCCTTTATATTATTCCAATTTTTTCTTCAAATAAATGTATTTTCAAAATGTTATATATTCTAAAATTTTATTTTCAAAATGAAGAAGGATGCTCTCCTCAAGAATATTTTTAATGATTATTTAATGGAATTTCCAACCATCAATATCAATAACACTTTTTATTACTTATCCTACACTAGGGATATTTGGTATTGAGACCATCATAATAATTTCTCTGGATGGATTATTTTTGTTTCTAAGATATTGTTTTAGAACCTATATCTTTTCCATGGGTTAAAAAAATTTCAAAGATATTTTAATGGAACTGATTTATTTTCCATAGGATAATCATGTCTCAAAGAGATTTAAATGAAACCCATTTCGTTTACATGGGTTAATGAAGTTGTAAAAGGAATAATTTTTTTTTATATAATTTTTATGATGAAATCTCTATGTACTTTATTCATGTTGTAGTTCTTGGACATCTTTTACGATGGGGAGGTCTAGATAGCACTGGGTGAGCCCATTATAACTTCTATGACGGACCATCCTAGATAGAATCAGGTTATCCCATTACAACTTATATAATGGTGTGCCCTAAATAGAACAGTCTGATCCCATTATATATTATACAATTAGTTCACCTAGATGGTTGTTCAATACATTGGGTAATGATTACATTGAATGTCATTTGTATGTTTATTCCAATAAAAATAAATTTTAAAGGGTTTTTAATTATTGATAGGTTTTTATAATGTTTCTTATTATTAATATGGATATCACATGGCTCATGATTATTATTCTGACGACTCTTTCATTTTCCTTGTTTTCATATTTGATGATCAAAGTATTAATGGGAATGAGTTATTTTATGATTCATCCATGCACTATGATTTTTTTCATCACAACATTATGCACTTCTTAATATCATTGATGGAATTAAATTGTTAATGATTATGTTTTACCTTATTGATCATTTGAGATCTACTTTATTATTACTTCCTCTTCCCCAAGTTATAAAAAATAAGATTTAATGATTTCTGTCTATAAGGTATTTCACAAGGATGATATTGATAACCAAATGTGAAAAAAGAAAATATGATTATAACTGGAGATAGTGTTCATATTTATAAAAAATTATGAATCCATGTTGATATAATTTGGTATTATTTCTTAAATACTCTAAACCTAAAAGGTACATGGGTATGTAAGTGATAAAATATTTATTTTTTCTGTTGTAAGTTTTGATTGGTGAAAATTGGTTCACCTTCTTTGGCATCAAAGCTAATAATGTAAAGTTTTTGAATTTAGAATTAGATCTAGGATTTTGTGTGCTGGGATATTATATGAGGAATGAATATTCTCCATACACTTGATAAATATTCTATGGAATTTGACATGGGATCTGTGGAAGTAATAGGCACCATTTCCATTACTTAAAATATAGTATCTGCATTATTTGATACTGATGTCTCTAATTCCTTTTTGTCTACCCATATTGTGGAATTGTTAAATATTATTACGGTTATAATGCCTTATGTTTTGGATATTACTAAACATATATTGATGAAGAAATAGTTGGGTCTCTAATTGCATTCTTGTGCTATCACTTTTTCTGAATTCGATCTTCCTTGGGAATTTTTGGTTCTAGATATAAAAACTCTAGACATCATCCTTTGGATGGCTTCGTTTATGGACCCTAAATCTCATAATGAATGTTATAAATGATGGTATTCATTTAATATAACTTCTAGATTGAGCAGTTTAGTTCAAGAAGAATGGGACTCGAGGTTAAGTTGATTAGAACTTCCTCTTCCAAATTTGGGTATGATTACATTTTTTTACTCCGAACTGGAGCATGAACCATTGGATGGTGCACTTCCTCCGATATTAATTAAGTTTATAGATTTTTTTCCATATTATAACCCAATTTTTACATGGTTTAGAGAAGTATAATATTCAATCAACCTAGTATAAGGTACCCATCCTATCTACATACCCTCTTACCATATAGCACCATCGAAACTGAAGGTGTTGAAAACTTAGTTAGATGATATATATTCCAAAATCATTATCCAAACCAATGTTTCACCTTGGGTATCTTGCATTCTTTCTTCTAGTAAATATGATGGGACCCTTCACATTTTTTGACTATAAAAATATCAATTGGGTCACGGTCAAGAATAAGTATCCATTATCATGGATTGATGATTTTTTGACAACTTGAACGGGGAAAAGTGTTTCTTAAAGATTAATATTTAGTCTGGTTATCACCATCTTAGTATTAAGGAGTCTGAAATTACCAATACAGCCTTAAAAAGATGTTATGTCCATTTCGAGTACCTCAATATGAATTTTGTTCTAAAAAATGTTCCTACAATTTTCATAGCATTAATTAATAGTATTTTCCTTGAGTACCTTGATTCATTTTTTTGCCTTTTTGGGTGAAATCATTTTTCACTCTAATATTGAGGAGGACTATAGATATAATCTAAGAGAGTATTGGATGTATTTAGAAACTAAAAACATTACACCAATCTTTAAAATTACAACTTTGGGATGAAATAAATGAAATTCTTAGGACACATGGTTTATGAACATAGATCCTCTATAACACCTAAGATTTTGTGAAAAAAAATCCTTTTTTACAAATGAAATTTTGTATTTTAGTTATGTTATTTTACATGAAACCCTAAGTTCAGATTTATTTGTATGAGATTCCAATTTTAACTTGTTTTAAATGAAATGATGAGTTCATCTCTTAGCATGCATGACATGTGACACAGAGTTTAAGAAAACCATTAAATAATAATATTTTAAATATGATCATTATAACCTAGCCATTAAATAAAATGGTTATGAATAGTAATGTCTACTTTATGAAACATACACATAAATTTCATACTCAATATCAACTTATTTATAAACTATTATTAAATAATTTAAATTCAAAATTATGGTTTAAAGTAACAAATTATTATTTAGTAATATTTATCACACTGAATTACTTTTTAATAAACTTTAAATTTTATTTTAGTATTAGTTTTTTTATTTAAAAGGGGAGTTTTCTGAAAACTATTTTAAAGTGAATAATGTTCCTCCATTTTAATTAATTAAAATGACTCCTAATAAATAATGGTTTAAATGAAATTTAAATATTTTATATCAATAAATTATATTTTATATTCTTAAAATAATTATTATATTATATATAGTTAATTTAAAATCATCTTGTGCATGAAAAAATACCCTTCTCGAAAACCTACTTTTTCATCGTGCCTGCTGGTTTTGTTTTAAATTTAATTTATTTCTATTATTAGAAAATTTATTTTTACAAAATAAAATTTAATTTTTAAATATTAATTTAAAAATTACATTAGGGTGATTTTTTCTGAATTTTCTTAATTGATAAATTTTTTGATGAATAGTACAAAAAATATTAAATTTTAATTGAAAAAATCCTTTTTGATGAAATTATTTTTAAAGTAAAATTATTTTTTCATATTTTTAAGGTAAAATTAGTTAAATAATATATATATATATTTATATATTTATATATATATATATATTAATCCAATTTATTTCATTATACTAAAATTGGATATAAAAACATTGTAAACTTTTGAACATTTCCTCTTTAAAAATATGCTTTCTCATCGGGTCTTCGGGAATAATTTTAAATTCAATTTTCCCACATAATTAAATAGAATTTTGAAAAATGTATTAACTATTTGGAATAATAATAATTAATATTATCTAATTATTTCAAATTATTTTTTTACCAAAATTAATACTAAAAATAGTAAAAATAAATATAGTAGTTAAGGTGAAAATGGGTTTACCCGGGGTTAAACTAAAAAGATAAGGGTTTAAAATATCCCAAAACTTATCCAGAACTGATTTTATGGAAATATTTAGACCTTTTAGTTTCTATAATATTAAATTTTACATTACTGGAACCTTGTTAAATGAAACAAATATATGGCTAGAATCCCTTCTTTCAAAAAATTGTAAGTTTTCTACTCACCTCTCTTATAAAATGCCACCCCTTCTCCTCTTCTCTCCAAACCTTCATACAGTTTTTTTCCAATAAAATCACAAATAACTTCTCATATTACCTTATATCATACTAGAATAATTATTTTAACTTATAAAATTACCTATTATATATTTTGGTGAAAACCTAAGGAGGATACCCAAAGAAGAGATAATGTTTATCAACGAGAATTTATATTTTATTTATTCATCCACACCTTAAATTATTATTAAATAATTATGATATAATAAAAATATTATATTTCATACAATTATATGTTTTTATGTTAATATCATGTCCTAAAATCATCTCCACTTCTATCAAATGGGTTATGAAATCATCATTCGTGTGTACATCAAACTACCACCTCATGAACGAATGTCATTCGATTTTCCATTACCACCTCTCATGGTTGGACATAATGATTGATTTATTTTTTATATATTATATTTATGATATAATAATGATTATTTATTATTATATCACATATACCTTCATGATTTCTTTTTTTTGGGAATAAAATAGTGTTGCTCATGTGTACGGAGAACTACCTCCTCTCGAAACGATGTGATTCATCCATGCATTACATAGAAGTTCATAAAGATAGTTTTAATGAAAATATGTGATATATATGAAATAAATAGTGTTCTATAATTATATTATATCATTTTACTTTATTAATTTTAATACATCGGCAAAATGGTAATAGCGTTCATGTGTACGTACAGTCTACCATCTCCACGAACAATGTATTTCACTTTCTATCTCTATATTTTATAGATTAATATAAACAAATATATACTGAATATATTTATATTTTTAACATGGTTAAAATTATGTAGATTATGGAACCATGAAAAAAGTAATGGGACCAAAATTAACCAATGAAAACATACATGAAAAACAATGTAGTTATTGCCTGAAACATGACATTAACATGGAATCGTTAATAAACATGTAATAAAATGTCATAAGTAAATAATATATGGTATTATATATATATATATTTATTTATTTATTTATTTTTATTTAATATATTTATAAAAAACTTATATTTTCTTATAAATTTGGTTCTAATGTGTAAGAATAAAGAAGAGACTCCAGGTAATTGATTTCTAGTATCTCTTTTATTTTTTGGAGAAAAATGACAATTCACCACTAATTTATTTTGTGTAGTTTATATAATTACCCTTGAAAATTTTATATCATGAATCTAATTATTTTTATGATTCTTAAAGTTTCATTTGATTATGTATTTTTTGGATTACGATTCCAAATATTACTAAAGCGGTAATGGATACCCATCTCACTTTTATTTTCCTGTGAGACATATGCATTTTCCCCATGTGATTGTTTGATGAGGTATACTTATCGTGAATTTATTTTTTTAAACTCATACTAAAAATTATATGTATTTAAAAATCCATTTTAGGATACCTCATTCATATGACTTACGGTTCAAAAGTTACAAAATCGGTAAGGGAGTTTTGTCTCCATTCTCTTTCTTTGAGACATATGATTATGTTATGCACATGTCTACTTATAATAAAAGTATATACATCCTCTTTGACATGTAATATATTTAATATATTTATACTCATCATATTTTATGTTCATTTAATTTTATTCCTTCATGGGCCTTAAATATCATGACCCCCTCTACCCAAAGATACGCCTCATTGGGTGGTAATAAAGAAAGGGGGTAATGACCTCCGAGTCCCACCTCCAATAGGAAACAGGGTAGATAATATTACCAAGGGTATATATATATTAAAAAAATGTGTGGAATCACCCATTTTTTTTAGAAAAATATCTAGATATAATATGTATCAACCTCAAAAAAACTCCCACATATATATAAAAGAAATCCAAAATCCTTCCCATGTGCATGTTTAAAAAAAAGTTACAATTCAGAAAAATACAAAGTAAGTACCAAAAGAAAGATAAATTAGAGACTCAGTAATTATCCCAATGACTGAGATAGTGATTCCCACCACTATCCACATAGTCCTACTAGAAACCAAGAAGATGTTTTATATATGTAGGGTGAGCATACAAGTATACTCGGAAGGAAAAACAAGGTCTCTCATGAACAAGTAAGAGAATTATACTAATGCCCCTATGATAAAATAACAGAAATAGACCCCACATAAGCAGGTATACTAACCATACCTACTTCGCCAAGTCACTCTCACTAAGTAACACGAGTTTAGTAAAGTAATATAGTAAGAAAATATATGATAGGGTACCCCAAAGAACTTTATCACTAATTGGACGCTCTTCCCTAACAGAAAATGTCTTCGTGCTTCTGAACACACCACATCACAACCCAACGACACACACATAGGACTCACAACCACACCTCATCCCATCACTAGGGTCAAGATCCACATCACATAATAACCCGCCCAAACACACACCTGGGCCTTACAACCACACATTGTCCCATCACCTGGGCCACAAGCCACATCACATCATGGCTGCAGATACCTGGTTCCCATACCACATCACATCCTTCCCATAGACACCTGGTCCACATACCACATCACATCTTGAAAACACCAAATAAATAACAACACATCTCATCTTGAAGACACTTGGGAAACACAACCCATCTCATCCAGAAGACACCTGTGAAAATAAAACTTTCTCATACACACTTAGGAACCACAAACCACAACCTGCCCAAATAATCTTGCTCTAATGACGCCTAGACGAAGGACCAGGGAAGAGAGGGTGGCCATCCATCCATCCTACCACTAGGATGTTTGGGGAAAACACAATTCCTTATGACGATGGGCGTGTTCAGAACATAGTGATCAACTAGGGTGGGGGTGAATATGGAAATAAAAATGGAAATACATGTATATATATAGATATAATACAAAAAACTATTTCTCAATCTATGAGTTCTCTAACAAACAACAGGCTCACAATACTTCTGACTTCGTTCTTACCTCTAAAATTCACAATGACACACAACAAACCAAAAAACCAATTTATACTCCCATCCAATTAATTAACTATTAACATTCTATATTTACAATTAATTTATTCATTTATTCCATTAAAATCCATGAAACTACCAAGCACATCACACAATAATCCACAGAGAAAAAGTCACACAGAGTAAGAAGAACCATGATAAATTAACCAACTTTATATTCCTCTCTGTTTAACAGCCACACTAACCACTACCATCATAAATCTTAAAAAGTCATTACAGCCAATCCATAATCTCAACCACAACAATAAACACACTAAACCATGACCTGATATGTTGCATCATTTCCCAAACATGCCGCACCGCATCAACATAAATAACCCCCGGTGCACTACCTTGTCCATCACTACATTACCCCATGGACAAAATCAATACATATAATGATTTAACAAGTAATCCGTTATTTAATTCCACATGTTTATTCATGGGTTATCATAGAAAAAATATGATCTAGGGGAATACATTTATAAGATAAATTTATGTGATTAAAAGTTTTCAGATTTAACCATTCAATGAAACAAAACACTATTAATTCCATATACCATTCCATGTGAAAACAAATACCACCAATGGATATGATATTCCGTGGGTTTCTAGCCCATATATATCATAACATCATCAAAAGAAACAATAATATATTAAAATAAATGTACTTCCCAACCCCCTATTTGTTAATTTAAAATCGATTCAATTATATTTAGTAATACTGGATCAAATATTTTCACAAAATAAATACTCATATACCAATCCCAAATTATTCAAAATTAATAAAGACGAAGGAAGACCTACTTGGAAGAAAAAGTGATCAGAACATTATTATTGTTCCAAAGCAGGGGAACACATGTATAAGGAGAAGCCTCCAGGGAAAACGAGATCCAAAAGATATATCCCAACGCATGACTCGATGGGGAATAAAGGTTCTAGGCGACTCGTACCCAGAGAAAAGAGAATGAATGAATGAAGTTAAGGCCCACATCTTAGAAGGATTAGAAGTGAGACTCACGGAATATGAAACAGTTTTGAATTTTGATTAAAGATGGATCTCAAAAAAACCATGTGGTTTGACAACTTTGAAGGCTCCCAAAAATTTAAAAAATTAAAAATATGATTCATAGCCCATGAAATGGAATAAAAAACACATAAATATGGTATTAAATTAATTTTATATCGAATATAATGTTAAATTCACGTAACTAGAAAAATTGCGAAAAAATGTCGAACTGTTGGAATGAATCACAGTTAGGTGAGTCATTATTGTGAGTCACCTGTGGAGAGCTACTGGTAAAATTATTTTGTGAGTCACTGGCATAAGTCACCAATGTGAGATACTATTTTGAGTCATCGGTGCAAGTCACCCTTGTGAGCTATAGTCACGAGTAGCCGATGTGAGAAACCATCACGAGCTACTATTGAGAGCTACCATCACAGCCCACTGTTCTTGAATTACCAGTCTTGACTCACTGTTGGAATACATGAGAAACTGGGAAACTTAGGAAATTGTTGAAATAATTCACCTTGACCTCTAAAAGAACTTCTAACACTTAATTTTCACAAAGTAGGGGATTGATGATGTTTAATACATTACATCATATACCTATCAAACTATACTTTTCCTCAATAATTTCAAACAAAATACAGAAGAAAAAAGGCATCTGAACAACCACCCTATGTGATAACTCTCAAGACACTCATCACTCCTCAATCTCTACCACTTTATAAACATGAAAAAATAAATGATCACAAAACACACCATGAAAACACAACATACACGTCGTCTCAAACAGAAGAATTAGGGAATCATGTTCTTTATGTCAAGATATTATCCTCTTTAGATGAAACTAACTCACCCTCACATGTTTAATCTCATCGTAGTTAATGCATATCTATTAGGATCCAAGAATTACCCTATTCACATGTCATGAATTTATCACACATTTCACCACACTCATCTCAACCCAAGGTATAACAACACATTTCATAAAACCAGGGTTCAAACATTACAAAATAAAACAAAACAGAACAATTTTAAAACTTAAAACAACTCTGGGTACTAGGAACACATCTGTGTTTCTCGCTCCCATGTACTCTCCTCTTGGCCACCATGCCTCCAAAACACACGAACCAAAGGAATGTTTCATCCATGCAGAACCTTCTCTCGATTATCCTGGATCTCTATCTTTAATTCCATGTATGTCGCATCATCCTCGATATCCAACTCTCCCAAGTCAAGGACATGGGAGTCATCATGAAGATACCCATGAAGTTGAGAGACGTGGAAGATTTCACAGATCCTCTCTAACTGCGGTGACAATTCTAACTAGTATTCCACTTCTCCAACTCATCCAAACACCTCAAAGGGTCCAAAAAACATGAGAAAAAGCTTTCTCCCTCTGTCAAACCTCTACTTTCTATGTGAAGGGGAAACCATCAAGAACAAATGGTCCCCAACCTAAAACTATATGTACCTCATCCTATGATCGACATATGACTTCTTATAGTCTTTCCCTGCTTTTACCCTCTAATGAACGCCTATAACCTTCTATTTTGTTCTCTATACTACCTTTGGACCAAGAACAAATATCTACCCAACATATGTCCATCACAATGGAGAACATCATAGTCTCCCATACAACGCCTCAAATGGAGTCATGCCAATGGAAGATTGATAGTGATTATTATAAGCGAACTCTACAAAGGGAATGTGTCACACCCAAGATCTTCCAAATTCCAAGATTCATGCGTGCAACATATCCTCCAATTTATGGATAGTCCAATCTTTCTTCCCATCTATCTGAGGGTGAAAGGTAGTGTTGGCGAGTAACTGGGTGCCAAAATCGTGTTTTAATCCCCTTTATACTTGTTAGGTAAACCTCACATCCTAGTCTTATAAAATGGATCTTGGAACTCCATTAATCCATGCCACCTCGTCCACATACCTCTTGGAAAATGAATCCACCACACCTGACTCCTTGATTGCTAAGAAGTTAGCCGATTTCTTCATCTGATCCACTACTACCCAGATAGAATCATAGTATCCCTTATCCCTGGGTAACCTTGTGATGAAATAAATCAATATGTCATCCCACTTTCAATCGAGGACATCCAAGGGATCTAATAAATCATTGGGATCATAGTTATCAGCCTTCACCTATTAGAAAACTAATCATATTTCCACAAACTTCACTACTTCCCATTTCATTCTAGGCCACCAAAAATGCATCTTCATGCCACGAAAATTTTCATAAATTCACAGGAGTACCACTTAAGGTGAGTTATAGAAGTCACGAAGAACTCCCTTGAACATTCCAACAGTAACAAACAACCTCTCATGGAACAACATCTGATTTTGACAATCCTCCGACCATCCCTCCAGAGCATCACCATGGACAACACGATCGTGCAACACCTATGCCTCTGAGTCTCCCCACAAAGAAACCTCTACTAGCTATAGTAGATAATACTACACAATCATCTAGAATAAACAACATATACTACCATCCATTTATAAATATAGGTGCAAGGCTGCCAACTCCTCTATCTCTTTCCAAGCATTCGATGATTCCCAAAAAAACTGTTTCTAAGAATTCTTCCTCAAAACATCGACCATGATATCACTCTTTATGGAGGTATAAAAGATCTAAAAATCATAGTTCTAAAGAAACTCCATCCAACTCTACTACCACATATTCAGATCAATATAGGAAATGATATACCTCAAACTCTTATGATCGGTGAATACAATAAAGAGAACCACAATGAGGTAATGCCACCACAACTTCAGCACAAAAATGACCACAACTATCTATAGATCATGGGTGTCATAGTTAAACTTGTGGGGGTTTAACATCTTATACCCATAAGATATCACCACTCATGGATTTATCAAGATGCGTCCCAAGCCCATACATAAAGAATCAGAAAAGACATCAAACATCACTCCTTCCACAGGCAATCGAAGCACTAGAGCGCTAACCAACTTCCCCATAAGATAACCAAATGCTACCTAGAACTAGTCACTCTGCACAAAATCCATGTCCTTCCTAGTCAAATCTATCAACAGGACTTCAAAATAAGATAAATCAGGTGCAAACCTCTAATAATAGCATGTAAGACCAAGAATATTATGAAATTCTTTCTCAATCATGGGTGCTTCTCAAGAAACAACTTATTAACCTTTTAAAGGGTCCACCAATACAACCTTCTGGGACACCACATGTTCAAGGAAATGTACCTCCCATGTTCAAAACATACACTCGGAGAACTTTCTATAGAGTTGGTGGCGTTGACGAACCTACAGGATGGTTCGGAGTTGATCAGCATGTTCCTCCTATGACTTCGATTAGATTAGGATATCATCAATGAATACAATGATGAAATGGTCTAAGAACTCACAAAATAAATATTTCATAAGCCCCATGACCATTTATGGTTTTTTCATAACAACGAATGACATGAATGCAAACTCTAAGTGCCCATACCTACATCTGAAAGAAGTCTTCAGGATATCTCCCTCCTTAACCATCAACTGGTGATATTTATACTACATCTCGATCATAAAAAACTAAATATCCCCTATTAGATGGTTTAAAATATTGTTAATCTTTATAATAGGGTAATGGTTCTTGATTTTCACTTGATTTAACCTCTAGTAGTCTATAAAAAACCTCATACCACCATCCATCTTCTTCACAAACAAGATTGGATCACCCCACGACAACACACTGGGTCAGATAAAACCTTTCTTCATCATATCATCTATCTAAATCCTCAACTCCCACAACTTAGAAGGTTCCATCTGATAAAGATCCATTGAAATCGAAGAATCATCGAGATACATGTATATCCTGAACCTAACATCACGTCGAGGGGGGTAGTGTCCCAACCACCTCGTGGAAAACATACAAGAACTCCCCATCAACTCTGGGAACCTCCAACATCCCAACATCTACTAATTCCACTAACATCTCAGCCAAAAAGGAATGAAGAGGCTCTATACTCTGACTTCCCACCTAATAACTCTGATCCCCAACAAAAACCACATACTGGCCATCCACATCAGAAAACACAACTCCTCTCTGGAATCATTAGATATCAACATGAATGGAATACAACTATATTATTCTGAGAATTAAATCCTATGGTTACATATATAGTAATAAGATAATCCCTATAGGACTGATTTAGTCCCATCATTATACTACATTCCCAGCACACATCAAACAAGATGGTTTGACATCTGAATGGTGTACTCAACACCAAGGTCACATGAAACCTATCTATGTCTAGTAATATAGAACAGGCTAGAGTTTGTGGAAAAAAGGATTTTGAATATCCAAAATCAAAAAAATCTGATGTAGGGGTACTAAACAAGCTGATAATACCTCTAACGATCTCTAGTCCTATCAAAGCTCCTGCCTCTACGGTGTGAAAATGGACACACCTAGCTCTTTTTCCCCTCTATTGATGACCGCCTACAATACTATACCAAATTTGAGGTCCATGAGGAACATCCTGAGGTCAGCCTCTACCTAATCAATCTACCCTCAGGGGATCTTGATCCTACTTTCCCTACTATTGAAACGACATAGCTAGAAACTGATGTTGAGGTTGGTGTTGAACCTACCCTACTCCACAAAACTGAGCTCCAGAAACTAATGGGCACTGTCTCTAAAGACGGTCATGGACCTCATAGAAGAAACACATCGAACCCAAGCCCACAAAAATGGCATGAGAAACACTAACACCGGAAGGTCGGAAGGTAAAATGATGTGGTCAACTCCCTTCAAGTTGAAACCTCTAAGGTCCTAGCACCTGGAACCTTCTGCTGACAACCCTCCCCCTAAAAAACACTACTGGCTCCCTCATCATAGAAGACCTCCTCATGAGTGCATCTTCTTAATTACTTCCACCTTCTTTTAAACCTCCAGATATGTTGGAAACGTAAAAGGAGTAACAACATACTAGATATAATTGTGTAGGGCCTCTTCAAGCTGACACACACAAGACTCCTCATCTAGAAAGTGATCTGAGGTGAAGAGAAAAATGTCCTTGAATTTGATCCCAAGTTCCCGCACTAACATACTCCCATGTTAAAGGGAGAGTATCTCCAACCTCTTTTCAACCTTCATAGTCGATGAAGGGAACTAATCCTAGAACTTCTTCAAAAAGTCAACCCACAACATTTTTACCTCATTCTTCTCCCCTAGATAAATATTCCACCACTAATTTGTATCTTCTCGCATCTAACTGACTATGAAAGGAACCAAATACTCTTTTGGATCTTGGATCAAACAGAAGGTGATCTCAAGATCCTAGAGACAGTTCTGTGTCTCCATGTCTAAAACATATCCCTCACACTTTCTGAAGTCCTACTGCTGGAAAGAACATAAAGTTGTCTACCACTGGTCGCCCTCCTCCATCAGATAAACTCTCCGATGATCAACCGGATAATCCCATAGAGCCTCAACTACTTAATCCACATACAAACGATGACCTGGTTCCATAGTTGAAAGGAAAAATAGTAATTCCTAATCCCAAGTAGTATGGAATTTTATTTATGAATCATTTTAATTCATTATTCTCATTTTATCCATTTTAACCTTCCCAAAACAACCCAAATAATACAATAACACAAGTCATTATGATGCATGTAAATTTCCTAGGGTCCCTACAATTCAAATAGTGTAGCCTCACTTGGTCATTTGGTAGGCTCAAAGTCCGTGCATCGGATCACGACGGGCCCTAAAATCCCATTTCATAGCCAGTCTTACATAGCCTATGTCATGCACGAAGATCACTGAACATCGTTTCCCAACCAACACTTGAAATTCTCACTATACCAAACTCCAAACTCCATCCTATCTCTCAAAATACCTCTTATACCATTATATCATGACCCCCTACCTCTCATGAAACCCCTCCTAGGATGGAAATGAAGAAAGGGGGATAATGACCCCCCCAATCCCACCTTTAGTAGGCCCCGAGGTGGAAACTATCACCAAGGGTATATATATTCTCACAAAATGGGTGGTATTTCCCTTTTCATTTCGAAAAATGAGATTAAGTGATAAGATTTATCAACATCATAAAAACACCAAGATATATATAAAAGAAATCCAAAATCCATCCCACATGAATACTTAAAATAAAACTGTTACAAGTGCAACAAAACTCCAAAGTAAGTGCCAAAATCAAGATAAATTAATGTTTTAGAAATAGTCTCAAATCCTGAGCTAGTAACACCCATCAAAATACACATAGTCCTCCTAGGTACATCAAATAAGTTTTATATATGTAGGGTTAGAATACAAGTATACTCAGTAGGAAAACCAAGTTCTCTCACGCATAAGTGAGAAAAGAGTATTAATGCCCCTGTGAGAAAATTGCAGGATAAAAGACCACCTCAGCAGGAATACTAACCATCCCCGCCTCACTAAGGCACTCTCACCATGTAATGAAATATGAGAAAGGTAATATAGTAATAACATCGATGATAGTGTACCCCACAGCATTTTCCTACTTATTAGCTAATCTTTCCTAATGAAAAAGTCTTGCTGCTCCAACCTCTTTTGAACACACCACATCACAACCCACATGCACCCACCTGGGCCTCACAACCACACCTTGTCTCATGACTAGGGACATGAGAAACATCACATCACAACCCTCACACACACACCTGGGCCTCAAAACCACACCTCATCCCATCACTAGGGCCACGAGCCACATCACATCATGCCCCAAAACACCTAGGCCTCATACCACATCACATCCCACTAATAGAAACCTAGGCCATATACCATGTCACATCCCAAAATTACCTTGGAAATCACAAAACATATCATCTTGAAGACACCTAGTAAAACACAACACATATCATCTCAAATACACCTGGGAAAACAAAACTCTCCCTCACGCACCTAGGCAACACAAACCAATACCTACCCAAAGAATCTTAGGTTATCGCCGCCTTGAAGGACAAAGGAAGATAATGTGGCGAGCCATCCATCCTCCCACCTAGATGTTTGGGAAAAACACCCTCCCCCATGATGATGGGGGTGTTCGGCACATAATGATCAACTAGGGTGGGGTGAATATGGAAATCATATAGGAAATACATTTATATATATAGATATATTATCAAAAAATCATGCCCAACCTATGGGTTCTCATACAAAAAACTAACCCACAATACTACCTACTTCACTGCTACCTCTAAAATTCATTTTGACACACAACAAACTAAAAAACCAATTCATACTCCAATCTAATTGATTAACCATTATAAATATTTATTCATAATTCTTTTTTTATTTATTCTATTAATATTCGGGAAACAGCCAATAAAATCACATAACAATACACACAAAAAAACTCACATAGAGTAAGAATAACCATGGTAAATTAACCCAATTCACATTCCTCTCAATTTAACACCAACTCCAAGCATGATGATCATCACTCTTCAAAGTAATTCCACTAATCCATAATCTCAACCACAATAAGCAACACACTAAAACACAACCATATATGCAGTCTCACTGCCCAAACATGCCACACAAAATCCACCAAACCAACCCCATGTGAACTAACTTTTCCATCACCACATTACCCCTCAGACTTAAGAAATACATATTCATATTTAACAAGGAATCCATTCTTTAATTCCACTTGTTAATTCAGGGGTTATTAGAGATCTACTATGATCAAAGGGCATCAATTTATAAGTCTAATATACGTGATTAATAGTTTTTTAGATTTAATAATTCAATGAAAACAAACACAATTCATTACATAGACTATCCCATGTGAAAAAAAAGACCACCAATGGACACGATCTTTAGTGGTTAGCTATCTCATATAGATCATAATATCATCAAAAGAAACAATAACAGAGTAAAACAAACATTACTTCCCCAACCCTTTTTGTTAATTTAAAATAGTTAAATTATCTTTAGTAATCCTAGATCAAATATTTTCACAAAAGAAACATTCATATACCCATACCACATACTACACAATTAAGAAATATGAAATAAATCCTACTTTGAATAAGAATTTATCATCACTTCTTTACTTCTCCAAAGTAGGGGGGACACATGCAGTACGAGAAGTGTCCATGAAAAACGGGATCCAAAACTTACATCAGAACACACAACTCCTCAGGGAAGAAAGGTTTTGGGTGCCTCATACCAAGAGAAAGGAGAAGGAATGAATGAAGGGAAGGCCCAGTCTTAGATGGATTAGATCTAAGAATCATGGAATATGAAACAGTGTTGAATTTACAATAAAGATATATCTCAATAAAACCACACATTTTAACCATTTATAAGGCTCTTGGAATTTTATAAAATTAAAGATATGATTCATAACAGTTGAAATAGATTCAAAACCACATAAATATGGTATTAAATTTATTTTACATAAATATGGTATTAAATTTATTTTACTCACTATTAAGTGAGTCGCCATTACAAATCACCAGTGGCAAGCTACAGGCATGACTAACCATTGGGATTCACCACTGTGATTCACTAATGTGAGCCACCATTGCAAGTCACTAGTGTGAGTCACTGGTGAGAACTACCTTACCTATTCACTGGTGTGAGTCACCGTCATGAGCTATCAACATCAGTTACCAGTGCGAGTTAGCATCACGAGTCAACATTGTGACCCACCATTCCTATCTCACAAATCCTACCTCACCATTGGAAAACATAAAAAACCGGGAAACATTGCAAAGTTTTGAAATAAGTTTCCTTGACCTCCCAAAACACTTCAAACACTGAATTCTCACAATGTAAGGGACTAGAGAGGTCTCATCCATTACATCAATTTTCAAAGTTATCAAAGTGGTCTAGGTTTTTCTATAAAATCATATTGTCTATCGAGATTTTTTATGATTATGTTTGTGATGATATAATCTTATGAACCATCTATCAAGAAACTAATTACTTTTATTATCCTCTTTTTATTTCATGATAAAAAAAATTTCCCGTAATTTTTCACACTTTATGTACTCAAGATTTTAAAAATAATTTTTTTAATAATACTAATCTTTTAGGTCGAAAACCCTTTTTCTTCCAAAACCTTGTTTTCTAATTTTTTTTCAAACATGTTTTTAATTTTCTTTTAAAAAATTATTTTTTTATATACATTTTTACCCCGATTTTAATTTTTTTAAAAAAATTAAAAGAAATATTCATGTCATTTTCAAAATATCCATTTAGAATTAAGCAAAAGTGTGAAAGGAATATTTGTTTTAACATGTATGAAATGAATTAAATTTTATACCATCATGATCGTCATTTTCTTTAAACATTCATTTATAAATTTTCAAGTTTTTTTTCAAAGAAAATAATTTTAAAATAATTTTATGTTTTAAAAGGTGTTTTAAAAGATAAAAGGATATTTTCTACAAGTAATTTTTTGAATTATTTTTAAATATTCCTTTATAATTTTATAATTTATTTTCAAACAAAATGATTTTCAAAAATATTTATGTTTTAATTTTTTTTCCCAAGTGGAATAGTTATTTTCCCCAATAAACGTTCCATGTAATCTTTCCAAATAATTCTCCATATAAGGAAAAATATGTTTATGTTACATATTATTTACTAAGGATATGATCCAAAGAAACCATTCTTATTATTTCTTTAAATGATTTATATTATTATACGTATTTCTCTTCTATGTTTTATACCATGATACAATAATTATGAAACTCGCTTCTTTTCACAGGTTATTCTATGTTGAAATTATTATGAAACCTGTCTCTTTTCCATGTGTTATGATATGATAAAATATTTATGAAGCCCATTTCATTTCATGGGTAACAATATGTTGAATGTCTTGTATCCTATATAAATATGGTTTTCATAATGAGATAGGTGAGACCTATATCTCCCACCAATACATTGGGTAATTGTAAATGTTCTATGAGATCAGAGAATAAATTGGTGGTTAGCTGAAGCCCAACTTGGAGGGTATATGGGTGGTTTTCACAAGCCCAAAAAATAAGGTACAGGTGTGGTTACACATATCCTGAAGTAGGTACATGGATGGTTAGCCCAAGACTAACATATTAGGAATGTCTTCGTGGGCTTCCCTAACATAATATTTTATATGATTGTGTATATGACACAAATCAATGACTTATGATAATGTTATACTCTCATGGATCATGTTCTTTGATTCCCTTATGAATCATGTCTTATGAACTGCCAATATTTATGCCCTGAATCAAGACTATTGTCATTGATATGCAGGATATGGTTTTCAAATGTTATGATCATGGTATTATACCATTATTTTCACATTATTATTATGATCATTTTATCATACCCTTAAGTTCAATCTATTCTTATGTTCATGTTATCATAACCAATTTTCATGGTATGCTTACGTATCTCCCTTATTTTACAATAATGAGCATCTAATATCACCCTTTCTTATTTCTTATTTCTCTAGGTTATTAAGAAATAAATTAAGTAGGGTATTTCTATGAAGAGTGTTAAATTGGAAGATAATTATGGGAAACATTTAATATCTTTCACCAAATTAAAATATTTCTTTCCTAGTCTCAAAATACACTAAACTATTGATGTCCTCGTGTGTGTGTGTGTGTTTATATAATATATTTCATATTCATCTCAAAATATGTAATTTCTATAAATGAGAATTATAGGTCACTATATTCTCATATTATCCAATGAAGATGACAACTATTATGTCCTGGGAGGAACCATGAAATGTCTTTGACATTGAGAGCTTCTTGGTCTTGGAAAATATTATCATAGTTTTGTGATGTATTTATCAATGTTGTATTCTTTTATGACCTATCTTGCTCCGAATAAAGTAAATTTCATTTGGGAATAAAAATTTTAGGTTTCATTTTAGGAGTTGAACTGTTAGTTTATTTTATATCTAGATTTGATTCTTTCAAAAGCCTTTTAGTGCTATGTGGTTTTCTATGATTCATTGTCTTTAGGTTTAGGTTTTGTTCTTATTTTGGGAGATAATGTTGTATTGTATGGTTCTTATCAGCTTTATCCTCATGAAATGAAATATCCCAAACATGTCATAGTTGGGATGAAAGATCTAAAAAGTTGGTATAATTACCTTTATGGTGAATGGTTTATCATATACTCCAGTCACAAAATCATGAGTTATATCTTCTACCAAAAATATATGGACCTTCAGCAGTGATAGTGGGTGGAGTACCTACAAATCTTCTGATTTAAATATTTCCTCCACTCTAGGTAAGTGTAATTTCAATGATGATGTTTTATGTGGGAAAATTTTAACCCATGCTGTGGAAGAATCATTTGAGGAGTGAAGGTTCATGGACCTATTTTCTATTACGAATTTCTAAGTTTTTGAGGGTGAGACCATGATCAGTTTGGTGGGAGTTCAGTTGAAATACACTCTACTCGAGATGATCCTTCAATAATAGAAACATGGTGATGAGTTATAGGGAATTATGGATTCTATATATGGTGGGGAAACATCGATGAGTGGTTTATATCATTAAAGGGTATCCTATACTTCCAGAACCAGTTCATCATACTTAAAACTATAAGGATGTATGTGATGGGATATTCTCACAACTCCCTATCGGAAGTACACCCTGGCACCACAAATATGTTTTATAATGTGAGGTGATGTTTTAGGTGTCCATGTATGATTTTTTTACCATTATTATACCAATAAATGGGTTAAGTCTGAGAATCATAATCCTATATGTTTTCTTCATCCCTTTCTAGTGCTGACTTGGATGTTGTATGAAGTATCAATGGAAATTGTCACTCGATTTCCACATACATCATGAGGTAAGAATTAAATTTGGGTGGTGATCAACTATTTGACCAAATCACCTCACTTCATTATAACACATGGTATCACCAAGGTTGAGGACTTGGGAATCTTATATGTCATGAAATCATTAAGTTGTATGGAGTTCAGTATGCAATTATTTCTGATAGGGATCCTCAGTTCACTTTTCAATTTTCGATGGTCCTATAGGAGGTTATGGGATTCATGTTGAAGTTGATCATGACATACCAATCTCAAATATTTAGCCAGAATGAATGAGAAATTTATATTCTTTATGACATGCTATGAGAATTTTTCCATGACTTTGGAGGAGATTAGGATAGCCTTTAGGGATGGATAAGTTTACATAAAATAATAAATACCATTCATCCATCATGATTGAACATTTTGTGGATTTATCTGTATGAACATGAAAATCTACACTTTTTTATTATGAGGATTGTGAAGCTACATAGGTATGACCTGCATTGGTTCATGAGATTATAGATAAGATTTAGTTGATTTATTAGAGAATGTTAATGACATAGAGATGTTACAATTCCTATGTTAATGGTCATTGATACCCTTTAGAGTTTTTTCGTGTGACCTAGTGTTTCAAATATTTTTTCCATGGTTAAGTTACCAATGGCATGGGAAATAGAGAAATTTGTCACCAAGATGCATGGGACTATCTGAGGTTTTCAAGAACATTAGTATGGTGGAATTTTTTTTTGTTTACCACCACAAATGATATCAATTCAAAACAAGTTTCATGTATTATAGCTCATAAAGTATCTCTCAGATCCATCTCATGTATAAGGCTAGGAGAATATGGATGATAAACCTGATTTATCCATGGAAAATAAAATAGTTCAGATTGTTGATTCTCATATAAATGTTCTTCACTAAAAATCCATTTCTTTGATTATAGAATTATAACATCATGGTTCTGATTCAGATGAGACTTTGGATAGTGAAAATTTAATAAAGGAAAAATGGCATTATCTCTTTGATATAAAGTATTCTTTATAGGATTTCATGGGGAATAAAGATTTATTTTATGGTGAATTCTAACATTTTGACATATTCATTCTGGTACAGTCTTTTGCTCTTATTGTTCTTCCTTCCTCTACACCTTGATTTTGAGTTGATCTAAGTTCATACTATAATGACTTTTATTTTTCATGTATCGTTTTTTGAAATTATATGGATTATTTTCGAGACTAGGTGCTAAGACGGTGTGAGTTTTTTTGGCACTGTGTACCCGGAACAAATGTTTGAAATATATCAAGTATTTTAAATAGAACAAATGTATAGTTTTCTTAAAAAGTAGAATAACTCCCAAATGGGGGGCCTAGATCATAAATCTAAGGGCACTGTTAAGTTTAGAACATAGGTTTTACCCTAGGTGTGATATAATATTTGATGACATGGGCCATTTGTGAAAAATTCATCGCGAGGGTAAATGAATATAATTAATAAATTAATTATTTTGTGTATTTATTTTTCCATAGCAACCAAATTCTACAATAAGTGTGTGGATATGAGTATTTTTTTAGGTTTGGATGCTCAAACCCTGGAGATCTAGACAACCCTTGGAGATCTTTCTAAGAAAATAATGACGGATCAAGACCAGATCAGGGATCATTGTGCCAATGGAGTATGTGGATCTCATCAATGATAGTAGCACATAACTATTCCTCATAAATTATTGATACAAACTCCAAGTAGGATGTTTCTTTATTATTTCCTTCTTTTATTTTTAATCATGGAAGAATTCAGATCAATTTAATGAATAGAATTGATACATGCGGCATCGATAGATTTAAATTGATGGAATTTATTTATTTTTTCATTGTGTTTTATCTCTATTCATTCATCTTCCTCTATGATAATGAATTTATAAAGAATGAAAAATGGTCGAGGTTCCTTCCTCAATTTTCATGGATGATCAATTTCTCCCCTATTTATTCATTTGATCATCATTGGTATTTACTTTGTCCAACAATTTGACCATTACCAAGTTTCAGATAGCTTCATGACCGTTCTTTAGCACAACAAATCTACATTGTGGGTACATCTCCAAATGTCTTTTTTGTTTCACTAATCGATGATGATGGTGATAGATTGAGGGAGAATGAGATGTAATTAGTAGTTATTCATTTTCCTCAAGCAACACATGGTGTATATATATATGGAATGAGCAGTTTGATTTATCATCAAATCGAGGAATCGAATATTGCCTAGGAATAATAGTGGTGGTTATATGATAGTAGATCTACATGTTATCCTGAGATATGTTGCTCCGAAGATATGGTAGACAGAATGGAGGAAGAGCCAGGGTTTCTAGAAAATCCTGGGTTACAGAGCATGTAACTTGGTGAGGTAGGTCATGTAGGACCCCCCCTGTCTGATTCTTGGGTTCCTTGGTGAGAAACATATCACACAATATGTAACCCCATCATGATTTCTCAGAATTTACTTCAGGAAATATACATACATACACAAAATTACATGTCCATTGGCATGATGTGTTCTTGGACATGAACATGACCACCTATACACATGTTCGTATAGGGGTAGGCCTAGTACACAGACACATCCAGTGACAAATGGGAAGGTATTGGGTGATATCTAAAATCCATGAAATATATCTAAACATGGTATATTTAGTATTTTCATGACATGCGAGGTGTTACCGGACATGAAGACTTGGGGATAGATGGAGGTCATGTCTTGTACCCCTAGTACATGTCTTGTACCCCCTTAAAGAGTGTTTGTATCTCTTTGTTTCCTTATTCTGAACTAGTATTGGTTGAGTTTGTTCCCTTGGTATATTACCTTGAGAGTATACTAAGGAATTTCATCCTCATCATTTGACTCTGATCCCCTCTAGACGATGAGTCTCAGATAGTGTTTTTGGTTTCCCTCTATGAGACTAGACTGTGATCATGTATCATTTTTATACCCTAGGTGGCATTTTTGGGAATTGGTGTGACCTCCCTAATAATAGTGTTGATTATCCATATAGTAGTCTGTATTAGAATGGTTCATGGTATCCTTGATAAAAAATCCCTAACATAGTAGTTTGATCTAGATTGTATTTGTGGTGTCCCCCATAGTTTCTGGGCATGACCCCCTATGTGTGTATTAGGGTCTTCTAAGACCAGTGATCTTTCTTGGGTGGGCCCTAATGATCAAGTCCTCTTCATTGAGAGTCTTCATTGATAGCATGGATTGTGGATTTAATTATCCTAAAATGAGAATTTCATCAAGCATAACTCTATTGATGTCATTTGGTTGTGATCGCCTAGTTGAACAGTGTCCTTCCTAAGTATAACTGGATGTTTCTATTTTACAATAATTTTTATATCTTTTATTGATATGACTATACTTAGTGATTTATCATTCATTTTATCAGGGAGTCCCACTATGCCTTTTTATACTCATCCCTGTATGGGAATTTCCTACACATGTCATGTATTATACAGACAACAACCCTTTTGACTATGTTCTGGGAGGATAGGCAGCGGTTGGAGTATAGATTGAGATTCACATACCGAGGTGTTTACCGTGATATTTCCTTTGATTTCAGTCCTCATCCATGGAGCTAGTTGGACTCTTTTTAGTTTGTTGGGGCTTATATTTGACCACTTTTTCACTTTCAGTACTTTACTGTCATACTATGGTTATGGGATTATTGATTTATTCATGCATTGTTTTAGTTATTTTATGTTTAATCATTGTGTGGGATTGAAGATGTGTGTTTATGTGTACATGTACTTTATGATAATGCCTTCCATTTTTAGAACAAGCCTACTCGATGTTGGTCACCAGCCCCTGGCCTATTGGATACAGGGTTGGGGTAGTCATAGGTCAGACCCCGATGGTTCGGGTCATGAAAGACTGGAATCAGAGAATTCTATTATACCTTAGGATCAAAGTTAATTAGTTTTGTTTGGGGAATTAGTGTTTAGTGTTTCAAGTTTGTCTTTCAATATAGGGACTCTAGTGTTGGTGTGGCGACTGATGTATCCATATACCAGGACTTTGATAACTTTCCTTTCAACTCGTTACATGTAAACATTGGTGGCAGTGAAAACTTTGGTACATGCATTATATACAAATGGGTTGTGTTTTCCATGTACTTATTAAGACAGATCCCCAGATATACTCTTTTAATAATGGTATATCATGTTTTATTATAGGATTACTATATGTAGACAACCATCTAGGACCTTTTGGGAGATGGTTTAGCTTAGTGAGTTGGTCACGTGATGATACATATCTCTCATGGCCAGACATTTAGCATCTCTTTAGGGAGGAGTTATGTCTGGACCCAATGAAATCATTGCGCATTCAGGAGCTATTACTCCTACAACATAGAGGTTTGACAATGGTGGATAATTCAATGAGGTTTATTAATCTCTCACAATACTCCATGGATATTGTTTGCGATAAATTATTATAAAATATACCTTTAAGTGGGGATTATTCGGGTACATCATGGATACATTGGTATACCTTTTCATTCCCACCTATGTTGGGGTGTTTGAGAAGGCCTTGTTGGTAGAGAGATTTATGGAAAATTAGGCACTGATAATGGGTGATGGTATCAAGAACCCATGAGATGAGACTTTGGAAACTTATATCCAACAACATTCATAGGGATCCAAGCTTGTCAGAAGCTTTAGGAGGAAATCCTAGGACATAGGGTCAGTGGTGCAGGGCTCTTAGGGTGGCTTGAATCAACTGAGGTAGAGGTAGTGTTTCTCCTATGATGGTCAGGGATATCTAGATAGATATTTTATGACACATTTTAAAGCTAATTGAGAGGCAGTAAAGGGACCACTGAGATATATATAGGGGAATAAGAAGGTTGGTTTACAGTTTTTCGAACATGGAAGAGGGGTCGGCAGAGTAGTAGGAGGTGGTTGGAGGTTTGACCTTTTATCACCACCACCCCCAGATGGTATATTCCATGCTCAGGGAGGTGGTGGTTAGGGAAGAGTACAACTATAAGCATTAGTGGCCTATAACCCTGATGCTATAATGATGATACGAGGTATGATAAGTGTCCTTTTTTACTTTAGTTGTAGTATTAATAGACACATGTTTGATTCATTCTGTTCTTTCACCTTCTCTAATTTGATACATAGAGATTTTAATTGAGCCATTGGATTAAACCTTATCATTGGAGACTCCAAAAGGTGGTGATTCAATTAATTCACACTTATGTAGAAAATGTGATCTGTTGTTTAGAGATGATATTTTTGTATGGGATCTCATTACAGAAGTGATGATACCTTATGAAATATCTTAGTTTTGGACTAATTATCCACAATTCATGCCTAGATTTATTTTTTTAGGTAGAGGATGTGTTGTGTCTATGAAGATGGGATTAGTTTGTCCTTTGTTGGCGAAAAGGAAACCTTGTGAGAGAATGATGATCTCAGGCATAAGAGATATATATGTTTATTCACTAGTTGGATAGCCTGAATATTGGAGTAATGGACGCTTTGGGCTATCAATTTTTAATAGAGGTATAAGAGTATGTGGATGTATTTTTTTTGGATGTACGAGGTTTACCTCCCTATTGAGAGATAGAATTATTCATTTACATGAATCCTAGGAAAACTATGATATCTGCACCAGTATATCAGATGTATCCCATAGAGATTCATGGGATGAGGATTTAGTTCAAGGACATGTAATATAATGTCCTTCTGAGACCGAGTGTTTCCAGCTGGTAATCTCTAGTGTTGTACACCAAGAAGGTGAATAGGATCTTGAGGTTAGGTCTGGACTATCGACGCTTGAATCAGGTGACTGTGAAGAACAATTATCCACTACTGAGGATTGATGGCCTCTTCGATCAGTTGAAAGGGGTACAATGGTTCTTGAAGATTGAACTATGATTAGTATTTCACTAGCTACAAGTATGGGTTGAGGATATACATGAGGTGACATTTTGACAACGCTACAGTCACTACATGTACATGGTGATTTCATTCAACAGGAAAAACTCCCTAGAAGTGTTCATGAGAATAAGGAACAAATCTTTCAGCCTCTATTATACCGGTTCATGGTGGTTTTCATCAATGATTTCCTAGTGTATTCTTCATCTAAGGAGGATCATGTGAGACACTTGAAGATGGTCATAGACACACTCTTTGTGAACCAACATTATGGGAAGCTCTCAAAATGTCAGTTTTGGATTCAAGAAGTTTACTTTCTGGGACACATAATCTTAGAGAATAGAGTAGTAGTCGACAAAGTAATGGTTGAAGTAGTACTTTATTAAGAACCATCCAAGAGTGTTATCGAGGTGATGAGTTTCTTTCAATTGGTTGGGTACTATTGGCAGTTTGTACCAGATTTCTTCAAAGTGGAATCACCCTTGAAAACTTTGACCCAAAAGTGGAATCCATTACTATGGACATAAAGGTACCAACCATTTTTTCAGAGCTGAGGTATAGGTTGACGAGCACTCCAATCTTGAGATTTCCATAGGAGGCTACTTAGTATGTAGAATTTTGTAATGAATTATGGACTAGGATTGCATTTGTCCTGATGTAGATGTAGGTGTATTTTTTCTTATGGTTCATGTAATTTGATTCCACATGATCAGAATAAGAAAACCCATGATCTTCAGTTAACAATAGTAGTATTTGTACTGAATATGTGTGCACACTGCCTATTGGGTGAGTGGTTTATCATTTACTCTCACTATAAGAGTCTCAAATATATCTTCTCTAGAAAGTATATTAACTTGATACATTGGATATGGATAGAGTTCCTCTAAGACTATGACTTTGATGTTTTCTATACTCCTTGGAATGGGAACATGGTGGAAGACACTCTCAATAAGAGATATTGTTCAAAATTGTTGGAAAAGGTGTCAGATTAGATAACCTCATTGTAGTTGTCCTTAGTGGACAAGGATAGTACTTCATATCTTCATTTTATGGTTTACATACCAATGATTTTATGGCATTTCAGGGATTCTCGGTGTGGGGATATCAACTGTGAGACCTTGAATTCTGATATATCAACTAGATGTTCCCTTGAAGGATATTCTAAAGGTGGGTAGCATGGTATTATTTTAAGAGGACAGATGATGGTACCTTTTACATTACATGAGGAGGTGATTTAGGAGTTTCATACATCCCCTTTGGTAGTACATCCAGTCACTGAAAATATGTATTAGTAACTCTGATGGTAGTTTTGGTGGAAATGAATGAATAAGGGAGTTGCAGAGTTTGTCTCTCAATGCCTCATTTGTTAGTGGGTGAAGGCTGAGAACTTGGTTTCATTAGGTTTACCTCAACCCCTTTATGGGCCATAGTGTATGTTGGATTGGATTCCTATAGAATTTTTGACGGGGTTACCACGTATGTCCAAGTGACAATATTCCATACAGGTGGTCATAGACCGACTCACCAAGTTATCTGACTTCTTTTATATTTAAGATAAGAGTTCAATAGAGATCATGGGACACCTCTATGCATAGGATACAGTCTGACTCAATGGATTTATCACAATTATCCTCTCTGTTTTGGATTCTTTCTTCACATATCAATTATGGAGATGATTTTAGGAGGCCTTTTGGAATTAATTATGATTGAGCACACCATTCCACCCCAAAACGGATGGCCAAATAGAGTGGACCATTCAGGTCGTGAAGGAAATACTGTAGGCTTGTAGTTGGGATTTTTTCATAGTTTGGAGGATTGTATACAATTAGTAGATTTTTCATCTAACAATATCTATCATCCAACCATAGGTATTTCACCATTCATGGTGATGTATGGATTACCTTGTAGGTCACCACTCTATTGGACAGATCTAGGTGAGTCATCACTCATGGGCCTGGAGTTAGTGTGAGCTACAAAAAAAAGGTCTAGATCATCTTGGAGAATATGAGGACATCATAGATCTATTATAAGACATATAAAGACCAACTTCAAAGTCCTCTAGTGTTCAAGGAGGGATACCATGAGTTTATAAGGGACTCACCTCAACATAGATTATAGATATTTTTCTAAAGTGGAAAGTTATCTCCAAGATTCATTAGTCCCTTTCAGATAATGTGAAATTTTGGAAAGGGAGCATATATCTTAGCTCTACTGCCGCAGTTAGACTGGGTACACAATTTCTTCCATGTGTCACAGCTAATGAGATATGTGCCTGACCCGTCACATGTTACCAACTAGGGAGAGTTGTACATCGAGGACAGATCTACCTTATAGATTACCCTGTGGAGATCAAGGATCAGTAGGATAGGATACTTTGAGGGTGATTTATTCCCCTAGTTCTTGTTTGGTGATATCACATTAATATTTTTGAGGGACTTGGGAGTGGTATACCTAGATGTGAGTCCAGTGCCCACATCTTTTTGAGTACGTTTTTCACTTTTTTAGACAAAAATCCCTAAGGTGGGGACAATTTAATGACTCAAATTTTATGTGTATTATTTTCAAATATTATATGGATTGTTTTCTATATTAAAAACTAAGAAGGTGTTTGATTCTAAGGACCTATTTTCCCAAAATAAATCATTGAAATATATTAAATATATTAAATATTACATGTATATAGTTTTCCTGAAAAGGTGAAACCACTCTCTAACGAGGACTCATATCAGAAATATGAGGGAACCATTGAGTTTAGAACATGGGTTTTACACTAGTAACAACATAATATTTGATAGTGTGGGTCATTTGTGAAAAATTCATCATGTGCATAAATGAATAAAATTAATTAATTAATTAATTTGTTTTATTTTTTTCTGACGTAGTGACCAAATTCACTTAAAGGTGTATGGTTATAAGTATTTCTTTATGGTTTCCCACTACAACATTATAGATCTGGATAATTATTGTTGATATTTATTTTGGAATGATGATAGATCTGAACTAGATCATGGATCATTGCGCTAAAAGAGTTTGTGGTTCTCTACAATGATAGAAGAATAGAACCATTCCTCATCAGCAATCATTCCAAACTCTAGGTAAGTTGTTTCTTTTTGAACTTCCATTCTGTTTCATAATATTTGAATAACATGGATCAATTCAATGAATAGAATTCATACAAACTTGTTTGGTAGATTTAAATTAATTTAATTTATTTATTTCTTTTCATATTCTTTATCCCTCTTTTTTTTCCTTCATCTATGACCAAAAATCAAGTCTGAATGAACAAATTCAAAGGTTTATTCCTCATTTTTTATATATTATGAATTTATCCCCTATTTCATTATTCAATCATCATTGGTATTTCATTTGGCCAAACATTCGGCCATTACCCAGTTTCAAATCATTGTGTGATTTTTATTCGGTGCAACGGATGGAAACTATGGGTATGTCTCGCAATAAAGGATTTGTTTCAAGAATTGATGATCAATGTGGATATATCAAGGGAAAATAAGACCGAATCAGGAGTAATTTCTTTATGATAGATTATGGGTGGGGCTATGGATGGAATGAATTGTTTGATTTCTGAGAAGATAGAGAAACTGAATCTCTACTAGTGATGACAGCAGGGGCCATCTAACCTTGGATCTACATGTTCTGGTGTGATTTTTGGCTCCAGGTACATGGTGGATAGCACAGAGGAAGAACTAGGGTTTCTGGAAAATCTCGAGACACATGGTGTGTAACCCAGTGAGGAACGTCGTGTGGAACCCCCTATGTAGTTCTATGGTTACACAGTGAAAAAAATAATGCATGTTGTGGGACTTGATCACACGCCATGTGACACCTCCATGACAGATTGGTGTGTACTTCGGAAAGTACATGCACACAACCAAAAGTACAAGGCTAGTGGCATGTCATTTACTTGGAAACATACATGTACACCTATACATGGGTTTGTACATGGGAAGGCCAAGTATACACACATGTCCAATGGTATACGGGCAGGTTCTAGGTGATCTCTACATACCGTTTACCTTTCCTAAAATACATTAATTCAAATATTTACATGTTTTGTGAGGTATTACTAAAGTGAAATACTTGTGGATAGCCAAACACATCATGTACCCCTGGTATACACCATGAACACCATTAAAGAGTGTTTATAGATCTTTGTTTCCTTGGTCTGTACCATTCTTGTTTGAGTGTATTCCCTCGGATTATTCCATTGAGGATATAGTACTACATTTCATCCACATCATAGAATTATGATCCCCTCTGGAGGATGAGTCTCTGATAGAGTTCATGGGGTCCCTTGGTGGGAGTAGAATGTGATCCTCTATCACTTTTATACCATATGGGGGGTTTGTGGAATCATAATGACTTCCTTAAGAAGGTATTTGATCCTACATATAGAAGTTCATATCATTAAGGTTTTTTGGTATCATTGAAATAAGACCCCCTATATAGTGGGTTGATGCAGATTGGGTTTATGGTGTCCCCTAGGGGTTCTGTACATGACCCCCTATCAAATTATTAGGGTCTTCTGAGACCAGTGAGCTTTCTTGGGTGGGTCCAATGAACTAGACCTCTTTATTGATATTTTTTGGCAATATCAATTCTTTTGGAGTGGATTCTCCTATAACGGGCATTGATCCAAGAAACATCTTGTGGATGATAGTTGGTTGTGACAGTCTGGTGGTGTGGTGTCGTTCAGTATATCTTGTTGTTTTTGTTATACATTGATGGTAATATATTATTTTTAGATGACTATACATTGTTCTTCATGTTTAGTGTTTTTAGGGTGTCCCGCTAGGTATTTTTATACTCATGCATGCTTGGAATTTTCCTTCATGTGTTATATATTTTGCAGACAACAAACATTTTGATGGTGACCTAGGATTGTATGGGATTGTAGATGTGTGCCTTTTTATAGGTTCTTTAGTCTAATTCCTCCCATTTATGGGATATACCTATTTGGAGCTGGTCTCTATCCCCTAGACTATAGAAGGTTGGATTGGGGTAGTCATGGGCCAGAGCCTAGTTGTTCGATTTTAAGCATGTATGAAGGATTTTAGAATTCACAAATTTCATGGAATCTTAAAGGAATGTTTTTTGAAAACTTTTTCTGAAAAATAGGTGGTTCCATTAAAAATCACCCAGGACCATGCCATAGAAGATTTGGATATGAAATCGATTTTTTGGTTGCAGCATAGTGGAACTGTAAGGTTTGAGGCCATATAATAGAGAAAATAGATCCACCATAATAGCCCTAAACTCTTGTGGTTATGTCACAGAATTTAGTATGGAAGAATATTTTGGAAGGGTTGGTTCATGTTTTGTTAGACCATGCTATAGATCACTTTTTAGCATAAGTTACAGAAAACATTGAACATTCAGGATTTAGGATTTATCATTTTCAATGGTCTATTTTTGGGATTAATTTGGAACCTCTATTTCGGTTTGCAAGAGAATTTAATGAGGGTTTTTTTTCAATTAGAATGAAACCCATAGAAATATCTGGTCATACCCTTCACTCAGGGTGGTTACAAATATCTGAAGGGATGCTGAAGAGTTGAGTATATGCTGCGTAATTTTTGATACATAATAGGGGGCATGGTCTAGTGTGGTTACATGCCTCATTACCCACACCTGAACCATTTACGTCACTTTCAGTTCACTATTATGTCATGGTTCTCTACCTTTCACCATGATGGTTTATTCTACATCATTTCTCCTTTCTTACATCACAAATCCCCCCAGGTTTCTAGAGGCTTCACATGTTCCTCCATGTGAATATCACTAAGGGCTTGTGATATTATTATCAAGGTGGTTTTTTTGAAAGAGATTCCTATTATTTGAATACATTATTTCTTATACATTTAATTGGTTTTAAATAAATTTCTATATCTTGAGTTGGGTTTTTCATAAATGGAATTTTAAATAGTATGGTGTGTCATGAAAATTTCATGATATAATTTTATTTTCTATTTTAATGAAATATGTTCTTGAATTGAAATTATTAATATTGATAGGATTTTGATGAAAATGAAATGCATGAGATAATTTAGTATTTTAAATATGATGATTTGAGGGATAATGATAAAACCCATTTAATATTGGTTTTTGAAACAAAGTAATGAATTTTGACGAAATCTATTTCATATTTTTTTTTTGAATGTGTGGAATGAGTTTATGATAAAAACCCATTAAGGTCGGGTTTTTAAGTGAAAATAATTTTTTGAATCTTGAATTCGGGGATGAATGAAATGATGATTGAAATGATTTTTGAAAAAAAAATATCCCCTTGTAAATCATTTTATTTACCTTCAATAACAATAGAGAATGAGTATTTGAGTTGGAAGAAAACATGATGGGAATTTATTAGCTCTACTTGTAAATGGATTATTGATGAAAATTCATAAAAACTACTTGAGGGAAGGAAGATTCATCATTTAGTATCATATACTTTTCATCCTTAAGGATATTTCTTGTGTACTTTGAAATTCATACTTTACCAAGATGTTTGAGAATCCTTATTTATTTTACCCTTGGGTCTCTTAACCATGGTGATATAATTGGAAATGACCTTACATTACTTATGACAGAAATGTTTTACTTATGTAAATTTTTATGGAAATTATTATTCACTCAATCTTATTATAATTTTTTTCATGCCTATTTGACCAAGATGCTTGATCATGTATTATTTGATGGAAAGCTATTATACCAATTTTTAAAAATAGTTAAAATGTTTCATTCAAGAATGTTTTGATATGAACTGTGAATATTTTTATTCTCAAAGTTTTATTTATATTTAGAATAAATGGTTTACAAAATATGGAATACTTATGAATTTATTGGATAAATACTCCTAGGCTTGTTGCTAACGCCCTAAAATTGACTTTAGGAATTTAAATATTTCCTTATTATTAGTCTATGTAAAGGGAAAGCACTACACTAAGGCAGAGGATGTACCTAACTTTTAAGAACTTTAGTAGTTGGTAGCACATGTTGGTGTTGTGATCAATCAATTATGCTGGCTTGTATTTCCATATTTTAGGCTTATACCAGGATTTTGTGGAACCTTATTCTACTTTGATTTTTTGTAATACTTATAGTTTTTTTGTTCTATTATACTCTTCTTTAATTTTTTTTATAAATTATGTTGTGAAATTATTCCTCTTTACTTGATCAAAGCCATGGTTCTTGGAACCTACCTAAGGGAATCAAGAACGCCCTTCAGGTCATGTCAAGATCAGGTCAAATACCATTTAGGTGGGTTATATAGGTTTTCTTATGACATAAATATTCATAATTATCCTTTAAATACATGAATGAAAAATGAATCACATCACTTCCTAGAGGTGGTAGTTCACATGTACACATGAGTGACATTATCATTATTTTAACGAGTGAAAGGGTGAGAAGGTAAATGATATATTATATTTCAAGAATCATAATTATTTCATAAATATTATGTATATTCATTATTTTTATCCCTATAACCATACATGTCTGATTTTGATGGAAAATTAATTACACTGTTATGTGCAGATGATAATCCATATGTATGCACGAGCAATGTTTTCACTTGGGTATGACATAAAGATATTGGATAATGGTTTTTAAATAATCATAGTAATAATTAATTATATTGGAGAAAATTAATTCACTATTTTTTAATGGATACCATATACTTAGAAGAGATTTAAAATGAAATAAAATTGAATGTACTTGGATAATATTTATACATATTCATTAAGAAACGTCGTCTAGAATACACATTAAGCCTTGACAGGATGATATTTTGGGTAACACCATAATCTATAAAAAGTAAGGAAGGAGTATAATATGGTATTAGGGTAAGGCTTGGCTAATCTAGAGTGCTCATAATTTTTTAGGGAGGAGAGGATGTTTGCTTTTATTATTGAGGGAAAGGAAACACGTGGAATTACATAAAATATTAAATAATATATATATTATAATAATGTAAAGAGTAACCAAGGTAAAAAATATTCAATAATATGGTGTTATAGGGTAGAAATAAACTATAAAAATTAAATTTATACTTGTTTTGAATCTATTTTATGCCTTATCTCCTACTTAACTGACTTGAAACCCATTTTAAACGTAAATGTGATACCTTAATTTCTGCAATGATTACTTAATTATATGAACAAAAATAAAAGGGAAATTATAAAAAAAATTAAAATTAAGATTAAAATTTTGGAATATATTTTATCAGATTTAATTTATTTATGAGAAATAGATTACTTTTAATTTAAGAACAAAAAATGCGTGAAAATGGATTTTATGAAAATACCCCATTTAAAAGTAATTTTTTTACCTTGATGTCATTAACTAAATTAGTTTCCATGAATTTTTTTGGTTAAATAATAAATTAAATAATTTGTTTATAATTTTTTTAATATAAAACTGCATGTAATCTTTAAACCATACCATTAAATGAATATACATAATAAATAGCTTTTATTTTGAATAAAAAATAACTTATCTTCAAAAAAGTAAATGTTGAATTAAAAAATTCAAAATAATTCTTAAAAATAAACTATTTAACTCTTTAAAAATATATTTGGTAAAAACACTCACCTAATATGATAAAGGAAAGTGTTAGAGATATTTTAAAGTTTGACCCTATAGTTTTAACCCAGTTTTACCATTATAGAGGTGTCAAATCTTTTCTATGGTTACTATTTGTAATGAAAAAAATAAAACACAAATTTTTTCCAAATTTGAACCTTTTGATTACAAATATATAATACATTTTATAAAATTCAACTTCTATGTATGGGAAAAATAAATTTTAAGACCCCACAAAATGTGATGAAAAAAGATTTTAAGGAAAAATCATTTTTCAAGCATAAGATGATCTTAAATTAAATATATGATTAGTAATAATATTTATATAATTATAAATTCATATATTTTAATATATAATATAAAATTTTCACTTAAATCATTCATTATTGGTGGTTATTTTAAATAATTAAATTGGAAAAAATCAATTGAAAATAGGTTTTTTGAAAAATATAACTTTTTACCTCTACGTCATCTTTTGTTTGCTTATAATAAATTGAAAACAAATACATGGTTAATTATACATATTATAAAAAATTATTTTCAATAACATGGGGATTAGATAAATACTATATTACTAATTATTCATAAAATCTTATTTCTAAGAGAAATTTTCAAAAAATCATTCTAGGATTATTTTTAAACAGTAAGTCTAAAATTGATATTAATTATATAAAATTAGAATTTTTGTTCCCTGAAATATGAAAATTTCAATTGATCTCTAGATTCATGAAAATAAAATTCTCACTCACTAAAATTCAACCTTTGTAGTTACATTCTTTCATCCTTCAAAAATTTTGTCCTCAAAATTCTCATAGATATTACAATCTAAAAATAATAATGGTGGTTCTTCTTTATAACATCCTCATGATCCCACATTTCTTTCTATATATTTTTATTTCTTGAAACTAAATTTTCCAATTGAGTCATCCAATTTTCCTTAGCTAGTTCTCTAGTGTTAAGGATCTAGACATGCTCATCACTATAAAAAAAATCATCTTCTAATTCAACATATTCATAGGTGAGAACATGAATTGAATCTCGCATATACTTCCTTAAAAATGATATATGAAACACATCATTTACTTTAGAGAGGATAGGTGGAATTTCCAAATGGAAATCCATATCTCTATTTATTTAAAAAAATTTAAAAAGGTCCAATGTTCCAGGGGATCAATTTTCCTTTCTTACTAAACCTTATAACATATTTCTATGTAGATAATTTTAAGAAAAGATGATCTCCCACATGAAATTATAAATTTGTCCTTATATTATTGGAATAACACTTTTTCCTACTTTTAGATATATTAATATGGGCCTGGATAGAATTTTTCTTCTTTTTTTCTACTTCTGAACATGTTATGGGCCTAGAAGATTCTTTTCACCAACATGATCCTAAAAATTTATAGTGCGGAATATATATCCATATAATTCTTCAATAATTTCCATATAAATACTTGATTGGAATCTATTGTAATAATAAAAAACTAATAAATATAACTAATGATCCCACATACATTGAAATTAAACGAAGTATTACCTCAACATGTATTTTAATGTTTGAATTTTCCTTTCAGACTGTCCATCAGTTTGAGGATAATATATGGTGGTAAATTAAATCTAAATATAATGATAATTCTGAATATTTTTCTATATTTTTTATATAAATCTTGGATCACAATCTTACGCAATTGAAAGAGGTTCTCCTTGAAGTCTTACAACTTTAAATTAGAGAGTTGTGTGAGGTTATATAGAGGTAAATAATCTCTTATAGTAAGAAAATATATAGATTTAGTAAGGTGATAAATAAAAAACCATCTTCTATGGTTATTTCTAGGAGTATTTGGTAATATTTTAAAAACTTCTATAGACAATTTTCCCATTTTCACATAATAATAATTTATGGTTTCATTAATCCTCTAGTATGTTGTCTCTTATCCTTCACCTATTGAAAAATAAAGCATCATGATACATAATATTTAATTTTCTTCTTCATATTATCCCACCCAAAAAGGTTCATTCGGATCCCATTAAATCTTGATGTTATTAGGATATATATATAAAATTAATATATGATCATAATCAGACAGTAATCCTTTCAACTAAGGTATAGATGGAAGACATAAGCTATTTCCAAATTAAAAAACACCATATTCATAAATGGAGTCTTCTAGTTTCCCATCATTCAGAAAATTAATTGTTTTTTGAAAATTCACATCATAAGGATTGGAACCTTTTATATTTTCCAATAAATATTGTTTAATAATCATCTGAATAAGGGTATATGATTCACCTTCTTTAATAATTCCCATATCCATCTTAACTAAATCCTTGAACATAAGATCCCTTTCAATCCTCTTCTTGGATAGGGACACATGATTTTCCCTTCTCAATGCATTTTCTTCATTATTTTCCTTGCATGGGTGATAATTAATTGAGATATAATAATCCTTGAGTAGCTAAATCCAAATTCCTTGCCTCATATTGAGCTATTTCTATGAAAATATATTTTTTAAACTCTTATAATTTGGATATATCTCACATATTTTACTATAGAGAAAATATCTCCATTTCTTAAAGTAAATTATTACACCATCCAACTCAAGATCATGGTTTGTATAGTTCTATTGATGAGTCCTTAATAATATTGATACATAGGTAATAACTTTATCATTCTATATAAGGATAATACTAAGTCCCTTATTCTATGAATCACTACATATTACAAATCCATCCTTCTTCGATGGTAGAGTCAGTATCAAAGAATTGATCAATCTTCTCTTGAATTCTTAAAAACTTTATTCACATTCATTTTCCCATATAAACATAACAAATTTAAATGTTTACTTGGTTAATGGGATAGAAAATTAGGTAAAATTTTAAACAAGTCCTTGATAGTTACCTTCCTATAAAAGAAAACAATATACCTCGGTTATGTTTATTGATGTAGGATATTATTTAATTATCTTTTTCCATGAATGGTCAACTAAGATTTTATGCTTAGAGACAATATTGATAAGAAAATAATCTTTCTGAATCCAAAATACGCACATGCTAAATTTACCATGTAACACTTTTTATCTAAAAGTATAATGAATTAACCACATGTGATTCACATGGTCGTCATAGATTTTATTGTACAAAAAGATGTAATAAATAAATACCATAATAAATTCTCATGATATTCCATGAATATATTTTTCCTTAGATCGATACAAATAGAGGGTACATTAGTTAATCCAAATAGTGTTATTGTAATATTGTAATTTCCATATCTCATATGAAATGTTGTATTCAGAATATCTTTTTCTATTACTTATAATTGATGACATCTAGAATGAAGTTCTATATTTGAAAAATATTGATCTCCATGAAGTTGATCTGACAATACTTCAATGAAAGGTAGATGATAAATTTTATTTATATTAATAGCATTGATTTCCTCATAATAAAATCATAACCTCATAGATCCATATTTCATCATAAATAAAATAACCAGGGCTAATCAAGGTGAAACACTAGGGAATATATATCCATTTTCACACGACTCTTTTAATTATTTATTTAAATCCACTAATTATACATTGTCTATTCTATAAGAATTCTTTAATATAGTTCTTTCATTAGGGATTAAATCCAGAGAAAACTCAAATTCAAACTCTGGTGTATGTCCATGTATTTCCTCAGAAAACACATTAATATATTCATGTAAAAAAGATACATATTAAATTTAAATATTAAATTTCCCACCTATATATTTTTTTCATCATATTCCTCAAGAATATCATTCAGAAAAGCTAATGTATTTGGATCTTGACTAGATATAGATGATGAAGTCTCCCCTCTAAAGATAATTAATACAAAATCTATATCATGAATCATAATTTCCTTCTATTATAAATAAGTTTTTGAATTATATTTTAAATTCATTATATAATAAGTATTATACCAGATTTATCCATATTTATAATAATCAATTCTACAAATAGGGTATGTCTATGTGTCATAATGGGAACTGGATATCTCAACCTTGTTGTGGTAATATTTACAATTGAATCCCTTAATAACAACTCCCCTTTAAGGTTCTAGGGAAATATTTAATTTTTCCTAGAAAACATAATAGATATAAAAGGGTGAAAATATCTAGAATAAAATAAAAAATATCTGAACTTGAGGCTAGGATTAAATTACCTACAACCACTTCACTAAGAACTTTAACCATGGATGTATTGATCGAATAATCTTGGTATTCACCCATTTTTCTATTCTATGGTTGGATCCATTTTCACTTTGGACAGTCATGTGAATAATGACCTATTTCTCTATAGTAAAAGAATTCGATAGTAATGGTTTCTTTATTCCCCATGCATTTATTATTAACATGACCTTTATTTTTACATTTGTAATAAAATAAAATTTTCTTTAATCATTTTACAAGATGTTTCTCTAAAAAAAATCACATGATTGAAATTAATTCATTCCATTACTCTTCTTTGATAGGTTCCATTTATCTTAGTGTCAAACCTAACTATTAATCTATTAATTTCTTATAAAGATATACGATATAGAAAAATCATTCTCTATTTTGATATCACATAATACTATTTCATCATATGATGAAACCATTTGAAAAACTAGTTCCTTTTAGAGTATTGTCTTAATCCCTAAAATAAATAGTCAATATTGATATCCATATTACATATGTCATCTATATTAAACCATTACAGTCTTAAAAATGTATCATTATACTCTACAACACTCAATTGTTCATTTTTCATTAAACTGTCTAACTTTCCTTTCATTTTATATCTTTTTTCATGAGATAAATATCTATTAAATAATGTTCCATTTCTTTATTCAATATGTTATATTTATTCAATAACTTTCTCTCCATTCTATATATTATATTTATTCCTCCTCTATAGTATTCTTGAACATCAAACACTTTTTTTTACATCTCCTTTAATAAAATACATTGGAATAATATCCTTTTCCATTTCATTTCATCCAAAATCAAGAACTATCCTTTCTAGGAACAAAATATGTTACTTAGATATCACCTTATTGGTATTTATATTAAAATATAGTGGATTATATCACATTAAATGATAAAATATAAGTGTATCATTTCATGGAATATTATGTTTATCTATAAGTATAAGGTTATTAGACATAACCTGGGTTAGCTACCATAATATGGTCATGATAGGACTATCTCCAACACGAATTGTTTTGGCTTACTTAGCTATGAAATATCTACATTGTCCATGAGTAATAATACCCTTATTTCTTATAAGAAACATTTCTAAAAAATTTAGTAAATTAAATTAGCTCATAAAATTACTACTTTTTAATAATAGTTTATAATTTGTGTAACTATTAACATAGATTGAAAATTTATGCATGGCTAATCATAGAATCATAAACTTTTTTTCTTCAAATTATAAAAAATTCAAATATTTCATAATGATTCATGAATAAAATTTGAATAAACCCAATAATATCCCCTTGAGAGAGACAAATTAGGTGTGTAGTAAAGTATCATTCATTTTTCATTAGAAATATAGTCAATATGTACTCGTTAAGCTCTCTATAGGGTTATTACCCCTAGATGCATCATTACCAAAAACCATGTACATATTTGGTATCGAGGAATTGATTTATCACTAAGAAACCCAATAATATCTACCTTATAAAACCTTTTATGATATTCTCCCATAATTAGACATGTCCTAAAAATTTTCATAGAGTTACGTTCTTTAATCTAGGTTTTTATAAATCTAGTTCTGAAGGTTTATAATAAACTCTACTCTAATATAAAATGTAACAACATGAATCTATTTACCTTAATACAAAAACTATTTTATTACATTGGAATCAGATATAGGGTTTCACATCTCCAAGGATTAATTATTTTAGTAGTCTTCAAGAACCATATATATACCTGATTCCCATTTTACATTTGAAATAAAATACTAAACACAGTGAAAGTAAATAATCTAAATCCTTGAAACTTATTCAAATATGCCTTCTTCATAACCTAGGAAAAAGAAAAAAATATGGGTGTGATTAAATAATTAGTAATGGTTTTATATAGTGAAAGGTATCATGAGTAAATATAGAATAATCGGTATGAAAAGGTTAATAACTAAAAATACATTCTTTTTAATCAATAACTTGAGCATGAAATTCATCCATGGACAATATCAAAGTAATAATATAATAGATGGTAATAATTAAATTCTCAGTGAAGGAAATGCATAATTTTGGACCTCATGATCTCATAAATCAAGGTATCTTACTATCAAGTCCTTTTTCTAAGACTGTTTAGGTTGATGCATTGGTATACACCAAAAACTCATTTAATAAGGATATCCAACTAGTTTGTATCATAAGAAATATCAATCCATCAAGGGGATATGTAATTTAGGGCTTCAACTCTCACTATATATCTAATTAGTTCCTCATATATTGAATGATAAATTTAATTAATATAAAATATTCCTTATTAATAAATATCTTTATTATGAAAATAATATAGAATATCAATATTTCTCTAGTCAATTAGATAACTTTCATAGTAAAAAAATGTATGTTGAAATTATATATGGTTTATTAAATAAGCATATACCTGATATAAATACTATGGATATATCAGATAAAATATTATCATAGGAAATTTAATGTTTCAATATAATGTTAATGGCCAAAAAATAATCTCGATATGGGAGATGTGCATCAATTCATAAGAAAAGTAAATTTTATATTAAAATCATGAATTTTTTATAATAAGATAAATTTGAAGATAAATTTTAAAATAAATTTTAATTAAATAATTTTATTTTTAAAACCATTAGAAACCTGAATAATAATATGATTATCATAAACCCGTTATGGTGGTAGGATAATATACTAACACTATATATGTTAAAAAAGAAACATTACATTGGACTTACTATAAAGAAAGAAAAAAAAATATAACTCTTGGAAAAATGTAGAATGATACAATTAAAACCTTATAAAAATTAAATTATAATATAAAATTTTCTTAATAAATTAGTAAGTAAATAAAAATGAATTTTTTAGAATATGTTTTGAAAATATAGACATAAAAAACATGTACTCGACAAAAAAGAGAAATAAGATTGCCTTTTCAGTTAATAATTTATTTTATTGATTAAATATATAAAGGGAGAAAACTTTGTAAAAAAACATATAAAAACTTTAAATATCCATAGTATAATAAAATAGATGGATTTTTAAAAGGTTAGAATATAATATTGTTTCAACAAAAATATAAGTAATCCCAAAAAGTGAGATTGTAAAATAAATTATTTCCTCTTTTGTAACATTTAAATTTGCAACCCATTGAAAGATTAATATTGAATGGAAACTTTAATTACCATGAATAAATATATTTTCATGTTATAAACAAAAAATTAAATTATATAAACCACATAAAATAAAATAGGTTCATAATATCAAATATGTCTCAATGAGGTGAGAATTGAGATGAACCCCCTTACAAATATCAAAACATTGAAGTGAAAATTAATCAATGAAGAGATTGGTTGTAAGAAATGTAAATCCATATAATTAAATTGGAAAATAAAAAATTAAATAATCATATATCCTTACACATATAATCTTTTCATAATATAGACAATAAAGTAGTAATATAACCCAATGAATAAAAATTGAGTTAAGAAACCCCTTACCTCACACGTACACTAGTTGAATGTGATTTAAACTTTTGAATAATAAATTTATATTTATTATAATTAAATAAAGGAACAACATAAATATATATAATATCATATATGATATTCTTATAATATATTATCAACTATTTTTTAACAATCTATCATTATTATCATTATTTTGGGTGTCAACTACTTTGTTATTCATTTATGTTTTGATTCAGAAGTTATAGTACTTATGTATTGATCATGGTTTTACCATATCCATAATTTTAATCATCATATTAATTCCATATTTATTCATTATATATATATATATATATTCTGAATTGTCCTTGAAAGTAATTCATTAAAATTAATCACATCACATCATAGAGATGGTGGTCCACACATAAAAATGTCTGGAGTTATCATTTTTTAATGAGTGGAAGTCTAAGAATATAAATTACATATTAAATTTCAACAATAATTATTATTTCATAAATATAATATGTATTCAGTATTTCCATCTTCAATAACCATCCATGTAAAATGGTGATGAAATGCGAATTACACCACCACATGGAGGTGGTAAGTTGTACGTATGTATAAGTGATGTTTTCACCTTCAGTAGAATGGAAATACGGTGGATAATGGTTTTTACATCATCATATTAATAACTATTATTGTTTAATATAATTAATTCATTATTTTATATTGAATCCCCTAGATTAATAGGTGGTAGAATAAAAAATAATATTAAAAGTACATGGTTAAGAGTTATACTTATTTTTTGAGAAACATCCTTTGGCTTACTACTTAATCCTTGAAAGGATGGTATTTTTTGGAAATGAAAAATGATATAGGAATTGGGAAATTAATATAATATAATATAATTATATGGATTTTTAAATATAGAGTGCTCAAATTTTGTGAATAATGGAAAAGAGGATGTGTCATTTATAAATGGTGGATACGACATACATTGAATTAATTAAAGATTAAAAAATACATCATAACCATGTAAATTGGAACCATGGAACCCCATGTATGAATATAAAGTGTTATAAGGTAAATATAAACTCATAAAATCACATTTACAAAACATTTGGAAACATTTTAAGCCTTATATCCAATATAAACCACTTTAATCCCATTTTAACCATAACCGTGATAACTTAAATTTTTACCATGATACCTTAATTATATGAACAAAAATAAAAGTGGAATTATAAAAAAAATTGGAAATTAAAATTCTAACTTTTGAATACATTTTATCATATTCACTTTTTTGGTGTAAGAAATTACATTTATTATAAGAACACAAAATTCATGAAAATAGTTTTTATGAAAATATCTGATTTAGGAATAAAAATGATTTTACCATGAAATAAAGTAATAAATTATATTAATGGAATTTTTTTGGGTAAAAATTAAATAATTGAATTTTTTTATACTTTTAGATCAATTCGAAAAATAATTTCATTTTCTAATCATACCATTAAATGCAAAGACAAAAAATAGTTTTTAAATTTGAATAAAATATAACTGATCTTCATAAAATTTAATGTTGGGTTCTAAAAATAATAATAATATTGAAAAAATATTATTTAACTCCTTGAACATATATTTGTTCTAACACTACTCACATAATATTATAATGTCAATTTTTTAGAGATATTTTAATGTTTTACCCTGTATTTTTAACCAAGTTTTATCATTACCGATGTGAAAAATCTCTACCATAGATAATATTCATAGTGACCAAAAAAAGAATTATTTAAAGAAAGAGAGAACCACCAGATATCAAATATGTAATCCATTTTAGGAAATTAAATTTCTATAATTTAATGTAAATAATTTGAAAATAAACCCACAAAAACGTCACAAAAAATAGTTTTTTAGGAAATTTCATTTTTCAAGCATAAGATGATTTTATATTAACTCTATTACTGGTAAAAATAAATATTTTAATTTAAATTCATATATTTAGATATATAATATTCACATTTAATTTAAATAACTCATTATTAGAGGTTATATTAATTAATTAAAATATAATATCATTATATACTTAAAAATAGTTTTCTAAAAAATATCCCTTTTACCTCAAAATGATCTTATCTCTATTTATATAAAATTAATAATAATATATAGTTAATTATATATATTATAACAAAGAATTATAAATAAAATTATTATTAGTAAAATAATACTTTTTTTATTATTCGTAAATTCCTATTTCAAAGGGAAAATTTCAAAAAATAATTTTAGGATTATTTTGAAATACTATGTTCAAAATTTATATTCATTATATCAGATTAGAACTTTTTCCATGAAATATTAAAAATTCCATTGTTATATTTTTTCATTAAAATAAAATTTTAACTTACTATAATTCAAGGTCTGGTTTTATATTTTATGTTTGATAGATTTTGATAAATGAAACATCAAATTAAAATGAATCGTGATACATTAATTGAAATTAAATATTATAATAAAAGATCAATATTAATACATTATTAGGTTGAAATATGAAATAACATGAATAAAAGTAAAATTAGAGTAAATTAACATATATATATATATACCAAAAACATTAAATCTTTATCCTCATGGTATTTCATGAAGACTGTTCCCCAAAATAAAACAATTAAAATAAGAAAAATAATATTTAATACTATAAACATGATGAGAGAGAAGTAAATGGATAAATTTTAGTGAAGAATTTAAGTGTATATTTAGGAATGTTATTCGACCATTATACATAGTTTCATTTCACACATAAACATTGTGTATATGTATGCATTAGATATATATCTGTAGGTATATTTAAATTCGATTTATTTTAACTGAAGATCATATTTTTTGATGGTAAAAAATATATATTCAGTAAAATTGTTTTTATGTGTGAAATGTATTTTTATCTTAATAGATTAAATTTATCTCTATTTAAAAAAATTTATAATTAAATAAGTATATTTTATATTAAATTTCATGATTTAACAATCATTTAATTATGTTTATTAGGAAAGTAATGAAAATAAGGTCATTTTTTGCATTAAAAATATATTTATTACAAAAATGGTTTTTATTGAATTTTATGGGTGGATATTATAATTAATTTCCGAAACTTATAGAAATTTATTTCGTTAAAAATTATATAATTTTTTAATTCATCATTTCAAAATTATCTTAGGATTAATTTTTTATAATTTTCTGAAAATTTTATGTTTTGAATAAATAGTGAAACTACTGATTTTTATTGAAAATTGTCATTTTATTTCACAAAATTATAAAGATCAATTTTATAAAAAAATGGTTTTGAATTAAAGTTATTTTATTTATATTATTTATAATCCAATTACAGTCTATTTAATAAATTTTATGTGTAATTTATTTATAAACATGATTTATACTTAAGTAGACAATTTTTCTTGAAAACCAATTTTCATCTCGTTTTGAGAGTTTAGTTTTAAATTAAATTATAAAAAATTTGGGAATTTAATTTTATAAAATTAATTATAAATTTTAATTTTAATAATTAATATTTATAAATAACATAAAAGTAATTTTTGGATATAATGAATTATAAAAATTATAAAAATCGTTTACCATGGTTAAGGTCAAAGTAGGTTTAGTAGGGATTAAACTAAAGGGATAAGGGCTCAAATGACCTAAGAACTTCTATAAATAATAATCTATGTTCCTATTTCTACCCAATATCATCTAATATTCATTTATTATCTATATTTATCCATTTATCTTGAGTAAAAAATTAATATATTTTAATCTTTGGAAAATTTATAAGTGTGTCCTCTCTTCCACTCTGCACATTTCAAGAGAACTTTTTTTAGTAAATACCAGCCCCAAAACCTTATTAATATACATACACATTTCCTAGATTTATTATTTTTTTAATAAAACTTACCGTTTATGAATTTACATGTAATGAAATTGTGATTGTTTGAAGAAGAGGTAAAGCTTTTAATCGAATGTTATAATTTTATTTCTTCTTATACCTCTATCAAAAATATTATATCCAATTTGGAATAAAAAAATCATAATATATAATATATTTATATTTTATTATGTTTATTTATTTACTTTAATTCATCTTATTCTACATCTAATTGGAAACAGAACCATCATTCATGCGTTTTTCGAGTTACCGCGCCGCAGACCGATGTAATTCATTTTCCATAACTTCCACTCGCAATTAGTTATCATAATGGATTTAAGGTATATATATTATATTCATGAAATTATTATAATTATTTAAGTATAATATATCATCAATATTTTTTACCATTCCATCCATTGAAATATGGTAACATCGTTCATGCGTACGTGTGGATTACGACCTCCACGAAGTGATGTGATTCATTTTTAATCATCACCTAAAATGAATGTTTTATATAAGTGTAATTAAAGAGGTAATATATTATTTATGATATATTCAAAATTTCCATAAGATATAATTATACTTACCTTTCTTACCTCGTGTTCGTTGAGAAATCAAAACATTACTCATGTGTACATACAGGCTACCATCTTCGTGATTGTAACGTAATTCATTTTTCTTAACCATCATACATAGTTGGTCATAAAAGTATAATTAATGTATAAAAATGATAATTATAAATTTATTAAGATTCTAAAATTTATATAATCATGATCCATTTTAAAAAATACATCATATCAAATTCATTTTTTTATTATAAACCAAAAAATCCTCAAAACATTTGAATTAAACATAATAAATTAATTAATTAAGTATAATATGAATATAAGTGAAATAAATGGAATAATTAAATAGAAAAAGTTTTATTAATCTACTAAATAATTAACATAAATATTTTATTTACCATTATAATGAATGTACATGACAAGTTGGACTTGACGTATGGGACTCTTTACCTTAAAAAATCATTGTAAATATTTTAATGATTTATTTTCTAAATATTTATTTGGCATGTCCACATTCTAAAAAATATTTTATAAATATATTTATTTTGAAATAAAGGAATTATAATGTAAATTATATCTCAATTTTTTCTTTCTTTCAAACATTTTCTAAAATTATCATGTTTGATATTTTATAAGAAACATTTTGACAAAAAGTACAAAGGAATTTACTATTTTAAAGTATATGGAATCAATCATTTTCCATGCATTGTGAAGAATATTTTATGTTTATATTACTTTAAAAAATTACATGTTTTATTAAAATAAAAACTGATATTCCTTTTTCTAGGTATTAATTTTTCAAATTGATTTTTTAATGGAAATGATATTTCAATATCCAGAAATGTTTTTAATGGTGGATTAAAGGTATATTCATATGAGTGTAATGACAAAAAAGAAAAATTTTGTGTATTTTGTACATGTTATAATTAATGGTAATTTTTTATGATGATGGTTGAGATTGATATATCACATGATGATGGTTGATCCCATTATATCACAACATAACATGTGAGATAGATATAGCTCTCAAATGCATTGGGTTAAAGGATAGGGTTAACCAATTATAAGTTTCTTCTAATTGATTAATAGAATTTGATGGGTAGGTTATTACATTTATAAGAGTGATATAAAAATTATGTCTCATGTAACCTGTATTATTTATCTATTCTTTTTATATGTTTTCATATAAATCTTGTTATTTCACTAGGTAATCTAATAATATCAAGTTTAAAGGAATTTTTTGGTTACTTATTAAGGGTGAAATTTAAAATATTAAAAAAATCATGATATTTTCATGATTATAAATAAAAAATTATGATTTTTATTTCACCTTTAATATTTCTTATGAATTTTTTTATGAAAATATTTGGGTAGAGAAGTTTACTTCTTATGAAAGAGAATTTTTATTTTAAGAACAAAGTATTTTATGAAAAAAGAAATTTTTAATATTGATTATTCAAATACTAATGGATTTATTTATTTAATTTTATAACTCCCTTACTGATATTTTTTTCTCTTATCATATTTTAAATTTTTCTACAAAGGTTATAAGGATGAGTCAGAACAATGATGAAGAATTAATATATAAAAATAAAATCTATGAATAGTCGTAAAAGGTCTTACTTAAAGGCATGGGTATTATTATGCAAGAGTTTCTCCTAGTTCTCTAAATATCAAAACCCAAAATGACCTTGCATATGTAATTGATACAATATTCACTTTTTATGTTTCATGTTTTGGGTGGATAAAATAGGTCCACATTTATTGATATCAAAGATAGAAATGTAATGTTTTTTTCACCGAATTTGAGAGTGTGGGTTTAGGGATATTATAACATTGGTCTCATTCAACCAAATCCCCTCTCAAGTGTACTTCGTGAAATGGAAAACTAGTACATATGTTAGATTATCTATCCACTATCGTGGTCCATTCACTATTCAACCACATAGTCCTTTTATTAAACTATGTGAATTAGGAATGTATTCATTATTAGTTCTATAGTATATACAAAATAACACAATGAATATAAATCGGTGGAAATTTTCATGCATTACACCATTACTCAACACTATGAAACCTCATAATGAGAAATAAAAAATAAGAAAATAGTTAAAAATATTATTCATATAACTCAATAACTACAATTGTGATCTCCCTTATACTAACCATCTTAGGTTATCCTCCTATTGATGTTGATGTGAGAAATATATAGAGAGAACATGGAAATAGAAAGTATTTTAAAAAAATCAAATCTATTATTAGATCAATACACTATATGGGAACCTATATTCCCCTAACCCAAATTATAATGTATATCCAAAATCACAATGATTTTATTCTTGTATAACAATCACGTATACATGGAATCATACATGGAAGTATTCTACAAGGATTTTGGGTTCTTTAATTATAAAACGTTGAAAAGTGAGAATCCATACCCACAATACTCCTTCCCCTCTTTCCAAATAATTATCCAAAAAGGATTTTTTTTTGAGACATTCCCTATAATGGACCGGACCTCTCTGGTCCATTACTTTGTGAAAATGTGGTGATGGAGGTGCCCTGGGAGGTCAAGGTGACTTGGAGGTGCGTTTGGGTGGACTTTTAAGGAAAGTTAAAGGGGAATATCTTTCGCACAGTTGGCGCATAGTTTGCCTAAACAGTGCGGCCAAACTGTGAAAGGTTAGTGTTGGAGGCAGTGGCTAATGCACGGTTAGCACACGGTTTGTCTAACCGTGCGGACTAACCGTGCGAGGAGTGTTTGGTGAGGTATAAGCTAACACACTGTTAGTGCACGGTTTGTTAAACCGTGCGGACTAACCGTGGAGGCACTTAAAGTTAGATCCTAAAATTGTGGATCTGAACTCTTTTGCCTCTAAATGGTTCATTTAAGCCTCTAAGCAGCCATAACTCGGGATTACCCTTCCTTGGAGGTAGAAGAACCTCTCCCAAGAATTTTGGAGGCGATCTGGAGGCTTTTCTTAGCGAATTGAAGCCAGTTTCTTGAGGTATGTGATCGTTCTTGCTTGATTTCTGTGATCTACTTAGATCTACTCCTCTTCTCTCGGTTTCTTAGATCTACGCCTGTTATTGGTGGATCTAAGTGTGTGGATGTCGAATATGATGAGTTTTGGTCTTGGTTGTGTTAGGAGATGACATCTAATAAGGATTCATGGAGAATCGACCTGGTTCCATGGGCATTCTTTGACTGTTGTGGTTTTCCTCAAAAACCTTTGAGGTAGGGGATTTGTGGCTTCTCTAATTGTTTATGTGCAATCGTAGAGTTAGCATTATTTATCCCTTTAGATCACAATGAAATTGACCTAATTAAATACTTGAACTAGATTAAAGGAATTGGGTTGATTGCATGTTGTTGCTTTGTATCGTGTTAACGGTTCGCCTCTTGATTTGCTAGATAGTGTGATGTCTATGCCTTTCTTGTTAGTATGTTGTTTATGATGAAATTGATAAAGAACGTAAAGCTGAAATTAGTTGATAATTAATGGGCTAAAGATAAAGAGGCATGTAAATGAATCTAGTTGTTATTGTTGTGGTTGTTGATCCAAATTGATGTTAATCAAATTGATGTCGATGTTTGTGATTAATTCAGTTGGTTGGTAAACCTGAAAATTGTTGGTGCTTTTTGTTTGAAGGGTAGATTCCTTGTTAAAGGGATAAGATCCCAAATTGATGTGATGTTTAATTTCCTGCTGCTTGTGCTATGATGTGATCCTAGATGGATGTTGTGATATGTTGGGGCATGGAGGCCTTGTGGTTTTGGAAGCGGATGACGCCTACAGTGGCGAGATGCATCGGTTTATGCATGTGGGTGTTAGGGAGGACACCAGGGATGATGGAATGGGATGGATGTGATTGTTGGATGCTTGGTGCTTTGTTTGGTGGTTTATCTAATTACTTTTCCCTGCTGCTCAAGGCATCTGGTCTTTCTTACCCATCTTTTTAAAGAGGCGAAGACACGCGGGGTATGCCATGTGCTTTCCGTGTTTAGCCTCTCAAGGTAGAATGGGTCTACTCCCTTGCTATAGGCAGTAAAGACTTGATAGGTAGTACATCAACTCATCGTGTTGAGCCCCTTATGTTTAGTAGCATAAGATGCTTTTCTAGAATGCCTGGGAATATGAGAAAGTAATTCTGTAATTAATTTTTGAATAAATGATGTTAATCCATGGGGTTGGAGTTGTTGAAACTTAATTATGAGGTTGAGAAATTTTGAAGGTACAATTGTTTTTGGATGTAATGTTAATGGAATTTAATGTGAAATTGTTTATAGTTAATTAATATTTGAAGAATTAATTAATGTACAGTGGAATTGATTAAAATGGAATGAAGTAATCTAATAAAGACCTTAAATGGTTGTGTGCTTATATGATACATAGTCTTAGAAGTGGAACCCTGGAGTCTGAGAGACGTTAGCTGCAGTTGTGTCTAAGACTAGGTTATGCCCATAGTTTGGTTGTGAGTTATAGTATATTCTGTAATTTTTGTGTTTCTATATGCTACTCCACCCTATCAGTAAGGGAAAATGGAACCCCGGGGATTCTGAGCCATGGGGGTGTTTTCCCCAACATTCTGGTGGGAGGATGAATGGCTAACTACCCCCTTTGACCCCACTCTCTTTTCTTGGTAGATACTAGTGCCATTAGGCACAGCGGTTTGTTTTCTCCATATATGTGTGTAGAGGGATGTAATGGATTTTGGTTATTCACACACATATATTCTGGATATAGTATCCTATGGACTACTATAGGTGTAACGTGTATAGGCTGTGATGGCTTGAGGATCCTTACTCGGTGTATGGGATGTAATGGCTTGAGGTATAACACCCGACGTATGATACACGTTATGCGAGCTGTGGGGGCTCCCAGAAACTACCTGGTTACTGTTGGTTTTGAGTATGGTGTGGTGCTTCACCTAGGTGTTTGCAAGCTAGCCTTTGTGGTGCATGTGGTGCAGATTGTGGAGCTGAGCCCAAGTGTATACGGGCAAGCCTTTAGAGAGAGATGCACAGGACTTATGTCGTTGGGGTAAAGCTGCAACCAGTGGGGAAGTAGTAGCGGGGTACCCTTGATATTCTTTATTATATAATATATTCTTGTATGTGTTACTTGGTGAGAGTAGCCATGGTGAGGTTGGGAACTTAGTATACCTGTTTAGGTGACAAGTTAGTTTCACTTGTTGATCATTGTGATTTAGCATGCTTTATTTACTTTTTCCCGAGAGGATTCAGGGAGGATCCTACTGATTATACTGTTATACTCACCCTACGTATATATAAACTATTTTTCATGTCACTTGGTGCAGGTTGGATATTAGGCTGGTTGCTACTAGCTTGTGTTCACTGTTGTTTTTACTTTCTTTTGGGTACTTGTAGTTTTCCTTTTCAGTTGTATTACTTTTTCATGAAATTACATATGGGAACATGGGTTTTCTTTTATACATCAGTTCTGAGTTGGATTTGGTTGGTGTCTATCTTATCTCTCTCTTCCGCATGTGTTCTCTTACAGGGTAATGCCTCCCATTTGTGTGTTTACTATACCCTCGGTGGTAGTCTCCAACCTGGGGCCTACTAGAGGGAGGGCTTGGGGGTCATTATCTCCATTCTACCATTGTCGGCCCAAGAGGGGTACACTTTGTGGGGAGGGGGTCATGAAAGAGTGGTATCAGTGGCTCTGTTTGAGGGATATGATGGAGTTTGGAGTTAGGCATAGGTGAGGTTACATGGGTTGGTAGGGAAATGATTTCATTCATGTTTAGCAAGTGAGGTAAACAATGGAGACCAGCTAAGACGTAGGCATTTAGGTCCCCCTATGATCTGATGTACGGAACTTTTAGTTTATAATGGCTACTAAACAAGGTGATACTAGCTGCAGGGTAGAGACCAAGGAAAAGATCATGCATCATTCTTTTTTTTGCCTGTGCTTGAATGTGTTAACCTTGGGATAGGTTAACCTAAAATTAATAAAAGAAAAAAATTAATTCATAAACGTTGAGTCTTCCATATTCCAGGCTTAGGAGCTGTAAGTGTTTGTTATTTTATAGGTATGGATCCAGGTCGACGTCGTCGTCAGGTTTGTGCAGAAAATGTCTAGTAGGTTGTTCCAACAGATCTCTGCAGGGTAGAGGTTGACGACAACGCCACTTGGAAGAAGACACTCTGAGAGTTTCAATGCCATAGTCTATAGAAATATGAGGGATCTGTTTCAGATGCAGTCACAGAAGACTGGTTGGATGAGTTCGAGATAGGCTTCAGTTCGATCCCTGATCGGAAGGAGCACTGGGTGTCCTTGGTTGTGACGATGCTGCATAGAGCAGCAAGGCAGTGGTGGTTGTTGTTCCTCGGGGATCGTGAGGAGTCAGCGATCTCATGGGAGGAGTTCCGAGACAAGTTTAGAGTCGAGTTCCTTTCTTCGACTGTGAAGGCGTCTAGTCCCCAGGAGCTTATTACCCTTTGATAGGGGAGCTCTACTATTTGAGAGTTTGGAATACATTTTAGGAACCTTTTACGACATGCTTCAGACCTATTACCAGATGAGGAGGCCAGGGCGAGGCGTTTCGAGGAGGCTTTGCGTCCAGATATCCAGCGCCAGGTCACCCCATTTATGCTGAAGACATACCTTGTGGTACTGGAAAGGGAAGAGGTTGTTGAGAGTACTTTGTCCAGGACTGGATCATAAAGATAATGGGATCATCATGATCCCTCACGAAGCAAGGTAGTGGTATGGGGTTCCCGGTTGTCAGGACAAAAGAATTTCCATTCAACCAGGGGTAGGTCCCCGCCCTTCACATCTCATTTCTCCAGAGGTGGCAACTCTCAATTATATTCCAAGGGACCATGCACTTGTTTTTCTTGTGGTGGTCTTGGTCATCATCATCGAGAGTGCCCGACCTTTCAGAGCAGTCATTGTGCACCAGGTGTTACGCTTCAGGTTCCTCCGTTGAAGCAGTTCTAGCTGAGGTAGCAGTAGCCAGTTGCACCAGTTTTAGATCACCAGAGGGTAGATGAGGCAGGAAGAGGACATCTCCATGATGCTCCCCATTGTCAGAGATCATAGGGCGGTCGTGGTGGTGGTCTTCATCAGGTTCCGAGAGGTCATAGAGGAGGTCGTGGTCAGCTTCATGCTCTAGCATTTCCAGCACCAGACGATCCAGACGTCGTTCGAGGTACCCTTTTCTTTTGTTCTACCTTAGTGTATTCCATGTTTGATTCAGGAGAGACACACTCCTTCATATCACCTACCCTTTTCCATCCTTTGGGACTTGAGGTAGAGAGGCTTCCAGTGCCCTTGGTGTTGACTACGCTAGTTGGAGGTCGAGCTGACTTGTTTGAAGTATGTAGATATTGTGAGCTAGTGTTTGGGTAACACCGCTCTTGGGGAGATTTACTATGTTTATGAATACAACAATATGATGTCATCCTTGGCCTGGATTGGTTGTATTCAGTTCAGGCTATCGTGGATTTCTTCTGGAAGAAGGTCATTTTCCTTGGAGCGGATGGAGATCAAGTGGTGTTTGTTGGTGAGCGATATCCTCGGATGTGCCACAGGCACATTCCATTCATATCATCCTTGGCGGCTGAGATGATGTTGAGTTCTTTAGAGGTTCGTTAGTTGGCATTTCCTAGGGTCGTAGAGGAGTACCCTGATGTCTTTCTAGAGGAGGTTCTAGCATTACCCCCTCGGCGAGAGATCGAGTTTGGGATCGAGCAATATCCAAGAGCATCTCCTATCTCTATTTCTCCATATATAATGGCCCCTTCTGAGTTATGAGAGCTACGTATATAGCTTGATGGTCTGTTGCAGTTCAGTTTTGTTCGACCAAGTGTGTCGCCATGGGGTGCACCATTTCTGTTCGTGAAGATGGCCGATGACAGTTTGCGGTTGTGTGTCGATTATCGTCGCTTAAACAAAGTGACAATAAAGAGTCTCTATCATCTTCCGCGGATCGATGATTTATTCTATCAACAGAAGGGTTCAAGTTAGTTCTCAAAGATTGAATTACGGTCAGGATATCATCATATTTGTGTGAAGGATGAGGATATTCTGAAGAGTGATTTTCTTTGTCGTCATGGGCATTATGAGTTCATTGTAATTCTGTTTGGCGTGATGAATTCTACAGCTATGTTCATGGGATTGATGAATGATGTGTTCTGTGAGTTCCTAGACAAGTTCGTGGGAGTTTTTATCGATGACATCCTTTTTTACTTCACATCTGAAGAGGAGCATGCAGATCATCTACAAGCCGTTTTGGGAGTTCTTCGTCGACATCAGTTGTTCGCGAAGTTGTCAAAGTGTGAGTTTTGGGCTCGAGAAGTCTATTTCTTGGGGCATGTTGTTTCCCAATAGGGATTAGATATGGATCCATTGAAGATAGAATCATTTTTGTCTTGGTTAGCCCCCAAGATAGTTTCAGAGGTGCGAAGTTTCCTTGGTCTCTCAGGCTACTACAGGAGGTTCGTTTCCAATTTCTCCTGAGTTCCAACTCCTCTGAAAGATTTGACCAGGAAAGATCAAGCTTTAATATGGACTGATCAGTATCAGGCAGCTTTCAAGTATCTAAAAGGGAAGTCAGTAAGTTCTCCATTCCTTTGTCTTCCAGTTGAGGGAGTTCAGTTTGGTGTTTTCTGTGATACTTCACATATGGGGTTAGGCTGTGTTCTCATGTAGCAGAGGTCAGTTGTTTCTTATGGGCCTCGGTAGTTACGTCCCCATGAATGCAACTATGCCACCCATGATCTTGAGTTGGCATCTATGGTGTTTTCTCTGAAGTTGTGGAGACATTACCTCATTGGTGAGTGCTTTGTGGTTTTCAATGATCATAAGATTTTGAGGTATGTTTTCTCTTAGCGTGACTTGAACTTACGACAGTGTTGGTGTATGGAGTTCTTATAGGAATATGACTTCGAAATATCTTATACACCTGGAAAAGGGAATGATTTAGCTAATGCGCTGAGCCGAAAGTCATGTAGTGATGTTGTGCGTGAATCCGGTGATTCCTAGAGAGTAATGGAAGAACTGTCAGCATTGCATCTTGATATGGGAGAAGTTGGGGGTAGATGTTTTATTTTTGAGATGAAGGTACAATCATCCCTGATGCAGAAGGTGGAAGAGTCCCAGTTGGGGGATCTTGAGGTGGAGGTCTGGAGAGACCGAGTTGTTTGTGGTGAGGCCCCTGATGGTTGGTCGTAGTATGAACAACACCGAGTGTTGTATCATAGAAGGCATTTTGTTCCCTTGGTGATGCGTTAGATGTTTCACTGAGTGTTTCATAGTTCACCCTTATCAGTACATCCTAGTGTACAAAGATGTACCGATCCTTGAGGAGTCAGTTTTGGTGGCCTGGGCTGAAGCATGTGGTTGTGGAGTTCATGTCTCGATGTTTAGTCTGCCAAAAGGTGAAGGCCGAACACCGTGTTCCAGGTGGTATTTTTCAGCCATTAGAGATTCCTTAGTGTAAGTGGTAGGAGATCTCAATGGACTTTGTTACAGGTTTACCTCAAGCTCCGGGAGGACATGATGCTGTTTGGGTGGTATTGGATCGTTTAACAAAATCATACCACTACATAGTGATCAAGGAGTCAAGCTCAGTTGAGGTTTTTTCGAGGCAACATCTAGAGGAGGTGGTAAGACTTCATGGAGTCCCAAGGATGATCATTTCTGATCGAGATCCTCATTTTACCTCCAGGGTGTGTAGAGGTCTCCAACATTCTTTTGGTTCTCAACTATGCCTTAGCACTGCTTTTCATCCTCAAACAGATGGTCAGACAGAGAGAACTATCCAGACTCTTGAAGACATGTTACTCTCATGTGTTCTTGATTTTGGAGGTTCATGGATGATGCACTTACCCTTGGGGGAGTTCACTTACAATAATAGTTTTCACTCCACCATCAGTATGGCATCGTTTGAATCCTTGAATGGTCGGCCTTGCCGTTCTCCGTTGTGCTGTACTGGGGTTGGAGAGTCAGCAATTCTCAAACTGGAACTAGTACAGAATACAACAGAGATGGTTCAGGTGATTCGTGAGAGGATGAAGACATTGTAAGATCGTCAGAAATCATATGCCGATCACAGAAGGAGACCCTTAGAGTTTAATGTGGGGGATCATGTGTTTCTGAAGGTGACTCCCCGTCATGGGCAGTGAAGGTTTGGTCGTGGAAGTAAGCTTTCTCCCTGGTTTGTTGGGCCTTTTTAGGTGTTAGCTCGTGTTGGAGCTGTGGCATACTGAGTAGCACTTCCCCCACATATGAGTCAGATACATGATGTTTTCCATGTATCATAGCTCCATCATTATCTTCATGACGAATCTCACGTCATCGATTGGGGAGAGATCGATGTCGATGATGATGCAACCATTGAGGGGCAACATGTGGATATCCAATACCACAAGGAGAAGGTGCTTCACGGGTGTTCTATCCCTTTAGTTAGTGTCTTGTGGCGACACGGTGGCTTGGAGGTGAGTACTTGGGAACGTGAGTCACAGATACGTGCTTAGTACCCAGATTTGTTAGATGTTTAACTCCTTTCATGTATCATTGTATCTTATTTGGTTGTGGAACTTTCATGTTTAGGAGATGACACCCCTTGTTTCTTTAGTGTCTTTCTCTCCTTTGAGAGGTATCTCGATGGGTTGTTGTTCAGACCCTATTTCATTTTCTCTTTAGGTGGGTTTTGGATTCTCAAGGATGAGAATGTTTTGAGAGGTATCTGTTGTAATTGACCGAACCTCTTTGGTCTATTCCTTTGTGAAAATGTGGTGTTGGAGGTCTTTCGGGAGGTCAAGGTGACTTGAAGGTGCGTTTGGGTGGACTTTTATGTAAAGCTAAAGTGGAATAGCTTTCGCACGGTTGGCGCACGGTTTTCCTAAACCGTGTGGCCAAACCATGCAAGGTTGGTGTTGGAGACAGTGGCTAATGCACGGTTAGCACACGGTTTGTCTAACCCTGCGGACTAACCGTCCGAGGAGGGTTTGGCGAGGTAGAAGCTAAAACACAGTTAGCGCATGGTTGGTCAAACCATGCGGACTAACCGTGCGAACATTTAAAGTTAGATCCTAAAATTGTGAATCTGAACTCTTTGGCCTCTAAATGGTTCGTTTAAGCCTCTAAGTAGCCATAACTCAGGATTACCCTTCCTTGGAGGTAGAAGAACATATCCCAAGCATTTTGGAGGCGATATGGAGGATATTTTTGGCCAATCGAAGCCGGTTTCTTGAGGTATGTGATCATTCTTGCTTGATTTCTTAGATCTACTTAGATATACTCCTCCTCTTCTCTCGGTTTCTTAGATCTACTCCCGTTATGCGTAGATCTAAGTGTGTATGTTGAATATGATGAGTTTTGGTCTTGGTTGTGTTTGTAGAGGAGATCTAAGGAGGATTCATGGATAATTAACCCGGTTCCTTGGGCGTTATTCGACCGTTTTGGTTTTCCTCAAAAACCTTTGAGGTAGGGGATTCGTGGCATCTCTAATTGTTTATGTGAAATCATAGAGTTAGCATGATTTATCCCTTTGGATCACAATTAAATTGACCTAATTAAATAATTTAACCAGATTAATGGAATTGGTTTGATCACATTTTGTTGCTTTGTACTGTGTTAATGGTTTGCCTCTTGATTTTCTAGATAGTGTGATGTCTATGCCTTGCTTGTTAGGATGTTGTTCTTGATGAAATTGATAAAGAATTTAAATCCATAATTAATTGATAATTAATGTGATAAAGATAAAGATGCATGTAAATGAATCCGGTTTTTGTTTTTGTGGTTGTTGATCCAAATTGATGTTAATCAAATTGATGCTGATGTTTGTGATCAATTCAGTTGGTTGGTAAACCTGAAAATTGTTGGTGCTTGTTGTTTGAATGCTAGATGTCTTGTTAAAGGGCCAAGAGCCCAAATTGATGTGAGGTTTACTTTCCTGCTACTTGTGTTGTGATGTTATCCTGGATGGATGTTGTGATATGTTGGGGCATGGAGGCCTTGTGTTTGTGGCAGCGGATGACGCCTAGAGTGGTGAGATGCATCGGTTTATGCATGTGGGTGTCAGGGAGGACACCATGGATGATGGAATGGGATGGATGTGATTTTTAGATTCTTGGTGCTTTGTTTGGTTGTTTATCTGCTTACTTTTACCCACTACTCAAGGAAGGTGGTCTTGCTTACCCATCTTTCGAAAGAGGTGAAGACATGTGGGGTATGCCATGTGCTTTCTGTGTTTATCCTCTCAAGGGAGAATGGGTCTACGGTCTCTCTATAGGTGGCAAAGACTCGGCGGGTAGTACATCTACTCACCGTGTGGAGCCCCATGTGTTTAATAGCATAGGATGCTTTTCTAGAATTCCTGTGAATATGGGAAAGTAATTCTGTATTGAATGTTTGAATAAATGATGTTAACCCATGGGGTTGGAGTTGTTGAAACTTAATGATGAGGTTGAGAACTTTTGAAGGGACAGTGGTTTTTGGATGTGATGTTAATGGAATTTAATGTGAAATTGTTCATGGTTAATTAATGTTTAAAGAATTAATTAACGTACAGTGGAATTAATAAAAAGGGAATGAAGTAATCTAATAAACCCCTTAAATGGTTGGGTACTTATAGGATACCTAGTCTTATAAGTGGTAGCCTGGAGTCTGAGAGACGTTATCTGTAGTTGTGTCTAAGACTAGGTTATGCCCATCGTGTGGTTGTGAGTTATAGTATATTCTGTTCTTTTTGTGTTTCAATACACTACTCCACCCTATCAGTAAGGGCAACTGGCACCCCAGGGATTCTGAGCCCTGGGGGTGTTTTCCCCAACATTCCGGTGGGAGGATGAATGGCTGTCTACCCCCTTTGACCCTGCTCTCTTATCTCGGTAGATACTAGTTCCATTAGGCACATCAGTTAGTTTTCCCCATATATGTGTGTAGAGGGATGTAATGGATTGTGTTTATTCACACACATATATTTTGGATATAGTATCCTATGGACTACTATAGGTGTAACGTGTATAGGTTGTGATGGCTTGAGGATCCTTACTCGGTGTATGGGTTGTAATGGCTTGAGGTATAATACTCGACGTATGATACACATTATGTGAGTTGTGGTGGCTCCCAAAAACTACCTAGTTACTTTTGGTTGTGAGGATAGTGTGGTTCTTCTCCCAGGTGTCTACGGGCAAGCCTTTGTGGTGCACGTGGTGCAGATTGTGGAGCTTAGCCCAAGTGTATACGGGAAAGCCTTTGGAGAGAGATTCACAGGACGTATGTCGTTGGGGAAAAGCGGAAAACCAGTGGGGAATAAGTAGCGGGGTACCCTTGATATTCATTATTATATAATATATTCTTGTATGCATTACTTGTTGATAGTATCCATGGTTAGGTTGGGAACTTAGTATACCTGTTTAGGTGACGAGTTAGTGTTTCTTGTTGATCACTATGCTTTAACATGATTTCTTTACTTTTGCACAAGAGGTTTTGGGGAGGATCCTACTTAGTATAATTTTATACTCACCCTATGTATATATGAACTGTTTTTCAGGTCACTTGGAGTAGGTTGGAGATCAGGCTGGTTACTACTAGCTTGTGGTTTCAGGAGTTGTTCGAGATTTTGGTCACTGTTTTTTTTTACTTTCTTTTGGGTAATTGTTGTTTTCCCTTTCAGTTGTAGTACTTTTTCATGAACTTACATATGTGAAATTGGGTTTTCTTTTATACTTTAATTCTGATTTGGAGTTGGTTGGTGTATATCTTCTCTCTCTCTTCCACATGTGTAGAGGGTAATGCCTTCCATTTTTGTGTTTACTATACCCTTGGTGCTAGTCACCAACCTGGGGACTACTGGAGGCGGGACTCGGGGGTCATTATCTACCTTCTCACATTGCCGGCCCAGGAGGGGTACACTTTGTGGGGAGGGGGTCGTGACATTCCCAATTTTTTTAAGAAATGGGTATAATGAAATATGATTGGTCCCCTTGAGAAATGCATGTCAGAAATGCGGTCCACTTTTATCATCAACATCCAAGGATCAATTATCCTGAATTCATAAAGTTGAGGTTATGTCTAAGACTCGATATATTATACATTGGAGCATGAGATTATGTTGTTTGGTATATGTGGTGTCATATTAAATTATCAAGATCTTTTTTCCAAATAACATTTTGTTGTAGTGGCTCTTTAGGGTCCATTAGAACTTCTTTATTGTATGTCACTAGGGTATTTTTACTTAAAAATATATTGAGTATCACAATGTGGGGTGTGTTGGAGGGAATTCATACCATGTGTTGGGTGTTGAGGTTTACTTTTCATGAGAATGATGTCTTGGGAATTTTATTCATTATTATTTGAAATTTTTTCAATTTCATGGTCCATTGTGGTATTATATTATATTTCGATTGTTTTTTTATGATACTCTATGAGGCTATGTTGGTGATAAAGTCTCATCTTTGGATCTTTATCCAAGACACATTAAATCCTATTATACTCTCTAGATATGTTTAGGAACTATAGGGGTGAGAAATCCCACTCAAGAAGTGTCTATGAGACTATGATGGGTAGGTGGTGTAGTCTTAACCTCCAATGCATGATATATTGTCCTTCCAATGTATTCTTAAGGATACAACTGTAAATTAATGAAACCATAATATTTAGTTCATTCTTCTTCCACTTATGACTCCAAGGAATGATTCAATATAAAAACACATGAAAATTTTAAACATTCAACATGTTTCTTAAAACATAATATTTTTAATGACATTGATTATTTTAGGATGATTTTGAGTATTAATCTTTATAAACTAAAAAATTATTATTTATTACATTGTTACTATACATTTATAATTAATGTACTTAAAAAATCTAAAAAAATAATGGAAAGTGTAGATAAAATTAGGACAAGAATATTCCCCCACACTTGAGTAATTACTTTTCCTCAAGTAATTTCTCACAAAAAAAATCAAACTAGTTTTTTGAATCCATTAAAGTTCAACCCTTGGTCAATGAATGTTAAGTAATGGGGAATTAATTCGATTTATTTTAAATAGTATATTCCTTTTCAAGTTTCATATATATCAATAACCTTATCAATCATTCAATTTCTCACTCCCTTGATAGATATTTTATAGGAATTTTATACTTTATTTATCCATTATTCATTTGAGTTAAGAATTCCACTGAATTTTCATCTCATTTAAAAACATGGTACTTTCACAATTATTTGTTATTTTTAACCTATTTTTTGAAATGAACCTAATCAATAAGTTAGGATAATCTGGAACTAAACCATCCCAAAATAGCTATAATCCCTTGTAATTGTTTATAATAGTCAAGGTTGGGAAGTATTGTTTGGGAATCCAACTCTTAAATTGTCTTTGCTCTTATTAATGGATTAGGATTTTTCACTCATGCACCCAGTGCCAAGATATATTAAGAAACTTGAGTTACATCAAATCTTATCAATTTAGTCCAGTTTATATGAATTATATAATTGGTCTGGTGGTGTCATTTCTTCCCCAAATTCCTTCAATTTATTATCCACTAGTTGTTTTATACCCTCCTCTACTCTCTCCCTAGTGGATTCCAATTCTGGGTTTCAGTCAAGATTAGATTAATAGAATATCCCTACCCCTATTACTATCTCTTTTCCAGTTCTTAAACCTCTTTTCCATAAATACCCACTTGTTTGTACTTTCAATTAGTTAAATGTGTAGAAAGTGGTAGGTGAGAATAATCAGGTCACGCCTAACTCAAATAGAAGATGGTTTAAAAAGGTTACTCTAGTTTCTCTTGATTCAGGTGGAATTACCACTAGGATCAAGGATAAATATTTAACAATATTTTTTATATCAACTTCAATGATATTGGACATCATGTTCATCATGACATCACCCATATTTAATTATATTCTATATATTTATTGAGAATTTATGGGGCTAGGGTCCCCAATATAATAAAAAATATATCCTCATAGAAACTATTTTTTCAAGGTTATAATTAATTGAAATATTGAAACCTAATAATATGGTGAGTTATGATCAATATTCTTTAGTCAAGCTGTAGGTAAGACACTTATTTCAAGAAAACCCAACCAAAAATTTCATCCTCTTATTTTGGAAGGAGTGTTTATTGGTGGTGTTTCTAAATATTCCTCCCCAACACATTAATATCAAGGTGAAAAAAATAACTAATATATTTTATTTTATATGAATTATTAAAAATGTGAAGTGAACGATTGATAAAATCCCAAAAAAACACTCTATACTTTTAATCTGGGGAATTAAATCTAAATAATATAAGTGGAATCAATACTATTCTTGTTCAAGATAAGAAAAGAGGAGGATAATGTTATTCTGGGAATGTAATGTTGGAATTAAAAATTTAATTCACTATATTAATGAGGAATAAATATGGTAATTATATGAATTTCATTTATAATATTCTAACTTCTTCTTCCTTTCTTTAGAGAACTCTCTAAGGACCCCTTCACATCCTTCGTGAACACTCATGCTATCTTATTAAATGATATGAGGATCTCTTATAAATATATATCTAGGTAGGGATTTTAATTTTATTCCCTTAATTATTAATAATGGATATTAGTTTTAAAATGGATATGTGTTATCCCTCCTTCACCAATTGTTCTGTTAATAAAGTACAAGGATATTTAATCAAATACATTTATCAATTTGAAAAAAAGTATAGATGGTGCTTCACCCAGTCTGGTTCATTATTGTTCAAATATAAATACTAATTTATTCTCCTTTATTCAAAAAATGTATTTATTAGTTTGGAAAATCATGTTGGGTTGATGTTATTCTTGAGAGATGTAGTTTTCTAAAAAGGAATTTTCCTCACCATACTACTCCCATAAACTGTAATATTCAACATAGAGGTGTTCAAATGGAATATAATTTTCTCTTCTACACCCAACCTCATATATAAATGGTTGAACATTTATTTTTGGGTAGTGAATCATCTATTTTTATCTTTTTTTCTTAGGTTAGTGATTTTACTTTACCCCTACCTCACCTCATTCAATCTCTTCTTATCTTATTGGTTCAAATATGTAGAGTTCTCTTTTTATATGTGATTATTCACATGGCGTCTCCCACAAAGGGTTGTTTGGATATCTTCATTATTCATAATTGAACTAAGAAAAATTTGGCATATCAATACACATAGTTTATGAAAATAAAGTATTTATCAATGGTTCATGATATGTTTATTCTCCCCAATTGGTTTTCTATACCACTACCCTTTGCAATTGTCTCTTCCTCTTACCTAATTTCTAGTTACCTGGTAATGGTAGCCTTAGATATTTGGTAAAATGGATCCCTCTTGTTTCAAGTTTTAAACTAATCTCTGATGGTTCTTAATTTAATGGATTTATCTATGGTGGGGTATTATTATTATGATTTTTATTGAGTGATATTGGCCTATAATGTATACTATGTTGAAGGTAACCCTCTTTGAGAAGAATCTAATGCCCTGATTGGCGGTCTCACTGTCTATATTGGAAAAAAATTTCCCCTCTCTATGGTGTATTCTTATTCTTCATTGATCATCAGATACATTCAAGTATTACGCCCAATCCATTTTTCCATTTCTTATTCCATTGAAGAATATAAAAAAATGCTTAATAAATTTTTTTTTCATTGGTCATACATGGAATGAGGAAAACAATATGGAAAACTTCCTAGCTTCCATATGTGATGAATCACTATCTCAATATTGTTCCATATATAGTCTCATTGACTCTGAAATTAAATATTATAGTGTTTTAGTATTATCTTATCCGATATCATGTTAAACCACCATTATCTCTTGTTTTAATGGATACTATCCCCACACTTTTAATAAAAAAACTATGTTTCAATCAATCAGGATCAAACATAATGAACATAAATCATTTTGATTGAAGTTTGCTTCCCAAGTTATATAAAAAATGTTTTCAATGGTTTATGGTTAATATGTTTCATAGATAAATTTTAAATATTTTTCACACAAGTGGGGTGACATAAAAAACAACAATAGGAAAATATCCATCCCCCATACATAAATCATAGTATCCCTTAGAAATTAAATTCTGTAAAATTGTATTAAAAATAAATATATTAATAAAACTAGTGTGTTGGATAGATATTTCCTTTTTATTCTATAATTTAATACTTGATATAATATCCATATACCTTTTCCAAACCTAAAAAAGAAGAAAAACAATATTATATATTTATTCAAAATAAGGAAAAAGGAAATAAAAGGGAAAGGGAAGATAATATATGGTTACACCCCCCCCCCATTCCAAATAGGTGTTTCATTTTTATTGTATATAGATATATAATATCAGTGTATTATTTTAAATATACAAGAGAGTGGTGTTTTTCTAATTTGAACCAATACATTGATGTTTTTCTTAGTTCTCTTTAGACTACACTAGATCTTAGAGTTCCTTTAATTAGTGAAATGTGTTTACACCCCTTGTATAATGGAAAATAACTTGATAGATATTGATGGAAGTTCCTCCTTTTCAATTTGAGTATAAATATCCTCCAATGGTTTTTCATTATCATTTATACGGAGTGGATTATATTTTTTATACTAAGAAATGGGTTGCTTTATGTATGTCATCGGAATTCGACCATCTATTTCTTCACCAATGGATGAAAAAACTGGATCCACCATAATCAATTCTTCTATTGAAACCTCTTAAATTTATTCCTCTCAATAATTCTCTAGGTAATGATTTTAATGTGTTGATTCTATGATTTCAACATATGCGTTATAGTAATAAAAAATATTTTAAATAAAAAATAAATGAAAAGAATACACAAAATTAATTTTCCACACTGTTGTCATAATATATTTTTCTTCCTATATGTAAATTTCATATGGGTTCATCTTCTCAAGTGAGATGATTAGTAGGTAATCCTCTTCAATATCCCTTCTAATCTATTTTTCCTCATCCTTAGAATAGTTATGAAAAAAATCATGAAAATTTTGTATTGGACTATGGGTTCATTTTCTTCTCCTTAGGATGTTTTTTATAATGAAACTATTCATTTCCTTCTTATTATTAAATAGATTACATTTTTTATACCTCGTAAACATTTCATAGATAGTGTCCATACATATAAAAATTAATGGAACAAATTATAAATATGTTCCTAATAATCTTTTTGGGCATTATTAGATGGAGAGAATGAATTGAATTAATAAAAATGAAATTAAAAAAATGTGTAAATGATCATAGTGTGAGTGTTACTTCCTTGAAATTTTTTAAATTTTATACATTAAGTAAATTTGATAACAAATAAATTGTATAGTGTTTCTAGGTTGAACAATGGGAGGTTGAGCACTCTCACAATAAACCCTAAGTTATCAATTGTTGTGTTTTTGGGTTTTTAAAAAGCATGAATGAGTTGGTGGTGTATAGAATGTTCAGTTAATAAGGAATGAAATACATATAATATTAATTTATCGTTAAGGAAAATATGTGGTAGTTATTATTTTATCATAATTGTTTTATTATAATTATATTTCAATAGAATGTAAACATAATATTATTCTTCTCAAATTCACATTGTCTTCTTGGATGATTCAACTATCTAATTTAGTAAATTGATACCCTACTCTCATATTTTACCAATTCCTTTATTCCTATGTATTATGGTCAACATGAATTGGTTGTGTAGATATGTATTGGTCTTACGCAACCAAATCCTCTCTCAAATTATGCATTGAGCAAGGTGAAACCAATGCATACAGTAGATTACCTAGACACTGTCATGGTCTATTCACTCCTCAACTACGTGGTCTATTTCTTACACTGCATAAATGTGTAAGGGAATAATTATGAGTTTCACAATATAGAGAAGTACTCATATTGATGAATAGTGGGTGGGAAATTTCACTCATTCCCCCATCCCTCAACACTATGAAATCCCAAAATGAGAAATATGGCATTAGAAGACAGTTGGAAATATTATTAACAGAAATCAAGAACTATAGTTGTGATCTCCCTTGGAATAAACATAGTAGTTTATCCATTAATTGATATGTAAATGATAAATATAGGGGGAGCATGTAAATATAATGAAATGAAAAAAATAAAGCCAATTTTATTCCAAAATCAATACCCTAGGCTTAAACCCCTATTTCCTAGCCCCAAATTATGATTTGTAGCCACAATCACACGGATTGGGTGTTGAGATCACTATTATATGAACTTTGAATCATATATATAATTATTCCACATGTATAGAAGGTTCCTTCATCATTACAATTCTAAATATTTGAATTGGTGCCCACAATCCCCCTTCTTATTCTTCCTTTATTATTTACCATGTGGCATGTTTGTTTAAGGATTCCCTAATTAGTTATATATTTTGTATGATAGAATATTTATGTTACCATTTGGAAATGTATTTCACCACATTATACCCTTTCATTATCGATGAATAAGTATTAATTTTCCCAAATTCAGTAGTTTGAAGCTATGAATGTACCATTATATATTATGTGTTGGATCCTAAGCTTAAATTTTCTCTAAAATATAGTTTCATGGTGAATTTTTATAATCTATTATCCAATGAACATAGTTTCATGTTGTATCCTGAGGATCTATTGACACTCCTTATGTTTATATCACTATGGAAGTTTAACTTCTCATAATGTAGAGTATCACATGGGGTGCATTGGAGGAACTCTATATTGTGTGTTGGGGGTTGTGGTGTCTTTAGCATGAGAAATGTATCATAGGAAGTCAATTTAATGTCTATTATAATTAGAGAAAGGTCACAATCAATCGTGAAACTAAGTTGGATTTGAAATATTTTTTGAAAAGTCTCTTTGACGTGACATTAGCTTAGAATCACATTCTTTGGATCATTCACCAATCCAAATTATATCCTTATTTACTCTAAGGTATTGGAGAATCTAATATTAGGCTAACAATTCCTTATCAAGATATGACCACGGGACTACATTGGGTAGTTTGTGTATTCTCAACCTCCAACAGACTATATAATGACCACCAAATGTAATATTAATGATACTAGTAGAACTTTCACCATCCATAATATATCTTCATTTATTCTTCTAAAGTTATCTCCCATAGAATATTATACTTTAAAAATAAATGAAAATTTCATACATAAACCCTTTTTCATAGTATATAATTTTTTTAATGGAATTAATCTCTTTAGGATTAGTTAGATTATTAATCTCCCTAAACTACAGAAGTGTTATTTCTTTCAATGGTGCTAAATATTTATAAGTGAAACACATAAAAACAAGGTGAATAGATAATTAAAAATAGAAAAAAAATATGAAAACCCATTACCATTAAATATAAATGGATTGGTCTTATCAAAATATTTATGGTTTTTTTTATTTTAAAATATTGGTTTCCTAGGGTTAGACCATGTCTTGGTGACTATAAAAATAGCCTTGCCATGTATAATTTTTATGAAAAATATTTTTGTAAAATTTCTCAAAAACCTTATCACATCAAATAGAAGGGGGTGATGTGCATATCATGGTATTTTCCACTTTACATTTTAAAAAAACACCTTGATTGTAGAATAAGGATATCAGGGTCATTTTTTAAATTTTTTTGTCTATTTACCAACAATTATAATCAATTATTATATTTTTTTGTTTTTAATATTTAAATAAATGAAATGGAATTTGGGGTTTGTGGTGAAGTATGAGAAAATAAAAATAAAATAAAATATTGCAATAATTAAAGGGAAAGGTCTCAACCCTTGGTTAGGTTTATCGGGTTTCTTCATTATTCAGATTGTTCATATCCAACATTGATTTTGGTACATAGAATGCCTAGGTGTCCTCTTTATCACACCAGGCTCTATATCCACTATGGTTTAAAATTGTGAACATTACAATACATTATACATATCATTAAACTCCACCCAACTCTGATATATATTTTTCCCTCAGGTAACGTAACTCCAATATATGAATAATTGACTAAGAGCATGGAGGGAGAAATGGAGAGTTGGGTAAGAAATGCATTTGAGGATAAGATATGGAAAGTTCAGAAACCTACTTTCCAAACCATCTCGTACCCATTCTTCCATTATCAGTAGAATGAAAAAAATTAATAAATTAAAATAGGAATTCATGTACACAATGAAATAACTCCTATAGGACCAATCCTCATATTAGTTACTCATCACCATGGTAATTGAAATAGTTATCCTTGGAGAAAAAAAATAAAATAAGGGAATAAAAATAAACTCTATTGTAACAATTTCAGGAATAAAATACTATAAATTCTTATACTAAGAATGGTTGAGAGGCTACGATTTCGAACCTTTTACAAGTCATAAGGGGGTTTTTAAATAAAATTTATTGATCCTTTTGTGTGAAAAGGATAATTGTAATGTATAAATGGATAATAATATTAATCCATGTATAATTATTCTTTATTCTTCTTCATCTCATTAGGTATTCCCCCATAACCCTTTATCAATGATTTTTTCTTGGATGATGACATATGAAAAATATTTAAGATCATTATTTTATTTTGTGAGATAGAATTTTTTGTGTATGAAGCCTCATTCAAGAAGGATACTTGTAAAAAAAATGATCAATAACTCTGGTTTTTCTTCGACGATATAATAAAATTATGTCAAGGGCTTGAAATTACATTGTAGGCCAATGTATTGTACATTAGAGGCTAAGGGTTCATTTCATGTGGGTTGGATAATGTGTTTCTCTATGTGGATCCATTTACAAGGTATTGAAAAACATTTTCAAGTATTTAGAGGGAATAGGGGTTGAATCAATAATGGGTTAGTGTGATATGTTCCTTTGGATTGACATGAGATGTGTCGTTGATGTGGATCTATTTTAACATAGTTTTTCCCAATCTTTTATTTAATTTTTATCAATTTAACTAATTATTTTTGACACTTTTTAATAAATAATGGCGTGTTTTGTAATTTTATCACTACTTTTCTTAATTAATCCCTTTTTATAATTAAATATGTGTTTTTAGTCCTTTTTTATAGTAAATATAATTATTATAATTATATTAAATTACTATTTATTTTTAAATTATTAATCTTGTTTACTTTTTAATAATTTTAGTTGTTTATTAATTAATTAGTTGTCTAAGTTATTTGCAATAGTCTAGTTTAGTTTTTATTTTAAAACCTTACTATTTAAAATATAATTATTAAAATAAATTAATTTTTTCTTTTATTTATTGATCTAGTTACCCTGTTTATTAAATAAGTTAGGAAATTAAGTAAATGTTTAATAAAATAATGTGTTTTTAATGTTAAGTTTCATTTTTCCATTTAAATAATTAATTTTTTCATTTAATATCTTTATTTAATTCTAATTATTTTAATTTTTTGTTTGTGTTTAATTATTTGTAGGTGTTCTACATTTATTTAGACATAAATTTAATTAAACATAACATTTAAATTCTTGGTTAATAATTAATTTACCTTTATTTTTAGTTTTTTAAATAATTTAGTTAGTCTTTGGTTACAGTTAATTATTTAATTTTAAACAATTTAATTCATTTATCTTTTGTGTTAATTAATTAATGTTTTATCATATTATTATTTGTTATAAATTAATTTTTATTGTTAACATTATTAATTTTTACTATCGGTGAGTGACGCATCGATGTTTTGTCACACCGATCCTTTTTCTCACCGATCATCTGAGACACCGATGTTCTTTATTTTATCAGTGAGTTGTGACTCACCCATTACTTCGAAACACCATCAGTCTCTCGCGACGCACCGATGTTGTGACGCATCGATCCATTTCATCGGTTTTGTTCTCTAATATCTTCGGTGTCTTATTTCATTTTCATCTATCGGTGAGTTAATGACTCATCGATATCCTAAATCATCATCGATTACACCTCACGCAGATTGCATTTTTTTATTTTTATTTATCGATGAGTTGTTATTTTCTTCAATCATTGTCTCTCACTGATACTTATTTATTTTTATCCTTCGGTGTCTCATTATTTTTGTTGAAGACACCGATTTATTTCTACTATCAGTGAGTCATTGACTCACTGATGTTTTTTTAACTAACGCCGACTCATTTTAATTTTACATTTATTGGTGTCTCGCTGGGAATGACCATTATTTCTTCTATCGGTGATTCAATGACTCACCGGTCCATTTCCAACTATCAGTTTTACAAATCTCATAATGTTGCCATTTTTTTCTACTACCGATCCTCATCGATCTCTTATTCCTCCTACCGATAGTTTTGTTACTCAAAAATACCTCAATTTCACTTTCGGTCTCTCACATATTCTCCCTAACACTGATAGCTTCCACCTATCTCTCACTGTTCTTCCTAGTACCTCACCGTTGCTGCTATGCATCCCCATCTCACACTATCACGCCTCTATTTCTCTGCAATACCTGTAATTCCAAACTCACACCTCATACACCACAAGAGACTCAGACTCTTGAACAAGAATTTTAATCCAGAATCAACCAAAGCAGTATTTCAAAATCATTGAAGTACTTTGAATGCTTTACTCTATTGATAAAGGAGAGGTGCCGTGCTTCCTTTCTAAATCTGACATACCCCCTACTGCCGCTACGGTTTGAAAAACGAACTGAGGCCAAAGCAGGGCTAGTCCAGGAGCTTTTTTTTCCACTATAAAGAGAGGGATGAAGTTGTTCTCCACTTAAGGAGCTTGTGTCGTCCGACCATTATACCTGAAGAAGATGAGATTTTTGTCACTGTTGTAACGCTGTGGAAGAGCCGTGACTCCACGTGAGGAGTCGTGATCTAAGATACCAGCGTCGATGGGGTATGAAGCTGGAAGCTGAAGCCAGGGTAGTTCGTTGTCGTCGCCTAAGGAGGAGGGTGAGCTGAGAGTTTCTACTGTGGAATTCACCCAAGCCGCCGCGACTTGCAGGGGAAGAGGCTACTGGCCCTGTTCTGTGACACCGAAGAAGACCCATCCCCTAGGGTTCCACTAGAATTGGTGGGGATTTATTGAAAATAAATAAAAAAACTAATTTAAAACTAAATTAATATTAAAAGTTAATAATAAATTCATAAGCTGTTCATTTTATAAATATATAATTAATAATAATAATTAAATAAACTATATAATATTCTAATTAATTTAAAAATATTTAAAAACTAAAGTATTAATTCTAATTATTAAATTAAAATAAACTAATTAATAAATTAATCCAACAATTTCATTTCTTAAATAGTAATAATAAAGTTATTAATACAATCTAAATTATTAAATTTTTAATTACTTATTTACTTATGATGTTAAATTTTAATAATTTAATTACAAATGATAAACCAAAAAATTTATTATTTATTTTTATTAACATAATGAAATTAATAACATTTTAATAAACTTATGTTTTACCATAGTAATATTAAGTGAATAATTTTATAAATAATATAAAAGTAAATAATAATTATCAATCAATATATTTATTAATTTACATTAGCTATCTTTTAATGAGTAGTATAACACTTAACTTAAAAAATATCTATTTTTCATTATTATCATTCTCATTTATTAACTTTTCTATTCTATCGGTGCAGGTTCAGTCAAGAGCTATGTATACGTCTAAATACATTTAAATAACTTAACGAAAGTTAGTTCTGAGGGAAAAACTAGCATAATGTGCTAGTTGAAAAAACCCACACATGTGCGGTGAAATAGTTAAAGATGAATTCAAGTCAGTGAAGTGTTCCGGTGACATGCAGTAGAAGACAGTGGAAACTTAACGTAGAACAAGAAGCAGAATTTAAGGTGAGGTACATTCTAATTCCATGAACACACCAGACTCGGATCGAAGTGGAGAACCTGGGGCACTTCTCGGAGATCCATTCTTTGGTGTTCTGAGGCCAGGAGTAGCAGTAATTGATGCTAGTAAAGGGAGTTTTCTTCCTCTATAACTTTCGATTCTTCTCCTTCGTAATTGAATTGTTTTTAATATACAAAATAAAGATGATGATAGGCCAAATAATTCCAATTCGGGGTTAAAAATCAAATCTACTTGTTATTTTCTTTTCCTCTTCTCACTATCATTTTAATGTGGTCATAATTGATCGGCGAGGTCAATTCTGAATACATATGATTGAAACATACCACCTGCTCTTAATCTCATAATTCCACATTAATAAGGTGAGTTTAAATGTGATTTAAATTTATTAAATATTTAAATGGAAATAAAAGACTACATGACATATGGCGAGTTTGTTCTGTGATCTTTTCAAACTAAGATTTCTCAAGTTGATTAAAAGAGGAGTGGTAAACTTTTGGATTTTTCAGCTTGAGTGATTTATCTCTTGGAGAGGGAAGTAAATCACTCCTTTTTAGTGGTATTAGTTGTAATCACTTTTTTGAGAAGGAATGTTTTCAAAACTAGTAGAGTTGATATTTTCCCCGGATGTATTTCTCTATATTTTTCACTATTCAGAATTTTATTTCTTTGTTACTATTTTTTAGCTTGTTCCTTGTTTTGATATAGTTTAGAACAAAAACTAAATTGATGTGTTATTTCATTTTTTCCTTATAATAATAAAAAAAATAAAAAAATAGAAAAATAGAAACTCAATTCCACTACTGATAATAGTGGCATCTTTTAGTTAATTTTTTTGAAGTCTAGTGGTCAAAATAGCCTTCCTTGTGGGTTCGACCCTACTTTCCAAATATACAGTAGTTAATAGGAATATAAATTTTAAACTTTGACCGACTTCAATGATAGTACAAGTCAAGTTTTTGGCACCATTTCTAGGGAAGTCACGAGCCATTGTTGTAAAAAAATTAAAAAACTCATATTAAAAAAAATTAAAAAAAATCTTAAAGAAAAATTGAAAAAATTGAAAACTATAAATAAAACTGTTACTTATCATTCTGAATTGTAACTACTGAGTGTTTTTACTATTGTTTTCATGAGCACAAGAACTTTTGGTTCTATATTAGATCCTCTAAACCTCTAATTAGATAAACATCTAATTTCTCTAAGAAATAAAAACAAAATTGAAATGGAAATCATAGATAATAGAGTTCATGCACCTAACAACTATCCAAATCAACCAGAACATTTAGATGAACATGAAAGTCCTAGGATGAGGGAGTTTCAACTTCCTTAAGTTTCAAGTAATCCATCATCCATCAGATTAAGTCCTAGGTCCATAAATTATGAACTTAAACAATCACACATTTCACTAATGCCTGGTTTTAATGGGCTCTCTAATGAGGACTCTCTATCCTTCATTAGAGACTTCTATAATATTGTGCAACAATTACCTCTTCTAGGACTCATATAAAATGAAATTAGAATGAGAGTATTTCCCTTTTTCCTTAAATGGAATTATAGAAATTGGTTTCTGAGTCTAGATGAGAACATTTTTGAGAACTGGGATCAAGTGTATAACTCATTCATTATGAAATTTTATCCTCAAAGATTAAAAGGTTAACTTATAACAAAGATAACTAATTTTTATCAAGAGGATGGATAAGCTTTTCATGAAGCTCGGGATAGATTCAGGGATATTCTTAGGCAGTGTCCCCATCATCAACTCCCATCACACCTTCTTATGGATACATTCTATAAAGGGTTATCCTCTACAGGACAGAATCTAATTGATCAAGCTGCTGGGGGTAATTACAATGATAAAACAGATGATGAACTTAGACAAATCATTAATAATCTAGCATTGAATTCACAACATAAAAATTCAAGAAGAAAAAGACTCAATAGAAGTTTTAATTCAAACACTGGTTCAATGAATGAAACTCAAACTCAACTTGCTGAAATCACTAACCAACTTCAATATTTAATGAACCAAAACTCAAAAAAAATATTAACCAACTAGAATGTCAAAATACGAATAAACCTTTAAGGGAACAATGTTTCTAGTGTGGTATGTTTAGGAATACCAAAAATTTTTGTCCTAATTTTGATATTCCATCTCAATAACAAGAAAATTAGAACTTTGTTAACTACGGTCCTAGAATGCCTCCTAAATAAAATCCATTTTTGAAAATTTATAATCAAGTCTATAGGAACCATCCTAATCATTCCTAGAAAGATCAAGGATTAATTAAGAAATCCACTACCCCTAACTACTCTAATCAATCAAGACCAAACATTCAAAATCAACAAAGGGGTGAGTCTTCAAATGTACGAAAGAAAATTGATAATCACTTGTATTCTAAGCTTGATCTAATTTTGAACAAAATACACTCTCAAGAAGAAAGATACATGACTCAACTGTCCAAAAATCAAAATCAATATGAGTCTGATAAAATGAAAACTAATCTTAGAATGCAGAACATGGAAACGCATTTAGGTCAACTTGCTAGGGATTTTTCATCTAGGAAAAAATGTAGACTTCCAAGTACCAATGAGATCAATACTCGGAATAATGCCATGGATTTTGTCACTAGAAGTGGACTTAATACTCAAACTATTGCAGAAAAAGAAACTGAAAATTCCCAAAATGAAAATTTCCTTCATTCTGGAAATAAAAATCTGCTTTGTTCACAAGTTGGAAATTCACAGAAAAGTATTAAGGATGATCAAAATCTGAATTTGTCACCTGAAACTCAAGCTAAAACTTCATCTAAAAATAAAAAGAATAAAGTAAAAGAAAAAATTTAGGAAGAGGTGAGGATATGCCTACTGTCCTGAAATGTTTTTCCCCTCCCATCCCTTTCCCTAAGAAGCTGAAACCTCAAAGTAACACCAAGGATGAACTTCTTCAGTTCCTTGGTCTCCATTCTAATCTTCAAGTGAACATTCATATCATTCATGATTTAATTGAAATCTTTTTTTATCTAAAATATCTTAAGAAAATTGTTTCAAAAAAAAACACTAGAGTAATTTTCTAATTATAGCCTCACTGAAGAGTGTAGTGTTGTACTTTAAAAGAAAATCCCACCTATACAGAAAGACCCAGGTTGTTTTTTCATACCTTTCACACTAGGAAACTCTAATCAACACAACTATTTTTGTGATTTAGGTGCTAGCATTAATCTTCTCCCATACTCATTGTTTCATCAGTTGAGGTTGGGTGACCTTCAACCCACCATAGTCATACTGAGGTTAGCGGATAGATCTTTCATTCTTCATGTGGGTAGCGTAGATGATTTACTAGTTGGAGTTGGGAAGTTATTTTTGCCTGCAGACTTTTTAGTCTTGGATATAGAGTGTGATCAAGTGGTTCCCATCATCTTGGGTAGGCCATTCTTGGCCATAGATGGTGTTTTTATTGATGTCTCTAAGGGTCAACAAATCTTTAAAATTGGATAACAACAAGAAGAGTTTAATGTTTTTAAAAATATTAAAGGACCAACTTTTTCATAATACTGTTCAATGCTAGAGTCCCTAGAAAATTAGAACTCAACTGAAAATATTAAAAATATGAAAATCAATCCTCTGTTGAAGGAATCATTTGTGAAGCTAAAAATCTTGTTGAATCTGTTTTAGAAGTTGAAAATTCTGCTCAAACTCCAAAACTAGAAAATTTTCCAAAACTAGACAAATGTCATGTTTCTGCTGTAGAAGGGTCCTCTGGTTCTAAACTTATTTTCTTTTTGAGTTAATTTTAGGGTGTTTCTGTCAACACCAACCTTGATGAACACTTTGATGTTATTGAGGGAGAACTTATAAGGAAAATACATGATTCTTCTTCGATTAACTTGTTGAATTTTGATCTGGAAAATCTGGACCGTGTACTGCCCAATCTAGACAGCAACACTGTTACATCTAAATCTGAACATGAAATTGAAAACCTTTCATCATTTAATACTCCTTACAAGAAATATGTTAAAGATCTTAGAACTCCCAAGCCTAAGAGTCTTTCGTCGAGTGTAGAACCACCCACTCTTGAACTGAAACTGATGCCTTCTCATCTTAAATATTCATTTCTGGGTGAGAACATCACTTTTCCATTAATAATTTATACTGAACATGATGAAAACCAAGAACAAAGATTATTGAATGTTTGGAAAAAGTTTAAATCTGCCATTGGTTGGACAATAGCTGATATCAATGGTATTATTCCCTCATTTTGTATGTATAAGATTACTATGGAGCCTGACCATAAGCCTAGGGTGGAATGTCAAAGAATATTGAATCCAAACATCAAAGAATTTGTGAGAGAAGAAGTGGTTAAACTAGTAGAAACTGGAATGATTTATCCCATTTCTGATAGTGCTTGGGTCAGCCCTGTCCAGGTTGTCCCTAAGAAGGGAGGTTTCACTGTTGTTAAAAATGAAAAGATTGAATAAGTCCAAGTTAATAAAGCCACAACATGGGGAGTATGTATAGATTATAAGAAGCCTAATTCAGCCACTAGGAAGGACCATTTTTCATTTCCTTTTTAGACCAAATGCTTGAGAGGCTTGCTAGAAATGAGTTTTTCTGTTTTATGGATGGGTATTCTAGTTACACCCAAATTCTTTTTAATACATAGGATCAAGAAAAAACCACTTTCACATGCCCCTTTGGTACATTTTCCTACAGGAAGATGCCCTTTAGGTTGTGTGGAGCTCCATCCACCTTTCAAAGGTTTATGATGGCTATATTTTCGGATATGATTGAGAGAATTATTGAGGACTTCATGGATGAATTTTCCACTATGGGTATTACTTTTAATACTTGTCTTAGAAATCTCGAGTTAGTCTTGGAAAGATGCATTGAAACTATCCTTGTTCTTAATTGGGAGGAATGTCAATTCATGGTTATAGAATGTATAGTGCTTGGTCATAAGGTTTCTAAAAGAGGTCTAGAATTTGATACTGCTAAGATTGATGTTATTAAAAATTTTCCACTTCCTGTAAATGTCAAGGGTGTAAGAAGTTTTCTAAGGCATTTCGGTTTCTACCGGAGATTCATAAAAGATTTTTCCAAAATAACTAAGCCCTTGTGTTCTTTGTTGGTCAAGGATAAACCTTTCAATTTTGATTAAAATTGTTTGGAATCATTTAATATACTTAAAGAGAAACTCACTACATCACCCATCATCACTGCACCTGACTGGAAACTACCTTTTCAGCTTATTTGTGATGCTAGTGACATGGCTGTAAGTGCTGTCCTTGGACAGAGGAAAGATAGAAAATTGCATATGGTGTATTATGCTAGTAGACTACTAGATGATTCCCAAAAGAATTATACCACCACTGAAAAAGAAATGCTAGCTATTGTGTCTACTTTACAGAAGTTTAGAAAGTATTTTTTGGGTTCAAAAGTTATCATTTTCACTAATCATTTTTCTTTAAAGTATTTGTTGTCTAATAAGGAAAATAAACACAGGCTGATTAGATGGATTCTATTGTTTCAAGAATTTGATATAGAGATTAGGGATAAACAAGGAGCTGAAAATTTAGTCACTGACCACCTTTCTAGGATTCCTCTTACCCAATCTGAATCTGAAAATTCTAGGTAGATTCACTCTTCATTTCCTGATAAAAAGCTGCTTACTATGTCAACCTGGAAATCTACTTGGTTTTCATATTTTCTCCAACTCCTTGGCAACAAGTGTTTTTCCCAAAAATTTGTCCAATTACCAAATAACTAAATTCATTTCTGATCTTAAATATTATCTTTGGAATGATCCCTTTCTGTTTAGGAGGTGTGTTGATGGTATTATTAGGAGGTGTGTGCCTGAGGAAGAGATGCTACCTGTCTTAGAATGTTGGCATGCTTCACCTTGGGAAGGTCACCATAGTGGTGAAAGAACCGCTCAAAATTCCTACAATATGGCTTCTATTGGCCTACCCTTTTTAAGGATGATAGAATATTTGTAGTTTGTTGTGATAGATGTCAGACGCTGGGAAACGTTTGTAGGAAGTAGGAGTTACCCCAAAAAAGAATTTTGGAAGTTGAAATTTTTGATGTCTGGGGTTTAGATTTCATGGGTCAACTTCCATCATCTCATGGGAATGAGTATATTCTTGTTGCTGTTGACTACATTTCAAAATGGGTTGAGGCAGTGGCATTTCCCAACAATCAAGCCAATTATGTAATAATTTTTTTGAAAAATAACATTTTTACAGGGTTTGGATTCCCAAGAGCTTTTATAAGTGATAATGGAACACATTTTAAGAATTATAAATTTAATGCTTTGATGGAGAAATATGGTTGTGTTCATAAAAATGGTACTCCTTATCACCCATAGTTCATTGGAAAGGTGGAAATTTCTAATATGGGACTGAAACAAATTCTTGAGAAAACTGTGTTGAATTCTAGTAAATACTAGTCTCTTAAGATAGATGAAGCTTTATGGTCTTATAGGACTGCTTGCAAAACCACAATAGGTATGTCTCCTTATAGGTTGTTGTTTGGGAAATGTTGTCATTTACCTATAGAGTTGCAACATAAGTCTTATTGGGCAATTAAGGGTCTGAACTTTGAGGTAAAGAGTGCTGGTGAGAGGAGATTACTTGAGCTGAGTGAACATGATGACATTAGGGGAGAGAGTTACGATAATTCAAGAATTTATAGAGAGGGACAACATATTTCATGATTCTATCATTTAAAACAAATAATTCAAACATGGACAGAAGGTCCGCCTCTTTAACTCTAGAATTAAACTCTTTCCTGGAAAGCGGAATTCCAAGTGGTCTGGACCTTTTACAATTATGAGAGTTTTGAAGAATAGAGCAGTTGAAATTGTAGGTGAAGAGAATAATCCCATTTTAGTTAATGGGAAGAGAGTGGAACTTTATTTTGGGGGATATCTTAAGGTCTTGGTTACCTTTACTATTATTAAAAACAGTTCTTTAATAAATTCTGGCTGATAACATTAAACTTAGTGCCGCATGGTAGGCAACCCATGGTTCTTTTTGTCTTTGTGTTTCTTCTTGTTAAACCTTGAATAAAATGATGCTTCTGTGCTTCGTTTTTGTGAAATACTTGTTACTTCTTGTTCTTTGTTCCTTGGTTACATGCTCTGTGTTTGTAGGTTGTTTCTACATGTGTAAATAAAGGAGTGGAATTTGCATGATCATTTTTGGACAATAACTTAGTCAGAGAAGTACTTCAACTTTCTGCATCCTATTTTTTCTAATAAAATTCTGCACACTGAAAAAATTATTCTTGTTTTAGAAATTATGCTACATATTTTCTGAAAATCTGTTGCATGTCTTTCATAAAAAATTCTGCTCTATATGTTCTGGCTCTAAAATAAATTCTACTTACTAAAAAAATTACTTGTTTTTTGCCACTACAAAAGTCTTTTATTATTAAAAATCTACATTTCCCTGTTGTTGTAAACTGAAATTCATTGTTTAAAACCCATTCACTACATGAAATTAAGTGTGGGGGGTACATGTTTACTGATACTTGTGTTTTTCATTGGAACCGATTAGTCTATAGGGTGTTTAGCATGCATCTTTATGTTATATTGAACATCCATTGGAATCAAACTTTGTTAAAATGATTACACCCAATTAATTTTGCACCCACACCTTATATTCTTATTTTGAGGTAAGTTGAAAGTTTTTTTCATTGGACTTAATGTTAATGTTTGTACTTTTTAATGAACCTTCTGATTATTTAATCTTTGTGGAAAATAAGCTTTTTGAACAGTAATGTGACATTTATACATGTCATAAATCTACTAAACTAAAAATTAATTTTTAAACTTAATTGTCAAATTGTTCTTCTCCACTTTAGAATTCAACTTTGGGGACAAAGTTGGGTTTTAAGTGTGAGGGAGGGGTTCAATTCTGGACTGTGGTAATCTGTGATTAAATGTAAGACCAGCAATTCCAACTTCACTTTAATCAACTTTTTGTAAAAAAAATGGTTAAAATTTTTCAAAATTCTTTTATTTCTCTAAGATTTACACTGTACTCAACTGGGTCTTTCCCTAGGAAAAGTACCTTGCTGGAAGTTAATATTTGCATTGAATCTGAAATTAGTAATAATGGATGATTGATTAGTGGTTTTACTTAGTGATTGAATGGAAATCTAGTTTAGAGTGTAATTTTCAGAGTAATATGGATACCCTTTTTAATGGAGTTATGATTATAACCTTTGGAAATGGAAGTTTGATTCTGATTCTAAGGGCCTCATTCATCTTTTAATTATTAAAATTAATTACGTTAATGAGCCAATGTAAATGGTTTCTATATAAATCTTTTGAAACTGTTGTAATTTGGGCATCTAGGATCCCACGGTGAGTCTCTGAGACCCTAGATGCTGGGTGCATCTCTGTTAACTTTAATCCCTCCATTCACCTTGAATAAGTGCTTATGCACAGTGCTTAGCACAATGAAACATGGCTTGAAAAAAATAAATAATGTGTCTAGGGTAAAAAATGAACTCATTAAGGTGAGGGTAATGATGAATTCCATATGAAGAAGAGAATTGGTTTTTATGGAAATCATTTAGGTTGTATCAATAAGGTGAATAGAAAAAAAAATTAATTATTTTGGGAACCTATGATTCAGTCAAAGTACAAAGTTCCTTGGTTAAGGTCTTAATTACATTGATGTTTTACCTCTTATCACTCTTGAATTTAGAACTTCAGTCTAGATTGAAATGATTCACTAAGTTGTATCACATATGAGGCATGACATCTTCATTGCTTGATGATTCATGTTTTTCTTAATTACTGTTGAGTATTTTTTATAGGAAAGATTCATATGAGTAATTCATTTTCTAAAATCCTGCTGTTATGTATTGTCCTCTGTTTTTGAGTGCTGGACATGTTACAGTGTGATCTTAATCATAAAACACTTTACTGTTTTTCAAAAAAAATAATACATGGGATTGTTTGAGGACAAACAATGCTTAAGTGTGGGGTAATTTGATGTGGCTCGATTTTTAGATAGTTTTTCCACATATTTTATTTAATTTTTATCAATTTAATTAATTATTTTGACACTTTTTAATAAATAATGGAAATTTTTGTAATTTTATAACTACTTTTCTTAATTAATCATTTTTTATAAGTATATATGTGTTTTTAGTCCTTTTATATAGTCATTATAATTATTTTAATTATATTAAATTACCTTTTATTTTTAAAATCTTAATCTAGTTTAATTTTTAATAATTTTAGTTGTTTATTAATTAATTAGTTGTTCAAGTTATTTGCAATAGTCTAATTTAGTTTTTATTTTAAAACATTACTATTTAAAATATAATTATTAAAATAAATTAATTTTTTCTGTTATTTATTGATCTAGTTACTCTATTTATTAAATAAGTTAAGAAATTAAGTCAATGTTTAATTATATAATGTGTTTTTAATGTTAAGTTTCATTTTTCCATTTAACTAATTAACTTTTTCATTTAATATCTTTAGTTAATTCTAATTATTTTAATTTTATTTTTGAGGTTAATTATTTGTAGGTGTTTTTCATTTATTTAGACATAAATTTAATTAAACTTAACATTTATATTCTATGTTAATAATTAAGTTACCTTTATTTTTAGTTTGTTAAATAATTTAGTTAGTCTTTAGTAACAGTTATTTATATAATTTTAAACAATTTAATTAATTTATCTTTTGTGTTAATTAATTAATGTTTTATCATTTTATTATTTGTTATAAATTAATTTTTATTGTTAAGGTATTCAATTTGAACTATCGGTGATTGATGCACCGATGTTTGGTCACACTGATCCTTTGTCACACCAATCTTCTAAGAAACTGATGATCTTTATTTTATCGGTGAGTCATGACTCTCCGATTACTTCGAAACACCATCGGTCTCATGCGACCACATGCACAGGTTCTAACTCATAATTCTGAAGTTACGACACATGAAACACTTTGGGCATACCTAGATTTCATAGAGGGATATCGATCCAATAATCCACTATTTTAACCCACTACATAATCTCAAACATACCAATATTTCATTGCTCTAACTTCTCCTTCCTCCTCAACCATTGATACTTCTACTGTTACAATACTCTTAAGAATACCCACCCACCATAGTGAAATCCAAGGGTCATCAACTCTAGTAAACATATGAATTATTCCTTCTCTGAGTGGTAATAAAATACTTATAGATCAGCTAAACCACTCAATGGTCTCTTGAACCATGACCAGTTCAACAATATCCCCATATCCTACCTCTAACCAATATAAAGTTGCGCAACACAACCTACTAAATATATCCTTAAAGGGAACTATCCAGATTGAATCCTAATATATATTATTAAATATTAACTCAACCAAGTTCATATAGTTATCACAAGCTCTAAAAAATAAATAAATCATTCCCTAAGAATATCCTCTAGTATGAAGATCGTCTTTTCTTATTGTTCACCTGTCTACAGATGATATCCCATACTCAACTTTGATTGAGACCCCTTATCCTTTTACAGCCCCTATTGAAATCTATATGTGAAGCACACATGCCAATATAATATTAGAAGGTACACCATTTAATATCATAACCTCATACACATAAAACATACCTAACTCATCCATATATTGATTACTCTAAATGATAAATAAGTGAAACCTCTTCTTTGGTTGGTCAACTACCGCCCATGACACATCATGAACTCCTAGAGTTCTAGGTATTCGTATTAAGAATTCCCTATTTACCATATCCCACTTCTATAATAATACTGTAAGGGGATGATAAAACACACCTCATCACTAATTATCCACATCTTTCCTCTGATAGGTGAGGCAACAAATGAAGAACCCCACAATATACTTCCTCATACCTGAATAGAAGAAATGATGACTGTTTTCATGATACATTTTAGTCAAAAGTAGATTCACTACCCATTGTGAGGTATGGGATCCACTCATCGTCTCTTACATCATATAATTAGGGACCACCAATATACCATTGGTGTATAACATGTCCTCCCTTTCTTGAGTCCAACGTAAAATAGGATCATCTTCTATGAGCTACTTCCACATCATAAAACAATATAAATCAGTAACATGGTTATCCTTCACTACTTCTACCAACATAGACATAATATATAAAGGGGAAAAATCCATCCCATCTAATTTAACTGCCTTTTCCACCTTCTAGTTAGTGATAAAGATCACCAGTTTTGACTCGTCATCAAAATTCCAAAACTCCTTACTCATGGGTCTATATACTTCAAGTGTATAAAATGCCATTCCCCTTACATGGGGTATATTCTATCTAAAATTAAAATTTCTAAAGTTAATTGACCCAAGGACTCTAATATATATTATGATCTTGTTATGATAAGATATACTTTAAGATCTCATGGTCTGTATAGATGAAAATTTTATCACTAGGGATATAATTATTCCAAAACGTCAAGGCATTAAACAAATCTACTAGCTCGAGATCATGGGTGGGGTAGTTACACTTGTGAGTTCATATTTTATTACATATGAAAGTTACCACATAATCTATATTTATAAAAAAAATATCACATACTAAGTCTTGAGGCATCATAATAAACTATGCAATAGATCCCCAGATCTGGAAGAATTGAAATTGGATTGGACATCAACCTCATGATCAACTTCTGAAAGGCCTCTTTACACTCTCTCGTCCACTCAAAATTATATCCTTTATATTTTATCACAATCATAGGTTTTTTAAAGTGATATAATTTCTGATTGAACTACTTATAATACCCAACGAATCTAAGGAAAATATAGATCATTAATACATTCATGGGATGAGACTAGGAGATCACTACTTCCAATTTATCTGGATCAAATAGGATCCATAACTCTAAGATTACATGTCCATGAAACCAGACTTCCTAAACATAAAAGTGACACATTAAGTACTTGGTATAAATTCTATTTTCCTTAAGTTTTTTCAATATAATCCTTAGGTTCTCAAAATTTAATTAATGATTCTATGAATATAAAAATATTTCATTGAAAAACACTAAAACAATAGAGTCTAGATAGGGGTGAAAACATAATTAATGATAGAAATGAACACCATTGTAAAATTCTTCAACCGAAACGAAATCATTAGGTTCCCATATAACCCATATTTACTCCAAAATTCCACATTAGGTACATTCTATACCCTGTCACATAACTAATGGTATCTTGATCACAAGTTTATATTAGAGAAGCATTGGGTCCCCTTAGCTTGTCAAACAAGTCATAAATCCTTGGAAAGGATATTAGTTCCTTACAATGATATAGATCATCTTATGGTATCCACACACAATTTAATTCAATAATTAACCTTCTTGGTGAACAAAACTAGTTAACCCCAAGGAGAGGTATTCTAATGAATAAAACCCTTTGAATCAAGATCCAACCGTGGTCCCTTCAAATCCATTATCTTGGCTGCTTCCATATGATATGGGGGAATTGATATGGGAACTACATATAGTATAGGATTAATCATGTACTTGATAATGCTATCAAGAGAAAATAATAATAAATAATCTAAGTAAACATCACACAATTGGTCCACCACTTGAGTAAAAGTGGTTGGGACCATCACTTGGTCAGCCACAAAAACCATACCTACCAATTTTACTATGACATATCCTATCTGAAAAAAATGAAAAATATATACTTACCTTTGAATTTAACTATACCATTTGAACATACTCCTCTCTCAGAGGGGAGATAAAATAAACCCACTTTGGGTAGCATCTAATGTGATACTAGAAGCATTTTATCCAATTCATCCCAAAAATGACATCAAAACTTGACATATAATAAATTAGAAAGTTGCATAAATTATCGTAGCCTCCCACCACTACAGAACATTATAGGAACTTCTAAAAATGATCTAACCACTTCCCAAGAGGTGTATATAGTGATAAAAACCTCGATAAAACTCTTTAGTCAACCAAAAATCAAATACAAATCATGTAGAAATGAAGGAATGAGAAGTCCTGACATCAAATTAGGAGTCCAATATAATCAAGGTGATGAGAACTATACCTATTAAATTCAAAGGACCCTATACTCCATTAGATCTAACCTATTCCAAAATTGAAACTCATCCTATCTCAAATTTTTTTCCCTACCCCCTTGATGGCTGACTCACCCGTGGAACTGATCCCCAAGTCATTTTCTATTGTGGATACCCTAAAGAACCAAGGGTAACTCAATGTACTAACCTCCAAGGCATTACCCTAATATTCATATGTGGTATAACTATCTAAGACCAAGAATCCTATATATACTCTAATCACCTTCTTGAACTCAATTTAGACACCCTCATAAAAAACTCCAAAGGTTCCCCCATCTTACTACATGTGTGGAACACCCATGGTGGATTTAGGAATTCACTGAAAAAATGTCCAATCCAACCATATTGAAAACATAAAAGGGAGACTCTTCTCATGGTGGGAACAATAGAACCCCTACACTAAATTGAATACCTATCAGCACCTTAGTGTGTCCCCTCACATCACATTTTTGTACTATTAGAATAGGAACCAACAACTCGACTCGTAATGCCTCTACCTGGACCACCATGATAAGGAATTTGAACTACTATGTTTTCCTCTTTCAAGACCTTCTGTATAGTTATGGACTTATTGATTAAGACTAACCAACTCAGAAGTTTAAATTTTTGTACCTAGTACCACACTTATATTCTAAGTCATTTTTTAAAAATCAATAATGTATGGACCTTGTTCACATCCAACAATGGTAAAATAGATCAACTCCTTAAAATTCATCATGTAATCATCCATAGACAACATTCCCCACTATATCTCTATAAACTTTTGAGATTGAACCATCCATAAAATCTTTGGAATGAAATCCTCAAAAGGGAGGTTGGTATAGGCTTCCCACAATAGACCTTCATGCCTCTGAGACTGAATCATCACCCCACTACATCTTGGAGGGTCCCTGTAGTATGTAAATTGAAAAATTCTCCCACCAGTCATTAGGAATATCCACTATCTCAAAGATCTCCTTGAGGATATCAATACATACCTTAGTATCTTGAGGACCTCCTATACTCTGAAAGTATTAAGGTGTTTTAGCTATAAATCCTCATAAAATTCCACCATCATTACCCCTCCATCATGGGAATCTCTACCACCAACCACAACCAATATAAAAACTCATGACTGGAGAGGATTTGGTGAATGGACCACCATAGAAGAATTGATAGAATTATATTCCTAACCCTCTTAGAAATATTTAAGTGCAGTAAAAATATTCCATCCTTCATCAATTCCCTATCTCTATCCCCTAGGTGGCACCATGGGGGTGTCAATACAGTGACATTATATGAAATGCCAAAAAAATACTCAAAAATTCATTTAACATCTAAAATTGAACAATATTTAAGTAGTTGACAGGTATAAACATAAGAAACCACCCTAAGAAAATAAACCATTGAGGTCTAACCAAAACAACTAAACTTAATCCCTATACACTCACTAAAGGCCTAAGATCAAGTCTTTGGTACCAGTAGGATAGTCACACTAATAATAACCAATAATAAACATGATTTGTTCAAATTATTTATATTTCAACAATAACTTATTTGGTAAAAAACTGAATATTTTATTTTTGGAATTTAATTAAATTCGGCCTACATAAATCATGGCAATCAAGTGCATGGAATAACTTCCCACTTTAGTTATGACCAAACTATCTCCATCTTATTAAGTCAAATTTTTTTAAATAAAATAAAAGGCTCTATGATATCATTTTTTCATTCCCAAGTCCATATCACCATGTCATTATTATAGGACCTCATGACCTGATGTGTGACTCCCCATGCACAAGATGTGTCTAACTAGAAACTAGGGAATGGATTACACCATGAGGATATTATTCCCTCGATATCATATCAACATCAGAGTAAAATGACATAAAATAAACAATAATAATATGTAATCACCAATAATAAACATATAGGAAGTAGTATATAACATCATAAAAATGAAATATCAAATGGAATATAGTAACTAGTATCCGAATTCAAAAATGTAATAATAAATGTGGTGGGAAAGAATATTTATATATATATAATGCACAAAAAAATAAAAAAATAAAAAAATACAACACTAAAAAAGATTACATAGTATATATAGACATCACCTCAATTCCATCCCCCTCGTTCTACCCAGAAGTCCATCATATGAGCATTTCCCACAATTGGATCTTTAACCATGATGTATGCACATGCATCAAGATACCCTTTTATGGTATGAGTATAAATTCAGTATAATCCCACCAACAAACCATTAAAATATGTTCTATAGATGTATAAAGGTGTATGAAATGAAAAAAATATCCAAATACACCCACTATATCATTGTGTTCTATCCAAGCCTCCTAGATTCACAAACCTACCTACTTCAGCACCATTTAAGAAGGGAGTTTCAGTTTTAACAATAGAATAATCCAAAATAATGTCATTTCCTTCTCAATCATGACATTACCTAACATAAATCACAAATTCACTATCCATATCATGTTCTAAAACATCCCCACTCACACATTCTAAATCACCCTATAAACCTTTTTTTCTCACTCACGATATGGTCACGACCACCACCATCATCCCATCAATCTCAGACCATCACCTCTTATTTATAGGAATCCATATAACCTACTCTCAACCATTCCATCTCACTCGTGAAAAAACAACCTTAATCTCGCATAATCAACCCCATTCATGCCCCCCCATTCAAGATGTGTTCGTAACCAACAATCAAAACATGTCACATTAAATAAGAGGAATAATAAAAAAGTAATCAGACTACTCAACAAATCACTCTCAACCCAAAACACCACCATGTCAGCCTTACCCACAACCATGGTACAAACTAGGTTCCATTTTTTATAAGTCAATTTACTCCTATAAACAAACTAAGAGTGAACTACAACCATATATTACTACTCAGTCACTTGACACCAAAAACCATGGTCTCAAATGGATACACGTGAACCAACAAACAATTAAAGTCATAAAACATTATATGAAAGTTGTGACATGGTGAAAACTTCCAATGTCAAGATTAAAAGAGAATGAATTCCAAGACACATTACTCAATTTGAGCTTGAACCTATGAAAAAATAAAATCAACCCCAATTCCTCAGATTTATGTCATAAATAAAGAAAATCATAGACGATTGAAATAAGAATATATTTGGAAGATGGATAATCTTAAAATAACCAAGAGTGAACCTGTTTAACAAATGGTTGAGGATTTAATAGGGAGGTGATCAAATTTCCCAATAGATCCTAATGTTCATCCAAATCGAGTAAGGGTTTATAAAGAAGGAGGGGATGTTAAAAAAGGGGATCTAGGGAAAAATTATAAACCATCACTTAATAACCTCCGAGTGAAAGGGTCACAACAAAACTAGAGGGGTTGAGAAATAGTTCCTCCCTATTTGGAAACACATCAGTGTGGTCCTAGGAAAATAGTTTAGGACCCCTAATAAAATACTAGGGTTTTTTTCTATGAAATTTATCCTTATGCATAGTCCTTAGACTGCAATGCAAGCATAAAAAAAATCGGCAGAGGGTTCGACCCCATATCCTGACCTCCCTAGTATCATGAACCATGGGTGGCACCGTAATTCATTCACCTCAAAACAAAATATAGAACAATAATCATAGTTTCATCATGATCCTCCCATACTCTAGTGGCCCTGTCGTAGCTTCGTACCTACAATGGAGTTTCTGTTTCAGGATCAGTCGACTCTCTCCAAAACTCATTCTCGAGCCACCTCTAACACTTGAAATAACCCAAAATCAACTAGATTCATTAGAATGAATATAAATTTCAAATATAAAGCGCCATTATATTCAATGGTATTTACAATATTAAAATAATTGTAAAATATTCAGGTTTATTTTATAGAATATCCATAAAGAGTGTCTAAATTATATAAAAATCATATTTTTTTAAATATTCATAAATTTTTATCTCATGTATTAATTTATGAATTATTATTTTATTTAGTATTATTCCCAAGTTTCTTCATACATATAAAATATTAGTATTATTAATGGTTCTATTATTTAGTTTAAAGTTATAAACCAGTTCTTTTAATTATCATACCTTCATTTAAGTGGTTACATGCTTGGTTAGATAATTGAATTATATTTCTTCTACCTTATCATTGCCTTGCTCATGGGTTATGAGCTTCAATTTGGTAGTTAATTATAGTTTATTGATATTAGTTGTCAGATTCAATATAATTGAAGTCTCTTTTATGTATTAAACCATGGGTGGTACAAATTTGGTTCAAACTTCTCATCAACCCTATAGATTTGGTTATGTATAGAAAAAAGGGGGTAATATACATATCTCATCATGCTTACAATTATGTGGATTATTGATTTCACATGATTCTAATCATTTACATGAAAGGGTTTAATCTATGTTATTTATGTGATACATTTAGATATGTGTAAATATAATTGACTTTTAATTTGGTAAAGTAACACATGATATGATTTATGTAAAAATTTTACATATAAATGTGGCTTGAATATATAGATTTAGTGGAAGGAATAATGATTAAAAACTAAATTGGTAAGAAAACACATACATAAAGGGAATTTATGACCTAATATGATGATATTTAAATCCTCTTCACATAATAAGTATTAGAGTCCTTCCTAAGAAACATTTATCAAGAACTCTATCATCCAAATGCGTAAGTAATTATAAATATAGGTTCCCATGGATTATATTTCATAGGGAAACTAAGTTATGAGTTACCCTGATAAGATTATATTCTTTAATTTGGAAAATTCATTAGGTTTATCTTAAATAGGAAACCATAAAAGTTATGATATCAAAGTAGTAGAGTTTGGAATATATATATATGATGAATTGGGTAAGGAGTTGGCCACTTAACACTCTAAGAGTTATATATGATATGATTAGAATGATAGCCTGCCTAAATATCAAATTGGATAGAGGAATTACAATGTGGAATCCTTTATTAGTGAAATGTGAATCTTAGATCACAAATGTATATGATGTAATTATAAAAGGGTTCTTAATTTTAGTTGGATATAATTTAATAAAATTATTTATTAAATGTATATAAAACATGATACTCATCAGATAAAATATTCTGTTATAGAAAATGTCAACGTAATAAGAAATAAATTTGAGATCAATCCTAAAAATAAGAAACATAATGGAAGAAACTTATTAGACTAGTATAGAAACATTATAATCATTCTTAAGGAAAAAATGAAAATTATATGTGCTAGAGCATCCCTTTATAAGGTATCAAAATAGTTAATCTATTCTAGATTATTATGATAAGAATTTGAAACATTCACTCTATTTATCCACTCTAATTGTTCTATCTATCATAATTTAATAAAGAAACATGAGAACATGAATGTATTAAAGATGATAGAAAACATGAAAAGACTTTATTAGAGAAAATCTAAAAAATAGAGGTATGGGGTCTCAAAGTAATTGTTTATAATTAATATGGTCAAATGAGATTTGTTTTATTCGCATGTGCTTAATATTATTGGGTGTATTAATAACTTAGAAAGGTTGTGGTTTCCATTAAGGATCGATCTAGAAATATACTTCAATCTACCATTACCAATGAAAGGATTCAACAAATCATTATAAAACACGACATGAATGATTTAAATAAAAGTTTTCACAAACCCATCAATATGTTGAGGATATGTGATAAATACATGAGATTTATATGATATGGTGGTGTGTTTATAGTAAGTTAATGCATGAAAAAGATCATTAATAATTCATGAATAAGATATGTAGGGAAATGGTCAATGGAAAAAAACCATATAAAAAGTTAAGTACCTCACTATGAATAAATGATACCCCAGAATAAAAATTATGTGATATCTATGATTTTATGTCATCACATGATATTTAGGTAACTATTTCATCATTTTTAGTGGTCCTTTGTATTAGTGTTAACATATTGAATTCTGGTAATAATTTACAGAGACTATGTGTCACCTACTCGTCTCACCAAATTCTTTACTTAGTTTAGTGTTGAAGAGGTCACTTGTAGTAAAAAATGGGTTGTCAAATCCTCATAGGCTTAAGATTAAAAATAAATACATAATAAATATATGGTGGGATATTTCTATATGTAGTCCCAAACTAATGGGTTTTTTTGAAGCTCAATTACACATCATGTTAATGAATTGTTCATTTCTAATACACAAACCTTCATATAAAATTCTAACATATTATGAGACTGAGAAAAAACTATTTGGAACCATGTGTAGAGTGTCTCTAAACTCTTCCCATTTATTATAGAATGATTCTCCCTCTTTTTGAAAAAAAAATTGTATTATCTTTTTAAGTGAAGTTTTTTTGTGATGGGGAAATATTTTTTGTAGATTTTGTCTTTTTAATTTGGTCTCATTAATTGGTGGATTTTAGCCTCATATTGTTTAAAAATCCATGTATTAATATTTTAGAGAAAAATTGAAGATACCTATCTTTTTTACCTATGTTAATGTGGTGGTAACATGGTTTCAATAATGTTATTTAATTCCTTGACATGAAGGTATATCATTTCCAACTCCATCCCATGAAAGGTTGGAAGGTGGTTTAGGATAAGGGTTTTAGACCCAAATTGTGAACATATCAGGGTATCATTTATAATGAAAGAGGGTTGAATGGTCCAAAATTCTATGAGGTGGACATTCAGGTTTTGATCGACAACATTCCCCTAGTTTGGGGGTATAGGATTTGGGTTTTCATTTTGGTTCCCATCTGGGTTGATGATGGGGTTTTGTGGAAGATCCTTCATTGAAATTGAATTAAATTTTGATTCTATAGTATGAGGAAGATTTTGTGATAAATAAAAATTTCACATATGTGTGCTTGATTTCCAAACCTAATATCTATCCACCCTAACTAGATGTTTTGATTGGTCATGGGTATAGAAGGACATGAACTAGGAAAAGAGAAAAAAATAAGGGGGGGATATAAGATAAATTGGGGTTTGAAAAGAATAATGGGGGATAATATATAGTGAGTTCCTATGATGACTTACTAAGGTCCTTATAAAAGGAAAAAAATTTGGTCTTACCCAAATTTACCCATGTTTATGGTTGAAGCGATCTGTTGTAGTATAGCTTGGTTTGTTCAATCCTTAGAGACCTAAGAATAAACCTAAAAGCACAACCATTATATGGGGGTAATTTGGATATAAAATTTAAAAAATATGTGGTTTTATTTTGGTTTGATTATTAAAAACTAAAAGAGTAAAGTGAATTAAATTAATGGATATGGATTGATCCTTGGTTATTATAATGGGGGGATTGGATGAATCTCTTTTTAATGATTTCAATTACACAAATTCGAGAAAGATTCATTCAATAAAGTAAAACCTCTCACATCACATATTGTCTTAATAAATAAATATCATAATACTAATTTAATATAGACTATTAGGATCATATTATTCAACAATCAAGTTAAAGGATCATATTAGTACCCGGAATGTGTGGACATAAAATTCAATAAGGATGGGAAAGTAATTAATCCAAATTATAAATTAAATAAAGTGATTAAACATTTATATAATAATAAATAACATCCAATATATCCCATTTATACATCCTTTGATCAACAAATTATATTATTATTCATCCATTTATTCAAATCTCTCAATGAAATATGGAAGTAACCTCATAAGATAAGATTTTTAATAAGAGAAAACAAACACTCCACCATTATGTGAATAATTTCACAACTATTGGTGTGATTAAATTCACACCACAAGGTAAAGGTATCAATTTTTTAACAATAAGAATAAAATCTGATAATATGAAAATTTTTATAATTAGTCTAATGTGGTCTGAAAAACATACATGATAGAAATTAAAATTTCAACAAATAAGTTATAGAGTAACATTACAATTTACATTAAAGAAAATAATCCTAAAAAACATCATTGTGACTACCCTAAATAGGAATTTTATTATCTTTAGGTTGATAAAAAGTGTTTAAAATTTTTCATACTTGAATGTGTAGGCTAAAGGGTGGTGAAAAGTTGATGGATAATTAGTTTCCATCATTCTCAAGGTTGAATGGATCGTTTTTCAATTTCCTTATTTATGTGCCTCAAAGTCTATGAATATGTGAGAATTAGTCTTGTTCATATAAGAAAAAAATGTTTTAACATATTTAATCTAATATATTCAAAAAATTTATCATAATTTTACAATACATTTGGATGTTATGATTAAAATGGTGTGATGAATTTTGGGCCTTGAAATATGAACCAAAATATTTACTTAAACTTGGGGTGCCTGGATCACATTGAAAACATAAAATTTAGATATATCCACAATTTAATGAAATTTCTCAACTGATTTCCTCTATTTAAAGTTAAAATATTAGCATCATTTGAGTTTTATCATGTCCTCTACAATCATTTTAGAGGGAATTTTTCTATTTCATTTTTCCTAGAAATTTATAGATTCATGGCCCACTTTGATCATTTACCCAATTGAATATTATATTGTTCTATAGGGATTAAATTTTCTCTATATAAAGGGTAACCTATTACTAAAATATAAAATCCAAATTATGATCATAGATTTTTTTACAAGGGGATGAAAAAATATAATGAGTATTAGTGAAATTGAGAAATAATTATAAACATGATGTAAAAAGATCAATTTGAAAAATTCACTAATACCAATTTTCATGAAAAAAATAATCATTTTACAATTATAATATAAAAAATTAATAGTTCCCAATTTCAATGGATAATCACATTCCTTGTGAATATGATGTCCATTATGGTGCATGAATCATTTACAACATGGATATGGGGCTCCTTTGCAACCTCCTGACTTGGATGTAGAGGGTTATTCATTTATAGTTCTAAGGAGAGACCTTTATGTGACCATAGATTTATTTTATATATTATTTTTTAAATTTTTCCCATAGTTTTTTTACTAACCATTCCTATAAATACATCCATCAAAATTCATTTTAAAGGATTAAGTAATTTTTATGGGAATGATGTTTGAAAAATAAATCTTTTTGTGAGAATTCCCATTATGGGAAGGTATTTGGAGTGGTATTAACATAGTTAGAGTTGGCTAGTCCTCGTAAAACCATCATGAGAACCCCCTATTTTACATGAATAACTCCTTTGAAAAGGTATACCATCATAATTCTTATTTAGTTGGAAGCCTTTGACAACCATATCAATTTTGGACCCCACTTATTTTCATAAGGAATCAAATTTATATGAATTTAAGGCATCTTAAAGTACTTTTTCCCCCTTTTTAATGGTCTAGTCTAATATAAGACTCATCCTAGGGTAGCCACCTTTACAAAAAAACCAATTTTTGGTATCCTATCTTATTTAGTGGCCATCAATACCTCACTAACAATGATTTAACTAAGTAATAACTATGATAAAATTATTCCATAAAGGCCTCCTCCATGACCTCATGACTTACATGAATGGGTCACCATGCACATCTATGTGCTTCTCTTTGATCATGTATTCCATTTATAATGGAAATATGTCATACTATGAGAGAACCCCTATGGTTTTTATCCTTCAATAATAGGTTCCTTAGAGTACAAACAATTATGTATTCCCATGATAATTAGGATCCCTATCATTAGGAAATTAGTTGATCTCTTTTTGGTACAATACACTAATTTTTTCAGTTCTTCCCCATCCCTCAAATCTCTCAATAATCTTTTCATCCCATTTGTGTACACATAATGATCTTGATACATAATTTGGCTTCCAGTTTAGTGTAATTCCAAACTCTTATTCACTGGAAAAACAACCCATGAGTATGTTCATCTTTATTTGTCTAGTTACCGATGGATATAAGAAAATAGAAAGGGAGGCTCATGTATAATTCCCACAAAACCCATTGTTAGGTTATTATCATAGATAAGTCCATTTTTAATGTCTCTAAATTTATAAAAGCTAGTTCTATTCATATGACCCCAAAATATAAAAAAAGGATGTATGACAACCCATATCTTTTATAAACATTAATTCATGACTTATTACATAAAGATACAAATAACACAATACCAAAATATCAAGTGGAATTTTATCTTTGTGTAACTAGATACATATCATAATAACATAAAACAAGGATATGATGACATTATTTAAAAAAAATCCATAATATGATTGTAAATTTTATTGATATTCTAAAACTGCATGAGATAACCTGGGGACAAACATAGGAAAGGGGTGAGAAATAACAACCGATAAGTGAATAATAAAAGAATAACATGATAATAGTAATGAATTTAATACAAGAGGCTTGTTAAGGTGACATAAAAGGGTGATAATAGTAAACATGAAAATCTAAGCATGATATAAGATGATAACATCAAGGGAACATAGGAATGTGTAAACAACATAAAAAATTGACATCATAAAAATAATTCATGGCTAACCACCAAGACATCATAACATAGTTGGATTAGGATAACATCTAATACACCATACATGGTATCTCATGAGATAAAAATACTACCCAATTAATTGGAGGTATATATAATTATAGGCCCACTTATCAAATTCATATAATGTATATGAATTTTTGTGCTACATAGATCATACAACATAAAAAAATATTTCATAAATTATAAGACCATGATTAAAGTGTGTTGGTAATATACATGTAAGTCTCAAATAAATGATGTATATGTATTTTTAGTTTACTACCCTTTATTTTAAATGGAAACGGGCATTTAAAATACAAAATTTTGGCATAGAAAATCATTTGATAATCTTGGAATAACAATAAGTGAACATAAAGGCTCGTAGAAGGATTTAATGAGAGAAATAGGTGTTCTATAATTAGTTAGGAATATTAATTATAGTAAATGGAGATTTAAAAAACATTACACTGTGAAAAGTTGTAAATATATAGGCTTAGTACAATGTAATTACTTTAATGAAAAGAAAGAAGATATAATCCCTTACCATGATAGGGTGCCTTTAAAATCTTATAAGGATCTTATTAAGAGTTGTGTAATTCCTTGGGATGGATTTAGAGAGGTATAGTCAGAGAAAATTAATAATAAAAAGTTTTTTAGTGTAGTGGAAATTGAGTTTTAGTGTGTATTTATAGAAAAATAGAGGGGAATTCTATATAAGTTTCTAAGTGTAGCTTTTGGCCTCTAAGTGAAAAAATAATCAAAACCACAAACCTTATCAAGGTTTTTTACCATAGTTTCTACAAAAGAGGATTGTTTTTCAATATATTATTGTACTAAGAACCTAAATAATTAATATTACACAATTTATGATTTGGAAGTGAGTCATGTTCATAAAGAATTGAATTTAAAACATTAAAATATAATATTGGTTTTGGAGGATTCATTAAAGGTTTGTAAAATTAATAAAAAAAATTATAAAATCATTTTTTAGGGGAAATATATTTTTGATCAATAAATCAAATTATGTTATTTATTTCATCAATTTTTGGCTATTATGATGTCATAATACATACCATATATTTATAATGTATTTAATTTTTACCCAAAATTTTGTTTGTCTCATAAAATTATGAAATGAAACCATAGTATAATTCTGATGTACTAATTTAGAAAATTATATTTATTTTACCAAAATGATTTAAAAAAAATGAGAATTTACACTTCTAAATAAAAATCCATATTTAAAAAAATTACTAGTTTTTATGAGACTAATCACTTTCTAAACCCTATAAAAATTGCATTGGTCTTTATTAAATTACATTAAAATTTATATTTAAATTGTAATTGTTTAATAAGAATATTTCGTGAAATGAAATTTATTTCCAAAATTATTTAATTTTAAAATATGGTATGTTGATTCGAACTATATACTTCATAAAAATACATTTTGATTTTGTCATATCAAAATATAATTTTTATGAAAAAAAATAATTAATCATATATATATTAAGTCATAAAAAAGGGATAAATATAATAATTATTTTATTAAAAATAAAATGTGAAAATTTATACTACTATAGTGTATATACAGAATCCCTAATTACACTACTGCATTCCCTAAGAGTGAGGAGTGTGTTGGTCTAACTTTATTTGGGTGGTTTGATGAATAATGTTTGGGTTATGATCTCAATAAGCTTGAAATTAACATGTAAATGGATTTGATCAATGTATTTGTTAAATCTCATCTTCAGCTTATTTAAGGTAAAATCCCAATGATACCATCTCCCACAGGAGCTCTAATAAATGGGCTTCATAGGGTATCATCCTACTGGTCATGGTCATCATTTCTTCCTTATGCATCAATTATATTTTATCACAAGCCTTAACATATACTTATCTTAATAGTCATAATAGAATGGATATATTATCAATGGATATGATTCTTAATTTTATTTTAAGCCTAATATAAAAAAAATTACCATTTTTTATAATGTTCTAAAATAAAAAAATGAAATATAGAGCATTTTTTCAATAACCATGTTTCCTAATAAGGAATTTCTTCATTCAAAAAAAATTCATTGATAAAAATCTAGGATATTATATTCTTCCCCCATCAGAAATTTCACCCTAAAATTTTCATTTCAAATTATAAAATGAATTAGGGTAATTTTATTACATCAACTCTTTCGGTTCCTATGTTTCATCCTCAAAATTTTGGTTCCACAAAAATCCTTTGACTGGGTTAGTTATACTAGTTCATATAACATTGTATCCATGATATAATATCTTCATTGTATTCTCATCATATGAAAGATGAATATTTAATAGTACCACCTTTGGATTCAGTAAATGTGAGTAGTTAGGTTTGTATATCCTTAGGAGGGATACATAAAATACATCATGTACTTAAGATAGTCTAGGTGGGAATTCTAGTTTATACGGGATAACTTTGATGGGATCAAAACTATCAAAGGGGTGGATGTATCTAGGATTATGATTTTCCTTTTTCACAAACCTCATGACTTTCTACCATGTTTAAATATGAAGGAACGCCTTATTTTCATCCTCAAAATCTAGGTCTTTTGAGGTTTTTCTACAGAGCTTTTCTATCAACTTTTCATACATTTCATATTATAATGAATGGTTTGATCCTTATATATCATATATTGTATAATGTTAGGGCCCATAAACTTCCACTCTCCAACCTATTCCCAACATGTTATACTCTGACATATCTTCCAATACAGATCCTCATAAGGTTCCATTTGAATTCTATAATGGTAATTTTTTGTTATACGAGAACTCCATTAGGGAGAGTTGTTGATCCCAATATCTTTGAAAATAAATTTAACAATATCTCAATTTATCATCTAGATTTTTAATGTTTTGCTCATACTAATTATTCTTGTTAGGGTGATAAGAAGTACTAAAACTCATCTATATATCTAAATCTTGTTGAAGGCTTCTCTATAACCTCAAAGAAAACTTCAAATGTCGATTATATATAATAGATAGTTGTTCTCTATGTAGTCTTACCAATTATCTTATATATATCTTAGTGAGTTGGTTAATATGGGAAATCATCCTTGATAGAAAATAAATGTGTTGACTTAATAAAGTGATCAATTACCACCCAAATATAATTATTACCTTTAGATGTTCTTGGGAGTCCTATTATGAAATCAGTTTTTATGTTTTACCATTTCCAAACTAGTATGGGAAATAGTTACACCATACCCTTAAATTTTTTTCATTAATTCATGACTTCTTAGCAACCAAGCATCGAGATAAAAATTCTATAATATATCCCTTCATAGTATACCACTAATTTTTGTTGCTCTATATCTATATACATATTTCTGTTTCAATGATAAATAAAGAAGGATGAGATGTGTGCAACATCCCAAAGTTCCCTATTTATTTTTTGGTTTTTATGGGACACATATCTCGGTTCCAAAAATTATAACTCCATCATTAGAAAAGATAAACTTTTGAATAATTTCTACCATTTCCTATAGCTCTATATCATCTTTTTGGGATAGCTTCATCCTCTCAAGAATGTATAGTTGAGAAATTATTTGGGAAATGTAGGGTAATTTTTTTTATTCCTATTTTTATCCTTTTCATGTATATGAAAACTGGATCCCTTTCGATCCTCATCATGTATATGGTTTTTTGATCCTTTGTGATCAAAGAATCTATCAGCTTTTGACCTTCCTATGACGGTAATAGATTTAATAATCATAATCCTTAATTGTCTCTAACCACCATATTTTACACACATTGAGATCCTTTTGGGTGAATATATAAATTTGGATTTTATGATCCATATATATTTTACACATATCCCTATAGAGATAATTCCATCACACCATCAATACGAATATCACTATAGCTGATTCTAGATCATGGGTTGTGTAGTTCTTCTCATGGATATTTAATTAGAATGAGGAATAGGATATGAATGTGTCATCTTGCATGAGTAAATATCTCATTCCATTTTGGATGCATCATTATAGATCCAAAAAAAAATCTCCACTTAATTTGAGAATTGTTATAGTGATTAACCACTTATTTAAAACTTTAAATCTCTCCTCATATTCATAGGTCTAAAACAGCTTTAATCCCTTCCAATTTAGATTGGTTAGTGGGATTTACAAATCCTAATAATTTTCTCACAAATCAATGATAGTAACCAACTGATCTAAGTAGACTTCTGATATTTATCAAAAATGGATCTTTAAGACCTTTTTCAATTGTTATTATCTTCAAAAGATCCATATATATCCCTTTATTAGTGATTATATTCCCCAAGAATGTTACTTTGTCCATAAATAACTTGAATTTACTGTATATTATAGAAAAAAATTCTTTTATAGTTTTTCCAATACGACATTAAAATTCTTCACATGTTCCACCTTTACTTTGGAGTAAACAAAAATAAAAAATTAAAATACTATCACAAATATATCTAGGTAATCACAGAAAATATATATTTATTAAGTCCATGAAGATTGATGAATTATTAATAATTACAATGGGAATCCCTATGAAATTGTAGTTCTAATAATTTATATGAATCTTAGTGTTGGGGATATCCTACTTCTTCACCATTACTTAATAATAACCTGATTAAAGATCCACCTTATAAAAGTTATGAGCTCCATGTAGGTAATTTGAAAATTTATCAATTTATGGTAGACAATACTTGTTTTTATATTTATCTTTTTCAAATCATGATAATAAATTAAAAGGTACATTGAACTATACTTTTTTAATGAAATAGACTGGTGCACCCCATGGTGAAGCACTCAGGAATATAACACCTTTATCTTGATTCACCTGTACTTGCTTCTTTATCTTTTCTATTTAAATCATTTACATTCTATATATAATCTTTAGTATTTGTAAAGAACTGGTTATAATTTTGATTGAGAACTAAAACTCTCATATGGTAGGAAAAAAAAGAAATTCATCAGTAAAAATATCTATTTATTCTCTTAAAATGGGAATGTCATCATTGATAGTCTTTTTCTTAGTCTCAATCATTTGAGCATGATATTTTTTCTCATAATGTAGTAATATCCATGCTTGAGTTAATTATTCTAAAGGAGAGTTATCCTCCTCCTTACACTTGTATTGTATTAAAGGTTGATTCGTGATATGGATGGTGAATTTCCTTCTCTTGGAAATGTATGTGGGATCGATATAAGGAAATAGAATCCATACATAGAGTAGGATTGAATTCCACTTAATGAAGTAACACAAGGTTCACTGGGAAATTAATACCACAGATATTGATAGGGAGAAGTTATATAATTGGGATACAATAATTTCCTCAATATCTATTTTCACAAATAACTCAGCTTCCATTTTTTTAGTTAGTGTTTGAATTTTTTAACTAAACATGCATGATATAAAATAATTCATTGAACTATATTCATATAAAACATTTTAAGTTCATGAATTAATTATAATCCTTCCATTCACTATTTTATTCAAGTTATAATAATTTAATTCATCCAAAATAAAATTAAAGATGACAATTTCTAAACTATTAAACACATAAAAGAGGAACTATGAACATTTAAGGGGTAACTTGTAAATTATTTATTTTCTATAACATATGAATTTATAGGTTAGAATCTCAATTATCCATGTTTTACTTCCTAACATAGTCATTTTTTCCGTTTATTATGGTTTATAAAAATAACATGATTAACAAAATCATATCCCAAGGAGTGTCCATATATTTGTGTAGTCTTAAGACTCTTTTTTATCCCTTAGGTATAGGTAAAGTTAATACCAAATGATCCCTTTCAAAGTTATTACCCCAATGTATGTATTTTCTATAGTCGTATCCACATTCTAGTATTCATACAGGGTTGTACTTTTTTATAAAACCAAAAAATTCATACTTCGCCAAAATAAAGATATATTTTCATTTGTTTTTCATTATACCTATGTATTTCACTATGGTTTTTAATATTAATCCCCAAAAATAATTATACTTTTATTTGATACCAAATTTTAAAAAAAAAAATTACACACATTAATTAATGAGTTATTACATAAATATACACATAACACAATTCCAAAATATTTAGAGGCCTAGTGTCTTTGGGTAATTAGATACATATCACAATAACTTAAAATATTGATGTAAAAAATTATTTAAAAAAATCATAACATGCTCTTAAATTGCATTGATTTTATAAATCTATAAGGGATAACATGGGGTTATACATAAGAAATGGGTGATCTATAAAGCCAAGTAAGGAAATAATAAAAGATTAATATGAAAAAAAATTATCTATGTAAATCAAGAGACACATCAAGGTGACATAAAAGGGTCAAAAACATTAAATTTAACATCAAAACATGATATAAGATGATAACATTAGGGTAATATAGTAATGTCGAAACAACATAAAACATGACATTATAAACATAATTCAAGGATAATCATCTGGACATCATAACATAGTTTTCTTAGGATAACCTCACATGTACCATACATGGTATTTTATGGGATAAAAATACTACCAAATTCGTTGGAGGGTTATATGATTCTGAGCCCACCTATCTTATTCATGTAATCGATATGAATTTGTGTTCCAAATAGATTATACCACATAAGGACATATTTCATAACATTTAATCACACAATTATTGAGTGTATGTTATATAAATGTAATTTCCCAATAATTTATGGGTAGGTACATCTAGGTGAAAACCCTTGATTGAAAATGGAGATGGGTATTCACAACACAATATTTTTGCATAGAAATCATGAGATAATTTTGGAAGCATAGAAGGTGTACATAAAGGGTCCTGGAAGGGTTTAATGAGTGGGAAACATCATATAACATTAATAATGAATCATAATGATAGAAAATGGATGTGAAAAAACTCATTATGACATGAAAAAATAGAAATAAAAAGTCTTATTACAAAGTAAGTTCCAGAATAAAAGGGAAGATGAGAGAAACCCTTACCTAAATATTGTGCTTCTAAAAGCTTGGGAGTAGCTTCCTAAGAGCTTGGAAACACCTTATGAGGGATTTATAGCTAAATAGGGAGATGAAATAAGTTATAAATAGGTTTTTATTGAATAATAAAGGGAGTTTGTGTGGGTATTTATTGTAAAAGATAAGGGAAATTTTAATAATATATTATCATAGGTTTTGGACTCTAAGTGATAAATTTATCAAAACCACAAACCTACCCATAGTGTTTACCCATTATTTATAACAAATAGGATTGGTTTTAAATATCTAATTAGAATAATATCCAGACTCATTAAAATAATACTTTTGATTATGTGGATGTGATTCGTGTTCATAAGCAATTTATTTCAAAAACAAAAAATATAATATATGTTTTGGAGGATTCATTAAATGTTTTTAAAATTAAAAAATATAACTTCAAAAATAAATTATTTATAATTGAAATCATTTTTTGTTCATTTATTCCATTTATTCTATTTATTACATCACATTTGGGTTATTATGATGTCATAATACATATTTTCTATTTATATCGTATTTAATTTTTACCCAAAACAATTTGTTATATCAGAAAAATGTAAAAATTCACCATTGGATAATTTCAATATGTTGATCTCAAAAATAATATTTATTTTACCAAAATAATTTTCTAAATATGAGAATTCACACTTTTAAATAAAAAACCGTGTTTACTAGAAAATACTATTTTTTATGACACTAAACACATTCTGACCCTTAAAAATATTACACAAGACTTATTTCAATTATATTATCATTTATATTAAAATAAATATTATTTGATTAGAATATTTCATGAAAATAATATTTATTTAAAAAATAATTGAATTTAGCAAAAATTGAATTTCAATTGAATCTATATATTTCTGAAAAATACAATTTTAGATTCTTAATGTCTAAATTTAATTATGAAAATAATTATTTAATCATATATATATATTTAGTAATACGAAGGGATAAATATAATCATTGTTTTAATAAATATAAAATATAAAATTTCATACTAATAGGGTCTGAATTCATAACCCCATATTACCTCAGCGTTTTCCCTAAGGGTAAGGTGAGAAATTATAGTACTATATTAGGGGGTTTGCAAAACATGGTTTGGGTCGCGATTGTCTTGAACTTATCCTAAAAAAATTTCACTCAATTTTCCATTGTTCTATATTATATTGGGCTTGGTCAAGGGAAAATCCCATTGATTCCATCTCCCTCATAAGAATCGACAAATGGGATTCATAGGGTATGGTGTTACTATTTGAGTCATCACTTCTTACTTTTGTGTTAATTATAATTTATCCAAACCCATAATATATACTAATCGTAATGATCACTATAGAATGACTATATTTTTAATAGTTATGATTCTTACCCATGTTTTAATCCTGAAAGATAAATTATGATCATGATTTGTAATGGTTTAAAATAACAAAATTAAATGTATAGTTTGTGTTTTCTATAATAAATTTAGTAATAAATCATTTCTTCATTAAAATGTAAATTCATTAGTTTGGGTTGTAATATGATGGTCCTAGATGCATGACCTTAAAAGGTGCTTCTTTGTTCATGGTTTGGCCCAAATGTCCCGAAGGCATTATTTTTTATTTTATTATGGATTATCTCCCTTTTAATGGTCGAAGGGGAACCCGTACATGACCCGTAGGCCCAAGGCACAAGGCCCGACAAACGCGCAATACATGACCTGAAGGCCTAGAGGCATACCATGCCCAATATATGACCCGTAGGCCTAGCCCACTTGAACTTCACCTCCCCAGCTTTCTGCATCATTGATCACTTATCTACCCACCTTGCATTGTTGATCGGCTAGCATTTCCTCGTACAAAGCTGCACAGTGCCTGGTCCCGATTGCGGCTGTCATGTCCTCTCAATCTTACAATCTGATTAGCTCTGCATCTAGTGGATGCTACTCATGTTTCTCTGATCTTATTCTGGGGCATGTTCTGAGTGAACTGGGCTACTCTATGGTCTACGTGTCCCGAAGGCCGTATGGCCTGAAGGCCTTTGATGACCCGAAGGCCCTTGAGACCCGTAGGCCCAAAATGGTGGCCCGAAGGCCCAAATCGGGTGAATAGTTCTGGCTGCTAAAGTACCAAACAGTAACTTCTACAGTGCCTTCTACTTTGATTGCTACAGTACTCGTAAATTCTTCTCCACCCGGTTTTGAAGTTGGGTCTCTTGGATGCCAAGTAGGATCCCTTACCACTTGGGTACGGGCTCATTGGCTTATTTGTTCATGGTTTCATAACCTTAAAAGAAACCACAATGGACTTTATCACACAACCAAAAAAGGTAAGATATATTTCATCATGAGGAACAAAACTATATGTTCTTTGATATCCATTATAGGGATACATTGTAACACCCTGATATTTTATGATATATTTTTCCTCATATAATAATTTATCTAACAGATTGCGATACTTTCAACCTATAGTCTAGTCGAACAAAAATATAGTATACCATTATAACCTATCTATTAAATTGGTGGGTATGATTAGGAATAAATAATTATGAAAAATATATTTATAAAATAAATTCCATGGTATTCAATGGATTGGAATAAAAAATAAACTAATTTGGAAGTAAAATAAATATTTTCTAAAAAACTATTTTTATGTGAATTATGTGTTTTTAAAAATTAAATTAATAAATATAGGTGAATGACATAAATTAAATGTATAAAGTTTATAGTGAAATAAATGTTTTTAATTTCATGTAATATTTTTTTTCTATTCATGTGATAATAATCCACTTTATGCATAAAATTTTATTTTTATAAATAACAGTTTCCATCCCATTTTGCCCACATATTTAAGATGAATTTGTTCCACATATAGAAATTTATTCTTAAAAATAGATTCCATATTTTAAAATTCAGAGGATAAATTTATTTAAATAATTAACTTTTATTTTTTCCAATATAGATAGTAACTATAGTAAAAAAATCACTTTGGTAAGGGTAAAATAGGGTAAAATAGGGTTAACATTTTGGTTTGAAGCTTTACAATTTCTCTAATACATGAATAATTATTATTTTATGAGTTTATTTTAGATATTTATATAAAATTATATAACATATTAACACATAGTTCCATATTTATTTGAATATGGAATTTATATAATTTTAAGTAAAGAAAAATATAAATGTAAATCTCTTAACTTTAAGCATCACTTTTATGTTCACATAGGGAGAAAAATTAGTTTTCAAAAAATATTAAAGTTTATTTTGTGTGTAATGAAATTATTTTTAAAATTTTACATTATTTATAATTTTTAGTGATTATATAAATGCAATAAACACTTATATAACATTAACACAAAATTTATTCAGTTAATAGAAAAATAATATAAATTATTTTAAAAGTATTAAAAGTAACATAATTTGGAGGTATTACGTTGTTAGATGAATTTTATATTTTAATATAACATATTAGTTTTGTTTAAAATGACTATATTTTGATTACATATTTTCTTATTGTCTTTAAATTCAAATTAAATAAATACTTCCAAAATTGACATTAATGATATTTTATAATAAATAATATGTCATTAACGATTTAAAATTAATAAAAATATTTTATTTGGAAAAGTTAATGGACTACGGTTTAAAATATAAATCATCTTCCATTTATGATCCATGTTTCTATTTATGATAACATTCTTACCCTTTAATATTGAAATAATTTTTCCCAAAATTAAGGTCGGAAATGGTTAACCAAGGGTTTAGCCAAAAAGATAATATATAAAATAACACCAAAAACTACATAAATTTAATTGGTTAATTATATTTCTACCTTATAATATTTTTATTCAAATATATTTCCATTTTGACGAATTTTTCTTGAGAATCATTTAATTATATTTTATTTTTTTTTGCAATTCCAACTATGTGATTTCCTTCCATTTTAAAAAGACAATATTTCTCTCTTTTCTTTACACAACTTTTATCCATATAGCTCTATAAAAACATACCCATTTACCTTATGAAAATAATTATCCTAGTTCTACAAGTTATTTTCCTCCAAAAATACAAACCCTAGGCCAGTTAAGAGGATATATAAAGGAACTCTAATAAAGGAGATGTAATCGTCTTTAGCAACTCTTTCAAATTTCGTTCTTCTTATAATTCATCTAAATATATTTTAACCATTCTAAAATAATAAATAATTTTTCATAAATATAATTATATTTTATTATTATTATGGTAAAACTATTTTCTAACTCATTTACATCCTATGGAAAACGAAAACACCACTCGTGTGTACGTACGACTTCTTGTCTCCACGTAGTAGTGTAATTCATTTTTCATCACCATATTTCATGGATGGTAATTATTATGGGATTAAAGATTATATAATATATTTATGAAATAATTATAATTCCATAATTTTAATATCACATATACTATCTTACCTTCCAATCCATTGTAAAAAAGATAATTTCGTATGTTTGTATGTGTAGAATACCACCCCCATGAAGCGATGTGATTCATTTTTCATCTCCTCTTTACATGGATGGTCATAAATATTTATTTAATGATTTCATGTTATTTATATGATATAATAATTATTTTATTAATACTAATTATTATTTTCCTTTCTTTAATCTCATCTTTTAAAAAATGAAAACAATGTTTACCCGTAAATACTGCCTACCGTCACCATAAACGGTGTAATTCATTTTTCTATCTCAATATTTTATGAATGATTATAAATATAAATATATAATGGATATATATTATATTAATATCATGATTAAAATTATATATATGATATAATTGTGATAAAATTACAATTATAGAAATTAAAAAACCAAAATTATCCTAAAAAATAAAAGATTTCACACCTGAAAATGAATATTTTAATAAAGAATAATTGATAAATGGGTACTGAAATGATATAAATTAATAATATATGATATTATAAGTATGTAATTAATTATAATATATTAGTATAATAAACATGAATTTATCATACATGAGTATATAATCACTTTAAAATCAAGTGGAACTCCATGTAAGGGTTTTATATTAAATTCTATTCACTTATCAAGATTATTTAGGATTAAGTTTCTGATGATGAAATATTATGACCAACCCCTCAATAAAATCATTAATTTTATTTTCATATAATTTTTTAGACAAATTTTTTTTCATTTAATTCTCATCACTTTAATATCTAAGGATTCTAAAATAATTTTTTAAGGAGAGCTGACTTTATTTCTCTCTTCGGTCAAAAAACCTTTTTCTTCAATATCCATATTTTCTTAAAAAATTAGGATTTTTTTTATACAATAATATTATTTTTTAAAATTAATTTTTACCATTTATTTACTTTTTTAAAAAAATATTTAAAATGAATACACTTTTTTTTCTGAATGAGGTGATTTTTACTTTTTAAAAAAATATTAAAGGAATATTTGTTTTAAATGTACACGACATGAACATAATTTTAATGATGTCATGAACTATCAATTACTTATGGATTCCTTTATATATTTCCAATTTTATTTTAAAGGAAAATTTATTCCTTAATTTTTTGAAGATTTATATATATTAAATGAGTTATTTTAAAGTCAAAATGGTTTTTTCCTCATGGAATATCTATAGAACTTTTAAAGAAATTTTTCATTTATGATAATTTTACTTATGATTTATTAGTGATATGATCCAACGATAAAATCCTTATTATTTCAATATATAGTTTATGGTCATGATGATAAGTTGTTTATGAAACCCATTTTCTCTTCCATGGGTTATACTACGATGAAATGATTATGAACCTTGTTTCTTTTTCCACGGGTTATGCTATAATGAAATGTGCATTAAACCCATTTCTTTTCTATGGGTTATTCTATGATAAATTTTTTATGATATTTTGGCACACATATGTATACTTTTCATTGTGTAATAGTTGTACCTTGAATAATATTTCTCTCCAATACATTGGATAAATAGGGATATCTCATGATTTCAATAGTATTGGAATGGGTAGTGAATCAAATTTAATAGGGTAATTTTTCCACTGTTATTGAATTGGGAGTAAACCATCACTAATACAATGGAATGGGGAGAGTATTGAATCCAATATGATAGTCTTTTAAGTGATCCTCTACTACTAAGTAAATTATTTTTCACACTTATGTGTATGAAGTAAACTGATTTATTATGAAAATGTTATTTTCTCATGGATCATGTTATTTGATTATTTTCTGATTCGTGTCTTATTAAATTTAATGATTTATTCCATGACTCAATATTATGATCTTTGATATATAGGGTATGGTTTTTAAATTTTAATCTCATGTTCTCGTACCCTTATAACCATGTTTTGATTAAATTATCATTGATATCTCCCTTTTTTTACCCTTACTGAGATTCTAAGCTCACCCATTATTATGTTTCCTTTCCCTAGGTTATGAAGAAATATTTTAAGTATGATATGTCCAATAAGGTTTCTAGTTATGAATAACTTAGTGGGATATAATGTAGAACACTTTTGACCAATTTATTTATTTTTCAAAGTTACTAAAGATACTAAACCTATACAATTCTAGTGTTTATTGTAATGTTATGTAATGAATATTAATCTAATAAGATATAATACCTATATATGAAAATTATGGGTTTTTATATTTTGAATCATAGGAATGTTTGTTGAATATTTAGAACTAAGATAGGAATACTTTTTTGAGAACTATGGTGATAGGTCTAAGTATAGGATAACATTATAAAGTTTTGTTAATGACTGTAGATAACCATGTTTAAATCTAATGGTCTATAGATTGAAAAGAAGGTGACATGATTTTGAAATTCTAGGAATTATTTTTCATGATTATATGATTTATCACTATCATTATTTATTTTTAATGTTCATTCTATCCATTATAGATTTAGTATTGGATTGAAGATAAAAGAATAATGTTCTGGTGGTAATAGGTATGCTTAAATATTGAAGTAAACTATTTGAGCTTAGTTATATGAATTTATGTATATCATGAAAAGTCTCAAGGTATAACAATTCATAACCTTAATGATTAGACATTGAGTTATTAGTGAATCCTTTTAATGGTATGATGGTCGCATCTCAAGTATATTATTCTTATCTGATTTAATTTTATGGTAATGTGCTTCTTAAAAATATTATTATTCACCCTCTAGTTGAATTTGATGTAATATTAGGCATGGATTGGATTCCTTTGTATAAAACCCACATTAATTTCTAAGGAAGGGGGTTCATATTTGATATTCTGAACTAACCAACAATCATTTATTAGTGAGATAATAAATATAAACTTCCAAAAGGAATTACATACATTATATGGATCTTGATTCATATTAAAAACTAGTTTTTATCTTAGATGGTAGGAGATAAACTCAACATTGATGGTATTCCTATTGTATGGGAGTTTGTTGATGTATTTCTAGAATATTTTCCTTGTCATCCACTGAAACATGAAGTTGAGTTCTCAAAATAATTAATACATGGGGATACACCTATTTCAAAGACTCCATATATAATGTATTAAATTGAGTTTCAGTAATTGAAGATGAAAATCAGAAATAATCTTGAAAAGATATTCATTTTATAAAATGTTTCACCTTAGGGAACACATATTATTTTGGTTAAGAATAAAGATGGATCAATTCCACACTATATTTGTTATTAAGAATTGAATAAGATCACAATCAAAAATAAGTGTCATATACCATGTATTGATGATTTTTTGATAAATTAAGAGAATATAAATATTATTCAAAGATTGGCTTTTAATTTAGATACTATCAGTTTAGGTTAAAAAGCGAACACATATCCAATAATTCCTTTAATACAAGGTTTGGATAATATGAATTTATAGTGATGCCAATTGGTCTTACTAGTTCCCTCTCTATATTCATTGATTTAATGAATAGAGTCTTTAGATATTTCCTTAATCCATTTGTGATAATATATATAGATGATATTTGTAAATATTACTAGTATAAATAAGAAAATGAATACCAATTAGGGATTTTACTAAAGATATTCAGTAAGCATAAATTGTGTGAAAATTTTAAAAGTTTTGAATTATGACTATAGAATTTTTTTATTTTTTCTGTCATATAATCTCAAGTGAGGGTATATTGGTCGATCCATAAAATATAAAGGATATTGAATATTGGAGAATACCAACCACTGTGACTGAGATTTATAGTTTTCTTGGTTTGTATGCATATTATTAGTGCTTCGTGGATCATTTATCATGGTTTCCTAGTATACTCAACATGTATACCTGGTAGGGATCTAGGTTCCTTTGGGTAGATAAATGTGAATAAAATTTCAAGGAACAAAAAATAAGTTTACTAACCGCGAAAATTATTACATTATACTATAGTGAAGAAGTATTAGTGATCTGTAGTGATGCATAAAAAAATGGAATGGGATGCATCATCATGTATAATGATATATTGATAACTTATGCCTCATTCCAAGTGAAGTTTTATAAGAAAAATTACCAAACTCATGATTTGGTGTTAGCAATAGTAATTTCTCATTAAATATATAGAATCATTATATTCATGGAGAAAGTTATGATGTATATTATGAGTATAAAAATTTAAAGTATATATAAACTCAAAAAGAGTTGAATATGTTCCAGAGAAGATGGTTGGATTTGATTAAATATTATGACTGCTTAATATATTACCACCCAAGAAAGGATAAAAAAGTGATAGATTGTCATATTTGAAAAAATAATGCTAGGTTATCTATGATGAGGATAAAAAAAGATCCAATATTTATATATTTTTAGAGGATGGGTCTAAAAATAATTAAATATGGGGAAAATATACTTTTCTCAAATGAGTGTTCAATCATCTATCCAACTAAATATTAAAGCAGTGAAAAAGGAATATGTACAGTTACAAAAGAAGGTAATTTTTTTTAATCCTTTTAAACTTGATTGGTATGGAATTATAAGGTTTAGGAACCATGTATATATTCCATCCATACTATATTTAAATAAGGTGTTATTGGTTGAAGCTCATGGTTCATCATTCTCTATTCATTATAGAAGTACAAATTTGTAAATAGATCTGAAAGAGTATTTCTAGTGGGGAAACATGAAGGGAAATATTTTAGAGTATGTATATTAGTTATTAGTATGTAAAAAATATAATTTAGAGAGACATAATTATGTGGGTGTGTTATAACCACTACCCATAATAGAATGGAAATGGGAAAACATCACCATGGATTTTTTTCATCAGACTCCCAAAAATTTATAAAGGACATAATTATTTTTTAGTTTTACTAAATCACTTTAATAAGTCATCACAATTAATTAATATTTTATAATACTTCTCTCTTGATAAAATATTCAGAATATTCACTATGTAAGTGGTGAGGTTTTATGTCGTACCACATTCTATTTTATCTGATCGGGATCTATGGTTTACATCAAAGTTCTAGTGAAATATTATGAAGGATTTGGATAAAGAATTTTGTTTTGGTACTTCTTATATTAATCATTTAGAAGTTTATTCTTATATAACCATTAAAACAATATATAATTTATTTAGTTTAAGTTTTATGGATTTCAAAGTTGGTTGGGATCAACACCTTCCTCTAGTTAATTTTTCTTACAACAATAACTTTCACTCAATAATTTAGATGGATCCTTATGAAGCCCACTATGAAAAAAATTATAGAACTCCTATGTTTTGGAATGTGGTTAGAAAAATAAAATTATTGGTACTGGATCAAGCTGAGGAAATGGAAGAGAAATTTAGAGACATTCAGTAAAATGTCAAGGAAACTTAGAGTTAAGAGAAAAGTTATGCTGAAAATATTTTGTGAAATATGGAATTAAAATATTGTGATATGGTGTTAAAATAAATTTATATTTCCAATAAATTTATGAGATTCATAAATAAAGTAAATTGGATCCCTAAATATATTGTCCCCATTGAGATTATTGATTGAGTATAGAGGGTAGCTTATCTCTTGGTGCTTCCACTAAACCTCTATCAAGTTCATGATGTGTTCCATGCATCTCTCCTAAGTACATAACTAGTATATTAAATGTACTAAAATAATATTTCAAACCAATATAGTATGATCTATCCTATGAATAAAAACCAGTAAAAATCTTGGATCATAGAGATAAATTTCAACGGAACAAGACTACTCACCTGGTTAATGTTCTTTGGAGGAATCCTAAATTCAAATGTGCTACTTGAGATTATGGGGATTTAATGGAATAGTTATATCCTCATTTTTTATTATAGGGATGGAATTTAAAGGTAAAAGTTCATTTTAAAGGGGGGTATAATGTAAAATGCTGATATTTTATAATATATTTCTCTTCAAATAAAAATTTCTTTGACAGCATACAATACATGCATCCTCGAGTCTAAATGAATAATAATATAGTATAATATTAAAACCTATACTAAACATTGGTATTATTAATATTACTAAATAAATTATTGAATTTTTTTTAAAAAAATAAATTCATTTTTTATCAATTTATTTTAAATCAAAATAAAGTCTTTTCAAAGTAATAGAGATGTTTTGAAAATAAAATTGTTTTTATGTGTGCTATATGTTTTTATAAATTAAATTAAACACTATTGGTGAAACATTTTATTGAAATTTAAACATTACATATTCAATAAAATCTTTTATCTTTCATCTCATATTTTTTTATAGGCATGGGATAAAAATCCAGTTTTATGGTTAAATTTTAATTTTTTTTAAACGAGTTTCACTGTGTTTTGCATATTTATTTTAAAATGTATTTCTTCCACTTATAAAATTTAAATTTTAAAAATTTACTTAATATTTTTAATTATGAGTATAAAATTATTTATATAAGTCCCTTTAATTTTTTTCCAATATAAATAGTAACAATAGTAAATTCATATCACCTCTATAAGGGTAAAACTAGTAAAATATGGTTAAAACATTGGGTTAAAGATTTAAAAATGATAAAAAAACTTGAAATATTATTATTTTGTGATAGTGGTTTAGAAATTTCCATCTAATTATTAAATATATGTTCACATGGTTCCATATTTCTTTGAATGTGACCTTTATATGAATTTAAGTAATGAAAAATACAAAATGTCACTCTCTGGACTTTAAATATCTCTTTTGAGTTCACATAGAAATAAAAATAAGTTGTGAATAAATAGTAAATGTTATTTTGTTCATAATGAAATTATTTTTATTATTTTAATTTATTTATAATTTTTATTTATAATATAATTAATTTAAATTCATATACATCATCGACCAAATATTTATTCAATTAATAGGAAAATAAAATAAATGATATTAGAAATGTTAAAAGTAATAAAATTTGGGTGGAATATTGTTTTACTTGAATTTTATAGACTAATATAATATATTAAGGATTTTTAAAAGTTTTATATTCAAATTAAATCTTAATCTTGGTGTCTTTAACATCAAATTAAATTAATTGTTCAAAAATTGACATTAATGACATTTTATATTAAATAATATTTTATTAAATGATTTAATATTATTAGAAATATTATATAATAAAAATTTGATGAAATATGGTTTAAAATATCAACCAAAATCTATTTATGAGTCACTTATCAATTTATAATAATATTCTTAACCCTTTAGGATTGAAATATTTTTCATTGCGGTTAAGGTCGAAATGGTTAATAAAGGGGTTTACCAAAATGATATGGTTTAAAATGAATCCAAATCCCATATAAATTTAATTTTTGATGATATTTCAAAATTAACTTATTTTCATTATAATCTATATCCATTTGGAATAATTTTCCTTTATAATTACTTAATTATATTTTAATCCTTTTTTGAAATTCACGTTTTCCCCTCCATTATAAAAGGATACACCTTATCCCTTTTATTTATAAAATTTTGAGCCATATAGATCAACCAAACCCTTTCCATTTATCTTATAAATATCATTAAAAAAGTCTTATATTTTATTTTATTCCAAAAATAAAAACTCTAGTACTATTAATAGGATATCTGAATGAAGTATACCGAATAATAAGTAATTTTCTTTACCGAATCATTCAAATTTATATCCTCTTATAATTTCTCTAAATATATTTTACCCATCCCAAAATAATAATTTCAATATAATAAACATACCAATATATTATTATGATTATGGGAATACCATTTTATACCTCTTTTTCATCCAACGGTAATCTAAAACATCGCTCGTGCATGCATAAGGAAAGCCGACTTCATATAGTAGTGTAATTCATTTTAATCTCCATATTTAATGAATTGTTATTATGGTTGGTTTAAAGTATATATATGATATTTATGAAATAATTCATCTTCTATAACTATTATATTACATCTACCATCTTACCATCCAATCTACTGTAAAATGATATCATATCTCGTGTGTATGTGTGGACTATCACCAGCACGAAGAGATGTGATTAATTTATTCATTTCTTCTTTACATGGATGTTAATAAGGATGTATATAATGAATATATATTATATATGTGATATATATTATATAATAATGATTTTTCATAACTGAATTATTGTTTACCTTTATTTTTTCCATCCTTTGAAAATTGAAAATAGTGTTCATTCGTTTGTATGGCCTACGATCTCCACAAATGGTGTAATTCATTTTTTATTTCTATATATTTTATGAATTATTTAAATATATATATATATATATATATATTATATTTATATCATGATTAAAATTATAGAAATGATGTATCCATGATCAAATTTTAAGGACCAAAATTACTGAACTGATATTCTCATGAAAAACAAAACATTTAACACTTGGATAATATGGTTCAAATAAGAAATTATTGATAAATGGGTGTTGAAATGTTATAAAGGAGTCATGTATGATACTATAATTTTGTAAAAAATCTATTATATAATTATAATAAATTTAAATTCATTATACAAGGGTATAGAAGCACTTTCAAAGAAAGTGGAACTCAATGTAAGGGTTTTATGTTATAAGCTCTTTACTTATCAAGATTGTTTATGATTAAGTTTATAATGATGAAATTTTATGACCTACCTCTCAAAAAACTCATGAATTTTAAAATAATATGATTATATCTATGGATTACATTTTTTCTTTCATTTTAATCACTTGATGAACTCAAGATTATAAAAGAATGTTTTCAAGGAAAACCAACTTTATTCCTCTCTTCAGTCAAAAGAATTTTCTTCCATGTCCCTATTTTCTAAAAAAAATTAAAAATATTTTTGGAATATTATCCTATGATATTTGAGATTAATCTTTAACCATGATTACATTTTTACAAAAAAAAATTAAAAGTATTCTTCTTATCATGTCCCTAATGTGTTACTTTACACTTTTTACCCAAAAATATAAAAGGAATACTTATTTTATTTCACACGACATGAACATATTTTTTCTAGAAATCATATGATCCCGATACTTTGAATGTTCCTTCAGAAGTTTCCAATGTTATTTTCAAAAAAAATCACTAATATTTGGGAAATTTTTATTTTTAAAATGAGTGATTTCAAAATAAAAATGGTATTTTACTCAAGAAATATTCTTGAGATATTTTAAATAGATTTTCATTTATGTTAACATTATTTGATATTACTTATGATTTATTGGTTATATTATCCACTAATACCATATTTATTATTTATCTAGAAATATTTATGATCATAATGGTAAGATATTTGTGAAACATATTTTATTTTCCATGGGTTATGTTGTGATGAAATTATTATGAAATCCATTTTTTTCCATGTGTTATGATATGATGAATTTTTTATAAAACACATTTATTTTATATGGGTTATGATATTATGAATATTTTATGATTCTATGGAACACATATGTATGATTTTCATTATGTGATGTTTGGACCCATAATTATATATCCCTACAATTCATTGCATAAATATGGATATCTCATTAGATAAATAAGACTTGAATGGGGAGTGAACCTAGATCAGTAAGAGACTTTTTCCTCTATAATATTCTTGAGAGTGAACCATTAATAATACAATGGAATGAAGAGTGAACAGAATTCACTATGATAATCTTGGATTTAATCCTTCACTGATAAGGAAAAAATTTCTATTATTATGTTCATGAAACAAATATATGTCATATACCAATGTTATACCCTCATAAATAATGTTATTTGATTCCATTGTGATTTATCTCTTATTGACTTCCAAGATTTATTACATAACTCAAGATTATGATATTTGATTTGTTGGTTATGGTTTTAAAATTTTAGTTTCATGTTATCATACACTTATTCCCATGTTATGCTTTAGTGGTCATTGATATCTTCCTTGTTTAACCTTACTGAGCCTTTGAGCTCACGCTTTATTATGTTTTATTTCCCTAGGTTATGAAGAAAGATTATAAGTATGGTATTTCTAATAAGGGTTCTATTTATGAATAAATTAATGGGATATTATGTATAAATTTTATGAAAAGAAATTCTATGTATAATTTTCTAATGATATTAAACCTATATAGTTTTGGAATGGATCATAATGTTATATAGTGAATATTAATCTCATAAGATGTAATATCTATGTATGAAATATATGGTACTTTATATACATAGGTATCCCTTCTCATGGCTGAAATCAAAACACCTACATGCCTATCATCCTTGGATGGTGATAAATTTTAGAGTAACCAACGGTACATATTCAAACTAAAGTGTAACTAAATAATGAAGGTGGATATAGATAGACTCTCACACATAGAGATGGAGAACCTATGATATATATAAATTTTCACATTGACCTGTAGTGTTCATCAATTTATTTCATGAAAAGGGTAATAGGTATCATTACTATAAAGGATTTTAGGAATATATCTTAAATATATAAGAAATTACCAAACATATAAATAATACCCTTCATGGGATGGGTCCACTTACTATCCACTTGATCTCCATGGGTAGTTCCAAGTGATATTGTTTTATTCTAACGCCCACCCACCTTTAAAAGGTGATTTCACCCCAAAACTGAATTTGGTCATGGATATATAGGAGAAAAAATAATGAACCAAACATGAAATTATTTTCCCATAAAAGAGACTAATTGATTGTACACTCTTACTTATGGTGTTTCACTTATGAGTTATTTTTTATGGTTTCCTTATAGAAAAATAACACTTATCAAATCCAGATAGAATCAACACGTAATGAATCATCAATAAGAAAATTCCCCATGTAAACTGGGGTCAAAAACTGGTCAACTTGGGTGTCGATACATTTATATCTAGTGCCTCCCTATACATACACCATGGTTATAATGACTACTAGGTTCCCTCAACCATAATGGATTTTTTCACCCAATTAGTATTTGTTACACTAGATTTTGAAAAACCCACTTCTAGAATAAAGTGGATATGGTTTAATACCAACCCTAGAGACATTTCATGAATGCCTTTAGGAGTTTAATACCTGGTGGTAATCCCATCAATGACAGCCGAGTAGGAGAAAATTGGCCCTTGATTCCACATAAAACATCTTTGGAAGTATCTAATTGAAGTGAAGTTTTATCTATCTCCATGACCTAATGAAGCTGGAGGAGGATTTTCATTACATCCTGATGTCAACCCAAGACCTTCCTAGGAGGGATATCATTAACCACAGTTTCCACTATCATTTTTTGGCCCCAATCCCCCAATAGTTCACAGATGAATCTATTACTATTATTATCATTTTTATCAAAAAAATAGGTCATAAAGAAAGAGGAACCCTTAAGGGAAATCTATTTTCATGTCCTAGTAGTATAACCTTTATCTTGATACCATGAACATCTATATCGCATTCCATTATATCATGATGGTGACTTAGGGATGATTCCAAATAACCATTATAAAATAGCCACATATTATTCCAAGGTTGGAACTGGTGGATTTTCCATAAGACACTCACCAATGATGGAATATATATAAAATTCTATAGGTCCTCACCAAATAACCCATATTGAATATCCTCCACATGATAATAGAGATTCCAAACAAAAAGGTTATCTCTGTGCTAATAAATAATAAGTCACTACAAACAGAGTTTCTTCCTATGGTCAGACATAAGTAGGAAACCCTAAAGGTCCTCCCAATTGTCCTCATTATAAATTTCCACCTCCTAGATATATTAGGAACATCCATATATGACCATCACATTGTGTAACATCATCCAATAATTCCACAAGTCCTCCCTCTAATTCTAGTTTCACGGGTACTCCCCTTTATGCCAACATCAATAGGGATGGAGGTCTATATCTTATAAATCAAATAGTATTCAATGACCATTAAGTTCTTCCATGTGGTGTTAAATAAGTAGATAGATAAAATATAGGTCCTCCTCATTTTGAAAATAGATAAATAAACAAAAAATAGGTCCTAACTGTGGTGATCACTCCAATATATTTTGTGATCCTCCCTAGGGTATATGTTATGGAATTCCTCCATTTAACAAGGTATATGCTCAAAGTTATGGTCCTTCTTGTTAGTAAAAAAATAAATCAATAACCATAGAGGTTCTACCCATGGTAATCAAATAAATAGTCAAAGTAGGGGTCCTCTCCATGGATTTAAATCTGAAATCAACAACCATAGATTTCCACTCTATAGAACTCATTGTGAAGGCTCTATTCACGAGGATACATCTCTTCATCCTAAAGTTTCTCCCCATGTCATTTTAATTTTAAATTTTACCTCATACTGAGCAGCATTAGAAAGTTCAATTTTAGTTTTATTAGAAACTACATTATCAATTAACATTTTTATATCCCCACAAATGAGAAAATATAGGTAACGACAATCTTTGGTTCCTCCCCTTGGTCATGAAATCCTAGATTAAACTGAATATATTTTAAATAATCCCCCTCCTCTTAAAAAAAGGTATTAAAAAGACCTCTATGGTCATAGATGGATGGGAAGCCTTTCACTGAAGATTAGTAAGATTCTAAAATCATGTGGAAGGAATCATTTGAAGATAATATTCCAATAATATTCCTGAACATTTCCACATGTTGGTACAATATTCCTGATACTGTGGAAGTGGAATGTATACTTCATCTCAATATCAACCTATGGGTTACTCACAATCAGGTCAAATATAGGAACCTGTCCTTTGAGGGATACAATGATAAAATCAAGGATCTAGATTATTAGTTCCACCATATTGATTGGACATCCCTTTCGGTGGCATAGAATCCTAAATTAGAAAAATCATGTGAGTGCCGCCATAAATCTTTCCTAAATTGTTTAAAGATAATCTATAAGAAGATAAATAATATTTTATCAAATATATTCATCGAAATATGGGGAAAATTTGGATTATAACATCTTGTTACCCTATTTTATGTATTTCAGTTCTCTTTATTCGTTTTCCTCTTTATTTCGGTTCATATTAAGACTCTTGAGTATGGAGATCATTTTCTAGGGGAAATGAACTAATGTTAAGGGATTTATGTTTCTTTAAATTAACAAATACTGGGTATAAATTTGTTATGGATTTATAGGCTCTCCCAAAGTTTGAAGAATGTAGAAGGTGGTTTTGGATTTTTCATGTGAAAACTGGGGTTTTTACTATCTCTTAGGAATTAATATTACATGTAATGGGACTACACGACATGTATTATTGAAAAGTATCATGTCTTGAGATGAATACACATCCCTAATGGTTACATTCCATGAAAAGTTTTTATATAACGTTTAATTTTTGAAGATCATTTTTAGTAAAAATGGGATGAGTTTTTTGATGTTCTTGGGATTCCTGGATTACAAGACAAGTAATGGGATTATACATTTTGTAATAATTATGAGTTAGGATTTTAGGATGCTTCATGGTTTATTTCACAGTCATTCATAAATAGGATCTTGGATGTCGACCTAGGATCTCTACCACGCTATTTTGGGGGCATCCTACACTTATGGATAGATTCATTCAATGATTGATCATTGTTACAATTGCTGTTCATTTCTCTGGGTGAGTAATACTTTTTGTTTCTTCGTTTACTTTTATCAATATAGTTCCATTGTGTTGAATTATCAGATTAATTTTTTTTAATGATGATTCATCTAGATTCATTCTATATCTGTAATGTGATATTCTTCTAATATTTAACCCTTGTGTTGTTTTTGATGTGGCATACTAGTTTCTTGAGGAATGTGTTATTTATTCCTATTATCCAAACCTTTCACTTAATTGAGTCAATAATGAAATGTGAAGATTGATTCTCGGTCCTCTTTTTTCTTCATTATGTTCTTCTTATTGTTGGATCTTATTGTGGATGTGTGTGACCCAAGTTTTGAGGTAGGTAGTTCTGTCTATATCCTATGTTAGTGAACTAAATATCTCTAGTTTTTATCATTGTTTTATAAACAAAATGGTATGATTAACTGATAGATTTTTGTATATGAAAATGTAATTTTATTAAATGATGGTTTTAACCTTATTTGATAAAAATAAAAGGTATTTTAGAATAATTTTCAAATGGTTTTCAAATATTGGTTTTAATGAATTTGTTTCAAAAAATAGATCACATGATAAGCCTTGGGTACTTAGGTGGAAGGTTTAGTAAAAGGCCTTATATGTTGATATTATAGAGAGATTCACTCATGGTGTTTCCCATGCTCTCTATTAATATTGGTCTAGGGACTTGATAGAAATTATTGGGAGGGTTCACTTTCTAGGGTGTTCCTCTTCAACCTATATTCGATGCATATTTCTAGGATCCTGATGTGTATGTGATTGTCTATGTTGGGGGTATGAGGGTCGTAGCTATCCTGAACTAGTGTGATCCCAGGAATGATGTGACATATTATTTTGGATTGTAATGTTTTAGTTGCACTTCAATGGATTTGATATGATATGTGAAACATTATTTGGATTGATTTGATATATCTTCTTGAATATATATGTGTGGATTTCTTTGAAACTGTTTTATGAATCTTTATGTGGAAAGGTGGGGAAAGGTAAAATTAATTTTTTTACATGATTTTGAAATAAAAATTGTAAACTTTTTATCATGCCTCATTTTCTTTAAAATTGGGAACTTTTTATATTATTATACAGATACTTTTTTTGCACACCTGGTTGGGATTCTACTAAGCCTAATATCTCACACCCAATGCACCCCTTCAGAGGTGCATAGACCTTTGTATTTCATTCAATGGAAGGAAAGGAAGGGCACAATAGTGAAGTTTCATGGCCTTCTATAATTAATTTTTTTTAATGGTAGTTATATGGTTGAAGTTTCCCCAAAATATATCATGGAGACTATTGTAGTTGATGTTTTAGTTTTCTTATCCTTTGTAGTGGGATTGTATCTTAGAGATTTTTTTCTACCATTTCAGGTGTATCACATCTGTTGTTATATATCTGTTATTACATATATATTCTTGTTTTATTATATTTTTACTTTATATATATGTATATATTCCATGATTATTCTTCATTTTGGGATAAATCGTTACCTATGGTAGTTTTATGTTGCCTGGGTGCAAGCCACCAGCCCATGAGAATCGATAACTCCCTTCGGGTATATGGAAATTCAGGTCAGGTACCAGTTTGAGAGGGTATCCATGTCAGGTTCATCAATGTTTGGTATCATATGAGGTCTTTCCTCAATATTAATTTCATGGGATTTTTTTATACTAGAGATAGTATTTTCGGGACTTGAGAGGTAGTTTTTTGTGAGTGTTTGACCATCTCTTTCCATGATGAGACTTAAGTTACCATGGGATGTTGGGATGTGTGCCTCTTATTTTTTGTCTTGATCTTGATATCAGTTTATTTGGACGGTTTTTTGCTTTAAACTGAAATTAATCTGATATCTTATTGTTTCATTTGTTTTAGTGTGAAAAAATATGCCTCTAAGAAGTGTTCCATGGGTTATAGAAGAGGGTGTAGTTGATGTTCCCTAAGAAAATCCCCTTATAGGTTACAATATTATCAAGGTTATCATGTGGGTAGTTCATGCTATCGACCCTAGTATATCTTAAGTCCAAAAGGTATTTGTGTAGGTACATCCAGGAGCTAGAGGAGAAAGGGATCAATCATGGGAGTTCTTACACAAGAAACCACCATCCTTTAAAGGTATGAATGAACCTCAGAAGGCATAGGACTATTTTGAACAGATTTATCATATTATTGAATTCTTAGATAAACATTAAATCATCATGGTGAAGCTTGTCGCATTCAGACTCAAGGGTCCCAGTAATCAATGGTGGTATTTTGTAGTACATGTTTATAGACATGTGGGCTTGGACTAAAATGGTTTCAAGACTATCTTATTACAGTAGTTTTTTACATATTCACTAATGATGATGAAGTCTATAGAGTTCATCTCTTTTCAGTAGGGAGATCATTAGGTGTTTACATACAGCAATCAGTTTGTTGAGATGGTTTATTATTTCACTATAGGTTTTAAATAAAGACCAGTTGAAAGCTCATAAGTACATATAGGTTTTACGAACGGATATCATATCATGGGTATTTATGTTGAAGATTTTGACCTATAAAAAGACAATGGATAGGGATATGAGGGAAAAGATGAATATTGAATGAATGGTGGGATATTCTAACCTTTATCTTCTACCTAGTTATGGATTTAGTGGAGATCTAGGGAAAAATAGGATGTGGAAAGATCTTCGTTGAAGTGGTGGAGGTGGTTCTCAGTGGAAGGCCTCCTCTACACCTTCAGCTACAGCTGTTAGTTTTCCCCTAACATGATATCCATGTGGAAAGGTTGGAATCCCCAAGAATTCTTTTCCATCTCCTGTAATGATTTGTAATAGTTTTGGACATTATGATCAAATGCATTGCTTCTTTTAGGATATGTCTACTGCTTGATATGGTCATGGATCATTAAATCCAAAGGATGATGCTTTAAAATCAGATGCTTCAATGAATATAAGTTTCTAGACATAGTCCTCATGATTGAAGAAACTTTATGTATCATATGAGCTTCTGATGAAGGTAGAAACAGGTCCAGTAAATTCGATAGGTTCCATCTTTATTTCATCTTCCATAGCGATTTCTTTAATTGATACTGGTTCTTACCACTCGTTTATATCTGGTTATTTTGATGATATGATTAAAATCCCAATGGATCTCATTTACTTTTTTATGGAGTTATAGAAACCTCTTGGTAAGAGGAAATTTTATGGGTTTCAGTACCCTTTTGTGTTATCAATAGCTATTCTAGACCTATATTTTTTGAAATCATAATTGAGATGGATTTTTTTCTAACTGCAAAAATGATGTTTTTATCATCTACATTTCTCATGGCATATGGTCAAGGGGAGATCCTAGGATTTTCGAGGAGAGTGGGATCTAATGTCTAGTCAAGTAAGACCTTCTCGGCCTAAGGATAGAAGTTTGTTGTCTATTACAGTAGTTGATCCTGATGATGTTTCATTTGTTGTTTATCTTCCCACTATTGTTAGGGACTTTCCTAAACTTTTCCTATATGATTTCTCCTTTATTCCTCCATCTATAGAGGTATATCATATGATTAGCTTGGTTCTAGGTACACAATTGGTTTTGATACCATCTTACTGTATAGAACCAATGGAACTGAAAGAGATTAATATTTTAATGGATGACCTATTGGGAAAAAAATTTGTTTTGCCTAGTTTTTCACCTTGGTAATCCTTAGTACACTTTTCCAATAATGTAGATAGTTCACTTCGATTTTGTGTTTAAAATCAGGAGTTTAATCGGGTCATGGTTAATATTAAATATAATTTTCTACATTTGGATTATTTTTTTGATTAGATTAATGGGGAAAATAGTTTTCAAAGATTTGTCATCATTTGGGGTGTCATAAACTCAGAGTTTTGGAATCTAATATACCAAAGATTGATTTCATGAGTATGTATAGCCACTATGAATATCTAGTGATATTTTTTTGTCAGACTAGTGCTCCTATATATTTTATGGATTTCATGAACGAGATATTCCATCAGTATCTCAAAAATTTTGTGGTAGTGATTGTGGATGATATTTTGTTTTATTCGAGATCCAAGAATGATCACCATTTGTTTTTAGGTTTTGAAGTCTTAAAGAGTCTCTATTTGTATGGAAAGATTTAAAAATGAAATTTCTAGATTCAATAAGTTTTGTTCTTATGGAATATTATTTTTGAACATAGATTATCAGTGGATCTAGAAAAGGTGAAGGATACTTTTTCATGGAAAGAACCATGGAATGCTTTTGGGAAAATGATTATCCTTTTTCATTCTAGATACTATTGATAGTTCATCAATTATTTCTAAAAGTTGGAATCACCTTTGACTAATCTTACCAGGAAAGGGGTGAAGTTTATATGGGATTCAAAATTTCAATATTCTTTCGATGAGAAGAAAAGACTTATGACACCGGCTGTTATTTTTATCTTACCCGAGCCTGGTAAGGGGAATGTGGTTTCTATAATGCTTCTGGATTTAGTTTGGGTTGTGTGATTATGTAATATGATCATGTGGTAGCTTACATATCTTATAAACTTTTATTTCTAGGTAAGAAATACCCCACTCAAGACATAGAGATTTATTTCATTATGAATGTGCTTAAGGGTTTGATGCACTATATTTTTGGGGATATGTTCATAGTATTTTATAAACATAGGAGTTTAAGAAGTATATTTTCTTATAAAGACTTGATATCAGATAGAGGTAGTGGTTGGAATACCTGTAGATGTTTGACTTTGATATCACCTGCACATTGGGAAATGGAAATGTCAATATAGATTATCTTAGTAGGAAATCACCATCACATGAAGTTCTAGGATCCAAGGAAGAGTGGAACCTTTTGTGTATTTTTTTCTTATTTGCATCCGGATGCATAGAAATATGTTTTAGGTATGGTTTCAGCTAGTGTTCATTCATCATCATCTCTCCTTATGTTTATTCAGTAGAGTGAGTTTCAAGATGATGAGTTAAAAGGAACATGAGAAGCCCTATATTGTGGGGAGACTATTTCTGGTTGGTCTCCCTCTTTAGATGGTATACTCCATTTTGGGGATCATTTTTCATCACCAAATTAGGTAGGATATATGTTTTTTTATAGTTCTTCATGGGACTTCCATTCAGGATTTAAAAATATATATTATGACATGAGATGACATTTCAAGTGGTTGGGTATGAAACATGACATTGCTAATTATGTGTCCCGATGTGACACCTACCAACAGATAAAGGTAGATCATCTGAAACCTTTTGGTTTTCTTCATCCTATTCTAATTCCAGTTTGAAAATGGGATGTGTTATACATGGATTTTATTATTGGATTACCACACATAAACCGAGGTAGTAATGTTATCTAGGTTGTTATTGTTTGGTTAACAAAGTTGGCTCTCTTCATTCCGATCAGGGACACCACTAAAGTGGATGATCTAGGTAAGCTATACATTTAGGATATTTTGATTTTACATGGGGTTCCTTTTACTATTAAATCAGATAGGGATACTTGGATTACTTAGAGGTTCTTAAGGAGTCTCAAAGAGGTGATGGGGACTTAGGTTTGGTTTAATACATTTAACTATCTAAAAAAAGATGGTCAGAAGGAGATTTATATTCAGATTATAAAGGATAGGTTTTTTTCCTATGTCTTCGATATTTTAGATCTTAGGATAGCAATCTAGAACTGGTTGAGTTTACGTATAAAAATATTAATCATTATAAAATCTAGATGGATCATTTTAAGGCTTTGTATGGTTACCCATACAGGTCACCTATTTGTTTTTTACAGATAGGAGAAGCCTCATTTGTGGGAATGAGTTTTGTTCAGGATATATCTATGAGGATTTGGGATATATTTTGGTTTCAGGTTAAAAATCATAGTCAATAGAAATATTTTTAGATTATTGGCATCATCCTCTATAGTTTCCCATAGATAGATGGGTTTTCTTGAAACATTATTTGTGGGTGGGTCACCATTAACTTGGAAAATAGGAAATGTCAGCTCTGAGATATGTTGGATTATATGAGATCATTGAGCAGCATGGGAAGGTTTCTTATCAGTTGAAATTTCCAATTTAGTCGGTAGGAATTAATGAAGTTTAATATATATCATTGATTAATAAATACCTACTTGGTTCCTCTTACGTTCTTATTTGGGAAGATAATTATTCAGAGCTAGATGATATGTTTTTGAGCAGCTAGTAGATATCATTCACTCTCAAGTGAATGTCTTGTGTTGGAAGTCAATTTTGTTAATCACAGTGTTACGGTGGCATGGATCATATTCTCATGAGACATGGGAGGATTATTCATTGATAAGGGATCAATATCCTCACCTCTTTAACGAACTTCATTACACCACATGACTTCCTGGGGAAGGAATGTTTTATTGTGGGGATTTTCTGACATCCCATTACCCATTTTAGGTATTTACCTTCTCTTTATTCATTTTCCTATTTATTTTGGTGTACCATAGGACTCCATGGATAGATATAATTTTCTTGGGAAAATGACCTAAATTTCATGGATGTATGTTAATTTGAATTAATTGAGTTTTGGTATAAATTTTTAATAGATTTTTGGGTTCTCCCTAATTTTTTAGAATGTCGATGGTGGTTTTGGAGTTTTCTACTAAAAACTATAGTATTTAGTATCTGCTGATAATTTACACTCTCGGTAATGGGATTACACAATGTGTATTATTCTCAAGGATCATGTATTGAGATAAATACACAATGTGAATGGTTAAATTCCATGAAAAGGGTTTACTCAATATGTAATGTTTAAAGATTGGTTTTTGTATAAAGGCGATGGGTTTTTCAGGGTGCTTGATCTTCATAGATAACATGAAGTGTAACGGGATTACATACCATGTATTCATAGTGAGTTTGTATTTTAGGGTGCTACACATCCAATTCCTTATTCATTCATCTAGAACCTCTTGGTTCTCAACCTTGGACCTCTCTTAGGTGGTTTTGGGGACCAATGACCCTTCTAGATCATTTTTTCAGTGATTAATCATTTATTTTGGTTGTGGTGTGTTTCCTAAAGTGGGTAATACTTTTTGTTTCTTCATTTCCTTAGATCTATGTGGCACGATTGTGTTGCATTATTAGATCCATTTTCTTCTTGATTTCTGCTATATCCTTCATGTGATGTTCCTATATATGTTGACCCTTGTGTTATTTATGGTGTGGCATGAGGGTTTCTTGAGGTATGGGTTGTTTATTCTTATTCTCATTCCCATTCTCTAAACTGACTCAATTATGATATGTGTAGATTGATTATAGGGCATCCATTGTCTTTGTTCTATGCTTCCTTATTTGTGGATCCCGCTGCAGTCATGTAGGACCCAACTTCTGAGGTAGATGGTTCCATTTCTAGCCTATATTGATGAACTACATTAGTATGTTTTTGATAATTATTTTATAAATGAAATAGAGTTATTTATTAATGTATTTGTGTGTGTGGAAATTTTATTTTATGAAATTGTTTTTTCCCCTAGTTTAATAAAAGGAAAATTTGTTTTCGAAGCATTGTGAACTGGTTTAATGAAGAGTTTTTTAAAGCATGGTATTGATGAATTTGTTTGGAAAAATTGAACACATGGAAAGACATGGGTACTTCGGTGGAAGGTGGAGTAATAATCCATGTTCATTGATATTGTGGAGGTTTTTACTCAGGGTGTGTTCTCATACTCCCTATGCATTTTATTCTAAAGACATGATAGACATTATGGGGAGGGTTCACTTACTGGAGTGTTCCTCTACTACCTAGATTTTATTTATATGTATAAGAGATTCATGTGTATGTGATTTTATATGTTAGGGTTATTATTTTCCTAGCTATCATGATCTAGTTTGATCCTTGGTGGGATGTGACATATACTTTTGACTTGTATTGTTTGATTTATACCGACATGGATTTTATATGATATACGATACTTTCTTTGTATTGATTTTTTATATCTTCTTTGATATATGTATATGAAAGGATTTTAAATTTCTTTACCAGGAATTATGTGGAAATGTGGAAAAATGAAAAATTAAATTTTTTCCCGTGAATTTGATAATAAAACTATAAAATATTTATCATGCCTCATTTTTTGTAAAGTTGAGAATTGTTTACATTATTGTATAGAGACTTGTTATGGAACACCTGGGTGGGAACCAACTTAGACTACAAGATCACACCCTGCACACCCTTTTAGCAATGCATAGACCTTTGTATGTCTTTTGATGTGTGGAAAGGAAAGGTGATATAGTGAGCTATTGAGGTTTTCTATACGCTGTTTTTGGGTAGATGGTGGTAAGATGGGGGATGTTTTCCCACACTATCACATTGAGACTATTGGAGTAGTTATTTTAGTTTTATCATCCATTACAGTACAATGTGTCACTTGGATATTGTTTTTCTACCATTTTAATTATATCACTTACATTGTTCTCTATATTTTATGACATATACATTCTTTTTTTCTTGCAATTTTCCTTTTTTTTATATGTATATATGTCATTTTTTTACTTCTAATTGGGAGAAATCATACCCTCTAGTTGTTTTTTTATGCTTATATGCTAGTTACAAGCCCATGGGGATTGGGAATTCCCTTTGGGTATGTGAAAATTCAGGTCAAGAACCCATTTTTTAAGGTATTCAAGTCAAGTTTCTCACATGAATCTCTATAATTTTCACCACTTTCAATCCAACAAGGTTCTTTGAAAAGGTGGCCTATAATGTCAATTTCTCAAGACATGTCTTGGGTCTCAAGTCTACATATGATAGTTGGTCAGTCCAATGAAATATCTTCATCCACAAAGATAAAAATGAAGAACTTGATGGGAGTGAGCTATTGATATAATCCTATATCAATCCACTATAAATTTGAAGTGGGTGGATAATTTATGAAAGTCAAAACCATGAAATTTTACACACATTTGATAGTTTAATCCATTAACCTATAGTGGAAGGAACTCACATTGTGCCCAATTCATGCTAGAGTTTGAGATCAAAAGGTGGAGAGATATATTGAAAAAAATATGGATAAATAGAGGAGTATCCGTAGACCACAATTTTAGGGGAGTTCTTACTTCCACTTTAACATTTACAACCATAAAACATACAATATAGAGTATTCATGTTCATAGTAGAACAGGGTCAACCATGGCCCATAGGGATAGAGTCGTTTTTATCTCTAAATCCTCTAATAAATTTGGTATTTTCTAAAATAGAGGTGGATCCACAATAATATTCTTTGTGGTTCACTCTACTAATGCTTCATGAATCATCCCCTCCATTGAGGTCATTCTTGGTGAAAATTATGGGAGACTCACTCAAGATTAACATTCACGATTGATTAATCACTTCCTCTCAATAGTAATTCCAAGGGATGAAATTGAAGTCTTATAGTGTTTCTAGTACTAAGAAAACTTATATCATATGAATATTGAAGGAATTGTATGATCTATCACTCAAATGATAATCAAACATTGATGAGTCTTCTTACTACTCTAGTGTGGATAAGTATTTGATTCCTACTACGTGATTTTTATTAATAAATGTTATCAATTAAAACCCCATATATAATGTATAAAATGATACCAATATAAAAGAACATGATGAAGGGGAATCTATTTAAAATATGGTTTATGTTGAATGTGTGAATAAGGTATCCTAAATCAAAATCAAGGGAAGAATCATGACTTAGGAGCTCCAGTAAACAACCCATTTCCACCCACTCAGTGGGATTCTATCAAAGAAAAAAAGTAAAGGTGTAGCTACATTCATAGTCCTCACATCACTAAAACATTTTGAACATATTTAGGAAAATTAAAATATTACTAGTATGAAGTATTTATTAAGAAGTTGAGGTGACTTATCACCAAACTACATAGAGTTAATATACCCACTATGTGAAACACTTATGGTAAAGTTTTCACAACTCCCCCATATGACACTTTTTTATAAAATAAAATTAATCAATAATAATAAATGAATATTTAAGAGTCCCCCAAAAATTATTAAAATATGACCATCTTTACTAACCAAAAAACCAAGTGATTATCAGGAATTTTATCCTCTGGGGTTGCAACCCTCAATTATTAAAATGGTCCTTCCAAGGAAAAATCAATCCAATTATCAGCTATAAATATAGATAGGATGGCCATATCAGACTCTACTAATGGTTCTCAATCAATAATAAGCTTAGGATGTAATACGATAATAGATTCTTGATTTTATTGAATCTTTTATTGGTAGAATAGAAACTATAGAAGTTCAATAATCATAGATGAAAACAAAGAAAAATCCACATCCCGAATGGGTGGATTTCAATGATCCTCTACCCAACTTTATGAATCCTAACTTCCATACATTCAATGGAATAAGAAACCTTGAAAATCAGATTATATATTTTTCCTGTCAATATGGCTCAATTCTAGGATTTCTATAGTATTAATATGTTGTGAAGATCAAATATTTTGTTTATAATTTAGAAGGACATGATTTTTTTGGTATAGAAATATATAAAATATATCCATTACCAGTTAGAAATAGATTTGGTGATGATTTCTCTATCAACTATGTTCAATAGGATGAGGGAAGACCTCTTTGACCTCTTAAATGGTTTGAAATGATAAAATGAGTGGGTTTCAAATTTAATCACTAGGTGGAAGGTCTTGACCTATTCATTAAATATGAAACTCCCATAGGAGAAGTTACTGGTAATATATACAAAGAGTATATGATTTGAACTATAAACATCCCTCATCTTTTTGAACTAACCTAGAGGATTATTAGAATTCTACACCGTCATGTAATAGTTATAATATTCACTTCAATGTTCAAAATCCATATCCTAGTCAGCTTCCTCAACACAAAGAAAATAAACTATAAAAGAATAAGTGGTGATCATCGCTCTCAAACTGACATCAGGGTCAGCTCTAGATTCCAAGCCTATAATCTATAATATAGTACTTCTTATTGAGAAATAGAAACATTGCCTTTATCAGGATGGGAATAAGTAACAGAATCGTTAGAAATTTGAGTATAAAAATAATAATGTTTACTACTTCCAAAAATTGTAACTATTTGGGTATTTCATAGATTATTTAGAAATAAAATTAATTATATTAGTTAGAAGTTAAAAGAAATAATGAGTTTGGTTTAGATTTTCGACTTGATTAATACACATAAAATAAAATATTAAAGTATAATATTCTATATTACTATTTTATCAAATACTTTCTATAAAGGAAGATTGGAAATATGTTTGTAAAGATGATTCAAACCCTAGTTCAAGTAAATCTTTTTCATGCCACTATGAAAAAAGGAATATCTAAATGGTAGGATGTTTAAACTAAAAATTATTAGATATTTGATGACTATATGACTTAAAAATCAGTTAACCACACACATAATATCATCAAAGCTCAATTAGATCAGTTATTCATGACCTTAATTCCACCTGGAATACCTAAGGTGGTGTCTTTATTATCAAAAAATTCCAAAATTTGATGCCACAGACATTGATAAAAAAATTCACAGTAAAATGATCCCCCAAGGCCACCCAATCTAGTCCAAACCCTACTATACATCCATCCACCATCCCTTGGTGGATGGGAAATTCCACTATCAAATTGAATTTTCATTTTACGATGAGAAATAATATGATTCTATCAATATCATAAACTGAATTGAACACTTAATTAATGAATAATTCACTTATAAATAAAATTTCCTACCAATATTCATTGGGGATATAGAGGCTGATGAAGTGTAGGTCATAGTGGACCTTAATGTTTTTGAATCATTCCTACCAATATCATACATGTGGATAAGACATTATGGAAATATATTCAACAATCTCATTAGGAGCATCAATATAATATTGAGTATCCTAGGGATTGTTTTGGTCTAATTATACTAGTGTACTAATTGGTAGGAAAATATACATTCAGTTAAACTCAGGATGTGGAAAGACCAACTCAACTTGACTAGAAAACAACAAAGTTTCCACTTATTAATAATTAAGGTAAAGGTTCATCATTATAGTCAACACCAACCACTAAACCCCAAGTTTGAGAACATCTTCATGGTAGAAATTAAGGGCACATAGCTCAAAATTATGATATGTTGAAACATATTGACATTATCCCTATCCAAATTTCAATCTTATAAACCCTTCATATTTCTAGAGAACTCTTATACACTTTTATTGAGGACCTTTTACTCTCTAAAGAGTTTAATACTGAAATGGTTGCAGTTGAGGAATACCGTGCAACTATGGGTTCCACTATGTTCCATAAAAGTACTTTTTCACTTTACAATATCAAAAAAATATCATACTAGGACACATATGGGCCTTATATATTTCTATAAAGCCTGAGAATATTAATATTCAGCAAGACTTGGTTGATAAATTTTCCAAAATCAATCTCATATCGATTTATATACTTAATTGTTTAGAATATAGTGGATCAAAAATAATCTCCTTTCAATATAATGATCCAATTATATAACAAGGGAGAGTAGTGGCTGAAAAAAGGATCAAATAGAAGACCTAATTTATTTATCTCATTTTTTACTCCGAATTTTTGTTAGTCCACAAAATAATGGATTTCCATGTCTTATTGGTAAATCCATAGATTCATATGAATAAAAAAATTCCCTATTTATATCATCAATGACTAAAGTATTCTATTGATGAATAGGTATGGGTAATCTATTGTGAAATCTCCCCTATTGAAACTTAAAAGTACTAGTATGTCATTATAGGATATTACAAAAGGGAGGGGAATAATATATTGGTGCATAAATACCCCCAAATCGTTATCCCTGATATCTTGGAAGCTACTGCATCAATCTAGGGAGAAAAATTAGAAACTATTTCATATTTACCATCAAATGAATCAAGGAAACAAATCCAAATTTTGGGATTCATTTAGTAGTGTTTGATAAGTGAATGGATCCTCTGATTTCCATCTTGTCTTATGATGGTCATGAAAATAAATCCACTTAAAACCCAACATCAACATATGAAGAGAATCCCATGAATCTATGAAAATAAATCTTGTACCTAAATATATCTCTTCTATTTGGGATTGATTGATATTTAATCAACATAAAAAATAATTTTTTTTAAAAATTAGATATAAACCCTCAATGGAAAATATGGGTTTTAGGATCCTTTTCCTCCCTTCATATTGTAACGCCCCAACCCCAGCTACCCAGAGTCGGTGCATTACTTCGTAACATTGGCATGATCACAAAAGATCAAGTCTCGAAAGACCGATTAGTTTATTATCCTTGGAAACACTAGATACATTCATAAAGGTTACATTACATCATAAAGTGAAAAAATACAATAACATAGTCTCCATTTTCCACACTCATATCCCCTTTAGACTATCCCTACAGGTTATTCCTAAAATACTTCTTCACATCCTGGAAAAAATTAAAACATTAAAAGGGGTGAGCTCAGATGCTCAATAAGGATAACAATATAGCGGAAGCTTTAATAAATAAACATTAACATTTAAGGAAATGTATAACTAAAACAAAATCCTTTTAAACTTGAACATCAGCATAATATGGAAAAAATAAAATGAAATAATTCTATTTACTTATTCACATGGATATTCTACTGGTCGAATAATCACATGCAATATCAATAACCGCTTTCATAATGATGGAATTCATAATGCCAGACTATCATAACCATATAGCCAAGGCCTCGTGCCAAGACCACAAATAATATTTTGTCAAGCCTCGTGCCAAGACACTAGTTTGTCTCATGAGACCTACCGATGCATCGAGGAGCTATAGTGGGCTCCACCCATCACTTATTAAGTCCAATGCATTCCTCATACGAACAGGTTCAAACATATCATAAACCATAACATAATCCTATCACATAAAACATGCATAAAGGAAACATAACATTTCCACATTTCAATTAAAAGATATCAATACAACACATTGATATAATAAAAAAAATTTCAATACCATTTTCAATACCAAAATAAAAGAAAATTAAAAATTGTAATTATTTTTCATTAAAAAGGTTATGGCTTGTAGAGGAAGCCGAAACTCAAATAATGGTCATGACGGTGGAGAAGTCGTTGTCGCCGCATATGTACAACAAGAAAAACATTCCTTTTTGTCATTTATTAAAACGCTTCATATAAAAAGATTAATTTTGAATAAATGTAAAATTCAAAGGGTTTTATACACCGTATAAAAGAAATTTGTGTATAAAACAAAATATGCCTCAATGAATGGAGATTGAGACAAAGTACCTTACAAAGATAATTTTTTAAATAAAATAGATCTATTATGTGTATTCACTATAATTAAACATAATGAAATTACAATTAAAAGATAGGATATAATAATATCATGACATAATTTGAAAGTATGAGATTAACCCAAAGAACGGAAATTGGGTTAAGAATTTCCCTCACCTCGTGTCCGACTTCAGTCGACCATTCTTTAATCTCCTGAATAATAAACTAGAGTTAATCTATACTTTCTTAAGAACCTATTTCAAGTTCATTATCCCTTTTATATTTTTTTAAAGGTTGGGGCCGAAGCCTCAATTTATCATTATCCCTTTTATATCACTTATTACAATGTTACTAAAATTATGTAGTCATTTAAGTTAATAACGATCATTTTGTCGATCTTTGGTACTTGAGTCAACAATAAACTTCTTATAATTAAAAGTTGTTTATGTGGTAGAATATCCATTATATCAAGAATTATATTCATGATGTAGATATCATATATATCATATATATCCAGTATATACATTCATTCATAATATTATGTAACATTTAGAGGTAAGAAATGAAATGCACTGTTCATGGAGATGGTAAGCCGTACGTATGCATGAACGCTACTTTAATTTCTATTTTGTATTTAATGGAATGAAATTATAATTATGTAAAGTTATACTTTAATTCCATTATAATATAATATATAATACCATTTAATCCATCCTTTATACATCCCGCATATAGCATTAACGATTCAAATCACTTTGAGGGGGCGGTAGTCCGCACTTCCTAAAATGAAATTATTGCGTTTACCCATAATGGAAATCATAAAGGTATAACATAAATGAAAAATACAGAATCATAAGGAAAACAAAAACATAATATATATCATATATAAAAATAGTGTCATCATAATGGCCACCATGAGAGGTGTTAAAACAAGATTGAACAATCATCGTTTCATGAGGCAGTAATTCGCCACCCACAGAAACAGTATGTTCTTTAACCATTAGACGAAGGTGTGTGTAAGTGTAAATAAAATCCTTCTCATAAAAACATCCAATTATATTTAGGATACTGGTTATGTTACAAAATAAAGTAATAAAAATATTTTACGGGGTTGGAGAAGTAAAATAAAACAAAAGAACACAAGAGAAGACATTACCTTAAAATCAGGTAACTCATTTTGATTTGAGCCAAAGGCTTCCTTGGGAAGACTTATGCCCAAAGTGTGGCTTCTAGGAGTAATAGAGGGAAGTTGGGATAGTATTTGGGCAGAGTTTGGCCGATCCAAATGGCTTGAAGGTGTGAATAAGGTGGTATAGGTGGGGGCCTTTTATAAGAGGAGAGGAGGGGCACTCTTGGAAAGATTGAAGTGTTACATTATTATGAAATTATTTTCGGATTATAAAGGTCCCACAATGATATATTTAGAGGCTAAGGTGATAAGGGTTCTAAATATTCTCATTCAATAGGTTTTTGACAAGTGTAAGACTTATATTTTACATTATCTTTTCATTTTATTTAAATCGTTAATTAATGAGGTAATCACTGCATCATCATTGGGTCATAAAACCATTAATTTATTTAATGTCTAAAAATTATAAAAAAACTATCATGATGTAGGAAATCTTTCTGTCTTTCCAATTAATACTTATAGTCAAAAATATGACTTGTATAACCCCATTTAAAAATTATTCTAGTAAAACAACTCATGTTTGTGACATTTTTATTTTAACATTAAATAAAAGGTTTTTAATGTCATTTTCCTACCCAAGTGGCTCCATGGGGTCCCCAAGTTGACCCATGGATTGTATTGGTTGGCCATAACTCATATAATAAGGGTAGGAAAAGTGTAAAGGTATTTTCATATTTTTATAATATCATTTTTACCTAAATTTCACTAATTACCTTTAATCGCGATTAATTAAACTTAAAAGTTACTATTCACCAAAAATTATGTTTATCACATTGAACCACATTTTACATACTAATGACAACCATGTATGTCAGATTTTCGAAAATCAAATCACAGAAGTGGTAATGTTTCATTTAAACGAAAAATCAGTTTTTTAACTATCACTTAGTGGTTCACTATTCATCAAAAATTGAAGTTTTTCAGAACAATGTCAAAATTTCACCCTATGCAATAATCGATATTATGAATCCAAAAATGAAGTCAATTTTGATATATAAAGTTTATATAATTTCAAAAAGTGGGTATTACTATTCATAACTGTTTATTTTATTTGTCTCGGTGTGTTAGAACTCGAGGTTGCATACAACACACGCTGCTCTATTATTCAAAGAGGAGCGTACCATGGAAGCTTGGGGTGTTACATTCTCCCCTCCTTCAATAAATTGATTCCTCGCAATTTAAAATTTTTCATTGAAAATAAAAGGTTGAAAATAGAAAATACCTTTATGGAAAACCCACATCGGAAATAGGGTTAATATAAATATAACTTTGAAAGAAATAAAGAGAAGTACAAAGGTCACCCGAGATATCCCATACTAGGATTCTATGAAAATATGGATATGGAAAAAAAACAAACCATCAAGGTCTGATGGAGAGTTGTAGAAAATAGGATTAAGAGAAAGTTAACCATAAGAAAATCACAAACTTGTGATTGGTTAAATGCTCATTGAATCCCCAGTTGGAAAAGTTCACCGGCAACGTTTTTGTTTTAAGTTACCTTTTATAAATTTGTGGAATTTATTTTGGAGATTTACTAAGAACATAAATAAATATACTTACTTGTCATGTAGACTTTCATTCTTTAATAAATGTTTACCACAAACCCATCATTCACTCCAAAAGTTAATAGAACTCAAAAATATTATATTTATCCTAATTGTATAGGGTTCCAAATATTAACACATACCATTTAAATTAGGAAAAAAAATTTGTAATACCCAGGGACTTCCTATAGGCTAGTGGTAGGTAATAAAGGCTTGTCGGACTATGGTTGTGGGTTCGATTCCTACAGCTTTGTCCGACGCGACGGGTTATCCCCCAACCTACAGGTTGTACTTTTCCTATACTATAGTATTATAAGTTTCAAAAAATGATCTTCATAAATGTTTTAACCTTAAACAATACTATCCAATGTTCAACTTAATCCATTCCAACCTTTATAGTTATCCAAAATACCTCCATCCAGACTTTCTCTAAAAGGTCCTTAAATTCCAAAATCAATTATAACATAAGATTCCCCAAACAAAGTAAAGTTTATCTTATTGTCACATACTAAAAATATGATTACCTTCATCATATTAAAACCTTAATGAAAACAACAAGTACTGCAGTACAATCCTTATATATATCACATTATTCTTATAACCAGAATATAATCCTTGTTTCCAAAAGCACCAATACATTAATTATTCCACTTCAACTGTAGTAACAGCATAAGATTGTCCTTGATCCCTTGGCCTTTTTTGAGGTAAGGTTCCCTGACGCTTAGGACATTCATTTGAATAATTCCCCATTTCCCTACAATTATAGCATTTAACATTGATAGCCTCTTTATTTCCCTTGCAATCACAATCCTGGTGACCTTTTTCTCCAAATTTATAACAAACTCTCATTCCTTTTAGGCAAGTACCAGGGTGATTGTTCCCACAATTATCACATAATGGAAAATCCTTCTTTCATTTTTTCCCTTTATCTGTCTCTTATTCCACCGTTCTCTTCTTCTCTTTCTTTACTTTATTGTCATAAGATTTAGAGAATTCATTTTCTGTCTTGATAGCACATGAGACAATATCTTCGTATGACAAGAAGGTTTTGGAGACTAATGCTCGACGGAGAAATGGTTTTAACCCATCAAAGAAATGATCAATCTTACTTCTTGGGTTATGTATATAATCTTTTTCATGCCTTGCTAACCTTGTAATGTTAGCCTCGTACTTTGCGACATTCTCATCCTCCTTTTGTCTCAGACTTAGAAATTGCCTTTCCATATCTGCTTGATGGTCATGAGGGATGTATTTTTCTAAGAAAAGCACTTTGAACTCCCTCCATTCCATATTTGATACTTCATCATCTTCCTTTGTGTTTTGAATCAGCGACCACAATTGATCGACATCTTCATTGAGGTGGTAAACTGCCATGATTACCTTCTCCCTTTCGCTACTCCCAAATGCATAGAATATTTTCTCTAAGGATTTTATCCATTACTCAGATACTAATGGATTTTTACCCCCATAAAATGTTGGTGGTTGTTGCCTCATGAAGCAGTCTAACATTGATCCTCCACGTTGCGGATCAGGGTGCTCCATATGAGTAAGGTTATTATTCATAACCTAACTGAGTTGTCCCAGTATGGTGATAAGGTGATCAGCACCAGTTGTGTCACTAGCTCCACTATAATTATCTTGAGCAGGAGGGAAATCCCTAAATGGAGTGCGTGCATTTATACGGTTTCCATTCCTTCCACTAGGATACATTTCTAAACAATTTCATAAACTAGATTAGTTTATGAATCGAAATACATAATTCCATACTTGTAAAACACTTAACATAAATTGAACTATTTATGCATATAATCCATAATCGTAAAAAGAAATGTTTTCTTTGAGGAAGTATATACTCATAAACCCTTCATAATGGTTTGTAAAGAAAATGATAATTATCCGAAGCATATCCCCCGAGAGTGTCGTAACCAAGAGTGCAGCAAGGCACGTTGTCGTGCACCAGTTCTCGTTCGAGTCTAGCTCAAAGTGGTGTTTTCAGGTTTTACCCCTAGGTACATCTGTGCCAGAGCCGCCTCTACCTGCTCGTATCCAGACAGGGATGCATTGCTCGGAAAACTCACAAAATCTCTATAATACCAAAATTCTAGGAAGTTCTTCTATACTAATCCTCAAAGTATATCTTCGGGCTATGTGCTCTAATCAGAGTTTATCTAAATCTAGCTTCCAAGGTTAGTACTAAACTGCCTCTGATACCAACTATAACGCCCTAACCTTAGCTACCCAGAGTCAGTGCATTACTTCGTAACATTGGCATGATCACAAAAGTTCAAGTCTCAAAATACCGATTAGTTTAGTAGCCTTGGAAACACTAGATACATTCATAAATGTTACATTACATCATAAAGTGAAAAACTACAATAACATAGTCTCCATTTTCCACACTCATATCCCCTTCAGACTATCCCTACAGGTCATTCCTAAAATACTTCTTCACATCCTGGAAAAAATTAAAACATTGAAAGGGGTGAGCTCAGATGCGCAGTAAGGATAACAATATAGCGGAAGCTTTCATAAATAAAAATTAACATTTAAGGCAATGTATAAATAAAACAAAAGCCTTTTAAACTTGAACTTCAGCATAATATGGAAAAAATAAAATGAAATAATTCCATTTACTTATTCACATTGATATTCGACTGGTTGAATAATCACATGCAATATCAATAACTGCTTTCATAATGATGGAATGTATAATGCCAGACTATCATAACCACGTAGCCAAGGCCTCGTGCCAAGACCACAAATAAGATTTTGTCAAGACCTCATTCCAAGACACTATTTTGTCTCATGAGACCTACCGATGCATCAAGGAGCTATAGCGGGCTCCACCCATCACTTATTAAGTCCAATGCATTCCTCATATGAACAGGTTTAAACATATCATAAACCATAACATAATCGTATCACATAAAACATGCATAAAGGAAACATAAAATTTCCACATTTCAATTACAAGATATCAATACAACACCTTGATATAATAAAACCATTTTCAAAACCATTTTCAATACCAAAATAAAATAAAATTAAAACTTTGTAATTATTTTTCATTAAAAAAAGGTTATGGCTTGTAGAGGAAGCTGAAACTCAAATAATGGTCACGGCGGCGGAGAAGTCATTGTCACTGTATACGTAAAACTAGAAAAACATTCCTTTATTTAATTTAGTAAAATGATTCATATAAAAAGATTCCTTTTGAATAAACATAATAGTCAAAGGGGTTTATACACCGTATAAAAGAAATTTGTGTATAAAACAAAATATGCCTCAATGAATGGAGATTGAGACAAAGTACCTTACAAAGATCATTTTTTAAATAAAATAGATCTATCATGTGTATTAAATATAAGTACACATAATGAAATTAAAAATACAAGATAGGATATAATAATATAATGAAATAATTTGAAAGTAGGAGATTAACCCAAAGAACGGAAATTGGGTTAAGAAGTTCCCTTACCTCGTATCCGACTTCACTCGACCGTTCTTTAATATCCTAAATAATAAACTAGAGTTAATATATAATTTCTTAATAACCTCTTTCAAGTTCATTATCCCTTTTATATAACTTATTACAATGTTACCAAAATTATGTAGTCATTTAAGTTAATAACGGTCATTTTGTCGATCTTTGGTACTTGAGTCAACAATAAACTTCTTATAATTACAAGTTGTTTATGTGGTAGAATATCCATTATCTCCAGAATTATATTCATGATGTAGATATCATATATATCATATATATATATTATATACATTCATTCATAATATTACATAACATTTAGATGTAAGAAATGAAATGCACCGTTCATGGAGACGGTAAGCCGTACGTACGCATGAATGCTACTTTCATTTCTATTTCATATTTAATGGAATGAAATTATAATTATGTAAAGGTATACTATAATTAAAGTATAATATAATGCATAATACCATTTAATCCATCCTTTATACATCCCACATATGGCATTAACGATTCAAATCACTTTGAGGGGGCGGTAGTCCGCACTTCCTAAAATGAAATTATCGCGTTGACGCATAATGGAAATCATAAAGTTATGCCATAAATGAAAAATACAGAATAATTAGGAAAACAAAAACATAATATATATCATATATAAAAATATTATCATCATAATGGCCACCATGAGAGGTGTTAAAACAAGATTTAACAATCATCGTTTCGTGAGGCAGTAATTCACCACCCACAGAAACAGTATGTTATTTAACCATTAGACGAAGGTGTGTGTAAGTGTAAATAAAATCCTTCTCATAAAAACATCCAAGAATATTTAGGATACTGGTGTTGTTACAAAATAAAGTAATAAAAATATTTTTGAGGGTTGGAGAAGTAAAATAAAACAAAAGAACACAAGAGAAGACATTACCATAAAATCGGGTAACTCTTTTTGATTTGAGACAAAGGCTTCCTTGGGAAGACTTTTGCCCAAATTGAGGCTTCTAGGAGTAGGAGAGGGAAGTTGGGAGAGTATTTGGTCAGAGGTTGGCCGAGCCAAATGGCTTGAAGGTGTGAATAAGGTGGTAGAGGTGGGGGCCTTTTATAAGAGGAGAGGAGGGGCACTCTTGGAAAGATTGAAATGTTACATTATTATGATATTCTTTTCGGATTATAAAGGTCCCACAATGATATATTTCAAGGATAAGGTGATAAGGGTTCGAAATATGCTCATACAATAGGTTTTCGACAAGTCTAAGCCTTATATTTTACATTATCTTTCCATTATATTTAAATCGTTAATTAATGAGGTAATCACTGCATCATCATTGGGTCATAAAACATTTAATTTATTTAATGTCTAAAAATTATAAAAAACTATCATGATGTATGAAATATTTTTATCTTTCCAATGAATATTTATAGTCAAAAATATAACTTGTATAACCCCATTTAAAAATTGTTTTAGTAAAACAACTCATGTTTGTGATATTTTTATTTTAACATTAAATAAACTGTTTTAATGTCATTTTCCTACCCATGTGGCTCCATGGGGTCCCCAAGTTGACCCATGGATTTTCTTGGTCGTTCATGACTCATCCAATAAGGGTAGGACAAGTGTAAAGGTATTTTTCATATTTTTATAATATCATTTTTACCTTAAATTTCACTAATTACCTTTAATCGTGATAAATTAAACATAAAAGTTACTATTCACCAAAAATTATTTTTATCCCATTGAACCAAATTTTAATTCCTAATGAAAACCATGTATGTCAGATTTTTGAAAATCAAATCACAGAAGTGGTAATGTTTCATTTAAACGAAAAATTAGTTTTTTAACTATCACTTAGAGGTTTCACTATTCATCAAAAATTGATGTTTTTCAGAACAATGCCAAAATTTCACCCTATTCTATAATTGATATTTTGAATTCAAAAATTATTTCTATTTTAAAAAATTCCAGAAATATAAGTTTCATTAATTAATTTTATAATTAATTCCCACTGTCACAACAAATAGCGTGTTTTTAAGAAACAATATATATCAAAAGATTTACAATTGTTTATGTACAATTTCAAAGTGAAATTAATTCTACTGACCACCATTGGATTAAATGGTAAAAATATATTCTAATTATACTTAAAAACCACTAAATAGTATAATTTATCACTATAAATTATTTTTATTAAAAAATTTGTTTTTAATTGTTTTTCACTATTCATAAAAAATTGGAAGTTCTCCGAAAAATACCAAAAATTCAACATAGGCTAATTTCCATATTCTGAATCCAAAAATGAAGTCCATTTTGATATATAAAATTTATATAATTTCAAAAAGTGGGTATTACTATTCATAACTTCTAATTTTATTTGTCGCGGTGTGTTAGAACTCGAGGTTGCGTACAACACACGCTGCTCTATTATTCAAAGAAGAGCGTACCATGGAAGCTTGGGGTGTTACACATATGGTGTTATTTGTGCTTAAAAAACCATAACACCTATCAGATAGGTTTGATATCAATGCAAATGATGACACCTTCACATCATATCTCATATCCCAAGTGATCAGTCTATCATCTAGACTCGATAATGATTAAGAGAAAGATACCAAAGACTTTCCTCCATCTTTTGAAGAGAGTGTTTACATGATTGTTGATGAACATCCAAAGTTTAAGTTAGATACTAAAACATTCATGTGACAAATATTAATCAATGTATCTTGGTCCCCCAAAAGAAATAATAATGTATCCCTTTCCTTAAGAAACACCAAGATGAGTTCACATGGTATTACACAAAGATACCTAGATTAAATCCCCAGATAGCTACTCATCACTTAGGTTTACAAGAAAAACATAGCAGTTATAAAAAATAATAAAGGATAATACATCCAACTCATGCCACTAAGGTAGAATAAAAGGTTGATAACATGGTAAATGTAAACTTAATTCAAGTCGTTCAATACTCAAAATGGATTTACAACATTTTCCCCATAAAGAAAAGAATTGAAAATTTAGAGGTTGTAATGATGTTAGGTATTTAAACCACTATTTTCTAAATGAAAGATTCTTGATTATGGTCATGGTGTTCATAATCTATAAAGTAGTAAGTTTCTAGACCCTATCATTCATAGGTGGGTATGTTCGTTAAAACCATATCCAAATGGCCCCTAAGGATGAATAATTCATTTTCTTTCGGGAACCCCATAGGTTATATTTCTGTCATGTGATTCCATCAGGGTTAAATAATGTTGTTTCTAACTACCAATGTCCCATACCCCACATCTTCAAGTCCTTTCTAGCGAAAATAGTGTAATTTTGTGTCAATTATTTTGTAATATAACCCAAAAAACATCATGACCATCTTGTTGACCTTGAGTAATTTTTCAACAAGTTCCATCAATAGGTATTGAAAATGAATTTACTAAAATTTTCCTTTGAGGTGACATCATGGAAATTAAATTGCTTCATGGTACACCATCCTGACATCAAAGTCATCCCTAATAAAACCAACTAAATACTTAATATTCTCCCTCATCAAAACCTTCTAGATATTAGAGGACTCTAAGGAAATATTTATTACATCGTGAAATTAATATAGAACCTTTACATTAAATTAAAAACCTATACGAAGTTAATGAATACATGAGTAAATTATTTATGGGATAAGAATTATCAAAAGGCCTTCAATGATCTCAAATAGTTTCTTCTATATCCTCTAGTGTTCATATTTACAGTTGAATGGAAACTCATCATCCAATATTTGTAACCATATATAAGTCACTTGGTTACCTTCTTTCTTATAAGAATAATGTTGTTAAAGAGAATCATCTTTATTGCCTTAGTAGAATGTTGTTAAAGGATGAGAATTGATACACTGATATCAAGAAGAACAACCTTTCACTATTTTTTTGAATAATAATTTCTATTATAATAAATATAATGTAAAACAATCTAATATTTTATGATACATTATTCATTATAAAAATTTAATTTCTTTGATAAATTTCTTTTCAAGAAACACTGAGTTTAAATGAACTATGATATACTATTGAAATATTATTCATTAATGTAGAAGTATCACCAAGTCGTTGGATTCAAAGGAATAAATAATAATAAATATATTATAAAAAATTATTTTCAACACGTGTATAAAATAAATTCATTGATTATAAATTGGTTAGAAATGAAAATAAAATCATTTGAAGGAAAAAGAGGAGCTTTTCTCAAAAACAGTTTTTATTTGCACAACGTGGTTTTATCTTAATAAATTAAATAAATGACTATTGAAGAATTATTTTTATGAAATGAAAAGATTATATATTTAATAAAAAAATAATATTAATATAATGGTTTTTACTATTCTCGTAATAAGAATAAATCCAATTTTCTTCTTAAAAAAATTTTTTCCAGAAAGAATGATTTTTTTTTAAATTTGGAATGCTTATTTAAAAAGGAATTTATAACACTTTAAAAATAGATTCCAAGTTTAGAATGGGAATAAACAATATAATTTAATACTTTCAACTTAATTTTATTTCATTATGAATAGTAATCATGGTAAAGATTTTTCACCATGGTAAACGAGGTAAACTGCATTAAAACTATTGGGTAAATCCTTGTATCTTATGAGATAATTATGGGAAACAAGTTTTTATGACCGGTACACTATAGTAAATAGTTAGGTATTCTTGATTAATTATGATATTGAAAAAATTTTGTGATTCCTAATCAACTCTGATTTAAAAAATAGGTTGTGATGCTTAATCTTTTATGCTATGGGAAATAGGTGTTGAAACTCGATCCACTAAGATATGATGGTCTGAGTAGTTAACCTTGACATATGATGTGGTTTTTATACCTATAACGGTTCCATGATCATAATAAATTTTTTTATTCTTATGTCTTGAACTCATAATTCATGATTGATTTGCAATGATTCCTCACTCTTATAATTCATGTCTTATAAAATGATACAATCTTATGCCATGGCTCATGTTTATTATCTATGAAAAAATGGGTATGAACATTTTATGTTATGATCTTGATATTATACCATTTTTATTATCTTATACTCTCATATGATAATTTATTGATATATCTCATTTTTACCCTTACATTATATCTAATCTCACTCTGTATTATGTTTCTCTTCTTCGGGTTATAAAGAATGGTTTTATGTAGGGTAAAGAAACGAAGAATATAATATGGAAAGAACATTATAGGTGATGTTGAAGATATATCATGAAATAAATTATTTATGTTTATAATTTTTAAGTATACTAAAACTTATATGGTTATTTGGTGTATAATGTGATTAGATGTGTTTAATATTCATCTTGAAGGATATAATATTTATGTAATTAATTCTTAGGCCGCCTTAGTTGGTATCAGAGTATGGTTTAGTTCATTTGGGAGATTAAGATTAGATAAATTTGGTGAAAACCATAGGATTAAGTCTAAGTATAGGATAACATATTACGGTTTTGGTAAAGTACAAATAATGTGGTTTTCCAATAAAATTAATCCCTATCTATGTACTGGTATGTGTATGTTTTTGTGGAATAATTGCATCTAGGGGTAAAAACTCAGAATGGGGTGGATTAAGTATTAACTTGATTATCACTGGTGCATGATGAGTGGGGATAATATTTCCCACCTTTCTAGACACTCATCATATATATTCTTGGGTTAATTCACATGTTATTTATAAACCATTATAAAGGATTTGAATGGATGATGATTATGAATAGACTAGGTTAAACCTAAGGTTAAATATATTGAAAAGAATGTGTAATGATTTAGAAATCCTATTAATTTTTTATTTTCATTATATATTTTATCACACTAATTATTGTATATTGATGATTATAATATGTTTTTTGGGTTTATTCAATGGTTTAAACCTTAAGGAATCGAACTAATAGTGAATATGATAGATAATTAAATGATTTTCATCTAAGAAACTAAATACCACATGAGTTAGAAAGTAAAATTTTGTTATTCTCCTCACATAAATTTCTCATACCATGAATCATGCTATGATTCTAAATTATCAGTAGTGGGAACAATTTATTTTTGATTCTTTCAGGATTCTACAATCACATTTTATTAGTGTGTCTTATAATCCAAAGGTGGTTGAGTGATAGATTAATGACACTAATAAAATATTTTCTATTCTCCAATGCTCAGAACATGACAAAAAATCTGATCCATTTATCATTTAGAAGGTGAATAATAACAATAGTGGAATATTATTAAGAATATGAGGCAATAGGAATAAATTAACTCAGTGGAATGGGATGATTTTAATATGCTATTATTTAGTATGTAATTCCCTCATATTCTAGGTATAATAATGGAGAAATAATTCCTTACAAATAAGCCTAATAATTTTGAATACATTGGTACCTATGAGGAAGGTTTGAGAACACATGAAAGGTATTCTTCTTATTTAATCATCATCCTTGAAATAAAAATTGATCAATTATTTAGTGACTTAAAACAACATCTCTAAAAGGTGTTTTCTATAAGAGATTTTAGTAGCTATAGAAAAAAAAATTGATGTGCTATCAAGTTATAAATTGAAATATTATATTTCAATTATTATGATGGTATTAATAAGAAAAGTATGATAGAGTCTCATGAAAACTTGTATAAATCACATGGTGGAATGAAATTTTAGTCACATGTATTCTAGAAATGTTGGAGAAAACATCAAGGGAATTGATTGAATGGAACCCAAAGGTGATTTAAATGTTCAAGGTCAAGTCATAAAGATTGTGAAAGTAAAAAAGTAGTGAATTGGTTGGTTGATACATTAGAGGAAATAAATACACCGACTAATTCACCACCCACACTACAATACTTCAAATTCAAGGATTGTTTTAATTACTCCAACTAGTTCATGAATTCAAAGGTTTATGATGATGATGGTTGGTATAGAAAACCTATTAATCCCAAATATAATGGTATATCTCATAATATAATTACTATCAATGTGGGGTGTGAGAATGACATGGTTAATGGTGTAGTTATAATCCATTCTAGAATCACTAATATCTTATTTTATTCTGGATCTACCAACTCATTTATATCTAATGAATTTTTTAAGGGTATCAAATTACTTTAACAATAATTAGATATTTATTTAGTAGTGAAAACTCTTAATGGTATGATAATCAGTTATCAAGTTTATAGTTCCTCTATGATTGAAATTTGTGGGAATGTGCTTCTAGAAAATCTTGTGATTTTATCTCATGTTGAATTTTATGTGATTATTGGTATGGATTGGATTTATTTATACTAATCCCATATAAATTTCTAGGGAATGGAATTCAAATTTCATATTCTAAATGAATCTATGATTGTTTATTAGTGAAAGTATTAATATGAAATGCTAATGGAAATTAATTTTAACTTATGGGTCATAATTCTAATCAATGAAGGGTGTTTATCTAAAATGGTTGTGGAGAAACTCATTATTAAGGATATGCTAATTTTACATAATTTTTTTTATTTATTTCTAGAATATTTTCATAGTATTCCACTAAATCAAGATGTTGAGTTTTCAATATAACGCATACCTAGTGCAACAGATATTTTAAATATTCCTTATATAATTTCCCCAAGTGAGTTGTATGAATTTATGAAGAAAATATTCTAGAATCTTGATAAAGGATTAAAATTCCCAAGCACATCAGCATGGGGTGCACCCACTATTTTTTTATGATGAAAGATGTTTTAATTCATTTTTCATTGATTATAGGGAACTTAATAGGATCAAAATCTAGAAGAAGTATCCTCTACTCGATATTGATTTTTTTTGATCAATTATGTGGAGGTAAATACATTTACAATATTTTCCTTCATTCTAGATATCATTAATTATGGATTTATAATAAGGATATAGCAAAGAATTCTATCTATATGAGTTATATTAATTATAAATTTTTAACGTTTCAATTTTTACTTACTAATACCCATACTATCTTTATATATTTAATGAATAGAGTCATTATATATTACCTTAATTTGTTTGTGGTAATATTTTTGAATTATATTCTTATATATTCAAAGAAAAATGATTATCATGGAAATAATTTTAGGATTTTTCTAAAGACCCTAATGAAGGAAAATCCATACTATAAATTTTCCAAGAGTGAATTTTGGAAACATAAAATCTCATTTTTTTTGGGTCATAAAATCTCATGAGAGGGTATATCGGTTGATCTTTTAAAGGTGAAAGTTATTGAATAATGGACTAGAACAACCACAGTAATTGATATCCATATTTTTATTTTATTGGATAGATACTACCAGTGATTTTTATGATAATTCTCAGGGATATATAATCTAATATCCAAGTTCACTTGGAAGGGAACCATGTTCCTTTGGATATATGAATGTGAGGAAAATTTCAATGAGATAAAAAGAAGGTTGTTCAGTACACCTGTACATAAACTGTAACACCCCAAGTTTCCATGGTACGCTTCTCTTTGAATAATACGGTAGCGTGTGTTGTACGTAACTTCGAGATTCTAACACGCTGCAACCAATCAAAGTAGTTGTTATGAATAGTAATACCCACTTTTTGATATTTTATACATTTTATCATTCAAAATGGAATTTATTTTTGGATTCGGAATATCGAAATTATCCTAGGATGAAATTTTGGTACTTTTCGGATAATTTTATATTTTGATGAATAGTGAAAATTACTAAATTTTAATTAAAAACAACTTTTTTAATCAAAATAATTAATAGTAATAAATTATGAATTTTAGTGATTTTAAAGTATTTTTAGAATTTATTTTTACCATTTAATACAATGTTGTTCATTGGAAATAATTTCACAATTAAACCGGGCATAAACAAGTATCAATCTTTTGATAGTTATTATATCTTAAAAACACGCTTTTTATTTTGACAGCAGGAATTAATTTTAAATTAATTTATGCCACTTATGTGTTTTGAATTTGGAAAAATAGATTCCATATTTGGAATCAGGATTTCCAAATTGTGTAAATATGTAACTTTTATTTTTAGACATTTTGAATAATTACTTCGGTAAATATTTTATTTACCATGGTTGAAGGGTAAATCCTGTAAATAAAGGTTAAAAAATAATATTATAATAATAATAAATTACCCTAAAACGTGTCCTAACCTTATTGGTGGATACATGTCCGACCATGTGCATCTTTGGGTCGATTTTGGGACCCCATGGAACAACTTGTTGGTGATAAAGACACTTTATATTAATTAAGTAAAAATATATACAAAAATGACATAAGCATATATCTTTTAGAAAAAAAATTTACATAGGGTTATATTTGTTGGATTTTAGATTATAAATATTCATTAGAAATATAAAACGATTTTCTACATAATTGTATTTTATTTATAATTTTTAGACATTGAAAAAGTAAAAATATATATGACACAATAATGATGCAGTATTTTCCTTATTAATGAAAGAATCAAATAATTGATATTATAAATGTTAAAATAAATATAATTTAAAGTTTTGATGACATAAAAGAATTTTATTGGTTAATATATGTTAGGATTTCTTAAATGAATTTTTTTTAATTAATAAAGTTGTTAATACTTTAACAAAAATAAATTATTGAGTAGTGTCAAAATTGACATAAATGGGTTTTTAAAACAAATATTATATTATTAATTTATATTCTATTCCTAAAAATCTAAATTTGGGCCAAAGGACTTATATCCTTATTTTTTTATTATTAATGGACCACTTTGGGGTCTCTTGGATGTATATAGTAAGTTTATTAACTATATATTATAAAAATACAAAGTGACATGGTAAGTGTCAAACTAATTAACTAAGAGTTAAAACTAAAAGATAAGGTTAATATAATAACCCAAACCTGTCTAAAATCTATTGGATGAAAGTATTTAGACCCATACCCACCTTAGACTTTGAATAATCCACTTTGGAGCCATTAGGAACTGAATATTGATTTATTATAAAATAATATTTCTAGCTTTTCCAAAGGAGCCCCTCACCCCTCTTATAAAAGGACACCACTTCTAACCAATTCTACACACCTTCAAAGCCATTTTTCTCGGAGAACATATGCCCAAATATCCTCCCAACTTCCTTCACTTAATTCTATAGGCCTTAGTTTGATCATAAATCCAACCTAAGGAGCACTTTTGATCAAATCAAAAGAAAGAACCCGAAGAAGAGGTAACGTCTTAACCACCCTCTTTAAAGTTCCTTTCTTCTTCAACTTCTTATTTACTTGTTGTTTCCATTATAAAATAATAACTCCAGTATCTTATATATACTTTGATGTTATTATAATTATGGAACAAACAAATTCATTATTCTATACATCCCTTGAATGACATGTCACCATATGTGCGTAGGTACGGCCTACCATCTCCACGTTGTGGTGTAATTGTTATTCAATATATTATTATTTAGATGGGTATAATAATGATTTATAATTCATTTAAATAATAAATATAACATGATAATGATTCTTTTTATATTATATACCATCCAATTATATATTATTTTAATCTCAAAAGAATGATATTGTCGTTCGTGTGTACGTATGGACTACCGTCTCCACGAACGTGATGAGATTCATGCCCCATCATATCCATTTGAGTATAATTATCATTTAATGATTAAAAATAATGTATAAGGACTTGATATCATTCTGGATATGAATAAGATACAATCTATCCATAATAAACATGGCTTATGTAAAAAAACATACAAAGGAAAATGAATCCATTAACACCTGAAACGACGATAATACTAAGATGTTATTAACAAATCAATGTTAAAAGATCATATATGATATCATATTAATGTATATGATTCTTTTATAATTTAATAACAATTATTTCACCATTATACAGGAGGTTAACCTACCCTTAACCAATGAAAATTACAAGGTAAGGGGTTTTCATCTCACTCCTTATTCCCATTAGATTTATGCCTTATTGCCACCATTACATTTTGTGTGGTGTATGTACTGCCCATAATTGTATTATTTGTGTAATAAACTTTAATTTATGTGTATATACATATTCATTGTATGATACCTCTTTCATGTGGTGTATGTTTCATATGTTACCAAATTGGTAAGGGTTATTTCACAATCTCTTCATTATCTGAGGTTCTTTATACGTAATTATCTACTAGGACCTATTTACATCCACGTCCATGTTTCATAAAAATGTATTTCAAAAAATTCTTACCATTTTACAGAATATGGGTTAAAGTCATTTATACCCTTGTTTGATTTTTTATAAGATGTTTATAATGGAATCTTTCCGTCATTTTCCAAACCAGATCCTTTTTAACCTTTTCGACAAAATTAAGGTAAGAATGTCTTTTTTTAACTTATACAGCAGGTGTGGCTATTTTCTGCTGTTATAAAATCTTAGAAGCTTCCCTTAAAAGATTATAAAGATATTTTAAAAGTAAATTTTTTATTTTATAATTATGTGACTTTTAAATTATTTCAAAAAATAGATATTTCTCTCAAATAGTTTTGATTTCATCTATGTCAACATCCATTGATGGATTTTAAGCTTATTTGAAGTTGATTTATTATGATAAAAAACTTACATATTGTATTGAAAGTTTTGTGATATTTTTGACTATGGATGTGTTATTTTTATACCATTCATGGTTTGTGGAGAAAGTATTGACATTCTGTATGCTAGTTTTAATACGAATGTTTATGTTATGTTTAAACCTCTTCATATGAGGAATGAATTGGACTTAATATGTGATGGGTGGAGCCCGCTATAGCTCCTCGATGCATCGGTTGGTCTCATGAGACAAACTAGTTTCTTGGCACGAGGCCTTGATAAAATCTTATTTGTAGTCTTGGTACGAGGCCTTGGCTACGTGGTGATGATAGTCTGGAATTATGCATTTCGTGATTATGAAAGTGGTTATTGATATTGCATGTGATTATTAGACTAGTAGAATATCCATGAGTGTAGGTAAATGGAATAATTTGATTTTTATCTTTTCCATATTATGATGATGTTCAAGTTTAAAAGGCTTTTGTTTTAGTTATACATTGCCTTAAATGTTTATGTTTATTCATGAAAGTTTCTGCTATATTGTTATCCTTATTGATCATCTGAGCTCACCCCATTCAATGTTTTATTTTTCCCATGGTGTGAAGAAGTAATTTATGAATGACCTGCAGGGATAGTATGTGGGGATATGAGAGTGGACAATGGAGACTATATTGTTGTAGTTCTCATTTTTATGATCTAATGTAAGACTTATGAATATATCTAGTGTTTCCAAGGATACTAAACTAATCGGTCTTTCGAGATTTGATCTTTCTTGTGATCATGCCAAAGTTATGTAATAATGCACTGACTCTGGTTAACTGGTGTCAGGGCATTACAGTTGGTATCAGAGGAAGTTCAGTCCAAACCTTGGAAGCTATATTTAGATAAAATCTGATTAGAGCACATAGACCTAAGATGGACTTTGAGGATCAGTATATAAGAACTTCCTAGAATTTTGGTATCGTAGAGATTTTGTGAGTTTTTAGATCAATACATCCCTGTCTGGATACGAGCAGGTAGAGGCGGCTCCGGCACAGATGTACCTAGGGGTAAAACCCGAAAACACCGCTTTGAACTAGACTCGAACGGGAACTGGTGAACGACAACGGGCTTTGCTGCACTCTTGGTTACGACACTCCCAGGGGATATTCTTAGGATAAATCTCATTTTATTTACAAACCATTATGAAGGGTTAATGATTATATACTTCCTCAAAGAAATCATTTTTATGATTATGGATTATATCCATAAATAGTTCAGTTTTTGTTAAGTGTTTTATAAGTATGGAATTATGTATTTTGATTCATAAACTGATCTAGTTTATGATATTGTTTAGAAATGGCTCCTAGTGGAAGAAATGGAAACTGTATCAATGCATGCACTGCATATAGGTATTTCCCTTCTACTCAAGATAATTATAGTGGAGCTGGTGATGTAACTGGTGCTGATCAACTTATCACCATACTAGGACAACCCACTTAGGTTATGAATAATAACCTTACCCGTATGGAGCACCCTGATCCATAGCATGGAGGATCAATGTTAGATCACTTCATGAGGCAACAACCACCAACATTAAATGGGAGTACAAATCCCTTGGTATATGAGCAATGGATAAATTCTTTATAGAAAATATTTCATGCCTTGGGGAGTAGTGAAAGGGAAAAAGTTATCATGGAAGTTTACCGCATCACTGGAGATGATGATCAATGGTGGTCATTAATACAAAACACGGAGGAATAAGATGAAGTATCAGATATGGAATGGAGGTAGTTCAAAGAGTTTTTCTTAGAAAAATACTTTCTTCGAGACCATCGAGCAGATATGGAAAGGAAATTTCTGAGCCTGAGGCAGAAAGAGGATGAGAATGTCGCAAAGTATGAGGCTAACTTTACAAGGTTAGCGAGGTATGTTTAAGATTATATACGTAACCCAAGAAGTAAGATTGATCATTTCTTTGATGGGATAAAACAATTTCTTTGTCGAGCATTAGTCTCACAAACCTTCTTGTCATACGAAGATATTGTCTCGTGTGCTATCAAGACAGAAAAGGAATTCTATAAGTCTTATGACTTTAAAGAAAAGAAAGAGAATAAGAGATCTACTGATCAATCTATAAATAGAAATAAGGGGAAGAAGGGAAAATTTGAAAATCCATCCTTCAATAAATGTGGGAAGAAACACCCAGGTACTTTCTTAAAAGGAATGGGAGTTTGTTACAAGTGTGGTGAAAAAGGCCACTAAGCTCATGATTGTAAGGGAAAGAGAGTTGTTGTCAATGTGGAATGCTATAATTTTATAGATATGGGACATTATACAAATGAATGTCCTAAGTGTCAGGGTAACTTTCCTCAGAAAAGGCCAAGGGATCAAGGCCAAGCTTATGTTATCACTACTACTGAGGTAGAAGCTCCGAAACACGTGGTCGCAGGTCATTTAATGGTTTCCTTAAGTTTAGAAAATTCTATATTTAATTCTGGATCATCGCATTGTTTCATATCTTCCCAGTTTTCTAATAAAATTAGATATTTCCAATTTGATTTAACAAGAGAGTTGTCAGTCAAAGCCCCTAAGGGAAGTATCATTGCTACAAAGTTCTTTGGATCCGTTCCCATTATGGCATATAAATTTTCTTTATCTGCTGATCTTATCATAATACCCATGACTGAATTTGATATAATCCTTAGTATGGATTGACTTTTGGACCATGAGTCAAAGATTTATTGTAAGAAGTAGGAGGTTACGATTTTTGATGATTATGATAAGGAACACCTTATCTTTAGAGCATAATCGTCACCACCTAATTCTTATCTAGATCCACCCCTAGTAACTCAACTAAATTCAATTATCGGGGAGGAAGAGAATGAAATAATTGTGGGTGAGGAAAGGAATGTTCAAATATAGGATGTACCTATTGTGAAAGAATATATCGATAGATGTGTTTCCGGAAGATTTACCTAGACATCCTCCAGAACGAGAAGTTGAGTTTTCCACTGATTTAATTCCTGGATCAAGGCCTATATCAAAGACCCCTTATAGAATGGTCACTGTGGAATTAGTTGAACTAAAGAAACAACTAGAGGAATTGAGTAATAAGGGATTTATTCGCCCTAATGTTTCTCCATGGGGATCCCCTGTTCTTTTTGTTAAAAAGAAAGATGGATTTATGAGGTTATGTGTCGACTACAGGGAGATCAATGTTATAACAATAAAGAAAAAGTATCCCCTACTTCGCATTGATGATTTATTTGACCAACTACATGGAGCTCAATACTTTTCAAAGATTTACCTTCGATCTAGATATCATTAGTTGTGTGTGAATAAGGAATATATTCCGAAGATAGTATTTCGAACTAGGTACAGGCATTATGAGTTTACAGTAATGCCTTTTGGGCTTACTAGTGCACCCTCTATATTCATAGATCTAATGAACAGAGTATTCAAGGAATATCTCGATGATTTTGTGGTGGTATTTATTGATGATATCTTGGTATACTCCAAAAGCTACGAAGATCATGAAAATCACTTGTGCATTATCTTGAAAACTCTGAGAAGACATGAATTATATGGGAAGTTTAGCAAGTGTGAATTATGGCTTCAAGATATTTCTTTTCTTGGCCATATTGTCTCTAAGGATGGAGTTTCCATTGATCCTTCTAAGACCAAGGCAATCCAAGAATGTCTAGCACCGACGATTATAACTGTGGTACGAAGTTTTATTGGTTTGGCAGGTTATTATCGACGTTTCATCCAGAATTTTTCCCTATTAGCTAAACCATTAATGAAGCTCACATGTAAAGCGGTTAAATTTGTCTCGAAAAAAGAGTGTGAAGAATTTTTTGAAGAACTGAATAGAATATTAGTCAATGATCCTATATTGACTCTACCATCAGGGGATGATGGGTTCGTTATTTATAGTGATTCATTAATGAAAGGACTAGGTTGTGTCCTTATGAAAAATGATAGGGTTATTTCCTATGCATCACGACAGCTAAAAATTCATGAGCAGAACTATCCTACTCACGATCTTGAGTTAGCTGCTGTAATATTTGCTTTGAAGATATGGAGACATTATCTCTATGGTGAGAGATGTGAGATTTATACTAATCACAAGAGTTTGAAGTATATTTTCTCACAGAAATAACTCAACATGAGGCAAACGAGATGGCTTGAATTACTCAAGGATTATGATTGTACGATACACTACCACCCAGGGAAGGAAAATAAGGTGGCAGACGCTTTGAGTAGAAAAGATCATGGAGTTTTTAACAATATGAGAATTGAAAGGCATCCAATTTTCATGGATCTAGTGAAGATGGACATGGGAATAACCATGGAAGGTGAAAAATCAGTTCTTTTTCAAATGGTTGCCAAACTATCTTTACTAGAAAGTATTAAGAGTTCTCAGACCGATGATGAAGAATTTAAAAAGAAGATTAAAGCTGTGAATGATGGGAGATTGAGATACTTTGTGTATGAAGAAGGAATTTTGAAATTTGGGAAGAGACTTTGTGTTCCTGATATACCTGATTTAAAAAGGGAATTGTTAGACGATGCTCATAGTTCCAGTTTCTCTATACACCCTGGGAGCACCAAAATGTATAGAGATTTAAAGGAACATTTTTGGTGGGACAACATGAAAAGGGAGATTTCTGATTTTGTGTCAATATGTATGGTTTTTCAACAAGTGAAAGCTGGAAGGCGATTGCCTGGAGGAGTATTGCAACCTCTTCCCATACCAGAGTGGAAATGGTATAATATCACGATGGACTTTGTCATGGGACTACCAAAGACTACTAGGAGGAATGATGCAATATGGTTCATTGTTGATCATCTTACCAAGTCAGCACATTTCCTTGCAATAAGGGAGGATTTACAACTTGAACATCTTACGAGAATATATATTAATGAAGTTATGAGACTTCATGGAGTACCTCTATCGATTGTCTCGGATCGTGATCCATGTTTCACATCAAGATTTTGGAAGATTCTTCAGAAGGCCTTGGATACTGAACTTCGTTTGAGCACTGCTTACCACCCTCAAACAGATAGACAATCAGAACGAACTATTCAAACCTTAGAAGACATGTTAAGATCATGATCACTTGACTTTCAGGGTATGTGGGATCAATATTTACCTCTGGTAGAATTTTCCTATAAAAATAGATTCCATTCAAGCATTCGGATGGCACCATATGAAGCGTTATATGGAAAGAGATGTCGCACACCAACCTATTGGGATGACGTTGGTTAAATAAATCATGTAGGCCCAGAACTGGTGGAGGAAACGATGGAAAAGTTGAAGGTAATCCAAAACCACATCAAAGTAGCTCAAAGTAGGAAGAAGAGCTATGCTTACAACCGAATAATGGATTTGGAATTTCAGGTGGGAGATCATGTTTTCTTGAAGGTATCTCCATGTAAGGGAGTTATACATTTTGTAAAGAAATGTAAATTGAGTCCCAGGTATATCATACCTTTTGAAATTCTAGAACGAATTGAGGTTGTAGCTTACCGTTTGGCAATGCCGCCAAATCTCTCCAAAGTTCACGATGTGTTCCACGTATGACTGTTGAGAAAATAAATGCCTGACCCAATGCATGTACTCACCTATGAGGAATTAGAACTGGAACCAGATCTCTCTTATTGCGAAGATCCCTTCAGGATTCTTGATATGAGAGAACAATTGCTGAGAAACTGGACGACTCGTCTTGTAAAAGTTCTATGGAGAAACCATAAAATGGAAGAGGCAATGTGGGAACCTGAGGAACTTATGATGAAGAACCACCCGAGTATTTTTAAGCAGTAATATTCTAGAAATTTCGAGGATGAAATTATTTTAAGGAGGGGAGAATGTAACACACAAAGCTTCCATAGTATGCTTCTCTTTTAATAATACAGTAGCGTGTGTTGTACGCTACTTCGAGATTCTAACATGCTGCAACCAATCAAAGTAGCTGTTATGAATAGTAATACCCACTTTTTGAAATTTAATATATTTTATCATTTAAAATGGACTTCATTTTTGGATTCAGAATATCGAAATTATCCTAGGATGAAATTTTGGTACTTTCCGGATAACTTTTATATTTTGATGAATAGTGAAAATTACAAAATTTTAATTAAAACAACTTTTTTAATGAAAATAATTAATAGTGATAAATTATGAATTTGAGTGGTTTTAAAGTATATTTAGAATATATTTTTACCATTTAATACAATGTTCTTCATTGGACATAATTTCACAATTAAACCGGACATAAACAAGTATCAATCTTTTGATAGTTATTATATCTTAAAAACACGCTTTTTATTTTGACAGTGGGAATTAATTTTAAATTAATTTCTTCCACTTCTGTGTTTTGAATTTGGAAAAATGAATACCATATTTGGAATTAGGATTTACAAATTGTGTAAATAGGTATGTTTTATTTTTAGACATTTTGAATAATTACTTCGGTAAATATTTTATTTACCATGGTTAAAGGGTAAATCTGGTAAATAAGGGTTAAAAATTAATATTATAATAATAATAAATTACCCTAAAACGTGTTCTAACCTTATTGGTGGATACATGTCCGACCATGGTCATCATGGGGTTGATTTTGGGACCCCATGGAGCCACTTGTTGGCGATAAGGACACTTTATTTTAATTATGTTTAAATAAATACCAAAAGGACATGAGCATATAACTTTTAGAAAAACAATTTTTACATAGGGTTATATATGTTGGATTTTGGATTATAAATATTCATTAGAAAGCTAAAAATATTTCCTACATAATTTTATTTTATTTATAATTTTTAGACATTGAAAATGTAAAAATATATATGACACCATAATGATTCGGTATTTTTCTTATTAATGAAAGAATCAAATAATTGATATTATAAATGTTAAAATAAATATAATTTGAAAGTTTTGATGACATATACGAATTTTATTGGTTAATATGACATGTTAGGATTTCTTAAATGAATTTTTTTCGAATTAATAAAGTTGTTAAGACTTTAAAAAAATCAATTATTGAGTAGTGTCAAAATTGACATAAATGAGTTTTAAAATAAATATTATATTATTAACATATATTATATTCCTAAAAATCTAAGGATCGGAAAAAGGAATTATATCATTATTTTTTATCATTAATGGACCACTTTTGGGCCGCATGGATGTATATAGTAAGTTTATTAACTATATATTATAAAAATAAAAAGTGATATAGTAAGTGTCAAACTAATCAACTAAGAGTTAAAACTAAAAGATAAGGTAAATATAATGACCCAAACCTGTCTAAAAGCTATTGGTTGAAAGTATTTAGACTCATACACACCTTATACTTTTAATAATCCACTTTAGAGCCATTATAAACCGAATATGGATTTATTATAAAATAATATTTCTAGCTTTTCCAAAGGAGCCCCTCACCCCTCTTATAAAAGGACACCACTTCTAACCAATTCTTCAAACCTTCAAAGCCATTTGGCTCAGCCAAACTCTACCCAAATATCCTAAAAAATTCCCTCACTTAATCCTAGAGGCCATAGTTTGATCAGAAATCCAACCTAAGGATCCCTTTTGATCAAATCAAAAGGAAGAACCCGAAGAAGAGGTAACGTCTTAACCACCCTCTTTAAAGTTACTTTCTTCTTCAACTTATTATTTACTTGTTGTTTCCATTATAAAATAATAACTCCAGTATATTCTATATACTTTGATGTTATTATAATTATGGAACAAACAAATTCATTATTCTATCCATCCCTTGAATGACATGTCACCATACGTGTGTAGGTACGGCCTACCGTCTCCACATTGTGGTGTAATTGTTATTCAATATATTATTATTTATATGGGAATAATAATGATGTATAATTCATGTAAATAATAAATATAACATGATAATTATTCTTTATATATGATATACCATCCAATTATATATTATTTTAATATCAAAATAATGATATTGTCGCTCGTACGTACGTACGGACTACCGTCTCCACAAACGCGATTAGATTCATTCCCCATCATATCCATTTGAGTCTAATTATAATTTAATGGTTAAAAATAATTTTTAAGGACTTTTTATCATTATTTATATGAATAAGATACAACCTATCTTTAAAAAACATGGATTATGTAACAAAATAGACAAAGGAAAATGAATCCATTAACACCCGGAACGACGATAATACTAAGATGTTATTAACAAATCAATGTTAAAAGATCATATATGATAAAATATTAATGTATATGATTCTTGTATAATTTAATTACAATTATTTAAACATTATACAGGAGGTTAACCTAACCTCAACCAAGGAAATGTACAATGTAAGGGGTTTTCATCTCACTCCTAATTCCCGTGAGATTTATGCCTTATTGCCACTATTACATTTTGTGTGGTGTATGTACTGCCCATAATTGTATTATTTGTGTAATAAACTTTAATTTATGTGTATTTACATATTCATTGTATGATACGTCTTTCATTTGGTGTATTTTTTGTATGTTAACAAATTGGGAAGTGTTATTTCACAATCTCTTCATTATCCGAGGTTGTTTATACGTAATTATCTACTGGGACCTATTTATCATCCACATCCATGTTTCTTAAAAATGTATTTCAAAACATTCTTACTATTTTACAAAATATGGGTTAAAGTCATTTATATCCTTTTTGACTTTTTATAAGAAGTTTATAAAGGAATCTTTTCATCATTTTCCAAACCAGGTCCTTTTTAACCTTTTCGACAGAAGTAAGGTAAGAATGTCTTTTTTTAACTTATACGGAGGGTGTGGCTATTTTCTGCCGTTATAAAATCTTAGAAGCTTCCCTTACAATATTATAAGGATATTTTAAAAGTAAAGGTTTTATTTTATAATTATGTTACTTTTAAATAATTTCAAAATATATATATTTCTCTCAAACAGTTTTGATTTCATCTATGTCAAAATCCTTTGATGGATTTTAAGCTTATTTGAAGTTGATTTGTTATGATACAAAACTTCCATATTGTATTGAAGGTTTTGTGATATGTTTGACTATGGATGTGTTATTTTTATACCATTCATGGTTTATGGAGAAAGTATTTACATTTCAAATGCTAGTTTTAATATGAATGTTTATGTTATGTTTAAACCTGTTCATATGAGGAATGCATTGGACTTAATAAGTGAAGGGTGGAGCCCACTATAGCTCCTCAATGCATCGGTAGGTCTCATGAGATAAACTAGTGTCTTGGCATAAGGACTTGACAAAATCTTATTTTTAGTCTTGGCATGTGTCCTTGGCTACGTGGTGATGATAGTCTGACATTATGCATTCCGTCATTATGAAAGTGGTTATTGATATTGCATGTGATTATTAGACTAGTAGAATATCCATGCAAGTAAGTAAATGTAATTATTTGATTTTTATCTTTTCCATATTATTCTGAAGTTCAAGTTTAAAAGGCTTTTGTTTTAGTTATACATTGCCTTAAATGTCTATGTTTATTCATGAAAGTTTCCGCTATATTTTTATCCTTATTGAGCATCTGAGCTCACCCCTTTTAATGTTTTATTTTTCCCAGGATGTGAAGTAGTAATTTATGAATGACCTTCAGGGACAGTATGTGGGGATATGAGAGTGGAATATGGAGACTATGTTGTTTCAGTTTTCATTTTTATGATGTAATGTAAGAATTATGAATATATCTTCTGTTTCCAAGGATACTAAACTAATTAGTATTTCGAGATTTGATCTTTCTTTTGATCATGCCAATGTTATGGAATAATGCCCCGACTCTGGGTAACTGGGGTCGGGGCGTTACATAAACTACCCTATAGTGGATAAGGGTTTTTAATCATTAGCGATTCATTAATTAAAGGACTAGGATGAATCCTCATATATAATGATATGGTTATATCTTATTCCATGATCCAATTAAAAATTCATGAGAAAAGTTACTCGGCTCCTGATTTAGAGTTGGGAGAAGTAATTTTTTCACTAAAAATATAGACGAATTATCATTATAGTTAAATATGTAATATATATTGATCAAAAAATCTTTATGTGTATATTCACATAAAAATATTTGATTATACACTAGAGAAGATAGTTTTAGTTGATCAAAGAATATTACTACTCAATACATTACCACCCTAGGATAGCAAACAAGGTGCTAAAAGCTATGAGATAGAAAGAACATGAAATTTTGACTATGATGAGGATTGAAAGAGATCCAACATTAATGGATATTAAAAATATGGATATTGAAATCATGAAGAAAGGGGATGTATCATATCTTTCTCATATAAATTTCTAACCATCTATCCATGTGAGGATTAAAGAGGCACAGAAGGAGGATTTAGAACTACAAAAGAAGGTGAAAAATGTTCCTGAGTTCAACCATAATTATGATAGAATGATATGGTTTAGGTACTGAGTATATGTCCCATAAATATAATATTTCAATAAGGATCTGTTAAATGAATCTCATACCTCTTCATTCTCTATTTATCCTGTAAGTATGAAAATGTATAGATATCAAGTATTTAGGGTGTGACAACATAAAAATGGATATTGTAGAGTATGTATCATGATGCCTGGTATGTCAGTAAATTAAGGTTGATAGATATAAGTATAAGGGGGTATCACAACCACTACCCATACCAGAATAGAAATGGGAAAACATTACCATGTATTTCATCATCGGACTCCAAAAAACATTTAAAGGGGTCAATGTTATTTGGGTTTTAGTCAATCACCTTATGAAATAATTGAATTTTATTAACATAAGGGAATATTTCTATATTTATTAGATTTATATTATATTAATTAAGGAATTTACAAGGTGTCATGGAGTACCACATTCTATTGAATTTGAACGAGATCCTAGGTTTACCTCAAAGCTTATGAGAAGTCTTTAGAAGTCTCTAAATACAGAGTTTTGTTTCAATATTTTGTGTCATAATCAAATTAATTGTCAGATTAAGAGGATCATTCAAACTCTAGAATATATTTTGATATATTTCTTAATGTACTTCAAAGTTTATTGGTATCAAAACCATCCTTTGGTGGAATTTTCTTATAATAATATATTTCAATCGAGTATTCAAATGGATCCTTATGGATAACTCTATATAAGGAAGTGGGGAACTGCAACATGATGTCATGAAGTTGAAAAAAGAAAACTATTTGGATTTGATCTAGTATATGAGATAACAAAGACGGTTGGATATATTTAGTAACACATAAGTGTAGCTTAGAGTTATCAGAAATTTTTTGTTTATAATCTTCACTGAGATCTAGAGTTTGAAGTTGGTGAAAAGGTATTCCTTAGAATATATCCATAGAAGAAGGTTATGAAATTTAGAAAAAATTGTAAGATGATCCCAATATATATAATTCCCTTAAAAATTATTAATCGTATCAGGATGTTATCTTATCATTTAGAACTTCCACTGAATCTCCCTCGATTTTTTGATATGTTTCATGTATCACTCCAAAGAAAGTACATGCTAGATCTTTCACATGTACTGAACTACTATGTTTTATTATTAGAAAAATATTTTTCTTATGAGGAATAACCTGTAAAGATTTTTTATTATAGAGGAAAAAATTCTATGAAATAAGATAACTCACCTTGTCAAAATTTTGTGGCAAAACCATAAATTAAAGGAAGATATGTGGAAACATAAGGACAGGATAAAGTATAAGTGTCCACAATTACTTATATAATAGTGATGTAATTTTAAGGAATAAATACTTATAAAGGGAATATATGGTAAGAATAAAATATTTTATTATATATTTTCCTTTAAATATATTTAATTTCCTTGATATCTTTTTTTAACGCAACACCAAGATTAAAAAATGATGATATACTATTAAAATTTTATTATTTAATGTGGTATTATAACCTATCAATTGGATTCGAGGGAATAAAAAGGACTAACTAAATTATAAAAAAATTATTTTTTAAACATGTATAAAATTAATCCATTGATTATTAATTGATTAGAAATAAAATTAAAATCATTTTAAGGTAAAAGAGATTCTTTTCTGAATAAATAGGAATAAAACAGTTTTTATTCACACAAAGTAGTTTTATCCTCATAAATATAATTATTCTATATTGATGAATGGTTTTAATTAAATTTATATTTTATATATTCCATCAAACTTATTAATATTAATCTAATAGTATTTACTATAAATTCAATAATAATAACACCATTTTATTCTTAAAATGAATTTTTCCTAAAAAATGATTTTCATTGCAATTTTCACACTTATTTTAAAATGAATTTATTCTACTTATAAAAATTTAATCTTGTAAAATGGATTATGTATTTTTTATTATAATAATTAATATAAATTGATAGGTTTAACTTACTTTTTTTCATTATTAATAGTACCCATGTTTTATATTTTTCCCCATTGTCAAAGAGGTAAAACTAGGTTAAAACTATTGGATAAGGCCTTATATATCATGAGATAATTATAGAAAATGAGTTCATGAGTGTAATATGAAATGGGAAATAGGTTTGGATACCTAGTCCATTATGATATAGGAAATAGGATTTGATTTATAATCCTCTATGATATGGAAAAAAGGTAGTGATGTCTGATCTATTAGGATGTGGAAAACAAGTGTTAAGTCTGGAACCACTTTGATATGATAGTATTTTTAGTTAACCTTGACATGTGATATGGTTTCTATTCATATGATGGTTCCACACTCATATGAAATATTATTATTATTATTATTTCAACTCATAGTTAATGATTGATTCATTATATTTCCCCACACTTATTATTCATGTATTTTAAAAGATAAAGTTTTATATCATGACTCGTGTTTATGATCTATGATAAATTGGGTATGAAAATTGTACGATATTATTATTATCTCATATCGGCATTCCTATATTATGATTTCATATGATCATTAATTTATATCTCCCATGTTCACTCTTTCTGGGCATCTAAGCTCATCCTTTATTATGTTTCCTTTCCCTAGGTTATGAAGAAAGGTTGTATATAGGGTATAGAAAATAAGGTGATAATGTGAGAATAACTTTATGAGATATGTTTAAGATCTATCATGAAATAATTTGTTTAGATATATTTTTTTCAAGTACACTAAACCTTTTACAGTTTTAGGGTGTGTAATGTTATTAAATATATTGAATAATCATATAAAAGGATGTGGTATTTATCTAGGAAATACTTGGATCACCTTATTATGAGGTCAACCAGATTTTTTTTATGGATCCACTCAAGTATATTCATGATTTCCATATTTTCCCTGGATGACTATCAAGATGGGCTATCATCCTATAATAATTTTATGTCCACTATGTATCCTGAAAGGTGATCAAGCTACTATCACTTGTATATTTTCTTATCATGAATCCTACACCAATATAATTACCACTAGATATATAATTTCTCAATAAATAAGTTTTCTCTACTAATGATACTTCCTAGACATGGGAAATGTACTTCGATTGTGCTTATAAAAGTCTAACTAGGAGATAGATGAAAGACTCAAGACTCCACTATGTTAGATTGGGGGTTGAATCTGTTTCCCTAATAAAGGAAATTCTACCCTATTCTTTACTCTTGTCATAAGGGTGTAATAACCTTAAGGTAGAATATTAGGACCATATTATAGTTTTAGAACTGGATATTCATATACAGATTTCTTAATTAAATATCAAGGTACATTTAGAGTTAGTGAACATGAAAATAAATCAGGATTGTGTCATTAATAATAAGAACATATACCCCTACATGATTATTTTTTTGAGTTTATTTCATAGTTTACTTCAGATTCAAAACTTTCCCACATTTCATTATCTTGGAGTAGTTAAGTTGATGTGCTAGTAAATGAATATACCACCGTATAAATCCCATATCAAGACAAAATGGATCTTTATATTTCACATCATAGGGTGGTCAATCTATTTATTAGTAATGAAATGGATGAGATAAATGAGGTTAATGTTACTTTATAAGAAGGTGAGAATTCACCCCCACTGATGAAATCCTTAATTTTCAAGATGCCTCCCATAATTGAGTGTCTCCAAAATGTGGTTATTCCATAAGATCGATCTAGGAAGGAACAAATTTTTCAATAAAAAGCCAATTTTTTCTTTATAAAATCTCAAACTCCTTAAAATCCCTCTATAAGTGAGTATTTAATGGGATCCTCGTTGGTTTAATTAAATAAAGAGAGACCCACTCCATTTTAAAGAAAGTAAATGATAGAACTTATAGTGCGCACTTAGCAGGGGCCCATTTATTTCATTAAATCAAGTGAAGGATATATTTATGGTCATAAATGATATAGGATTGCATGTAGTTCACAAATATGTCTCATGTATGTTAGATACATGTTAACTTCATTCATAAACTACTAGAGTCGTTGAATACTTCTAAATATTCTTGTTTATTCACTATATAGGGAATAGACATCAAGGGTCTATACCCTCTATCCACAATAAGGAATCTCAAGTTTATCCTTATTGCTACCAAAAAATACCCCAAATAGAATAAATAAGTACCCATGAAGGACATTAGGATAATGTTTTTAATTAAATTCATCAAATCCAATGTCATTATCATATTCAGACTCCCTTATAAAATCTTTATAGACAACATTTCCAACTTCTATTCCTCTAAGATAATGAAATTTTACCAAGATTATAATATTCATTCCAATCATTCATCCAACTATCATGTGAATATAGATGGAAAAATAGATGAGTTTAATAAAACTCTATCCAATATTTTTTAGAAGCTAGTGAGTAAGTATAATAATTATTGTCTAGACAATTTTATTCATGCCCTATGGGTCTATCATTCCACAATCTATACTCCCACACAATAAAACCCTTACTTGTTAGTATATGGGATATAAATAGTCTTTATCATCAATGTTTTATTTTTCTCACATCAAATTACCATTTGAATAAAACTATATGAATATGAATAGTTTAAAATCCAACTTAATGTGTAGGAATAACTTGATGGGAAAAGGTTACGCATATTGTGTAATATCATAGTTTATTAAAATCATGTCGCATGAGAATTCAACAAAAAGGTATTCCACTACTCATTCATCTAATTGGAATTGGTATTGGCCTCAATAATTCCAATGATACCTATAAATAATCCCAATGAGATGGAAAAAATTGTAAGGACCTTACAACATATAAAATTTCTACACCAATAGAGTTTATTCCCTTATCACAATGGATGGAGATCATATCATGCCTTTCACCAATGTATGGTTTCTCAAGAAAAACTTCTCATAGCATCAAATTAGGTTTCAAAATACAATTCCATATGAATTTAAATTTCATGGAATTGGTCTTTTTATTATTAAATTAAACTAAATGAAATAATGATCCTCTTCATATGACCTTAAACTATATGAAACCCATATCCTCACTACTAGACTTTAAACGATGTCATAAATCTTTATTGTTATGTGAAATTAAATTTCATAATAGCAGGTTTATCCCACATGACCATAAAACTAATTGGAGTGGTTTGCATCATATGACCTAGTTTCCTTAAATGATATTTTAGTCCATGTAATATCCCTAGTATATTGTTTCCTATGTCCATAATTCTATGAAGATATAAACACAAAACTATATCTAAGAACTTAGTCTGGCATGATTTCTATTATTACATGATATGTAGTGATACCTATATTTCCTACCCCATGCATAACCAAAAATAACATTCACCTAACACCCCTCACCATCATAGTTTTTTGGGTATTATACTCATTGACATTGGTTCTTCCAATGACCCTTCATTATAGTATAACCACTTATTTTTTTCCCCTTGGTATGGATAACCCTCTTTATTCATGTGGAGTTTAATTATACCTTCTACCACCAAGGCACTCACCCATTTCACTATTGTTTCCCCTATACACAACCTTATCTAGGTAAAGAGTTATTTAATAACTTCCTATTTCTTGATTCTTGTTCTCATAAGATACATAGTAACATCCAGACCAACTATCTTATACACAACTATAAAATTTACCTTCTTTATTCCATCATCCTATCCTGGTATATAGAATCATTTACATTGGGTTTCTCACCCATGACTTGATGAAAGTATAGAATCATTTCATTATTCCATGTGTATGAACCAGATATGTGGAAATATCATTTCTCAAAACAATTTGTGTCTTTATTCCTATTATTAAAATATGTGTACTGATATTTGGGTCACCTACCATAGACCAAGCTATAAATTTCATTTCCCTCGAACCTGATATTAGCATATGTTCTCCACATTCATGTTGGATATTTATATATTTGACTCTATTGGGGAATAATATACCTTCTTACTATAATTATAAGTGGATTGATTCCAATTATTCTAGTATACATAGCATTATCCAAACCATTATTTCTAGACCTAGCTATAAAGCCTCATTCACTTCTACTCCCTTTTAACATTTCATAATGACCTAATATTGTTAATTACTAAAATATATTCTTCCAATTTCCTTAAGAATATCTCATTACCATATTTTATACTTGGTACCTCAAGTATATGAATCACCAAAAATATTTTATGGTTACCGATAACAAGTAAATCAGATATTGAAGTGAACATTTAATTAGTAGTGGCATATACACCGCATATATGGTCAAACTATAACTAACCGTAGGATTATTTTTATCCAAGAGGAGAATATACACTAACAAAATACATCATCAACATAATTTTAGTGGAACAAAATATTCAAATTCATTTTTTTATTCATCTTAAATATGCATGTTTAACGGTATGGTAACAGACCCAACATTTTGAACACAGTCAGTGGTTACCCCATCCTATCTATTTTCATTTAACAATTTCCCAATTAAAATAGATCATACTATTATTTTTATCACCTTAATCCCCATTTAAAAATGTGTTAAAATTCATATACCTCCTATAACCCCCCCCCCCCCACTTTGGATGTCACACTTTCCCATTGGTCCCACAACTATGAACTTAAACTATATGAACCTTTACCTATGTCTATTTGTAATAGTACAAGAACATATGTTTACATTAATTTTTCTTCATCCTCATTATTATAAAGATTTAATTCATCTGTTTTTAAAATATATATGAACATAAAATTCAACCACTTTTTTCAAATTTAGTCCACCTTAAACATTGTTCCCCTTGTTGGTCTAACTTACAAGACCTTAAACTTCCAAAGGTAATACACATAGTACTTATCATGCAGAAAAACCATAAATTAGAGCTTGAGTAGAAGTTGATAATCTACTTTATAGGTTTTTAACTTTCATAGTCCATGGAAATTTATAGTATTTTAAAGAAAAAAGATACATATCATGTTATATTGAAAACCAAAAAAAAAGTCAGCCTAATAAAAATTCATGTTTCTTATAATTAAGTATTTTTATCTCATAGATTAGGGAAAAAAATTGCTAAACAATAAATGTACATAATGTCTTATGGGGACCACCCTATGTCCTAATAAATATCCTATTCATGTTCTCTAGGTATACAAATTTATGAAAAATTTAGAGAATATTCTTATTCCTCACAGACATATTGGTTCATATGGTTTGTGTAGAATTCAAAAATATGTAATTTCAAGGTGCTTACACCATATTAAGAATTGATTATTCCATGAAAAACCCCCATTTATAATTCGATTTTTGATGATTTATTCTCCCCCATCACATCTGAATAAACTAACCCTATACTATTATTATATTAAATGAATCATATATCTGGCCTACCATATCCATCCAAAAGATAAAGTTTAAAAGGAAATAAAATTTTGAAATATTTTATATAATAGGTTCTCCATGAATTATTGTGATGGTATATAAAAATTGTGTATATTTATTTCCTATATCCTTCTAAGAATACATGATTTAAAAATGATTAATTCGGTCATTATTCCTTATTTTACACATTTACATTAAGATTATAATTTACAAGACTCATATTCATTTACTATTAATTTGGATTCAATTATTAGGATGATTACTCCTTAGAGTTTCTATTATCACCAAGTATTGATGGTTAAATCCATTAAAATGTTTAATAAATTGACATTATCCTTGAAATAATCAAATTTTTTTATTCATTAATAAAGATAAGGATGAATATCCACAATTTATAATCTCTACCTATTTCATTATGAAAAAAGTGAATATGTTGTAAAGTTCACTCTACTGAGGCTCATAGTTGATCGATAGATATCCTAGATTCAAAAAAAATACATTAAATTTTGGATACCTCTATAGCTTCAGCTTCTAAAATGGGTTATAGGATCTCTACATTGGTAGAAGTATATTCTTCTACCTATTAGGATCCCTCAATCAATTTTTTATAATCTTTTATTCTTCTCCTAGTTGTTCTTAGTTATTGACAATGGAAAGTAAACAAAAGTTTTTTCCTATATATTCAAGTATTGTTATACCCCCACTAATTCCACATACTAATTCTTATTTTGAAGTGTTATTGATATGAGGTTCACTACATGATGCAATAATTTTTTCCTAGAGAGACTCAGTTTTTATGTTTTATATTACTCTCACTCATAGATGATCTCCTTAAAAATATCAAGAATGGTGTGGTATTCAAATTAATCATATCCCAAGGTCATAAAAATATAGAATATTCAATGTAATTTCTAATAAATACCCACTATATGGGTTTTTCTATCATATTCCATATTTTATTCCATATAAAGTATTATAAATTCCATCAAAAGGTGACAGAATTGAGTTCTAACTTAGAGTTTCTCATGGGGGCTATGACATAATCTCGAACGAGCTCACTCAAGGGAAACACATATTCACCACTCTATGATATTTATGACATTGTAAAAACTCCACCTGTAATATTATATAAAATATAGTGTTATAATATAATATTCATTAATTTATCCTGACATTGTTTGTGGTGTCACTAATACAGGTGATGTGGAAGGTATATACATCAATCATCTATTTTGGAAATTAATATAAATTGTTATAAATGATTATCTTCACCCAAAATATTTATAACTTATTTATTTGTTGTCTTCTTATAATTTTCAATAAGGGAACCCCCTCCTATTCTCATTACCTCTTTGTTTTTTGTCTTAGGATCCCCTTTATTCCCTGATATCACTTCATCATCCTGCTTTAGTTGAGGGTCTCCTAGTAGCATCCCATAAATTGGATCCTCATGGTTTATATCCATCTCTATGGGTGTTGTACCCTCAGGTAGATCCATTAAACCATGTTCCACATCATATTTTGATGTGATTTTATTGATCTCGTGAAGGGATTCCCATAATTAAAAAAATAAAATTGATTAGATTAGTTGATAAATAGGGTATAGATATCAAATAACCATACCTTCCTCTAAAGACACATTGAGTGCTGTGATATATGAATCTGGATATTCAAAAAATTCTCTAAATTTCATTATGTCGTTAGTCATTAAGTCTAATTTAATCAAGTTATTATCTAACACATTCAATTCAAGGCCTGATTCTGATTCCTCTTGGGCTTTACTTATTTCTACCTCTGTTGAAGTCTCCTCTTGATTACTAGGGATCATATTCTCTAGGGTGGTCAGCACTCTCAATCTTGAGGAGATTATCCTAAAATATGAGAAAACCAATATTTTATAATTAATTTCTATATATACTCTAAAAATTAATATGTATATTCCTGGTTTACCTACCAACCCAAAACATAGATGTAGTTATAGTAGTCACACTTATTCCCACCAATTAAGTTACTTATATGAGTGTTTTATATGGGTAACTAATGATGGTGACAACTAGAACCCCTATAGAGGGCCAAAATACATGACCTTTAAATGTTTCATATGGGAAGGAGAAGGGTCTTGTTTAACCTTTCCATTTATGTTGACCTCTATTCCACCCAACATTCCCCATGGAGAATATTTCAGAGACCTGATAGGTGATGAAGCTTTTAAATATTTTTAAATGGATAAATAAAAATCAATGATAACATTGGTGATAACATAAAGAGTTAAACATTACTAACATATACCTTATCCATAGAGGATCTCTAAATAGTCTTTACTTCATCAGAGGTATTAATTTCCTAAAATGTCTCATCATCATTGAAATTTTCATGATCAACTTCATTTTTATCATCGATGTCCAATTAGAGACCCATCAATATGAGTACTCAAGTGGAATAAAATGGTTTATTATCAATAGCATAAACTATGGATTGAGTTCTCTTATGTATGACTTGACTTCACTGATGATTTTAAAAAGTAATATGAAGGGGATATTATTTTTATATGATTATTTAAGAGGATTTATTCAACCTCTATAGCATCCAAAATTTCATGTATGAAAGAGACACTCCTCTAAGCATCCCACTCTTACCAGGAACTAGGGAAATGGGAATTAACAAAGATATTTGATTGTATGGTTGTTTCATTAATGGAAATGGATGGGCCCACATACCTCAACCATTTCTTAGTAATTTCACAAATTGGGGAATTTCTTGGTTTGTGTCTCTTGGTATGTTATATTCATTGGGTAATCGTACTCTCCATCTCCCTTAGGTTATAGTTATTAGTTGATTTTAACTACCAATCCCATAAATATATCCTTAGGATAAGATTATATCCACATTTGTTCATAATCAACATATAGTATGATGAAATAATTATATAGTGGAAGAATGGAATTGTTAACAACACCCTCCCATGTGAAAATTAACCAAAATTATAGTGTGATCATCAGATTTCTCTTTTTTGGGGGATTGTAGGGATGAGTTTGGAATTACCTATGTATACAAAAAAACCACTAATTGAATATATAGGGATTATATGACTTACAAATAGTTTCTTATCTATTTTGGCTGGTAGCATGCTCTCTTTTTGTGAAATTAGAAATTCACATTGTTTAGTAGTGACTTTTTTATTATTGATGATCATAGTATGTCATAACAAAATATTTTGTATAAATTCATCATGTTATAAATTTCTTGTTCACTCAGTGGAATCATCCTCAAATAACCAATTCTTTACAGATAAGGCTTGAGTTGATTCCATGAGATAGTTGTGTCATTAATGAATTCATAACTTATTAGATGAGATGAAATCATACCTGATAATACTTGAAATGGTCCAACAATTCTAAATAGTTCTTTTCCACTCTTGATGTGGCTTAAGATATGTTATAAATTGGAAAACACAAGTATGAATAAATTTATTCAATTACCACTCACAAGTTACATTCCCATTATGAGTGTTTTGGTAATCACTATGTTATGTGAATTACACATCATGTGGATGTAACCATTGATGAACATGGGGAAAATCATACAAATTAAGTTTTTTATAAAATAGTTTCCAACTCAACTTGTTATATCTTCTTATTTCCAATGTTGGCCTCTTACAAGATATAATCCCCAATCATACCTTCTTATGTTTAGTTACCAATAGATACGATGGACCTAAAAGGGAAGTACTCAGGTGCAATTCCCACAAAAAAATCTTTAATTTGACATAAATAACTTAGTTTAATCATATTTCTTGAGTTGAGATAATCCTAATTATTTCAGAAAAATAATTTCTATTAGATCAATTTATAGAGTAAACCATATAATGGACTCCAACTAGGTGTATGACTCGGCTCTACCTCAAAGGGAAGGATTCATGTGTAATACCAACTCAATCCAAGGTAGTTTTGTCTCATGAAATATGATAAATTATATACTATCTATTTTTTCTTACACTAATCATGAATCTCATAGGATTAGATATTTTAGTTGATATTTTCATTATCATGATTTAGATGAATATTTTTAAAATTTTGGAATACACCTAGTCCTAAATACATGAATCTAAACTTCACAATAAACATCCTTACCACATGATATTAAACTTAATTGATTTTTCATACTATATGACCCTAAACTGGGAACCCCAAATTATGTTTTCTTTGATTTATGTTAACTATGACACATTGTACACCTTTTTAATTTTTAATCCCATCATTCTCAAACATACTTTCCCCTACATAATGAGCATAATATTCATTTTTTGAAAAGTATAAAATAATGCATTGTGTCAAGATAATCATCTTGGTTTCCTCAAATGTACCTTGAGTTGTGATAATCCTCTTGGTTTCCTAATCTATGGGCCTCCTAATATGTGTAATCCCCAACCACTCCTAACTTCCTTTTTTGTCTACCTACCAAAAATAGGGGGAATATTCACATATGGACCTCATACTACGTGTAATCCCCAACCATATCTTTCCCTTCCTTTTTATTAATAGGAATGATGAACTGGAAAGGGCCTCTCAAGAGAAACTCCCACACCAAACTTTATTAGGCACCTTTTACCTAGTAGTAGTTTCCAAAAGATATTAAATAGATTTAAATATGTACTAGACATGTGACCTTAAAAATTAATTCACTTGTTCTTGACATCATGACCTTAAAATACACCATTATTTTCCATATCATATGACTTTAAAGGGTGTGAAATGTCCCATAAATCATCACTAAACTATATGTGTATTGATTATTTTTATAGGGATACATTGAAATAACTAATTATAGGACCATTACCATCTCCAAAAAAGTAACACCTCCCAGGATAGAAATAGACTCTAGAGTTCCCAACTATGGATATAAACCTTAGCATACATAATTATTAAGATAAATATGTAGGAAATGATTTCAATCATATCATTGTCATATGGGTAACCGGTCCCATTCTAGGATTTTGGAAAGAATCATGAATACAACTTAAATCTATAAAAGATTCATGCAGTAGGTAACAATTCCCCCTAAAGGATATTATGAACATGGACTCCCATACTCTTGACCAATACTTGTAAAGTTCTAGTAACCACCTTCCTTTTTAAAGAAGCTCCATGATGACTCAAAACATCATGGTCTAAGAATATGTCAGAAATAATTATCTCTATCAAATTTAAGTATCTCTATACTTGTGACCACCAATTAATATCATATTCAAGATGCATTCTCATATGTTTCCTTTTTTCAAATACATCGAGTGAACATAGGTCACAAAGTATGTCAATATTATATATTAAACTCACATGTTCTATATTATCTAGTTATAGACTCACCTAGTTGAAAAATACATCACATGTCATGCATTTTATTAGTTAGGAACATCATGTTTACCTCATCTAAGTATATTATCACATCATGTGTACTATTTAGGTGTGGCCACACACCCCCTATCTATCTCAATCTAGGGACCATATGTCGTACTCATAATATGAGAGGGAAAATACCAACTTTATTGATCTCAAATTGATGAAATTATCAAAAACATACCCAACAAACCCTAGATTAGCTAAGCTACAACAGTTTTTATTAAAAAAAAGGTATCAATGTTCAAAGTTTCTCATGTAATGTATCTCTCCAAACTAAACCAATGGGGACTCTATATGATCTATACACCACTATTATACCGAATACATTTGTATGATACTCTCTGTGGTGTACATAATGGGTCATCCAATACACAAAAAAGAACATCTCTTTTTTTGTACCTCATTAGTATATTTTCTTCTATATATGAGAATACTACTTATACTAACCATAACATATAACCATAACATATAATACTCTATGATGAACATCAGTTAAGGTTAAATCAAAGTTATACTTTCAGAGTTCACTAAGAAAATCAATCCACAAAAATTTTATCAATATATATATTTATACATCCAAAGTGAAAGAATGATAAAATTGAGATTTCATTTTATATGATATATTTTATATTATTAAAAAACTATTTTAAGAATAATTAACAAAACTAAACATAATCACCGGTCTATAACATCATATATTATAAAATTCCAAATTATCCTTATATTTGCAACAGTTTCTAGGTAAATGTTAACTTATTAAATCTATACGTAATTATTAACACATTGTTATTTAACCATATGATAAAACCCTACCACTAAACATTTTATTGAGTGTTATATATGAATAAATAAAGTTTGAATAATTGTATATTTTAGAATCATATTCCTAATGTTAAGCTCTTTAATCATATTAAAACCTATTAACTTCACAAAATCAAATGTTATGGTGTAAAATTTAGTTGTCTACTTTGAACTATTTATTATTTTAACATCATCATCCATGGAACCCAATTCCATCAAAAAAACTCCATGGAATAATTTAACTATTTACATTACTATTTTCCAGTACCTATACTCTTTAGGATAAAGTTTAATTTTCTTTTTCTATAGTAACTTAATATAAAAAATTATGTTTTTATTTTCTATCATACCATAAATTCTTTTAATATATGAAGTGAAATTCACTTTTTATTTTTACTAGAATATATTTTTAGTAATAGTTACATTCACTTTCTCCAGATAAAAAAATATAACACTATATTTGTATTTATCGTAACTTATACTAAATACTTTAGGATGTTAAGTGGAAAATCATTTGGTTTATAATGGTATAATATTTTATTTTTTAACTTTTAAAAAAAATTTATAAATTAAAATATACTCCCACTTAACTATTAGAAGTTGTATTCTTTTCTGAATAACTTGTTAATAAACAAAAAATCCTTCATTATTACAAAAAAAAACTTATTTCCATTTTGAATGAATATTTAATAGATAAAATATTATCTATATATAATTTATGGTAGTATATGTGTTTTAAAAATTTTCCTCAAAAAATGAAGACTTAAAAATTCCCACTTAAGGGTTGTGGTAATGTCTTACCTTATATTTGGAAAAATATTTTTAACTTGAATATAGAAATTTTATCCTTGTATCTTATTCAATAATTTTATATAATTTAGATAAATCCTATGTGTATAAAAAAATTTATCTCTACTCAAGAGAGATAAAATGGGAACAACAAATAAACATCTTAAAATTAATCCTAGTTTGAATTGCTCCTTTGGATCAAAGTCATTAATGTAGAAACCTCTTACTTCATTACCTCATGCTACTACCATCAATTGTTTCTTTATTTTTGACCTCTTATATTTTTAAAACATTTTTTAAACATATAGATTGTATCATATGCCCTTCAGAACCTAAGAATTCAATTATATAACAATTATACCTTGAGTGGACTCTATAAATGGATTCTTACAACCCTTCTAGAAATCTAGAAATTTTATTCTCTAATGGTAATCATGGATACAATGAGAAAATCAACCCTACTTATTCTTTTTTGATTTAATTAATTTTTTGGAATCTCTACAACCTATTTTCTTTCCTTTTTCCATAACCTCTACCCTTGTATTTGATTACCATCAACATCAAATTTGATCCTAGACCACCCTTATCCTACTTAGGTATCTTCAATATATTTAGGAGATTGGGATAGGGTTTACAGAAATAATTCACATTATAATTAACAAAAAAATTATCAAATTATTTCTAGTAGTGATTGAATAAATAAATACATATAATGATTAATCTTAATAGGTGAAATTAGGATCTCCAAATCATTGACATATGTAATCATATTGAGTACATGAGTTGAGAATGAAGTTATTTCTTCAATTTTATATCCAAAAAAATTCTTTTTCACCTCATACCTTTCATGCCAAACAATCTATTGATAGATCCTTTTTAGGATGTTTGATATATTTTAGAAATACATAGTCTCATTTTTCGTTGGAAACATAGAATATTTAGTAAATAAACATGTGTGTTGATACCTCTAGTGAATTATTTAAATTATTATCATAGTTATATAACTTTGTGTATGGAATATTTTGGCTAGTTATTTTCTTTGGAAGTGGTTGTTCCAACACATAGCATTTTCCTTCTTAATTGAGAAATATTCTCAAGACCATGTACCAATAAATAACGTAACTTCTCTTCAATTTATTTTTATCCAATATTAATATCATGGTCAAGCTATTTTATGAATCCATTTTTTCTATAACAGAAGCTTTTATCTGATGATTATCATATTCAATTACAATTTTATAAATACATTCATAAAATGGGATCCCAATAAAAAGATAACCCCTATTATATTCATAATAAAAATCATATTATATATTATTCTTGGACAGTTGGTTGGGTAACTCTTTACCCAATATTAAATGGAAAAACCAAACTCTCTTCCTTTGGTATCCTAACTCTTAGGGTCTCCAAGTTGAATGTAACTAAAATAAAATTCCAATAATAGGATCACAAAACACAATACAGGGCCACACAACTTTATCATGACCTTACTAAGGATGATTTAGTGTTTCCTATCACTTTCTTTCCTTATTAAAGATAATCTATGGGAATCGGGCTTTGACACCACCTACCTGGATGGATAATCAACATCTTAACAAGTTCCCCTTTAGAAGATATATAAAACTTTTTAATTTGAATGGGATTTTAACCACACCATATTATCTCATGTTATTACCTTTATTTTTACATTCTTGTAATGATTTAGTTTTCAAATCCTATTCCATCTCCCAAATAAATGGGTTCAAAACCCATTAATGTGTAACTCTTTACATAACCCATAAGCTTATGTCACTCACATAAATATAGAACCCTGATATATTCATACATATCCATATATATCTCATGAAAAAGGTGAACAAAAGTTTCATTTAATATAATAAAGTTATATGAGATTGAAAAAAATCCACATGAGTAAGCCCATGGTGATAGATAGCCAACCCCTCACCTTTCTGAACAAGGCATGAGCCTCCAAATTTGTGGGTAGTTTGACCTCAATCCCCATTTCTCTGGAAGACATTTCTCAAAATATAATTCAATTCATAATAATTATAATACCTAATATTCATAAAATATACTCAACAACTAAATTCAAGATAATAATTCAAATTATAAACCAAGGTAAAGGTTGATGAAAACTAATTCTTACGTTGATGTTCCAAACATGTAATGAATATCTTAATAATTTCATTAAATGGAATTTAACATCTTAAAATAAAGTAGAAATTCATTAATAATATGAATAACTTATAACTATGAATAAATTAAGGAATGGACTTTTAAATAAATGAATATTTCAATTATTTATACATGATATAGTTATTTATTATCCATTCAGAAATGAATGATAATTATAATCATTTTATAGTTAAGATTTAATTGTTATGGTTGTTACATAATAATGAATATAAACATCTTATATTCAATTCATAATATAAAATATTCATATTATATATTATGTAGCATTTTGATTTACATAAATGATACTTTTATGAAGTACAAACATTTTATATTTCAATTTCCTATTATTTAAAAATTTTACATAATCATAATATCATATATTAATATTATTTAAAACATTGATCCTATAAATTTATCAACAAATTTGATGGGGTTTAAATAATTTTTATAATAAAGACCATATTTATTTTTTATAATAAAAATTAATTATGAAAAATTCATAATGTAAATATAAACAATCTATACATTTTATTTATTTATTTTGTTTATAAACTCTTTATAAATAACCCATTATAAATACAAAATAAACTCTATTTAAAGACATGAAGCATTCCATATAATATTAAAAAGTTATTTAATATTAATTATCAATATTAGGGAATATAATAGATTTTTTAAAAGAATTAAATTAAATATAAACATTTTATAATAAATTAAATTATAATACTGTCATAATTAATGAATTATCATAATAATTTTTTCTAATTTATAAATAATTACATATCATTTAAAAATAATTTTAATAAACACTTCCAGGTAGACCATCAACCATCAAAGGTGGAAAGCTGGATATGAGAGGTAGAGGGGAAAATGTGGTTTAGTACGAGCATATGGAGTGTGGGGTGATGCAAGCAAGAGCACCACCGTGTTTTGTGGCGCAATGTTTGTGGTCATATAGAAAATTAGTTGCATGGGAATTAATTAAGATACCTACAATTCACTGAGATTAATAAACAATTATCCCCCCTATGGTTAAGTCAGATCTTGTACTAAGAAGAGGTGGAATAATTCATCTTTTAACATGTGTGTTTCGTATCATGCTTAACATTATATTGGCACTCGACATAATATTAAGTTAACAAAAAATGGTTTTGTTTTCCCTTTCCTCAAAAATTATTTCATAAATAAAAATACATGGAGTTTATAATACCACTATATGATTCATTTGGGTTAAATAAATACATTAAAATAGAATAAAAACCAATCCCAGGACCTCCATGTATATAAAATATGAAATTTTAAAAAAAAAGAATGAAAATTTTATATAAATGATTCCTTTCATCTTATAATATAATAGAACACCTTTTAATACCTTTGTATATGATTAATGTCGATCAATGCAGTGGAAGAAAAAAATCCCCCACCTCCATAGGTATCCATGGGCTTACCAAATTGTTTCAATTCTTGAAACAATATTATCTATTCCACCATGAAGTGATAGTGTCATTTGGTGGAAAGTAAGGAAATGATGAGAGTTGAGGGATTAGAGAGTAGCAACTAAGAACTACATAGACTCCCTTTCCCATCATAAGAAACTAGGTTTTATATAGAACCCAAGGATTTCCCTAAGTCGTTATGTGTATTAACTCATGATATTTATCACATGATTTTATACCTTGGTCAATGCATGAATCATATAAATTTGATCCCTTATTAATTTCTTCATATAATACATACTATTAAATTATATCCTTTGTGAGGGAGTGTTTTACCACCCATAATCCGTGGCATACTTGATTCCATATGACTTGACCAATCATACTCTATAACTAAAAGTATTACAGAGGCCAAATCAAATTCAAATATAAATAATGACTATATGAAATCTCATTTCATGCATGGGATAACTTATATGTTTTTTTACCATTGTATTTAAATCATATAATAAAAATAAACCCATATAATTACATGAAAAACACTTTTACTGGATATGGATCATACTCTAGGATTCATGTATATCATACAATTAAATATTACATATATATCATACAATTAAACATACCATATATATCTTATATGTAAATATATACTTTAAGTAATATCATAACATTGAATCTATCTTATGGATAAATATTGATAAAATTTTCTTGGTTCAATTCCTATAAGAAAAAAAACAATGAAGTCCTAAGGATGAGTTGGGATATTAATAAGAGATTTGTGAAAAAACTCTTCAAAAAATTTTGGAAAATTAAAAAATTCATCATGAGAATTAGGTGAAGATTAGTTTTTGTAAGTTCTATATGATCGTGAATCCCCTATATAAATTCTTTACACTATAAGAAGTTTATTAGGTTTAGTTTACAGTTACTCTAGTCATGTGATTTTTATTTTGTTTAGTCTTTTATTAAAAAAATATGTCGTAAGAGAGGATTTCTTGGGAGTTATCTCACCTCAAAAAATTAGTGAGGTCAGATCTGGTTGTCCTGTTTATAAGGCTAATTCAAGAAGATCTTCACTAAATACGTAAAATCATATGAGTATTTTTGGCATATCATTTGGTATAATCTTGTTATATCATTAATTATGATATATGATATAGTAATTATACTACCTTTATAATTTTATGACTTGTAATTTGTTAATATCATAATGCAATGATATGCATGAATTATCAAAGGTATTACATTTATATTACCAAAAACATCGATTATCATTAATATAATATATAGAGAATAAAAATACATTCACATGATGAATTAATGTTCATTTATGGGTTAAAATGGGGGTTTTAACTATATTTGTTAACTCATATGTTTTATAACATTGGATTTAATACTTTATAACATGAGGAGTATCCAAGAGGGATTTATAAGAAGCCACTACCATTGGGATTGTGATGTTGGATCTTACCCAAAAACCTAATTATTATCCCTTACCCAAAATCTCTCTCTTCCTACTTTCTTTTCCTATGACATACTATCATGTCATAGATAGAAGAGGATCCCCAAATACGTGATGGGTAATTCTTGTCATCTCATGGATATTCCACACAGGATGGATTATATTGGCTACCTCTCAGGGATCTTCATCGAGCATATGGATAAATATATTTTTTGTTGGGATAAACGATGAAGTTACACAAGTTTTTCCTCAATTTATGTTTGATATAGGCTTAGTTTGAAAGGTATTGTGTTATAGGGATTTATGGTTTCTATGAATTTCTAATTTATTAATTAAATGTTAATCTGTCCTTTGAAATACAAATTTTTTATGGCTTGGTATATGATATTTGATATCATAAATATTGATTGGTTCATGCCATATAATATGGGACATAAAAGGTCATGAATTAGTTCAATCCTATAGTTCTTTAATATATCGTAATGCATTATATAGGCTGCTATAATGTGTGATGGCACCTAAAGTGCTACAGAAAAAGAGTATGAAATGGTTAATATGATATAACGTATATTTTATTACATGGTTTCCTCTCACCATTTAGTCCTACCAGACCTATCATAATCCACGATAGCACCACACATAAATTTAATCTTACACAGCCACTACCTCACATGATTAATGTTATGTGTGACAAATTGAAAGTTGTGATAATCAATAAGAACTTGGTTATTCCTATACTGGTCACTATATTGATATATTACACTTATGTAATTTCCCATGTGTTTTTTAAATCTTACTCCATGACATGTCATAACCTTTGATAGCTTGGATGTGGAGTTAACCTCATGTGGGCCCTTATCTGTTGAGCTAATCCTACAGAAGCAATCTGTATTGGCTTCTCTTTATGTGAACAATTTTTATCTAATATATTGTATGATAGATAAAACCTCAATACCAATCACATGTGCCATGTCACTTCATATGACTTAGCATATATCATTAAAAATTATATAGAAGGGAAAATCATTTTTTTCATTAATTTCAATTAAGAATTGAATTCAGTAATTTATAAATTGTTTATAAATCATCTAAAAGGTTATTTTGGGATATTTATTGAATTTATAATTTTTTTATAAATTGTTTATAATTAATTAATTAAAATTTTAATAAACATTTAATAAATAAATATCCATAAATATTAATTGGTAATATTGAAATAATTTTATTAATATAATGAATGATTTATAATTTAGATATAAGTTATTTATATGCAAATTATAAAGTAATTTATAAAAATTTTATAAATTCAAAAATTAAGGTAAAATATAAAAGTATTTATTTTTAAAATTATTAATTGTTCATAATTACTTAATTTAAATTTTTGAAATTAAATGTCCTATTTTTGAAGTAATTTAAACCAGATCAAAATTAGTTTTGATCATTAATTTGATCAAGGTATTAATTGAATAAAATAGATGATATTAGATTATGTAAATTCTTTACATAATAAAATTAAAATTAAAAAATGTTGATATTTCATATAATATCATTTATTTAAAATAAATTCCACATAATGAAAATATGCAGTTCATAATGAAAATGAGTATAAAGTGTTTATATTCAAAATTTAGGAAGGTCTATATGGTTAGATAGAATTATAAAGTGTTTATAATTAGTTTTAATTTTTTAATTTTTTATAAATTATTTATCCTATTGTTTAAATATATTAATTTCTCATTTATTTAATTATTCTATAATTTATTCATAAATATAATTTTTATATTGTGAATTATGATTTATACTTTATTTTAAAGTGTTGGACTACTTCTGAGTTATCATACATGCATATAAGAAGTTACATGCTATGTAAAATAATTGATTTTTTTTCTTCTACCTTGATTTTGGTTTGTACTAGGATAGGAGATTGAATTTATAAGTTCATTATAATTTATACATATTATGTGTTATAATTTTAATGAAATTGAATTATATATTGAGTAAATTATCCCTGGGTAGAGGGAGTTAGGTAGAACAACTCATTGTCCTGGATACTTCTATATTATCTAGAAAATTTGGAGTAGGATATCTTTTTATCCACACCTAATTTTATGGATATTTTTGATTTTGTATATTTATATGACTTTACATGAAAGGTATTTATTTACTTTGTGCAAAATTTACATTTGGATATGTATGAATATAGTTAGATTCTAATTGTCTTTGTAACACAAGCCATTTCTTGTGTAAATAATTACACATCAATATTGTTACAGAATACTTATTTGGTGGAAGGAATAGTATTCCAAACTAAATAACTAAAATAATTCATACATGTAAATAGGATATCATGAGATAATATTGTGAGATTAAATCTCCTTAAAAATACTGATAGTTATATTCCTTCCAAAACATCACTTTTCAATACTTTGATCATCCTACCAGGTAGGCCACGACAAATATGGGTTCCCTTATATTATCATTTGTAAGTAAAGAAAGTAATAAGGTGTACATAAATGTTAGATGACTAATTTTTTGAATTTTCATTGGTTTTCACTTAACTAGGAAACCCTGACCATTATGATACCACAAAAATTAAGTTGGGATAATCAATATGATGGATTGGGGTAAAGATTTATCCATTGAAATATCCAAGAGTCATGTATGATATGATTTTCATGACTATATTCTAGATATAGTCATTAATTATTTGCATGCTTAACTAGTGTAAGTCATAATAAATTATATATATTATCCCACTAGTGGATATGATGAGTTTAAAAGGGTTCATCATTTTAGGTGGAGGATATTTAACAAAATTCCTTGTTAAATAAATGTGAAGCATGATAATAATACAATAAAATGTTATATTGATAATAGAATCATCATTATAAAAATTGACATTGGTATTAATTCTTGATTTGGAAAAGATTAATGTAATAAACTTTATATAATGTTGTTAAACCTAAGAAATGTTCTTTAAGAATATAAAATTTTGTGTGTTTAGACAAATACATTATTATGAAATCAATTATTTAAGTAGTTTATAAAATAATTCTAGATGATTATTATATGCATATAATGATTCAATTGATATTTCAATGGTATCAGATGTAAAATTACCCAAGGAAATTTATACATTTCTCATATAATCAATAATATTGGGTGTTCTGATGAATTGGTGAAATTGAAGGTTTTCTGTAAAGAGTTTTCTAGTTAAGGGCTTCAAACTCGTATTATCATTGGAAATGTTCTAAAAATGGGAATAATTTCTTACAATTTTTGCTCAGTTTTCTCAAAATTATGAGGATAATTGAACTGGGAATGAGATGTCTAGTTTCTAATGTTATGTTGACAAAAAAAGGTAAAATTTCAAACTACAATAAGAAAATTTAGCTATAAATTCCAAAAGAAATTCTTCAGGTATCCATTCAAGGTTATTAAAACCAACATTTGGTATTATTAAGGATATTGATTCCATGTGATGGTATCATTTGGGATAAATGAAGGATTTTAGGAAACTCCTCGGAATTTCCATCTCAAATATTATTGTTATATAAATCAATTATTTTATTTTGAAGGGTATATGATATCGAATATATGTTTTACATGTGTTGTAAATATACAGGAATTCAATACAAGGGAACAATTGATAAAGTTTGTGGTTTTCATTTAAGTGAGGAAGAAAAGATATAAAACATCAAGTATTTGAATTAAATGTAATATATAAATCTCATATGGGTCTATGTAAATGATGTGTATTTTTATCTCATTTTTCTTACAGGATGAGATAAGTTTTTTATTAACAAAGTGTGTTTATAAAAAATATGAGACGATGAATTAAATATACATGATTTATGATTCATTTGTTTCTATAAAAAGTTTTAAAATGAGATAAGAATATAATTACTTTTATCCAAGATAAATTTTTTTATCCAGATATCTATTAAAATATGACGTATTTGATCTAACAATCTTCAGTGGAATATTTTTAACTATAACATTATTTTTAATAAAATGATATAAACACATAGAATAGATTATATTATATATATATAATAGTTTATTTTTCAAATATTCCTATCAAAAGAGAATAATATTTATTTACTAAACATGAAGGATTTTATAAATCTTATCATTATATTCTGAATATAATATGGTTTCTAAAAAGATATTGGGTGTATGTTTAGGCTTAAAAAAGTTCAATGTTAATAAATAATGGAATATACCAGTCAAAATTTGAAGTAAAATATCACTTTCAAGGAAACTAATATGGAAAGGATTCCATGATTGATGATAATGTACTTATAAAGATTTTTATGTATATAATATAAGTTATTAACATTATAAAATTTTATGTTGTGGAGTTAAAAAGTATGAATATGTTTAAGGAGTTGAACATTGAGAATATTATTCCTACGTCTCTCTATAATTCAAACTATCCTATTTCATATATGTTACTTAATAAAGAGGTTAGTGGGAGGGTTTTTTATATGTTCACATGGAGATGTGATAGTAATTTCATAAAGATGTAATTAGAATGAAAACCCATAAAAGCGTATCAAACATAAGGTCGGTTTGCTGGTTTATTATAAATGATATGATATGGAAGGAGATTATGTATAGTTTTTTAAAAAATTTAAAAGTTTTTAAAAATATAAAGTGAGTAATTCTATAAAAAAATTGATCACCAATTTATCATTCCTTCATGTTGGATACAAGTGTGTGTGTGTGTGTGTGTGTGTCAGGAAGTGTAATAATTATTAACTTCCCAAAGTATGACTAGGAGTTTATTCTCATTCAATGTTTTCAATGAAGTTTTATAGGTTATGATGAAATTTTAATGATAACATGAGTATGATATTTCAATTGAGATACATAATAAGGTCATTAGGCACAAAATGGGTTTCTTCACTGGATATACAATTTTTTATACCACGTAAAGTTTCATACACTATGTAATTAGTATACTAGGGGTGAAAGGTTAATATTTTGAGTCCCCAATAAAGAACCCAAGGAATTGTTGAATGTGTTTTGTATTTTTTTCAACCACATATAAGAATCTCGTTTAGTTTTTAAGAATTTTTTTGAGTCATTGAGAATTTTTTTAAGTTGATTTGAGGTTCCTTGAGGATGTTTGAAGAGGTTATATATTGATTTGAAAAACTTATAGAATTATGAGTTTTAGCTTAAAAAATATCAAAGGAATAAAGATCATTGTAATATGTAAAAGTAAAAAAGGTCGATATATAACGGTGTAAAAAGAAAAAATAAAGGTCAATATGTGAAGGTAATACCTAAGGGTTTCCAAATAAAATATAAAGGTTGATATACAAAGTTAATACTTAATGGTTATAAAATATAATGTAAGTTCAATACATAAAGGTTAATATATGAGGGTTTTCAGTGAAAATATTAGGATTCGATATCTTCATATCGTACTAAGTGATATTCCCAAATGTAAGAATTTATATGAAAATGTGTAAGATTATGAAGGACTTACCTATATTAGTGTAAGGGTAGTTGGGTGATACATAAGAGTTGGCTAATTTTTTCCAATAATATGTAAGATTCCTCAAGATAATAGGTATAGTTCACCAGTAAAAAAATGATATTTTGGTGAAATAAAATCAGGTGATTCTTAATATTTTCATCAGTGATTTAAATATTATGATTATAGTTATAATCATGATTCATGAAACTTGTTTTGGTGATGAATAGTATAGAATATGAATTGTATATTCCCTATGAAAAATATGATCATGTTGTGAAGAAGTATGAGGATAAAATAAAAGTCAAATTTAGTTCTCTAATATGAGATACTGTCAAATATTGGGTAGAAATCAACTATGAATTTTTTTATTAAGAGAGTGTTTTACAATATCTTCATTTTATGACAGTATCGCTGCATGTAACCAAGGAGGAAAGGAAATAAGATATTCTAGATGATTTTTGAAAAGATAAAGTTTTTATGATTTTTGAAATCATTAGGAAATGAAAAAATTTGTCTTAATCTAATATTTTATGTGATCATTTAGTTTTGATGACCAAAAATGATGTAGAATTTAAGTGATGGGGTTAAAGGAGTTTTCATATTTAGTGTATGAAAATAATATTTAAGTGAAATATTGAGTATTTATAAACTAGTTAAGGAGAAGAATATATGATCGAAGTACTGAGAGAGACCCAATTTGTGATAATGTTGAAGATGTTATCTATTAGAGGTGATAATTATTGATAAGAAGAGGATAATGAGGTTGATTTTGATAATTGTGATCCAATACATCCTACTAGATATTATATAAGTAATGATATAGATAAATAGAAATATTATATATTTTTTAATATTATAAATTCTTGAATAAGATCTTATATTGATGTTTTAACATCCTGAAGCTTATTTTTTTTATTCCTGTATTTTTTGGATTCCTAATATGAACTTGCAGGAGCGAGAATAAATAAAAAATTATGATATTTTCAAATAATTGGGAGACTGAGCTATCGGGAGATATCAATTTTAATCACTCTTGTTATTAGTGATTAAATTTGGATCTTGAATATAAACATGAATCTGGTAAGGAGTAGTCACCCACATTGGGGTAGAAACGTGTAAAAATAATTATTTTCATTATAGTTATTTAATTTAATTGTATATGAGGAAGGTTGATTGTTTAGAAATAGAATGGATCAATACTTAAACATATCATAGAGGTGAATTTCAAAAAAAAATTATCATTGATCCATCCCCCCTTTGGAAGTGGTGTATAATCACATACTTGGTCACATCAATTTGTATCATAGATAATCTAGGTTTTCTACAAATTACAATTTTATGTTTAAAGTTAAATATGAAGAATTTGAATTTTTTAACAATATATGTGTTCTTATATTTTATAAAAATAATCTTCATATAGTTGAAAGAATATAATGATTCCCTGTCTTATTTCACAAGGAAAATAAGTTTGGGATGTTTTTACAATTGGTTTTAGACCATTTTAGAAACATTATCACATTAAATTTGTGGATAAAATAATTTTTTATGTTGATGGAAAATAAAAGAATTCAATTTTGATGTCTTTATCAAAAATAATTTATACATAGGTTATGGGATTAAAAACTTCCAAAGAGATTTGGGATAATATTGGGAACATTTTTGAAGGAAATTTTAAAGTTAAATAATCCAAACTATAGATATAGACAAATGTTTTTGAATGTATAAGAATAGATGAAGAGGATACTATTTATGACTGTAAAAAAGGTTCAATGAGAGTGTTTTTAATATTGGGGGTTTAAGAGAAACTTTTAGAAGTCTCAACATTCTCAAGAAAATAATGAGTAATTTTCCTGATAGATTTGATGAAAATGATTATTTTTAGTAACAAAATTATAGCAACCCCAACTCCAATAACCCAGATCCAGTGCCTTTATTGTTACATTATAACTAGGTTAAAGTGATCACAACCCAAAATAACAAATCATTTATTATTCCTATTAAACTACATAGATATATTATTCCTATTTTATATTTTAAATTAATTATAAAACATAGTGAAATTGATTATTCTCAATCCATGAACTCATTAAAAGATTCCCTCATCATATACTAGGGAAAGAAAAAAAATAAAGTGTGAGTTGAGATACATAGTAAGGGTAACAAAAGAAGCTATCATGAGTAAATAATGTATAATAAATTATACATTTTAAATATAGGAAAATAAATTTCATTTAATCAATAACTTGAGCATGAAATGCATCCATGTATAATATCAATGTAGCATTCTCTTAGATAATAATAAATAAATTATAAATGAAGTAAATGATTAATATTATACAATATGATCTCATACATCATGATATCTTTTCCATTATAGCCTTTTACCAAGATAGTATAATTGATAGGTAGTATACACTGAAAACCCATTTAATAAGTTCATCCAAATGGTTTGTCTCAAGAGGAATGTCTATGCATTGAGGATATATCTATGTCCCCATCCATCACTGTATATCCAATGAGTTCCTCATATATTGAATAATAAATTTAATTCATAAATACTATATCATATCAACAAATATCTGTATATGAATAAATAATATGAAATATCAATATTTCCCCATTCAGTCAAATAACTTTCAAAGTAAAACTCTATATATTGAAATGGTATATGATATAGTAAATAATCACATCCATGATTCAAAGAAAATAGATATTTAATAAAAATATAATCTCTAATTTTCCCAAGAATGTGAATGTTACAAGAGAAAGTTAATGAGAATTAAATTAATAAGAGATAAAATATTACCAAAAATTCATCATAAATAGGTTTTATAACAAAATAATTTCCTCTAGATAAATGGAAGAGAAATATTAAAATAATATTTCATTAAATATTTTTTTTAAACCATTTAAAACTTGTAGAGTAAGAATAAAATAGTTATGGTGGAGGGAAAATCTGTTAAAGTTGTATACGTTAAAAAGAAACATTCATTTTAAATTTTCTAAAAGAATTTAAATAATAAAACACCAGTAAAACATTATAGAGATTAATGTTAATCCTTTAAAAAAGTCAAAGATAACATATAATGGCCTTAATAAATCTTTTTTTTAATAAAGAGGTCTTTTGTAAAATATTTTGTCAAAATATGGACAAAGAAAAAAATATATATCTGATCAAAGGAGAAAAAATATAAAATTTTATTTTAAACATTTATTTTCTTGATTGTGGTTCCAAATAGATGAAAATATATATGAAAGCATTTAAAATCATTAAATATTAAAAATATAAGAAAATTGATATATTTTATTAAGTATATATTATAAGTTTCATTCAATAAAAATAACGAAATCCACAAAAATGTGATTGTAAAATAAATTATTACAACTTTGGTAAGTTATAAATTTTAAACCATTGAAATAGTCCACTTGAATCAAAAAATTTATTATCTTGAGTAAATATATATTTATGTTAAATATATCAAAGGGGTATTATATACACCATATAAAAATAAATAGGTGCATAATACCAAAATATCTTGATTATATGAAGTGATTATGTGTATAAAATATAAATCCAAATAAAATAAGTGTAAATGTGATATAAAATAGTAAAATTTCACTACACACATGATCTTATAATTTCAATGATAATGAAGAATTAATATAACCCAATAAAAAGCAATTGAGTAGTGAAATCCCTTACAATTATCATAACATTTAATTGAGAATTAATCAAAGGAGAGATTATTTGTAGAAAATGTGAATCCAAAAAAAATAAATTTTTTAATACAAAATAAATCAAAAAAATCTTTTCACACATAATATTATCATAATATAATCAATAAAGAAGTGATTTAACCCAATTAAATGAGATTGAGTTAAGAAACCCCTTTCCTCAAGACCGACTTGCTTCGTATGTGCTTTTTACCTCCTGAAAATTAAATTTAAATTTATTATAATTATATTAAATAACCATATAAATGTTTATAATTTCATGTATTATCCAATTATTATATTTTAATATCCATTTTTTAATAATGTTTTTGTTAAATTCATCATTTATGAGTGTTGTCTGTCTCATTTTTTATATAAGTTTCGGTTCAGCGGTTCCAATCATTGTACATTGATCATAGTCTGAAAATCTACATAATTTTAATCATGATATAATTATAAAATATATTAATTATATGTATTTATATATTTATATTTATATATAAATGTTAAATATATGAAAATTAATTGCATCATTTATGGAGACGGTAGGTTGTATGTATGCATGAAAGTTGTTTTCACTTTTTAAAGGATGGATCAAAATAAAGGTAAATAATAATTCCACTTTATATAATAATTATTATAACATATATATCATATATTCTCATTAAATATATCCTTATTACCATACATGAAAATTGAAAATCAAAAACAAATCACATCTCTTAATGGAGGTGGTAGTCCACACATACACACGAGTGACGTTATCGTTTTCCTATTAATGGGAAGGTAAGAAGGTAGATATGATATTATATTTATAGAATAATAATTATGTCATTAATATCATATATATTAATTAATTTCATATTTATAACCATACGATTAAAGTGGTGATTAAAAAAATAATTACACCGCCATGTGGAGACGGTTAGCCATATATATACATGAGAGATTTTTCACTTTCTATGGGATAAAAAAAAGGTGCATAATTATTGTTCCATAATCATAATAATAATTAAAATTATTTAATATAATGAATTAATTAATTTATAATGCATACCATGTATTTATAAGATGTATAATAAAAAATAAAATTGAAAAATCTTGGTTAAGAGTTGTACCTCTTCGTTGAGAAACTTAATTTGGATTACGCCTGAATCCTTGAAAGGATGGTATTTTTAAAAGACCATAAGATATAGTACTATTTGAAGGAATATAGTATGATATTATGCTTTTTAATTTTAGGTATATAAGTCTCAAAATTTCTGAGGAAGATAGGATAATATGCTTCCTTTTATAAGTGAGGGGAGGAGCACAATAAGAATTACTTAAAGTATTAAATTAATATAAATTAAATTTCAGGTATAAAAGAATCAAAAATAATATAATTATAATTTAATATGGTTATTAGTTTAAATAAAACAATCTAATAGAATCTATACAAGTTTATGTGGTTTTTTAACCTTTATCTCTTAGTTTTAACCCCCATTAATTCTTTTGAAAATTTACGCAATATCAAAGTTTTCAACTATTTTAGGGTCAATAATTTTTTCATAAAAAGAAAAGTGATCCATAAATAGAACATTGTTTATTTTTTTCCCATATCACATCCACTAAGGAAAATATATTATTTTTATAAATTTTAAATCATTTAATAAAATATTGTTTATTATAAAATATCATTAATGTCATTTTTAACTATTCATTTACTTTGACTTTAAATTCATAAAGATAGTTTTTTAATTATAATATAAACATGTAACACATGACTAATATGTTATATTTATCTAAAAATTAATGTAACATAATAATTTATCCATATTTTATTGCTTTTAATATTTTTTAAATTTATTTGTTTCATTTTACTCTTAATTGAATAAATAATATGGTAGTATTTCATACACATTTAATGTGACTATTAAAACACTAAAAATTTAAAACAAAATACCCATGCTAAAAGAATAATTTATATTCCAAATAAATATTTAGAACCAAACATATCCTCTTTTTATACTTATGTGAAAATTTTATAGATATTAAAATCAATAGAGTGACATTTTGTTTTTATTATTTTTTTTAAATAATATAAAGTTTATAATCAAATAAAAATGGAACTAAGAAACTCCAAATTAAAATATAATATGTGATAGGGTATAAATAAGCTCAACAAATAAAATTTTTTATGTTTTGGAAAAAATTAAAGCAATGTTTTCTACTTACACAACTTTAAATTCATTGTAGCCTTAAGAGTGATAATTTAACATTTTACAATGATAACTTAATTATATGAAAAAAAATAAAAGACTATTTATAAAAAAATGGACATGAGAATTAAAAATTTGGAACAAATTTTATAATATTTAATTTTTATAGTTGTAATAAAGTACTTTTAATATAATAATGTCGAACGCATGAAAAAACTATTTTTAATAAAACACTCTATTTAAGAGTAAAAACTATTTCACTATAAAATAAAGTGATAAACAGGTTCACATAAATATTTTTGGTTAAATAATAAAAAAAATAAGTTTTATTTTTATTTTTTATAAATCCAAAAACGAATAAAATATTGAAATCATTCCATTCAATACAAAGACTCAAAAATAGTTTTAAATTTTAATAAAATATAATATTTCTATCAAAAAATTCAAGCTTGGCTTCCTAAATTAAAAATAATATCTTAAAATAAATTATTTAACTAATTTAAAATATATTTTATCAAAATAAATAATAAAATATGATAAATTAAATTTTAATAAAGATTTTTACTTTTTAACCCATAGTTTTAATCTAGTTTTAACACTTTTACCCTTATTGAGGTGATAAAAATTTACTATAGATAATATTCCTAAGAAAAAAATAAGTAGAACCTATTTACCAAATTTTATCCTAATTATTAAATATATTAAATCCATTTTTAAATATTAAATTCATATAATTGGGGTAATTTAATTTAAAATTAAACCCACAAAACACGATAAAAAGTGGTTTTTTAGGAAAACGCATTGTCCAAGAAATAAATGACATTACATTAAATCTATGACTAGAAATCATAATAATATGAACTTAAATTCATATATGTAGATATATTATCTATAAATATAATTTAAATCATTCCTAATTAGTGTTTATTAAATTATTTAAAATGGAAATACATTATGCACATAAAAATAGTTTTCAGAAAAATTCCATTTTTAAACATAAAAATAAACTTATATCAAAATCATGAAAATTTATGATGAAAATTTATTTAATTTTATTATATAAAATTAAATCATAATTATGTTACTTTTATATCTAATTTAGTAAAAATGTTACATTTTAATGAAAAAAATGTCTCTTTTATAAAAAAATGTATTTTTCAATATTCACTGAAAAATCAATATTTTCATAAAAATAATAAACTTTCATCCTAAGATAATTTTGATATGATAAATTCAAAAAATAATTCCATTTTTTCAAATACAGTTTTTAAAATTGGTTGAAATTAATTATAATATTCACATACAAAATTTCAAAAAACCATTTTTTCAGAAAAATGTATTTTTGAAATATAAATTGACTTTAGTAAAAGAATGAGTAATTATTTATTATAAATTAATCAATTTATTTTAATTATATACAAACTTTCTATAGAATTTTTATAATTTTTGTATTCCTATACATACCACAAATTTTATCGACAAGGTTATAATGGTAACATTTACATACTAATATTTTAATAGTATATCTTAGTTGGTTCAAACTTGATGTTTCATGTAACGCATGATATCAAATAAATTTAATTTATTTAAAGATAAATATATTCTATAATATTTGGGTGTTACATTCTACTATTCTTAAATAAATTTTTTCCCTCATAATTTTATCTTGGTCATCGAAGGTCCATCCTTTGTTGAAAACCCACATCATCTAGAGGGATAATAAAAATTATTTTAAAAATTGGAAGTGGGGAACAAAACTTTTACCTTAAATATCACATATTCTGGTTCCTAGATAAGGATGAAATTTTTTTGAAGGTAAAATATATACATATATGAGAAAACTAGTGTCTAAGAACTAATATATAGTGATATATAACATGGTTATGAGAATGTTAAGGACTATAAAACCATAAATCTGTGAGGGTGAAAATACCATTGATTCATCATAAATGAAGGTAAAATAATATAAATTTTATTTCAATATCCTTTTCCAAATTTTTATGGATTAATTTACTTTCAAGATATATTACCTGATAAAATGTACTTACTTTATTTCTTTCCATTTTATAAGCAAAATTTCATCCTTTGGTTGTGATTTTATTAATATATGATTCATATCTTACTCCAAGAAATGAATATTAAAAATGAATTTTTATACTTGAAGCAATAAAATTAAAATTTAATGTATCATAAAATCCATCAAATAAATGTAAGTCATACCTTCTTCCTATAGATATTTACCAAAACAAAAATGATTATCACAGGTTTTCAAAATGGATAAATCATCATGTGATGAAATAATACATTAATCTCCAAAATTTGAACAATAAAAACAAAGTTTTAACATATATTATTCTATAAATAAATAACGGTATATCCCAAATAACCTCAATATTAAATAATTTTTTAACATAAAAGGTTATCTCATACCCTTTATTATACACCTCCAAAAATATAAAATCATTCTTCCCAAATAATCCTTTACTTTAATCCTAGAGGTTATATATATATCAACCTAATAAAAAGTATCCTAAAATATTATTAATCACCTCGAATTCCCAAAAAAATCAAAAAAATTGATCCTATTATATTATTCCCAAAATCAACTGAATCTTTATCCATTAAATTATATAAATAAAAAACTGTCATACTCACCAGGACATCATGTAGGCCAGTGGTAGGCATTTCACCCTTGTCGCTCTTTGGTTCTAAGTTTATGCCTCATAGCCTTTTTTGGATGTGGTGAGTTTTCACTTATCCTACAAGTTGTCATTTTCCTAAAAAAATATTAACATAATTCCTATAACATTACGAAAAATACAATGAATATCCTCAAAAATAACATTAATCATAAAATTACTTTTTAAATACTAAGGTTCTCTATACAACTTATTTTTTTCCAAAAAAATTAAATAATCTGATTTTAATATTGCTACCATAACATCAATGATGATATTAACCCTAAATTTTATCAATAAAATTAAGCTTATTTCCAAAAAATATAAAAGTATTATTCCTCAAATAAACATCTCACTAAAATATATACTAAACTAAATGGTTTTATTACCATAAATGTATCCCAAAATATCATTAATCATGTTAAACATCAATCAGATAAAACCTCACAGTGGTTATATACATCTTTATACATATGATAAATATTATACTTATATAGCTAAAAAACTTTAGGTTTAACCCAAATCACTATGGAATATCATTAGTTTCTATAGGTTCTTTTCTCTCATTCATCATGATGGTTCATAAATAAAATTTGAATTAACCCAATAATATCCACCAAGTGTGTCAAACTAGGTTAATAGTAATACCACACCCACCGTACACTATAATGATGATCGGGATATATTTGACCAACTATTTTAGGGGATATTACCCCGAGATGATTTTTTTCCAAAACCACACCCACTCTTATTATTCATATAGGGATGTGTTTCTTATAAAATCATATAATATCTACCTTGAAAAAAAAATATGATATTTTCCAACAATTATACATATTATTAAAGTTTATTATAGGGTTTTGTTACCTAAGCTATATTTTCCTAATCTATTTCCTATGGTCTCTATAAAAATTTCTCTAATAGAAACTATAAAAAACCCCAACTCTAATTACCCAGAGTCAGTGTCAACTTTATTAAATTGACACTAGATACAAGTGATATCATCCCAAAAATTGAGATAGATCAGTATTCTTTGTAAACTAGGTAAATATGTTCTTATCATTTTATATTGATAATGAAATATATAATATATTGAAAGTAATTATTTTACACCCCCAAACTCATTCAAAGACTCCTTATTCATATCTTGGGGAAAAAAATTAAAGGGTGAGATCAGATTCTTATTAATGGTTTTGTATAGTAAAATCTATCATGAGTAAATAAGGAATAATAAATATGGAACTGTAAATAACTTAAAAACACATTACATTTAATTAATAACTTGATCATGAAATGCATCGATAGATAATATCAATGTAATAATCACAGAGATAATAATAACTAAATTTTAAATAAAGGAAATGATTAATATTGTATGTTATTATATCAGATATTATGATATATTTTCCATCAAATACTTGTGGTGATATAGTTTAATTAATGGGAATTTATACACTAAAAACTCATTTAATAAGACTAGCCCACCAATTTGCCTCATGAGACATGTCGATGCATCAAGGGACTATCAATAATCGAGCCCCACCCATTACTACATGTACAATTATTTCGTTATATATTTAATAACCAACTTAATTCATAATTATTATAACATATCAAAAAAATATCTATATTTGAATAAAAAATAATTAATATCAATATTTCCATAGTCAATTGAATAATTTTCAAAGTAAAACACCATGGGAAGGATTGGTATATAGTTCAGGGAATAATTATATCCATTCTATAAAAATAAAAATATTTAAGAGAATTTAATTCCCAATTATTACAAGAATGTTAATTTTATAAGATAAATTTAGTGAATAAAAAAATAATAGATAAAAATGACCATCAATTCATTAGAAATATAGGTTCTTTAAAAAAATGTATCCTGTGGAGAAATGGAAGTGAAATATTAAAATAACATTTCATTAAATTGTTTTATTTTTAATACTGTTGAAAACTTATCAAATAATAATAAAAATTTTATGAAAGCAATAAAATATTTTAAATTCATATACATTAAAAAGAAAATTTACTTTTGACTTTTGTAAAAGAAATTAAAAAATGAACCTTTCAAAAAAAATTAGAATTATTCCTTTAAAACCTTATAAAAAAGAAAAAGATATTATAAAATTTACTTAATAAATATTTTTAGTGAATAAAAAGGACTTTTTTGAAATAATTTTGGAAAATATGGACATATATGAAAAATATACCCGATTAAATGATAAATAAGATAGTATTTTCTCTTAAAAATTTATTTTATTAATTCAAGATCCAAATAGATAAAATGTTGAAAGAAAACATTGAAAATACTTTAATATCATAATTAAAAGAAAATATATGGAGTTTATAAAGGATATATTATAAAACTCCTTCAATGTAATAAGAGAAAATCCTAAAGAAAATGTTACTGTAAAATAAATTCTTTCCTCTTTGGTAACTTTTAAATTATAACCCATTAAAAGATAAAACACAAATTTAAAATTTAATAATCCTAAATAAATGTATATTTATTTTATTTAAATCAAAGGGGTAGTATATAAACCACCTAAAAATAAATAGGTGCATAATACCAAATATGTCTCAATAGAGTAGAAGTTGAGATAAAATCCCGTACAATGATCATAACATTGAACTGTGAATTAATCAATGAACTGATTTTGTGTATCAAATTTAAATCCAAATAAAACAAGTAAAAATTCAACAAAAATTAATAAAATTTAATTACACACATAATCATAGAATATCAAATATAATTAATAAGTAAAATAACCCAATGAAAAGAAATTGTGTTATGAAATCCCATATAATGTTCATAACATGGAAATGAAAATTAATAAATGGAGAGATTATGTGTAAAAAATGTAAATACATGAAAATATAATTTTAAAAAAACTTATATCAAACTACATTTATTTCACACATAATCTTATAATAATATAATCAATGAAGAAGTTATTTAACCCTATTAAAGGAGATTGAGTTAAGAAAACCCTTACCTTATCTCTGACTTTCTTAGTATATGATATTAACATTCTATACAGTAAATTTAAATTAATTATAATTATTTACTATAACCATATACATACTTATAAAATCATAGATAGTCCAATTTTTATATTTTATTTCCCGTTTATTAATAATTATTTATTAAAATTATCATTTTTGAGTGCTAATTGTCTCATTTTTCATTTATGTTTTAGTTTAGTTGTTCTGATCCTTATACTTTGATCATGATTATATCACCTCTATAATTGTAATAATTATATAATCATAAAATATATATTCATTATATATATGTATATAAAGTCACCCATAAAATGAAATTATAGAAAACTGAATTTCTCCGTTCATGGAGACCGTAGGTTGTACGTACGCAAGAACATTGTTTTTACCTTTCGACGGATGGAAAATAAAGAAAGATAAATAATAATTAACATATAAAAAATTATTATTATATATTATATATCATATATATTCATTAAATATATTATTATTATCATCCTTTTAAATTGTAAATGAAAACAAATCGCATCGCTTTGTGGAGGTGGTAATCCACACATACGCACGAGTGATGTTATCATTTTATAACGAATGGGAAGCTAAGAAGGTAGATATTATATAAAAATTAATGAAGAGTAATTATTATATAAATATAATATATATTAATTATTTTCATATTAATAATCATCTAAGTAATGTGGGGATGAAAAATTAATCGCACCGCTATGTAGAGACGGTAAGTCGTACGTAAGTTCGAGCAATGTCTTCACTTTCTGTACGATAGAAAGAAACTGGATGATGATTGTTACATTTTAATAATAAAAATTAATTATAATTAAAATAATTAATTCATTAATTTATAATGGATATAATATATTTATAAGAGGTATAATAATAAATAAAATTGAAAATGCTTGGTTAAGAGTTATACCTCTTCGTTGAGAAACCTCTTTTGGTTTACACCTTAAGCCTTGAAAGGAGGATATTTTTAAAAGAAAATAAACTATAAAATATATTTAAGAAATATAGGATGATATTATATTTGTTAATTACTAGTATATATGGCTCAAAATGTGTGAGTAATAGAGGAGAAGAGGTTCCCTTTTATAAGTGAGGGGATGCCTATTCTTGGAATTATATAAAGTATTAAATTCATAAAAATTAATTTTCATAGAAACTAACTCCAAATTGATATAATTATAATAAAATATGGTAATTAGTTTAAATAGTCTAATATAAAAAATTTATATCGTTTTATGTGACTTTTAAGCTCTTATATCTTAGTTTTAACCCTCGTTAATCCTTTTGACAGTTACTACAATATCAAAGTTTTCTTCTATTTAGGGGTCATGAATGTTACCATAAAAGGACAAGTGATCCATATATGAACAATTTTTTATACTTACAACCAGATCCCATTAAAGTTTCAAAATATACAAATTTTATTAATTTTAAATCATTTAATAAAATTTTGTTAATTATAGAATATCATTAATGTCATTTCTTGAACTATTCATTTACTTTGTCTTTAGAATCATCAAGATATTTATGGAATTAGAATATAAATAATTCTAGAATACCTAATATGTTATATTTATCTAAAAATCATTTAAACACAATAATTCATCCAAATTTTATTACTTTTAGTATTTTCCAAAATCATTTATTTTATTTTTAAATTAATTGAATAAATATTATGTTAGTGTTTCATAAGAATTTAAGATAATTATTAAATCACTATAAATTAAAAATAAAATACCATGATAAAAAATAATTTATATAAAAATTAAAAATTCATAATTAAAAATTTTATCTTTTATCCTTTTGTAAAAAACTTAGAGATGTTAAAGTTAAGAGAGTCATATTTTATATTTATTCTTTTCTAAATATAATATGAAGTTCATAATAAAATTAAAAGGGAACCATGGAACACAAAATTAAAATATAAGATGTAAATAAACTCAACCAATCACATTTGTGAAATTTATGTATACATTTTAATCCATATCTTTCAGTTAAAACACTTTAAACTCATATTAACCGTAATGATAATAATATAAATTGTTACCTTGATAACTTAATTATATGAAAAAAATGAAAGGGGGTTTCTTTTCAAATTTGAAATGATAATTACAAATTTAAAATCCATTTTATCAGATTTAATTTCTTTATGTGTAAGAAATTACTTTTAATATAAGAATTTAAAAGACATGAAAACTAGTTTTTAGGAAAACACCTCATTTAAGTGTAAAAATAATTTCAACATGAAATAAAGAAAAAATTTAGTTTACATGAATTTTTTTGGTTAAATAATAAAAAAATAATTTTTTTAAATAATTTTTTGGAAATAAAAAATTTAATTTAATCTTTCACTTATTCCATTAATTGAAAAGACTCTAAAATAGTTTTTAATTTGAATAAAATATAACTTATCTTTCACAAAAGTCATACTTGGGTTATATAATTAAAAATAATATTTTAAAATAAATTATTTAACTTATATAAAATATATTTGGTATAAAAACACTCATAAAATAGGAAAAAAATAAAGTTTTGAGTATATTTTAAACTTTTACCTCATGGTTTTAACCCATGGTTTCAACCCATGTTTTCCCACTTTTACCCTTACTAAGGTGATAAAAATTTACAATGGTCAGTATTCATAATGAAAAAAAATATAATTGAAATATTTAAAAAAAATTGATAATATTAATTCCAAATATTTAATCCATTTCTCAATCTTCAATTCACTTAATTTTATAAATTTAATTTAATATTAAACCCGTAAAATGCGACGAAAATTTGGTTTTTCAGGAAAATATATTTTTCAGGCAGAAGATGATCTTGCATTAACTCTATGACTAATAATCATCATTATATGAATTTAAATTAACAATATATATATATATATATAATTTAAAAAATTTCCTTATTAGTGTGTATTATAATTAATTAAAATAGAAAACATTAAGAACTTAAAAATAGTTTTCAAAAAATGTGTTTTTAAGTGTAAAAATAAACTTATACCAAAATCATGAAAATTAATAATTAAAATGTAATTAATTATATTATATATAATTAAAGAATATTTATGATACTTTAAGAACAAATTCAAGTAATAATGGGACTTTTTAATGAAAATAAATGTCAATTTTAGGAAAAACGGTATTTTTCACTATTCATTAAAAATCAATCTTTTCAAAAAAAAATTAAAATTTTCACCATAACATAATTTTTATAAGATAAATCAAAAAATTATATCCATTTTTTAAAATAAAATATGAAAAATTGGTTATAATATTCACACAAAAAATTCCATAAAACCCGTTTTTTGAGAAAACATATTTTTTAACCATAAAATGACTTTACTGAAAAAATTGAGTTCTTATTTATTATAAATTAATAAATATATTTTAATTATATAATAAATTTATAAATATTTCTCATAATTTTTTTATTCCTATTCATACCACCAATTTCAACTGCTAAGTTATAATAGTCACATTTAACTAATAATATTTTTATAGTATATCAGAGTTTGTTTAAACTCGGTGTTGCATACAACACAACATATCAATAGAATTAAATTTATTTGAAGAAAGTATACAATAAAATATAGGTTTGTTAAAAAAATTGGTCTATAAATTTATGAGTTACATAACACACTTCTTAACTATGAGATGACAAATTCTCATGAGTTATGGAAGAAAGTCAAAGAGGAAATTGAATTCAAATATATAAAAAGTCTAAATATCATAGAAAATAATAATTAATCATTCTCAGAATCTAAATATTATGAATAAAGATATGAATAACATGATATAGTCATGTATTTTATTTAAAAAAATTAAGATAGGAAGAGGTAAAAAAAGTATGATTCCTATAAAGTAATTAAATTGGGATGAAATTGGAAAATTTCAGTTGATTTTCTAAAGAAAACAAATACCATATGAGTATGATGATAAAGGAAAATATTTTCCTAAAAAGAAGTTTAAAAATACCAAAAAATTTGTTTTTGGAAAGAATATATTCTCAATAAGGACAAATAGTAACCTGATGAGAAAAGAAGATAAAGATAAAGATTCAACCCAAAGTAGTGAGTTAGAAAATGAAGGAATCACTAAAAAACACATAATATTTTTGGATACTGTTAAATACCATGAAGTCAAATCAATAAGTGATGAGGAGGATGATGAATATAGAGACCCTTTTTTCAAAACATTAACATTGCATAACTTTTGTGGAATACTTAAATATTATTAAAAATAGATTCCCCAAGACCGCAGTTGGTATAGTGCCTTTGGAAACATGGAAGCATAAACACTGGTACATATGTGAGCAACATCATCTCCCACTATGTTATTATTTACTATCACCCTTCTTAGACTTATCAAACATAGTACATATCATAACTTAGGGAAAAGGAGACATAAATGGGGTGATCTCAAATGCTCAGTAAGCATAAACAAGGGAGAAATATATGAATAAACATGATCATAAGGGTATGAGAATGTGATAATGAAAATATAAGATCATACCTTGCATATAAAATATCATAATAGAGATCATGGAATAAATATTGGCAGTTCATAAGAAATAAATCATAATAAAATAAAGATAATAATCAATGAAATCATATTGTAGGAATAAAACATGGAATTGTGGAAAACAAATAAGTATATAATAATTTCAATAGTATCCAAGGCATCGCTGCCATGACCATCTTAGTAGTATGGGTTAACTCTCCATCCCATAATAGAAGTCATGGTTCACTCCCATGGCCATAATAGTAGCATGATTTCACTCTTTATACCGTCTTAGTAGTCGTGGTTCACTCTCATAGACATCGAATTAGTCAAGGCTCACTCTCAAGACCATCTTAATTTATCTAATGAGATATAAAACTTTACCCAATGCATTGTAGGGAGATATTTATCTCACCCGTATGTAATTAAATCATACATACATGTTCCAAAAGATCATAAATAAACATATCACAACCTATGAAATGAAATAGGTATCATAAATATATAAACATATCACTAACTATAGAAAATTTACAAGTTTCATAATAATTTCATCAAAACCATAACCCATGAAAGAGTAACAGATTTCATATACATATTACTCATGAAGGAGAAATGGATTTCATAAATACCGTGACATTAATCATAACCCATTCATAGAAAGGATATGAATGTAACATTTATATTGGCTCGAGTAACATCAATAAATTTCATCTTAGATGGAAAATAATTTTAAAATAACCTCTAAAAAAAATTTTGATGAAAATTTCATTTCTTGTATGAAAAAATATTTTTAATACATAAATCCATTAAAAAATGTTTTTCTTATAAAATACCTTAAAAACTTATAAAGAAGGCATATAATCATTTTGATGATATTTTTCATTGAAAAAGTATAAAATAGGCTTCAAAAAATTTTAAAAACCATTTTCATAGAAAACACTTTGAAAAAATATAAATAGAGCTTGAAAATGTTTTGAAAACCATTGTACTTGAAAACATATAAAAGAATCTTGAAAACATTTTGAAACCTTTTTTTAACTTATAAAAGAATATTGTAAATATTTTTAAAATTATTTTATTTGAAAAAAAATATTTTAAAAACATTTTATTACATTTTAACCTCCTAAAAATTCAAAGCTAGCTTCGAAAAAATGACGGCCTGTAAATCTGTACATGACCTACGAGGTCAAAAGAATATTACTTTAGCATGGTAAAAAGGTTAGAAAAGTGCCTTTTCAGTAAGAGATAATAATATTCCCTTTAATAGATTTATAAATGAAAAAAACGGTAAATTTTTCATTAAGATATTATAGGATAATGGAATAATATTCTTGGAAACCCTTTTTAGAAACCAAAGATATCTGACCGAAGAAAGGGTATAGCCAGGCTTTCCTAAAAACACTTTCTTAACTATATTATATACCAAAGAGTAGAATATGGAACCAATACATGATTATATAATGAAATAGCATAATATAATAAAACTCATGAATATTATTGAGATATGGATCATAATATATAATCAAAGGAAGCATAAATATAAATAATCTCAAAAAGAAATGATATTGTATCGATAAACACTTATAACTTTGTATCTTGGTTTCATACACTCTATATAAGGAAATTAAATTACATGAATCATATAATATCATTAAAATATTTATATTCATAATATATCATGAAAAATGGAAATATATGCACCTCTAAAAAGAGTTTAGGTGCATAATAAAACATGAGTCTCAAAGAAGGAAAATTGAGACAAAATATTTTATTGATTTGGTAACTTTTGAAAGTTAAAGCCCATGAAATATGGATAATAAAATTGAAATTTTAATACCCATAAATTTAATTATAATATATATATAATACAATCATAGTTGGTACATACACCACAAAAAATTAAATAGTGGCAAACATAACATGTAACTCGCAGAAATTAAAAGTGAGATTAAATCCACTTACCTTGTGTCTTGACTCTCTCCGTAATCATACAAGAATCCTATAAAATAATTATAAGTTTATTATAAATCTTTTAATGAACCATATTCTTATATCTATTAATATATATGGTTTGATTATTATTTTATATTAACTTTTTGTTAATTATTTTATGATAAGGTTTCACTTCGGGTAAAATTCACTTTGTTTTTCGCATTTGTCTTAATTTTCTATATCGTTTGTCTTTATAATTATATCCTAATTCCAAAATGTACATCATGATATAAATATAATTTATTTAAATTATATTTATATTATAATAATCTATAACATTATTAAGTAATAAAAGAAATACACCGTTCATGGAGACGGTAAGCCATACATACGCATGAATGTTGTTTCGGTTTTATTGTCATATTGAAAGAAATTATGAAAGTGAAATGTATATATATATGTATGTATGTATGTATGTTTGAATATAATTATTCTAGTATCATAAATATATTATATATATCATATAATTTCACTAAACCCATCCTTAATACATTCTATGTGGTGTGTGAATGAATCACATCGCTTTGAGGGGGCGGTAGTCCACACTACATCAAACGAGATTATCGTACTAACACCAAATGGGAAGTAAAAAAGGGATGTCTTTTAAAAATTAATACATAAGCTCAAATACATGATAGATATTATATATAACATATATAAATATATTTTTCATCATAATGGCCACTATGATAGGTGGTAATGGATAAATTAACAATCATCATTTCGTGAAGCAGTAGTTCGTCGTACACAGGAACATAATGTTCAATATCCATTATATAGAGGTGTGTGTAAGTTTAGGATGAAATATTTGCATAAAATTTCCTATTATATGTATGATACTGGTTTTTTTATACAATAATTGAATAGATATAGTGTAGGGGTGAAAAGGGGAAATAAAGCAAAGGCGCTTGAGAGAAGACACAACCTCTAAATCTGGTAACTCCTTTTGGTTTGTACCGAAAGGATTCTATAAGAAGATTTATTCCCAAAGGGATTATTGAAGGTCAAAGGTAGGATATTTTGGAGGATAATTGAGAAGATCTTCTCCTAACTTAAAAGTTTTGAGAGGTGTGAGGAATGGGTAGAGGTGGTAGCCTTTTATAGTGGAGGAGGAGTGCCACTCTTGAAAATATTTGAAGATAGATTTACACCAAACTTTTTCATGATGAAAGTAGATTAAATAATAGATAAAGGTCTATAAAATTTATTATATGATCTAAAAATGTACATCCAATGTGTTTTATACCATTTTCTAGGTTTCTTTGGGTTTAAATTTAAGGTTTTGTACTTTATTAACCTAATTTTTCTCTTAACCGATGTAATTAATTTTAATTAATTTCACTAATATTTTTAGTAAAAAAATTTTTTTACCTATTATAAATTATAAATTATTATTATTCTAAATATTAAATCTATTTTTCTGAATTATAATCACAAAAGTGGTGGAAATTAATCTAAAATTAATCCCGATGACGGAACGACACTGTGGGTTTTTAAAGTAAAAATGATCAAAATTTTGCTAAGTTTTTATATCCAATTTCAATTTAAAATTGGATTAAATTACCTAAATTTGATTTATTGGTAAAAATATTATCTAACTAAAATATTAAACCATTTAAAACTATAATTTAACCTTAAAAATAAATTATATGAAAAAACAGTTTTGAAATAAAATCCAGTATTCTTAACTATTCATTAAAAGATGAAACCATTCATAAAAATACCAAAATTTTATCCTAACATAATTTTTATGTTTCTATACCAAATATAAAGTTTTTTTGACATATTAAATCTATAAAATTTCTAAAAATTGGATTTAAAATGGGTTCTCCATTAAAAGGTCGTAAAACTACCTTTACAAAAAAATAGGTTTTATGCATAAAATTGGGTTTGTTCTTATCTTATATCTATCGAATATATTGGATAAATATAAAAAATATTTTATTTATTAGATATAAAATTTATTACATTAACATAACTTACAAATTTTAATAAATTTAATTTACTAGTTTAATATAGCTTTGTGACTATAATAATATTTTCTTTTATATGCATTTAGTTTTCATATTCATTAATTTGAAACCTATGAGTTACTCTTATAATTGTGTAAAACACATATTTAATAATTTATTTAATACTATTCATATCCATAATCTTAACGGCTATGTTATATTCTATTATAATAACATTTTTAATAATATATGATAGTTAGGATACACTCGGTCTTGTGTGTTACGCTAGCTAACGAGGAAGGTCAATATTTCATGTAATGTGTGATATTTTTGTTATTCTGTGTAATGTATGCCTATTTTGGATTGTGAGTAACATATTCCATGTTGTATCCATGAGAAAATAATATTTGACTTAGTGAAAATCTATTTTAAGGGTTGTCGGAAATGAATAATCACAAAATACTAAGTTAATTAAAAAAATCACCAAAATATCTCGGTGTTACATTCTACCCCCCTTAAAATAAATTTCACCCTTGAAATTAATCTAGTTTTTGAATGATTTAATACTAGTAGGTTTCATTCATAAAAACCTACATCGTAAAAATGGATACTAAAACTTCCCTTAAAAGGGAACTTTGGAACCATAATGGTTACCCAAAGTAACATATAACAGGGTTTCAACATTGGAGAACATGGGCTGGGTGTGAAGATTGGATATGGAGTAAAATCATAAATATTTATAAGGATTTATTGAGGTCATAAATCAAAAACAAGTAAATTATAAAAGGAAATTTGAGGGCCTCAAATTCATAAATATGTAATTATTTAAAAGGCCATCAGCTCAACGAAAAATAAGGTATTATGACAACAAATTTTTCTGATAACATTCAAAACATTGAGTAATTATTGATAAATTTATCTAAACAAATTTCTATTCTTGGTTTTTGCTTTGAAAAAATTCTAATACATCCATTACCTCATAGAATGAATGCCCAAAAAATTATCATTGATGAATAAAGCACTAAAATAAACTTTTAATGGTTATTAAGGCCCATAAAAGAATTAAAACTTCTAACTATTGGTCTATTCAAAATAAACATGAATAAACATAAATATCAATAGTACAAGTTCATCATAAATATTTTTTTCATTAAAAATAAATATACATTAATTAAGACATCGCATAGGCCAGTGGTAGGAATGAAACCCTTATCATCCTTCGTTCATGGGTTCAAGACTCACGGCCTTTCCAGATTTGATTAGTTCTCACCTAACATACATGATGTCCTTTTGGAAAAATATAAAATATGGACATCCTTGAAATAAGTTTAATCGTTAAATATCCTTTTAACAAAGGTTTTTAATATAAACTCAATGTATAAATACTTCCTATGAAGTTTAAATTAAACTTTTAATGAACGGTTAACATTATAACCCTTCTCAAAGATGAAAATCCAAAACTTTAGAAAGTGTGTTGTGAAATCATCTTAACATTTATTCCCTTGTATATAAAAAGTAGTTATTGGTTGTCACATTCCAAACCTATGAATAACCTCATCATATATTCTCATTAATTACCATAAATCCTTTTGTAAAACATGCATGATTATTCATTCCAAAGTATATTGTATTCACTCCTTAAATCCAAAAAATTTGTAAACTTCATCTGTGATATAATAAACCACCTATAAACAATTCCTTACCAAGTTCCAAGGTAATAAATACTATCCAAATTACTTATTCATATCCCATGTATCTTTATCCATATAACATTATCTTATCATAAAGAACATATTAAGGGTTACCTTACCTTAGTCAAAATATCATCGTGTAATTAAATCACTTCACCAGTCAAACATAAACTTGTAAATATCAAGTAAAAAAAATAAAAAGAGAAATCCTTATATATTTCATCCTTTATAAATTTTCAATACAAACACATAAATAATTTTATTACTTCATCCTTAATACATTAACAATAATACCTCTTTCCTTTCATATTCTATCTGTAGTCTCTTCGTCATCTACTATGTAACCATTACTTGCCCCACCTTGTTGATTCTCTTTAGGAACATTCTTCTTGGAAAATTGGGTTGTATAATGACCATTTTATACACACTTAAAACACTTAACCATTGATGATGACTAAGGGAATATAAAATTCCCATCCGCTTTGTTAACCAAACTATTTATTTTTCACTTGTAGTCACTTTCTTTGTGTCCTTCTTTTCTAAAGTCAAAACACCTTCTTGTTCCTCTAAAACATTCAATTAGGTGATTCTTTTCACATTCCGGACATAAAGGAAACCTAATCTTCATTCCTCTATGGTCTCCATTACACTAACTCTCAAAATAATCCTTATTTTTCTTCCTTGGTGAGTCTGAGAATTAGTTAAGGTAAACATTTTTAATCATGTTCCTTAAAAACTGATTACCCATGATCACGACATCTTTCACTCCAATGATCATCCCACCTGACATCTCATCAGAAAATCTTCCATCACATTTAACATTAATCCAGTTCCTTCTGGTTACCTCCATTGACTAAAATCATAATTATAGTGTGATAATTACTTATCATAGAAGAAAACCACATAGTCATGAAAATAATTACTTATAGGATATCTAAATCATGACACCTTCCCTAATATATGATAGCTTATTTTTATCCTAGGTAATTCATATCCAACTTATATCTAAATCCTTCATAATGGTTCATGAAGAGTTTGTGAATTCCAAAATCATATACCCTAGGAGTTTAAAACCAGATGTAAAGAAAGTCATGTTTTCGTGTACCAGATTACCCTAATTCGATCCTGAAACATCTTATCAGAGTTTTTACCCCTAGGTACATCTCTTCTAGGTCCACATAAAATTGTATCCAGACATGGATTTATTTTTAGGAAACCACTCACTCTATCCTTTACCAAAATTCTAGGACATTTTCCAAAATATTAACTCATCCTTACACTTATCCTTATAGACATACCTAGACATATACTTTGAAATTTACCTAGGGATCTCACTAAATTTTTCTCATCCTAGTTCCCAAAGGATAATTTTACTTTTTCTCTGATACCAACTATAGTACCCCCACTTTTCAAAACATTAACATTACATAAATTTTGAAAAATACTTACACATTATACAAATATATTCCCAAAGATCGTAGTTGGTATAGTGCCTTTTTAAAACATTGAAACATAAACACCAGTACATATATGAGCTACATCATCTCCCACTGGGTTCTTCTTTACTTTCACCATTCTTAGACATATCTATCATACTATATATCATCATAACCGAGGGGAAAGGAAACATGAAAGGGGTAAGAACAAATGCTTAGTATGGGTAAACAAGGTATACATGTAAGCATAAACATAATCATTAAGATATGATAATGTGATCATGAAAATACAATATCATACCCTAGATATAAAAGATCATAACAGAGATCATTTCATAAATATTGGTTGTTCATAATGCATGAATCATAATGAAATAGATGCCATAATCCATCAAATCATAACGTAGGAATAAAAAATGGAGTTTTGGAAAAAAAACATAAGCATATAATTATTTCCATATTATCCAATTAATCGCTTTTAAGACCCTCTTAGTAGTATGGGTTCACTCCCCATACCATCATATTATTCATGGTTAACTCTCATGGTCATAATAATAGCGTGAGATCACTCCTCATACCATCTCAGTAGTCATGGTTCACTCCCATGGTCATCATAATAGTAAAGGTTCACTCCCAAGACCATCTTTGTTTATCTCATGTGATATAAAACTTTACCCAATGCATTGGAGGGATATATAGGTCCAACCTATCACATAATGATATCATACATACATGTTCCATAAGATCATAAATAAACATATCATAACCTAGAAAATAAAATACGTATCATAAACAAGTAAACATATCACAACCTATGGAAAATTTATAGGTTTTGTAATCATTTCATCACAATCATAACCTATGAAAGAGTAATTTATTTCATATACGTATTACCCATGAAGGAGAAATGGTTTTAATAAAGATCATGACAATAATCGTAACCCATTCATAGAAAGGATATGAATGTAACCTTTAGATTGGCATGAGTAACAACAATAGATGTCATCTTAGATGGAAAATAATTTCAAAATATCTTTTAAAAATATTTTCTTGAGTAAAATATCCTTTCTTGTTTGAAAAATGATTTTTAATACATAAAACCATTTAAAAAAAAAATTTATAGAAAAAACTTGAAAACTTATAAAAAATGAACGAAATCATTTTGAAAAATATTTTCCTTGAAAATATATAAAATAATACTCAAAAAATGTTATAAACATTTTTCTTCTAAAACACATTTAAAACTTATAAAAATAGCTTGAAATTTTTTTTGAAAACCATTATACTTGAAAACTTATAAAAGAAGCTTCAAAACCATTTTGAAAACTATTTTTTCTTAAAAACTTATAAAAGAATCTTGAAATTTTTTTAAAAAAAATTACTTTAAAAATATCTTTTAAAATCATTTTCTTAAAGATTAACCTTTTAAAAATTCAAAGGGATCTTCGATGAAATTACGACGAGTAAATTCGTACATGTTTTATGAGGTCAAAAGAATATTCTTTTTGCACTGAAAAAAGGTTAGAAAAGTGCCTTGTTCCGAAAAATAAAAGAATATTTCCTTGAATATATTGGTAAAATAAAGGGTAAAAAATTATTTTAAAACTTATAGGATAATGGTATAATATTCTTGGAAACCCTTTTTAGAAAACATAGATTTCCATCAGAATAAAGCGCAATTTCGGGCTTTTCTAAAAAAATATTCTTAACTATCTTATGTACTAAAGAGTAGAATATAATACCAATACATGAGTATATCATGAAATAAAATATTATAACGAAACTAATGAATATTCTTGAGATATGGATCATAATATTTCATCATAGGAATCAGAAACATTAACAATCTTAAAAAGTAATGAGATTGTCTCAATAAACTCTTATAACTTGGTATCTTGGGTTCATAATCTCTATGTATGGAAATTGAACTAAATTAAGCATATAATATCATGAAAATATTGATATTCATGATATTTTATGAAAAAATTAAATATATTCACGTCAAAAAAGATTTTACGTGCATAACAAAACATGAGTCTCAAAGAAGGAAAATTGAGACAAAACATTTTACCGATTTGGTAACTTTGGGAAGATTAAACCCCATGAAAGAAGGATCATAAAATGGAAATTTGAATAACCATAAATTTAATTATAATATAAATAAAATATAATAAAGATTAGTTCAAACACCATAAAAAATGAAAGAGTGGTGAACATAACATGTATCTCACATAAATTAATAATGAGATGAAATTCACATACCTTGTGTCTTGACTCTCTCCATACTCGTAAAATATTCATGTATAATAAATATAATTTTATTATAAATATTTTACATAATCATATTCTTATATATATTACCATATATGGTTTGATTATTTCCTTATATTACCCGCTTTTTAATGATCCTATGTTAAGTTTTCACTTCGGGTAATATTTGCTTTGTTTTCGCATGTGTCTTAATTTGTTATATTGTTGGTCCTTATACTTATATCATGATTCAATAATTTATATTATGATATAAATATCATTTATAACTAGTATATTTATATTATAATAATATATATAATAATTAATTATGAAAAGTAATTCACCATTTATGGAGATGGTATGTCATGCGTACGCATGAATGTTGTTTCCGTTTTTATTGTCGTATTAAAAGAAAGTATAAAAATACATATATATATATATATATATAATTATTCCAGTAGCATTAATATATTATATATATCATTTAATTTCACTAAACTCATTCTTAATACATTCCATGTGGTGTGTGAACGAATCACATCGCTTTGAGGGGCGATAGTTCACAATTCCTCAAACGAGATAATCATATTAACGCCAAATGGGAAGAAAAAAATGTATGTGTTGTAAAATTTAATACATAAGATTAAATAAATAATAAATATTATATATAAAATATATAAATATAGTGTCAATCATTATGGCCACCATGATTGGTGGTAATGGATAAATGAAAAATCATCATTTTGTTTGGTAGTAGTTTTCCATACAGAGAAACAATACATTAGATATCCAATATATGGAGTTGTGTGTAAGTGTAGGTATAAATATTTGAATAATAACATCATAGTATATGTATGATACTTTTTTTTTACACAATAATGTAATAAAGAGATTTTAGTGGGTGAAGAATGGAAATAAAGGAAAGGAGCTTGAGAGAAGACGTTACCTCTAAATCGGGTAACTCATTTTGGTTTGTACCAAAAGGATTACTTGAGAGTATTTCTTCCCAAATGGAGGCTTAAATAAATAACTAATTATTTTTTGGAGGTAATTGGTCATATATTTGCGGAACTTAAAAGGTTTGAGTGGTGTGAGGAATGAGTAGAGGTGGTGGTCTTTTATAGTGGAGGAGGAGTGTCACTCTTGTAAATATTTGAAGAGAGGATTCCACCCATGTTTTTCATGTTTAAATTGGATATAACAATGGACTAAGGTTGATAAAAGTTATTATATGGTCAAAATATAGACATCCAATGGGTTTTGGACCAGTTTCTAGGTCGTTTTGGGTCTTAAAATTTAGGTTTACTACTTTATTAACCTAATTTTTCTCTTAACCGATGTAATTAATTTCAATTAATTTCACAAATATTTTTGGTAAAAAACAAAGTTTCACTAATTATAAATTATAAATTATGATTATTCAAAATATGGAATTCATTATTCCAAAATATATGCACTAAAGTGATTAAAATTAATTTAAAATTAATCACGTTGTCAAGATGACACTACAGGTTTTTAAAGTAAAAATGATCCAAAGTTTGCTAAGTTTGTATATCCAATTTCATTGTGAAATTGGTTCCAATGACCTAAATTGGATTAATGGGTAAAAATATTATCTGACTAAACTATTAAACCAAATAAAAATATAATTTAACCATATCAATAAATTATATGAAAAAGAAGTTTTGAAATAAAATCTAGTATTTTTAACTATTCATTAAAAGAGGAAACCATTCATAAAAATAAAAAAATATTTATCCTAACCTAATTTTTATGTTTCTATTCCAAATATAAAGTTTTTTACATATTAAATCTATAAAAGTTTCAAAAATTGGATTTAAAATTGGCTCGCCGTTAAAAGGTAGTAAAACTATCTTTATAAAAAAGAGGTTTTTATGCATAAAGTTGGGTTTATTCTCATCTTATATCTATCAAATCTATTGAATGAATATCAAAAATATTTTATTTATTATATAAAATATTTATTACATTAATATAACTTACCAATTGTACTTAATTTAATTTACTAGGTTAAAATATCTTTGTAGATATAATAATATTTTCCTTTATATTCAATCAATTTTCATATTCATTAATTGGTAACCTATGAATTCATATTATACTTATGTACACCACATATTTTCAAAATTTACTTAATTCTATTCATATACATAAATTTAAAAGTTAGTTTATATTCCATTATAATAATATTTTTAATAATATGTTATAGTTAGGTTACACTTGGTCTTGTGTGCTACGCAAGCCATCGAGGAAGTTCAATCTTGTGTGTAATGTATTCTATTATTGTTGTTCTGTGTAATGTATTCCAATTTGGGCTTTCATGTAACATACATCAAGTTTTCTCCATAGAAAAATAAATGTTTGACTTAGTGAAAATCTATTTTTAGTGTTCCGTGAAATGAATAATATCAAAATATTAAATTAATTCAAAACAATTCACCAAAATATTTGGGTGTTACAAGGAAAGATACATTGAACATTTGTTGAAAGATTATTTTGTATAATGTGTTGAGAAAAACAACATGCTTAATAAAATTTTAAAATTATATTAAATTTATATAAAATATGAATATAAATTACCCAAGAAGAATAATGACTACATTGAATAAATTAAGAATCTTGAGGTGAGAATTTTATAACAAGATAAAATGTCAAAAGATCTTGATGTAAAATTTTCTAAAAATAAAAAAGAGATAATTAAGACATATTCCAGGTTTCTTAATGATATAAATACTTTGAAGATTAAAAATTAATATTATGAAAAAATTATAGATGTGTAATATGAAACATCTTAATATACTAAGAAATATATCCCAAAGAAGAAGGTATAAGTTATTCCTTCTTATTCTAATGTTACTAAATCTGTTTCACCTAACAATATAGGGACTAACACTTGAATTGGACTTTTATGGGATTTGAAATTTCATAAAAACATTTCTCTATATCATGTATACTTGGGGTGAGTTTAGAAGATAGAGATCCCCAAGAAAAAGGCAACATTGAGTTTTTAATGCACCTATACAACAAGTAGATTTTTATTGACCAAGTAATCAATCATATGAAATATTATATTTTAATATAAATAGTTTGTGTTTTGGAGTCTTTAGGAACAAAGATTATGTTGTTTTATAACTTTTTTTTCAAGGATAAGGGGAAGAAAATAATTAATGGGGGGTCTATAATGAAAATTGGGAACAATTATAAGATAAAGAAAGCATTGTATGAAAATCTATCAAGATTTCCTACTCAAAAATAGATTTTATTTCCTCGATAAAATATGTGGAATGGGTGAATAACAAGGTAATTATACTGAAGAATTTATAACATTGTCTAGGATAAACTCTTCGGGGTTCTATATATAAGAAGTTTCAATAATGTGGTACAACTGAGATGTAACTTCTTATTGAGTTGGATCTCAATGTAAGAGAATGAAATAGTGGTCACTTGATAATGGTTATTTATCTTATATTCCAAGACGCAAAAACATCTTTGTAACGACCCAAAATTTCATTAATGGAAAATCCCTCTTGATCCAGTTAAATGTTTCTTTATGAAAAAAAAAATGTTTTTATAAGATGTCAACTTCTTTAGTTTAACGTTAAGATTTGTGAACGTTACTTTTATAGCCGTTGAACAGTGATCATCTGGGTAGTTTAAATATAAGGCTTTAACGAACCAATTTTCTACTCAAACAAAGGAAGCGATGGCCTCATCCAGTAGAATTGCCCCTTACGAAGCCCATTTGTCGGAGCTCGGAAAGGAGGTGGCGTCTTTGGGCTTTGCCCTTGACCAAGCCCAAGCTGAGCTTCATCAAGTCAAGCTCGAACGTGATCGTCTACGGGAAAAATGGAAGTTGATAGAGATTACCACTCAAGCAATGTTATCCGAGCAACCCCAAGAGTCTTTCACCATCGCACACCTTACCCTTAGGTCTTATGCGGCTATTTTAAGGGGTTATGTAACAAATAAGTAGCACCATGTTCATGTACATTATTTTTTTTGTATATAATAATGAATATAATTTCTAGTCATTTTTGATACTTTGTAATTAGTTTTTAAAGTACAAATGGTGTTTTTAGTTATTATTTAATTAAGAATTATATTTTATTAAATTAAAGGATTTTTGAATTAAATAGTATTTTAATAAAATATTATTATTAATATTAAATTAATTTTTATTAAATATAAATGATTTTATAATTTTATGAATGCAATTAAAATTTTTATGTAGGTTTGAAAGCCATTTCTGTCAAACCCGTTAATTTTTTTATAAATGTCGGTTTTTATTTTAAAAGTGAAAATTCACATATTTAGAAAATTATTTAGATAAAATAAATATTATTTTTGGAATCAGGACGTCGAAATTATCCAATGGTGAATTTTTCATAATTTTCTGAGACAGTCAAATTTTTGGGTAAAAATTAAATACCATTTAAATATATAATGTGTTTTATGACATCATAATGACCAAATGGTGATGTAATAAAATAACATAATCCTTATGTTCGTCCAATATATGTTTTATCATTAAAATAATGAGGTTTTGGGTTTGTTTGACTCACTTTTCAAAGCATTAATGGAGCCCTCAAGACTTATTCAACATTTTTCCTTTTTAAATTAATTTCCATGGGAGTGTGACTCACCTCCACATAAGCAACCCTAATTTTTTAATACGTTCGGACCTTGGCCTTGTAAAATATTTTTTTCCTCTTCCCTTTTCCAGAAACCATGGGCAAATACCATGGGATGGTTTGTGGTTTGGATTATTTTAATATAAGGGGTCTCAAACCTAAATAATAAAGAATTCTCTCACCTTTCCTATATAAACCCACCCAAGCTCCCACTTCCTCCTCACTCAAAGCCCATGAAGTTCGTCCAACCTCTGCCCTACTCTCTCTAGAATCCTCCCAAGGTTCCCCAAGCTCCCAAGAAGCCTCTCACAAGCCTCTCTCTAGCCTTTGGAAGCACACTTCCAAGTAAGGGTTTTCTTCCTTTCTAATTTTTTTGTCAATTTTCTTTAAGTTGTATTTCCCTTTTTATTTCAATTATGAATGTTGGGGTATGGTTTCGCACCTCCCCCATACTGCCCTCTTATTGTTTGAATGATGGTAGAACCCTTTCTCTCTCATTAAATGCCTCCCATGTACACCCGTTACTATGCCGAAATTCCGAAAAGAACTTCTCTCTCTTCTTTTACATTCAAGCAATACTTTTGTATCATGAATCTAAATTCCATTTCTATTGTTGGGACATGTATATATATGATCTCCTTACTGTCCATTACATGTAAATATGATGAGGAACCCTTTTCTCTCTCATCAACATTTTTTTATGAATTCTTATGTCACGCCGTTACGCTGCCGAAATCGCACCGATTTTCTAAGCCAATGTCTTTGTGTAGTGAATACCATGCCCATTTCTCCATCAAGGGTATTCACCTTTATGCACATTTACTTATTTATTATAAAGTTTCATGTATGAATTCCACATTCCTTTATCGTGGAATAAATGATTATTTTTTATGAATCCATGTTTTATGATCCATGTGGCACACTTATGCATGAAATGAAATGTTTAAGAAGGGTGCGCCCTGATAGCGCTCCAATGCATTGGGTAAAGTATAGTATCATGATACGTCATGTGAAATGAGTGTTGACTCATGCTAATTCAAGTGCAACGAGGGTTTACTCGTGCTTCAAGTGCAATGAGGGTTTACTCATGCTCCATGTGCAATGAGCCTTGGCTCATGCTAATTCAATGTTAAGTGTTGTTGCCACATTTCCATGTTATGATTATCATGCTTTATCATGCCTTTATTTTCATGTCTCTCTTATGCTCTATTGATATTCCTATTGCCTAAAATTTATTGTACTCCTCATGTTATTCATTATGTACTCCCTTACTGGGCTTTATAGCTCACCCTTTTCTTATGCATGTCCTCAGGTTATCCCATGCAATGCTAAGTACGAATGAATGTAGTGGTCATGTAAAGGAAGTTTTCAATAAGGATGTTGTATTGCAAGTTTAAAGTTTTTATGTAATGATCCTAAGCCCCAAAGACACTAAACCTCTCGATCTTCTTTGTTGGATCAAGTGAAGTTTTATGTAATAAAGCATGTTTAAGTTGTAATAAAAAGCAGGGTTGTCATAGTTGGTATCAGAGGATAGGTTTAGTTATTTTTGGGATTAGGAAACCCTAGTAAAGCCTTAGATACAAGACTAAGCATAATAAAAACATCCCTAAGTTTTGGTAAATACTAAGTAAGTGTTTTATTAAACAAATACATCCCTGTCTGGATACGAGCAGGTAGAGGCGGCTCTGGCACAGATGTATCCTAGGGGTAAAACCCGAAAACACCGCTTTGAGATAGACTCGAACGAGAACTGGTGCACGACAACGGGCCTTGCTGCACTCTTGGTTACGACACTCCCGGGGGATATGTTTTGATAAATTCACAATCTTAGTATGAACCCTTATTAAGGGAAAAATGCCCCTAAGAATATATGTTAGAAGGAAGATCATGAAAAGCCTGGATTGAATCCTATAGACTCATGAGTTAAAGAGATTAAAGTTTATTTATAAGTCATAAACTTTTGTCTTTGTATTACCCTTTATGTGTTACCCCTAACTTTCCTTTTATTCCAGCCAATGGCCGGTAATAGGAGAACTCGGGCTAACAACCGTTGTGAAGATCAGTGTGATGATTGTACTTATGAGATGCCCAATCCAATGGGAGCGGGAATCGCGAACTTTGTCACGCTTCTCTCTCAGCTAACTCAAGTTTTGAATATAAACACTGGTCAAGAGGAACGTTCAACCCCCCCTAAGAAAGAACAAGTCTCTATTGAAAGCTTCATGAGACAAAGGCCTCCTACTTTTAGTGGATCATCTGATCCCACGATTGCTGAACAATGGATCAACTCCATTGAAAAGATATTCTCCATCCTCCAATGCTCTGAAAAAGAGAAGGTTCTCCTGGCGGATTATCGTATGGAGGGTGAAGCTGATCAATGGTGGACGTTGATCAAAAATACGAAGCCTGAGGAGGAGATCGAGGCTTTGGAATGGAAGGTATTCCAGAAGATGTTTTTCGATAAATATTTTCCACGCACCCTCCATCTTAAGATGGAAAGGGACTTCCTTTCCCTCAAGCAGAAAGATGAGGAATCTGTGGGAGCGTACGAGGAAAACTTCACAAGGCTTGCACGATACGCTTTCGGCTTTGTCGTTACCCCCGAATGCAAGGTTGACCGCTTCTTTGGTGGGCTGAAGCCTAGCTTGCGGAAAGCATTAGCGATCCGTGACTTCGACAGCTATGAGGAAATTGTCCGATGTGCCCTCAAGGTTGAAATGGAGATCGGAGAATCACAGGGGTATCATGGGGACAAGAAGCGGAAGGCGGACTTCAATACTGGTGGTCCGATGGATAAATCCAACGGCGCTAAGAAATTCCATCACCCCACTTGCCAAAAGTGTGGAAAAAAGCACCCTGGAAATTGCCTTAGGGGGACAAGAAAATGCTTCAAGTGTGGAAGAGAAGGGCACCTAGCTGTTAACTGTCAGCAAGAAGGACCCGCGGCTACGACGGAGGGGAGGAACGCTCCGTTCGAACCTCAACGCGTTGTTCAATGCTTCAAATGCAAAGAACTGGGTCATTTTGCGAATCAGTGCCCTAATCCAAGGGTTATCGGAGGCAATCAACAACCTCCAAGACAGCAAGGAAGAGCTTTTGCCATCACTTCTGCCGAAGTGAACCCCGACAACGAAGTGGTGACAGGTACGCTAGTTATTCATTCAAGAATAGCGAACGTACTTTTTGATTCAGGTTCTATGCATTATTTTATATCTCAAAAGTTTATTAGAACAATCCCTGCACCACCACAAATCATGGAAGTAAAGATGTCGGTGAGTACGGCAAATGGGGCAATCATTGCATACCATGAGTATAAATCCTCCCCTGTTATAATCTGTGGATTGAATTTCCCGGCGAACCTCGTCATACTCCCTTTGGTGGAATTTGATGCAATTCTTGGCATGGATTGGCTTTCCTTATATAGAGCCAACATAAATTGTCGGGAGAGGGAAATCACACTCCATATGGAGAATCGACCCCCGATTCTTTACAAGTGTCAGGAGGAAGATGAATCTCCTTTAGCTCCATCATCTCAAGCATGGATATTACTGCCTTATGAGCACGCATATCTGGCTCAGATGATTGAGTCCAAGGAAGAAACCACCCTTGAAGAAATGCCTATTGTGAGGTAATTCGCTGAAGTATTTCCCGAGGAACTTCCTGGTCTTCCTCCAAGAAGAGATGTTGAGTTCTCAATTGAACTTATACCTGGGGCGCTACCAATATCCAAGACTCCATATAGAATGGCTGTGGTTGAGCTTGAATAACTGAAGAAACAACTACAGGAGAATCTGGATAAAGGGTTTATACGCCCAAGTGCATCACCATGGGGTGCACCAGTCCTCTTCGTCAAGAAGAAGGATGGGTCAATGCGGCTTTGCATCGATTATCGTGAACTTAACAAAATCACGATAAAGAACAAGTATCCTCTCCCAAGAATCGATGACTTGTTTGATCAGCTGCGTGGAGCACAATACTTCTCCAAGGTCGACTTGCGGTCGGGATATTATCAAGTAAGGGTGAAGAAGGAAGATATCCCCAAGACTGCTTTTCGTACAAGGTACGGGCACTATGAATTCATAGTAATGCCTTTTGGACTCACCAATGCTCCAGCAATATTCATGGACTTGATGAATAGAGTCTTTATAGATTACCTAGATAAATTTGTGGTAGTCTTTATAGATGATATTCTAATATACTCCAAAACCAAGGAGGACCATGAGGAGCATTTAAGAACTGTACTGGAGACTTTGCGCAAGGAGAAGCTCTATGCCAAGTACAGCAAGTGTGAGTTCTGGTTGAAGGAGGTCTCATTCTTGGGCCATATCATCACAAGCAATGGGATATATGTGGACCCCTCCAAAACAGATGCAATTGAGGGATGGCCGAGGCCAACATCGGTAACTGATATCCGTAGCTTCTTGGGGTTAGCTGGATATTATCGACGATTTGTGAGAAACTTCTCACGATTGTCCAACCCTCTTACCAAGCTAACTCGAAAGGGAGTAAAGTTTTCTTGGAGTGATGAATGCGAAGAAAGCTTCAAGGAGTTGAAAAGGAGGCTTATCACTGCACATGTGCTCACTTTACCCACAAGTGGGGAGCTTTTTGTGGTATTCAGTGATGCTTCGAAGAAGGGCTTAGGATGTGTGCTGATGCAGAATGATAAAGTGATATCCTATGCCTCAAGACAGTTGAAAATCCATGAGCGAAACTATCCAACTCATGATCTGGAGTTGGCGGCGGTGATCTTTGCCTTGAAAATATGGCGGCATTATCTCTATGGAGAGAAATGTGAGATATATACTGACCACAAGAGTCTTAAATATATATTTACACAGAAGGAGCTTAATATGCTCTAGAGAAGATGGATAGAGCTCATAAAGGATTATGACTGTTCAATACATTACCACCCTGGGAAGGCGAACAAGGTGGCGGATGCCCTAAGTAGAAAGGATCCAGCAATTCTATCAATGATGAGAATTGAGAAGGATCCAATCTTCTTAGACTTGATGAAGATGGACGTGGGAATCATAAAGAAGGGAACATCATCAATCCTTTCACAAATGATTGCTCAACCATCTCTTTTGGAAATGTTAAAGGATGCTCAAAAGGATGATGCGAGAATCCAAGAAAAAGTGGAAGCTATCAAAAAGGGAAAATCCTCAGAGTTTAATGTTAATGAAGAAGGAATTGTGCGGTTTGGGAAAAGACTATGTGTCCCATCAAGTTCGGAGCTGAAGAAAGAACTTTTGGATGATGCACATAGTTCAAATTTCTCTATTCACCCAGGGAGCACAAAGATGTATCGAGATCTCCGAGAAAACTTTTGGTGGGATAATATGAAGAAGGAGATCGCCGAATATACATCAAAGTGCCTGGTGTGTCAGCAAGTGAAGGCAGAGAGGCAAAAGTATAAGGGGATGATGCAACCATTGCCCATACCAGAATGGAAATGGGAGAACATCACCATGGACTTCGTCACTGGACTTCCAAGGACATCCAAAAGCAACAATGCAATCTGGGTTATTGTGGATCGTCTTACAAAGACTGCACACTTCATTGCTATTCGAGAGGATTTCTCTTTGGATCAACTGGCACGAATATATATCAGGGAAGTGGTACGGTTGCATGGAGTACCAATATCTATTGTGTCGGACCGAGATCCAAGATTTACCTCTAAGTTTTGGAAGAGTCTTCAACATGCTCTGAATACTGAACTGAACTTCAGTACGGCCTATCATCCTCAAACTGATGGCCAATCCGAGCGGACTATCCAAACACTTGAGGATATGTTGAGAGCGTGCTCAATGGACTTTAAAGGAGGATGGGATCAACATCTTCCTCTAGTTGAGTTCTCTTATAATAATAGTTTCCACTCGAGCATCCAAATGGCACCATATGAAGCCCTGTTTGGGAAAAGGTGTAGAACACCAGCATGTTGGGATGAGGTCGGTGAACGTAAGCTGCTTGGACCAGAAATGGTCGAAGAAATGGTGGAGAAGGTGAAAACCATTCAGCAGCATATCAAGGCAGCCCAAAGTCGACAGAAGAGTTATGCAGATAATCGTCGACGAGACCTTGAGTTTAAAGTCGGAGACATGGTGTTTTTACGCATATCTCCGTGGAAGAAGGTCATGAGGTTTGGAAAGAAAGGGAAGTTAAGTCCAAGGTACATCGGCCCCTTCGAGATTCTTGATCGTGTTGGGGCTGTGGCCTATCGACTAGCACTTCCACCTACTATGGCCAAGCTGCATGATGTCTTCCATGTATCCCTCTTAAGGAAGTACATACCAGACCCTTCACATGTACTCTCTTCCGAGGTGGTACAATTAGAAGATGATCTTTCTTATGAGGAGCAACCAGTGAAGATCTTAGATCGTAGAGAAAAAGTTCTACGAAATAAGACAATGCCCCTCGTCAAGGTGTTGTGGAGAAACCACAAGTTTGAAGAAGCAACTTGGGAGTCGGAGGATATGATGAAGCTAAGTTACCCACATTTGTTTTAGTGTGGGAAAAGGAAAATTTCGAGGGCGAAATTTCTTAAGGGGGGAATGTTGTAATGACCCAAAATTTCATTAATGGAAAATCCCTCTTGATCCAGTTAAATGTTTCTTTATGAAAAAAAAATGTTTTTATAAGATGTTAACTTCTTTAGTTTAACGTTAAGATTTGTGAACGTTACTTTTATAGCCGTTGAACAGTGATCATCTGGGTAGTTTAAATATAAGGCTTTAACGAACCAATTTTCTACTCAGACAAAGGAAGCGATGGCCTCATCCAGTAGAATTTCCCCTTACGAAGCCCATTTGTCGGAGCTCGGAAAGGAGGTGGCGTCTTTGGGCTTTGCCCTTGACAAAGCCCAAGCTGAGCTTCATCAAGTCAAGCTCGAACGTGATCGTCTACGGGAAAAATGGAAGTTGATAGAGATTACCACTCGAGCAATGTTATCCGAGCAACCCCAAGAGTCTGTCACCATTGCACACCTTACCCTTAGGTCTTATGCGGCTATTTTAAGGGGTTATGTAACAAATAAGTAGCACCATGTTCATGTACATTATTTTTTTTGTATATAATAATGAATATAATTTCTAGTCATTTTTGATACTTTGTAATTAGTTTTTAAAGTACAAATGGTGTTTTTAGTTATTATTTAATTAAGAATTATATTTTATTAAATTAAAGGATTTTTGAATTAAATAATATTTTAATAAAATATTATTATTAATATTAAATTAATTTTTATTAAATATAAATGATCTTATAATTTTATGAATGCAATTAAAATTTTTTTGTAGGTTTGAAAGCCATTTCTGTCAAACCCGTTAATTTTTTTATAAATGTTGGTTTTTATTTTAAAAGTGAAAATTCACATATTTAGAAAATTATTTAGATAAAATAAATATTATTTTTGGAATCAGGACGTCGAAATTATCCAACGGTGAATTTTTCATAATTTTCTGAGACAGTCAAATTTTTGGGTAAAAATTAAATACCATTTAAATATATAATGTGTTTTATGACATCATAATGACCAAATGGTGATGTAATAAAATACCATAATCCTTATGTTCGGCCAATATATGTTTTATCATTAAAATAATGAGGTTTTGGGTTTGTTTGACTCACTTTTCAAAGCATTAATGGAGCCCTCAAGACTTATTCAACACTTTTCCTTTTTAAATTAATTTCCATGGGAGTGTGACTCACCTCCACATAAGCAACCCTAATGTTTTAATAAGTTCGGACCTTGGCCTTGTAAAATATTGTTTTCCTCTTCCCTTTTCCAGAAACCATGGGAAAATACCATGGGATGGTTTGTGGTTTGGATTATTTTAATATAAGGGGTCCCAAACCTAAATAATAAAGAATTCTCTCACCTTTCCTATATAAACCCACCCAAGCTCCCACTTCCTCCTCACTCAAAGCCCTTGAAGTTCGTCCAACCTCTGCCCTACTCTCTCTAGAATCCTCCCAAGGTTCCCCAAGCTCCCAAGAAGCCTCTCACAAGCCTCTCTCTAGCCTTTGGAAGCACACTTCCAAGTAAGGGTTTTCTTCCTTTCTAATTTTTTTGTCAATTTTCTTTAAGTTGTATTTACCTTTTTATTTCAATTATGAATGTTGGGGTATGGTTTCGCACCTCCCCCATACTGCCCTCTTATTTTTTGAATGATGGGAGAACCCTTTCTCTCTCATTAAATGCCTCCCATGTACACCCGTTACTATGCCGAAATTCCGAAAGGAACTTCTCTCTCTTCTTTTACATTCAAGCAATAATTTTGTATCATGAATCTAAATTCCATTTCTATTGTTGGTACATGTATATATATGATCTCCTTACTGTCCATTACATGTAAATATGATGAGGAACCCTTTTATCTCTCATCAACATTTTTTTATGAATTCTTATGTCACGCCGTTACGCTGCCGAAATCGCACCGATTTTCTAAGCCAATGTCTTTGTGTAGTGAATACCATGCCCATTTCTCCATCAAGGGTATTCACCTTTATGCACATTTACTTATTGATTATAAAGTTTCATGTATTAATTCCACATTCCTTTATCGTGGAAGAAATGATTATGTTTTATGAATCCATGTTTTATGATCCATGTGGCACACTTATGCATGAAATGAAATGTTTAAGAAGGGTGCGCCCTGATAGCGCTCCAATGCATTGGGTAAAGTATAGTATCATGATACGTCATGTGCAATTAGTGTTTACTCATGCTAATTCAAGTGAAACGAGGGTTTACTCGTGCTTCAAGTGCAATGAGGGTTTACTCATGCTCCATGTGCAATGAGCCTTGGCTCATGCTAATTCAATGTTAAGTGTTGTTGCCACATTTCCATGTTATGATTATCATGCTTTATCATGCCTTTATGTTCATGTCTCTCTTATGCTCTATTGATATGCCTATTGCCTAACATGTATTGTACTCTTCATGTTATTCATTATGTACTCCCTTACTGGGCTTTATAGCTCACCCTTTTCTTATGCATGTCCTCAGGTTATCCCATGCAATGCTAAGTACGAAGGAATGTAGTGGTCATGTAAAGGAATTTTTCAATAAGGATGTTGTATTGCAAGTTTAAAGTTTTTATGTAATGATCCTAAGCCCCAAAGACACTAAACCTCTCGATCTTCTTTGTTGGATCAAGTGAAGTTTTATGTAATAAAGCATGTTTAAGTTGTAATAAAAAGCAGGGTTGTCATAATCTTGACGAACATTATGGACGTGCAATCATTTTTGGGAATGATATCACTTTAACTATTGGGGGTATTGGGATAGTTTAGATTGTGGCTCAAAAATTGAATTCTAAATATTTTCATTTTATTTTTGGAATCAAAAATAATTTTTTTAGTGTCAGTCAAATAAAGTTAAAAAGAGAGGTTATTTGTGAAATATGTCAAAAAGAAAAAAATTCATAAGTCACCAAAAGTGTAAATGAAGTACACTAGTACACTTGAATTGATCCACTCATATTTAAAAAGGCCGATGAGACATTAATACTAAAGAGTTGATTATTATTTCATCACATTAATCGATGATATTAAAAGAATTGCTAATATAATGTTTGTGAAGCACAAATCAAAAGCTGTGAAAATGTTCAAAATTTTGAGAAGATATATTTAGAGATAGTTTTGGGTCTATATCAAGAATCCAATAACTAATAATATAATAGATTTTACACTAAAAAATGGAATTTAGTGATGCTTTTGGCCACGTTTTTCAAAAACAAGGCTAATTTTTCCATGTTTTAAAAAAAAATTGGATATTTTAGAAAAGTTTTTAAATGTGGTAAATTTTAAATATAGCCATGTTTGTAATAAAATTTTTCTATTTTAGAAATATTTTTTAATGATGTTTTTAGCCATGGAAAGGTTTTAATTTAACCACAATGTTTAATAAAACATGGTTATTTTAGCCTTATTTTTAAAGACACTATTATTTTAGTAATGTTTTTAATTTCATTTTAAAACCTACTATAAGAACCCGAATTTTATGGAGTTTTATTATGCTCGTTTATATGTAATCTATTTATTTTTTATGATTACTTTCATTCGGGTTATTTATGGGGGATTGTTTGGGTGTAATTTTGATAAAATTGAAGGAAATAGGGTTGTGCATGGTTGGCTCACGGTTAGAGAAAATCATGAACCCCGACCCAAAAAATCATGAAACCTTGGATAGTAGGGGTTATCATGGGTGGTTAATGGTTGTCTCATAGTTAGAGAAACCATTGGTAAGAATTAAAGACCGTCAAAAATAATAATTTAATTTCTTGAACCCCCTATTTTAACCCCTGTTTGATCCCAAATCGTGCCAAATTTAATTCTATAATTCTTAGAGGCTCTCAGAATGATTATTAAGGATCTCTAGTTCAGTTATTGGTAATTTTAAACCCGTTTCTTAGATCTGCACCTCCTTGGGTATGTGGTTTCTTCATGATTGATTTTTCGTCTCACTTATGTTCTTCACTCATTCCTTAAGGGAAGTTATCCTCCTTTTTATTAGATATAGCACCATATTTGGGTATCTAGATCTAGGAGTTTTGGATCTAGATCTAGAGATAATATATCTTGATTCATTTTATTTTTTATTTAGGTTTCGTATCTAGATCATGTTCTTCGCCACATTCTTGATCATTCCATTCAAAATTAGGGATATCCATTAGCAGTCATTCATCACCATTCTTTGGGTAGGTGGTTTAATATTCAAATCCAATAGTATTATTACACATATTTTTATGTAATTTTATAATTTATATTAGATGTTTATCAATTTCATTCTTGATGAAATTAATTAATTTAGTGAATTGTTTAATTAAGGGAAATGTGAAATTGGGATATTGGGATTTTAAATCACGAATAATTAATTGTTAAATTAATTATGAGGAAATTGATATTATTGATTAGGGATATTGAATTAATTTAGTTGAAACAATTAATTGATGAATTATTTAGATTCATGAATTGTTTAAGTAGGGATTAATTAATTGAAAAATTAATTAATGTAGTAATGGGACCATTTTATTGTTGAATTAAAAAATGGGATTAATTAATTGATGAATTAATTAATGGAGTTATGGGATTATTTAATTATTGAATTAAATATTTGGATTAATTAATGGATGAATTAATTAATGGAGTAGTGGGATTATTTAATTGTTTAATTAAATAATGGGATAAATTAATAGATGAATTAATTAATGGAGTAAAGGGGTTATTTAAATGTTGAATTAAATAATGGGATTAATTAATTGAAAAATTAATTAATTGTAATGGTATTAATTAATTGGTGAATTAATTAATGTATTAATTTGATTATTTAATTATTGAAATAAATAATGGGATTAATTAATTGATGGAGTAATATGATTATTTAATTTTTGAATTAAATAACAGGATTGATGGGATTAATTAATTGATGAATTAAATAACAGGATTGATGGGATTAATTAATTGATGAATTAATTAATGTGAGTAATGTGATTAGTAAATTGTGAATTAATTAATGGAATTGAAATGGAAAGTTAATTAGTGAATTAATTGAATGGATTGAATGCGATTAATTAATTTCAAATTAAATAATGCAATTAGTGTGAAAAATTAATTATAGAATTAATTGAAAGGGATTGAATGTGATTAATTAATTGATGGGTTAATTAATGGATTTGAGTTATATGAATTAATTAGTGAACAAAATAATGGGGATTTTTGTTTTAATGCAATTCAATGAGTTAGATTAATTAATTTATCAGTGGGGATTATTGTGTTAATGAAATTGAATTATTTAGATTAATTAATTGATGAATTAATTAATAGAATTTTCATGCTTAATTAATTATTGAATTAATTAATGTGATTTATATAATAAAATAATTGTTGAATTATTAAAGAATTTGGTGTGATTAGTTAATTGTTGAATTAACTAGAGGAATTGAAGTGATTAATTAATTATTAAATTAATTAATGTGTTTGATGTGACTAATTGATTTTTGAATTAATTGTATTTCTATGTGATTAGTTAATTATTTAATTAAATAGATAAATATATGAGATTAATTAAATATTGAATTAATTAATGTAACTTATTTTATTAGTTAATTATTGAATCAACTAATGCAATTTTTGTGTTTAAATAATTGTTGAATTAGTTATGGAAGTTGTGTGGATAATTAATTATTGGATTTATTATGTATTGGTGAATTGTAATATAGAAATTTTTTCAAGTGTTATGAATGGTAACATGGTCATTAAATTTTTAGAATTAATGGAAGGTAACATGGTCACTCATTTGTGTGAAATAAATAGTGGTAACATGGTCATTCAATTGTGAGAATTAATGAATGGTAACATAGTCATTCATTTGTGGGAAATAAATAATTATAACATGGTCATTCAATTGTGAGGAATAATGAATGGTAACATGGTCATTAAGTTTTGTGAAATAAATAATGGTAACAAGGTCATTCCTTTGTATGAAATAATGAACGGTAACATGGTTATTGAATTGTGAGAATTAATGAATGGAAACAAGGTCATTTGTTTGTGTTAAATAAAGAATGAGAAAAAGTTCATTCAATTGTGAGAATTAATAAATTCTAACATAGTCATTAATTTGTAAAATAAATAATGGTAACATGGTAATTAAATTATTTGAATTAATGAATGGTAACATGGTTATTCATTTGTGAAAATAATAATGGTAACACGGACATTCAGACATGTAATTTCCCTCAGGTATAGTTTATATTCTATCACAGGATGAAGAAGGTGTTGAGTTACGGGTTTTTATGGGAACCCAAGGTTTATGTGGTTAAATAAATATTAATTGATAATTTTATAACTATTTAAATATGCATTGTAATTATTTATTTATACAACTACATACACTATTTTTTATTGTATATTGTTTTAGAGGCAGTTTGTGGTGGCCTAGTGAGTCATACTCACACCCTAATCGGGCTTCCTGATCGGTACCTGAACAGACTTTATTGTTTCAATATAGGTCAAGGACAAAGGAACTTGGTTAGATTGTTGATTTGGGGATGGAGCTTGGATAAGGGAACTGAATGTGGTTTGGGACCCACTTAGTAGTCATTGGTATCTCTCTTTTCATTTTTAATTTTAGAAACATGACACATGCAATAGCATGGTGTCTTTGCTATTTAGTTTTGATATTATATTTCTAGTTTTGGATCATCTTGTGATGTTGATATTATTCCAGTTATGTTATATCATTTAGTTATTTTTATTCTTTCTGTTGGTGTATTACTTTGACAAAAAAGAGGGTATAGTCACGCCATGATTGATATTAGACCCTCACTACTAGTCGGAATCCTATAGCATATGGGAAGGCACACTTGAGGTTATGTGGAAGTCCGTCTCAGGGTACTAGTGTGTGGAACACTATATGGGATGTTAAAAAATTGTATAAAATGTGTTATATTTTATTATTATTTTTTCTTGATGTTTGGAAAAGGTAGATAAGAGACTAGGAAGATTCGGTCCTTGGTTATGAGCTCATGCATGGGAGTCGCTAACTGATGTATGAGAGAAAATAAAAGTCCCCTGGGTGGGATTGTTGTTATTTTTTTTGTTATAGTTGAATATTATTTCACCATGGGTGGCGCACTTATTGTGTTCTATGATTATTGATGTTGAAATTTTTTTAGATTTGACTCATGGCCCAGTAAGAAATGAGAGTTGGGTTTTTATGCATAATTATTATCACTTAGGGTTATTGTGGAATGCATCATTTTAGGAATTCATGGGAAAATGGGTTAAGGTTAAGTTGTTGAACTTGAACTATTTTTCCTTACTTGTGAAATTGAAATGAAAATGGTTTCTAACATGAAATTGTGAAAGATTTTAAAATAATGCAAGATGAGAATAAATGGGTGTCTAAATGAGAAACTAGAATAATGATATTTTGTTTACCTTTATTAACCATGACCTAGATGTAGTATGGTTATGGGTAGCGATAGTGCCTCGGTTTTGACTATGTCATGGGAAAAAGGGGGAAAGACTTTATTTGGTTTTGTGTAAATACCTCTTGTTAACTGTGTTAATATTGTGAAATAAAACTCCTTTGTTTTGTTTATTTTCCTTTGATGTGGATAGTTTGGGTGGTAAGAATGACCTTGTTTGAGAACTGGGTTGTGAGTTGTAGGAGGGACCATCTAGTTTTGGATCGGTGTAGTGAGATGTTGGCGGGTATGGAAGCATGATACATTCAACAGATTAGGTTGTTTCTATAGTGGGGGTAACATTGGTGATGGTGGATGTGTGGTGGCATTTCTCGAATAATTATTAGCATACTTTTAATTAGTGATTATCATGTCCCTTACCTTGAAATCATCTCAGTTATGTAGAGAATTCTTTGGATTTAAGAATAGATATTTGAATGTATTTTGGTTAGATATGGGTCCCCTTAGAGGTTGTGCTTATGAAGAGGTATATGTAGAGTTTTATGATGTAATTTACACCATATATAGTTTACAAAAGAGGTTCTTAGGATGGACAAAATGTCAATGCATACCGTGGTGGTTGAGTTTCTTAACAAGCAGTGTTAACATTGCTCTAAAAGTGGCTATAGATATGTCAGTAGAAGGTGTATGGTGCCAGAACATGGTTTGTAAGTTGTGGAATCATAATTCCAAAGAGGAACATGTAGGTTACATGTTTAAATCCCTCAAAGAAATGCCATGTGAGCCTCAGAGGTGGGGGAATATCTTTCATTTTCATGTGTTCTTTGATGGAAAGGCTAGGTGCCAATGTTGGATAGTTTTCATGCATTTTTTGGGAATGGTGAGTTGGGAAACTTTTCAGGTATGTTGAGTAAGTTGAGCTTATGATTGATTCATCCTATGAGGAGCTTTTGATATGTGTGTTAGATCATAGTGAGAAAATGTTGTGGGGAATTATTGTGCTGATAGTTCGTGTATTATAGAAACATGGATAGGATTTATGAGGAAACTTGGGAAAGGGATGCAGATAATAGGGCACAATGGACTGACCTTTTAACTATAAATCTTAGTGGTACTTGGGAGTACATATCAAAGAATAGTTTTTATAAGGTGAGAGATTGTAAGATCATGACTTTTCTAGAGTTTTCCCAGGATTGTTTATTGGTACTCTTTTTCCTTATTTTGAGTAATTTTCATTTGGGTTATTTATTGGGAATTTTTTTATGTAATTTTGATAAAATTGAAGGAAATAGGGTTGTTCATGGTTGGTGCATACTCAGAGAAAACCATGCACCTCATCCTAGTAAACTGTGCAACCATGGATAGGGGCGGTTCGCATGGCTGGCACATGGTTTTTCAAACTGTGTGCCCTAAAAATAGTAACCATGGAACCTTAAAATAATTGGAACATGGTTGACCCATGTTTAGGTAAAACTGTGCGCCCATGTCTAGGAAATTGTTCGTGGGAATTAAATTCCCCCCAAAAATTAGAGTTTAATTTCTCTAACCCCCTATTTTAACCCCTATTTGACCCCAAATCACCCTAAATTGATTTATCACATTCTTGGAGACTCCCAGAAAGTATCTTAAGGATCTCGACCTATTTTATTTGGGATTTGAAGCCTAGTTCTTAGATCTTCATCTCTCTAGGTATGTGGTTTCTTCCTGGTTGATTTTCTATCTCACTTCTACTCTTCTCTCATTCCATAAGGGAATTTATCATCTATTTTAGTAGATCTAGATCCATAATTGGGGGTTCTATATCTAGGATTTTTGGATCTAGATATAGAGATAAGGGATCTTAATTTGTTTGATTTTAGATTTAGGTTTCGGATCTATATTGTGTTTTTATCATGTTCTTGATTATTCCATTTGAAATTTGGGATATCTGTTGGTGGTCGTTTATCTTCGTTCTTCAGGTAGGTGGTCTAATATTCAAATTTAACAGTCTTATTATAATTATGTGTATGTAATTTTAGAATTTCCATTAGATTTTTATCAATTACATTCTTGAGGAAATTAATTAATTTAGTCAATTAATTAATTAAGGGAAATGTGAAATTTGGATATTGGGATTTTAGATCAGGGATAATTAATTATTATATTAATTATGAGAAAATTGAGAGTATTGATTGATGATATTTAATTGATTTATTTGGAATGACTAATTTATGAATTAATTAGGATACTAAATTGTTTAAGTTTGGATTAATTAATTGAATAATTATTTAACTGAGTAATGGGATTATTTAATTGTTGAATTAAAAAATGTGATTAATTAATTGAAAAATTAATTAATGGAGTAATGAAATTATTTAATTGTTAAATTAAATAATGGGACTAATTAATTGATGAATTAATTGGTGGATTAATAGGATTATTTAATTCTTGAATTAAATAATGGTATTAACTAATTGATGAATTAATTAATAGAGTAATGGGATTATTTAATTGTTGAATTAGATAATAGGATTAATTTATTTATGAATTAATTAATGGATTAATGGGATTATTTATTTTTTGAATTAAATAATGGTATTAATTAATTTAGGGGTTAATTAATTGAGTAATGTTATTATTTAATTGTTTAATTAAATAATGGGATTAATTAATTAATAGATTAATTGATGGAGTAATGTGATTATATAATTGTTGAATTAAATAATGGGATTTATGGGATTAATTAATTGAAAAATTAATTAATGTGAGTAATTTGATTAGTTAATAGTGAATTAATTAATAGAATTGACATGTAAAATTAGTTTTTGAATTAATTAAAGGGTTTGAAAGTGATTAATTAATTTCGAATTAATTAATTCAATTAACATGAACAATTAATTGTTGAATTAATTGAAGGAGATTGAATGTGATTAATTAATTGAGAGATTAATTAATGGATTTGATTTAAATTAATTAATTAAAGAACTAATTAATGGGTATTACTGTGTTAATGAAATTAAAGGATTTAGATTAATTAACTAGAGAATTAATTAATGTGGATAGTTGTGTTAAGAAAATTGAATTATTTAGATTAATTTATTGATGAATTAACTAATTGTATTTTCACGATTACATAATTGTAGGATTAATTCAGAGGATTTATGTGATAGATTAATTATTTAATTAGAAATTAATTTGTTGTGATAAGTTAATTATTTAATTAACTAGAGGAATTGAAGTGATTAATTAATTGTTGAACAAATTAATGTATTTTATTTGATTGATTAATTTTTGAATTAATTTATTTATTTGATGTGATTATTTAATTTCTGAATTTACATGATAAATATATCTGATTGATTAATATTTAAATTAATTAATTTAATTGATGTGATTAGTTAATTGTTGAATCAAATAACGTAATTGAAGTGTTTAACTAATCGTTGAATTAGTAAAAAGAATTGTATAGATAATTAATTATTAAATTAATTATGTGTTGGTGAATGGTAACATGGAAATTTATCCATGTTTTATGGATGGTATCATGGTCATTCAATTGTGAGAATTGATTAATGGTAACATAGTCATTCATTTGTTTGGAATAATGAATGCTAACATGGTCATTAAATTTTGATAATTAATGAATTGTAACATGGACATTCATTTGTGTGAAATAAATAATGGTAGCATGATCATTCAATTGTGAGGATTAATGAATGGTAACATGGTCATTCATTTGTGTGAAATGAATAATGGAAACATGGTAATTCAATTTTGAGAATTAATGAATGATAACATGTTCATTAATTTGTATAAAATAAAGAATGGTAACATGGTCATTCAATTGTGATAATTAATGAATGGTAACATGGTCATTTATTTGTGTAAAATAAATAATAGCAATATGGTCATTAAATTGTGATAATTAATGAATGGCAACATGGTCATTCAATTGTGTGAATTAATGAATGGTAACATGGTAATTAATTTGTGGAAATAATAATGGTAGCATGGAAATTCATACATGTGATATCCCTCAAGGATAGTTTAGATTCGTGCACAGTTTGAAGCAGGTATTGAGGTATAGGTGTCTATGGGAACCTGAGGTTTATGTGGTTAGATAAAGATTAATTTATAATGTGATAATTATTTAATTATGCATTAAAAAATTTTCTTTATATAATTGCATTCATTTTTTTATTGGATATGGTTTTAAACATCGTTGGTGGTGGCCTATTGATTCATACTCACACCCTACTCGGGAATCCTGATCGGTACCTAAATAGGCTTTGTTATTGGAGGATAGGTTAAGGGAAAAGGCTTTGGGTTAGATTGTTGATTTGGGGATGGATCATGGATGAGGGAACTAGATGTGATTTGAGACTCACTTGGGAGTCACCGATACCTTTATTTTTAGTTTTCATTTTAGACACTTGACCAGTATATTAGCATGGCATCTCTACTACTCAGTTTTTATATTTTCTTTCTAGTTTTGGTTCATCTTGTGATGTTGATGTTATTCCAGTTATGTTATATCATTTGGTTATTTTTATTATTTCCATCAGTGTATTACTCTAATAAAAGGGGTATAATCTCACTATGACTAATATTAGACCTTCACTACTAGTTGGTAGCCTTTGGCATACATGAATGTGCGCTTGAGGTCATACGGTGGTCTGGCACAGGGCACCCGTGTGTGACACCCAGGCTGGGACATTACACCCTCCAAATATTATATATATATATATATATATAATTTATATGTATAATTATATTACTTTATATATATATATATATATATATTATTAAAATTATACATATATTTATTTATTTATATATGTATACATATATCAACATAAATATATGTATTTATTAATATGTGTGTTTATATATATATATATATATATTCAAATATATTAATTTTTATATGTATATTTATTGACCTCGCTTGCAACCGTCCCACATCGGAAAACTGATGGGGATGAGTGTCACTTTTTAAATTATGTGTGTGTGTGTGTGTAAATTAATATTTTGATATATATATATATATAATTATAAATAAATAAATAACTATATAAAAAATTGTTATTATAATACACATACACACACACAGATATATATATATATATTAATTTTTATATTAATGTATATATAAATCTATAAATTTATAATAATATTTATATCAACATATATATAGAAAAATTACTAAAATTATACATATAAAGTTTAGTATATAGCAATAAAAATAAATGGTATTCATATTAAATTGATATATTGATATAAACATGTATTCATATAAAAATAAAAACACAAAAGTTAAAACATAATTTTAATAAATTAATAACAATTGAATAAATGATTATTAATATATATATGTGTGTGTATAATTATATTTATATAAAGTTATATATATATATATATATTGGTTTATATATTAATATATATATACAAATATATTAAAAATAGAAAAATTTTGGGGATTGAACTCTTTATTAGTAAATGAGAAAAGGAAACCCCCTATTTAATTTTTTTGGGGGACCCATTACATGCCAAGAGAATCAAAACATATGGCCAGAAGGCTCATGAAAAACAAAAGTAGAAGGCCAGAATAGCCTAGTGAAAACAACATGACCTGAATGCACTAAAAAGCATATGGGTAAGAGGGCCACTATTCAAAGATCATAAAAAATGACCCAAAGTCCCATGGGTTTGAGAACCCTAATATACCCACCACCACATGATCTATCCCTAGGCACCATCAAAAACATCTCATCAATGTTTTCTCCTCCCTCCCTGTCATTGATACCACACCGACATCGACTCGAAGCACCCACCACTTTCTGACACTCACTCTTCTCCACAACACCTTCTACCTTCAAGACCAAAGATGTTGTATTAGAACCCACCACTTACCACCGACCCATGATTTTTCGCAGACCCGTGTCACTGAAGAGCCCCACATCAAGTAGGGATCCTTATTCTTTGGTGACTTCTACATCGAGTGGGGGACATCCTCCACTGAAAAATTTGGCTAACCCCTACCATCATGTTGGGGTTCAAGAAGAATAACTAACCCTGGCAATTAGTGTGGGCTTTCCATCTCCAATGACCCCCACGACTGGTGGTTGTCTTTATTTTCTTTCATCATCCCACAATCATCAGCAAGAATGGATTCGGGTTTTTCCACCTTTTTCCCCCATGTTATCCATGGATCCTTTGGCGCCGCAAGCCACACCCCTGAATGAATATTCTTACTCTAGTCCACCATTCCAGGTGGGTATTTTTCTTCATTGATAGTCATTTCTTACCGCCAACATCAAGTGGGTGTTTAAATATTTCCCCCAATCTCACTGATTCCCCCAAAATCAGGTAGGGAACATCCTAATTTGGCAACCACCACAAATAGTGGAGGTATTTCTTGGTCAAAACACTCACCTTGCATCTTCCTTCGAATGGGATATTAGAGCTCACTGATCCCCAAATATGTGCTCATGGACTTTCTCTTCTTTGGAGGCCATGTCCCACCTCTGGATTAGGTTTCTTATCCACTGAATCATGCGGCCTACCCCACAAGGGTTCTCCATAATAATTTTAACAATTTTACAAATCAACAAATATATTAATTTGTATATTATTATTTAATATAAATTTTAATATATAATAACACATGGAAATATATATATATATGATATTTATTAATTTATAAAAATATATAAATAATAACATATAATAACAAATTTTTTATGTTTATATATAAATATATAATAACATATATTATCACATATATATATATGAAACATGTGATAACATATATGTTAATATATAATTACAAATACATTAATCTACATATTAATATATAAAAAATGTGATAATAAATATATAAATAAATTTATAATCATGCATAAAAATATATTAAAACACATATAAATATAATTTATTTATTTATTTATTTATAATTACATGAATATATATATATAATAATACATAAATATAAATATAATAATATTTATGTATATTAATATCTATAAATATAATTTATTTAATATTTATTTATATTTATATTCAAATAAATAAACATATGTATTAATATATTTTTTGTCTAGGAAATGAACAAGGCTCCATTGGTGAATGAGGGGATCATTATCCTAAGTTTGAAACTTAATTTGAGAGAAATTATTAGGGTTTCTTTTGTGGTTGGGGAGAAATATTGAGTGGCTACTATGGGGGCAGTAGGTGCACCATGGGGTAGACGATGGAGAGCGGGGGCCAATCATTGATGAAATCTCCAAGGATGGGGAGAACACATCATAGGGCTTGTGATGATACCACCAATAATAGAAGGTGGAAAATAGTAGGATGGGGGTCATCCAGTGTTGACGCCATTGGGGATAAGGAGAATATAAAAGGGGAGGGGTAGTGATGCATCCTCTAAGGATAGGGGTGTTAGTTAAATAAAAAACTTTTATTCCTTCATATTTATTAAATTAAATAAATTTATAAATATATTATATATCAATAAATTAGAAAATACCTAAATTTATAGAAAACATGGCTAATGGATGGCTCGTTTTATTACATTTATAAAAAACCTAGGTGAAAAATGTGTTACTAAATTATAAGCGTTTATAAATATAGAAAAATTGATGACATTTTTAAATGTGTCTAATTTAGAAATATGATTTTGACCTATTTTCTATGAAATTTAGGTAAAATAACTATCCATGTTTATAAACTTATCTAAACATAAAACTAAAACATGGAAAAACATAATTTTTTCTATAGTTTTATATGAAATAAATTTAAATCCTATATTTTCAAGAATGGGATCAAGCATCAGTATAGTTATCCATATACACCCTACTAAAATGGAGTTTAGAATAAGATAATATAAAATTTATTGATATGGGAAGAATCGTGCTAACAGAATTCAAGGTTTCATAGTTCATCTGGATTGAATATGTGAGTACATTTATTCACATAAAAATAGGTATTTATTGAGACCAGAATCCACCAAGACTCTGTAGGAAATATTTTTCAATGATAATCCTAAAATGAATTACTTTATAGTATTTGGTAATCTATTTATTATGAAAATAAAAATATAGATCTGGGGTAATTTGATGAGAAATTTTAGGAATGAGTCTTCATGGGTTATTTATCTAATGAAAGAGGTTTCAAGTGTTGGAAAAAAAGGCTACACACGTTTTTGGACTTTTATGATGTGAATATTATTGAAAATAAACCTAATTTAAGAGTGGAAAATGAATCAAATCTTGAAAATTAATATGTGAATATCATGAACATTATAGGTACAATGATTGAATAAGAAGCCGTAAATAAACCAGATAATGGTGATATTGATTCAGATCAAACTAGTGATGATAAAGTTGTTTCTGATAATGATAAAGTGAAGAATCAGAGTTTGAAGAAGCATGTAGAACTATAAAATATAATTTTAAATCATAATACACCAGTTCAGATAAGAAGTAGGTTGGGAATTGACAAACAAATAACTCTTATTCATCAAGATAATCTATAATTAGTTATTGAAGTAATTGAGCATAAATAATGGATACATTCAATGAATGAGGATCCATATCAGATTGAAATGAATTCCACATAGGATCTTGTTTCAAGTAAAAAATTTAATAATTTCATTGGAATTAATTTGGTATTAAGAAACAAGAACAATGAAAAACGTGAAGTCTCAAGAAACAAATATTGACAAGTGTGTAAAGGCTACTCTTAGGTTGAAGGTTTCTATTTTAAAGATACTTTTTATCCTATTGTAATTCTTTAATCCTTATGGATATTCCAATATATTGTAGCTCACAGGTATTAAAAATCTTAAAAATGGATTCATATTCTGTTTTCTTGAATGGAGAGTGTGAATAATAATTATATATTTAATATCCTGGAGGTTTTGTTCTTGATAGTGATGAGACTATGGTGCATAGACAGAATGTTTTGTAAATGGATATGTGAAACAAGAATTCATTCCTACAAGGGATAAAATTACTAATTTATTTACCAAGGTCATGCCTAAGGATATATGTGAATGTTCATGGATGAATATTCATTTCTGGCCTTCCCATCTCACTTGATCTAGTTTGAATGTCCCCACATCCATTTGGATTCTATATTCAAAGTGGGATAATGTTACACAAATCTTGTGCATTGATATTTTGAATCTAAATTTATTATTCTCATAAAAATGGGGGATTAGGTGTATGTATTGAGGGAGATGTCATCAAAATACCTTAGACACAATTTTCTTATCATCAAGGGATGAAAATCTCTCAAAACTATTGTTTTATATATTAGTGTAAAATACATAAATTTCTCTTCAAAAAAGGATATAATTTGATGAAATATAGTCTAAGTTATTACGGTTTAAAACAAGTCCAAAGGGGGGATTAAATAACCAATCACTGCGTAAAAACACCACTTAGTAGCAGTTTTTTATCGTTTAACGACGTTTCTGAAAAACCGTCTTTAAACTACTTAACCAAGTCCTTCAAGTGATGGTTAAGAATAATTTAATATACTTATATATATTTGGATGAATATAGGTAAATACATATATATTCATGCATATATGTATTCATAATTTATAAATATAAAAATATAATTATATATAAATTTATATAAATGTAGTTATATATAAATTTATAAATATATGAAAATGTATATAAATATATATAAATATAAAAAAATTTACATAAATGTATGTAAATAAAAACACATATATATATATATATATAATTAAATAGAATTACAGACAAATATAAATATATACATATATATACATATAAATATATTTAAATTTATATATATGCTTATAAATATACATAAATATATATATATACATAAAAACGTATATACATACATATATAATTAAATATAATTTAATATAAACATAAATATATATATATATATATCAACATATATAAATATACATACATATATATATATATATCCACATAATATATATAGATACATATAAATATATATATATAATTAAATATAATTTTATATAAATATAAAGATATATATATATATAAACACTTATAAATATACATACATAAAAATATATATATTTATTATTCGTAAAGGGGGTTACAAATCATAAACAACACACACTCATACACCTCACTAGGTCAAGCCTCATACTTCCCCAAAAGGAATGACAAGAACCCAATGGGCCTATTTTATTACATGTTAATGGTTTGAAGACCCTCATACTTGATGGACCAAAGGGTTAGTTGAATGTGACCCAAAGGATTATTAAGGATATTTCTTAAAGCCCAGATCATTAGTCAAGAAGCACTCTAGGTCACTTGTCTTTCATATCCTGTCACCCCTCCTTCCATCACCATCACATTGTGTTGCTCCATTGTTGATAAAATGAAATTTTATTAAATATTTTATTTATAAAAAATTATTTAGTTCTCCAACATTGTTCTTTATTTGAATATTCAATAAAAGTTTATAATTTGAGCATGAATTTAAAATTTTCATGGAAATTTAATTTTTACCCTTTTATGAGTACTCTTGTATTTTTTTCATAAAATATTTTTTTTGATGATTTTTTTCATGAAATATTTTGTGTGGATTATAAAATAATATATCAACATTTTTTATTTAGATAATTAATTTTTGATCCACCATTTGGGGGATGATAAGTGTTCATGAAGTCAATGTTGATGTGGATCTGATTGGATGGTTCCCACCATAATAATTTTTCCATAACATATTTTATCATGCATGGATTAGACTAAAACATTCAAAGGTGTTATAAGAATTTATTTGGATCATTTTATCCAAATGGACAAACTTTTGGTTTTCATGTTATTGTAAGATCCCAGACTTCATGAAGGTACATTCTTGTTTAAGTTTTGGTTTAAATCTCTTTAATTTGGTTAATGAAATTATTTACGAGTGTATGAGGAGTCTCAAGGGTGTTCTGGGGGTTTTTGGTATGAAATAGGAGGAAAATATTCAACCAGTTCATGTTGCACAGTTGGCGCATGGTTAGGAGTAACTGTGCACCCTAACCATTATTTCCTAGAGGTGGGGTGAAATTTTTATAAAACCATGAAAGGGGGAAGTCCAAACTTTGTGGTCTTGGATAGAGCCATCCCATATGGTTAATGCATAGTTTTTCATGTCGGGCGGGCTTCCTAGGAAACCATGTGGCCTGGCCCCCACTTAGACAGAGGGTGGCACATGGTTGGTGCACAGTTTGGTCAACCGTACAGCCAAACTATGTGCCCCATTAAAAATGGGTTTTTACCATTTTCCCACTCAATCCTTAAGAACTCATACCTGAATTTCCTCCCAATTTATTCTACAGAATCCAAGGGTGATGGGACCTTCCTCTCAAACTTCCTGAGGATCTATCTCCCTCATTTCTAGGTTGTTTGGAGTGTCATTGGGTGTGGATCAAAGCTTATGGTGAGTCTAAAACTACTCTCTATTTTTTTCTGTATTAGGTATTCTGGAACTATTCTTCTTCCGAAGCTCTAAAACACTCTTTTTCCAGTGGAATCGAGGTTATGGATCTAAATGTGATCTGTTTTCATATCAAAGGTTAAGGTAAAGAAACCATCCATCTATATAATCTAGGTAGGTGTTATAGAAGTTATATCCCATAGTCTCGTTGATTTGTTTACATGTATATGGTTGTGATTTTGTGTTGTTGTGTTTTTTGGTGTGGTTTTCCATGGTATAAATGATGAATTATTTGATTAATTAGTGAATTGAACCCCTCATGATCCCTATGGGATTCATTAAGTTTTACTACATCGGGTTAAGGGCCACCCATTGGGGTTTTCCACCTCATGAACATAGAAATTGAGATGTTAAGTGTAGAATGGAATTGTTATGAATTAGAGACCATGATAAATATGTTGACATGTTTTCTTGAGTTATGAGATGAAAAAAATGGTAATTGTGTCTAGTTATGGACATGGAATAAGGGGTTGTTTGGTATAATGCGAATGGGATAAATTAATTAAATTAAATGTGTTAAATGATTTATGGGATATAATGGAAATGTGATAATGGGATAAGGCATGAAGATGAATTTTGCATTGAATGAGTTGTGGTTGTCAATGGTAAATGTTTTTAATGGATATGGTTTGTATTTGGTAAATATATTATGATTAAATAATCATGTTCATGTGTCTTAGTGCTAAGTGTGGTGTGTTATACTTGAAGATCTACACTTGTGGGTAAGGTTAAATTGTGGCTCTAAACCCACCCCTATAACACATAGGTTAGGAAGTTTGACTGAGGCTCTTTTCTTTTAACAGTTTCATAAGATGAGATTACTTGGACTGAGGCTACGAGGTATGTGTTATGAATTTTATCGTGAAATAATTTCTCAAGTGATGTAGAGAACATGACATTCCCCATATGCATAGTTGTATAACCGACATATCCCTAAGTGTAATGATGAAAATGATTTAGCCCATGGAACAAAGGAAGAATGTGTAGGAAATGAGCTTTGTTAACTAGTGGTACCTGGTTTCTTTTTTACTTACCTTTTCATTCATTTTTTTTTCAAGCATACACTATATATTTAGACTTGATATTTTTTAGACATCGTTGGTGGGGGATTACTAAGTTGTACTCACACCCTACTCAGTCCATCATTAGGTACCCGAGAAGACTTCATGGATGTAGTTTAGGACAAGGTAAGGGTCCATGTACTAGATGGTTGATTAAGCATGGGATGTGCATGGATGAGGGATTTCGACTCAAAGTCAAGACCCATTTTTTAGATTCTGCAACTTGTTCTTATTTCATGTTTTTTTTACACTTGGAACTATATGATATGGAATAGCATGTTTACTATTTTTTGTGGGCTTGTACCCAGTTTTGGGAAATGTTTGTTAATGCATGTTCATTGGTTATATTGTTTCCATTGTTTCTCAACGTTATCTGTTGTGGATTACACTAATAAAGAGGGTATATTCTCCCAACATATTACATTAAACCCTTTCTACTATTCTGTTTCCTCTGAAATATAGGGAGGCATGCATGAGGTCATATGGAGACCAGGTTCGAGGAACTTATATAGTGTCTACTAGGCTGGTGACATTACAAAGTGGTATATGAGTGGTTCTTTTTTCTTATTATTTGGGAAGGGTAGACAGGTTACTAGGACATGTTTGGCCTTGTAAATGAGCTTGTCCATGGGATTAGCTGACCAATGTATTGGGGAAAACCCAAGTACCCAGGGAGGGATGGTTATTCTTGATGTGTGTTGTTGAGATTGAATGATATTTTACCATTACATGATTTAGTTTTTATATGATGTGACTATTTTATGATATTGTTCTTGTGGATGAAATTGTATGAGTTTTTTCATTCATGAAACATTTGAGTAACCTAATGATATAGGTAGAATGCATCATGATAGGAACACATGGGAAAGATGTTTGGGACATGAGGTATAGAATTCATTTCATTTTCCTTGTAAATTTGAAATAAGGGTGTCTAATAATGATGATTCAAATGGGTAAAAGGAAATAATTTGAAAGAATAGTTAAATAATAGTTCCTAATGAAGAGTTATAAATGGGTTAAAATTTGGTTGTGATAATTTGTGAATATGGAAAGGTTCCCAAAAAAGAAATATTTATGTTGTGAAAATGAAAACGGTTAAAAAATGGTGTTTAATCAAATACATTTGACTATGTAAGTTGGTTTACCCCATGCTGAACATAGCCCGTGATAGGGGTGGTTGAGGGTAGTTCTAGAAATGTAAATATATCCATTGGGATATTGTATGAGAGATGGGTTTTTTATGTCTATAGGAGAGCCTTATTTTTTAAAACTATTGATGTTTTAGGTTATGTGTTTTGAGATGTGTGGTTGGAATTATAGAGATATTACACTATAACAGCATGTTCCGGTTGGGTTAAAAGATGATATCATTGAGAATGATCCTCTAGTGGATGATTATGGAACACTGTTGATCCATGGTAACACGGGGTAGGAGTAGTTCTGTGAGAAATTTTCTTGCTTTATGCTGATGATAGAATGGGACCCAGTGTAGATTGTGCTGAGTATGTTTGACCTGAGTAGAGAGTTTTAGTTGCAGCACCCTCTGATGTTTGTTAGAGAAGGTAGACCTGAGGAATTCAAGTTCTGGATAGAGTCTATCAAGATGATACTAGATCACTTTAAAACTCCTCCTGAGTTGAGAGTCAAGTTGATGGCCTATATATTGCAAGGATTGGTGAAACGTTGTTGGAATATTCTAGTTCAGACTGAGTAGTTAGATTATTTGTTATTTAAAGATTTCTATGAAAATTTTCTGTAACATTTCTATCTAGAGACCTTGAGATAGTAAAACACCATGAAGTTTATGAGTTAGACTGAGGACACCATGAAAGTAATGGATTATACCAGCCACTTCACCAACTTTCAATTCCTTCTTCTATAATTGGAAGAGGATGAGTTAGATATGATGAGATGTTTTCATGTTGGACTTAGACATGAGAACAAGTACCAAGGGAATATATTTCATTTAAAGAGGTTTGTTGAGGTAGTGAATCAGGCCCTAATTTCATAAGGGTACCTCGGGCAGGCTCTTGGCGGTGGACATGCAGTTCCATATGGGTGATCCATTGGTGTAACTTATGATATTAGGAATCACCATTTTGAGGGTTTTCACAAGTGTGGTGGTAGAGATAGTACTCAGGTAAAAGTTTTGACCTCTCAAGGTGGTTACTAGGTAATTTTTTATCAGTGAAATAGGTTGGGACACATGTGGGGCCAGTTTTTGTGACCACCAGTTGAGTGTTGACAATGCGTTAGAATGGATCATGTGTATAGGTTCTATAGGAACCCGTAGTAGGTGGGAATTTATGGAGGATAAAGGCTGGTCTATAGTGTGATAAGGGGGTAAACTACCCCATATCAAGAAGTTAGTTCTAGTTCTACATGTCATATTGGTAGGGGTGGTGGATGTGGTACTCTAGAAAAAGGGTGTCCTTATCGGAAAGGTATTCCAGTACTAGAGACTTAGACTAGATCCCAGGGAAGAATAATCAGCTAGATCCATGTAGTTCATCCTACACCTTGAGGTTGTGAGGTTAGACCATCGATGGTTCAAGGTATGATTCTTGTAGCTTCCATGATTTCTAGTTCTTTATTCAATACAGGTGTCTCACATTATTTTATATATGCCCAATTACTGAGTGTGTTGGGATATAGGTGGAACATATGTGTGGGGTTTTTTTATACACCATTAGGGGTATGATCTGAAAATATGAAGCAATGTAAGGAGTGTACCCTTCAGTTTGAATGGTACTGATTCTAGTGGTACTTTTTTGTTCTTGAAAGGTCAGGTTATGATTTGAAATTGGGGATGGATTTTATCGTATTTTATCTAGCCTATATTGATTTTTATCATTGTAGGGTAACGTTCACATCCCTTAAGGGGGATTCTTGTGTTCATCGGGGGGAATGGGATATCTAGGTAGGTCATGCGGGGCTTGTTTTTTAGTAGTAGGGTGAGATCATGACCCAAATGGCATTTATTGTACTTTATAATGGGGGGTAGAGAAACTTTTCTTTCCTCCTATAGTGGATCAGTTTTAGGATGTTTTTTCTGAGGAATTCTCGAGGCTTTCCCCCGAGAGTGATGTGGAATTAATCATTAAGTTTCTTCCTAAAGAAGATCCTATTTCTATTAGTCTATATAGAATGGAACTGTTAGAGATTCAGGATATTAAAAAATAATTTTAGAAATTAAAGCATGTGGGGTTTATTCAACCGAGTACATCACCTTGGGGATCTCCAATTTTTTTCCAAGAACGTTGACGGGTCATTGCGGTTGTGTGTTAATTACCGGAGGTTTAATTGGACGATAGTTAAGAACAGATACCCTCTCACATGAATCGATGATATTTTTGAATATTAGATTGGTGATTCTATGTTATCCAATATATATTTGATATAGGGGTATCATAAGCTGTGGGTGAGACCTTTTAATATATTGTGAACTACTTTCAGAAGCAGGTATGGTTTGTATGAGTTTTTTGTGATGTCATTTGGATTGACCAATGTGCCAGTAGTGTTTATTGTAGTGATGAATTGAATCTTTCACCCATACCTGGATCATTTTGTGGTCATTTTTTTGGATGACATATTGGTGTGCTCTAAGACTCATGATGATCATGCCAAACATCTTGACATCATCCTGAGTACGCTAAGGGAGAATATGTTATATGAAAAGATATATAAATTTTATTTCTAGATTGACAATGAACATTTATTGGGCCGCATCATCTATGAAGAAGGTTTTTTAGTGTTCCCAAAGAAGGTGTAGATTGTTTTATCTTGGGATCATCCCTAAAATTTGTTATATTTCAAATATTCCTAGGTTTAGTGGGATATTATATAAGGTTCATCAAAAATGTTTCCCATTTAAAAGCACTAATTTTGGGATCAACCAAGAATATAATAATGTTATAATGGTCTAGGGAATGTGATAATTCCTTCCAGGAGTTAAAGAAATGGTTGAATACCTCCCTGATTTTTATTTTACCTGATCCGAGAAAAGAGTATACCTTGTTTTTTGATGCATCTGGTGTTGGGATTAGGGAATTGTTGATGCATGATGATTGGGTTGTGGTGTATGGGTCAAGGAAGTTGAGGCATCATAAATGAAATTACCCTACGTATGGTCCTGAGTTGGTAATGGTGGTTTATTATTTAAAGTGTAAGTGGAATTACTTGTTGAGATACAATTTAATGGTGTATGTCAATAATAAGAGCCTTAAGTACATAATTTATAATCATGATTTGAATCTTCGATGGAGAAGATGGGTCAAATACATGAATTCCATTGATTTATAGTTGGTTTACACATTGGGAAAAGGAAATGGTATTGGGGATTCTTTGATTTTAAAGACTCGAAATCTGGTGACTCAAAAATCCAATTCTAAGTAGAGGATGATTGATTTTTTTGTTGAGATGCACCTAGAGGTTTAGGATGGGCAAGGTCCTATGACCCTTGCATCCTTGGCAGTTTCTTCCATGTTATTGATCCTGATCAAGGAGAGACAATATGGGGATCCGGAGTGTTTTTCCTTTAGGGAAATTATTGAAGGTGGGGAGGCACCTTCCGTTTGGACTATTGAAGATTATTGTATTGTTTATGTTTGTGGCCATGTTTTTGTTCCTACGTGTATGCGGGAAGAGATGATGCGTGAGTTTCATGCATCAAAGTGGTTAGTGTATCCTGGTTTGACCAAAATGTACTGTGATATCTGTAAAAAAATATTGGTGTCCAGGGATGAAGAAAGATGGTGTGGGTTTCATAACATGATACTACATGTGTTAGTAGGTGAAGGTGAGGCATCAATGATCCATTGGTTTGTTGCAGTCATTTCCAATTCCTAAATGCAAGTGGGATTACGTCACGATGGATTTTCTGGTGGTAATTTTGAGTATTTCTTGGAATATTGATGAGATATAGGTATTTCTGGATTAGTTGACCAATGTGGGTCATTTATTGCTAATATGAGAGACTTTTATCATTGAACAGTTAGAAAAGTTATGCATTTGGGAGATACCATGGTTTCACGGGGTACTATAGAATGTAGTTTCTAATTGTCATCTGTGTTTTACATCATTCTTCTAGAAGGGGTTATATAATTCACTTAGTACCTTGGGGTTCTTGAGTATGTCTTTCCACCCATAGACAGACGGGAAATTAGAGCATACTATTTATGTGTTATAGGACATGTTGAAGGCATGTGACCTAGACTTCGGTGTATCTTGGGAAAATAACTTGATTCTTATTGAGCTCACCTATAATACAGTTACTAGGTGATGATTTAGATGGTTCTATATGAGGCTCTCTAAGGTAGGTCATGTATATCTCTATTATTTTGGATGGAGGTTGGGGAGTAAGAGTTGTTGGGACTGATTCTGGTTTTAGAGAATTCGGAGCAAGTTTAGTTGATTCATAAATGTATGGACGTAACTCATAGTAGGAAGAATTCATATTAGGATTGATGTAATTGACCTATTGAGTTTATGGTGTGTGATATTATGTTCCTTCATGTGTCTCCTAGGTCGATTCATCGTCATATTCATAAATAGGGTAAGTTGGTACCCAGGTGTATGAGGCTGTTTGAGATTGTAAAGATGATGGGACCAAGGGCGTACTGATTGGCCCTACCAAAAAGGTATAGTGGAATGCATGATGTTTTTTATGTGTCACAATTTTAAAAATATCACCCATACCCTTCTCACATGATTGATGTTGATGATGTTGAGCCTGAGGCTAGTGCGTCCTTTAAGTAGAATATGGTTTTTATTATAGATCATAGTGAGAAATTATTATAAGGAAAGGTTTTGCATTTGGTTCGAGTGTTATGGAAGCATGGTAATGTTTAGGAGGAAATATGGGAGACTGAGGTAGATTTTCAGGCCCAGTGGCATGACCTTTTTACCTTAGAGACTCAGTGATGCTTGGTAGTGCTTCTCAAGGATGATCCGTTATAAGGTGGGGAGTTTGTAAGCTCCCAGACATCATGGAGGAACATTCGTATTTATGGTTTGCTTTCAATCTATTTAATTTAATTAATGAAATTTTTACTGGGTGTAAGAGTAGTATCAATGGTGTTACAGGGTTTCAGGGAATGAAATAGGATGAATGTTCCCATCTAATGCATGTTTCACGGTTGGCATACATTTATGAGTAACCATGTGCCCTAACCGTTCTTGCCTAGAGATGGGGTGTACAGGTTATAAAACAATAAAATAAGGGAGTCCAAATCATGTGGTCTTGGACAGATCCATCCAATATAGTCACCTCAATGTTTTTCAAACCATGCAGGCTTCCCAGAAAACCATAATACCTGGCCCCCACTTGGACAAAGGGTGTCCCGTGATTGCCGCAGGGTTTGGCCAACCGTGCGGCTAAACTGTGCACCCCCTTAAAATTGTGGTTTTTTTTCCATTTTCCCCCTATGGCCTCGAAAAATCAAAACCAAATGTCCTACCTATTTCTTCTATAGTAGCCAAGGGTCATTATCCCTTCCCCCACAAACTTCCCAAGGATCGATCTCCCTCATTTATAAGACGTTCTAAGCATCTTTGGGTGTGGATCAAATATATAAGTGAGTATAACACTCCCTTTTGTTATATTTTATGGATTATGTCTTATGGAAGTGTTTTTCTTCTTATAAATCCATAAACCCCTCTTTTTCCAATGGAATTTAGTTTGGGCCACTATAGATTGTTTGTTTCCAAATAAAAGGCTATGGTTAAGTGAGTGTTAATCAATATAATATATATAGGTGGTCTACAATTTATATCCCAGAGTATAATTTATTTTATTATGTGTATGTGGTCCTACTTCTATGTCTTTGTGTTGTCTGTGTGGTTTTCTGTGGTATAAATTATGAATTAATTGGTTAATTGGTAAATTTAACCACTCATGATCCCTATGGGATGCATTTAGGTTGACTAAACCGGGTTAAGGATCCCCCATGGGGTTGTGCTTCTTCTTGAACATGGAAATTGAGATGTTAAGTATAGAATAGAATTGTTATGAGATAGATACCATGATAAATATATTGACATGTTAGCTTGAGTTATGAGATGAAACAAATGGAAAGTGTGCCTTGTTTTTTACATGGAATAAGGGGGTGTTTATTATAATGTGAATGGGTTAAATTAATTAAAGTTAATGTGTTAAATGATTTATGGGTTGTAATGGAAATGTGTAATGGGTTAAGGCATGAAGATGATTTATGTATTGAATAAATTATGGTTGTAAATGGTAAATGTGGTAAATGGTTATGGTTTTTTTGGTAAATGTGTTATGATTAAAGAAGAATGTGAACATAGATTAGTGTTAAGTGTGGGGTATGGAACTTGGGGCTCTATGACCTTGGGTTGGGTTAAACTGAGGCTCTAAACCCACCCATATAATTCACATGTTAGGAAGTCAGACTGAGGTTATATTTCCCTAACAGATGCATAAGATGACACTACCTAGACTGAGGCTCTAAGGTAAGTGTTATGTATTTGTTTGTGAAATGTTTTCCCTAGTTATGTAGAGAACATTAATTTCCCTGTATACATTGTTTTATAACCAGTATAGGATGAAGTGTAATTATGAAAAAGATTCGACCCATGGAACAAATAAAGAATGTGGTGGAAATGAACATTATTAACTAGTGGTACCTAGTTTCTTTTCTATTTACCTTTTCATTAACTCTGAAAACCTAAAGGCCTTAGATTTTTATTTATTTTTGGATAATCTCCCTTTTAAGGGTTGATGGGGAACCCATTACATGACCTGTGGGGTTAGGGGAACAAGTTCTATACATGACTTGAAGTCCAAGAGGCATAAGGCCTAATAGATAGCTTTTGAAGTCCCAATACCAAACTAGAAATTGGAACTACCCCTCCCTAGAATCTATATCTTTAAAGGCACCTAGCTCCCCACCTCGCATGGATTGTTGACTAAAATTTACCCCTGTAGAGGTGCATGGTTCCTGGTAATAATGGTAATTTTCATACCCCCTCATTCTTCTAATTCATTTCGATCTTCTCTAGTGAATTATACCTACTCTAAATCCTCTTCTTGGGCTAACTCTTGTGTGGCCTTTCTGAGATTCTTCATGGTTCTTTGTATCCTAGAGGCTTATTTCTCTGAAGGCCTATAGTGGCCTAAAGTCCATATGTCCCTATGGCCCTAAGGCCTTTGGTGGACCGAAGGCCCTGTGTCCTGAAGGCCTTTGGTGGCCTGAATTCCCTAAGACTCTTATTCCCAAACCGGTGGCCTAAAGGAACAAATCGGATGAATAATTATAGCTGTTATAGTACAGCACAATACCTACTATAATAACTTTTTTAGTATTTCTATAGTGACCCAAAATTTCACCACCACTCAGATTTGATCTTGGGTATTTTGGATTCCAAGTAATAGCCTCTACTACTCGGGTACAAGCTTGTTGGCCTATTTACCTTATCCTTAATTTTGTACAATTATACACTATTTGTTTAGGATGGATATTTTTTAGACACCATTGGTGGTGTCCTCCTGATTTGTTCCCACACCCTGCTTGGGATGCCATTAGAAACTTCAGCAGACCTCACAGTTGCAGGTCAGGAAAAGGGAAAGGTCTCTAAGCTTGATGGTTGATTCATCATAGGGTGTCCATGGATGAGGGATCAAGACTCTAAGTCAGGACCCATTTTGTGGATTCTTCAGATTGTATTTATTTCGTGTTTTTCTTACACTTGGAACTATATGACATGACATATAATGTTTACTATTTGGTTGTGGGATTGTACCCAATTTTGGGAAAAAAATTAATGCATGTTCATTGGTTATATGAATTCCTTTATTTCTCTTTATTATCTATTGTGGATTACTCTAATAAAGAGGATATAGTCTCCCAATATATTACATTAGACCATCACAGCTAGTCAGCAGCCCCTGTAATATGGGGAGGCATGCCTGAGGTCATGTGGTGACCCAACTTGGGTCATTGATATAGTGTCTACTCGGTTGGTGACATAACATTCTAATTATCAAAAACATGTATGAATTGTATGAATGAAAATTCAATGAATCTAACTATCTATAAATTTTATCATCAATGTTTTGACCATAACTCCTACAACATGTTGATAAAGAGGTTGATATTTTTATTGTAGACAACAAAGACATTAGGGAACAAGTTCAAAGAATAGCACATTCTAATATTCTTCCATTAAATTAGCAAACAATGTATGTATATTAGGTATATTGAATCTGGATAGTCTTCCAGGATAAAAATATGTTCATTTAGACTTCGGCCATTAAATCTTCAATATATAGACAATGGAGCTGAAATTTTAAAGTTGAATGAAGAAGACATTTTCGAAAAACATTAATGAATAAAACATTTCAATATTCATCCATTTACTGGCCCCAACATGTAAAAAAATTCAAAAGGAAGAATTTGGATATGAATCTAGACACCTTTGATTTCTATATATTTGTTTATCCTCTCTAACTTCAAGATATAATTTTTGAAGAAATCATTTTCAGGGGGAAAGAGTTTAGAATTGATTTTGTAATATTTTTAAACATTTTTAATATAAATTATTTTTCTTTCTCTCTTTTATTTTATTTTATTTTATCTTTTTTGTTTCCACTATCATGCTCCTTCTCAACTCCATCAAAATAAAGAAATAACCACGTTTCTTATTCAAGGGGGGGCATTGATGCTTGATTTCATTATAATTAAATGTTTTCTATTTATTTTATTCTAATAATTTTAGTATTAGATAAAGTGTTTTTTGGTGAAGGGATCAACCTGCTTTATTTTCTATTGTGTTCTACTTCCTATTCACATTTATTCATCTCTATCATTATCATAATGTTGTATGTAGAGGGTTGGTGTAGTATTATGGTGATGATGTGAGGGATATTATCTCATATCTAGAGTTTTGTTGTTGGGTAATTATAATTATAATGGGAGAGTGTAGAGTGATAGGGTTTTTCACTATATTGACTAGGATAATGAGAAAAAAAATAAAGAATAATGATAGCATCATTGCAGACCCCTAAAAACAACATCTTCTTCTCACTAACAACTTTGTGTGTTTTGTTTTGTTTTGTTTTTTTATATATTTTATATCATATATATATATATATATATTTGTTTATATTATTCATTTTTAACCCCCACCCCCTTAATTATATTATTTAGTTATTTATTATCGTATTATTTATTATATAAATAGTGATAATAATAAAAATGTGTGTGGAAAACCTCCTCAAGAGATCAAACCTAGGGTTCAAATTATAATGCATTCTTATGTAATAAAATTTTAATGAAGTGAGATTTGTGAAAAATATCATACATCAATTTCCTGTCATTACTGGGGAGGCACATCACTTGCACAGGATATTTTTCCAAAAAAAACTTAAATTTCAAAAAAAATAAAGAAAAGAAAATTTTTGGATGATGAACCCTCTACATAATTAAGTTAGACTATTGAATTTATTTAAAAACAAACAAGAGGGTTTTACAAGTCTACTTTATAGGAGGGTGTGTTCAAAGAGTTTATCGGGAACCTCAAAGAAGACCACGAGTATTAAATTTTAGAACCCTTGGCCAATGAACTTGAATAATTCACTCACTACTTTATAGCATTTCATTAAAGGTGTTGACCCACTGAAATATCTCATCCATTCAATATTTTGAATATGGAATCATAGAGGTAGTAACTAAATTATATGACCTTTCTCTCCTAAACAATTCTATGATCCTCTCAATGTATTTGAAAGAGGAACCAACACTTGAAGTTGATCAGTTGAATGGAGTGGAATTGACATTATATTCTCTTATATTTTTATTTTATATTGTTATCTAATCAAATTCAATACCCACATTTTTATTTTTCAGATTCAACACTTATTAATTACCTAGAGCGTAATGATGATAAGAATGAATTAACCATCATTTAAGAGAATATGGTGTTGGAATTCAAAGATGAATAAGTTCTTGGGGTTGTGCAATCAAACTTGGAATCCAATTATAATCAATAGGATCAAGAATAATTGAATTATTCCTATTTTAATATTTATAAAATGGAGCTATTAAATGATTTTATTTATTATTTCCATATAGAATCGAATTTTTTAATGTTATCCCAAGATAGTGTTAAAGATGTGGTCGAAGTGGAGGCCTAAGTGAAAGAGGAGGACCCATTCATTCTTCTACCTCCACATTTCAAGCTATACAATATTTTTAAGTGAATGGACCAATGGTACTCCATTCATGGGTTTCACTACAGCCTATTTGAAGGAATGTAATTTGGAAGGAAAATAATATAGTGGTTGAAATCAAGCAAGCCACATCCACCATCAAAATTTGGGTGACCACTAGAACTACCAACTACACTACTATAAAACTGGGTTTATCCAGCACTCGGACTTTAACAACACTAGCTAAAAACACTATTAAAGACCCCCTTTGTCATCGCTAAAAAGAGAATTGTTAAAGGGGGTATTCAATAGCACTAAAAAAGTGTTGTTATAGATCCACCTATATTAGTGCTTTTTTACAAGCGCTGATAAAGGCCCACCCTATATCAGCATTTTTCAAAAAGTACTGATAAATGGGGCCTTTTATCATCCCTTGTAATAAAGTGCTGATAAAAGTATACTTAAAAAATATCTTTTCTTAAAAATAATATATATATATATATATATTTATGTAAATATAATATATATTGTTATAAATATGTTTTAGATAAGAAAAATATTCATTTACACTTAATACATAATATATTTAGTGAAAATGGATTATAAAATAAATAAAAACTATTTTTCATTAACAATTTTTTTGTTATTACTAAGTAATAGTCATTTAATATCAATTTGAAGATAAAAAATCAAAAAATTAAAAAAAAAATATGAAATAATTTGGAATTGTAACTCAGACATCAAACAGACATAACTTTTGATCTGAGTGTCCATTTGGGATCTACCACATATCAAATTGAATCATGTGAAAATATCTATGCCCTTAGTGACACAGGTAAACCTATTTCACATTTTTTGAGGTCAAAAAAGGCCAAAATTCCTCAAAAATAATTTTTTAGTCTGGGTACCCTGATTTTTTTTACATTCGATGCATTTTCAGCCTCATTTAAAGGAGTATTTTTTCCGTTTTCCGTAGAGACTAAATTTATTCACAGGTATTAAATTCATATAGATATTATTGTTTTTAAATTTTATCCTTTTCAAAATGTAATTCTATTTATAATTAAATATATGCATGATTTCTTATTTACTTATAATAAATCACTCATATTAATACATATATCAACATATTTATGTGAAAATGTATATTCTAATATATCTAAATAAATACATATTCTCAAAATGTATTTAAAACAATAAATAACTATTTTCTACAATATAAAAATATATTTATATTGTTTATATATACATATATGTGTGTATTAATAAATAGATATATATGTTATAATATAAAATATATTTAAATAAATATAATATATATCACACACACACACATATTATATAAATGTATTTGAAAATAATTATATAAATATATCTAAATATATAATTAAATAAATAGAAATATCATTAAACAGAAAAAAAACCACATGGTGTAGTGATAAAGGAATTCCATCTTTGAGGGAGAGGTGCAGGGTTTAGATACAGGTGGGTGCATATGAGGTTTGGAATTTACAAAGCACTAATAAAAGGGGTGGTGGGGTGAAAAGAATTAATAAATGGGGGTGTGGAGCACTATTAAAGGGGTCGTGGAAGCACTTCTAAAGTGGCATAGCATGCATAGGTGTCTGAAAAAATTACCCCCTTTAACAGTGTTGACTTTATCAACACTAAAAATGCATTGTTAAAGGCACCCTTTAATAGTGTTGTTAAAGTTCCCTTTTAATAGAATTTTTTAGAACTAATAAAAAGTTTAGGCTTTTAACTGTGCTTCAATTATCTGTGATTTTTAGCATTGATAAAGGAATTTTCTAGCATTCTTAATGGCCTTTTTTGTAGTAGTTCTAGAGGCAGTCAAAAACTAGTACCCACTTTGGGGCTTAAACCAAGTTTTATCACTTTTTTTATTCCATTAATCTATTTCCTTTTATTTAATTTTATTTTAATAAATGTATTATGTTTTTGTTTCATTATTTATTTGTGGTTTTAAAGTGGTGGAATGTAGAATCTTAACTCAATAATTTCACTTGAAAATAAACCCATGTTTTTTCTCTTATTATCTATGGTTTTGGTTCCCTTATATGTTTATTTTCTTGAGCTAAAATTAAAGTGTACTGAAATATAAGTGTGGTGGAGTTTCAACTTATTTGGATTATTTGTTTATTTTACTTTTTATTTTTATTTTTTCATGAATATAGAGCTTCAATAAATATACATTTTCATTATTCTCACTTGAATTTATTTTGAGAGAGTTTTTGTGGTATTGGATCAAATTTATTTAAAATTATTGTTGATATGGAACTGTTTTTGAGGAATTTGATTTTAAATCATTTTTATGGGTTTGGACTATTTTTAAAATCTATTTCAATGAAAAAAGTGAAGAAAAAATTTTCCCATCATGTTAGGTATTCTGAACCATTTTTATATTTTCTTCATAACACCCACAAATTCTTAAAAGAAAGTTAAATTTTTTGTTCAAAGTAGAACTTGTGATTATTCTCTTTCAAATATTTGAAGTACCTAAAATTATTTTGATGTTATTAAGGAATTTATTTAGAAATACACATTTTTAACTTGATATATAACTTTTACATAAATCCTTGTTAGTCCTCAGAATCCATTAATTTCATTATAGGTTTAATCCACATTACAGGCTAATTTTTCCTTACCTACCAACACTCATAATATTTTTTCATAGATATTTAAATTTTTAGTGTGGGTGAAAGGAATTTGGTGTTTCTTATTTGGGATGAAATTCATTATTACATGTGTGGGGTATGTTTCATTATTTTTGGAAGTGGAAAGATAAAAAATTTCATGATTCTATATTCACTATATTTCATTTGTATCATCCCATTATCCAAAAAATAAAAATAAAATAGAAAAATAAATGCATGGTTTGTTTATTGGGTAGGAAAAAAATCACCATTACTAGACTGGGCATATTAATATATTATGGGGTTAGGCAGTGGATGTGAAATTTGTTCTATGTGGAACTTTTTAAAAAATAAAAAAATGAACAAAAAATTAAAATGAACAAGAAATTAAAAAAAGGAAAAAAAGAAAAAAAGAAAAGGAAAAAGGAGAATTAGAATGAGTTCATTAATTATATTCATTTCTTGACTCATAACCAATTTTATTTAAAAAATTGTGTTTTATTTCACATTTATGGTTAATTGAGTGAGGTATCTTTCCTTCTTTCACTTGAAAATCCATGAATCGATATTTAAGAGTTCAACCACCTCTTTTTGACCTTAAATGTTTATATATTTTTACCCACAGACCCCTAGAAAAAGAATTAACCTTAACAAATACCTCGTGATTAATAACATTTTTTTGACTCACGACATGGGGAGATAATAATTTTCACAATCATATGTTGACATCTACACTATCCAAGTATGAACATAACTCTATATTCAATTTCCCTTAAGGGAAGCGTGACATTATTTTTTAATGTGAGGTAGGTGTGATTAGTTCATGGATGGATTCTTGAGGTTGAATAAATTTAAAACTGAGATAAGAAAATAAAATGTTATTTTTTCATAGATGAGACATGATAAATTATATTTTTTAAAACAAATTGTAAATTTCAACATTATTTATTTTTTGTGTGAATTTGACATGAATATTATATCATTTTTTCCCAAGAGTGAAAAAATGCTAAGTGTGGCGTACTTGATAAAACAAAATTTTATAAAATATTTTATTTATAATAATTTATTTAATTATTATACATTGTTATTTATTTAATATTTAATAAAAAATTATAACATGACCATGAAGTTGAAATTTGCATGGAAATTCAATTTTTACCACATTAAGTTCACTATATTATTTTTTCATAAAATATTTTTTTTATGAATATCTTCAAGAACTATTTTGGGTATATTATACACTAATATATCCACATTTTTCATTTAGATAATTAATTCTGTATCCAATATTTGGGGGATAAGAAGTTTTCATGAATTTAATGCTGATGTGGATCCAACTGTATGGGTCCCACCACAATAATTCTGCCATAAAATTTTACACTGTATTTGGAATATTAATTTTAGTTCCCACATTATCATTTTCAAAACATGATTGAAGTATATTCAGGGAAATTCAATGTATCTAATAGGCTGAAAATTTTATCATCAATGATTTTATAATAAATCCTCAAAATAATTGATAAAAAGGATGAAATTTTTATAGTGGATGTTAAATATATCTAGGAACATCTTCAAAGAAGACTAAATTCCAATATTCTTCCATTAAAGTATCCAACAATTCATGGAAATTAGGTACATTGAACCTGGATAGTCTATCGGGAGAGAAATATTTCTATTAATAATATAGCCATAACTTCTTCAATATTAAACCAATAGAGATAAATTTGGAAGATAGAATGAAAAATAAATTTTGAAATATTATTAATGAATACATCATCTTAATATTTATTCATTTATTATCCCCATCATGCAAAAAAAATCAGAATTATTATTTGGAGTCAAATCTATCCACCATTATTTTCGATATATTTGTATCTCCTCTCCATCTTCAAGAGATATTTTTATAAATTATTTTTCCGGGGGTAAAGTGTAGATTTTATACTATAATATTTTTAATCATTTTTAATATATATTAGTTTTCTTTATCTATTTTTTTTAATTTTTATTTGGTGTTTCTGCGCCATTCTCCATCTCAACTTCATGAAAATAGAGAATTAACCTTGTTGCTTGATCAAGCTGGGGGTAGAGGTGATACATGAGTTAATTGTGATATAATATTTTCTATTTAATCTATTGTGAGAATTTAATTAGAATATAAACTAGTTTTACTGAAGGGATCATCCCATTTTATCTGTTATTTTGTTCTTTTTCCTCTTAACATTTATTCCTCTTTATCCTTAACATGATGTTGCATGCATAGGGTTGGTGTAGAATTATGGTGATGATGAGATGGATATTATCCCACATACACAGGGTCAATGTGTGGTGATTAAAATTAAAATGGGATGTTTTATAGGTATATGGATTCTCACTACATCGAATGGGATAATTATATTAAATTTTTAAAGAGTAATGATAGCACTGTTATGAACTCCTGAGAATGAAAAAGTCTTCACACTAAAATATTTGTGTGTGTTTTTATTTTATATTTTCAATATTTTTATATCATATATATATATATCATTAATTTTTCAACCCCCCCCCCATAATTTATTATTTAATTATTTAGTATTATATTAGTAATTATATAAATAGTGACAATAGAAAAATGATGTGTGTGAGCGGTTTCATCGAGAGATCGACCCTAGGGTGCTCACTATATTGTATTATTAGGAAATAAAAATATATTTAAGTTGTATTAACGAAAAATATCATACATAATTCACACCGTGGTAGGGAACCCCTCTATCCCGCGTCAGAAACGTGTGTTGGTAGAGGGTCATTTCATAGATTCCAATGCATTTATTTCACGTTTGAGCTCCCACCTTGAGACACCTTCCATGTAATGATGTTCTACTATCTTCTAATTATATATTATCATCTTCCTGATCACATAAGTAGCGGTGTCTCCAATCAACTCACCTGGTCCCCCCCACCAACAACCATTGTGTTGTGCTACCCACCAGTGCACTATGGCGGGGAATCTCACGATCCCACATCCTAGATCTGAGTGGGTAGAGGGTCATATGATAAGTTCCAATGCATTCATAACTATTTCAAGTCACCCATCGAGTGATTTATATGTGTTTTCATGTCATGCCACATGTCTAGTCACATTTTACCATCCATCTTGTCTCATTATATCACACAGCTACTTTACATTGGCGGCCCGAAGACCCAAATACCTGGCCCAAAATCCCAAATCAGGTGTATAGTATCGTTCCTACAGTACCTGCTACAGTATTGATGTTGAAACACCTACGAAAATCCTTCCTCCCCTTGAATTTAAACTTGATTTTTACATACCGGATTACAGGGTGATTACCACTAAGCCAAACTCCAATTGTACATACAAATATATATAGACACACAACCAAATAATATATATATATATATATATATATACATACTTATATTTACTTACACCCACATAATATATGTAAATACATATAAATATATTTATATATATATACAATTAAATATAATTTTATATAATTCTAAATATATATAAACACAAATAAATATATATAATTATATATACCTGTATAAATATATATATACACACACACACACATAAATAATTATAAATATTTATAAATTATGAATAAATATACATAAATATAGATGAATTATAAGTAAATAAATATATATATATATAATTATATATATATAAAAACATATATATAAATGTGTGTGGGTGGTGGGTGTTTTTGTTTATAAGTAAATATATTCATATATAAATAATTCAAATGTCTAATTAATAAATAGTAAATAGTTAATAATTACTAAATAATTAAAAATATATAATTTATTTTTTAACTAATTACTTGCTAATAATTAAAAATAATTAATAACTAATAATTTTTTAATTTTATTAATGATGAATAATAATTAATTATTAATTATTGACAAGTAATTGATATTTTAACTAATTATTTAATATTATTAATTTTTCATCATTTTTTTAGAAATCGCCACTAAGATTAAATTATTCATTTTCTAAAAATAAAATATTGAATTTAGTGGTGATTTAAATCGTCACTAAATACTCTTTTTCAGGTAGTGGAGGGAGTTATTTTAGGTGTGTTGTAACTTTTTTCAACTACATGTGAGTATCAGAGGAAGTTGTTAAGAATTTTTTTGAGGAGTTGAGAATGTTTTTATGTTGATTATATATACCTTTGGGATGTTTAAAGAGGTTTTAATATGATTTGAAAAGGTACTTCAATTTTGAGTTTGAGCTAAAAATTAATAAATTAATAGGGATCATAGTGATAAGTTAAAGTATAAATATAGATATGTAAAGGTAAATACATAAAGGTAATATGTTAAGGTTTCTAGGTCAAATGTAAAGGTCGGTATGTAAAGGAAATATGTAAGGGTTTCTAGAGAGAACATAAAATTAAATATGTAAAGGTTAATATGTAGGGGTTTCTGGTGAAAATTATTGGATATGATATTTCCATATCATACTAAATGATATTTCCAAACGTAAAGGTTTTCATTCCCATACATAAGAGTAAGTAGGACTTCCCTGGAAGAACATAAGGGTGATTATGTGATACATAAGAGTCATCTAAAGTTTTTAAAGAATAAGTAAGAGACCTCAAGATGATACGTAAAGGTAACTAATTAGAAAAATGTGAGATTTATGGTGGCCTAAAATCAAATGATTCTTTATCTATTGTTCATTTATTAAAATATAATGATTATAATTATAATCACTATTCAAGTAATTAGTTTTGATGGTGGATAATGGATAAAATGAGTTGTATATACACCATAAAGAAGATCACATTGGGAAGTGGTTTGGGGATAAAATACAATTTGAAGATTGTTCTTTTATTTGATATATAGTCACAAAATTCTCATGGGATAGATTCATGTCATCACAGTTTCACTGCATGTTATCATGTAGATGTGTAAATGAAATTCTCATAGATTTTTTGGAAAGATAAAGGTGTGATAATCCTGGAAATCACATAGAGATAAAAAAACTAAGACATAAATTGATATTTTATGTGATTGGATTAAATAAGTTTTGATGACCAGAATGATGGAGAATTCATGGGACAAAATTAAAGGATTTTCATATTCTGTGTATGAAAACAATATCTATGTGATATGTATGAATGGCCCGAAGGCATTCTTTTTTTATTTTATTATGGATAATCCCCCTTTCAAGGGTTGAAGAGGAACCCGTACATGACCCTTAGGCCCAAGGCACAAGGCTCGACTGACCCGCAATACATGACCCGAAGGCCCAGACACATATCATGCCCAATACATGACCCGTAGGCCCAAACCACTTGAATTGACCATCCCCAGCTTATGCATCATTGATCACCTAGCTCCCCACCTTGCATTACTGATCGGCTAGCATTGCCCCGTACAAAGCTACATGGTGTCTGGTCCCGATGGCGGCTTCCATACCCTCTCATTCTTCTAATCTGGTTAGCTCTTCTTCTCGTGGTTTCTAATATGGCTACTCTGATCCTCTTCTAGGGCTTGTTCTATGTGAACTGGGCTACTCCATGGTCTACGTGGCCCAAAGGCCCTATGGCTCGAAGGCCTTTGATAACCTGAAGGCCCTTGAGACCTGTAGGCCCAAACCGGTGGCCCGAAGGTCCAAATCTGGTGAATAGTTATGGATACTACAGTACCAAACAGTAAATTCTACAGTAACCGAAAATATACCTCCGCCCGGTTTTGAACCTGGGTCTCTTGGATTCTAAGAATGAGCCCTTACCACTCGGGTATGGGCTCGTTGGCAATATCTATGTGATATGTGTAGTATATAAGAACCATATAATGAGAAGAATATATGATCAAAAGTGTGATAGAGAGATAGAGAGACCTGGTGTTCTAATAACCCTGAAGATCATATCTATCGAATGTGAGAATTATTGACAAGTAGAAGAGATATAGATATATTTAGTTCAACACTAAAAACCCACCAGATATTACTAAATATTTTTTATGTAAAGAACTTGATGAAGAGTAATCATGTATGTTTTTTAAGATTTTAAAGGTATGAAGAAGAATTTATATTAATACTAAAGCATCATGAATCTTACTGGTGATTTTCCTGGTTATGTTTATATTATTTTTGTAAACTAGTGAGATATTTTATTTAAAAATATAAATATTTTCAAACATTCAAGAGACGGATCTATCATGATATATCTATTATAATAACTCTTGTATTCGTGATTAAATTTGGGTCTCAAAACTCAACCCAAACCCAAAACGAATTATTAAACCACATTGGGGGAGAACCTTGTAAAAAACAATTGTGGATTGTGGTTCTTTAATTCAATTATATATGGGTAAGAGTGTGATATTTAATAGAGACTAGATCAATACTTTAACTTATCTTACAGGTTGATTTCAAAAATAAATTATAAAATGGAGTGCCCATGATTCACCCCCCCCCCCTCTCTATGATACATCATCCCATGCCTAGTCACTTAACCTAATACCTAGGGTTAGTGAGATACCTAACCTAATAACCATCATACAGTGATACTTTTTTATGTAATACTTAAGGATTATATAATTAGGGGTGGAAGGGTCTGTTTTTGATCATGTCATTTGTTGGAGCTTAACCAATATAGGGTTTCTTCCCTCATATAAAGAGTATAATATTTGGGCCCCTTATTGGGATAAAATTAAGAGTGGTACATTCATACCTAGATATTACATACGATGTGTCTATTTGGGTGATGGGAATGTGATGTTCTCATCCAAAAAGGGGAATAGAACATGATATATTCATTAACCTAGCTAGACTATACTTGTAGATTCGAGAAATTATGATTTTAATATATTATATTTACAAACGCAACATCCAATGGTTACTTGATGTCATGGAAAATGGAATCATATGGAAATCCAAGCTATAATATAATGTAGAGAGTGGACATCAGTATAGAGATACATGTATTTGATGTAGATCACACCAAATCTATTTATATATTGAGTAGTAGTGATTCTTTTCTAGAGGAAAATATTTTCTTACATTTATGAATTCTAGAATTCATATTTGTTTTCAATGCTATAAAAGATCATGTGGTTACACTTTGTGTTTGGGTGAATGCTAATTGTGTTTTATGTTGATACCTTCTCTAACAGTATTTTCTATTTTATCAAAAATGATTTTTGGATGGGTATAAAAAAGTATTATATATGATGTGACACAAGGTGAAATTAATTATATATTTCCAAAGGTGATTTAGAAGATATATCTAAAAGGAGTTTTGGATATATTTTCAAAAGTTATTAAATATGATACAATATAAGGTGAAATGGAATAAAATTTAAGGGGTTCTAATGCAATTGGGATATTGAAGGAGATATTTCCAAGATCCTTAAACTTGTATAATGAGTTTTGTCCATATATTATGCTATAATATAGGTATATCATTAATTTTGATATATAATATTGTAACTCTACTACCTTTAATTTTTTATGACTTATGATATGTTGATGTTATAGTGAATTAATATGAATAAATTATCAAATTTAGTACATTAAGATTCACACCTACCTAGTCTATCATTAATGAAACGTGTGAAGAACCATAATGTTGGTCTATAGGTATCTGACAACACTTTCTATTCATGGTAGAAGAAATAAATAAATTCAAACAAACATATCCATTCATAATAAATGAAACTATATATGAGGAGACATAAACATTACATACATAAATATTACATAATTTGGAATGAGTATTCAAAACATCACATAAAAATACATTCCATGGAATTGTGAAGTTTTGGATTCTTTTAATACTAGATACATAATCATCTTATTTCATGAAAGAACTTCAACATCTCCCATAAAGTTCTTCTCACATATTACACTTCTTAGTCATACACTACATAAAACATTTCTTTATAGACTAGGGAAATGAATCATAAGAAATAGTGAGATCATATGTTTATTAAGGATAAGCATGAAAGATATCAATCAATGATCATATATAAGTATTACATGCATATTTACATTAGAATATGAGCTTATCACTTGAAAATAATACGCAAAAATTCATTGATCATAATCATGGAATAGGGTTATGGAATATCATAAGACATGAATCATAGAAGAATCCAATATCATGAGTCTTGAGATCATATCTTAAGCGTAATAACATGTCATAGATAGTGTAAAACAAGTGTGGAATAATCATAATCATATAAATGTAAGGTCAAGGATATCCACCAACTCATTTATTGCATGTCAGTCTTGGGTTAACCACTTATGTACCTACTTTGATATTATGATAACTACTTGTGTAACCTATTTTGGGAATGGTCTAAACATATGTGTACTCTTTGTTCCCATATAACATTAATCATTTCACAATACACTGGAGGGATATAACATACCCACCTATCACATAATCATAATCTGTTAATAAGTATTCCATAAGATCATGAAAATGTTTATCATTTCATAATATATTACCCCATAGAAAAAATGTATTTCATCAATATTCCATTATCATAATCATAAACCATCCCAAGAATGAGTAAATACAATATCATTGGATCATATCACCATTGAATCCCAAGTAAAATCAATGGATTTTTTCATAGATGAAAATACCTTTAAAACCCATTAGAACATTTCTTGAGGAAAATACCATTTTCATTTTGAAATCAGTTATTCAAAATCAAAAAATATACATAATATTAGTAAAAAAATTTCTTATAAAATAACTATGGAAACTAATAAAGGAAGATACAATTCTAAGAATTGTCATGATGGTGGGAAAATTCATTCATGCGGTAAATGCTAAAATAAAGATTTTGTTCGTACCTTTAATAAAAAGTACCTTATTTGGAAAATGAAATAAGATTACTTTTTAAAAAAATTACAAAAATTAAAACATTAGAAAAAATAAATTTAATAAAACATTGTATAGTACTAAAAATTCTTGAAAACATTTTAATGAAAATACATATGTGAAATAAAAATATTCTCAATCAAGTAGAAAAATAAAGTCGGTTTTCCTTGATAAAATTCTCTCTAAATTTTGAGTACTTTGAGAGAGTAAAATTAAAGGAAAAGTTTTAATTTCTAGAGATCTAAAGAGGAAATTAAAATGCATAATATTTTTTTAGAGATATGTCATATAATTTCTTTATTGTAAATTTTAGCCAAAATAATCCTGGTAAAAAGTGAGATTGTAGCATAAAACCCTTACCTCAGGTCTGACTTTCTTCATAAGTTAATTTAACCTTCTTTATAATAAATTTAAATTTCTTATAATTTTATACCATAATCATATTTATAATTATAATACCATACAAGGTTTACATATAAAATCTTATCACCTATTCATTGACATTCTTTCATTATCATTATCATTTTAGATGTTAACAATCTCGTTTTTCATGTATGTTTTGAATTGTAAGTTATGGTCCTTCAATATTGAACATGGTTCCCTTATATAAAAAATTTTAATCATGATATAAATATAATATATATTAATTATATACAAATTTATAACCGTGTATAAATTTTGGAGATAGAAACAAATGAATTACACCATTCATGGAGATGGTAGTCTGTATGTACGCATGAACATTGTTTTTATTCTCTAATGAAAAGAAGAAAATAAATATAAATAATTTTTTATAATTAAATAATCATAATTATATCATATATTTAATATATATTTATTAAATAAATCATTATATCCATAAATTTTAGGAGTTTATAGAAAATGAATCATATCACTATATGAAGGTGGAAGTGCACACCTATGCAAAAAATAATGATTTTATTTCCCATTAGATGGAAAGAAAAAGGAAAATGGTTGTACCACAATTATATTAATATGTCAGTATATTTATGAAACTATATTCATTATTTTAGGATGTATAAAATAGATTTAGAGGAATTATAAGAAGAAATAAACTTTGAAGGAGTTGGGTAAGGCGATTACCTTTTCTTTGAGAGACCTACTATGTCTTAAAACTTAAGCCATATTTGGAAGGTATTAGGAGAAGAAAATAAGATAAATAATGAAGGTGAGGAATATTGGAAGGTTTTTGGGTAATTATTGGCCAACATATATGTTTTAAATTATGTGAATAAGGGTGGAGAAGAGGTACCTTTTATAAGTGAGGAGAGGGACACGTATAGAATTACTTAAAATATTTTAATAATATAAAGTAATTTTTCTTATGAAAGTGGAACCAAAAATGAAAATACATATAATTTAAGATAATATAAGGCCTAAAAATCTATAAAAATAACATTTAAACAAGTTTATGTGGAATTTTTAGCCTTATATCTTAGTTTAACCCTATTCATTTACCTTTTTTAACCCTAATCATGGAAACAAATTGTTATTGTTATTACTATTTATTATAAAAAAAATTAAAGTGGAATCATTATAAAATTTAGACATTATGATAAAAATATTTTATCAATTTTATCAATTTAAATTTCTATAAGAGGTATGAAAATACCATTACAATAAATCTGTAAAAATTAATGAAATCCATTTTTAGAAAAAAATGAATTTTGAATAATAAAACTAAATTTTATTTAATTACATACCTTGAAAAAACAATTAGATGAATAATAAAATATTTTATTGAAAATATAATCTGCATATTTCATAATCATCATTAATTTATAGTTATTTATTTAATTTATTAAGATAAAAACACATTGTGTACATAAAACCATTTTTCTGAAAAATAATTATTTTACCTTAAAATGATTTTATCTTCCTTAATAACTATTAGATAATTAATTTATAAATTTTTTTCCATAAATTACTAATACATTTCATTAAAATAACCTTTTAATAGCGATCACTATATTTTTTATAGAAAAATAATAATACTTAAAAAAATTTCTTTTGAAAAATCAGTCTTTTAGTCATGAAATTATTTTATTAAAATTTAATTATAATTTATTTAGAATTAATCAATGCATTTAAATTAAGGAAAGAATTTCTATATATATTTAAAATTGTGTATAGTTTGATCCATACCCTATAATTTAATTTCTAGGTTGTGAAAGCCATAATATATCGTGGTTCATTTAGAATTAGGGTTGGGTGTAAAGAAAGATATTGAATACTTCAAATTTAATTCAAAGTAATACATATAAAATATCTATGTGTTACATTATATCCTCCTTAAAATGAATTATATCACTAAAATTACATCACTTTGATGAAAAAATATTATTATTCTTATGCTTCGTCACATCTTTTGGTTCCCAAGTGGCATCCTCGAATTTCTAATTCCTCTAAAGAACATTAACCAGATGACTAGTCTTGTTATATAGAAATTTATTTCTATAATTCATGATTTTTATCAGTAGTTATTCATAATAAAAATCATGCTCCATTAGTACAACCTCTAATATTATTATATATGAAGGATCGGATATGTACTTCCTAAAAAGTGATACATCATACACATCATCAACTTGATATATGTTTAATAGAATCACCAAGAGATAGGATAACATATGTTGTAATGCCCCGACCCCAGTTACCAAGAGTCGGTTCATTATTACATAATATTGGCATGATCATAAAAGATCAAGTCTCGAAAGACCGATTAGTTTAGTAGCCTTTGAAACACTAGATACATTCATAAAGATTACATTACATCATAAAGTGAAAAACTACAACAACATCTTGTCTCCATAGACCACACCCATATCCCCTCATACTATCCATGCAGTTCATTCATAAAATACTTCTTCACATCCTAGGAAAATTAAAAACATAGAAAGGGGTGATCTCAGATGCCTAGTAAGGATAACAATATAGCAGAAACTTTCATAAAAAAATCATACACATTTAAGGCAATTTATAAATAAATAAAAAGCCTTTTAAACTTGAACTTAAACATAATATGGAAGAAATAAAATGAAATAATTCTATTTACTTATTCACATGGATATTCTACTAGTCTAATAATCACATGCAATATCAATAACCACTTTCATAATGATGGAATGCATAATGACAGACTATCATAACCACATAGTCAAGGCCTTGTGCCAAGACTACAAATAATATTTTTCCAAGGGCTTGTTCCAAGACACTAGTGTGTCTCATGAGACCTACCGATGCATCGATGAGCTATAGCGGGCTCCACCCATCACTTATTAAGTCCAATGCATTCCTCATATGAATAGGTTTAAACATAACATAAACATTCATATAAAAAATAGCATATGAAATGTCAATAATTTCTCCATAAAACATGAATGGTATAAAAATAACACATCCATGGTCAAACATATCACAAAACCTTCAATACTATATGGATGTTTTTTATCATAATAAATCAACTTCAAATAAGCTTAAAATCCATCAAAGGATGTTGACATAGATGAAATCAAAATTATTTGAGATAAATATCTCTTTTTTTGAAATCATTTAAAAGTCACATAATTATAAAATAAAACATTTAATTTCAAAATATTCTTATAATATTGTAAGGGAAGATTTGACGATTTTATAGCGGTGGAAAATAGCCGCACCTGTCGTATAAGTTAAAAAAAAGACGTTCTTACCTTAATTCTGTCGAAAAGGTTAAAAAGGACCTTGTTTGGAAAATGATGGAAAGATTCCTTTATAAACTTCTTATAAAAAATAAAATAATGGTATAAATTAATTTAACCCATATTCTGTAAAATATTAAGAATGTTTTGAAATACATTTTTAATAAACATAGATGTGGATGATAAAGAGGTCCCAGTAGATAATTATGTATAAACAACCTCGGATAATGAAGAGATTGTGAAATAAACCATTACCTTGTACTTTTCCTTGGTATAGGGGTGGTTAAACACCTATATAATGGTGAAATAATTGTTATTAAATTATACAAGAATCATATACATTAATATGATATCATATATGATCTTTTAACATTACTTTGTTAATAATATCTTAGTATTGTCGTTGTTTCGGGTGTTAACTGATTCGTTTTCCTTTATATGCTTTGTTACGTAAGTCATGTTTTTTATGGATAGTTTTTATATTATTAATATCTATAATTATATCAATTCCTTAAACATTACTTTTAATCATCAAATGAGAATTAGTCTTGAATGGATACGATGGGGAATGAATCTCATCGCGTTCGTGGAGATGGTAGTCCGTACGTACACACAAGCGAGAATATCATTCTTTTGATATTAAAATAATATATAATTGGATTTTATATCATATATACAGAATAATTATCATGTTATATTTATTATTTACATGAATTACACATCATTATTATACCCATCCAAATAATAATGTATTGAATAACAATTACACCACGACGTGGAGACAGTATGTCGTACGTACGCACGTATGATGACATGTCATTAAAGGGATGGATAGAATACTTAATATAGTTGTACCATATTTATAATAACATCAAATTATATAGAAGATACTGGATTTATTATTTTATAATGGAAATAACAATGAAAGAATAAGTGGAAGAGTAAAGGAACTTGAAAGAGGATGGTGAAAACATTACCTCTTCTTCGGATTCTTCCTTTTAATTTGATCAAAAGGGATCATTAGGTTGGCTTTCGGATCCAACTAAGTCCTATAGGTTGAAGTTAGGTAACTTTGGAGGATATTTGAATAGGTTTTGGCGGAGACAAATGGCTTCGAAGGTGTGAAATTGAGAGAAGGGGGAGTGCCCTTTTATAAGAGGGGTGAGGGGCACCTTAGGAAAAGCTAGAAATATTATTTTATAATAAATTAATATTTGGTTTCTAATAGCTCCAAAGTGACTTATTTAGATTATAATGTGGTTATGGGTCTAAAACCACCCAACCAATAGGTTTTAGACAGGTTTGGTTCACTATATTAACCTTATCTTTTAATTTTAACTCTTAGTTAATTAGTTTCACATTTACCATGTCTCTTTGTATTTTTATATTATATGGTTAATAAACTTACTATATACATCCAAGAAAACCCCAAGTTGTTCATTAATTATACACCTATTTTTATATAAGTCTCTTGGATGAACATTAGATTTTTAAGAATTGAATATCAATTAATAATATAATATTTGTTTTAAAAAATCTTTTATGTCAATTTTGACACTATTTGGTATTTGATTTTTTTGAAAATCATAACAGCATTATTACTTAGAAAAAACTTAATTAAATCAATAATAACATGTCATATTAACCTATAAAATTAGTGGAATTCATAAAAATTCCCAAATTACATTTATTTGGATATTTATAATATCAATTATTTTAATATTTCATTAATTAGGTAATTATTGTATCACCATTTTGTCATAAATAAATTAAATTATTTAATGACTAAAAATTATAAATAAAATATCATTATTTAGGAAATATTTTTATATTTATAATTAATATTTATAATCTAATTTATCTAATTTATAACCTATATTAAAAATGTTTTAGTTATTAAGCTTTGATTTTAACTCTTTTAACTCTTCTTTTATTGAATAATAATAAATGTCCTAATATAATCCAAGTGGACCAAAGAGGTTCATATTTTATTCCTAAGGTTGTTTTTGGTCGAATTATACTTATCCAATATAATTAGGACATGTGTTAGGGTAATAATAATATCAGTTTTACCCGTATTACCCTATTTACTTTTAATCATGCTAAATAAAAGTAAAAAGTTACTATTCGCAAAAAATTATTTTTATCTTATTGAACCAAATTTTACTCCTTGATATTAACTTTGTCTCTCATATTTTCGAAACTCCACTCACAGAAGTGGTAAAATTAAGTTTTATGTAAATTTGAAAATTCTCCTAGGAGATGGGTAAAAGATGGTGAAAAGTTCAATAAAATTTTTATATATCTAAGATTATTCTAAACTAACTCCAATTAATTACATTGAACTTATATAGGTATTATGTATCTACTTTGACCTTAATTAAATTTAAATAAAATAAATAACTATTTAAATAAAAAAATCCGTTTTAAACTATAACTCAGTGTTTTTTTTCACTATTCGTCAAAAATTGAATGTTTTCAGAAAAATACCAAAAATTCACCCTAAGCTAATTTAGATATTCCGAATCCAAAAATGAAGTCCATTTTGGAAGATAAAATTTATAAAATTTAAAAAAGTGGGTATTAATATTCATAATGGTTAGTTTGATTGGTTGTGGTGTATGTTAGAACTCGAAGTTGCATACAACACACGCTACTGTATTATTCAAAGAGAAGCATACCGTGGAATCTTGGGGTGTTACATTATCCCCTCCTTCAAATAATTTCGTCCTCAAAATTTCTAGAATATTACTTCATAAAAAGACTCGGTTGTTTCTTCATCATAAGTTCCTCAGGTTCCCATGTTTCCTTTTCCATCTTATGGTTTCTCCATAGAACTTTTACTAGACGAGTCGTCCAGTTTCTCAGCACTTGTTCTCTCGTATCAAGAATCCTGACGAGCTCTTCGCAATAAGACAGATTGAGTTCCAGTTCTAATTCCTTATAGGTGAGTACATGCATTGGGTCAGTCATGTATTTTCTCAAAAGTGATATGTGGAACACATCATGAACTTTAGAGAGATTTGGAAGCATTGCCAAACGGTAAGCTACAGCCCCAATTCGTTCTGGAATTTCGAAAGGTCCAATGTACATGGGACTCAATTTTCCTTTCTTACCAAAATGTATTACTCCCTTCCATGGAGATACCATCAAGAAAACATGATCTCATACCTGAAATTATAAATCCTTCCTTCAGTTATCATCATAGCTCTTCTACCCACTTTGAGCTTCTTTGATGTGGTTTTGGATTACCTTAACCTTTTCCATCGTTTCCTCCACCAGTTATGGGCCTACAATTTTTCTTTCACCAACGTCATCCCAACAGGTTGGTGTGCGACATCTCTTTCTGTATAACACATCATATGGTGCCATTTGAATACTTTAATGGAAGCTATTGTTATAGGAAAATTCCACCATATATAAATATTGATCCCACATACCCTGAAAGTCAAGTGAGCAAGATCTCAACATGTCTTATAAAGTTTGAATAGTCCTTTCTGATTGTCCATCAGTTTGGGGGTGGTAAGTAGTTCTCAAACTAAGTTCAGTATCCAAGGCCTTTTGAAGACTCTTCCATAATCTTGATGTAAAACATGTATCACGATCAGAAAAAATTGATAGGGGTACTCCATGAAGTCTCACAACTTCATTAATATAGAGCCTTGCTAGACGTTCAAGTGGTAGATCATCTCTTATAACAAGAAAATGTGCTGATTTGGTAATATGATCAACAATGACCCATATTTCATCGTTCCTTCTAGGATTCTTTGGTAGTCCCATGAAAAATTCCATCATGATATTATCCCATTTCCACTCAGGTATGGGAAGAGGTTGCATGAATCCTCCAGGTTGTTTCCTTCCATATTTCACTTGTTGAAAAACCATACATCTTGACACAAAATCAGCAATCTCTCTCTTCATGTTGTCCCACCAAAAATGTTCCTTCAAATCTCTGTACATTTTGGTGCCCTGAGGGTGTATAGAGAAATTGGAACTATGAGCATCGTCCAACAATTCCCTTTTTAGATTAGGTATATCAGGAACACAAAGTCTCTTCCCAAATTTCAAAATTCCATCTTCATACACAAAGTCGCTCAATCTCCCATCATTCACATCTTTAATCTTATTTTGAAACTATTCATCATCGGTCTGAGAACTCTTTATACTTTCTAGTAAAGATGGTTTGAAAACCATTTGAAAAAGTATTGATGTTTCACCTTCCATGGTGATTCCCATATCCATATTTACTAGATCCATGAAAATAGGATCCCTCTCAACTCTCATCTTGTTTAAAACTCCATGATATTTTCTACTCAAAGCATTTGCAACCTTATTTTCCTTCCCCGGGTGGTAGTGTATCATGCAATCATAATCCTTGATTAGTTCAGGCCATCTCCTTTGCCTCATTTTGAGTTATTTCTGTGATAAAATATACTTCAAACTCTTGTGATCAGTATAAATCTCACATTTCTCACCATAGAAATAGTGTCTCCAAATATTCAAAGCAAAGATTACAGCTGCTAACTCAAGATCATGAGTAGGATAGTTCTGCTCATGAATTTTCAGCTGTCATGATGCATAGGCAATAACTCTATCATTCTACATAAGGATACAACCAAGTCCTTTCTTTGATGCATCACTATAAATAATGAACCCATCATTCCCCGATGGTAGAGTCAATATAGGAGCATTGACTAATATTCTCTTCAGTTATTCAAAACATTCTTCACACTCTTTGTACCAAATAAATGTAACCCCTTTACGTGTGATCTTCGTTAAGGGGTTAGCCACTCAGGAAAAGTTCTGGACGAAATTCCGATAATAACCTGCTAAACCAATAAAACTATGTACCTAATTTATACTTGTAGGTGCTAGCCATTCTTGGATTTCCTTGGTCTTAGAAGGATCAACAGAGATTCCATCCTTAGAGACAATATGGCCAAGAAAAGAAATCTCCTGAAGCCAGAATTCACACTTGTTAAACTTACCATATAATTCATGTATTCTAAGAGTATTCAGGATAATGTGCAAGTGATTTTCATGATCTTTGTATATTTTGGAGTATACAAAGATATGATCAATAAATACCACTACAAAATCATTGAGATGTTCCTTGAAAACTCTATTCATTGGATCCATGGATAAAGATGGTGTATTAGTCAATCCAAAAGGCATTACTGTAAACTCATAATGCCCGTACCTGGTTCAAAATGCTATCTTCGGAATGTCTTCCTTCTTCACACACAACTGATGGTATCCAGATCGAATGTCAATCTTTGAAAAGTATTGAGCTCCATTCAGTTAGTCAAATAAATTATCAATGCGAGGTAGGGGATACTTGTTCTTTATTTCTATAACATTGATTTCCCTATAGTCGATGCCTAACCTCATAGATTCATCTTTTTCTTAACAAAAAGAACAGGGGATACCCATGGAGAAACACTAGGTCGAATAAATCCATTATTACTCAATTACTCTAGTTGTTTCTTTAGTTCCACTAATTCCACAGTGGCCATTCTATAAGGGGTATTCGATATGGGCCTTGATCCAGGAATTAAATCAATGGAAAACTCAATTTCTCATTATGGAGGATGTCCAGGTAAATATTATGGAAACACATCTACATATTCTTTCACAATAGGTACATCCTCTATTTGAACATTCTTTTCCTCACCCATAGTTATTTCATTCTCTTCCTCCCCGATAATTTAATTTAGTTGAGCTACTGGGGGAAGATCTAGATAAGAATCAAGTGGTGATGATTCTGCTCTAAAAATAACGTGTTCTTTATCATCATCATCAAAAATCATAACCTACTTATTCTTAAAATAAATCTTCATATCATCGTCCAAAATCCAATCCATACCGAGGATTATATCAAACTCAATCATAGGTATGATGATGAGATCAGCAGATAAAGAACATTTATATGCTCTAATGAGAACTGATTCACAGAACTTTGTAGCAATGATACTTCCCTTAGGAGTTTAAACTGACAACTCCCTTATTAAATCAAATTGGAAATATATAATTTTCTTAGAAAACTGGGAAGATATGAAACAATGCGATGATCCAAAATCAAATAAAGCATTGGATAAACTTGAGGAAACCATTAAATTACCTGCCACAACATCTTTCAGAGCTTCTACCTCAGTAGTAGTGATAGCATAAGCTTGGTCATGATCCCTTGGTCTTTTCTAAGGTAAGTTTCTTTAACGCTTAGGATATTAAATTGCATAATATCTTATCTCCCTGCAATTGTATCATTGAACATCAGTAGCTTCTTTCTTCCACTTGCAATCATGAGCTTGGTGGCCTTTTTCACCACACTTGTAACGGACTCCCATTCCTTTTAAGCAAGTACCGGGGTGTTTCTTCCCACATTTACTACAGGATGGATATTCAACTTTTCTCTTATTCCCATTATTTCCATTAATAGAGTGATCAACAGACCTCTTCTTCTCTTGATTTGATTTAAAGTCATAAGACTTAGAGAATTCTTTTTCTGTCTTGATAGCACATGAGACAATATCTTCGTTTGATGAGAAAGATTGTGAGACTAATGCTTGATGGAGAAATGGTTTTAACCCATCAAAGAAATGATCAATCTTACTTCTTGGGTTACATATATAATCTGAAGCATGCCTTGCTAACCTTGTAAAGTTAGACTCATACTTTTCAACATTCTCATCCTCCTTTTTCCTCAGACTCAGAAATTGTCTTTCCATATCCGCTCGATGGTCATGAGGAAATTATTTTTCAAAGAAAATATCTTTAAACTCCCACCATCCCATATTTGATACTTCATAATCTTCCTTCGTGTTTTGAATCAATGACCACCATTGATCAGCATCTTCAGTGAGGTGTTAAACGGCCATGACAACCTTTTCCCTTTTGCTACACCCCAAGGAGTGGAATATTTTCTCTAAGGAATTTATCCATTGCTCAAATACTAGTGGATTTGTACCCCCATTGAATGTTGTTGGTTGTTAATACATGAAGCGATCTATCATTGATACTCCACGCTACAAATCAGGGTTCTCCATATGGGTATGGTTATTATTCATAACCTGAGTGAGTTGTCCCAGTATGGTGATAAGATGATCAGCACCAGTTGTATCACCAGCTCCACTATAATTATCTTGAGCAGGATGGAAATCCCTACATGGAGTGCGTGTATTGATATAGTTTCCATTCCTTCCACTAAGAGACATTTCTAAACAAAGGCATAAACGAGATTAGTTTATGAATCGAAATACACAATTTTAAACTTGTAAAACACTTAACATAAATTAAACAGTTTATGGATATAATCCATAATCATAAAAATGTGTTCTTTGAGGAAGTATATACTCATAAAACCTTCATAATGGTTTCTAAAGAAAATGAGAATTATCCTAAGCATATCCCCTGGGAGTTTCGTAACCAAGAGTGCAGCAAGGCTCGTTGTCGTGCACCAGTTCCAGTTCGAGTCTAGCTCAAAGAGGTGTTTTCGAGTTTTACCCCTAGGTACATCTCTGTCAAAACCACCTCTACCTGCTCGTATCTAGATAGGGATGTATTTCTCGTAAAACTCACAAAATCTCTACAATACCAAAATTCTAGAAACTTATTCTATATTAATCCTCAAAGTCTATCTTAGGGATATGTGATCTAATCAGAGTTTATCTAAATCTAGCATCCAAGGTTTGTAATAAACTTCCTATGATACCAACTGTAACGCCCCGACCCCAGTTACCTAGAGTTGGTGCATTATTACATAATATTGGCATGGTCACAAAAGATCAAGTCTCGAAAGGCCGATTAGTTTAGTATCCTTGAAAACACTAGATACATCCATAAAGTTTACATTGCATCATAAAGTGAAAAACTACAACAACATATTATCTTCATAGACCACACCCATATCCCCCCATATTATCCATGCAGGTCATTCATAAAATACTTCTTCACGTACTGGGAAAAATTAAAAACATAGAAAGGGGTGAGCTTAAATGCCCAGTAAGGATAACAATATAGCGGAAACTTTCATAAAAAAGCATAAACATTTAAGGAAATGTATAACTAAAACAAAAGCCTTTTAAACTTGAACTTCATCATAATATGGTAGAAATAAAATGAAATAATACCATTTACTTTTTCACATGAATATTCTACTAGTCTAATAATCACATGCAATATCAATAACCACTTTCATAATGATGGAATTCATAATGCCAGACTATCATAACCACATAGTCAAGGCCTTGTGCCAAGACTACAAATAATATTTTTCCAAGGCCTTGTGTCAAGACACTAGTTTGTCTCATGAGATCTACCGATGCATCAAGGAGCTTTAGCGGGATCCACCTTTCACTTATTAAGTCCAATGCATTCCTCATATGAACATGTTTAAACATAATATAAACAATCGTATTAAAACTAGCATACGGAATGTCAATACTTTCTCCATAAAACATGAATGGTATAAAAATAACATATCCACAGTCAAACATATCACAAAACCTTCAATACTATATGGAAGTTTTGTATCATAATAAATAAACTTCAAATAAGCTTAAAATCCATCAAAGGATGTTTACAAAGATGAAATCAAAACTATTTGAGATAAATATCTCTTTTTTGAAATCATTTAAAATTCACATAATTATAAAATACAATATTTACTTCCAAAATATTCTTATAATTTTGTAAGGGAAGCTTCGAAGATTTTATAATGGCGTAATATAGCCGCACCCACCGTATAAGTTAAAAAAAGACATTCTTACCTTAATTATGTCGAAAAGGTTAAAAAGGACCTTGTTTGGAAAATGATGGAAAGATTCCTTTATAAACTTCTTATAAAAAAGTCAAAAAAGGGTATAAATTACATTAACCCATATTCTGTAAAATATTAATAATGTTTTTAAATACATTTTTAATAAACATGGATGTGTATGATAAAGAGGTCCCAGTAGATAATTTCATATAAACAACCTTGGATAATGAAGAGATTGTAAAATAAACCCTTACCTTATACTTTTCCTTGGTCGAGGGTTGGTTAAAATCCTATATAATGGTGAAATAATTGTTATTAAATTATACAATAATCATATACATTAATATGATATCATATATGATCTTTTAACATTGCTTTGTTAATAATAACTTAGTATTATCGTTGTTTCGGGTGTTAACTGATTCGTTTTCCTTTATATGATTTGTTACGTAAGTTGTGTTTGTTATGGATAGGTTTAATCTTATTCCTACCCAAAATTATATCAAGTCCTTAAACATTACTTTTAATCATCAAATGAGAATTATTCTTGAATGGATACGATGGGGAATGAATCTCATCGCGTTCGTGGGGACGGTAGTCTGTACGTACACACGAGCGACAATATCATTCTTTTCATATTAAAATAATATATAATTGGATGTTATATCATATATAAAGAATAATTTTCATGTTATATTTATTATTTAAATGAATTACACAGCATTATTATACCCATCCAAATAATAATGTATTGAATAACAATTACACCATGACGTGGAGATGGTAAGTCGTACGTACGCACATATGGTGACATGTCATTAAAGGGATTAATAGAATACTGAATATGGTTGTACCATATTTATGATAACATCACATTATATATAATATACTATAGTTATTATTTTATAATGGAAATAACAAAGATAGAATAAGTGGAAGAAGAAAGGAACTTGAAAGAGGATGGTGAAAACATTACCTCTTCTTCGGGTTCTTCCTTTTGATTTGATCAAAAGGGCTCCTTAGGTTGGCTTTCTGATCAAAATAAGTCCTATAGGTTGAATTGAGGTAAGTTGGGAGGATATTTTGACAGGGTATTTCCGAGCCAAATGGCTTTGAAGGTGTGAAATTCAGAGAAGGGGGAGTGCCCTTTTATAAGAGGGGTGAGGGGCACCTTAGGAAAAGCTAGAAATATTATTTTATAATAAATTAATATTCATTTTCTAATGGCTATAAAGTGAATTATTTTACTTATAAGGTGGGTATGGGTCTAAAACCACCCAACTAATAGGTTTTAGACAGGTTTGGGTCACTACATTAACTTTATCTTTTAGTTTTAACTCTTAGTTAATTAGTTTCACATTTACCATGTCTCTTTGTATTTTTATATTATATGGTTAATAAAATTATTATATATATATCCAAGAAAACCCCAACTGGTTCATTAAAGATACAACTATAATTATATAAGTCTCTTGGACAAACCTTATATTTTTAAGAATTGAATATCAATTAATAATATAATATTTGTTTAAAAACTCTTTTATGCCAATTTTGACACTATTTGGTATTTGATTTTTGTGAAAATCATAACAGCATGATTAATTAGAAAAAAACTTAATTAAATCACTAGTAACATGTCATATTAACCTATAAAATTAGTTTAGTTCATGAAAAGTCTAAAATTACATTTATTTGGATGTTTATAATATCAATTATTTTAATATTTCATTAATTAGGTAATTACTGCATCACCATTTTGTCATAAATAAATTAAATTATTTAATATCTAAAAATTATAAATAAATTACCATTATGTATTAAATCTTTTTATATTTATAATAAATATTTATAATCGAATTTATCTTATGTATAACCCTATATTAAAAATGTTTTAGTTATTAAACTTTGATTTTAACTCGTTTAACTCTTCTTTGAATTAAATAATAATAAATGTCCTAATCTAATCCAAGTGGACCAAAGAGGTTCATATTTTATTCATAAGGTTTTTTTTGTCTAATTATACTTATCCAATATAATTAGTACATGTGTTAGGGTAATAATAAAATCATTTTTACCCTTAATTACCCTATGTACTTTTGACTGTGGTAAATAAAAGTAAAAAGTTTCTATTCACCAAAAATTATTTTTATCTAATTGAACCACATTTTAATCCTTGATATTAATTGTGTGTCTCTGATTTTTTAAATTCCACTCACAGAAGTGGTAAAATTAAGTTTTATGTGAATTTGAAAATTCTCCTATGAGATGGGTAAAAGACGGTGAAAAGTTTAATAAAATTTTTATATATATAAATTGTTCTAAACTAACTCCAATGAATTAAATTGAACTTATATAGGTATTGTGTATCTATTTTGACCTTAATTAAATTTAAATAAAATAAATAATTATTTAAATAAAAAAATTCAGTTTTAAACTATAACTCAGTGTTTTTTTCACTATTCATCAAAAATTGAATGTTTTCAGAAAAATACCCAAAATTCACCCTAATCTAATTTCGATATTATAAATCAAAAAATTAAGTCCATTTTGAAAGATAAAATTTATAAAATTTCAAAAAGTGGGTATTACTATTCATAACGGCTAGTTTGATTGGTTGTGGTGTGTGTTAAAACTCGAAGTTGGGTACAACACACGCTACTGTATTATTCAAAGAGAAGCGTACCATGGAAGCTTATGGTGTTAAATTTGTACTCGGTCAATAATATCAAAGGAGAAAATATATATAAGGCTCATATTTCCCTTATTTCCAAATCTCTTAACCTTATTCCTTGTAGAACTTTTTATTAATACCTTTTCACCAACATTAAATTCCATATCTCATCGATGATTTTTAGCATAAATATTCTATCAAATTTTGTCTTCCTTGGTTTTTGTTGAATGGATCTAAGATTATCTAAATTTACTATATTATCTTGGGTCCCAATATCTTTTTTCTCAAACACCATCCCAGTATTTTGTAGTTCCACATTTCTTTTCATAGAGGGCTTTATAATGAGACATCTAAATTCTTGATTGAAAGCTATAATTATATGAATATTTGAAAATAGGAAGATTTTGATCTCAATAAAAAATGAAATCTAGTGAATAATATTTTATCATAACCTCCAAGGTTTGATTGGTTCTCTTATACTGACCATCTATCTGATGATGATGGGAATTATTGAAACAAAACATCATATCCAGATATTTTTGAAGACTTATCCTGAACTTTGAGGAAATTTGGCTCTAAATCAAATACAATATAATGTGGTACTATATGTAGCCTTACCACTTCCTTAATGATATCTGGTCAGGATAGTCAAGATAAAAATATTCTCTAATAGTAATGAAATGTGATAACTTCATAAGGTGATTGACTATAACCCAAATATAATTATACCCTAGATATTTCTTGGGGAGTCTTATGAGAAATTACATGTGGATTTTTTTTCTATTTCCAAGCAAGTATGGGTAATGTTTGTAATATCCCCTTAGACTTCTACCACTAAACCATAACTTTTTTTTCATACTAAGTATCAAGATACATACTCTACAATATCTCTATTCATTTTATCCCACCATAAATTATCCTTAAGGTATCTATACATCTTCACACTTCTAGGATGAATATATAATGATGATATATGAGCTTCATTAATTATCTCCTTAAATTTTATAATAATATGGATGAATCCTGAATATTATTATTCCATTATAATAAGTTTAAACTCAAGAACATTTCTCATTTTACTTTGTAGCTGTATATTTTCTTTATACACTTATTTAATATTCAAATGGATAGATAGTTGAAAACAAATTTGTTAAAGATAATATTTCTCCCCTTCCTTAATTTTTTCGAGGTTCATCCTTTGAAAATAGATAAATAGTGGATCATTTATGATCCTCATCAAAGATAATATGACATGATCCTTTCGAATAAAATCATGGACCACCATTTTCTCTTTCTCATTTTGGTAATGTATTAAGAAATCATAATCTTTAATTAACTCCAACCATATTATTTGATTAATATTCAACTCTTTATAGGTGAATATATATTTTAAACCATTTTGATTAGTACATATATCACACCATTTTCCGTAAAGATAATGCCTCTATATATTTAATGTAAAAGATTCCACTTTTGACTCCAAGACCTATGTTAGGTAGTTTTTATTATAAACTTTTAATTAATTAGAGTAATAAGCTCCCATCATATCATTATATATAATACCATATCTCATTCGATTCTTTTATGCATCATATAAAATCAAAAACCCATCCCCATTATAGGTTAATGTGAGTATATGTTCATTGGCCCAAATTCTCTTCATCACCTTTAAATTTTATTCACATTAATCAGAATAAAGAAACTTGACTCCATTTAATGTTTAATTGGTGATTCGATTATATAGATATGAAAACTTCTTCAAAAATTGTTGATAATATCCATTTATTCTAGGAAAACTTGAATCAAAGTCATAGTGGTTGGAATGGGCCAATGTTTAATGACTTCTATCTTAGAAGGATTTACTAACATACCCTCATTTTTTATCATGTGTCCCAAGAATGGTACTTTCTATAACCATAATTCACACTTGATGAATTTTGTATATAGTTTTTTCTCCCTCTCATTCTTGAACATAATTTTAAGTTATCTTCATTATCTTCTTTTCTATTGGTGTATATAATAATATTATCTATAAATACTAACGTAAATTGATTCAGGTAATATCTAAATACTCTATTCATTAAATCCATAAAGATTTTGCGGTAATTAGTAAGTCTAAATGAAATAATTATAAATTCATAGTTTCTATACCTCATATGGAAGGTTTTATTAGGTATGTATTTACTTTTGACCCTCAATTGATAGTATCCAAAATGAAGGTAAATTTAGGAAAATTATTGAGCTCCTAACAACTGGTTATATAAATCATCAATATAGGGTAATGGATGATTATTATTGATTGTGATCTTATTAGGTTCCTAATAATCAATATAGAGTCACATTGATCCATATTAATTTTTAATGAAAAGAATCGGTGCACCCCAGACGAAGCACTAGGCAAAGTGAATCCCTTATCTAGATTCTCTTGAAGTTTCTTCTTTAATTCTTACAAGACAATCAGGGCCACTATATAATGATTATTTGAAATAGGTTTAGTATTAGGTATGATTTATATAGAAAATTAAAATGCATGGTTCATATGAAGCCTATGAAACTCTTCAATAATGGAATCAATATACTCACATTAAATATATATATCTTTGTTGTTGATTTTATCCCCAACCATTAGAGATAAATACACTTTATGAATATGAATCAGGATCCATGAAATGGAAATATTTTCCATCAAAATCTCATATTCATCCTTACATGGATAAATGATCAAAATTTCATTTATAATATGAAATGTGACTCTCTTCCTTGGAAATTAATATGGGATTTATATATAGAGAGATAATCTATACTATAAATAACATCAAAATAAACTAGAGGGAGAATAATAAAATTTATAGGAATCATATTCCCAAAAAATATAAATTAGAGAGGAATAATAGACCTTTGATGTGATAATAATTAAATTAGGAGTTTCCACTACTAATTAAACATCTAATATTTGATGTGGTAATGTGATACCCTTAACAAATTATTCAGATACAAAAGAGTTGGTAAACCCAAAATCAAATAAGTCATTAGTAGTTTTAGAGTGGATGATAAGTGTATATTTAACCATTTCATTATAATAACCCACATAGACAATAGTAATTTCATGAAATTTGCCATTTTCTTAGGTATTAATATGTTATTGATGTCAACTATTGTCATTAACCCACAGAATAGAGCACTAGTTACAATAATGCCCATAATCCTTGAATTTGAATAATTGGAGTGTTGGTGGTGCATTCTATGGAGCTTTCTCTAAATTATCATCATTATCTTACCTCTTTCCAATACATTGACATTTTTTCCTAGTTACCTTATTTTCCATAATAAAAGAATTTATTATTCCCCTTAAGACAATTCCCTCTATGTTTCATTCTATACTTCTAGAATTAAAGAATACTCTACTTCTTCCCTCCATGGTTTTATTATTATAATTTCATTTGAATTAAACATTTCACTTTTTATAAAAAACCATGATATTAATTAGTGACTATGATCTCAATTTCTACCTTGCGATCACATTTAATGATTTTTTTCATAGTTACTAAAGTATCTTATGGCTAAATCCTTTTAGAGACCTTGTTTTAATCCACCAAAGAATTGATCAATCTTACATTCAAGTTCAATGATAATACCAGAAGTGTAAATAAAAATTATTGTAAAATTTAAATCATGTGTACTAATATATTTATCATCCTTAAACTTTAGATGGAATTATTCCTTCTCCATTTTCATAATAATAATATGATAAATGTACTTATTCAAAAATATCCTCTAAAACTTGTCCCACTCCATGGATTCAACTTCATCATGTGGCATCATGTTCTTAATAAGATTCCACTATTTATCTGATTCACCTTCTAAATAATAAACATCCAACATAACTTTTTCAGGCTCCAATAATTAGATAATGGAATATATCTTTTCATTTCAACTAATCCATTACTCAAAAAATTATTGATCAGTGTACCAAATAAAAAAAGGCATATTTTGACTCATGAAGGACTCAACAATACATTGTTACATCATTTTCTGGGTTATAAGATCAACATGATTCATGTATTATGAAATTTTTATAAGCATAAAAATAATATTTTTCATTCCAGCTACTATAACATTTAGTTCCATAGGAGGATAATCATTACATTATCTATTAGATTCATTGTTAACATAATTCCTCCTAGTTCCGACCAATTACTAAAAACAAAAAACATAGGTTGGGGAGAAATAATCATAGTGATAAATCATATAATCATGAAAAATAATTCATAGTATGTCTACCTCATAACACTTTATTTTCAATCTATGACACTTTAAGCTCATCTCATATAAATATGGATTATCATAGGTTATTATAGATTCTATACTCTTATTCATTATAATGGTTCATATATAAAATTTGAATTATTCCAAGAATATCCCCTTGGAGTGTATATCTAGGTGTATAATCCTAGACCCTCTCATCATGAACTGGTGAAGATAAAGTAAATACCCAATCCACCCCTTTCAGAGTTGTTGCCCCTAGGTGCATATGTTCTATAGCCACATGAACTTTCCATTATCCATATAGGGATTTATTTTATTATAAAACAACATAATATATACTTCACAAAAGCTTCAGGGTGGTATACTCTACTTAGACTCATACCTATGGTTTTTAACAAAGTTCTTTAATCCTAATCTCAAGAAATAACTAAACCCATCTCTAATACCAATTGATGGGAACCAAAAAATAAATACATAAACATTACATCATTTTAGATGAATATTAAATACATATCATAATAAAACATTTCCAAGAATGGTAAATTTTTTGATTATTTGAAGACTAAATATATAATAATATTATTTTATGAATTATTTTTAACATCTCCCACAAATTTCTCCTCGAATAGAAAACTTATTATTCATATCCTACTTAAAAAATTTCTTCATAACTTGGAGAAATAAAACATAATAAATGGTGATCTCAGATGATCAGTAAAGATAAATTTAGAGTATATTAGTCAATTATAATACGTAATCATAACATGATAATAAGGGTATGAGAGTATGATCTTAACATTTTAAAATCATACCTAGCAATTCATAAATGATAATCATGGAATAAGGATTTGGCATATCATAAAACACGAATCATAGAAGAATCAAAGATTATAAGTAATGAAATCATATCATAATCATAATAACATGTCATATATAGTGTCATAAAAATTGTTGCATAATAATAATCAATGAAATATTATGTCAAGGACATACACCAAGTAATTCATCACATGTTAGTCATGGGAAAACCACGTGTATATCTACATCGAGCTTGGGTTAACTAACTGTGTACCCTCTTTTGGGGTTAGGCTAACTACTTATGTACCCTTTTAGCTCATAAAACATTAATAATTACCCAATCAATTGTATGGATATAACATACCTACCCATTTCATAATCATCATCCATTCTTATATGAACCATAATATCAGGAAAATATTTATCATTTTTTTCAATGCTTAACCCATGAAAAAATGGGTTTCATCAATATTTCATCATCATAATCATAAAATATCCATTGAATGAATAAATAAAAATCATACCCATATTTAAACAAAATAAACATTAATGTATGTTTTCATAGATGAAAATTACTTTAAAATATCATTTGAAATTTTCTTAAGGAAAATTCCCTTTTATTTTTAAATCGCTTATTTAAAATATAAAAATTTCAAAAAATATTTGGAAAAAAATATTCTTTTAATTTAACCATAGGAAATTTTAAAGGAATCTACAATGAAAAAAAATCATGTTGGTTTGAAAATCCATTCATGTGTTGAATGCTAAAATAAATATTTTATTAACACCGTTGGAAAAAAAATACCTCAATCAAAAAAATTATAAGAATATTTCTTTTGAACCATTTCATAGAAATTAAAAAATGGGTAAAAATGAATTTAATAAATAATTGGAGAACAGTGACACCATTTTAAAGAAAATATAGATATTAAATAAAAATATTCTTAAATTAATAAAAGAACAAAGTTTGTTTTACTTAAAATTATTCTTTTGAACTTTTGAGTTCTTAGAAAGAGTAAAATGAAAGGGAAATTTTTAATTTCCATAAATAAACATAGGATAAGAAAAAGAATAATATTTTTTAGAGATATATCATATAATTTAATCATTAGAAATTTAGTCATAAACAATATTAGTAAATAGTGAGATTGTTAAATAAAATCATTACCATGGGTATTAATTTCATTATAAGCTCAGTTAACCTCCATATAGTTCCCAGATCACTTGGGATACTACTAAGGATGGAGGGTGAATCAGTAGTACCCATTTTATTTTAAAAAATTCATATAGATTCAAAACCCTCTAACTAGTTAAAGTCGTGATTTTAATCTTAATAAAATCTTCCTCATTTTATGAAAGAATATTAAATACAAGCAACACAAACAAATTTACAATGTTTAGCCTCGATGTGAGTGCCTACACCATTCCATGTTTGACAATTATTGAGTACATGTAATTTCATATCACTAAAAAGTTTTAGTGATTAAAAACACCTAAAATTGTTGCATAAGGTTTGAATATGAATTATCCACTTCTATTTGTTAGGAAATCTTGGAGTTGTTTATACTAGAACTAAAAAATTTTCAAATATTTTCCCTTCATTCTATCAAGAATTAGATCTTGAATAATCTTAGAGATGCTTTTGTATTAAGTTAATATCTCCTTATAAAAGTTCCATGACTGTTGAAATTAATGGAATGGAATAAATAATAGATCATTTTTCCTCTCTCTAGTATAGAAATAATAGTCTGATCATGAGAGTATGCAAGAATTAACTAGACTACTTCCTTATTATCAATAAGTGTCGAGATGAAAATAGTTTAATCATCATGTCTCAACCTTCTAAAAAAACCAATTAATGTGGTGCTCAATCTTTACCTATTTCTATTTATTTGATTCAATGTCATATCAAAAACTCATATTTTATCAACTCACTAAAATAATATATTCATAATGATATTTGGAAAGTCTATGATCTTCAGCGATGATTTTTCCTACTTCTTAAATTCATTTGAACTCATTTAAAAGATTATTAAAATTTAAAAATCCATGAAGACATGAGAAAAATCCATATCTCATGAAATATCCATGAAATCGCATTTTCATTTAAAATCTCAAAATACTTGGTTCTTCTATCCTTCTCACATTCTCAACACCCAAAAAATCCACTTCTTTAAACTTGTTCAAAATCCCCACGTGTGTATAATTGTGTGGATTTAACATGTGGAATACCATATTGTAGTTTGAAAATCATCTCACCACTTTCTTTATCTCCATAGGATAATTATTTTTAGGATTTTTCCCATATTATATATTTATTATGTAATATATATTTATCTTATGAGTTTGTGTGTGTAATATAATTATCTTACAAGCTCTCAATTATCTTATGATATGGTCCACATAAGATAGTTATCTTACAAACTCTAAATTATTTTATAATATGGACTCCATATGATAAATTCCTTTTTAAAATTTCTTTCAACACAATAATATTCTTGAATAGATAAATTATCTTACACATGTAAATAAATACTTATAAGCCTCATCATATGATAAATTCCTTTGTCATTTTTCAACTTGAGGACAGTGCTTCAAAATTTTCTCCAAATCAACTCTGATCTTCATGAAATCAAAATCAATACTAGTTTTTCTTAAATTAACTCCATAACTTTTCAAATATCTCAAATAAAACATCCAAAATTATATATATATATATATATCATTTATTTCCCCCAAAACTTTTCATTGATTTATTTAAATAACAACACACTAATTGTCACGTTAGATATAATGTTGACAATAAAGACAACACCTTCAACAATTATAGGGGAATTTCACTCCTAATTTATAAATTTAAATCTATTATACTAATATAACAAAATCATATTCATAATTACAATTCCATACATATTATCACTCATTCGATAACAATCTTTCATTATCATCATCGTTTTAGGTGTTAAGTGCTTTGTTTTTCATATATGCTTCAATTAAGAAATAATGGTCTTTGTAAATTGAAAATGTAACTATTATATATATAATTTCAATCATGATATAAATATCATATATATTCATTATATAAATATGTATAACCATACATAAAAATAATATATAGAAAAATAAATTACATCATTCCTGGAAATGATATTTCTTATGTACACATGAAAGTTGTTTTCATTTTTATAAAAAATAAGGAAATATAAATAAATAATATTTTATCAATAAATAATCATAATTATATCATAAATATAAAATATATTTATTAAATACAATAATGTAAGGAAATAATGGAAAATGAATCATATCGTTGTGTGGAGGCTGTAGTCCACACGTTCTCATGAACAATAATTTCATTTCTCATTTGAGTGTAAGGAAGTGGAAGATGGTTGTTCCATAATAATAATAACATCTCAGTATATTTTTTATAATTTATTCATTATGTTAGTATGGATACAATATATTTATAGTAATTATAACAATAAATAAATGATTAAAGAGTTGGGTAAGATGATTTACCTTTTCTTTGAGTGACCTCCTTTGGATTAAACCTTAATCCTTCTTAGGATTGTCTTATAATAAGAAGAAAAAAATATCAATAACAAATTTAAGGGATATAGAAATTTTTTTGGGTATTTATTTTCCAGTATAGAAGGTTCAAATTTTGTGAATAAGGGAAGATAATGGGTTACATTTTATAAGTGAGGGGAGAGTTTCACATGGAATTACTTAATATATTTAAATAATATAAAGTCCTTTTCCTTTTAAAGTGGAAAAAATGAATAATAATTACAATTTAAGACAATATAAGGTATAAATATATTAAAATAATAATATTTTTACAAGTTTAAGTGAAATTTGTACCCTTATCTCTTTTTATAACCCCCTTCGTTAACATGTTTGAACCCTAACTGTTGTAACAAAAATTTTACTATTATTACTATTCATTATGATCAAAGATTAAAGAAGCCTTGTTAAAAAAGTTGGAAATTATGATTAAAAATATTTAATCAATTTATCAAATTTAATTCTATAATTGGTAGAAATTGACTTTAAAATAATCCCACAAAATTCAAAGAAACTTTTTTTTAGAAAAATGAATTTTTAGGCATAAAACTAGATTTACATTCATTAATTGCATTGTAAAAAATATTAGATGAAAGATGAAATATTTTATTGAATATATAATATAAAATTTTCATTATCATGTTTAATGAATAGTGATTTATTTAATTTATTAAGATAAAAACACATTTTTTAAGGTAAAAACATTTCTAAAAAATAACACTTTTTAGTATCAAATGGTTTTACCTTCATTCCAAGCCATTAGATAAATAATTTATTAATTATTATTAATAAATTACCAATACATTTCATTTAAAAACTTTTAAATATTTATCACTATATTTTTTTATATAAATTTCATAATACCTAGAGAGAAACATTTTTCAGAAAAACAAGCATTTTAATCATGTAATAATTTTATTAAAATTTACTGATCATCTTTTAGTAATTAAATAATACATTTAAATTAAGGAAAATATTTCTATATATATTTTATAATTTAGTTAATCTTAATTATACTCACCAATAAAACAACTATGTTATAAATTCAATAATATATCGTGGTCCACTTAGACTCTAAGTTGTGTTTAAAGAATGATATCGAATACTTCAATTTTATTTCAATAGAATACAGTTAAAATCTTGGGGTGTTTTAATGTATATTGAAAATGAATAAATGTAAAAATAGTGTACATATCCCTACATTTTATGTTATATCATTCTTAATACATGATTTATGAAAATCATAACAGTGGTAGTCAAAGGAAATTCCACCTCTAGAGGAATCCATGAGTTTCATTGAATTGTTCATTATGTAAGTGGGATCGATATTCTCTACATGGTGTGCCAATGGATTTCAATGTAAATCTGAAATATGAATAGAGATTTGATATAAGGAAGTATTTAAAATAATTCATGAGTTATCCCACACCATCATATGGAAGTGTCCCCCTTTATAATTCCCTCAAGGATTCTCCTCATAAGTACATTTATTAACCCATATGTTATGATTTAATTTATGTAGCTTTCATCCAATTCGTGCCTTTGGTGGTTGAATGAAACTCCATTAATTTCATCTTATGAAATGACTATATTAATGATATCCTATGTGGGTTGATCAATGGAATTTTGACTCTTAATTTCCATTTTCCAAAACAATTAAAGGTAGTTACATGCATGTTATGCCTTATGATATCAGAAACAATTGTAAAATTTGATTTCATGTGAAATAATATGAAACATGCTTTATGATATACCTCTATCCTAAAATATGAATTGGAAAAAATAATCATATTTAATTGGTCTTTATATAATAAATCCATTAATATACCACTTTAAATAAATATTAATAGTGTAACACCCCAAGATTTTATGATATATTTATTTTAAAATAAATTTAATCGCATCGATAGCATGTGATACACACAACCCTGAGTCTAAATGAACTGTAATATAGTATATCATTATAAAATAACAAATAAATTGAAAGTTATGAATATTAATAACTAACATATGAAAACTATATGGATAATACATGTATAAAATCAATTCATTGGTTTTAAATTGGATAGAAATGAAAGTAAAAAACATTTGAGAGTAAAACAAAATATTTTTTGAAAAAATTGTTTGTGTACACAAAATGTATTTTTATCTTAAAAATTAAATTAATCACTATCGATGAATTATTTTCATTAAATTTTTATATTATATATTCATTTAAAGTTTTTATTAATCATTTAATATTTTTTCTAGTCATGGAAAAATAATAAATCCAGTTTTATTCTTAAAAACTATATTTTTTAATGCGGTGTCATTGTGTTTTGAGAACTTATTTTAAAAATATTTATTTTCCATTTTTATAAAATTTATTTGAAAAAATTTTAATTTATTTTTGAAATAAAAATTTAAAAATTACCTTAAAGTAAATTTTTAAAAAATTTCTGAATAGATTAATTTTTCGATGAATAGTGAAAACTAGTTATTTTTAATAAAAATTGTCTTTTTGTTTGAAGAATTTTAAAAGTTAAATTTTCTTTTAAAATTATTTTAAAAGTAAAATTATTTCAATTATATTATTATTAATCAAATTTATTTCATTGGGATCAATTTTTTATTTAATTTTTGTATAAAAACTTTTTATACATTAAAAAACTTTTTCTTTCGAAACCTGTTTTTTCATCACGATTACAAATTTAATTTTAAATTAAATTCTACCAATTCAATGGATTTAATTTGATAAAATTTATTACATGTTTTTAATCATAAAAATTAATATTAGGTAATAATTTCAAGTTAATTTTTTTCGTAATGAATAATAAAAATAGTAGAAATATATTATCGTAGTTAAGGTTAGTACGGGTTTACCGGGGTGATTACACTAAAATTAAAAGGGTTAACATTACCTAAAAACTTGTATAATTTATATTTTATTTTCATATTTTGACCTTATATCATATAAATTTCGTTAATGGTCCATTTTGGATCCATTTGGTGTGAATAGAACATTGAATTATTTGATTCTTTTCAAAAATTCCAAGTGTATCATCTCTCACACTTATAAAAGGAAACCCATATCCTCTACTATTCACACTCAAGAAATTTTTTTAGACGATAAATACCTAAATAAATTCCTTACATATTTTCACATGATCTATATTCCTTTTTTGAATAATAAAACAATCCTATGAAGGCTTTAGGTATAAACCTAAATAGGTTATTCGATGAAGAGGTATAGATATTAACCATGAATTTTTTATTTATTTCTTATTATACCTCCTTAAAATATTCCTAAAACATGTAAAAAATAATATAAATAGTATCCTTCATAAAATTTTATGTCATTATTTTAATTTTAGAACCTATACCCATCTTCTGTTCCTTCAAATGGGAAATGAAACTGTAGATCGTGTGTGTGGAAGACTACCGCCTCCTGAACTGATGCAATTTATTTTTCATCACCGCTTATCAAGTCAAGATATAATAATGTTTTTAAAGAATATATATGTTATTAGTGAAATAATTATACTTATATAATTATAATATCACATATACCTTCTAACCTTCTAATCTGTTGGAAGATTATAATATCGTTCGTGCATACATGTGGACTACCATCTCTATGAAGTGATGTGATATGTTTTTCATTTAATTTTTTCATGTATGGTAATAAGGATAAATTTAATAAATATATAAAATACCTATGATATAAAAATTATTTTTTAATGGTTTATTATTAGTTAAATCTATTTTGTTCCATATCCCAAAAAAATGGAAACAACGTTCATGCGTATGTATGGTCTACCGTCTCCATGAACGGTGTAACTCATTTTTCTATATCAAAAATCTATAAAAGAATCTATATATATTTATATATAATATTTTTTCTAAAACTTTTGTTGGGGCCATAACTTCAATCCCACTTTTTGTTTCCCTACATTCCAACTTTCCAAATTCGGGTGGCTTCCATCATTTTAATCAGTGATGTCATCTCCATGATCGAAATAGGTTGATGGGATGTTAGTTACTCCTTCCATGGATTCCTCCTTGGTTCTATTTTCCTCTTCCATATATCCCAAATACATTTAAGTAATTTTCATGAAACTCATTCCCTATAACACCCATAATATTTTACGGTAAATCAAATTTTAAATTTAATCTCTTGAATAGATTATATTACACAGAACACTGAGCTTAAACAAACGATTGAATATTATTATTTAATTGTGACAATTATCACGTATCCATTAGAATGATGGTAATTAATGAGATCAACTAAATTATGAAAATATATTTAAAACATGTTTATAAAATGAATTCATTGGTTACCAATTAATTTGAAATTAAAATAAAAACCAATTAAACTAAAAGGATATGTTTTTATAAAAAACTATTTTTCCCAAAATGGTATTTTATATTAATAAATTAAATTAACCACTATTTTTACAATATATTAATAAAATTTATATGTTATATATTCAATAAAATGTTTTAAATTCATCCAATACATTTTATAGGCTTAATATAAGAAATAAATCCAATTTTAAGCATGAAAAACTATATTTTTCTAAAAGGGAATTTTGGTTCCTTTTAAAGGCATGATTATTTTAAAAATAAATTTTTATACTTTTATAAAATTTATTTGACACAATAATCATAATTTTTTAAATTATTATATCAAAATTATCTTAGGTTAATTTTTTCCTATTTTTCTGATAAGTTTAATTTTTTGATGAAAAATGAAAAATACTGCATTTTAATTGAAAACTGACTTTTCATCTAAATAATTTATAATGTTAAATTATATTTTAATTTTTTAAAAGTATAATTATTTAAATTATAAATCAATAAATCTAATTTAGTTCATTTTAATCAATATCACATTGAAATTGGATATAAAAATAATTCAAATTTTTGAACTTTTCACTTTAAAAACTCGATTTCTCATTGTGTCTATGAGATTAATTTTAAATATAATTTTCCCAATTATGTGAATTTAATTTTTTAAAATTTATTACATATTTTTTATAATAAGTTTAAAATTATAATATAATTTCATTTTAATTTCTATACATAATAATTTTACCAAAGTAAAAAAATGATTTACCTTAGTATGTGTAAAATAAAGTAACAAGTTTAAGTTAATACCTAAAACAATAACATTAAATGGTTGGTTTAAGTATTTATTGACCCTAAACATCATTTAAAACATTAATTTTTATCCAAATTTATTTAAATTAATTCCACCTCAATGTGTTTGGCTTTAATTATAAAATAATCATATTTAATCACTTAAAACCTTGCCTCCTCAAGTATAAATACCACCCCATTTCTCCTAAAAAGCATTTAATATCCTAAAATATATATAAAAACATCTCATAATCACTCTCTCAAAATTAAATTTCTTCTATTATCACATAAATACCATTCATAAGTTCTTTAAGGGGTCCTTCAACGTTGTGATATTCAAGATGTAATTTTCTCAAAGCACCTCTCTTAATTTCTTTTCTTCTTCTACTTTCTCATCACCTCCTTCATAAATTATGTGATTATAACTCCATAATAATTTATATAATGTAATTATATGTTTATAATGGAATATATAATATCTATTCGTTTTATTACCTCCTCTTATTCAAAGAAACAAAAATATTTTCCAAATTATGTCAATTAATCACCTCTATGGATAATTATTTTGTTTGTTTTCCATTACCACCTTCATGGATGGTCATAAAACTATTATTTTAGATAAATAAGATTTTAATAAGTCTATTGTGACTTATTTAATTTTATTTAACTAATATATATATATAATATAAAATAAAATCAAACTAGTTCATGATATCCTGAAAACCCGAAAAAAATAAACTAAAAATTTATCATTAACATTTTATCAAATGAATCATAATCATACAAGAAATAAAAATAATATATTGTAAAATTTATACTTATGGAAGTGAGTTAATAATTTTTCATTATAATTCTGAATTTTTAATCCCATTTTACAAGAACATCCATAATTTTACACAAATGAACCGATCATGAAACCATGAAATGAATACACCTCCATCCATCCAATGGCCCGGAGGCCTTCATTTTTTATTGATTTTTGATAATCCACATTTCAAGGGGTGAGGTGGAATTGTTACAAGGCCTGTAGGAATAATTATTACATAAGTTATAATAAATATTTATATAGTTCATTAGTGAGTTAATAACATTCTTTAAACCATTATACATAAGGTTAAAGTATGCACCACTAAAGGGAAGTGTGAGGAAAGGGTTTCTCATCTCACTTTTACTTTGGTGTGATGTATTTCTTATTCACCACTAATTTATTTTTTGTTTTGTGTATAAAACCTTTTGATATACAATATTATTAATCAAATTATTTTCATGATATTAAATATTTTATTTGGTAATTATTTATTTTATAGGTCATACGACTCGACTAATTATAATTGGTAAGGGATTTATTAACTAAATTTAAATTAAATAGGTTAAACTTATATTTCATTGATTATGTTTTTATAAGGTTATATGTGAAATTAATTTTTATTATCTCATGTTTTATTTCCACTTTTTTTATGTTTATTTAAAATGAATACACATAATCTATTCATTTTATTAACGATGTGATCTTTGTAAGGGACTTTGTCTCAATTTTACTCCATTGGGTCATATTTTAATATTATGCACATAATTTATTTTATTTGGTGTATATAATTCCCATTTATTTTATTTATGATCATAATTCATTGAAAAAATCATTTTTATTAAATATCTATATTTCTTGTATCATGGATATGATTAATGCCTAAGATATATACCATTTTATATAGGGTGTTTACTTTGAAAGTGATTTAATTAACAGAGGAGATAATGTTAAATCCATATTTTCTACTAAATAAGGATGTTTTTTGATTATTCATATTGATTCAATTGATTATTCAATATATAATTAATTCTTTAAACATCAAAGAATGGGTGGGGACCGTATACAGAAAATCCCCTTAATGTATCAGTAGTCTAATGAGATGAATAACATGGCAAAATTAAATGGGTTTCTACATGTAATATTAAACTGTCTTGTGAAAGGGATTGATGGTAAATGTATCATATTCCTAAGAAATATGACATCTAATAATTAATCATTTCATAATTTAATTAATATTATCTAGAGGATTTTCACTATGACAAAACTATGGATGCATTTCATTCTTGGTTTATTAATTAAATGGAAGTTGGGTTCAGTTATTTAACTTTCCATATTGATTGTTATTATTGATTCAAGATATATTTTGACATGCTTAACCCTTATTGGGAATTTGATCTCACCCTTATTTTTTTATTTCCCCATGTTATCAAGAAGATATATTTGAGTGAGTTTTCAAGGATGAAGTATATTAACTTTTGATATGTATTATGTTTTATTTTTTATTCCCAATGTAAAATTTTAATTATGTATGTAATCTAGTTTTCTATAACTACTAAACTATTTGTTACTTTGTGTTTTGAATCTTTCATCTATTCCAATTTAATAAAGTAAGACATCGGATTCAGAAGTTTGGATTCTGGGATGTTGCAGTTGGTATTAAAGGAAATTTAATAGAAACCTTGGGAACTAGATTTAAGAAAACATATATTAGTGAATATAACCCTATAAATAACTTTTAGGATAAGTCTAAGTATATTATATCATCCTATATATTTGTTAATGACCATGGATAACCTAGGTTAAACCTAATGAGTCATAGATTGAGAATATGGTGTCATGATTTAGATGTCCTATAAATGATTCTCTATGACTATGTATGAATAGTGTTGTCCATACTGTGCTTTTGGTTTTAGTCAATGTATAGAACTAAAAGTAACTAGGTTAATGCTAAATCAAATAGACAATGTGCTAATGAAAAACCAAATGGGAAGATAGATAGGGAGAAGGATATTGTGATCATGATATATTATTAACAACTTACACCTTAACTAACATTATGACTCACCAAAGAATATAATGATAGATTTAATTGAGATATAGGGTGGTAGAAACCTTAGAGGAAGGAATATTAAGTTTCCTATATGTCAATAAAGTGGGAAGAAACGCCCAATTTTATGTCTTAGAGGAATGAGAATATGTTTTGGGTGTGAAGTACACAAAGTGAGTAATTTTCAAAAAAAATGAAATGTTTAGGTAATGAAATAGGATGATAATAATGGTATCTATAAGGTTTAATAAGTGGTTGAATGTTTTAAATATGGAAAGTTAATTGATGACCAATGATGGAAAACTCATAAAAATAATCAGCAAGGTTTTATGATTAATTTTTATAATGTTAATGATGAAGATACTACAAATGATATATGAAAGGAAGGAGGTACTAATAAAAGTTAATGGTTTAAGAATGAAGTATAATTATTAAAGTTCTAGTGTATTTGGATTTATTAATTAGGTTGTAAAAGTTTTTTATCTAGTAATAATAATTGTAATATAGTACTTTTTCTTTAAGGATTTGGAAACGTGTGATGAATAGTACCAGTAACCAAGAGATGTGATTTTGTAGTATGTTGATCTTTTGAAAAACACATGATTTGGGGAATTTAACCTAAATATGTGATTATTTTGATATAATAATGATAAATATATGTTTATATTATTGTATTAATTACCATGAATGTTGTTATTGATTTGATGGTTCATTTTATCTTTTCTGGGTCAACTACATGTTTGGATTTAAGGAATATATTCAACAATCTGAGATCTTATTTTTGGAAGCATGATTTTTTCGTTAAGGTTTTAAGTTGAAAAAGGTATTCATATATTTGGTATGTAATAATAATAGATACATTATGTTTTTTTTGTAATCTAATGTTATAATGATTTTGGAAATTTAGTTACCTTCTTTCTAACTTTTTTGTCTTTGAATTTGGAAAGACATATTTTGGATGAGTCTTAAGACTAAATACTTATACAATAGATTACGTTAAACTTTGGATATTATTGTTTGAGGTTAAATTATGATTTTTCATGTTGGATATCATGTGATAATCATTTTTATTTTTCTAAATATTTAAAGTCCAAAGGATTGACTTATAGATCTTTTGATAAAAATGCTACAGGCATAAAAATTCATCTTGAATATCCGTGTCTTGTTTTAAGAAAATAAGTGGAGATAGATAGAAGTATGAACAAAGAGTGATATTGTACCAATAAGATAAAATCAAGTAATTATATATTATCTAATGATTTTCAAATAAAATTTTATCATATTACCATCATTTTTTATTATATCAATGGCCTTTTCGGGGCCTATTTGTTTTATTGTTTTGTGGTCATTAACCTTCTAATGATCATGTCCTATATCATTCTCTATCAGAACATGATAGTTAGATTTATATTCCATGTCCATTTTTTCACTTCACTCTAATGTTATCCTATTTGAAATCCAAATTTTTTGGTGACCTTCTCGTTTCCCTTTCCTTCTTATTATGAGGATGTTTTATTAACTCTTTTTACGATGTGGGTTTTTTATAAAGGAATTTTCAAGTATCAACCATTAATTTTTTAATTAAAATTTAAAATTTTGAGGATGAAATTTATTGAATTATTTTATAATTTAACACGCAATGATTTTATGGTTTTTGTCTTTTTAAATTTAATCCCTTTAATAGATTACATTATACAGAACACAGAGCTTAAACCCGTGATTAAATATTATTATTTAATTGTGATAATTATCACCTAGAAATTTGAATGGTAGGATTTAATGATGTTAAATAAATTATTAAAATATAGTTTACAAATTTTTATAAAAATAATTCATTGTTTACCAATTAAAATAAAAGGATGTGTTTTTATAAAAAACAATTTTTATTCCCGCAATAGTATTTTATCATAATAAATTAAATTAATCACTATTATTAAAATATATTAATAAAATATATATTTTATATATCCAATAAACTATTTTTAAATTCACATAATAAGTTTCATAGGCTTAAGATAAGAAATAAATCAAATTTTAAGCATAAAAAAGATATATTTTTCTAAAAGGAAATTTTTTCACCTTTTAATGGAGCACATATTTTAAAAAAAAAATTGAAACTTTTATAAATTTTGTTTTAAAAATTAATATTTATTTTTAAAATCAGGATATCAAAGTTATCTTAAGGTGAATTTTTGGTATTTTTTTGATAAGTTCCATTTTTTATGAAAAGTGAAAAATGATGCATTTTAATTGAAAACTGACTTTTCATATAAATAATATATAATGTTCAATTAAATGTTAAATTTGTTTTAAAGTATAATTAGTTTAATTATACATCAATAAATCCAATTTTGAGCTCATTTTAATCAATTTTACCTTGAAATTGGATATAAAAACATTTCAAACTTTTGAACTTTTCACTTTAAAACCTGCTTTCGCGTATCATCTGTGGGATTAATTTTAAATATAATATTTTCAATTATATGAATTTAATTTGGTAAAATTGAATCCATATTTTTAATAATGATTTCAAAATTATGTTATAAGGTCATTTTAATTTTTATGCATAAAAAATTCACCATGGTAAAAAAAAGATTTACCGTAGTATAGGTAAAATAACGCAACGGGTAAAAATTAAAATGTAAAGTCTTAAAATACCTAAAAACTAAAACATTAAATGGGTTTTTAAAGTGTTTATTGAACCTAAAAATAATTTAAGGGATTAATATTCATACAAATTCATGTAAATTAGTGCTAACTCAATGTGGTTGGCTTTAATTATAAAATAATCATTATTTAATCACTTAAAACCACCCCTCACCAGTCCATTTATCATAAAAAGACTTTAACCTCCTAAAATATCATCCAAAACATATATTCTTCACTATACCTAGATACAAGTGCTTCTGTTATCACCCAAAGTCCATTTCCAAGGTCTTTAAGTGGTCTTTCAAGGAGGTTATATTCAAGAGGTAATTCTCTCAAAGCACATCTCTTAATTTATTTTCTTCTTCTAATATATACTAAACTCATTCATACATCATGGAATGATAACTCTATAATAATTTATATAATTTAATATTATTTTTCTAATGTAATTTATTATATCTATCCCTTTTATTACCTCCTCTTATTCAAAGAAATGAAATTATCGTCCAAATTATGATAATTGATCGCCTCCATGGATAATTATTTTGTTCATTTTCGATTACCGCTTTCATGGATATTCATAAAACTATTATTATATATAAATAATATTTTAATATTTATATTATAAATCATTTCATGTTTTAGAACTAATAAATATATATAATATTTATGAAAAATAAACTAGTTCATGATGTTTAAAAAAACTACCAAAAATAAACTAAACATTTATCATTAACATTTTATCAAATGAATCATACTCATACAAGAAAAAAAAATTATATATGGGACCATTTATACTTATTTAATTTAATTAATAATATCTTATCAAACTTATGGAGTTGTAATCCCATTTTACATGAACATCCACAATTTTACACAAATGAACTGACCATGAAACTATGTAATGAACGCACCTAAAATCGTAAAAATAATGAAACATTATTAATGAATGGATCATAATATGTTATAAACTGATCATATAAGGTATTATAAATATTAATATAGTTATTTAATTATTTAATAACACTATTTAAACCACTATACAGAAGGTTAAAGTACGCACCACTAAAGGGAAGCGTGAGGTAAGGGTTTCTCGTCTCACTTTTACTTCGGTGAGATATATGCCTTATTAACCACTTATTTATATTGTTTGGTGTGTGTACATACCTTTTATATATAATATCACTAATCTCATTTTATTTATGGTACTAAATTTTTAATTTATTTTTTATTATTTTTATGGGGTATACGATTCAACTAATTACAAGTGGTAAGGGATTTCTTAACTCAGTTTTCATTAATTGGGTTAAACATAATTTTATTAATTATTACATGATAAGGTTATGTTTGAAATGAATTTTTATTATATCATATTTTATTACCACTTATTTTATTGGTATTTACAGTGAATACGCATAATACATTCATTTGATTAATGATATGATCTTTGTAAGGGAATCCATCTAAATTTTACTTCATTAAGGTATATTTTAATATTATTAACCTAATTTATTTTATTTGGTGTATATGCTACCCATTTTTTTTATTTATGATCATAATTAATTAAAGTTTTTTATCATAAATATCCATAGTTCTTGTATCATGGATATGATTAATTCTTAAGTCGTATACTATTTTATATATGGTGTTTACATTGAAAGTAATTTGATTACCTGGGGAAATAATGTAAAATATGTATTTTATAATAAATATGGATATTTTTTTATAATTTATATTGATTGAATAAATTAGTCAATATATAATAAATTCTTTGAACATGAAATAATGGGTGGGGATCGTATATAGAAAATTCCCTTGATGCATTGGTGGTCTCATGAGAATAATAATGTGGTAAAATTAAGTGGGTTTTTACCCATAAAGATTAAACTTTCTTGTGAAAGGCCTTGATGGTAAAGTTATCATGTTCCTATTAAACATGATTCCCAATAATTAATAACTTCTATCATTTAGAATTCAGTTAATATTATCCAAATAATTTTCACTATGACAAAATATATGGATGCATTTAATTCTTGGTTAATTGATTAAATGGAAAGTTTTCTTAGTTGTTTACCTTTTCATATTGATTATTATTATTGATTCAAGTTTTCTTCCATTGTTCTTAACCCTTACTGAGTATTGGATCTCACCCTTATTTTATTTCCTTTCTTTGAGTTATTAAAAATATATCTTTGAATGAGTTTTCAAGGATGCACTCTATTAACTTTTTCATGTATTATGTTTTATTCTCTATTCCCAATATAAAATGGGTATTATGTATGTAATATAGTTTTCTAAAACAACCAAAATATTTGGCCTTTTTAGATTTTAATATTTTAATTATTCCAATGTAATAAATTAAGCAATAAACTTTGAGATTCTGGGGTTTAGGTTGTTACATTATCAATGCCATCTCGAGGTGGATGATGGTTAATTATGATGCTTCTATCTCGATAGGGTAGAAACCTTCGGTTAGAGGAGGTAGTAACATTGGGAATGTTAGGAATGTCTAGACATTGGGTATGTTGGGAACCTATAAAGTATTCCTCTTTTATAGGTAACCTCATGTGTGAGGCATCTTAGGCACATAACCCAAACCATCTCATGTCAGTCATGAGGTAGTTGACGCTAGGGGTGTAAGTCTTCCTAGGGTTTTTACCTTAGGAATACCACATTTATTTCATGGGGTATGGGTTATAGATTAGGTCTCAAATTTAATTTAATTTATATATAGGTAATTCACAAGTTTAACATCTTTATGATATGTTTGGGTGGTTAAGTGTGCCCCAAGGGGGAAGATTTCATATTTGGGATTTGGTAGAGTGTGTCCTCAAGGTGGGATATTTCACACATTGAGGGGGTGGAGTGTGTCCCCCCAATGGGTGATATTTCTCACTTGTATTTTATGGAGTGTGTCCCCCCAAGGGGGAATATTTCACACTTGGATAGTGGAGGGTATCCCCACAAGGGGGAAGATTTCACACATAGATGGTAGAGTGTGTCTTCATAAGGAGGAATATTTCACATTTGGATGGTGGAGTGTGTTCCCAAAAGGGGTAATATTTTTCAATATTGTGGTGGAGTGTGTCCTACCAAGGGTAAATATTTCACACTTGGATGGTGGAGTGTCTCACCCCAAGGGGGAATATTTCACACTTGGATGGTTTTAGGGATTGAACCTTAGGAGGTATCCAAAATACACTAATTAAGATATGGGGATAAAAATCCACATAGTCTGATGCATAGGTTTAAGGTTATGAGATAGGACTAATCCATGTAGTTTAACTTCATGTGGTAAGGATGCTTGTGTCATGGGAGGAGCATCAGTGAGGGATGATGTGGGGATTATGCAAGGAATCTGCCAGGTGTAGGGGTTTCGTCCCATGGTGGGGAAGGATGGTGTGGGGATTACGCATGTAAGTTTCTCTATATGGGAGTTTTTTTCCATGGTGGGGGAGGATATGAAGTCCCATGATTATAGTAAATGGGGAATCTTGTGTTCATCTCATAGGGTAAGGCTACAGTTGTATGTCATGTGATAACGATATTATCATGCATTTTAACATCATGCAACTAGGACATGGAGCTAGGAAGTTGTACATCATGAATTTCAGTCGTGGATGGGTTTTACATCCTAAGGGGGCCATGTTAAGGGAATAAGAAGATTCAAAAAATGGATTCTCTACTAAGAAAAATAATTTGTTTCCCCTCAGCGATGCTACCTTTAGGGATTTTGGTTCTATATAAAATGTGTATCTAGGTGGATCATGGTGTAAAAATTGTCATGGAGTATTTTTAATCATGGGTCTCGATGTAAGGGTGTCTATTTTTAGAAATAAAATTCATTAGGGTAACTATGATTAGGATTAATGAGTAGGGTAGGTGGTACCAGTCGCACGAAGATTTAGGGTGTGGTTGAACTGGTCCTAGATTGGTATGGGTGGCCCGAGCACTCAAATTTCAAAAAAGGTGATTAGATGAAAAGAGGAACCATGGAGAGTCTTAGAGGATGGTTTTTGTGAAATTTAGGGTGTCATGAAATTTTAAGGCTTCATGAAGGCCAGGGGTCTCACAAAAGGATATTTTTTGTAAAATAGGGTGACCCTAACTTGAGGTAAATTCTCAGTTCTCATATGGTTTGTTTCGTGAAGGGTATTTATATCATGAAACCCAAAGATACATGAAGGTATTTAGTCTCATGAAAAGTCCATAAACCTTCCTAAAAGAAATCTTCACCATGGATTGAGGTTTTCAAAAACCCATGGGAGACAGTTTCATGAAAGAAAGATACCTTTGTATATCCCTCTTTTCTTTCCCTCATTAAGATTCTGAATATCATGTATCCATATTTTTATCTAAATTTTAAAGGTGACATACCATTAAAAGTAAAATATAGGGGGTATTTATAGTCCCAGAAATAGAAAGGGAATTGGCTTTATGAAATATGGAGGCCTTAATAAAAGTTTACTGACTTCATGAACAAATGGGGTTCCGTGAACCAGAGTTATATTAAGGGAAGGTAGTTGTCAAAGCTCCTCCTAGCTAGAGACATTCACTAAATGAATCTATTTGAACCAAACATACATGTGTGGATATTACTATCAAAGATCTGTGCATATGAGGAATTCTTCAATCTATGACCATTCTTGAAGGTTTATATCCTCATGAATCTCACCCCTTAAGTGGTTTTTTGGGCCATTTTGGCCTTAAATCACTTTGAACCAGTCATTCATTAAACGTTCTTATTAAATGAGTATTTTTGTGTAAAAAATTGCCCCCCTCATAATTAGAACTCAAGAGGAAGAGTAGTGCTATATTTTGTGTAAAAAATTCTAAAAATTGGTGATTATAAAGCCTCATTCATGAAGATCAGTCTAATGTATTCTAATAAATAGGGGTGGGGTCCCTTAGTGAACCACAAGATTTTCATGAAAGATATTTCAGTGATTTATTTTCATGAGACTCAAGACCTTCATGAGTTTTTTATGATCTTTATCCTCACCTCTCATGAAACATATCTCTTTAATGAATTATTGGTCCACAAACAAACATCCATAAACATACAACTTTCAAAAACCTACCCTAGGTGAAGACACCTTCATAAACAAACCTTCATGAACCAGTACCAAAAAACTTATGAAGTCTTTAAAAAATGGACCCTGAGGTTAAAAATATTGTCTTAACTCGATGATAGGAGACGGATGGGAAACGGTAATATCCCAGACCTCTCTGGTCCATTACTTTGATGAAATCCATAGTCTAAGGTGTTCTAGGAGGTCAAGGTGACTTATCCTCAACACTTACAAATTTCTAGTTCTATGAATAGTGTTTCCAGTTTTGTGAACAGTGCTATCAGTTTCAGCGAGTCATTCTATGAACAGTTCCATCAGTTTCAGTGAGTCGTTTTGTGAACAGTTCCATCAGTTTCGGTGAGTCATTTTGTGGGTAGTGCCATCGGTTTTAGTGATTCATTATGTGAACTGTTCCATCAGTTTTGGTGAGTCATTTTGTGAACAGTGACATCGATTTCATTGAGTCATTTTTTGAAAAGTTCTATTGGTTTCAGTGATTCATTATATGAACAGTGCCATCGGTTTCGGTGAGTCATTTTGTGAACAATGCCATCAGTTTCAGTGAGTCATTCTGTGAATAGTGCCATCAGTTTTTGTGAGTCATTATGTGAATAGTTCCATCAGTTTCAGTGATTCATTCTTTGAATAGTTCTATCAGTTTTGATGAGTCATTTTGTGAATAGAGCCATCAGTATCGGTGAGTCATTTTGTGAACAGTTTCATTGGTATCGGTGAGTCGTTCTATGAATAGTGTTTCCATGATCGGTAGGTGTACAGTGTTTCCAGCAATAGTAGGTGTACAGTGTTTCCAGGATCGGTAGGTGTATAGTGTTTCCAGCATCAACAGGTGTACAGTGTTTCCAACTTCCTACATTTTCACCCATTTAACATTTTCTTTGACATTAAATGCATTCAATACCTTGTTTTAAGGTATTTAAGGCTGATTCAAATCCCATAACTCCTATATTAATTTTCTTAAGGATCGGGATGCATTTACTTTGTCAAATCGCGTAGTTTAATGTGATCCTCTTTTAATGGAAAATCCAGTGTATCTTAAAATTCTTCTTCTTAAATATTCTAAAGGGATGAGATATCTTTTTCCCTTGTTCTACCTTCTTATTACTTGGTGAGATATTCTCAAACCTTTCCTTATTCTCATAGGATTAGTTTGATCAAACCGTAATCCCTGGATCGTTTCCCCTTGAAGTTTCTTCCTGCTGCATGTGCACCCCCTGTTTTGGTGCAAGCAGCAAGTGTTGATCCATCATCGATAGAAGGTATGATCTACCTTCGTTCTGGTTTTTTATTAGATCCTTATTCTCCTGATTATCATTTCCATGTTATGGAATGTTATCTCCATGCTTCTAATGGAGTTTTCTTGGGTTTTGGTTGGTGCGGTCGTGCCGCGACATCCTTTGGTGGATGCAGTTGTCACGGGAGGAGGTGATCGTGATCCGTTGTGTGGATCATTCTCGTATAAAGAAGGTCAAGAACCTTTTTAAGTAGGGCATTCTTTGCTTCTCTATTATTTTATGTTCATTAATAGAGTTATCAAGATTTAGCCACTGGATCACAATGTAATTGACATAATAAATATTTGAACTGGATAAATCAACTGGCATCGATCGTATGTTATTGCCTCTTATTTTTCTAAATAGTGTGATATTTATTATTTCTTTGTTTAGCATTTCATTCTTGATTAAAATTGATAATGAACATAAACTAGGATTAATTGTAATTATTTTTCAAAGATATAGAGGCATGTAAATGAATCCGGTTGTTGTTGATGTAATTTGATGTTAATCAAACTAATATAGTAAGAATGTTTAATTATTTATGATACCTCGCTATTTATTTTTATTGTAGTTGGAACCTAAAAATAATAAATTAGTTAATTATATATGGATTAAATAACAGTTGTTTGACAAAAAGATAATTCCTTGTAGGTTTCCGAGTTACCCTCTTTCTTGTAAGGCCGAGTGCCTTGTTCTTTAGAGCCATGAGAGCTCGTTATGTTTGAAGGTTGGATGCCTTGTTTATGGGAAAAGATCCCAATTGATATGATGTTTGTTTTCCTACTACTTGTATTGTGATGTGAGCCTCTATGTCTATTGTGATATGTGGGGGAAGGGATTCCCATTGGTTGTGGCAGCAGTTGATGCCTAGAATGGTGAGATACATCGGTTTATGCATGTGGGTGTCTGGGAGTACACTGGAGATGATGAAACTAGTTGTATGTGAATGTTTCAATGATCGATGAATCTTTTTGGTTGTTTATATGATTTACTTTCCCCACTTCTCAAGGCATATGGTCTTGCTTACCCTTCTTCCAAAAGGGTCGAAGATGCGCAGGGTATGCCACGTGCTTTCTGTGTTTAGCTCATCAAGGGAGGATGGGTCTACGCTCTTTCTATAGGTGGAAATGACTTGATGGGTAGTTCAACTACCCACCATGTTGAACCCCCTTAGGTTTAGTAGCATAGAATATTTTTTTAGAATGTCTGGGAAAATGGGAAAGTAATAATTTTGTTAATAAATGATTGAATAAATGATGTTAACCCATGGGGTTGGACCTTACAGGGACGCAATGCTGAGGTTGAAATTTAAAGGAACAATGGACTTTGGGTGTGATGCTAATGAAATATAATGTGGAATTTCTAATGGTTAATTAATGTTTAAAGAATTAATTAAAAAAACAAAAATTGATACAAAATAGGGATAAAGTAATCTAATGTAGCTCTTTAAATGGTTGTGTGCTTATATGATACCTAGTCTTAGTAGTAGCAGCCAGGAGTCTGAGAGACGTTAGCTACAATTGAGTCTGAGACTAGGTTTTCCCATAGTTTGGTTGTGAGATATATTATATTCTATAATTTTTTGTTTCTATATGCTACTCCACCCCATCAGTTAGGGTAACTAACATCCTAGGTATATTGAGCCCTGAGGGGTATTTTCCCCAACATTCTGGTGGGAGGATGAATGGCGGACTACCCCCTTTGGCCCCAGTCTCTTCTCTCAGTAGTTACTTGTGCTGGTAGGGATAGTGGTTAGTTTTCCACTATATATGTGTGTAGAGATCTGTAATGTATTTTTTTATTCACACACATATATTCTGGATATAGTTTCTTATGGACTACTATAGGTGTAATGTGTATAGGCTGTGATGGTATGAGGATCCTTACTCATTGTATGGGCTGTAATGGATTGAGGTATAATTCCTGACATATGATACATGTTATGAGATCTTTTTGGCTCCCGAAAACTACCCCGTTACTTTGGTTGCGTGGACATGGTGGTTGTACTACACAAGGTGAATGTTGTGGTGCTTTGCCTAGGTGTATGTGGGCAAGCCTTTTAGAGAGAGATTCTTAGGACGTACGATGTTGGGGAAAAGTGACAATCCATTGTGGAATTGGTAGCGGGGTACCCTTGATAATATTTATTATATTATATACTCTTGTATGCGATACTTGGTGAGAGTAGCCATGGTGAGGCTGGGAACATAGTATACCTATTTAGGTGACAAGTTAGTTTCACTTGTTGTTCACTGTTCTTTAGCATGCTTTCTTAACTTTTTAATGAGAGGATCTAGGGAGGATCCTTCTGAGTAAACTGTTATAATCACCCTGTGTATATATAAACTATTTTTCAGGTCCCTTGTAGGAGTTTGGAGATCAGGCTGGTTACTACTAGTTTGGGGTTACAGGAGCTGTTCGGGATTCGTGGTTACTGTTATTTTTACTTTCCTTTGGCACTTGTAGTTTTTCCTTTCACTTGTAGTAGTTTTTCATGACATTATATATGTGTACTTGGGATTTATTTTGTATTGTGTTATAAGTTGGAGTTGGTTGGTTTCTATCTTATCTCTATCTTTTTCATGTGTTCTCTTAGAGGGTAATGCCACCCATTTGTGTTTTTACTATACCCTCGGTGCTAGTTGCCAACTCGGGGCCTACTGGAGGTGGGACTCGGGGGGTCACTATCTCCCTTCTCACATTTCTGACTTAAGAGGGGTACACCTTGTGGGGAGGGGGTTGTGACAGAGTGGTATCAAAGGTCTGGTTGAAGCATAGGATGGAGTTTGGTGTTAGGTACTAGCGAGGTCGCATGGGTTAGTAGGGAAATAGTGTCAGTCATGTTTAGAAAGTTATGTAAACACTGGAAACCGGATGAGACATGGGCCTTTAGGACCCCCTTTGATCTGATGCAGGGACCTATAAATTTACAATGGATACTAAACAAGGTGATACTAGTTACAGGGTAGAGACCTAGGAAAAGATCATGCATAATTATTCTTTGTGTCTATGTTTGAATGGGTATAACATGAGATATGTTAACCTAAAATGAATAAAAAACAATTAATTAATTAATGTTGAGTCTTCCATATTCCAGGTTTAGGATCTCTAACTATTTTTTATTTTGTAGGTATGGATCTGGGTCAATGTCCTCATCAAGTTCATGCAGAATATGTCTAGAAGGCTATGCTAGCATATCGTCTCAGGGTAGAGGTTGATGACGACAACACTTTGAGGAGAACACTCTGCAAGTTTCAGTACTAGATTCTACAGAAGTAAGAGGGATCCATTTCATATGCAGTCATGGAGGACTAGTTGGAGGAGGTTGAGATAGCCTTCAGTTTGATCCATGCTCAGAAGTAGCACTGGGTGTATTTGGTTGTAACGATGTTGCATGGAGCGGTGAGGTAGTGGTGGTTCTTATTCCTTGGGGATCGTGAGGATTTTTCTATCTCATGGGAGGAGTTACAAGATAAGTTCAGAGTCAAGTTTCTTTCTTTGACTGTGAAGGAATCCAGTTTCCAGTAGCTTATTACCCTTTGACAGGGGAGCTCTAGTGTGCGAGAGTTTGGAATCCATTTCAGGAACCTTTTAATATAGGCTTCGAACCTGTTTCCTGAGGAGGAGGCTAGGGAGAGGCATTTCAAGGAGGGTTTTCATCCAGATATCCAGCGCTAAGTCACCCTGTTTATGCTGAAGACATATCTTGAGGTGCTAGAAAGGGAAGAGGTAATTGAGGGGACATTGTCCATAACCGGATCTTCATGATAGGGGATTCTTTATGATTCTTCATTAAGTAGATATGTGGTTCAATGTTCCGGATTTTCTAGGTAGATGAATTTCTGTTCAGTCGGGGGTAGGTCCCAGCCCTCAACATCTCGTTTCTCTGAGGGTGGAGGATCTCTGGAATATTCCAATGGATCAGGCACTTTTTTTTATGGAGTATGAGTTTATCAACAACAAGAGTTTCTAAAAATTCAGAGCAGTCATTGTGCACCAGGAGTTCCACTCCAGGTTGCTCTGTTGAGGCGGTTCCAGTCGAGGCAGCAGCAGCAGGTTGCACCAGCTTTGGATCACCAGAGAGAGAAGATGGGGTAGGAAAAGTACAACCTCATGATGTTCCCCATCCTCATAGAGTATAGTACGGCCATGGTGTTGGTCGTTATCATGGTCATAGAGGCCATGGAGGAGGTCGCAGTCAGCTTCATGCTTTAGTGTTGCCATCACCAGGAGAGTCGGATGTCGTTCGAGGTACCCTTTAATTTTTTTCTACTTGGGTGTATGCCTTGTTTGATTCAATTGAGATGTGCTCCTTCATATCACCTACCCTTTTCTATGACTTGGGACTTGAGTTAGAGAGGCTTATAGTACACATGGTGTTGACTACGCTAGTTGGAGGTTGAGCTGACTTGTTTGAAGTATGTAGAGACTGTGATCTAGTGTTGGGGCATCACTTCTCTTAGGGAGATTTCATGTGTTTACGGATACAACTATATTATGTCATCCTCATCCTGGATTGGTTTTATTCGATGGAGGATATCATGGATTTCTTTAAGTGGTAGTTGGTGTTCTTCGATGTTTTTGGAGTGCCAATGGTGTTTGTTGGCGAGTGAGCCCCTCGGATGGGTCAGAGTCATGTTACTTCCTTATCATCCTTGATGGATGAGATGATGTTGAGTTATTTGTAGGTTGAGTAGCTGGCATTTCCCAGGGTCATAGAATAGTACCCTGATGTCTTTCCAGAAGAGGTTGTAGCATTACCCCCTCGACGAGAGATGAAGTTTGGGATTGAGCTACAACCAGGAGCACCTCCTATCTCTATGTCTCTGTATAGGATGGACTCTTCTGAGTTAAGAGAGATATTTATACAGCTTTATGGTCTATTAAAGTATGGTTTTGTTCAGACGAGTGTGTCACCATGGGGTGCATCAGTTTTGTTTGTAAATAAGGGTGACGGAAGTTTGCGGTTGTGTATCGATTATCGTCACATAAACAAAGTGACAGTGAAGAATCATTATCCACTTCCACGGATTGATGATTTATTTGATCAAATTAAGGGTGAAATTTGGTTCTCAAATATCGAATTGTGGTCAGGATATCATTAGATGCATGTGAAGGATGAGAATATCCAGAATACAGCTTTTCGATGTCGTCATGGGCATTATGAGTTCGTTGTAATGAATTTCGGTGTGACGAATTCTCCAGTTGTGTTCATGGGATAAATGAACGATGTGTTTGGTTATTTCCTAGATAAGTTCGTGGTGGTTTTCATTATTGACAACCTTGTGTACTCTACATCTAAGGAGGAGCATGCATAACATCTACACGCCATTTTGGGAGTTCTTCGTCAACATCAGCTGTTTGGGAAGTTGTTGAAGTATGATTTTTGGGCTCGAGAAGTTCGTTTCTTGGGACATGTTTTATCCCAGCAGGTAGTAGTTGTGGATTCATAGAATATAGAATAATTTGTGTCTTGGGAAGCCCCCAAGACATTGGTAGAGGTGAAAAGTTTCCTTGGTCTCGCAGGCTACTACAGGAGGTTTGTAGTCGATTTCTCCCGGGTTGTGACTCCTATGACAGCATTTACAAGGAAGGACCAGGAATTCGTGTGGATTGATCGGTTTCATATAGCTTTCAAGTATCAAAAGGAGAAGTTGGTAAGTTCTCTGTTTCTTTTTCTTCTAGTGAAGAGAGTTCAGTTTGATGTTTTCTGCAATGCTTCACATCTGGGGTTAGGTTGTGTTCTGATGCAATAAATATAAGTTGTTTCTTATGGGTCTCAATAGTTTTGTCCCCATGAATATAACTATTCCACCCATGAACTTGATTTGGAGGTTGTGGTGTTTTCTCTGAAGTTGTGGAGACATTACCTCATTGGGGAGTGCTTTGTGATTTTCACCGATCATAAGATCCTGAGGTATATTTCTCCCAACATGACTTGAACTTGAGGCAGCGTCAATGTATGGAGTTATTACAATAATAAAACTTCAAAATATCATATACCCCTAGAAAGGGGGATATTGTAGCTGATGCATTGATCAAGAAGTCGCGTAGTGATGTAGTGCGTGAATCTGGTGATTCTTGGAGAGTGATGGAAGAACTTTCATCATTACATATTGATATGGGAGAAGTTGGAGGTAGAGTTTGTCTTTTTCAGATGATGGTGTAGTCATCTCTGGTGCAGCAGGTGGAAGAGTCCCAGTTTGGGGATCTATAGGTAGAGGTCTGGAGAGATCGAGTTGTTTGTGATGAGGCCCTTGATGGTTGTTCTGAGGATGAACAACACTGAGTGTTGTATCATGGAAGGATTTTTTTTCCTTTGGATATGTGTGAGACGATTCTCAAAGAGTTAAATATTTCTCCGTTATTGGTGCATCCTAGAATGACAAAGATGTACCGAGTCTTGAGGATTCAGTTTTGGTATCCTGGGCTGAAGTGTGCAGTTGAGGAGTTTATGTCTCGATGTTTGGTCTTCCATAAGGTGAAGGCTGAGAACCGTGTCCCTGGTGGTTTGCTCCAGCTGTTAGATAGTCTACAATGGAAGTGGGGGGACATCTCAATGGACTTTGTTACTGGTTTAACTCAATATTAGGGAGGGCATGATGCTATTTGGATGGTAGTGGATATTTTAACAAAATCAGACCACTTTATAGTGATCAAGGAGTTGAGATCAGTGGAATTTTTGTCGAGGTAGTATCTGGAGGAGGTGGTGAAACTCCATGGAGTCCCAAGGATGATCATTTCTGATCTAGATCCTTGTTTTACCTCTAGGGTGTAGAGAGGTCTCCAGCATGCTTTTTTGTTCTCAACTATGCCATAGCACTGCTTTTCATCCACAGATGGACAGTTAGATAGAGTGGACCATCCAGACTCTTGAATATATGTAGCTCCCTTGTGTCCAAGATTTTGGAGGTTCATGGAAGAGGAACTTCCCTTGGTGGAGTTCGATTAAAAAAATAGTTTTCACTAAACCATAGGTATGGCACCGTTTGAATCCTTGTATGGATGACCTTTCCATTCTCCATTGTGCTAAACTAGGGTCGGAGAGTCAAAAATTCTCAGACTAGAACTAGTGGAGAATACGACAGAGATGGTTCAGGTGATTCATGAGAGGATAAAGACTGTGTAGGATCATCATAAATCATATGTTGATGAAATGAGGAGATCTTTGGAGTTTGATGTTGGGGATCACGTGTTTCTAAAGGTGACTCCCCATCATGGGCAGCAAAGGTTTGGTCATGTTATTAAGTTGTCTCCCTAATTTTTTGGGCCTTTTGAGGTATTGGATCAAGTTGGAGTCATGGCATATCGAGTAGCACTTCCCCCACAGATGATCCAGATACATGATGTTTTTCATGTGTCACAGCTCCGTCGTTATCTTCATGATGACTCTCACATCATCGATTGGGGACAGATCGATGTTGATGATGATGCGACCTTCAACAAGTGACTTGTGGAGATCCAATACTGAAAAGAGAAGGTGTTGTGTAGGAATTTTATCCCCTTGGTTCGTGTCTTGTGGTGACATGTTGGAGTGGAGGAGAGTACTTGGGAACGTGAGTCACAGATACGTGCTCAATACCCATATTTGTTTTATGTTTAACTCTTTACATGTAACGATGTTCACTTTGTGGTTGTTGAACTTTAATGTTTATGAGATGGATTTATTTTGTTTACTCGTGTGTCTTGCTCTTTTTTTTTGAGAGGTATCTCGATGAGTAGTTGTTCAGACCCCATTTTTGATTCCGTTTTGGTAGGTTTTGAATTCTCAAGGATGAGAATGTTTTGAGAGGTATCTGATGTAATGGTTTGGATCTCTCTGGTCTATTCCTTTGTTGAAATCTAGTGTCTGAGGTGTTCTATAAGGTCAAGGAGACTTATCAGCAACACTTTTCCAAATTTCTAATTCAATAAATAGTGTTTCTAGTTTTTTTGACAGTGCCATTGGTTTTGGTGAGTCATTATATGAACATTTCCATCAGTTTTGGTGAGTCGTTTTTTGAACAGTGCCATCGGTTTTGGCGAGTCATTTTGTGAACAGTGTCATTGGTTTCGATGAGTCAATCTGTAAACAGTGCCATCAGTTTCAGTGTGTCATTTTGTGAATAGTGTCATCAGTTTTTGTGAGTCAATTTTTGAAAATTTCCATCAGTTTTGGTGAGTCATTCTATGAACAGTATCATCAGTTTCAGGGAATCATTATGTGAACAGTTCCATCGGTTTCAGTGAGTCATTCTGTGAACAGTGTCATCGGTTTCAGTGAGACATTTTGTGAACAGTGCCATCAGTATCGGTGAGTCATTATGTGAACAGTGTTTCTAAGATTGGTAGGTGTACATTGTTTCCAGGATCAGTAGGTGTACAATTTTTCTGTCATCGGTAGGTGTATATTGTTTCCAGGATGGGTAGGTGTATAATGTTTCCAGCATCAGTAGGTGTACAGTGTTTCCAGTATCCTACAGTTTCACCCCTTTAACGTTTTCTTTGACATTAAATGCATTAAAGGCCTTATTTTAAGGGATTTAAGGTCGATTCAAAGCCCATAACTTCTATATTAATTTTCCTAAGGCTCAGGATGCATTTATTTTTTGAAACCATGTGGTTTAATGCGATCTGATTTTAATAGAAAATCAAGTGTATCTTAAACCACTTCTCTGTAAATATTCAAAAGGGAAGAGATATCTTCCTTACTTTTTCTACCTTCTTGTTCCTTAGTGCGAGATGCTCAAACATTTCCTTCTTCTCATAGGATAGGTGTAATCGAACCTTAATCCGTTTATCTTTTCCACCTTGAAGTTTCATCCTACTGCATGCGCACCCCCTGTTTTGGTGCAAGCAGCAAGTGTCGATCCATCATTGATAGAAGGTATGATCTACCATCTTTCTTGTGTTTTCTTCGATCCTTATTCTCATGTTTCTTATTTCCATGTTATGGAATGTTATCTACATGATTCTAATGCAATTTTCATGGTTTTCAGTTGGTGAGGTTGTGACGTGGCATCCTCGGGTGGATGTAGTTATCACGGGAGGAGGTAATCATGATCCGTGGTGTGGATCGTTCTCTTATAAAGAAAGTCAATAACCTTTTGAAGTAGGGTATTCATTGATTATCTATTATTTTACATGCATTTTTAGAGTTAGCAATATTTATCCACTGGACCACAATGGAAGTTACATAATAAATATTTTAATCAGATAAATCAATTAGCATCAGTCATATGTTTTTGCCTCTTATTTTTCTAGATAGTGTGATATCTATGCTTTCATTTTTTAGCATGTAGTTCTTGAAAAAAATTGGTAAAGAACATAAAATGGGATTAATTTTAATTATTTTTCAAAGATAAAGAGGAATGTAAATGAATCTGGTTGTTGTTTCTGTAATTTGATGTTAATCAAACTGATGTAGTAAGAATGTTTAATTATTTTTGATAGATTAATATTTATGTTTTATGTAGTTGGAACCTAAAAATAATAAATAGATTAATTACATATGGATTCAATAACTACCCATTTGATAAAATATAACGTCTTCTAGGGTTCTCAGTTACCCTCTTACTTATAAGGTTGAGTGCCTTGTGCTTTAGAGCCTTGATATCTCGTTATGTTTGAAGGTTGGATGCCTTATTTAAGGGACAAGATCCCAATTGATATGATGTTTGTTTTCCGGTTGATTGTGTTGTGATGTGAGCCTAGATGGATATTATGATATGTGGGGGTATGGAGGCCCATTGGTTGTGGCATCAGTTGACACCTAGAATGGAGAGATGCATCGGTTTATGCATGTGGGTGTCGGGGAGGACACTAGAGATGATGAAACGGGTTGGATGTGAATGTTTAGATGATCGATAAATCTTATTGGTTGTATATATGTTTTACTTTCCCCAATACTCAAGATAGATGGTATTTCCTACCCTCCTTCCAAAAGGGTAGAAGATGCGTGGGGTATTCCATATTCTTTCCATGTATAGCTTCTCAAGGGAGGATGGGTCTACACTCTTTCAATAGGTGGAAAAGACTTGACAGGTAGTTCAACTACCCAACATGTTGAGCCCCCTAATTTTTAGTAGCATAGAATGTTTTTCTATAATTCTTGGGACTATGGGAATGTAATAATGTTGTTAATAAATTATTGAATAAATGATGTTAACCCATGGGGTGGAGCTTGTTGGGACGCAATGCTGAGGTTTCAATTTAAATTAACAATGGACTTTGGGTGTGATGCTAATGAAATATAATGTGGAATTGTTAATGGTTAATTAATGTTTAAATAATTAATTAACATAAAGGGAAACCAATGGAAAAAAGGGATAAATTAATCTAATGTATCTCATTAAATGGTTGTGTTCTTATATGATTCCTAGTCTTAGTAGTGGAAGTCGGGAGTCTGAGAGATGTTAGCTACAGATGAGTCTGAGACTAGTTTTTTCCCATAGTGTGGTTGTGAGCTATATTATATTCTGTAATTTTTTTGTTTCTATACACTACTCCACCCCATCAGTTAGGGAAACTGACACCTCGCAGATTTTAATCCCTGGGGGGTGTTTTCTCCAACATTCTGGTTGGAGGATAGATGGTTGACTACCCCCTTTGGCTCCACTCTCTTCTCTTGGTAGTTACTAGTGCTGGTAGGCACAGTGGTTAGTTTTCCCCCATATATGTGTATAGAGGGATATAATGCCTTGTGGTTATTCACACATATATATTCTGGATATTTTCCCTATGAACTACTATAGGTGTAACGTGTATAGGTTGTGATGTCTTAAGGATCCTTACTCAGTGCATGGGCTGTGATGGCTTGAGTTATAATTCCCGACATATGATAAACGTTATGAGAACTATGATGGATCTGTGAAACTACCTTGTTACTTTGGTTTCATGGACATGGTGGTTCTACTGTGTGAGGTTCATGTTTTGGTGCTTTGTCCAGGTGTCTGCATTCAAGCCTTATTAGAGAGAGATGCTTAGGACATATGACATTTGGGCAAAGTGACAAACCAGTGGGGATGTTGTAGTGGGGTACCCTTGATATTCTTTATTATATTATATGCTCTTGTATGTGATACTTTTTGAGAGTATCCATGGTGAGGCTGGGAACATATTATACCTATTTAAGTGATTAGTTAGTTTCACTTATTGTTCACTGTGATTTATCATGCTTTATTTACTTTTGCAAGAGAGGATATGGGGAGGATCTTATTGACTATACTGTTATACTGACCCTATGTATATATAAAATATTTTTTAGGTCACATGGATTAGATTATATATCATGCTATTTACTACTAGTTTGGGGTTGCATGAGTTGTTAGAGCATTATGGTTGCTATTGTTTTTACTTTCCTTTTCCACTTGTAGTTTTTTATTTTAGTTGTAGTAGTTTTACATGACATTACATATGTGTACTTGTGATTTATTTTATATTTTAATCTGAGTTGTAGTTGTTTGTTGTTTGTATTATCTCTCTCTTTCGCATGTGTTCTCTTAGAGGGTAATGCCTCCCATTTGTGTGTTTACTATACCCTTGGTGTTAGTCACCAACCTGGGGCCTACTGGGGGTGGGACTCGGGGGGTCACTATCTCCTTTCCCAAATTATCGGCACATGAGTCATACACCTTGTAGGGAGGGGGTCATGATAGAAAATCGTGATTTTAGAGAGCATCTAAAGCCTTTAGAATTATGACACACTCACTACACTGCTGATGAAGGCTCAACATGAATACCCGCTATGCAAGAGGCTTCCACTGTATCATTATGAGCTAAGGGATGCTGTGTTATTTCCTAGTTCTAATACAGATGATCCCGCATACTAGTTCAGGAGAACACCTAGAGTGTACCAGTGGCACATGGATTATGGGGAACATATCATGAAAGAACATGCATCACTCACTGCACACACATTATGGAATCATCTAAACAATGTCAATGGAGAGGAATTGGAGGAAGAGGTGTATCCCCCTCAACATGATATTATTATCAAGGAATTCTTGGTGGACCCCCTCAAGGTATGGATAGAGGTATAGGACCTAAATCAAGGTGGAAATTTCATATATTAATGGTCCTTAAAATACTGGCATGCCAGTATTTTTGTGAATTTGAAGTGGAGTACTATAAATTCTGGATTTATGTGGTGGCATGGTCCTCATAGTTATATGTCTACTATCACCTGGACATTATGTCAGAGATTTTTAGTAGGTGGTATTTAGGAACCAACATATTTAATCTTCTCTAAGGGGATTTCATCATCATCTTGTGGGATCATTTTCAGATTGTTGGGATCCCAATACAAGGGGTCGTGTACAATGAATTCCTCCCCAAAAATAATGTATGGGGGGATTAAAAGAAACTATCATCCATAGAGATGGTGTTACTATGATTTTTTAAGGGGAAAATAGAATAAAAACTATGGATTAAGTACATCCTATTCATGTAGTGGTTTGGGTGTTTTCTAAATGAACCAGCTAATAGGCTATTGGGGAGGCCAAGTAAATGCTTTGGGGTGTTTCAGAAAGGCAAGGAACACTCATACTAGAGGGTTTTAGAGTAAATTTGGGGAAAGTTGTGGGGATTCATCATGAATCCCTAGGATATTATGGTTAGGATAGTAGGTTTTATCATCATGCTAATCTATGGTTGGATGATCCTAGTACATGATTCATATGTGGGGGTGTGGTCGAGAACCTTCATCATGGTGGCAGTGCTAGAGATGGGGAATCATTTAAACCTCATGTTGATTGTTCTATAAAGGTTTTATAATGTATTTTTTCATATCATATAGGGAAATAACCCCTCCATGTGTTTGGCCCCTTCTATTTTCTGTACGGTTGGGTTACTACACACATGGGGGGATACAGGTATCTAAACCCCATATTATGTCTCGTGAAAAACTTATGTTCATTTATCCTCAACATCAAAGGAAGTTGGCCTCTCAAACTTTACCCAATTGACATGAAAGAGAGGACTGGTTCGGTGTACCACTTCATTTTTCACCTATTTCCCCATATCACAGGGACAGTGACCAATGATTGAATAGGTTCTATTGAGTAGCAGTCGCACATCCTGGACTTTCAAGGTGGGGTACTAGTGGGGTGGGTGGATTATAAGGAGATATGTGATCCATAATCCCCACATTAGTTCTCAAGGTAGTTTTGATGCCTCCATCATCTCAACATGAAGGTATAGATAGGGGTGTGCAATGAACTCCAACTCTTGGTCCTCCAAAATATATAGTGCGTGTTTCCATGTAAAGATGGTAGTGGTTGAAACAAGTCGCCACTACCTACTACTGCATATGGTCTCACCCACTACTATGTGATGAGCTAATAGATAATGTACCAAGGGGGAATACTAAGGAGGTGAACTACTCAGGCTGATGAGGTGGGTGTACCATGATTGTGTGTTTAAGGATGAGCAGTGGTTGGTTCATGCTGTGGAGGCAGGGTCGGTATGGTGGGTAGAGTAGAGGCTGCAATTCCTAGTCCTACACAGGTTGAATCTGTAGGGATAGGATCATCTAAAGTCTCAATACTCCTGGGAAACTGGATGTGGGAGGAAGAATAACCCTATGGGGTAGTCTTGAGGATGTACATCTAAAACATGGGGCGGCGATAGTGCTGCAATGATGTTCCTAATGATGTTGTTTTTTCCAAATCCTTTGAGAGATGGGGAATCCATAGAAAAGTCACCACTTCCCATGGGATATGGCAGTTCCTCAACACTAATGGTATATTCTTTGATAGGTTGGTCCATGTAATGGTATAGGCTTCTAAACCCCTCGAGCCAAGGCGGTGTAATACATAATGGATCAAGAGGATTTGGTCCACTCTCAGGGCACTACATAACCCCTAACCAACCAAGTGAAGGTGTTTCTAGGCAGGACCTATTCTCAAGATCTCTAAAAAAGATAGATAAATGATTGTGAACCTATTCCTGAGGTTTCATAGGAGGATTTTTGGGGAAGTTATGCCTATTGGGACTCTCTCAGGGATAAAAATCCTATATTCGATTAGGTAAATATTATGATCTTGTGTCTCTTGTATATTACACAAACTTTGAGATTATTTCCTAACTTATCTCATTTTTTAATTGTATATGAATCAATGATCATAGTGGAATGAGATTTTTGTGATGAACTTCAGATATAGGACAAGGGAGTCTCAATCCTTCAAGGGGAAAGCATGGCCCCTCTCCCTGATTCTTCATTCATAGGTAGCCCGCCATCAGTTGAAGTGGCACCTACAATTGAGGTAATGGATACTGGGAAAATTCTCTCTCTATGGGAATTTCTAGTTAATATCTCTATGCTACTCACCGGGCTGGGTTATTCTTGTAATCACTTTCCCATTTCCACCTTTCCTTTCTTTTTTTCCTATCATAAGTCACACTCGGCTAACCCTATCTTTCAAATGGAAGTTCTAACTGTGTTTGGAGGTCATCTATATGTGGTGATGCCCAAATCTAGGACAGTATTATGGGAGAGGCTATGCCTCAGATGAAGGTGTTTGAGGAGGGTATGGTATCTGATCTTGCCAAAGAAGTACCACAGGAGGTGGTTTCTAGAGCCAAATCCTCAATGGAGTAGGTCAAAATCATGTCAACAACTGAGGTGATTGAGGAGGTTGTGATGACCATGCCTATCTGGAAATTTTTTTAAGTGGTGGATATTGGAGTTGAGTCTTTAATTAAGGTGGTTGAGATAATTCCACCAACAGAGGTGGTTTAGGAGGCTATGATAGATGATACTCCCTCATATTTGTCACAGGTGCTAGTTGGGGCTCCCATTGTGGATGAGGGGTCTGAGGAGGAATTTTTTCCTATAGACCTAGGGCTCAACTCACTCAAGGACCTTCTTACAGATGAACTATCCACTAATGTTTTGGTGGTCTTCCCATATTATGAGCTTGAACTACCTGATAATTTCAAGTATTTTGTCTCAAATATCATTTATGATAACTGAGTTTCCTGACACAAAGCATGGAGGAGTGTGTGAAATTTCATCACCCACACCCCACTAGCTTATTTTCCAAACCGGGTGGGGTATCTCTATCAATGGCTAGTCATCCTAGGGAATGGAGGGGTGGGATATAAGGGAATTTATACACTATCTTGGTACTTTCTCATCAAGTGGGTTCATGTTGAGTGTCAGGAGTTTGATGTCTCCTAGCATAGGAAGAAGGTTGTGGGAACTCAGGGTCTCCATATGGCTAAAGATGAGATCTCTTTCCAATAAGGAAAGGATCAATAGTGTGCATCCATCATCACTAATCATGAATATATCAACATCTAACTGAGAGCTCATTTGGTAGTGGATGATTACAAGGCATAGAAGGTGGAATCTTCGGTGGTCAAGCTCCATGCCAAACGAGATCAGGTTCGAATCAAGGCTGAAGAAGTTCTCCCTATCACTGAGGAGGAAGTGGATAATCTGGAAAACTGAAAGCAGACTCTGGAATCTAGTCAATAGAGGTATTCTAATCTTGATCACTTGGTTTCTAGAGTTGTTCCCTAACAAAATTTATCTTAACATAAAATAAATGAGAGGCTCTGATATGTGGATGACCATCCTGAAATTCAGATGGTTTGTTTTAAATTCCTTGTGTTCTTTAAAATGTTTTATTTTTATTACATTTATGATCATATTAATAAGGGATCCAACAATTAATCTCTAATACAACATGAGACATGATCAGTATATAAAATAAGGTAAACACATAATATTTCTCATTTATATGAGATAACCATACATGGATCAACACTCAGGATCTAAACTTTTTTATCGACCATCAGGAGTGTCCTGACTTAGAAAGTTCTATATGGAGCATGAGTCTCTCTATTTAATCTACTTTCTTTCACAATGTGTGTTGGTTACTTCAAGGGCTAATTCTAGGGGTGTTTAATTCTACCCAAAAAAAGTGGGGATGAATAGTGTTAATCGAGATGCCAAAAATTTGTAACACAAAGGTGTTGGTGTGATGGTGGACAATAACTACTTACCATGTTTGAAACATGGAATCTGTTATCGTTTTCTCAAGGATGGGGACAAAAAATGAGGGTCAATCATAGAACAAGTTTATAACATGGGACCTATTTCAAAATTTCATCATAATTCATTCAAGGAATGTGATAAGGATGTTATGTGAGCCAATTTTTCTAGGAACCATGCCATCAAGGGGGCGTTTAGATGTGGAGGATGATGGGGAGCCAAATCAAGGTGGACGTGAAGCATGAGTATGAACTGATGGAATGTTCAAATGGAGTTTGACACTCTCAAAATTATACCCCTAAGGATTTTATCACATTAAGAGGGCGTATTGGTTTGAACAAAGGTAAAACTCAACTTCCAAGGGGAGCATCATATCATATGTCGAGTGATGTTCAAAGAACACGAATGAGGTTCTAGGTGACCAGCACCAAAGGTAGGAAGATTATTCTTAGACAAGGTCCTAATATTCTTTATAGTTTTATTACATGCAACAAGGATGATGTAAACATCATTTAACATCATACGATGAGGATTTTTTATCACATAGTTTAACATCATTTGATTGGGATTTTCAGTCATATAGTTTAAATTCACATGATGAGGATTTTCGAACCATCATGAATAACATTCTCTCAACCAAGGTTGAGGGGAGTAAGAGGGTAACATAATGGGGTACCCTATATAGGGGATTAGGAGGCAAAGTGATCTTGAGATTTGGCTATAACGTTTTTCCTAAACTGATGGGTTTCACGATCATATCTAGGTTTTTCCAAAGTACATAGTGGGTCTCTATTGGCTTTGTACCTCTTTATTTTTATCCCATTATTTTTTCCCAAGTCATGGGAGAAACCTGGTGGGGGAATTCTAACTCTTTCTTAGATTTCCCTTGTGGGTTTTCAACCTGAAAAATGTTAGTACCTCTTACCTTTGGTAGTTTAAGTTCATACCAATTAGAAAAATAAGTCATAAATAGTTTAGGTTCATAATGTGTATAACATGATTCCTAGTTTAAATTCATAGATATTGTTCCATGGTGCTGAAAATAGTTAAAGGTATTAATTCTTGGACCTATGGGGGTCTTCTCCATAAATATTTTTATGATTTTATAGGGTTCAAAACCAAAAAATATTATGTTCCTAAGAGGCTCTGCACCAATAAAAATAATATGGGTCCAGTCACACACAGTTTAAGGTTATGGTTCTTAAACCATGGTGTTGTTTATATAAAAGGGGTTGTGTGTGACATAGTGGGTATGTAACCTAATGTTAATAAGGATCCTAGGAGGCCCTATCACATAGAACAACCAGGAGACATCTTTCACACAATTTAAGGTTGTGATGCTTGGACATGGGATCCTAGTTTAAGGTCATAGAGTTTGGACCAATTTAAAATATATTAATGTTATAATTCCTCGACTAGGAGGGGTGTGCATCTCAAAGAAGTGTGTGTAGCATCGAAGGGAGGTGATCTGACATGAATTTAGGACTATAGATGCTTAGTGCCACATAACACATCCCCGAGATTACTTGTTCATGGTTTAAAGTTGTGATGCTTGACTTGGTCTCCTAGTTTAAGGTCATACATTTTGGACTATAGGGTGATCACCCATGTGTCTTAATATTGCCTGAGGAAAACCACCCTTCCAACTCATAATCACACATGATCCATGATCAATATGATAAATAAGGAGTGTTACGAATTTCCCATTGTTTGTTGGGTAGAACACTACATGGGTAAAAAGTAGCCAACTTAAGGAATTCATATGAGGGTAGATCATGAATTTATGACATGGATAGTGAAAATGGGTTGACTTTTGGGTAGATAAAAATTTATGATTATGTTCAAAATACAGGTTCTATAGCCGCATCACTTTAGGATGGTGTGAAAAAATACTGAATCGACCATTGACCATGTTTGAAACATGGAAGTTTCATTTTATTACTAAGGATCCTTTGAGGCATGATCCCAAGATGGTAGGTGAGACATTGTGTCTAGGCACCATTCTAATTTGGTATCCCATTTAGATTGGGAGGATAATGATTATCCAAGTCAAGAAAATCAAAAATTGATAAAGTGGAAGTGGGGAATGTCCTTGAGGGGATATTGAGTGCCCTGGGAGCTATTCCACCTCACACTTAGATGCACTACACAAGCATGTTGGTATAATAGGATGAAGCTTGACCTAGAGGGGAAAGAACACGAAATAAGTTCATGGAAGGGCTGGTCTTAGGATGAGATATTTGAGCAACACAATTTTTCCCATTGGAATAGTAATCAATCCATATGTAGTTTTGGAACATGGTGTGGTAGAAGACTAACGCTGGAGGATTGAAATCCTCTATGGCATGGATATCAAATCATATCATATTATAAGGCATCCTAGTTTTTTATTGGGAAAGGATATTTTTTTACATATTGTTATGGGGATTTTGGTTTTTTGGTTCACCTCACATTTATCATATGAGGCATCCTGATTACATACGGGTTATGGCTATAGTTTAAATTCATGTGTTGAGGACGTTGGTTTTAATTCATCTCATATTTTCCATATGAGGTATCTTGATTTTATATGGGGTAAGTATATAGTTTAAAATTATTTTTTGAGGATGTTTGTCTTTGCAGTTTAATGTTGTATAACTCAGACTATGGTTGTTTCTAGTTTAAGGTCATAGAGCTTAGACCATAGGGTTAGTTGATGGTCTAAGGTCGCATAGATTTGACTAAAAGAGTATCTATTAGTTTTAGGTCATATATCTTGGAAAAAATGGTGTGTATCCTAAGGATGAATCTATGGAATGAAATAGTGATAAACTGATGTGAAAGGAGGTCCAAAGAGACCCTCTTCCACACAAAACATTACAAACCATACCCAAGTTTACATCATGGTTCTTAGAGAATAAATATTCTATAATGAGTCTCTCAAGGGGGATGGATCCAAGATATGAAATATGTGCATTGTTATGTATCTAATGGGAATGGGAATCAATATGTACATAGTTATGGAATATGAAGTGGAAGAATACTAACGTCGGAGGGGAAATCCTTTCAAGTGAGGATGATATGAAAAAGAGAATGGGGCATTGGATTGCCAAAACACTGGGGGTGAAAGAAAATATGTGATGATGGGGACACAGGGAGGCCTAATACACATATTTTAACGTCCTGGTGGTTGGAATATGAGGGTTTCACATAGTTTGAGTATGATTAGGAGTTTCACATCAGTTAAAACCCAATGTGAAGGAGCTAAGGGAGATCTGCACCATGAAAAGTGACCATGGAATTATGGTATGGTAGAATCCTAATACCTAAAGAGGAGGCCCAAGTTCATTTTGGTATGATAGTTTCATAGATGTATGACCTTAAACTACGTAGCCCAAAGTTCTGGAATTACGGTATGGTAGAATCTCGATACCAAAAATAGGTAGGGTCATCCTCCTTATTGAGTATGGGAAATATATTCTATATTTTAGATATCAAATAGGATGATAGTGGCTACGTATTTTAAGGTCATACAGCTAGGACCAAGTGGAATTTTGAAAATAGTTTAAAGTCGTGATGGTTAAATTGGGGGAGTTCCTATTTTAAGGTTATTTCCATTAAATGAAAGAGGTTAAAACCAACATGAAATGAGGGTGATGAAATCCCATGTTCCACATAAATGTCCTAGAAAAAAATACACATAGTTAAAGTTTATAATTCTTGGACTATCCCCCCCCCACCAGAGGAAGGGTTTATGATTAACTAGAGTTTGATCCTGAAGACAGGTTATTTAAACATCATTATATATCCCATGGAAATGGGAATCAAACCACATGTAGTTCTAGAAATGTGGTATGGTAGGCGAATGACACCAAAAGCTGGGTAGTTTTCTATATGGAAATGTAATTAAGGAATTCCATGGTTTCCATGGGGCATCCAGTGTTTATCACATGGGGTAAGGCTATAGTTTATCATTTTTTACTAATAAGGTTCACTTTTTTTTGTTCTCTCGCACTTAGTATGTAATGAATATTATTATTATTTCATAGGTTGATTTTGTAGTTTAATTTCATGCACGAAGGATTTTGGGATTTTTAGTTTAATGTTTTATAAATTGGAATATAGTTGATAACCATTTAAGGTCATGGATCTCAGACCATAAGGGCTGAAAATATTTTAAGGTCATAATTCATAGACCAAAGGGGTTGTTGTTAGTTTAAGCTCATAGAGCTCAGACAATGGTTCCTTCAGTCTAAGGTCACTTAGCATTGACCATGACCCCTAGTTTATGGTCATAGAGTTTGGACCAAGACTCCTTTTATAAGGTTATAGATTTTGGACTAATTGAAATTAGTATAAGTTCATAATTTCTAGACCATAGGTTTCATGAAAAGTACTACTTTAGAAACTTGGATTTGGTGGGAGGTTTGATACTCCCTCCGTCCATTATGATTAAGGAGTATGCTCCATTAGAATAGACATTATAGATAATTTAAGGTACTTCCAAATTGGTATCCAACTTCGGTGGCTTTTTTCTGGATATCTTTGGGATTCTGAGAGCTATTACCATGTCACCCTCAAGAAATCAGTATAGGTAAACCTTATTACCAAATGAACTTTCTACCTTGTTTTGGTACCTCTATAAGTTGTCAAAGTCTTGAAAACTACTTTCCTTGAGGGATTAGAACTCAATTAGATGAAATTATACCATTATATCTAGAATCTTCTAGTCATAAACATTCATTTGGAGTGATAATAGCTGAACCTAAATTGGTAAGACTACCTTTGTTCTGTACAACCTGGAATATGGAGTCACCTAGGTGTAACTCTGATTTGTCATATAATAAGACCAAATTTCATTATGGAGATTTTAAAGACAACCCTTTTCGTTTTGGACCACCATTTTCTATAATATTTTAGAGAGGGTCTTATTGAATTCCTTATTCTATCCATTTTCCTATGCGCTTTAGCAAGAAGTGTGCTTGGATCAAATATTTTACTTCGTATACAATTTCTTATGCTCGACATCCTGGAAGTTTGTGTAATTTTCTATGAGAAAATTTGAGTCAATACAAATTGATAGATTATTTTGGATCTCAAGAACTCAATCACATTCTTGGATTTTACTTCCTTGATGGGAACCACTTCTTCCCATTTGGGAAACAAATCTATTTTCATCAAAATTAACTTCCACTATAGAGTTTTCATGGGAGGGTATGGCCCTATAATGTTGTGTCCCTATATTGAAAAGTTACAATAATATTTGATGGTGTGGATAATCTCCAATGGTTATTGTATAAAGTTATCATGGATCTAACATGTATGACACCTCTTGGTGAACTCAATGCAGTCATGAACCTTGGTGAGGAAAAAGTATCCCAACCTTCGAATTTGGTGGAAGAGCTTTAATGCTGCATGATGGGAACAAAAGAATCTAATTGGAATTCTTTCATAACCTGAGGTATCTTGTCTCATTGGATACAAAGGAAGATAATTCAATCAAACCCAAGCCTATAGAGTGTTTTCTCAAGGTTAGGACCACTCTATAGGGAAAACTACATTGTGAACTAGAGGATTCACTCATGATGGAGATACTCGATAAAGGGATTCAGCCATATGAAATTTACTCATCCATGGGGTCATGAGGGTCCTGGGGAAGAAGTACCAGTAGCCAGTTGATATACCAGTTGGATAACATCATCTGAAGTGGTAGGGGAGATGGACCTTTGGTGAACCACATGAATGACCATGTCATCTTGGTTTGGCTCTGAAATATATGCATCCAAAACTTCTAATGCATCAGTTCAACCATTCTATAATCAATGAATGTAGGAAACCTTTGGCTAGGAAAGGAATGGGGCCATCAGTTGGAAATAATTTTCTAGTAAAGGAAAAAACTATGATTTTCTAATGATGAAATCAAAATTAACCTATTTCATGACTAGCTCATAGTCCCCTTTTACATGTAAATAGGGTATATCAATATCGACAAAAAACTCGGGACTAGTAATATGTTCTTAGTTATTTTCCGTGTTATTAGTTCAACCTTCTAACAATAGGAACGAGTGTGGAAAGACGGCATGTGTCAGAGTGATGAAGATGATCCTTGGTCCGACCCTATTATGCTTGGGGTCATTGAGCCTTCTACATATTGGACTTTGAGAGGCACCATCGAAATTTATATTCCAACATAGTATAGACTATTCCACTGTGATAATGGATTCATTGAGAAAATAAATATCTTGGGTGGTTCTTTATAGGTTGGATGTGTATCATAGAATAATTCCAAGTAATGGCCTTTAATGTCCTCCTATGGGAAGAACTTGATGTCCAACTTCTAGAGGATTACCACCTAGTATGAAAATATTTCCATAAATATAGGTCAATTGAGGATATACTTTAGTGGGTCTACTCGAGGAAATAGTAGTATCTCATAATTCTGTAAATAATTTCACAACTTATAAACTATAAAAACCAATGTGAGGAAACTATTCTCAATGGGGGTTATCTAGTCTCTGTGTTGAGGAGCATGTGGATGATATAGTATAGGCTATTTTCCCTTCCCTCATTGTTTTTCTGGGCTAGGGGGCACCAAGGATCCATTCCAGGATGGCCATATAAATGACTAAAGGCTTTCCTAAGATGTGTGGCATCAGAACCAAAGTTTTTAGTATATAATACTTTATATCCTTAAAATCATTCTAGAACTCATCACCCCACTAGTAAATGACACCATTTTCAAAATCCTTGGGAAGGTATTACACTTGCCATCCATATTTTCAATAAATTGACATATATATGCTAAGTGGGCTTAGAGACCACAAAACTATGAGAGATTTCCTAGGGGATTCAGTTGACCGATAGGTTTAATTTTATATAGTTCAATCTTGACATATTTATATATTATGAAAAATATGATAAATTTCACAAAGGTAACCTTTAATGTACACTTCAGGGGGTTCATCTTCAAGTGTTAGGATTAGAGGAAGCTAAAAAATTTATCAATATCCTTGACATAGTCCTAAAATTGGTTGTATTTGACCACTATATCATCTAGATAACATTACACCAACATACTTAGAATTGGATTAAAGATGTGGTTCATGGCCAGCTGGTAGGTCGATTCAGGATTTTTCAAGACAAAAGGCATCATCTGATAGCAATAAGTTTCTTGAGGTTCCACGAATGTGGTGTAATCCTCATCCTCAGGGTCCATACAAATATGATTATACTCAAAATATATATCCATTAAGGAGATGTCCTGGAACCTAGCTATATCATTGATCAATAACTCTATCACCATAAGGGAAAATCATTGTTTATACAATTGAGGTTTATGTCCTTGAAGTATATATAGACTCCAATCTTCCCATTCTTCTTTTTGACTGGGAAAATTTTAGCATGAAACCTAGGGTAATGTACCTCCCTAAAAACTTTGGATTTAATAATATTATCAACTTCAGACTCAACCATATCATTGTAAGAGGTGTGAATCTTCTTGGGAGTTTTTTTGAACATATGATAACTCCCTGGGATTCCAAGGTGATGAATAGAAACCTGAGGGTTAATCTCTAGAATCTCATCATAGATCCAGGAAAATATATCTTGGTACTATTTCAAGAAATCTGTATATAGTTATTGTTCCTCTAGGGACATGGATAAATTGATCAGTGTTGGCCTAATATCTTCATTGGTACCAAGGTTCACCTGGGTTAACTCATCGACAATGTTGGATACAACCTCTTCAAATACAAGAGTGTAATCTTTCAAATCATCTTCATCATCTGAGATAGGAGTATTTGAGGGAGGAGGAAGCTCTTCTAGACTAGTTGACCTAGGGGTCCACTGCTTTCTACTCTATAGGATACATAATCCTCAAAGAGGGGTTCATGTTCTGCTGATATTGTGACGATAGAAGCTGTTAATCCAATTCCATTTAGTTTCCATCCATGAGGTCCACTTTTGATATCGAATCAATGGAAATAATTTGACCTTAATTAAGTTAGTCCTACTTTGTGAAACATGTGGGAATGTCATGGATTAGTGGTCATGGGGTGAACTTCTCAGTAATTTATTAGAGTAGGGTCTTCCGGTACAAGTCGGGTCAGTCCGTTATAGAAGTATGAGCTAATCTGTGTGTGTAATTTTTTATTATATACAACAAAATATTCCCTAGGTCTAGCATCATGGGCTCTTACTTATTAATTGGGAGAAAAAAATTGTCTTTAAAATCTACCCATGGACCAGCTATAGTGGCCTTCATATCATTGGGGTCATTTATATGCTCAACCCCATCGGTATAGACATGTTTTACTTCCCTTTTTTGTACCCAACATCTAGATAATGGTCCTTATAAAAGTCAAAGGGGGGTTAATCACCCTGGATTTCCCCTTATTGACCATCAAGGGAGTATTTGAGGCATTGATGGTATGAATAGGGGACTGCTTCATGAAAATAAAGTCAGGGCCTTACTAGTAGTGTGTTGTAGTTAATATCTTATAAGACTACCATAAATTCAATGCTTGATATCAAACTACTGAACTAAGACTTCAACCTAATTTTTCTATGCATTGTCTTATAACTCTTATCATACCCTTGAATATCATGTCAGAGGGAGTCAGATATACTCCTATAAGTCCCAACTTATGGAGCATATGGTTTGGGATGAGGTTGATCTTGGATATAGTATCCAATAGGTAATGGTGTATTTATATTCCATTGAACTGACCTATGATATACAGTGGGAATGTATTCCCCTGAATAGTTAGGTCCTCATCTTCTCTAGAAAAAAAAAGATAATGACTTGACATACCTTTTGTTTATCCCCCTCTGCATAGTAGTCCTCAAAAACATCTACCTCATTCTTGAAATTAATGAGGATTTTCAAGGATTCGACAAGGGATCATGAATTTCCATTAACAAGAGGAGAGTCTTGGTAATCTAAATCCATACAGGTATGTTGGAAAGATGCTTCATAACATCATACTTTTTTTCCAAGGGAATATATTTTCTTGTATAGGTTCGTTCTTTAGCAAGGGGTTCAGGGGATGTCATTGGATGAACCAATGTGGTATGGCTAGTTCTGTCGATGTTATACTATTGGATAGCTAGTCTACCATGATCAATATTTGGTTGGGTATCGGTCAGCTGAGGTTGGACCTTGGATAGATGCGACTGATAATGGCATGATCATAGATAAGTTGTATGGTCAAACAATATAATCAGTTATAGGGGAAGACCTTGTGGAGCATATTGGGGGGACTATTCTTACTGATCTCTATGTAAACCATGTTTCATGGTCTCAGTTTCATGAACATCCTAGTTGTAATTGCTATCATGAGTATTCTTTTTGTTGGAGTGTACTCTACCTCTCCTTTGACGGCATCAGTTTGAGGCACCTGAGGGGTAAACATGACATTCCTCACTTTTGTTCGATGTGAAGTGTTCAACTAGATCAATGTAATTCATGGAGGTATACTCATTCTCTTCATTGGTGAAATAGTCTAGGATTTGTCGGACCCTAGGTGAAACTACCAACTTGGGAGTCATGAAGTTGTCGATATTGAAAGATGGATTTGGCACTGATAGAGGACTTTGATTTCCCTTGCACCATCAACATCTATTTTTATGAGACTTGGAAGTTTTTGATGTAGATATAGAGGCAGAAATAGGAGGAGTCATGGAAACCATAGGAGGTTCTGGCTTACTCAAGTGGACACGAATAATACCATGGTCATGATCAACTGCCTTACGAGTCAACAAGTCATCATACTTCTACATCCCACATATGTGAACCTATTTCCACTATCTCTAAAGTCTTCATAGTCACTATTGGGGTCAGTGAATATGTGTCACTAATTTTGTAACATCGTCCAATTTTACTAAGAAAAGATCCACTTGTTCCTAGATCCAATCTTTGAATACTAATCATTCTTTGATAGTGATTCCAAAGATCCTGTGATATGGGAAATGGTCATTTTGGTAAGTGAGTCTAGCCTCCTGGACTCTCTTACAGTATAAAAATTTTAGGATTCCCTTTTCTAGGGTGTATATGATATATATTAGGACCTAAAAATCACTAAATTAATGGATATTTTTTTATCCTTTCTATGAAATACATCTTGGGAGCTGGTCCTTGATGGGGTTTGGGCCATGTTATCCTATTGAGGTGGATTCTCTTAGAGATGTTATACCTGGTGGGGATACACTAGGAGAAATTTTTCGTGAAAAGAGTCATCCAGAAAAGGTTCCAGTATGTGTACTGGCTCAGGGACCTCTACATGCATAGCTGTGTCTATCTTTTATTTTTCTATCATTCTCGTGAGAGTTCGAAGGGGAAATGGGTGTGGATTTTTTCTAGTCTTTTGAAAGGATTATTCTAGATGTTTATCCTTTTGGAATAAATCCAAAAATCTACCTAGGTAGTTTAGGGGGATGAGGTTAAGGAAAATATCATTCATGATGTTCTCCACACACATCATAATCATCTATTCTTGGGATAACAACATATCGATTGAATATGTTATCCCCATCCCTTAGGAGAAGAAGTCGGTGACTTGCTCATTGGTCCTATGATTGCATTTGAAGAGTTCAATGATGCTAATATTTCATGAGGTGGATCTGAACTAGTAGAGGAACTATCTACAGTGGTCCTACCAACTGGAAAAATAACCATATGGGTAGCTGATTGTACCAAAAAAATGAAGTCCCTTCTAATGTCTGTATGAAGCATCTGAGCATGGAGGATTCCCATTGTTCTAGAGTCCCCAACATTGGGACACACCTTGAGGTTAAGTGGTCCGGATGTTATAGTGGGTCACCCATACCATTAAATAGGTTGAAGATGGGATTACCAAACTCTTGTGGTTCTCGAACATGGTCTACCCATAATGGGTATGACTTTCCTTTAGGTAGTAATACCACATATTGTGTTTTCATAGCCTTGATAAAATAAACTAAAGTAGTTATCACATCATATTGGTAGGGTTTTGTGACCAACAATGTGTTTATGGGGTCATTGAATTAGGTGGGTATCACAACCTTGATTTCGAGGTGGATAATCACACTACTTGGGTACGGTGGGCGACTCATATCTTATAAATTTTCTATATCCCCCATATTTTGTTGATTGGGTGCATAGGGCCACCAAGTTTTAATTGGGGTGTATGACTGAGGAGGATCGAGTTCCCTACTGGAGGAGAGATAGGGTACCTTTATGTCATTGTTAGGTTCTAGGCACTGATTATAAATGAGCTTAGTGGTGAGCCTTTTATACTCCTTGATCTCCGGAAGAAGATAGTTATTCCAGGGTCTGACTTTGCTTTTGGAGCAACCACAAAGGGGTTAGTGGTCTAGGTATGTCCCTCTCCTTTTTCATCATAATGATAGTGAATTAGTAACATATCATTGTGGGGACTCTTGATTCCCAGAGGTTATATCTTCTGATGAGTGTGGACTCCTTCCAAGGGGTCTTTCAGGTACTGTGTCGCCCCTTGAGGAAGGGTTTCTCTATTTTTCCCTACGTTGGTATCCTTGTTCCTCAAATCAACTAGATGGTATATGGTAACCACATTCACCATGGTGTTAGTCATATGGGATCCTTAATTTTTGGAAAATATGCCATATTGAGGATCTCTTGACTATTATAGGATAGGGATGACATGGAGGGAGACATACTACCCCTAGCTTTTGATCTTCACGTGTGGAGATGAATTTTCTATGACCTGGAAGATCACAATAATGCTCTTAACATAGGTTTCTTAGAGGGCCTGGAAGTATCCATATGAATTTGTATGCTGATCTACTTGGAGTGATACAATATCAACCCTCATACACTATTTTTGGATAGAATCAAGGTGCTCTTTTCTTCTTGGGTAAGTTGGATGACAATCCTAAAGATGTTGGAATGTTTCCATGATAATATGGACAAATAAAACCACATATACCTCGATGAAGGACTCTGAGATGAAAAAATTTAGAGCTGCAAGTTTCCAAAACACAAATGATAGCTCGTTGATGGCTAGGAGCTTTCAAATGTACTATTTCCCACTACCATTGGAAGGTTCCTGCTCTTGGTCATCCCAAGACCTGATTAGAACAGACTAAGATAAGGGTAGAGGCACTAACAGAGACCTTATTTATGGATGATCTATCAGAAGATGGTGTACCACACAGGTCAAATGTATGATACATTCGGAGACATCACTTGGAGGTGGAATCAGCTTCAAGACCTTATCCATATAGAAAGATGTATTTACAACCTCCTCATGTGTGAGGTTGGAAGAGTCCCATTAAGTCTGAATGGAGTTCTCACCATCATCTTAGGGTGTCAACCCAAACCCTTACATATCTCCAACTTCTTTCACAGAGGTATATAGGAGATAAACTAGTAGTGATTGAGAGGATTGCACTGGGAGTCCTTAGAAGGAGGCTTGAATGTCCTCCACCTATAGTTATCTATAGAGGGATATGGGGATCTTATGGACCTCTTCATCTGATATCATCAGACTTATTTGGAATTCTTCTGTCTCGGACTTTGGAAGTGTGGGTGAAGGTTACCTCATTGATTCATCCACCACCTTGGAATATGAGAGGTCATTGATCACATGATGCTTTATAGGGTTCCACCTCTAATGGTGTGGGACTTCTTCAAGTGAATATTTCTAAGAGTATCTTGGGTTTTTCACATGTGGGTTGTATCTTATGCTGCAGAAATGTCCCCCATGATGGGTGTTCTCCCTCCATCCCTATGATGATTCTTTATATAAGGGAATGTCTTTGGATTTTGAATGATCTCTATTCTAGTTTGTGGTAGTGTGGGGAGGAATTATTCATGGGTTATTGATGGTGTAGGGAGAACCTATACATTGGTTGTCGATGGTGCAGGGATGACCTCAACATGGTTTGTTGATGGTGTGGGGAGTAACTATGCAAGGGTGTTCCTAATTACAAGATAGCTTGTAATATTTGTCGATGGTTCCATCTACTGAGAGATTAGCCCCAATATTCCTATGAGGCGGATGGATTCTCATTCCCAGGTAGGAAAAGATGGACCCCCATTCACTTGTTATGGGGATGTTATGGGATAATCTAGAGGTGACATGGGACACTATAGCTATAGAAGAGGCCTTCTATTGGGAAATGTTCTAAGTCTACCCATAGAATCGTCATCAGGTGTTATAGATCAAGTCTATAGGAGTGAGGATGAATTAACCCTACTCATTAAACTATATAATTAGTTAGTGTTTTCATTGGTGTAGCCTAGTGGGAACCCTCTTGGGAAGATCCAGAGTAGTGGTAACTATAGGTGTGGCTTGAACATCCCATACCTCCACAATGTAGGGGAGTGAGCTATCAAATTGATATGGGAAGAGGCTCTTAAAGAGATTATCTATTGGAATGGGGTGTTTTCCCTTTTTCATCCCTAGGGGGGAGAAATTTCAGCAAGGTTCCAATACCTGGAGGTCTTGTCGGTCCATATACTTGGTGGTAATGACCCCTTCCTACTCATATCATTGAATAAGGGCATTGGTCTCCCTCCTTTGGATAATCTTAGAGGGTGATATGAGGTCTGGGAACTCGGTAGCTGAAGATGCAGTGGATTTCATGGTGGCAATGTAGTTGTGCGGGATTTATGCACCAACTCTTCCACTACCCTTGCACCTATTGGTGCTAGGAAGATGATTTTATATAGATTGAGTCATGTATTGTACATTGAATTAGTCGTTAATCCATAAACAATGAAGGTTATCTCCAATTCCTTAATGTCATCCATTCATTCTGAAATAGGGGATGGATCCAAACTGATAATGTTATAGACGCCCAATGTTATATGCCCCAAGTCATAGGTGAGTTTCGTGATAGGACCATCGCTTTCTTAGTGGAACCTAGCATCAAATATCTGGATCCAGTGAAATGAGAATTAGATGGTTCCCCAATGTTATAAGTCCCCATGGTTTAAATAGAAGAGTTTCATGTTGGGTTTTCCATTTTTGTTTCTGAAACATTTTCCAGGGCCATCGTGTCATGTTTGCTTTCTGTTTCCCCGCATTATCAATTTCCAAAGTTGGGTGAATTCCATCACTTTAATCAGTGATGTTAGATAGATGATTCAAATAGGATTATGGGATGTTGGTTCCTCCTTCTATGGATTCCTCCTTGGAGCTCATTGACTAGTTTGGGTCTCCCTCATAGATTTAATTCATATTCATGAAACTCATTCCTAGTGACATATTGAGATGGATTTCTTTTAATTATGTTTCTTCTATCTAAATAGTGCATCAACCTTTGATATCAGGAGGTATTAATGTTGGGAATTTTGGGAATTTCTAGACATTTGGTAGTTTGGGAACCTATAAAGTCTTCCTCTTTTTAGATGAAATCTCATTTTTTAGGTATCTTAGGCACAAAACCCAAGGCATTACATGTCTTTGATGAGGTAGTTTATGCTAGGTGAATAATTATTATAAGTCTTTTTACCTTAGGAATCCCACGTTTATTACATGGGGTATGGGTTATGGATCATGTCACAAGTCTAACATCTTGTGGAGACAGGTCGGACACATGTTTAACATATTTTGGAGATGGGTGGGTGGTTAAGTGTGACCTAAGGGAAGTATTTCACACTTAGGATTTTGTGGAGTGTGTCCTTAGGGGGGATATTTTACACTTTGAGGTGGTGGAGTGTGCCCCCTCAAGGGGGAATATTTCATACATGGATTTTATGGAGTGTTTACACCTAATGGGGGAGATTTCATACTTGGATGGTGGATTGTGTCCCCCTAATGTAGGTATTTAAAAATTTGATGGTTGAGTGTGTCCCCATAAGGGGGAATATTTCACACTTGGATGGTAGAGTGTATCCCCCAAGGGGGCAGATTTCACACTTGGATGTTTTTCAGGATTGGACCTCATGGAGGCATCCTACATACCTTACTTAAGAGGCAGGGATAAAAACCCACATAGTTCAATGTCATAGTTTAAGGTCATGAGATAGGACCAATCCATGCAGTTTAATGTCATATGGTAAGGATGATTGTGTCATGGAAGGAGTGCCAATAAGGGATGGTGTGGGTCTTACACATGGAAGCTTCCCAGTGTAGGCGTTTTGTCCCATGGTGAGGAAGGATGGTGTGGGGATTACAAAAGAAAGCTACCCAGTGTTGGATTTTTATCCCATAGTGGGGGAGGAGATAAAATCCCATGATGATCATATATGCGGCATCCTATTTTTATATCATAGGGTAAGGCTAAAGTTTTACTTCATCTATTGAGGACATTGTTTTTTTATTTTAACATCATGTGACTAGGATTTGGAGCTATGTCATTTTAAGTATTTCAGATCGACTGTGTATGGGGCTTACACAATGAGGGGTTCCATGTCAAAGAGGGAGGAAGATCAGGAAATGGGATTCACTACATAGATAGGTAAGCCCTTTCCCTCAGTTATACCACCTTTAGGGATTATGTGTCTACTTCTCATGAAACTCTGGGCAGAGCATGGCATAAACACAATCATGGAGGAGTGGAAATCATTACTCCCAACATTAGGGTGCCTATTCTTTGGATAAACAATTCATTTAGGTACCTATGTTTAGGATAAATAGGTAGGGTATGTGGTAGCAGTCACATAGGGATTTGGGGTGTGGTTGAACCGGTACAAGATTGGTATGGGGCCTTGGGCACTCAACTTTTTCAAAATGGGATTGACTAAAAGGAGGAAAAATGGAGAGTCTTGGAGGATGGGTTTCTTGAAATTTATGGCGTCTTTAAATTTTAGTGGTTCGTGAATTCCAAGGGTCTCATGGAGTTCATGGGTCTTGCAAAAGGATATTTTTTATAAAATAGGGTGACCCTGACTCAGGGTAAAGTCTCACTTCCCATAGGTTTGGTTTCATGAAGGATAGTTATATCTCAAAACAAAAAGATCCAAAAAGGCATCTCATATAATGAGAAGTCCATAGAACTTCGCAAAATTCATCTCCACCATGGTTTGAGGTTCTCAAAATCCCATGGGAGGTGGTTTCACAAAATATGGTTTCCATTTGAGGTCTATCTTCTCTTTCCCTCATGAAGCTTCTCTGTATTATGAATTCAGATCTTTTCTCAGAAGATGAAAGGTCAAATACCATTGAAAGTCATACATATAGGGTATTTATTGGCCTAAAAGAGGCAAGGACATTGGTTCATGAAATATAGTGGCTTTCACAAATTTTTATGGGCTTCATGAAGTGATGTGGATTTACGAACCAGAGTTATGTTGCGTGAAGGTTACCATCAATTCTCTGTGCGGCCTATGACTTCTACAAAAATAGGGATCCACAAACTAGACATAAACTATTCATAGGTTACCAAAAAAATATACATGATTACAAATACTTACACAATATATGTATATTTTGGAAGTTTTATACTTTCTCTAATGTAACCCCTTGTGTGTATTTTTGGGTTGTTTTTCCCCAAAATTGCTTCAGACTATCTGTGCTTTCCTCAACCTTTCCTATGACACACGTATTTAGATTTCAAAAATTATATATGATATTTATATCATTGTTGACATTATAGAGATTATGGAACCATAATCAAAGTATAATTACCAAAAAGACTGAACCAAAACATACTTGAAAGATGATGCAACAGTCAACTGGAATAATTATTTCAATAAAGAATTGTTAATAAATAGGTGATACACGATTATGAGTAAATAATATATAGTATGATATATATAATTTTTGTTTTTTAATAGATTTATAATAAATATATATTAATTATCCATGAGTTTTTAACACATACAAATGAAGTTGGGCCTGAGGTAATGGATTTTCATCACACTTTTACATCTGTGAGACACATTCCATATTCACCACTTGTTTCTTTTATGTGGTGTATATATTTCCCATGAATTTATTTTATGATGATTATCATGAAAATTATGGTATATAAATATATATATAATTTTATTTATTTCATAGGGATTGTAATTCAAAATTTACCAAAGGGGTAAGGGTTTATATTACAATCGCACGGTTTACCAAGATTATTTATGATTAAGTTTCCTGGGATGGAATTTCATGATATACCTCCCAGAAAACTCATTGAATTTTATTATCCTCTATTTATTTGAATATATTAGATGTTTTACTTAAATTTTCCTCTCTTTAATAATTCAATAGACTAAAATAATGTTTTTCATTTAAATAAACAATATTTCTCCCTTTGTTCAAAAATAATTTTTATTCCATATCTATATTTTCTAAAAATATTTCAAAAAATGATTTTAATATTATCCAATGATTTTTTAAAGTAATTTTACACATGTTTTAATTTTTAAAAAAACTGTTTAAAAGGAATATTCTTTTCATTTTTCAAATGATGTACTTTTAAGTTTTTACCAAAAATATGGATGGAATCTTTGTTTTAACATATATGTTATAAACAGAATTTCCTGCCACCATATCCACTCATTGGTTTGAAGATTTCTATATAATTTTAAAATTTTATTTTAAAATAAAAAAAATCCCTTAATATTTTGAAATTTTTAGATTTTAAATAAGTAATTTAAAATTAAAAAGAATATTTTCCTCAATAAATGATCCAAGTGATATTTAAAATCTTTTTCCATCTAAGATGACATCCTTTGGTGTTTCTTAATATTTACTAGGGATATGAGTAAATTATACCATAATTATTCTTTCTATATATGATTTATTATCATGATGATATGTTTTTTACAAAACCCAATTCTTTTCCATAAGTTATTCTATGATTAAAAGATGAAATGTTTATAAAACCTGTTTCTTTTCCATGGGTTAAGCTATGATGAAATTATTATGAAATCTATTTAATTTTCATGGGTTTTAATATGATGAATGTCTTATGATCTTGTGGCACACATATGTATTATTTTAATTATATAATAGGTGGGTCAAGATTTATATATCCCTCTAATTAATTGGGTAAAGATGAATATATCATGAGATAAATAGAACCGGAATTAGGAGTGAACCTAGTTCAGTAAGGGAATATGTCCAATATGATAGTCTTGGGATTGAACATTTACTACTATGATGGTTTGGGGAGTGAACGAAATCCACTATGATATACTTTGAAATGAACCTTAAATACTACGGAAATGATTTTTTATACTTATGTGTATGTCATAAATATATGTCTTATTCCAATGTTATGCTCTCATGGATCGTGTTCATTGATTAATTTATTATTCTTGTCTTATGATCTACTAAGATTTATTACATAACTCATGATTATGATATATGACTTTGATGGTATAGGTTTTCAAATTTTATGTTCATTTAATCATGCCTTTGTTCTCTTTTTATGTTTAAGCAGTCATTGATATCTCCCTTGTTTACCCTTACTGAGCATTTGAGATCACCCTTTCTTATGTTTCCTTTATTCGGGTTATAAAGAAAGGTATTTTGTATGATATGTCTAAGAAGGGTGATAGTTATGATGAACATAGTGTGATATGATTTAGTTCACTTATAATCTAGTTGTTTATGTATCCATGATTCCAAAGGAACTCGAACTATATGATTCTAGCATGATAGTTATGTTGTGTAATGAATATTAATCTATTAAGATGTAATATCAATGTATGAAAAGCATGGGTATCTATAAATAGAATTTGTTTCATTTCACCTTATATAATATCATATATTATATATTACTAAATCATATACAAAAATAATTTTTATTATCTTCCAAAACACTTTTTGAATGTTATCATTAATTAGGCCATGTATTTCATCGTAGGAAATACCTTGTGAATACCCATCCATAACTCTTTTAGAATAATTCTAAAGCACTTTTAGAACAAATATATAAGTCAAAATATATTCCAATTCATTCAAAAAAAATTATGACCCCATGATACTCTTTATAATTTAAAATAAATATGGACCTCTTGATCCATAAGTATAATTAAAGAGTATCCTCTAAAAATGAATCAATACTACTCAATCTACAAAGGCATATGTTATGATCTCCCTCAAACATAGGAATCTCTATAACTGTGTCCACTAGTTTCACCATGTGCTAGTGTGAACTATCATATGTTTCCTTTGTCTAATCCATCAAATGATCATGGTACATAGTTTATTTCAATTCCATATATAAAACTCATATGTTCTCTATTCTCTGAGTATTTACTTTCCATTTTTATGAATTCATCACATGTCATTTATCTTGATGGATGAGCACATTACATGTACCTCACATGGATAGATAAGAACATCATACGTACTATCAAGGTGTAGCTTCACACTACTTGTTCTATCTTAATTGAAGGAATAGATGTTAAACTCTTTATACAATAGGATGAATCCCATCTTGGTTGAGTCCCAACCAAAGAAACAATCAATAACATACCCAATCACAACCAAATTATCTATGATTCAAGGATTTAATAGGAAAAATATCAAATTATGAATGTAATCATGCTAGGTATATCTCCAACCTTAAGTAGTGGGCACCAAATACTATCCATAAAGCCTTATTATACCATAGAATTAGTGTATCACACTCCATTTTTTGTACTTAATGGGTCATCCAGTGCACAAAAACATTTCTTATACCTCATGATCATATTATGTATCATGATATAATAATCCTACTCATTTTAGCCTTTATATTTTTTAATAACCTATATTAATCCATGATGAACATCGATTAGGGATTACACAAAGTCTTACTTTAATAGCTCAATTATCTTTACATTTCATGAAATTTATATCAATATATAAATTTATGCAACCAATGAGAAATAATGATAAATCGGAGATAACCTTTTAGTATGATACACTTTATATTCTTAAAAATATTTCAAGAATACTTTACAAAACCCTACCTAAGAACCTATCGAACATAAAATATATGACAGAATTCCAGATCATCCTTATGTTTGTTTCATTTTATAGGATTTTTTAACTCATTAAATATATATATAATTCATACTACATATCTCTGTTATCACCTAATAAAAAAATCCCACTAAACCGTTTAGTGAGTAACATTTATAAAGAGATAAATTTTCAATAATGGTGATAATTAGGAATCATATTCCTAATTCTCAACTCCTTGGACATATTAACACTCATTAACTCCATAATATCAAATGTTGGGATGTTAATAACATATTTTGACTACTCAGAACTCATTTAATCTTAACATTTTCATCCTTGGAACCCTTTCTATTAAACTTTTTCCTTGAAAACCATTCATAAATAATGTAACTATTTACATTATTACTTACCATTACATCATAAACTCGTTTATGGAAAAGTAAAATTCACTTTATTATGGTAACCAAATGTAACTCTTTACATTTTAATTTACATTAATACCCTAAAAATATTTTAGGATATCAAGTAAAATTCACTTTATATTTTGACCGGAATAATCCTTTAGTTAATAATGATATTCACATTTCATGGTAACAAAATGTAACTCTTTAAATTTATCTTTATCATCATGTATTATAAAATCTTTATGATATTGAGTGAAGATCAGTTAAATTTAGACTATTATAATCTTTTATTTATTAATTTTCAATTTCTTAAGTTCAATAATACTCCCACTAGACTCTTAGATAATATATTCTCTTTGGAATATCATACTAAGATACATAGACTCTTTTGTGTTAGAAAATGACTCTTAGTTCCTTTTAGTATAATATTTAAACAATGTTGTTTCCATATCATATATATGTTGTTCTATGTGTTTGGATAATTTTACTCTAAAATAGAGTATTCATTAAAATATTCCACTAATTGGTGATGGTAACATCTTCTTTAATATTTTGAAAAACATATGTATGAACACTTTATCCATGATAAAACATGTTATCCTTATATCATTTTAAAAAAATATTATAGAATCTATTGAATCCTAAACTGTGTGTATCATCACATATTGGTCACAATAACTCATTGTTTGTAAAAAAAATCTCTTATTATATAATAGAAATGAGATACGTGTATACATATTTTAATTATATCCATATAATCTTGATAAATTCCTTTACATTCAAACCTTTTACATGGAAACTCTTTATTCAACATTTTAATGAAAAATATATACTCTATCAATCTTTTACTTAATTTAAACTCCTTTATATTTACAACACTTGTGAAGTACACATTCTATATCATATAAAATTCAAAACCAAAGAATCAATTTCTATTTCAATGATTCATGACAATGAAATTATATGGAGTTTCACAAACTACTTTAGGTACCCTGAATAATTATATCTTATGGGATCGGTTCTCTTTACATCATAATAACACCTTTAGGTTTCAATGATTGTGGCTAAATACTAGAAGAAACTTTTTTGGAATTTCTAACCAACTTTTATTAATATGGTTTTAACTTTTAACCATTTGTGTTATCTATAAAATACTAGAACTTAGAAATCATATCATCAATTCATATATTCTCATCACTTTGAATATATTGGGTAATTTTTTATTTAATTCAATCATATTGTGAGAACTTTTCAATAAATGAAAATTGGATAAATTCCTTAACTAGAATATTCCTTAAGGAAACATCTAGTCTCACCAAGTCATTTACATACCCAATCATATTGAGTATATGAGTATATTATAAAATTTATTTGTTCATTTTATATATATTTACTTTTAAACATTAAGTGAATCATTTTATTATTCTTCCAAGTAACTAGATTCTTCTATTGAATAACTTTAACACTTGGTTAATTATGAAGGTGTTTCTCTAACACATATAATTCCTCCTTGTAAGATAATTTCTTAAGTTACTAGTCTTAAGAGTTTATTACATTAATATTATCCTTCATGTAGAATTTATTTTAAAGTTATGTTTGATGAAAATGGTGTTATTTATTTACAATAGAAGATTTTATTAAATTATAATCATGTTTAACATATATTTAATATGAAATTTTATTGAATGGATCCCACTAAAATGATGGAACCTTTTAAAAACATCATATTACTTAGTGTTATAAGATCTATATTTCACTATACAATGATTATGTTGTATAATCAATCTCAACGCTTAGTTATTTAAGTAGAGAATCATCTATATCATATCATATATAAATCTTAAATAATCAAGCAAACAACTTTTTATCTAGTCCATCATGTGGATAAACCCAACTCTATTCCTTTTGTATCCTAAACAATAGGGTCTCCCATATGAGTGTTACCCAAATCAAATGCCAAGAATAAGAAACAATATTTGGTATGAAACTAACCATTTTTATTTTCTTACACAAGATAATCCAAGGATATCCAGCTATAGAATGAAACTACCTAGTTGGATAATCAAGGTCTTGAAAAGTTCCACTTTGTAAGGAATTTAAAACTTAGTGTTTTTAAGGGGATTTAATCTCACTATATTATCTCATGTTATTCCCTTTATGCCTGAATTATTCTATCCCGAATGGCCCAAAGGCCTTCTTTTTATTTTATTATAGATAACCCCCCTTTTAAAGGTTGAAGGGGAACCCGTACATGACCCATAGGCCCAAGACACAAGGCCCGGCATGACCCGCAATACATGACCAGAAGGCCAAAAGGCTTACCATGCCCATTACATGACCCATAGGCCCAAACCACTAGAACTGCCCCTCCCCAGTATCTTGCATCATTGATCTCATTAGCTCCCCACCTTGCATTGCTGATCGACTATCATTGCCCTATACAAAGCTACATGATGCCTGGTCCCGATGGTGGCTGCCATACCCTATCATTCTTCCAATCCGGTTAGCTCTGCATCTGGTGGCTGCTACTCTCGTTGCTCTGATCCTCTTCCAGGGCTTGTTCTGTGTGAACTGGGATACTCTATGGTCTACGTGACATGAAGGCCCTGTGTCCCAAAGGCCTTTGATGACCCCAAGGCCATGGAGACCCGTAGGCCCAAACCGATGGCCCAAAGGCCCAAATCGGGTGAATAGTTCCGGTTGCTACAGTACCGAACAGTAACTACTACAGTGACTGCTACAGTGACTACAACAGTAACTACTACAGTGACCCAGAAATTCACCTCCACCCAGTTTTGAACCCGGGTCTCTTGGATGCCAAGCAGGAGCCCTTACCACTTGGGTACGGGCTCATTGGCCTTAATTATTCTAATGATTTGGTTTGGAATCCTATTCTTTACACTAATCCAATATATTCAAACCATTTTCATGTATAACTCTTTACACAACTTAGGATTTTTGTTACTCACCCAAAAATATAAGTTAATCATATTTACATATATCCAAATTCATCTCATATATAAGGTATAGGAACTTTTCATATATTTCTTTAGAATTATAAAAAATTAGTAATCCCCATATGAGTAATCCTAGAGCCACAGATAGCCAACCCCCACATTTCTAGACAAGTCATAAGCCTACCATCTAATGGGAAGTCCGACCTAAAGTCACTTTACCCAATTATACTTCACTCAATATAGATTCCAATTCATCATAACTCAAACACCTAATATGTATAAACTATATTCAAAAACTAAATTCATGCTAATAACTCTAATTACAAACCAAATTCAACATAGATGGAAACTAAATCCATTATCAAACCTAGAATTTAACTCCTTAAATTCATGTATGATAATCTTAGAAGCATATTAACAATTAAATTAAAACATTCACATATTCATGATATAAAAAAAAAATTAATTATCAATAAAGTAGTTAATAACTTTTAAATAAATTACCATTTCACATATCTCGACATGAGTGTCAACGAGCCTATACCCTAGTGGTACAGGCTCCTGCTTGGCATCCAAAAGACCCAGTATCAAATCCGGGCAGGGGGTGAATTTCTGGGTACTGTAGCAGTACTGTAGCAGTGGCGGGCTGTAGCAGCGGCGACACTGTAGCAGCGGAGGGACTGGAGCAGGTACTGTAGCAGTGGTGGTACTATAGCAGTGTGGGTACTGTAGAAGTACTGTTCACCGAGGGGTCCTTTGGACCAAAAAATGGGCTTTCAAGCCTTGTATTCAGGCCATTTGGCCTTGGGCCTTTGGGCTATGTAATGGGCCACCCTCTACCTAGTATACAGAGGTCTTTGCTTTAAATAATAAATTGATGCTTCGGCCCCAACCTTTAAAAAAAACATATCTCGACATGAGATAAACATTTGTGAACAATTCATAAATAAGATCTTGATATAAACACATTATAATTTAGTTATTTATTATAACCATTACATAATCTTGAATATAAACACTTTATATTCATCTCATTATATAGAATTTATCTTTAAATATATGAAATTTCATGAATTATAAAAATTTTATAATCCAATTACTATTATGTAAACAATTTATATAATAAAATATCATATACTTAACATTATTTAAAACTTGATTAAATACATCATTAAAACTATTCTTTGTGGTTTAAATAATAACCCAAATAATTCCCATAATTTGAAAAAATTCAAATTTATTATTATGAAAAATTAATAATATTTAAAATATAAAAACTTTATATTTTAGCCTTATTTTATAATTTATAAACATTTTACAAATTATCCTTATGATTTCTCAGTAAAAACTTTATTTATAATTCATAATTCATACCATATAATTTTGGTAAAATGTATTTTTAATATTAACATTTAATATTAGGTAACATTTATTAATAAATGTATAATAAACATTTATTAATTAATTATAAACCTTTTATAATTAATTAATTTATAAAGTCGTTATAAATCTATAAATATTACCAAAAATACCATTTATCATTATTTATAAACAATTTATAGATAATAAAATTCATTTCATAATTTAATAAAAAATAAAATTTTCTTTATAAATCATATTTTATGATCCATGATGTTTTATAGGATATTATTTATAGGAGATTGGTGCTAAAATATTATTTCATTTTTAATCATATCCTATGATATGGTATCATATTTAACTATACATGTTAATAAGGTAAAGGCAATATGACACTATTTTTTCATAATTAATTTATAGCATATGATATCCTAATATCATATACTATGATCTGTAAAAAACCATATATTTGTACTAGATCATGGGTTATGATATTTTGATATCAAAAGAAATGATTTCATTGATCATAAAAATAATTTATCATATTTTATTATAGTAATAGGATACTCAATATGATTTTGATTTCTTCATTTCTTGTCATGATTTCACGAATCTAAATGCATAACTTACTATGATACCACTTCTAGGTTTCATAGGGATTTAATAACACTTGTTAATCATAGTATAAGTAATAAAGAAACCCAAATCAAGATCTCCATGAAAGATAAATGAAACTACACAAACATGAAATGAAGAAATGTATAATAGTGTACCTCTCAGTAAAGTTTCCACTAAATTATTCTTTATCCATGCTTAATGAAGATTAAAATAGTGGTAGCCAAAGAACATACCACATTTGGAGTTATCTATGGGATATAATGAATCCCTTATCATATGAGTGAGATCAATTTTATCACCATGACGTTTCACTTCATCACTAGGTAAAGGTGGAAGATGAAGAGTGATTTTTGATGAGGGAGTCTCAACCAAGAATGCATGAGCTAGAACACGCCATCTATAAGAGTTAGTGTCCTGGAACCAACTGGTTGTACTTTGATTACATGGAAATTTAATTTATTTATATATTAAACATCTTATTACATATTGTTCATTGTTCTGCATGACTATGATGTAATAATGTACTAGAGTATTTGTTTCATTGATAATTTCATGGAAGTTCCCCGCTATGATGATAACCTTTAAATGCTATAAAAATATTCTTAAATATAGTTCTAAGGTGGGATGACATACTATGATGGGACATGTAATGACCCAAAGTTTTTCAATGAAAATTGCCTTCTTATATTTATGTCATAAAATAACATGAAAACACAAAATAATGAACTACTAAGTGATAAGTGACCTATAAACATAAGTTTTTCACTCCTATGTTTGGAATTTTGAAAATCCAACACAAACAATTGTGTTCAAGATGATTTTTGGAGTCTAATGAAACAAAACAAAATTGGTGAATAGTAACATACCCTTAGGAATAGTAACATACCCTTATTAATATTAATATGACTCTTATGAATAATAAATCATCCAACATAAGAGTAACATTACCTATGAATAATAAAATAAAATTTAGACATCTTAGAAAGTGACAATTTGACCTTAGTAAACGTTTTGGTATTTTGTAAGTCATAAATAATTAATTATAATTAATTAATTAATTTAAAATAATATTTATTTCCCTAAAATGTATTCATAAATTATTTAATCAATTTATTATAGATTTTAGATAATTTTATAAGACCCTACATAATTTTTGAAAGCACTATAAAATTAGTTTTAATCCTAAAAACTGTTTTTTGTAAGTAAATTATGATTTTAATTAAATATTAAATTAATATTATTTATAAAATTATTTTTTAAAAATGGACTTCATATTTGGATTCTACACGTCAAAAAATGGTTGGGGTAAATTTTTCGGATTTTTCTGAGATAATTGATTTTTTTATGAATAATGAGATACCGTAATTTACAAAATAAGCTAAATAAGCTAATTATAGGGTCATGTGTGATGTTCTGCTTGTGTAAGCCCACTTAGTTCAGGATTACATTATAAAATTACTATTCTTGGTCATTCAAGACTCACTATTCCTTATATTAGGGTAAATTAATAAACTAATTAATTTTATATTAATGAAACCCCTATCCCCTCCACTATAAAATCCACCCTTCACTCCCTCTTTTCCTCACACCTCTCAAGATCCAAGACTTCTCTAAACTTTCCCCAAACATCTTCCCTATCCCATACCCCACGTCCAAGATCTTCTGGTATCATCAAAAGGCCAATCTTAGGCCCTTAAGGAGGTTCTCAAGAGAATGATTCAAGAGGTAATTTCCCTCCCACTTCTCCATTAATTTCCTTTCAAGTTCAAGTTCATTTCTTGATCTCTCCCCACCTATCTTCATCCAAATTGTATTTTAACTATATTATTATACATATAATTTAATTTTATGATTCTAATGGGATATTATATCATCCAAACCCTTTCCCTCTTCCTTTTATTTTATTAAAGAGAACGTTGTTCGTGAGGTGTTAATTTATCACCTTCAAGAACGACATGATTTATTCTTCCATTTCTACCTTCATATCTGGTCATGAAACCATTTTTATGGTTTAACCAGAATATTTTATGTGTATTATGTTCTATTTAAAGTTCTTTAAATAACCTAAGTACATATTACTAAGTGATAAGTTAAAACAAGTTCGTTGTGATCCAAAAACCGCCCAAATTGACCCAAATAACCATCATTTAATTCATATCTAATGATTCATCCAAATGGATCTAATATAATTCATTATAAAATCATTCAATCTCCTGTAATATCATTACTGAAATTTAATATCATTTCTGGATGTTTACTCATGTTCTACCCAAACTTCAATTTAAGAATACAAGTGAACCACCCAAGAAAAACCATAAAAACGAACATCCTAGAACAATGTTTTTAAACTCTATAAGTCATCCAAAGGAACATAATATGACATAATGAAACCAGAATGAACCCTATGGTTATGTATTTATAGTTAATGAATATAATTTCATTATACAGGACATTAAAGAGAAGGAATCATTCAGGTACAAGGTAGGGGTAAATTCTCGAACCCAACTTTCATCCTTCAGGTTCTCCCTCTTTCACTCCATTTTTGATATGGTTACTCCTTAAAGATAATTTGTTCATAATTTCCTTTAATTTTATGGGATATAAATGTTTTTCACTAGTTTTTATGTCCAAGAAAATGTTTTCCAAAAGAGCTCTTCTTTTAAGAAAACCCCTTTTACTTCTCACTCAAAGTGGATTGTTCTTGTAACATGTATGTTACTCCCTCTTTCTTTCAGGAACCCAAAGCTTATGAGTGTGTTATTATGATATGAAACACATTCCTTTACATGGGTTAGTTATTTAAATTTTTGATATGTTTTCTATGTGGCAATCATGATGATGATAATTTTATGATGTGACGGGTGCACCTGGAATTATATAGCGCAATTACGAATGTTTCAAAGTGACGGGTGCGCCCGAAATTATACAGCGCTCCAATGCATTGGGTAAAGTGATGAATCTAATGAGTAATTTTGAAATGATGTGTGAACAAGATGCTAGATTGTTTCACAAGTATGTGTGGTAGTTAACCACAAATACATGATGTTTCATTTTTATCCATTGCCAAATTTCAAGTCTTTTATTTATGCTCCTCCCATGTTCATGATCTTTTGCCTATGTTATGATTATGCTCACCCCATGCTATATTTTTCTTATCTATCCTCTTACTGGGATTCTATCTCACCCATTTTTATGTATATCCTCAGGTGGATACATGTACTAAGGAGAAGAAAAGTGCTAATAAGAAGCTAGAGAAGAAGAAATTAAATAAATGTGTATGCTTGATGTTGTATTTGTTATGTGTGGTCATAGTTTTCCCAAGACACTAAACCTTTAGATCCTCTATGTGTAATACTATTATGTTGTTTATCTTTGAATTTATGTAATAGTAATGTAAGAAAAGGTTGGGTCTCTATAGTTGGTATCAGAGGAAAGGTTTAGTTAATTTGGAAATTAGGATTAGTGAACCCTAGAGAAAACCTCTAGCATGAGACTAAGTACAAATATTCACACAAGAACATTTACCTAGGGACACCATATGTTATGGTTTTGGTATAAATTGTTTAAATGAATAATTTATTCATCAATTGTTTACTTATGTTTTGTTCTAACCTTTTATATTTTAGAAAATGGTGGGAACCAGGAGAAATCAGGCCAACAACTCATGCGAGGGCCAATGCAACGATTGCCCGAACAACATCACCAATGATTTGGGAGGTTGAGTTAAACACTTCATGGCGATGCTTACCCAATTATCTCAGGTTATGAATAATAACCATAATAATGGTTAACGTCCTCCTTAACCAAAGAGGTAGTAACTGGATATTGAATGTTTTATGCGGCAACAACCACCGACGTTTTGTGGATCTTCTGACCCACTAGTTGCGGAACAGTGGGTCAACTCCATAGAGAAGATCTTTTCTGTTCTTCACTGTTCTAAGATGGAGAAGGTTACTCTATACATTTATCATCTTGATGGAGAAGTTGATCAATGGTGAGCTTTGATTAAGAACACCAAGCCAAGGGAGTAAATTGAAGAGATGGAATGGGAAGACTTTAAGATAATGTTTCTTAATAAGTATTTCCGAAGAACTCTTTGCACGAAGATGGAGAGAGAATTCATAGAGCTCAAGCAAAAAAAGGAGAATCTATCACAACCTATGAAGCGAATTTCACAAGGCTCGCAAGGTATGCTTCAGGTTTTGTTATCAACAATGATTGCAAAATTGATAGATTCTTTAGTGGATTAAAACCACACCTTCGAAAGGCTCTTTCAATTCGATACTTTGGGAGTTATGAAGAAGTTGTTCATTGTGCTCTCAAAGTGGAGATGGAGTTTGGAGAATGGTCTCATGGATACAGTGATAAGAAAAGAAAGATGGAGTTTCAAGCTGGTGGATCTAATGACAAAGGTGAGAAGAAAAATCAACGACCCACATGCCAAAAATGTGGGAAGTTTCACCATGGGAACTTCCTCAAAGGGATAGGGAAATACTTCAAGTGTGGGAAAGAATGAAACCATGCTCAAGAGTGTCGAAAATACATAAAAAGGAAGGAGAATGTAGCCGATGAAATGAGAGAACCACTCATGGTTCAATGCTACAATTGTTTGGAGCTAGGGCACTATACAAACCAGTGCACTAAACCTCGAGTTCTCGAGGGTAATCAGCGTCAGCAACCACCAAATCCAAAGGAACAAGGGAAGGCCTATGCCATCACTACTTCGGAGGTGGATCATGATAATGAAGTCTTACAAGGTACACTTCCTATTCACTCAAGAATGGAAAAAGTCTTATTTGATTCTGGTTCTACACATTCCTTTATATCTTGCAAGTTTTCTAGAACTATAGAATCGAAGCCCCGAAACCTTGAAGTAGAGATATCTGTAAAAACACCAAGTGTTGAAATCATTGCAACCCAAGTGTTTGACTCTTCTCCTATTGGCGTATGTGGGAAGATTCTTCTGGAAAATCTTGTAATACTTCCCTTGGTGGAATTTGACTCTATAATGGGAATGGACTGGCTCTCATTATATAGAGCGCATATCAACTGTTGGGAAAAGGAAATATCTTTTCATATTCCGAACCGTCCCATGCTCCTCTACAAATGCAAGGAAGATCGTGAATCTCTTTTGAAAAATCCTTCAATGGTGTGGGTGTTGATTCCCTATGAAGAAGAATACCTCTCCCAAATGGTTGAGTCAAAGGAAAGTTCCAACCTTAATGAAATTCCCATCGTGAAGGAATACAGCGATGTATTTCCTGAAGAGTTACCCAGAATTGCCCCGGATCGTGAGGTTGAGTTCTCAATTGAACTCATACCCGGAGCTACTCCTATCTCAAAGTGCCCCTATAGGATGGCTTCTATCGAACTGGAGGTGTTAAAGAAGTATCTACAAGAGCATCTGGACAAAGGGTTCATACACCCTAGTGCATCACCTTTGGGTGCACCAGTTCTCTTTGTGAAGAAGAAGGATGGAACCATGCGGAAGTGTATCGATTATCGGGAACTCAACAAGATCACCATAAAGAATAAGTATCCTCTCCCAAGGATTGATGACTTGTTCAACCAGTTAAGATGAGTTCAATACTTCTCAAAGTTGGATCTTCGTTCTGGATATCATCAGGTAAAGGTGAAGAAGGAAGATATTCATAAGACTGCCTTCCGTACAAGGTATGGGCACTACGAGTTTTTTTTGATGCCCTTTGGACTTATTAATTCCCATGCAATCTTCATGGATTTGATGAATAGAGTCTTTAGACATCACCTTGACAAATTTTTGGTAGTGTTTATCGATGATATTCTCATCTAATCCAAGAGAAAGGAGGAACATGAAGAACATATAAGACTTGTGTTGGTAACATTGAGAAAGGAGAAGTTGTACGCCAAGTTCATCAAGTGTGAATTTTGGATGAATCAAGTCACATTATTGGGAAATCTGATCACAAGTGAGGGAATTTCTGTGGATCCTTCAAAGAAAAAGGTGATTGAGGAATGGCCCAGGCCCTCTAGTGTCACAAAAATCCATAGTTTTCTTGGATTAGTTGGGTACTATAGACGTTTTGTGAGAAAATTCTCATGATTGTCAAGCCCGCTAACTAAGTTAACAAGCAAAGGGGTAAAGTATGTCTGGACATAAGAATGTGAGGGAAGCTTCAAGGAGCTAAAGAGAAGGCTGATCACTGCACCTGTACTCACACTACCAAAAAGTGGAGAATGTTTTGTGATATACAGTGATGCTTCAAAGAAAGGATTGGGTTGTGTACTCATGAAAAATTATAATGTGATAGCGTACACCTCACGACAGTTGAAGATCCATGAGCAGAACTACCCGACGCATGATCTAGAGCTGGCAGCCGTGATTTTTTCCTTGAAAATATTGCGGCACTACCTTTATGGTGAGAAGTGTGACATATACACCGACCATAAGAGCCTAAAGTATATATTCACACAAAAGGAGATCAACATGCATCAAAGGATATGGTTAGCGCTAATCAAGGATTACGATTGCTCTATTCACTATCATCCTGGAATGGCGAACAAGGTAGATGATGCTCTAAGCAGAAAAGAACCTACTACTCTATCTATGTTGCGGATTGAGAAAGACCCTATCTTCTTGGATAAGAAAATAATGGATTTGGTAATCATAAGGGCAGGGGATACATCCTACCTTTCCCAAATGATTGCATAACCATCCTGTAAGAACCCGGATCTTCGTTTCAGGTATGTTTTTCCCTTTTCTGGAGTTTTAGAGAAAAATGGAGTTTTTGGAAATTTTTGAAGTACACGCTGTGTACTTTATGAGTACACGCCGTGTACTCTTCCCACACTCGAATCCATGTGATGGCCGTGTCCGGGCCACACACACGGTGTGTGGGGGTGACGTGGAGGCCGATTTTGGCAGAGTACGGAAAAACCCACTACACGTCATGTACTTTAAAAGTACACGTCGTGTACTTTCTTTTTATTTAATTAATCGGACCGGGGTCATGCCTAATGCTCATTAACGTCTTCTTATCTACCTAATTCCATCCAGAGTGTCCGAGGAGTCCAATTCTTCTCCGAGCCACCGATCTGCCAGTGGTTTTCCGAATCAAACTCCATCGATTGCAGAAGAATCGCAGCGGTGAGTTCTTGGTTCTTCTTTGACCTCATTTTATTGATTCTTCCTCTCATGTGAGTTATCTGAGGTTGAACGTTTTAGACGTTTTTGCAGATCAACTCCATTCTAGGCCAATTCACGGGCCGAGGTTCAAGTATATCGATCTTCGAGGATCGAGGTAGGTGGTTTGTTTCCCTACGTTGAATTTCTTTGAGTTTTGGTTGTAAAAGTGTCGGATACCCATGTATCGGGTATCCCGGGTTTAGGATTTTGATCCTATTGTTTATTTAACCTATAATTCTTGTTAGCTTACAATTAATTGTTGCTAATATATGCTTGGTTGCATGTTTGAGGATCACCCAACGGGTGTTTCTCCCTGTTTGGATGTTTATCGTCGTTCGGCACTGTTTGCCTGTGAGGCAAACCCTATTAAAATTGCTAGTTTACTTGTTATAACTGTTTGCACATGTTTCCCCCTGTTTAAATGATTTTGATACATGGTAGATATTAGCCAAGTAGTTTTTGAACTTACTTAGGGTTTCTGAAAGTCGATTACGCATGACTGGACTGCTCAGGGCTGTGAGAACCTGGTGCGGGAGATCAAAGAGGGAATAGATGATTAAGTGCTTCCCTAGAGGGTCTGTTGGTTTTATTTTCGTACGCAGGACCTACATGAATATGACTTTTTGCTTCCCAATAGTGTTCTTAGTTTACACACACATCGAGACCATAGGAGTAATTAGACGTAAGTGCTTCCTCAGAGAGTCTATAGTTATCGTTGCAAGACTATAGGGGAATTAACATGAGAGATTCCCAAAGTGTATGTGCCTTGTTTGATTACTGGACTATAGGGGTCTACTAGTTCAAGCCACCCAGAGGGTCATTGTGAATTTTTGATGGTTGGTTGTGACGAGTCCACCAATCCAAAGAAGAAGCTTGGGTTTTTTACTGCTTGTGTTTCAGTAGTCTTTTGAGATACCTACTATGTTACTTGCTTACCTTGGAATAGAAAGCTTTTCTAGTTTTCCCTGGTTGTTTAATTAAATGAATGTGAATGGTAATTGGTAGGATTATTTACTGGTATACTCTTAGTCTATTACCGTACTTATTTTCCTTTACTTTTTCTATATTACCTACTGACAATAGGACACAAATCTTGTGGTGATTGCCTACTGGGATTAGTCTCACACCCTGTTTGGGTCCTGCTTTTTGGCCCAAACAGATTATATGGTTGTAGGTGTAGATAGGGATTGTGGTCCTTCTACCTCAGGTACTTGATTGCTGGTTGGAGCTGGAGAGCATGGGATCGGGCTTTGGCTCGCGATGTTGTTGGAGTTTTTGTTTATGTTTAGTACTTGGTTTCAGTTGTATTTCAGCACATTGATTTGTTTACTGCTTTCCATAGATACATTTACCATTCTGCGTCATTATTATATAATACATTACTTTAACTTTTAGTTCAGTTGTTGTATGTTGTTTACCACTTCTGCTATTGTTTATGTTTATTCTTCCACTGTATACTTTACCAAATGAGGGAATAGTTTCCCCACAAACTCACCAAGGCCCTCGCTGCTAGTCGTCAACCTCTGGAGTTTGGGGAAACGCGCTTGAGGTCACGTGGCGAACCGGGTATGGGGCACCAGTTGAGTGGCTCCAGATTCGGGTCGTTACAAAGTGGTATCAGAGGATTTTTCTTCTTTTTTACTACCATACTATTTTGCGACAATAGACAGGGATAGAAATAAATGGGTAGTTAGTACTTAACTGTGCCCGGGAGTAATTAACCTGTGTATAGGGAAAAGCTATATTACCTCATAATTGCAATTTTCAGTTTTTGCAAGTGTTAAGGTTTATTATATTTTCACCGTTGGGTGATGCACATGTTTTTTGTTGTTATAGATATATGATTGTGGTTCTATTTTGTTGCAACCTGATGAGATGAGGGTGTGCCATCTCATGCATCATATAAGAACTGGGTAGGAAATCACATGTCATGCATTTTACCATGCCATATAGGGTGCATTATAATTTCATGTTATTGTGATAGATGTCGTGATAGATTATGCATGTTTTTGTGATATTCGCTGTGATAGACATACTTGTTGTGCTGATAGAGTATTGTTTATTTTACAGCCTATTTAGCATGGATGCTAAGCTCTGATCTTAGAGGTGTTATAGGCCCTCGAGGATCAGAATTTGGCGGATCATTGGTTTGTTATGTTGTTTACTTGTTATATTCATTGTGAAGATGCCCATCTTTGATTCGTGGGGAGTATGGGCCCCCACGGATCAGAATTTTGCACATATATGCTTGTTTTTTTTCAGTATTTTTGGTGTTCAGTGCAGTTTCGGAGCTACTACCCGGAAAAACCTAGAATACACGGCGTTTACTTATTGATACACGTCGTGTAGTTTTTAAAAACCGTGTTACTAATTGTGTGAACAGAAACACAGGGTGGTGGAGAGTCTTCGGGAACACACCATGTACTGTAGGTACACGTCGTGTAGTTCGAAGTTGTGTACCTGGCCATGACACAAACAACACGGGTCAGCGTTACCTTCTCTTATACATGCCGTGTTGTTTTTAGAACACGCCGTGTAGTCTCCTTTAGGTACCCGACCGTGTCATGGACAACACGGGTTGGCGCTACCTTCTCTTAGACACGCCGTGTTGTTTTAGGAACACGTCGTGTAGTCTCGTTCAGGTACTCGGTCATGTCACGAACAACACTGGATGATGTCACCTTCACCTATACACGTCGTGTTTGTTCGGAACACACCGTGTAAGGTTTAGCTGTGTAGACGGCCATGTATCTAACAACACGGGCCGCCGAAGCCTTGTCTAGTACACGCCGTGTTTGTTCAGAACACGTCGTGTAGTCTCGGGTAAGTAGAACCGTGTGGGTTAGCCGTGTAAAGAGACTCAGGCAGGGGAATATTTTTCAAGTACACGCCGTGTGTGGGGTTAACACGCCGTGTAGTTTGAGGTGTTACATGACTTGTAGGTCAGGGGTACACACCCATGTGGAAGGCTTTAGCAAACACGTCGTGTAGTTTAAATACATGTCGTGTAGTCTTGTTTTGAAAACTTAAGTGTTTCTCTATCCTGTTCCCGTTTTTTACTCTTGTGTTTTTGTCCTTATTAATCCTAAAGCTGAAGTGTTCTTTTGTTTTCTCAGAGCTATGGCACCAAGACGTCCTCCTGTTGCATGCCAGAAACTAGGCAGTGACTGTACGCCTGATACGGCAGACCATGGACTACCTATAGTTCCGTCGATCATTTCGGACATGGAACTTGCAGTGATTCCTGAAACTGGTGTCGATGATCAGTTTAGAGAGGGTTTCATGAGGTTCATGCAGACCTTTAGGGAGTTCAGCATCCTGCTCCGTCTATGGAAGAGATGATGCGAGTCTTCTAGAAGCAGCATCCTCCCACTTTCACAGGGGATGAAAGACCTCAGGCTACAGAGTCATGGCTATAACCTATGCTTTCCATCTTCGAGCATTTGGATACACCCCCAGACAGAAGGGTGAAGCTCGCAACTTACATGCTGCAAGATTCTTCCAAGATATGGTGGCATGTAGTCTCGTAGGCAGGGCGCCAACGGACTATAGCTTGGGACGAGTTCCAGCATACGTTCTATGACTAATTCTACCCAGCGACGCTGAGGGCCGATAGAGCCAGAGAGTTCATGAACCTGTAGTAGGGTACTCTTTCAGTTATGGATTATTCCTCCCATTCCACTGAGTTACAACGTTTCACTCCCGTTCGGGGAAATGACGAGTTGTTTTTGGCAAGGAAGTTTGAGGAAGGCCTCAAACCAGAGATCAGATCGCAGGTGAACGTCTTCCAGTTGACTTCTATTACCCTAATAGTCAACCAGGAGATGATCACCAAATGGAATATGAGGGATACTGGAGCTTTTGACCAGGGAGGTTCATCATCCAAGGTTGACTCATTTCATACTGACAGCAGGAAACAAAACCGAGAGTCTACTCGAGGTGACTCGAGGAAGTGAGGTAATTCTTCTGGAAGACGGGATATTCCTTCCGGAAACTAGGTGGTGTGATATCAGTGTGAAAGAGAGGCCACAAGAAGCCTCAGTGCCCGAGAGATCTAGTGGAGTGCCGATATTGCGGCAAGATGGGTCATCTGCATCGTTTTTGCAGGGTTCTTCTTCCAGCAGCTAGTGAAGGAGGATCGGTTTATACTCCTCGTACAGGATCAGGATTTCCAGTTCCGCAGTAGACTGGGGGCTGGAGTTCTTTAGGTCGTTTAGGCCATGGTAGAGGTCACGGACGCAGTGGTCAGGCTCAGGGAGGATCATCTCAGGGATATCAGGCTGCTACACAGGGCCGCGGTACTGGCCAGACGTTTGCAGTAGAGCAGATTCATCAGGAGCAGAATCCTGGACTTTCCACAATTAGAGGTACGATCTTAGTAGCCTCAGTTTTATCTTCTGCAATTTTTTATACCAGAGCTTCTCATAGTTCTTTTTCTGTGCACATTGTGGAGAGTCTTAGACTTACTATCTTTACTTCTGAGGATACACTAGCACTAGACACTCCCTTGGGACATATAACTACTAGTGTGCATCAGTACAGGGGGTGCCCCCTTGAGGTTTGTGGATGTCACTTCTTGTGGGATCATTATGTCCTTGAGATGATGGGTTATGATGTCATTCTCATAATGGACTGGCTAGTTCTTTTTCAGGCCTTTGTCGATTGTTATCGTCATAGGGTGAGTTTTACGTCACCAGAGGGCAGTTCTTTTCTTTATAAGGGTGAATGGGATGTCCAGGCAAGTAGAGTTGGACCAGAGCATCTTGGGTTGGGCAGTGTTACAGCCCAGATTTCTAGTTTATATCTGGATGATCAGGGGACTTCTCAGATGTACTACTCTCCGGTAGTTGACTGTTTTCTAGATGTCTTTCTAGAAGACTTTTCAGGGTTTCCTCCGGAGCGTGATGTAGACTTCTCTATTGAGCTTGTTCTAGGAGCATCACCGGTATCCATACCTCCTTATAGGATGGCTATGCCTGAGTTGCAAGAGCTCAAGAAGCAGTTGGAGGAGTTGCAGGCGAAGGTTTTTATCCGACCTAGTACTTCCCCTTAGGGTTTTCCTGTGTTGTTTGCGAAGAAGGCGGATGGTACCTTACGACTTTGTGTGGACTATCGAAAGATGAACCAGTTGACGGTTAAGAACCGATATCCATTTCTGATGATTGATGATCTTTTTTATCAGCTTCGAGGAGCCATGGTATTCTCAAAGATCGACTTGAGATCTGGATATCATCAGCTGCGGGTCAGACCATCTGATATACCCCTCACAGCTTTCCGAATCAGGTATGGTCTGTACGAGTATCTGGTTATGCCGTTCGGTCTCACGAATGTGCCGGCAGTTTTAATGGTGCTGATGAACAGAGTTTTCCATCCTTACATGGACTCTTTCATCATTGTCTTTGTGGAAGATATCTTGGTGTACTCTCACACTCGGCACGAACATGCTACCCATCTTGAGATCGTATTGAGTACACTGAGAGAGCATCAGTTATATGCTAATCTCTCAAAGTGCCACTTCTGGATGGATGAGATTCACTTCCTGGGTCATGTCATCTCAGAGACAAGATTATCAGTAGACCCAGAGAAGGTGAGAGCAGTAGTTACCTAGGAGTAGCCGAAGAATGTCTTCGAGGGACGGAGTTTCTTGGGACTGGCTGGTTATTACAGGCAGTTTATACAGGACTTATCATGCTTAGCAGTGCCATTGACGGGCTTGACTAAGAAAGGTGTGAAGTACGTTTGGTCAGAAGCTTGCGATTCAGCCTTCCAGGAGCTGAAGGGGAGATTGACCTCAGCACCGATTCTAGTTCTGCTAGAGCTGGGCAAGATTTATACAGTTTTCTGCGATGCATCCAGCATCAATCTTGGAGTAGTGCTTATGCAGGAGGATCGTGTTTTTGCGTACGGATCTCGGTAGTTGAGGCCCCATGAGAAGAACTATCCTACGCACGACCTGGAGTTGGTTGTAGTTGTTCATGCTTTGCGTTGTTGGAGGCACTATCTCATGGGGGAGCATTTTGTGGTATATACTGACTACAAGAGCCTCAATTATATCTTCATTCAGCATGTCTTGAATCTGAGACAGTGGAGGTGGGTTGAGTACCTACAGTCATTTGACTTAGAGCTTTCTTATAAGCCTGGGAAAGGCAATGTTGTGGCTGACGCACTGAGCAGGAGGACTCAGTTGCAGGCAGTTCAGGAGGCCAGCAGCGAGTGGCAGCTTATGGCTATGTTCTCTAAGATGCATTTGGAGGTGCACGACAGAAAAGGACAGAAAGTTCTTTCTTCCATAGTTTTTACCTCTACTCTTTTAGATCGAGTTCGAATGGGTCAGCTATCATACCCAGAAGGACTAGTCCTATGGGAGGGTGTTTCAAATGGAGACCCTACTCTGGGGTGGACAGTGGGCGATGATGAGGTGCTACATTTTCATGGTTGCATATGGGTTTTAGTGGACATACGTGAGGAGATGATGTGGGAGTTTCATGCTTCAGCTTGGGTAGTTCATCCTGGTGTCACCAAGATGTACCGAGACTTACACCGTCAGTATTGGTGTCCAGGCATGAAGAAGGATGTGGCTGGTTTTGTTATGCAGTGTTCCACCTGTCAGTAGGTGAAGGCAGAGCATCAGTGACCAGCAGGGCTTTTACAGCAGTTACCCATCCCTAAGTGGAAATGTAATGACGTCGTGATGGACTTCGTGACAAGGTTACCGAGATCTCCTCAAGGAAATGATGTGGTTTGGGTTGTAGTGGACAGGCTCACGAAGGTTTCACGCTTATTTCCGATCAAGGAGACCTTCAGTGTTGATGAGATGGGACGGTTGTACATCTGAGATATTGTACGTCTACATGGAGTTCCACTCTCCATTATTTCAAACAAGGATGCGCATTTTACTTCACACTTCTGGAAGGGGATACAGAGGGCTTTGGGTACACAATTACTTTTGACAACAGCATACCATCCCCAGACTGATGGCCATTCCGAGCGTACAATCCAGTTTCTTGAGGATATGCTCTGAGATTTCATTCTATACTTTGGCGGTACTTGGGAGAATCATATCCCTCTGGTGGATTTCTCCTAAAACAATATTTTTCAGGCGACTATTCAGATGTCACCTTACGAGGATTTTTACGGTAGGCCATGCCGATCACCTTTATGCTGGCTAGAGGCAGGAGAGGTAGCTTTTTTGGGACCTCATCTTGTTTAGGAGACCACATAGTAGGTGGAGTTGATTCGGAATAGGATGGCTACTGCACAGTCTCGGCAGAAATCTTATGCTAATCAGCGGAGATGACCTTTGGAGTTCAAGGTTGGAGACCAGTTTTTCCTGCGTGTTACCCCGAGGTTGGAACATAAGAGGATTAGGAGATAGGGGAAACTCTTACTGAGATATGTCAGGCCGTTTTAGATTCTGGAGAAATTCGGACTGGTTGCTTACAGGTTGCAGTTACCTCAGAGGTACCAGGCTATACATGACGTCTTTCATGTTTCTCAGCTTCGATGGTATTTCTTAGACCCGTCTCATGTTTTTTAACCTGATGAGGTTGATTTAGGGCAGTATGCATCTTTCGAGGAGCATCCTATCAGGATTGTTGATCGTAGTGAAAAGGTACTCCGTGGCCGATCTGTTCCTCTGGTACGGGTGCTATGGCAGCACGACCATATACAGGATGAGACTTGGGAGAGGGAGGCTGATATGTGATCACAGTGGCTAGATTTGTTCGACGTTTCCTCTTCTACGCCTCGTTAGGGAAATTCGGGGATGAATTTCTTTAAGGGGGGAAGTTTGTAAGAACTTGGATCTTCGTTTCAGGTATGTTTTTCCCTTTTCTGTAGTTTTAGAGAAAAATGGAGTTTCTGGAAATTTTTGAAGTACACGCCGTGTACTTTCTGATTACACGCCATGTACTCTTCTCTCACTCGAAGCCGTGTTCTGGCCATGTCCGAGCCACACACACAGCGTGTGGGGGTGACGTGGAGGTAGATTTTGGCGGAGTACAGAAAAACCCACTACACGTCGTATACTTTAAAAGTACACGCCATGTACTTTCTTTTTATTTCATTAATCGGACCGGGGTCGCGCCTAATTCTCATTAATGTCTTCATCTCTGCCTAATTCGGTTCATAGCGTCTGAGGAGGCTGATTCTTCTCCGAGCCACTGATCCATCACCGGTAGTCTGAATCAAAATCTGTTGATTGCAGAAGAATCGCAACGGTGATTTCTTGGTTTTTCTTTGACCCTGTTTCCTAATTCTTCCTCTCAGGTGAGTTATATGAGGTTGAACGTTTTTGAAATTTTTGTAGATCTACTCCATTCTAGGCCGATTCACGGGTCGAGGTTCAAGTATATCGATCTTCGAGGATCGAGGTAGGTGGTTTGTTGCCCTACATTGAAGTTCTTTGAGTTTTGGTTGCAAAAGTGTCGGATACCCATGTATCGGGTATCTCGAGTTTAGTATTTTAATCCTATTGTTTATTTACCCTAGATTTCTTATTAGGTTATGATTAATTGTTGCTAATATATGCTTGGTTGCATGTTTGAGGATCACCCAACGCGTGTTTATCCATGTTTGGTTGTTTATCGTCGTTCGGCACCGTTTTCCTGTGAGGAAAACCCTATTGCAATTGCTAGTTTACTTGTTATAACTGTTTGCACATGTTTCCTGCTTTTTAAATGCTTTTGATACATGGTAGCTATTAGCCAAGTAGTTGTTGAACTTACTTAGGGATGCTGAAAGTCGATTACGTACGACTGGACTACTCAGGGCTGTGAGAACCTGGTGTGGGAGATCAAAGAGGGAATAGACGATTAATTGCTTCCCTAGAGGGTCTGTTGGATTTAGTTTCATATGTAGGACCTACGGGAATAGGACTTTGTGCTTCCCAAGAGTTTTCTTAGTTTACACATGCATCGAGACCACAGGAGGAATTAGACGTAATTGATTCCTCAGAGAGTCTATAGTTATTGTTGCAAGACCATAGGGGAATTGACATGAGAGCTTCCCAGAGTGTATGTGCCTTATTTGATTACTGGACTATAGGGGTCTTCTAGTTTGAGCCACCCAGAGGGTCAGTGTGAATTTTTTATGGTTTCTTGTGATGAGTCCACCAAGCCAAAGAACAATCTTGGGTTTTGTACTGCTTGTGTTTCGGTAGTCTTTTGAGATACCTGTTATGTTACTTTCTTACCTTGGAATAGAAAGCTTTGATATTTTTCCCTAGTTGTTTAATTAAATGAATGTGAATGGTAATTGGTAGGATTATTTACTGGTATACTCTTAGTCCATTACTGTACTTATTTTCCTTTACTTTTACTATATTACTCACTGACAATAGGGCACAAATCTTGTGGTGATTGCCTACTAGGATTAGTCTCACACCCTGTATGGGTCCTGCTTTTCGGCCCAAACATATTATATGGTTGCAGGTGTAGATAGGGATTGTGGTCCTTATACCTCAGGTACTTGATTGCTGGTTGGAGCTAGAGATAATGGGACTGGGCTTTGGCTTGCGATGCTGCTGGAGTTTCTATTTACATTTAGTACTTGGTTTCAGTTGTATTTCAGCACGTTGATTTGTTTACTTCTTTCCATAGATACATGTACAATTCTGCATCATTATTATATCAGACATTGCTTCGACTCTTAGTTCAGTTGTTGTATGTTGTTTACTGCTTCCGCTATTGTTTATGTTTATTCTTCCATTGTATACATTACCAAATGAGGGCATAGTTTCCCCACAGACTCACCAAGGCCCTCGCTGCAAGTCGGCAGCCTCTGGCGTTTGGGGAAATGCGCTTGAGGTTACGTGGCGAACAGGGTACGGGGCACCAGTTGAGTGGCTCTGGATTTGGGTCATTACACATACATCCAAGAGAAGATTAAGGAAGCACAAAGGGATGATGTGGAGATACAAAATAGGTTGAATGCAGTAAAGGAAGGGAAGCTGCAAGATTTCCATATCGACGATGATGGTGTGATTTGGTTTGGAACGCATCTTTGTGTGCCTTCATCACCCGGGATAAAGAAGGAGCTATTGGACAATGCACATAGCTCAACTTTCTCTATCCATCCTGGGAGTACCAAGATGTACCGTGATCTCCGAGAACACTTCTGGTGGGATAACATGAAGAAGGAGATTGCGAAATATATATCAAGGTGCTTGGTATGTCAGCAAGTTAAAGTTGAGCGACAAAAGTCCAAGGGTATGATGCATCCAATGCCTATACCTATGTGGAAATGGGAAAATGCTACTATGGACTTTGTCATGGGTCTCCTGAAGGTGTCAAAGGTAAATAATGTGATATGGGTTGTGGTTGACCGACTCACCAAGACTTCCCATTTTATCACTATTTGGGAAGACCTCTCAGTTGAACAACTTGCAAAGATATATGTGAAGGAAGTGGTGAGACTGTATGGTGTTCCACCCTCAATTGTCTCTGACCGTGATCCAAGGTTCACATCTAAATTCTGGAGGAGCCTTCAATATGCATTGAGTACTGAATTAAATTTGAGAACGGCATATCACCCCCAAACTGATGGACAGTCTGAAAGGACTATTCAGTCGCTTGAAGATATGCTAAGATCATGATCTATAGAATTCAAAGGTGGATGGGATCAGCATCTACCATTGGTTGAGTTCTCATACTACAATAGCTTCCACTCGAGTATTCAGATGGCTCCGTATGAAGCTCTTTATGGGAAGCGATGTATAACTCCAACCTGTTGGGATGAAGTTGGAGAAATAAAGATACTTGGACCCGATCTTGTTCAAGAGATGACAGAGAAGGTTCAAGTAATCCCGAAACACATCGAAGCTTCTCAAAGTCAGAAAAAGAGTTATGCTGACAACCGTCGAAGGGACTTGGAGTTCGATGTTGGAGATAAAGTCTTCCTTCTAATATATCCATGGAAGATAGTCATGCAATTCAGGAAGAAAGGGAAGCTAAGCCCAAGGTATATTGGCCCCTTTGAGATCCTTGACCGCATAGGAGTCGTGGCCTATCATCTTTCACTTCCACCGAATATGGATCAATTTCATGATGTGTTTCATGTATCACTACTGAGGAAGTACATACCAAACCCCTCACATGTACTAAACTCGAAGGTGGTGCAGTTGGAAGATGATCTCTCCTATGAGGAGTAGCCAGTAAAGATTCTGGATCGGAGAGATAAGGTTCTACGCAACAAGACAACCCATCTTGTCAAAGTGTTGTGGAGGAACCATAAGTTTGAGGAAGCAACTTGGGAACCAGAAGAGGCAATGAAGGATAAACACCCTCACCTTTTTGTGTAAAGTGAAATTTTGGGGGTGAAATTTATTAAGGGGGGAAGAATGTAATGACCCAAAGTTTTTCAATGAAAATTACCTTCTTATATTTATGTCATAAAATAACATTAAAACACAAAATAATGAACTACTAAGTGATAAGTGACCTATAAACATAAGTTCTTCACTCCTATGTTTGGAATTTTGAAAATCTGACATACACGGTTGTGTTCAAGATGATTTTTGGAGTCTAATGAAACAAAAATAATTTTTGGTGAATAGTAATGTACCCTTAAGAATAGTAACATACCCTTATGAATAGTAATATGACCCTTATGAATAGTAAATCATCCAACATAATAGTAACATTACCTATGAATAATAAAATAAAATTTAGGCATCTTAGAAAGTGACAATTTGATCTTAGTAAACGTTTTGGTACTTTGTAAGTCATAAATAATTAATTATAATTAATTAATTAATTTAAAATAATATTTATTTCCCCAAAATGTATTCATAAATTATTGAATCAATGTATTATAGATTTTAGATAATTTTATAATACCCTATATAATTTTTGAAAGCACTATAAAATCAGTTTAAATTATAAAAATTGTTTTTAAGTAAATTATGATTTTAATTAAATATTAAATTAATAATATTTAGAAATTTTTTTGAAAAATGGACTTCATTTTGGGATTTTACACGTTGAAAAATGGTTGGGGTAAATTTTTGGTATTTTTCTGAGATACTTGAATTTTTTATGAATAGTGAGATACCGTAATTTACAAAATAAGCTAAATAAGCTAATTCTAGGGTCATGTGTGATGTTATGCTGATGTAAGCCCACTTGGTTCGGGATTAAATTATAAAATTACTATTCTTATTCATTCAAGACTCACTATTCCTTGTCTTAGGGGAAATTAATAAACTAATGAATTTTATATTAAGGAAACCCCTCTCCCCTCCACTATAAAATCCACCCTTCACTCCCTCTTTTCCTCACACCTCTCAAGCTCCAAGACTTCCCTAAACTCTACCCAAACACCTTCCCTAGCCCCTCCCCCACATCCAAGAGCTTCTGGTCTCATCAAAAGACCAAGATTAGGCCCTTAATGAGGTTTTCAAGAGAAGGATTCAAGAGGTAATTTCCCTCCCTCTTCTCCTTTAATTTCCTTTCAAGTTCAAGTTCATTTCTTGATCTCTTCCCAATTATATTCATCCAAATTGTATTGTAACTCTAGTATTATACATATACTGTAATTTTATTATTCTAATGGGATACTATATCATCCAACCCCTTTCCCTCTTCCTTTTATTTTATTAAAGAGAATGTTGTTCGTGAGGTATTAATTTATCACCTTCAAGAATGACATGCTTTCTTCTTCCATTTCTACCTTCATATCTGGTCATGAAACCATTTTTATGGTTGAACCAGAATATTGTATGTGTATAATTTTCTATTTAAAGTTATGGAAATAAACTAGGGATATATTACTAAGTGATAAGTTAAAACAAGTTCGTTGTGATCCAAAAACCGCCCAAATTGACCCAAATAACCATCATTTAATTCATATATAATGATTTATCCACATGGATCTAATATAATTAATTATAAAATCATTAAATCTTCTTTAATATCATTAATTACATGTAATATCATTTCTTGATGTTTACTCATGTTCTACCCAAACTTCAATTTAAGAATACAAGTGAACCACCCAAGAAAAACCAAAAAAACGAACAGCCCCAAACAATGTTTTTAAACTCTATAAGTCATCCAAAGGAACATAATATGACATAATTAAACCAGAATTAACCCTATGGTTCTGGATTTCTAATTAATGAATATAATGTCATTATACAGGACATTAAAGAGAAGGAATCATTCTGTTACAAGGTAAGGGGAAATTCTCGAATCCAACTTTCATCCTTCGGGTTCTCCCTCTTTCACTCCATTTTTGATATGGTTGCTCCTTAAAGATCATTTGTTCATAATTGTATATACTTTTCTAGGATATACATGTTTTTTACTGGTTTTTATGTTCGACAAAATGTTTTCCAAAAGAACTCTTCTTTTAAGAACACCCCTTTTACTTCTCACTCAAAGTGGACGGTTCATGTAACATGTATGTTACTCCCTCTTTCTTTTGGGAACCCAAAGCTTATGAATGTGTTATTATGATATGAAACCCATTCCTTTCCATGGGTTATTTATGTACATTTATTATATGTTTTCTATGTGGAAAGCATGATGATGATAATGTTATGATGTGACGGGTGCGCCTGGAATTATATAGTGCAATTATGAATGTTTCAAAGTGACGGGTGCGCCTGGAATTATACAGAGCTCTAATGCATTGGGTAAAGTGATTAATATCATGAGTAAATTTGAAATGATGTGTGAACAAGATTCTATCTTGGTTCACAATTATGTGTGGTAGTTAACAACTAAAACATGATGTTTCATTTTTATGCATTGCCACATTTCAAGTCTTTTATTTATGCTCCTCTCATGTTCATGATCTTTTGCCTATGTTATGATTATGCTCACCCCATGCTATATTGTTCTTATCTATCCTGTTATTGGGCTTCAATCTCACCCCTTTTGATGTATATCCTCAGGTGGATACATTTACTAAGGAGAGGAAAAGTGCCAATAATAAGCTAGAGAAGAAGAAATTAAATAAATGTTTATGCTTGATGTTGTATTTGTTATGTGTGGTCCTAGTTCTCCCAAGACACTAAACCTTTGGATCCTCTATGTGTAATACTATTATATTTTTTATCTTTGAAATTATGTAATATTAATGTAAGAAAATTCTGGGTCACTATAGGAAACATAGCATGTAGACCATCATGTGTGAGTACTCGTAAAAAGATGAGACTTACTCTCATGAAGTTCGCACTTGGTAATATCCAAGACAAAAGATTATGAGAACAGAACCACCAGTAGGAATTCTTCATGTTTTGGTGTCATCGGATATTTCTATATATGAGTATGTGTAATGATCCTCAGACTTTAATATTATCATTAATACGTTTCACGACTCGCACATTTTGATTTACTGATGAAAAATATCACGCAGACAGTTGGCGGGAAGTAGGGTATGTTGGGTGCATCATGAGTGGCATGTTATTAATGGATAAGTCGAGGAAGGATTTGTCCCTTCCATTTATGGAAGTTTATATATTGGAAATTTGATTGAAATATAATTGTCACGTGAAATTCCATGGCCATGGTATAATGGTGAGTTTTTTTTAGGTAGTCAAAGAACGACGTGTCAAGCATAAAATTTGATGACACTATCATTAAACCCACTTGATGAGATATTGCAACAAAGGGATTATATTACATAGTGAGCATTCATATGTGGATATCATTGTTTCGAAATTATGTTCTTTCTCTTGGGCTTCTTAACCCATTTCTAGACTCTACTCTTAGAATTTAGGCAAGCCCACCTAATTCCAACGAGAAATAGTCCTAGAGGATCACATAGTAAGTGTTTTTTCTGGACTCAGTTAAATTATATTTGAATTTAATTAATGAAATAAATATTATTCTCAAAACCATGGAATAATTTTATTCAAGTTAAAATGATCGCATAAATTAAATTAAATTTATTTATTTATTTTATTGAACATTTAATAAATATTTATTTACTAGTGTGTAAATAAAATATTTATTTAAGAGAATAAATTATTTATTTATTTATTTGGGTGTTCAATAAATGGAAGTGGAGTTTGAACAGACCAAGTCCGGTCCGGTGGTAAAATAATTATTTGCAATAAGTTAAATAATTATTTAACTAGTTGGCACAAGTTAAAATAATAATGAAACTGCTATTATTTTGTGATGCATAGTTTTATTTATAATTCCGTTTTGCACAAGTTGAAACCCCATAAATAATGGTGAGGTATTATTATTATGATAATGGGTTTTCTCTAAGTTCATGAATGTATTTAATTGTTGTTATGAAATTAAATATTGTAACTAAAGTTTCATGTATATAAATAGACAAGTTTTCCTATTGTACCAGACACCACACGACACTGAATAATACACCCAATGAATTGAGAATTGTTGAGCTAACCAATTTCTCTCTCAAATCCTCTTTCCACCCCTCTCAATAACGAGATGCGTTCTTCAAGGCTGAAGAACAATTGATCAAGAATGACTAACACAAGACACTCGCTTCGCCGCGCTAGCACCCGAAGAATGAGCGGTGTCGATCGGAGTCCATCGGAGCATGTGTGGATCACCCCTAGAGGTATTCTAGTTTGGATCCTTACAAGCACAACTAGATAAACCATAAGGGTCATTATGGATTATCAACATCATCAATGAAGAAAAATACCAAAGATCCAGGTATTATTTTTCTTTATGAAATTAATTAAATTAATTATAAACATGATGTGAAAGATCCTCTATAAAGGTTTCGGGCCTCTTCATTATCTAAATATTTGATTCTATTCTATAGAGAATGTAATTCATCGTAGTATTTATCCTAAAATAATCATTGTTCATGGTAAAAATCAAATTTGGGTTCTGTCACAATGATTCTTCCGCTGCGCCCGGAACCTACACCATCATATTGTAATGAACCCCTTTTTAAATCCCTTGAGGATACTCCTTAATAATAAAAGTATTAACTCATATATTGAGATTTAATTCATATAAATTTTGTCCAATTCATGAATTTATCACATGAATGTAACTTCATCCATTTCATCTAATAAAATGACAAGATTAATGATAGTCTACATGGGTAGATCACTCGAACAATAACTCTTAACATAGGATCACCCATACAATCAAAGACAATGGCATGCACAGTATGCCTTATGATATGGAAACCATTCATAAAATATGATTTCATTGGTATAATCATGAAACATTCTCTATTATTTCCCTTATACATAAAATGCAACTTAGTTAAAACCACCATATGTAATTTGGATTTAGGTAATATCTTCTTCGCATAATGGATTCATTTGTTGAATGCATGTTTATCCATGAATTATAAAATGGTTTTTTGACCACCGGAATTAAATCATACATTTTGTAACATACGAATTAATTATTTACAAATTAAGAAGTTTTATTGATTTATTTATAATAATCCAATTCCACTGGATTTGTGGTGCTGGTTCCTACCCAAGATCCTACTGATTCTTCCTCTCCCTGAAGCACTCTCTTCCTCCTTCCTTTTCCTATTGAGATGATAGAATATCTTTGAAGGTAAGGTTTTCCCTCTCATGTGGTGGGTGATTCACATAATCCTATATATATTCCATATAATATGGAGTCTATTGGATTCCTTTAAGGGATTTACATCAATCATATGGATAAAGAGTTGTTTTTGTGATCGATAGTGAAAGGTAAACAATTTGTTCTTTATTTTATAATTAGCATGGTTTTGGTTTCAATGAAACAGTTCTCTTGGGATTTATGGTTTTTATTTCTTTCCACTTCATTTATTAAGTGTTAATCTATCCCAATAAACCTAATAGTTACTATGACATTTAAACTTTCAATTTATGCGACCTGCTAAAAAGTTATGAAAATTACCCTATTTTCCTCAACATTTAGTCATATTCATCCAAATATGATCCAATTGTAATGGGAATTTTTATTCCTAAAAATTAAATAAATGTTTTTAAAATAATATATAAAGTAAAACAGTGAAAGGAAATAACTTAGAAAGAGTCAAAGCACTTCACCTTGAAGAAATGATACCCCATGTAAAACTTAGGTAAGTTTACATCATATTATGATATTTAAATGATTAAATAAACTTTTTATATAGTTATATGGTGATTCTGTTTGATAATGTTAATGTCATGTGATATGGTAGTCATTCATAGAGACCTGGAAGTGGCTACCTTGTGAATACAAAGCCCTTTATGGTGCCAGTGTCATTTTAGCTATAGAGACGAAGCCCTTTTTTGACCACCTGACTCTGATATTATCGGTTTGTCATTTTTGATGTTGACGTAGGACCTTTATGTGGGCATGAATATCTTTTATGAAGTAGTGGTTTTACTTATCTTAGGCCTAGTGTTTACTAATTTTACCTATAAATGAACCCCCATTTTTCATTTTAAACAATGAAGTAATTTCATGATTCATAAATTCTAAGAAATTTCATTGTTTGTAAGAACATCTTTTTAGATAAGATATTTGGAGAAGAATACCCCCAACTAGACTTTAAAGTTATGTATAAATAGGGGTTTTCCTCCTATGTAATATTATCATGTCCATTCATCACCCACATAATATTTTTCTTGGATGTTCCACATTAAACCATCATGAGAACCCCCTTTCTACCCCCATATTACTACTTTGTGGAGGGATATCAATATAATGATTTTTTGGACTTTATCCTTTAACTCCTTTGTCATTTTTTACCATACTTGTTATCATAAAGGATCAAATTTTATTTGAAATTTAATATTATTACAATACTTGTTTCACTATTTATAATGGTCTAGTATAACATAATATTTGACCTAGGGTAGCTTTATTTATAAAACATTCTAATTATCGGAATCCAATATTCTTTAGTATCCCAAAATATAACCTAGAAATTCTTATTTTTATGTTATAACCATGAGTAAATTATTCCATCAAGGCCTCCCCCATGGCCTCTTGACTTACTTGATGAGGTCACTATGAAAATCTATGTGTTTTCCTTCAATCATGTGTTCCTTTGATAATTAGAATACAACATCCTATGAGATATATCCTTTAGTTTCCCCCCTGGATGATAGGGTCCTAGAAATTTATATAATCATTTAGTCCCTTGGTAACTAGGATTAATATACATAAGAAATTGGTGGATATCTCCATATCATAATACACTTATTTTTTTCCATTCAACGGCGGTCCTCATAGATCCCAAGCATTTGATCAATCCCCATGTATCCACTTAATGATCTAGAGACTTATGTGAGATACCAATATTATGTAAATACCAAATCATTATTATTGTATCACATCACCCATGAGGCCAATCATCATTTACTATTTACCTACCAATGGATAGGATACAACCTAAAATTTTTTCCCTTACATAAGTCTCACACAAACCATTTTTAGGTACCTTTCACCTAGATTTACATTTAACATAACTCTAAAATAATCAAAATTAGTCCTAACCTTATGAATTTAAACTATATGAAATTAAATATTTTGGTTGCATAACCTTAGAAATAAATCCTTTGGTTATAGATGCATGACCATAAAAGGAACCATAATGGTCCTTATTACATGGCCTTAAAAGGTAAAACATTTATCATTAAAAGTCACCAAACTATATGAGTTTTTAATCCATTTATAAGGATATGTTGGTATCCCTTCTCATGGTTTAAATCTCAACTCTTTTACACCTACCACCACCATGTATGGAAATAAATTTATAATCCCGGGTTTTACGCCTTCAAACTAGAGAATAATTAGACAAGAAGGGGAAATATGGAAAACCTATCATATATATAGATGGAGAACCTCTAATAAGTATAAATATTTACATTTATGCATGGTGTTGTTTGATTTATTTTATGAAAAGGGTAATTAGGATTGTTACTGTTAAGGATTTCAAAAATATGTCTCAAGTCTTTAATAGAGTCTCGAATTAGGATGCAAGACCCTTAATGGGATGAACTTTCCACCTATTATCTTGATATCTGTGAAAAATTCAATGATTCATTAGTTCATTGTATAAATTTGCAACAATAATAGAGTGGGTATGAACCCAAAAAAATATGGACATGAACCCATAAGGGTAACATAGTAAAAAAAGTTAAATTTTTAAGGCATGAGAAGAATATTAGAGATTCTAATAGTTATACTTGGTCAATAAAATCTAAGGGAGAAGCCAGGAAGGAGGGACGGTGCTTTCATTGAAACAAACCTAGTAACTAGAGGATAAATTTCCTAGAACAGTTTGAAGGTTACAAGAAGAACCATAGAGATTCCACCTTAGTTATTAATGTTATAAAATTCAGTTATTCTATTTTTAAGGGTATATTATATTAAATGTACATTATATAAGTGTTGAAAACAAGTAAAAGTATTCAAAAATAAAGAATTATTTATGGTTAGATATTAAAGTATGAATTCAAGTGATATAGAAATGGGTTTATACATAAATTAGATAGATAAATTGGATTACATTAACTCTCTAAGTTTGAATAAAGAATATTAATTTTCTTCTTACTTTTCTTTTATGTGATAAGATTAATTACTTATAAACAATTTTTTTCATAAATAATACAAGATGATTATTTTGTATTCACATGGTTATGTATGATCCCATTTTAGTGCATACATGAAAAGGATACAAGTATAAAATAAGATATACCCAAGATAAAAGAATTTATCCAGTATGTTTACTAAAATATGAGGTAATGAGTTTTAACCAACCTAAAATGGAATATTTTAAGAATAAAATATTTTTTCAGAATAATAATTAAAAAAATTAAAATTAAATATATGATATTGATATAATAGTTTATTTATTAAATATTATCAATAAATAAAATAAGTGTTATTTTATAAAAACAAATGAGTTTGTGTCTTAGAAATAAATTTTGGAGAAAATATAGTTTTTATGAAAGTATTGGGAGTAAGTTTATAATTTGAGAAATTAAAAGTGTAAAAAATAAAATATTATACAAATAATATTCAAATTGAAAGTCATTTTATATCCTAAAAGAGTTTTGGATTTTTTGGTAAATAACTATATTAATGTAAAGAGTTATATTTTTCTACCAAATTATCTCAAAGAATATTTTTTGGAAAATTTTCATGAAAAAGGTGATGATTATCTTAGAAAAGTTCTATGTACAAAAAATAAGTTATTAACATCATAAAAATTTATGTTATAAAGTATAAGTGTTTGAATACTATATTTAAAGAGTTAAACATTAGGAATATTATTATTACATCTCACAATTTTTCAAAAAAAAATTATTTATATATGTTTCTCACTAATGGAGTTTAGTTTAAAGAATTATAAAATTGTTGCATAGAAATATGGAAGGAAATGCATAAATATGTAATGAGTTTAACAAAACCCTAAAAGTTCAGTAAATATATGGTCTCTCAAGTAGTCCCTCATTTAAAATCTGATTATACTTGTGGTTATATATATATATATTTAGTATTATTAAATGAATTTAATAATATAAAATATATAATGTTACACAAAAGGTATTCTATGATTTATTATTCTTTCACATTGGAAACATATAATATGTGAAGTGAGATAATAATTAACCAATCAAATTATGACTTTGAGTTATCCCTAATTGATGTTCATTATTAGTATTATAGGTTATGATGAAATGTAAAGGTTAGAATGGGTAGGATTTCATATAAAGATATATAATACTCTTATGATACACAAAACAAGTTTTGTGTGTTTTATGACCCACAAAACATACCATATAGAGTTTCAGACACTATGTATTTGGTATACTAGGGGTGCATGTTTCATATTGTATCTTTATACTTGAGTTAGTAAATATATCTATAATGATAACCTTTATGATTTTAAAACTGTCTTACACCATACTTGAGGCTAGAATAATGATAGAGCACATATTTTCATTAATTTTACTTTGTTTTTTAATGATTTAATCCCCACCGTTTTTTCATTTTAATGTAAATTGAATCGTATTTATTTTTTAAAAACCTTTTGTTATTTATTATGAAAATGGATTAATTTATGATTTCTAAGTAATTCTATTTATTTATGGTATTATTTGAAAAATATATACTTTAATTTCTTTGTTTGTCAACTTTTAGGAAAATGATTATACTTAAAGTTGTGAAGAAATTTGAAAATGTACTCTCATGTGTATGAGTAATTTCTACTCATCTGTATGATTTATTTTGAATCATTCTATGAGAAATGGAAAACTCCTAAAATTCATAAAATTAACTACCTAAAGATGTGGTAAATCTATTTAATTATGGAATTTCATAAGATTCATTCTACTCTTACAGATTCATTTCAAAAAAAAAGAATAAATTCATCAAATGATGGGGTTACGTAAAAGTAAAGATGAAGAATAAGAGTTATTTTTACTCTACACTTGAGAATTGTAAAATTACAAAAATGTAAGAATTTTTATTTGGGTTCATAAGATTAATTAATACAGTTACCCTATAAAATTTCAAAGTCATTCCTTTGTCATGGGATATTAAATTCAAAATTTAAGAGTTAATTTTTTGAGTGTAAGGTTCCAGAACATTATTAAATATTTACTAAACTATTTGAATAAAGATTAATATTTTAAAAATCATAGAAATAAATATTTTCACTGGGATGAAAATGGTCACACTGAGAAAGGAAAATTACAATCAAATAAAGAAAATATTTTCAATTCAAAGGATTTATGGCACAAAATAAATTAAGTGCAATTAGATAGATATATTCTTAAGAAACATGTTGTAATAGTTTGTGCCTTCATTTCCAGTTACATTACTAGTTTTGAAGTGGTAGGTGTTTGATTAAGTTTCATGTTTGAATTGGTGGGCCTCATGAAAACTCATAATGTAAATCTAGGCTTTACACCATGAATGTACCAAGGTCCAACTTTTCTATAAATTTTATGATTCACCTAAATTATATTAGTTATCTCTCATTTACCTAGATCCTTTAGTGAATTCGAGGAAATTTTGGAGGATCTTTCATCCCCTTTCCTCATGTTTTTATCCTTGGCCTTTATAGGTTTCTCATTTCCAATATGCGGTGAGTAATTTCCCTTTTATCCCTTTTTTTATTTGGTTTCAACTTACTAATTACCATTGGTGGCGTTTTTCTGCTTCTAGAGTATTTGGGATGTGTTTTTTAAGATCCCTTAGTATGGTTTAGGTTAATTCAAGGTTTCCCAATGTGATTTTGTACTTCTAGTTGTTTCTCATTCACCCTGTTGTTCATGGTAATTTAGAAAACTCCTTTGAGTTAGGGGATCCTCGCTCTCTCCCTATTTATGTGATTGTGTGGGGATTTTATACTTTTGACTTACTTTGGGTGTATATTTAGGGTTTAATTAATGAATATAATTATTTGTATTAATTTTAAATCTATGGGAATGGGGAAAAATCATATGTTTTACTAATTTTAAAGTTATTTTTTTCAATATTATATATTCTTGTTTCCACTTTTTAAAATCATAGTTGTTGGGAGTCTTTATTATGTTATAGTTGATATGGTTGTGAGACCCTTATTATGTGATTTCTTGATATCACCCTGAATGAAATGGACAATCACTTATATTTGGATAATTAATTTTTTTTCATGGAAATCTATAGTTGGAGTTAGAATTCCCATGCTAAGTAATGAAGTTAAGTAAATAAATCACTTTTTGAATCTAAAATTGTGGAATTCAGGAGGTGGTGTGTGTGTGGTTGTGCTTGTTGTGTTTCCTTATGTGACTTGGATTGTTTTGTAGTGTTGGTAGTGACCGGATTGGGTGTGAAAATTATAGGGAATTTATTAAATGGTTGGTTGGAATTGGATACGATATGGGTGGTTGTGAGATGTTGGTGATGTCTAGTGGTGGTGATGTATGGTGGTTGTGTTCTGTAGTGGTTGTGATGGGTGGTGGTTGAGATGTTTGTGTAACACCTGATATTCAATTATAGTATTTGATTATTTTATTTTAATAAAACTATAATACAATTCACATTTTAAAATTTTTAGGAATAAAAATTCTAATTTGATGGGTTGAATATCTATTTTGAACTAAATAGGTCAAAATAATCCTAGAATGAATTTTTGAAATTTTCCCTTTTAAATAATCTTTTCTAAAATAAAAAAAATTAGTTGGATTTGGTTCCCTATAACCAACTTCTATGTACTTTATGATAACTTTTATTTATAGTTTTGAATATTAATAAACTCCTTATCACATCATGATTGTTCTTCTACGTAACATAGAATGTTATAATGTCCTAAGAGTAGATGTCGTACTAAAAGGTCATAGTAGCTCCTCGCTATGATGAGAACCTAGAAGTGCTATGACACTATTCTTAAATATATGTTCTATAGTTAGATGATATAATTTGAGGTACACAAATGATACAGGTTATTAGGGGTAGAGACTCATAGGACTTTGAGGCACCTTCTCATGGTGTAAGACCTTGGTAATATCCAGTGTAGGATATTATGAGAATGAGACCCGCCAGTAGAAAATCAATACTTATATTAGTCATTGTATTTTCCTAAATAAAGACATGTTTATTTATCCTTAGACTTTAAGATTGTTATTAATGAGTATTATGAGTCATTTACTTTGATGTATTGATGAAAATTATGATGATAGATGTTTGTGGTGAGGTGGGATACATTGGGTGCATCATGAGTAATATTGCATTAATGAATAATGAGAGAAAGTATTTGTACCTTCTATTATTTAACATAATTTAATATCTTAGGCCCTTTTATGGAAATGATATAGCTTAAATAAATTCATTTCCATCATGTTATATAGGAGAGTTCAATTTCTAATAAGTCAAAGAAAAACACATCAAACATATAGGTTGATGGCACCAACATGTAACCTGCTTGATTAGAGATATTGTGATAAAGGGATTGTATTACACAGTAAGTATCTGTATGGGGTATTATGTTGTTTCGATATTAACTTCTTTCTCTATGGGTGTCTTGGTGTGTTTCTATATGCTGCCCTTGGACTTTTGGATGCTTTTCCTAATTCCACTGAGAAAGAGTCCCAGAGGGTCACACACTAAGTGTATCCAAAATCTCAATTAAATAATAATATTATTATTTATTAATTAACAAGTTGAATAAATATTATTTTGAAATATGGTTTAATAATTATTCATGTTTTCTTGGTCACATTTATTTTGTCACCAGTTATTCGAGATAATATAATGTGATCGGAATATTTAATAAATATTTATTTATGATTTAGTGAATATAATATTTATTTATTGATTAGTGGATAATGAAATGATATTTATTTATTAAATAAATAGTCATTATTCAATGCCCGATAAATATTGTGGAGGAATGGAGGACCGAGTTTAATGATCTGGCGAGAAATAATAAATATTGAATATTATTTAATTAAATAATATTTAATTTAATTCACAAGTTAAGTTCATGTAAAGAGATAATATTATTGTTATTATTATTACATGGGGTTTTTTAGGGATTAAATAAATAATAAAGGGAACCTCTGTAATTATTTTTTTAACTCTATCATTATATAAATCCAATTGTATTATTTTCTAAGAGATCCAATTTATTTGTTTGGTTGTGCACAACAGATCGGGTGAATCCTCTCAAACCCTAGAGAGCTCCCTTATCTAAGAACACTTCTAAGAATAGAGAGCAATATTCCACCACATTACACTCTAAATTCAAGAGAGATTAAGGATAATTCTTTGAAAATAGATATCGAGGCGATCAAAGGCAGACGATGCAAGAGATAGGATCTGCCATTCTAGCACCCAGATATTCTTATGGTTATGTTTGGAGATTTTTGGAACACATATGGATCACCGCTAGAGGGAATATTCTCTTGATTCCTAAAATGCAATGATGATACAACACAGATCTATTGTCAGATCCATCAATGAAGAAATAATTCCAACAAGGTAATTCTTTAATTAATTAAATTGATTATAAATAATATGTGATGATCCTATCACTATTTATGGTATTATATCCCTAGTAAATATTATTTTATTCAATTATGCAGATCACAATGTTTATTGTTGTGTAAATATCATATTGATCATTGATCATGAAAAAAATAAAAGTTGGACACGACCCATTTCATGATCCCATTGTACCCATAACCTATAAGTGGTATCAAAGTGGTCTCATAATTATTTATAATTATTTAAAGATCTTTTATTCATTTATGATTTTTTGATTTTGTTTTCAATTCAATTTTAATCATTATTTTAATCTGAATTGCAAGATATATTTATTCCTCCTTCATTTATCATAGATCTAATCAATACAATTAATTTTATGAATGAGATAAAATCAAAGAACTCATCCATAGGTTCCAAGAATTTAGGATGAATAACACAAGAGTACACACTGTGTAACCAGAGTTACACATCATGTACTTCTGTTCAATGCATTAGAAAATTAATTCAAACTGTGTGCATTTATGACATGTAGTGTATTTATTACTTACACTGCATGTTGATCGGGCGAAGGTGGTTCACTATCAACCTGAGTATATGTCCTGTAGCCCATTTACATGGTGTGTAGTCCCTTTGAGTCATAAACATACTGTGTATTTACCTACAAGGCCTACCTGACTGATGACCATGCAACAAGGAGACAACATGTTGTGTAGTATCTTATATACATCATGTACTCCAATTTTTTGAGGTGTGGTTTACATGTTGAGTCCTTATCCATGTTCCTTGGATACATGGTGAGAGATGTATATGCCTAGTACCTCAGTTGTACACACCATGTACTTATACCAAATTATGCAGATTTAAAATTTATTTATTATACTATGTAAACCTTATCAACATGTGATTGCATGTGGTCATTAAGTTGATAGAACATGCCATGTGATAGGTTTTAATATATATATATATATCTGTGTGTGTGTGTTTAATTAATATCTACATAAGAATTAGATATGAATATCATGTATGATTCGTATTAACAGGTGTTACTCTATGTGCATTGAATCATAACACATGAAAAAAATCATGTAATATGTGTAATCATTAAGTTCATAGTACATGTCAGGAAAGTATGTGATAAGTTGTGTATTCCATATTTCACAAGATTAAATTTTATATGAGTATAATAAATTTTGGGTAGATTCGGACGGGTATTCACCATGTTTCCTCTAAGGAACATTTATGTACATAGTTAATTTTAAATAAAAAATTTTAATTTGTTTAAAATTATAATTGATGAGAATCTCAAGGAAATTTGGATGATAATTAAGATAAAATAATTGATTAATGAAATATATTTATTAATTTATTCAAGATTGATTTATCTTAAATAATAACAATTAATAATTTTATGCTAGTTTTGTTTAATGCATAATTCATTTCATTCATGCGGATGATCCTGAGAATATACCATACCTTTTTATGTGATTGGTTTCATTTAAATTATTATTAAATTAAATTGTTGGCATGAATATATTCTATCCTTTTATTATATAAGGGTTTGGGTTCCTATGGTTCTTTTTATGTAAACAATTTTCCTCTCACCTGTGTGTGAGTAAAATAATATGAAATGGATGGATATCCCAAGCTAGTGGAGGTGGTTAAAGTTTGGAGCTGATGCAAAACCAATCCAAGAGATACATAGGTAGATATGTGGCAATATGTAACATGAAATTTAATTGTTTCAAGGTGTTTTTCCCCTAGGTCAATGGTTAGTTCATTAATCACTAAATAAACTAACCATTATTAAAATCTCACGATCATACCACTTTATTATTTTATTTCTATTAAGTTTCATGGTTATTTTATTATGGATGTTTTTTCGTGATCACATGAATTAATGAAATTAACAACCATGAAAAGATAGAACTAAAATAAATTGTCTAATGTGTAAATAGTATCTAAGACATGGTTAATCACTTAATTAAATCAACTTAATATTAAAAATATTGTGATAAAGATAATAATTTCTACTTTATTCATAAAGGATAAAATACCTCAATTACATATATTAAGTCATTATAGCCTTTGACTACTTTATTTGAAATGAAACCATAGTTCAAAGTGCTTGACCAACCAAAGTTGGGGTACTAACAATTATTAGGGAATTCGAACTGAAATTCTTGGGTTGACTTAACTTAGTTTACATCATACTTCCAAAGTGTGACTTGGTGTAACTGAGAGGAAAATGTTGAGGAAATTCAATCTAAGTATTTCAGGATTGGGGAGTCTACTTAACATATCAAGAAATTGTGAGTTAATGTAGTTGGCATTGGGAATGCCTACCTAAAACCATTCAAGTTGTTTAACCATACAAAGTTGGGGTAATAAGAAGGATAATATGGATCCTTGACACTATAATATCCAATAAATAGGATATTCTAAATCCAATGGTGAGGGATATTTGGTTTCCATAAAATAGTGGGAGACTAATAAATTTAAAATTTATTTATTTGTCTAAATTTTATCAGTTAAATTACTAAAATTATGATCATATTATTTGTATAAAAACATTAAAATTAATTCAAACATATCACTATAATAAATACTTGATAAGGATAACCTTATCACTGGTACAAATTTACAAGAGTGACAAATGTGATTACATGTGATCCTTCACCATGAAAGGAAATTGTATGTGCTGGAAAAATCTATTCCAGATGCACCTGGTAATGAGGAAAGTGATGAAGAGTTGTCTCTCGATTAGAATAATCTGAATGATGCTACATATGTTTATTTTTTCATGATATCATCCATGTCCAATGAGATTTTAAAGCAACATGAGAACATGTATATTTATAGCATGATGTCTCGCCTTTAAGAACTCTATCAAGAGAGGTAAAGACAATAGAAGTATGATATCTCTAATGCTTTGTTTAAAAATAATCTTAAAGATTCTTCACCAGTTATGCCTCATGTAGTCAAGATTATTGGATATATTGAATTCTTAGACATCTTAGGGATTAAATTACCGAATGAATTGTACACATATCTCATACTTTCATCAATACACAAGACCTTCTCTGGTTTTATTATTAATTAAAATATGAGAAATAATGAGAAGAGTCTTTTAGAACTTATTACTTCAATTCTACGAGTGGATAAGGACATGGGGAATAATAAACCCATAGTCCTTATAGTGAACAATAAAAATAAGAACAAGGTAAAGGGGCCAAAGACTCATAATAATTCTAAAGTTCCCAAGAATCGTCCTTCAAAGAAGAGAATGATACAGAGGCAAGGCTAGGAAAAGGAGGAAGTATGTTTTTCATGTGGAAAGCTTTTACACTAAAAGATAAATTACACCCAAAAGAAAGGGGAATATAAAGGTGTGTTCGTTGTCATGTGTAATATTTCAATATCTACACATTGGGTTTTAGATATAGCTTGTGGTGCTCACATATTTATCCAAATGTATGAAACAAGTACATTTCGAAAGATTTCTAGAGGAGAGTTGGATCTACAAGCACCAATGGTTTGAGGATGGATGCTTTAGCCATTGGTGACTAACACCTTTCATTGAAAATGGGAATGATTTTGGTTTTAAAATATTTTTATAATGTATCTACGGTTACCAAGAACATAATTTTTGTATCATTTCTATATACATAGGGGTTTATTTTCAAGTTTGAAAATAAAAGTTGTTTATTTTATAAGGACAATATATGTTATGCTATGGAACATTTAAATAATGGTATTTATGTATTAAATTATTAAAATCAAGTATTTTCAATTGATAATAAATCATTTTCACATGACTCATACTACAACTAGTTATGGAATCACCATCTTGGTCATGTAAATTAGAAGCATTTGAAAAAACTCTATCAAGATGATTATTTAGACTTGTCTGAGCTAAAACCACATTAAATATGAAATACTTGTTTACAAAAAAAAATGACCAAACTACTATTTGATGGATTGGGTGAAAGGGCCACAATGATTTTAGGATTGGTACACACTGATGTGTGTGAACTATTTCTAGTAGAATCTAGAGGTGGAAATTCTTACTTCAAAACTTTTACATATGACTTGAGTAGATATGGAAATGTATAATTGATGAGGTATAAGTACAAGTCCTTTGAGAAATTCAAGTAATTCAAAAATGAAGTAGAGAATCAACTTGGTAAGAAGATAAAGAATCTTTGATCGGATCAAGGTTGTGGATATATTAACCAACAATTTATTGAATTCTTATGGGAGTTTGGTGTTCTATCTCAACTCGCTCCACTTTATGCACCATGGTGTAATGGTGTTAGTTTTAAGAAGAACCGTACCTTGTTAGACATGGTAAGGTTGATAATGAGTCATATAGATATTCCATTATAATTTTGGGTATATGCATTAAAAACTGTGGCATACACATTAAACTGAGTACCAACTAAAGCGGAAAATGGAATTCCCTTCAAGTTATGGAGTGGAAAGAAACTCGTTTTGTCACATACACATGGATGGGGTTGATAGGTGTTTGTTAAGGAATTATCAAGAAACAAACTATCACACAAGGTTACAAAGTGTATCTTTATAGGGAATCCTAATGAAACAAATGGATACTAGATATACAACCCCTCAAACAAGAAAGTGAATATTTCCAAACAAGTCATCTTTCTTGAGAGGGATCATGCCCTAAAAAAAGGATAGTGGGATCAAGATTGACTTTGATGAACTTTATTCTCAAGATACATAAGAGTTTGTACAGTAATAGGTTCTATATGACCCTATGGAAGAATTAGTCCCTTAAACACAAGTGCTACATAGGGGAGCAAGAGAGGTATGCGAACCAAAGAGATGTGGTTTTCTTATCACTGAAGATGGCGACTCATTACTGGTTGATAATGATGAACCTATCTCCTACAAAGAGTTAGTGGAAATCTCAGAAGTTATAAGATAGAAAGAATCCATAAATTTTGAAATGGATTCCATGTATCATAAAAAATTTTGGGTTCTGGTCGATGTTCTAGTTGATGTAAATACCATTGGGTGAAAATGGGCATTCAATAGGAAAATAAACATTAAAGGTAAAGTAAATACCTATAAATTAAGGGTGGTGTCTAAAGGGTTTAAACAATTTCAATGTCAAGGAATTGATTATGGGACTTGTAAGGGTTCCCCCTCATCCCTGTATAGGGGGGTTATCAAAAATAAATAAAAAGAAGGCATTTGGGATATTCATCCATAGTAGATTACGATGACTATGAGATTTGGAAGATGGATTTAAAAACTGAATTCCTTAATGGGAACCTTCAGGAAGATTTCTATATGACACAACTATAAGGTTTTGGGACTCTAGGTGATGCCAAAAGGATTTTCAAGTTTCATAGATCCATTTATTGATTGAAGAAAGCATCCAGGTCATGAAAAATTTGATTCGATAAATCCATAAAATAATTTGGTTTCATTAAGAACGAATGTGAGACATGTGTTTACAAGATGTTTAGTGGAAAGTCAGTCATTATCCTAGTATTATATGTTGATGACATATTACTTATTAAAAATGACATACTAATCTTATAGTCTGTTATGGACTTGTTAAACAAGTGTTTCTCAATGAAGGACTTAACTAAAGCATCCAATATTCTAGGGATCAAGATCATTCACGATAGATCCAAGAGGCTACTTTGACTAAGTCAGAGTACGTATGTCGACCAGATACTAAAGATATTTATTATGGAACAATCAAATAGGGGATTGGTTCTAGTGTCACGTGTTTTACATCTTTCTAAGAAAATATTTACTCATATACAACATGATAAAGATATAATGTGTAAGATATCATATGATTCTTCGATAGGATCAATCATGTATTCTATATTGTGTACTAGACTTGATTTTTATTATGCATTGAGCATGGTAGTCAGATATCAAGCTGATCTAGGATAACATAATTGGTATGATGTTAAGGTTATCCTTATGTATCTGAGTAGAACTAAGGATATGTTCCTAGTATGTGGAGGAGATGATAATTTGGTCATCAAGGGTTATACTGATGATACTTTTCAAACATATCATAATGATCTAAATTCATAATCAAGATATGTTTTATGTCTCAATGGAGGATCTTTGCTATGGAATAGTTCAAAGCAACTAGTTGTTGCTGATTCTATAGTGGAGTCTGAGTATATAGAGGCTTCTAATGCAGCTAAGGAATCCATTTGGATATGGAACTTTGTCTATAATATTGATGTGTTGCATATAAGTAATGACCCTATCGTGTTTTATTGTGATAATAAAATAGTGGTGGATCTTGAAAAAGAACCAAGGTCACACCAATGGATAGTGCATATACTCCAAAAGTATCACCTCTTGGGGGATTTTTATCAAAGGGGTGAATCTTTAATTAATAGAGTACCCATGTAAGAGAATGTGGTGGACCCCTTGACTAAAGACCAATCTCATCAGAAGCTTGAGTATCATGTGAGAGATAATGGACTAAAGATTGTTAGAATTTGTCTCTATTTCAAGTTAGAGTATGTTAGATTTGGTTCCCTAGAACCAAATATTTCATACATTATGATAACTTGTGTTCATATTTTTTAATATTAATAAACAAATTATCACATCATGATTGTTCTTCTGTGTAACATAGTATGTGATAATGTCTTGAGAGTAGCTATTGCACTAAAAGGTCATAGTAGTTCCCCGCTATGATGAGAACCCGAAAGTGATACGACCCTATTCTTAAATATATGTTCTGTAGTTTGATGATATAATTTGAGGGAGAAAAATTATAGAGACTATCATGGGTGGAGACTCATAGGATTTTTAGGCACCTTCTCATGGTGTATGACATTGGTAATATCCAATATAAGATATTATGAGAATGAGACCCTTTAGTAGGAAATCCACATTTATATGTGTCATTGGATGTTCTTATCTGTGGATGTGTTTAGTGATCCTTAGACTTTAATATTATTATTAATGAGTATTATTAGTCACATATTTTGATGTATTGATGAAAACTGTGATGACAGATGTTCACGGTGAGGTATGATATGTTGGGTGTGTCATGAGTAATATTGAACTAATGAATAATATCAGAAATGATTTATACCTTGTGTTCTTTACTATAATTTAATATCTCATGCCCTTTGATGGAAATTATATAGTCTAAATAAATCCATGGCTATGGTGTTTTATAAGAAATTTCAATTTCTAAGAATTCAAAGAAAGAGACATCAAGCATATAGGTTGATGGCATCAGCGTGCAACCTTATTGATTATAGATATCATTATAAAGGGATTATATTACACAATAAGTTTCTGTATTAGGTATTATGTCATTTCAGAATTAAATTCTTTCTCTATGGGTGCCTTGGTATGCTGCTTGTAACAGCCCAAGATTTTATAAAAAATATTCTTTTTAATTTTATTAATGTCTTGTGTTGTACGCTACACCAAAAGGAGCTTGCACAACACGCATCCTTGACTTGCCTTGAATTACACGCAATCGCGACCTTCCTCGATAGCGTGTGTAGTACGCAATAACGAGTTTCACTAAACAGTTATATGCTATTAAAATGTTATTAAAACTAGCTGTTATGAATAGTAATAACCACTTTTTAAAATTCTGTAAATCTTATTTTTCAAAATGAACTTCATTTTTGGATTCGGAGTATCGAATTTAGCCTAAGGTGAAATTTTGGTACATTTCGGATAACTTTCATATTCTGATGAATAGTGAAAATTACTAAATTATAATTAAAAAACAACTTTTTTAATCGAAATAATTAATAGTGATAAATTATTAATTGGAGTAGTTTTAAAGTATATTTAGAATATATTTTTACAATTTAATACAATTTCGGTCATTGGATGTAATTGCACATTTAAACCAGACATAAACAAGTGTCAATCTTTTGATAGATATTGTTTCTTAAAAACACGCTATTTGTTTTAACAGCGGGATTTAATTATAAAATTAATTAATGCAACTTCTATGTTATGAATTTGGTAAAATAGACTTCATTTTTGAATTCGGAATATGAAATATAGCTTAGGATGAAATTTTGGCATTTTTCTGAAAACCTTCATTTTTTGATGAATAGTGAAACTACTAAGTGGTAGTTAAAAAACTGAATTTTTCATAAAACTTAATTTTACCGCTTCTGTGAATGGAATTTCAAAAATCCGAGAGACACGGTTGATGTCAGTAAGTAAAATGTGGTTCAATGAGATGAAAATAATTTTTGGTGAATAGTAACTTTTTACTTTTATTTACCACGGTTAAAAGTAAATAGGGTAATTAAGGGTAAGAATGATATTAATATTACCCTAACACATGTCCTAATTCTATTGGACAAGTGTATCTCGACCAAAAACAACCTTAAGTGTAAAATATTATCATTTAGGCCCACTTGGATTAGATTAGGACATTTATTATTATTTAATTCAAAGAAGAGTTAAAAGAGTTAAAATCAAAGTTTATTCACTAAAACATTTTTAATATGGGGTTATACATAAGATAAATTCGACTTCATACATAATGATATTTTATTTATAATTTTTAGACTTTAAATAAATTAATTTATTTATGACACAACGATGATGCAGTAATTACCCTTTTAAGGAAATATTAACATAATTGATGTTATAAATACTCAAATGAATGTAATTTGAGACTTTTTATGAATTCCACTAATTTTCTAGGTTACTATGATATATTAGTGTTGATTTAATCAACTTGGTTCGAACATATAATTCTGTTATGACTTTCACAAAAATCATATATCAAATAGTGTCAAAATTGACACAAAATAGTTTTTAAATCAAATATTATATTATTAATTGTTATTTTATTCCTAAAAATCTAAGGTTCGGCCAAATGACTTAGATAAGGATATATATATTAATAATAAACAATTTGGGGTTCGTTTGGCATGTTATAGTAAGTGTATTAACCATATAGTGAAAGAAAACAAAAAGACATGGTAAAAGTTAAATTATTTAACTTAGAGTTAAATCTAATTGATAAGGTTAAAATAATAACCTAAACTTGTCTAAATCCTATTGGTTGATAGTATTTCGACCCATCCCCACTTTAGCTTCGAAATAAGACCCTTTGGAACCATTATAAACCGATTTTTACTTTAATATAAAATAATATTTTGAGATATTCCTAAGGTGCCCCTCTCCTCCCTTATAAAAGGGCACCTTCTCCCCCTCCACCTCACACCAATTTGAGCACTCAAGCTCGGCCAACCCCTGCCAAAATCTCTTCTACACTTCCCTAGCAACATCCTAGAGGTTCTGGTCTTCCTCAAAGACCAATTTTAGTTCCCTAAGAGGAGGTCTCCAAAAGGCGCTTCAAAGAAGAGGTAATTACCGTTACCAATTCTTTCATCTTTATTTCTTCTTCCACTTATTCTTCTTAGGTTGTTTCATTATGAAGTAATAACATCAGTATCACTCATATACTGATATGTTATTATAAGTATGAAACAACCCTATTTCACCATCTATCTATCCTACAGAAAAAGAAATCATCGCGCGTGCGTACGTACGGAATACCGTCTCCACGCCGTGGTGTAATCTATTTTCCACCACCACCTTACATGGATGGGTATAATGGTGTAAAGAATAACTATACATAGTTATTAAAACATAATATTGATTCTGATATATTGTATAATCCACTCCAATTCAGTTCAATATTTATGGAAATGATATCATCGCTCGTGCGTACGTACGGACTACCGTCTCCACGACGCGATGAGATTCATTCTCCATGTTAACCATTTAAGAATGATTATAAAGTATATATAAGAAATAATAATGAAATATATGACATTATAAAGTTACTGGATTTATTTATATATATATATATATGTATGTCATCTACTTACTTCCATTTCAAGACAATAAGGAAAGTAAAACAGCGTTCATGCGTACGTACGGACTACCGTCTCCATGAACGGTGTTTTTCATTTTATTTATCTATCTATTATATATATATATATATACTGAATATATATGATATATAAATCATATTTTATATTCTTGAAGTAAGTAGATCATGATATAAGTAATAATGATGTCAAGAACAATAAGTCAAAACACCTACGATAAATGAAACGATTTTACCCAAAACGCTTCTTTAACATGGAATTTACAAAAGAACGGGTAATATAATGTCATAAGTGAACCATATATGATATCATAACAATGAATATGATTCTAGAATAAGTCAATAACATGATTTAAATCATTATACAGGAGGTTCGGACACTTACAAAGCAAGTCGGACATAAGGTAAGGGAAATATCACAATCTCATTTTTATTCGAGATTGTTTATTCGTAAGTAATTACTGGGGTGTATTTTATCATCCACATCCATGTTTCATCAATATGTAATATTATTTCCATCCACCTACAATTGTTTAAATCCATTTTTACCCTTCGGTGATTTTTTAGTAAAAGAAATGAAAGGAATCTTTGTCGTTTTTCGTACGAGGTACTTTTTGACTTTTCCGACAAAAGTACGAGAAGAATGTTTTTTTTAACTTATACGGCATGAATGGATTTCTAAAACATTATTTCCAAGAAGTTTCCTTTACATGTTTTTAAGTTTATTTTAAATCAACTTCTTTTATTTTATAATTTTACGACATGTTAAGAAAGGAAAAGTATTTTTGAAGCAGAAAGGATATTTTCCTCAAGAATGAAGTTCAAGTATTTTATCAAAATTATTTTCCATCTAAGATAATAAAAGGGTTCTTTTTTTATCCCTATTATTACATTGGTTTGATTATGTTGTGATGGAAATATTTTTTATGAATTCCTTTATCTTATATGAATTGATTTATGATGTCATGATGTTTCAAGAATCCCATTTTTGTTACATGTGTTATGCGATGATGTATGATTATGTGGCACACATAAGAAAGGATTCATTATAAGATGGGTGGGACCTATATCTCCCTCCAATGCATTGGGTAAAGATTTTATATCTCATGAGATAGACATGGCTGAAATGGTAGGTTATACCGGTTCAGTAAAACAGGACTGAAACGAGGGTTACTCGATTCAGAAAGGGACTTTGTCCACTAAGATAGTCTTGGCAATTAGTCTTGACTAACAAGAAATGATTCTCTATGATTATGTGTGTATGCCACAAAGTTTCATGTTTTAAGTTATGATTATTGGGATTACTTTTTCACTGCCATGATTTATCCCATGATTATGAAATTATGCTCTCTTTTGCAGGTTATGATTTCCAAAATGTTATGTTCTTATGAATATGATGTGATTGATATTTATTTTGTTTACCCTTACTGAGCATTTGAGCTCACCCTTTTATGTTTTCTTTTCCCCAGGATATAAAGAAAGGTTTTAGGTATAAAAAAAAAGAAGATCTTTATGGGAGATTTTGAAGATCTTTCACCACGATTAGAAGATTATAGTCCGAGTTTCCAAAGACACTAAACTATTACGGTCCTTGTGTGTGTGCTTTTGTAATGTACTAAGTATTCCACAAAAGTAATGTAATGTCAATGTACGTCAGGCTTCGGGTCTCTACAGTTGGTATCAGAGGAAAGGTTTAGTCAACCTTTGAAAACTAGGATGCGAAAACGTTAGTGAGATCCCTAGAGATATTTCTAAGGTATGTCTAGGGATGTCTCTAAGGTTAAGTATACGTATAGGTTATAGTCCTAGAATTTCTCTAACGATCTTAGAATTTAACCTAAGATGTTAGATATTGAGGGTACTACCCCTTTATTATGTTGTTTTCCCTAGCATGATTTTTGCCTCTCACACTATTCTTTTGGGGTTTTAGACGATGGATGGAACCCGAAGGAACCATGTTGATCAATGCAATGGACAATGCAATGATTGTCCCCCTGAGCAACCAAACGATATGGGAGCTAGAATGCAAAATCTTGTAGCCATGCTCACACAACTTTCTCAAGCTATGAATCATGCAGGACTTCCAAACGAGCAAAGGAAGGAGAAACATTCTGTTGAATCCTTCATGAGGCAGCGTCCGCCTTCTTTCAGTGGGTCTACTGATCCATTAGTTGCTGAACAATGGATTAGTACTACTGAAAAGATATTTTCAGTTCTTCAATGTTCTGAACATGATAAAGTCATCTTAGCAGTATATCGTTTGGAAGGTGAAGCTGATCAATGGTGGAATCTTATTAAGAATACGAGGAAAAGAGATGAAATTGATTCCATGGAATGGGATGAGTTCAAGAACTTGTTTTTCAGTAAGTACTTCCCTCGTATTCTTCGAACGAAGATGGAGAAGGAGTTTCTTGAACTAAAGCAAAAGGATGATGAATCTGTTGGTATATACGAAGCGAATTTTACAAGACTTGCAAGGTATGCATCTGGCATTATCATCCAACCTGAAAGTAAAGTTGATCGATTTTTCAGTGGCTTAAAACAAAGTCTTCGAAGGGCATTAGCTATAAGAGACTTCAGTAGCTATGAAGAAATTGTGCGTTGTGCTATCAAGGTATAAATGGAAGTTGGTGTTACATATCCATCTCATGGTTTTGACAAGAAACGAAAGATGGAGTTCCAGGAGAAATCTCAGAATAATGGTGAAAAGAAGATGAATGTTTCCTTATGCACAAAGTGTGGAAAGAAGCATGGTGGAGATTGTCTTAAAGGGACTAGAAAATGTTTTAAGTGTGGAAAAGAAGGTCATCGAGCAGCTGAGTGTCGAAGTAATGGAAAAAGGGATTCTAATGAAGTGAATAAAGCAAACACTGCAGAGAACGCACAACCAACACTTCAATGCTTCAAGTGCAAGGAGATGGGACATTATGCCAATAAATGCCCTAATCCAAGGGTTAGTGATGATCGACATGAGCAACCTCTTAAGGCAAAGGACAAAGGGAAGTCACATGCGATCACTATTGGCAATGTTGAATATGACAACGATGTGGTGGAATGATTAAGTTTTTATGTAATGGGATTCCAAAATAATGTTGTATCATGGAATATTGGAATATTTATGTATTGGTCTAATGTGGTATTCAAAGTGATTGAGATATTATGCACATAATGAAGGGAAAACGAGAAAATGAAATGTTTAACAGTATTCATGAGCTCATGATTGATATAAGGACTAAGTGATATCATGGTTTGAGTATATAGAATTTTGAGGATTTTGGTATGTGGAAAGTGTTAACTTTTAACTGCATTCAAGTTTTCACTAAGGTTCAATGGGTATTCAAGAGAGTACAAGATTAAGGCCTTTGAATGTTTGGAATGTGTCCAACAAGATATATCTTATGATATATGGGGATCAACGATGGTATTAAATCTCTGGTAATCGTTTTCACTATGTTATGAGAATGGACTGCAGTATTATGGATAGGACTAAAGATTGGAATGGATTATGTTGGACATAAGTTAGTATTGTTTAAGGATAGAAGTTTTTTCGATATTATTTATGGGATGTTATAGTAATATAGTTTTAGAAAAAGGACAACCTGCAGGACGGACGACAGCCCATCGCTTCGGACAAGGCTGTGGGAATCGAACCCACAACCGAAGTGCGACTGGCCTTTATCGCCTACCACTGGCCTACAGGAAGTCCCTGTTTAGTAGAAACTAGTTTTATTATATTAAGCAGTATGATATATGAAGTATAAGTCCATTTTAGGAACTATATATGATTAATCTCACTATAGATCGACTTATGTATATAATTTTTGCTAACCTTTTGTTTGAGACAGATGGAATGACCCGTCATTCTATCACATGATCTGCTAACACTTCACGAATAACAAATTCAACTTCATTTATTTAAGAGATGAAGTGGAAATTGTTCTAGGCACAAACAATAGTGAGATTGTACCAAAATAAAGAAAGTATTTATTCCAATTCAAATTTTCAACTTTAGGGAAATGATCTTGAAAACCAAAAAAATGTTGTCCTAGTGATCTTATACCTGATGAATCGGATGGTACCTTAGATCGTCACAAATTTATGGATTTGTGATTATTGGCTTTTCCATAGCCATGTTCTCTACCACTCTTCATCAGAACATGATGGTTAGATTTCTCTTCCATATCCATATTTTCACCTATGTGGAAACCCAATGATTAGTTTATTTGGGTAACCGTTACGTTTCATACTTTTGTTTTTAAAGATTGGTTTTGATATTCCTTTTTACGATGTGGGTTTCTATTAAAGAAACTTTCAAATAGTAAACCATTTATAACCCCGACGAATTTCGAGGGCGAAATTCATTTTAAGGGGGGTAGAATGTAACAGCCCAAGATTTTATAAAAAATATTCTTTTTAATTTTATTAATGTCTTGTGTTGTACGCTACACCAAAAGGAGCTTGCACAAAACGCATCCTTGACTTGCCTTGCATTACACGCAATCGCGACCTTCCTCGATAGCGTGTGTAGTACGCAATAACGAGTTTCACTAAACAGTGATATGCTATTAAAATGTTATTAAAACTAGCCGTTATGAATAGTAATAACCACTTTTTAAAATTCTGTAAATCTTATTTTTCAAAATGAACTTCATTTTTGGATTCGGAGTATCGAATTTAGCCTAAGGTGAAATTTTGGTACATTTCGGATAACTTTCATATTCTGATGAATAGTGAAAATTACTAAATTATAATTAAAAAACAACTTTTTTAATCGAAATAATTAATAGTGATAAATTATTAATTGGAGTAGTTTTAAAGTATATTTAGAATATATTTTTACAATTTAATATAATGTTGGTCATTGGATGTAATTGCACATTTAAACCAGACATAAACAAGTGTCAATCTTTTGATAGATATTGTTTCTTAAAAACACGCTATTTGTTTTAACAGCGGGATTTATTTATAAAATTAATTAATGCAACTTCTATGTTATGAATTTGGTAAAATAGACTTCATTTTTGAATTCGGAATATGAAATATAGCTTAGGATGAAATTTTGGCATTTTTCTGAAAACCTTCATTTTTTGATGAATAGTGAAACTACTAAGTGGTAGTTAAAAAACTGAATTTTTCATAAAACTTAATTTTATCGCTTCTGTGAATGGAATTTCAAAAATCCGAGAGACACGGTTGATGTCAGTAAGTAAAATGTGGTTCAATGAGATGAAAATAATTTTTGGTGAATAGTAACTTTTTACTTTTATTTACCACGGTTAAAAGTAAATAGGGTAATTAAGGGTAAGAATGATATTAATATTACCCTAACACATGTCCTAATTCTATTGGAAAAGTGTATCTCGACCAAAAACAACCTTAAGTGTAAAATATTATCATTTAGGCCCACTTGGATTAGATTAGGACATTTATTATTATTTAATTCAAAGAAGAGTTAAAAGAGTTAAAATCAAAGTTTATTCACTAAAACATTTTTAATATGGGGTTATACATAAGATAAATTCGACTTCCTACATAATGATATTTTATTTATAATTTTTAGACTTTAAATAAATTAATTTATTTATGACACAACGATGATGCAGTAATTACCCTTTTAAGGAAATATTAACATAATTGATGTTATAAATACTCAAATGAATGTAATTTGAGACTTTTTATGAATTCCACTAATTTTCTAGGTTACTATGATATATTAGTGTTGATTTAATCAACTTGGTTTGAACATATAATTCTGTTATGACTTTCACAAAAATCATATATCAAATAGTGTCAAAATTGACACAAAATAGTTTTTAAATCAAATATTATATTATTAATTGTTATTTTATTCCTAAAAATCTAAGGTTCGGCCAAATGACTTAGATAAGGATATATATATTAATAATAAACAATTTGGGGTTCGTTTGGCATGTTATAGTAAGTGTATTAACCATATAGTGAAAGAAAACAAAAAAGACACGGTAAAAGTTAAATTATTTAACTTAGAGTTAAATCTAATTGATAAGGTTAAAATAATAACCTAAACTTGTATAAATCCTATTGGTTGATAGGATTTCGACCCATCCCCACTTTAGCTTCGAAATAAGACCCTTTGGAACCATTATAAACCGATTTTTACTTTAATATAAAATAATATTTTGAGATATTCCTAAGGTGCCCCTCTCCTCCCTTATAAAAGGGCACCTCCTCCCCCTCCTCCTCACACCAATTTGAGCACTCAAGCTCGGCCAACCCCTGCCAAAATCTCTTCTCCACTTCCCTAGAAACATCCTAGAGGTTCTGGTCTTCCTCAAAGACAAATTTTAGTTCCCTAAGAGGAGGTCTCCAAAAGGCGCTTCAAAGAAGAGGTAATTACCGTTACCAATTCTTTCATCTTTATTTCTTCTTCCACTTCTTCTTCTTAGGTTGTTTCATTATGAAGTAATAACATCAGTATCACTCATATACTGATATGTTATTATAAGTATGAAACAACCCTATTTCACCATCTATCTATCCTACGGAAAAAGAAATCACCGCGCGTGCGTACGTATGGAATACCGTCTCCACGCCGTGGTGTAATCTATTTTCCACCACCACCTTACATGGATGGGTATAATGGTGTAAAGAATAACTATACATAGTTATTAAAACATCATATTGATTTTGATATATTGTATAATCCACTCCAATTCAGTTCAATATTTATGGAAATGATATCATCGCTCGTGCGTACGTACGGACTACCGTCTCCACGACGCGATGAGATTCATTCTCCATGTTAACCATTTAAGAATGATTATAAAGTATATATAAGAAATAATAATGAAATATATGAAATTATAAAGTTACTGGATTTATGTATATATATATATATATATATGTATGTCATCTACTTACTTCCATTTCAAGACAATAAGGAAAGTAAAACAGCGTTCATGCGTACGTACGGACTACCGTCTCCATGAACGGTGTTTTTCATTTTATTTATCTATCTATTATATATATATATATATACTGAATATATATGATATATAAATCATATTTTATATTCTGGAAGTAAGTAGATCATGATATAAGTAATAATGATGTCAAGAACAACAAGTCAAAACACCTACGATAAATGAAACGATTTTACCCAAAACGCTTCTTTAACATGGAATTTACAAAAGAACGGGTAATATAATGTCATAAGTGAACCATATATGATATCATAACAATGAATATGATTCTGGAATAAGTCAATAACATGATTTAAATCATTATACATGAGGTTCGGACACTTAAAAAGCAAGTCGGACATAAGGTAAGGGAAATATCACAATCTCATTTTTATCCGAGATTGTTTATTCGTAAGTAATTACTGGGGTGTATTTTATCATCCACATCCATGTTTCATCAATATGTAATATTATTTCCATCCACCTACAATTGTTTAAATCCATTTTTACCCTTCGGTGAGTTTTTAGTAAAAGAAATGAAAGGAATCTTTGTCGTTTTTCGTACGAGGTACTTTTTGACTTTTCCGACAAAAGTACGAGAAGAATGTTTTTTTTAACTTATACGGCATGAATGGATTTCTAAAACATTATTTCCAAGAAGTTTCCTTTACATGTTTTTAAGTTTATTTTAAATCAACTTCTTTTATTTTATAATTGTACGACATGTTAAGAAAGGAAAAGTATTTTTGAAGCAGAAAGGATATTTTCCTCAAGAATGAAGTTCAAGTATTTTATCAAAATTATTTTCCATCTAAGATAATAAAAGGGTTCTGTTTTTATCCCTATTATTACATTGGTTTGATTATGTTGTGATGGAAATATTTTTTATTAATTCCTTTATCTTATATGAATTTATTTATGATGTCATGATGTTTCAAGAATCCCATTTTTGTTACATGTGTTATGCGATGATGTATGATTATGTGGCACACATAAGAAAGGATTCATTATAAGATGGGTGGGACCTATATCTCCCTCCAATGCATTGGGTAAAGATTTTATATCTCATGAGATAGACATGGCTGAAATGGTAGGTTATACCGGTTCAGTAAAACAGGACTGAAATGAGGGTTACTCGATTCAGAAAGGGACTTTGTCCACTAAGATAGTCTTGGCAATTAGTCTTGACTAACAAGAAATGATTCTCTATGATTATGTGTGTATGCCACAAAGTTTCATGTTTTAAGTTATGATTATTGGGATTACTTTTTCACTGCCATGATTTATCCCATGATTATAAAATTATGCTCTCTTTTGCAGGTTATGATTTCCAAAATGTTATGTTCTTATGAATATGATGTGATTGATATTTATTTTGTTTACCCTTACTGAGCATTTGAGCTCACCCTTTTATGTTTTCTTTTCCCCAGGATATAAAGAAAGGTTTTAGGTAAAAAAAAAGATCTTTATGGGAGATTTTGAAGATCTTTCACCACGATTAGAAGATTATAGTCCGAGTTTCCAAAGACACTAAACTATTACGGTCCTTGTGTGTGTGTTTTTGTAATGTACTAAGTATTCCGCAAAAGTAATGTAATGTCAATGTACGTCAGGCTTCGGGTCTCTACACTGCTAGTGTTAAACCTGGACTTTAGGCTAATTCACCTAATTCCACTAAGAAAGTAATCTAGAGGTTCACACACTAAGTGTATCCATAATCTGAGTTAAATAATAATATTATTGTTTATTATTTAACAAGTTGAATAAATATTATTCCCACATGTGGTTTAATAATTATTTATGTTTTCTTAATCATATTTATTATGTCTCCATTTATTTAAGAGAATATAATGTTAGTGGAATATTTAATAAATATTTATTTTCTATTTAGTGAATATAATATTTATTTATTTATTGATGAATAATGCAGTGATATTTATTTAATAAATAAATAGTCATTATTCAAGAATTGATAAATATTATGGAGGAATGACAGACATAGTTTAATGGTATGGTGATAAATAATAAATATTGAACATTATTTGATTAAATAATATTTAATTTAATTCACAAGTTAAGCACATGTTAAGAAATAATATTATTATTATTATTTAATAGGGGTTCTACAGGGATTAAATAAATAAAAAAGGAACACTTGTGTAATTATTTTACTTTAACCCTAGTAGTATATAAACCCAATTATATTATTTTCTAAGTGATTCAATTCATTTATTTGGTTGTGCATAATGGATTTTGAGAATCCTATCAATCTATAGAGATCTCCATTCTCCAAGAATTATCCCAAGAATGGAGAGAGATCTTCCTATACCTCTGTCTCTCAAGTCAAGAGAGGTCAAGGAGAACTCTTTGCAAGTGGTTCCTGAGGTTATCAAAGGCTGACAACATAAATAATAGGATCTTCCATGCTAGAACCCATAGATTTCTACAGTGACGTTTGGAGATTTTTGGAACATATGTAGATCACCACTAGATGGAATCTACTCTTGATTCCTATAATACAACGATGATACAATGCAGATCTATTGTCAAGTTCATCAACAAAGAAATAAATTCAAAAAGGTAATTATTGAATTAATTAAATTTATTATAAATAATATATGATGATCCTATATCTATTTTTTACATTCTATCCATTTTCAATATTCTTTTATTTAATTTTTAAGATCATTACATTTATCATTCTGTAAATCTCAGATTGATCATCGATCGTGGCAAAAAGAAAAGTTCGGAATGACCCATCACAAGCTTCCGCTACACCTAAAACCTACAAAATGTAGTATTTAAATATTCCTCCTTTTATATATAATAATGTGTTATAATTTGTACAAATAAAAATTTATTTACTGTCAATAAATATAATATCATTTGAAGTTAAAAAAGTATATTTTTTGAAAAACTATTTTTTAGGGGATAATATCTTTCCACTTTAATTAATTAAAACAATATTTAATGGTAAATGATTTAAATGAAATCTATAGATTATATACATAAATATATGAATATAGATCCAGATAATTACTATTAATAGTCATATATTTAATGTAATATCATCTTATTCTTGAAAAATGTATTTCTTTAAAAACTATTTTTTGACACTTTTTGCGGGTTTTTTTTTAAATTAAATTATACCAAATTTTTAAATTGAATTTTAAAAAATGGATTAAATATTTTAAATCATGGTAATTAATATTAGTTAATAAATTCAATATAAATTTTTTCATAATGAATTGTAAAAACAATAAAAAATAATTACTATGGTTAAGGCCAAAACGGGTTTACCGGGGGTTAATCTATAAAGATAAGGGTTAAAATGTCCAAAAAACTTTATAAAATAAAATTTATTGATCTTATTACTTCATTAACCTTATCACCATCTAATATTATCCATTTTGGATCCATATTTCCAATAAAGTTACATGACATTATTGTAAAACTTTGAAAAATTACAAATGTACTACTCACCTCAATTATAAAAGGGTACCTCCTCCCCTCACTTATTCACACATATCAAGCCATTTATATAAATAAAACCCTAAAAAATATATCAAAAACATACTTATCCATGTTATAGTGTTACTAATCTTCCAAAAAGACCAACCCTAGGGTCTTTAATAAGAGATCCAAATGAGGTTTTTCTAAGCGAAGGTAATTATCTTCACCAAATTCTTTATTTTTACTTATTCTTTTACCACCATAAATTATGTATTAAAATTATAATATAATAACATAAGAATCTAAAATATAATTATATTATATTATGTTTATGGCATAATATTTATCTATCTCCTTCTCCGTCGATTGGGAAGAAAAACCATCGCTCGTGTGTATGGCGGACTACCACCTCGCGAACCGATGTAATTTTTTTCCATCACCAACTCACATGGATAGTCATAATGATGGAAATAATGAATATATATGATAATTATGACATTATATTGATTTTTTAAATTTAATATATCATCTACTTCCTTACCTTTTTACCCATTAATTAAATAATAATGTCATTGGTGTGTATGTATGACCTACCATCTCCACGAAGCGATTTGATTCATTTTTTATGTTAAAATTTCAAGAATGATTATAAAAGGGTATAGAATGGGAAAATTGATATTTATAACTTTAATATCATTCTAGATATGGTTTAACTATATCATATGCACAAGAACCAAAACTTCCATGTCAAAACATGCATGAGAAAACAAAGCAGTTAACACCCAAAACAATGGTAATAATGAAATATTATTAATGAATGGGTGATAAGATGTTAAATAGGATCATATATGATATTATAAATATTAAAATGTTTCAGGTATAAATTAATAACATGTTTAAAACCATTATAAAAGAATTTAAATCAATTTCAACTGAAGTTCATCATGTGGTAAGGAATTTCATCTCAATTTCCACTCCGTCGAGAAATATTTGGTATTATGCACCTATTTACTTTTATGTGGTTTATAAACTACCCATTTGATATATTATCATGGATATATATTTATTAATGATTATTAATTTTTAAATTCAAGTTTATTATTTCAAGGTGTTATAGTTGAAAAGTTACCAAATGGGTAAGGATTTATTTTACAATCTCTTTTTTGGGATTTCCTTAATTTTCATTGAAGGAAACTTATAATAAATCCTTCACAAAATATATATATTTTATTATCATATATATATTTAAAGAGTTTCCATATTTTCTTGTAAAATTTTCCCTCTTTGTAATTCAAATCAATCAAATAAATGTTTAAAAGAATAACTAATTTTATTTCTATTTTAATTGGATATATTTTTCTTCCATGTCCATATTTTTTCAAAATTTCTTGAAAAAAGTAATTTTTATTACTAAAATGATTTATTAAGGATATTTTTTATTCTCCTTGATTTTTTTAAAATGTATTATAGTAAATTTATAATTTTTTCCAAAAGGTTCATTTTTTACTTTCTTTAAAAAAAGTAAAAAGTAACTTTTTTAACGTATATGGAATTAATGGACTTTCCTAATGCCATAACCATTTTATGATATTTAGATTCTTATGAAAATTTTCAATTGATTTATAAATAAAACACTTAAATTAATTCTTATTTTAATATTTTTCTTCCATTTTTTTATTTCTTCAAAGTACCTTTACCAGTCGATCCATCTGATCCCTCAATACTTTCTCTCCAATGTCAATAATTTTGATAGGCTATTCATAGTAAGATAGATCATGTTCTAATTTTATATCCTTATAGGTGAGCACATGCATTGTGTCTAAAATATACTTCCTTAACAATGATATATGGAAAATATCATGTACTTTATAGAGACTTGGTGGCATTGTCAAATGGTAAGCCACAACTCCAATTCATTCTAGAATTTAAAATGGATCAATGTGCCTAGGGCTCAATTTACTTTTCTTATCAAAAAATATAACACCCTTCCATGTAGATAATTTCAATAAAATGTGATCTCTCACTTGAAATTACAAATACTTCCATTGGTTATCAGCAATATTCTTTTACCTACTTTGAGATGATTTAATATAAGTATAAATAGTCTTAACCTTTGTCATTATCTCATCAAGAATATTTGTGCATACAAGTTTCCTTTAACCAACTTCATCCCAACAAGTTGGAGTATGACATATATTTAAATATAATTCTTTATATGACACTATTTGAATACTTGAATGAAAACTATTATTATAGAAAAACTCTACCAAAGGTAAATAATGATCACAAATACCTTGAAAGTAAAGTGACTATGACCTCAATATGTATTCTAATGTTTGAAATGTTCTTTTGGATTGTCCATAAATTTGAGAGTGATAAGCGATGCTCAAAAGAAGCTCAGTATCAAAATCCTTCTAAATAATTTTCCATAATTTTGATGTAACATGAAGATCATGATCAAAAACAATTGAAAGAGGTGAACTATGAAGTATTACAACTTTATAAATATAGATTCGTGCAAACTGGTCTCTATGTAAATCTTCTCTTGTAGTAAGGAAATGTGAAATTTTGGTTAGGTGATCAATAATTACCCATATTGTATCATTATTTCTATGAGTCTGATAATCTGGTGACAAAGTACACAGTAATGACATCCCATTTCCACATATGAATAGCTATAGGTTGCATGAATCCTCTATGATGTTGTCACTCAGCCTTCACCTATTCATAAACTAATTATCTTGATACATAATAATCAATTTCCTAATTCATATTATCCTGCCAAAATTTTTCCTTTAAATCCAATACATCTTGGTGAAACTACGGTATATAAAGAAATTTGAGTTATCATAATCATCAAACAATTACCTTTTTATCTCAGTTATAGATGGAAAACACAACCTATTTCTAAATTTTAGAGTTTCTTATTTATATACGAAGTCTTCCAATTCCCCATAATTCACGGCTTTAATTTTCTTATGAAAATTCTCATCATCAGGTGGTTATATATTTATATTTTACAATAAAGATTGTTTGAAAATCGTTTAAAAAATGAGGGATGTTTCCCCTTCCTTAATAATTACCATATCCATCTTTATAAGATATATAAATATAGAATCCCTATCAATCCTCATTTTGGTCAGAACTCCATGATCTTTCTTGCTCAATGCATCTGGTACCTTATTTTCCTTCGATAGGTGGTATTGTATTGAGAAATAATAATCCTTGAGTAGCTTGAGTAGTCAATTTTGGATCATATTGATCTCTTTCTATGAAAATATGTATTTTAGGTTCTTACGGTTTGTGTATATATCGCATTTTTCACCATAGAGATAATGTCTCCATATCTTTAAAGAAAATATAACAGCTACCAACTCAAGACCATGGTTTGGATAGTTTTGCACATAATCCATTAACTACCTTGATGCATATGCAATAACATTATCATCCTGCATAAGGACACAACCATGTCCCTTCTTTGATGCATTACTATAAAAAAACCATCATTTCCTGATGGTACATTGAAAATTGGATCATTGAATAATCTCCTCTTCAATTCCTCAAAATTTTCTTCACATTCTGTTATCCGTATAAACTTAACCCTTTTACGTGTAAGCTTGGTTAATGGGTTAGCCACTTGGGTAAAATTTTGAACTAATCATTGATAGTAACCTACCAAACCAATGAAACTACACACCTCGGTTATATTCATTGATATGGGCCATTCTTTGACTGCCTTTATCTTCATATGATCAACTAAGATTCCATCCTTGGAGACAATATATCCATGAAAATAAATTTTCTGAAGCAAGAATTCACACTTTCTAAATTTTTCATATAACTCTTTTCCTCTAACAGTGTCAAGAATGATTTGTAAGTGATTTTCATAGTCCTTATAACTTTTAGAATACATCAAGATATCATCAATGAATACCAAAAAAAAATTATCAAAGTATTCCTTGAATACTATTTTAATTATATCCATAAAAATCGATGGTTCCACTATAGAAAAATTATATATTTGTGATGGGTTATTTGTGATGGGTTAAGGTGTCGTCACAAATAATTTTTTTTAGTTATTATTTATGATGGGAAATCACTTCCATCACAAATACATTTGGCGTGAACATCTTTCATACCATGGGAAGGTTATTTGTGATGGACATGATTCCCCATCGCAAATAATTGTTTATATCCCCAATATATTAACCAATTCCAAGGTTATTAGTGATGAGACTCGTTGTGAATAGTTTTATATCACCATCATAGATATTTATGGCTAGCGTTATTTGTGTTGAAACCTGACACAAATGGTTTTTTATCACCACTATAGGTATTTATGATGGGTTTATTTGCAATGGAACTAATTGCAAATAGTGGTATTTGTGACCAGATTTTGGTTGCAACTACTCTAACCAAAATATATGAACCTTGGTCGAATTTTTCAGCACTCACCTTCCACTCCTCTCCTTCATATCTCTTTGTTTTCCCTATCTATTTTTTTCTAAAGATGTGATGCTATAATAAACACAACGTTCTATTAAAGCATCATTTTTAAGTGCATATTTTTATATTTTAAATGTTAATTTCTTTATTTAATTTTATATTAGAAATAATAAGCATTAATTCATTATAATCGGTTTTAATTGATATTAATTATTGATAATTGATAATTAGTAAATAATTATTGATAGTTAATAAATAATTATTAATAATTAGTAAAAAATTACAATAATTAGCATCAATTAGTAATAATTAGTTATAATTAACAATAAATAACTGTAATTAGGAAAAAAACTATAATTTGAAAAAAATAGCTATAATTAGAAAAAAATAGTTGTAATTAGAAAAAAAATAGTTGTGATTAGAAAAAATAATTGTAATTATAAAAAAAATAGCTGTAACTAGAAATAATTATGTATAATTAGAAAAAAATTAGTGCTAATTGGGAATAATAAGCGCAAATTGGTTAAAATTAGAAGTAATTGGTAAAGAATATTGTTAATGAGAAATAATTAGCAGTAATTGGAAAAAATTAGTGCTAATTGGAAATAATTAGCACAAATTGACAAAAATTAGTGGTAATTAGTAAACATTAGAAGTAAATGCAGTAATTAATAAAAAATAGCGGTAATTAATAAAAATTAGTGGTTATTATAAAAAAATAGTGGTAATTAGAAGTAATTAGTAAAAACTAGCAGTAATATGTAAAAATTAGCATTAATTATTAAAAAATATTTGTAATTAGTGGTAATTAGTGGAAATTATTAAAACTTAGTGATAATTAGAATACAAATTTTAGATAATTACTAAAAATTAGTGATAATTAGTAAAAATTAGCGGTAATTAGTAAAAATTAGCATTAATTAGTAAAAATTATAAGTAACTAGTAAAAATTTGAAATAATTAGTAAAAATTAATGGTAATTAGAAATAATTAACTGTAATTAGATATAATTATATTCAATTAATGGTAACTAGAAAAAATTAGAGGTGGTTATAAAAAATTAGGAGTAACTAGTAAAAAATTGTGGTGATAAGTAAATATTAGTAAAAATTAGCGATAACTAGTAAAAATTAGTAAAAGTTATCAGTAATTAGTAAAAACTAATAAAAATAGTTGTTATTAATGATAATTAGTGGTAACTAGTACAAATTTGTGGTAATTAGTTGTAACTATTAAAAATTAGTGGTAATTAGTAAAAATTAGTGGTAACTAGTAAAAATTAGCAGTAATTAGAGGTAATCTGAAATAATTAGAGGTAATTAGCAGTAATTAGTGGTAAATAGTAAAAATCAGTGTTAATTAGAATTGATCAATAAAAATTAATAGTAATTAGTAAGAATTATTTGTAGTGAGTAATAATTAGTTGTAATTAGCAATAATTAGACATAATTAGTAGTAATTAGTGTTAATTAGTAATAATTAAAGGTAACAAGTAGTAAATTGTAAAAATTGGCAGTAATTAATAAAAATTAGAGAAAATTGTTAAAAATTAGTAAAAAAAATAAAGGTAATTAGTGGTAATTATAATTAACTAATAAGAATTTGTGGTAATTTGTGCTAATTTGTAGAAAATAGCGGTAATTAGTAAAAATTAGCAGTTTTCCATAATTAACCAAAATTAAACACAATTAATAATAATTAAACATAATTAGCGACAATTAACCCCTATTAACTAAAATTAACTATAATTAATCAAAATTAACCATAATTAATCAAAATTAACCATAATTAATAATAGAAGGCTAACCAAGGTGTCACGACCCATCCCAGTGGGGCCCCAGCCGCAACTCCCCCAGCCCGCCTCCAATAGGCCAGGGGCTGGTGACTAGCACCGAGTAGGCATATCACAAAAATGGGAGGCATTACCTATAAATCTGTACAAACGCACACACATATCCAAGCCCACAAAGCTGTAAAGTAAAAACTACTAAAAAGGGAAATGCATGCATATACTAAAAATCCCAACCAACAGAGTACGACATGAAACTAAAGTACAGTAAGTGTAAAACCATGGGCCAAAAGTGAAAGCCCACAAAAAGAAAGTCTGTAACAAAGTCCAACCTATAAAGAAAGGTACTGGGACTACAATCTGTAGCCATAGGAACACACCTCAGCCTGTCTGATCTCACTGAGCACCATCCGGTCCTGGTCCGCCTAGAATCATGTCAAAGGCTCGCTCGTCTGCATAAGACACAACATGTGCGGGCAAAGCCCGTGCAAGGGCGAGTATAACAATACCCAGTAGGACACCCTGAAACCACAAAGGAAACACAACAAGGGAAAATACCACAAAGGAAAGATATAGTCAGCTCCACACGATATATGTCTACAAAACATATAACAAGAATATTAAGATATACTCATACACGATCGACTATTGCGATACCACCACTAGGATCCAGCTCGAAGATTCCACTAATCATGTAACAAGGAGAAGACACTCCTAGGACTGAAGAGAGAGATACAAAGTACTCGTTCCAAAAGAACACACTCCACAAGTACTTGAGAACATGATGCTCAGACGAGGATCACAACCAATATCCATGGAGTGATTCCAACAACTCAGTCTGAACTAATCCGCTAAGTAGAGGATCGGCGCCTGGGTAAAGTTTGTCATGTAGATACCAAGAACTCTACCTAGGGTACCAGGAATGAATAGAGGATCCGGCTCCAAGTCTCACAGAGGGGATTCCGACAACTCTATTCAAGAAGTCCTACTAAAGGGATCATACTCCTATATGTAGGAAATGATACCCGAAACCTTCAGGAGAAAGACCAAGGGGACAAACCCTAAGGAAACTAGTCCAAGTCACAGAAGGAAACTGGATCAAGCCGTGTAAAATAAGTTACACGGAATGTAGTATGGTTACACGCCGTGTTCCTTGACTCCGGGTACTGCCCGTGTAACGGCCCATGTCATCCATCCAAGTTGTGTAAAACTCAACTACATGGCGTATAGAAGGATCACACGCCGTGTTCCCTAACTCAGGGTACTGCTTGTGAAAACGGCCGGTTTCTGGAATCAAAGTCGTGTAGGAAAGCATATACACATTGTGTAAGTCAAAGCGCACATTGTGTCCTGTCAACTGGGAAACACCCGTGTACCATGGTCATATGCCCATACATGGTTTGCGTCCGTGTCGCCTGCCCGTGTACCAGTACATGGGGTGTCCAGCGTATCTGGCTGTGTCTGGCCGGGGAAGGGTATACACGTCGTGTCCTTGGCCGTGTACCCAACCCGTGTCCATGTACTCCCGGAGTACATTCCAGGTGATCCTCGATGAACACACACCGTGTAGCCCATACTACACACTGTGAAGTCAGGAAATTTCTAAAACCGCGTCTTCCTCCTCACGCCTCAGCTGATCTTCCGGATCTCGATTCTACCGTCTGTTTGCCGCAAAACTCAAGGCGCTGGTTCGTTTCATCATTCTAACACTGAATCCGGGTGTTTCAGACCTTCAATCGGCTCGACGAACAACATATGATCTTCCAACTAAAAATTCCCAAAAATTCATATCTCTCGATCCACTCCGAATCATCCACCAAAATCGTCATCGTAGCTCCGGACCATCCTCCCGAGGTTGGATCTACAATATCGAATCATTCCACCAATAAAATAATGTGCAACGATCTATTCCCTCCAAGAACGTGTAGAACGCACATGAAGAACGCGTAGAAACTGAGGAAGAAAAGCACAACAATCAAGAGGGACAAACCTCGATCGATGTTCATGTCGATCTTGGTTCGTCACCATTAGAAGGTTGAACGAAACCAAATTTACTCCAAGAATCAAATCCCCAAAATCCCCGAAAAATCCCATCCTGCAAATACGATCGATCCGCGGGATAATCCCTTCATGGATTAGTCCGCGTTCATCGTAGGAATCAAGAACGGGAAAGAAATCACAAAGAGATCAAATTCCCTACCTGGATTCGTGGTGTTTGTTGGCGAAGATCTGGTCATCGCGTCGTCGTCACCGACGAAACCCGTCAAGAACGCCCTCTCTTTGTTGGGGTTTCCTTGAGAGCCTCCAGAGGTTTCAAGGTTATGAGGTCTGTAACCCTGGACCCCTGTGCAAATCTATATTTAAAAAGATAAGATATAATTGCCACAACAAGATTTAATAAAATATTTTAATTAAATATTTTATTACGGTTACGTCCTAAAACCGGATTTCACCATTGATCTGCGCTAGCCGATGGTAGGTCTCTTCTTGGGTAAACCCACTGCTCTAGACACAACGGTGCCCTCAAATTTCTGATCTGAGCACCTGTTCAGGATTTATTCCAATTTTTCAGGAAAACCACATGCGCACGTAATTTAATTATTTAATTAAATTAAAACATTTGTTTCAGTCTCACTGGGCCTCGGAACTGCACGTCGTCTTGAAGACTGGTCTCGAAATAATTCCCACATAATATTAAAATAAAACATGGTAAAATACAAGACATTACATCACACCCACCTTAGGTCTTTTACAACCCCGAAAATCCCAAACAAAGGCTACTCAAAAAGATGTGGGTACTGCTCATGAATCTGATCCTCCCACTCCCACGTGCTCTCCGGGAGATTCCAGTGCTACCACTAAACACGCACCAAGGGAATAGCTCGCCCATGAAGGATCTTCTCCTGCTGATCCTTGATCTCCACTGGGTACTCAGCAAAGGTCTCTCCATCATCGATGTCCATCTCACCCCAATCGATAACGTGCGATGGATCATGCACGTACTTCCGCAGCTACAACATATGGAAGACGTTGTGTACCTGGTCCATCTGAGGAGGTAGAGCCAAGCGGTATGCCACCTCTCCAACTCTACTCAGAATCTGAAAAGGGTCGATGAACCTCGGAGATAGCTTGCCGCCTCGGCCAAATCTCCGCAATCCCCATCGAAGTGAGACCTGAAGGAACACATGGTCTCCCTCCTCGAACTCCAAGGGCCTCCATCTCCTATCAGCATAAGACTTCTGCCAACTCTGCGCAGTCCCCATCTGCTCCTGGATGACCTGCACCTTCTCTGTAGTAGCTCGAACCATCTCTGGGCCCATGAGTGTTGAATCTCATGGGTCAGTCCAGTAAATTGGTGACCTGCAAGGTCTCCCGTACAAAGCCTCGAATGGTGCCATACCAATATTGGAATGATAACGGTTGTTATAAGAAAATTTCACCAGTGGTAGGTGATCCTCCCAGCTATGATCGAAGTCAAGTATGCATGATCATAGCATATCCTCTAGAACTTGGATGGTCCGCTCTGTCTGACCATCAGTCTGAGGATGAAACATTGTGCTCAAACATAACTGAGCCCCAAAATCTTCCTACAATCCCTTCCACAACCAAGATGTGAAACAAGAATCACAATCTTAGATGATAGTGGATGGAACTCCATGAAGTCTAACTATTTTCTACATATAGAGGCATCCCAAGATCTCTACTGAACTCTACTCCCGTATGGCTAGGAAGTGGGATGACTTGGTGAGTCGATCAACGATCACCCAGATGGAATCGTATCCACTGGATGTACATGGTAAACCCATTATGAAGTCCATGGATATCACATCCCACTTCCACTTTGGAACCTCAAGGGGCTGAGTCAATCCTGCTGGCACCTGGTGCTCAGCATTTACTTTCTGACAAGTAAGGCACTGAGAAACAAACTCTGCCACACTCTTCTTCATTCCTGGCCACCAGAACTGACGTCGGAGGTCCTGGTACATCTTTTCCATGCTTGGATGCACTACCGAAGGAGATGTATGGAACTCCCTCAGAACCTCCTCCTGCAACGTCACTGGTACTACTAATCAGCGCCCTCTGAAAAGAACAATGTGCTCCCCACCTTTTGAATATCCATCGGCAGCATCACCTACGGATATCTGAGCATATAGAGTCTCAGAGCTAGCATCCTCGTGTTGTGCTTCCCTGACTCACTGTAATAGTGTAGGGGTAACAACCATCGACTGAAGGTAAGCTCCCTCATCTTTATCCATGAAGGATAACTATAAAGAGGCCAACTGTCTCGTAACCTCATCCAGCAACTGCGAACTGGATTTCCTTCTGAGAGCATCTGCCACAATGTTCCCCTTCCAAGAAGTATAAATGATCTCAAAGTCGTAATCCTGGAGGAACTCAATCCATCACCTCTATCTCAAATTCATATCCTTCTGCAAAAATATATATCTGAGATTCTTGTGATCAAAGTAGACGATAAAAAGCTCTCCCATCAGGTAGTTCCACCACATCTTCAACGCGAAGACTACCGCTGCCAACTCAAGATCATGGGTCGCGTAGTTCTGCTCGTGTGGCCTCAACTGACGTGAGCCATAGGCAATCACTGCTTGCCTCTACATCAAGACACAACCAATCCTAGTTCCTGATGATTTGTATAACACTACGTACTTGACACCCTCCTCCAGAAACCTCAAGATCAGGGCGCTCGTCAGACTCTGTCTCAACTGCTGAAAAGCCTGCTGACATCTCTCGGTCCACACGAAAGGCTGCCAATTTTGGGTCAAAGATGTCATGGGTGCTAAAATCCTGGAGAAATCGAGAATGAATCTTCGATAGTAGTCTACCAATCTAAGGAAACTTTACACCTCTGTCACCTTCAGGGGTGGCTTCCATGCTAGCATTGCCTCTACCTTGGCTGAGTCCACTGATACACCATCTGATGAGATAACGTGTCCCAGAAAGTGGACCTCCAGTATCCAGAATTGACACTTCGAGAGTTTCCCATAAAACTAGTGCTCTCAGAGTGTGTCCAGAACCATACTTAGGTGCCTTGTGTGCTCCTCCTCAGAAGCAGAGTACACAAGGATATCATCGATGAAGACCACCACGGACCTATCTAGATAGGGCTGAAAGATCTGGTTCATGAGTCCCATAAACACTGCTGGGGAATTCGTCACATTGAAGGGCATCACCAAGTTCTCATAGTGACCGTAGAGACATCTGAAATCCATCTTCAGTATATCCTCATACCTTACTCACAACTGGTGATATCCTGATCATAGATCAACCTTTGAGAACCATTGTTCCCCTCTTAACTAGTCAAAGAGGTCATCGATTCTCGGTAGTGGATATTGGTTCTTCACGGTCACCTGATTCAAGCACTGGTAATCCACACGCAGCCTCAAGCTCCCATCTGCCTTTTTGGAAAACAACACTGGGGCCACCCAGGGTGAAACACTGGGTCTCACAAAGCCCTTCCTCTGCAATTCTTCCAGCTGCACCCTCATCTCATGAATCTCTACAGGAGCCATTCGATATGTTGATGCTGATATCGGTGTCATCCCAGGTTGCAACTCCATGCTGAAATCTATCTTCCGGCGGGGAGGTAGCCCGGGGACATCCTCTGGAAAGATGTCCTAGTACTCAGTCACTACTGCTGGAAACTGGAAACTCGTAGCATCTACTGTTCCAAGGGCTAGGGTAGCCAACTGATATGAAATAAGTTGTGCCTTCCTATGCACGAGTCCATCATGCGCTGCCTTGGTCTCTTTTTCACTGATGAAGGAGAACCTCATTCCATCACTGCGGACACACCGCACCCTTCGCCTAAAATAGTAAATCTGGGCATGAACTGTGGATAGCCAATCCATACCAAGAATGAAATCATAAGGCCTCAACACTACACCCAAGAGGTTCCAACCAAAACTCTCGCCTCTAAGGGTCGAGTCACACTGTCTGCAAAGGTGTGTGATCTCTGAATCTTCTCTAGTAGGTGTTTCTAAGTGTAATGGTCGAGTCAACGACTCAACTGGAATATCAAGGTCTCAAACAAGATAAGCATCCAGAAAAGAATGAATAGAACCTGTGTCTATCAGTACGGCAACCAAAGTAGAAAAGACACAGATTTTACCTCTAATCATTCCAGGAGTACCTGGGTCATAAGCCTCTACTGCCTGCAGTTGTCCCTACCTCTGTCCACCAGCTCCCTGAGCCTGGGGTGGACCTCCTGGGGGTGGAGGTGGTAAAAGGTCAATGTGCTGACCACCTCCATCTTCTCTCCCAACTCCTCTACCACATTCTCCACCTCGCGGATCTATCTTCTCCACACGTTGCCTCTCCCTCGGTGGTCCATCCACTGCTCCCGCGTCAGTAGTACGGTGGGTCGGACAATCTCGAGTGACATGTCCTCTGCCATCACATGAGTAGAAACACCTCTCTCGAGGCTGGTTGGATGTTCCCAGTGAACCCTGTACGGCAGATCCCATGTCCTGGGATCTCTTCTGAAAATATCTCCCATGCCTGTGTCCCAGACGTCAGCTCCCTGCTACCGAGGTCTCTGCTCCAGATCTCTCACTGTTGACAACTGCCGACTATCTTTGCTCTGCCAAGAAGCTCTCAACCACCAAAGCCTTCTCGAGCACCCCAGTATAAGTAGGAATTCTCATAGGGATGATGCTAGCTCAGATATCTCTGTGCAAGCCCCGCTCAAAAGTCTGAGCTATGAAGTAATGATCCCTGACCATATCCATCGAGTATCGTGAGAGGTCGGTAAACCTCGATGAATAGTCATCCGCCGTCATGGTTCACTACTGGAGCTGAAGAAGATCCTGCATATTTACTGCTCTCAGGGTAACCGGTGAAAACTCCTCTCTGGAGAGATGCTCAAACTCCGACCATGCAAGAGTCTCCTCATCATGGGTCTGGATAACCAAACTCCACCATCGCCCTGTAGAGCCCTACAGAAGGCTCACTACTAGGATCACCATCTGGTCTACTGGTGTCCTGACCAAACAGAAGACTCTGGACACTACCTCAAGCCAGTCCTATGCTTCATGAGGGTCAGGCTCACCTCGAAACCTGAGGGGTCTCTGTCTTTGAAACTCGTTGAGTGCGCTCAGCCTGCGCTCCTCCTCTACGGGTACAGAAGGCACTAAACACTACTCCATAGGTGGTGGAACAACTGGCACACCACCCGAAGGTAAAACTGGGGGATCTGGTCCCTGTATTGAAGCTTCATCACTGAAGGGGTCATCCTCGTGATCGAGCTGCTAGATCCTAGCGGGTGCGCATCGTGGAGGCATCCTGTAACGAAACAAGATGGATCACAGTCAGTGAGTATATCTAGAGAGATGACTCAAGAAGGACATGGAAACCACAACCCATTACTATATGATACATGTACCATTATTTTCCCCTGCAACTAGTGTTCTCATGTTTTGATTCGAAAATCATGCTATCAGAGTCCTGGTGTATGGATACGTCGGCCACCCGTACCAACACTGGGGTCCCTAGCCTAAAATCCAAACTCGAAACACTTAACATTGTTTCCCCAAACCAACTCACAGACTCTCGGTCCTAAGGTAGAACCGACCACCTCTGATACCACTCTATCATGACCCATCCCATTGGGGCCCGAGCCGCAACTCCCCAAGCCCGCCTCCAATAGGCCAGGGGCTGGTGACTAGCACCGAGTAGGCATATCACTAACATGGGAGGCATTTCCTATAAACCTGTACACATGCACACACATCTCCAAACCCACAAAGCTGTAAATTAAAAACTACTAAAAAGGGAAATGCATGCATATACTAAAAATCCCAACCAACAGAGTACGACAGGAAAGTAAAGTACAGTAAGTGTAAAACCCTGGCCCAAAAGTACAATCCCACCAAAATAAAGTTTGTAAAAAGTCCAACCTTTAAAGAAAGGTACTGGGACTGCAATATGTAGCCATAGGAACACACCTCATCCTTTCTGATCTCACTGAGCACAGTCTGGTTCTGTTCCGCCTAGAATCCTTTAAAAGGATCACTCGTCTGCACAAGACACGACATGTGCGGGAAAAGCCCGTGCAGGGGTGAGTATAACAATACCCAGTAGGACACCTCGAAACCACAAATAAAATAAAATAATGGAAAATACCACAAAGGAAAGATACAGTCATCTCCACACAGTATATGTCTATAGAACATATAACAAGAATATCCAGATATACTCATACACGATCGACTATCGCGATACCACCACTAGGATCCAGCTCGAAGATTACACTAAGAATGTAACAAAGAGAACACACTCCTAGTTCTGAAGAGAGAGATACAAAGTACTCGTTCTGGGAGAACACACTCCACAAGTAATTGTGAACATGATTCTTAGATGAGGATCACAACCAATATCCATGGAGTGATTCCAAAAACTCAGTCTGAACTAATCCGCTAAGTAGAGGATCGGCGCCCGGGTAAAGTTGGTCACGTCGATACCAAGAACTCTACCTAGGATACCAGGAATGAATAGAGGATCTGGCTCCAAGACTCATAGAGGGGATTCCAACTACTTTATTCAGGAAGTCCTGCTAAAGGGATCATACTCCTGTATGTAGGAAATGATACCGAAAACCTTCAGGAGAAAGACCAAGGGGATAAACCCTAAGGAAACTAGTCCAAGTCATAAAAGGGAACTGGTTCAAGCCATGTAAGATTGGTTACACAGCATGTAGTATGGTTACACGCCGTGTTCCTTGACTCTGGTTACTTCTCGTGTAACGGCTCGTGTCATCCATCCAAGTTGTGTAAAAATCAACTACACGGCGTGTAGAAGGATCACACGTCATGTTCCTTGACTCTGGGTACTGCCCGTGTAAACGGCCCGTGTATGGAATCGAAGTCATGTAGGAAAGAATATACACGACGTGTAAGTCAAAGAACATGTCTTGTCTTGTCAACTGGGAAACACCCGTGTACCCTGGCCGTATGCCCGTACATAGTGCTCGTCTGTGTCGCCTGCTCGTGTACCAGTACACGGGGTGTCCCGTGTATCTAGTCGTGTCTGGACGGGGAAGGGTATACACGCCATGTCCTTGGCCGTGTACCCAACCCATGTTTGTGTACTCCCGGAGTACACTCTAGGTGATCCCCAATGAACACACGCCGTGTAGCCCATACTACATGTCGTGTAGTTGGGAAATTTCAAGAACTGCTTCTTCCTCCTCGCGCGCCGGCCAAAATTTTCCATGAAACTCAAGGCACTGGTTCGTTTCATCATCCTAACACCTAATCCGAGTGTTTCGGACCTTCAATCGGCTCGACAAACAACATATGATCTTCCAACAAAAAACGCCCAAAAATTCATATCTCTCCATCTAATCTGAATCATCCGCTGAAATCATCGTCACAGCTCCAGACCATCCTCCCGAGGTTGGATCTACAATCTCAGATCATTGTGCCAAAAACGAATGCACAATGATCGATTCCCTCCAAGAACGCATAGAATGCACACGAAGAATGTGTAGAAATCGGGGAGGAAAAGCACAAAAATCGAGAGTGAAGAACCTCGATCGATGTTCATGTCGATCTTGGTTTGTCACCATTAGAAGGTTGAACGAAACCAAATTTACTCCAAGAATCAAATCCCCAAAATCCCTGCAAAATCCCATCCTGAAAATATGATCGATTCACGGGCTAATATATTTGTGGATTAGTCCGCGTTCATCGTAGGAATCAATAATGGGAAAGAAATCACAAAGAGATCAAATGCCCTACCTGGATTCACGGCATTCGTTGGTGAAGATCTGGTCTCCGCGTCGTTGTCGCTAGTGAAACCCATCAAGAACACCCTCTCCTCGTTGGAGTTTCCTCCAGAGCCTCCAGAGGTTTCAGGGTTATGAGGTATGTAACCCTGGACCCCTGCACAAATCTCTATTTAAAAAGATAAGATATATTTTCTGCAACAAGATTTAATAAAATATTTTAATTAAATATTTTATTACGGTTACGTCTTAAAACCAGATTTCACCACCGGTCTATGCCAGCCAATGTTAGGTCTCTTCTAGGGTAAACCCGCTGCTTTGGACACAACGGTGCCCTCATGTTTCTGATCTGAGCACCCATTCAGAAGTTATTCCACTTTTTCAGGAAAATCACATGCACGCGTAATTTAATTATTTAATTAAATTAAAACATTTGTTTCGGGCTCACCTGGCCTCAAAACTGCACGCCGTCTTGAAGATTGGTCTCGAAATAATTCCCATATAATATTAAAATATAACATGGTAAAATCTGATACATTACACAAGGGGCGTGATGGAAGCATGGGGTAGAGGGGATGAAGGTAATAATAAAGTGAACAAATTCTAGTGCCTTTGAGTTCAAGCCACTTAAAGGAGAGAGAGTCAAGGGTAAACCTATAAGTGATTGAATATGAAGAATATATGAGAGATAATAATGAAATGATAAGTGGGTTTTCCCCATTTATTGGTTCTGTCTCTATTCATGAGAAAGTAATGTTTTACTAATAATCATAATGTAAATTCTCAATTATTGGTAAAACATTATTTTCTCACAATGAGAGATTTAACCAAAAAATGAAATAATCCAGTAAGAATGTAATTGTTATCTCTCGTAACTTCTTCTTATTTAATTACTCATAGGTTTTTCCTTGAATGTATCTTCTCCAATAGGTATGAACCTAGGGACATTAGAATTCATTCCCTCTACTTTCACCTCCATGCCCTTCACTCCCTGATTTTCCTCAAGGAAATAATGGAGTGTAGGGGATAGAGTTGACATCAGAGTGAAATAATTACAATGCCTCAATTTTCAGACCATTTTGATGAGATATTTTCATGGGTAAACCTACGATTTTACCGATGATTGTCTCTCCTCCAAACGGTTTGAACTCAGGAGCACTGAAATTCTTACAATTTTTTGTCACCTATATCCCCTCTTCTCCCTGATTCCCACATACCCCTTGGTCAACCATCTATTTCACATAATGATAATTAGAAGTAATTATAAAAAAGTAGTGGCAATTAGAAAAAACTATGATGATTAGTGGTAATTGGGAAAAAAATAATTTGAATTAGATAGAATTGGTAATGTTTACAAGTAATTTGTAATGTTTTTATTTTATGATTTTTTTGGATAATCTCTTACTTATATCAGAATAATAATTAGAAATTTTTTTATTTTCTATTTTTTATAAAAAATGGAACAAAGAATTAGAAAACATTATTTATTACAAGATTGTGATTAGATAAATCATCATAGGAATCCAAATGGTTATAGTATAAATCATGTATATGTTGTGGGTGTTGAAGATTTAATATCATTTGTATCATAAAAACAAACAAAAAAATCAAAAGGGACAATTAATTGTCCATGTAAGAAATGTGATTTAAGGGGGTTTGAAACATTTGACAGTACTGGGGTCATATGATACATTTTTTCAAAAATATTATATTTTTGGTATTAACATGGTGAATGTTGTTCCGATAAAGATGATAATAATTTGGTTCCAGATCCATTATAGTTTCCAATGTTAGTACATATGGTTTTTGGTCCTTCTTTTCAATAAATAGAAACTAAGAATGGATATTTTACTCATAGGTTAGAGCCATGTTGATTTTATGGGTTTCTGAATTCTACTGAGGAAGACTTATATACTAGTTTCAAGATAATAAAATTTGAAGTAGTTACAAGATTTATGGCTATTAAATCAGATAATGGAATTTCATAAATATTTTTTGATCAGATATTTTTTTTGGTTAAATCACTATTACCTAAAGTAAATGTGTTTCTTGAAAATTTATATAAGATCAAGAGGCCAATCCATAATTTGGGACTTGGTAATCATAATATTTTTGCATGTTTGAATGATTTAATCCTATATTATTGTGAAATGAGTTTTTATTTAGTTGTCCTATGTGTGGATAATTGACATAAAAATAGGCACAAAAAGGGAATTAAAGATTGGTTCAAATTAAATAGTTGACGTATTTATTTCTTACACCTAGATTGCATAGTTTATTTATGTCTCATAACATAGCATCATTTATGTCATGGAACAAATCTGGTATTTCAACTAGGAAAATATTAAATCATCTTTATGATTGTGATTCATGGAAACATTTTGATAAGGTGCATCAGTTTTTTCTCCAAAATCCCGTAACTTTTGATTGGGTCTTTCTAATGATGGTCTCTATCCATTTGGTTATTGTGGTAGTAAATATTCATGTTGGGTTATCTGTATAACTCTATACAACTTACCTCCTTGTATGTTGATGAATGAATCATATGTATTTTTTAAATTATTAATTATGAGACATCCAAAAAATAATATTAATGTTTATTTGAATCCATTTATTGATGATTTAAATTTATTTTGGAGTAATGGTGTGAGTACATGTGATGTTATTGAAAAACAAAATTTTCTAATTAATGATGCATTAATGTGGACAATTAGGGAAATCCCATCATATGGAAAGTTATCTGACAAGAGTACATATGGTCCATAATCATGTCTTTACAGTATGAGTGAGAGTAAAGTGTTTATGTTCCATAATGGAAGAAAGAATTATTTTTTTGACCTTAATCATAGATTTATTCCTACTGGCCATCCTTTTCAAAAGAATATAAATAATTTCAGAAAATTTAAAATTGAATGAGATAGACCTCCGATAATGATCTCATGTATTTTTTTAAAATATAATGTATCTTCATTACCTTCATTTACCTTTGTACTAACAATAAACCAACAAAAAATAGATGGCTTTGGGAAAGATCAAAATCAGATAAAACATAGTATTTCTTGATATCATCCATATTGTTCTTATTTTTGGTCATTCACATGGTGGATGTCATGTATATTTATAATAATTATTGGGATAATATATTTTATACAAATTGGGAAACACCTAGTAAGACTAAAAATGTAAAAGCATGATTAGATCTTGACCAAATTTGCAAGTGGTCAGAACTTGAGTTGTTTAATAATGATAAATTATAGATGTTAAAGAATCCAAAATTGGATTATACAGTTTCAAAATAAAATTGTTTATTATTTTTTTAGTGGATTTTGTTTTTCAGGTAACTAGATGGTTATGTTTCCAATTTGTCTAGATGTGTCAGAAATGGTCATATTACTAGATTAAAAAGTCATTATTTTGATGTTATAATAGAAATAATTTTATTAATTATATTTATAGGTTTGTTAAATTATTTAATTTGGGGTAAACTAAAAGAAATATCATATCTATTTCTAAGACATTTTTCCTACAACAGTAGACTATTATGCACTGAGTAGGTTGCAAGAAGATGTTGTTTTAGATTTATGTAAACTAGAAAAAAAATCCTTTGACTTTATTTGATTTAATAAAAAATTTCATGTGAAAATTTCCCCATAAAGTAAAATATGGAGGGATGATATACATGTTGAAAGTGGGTTCCCTAGACCCAACTTGTTTTGTACTTTGATTACCGCTACATGTATTCAGTTTATTATAATACATGTGTTTATCTTACCATAATAGTGTAGATACTTCTGGATCCACTTTGTTTATGGAAATGTCCTTAGATTACCTATCGCATCAAAGGGCTATAGTAGATCCCAGGCTATAATGAGAACCTTGAGATTCTATGACAGTAATCTTAAAGTAACGTCCTATGGTCTAGTTACATCATTCTGAAAGGACACAGATGATGTGTGACCATCAGGTGTTGGGGGCTCATAAGCATTGAGACTTATTCTCATGAATTTTTCACATGATGATATCTAATAGTTGAAATCATGAGTACAGAACCGCATAATAGGAACACCACATGTTTAAGGTGTCATTGGTCATTCCTATCTACGAATATGTGTAATGTTCTTTAGACTTGAGATCATTGTTAATGGATGTCATTTAATTACATACATTTGATGCAAGGAAAAAACCATGGTGACAAATTTGTGGCGAGGTAGTTTGTATTAGGTATGTCATTAATGGAATGGCATTGATTGAATGATCGAGAAAGGATTTGTCACTTCTGAGTTCAAGAAGAGATATCTAGGGCCTGGTTGATTAGGGTGGTTTCACCTTCATTAAATCTATGGCCATGGTAGTGGAAGGTAAGACCATCTGGAAAAATCAACAAACAAAATAAAGCAAAATAAAGAATGATGACACTATTATGCATTCTGCTTTATTGAGATATCGATGATGAAGAGATTATATTACACGGACTGTGTTTGTAGGAAGGCAGTCATTGCTTTGACTTTGCCTTATCTCTATAGGGGACTCGATGGGTTGTTAGACCCCGCTCTAGGTCGGTGGATATTATTCACTATTATTAATGTAAGGGCCTAGAGGGTCACACACAATAGCACCTTGAGAAACTGCCCTATTCTGGGATAGGAATATAGAACTTGGTGGGCCCTACCAAAGGGTCCGAGTACTATCCAAGTTATATGGATCACAAAAGAATAAATAAATTCATTAATTATTCAAGTTTAGAATAATTCGTTGAATTTATTTATGACATGTATTTACAAGTTATATATTAAATACAAGTATTAATATTATTTGAATGGATTTTTATATCCTAGATTCGTTTAATATTATTAGGAGGTATGAGTCGAGTAAAATACTCAAATTTATCACGTAATATATTTATATATTACAAGTAAGTGATAAATTATAAATATTATCTATGGCATAATTTATTTTTCATAAATAATTATGTATAACACTTATATAGCATATGTCTATTACACAGGGGGCCGGGATTCCATACCGTGTGTTTTAAACACTCCCTATATAAGTGAGAGATAGGATCTACCATGTATACTATTCATGTGTCAATATTGATAGCTTCTCTCCCCTCCGGGAATCTAGAGAGAGAGTCTCTCAAGTGAAGTAAGATCTTCAAGTTCATCCATCTCAGATTGAAGCTTCTTCCTTTGCGGTGATCGTCGATGCGCTGAAGTGATCGTTGAAGATCCGCGCTAGCACCCGGATCTTGACGAACGGTGCATGAGTAGATTCATAAGGCATGTGTGGAAGATCTAGAGGGCTTCGACGTCGTAGTCTTCGAGCAACGATCGCTGGTGTCCTGCGGCAGACTTGCGCACGTCAATTCTGAACAAGGTACATGTTTAGTTTAATTTGTGTGCTCTGTTTAAACCTTACGAGATACTCGGACCAAACCGGGACAAGATCACCGGAGTTTACAGGGTTATGTCACTCCAGTGAAGCAGAAAATTTCAAATTCCTGTCCCACCGGCTTCTGTTGCACCGTCCCGGTACCTAACAGTGGTATCAAAGGGAATCGTAAGTTTTTCCTGAGTCAACAAAATTAAGATGCATTAAATTTAATTGTGGGGTGTTAAAATGGTTCATTCAGATCAAACCACGCATTATTTCATTTTCAAATGATCAATTTACGATCATTTAAATTTTTTTAATCAGATCGACATCATTTTTTTTGTTCATTTGATGTTTATCTCAAATTGAGAATTAACATCAAATATAATATTCTATTATTATAAAATATCTTCCACAAAGGTGTGTGGGAAATATTTTTTATAATTATAAAAAAATAAGGGGAGGGAGACCAAGACCCCAATTTGGGGTCTTCTTGCTTTTAAAAAAAATGGGAAGATCAAGACCCCAAAATGGGGTCTTCTTCCCTTTAATTAAAAAAAATGAGAGTGGTGGATTTATTTTTTTCTAAGAACAAAATAAAAAAATTGGAAGACCCCAAAGGGGTCTCCTCCTTCACGCAGCGCCCAAGGGGGTGCGGCACCCCCTTGGAAACCCTAGCTGTCAGACTGCCGCCTCCCGCCGGCTAGCCTCCTTCCAGACCGCCTCCATGTTGGTCTCCCTCCCAAGCCGTCAGTCCCCTTCACACCACCCCGAGCCCTGCCGATCCGCCTCCCTTCTGCGCACCGGACCCGCCGCCCCGAGCTCGTCAGCCGCCTCATGCCACGCTGCCTCAGACCACCACCCCTACCAGAGCCGGACCACCTGGTCGTGCCGCCCCCGAACCCTGGTCGCGCCACTCCCGAACCCCAGCCAGACAGAGCCCGTCATCCCGTGCCGCCCCAGGCTACACCGGACCGAACCGCACCGGTTGCCGCCGGTCCCGGCCGTGCCAGTCCAGGTCGTTTTGGACTCGGCCGCCGCCTTGTCGGCTCATCGGAGTAGCGGACTGCTGGCCATGTGGTTGGCCGGTTTGATTCCCAGCCTCCTCCCTCTTTTTCGGTCTTCGCTGGAAGTTGTTGCCTCCACGGGAGTTGCTGGACCAAGTGGTCACGCCGCGGTCATGCCACGGTAATTCTGTAATTGGCCCTGCTCCAGGACGACACCCTACGGCGGTTTGCAGTCCTGCCGGAATCCCTGGCTAGAGGTAATTAAACTTTAAATTAATTTTAATTTATTTATTTTTTTAAATTAAATTAATTAGAGTTAATTTGGGATTTAAATTATTTTAATCTGAAATATTAATTTAATTTAATTTTAGAATTAATTTAATGGTTTAATTTAATTTTTGGAATTAAAATTAAATTAAACAAATGGAACCGATAAAATAAATTATTTTAATTTAATCAAATTCATTTAATTTATTAAAACACCCTCGCATTATTTAAATTTATTGCAATTTAATTTTCTTGCGCATATTTTACCCTGACCGTTCTTGAACAAGTGACCGAACTGTGTATGTATGGTATTTATTTATTTATTTATTTAGTTATTTATTCAATGTGTACGATGATTGTAATAATTAATTAGATAAATGAAGGTCTATGAATCATCTCGTTTAATTCAAATATGTATAAGGTCTTGCGTGTCCATTGTACGAGATGTAATTTTTACCCCTAGACCCCCTCGCCTGTGTGCGAGTACATTTGTAATTAAATGATGATCCGAGACGCAAACCCTGCCAAGACGAGGTGGTAAAACAGACGGGAGCCAAGCGCTTTGCACTGGGCAAGATGTGACGTGAGTCAAGTCAGGACTCAGGTATGGATGCCCCTAGGTCAATATTGATCTGTTATGGATTAATCTTTTGAGAATGCTCAAGACCAGTCGGATTGCATGATTTACTTTATGCATAGTTTATTATTTTATGTGTCTTCATGATTATTGCGTGATCACATAGAATAGTAAACAAGATAAAATGCATGAATATGTGATGAATTATATTCTATTTCTTGTTCAGTTGTGAGCACGACAACCTAATTTGAACATAATAAATAGAAAAGGTTTATATTCTTTAATAAATATAAAATCCCTCAAAGATATATTAAGTCTAAAAGCCTTCCATTTCTCACATCTAAAAAACCGGCTATTTGGGTGCTCGTCAGCCTTAGTTGAGAGTGTCTCTTACTACTGGGCGTTTTCATGAGAGAAATGGGTTGACTTAACTTTAGTGGGTAGTCAAGGATTAGCCTTATCTAACTTTCTATCACTTTAGAGGCAAGATGTTGAAGGAATCAAGTTAAGATTCCAAAAGCTGGGACTTTACTCAACAACACAAGGAACCACAAGAACAAGTGGTTGGCCAGTCTAGTGCCTACCTTGAAACCCTCCAAGTAGTGGCATAGCCCTAGCTTGTAGACTACGAGGGAGGTTTCGAGGATCTTTTCCACTAGAATACTCAAGAGATAAAGTATTCCGAATCTAATAGTGAGGGATATTAAGGTTCGCTAAAATAGTGGGAGACATTAAAATGATATAATAATTTATTAATCATAAATGTCAAAAGGTAATCAAGACAAAGTACTAACTGCTAAATGTTTATCTGATGTAGATTCAAAATGGAAATCACCAACACCACAAGTACTTTATCACTGTGATCGATCTTGGATAAAGAAAATATCCTGACCAGCAATAACTTCCAGGAGTGGTACAGGCGCTTGCGTATAGTACTACGCCAAGAAATGAAGTTATATGTGCTGGAATCCCCAATTCCTGCTGAACCTCCTCAGGGAACAAGAAAGGAAGAAAAAAGATAAAGGGAGAGAGCATGTAGATGATGCACTTGATGTAAAATGCATCATGTTGTAATCCATGTCCAGCCAATTGCAAAAAATGCATGAGGATGAGGACGCCTACAAGATGATTTAACATCTCCAAGAACTTTATGAGGAGAGGTCCTGGCAAGAAAGGTATGAGATCTCAAGTGCTCTTTATAAGTGCAGGCTAGTAGAAGGGCACCAATCCGGTCCTCACATACTCAAGATGATTGGGTATATTGAGAGGCTTGAAGCCCTTGGGTTCAAACTAAATCAAGAACTAGTAGTGGATCTCATTATTGCCTCTTTACCGTCAATATTCCCGACTTTTATTTTCAATTATAATATGAATGATATGAAAAATTTTCTCCCAGACCTTTTGGCTTTAGTTTTCCAAGATGATAAGGATATGAAAAATACCAATTCATCTGTCCTTATGGTGAACAAGAAAAACAAGGGCAAGGCAAAGGTGTCTAAGGCCAAGTCAAGGCCAAAGACACCAATGCATCGTCCTGCAAAGAAGCCAAATATTTAGAGGCAAAGTAATGAGTAGGAATCTGTCTGCTTTGGATGTGGAAAGAAAGGCCATTGGAAGAAGAATTTTATATATGGGAAGAAGAAGCAATCTAATTCTTCTACTTCAGGTATTTTTGTCATTGAATGCAATCTATCTTTATCTACAAGTTGGGAATTGGATACGGCATGTGGCTCAAAAATTTTTATTCATATACAGGAACCAAGTAGGTTCAAGATGATTGAAAAAGGTCAAGTGGATCTCTGAGCTGCAAATGGTGCAAGTCTGGCAGCATTGGGAGTGGGCGACTATCACTTAACCTTGCCAACTGGTTTGGTTCTAGTTTTAAACAATTTCTATTATGTACCTTCTGTTACCAGAAACATTATCTCTGTGTCGAGTCTAGACACTATGGGTTTTTATTTCAAGTTTTCAAATAAAAGTTGTCTCTTTTATAGGGATAACATATGTTATGGTGTGGAACATCTTAAAAATGGTTTATATATGCTGGAACTAGAGAACTCAGTAATGGAAATCAATGACAAAAACAGCCATCATGACTCAAATAACACTCGCCTATGGCACTTTAGGATTGGTCATGTAAATGAGAAGTGATTACGGAGATTGCATCAAGAAGGGTATCTAGACTCAGTACAGTTAGAACCCTTAGATATATGTCAAGCTTTTTTACAAGGAAAGATGACCAAATCACCTTTCTCGGGAAAGGTAGAAAGAGCCAATGCAGTGCTGGAATTAATACATACAGATGTATGTGGTCCATTTCCAGTAGAGTCAAGGGGTGGTTTTCTATACTTCATTACTTTTACCGATGACTATAGTAGGTATGGATATATTTACTTAATTCGATATAAGTCAGATTCCTTTCATATTTTTAAGGAATACCAAAATGAAGTAGAAAACCAACTTGGTAAGAAGATAAAAGCACTTCACTTAGACCGAGGCGGATAATATCTTAACCAAGAATTCATTGATCACTTGAAGGAGTGTGGGATAGTATCCCAACTCACTCCTCCTTATACAACATAATGGAATGGTGTTAGTTAAAGGAGGAATAAGACCTTGCTTGACATGGTCAGATCAATGATGAGTCATACAACCCTTCCATTATCCTTTTGGGGATACGCCTTGCAGACAGCAGCATATAACCTTAACTGAGTACCAACTAAATCTGAAGAAGGGATTATATATCAGTTATGGTATGGAAAGAAACCCAACCTAACATACATGTGTGTATGGGGGTGAGATGCATTTTTCAAGAATTTACCAAGTGAAAAAATAGCATCCAGAAGCACTAAGTGCATCTTTATAGGTTATCGTAAGGAAACTAGAGGATATTACCTATATAACTTTTTATATAGAAAAGTAATTGTGGAAAGATACGCCACATTTCTAGAAAAGGAATACATTTCCATTGGAAATAGTGGGTTAAATATTAACTTCGATGAAGTTAATGCTCCAGATGCACAAGAGTTGGTAGAGGAATAATCTCCACAAGAACAAGTGGAAGAAGAACTTGTTCCTGAGACACAGATACTGCGTAGGTCTACACGAGATGTAAGAGAACCAGAGCATTATGGTTTTCTTGTCACCGAGTCAGGTGACACATTAGTCCTTCAGGATGATGAGCCTCTAACCTATAAGGAATCAGTAGAAGGTAAAGAAGCTTCTAAATGGAAAGAAGCCATGAATTCTGAGATGGAGTCCATGTACCAAAATCAAGTTTGGATTTTGGTAGACCCTCTAGCTGATGTAAATCCCATTGGATGAAAATGGGTATTCAAGAAGAAGCTGGACATGGATGGTGAGGTTAATACCTTTAAATCAAGACTGGTTGCAAAGGGTTTCAGGCAACGTCAAGGCATTGAATATGATGAAACCTTCTCACCAGTAGCAATGCTTAAATCCATCAGAATATTGCTTGCAATAACAGCCTTTCATGATTATGAAATTTGGAAAATGGATGTCAAAACTGCTTTTCTAACTGGGAATTTGGTTGAAAACGTCTATATGACTCAACCTGAAGGGTTTTCAAGTCAAAGAATTCCAATAAAGTATGCAAGCTGCAGAGATCCATTTATGGATTGAAGCAGGCATCAAGATCATGGAATGTTAATTTTGATGAGGCCATAAGAGATTTTGGTTTTATAAAAAATGAAAGTGAGCCTTTTTTCTATAAAATGGTTTAAGGGAATTCCATCTTTCTCTTAGTATTATATGTTTATGACATATTAATTATGGGAAATGAGGTGAAATTCTTACAGTCAGTTAACACTTAGTTAAATGAATGCTTCTCCATGAAAGACTTAGGTGAAGTAGCCTACATTCTAGGGATCAAGATCTATCAAGATAGATCTCAAAGGATTCTTGGGATAAGTCAAGGTACATATATTGACAAGGTACTCAAAAGTTACGGTATGGAATAATCCAAGAGAGGATTATTACCTGTGTCACATGGTGTAAATCTCTCCAAGAAAATGTGTCCACAAACATAGGAGGAGATTGACAGAATGAGTAGATTCCCTTATGCTTTGGTAGTGGGTTCTATCATGTATGCCATGCTATGTACTAGGTTTTATGTTGCCTTTGCTTTAACCATGGTGGGTAGATATCAAGACAATCCAGGAGAGCTTCATTGGACAGTTATTAAAACTATCCTAAAGTACTTAAGGTATACTAAGGATATATTCCTGGTGTATGGAGGAGATGAGGAACTAGTTGTGAGGGGATAAACTGATGATAGTTTCCAGACAGATCATGATGATATGAAATCGCAGTCAGGCTACATATTTTTCCTGAATGGTGGTGTAGTGAGTTGGAGAAGCTCGAAGAAAGCTGTGGTTGTTGATTCTACATTAGATCCTGGATATATTGCAGCTTCCGATGCAGCAAAGGAAGCAGTATGGATATGCAGCTTTATCTCAGACATTGGTGTTGTACCTAGCAGTGCAGACCTTGTACCAGTATATTGTGATAACACTGCTGCAGTGGTTCTTTCCAAGGAGCCCAGGTCTCACCAAAGAACAAATCATATTCTTCGGAAGTTTCATATATTGAGGGATTTTACTCAAATAGGTGAAGTAAAAGTTAGTAGAGTAGCCACAGAGGACAACATGGCAGACCCCCTGACTAAAGCCATTTCTCAGCAGAAGCATGATTCAAATGTGAGAGCTAGCGGGTTGAAACCTATTAGTAGTTGGCTCTTGTGTAAGTGGGAGTGTTGAAAGTGGGTGCCCTAGACCAAACTTGTTTTGTACTTTGATTGCCGCTACATGTATTCAGTTTGTTATAATACATGTGTTATCTTTCCATAATAGTGTAGATACTTCTGCATCCACTTTGTTTATGGAAATGTCCTTAGATTACCTATCGCATCAAAGGGTTATAGTAGATACCGGGCTATAATGAGAACCTTGAGATGCCATGATAGTAATCTTAAAGTAGCGTCATATGGTCCAGTTACATCATTCTGAAGGGAAACAGATGATGTGTGACCATCAGGTGTTGGGGGCACATAAGCATTGAGAATTCTTCTCATGAAGTTTGCACTTGATGATCTCTAGTATTTGAGATCATGAGGACAGACCCTCATAATAGTAACACCACATGTTTAAGGTGTCAATGGTTTTTCCTATCTATGGACATGTGTAATGGTCTTTAGACTTGAGATCATTGTCAATGGATGGAATTTAATTACGTACATTTGATGCAATGGTAAAACCATGGCGACAAAGTTGTGGTGAGGTAGTTTGTATCGGGTACATTATTAATGGCATGGAATTGATTGAATGATCGAGAAAGGATTTGTCACTTCCGAGTTTAGGAAGAGATGTCTCGGGCCTGGTTGATTACGATGGTTGCACCTTCATTAAATCTATGGCCATGGTAGTGGAAGGTAAGACCGTCTGGACAAATCAACAAACAAAATAAAGCAAAATAAATAGTGATGACACTAGTATGAATTCTGATTTATTGAGATATCGATGACAAAGAAATTATATTACACAGACTGTGTTCATAGGAAGGCAGTCATTGATTTGAATTTGCCTTATCTATATAGGGGCCTCGATGGGTTGCTAGACCCCTGTCTAGGTTGGTGGATTTTATTCACTTTTATTGAGGTAAGGGCCAAGAGGGTTACACACAATAGCTCCTTGAGAATCTGGCCTATTCTGGGATAGGAATATAGAACTTGGTGGGCCCCACCATAGGGTCCGAGTAGTATACAAGTTCTATGGATCACCAAATAATAAATAAATTCATTAATTATTCAAGTTTATAATAATTCGTTGAATTTATTTATGACATGTATTTACAAGTAATATTGTAAGTTCAAGTATTAATATTATTCGAATGGATTTTTATATCCTAGGTTCGTTTAATATTATCAGGAGGTATGAGTCGAGTTAAAGACTCAAATTTATCACGTAATATATTTATATATTACAAGTAAGTGATAAATTATAAATAATATTTATGGAATAATTTATTTTTCATAAATAATTATTTATAACACTTATATAGAAGATGTCTATTACACCAGGGGTTAGGATTCCATACCGCGTGTTTTAAACACTCCATATATAATTGAGAGAGAGGCTCTCCCATGTATACTATTCATGTGTCAAGATTGAGATCTTCTCTACCCTCCTAGAATCTAGAGAGAGAGTATCTCAAGCGAAGGAAGATCTTCAAGTTCATCCATCTCAGATTGAAGCTTCTTCGTTTGCGGTGATCATCGCAGCACTGAAGTGATCGTCGAAGATCCGCGCTAGCACCTGGATCTTGATGAACGGAGCGCGAGCATATTCATAAGGCGTGTGTGGATGATCTAGAGGGATTCGACGTCAGAGTCTTCAAAAACGATCACTGGCATCCTGCGGTAGACTTGCACACGTCAATTCTGAACAAGGTACATGTTCAATTTAATTTTTGTTCTCTGTTTAAACCTTATGAGATCCTCGGACCAAACCGGTACAAGATCACTGGAGTTGACAGGGTTATGTCACTCTGGTGAAGTAGAAAATTTTAAATTCCCGGCCCACCGACTTCCATTGCGCCATCCCGGTACCTAAAAATACATCTAATGGATGTACCCATATGAGGGATGCATGCAAAAATTGAAGAAAAATGTACGTTACAATGCATCCGTTAAAGGGAAATTATAGATTCTTATTTTCATGAGGAAATTTATTTTTTATGCTCCCATTATTTTCAACCTGAATATCCTTAAAAACATAACCAAATAGATCATAATGAGGGAAATGTTGATGATGCAATAAATATTCAATTACTAGTTTTTAATCATCCTAAACATGGATTTGGTGGATTTTTTGAATGATGGATTTCATATGATGAGCATCAGAGAACTCATACATATGTTATTCTCAACTGTGAAGAAATCACATGATTTGTATGGTGAGTGTCACTTTCAAATATTCTTTATATTTTTTAAAATTAAATTACTCTTATTTTATTTGTTGGTTATATGATGATCATGTTAAGAAAAATTTTCCACAAATTACACCAAATTCTCTTGAAGATGAATAATGATGTAATTACATGCTGGTTATATTCATAATTAATATATAATACTCAGTTTTAATTATTTTTAGATAACATATTTTTCATGTTTCAGATGGATAACGATGATTTTGATGTGAAGTTCCATACTTCCTAGTGATCAGCCTGATACATTATCATCTGGCCCATGGGCTGGTTCCAGTTCATCATCAACTCAGAGGGATTGTGGTCTAGAGAGATTGATGATTCCTGGCCCTATTCCTAAGTGAAGTATATATATTGATCTTGATCCACACATTCATAGGTATGTTCAATTTTGTATTTTAGTAAATTTTCATTAATTTTTATAAATTTTCATAAATTTTAATTAATTTATTTATATAATAATTTTTCGATTCTTTTTTCTCTTTTTCCACAATTTTTTTCATATAGTTGTTGGATAGGTGACTGGGATTCTATGGAATTATTTTTCTAAACCCTGGGTGACATGATATCGTATTACCACTAATGTTCATTGTTAGATGTTTGAGAATTGTATGGTGTGTATATAAATATTACTTATTTTGAAATTTATTTAATTATTCACATAATATTATTAATCATTTACAGGTTTTATGTTATCCAGTCAAAGATATCATGATAGAATCTATTTGGGAGGACTAGGAGGCCTATATGCATGAACTTTCTCGTCATTTTTTTGCAAAATATGAGGAAGGGATCAATAAATAAATCTAGAGCCACAGTTTTTATTAGTTTTTCTACAACCATTGACCAGATTACATCTCATCTCAGGTTTGGTATGGATTGTTATCATAATATATGGGATATATTTTTCAGAGGATACCATCATCTGGTTGGTAAAAATGGGGGAGTTAAGAGGTTATGCATGGATCTGTTATTCTAACATTCAATACTCATCGATGAAATATGGTAAGTACTTTTATTTAATAATTTATATATGATTTAAATGCAAAATGAATATTTTATATTCATATAGGTAGTTGATCATCCTGATGTTTTATAGTTTGAATTTTATAAGAGGATGTATATTGATCCTATCACTAGAGAGATTACTGGTGGTCAATAGTATCATATTTTGGTCCGTATAATTTTTTGAGTTTTAAAATTAACTAAAAATAATATTTTAACTATTTTAATTTCAAATTGAATTTGAAAGAGTCATATGAGTCTATGAATTTTCACACACATGATGAGATTTAGGTCGAGACTAAGGGTTATACCACTAGTGTACCAAGATTTGATGACATAGAATAGATATTAGAAACTTATTATTGATAAGAATAAATGTTATATATATTTTTCTATCACTTTTCCATTGTTTTTCATTCATATACTGGATAATGCATGTGGTAGATGTCCAATTTTGTAGAAAATAGAGCTTCACAATATTCCAAGGAAGAAAGGCAGAAAAACTGAAAAAATGGCCAAGTACACGTCGTGATGGCCAAGTTCATATTGTTTTCTTGATGATCACAGCCTGCATCAAGCCGTAAATCCAATCCGTGACCAACCACGATGACTAAATAAATTTCCATTTCACATCATGAGTCCCTCCTACATGTCGTGACACTAGTAAAATCGGACGCTGAGAAACCCGCAAGGATTCAATGTGAAAAGCCGGCTGGCCATGGGTTACACATTGTGAACCACCTGTACACGATGTGACCATGGTCAAATGTCATTAATCCATGGAAGATTCACATGCCACACTAGAGATTCTAGTCGAAATAACGCAGATTAAGGTTTCACGACGTGACGATCAAGTACAAGTCATGACCAATTTCTCATATATAAAGAACATCCCAACAACACATTTGGAACATGTTTGGATTAGATCTCTCTCCCTTTTAGACTCCTTTCGAGATCTATTTCTCTTTTCCCTTTTAAAACACCTTAGTTCATTGTAATTCTTTTACATATGAAATCAAAGAGATGTGGATTCAATTTTCTTCAATGCCTTCAATTCATTTCAAGTAAGGTTTTATTTAATGTATTATTTCATGTTCATTTTATTTCATTACATGTTCAATTCCATTATCATTGTTATCATGATTTCCTCTAGCCCTTTTATTACTTTAATTACCACTATGAGTAGCTAAACATATCGAGGTAGGTATCAAGATTCGATTCATCTACCCACTTAATTATACCTCTAGTTCTAAACTTGGAAAACCTAAATTGATTAGTAATTTGGGTATATAACCAATAGTCAAACCCCATTTGTGAAACTATACCGTGACCATCGTAAAGTCAAGCAAACGACCCTATCCTAATTCAAGTAAACTATGACTATGACAATTAGCTTAGGGAACTTTCTGCAATATAAGCTGAACATAATTCATCTAGGACTATAGCTACCCTCATGAACATGTAATAGTTACATCCTAAGTAGAACTAGAAGATTAGACCAAGGTTGACTAATGACTACCGCTTTCTTCACAGACTAAGAACTTAGGACCTTGCCAAGATTAGAACTAGGATCACCATTATCTAAATACTCAAACTTGATCCTGACCCCTCTTTAATAAACTTAAGTAAAACCCAAGAATAGTTAGTAAACTCTTAAACATTAGTCAACTAGTAAGGAATCGTATAAAGGATTCAAGACCAGATTTCTTTCACCCACAAGAATAGAACCATCCTCATGGGATCGACCCCGAACTTATAACAAACTTTCCCTAGTAGTTAGTAAAGTTTGGGACACATATAAATTTATAATTTGACTCACGCCCTGAGGAATTAATGATGCATGTGGGCAGTTGATCAAATTTTTGTGTTGTTTCAGGGGAAGAAACATTGTTTTTCTGTGATTAAAACTATGTTATAGATCTAGGATTACCATTCCATCACTACCTTTCCTTTGTTTTTAGACTCCATTGAGTCTTTTTGTTTCCTTTGCGTTCACCCTATGCATGTACCAAGGTCCTTTGACTCATTCAAAGACTCTTGAAGAACAATATATTTTGGACTTAGATCCTGAGATCGAAAGGCATCTCTCTTCTCTTCACTGTTCAATGATGGCTGAGCAATTCCATCATTCGGGACCTAACCCGCCAAACCCCAACCATAAAATCATTCTGGGAGAGCTCCCAATAATGAACCATGAGAAAATTTTCACAGATTATGACTTTCCATCAATGCACCTAGTATTTTTCATCCCCCTGTCCAATCCCACACATTTGAAATAAAACCTGAACTCATTCATATAATCCAGAACATGGGGAAATTCAGCGGTCTTCATATCGAAGATCCACGTGAACATATTGCCAACTTCTCAGAAGTCTGCGATACATTTTTCAACTAGGGAGTTTCGTATGATGCAATAAGACTCCATGTCTTCCCATACTCCTTGTGAGACAGATCCAAGGACTGGCTAATGATTCAAACTCCCGAGTCAATTATGACTTGGGATGAACTGGCCAAGAAATTTCTAAACAAGTACTTCCCACCCATCCGAACATGGAATCTTGGGATGGACATTCAAAATTTCAACCAAATTAATGGAGAGTATTTTTGGGATGTGTGGGACCGCTTTAAAGAATTAATGAAGAAGTTTACACATCATGGACTAGATATGTGGATAAAACTCCAAACATTCTATCAAGGACTCCAGAAAGTGGCACGTAATGTTGTCGATGCAGCTGCTGATGGAGGTCTCATGTTCAAGACTCCCAAAGCTGGAAGAGCCATTCTAGATGAAGTCTATCACAATTATAGTATATGTAAAAGTGATCATGGACCACCAAATCATGGAATCCACTAAATTTATGAGAGCACAAGACTAACAATTCAAGTGGAAGTGCTCACTAAAACGATATAATCATTTTAGACACCAACTACTCAACCCCCTCCTACTCTTGTCATGGAATTACAATCATGTGAAATGTGTGGTGGCTCGCATCTATGTCAAGACTTCAAATATGGATACAAAGAACCATAATGTAATGACCGAGACCTGAACATCCACCCGAACAGTGCTAAACGGGTCAGGTGTTACTACCTTAGGCGCACCTCCCCGAACGCCAAAGGCTTCCAACTAGCAGCGAGGGTCTTATAGGTATAGTGGGGAGGCTATACCCTCTCAGAGGATAATAATGGTACTTGTATGAGTATAATAATAAATATTTAGTGGAATAAATGACTTAGAAGACTTGAACCAGACCCTCAGAGCAGAAGCACATTCAATATATCGATAAACAGAAAAGGCAAAAATATAAACAATAATAGCGCAAAGTAAACACAATAGCATGTTGATCACTTGTAACTACTACTGAACAAAAAACATGAATCCATGATGGTCATACATATCCATATGAAAAAGGGTGACAATGGATAACCAACTGTAGCTACAAAACAAGTAATCATGCTGATACAGGAAAGAAATCTAAACAAAGTAAACTCCAGCTAGGCAAAGCCTCAAGTTCCATACCATCTCCATGCAACAGCTAATGCAGCCCATCTCCTGAAGCTGACCTCTTTCTTACATGTAAATCCATAAAGTCTACACAAGTCATGAAGGGCCCGTGCAGGGTGTGAGACAAATCTCATTAGGATACCAACCAACAGTGTGTACCTAATATAAGTGTTTAAGTAGTCATAAATTTAAAGGAAAACGATAAACAGTATGATGCACAATAAATGTAAAATCCAATGGTGATTAGTATCCACCATGAAGTGTCACTTGCTTCAGCCAATGCCATAATCTCTATAATGTAACCCGGCACCATGTGTCCCCGGACACCGCGTGTCTTAAGTACTGACGTCCCGAAGGCACGCCCAAGAAATGATAACCCGGAGGAACAATGATGTATGTTTTCAAATAAGTGACCGGAGGGATAGTGATGTCTACCCTCAAATAATGTAACCAGGGGGACAGCGATGTCTGCCCTCAAATAATTTAATCGGAGGGACAACGATTTATGCCCTTAATTAACGGTGAGCCTCAACCCCCAACCCAATAGCCTCAATGCTATCCCCTGAAGGCTCCTCACATTCCACATGGATTCCTACGGCCAGCACCCCCAAACCAATTGTACCTAAACCACAACTAATGGGGGCCTCTACCCACATGAATGGTCAAAACCACCTCATCACAGAGTCTCTCTATGTTCACACTACTCAATGTTATGGGTGAGTGGTAATCATCAAAATAGTACCCAAGACACAACCTCTCTGACACCTCGTGCCCCTGTGACCATGCCGCTCAAGTCTGATGGCCTTGCCATCCAAGTAACCCAGGCCATGCCCAACCAGATAGTCACACTGCCTCAAGCTGACATCCATGATGCCCAATCCCATGGTCAGAACCACCCAATGTAACCCGAGCTAATCCCAACCTGTGATCAGCATCACTCAAAAAATATTTGGGCCATTCCCAACACAACCCAAGGTTCAATCATATACAATTTAGCAATTACATATATAACATTTTTAAACAAGTCACATACATAGGCAAAACAATCTAAACAGTGGAATTTTACTAGCCAGGTGTTGTCCCATACCAACACTAAGATCTTGAAATCCTCTAACAAGTCATATCAATGTTAAATAAACTAAACTCAATAGTTTTAACCAATACAAATCAATTATAACCATTTTGGAATCCCCTGTCCAAAATGCCCCGATGAGAAATGACCACTTGCCCGACCCCGCTCAAGAAAAAATAGGTAATAGTCATACCCAAAGGCATCGCATAGGTCAAATAAAAATTTAATAGGCAATAACAGATAAATTAGGGTCATGCTAAAAATACCCGAAAATGATCCAAAGTTAGAACCACTAAAAAAGTTTGCAGAAACACAAAAAGAGGTATGCACCACCTACCTATGACTCATATTATGATACTCCTACGATAACAGCCTCCAATTAGGTCTAAAATTTGGTAGATCTACAAAAGAATCAAAACCGCTCAAAACCCTATAACTCATCTTAGAACAGAAATCAAGAATAATGGCTCAAGATGAATCAAGTCCTTATTGAGGGGGTTCTAATGCATTATACGGTGATCGAATTGAAGTTCAGAAGGACAATAGGGAGCAAAAATGAGCTTCAGTTGGCCCTCCCCGCTCAAACCCGTCGAGGGTTTTGAGTTCTGCCACAAAATGAGGCTACTGCCCGTTTTAGCAGAAAAAAATATACAACATGTATTTTAGGACTACACTCCATGTATCATTTTACTGTTCATATGACAGATGAAAATTCATTGAGAACTTGTCGACTAACTACACGGCGTGTACCTAGGGGTGCATGGTGTGTACTCTCTACCCGGCTGACATCCCCAACACACCATGTATATCCCCATACATAGCCCCTTTACACGGCGTGTACTTGCTAAAAACATTCTACCTAGCCAATAGGCCTACACACCATATATGGCCTCCACACGGTCAAGGGTACACGGCGAGTCGAGAAACACTACACGCTGTGTAGTAGGAAATTTCTACACGGTCACCACACGGCATGTAATGCCCCGACCCCTGTTACCCAGAGTCGGTGCATTATTGAATAACATTGGCATGATCACAAAAGATCAAGTCTCGAAAGACTGATTAGTTTAGTAGCCTTGGAAACACTAGATACATTCATAAATGTCACATTACATCATAAAGTGAAAAATTACAATAAAATAGTCTCCATTTTCCACACTCATATCCCCTTCAGACTATCCCTACAGGTCATTCCTAAAATACTTCTTCACATCCTAGAAAAATTAAAACATTGAAAGGGGTGAGCTCAGATGCTCAGTAAGGATAACAATATAGTGGAAGATTTCATAAATAAACATTGACATTTAAGGCAATGTATAACTAAAACAAAAGCCTTTTAAACTTGAACTTCAGCATAATATGGCAAAAATAAAATGAAATAATTCCATTTAATTATTCACATGGATATTCTACTAGTTTAATAATCACATACAATATCAATAACAACACTCATAATGATGGAATGCATAATGCCAGACTATCATAACCACGTAGCCAAGGCCTCGTGCCAAGACTACAAATAATATTTTGTCAAGGCCTCGTGCCAAGGCACTAGTTTGTATCATGAGACCTGCCGATGCATCGAGGAGCTATAGCAGGCTCCACCCATCACTTATTAAGTCCAATACATTCCTCATATGAACCGGTTTAAACATATCATAAACCATAACATAATCGTATAACATAAAACATTCATAAAGGAAACATAAAATTTCCACATTTCAATCACAAGATATCAATACAACACATTGATATAATAAAAAACACTTTCAAAACCATTTTCAATACCAAAATAAAAGAAAATTAAATCTTGGTATTTATTTTTCATTTAAAAAAAGTTATGGCTTATAGAGGAAGCCGAAACTCAAATAATAGTCATGGTGGAGGAGAAGTCATTGTCGCCGCATACGTAAGAAAAAACATTCCTTTTGTATTTTAGTAAAAACAATTCATATAAAAATATTCCTTTTGATTAAAAGTAAAATTTAAAGGGGTTTATACACCGTATAAAAGAAAGTTGTGTATAAAACCAAATATGCCTCAATGAAAGGACATTGAGACGAAGTCCCTTAAAAATATCATTTTTTAAATAAAATATATATATTATGTGTATTCACTATAATTACACATAAAGAAAGTACAAATACAAGATAGGACATAATAATATCATGACATAATTTGAAAGTAGGAGATTAACCCAAAGAATGGAAATTGGGTTAAGAAGTTCTCTTACCTTGTGTCTGACTTGACTCGACCGCTCTTTAACCTCCTGAATAATAAACTAGAGTTAATATATAATTTCTTAAGAACCTTTTTCAAGTTCATTATCCCTTTTATATCACTTATTACAATGTTACAAAAATTATGTAGTCATTTAAGTTAATAACGGTCGTTTTGTCGATCTTTGGTACTTGAGTCAACCATAAACTTCTTATAATTACAAGTTGTTTATGTGGTAGAATATCCATTATCTACATAATTATATTCATGATTTAGATATCATATATATCCTATATATCTAGTATATACATGCATTTATAATATTACATAACATTTAGAGGTAAGAAATGAAATGCACCGTTCATGGAGACGGTAAGTCGTACGTACGCATGAACGTTACTTTCATTTCTATTTAGTATTTAATGGAATGAAGTTATAATTATATAAAGGTATAATATAATTCCAGTATAATATAATGTATAATACCATTTAATCCATCCTTTATACATCCCACATATGGCATTAACGATTCAAATCACTTTGAGGGGGCGGTAGTCCGCACTTCCTAAAATGAAGATATCGCGTTTACCCATAATGGAAACCATAAAGGTATGCCATAAATGAAAAATAAATAAGCTTAAGTAAAACATAAACATATTATATATCATATATAAATATAGTGACATCTTAATGGTCACCTTTGAAGGTGTTATATGAGTGTTGAACAATCATCGTTTCGTGAGGCAGAAATTCGCCATCCACAGAAACAATATGTTCTTTAACCATTAGATGTAGGTGTGTGTAATTTTAACTCAAATACTTCTTATAAAAACATCCTAGTATATTTAAGATACTGGTTTTGTTACAAAATAAAGGAATAAAAAGAGTTTAAGTGGTTGGAGAAGCAAAATATAACAAAATAACATAAGAGAAGACATTACCTTAAAATCGGGTAACTCTTTTTTGATTTGAGCCAAAGGCTTCCTTGGGAAGAATTATGCCCAAAGTGAGGCTTATAGGGGTAAGATAGGGAAGTTTATAGAGTATTTGGGCAGAGTTTGGCCGAGCCAAATGGCTTGGAAGGTGTGAATAAGGTGGTAGTGGTGGGGGCCTTTTATAAGAGGAGAGGAGGGGCACTCTAGGAAATTAATAAAATGTTACTTTATTATATAATGAGTTTCGGATTTTAAAGGTCCCACACTTATATATTTCGAGGATAAGGTGATAATGGTTCTAAATACACCCATCCAATAGGTTTTTGACATGTTTAGGTCTTAGATTTTACATTATCTTTTCATTTTATTTAAATCGTTAAATAATTAGGTAATCGCTGCATCATCATGGTGTCATAAATAATTTAATTTATTTAATGTCTAAAAATTATTAAAAAAATATCATGATGTAGGAAATATTTTTATATTTCTAATTAATATTTATAGTCAAAAATATGACTTGTATAACCCCATTTAAAAATTGTTTTAGTAAAACAACTCATGTTTGTGACATTTTTATTTTAACATCAAATAAAAAGTTTTTAATGTCATTTTCCTACCAAAGTGGCTCCATGGGGTCCCCAAGTTGACCCATGGATTGTCTTGGTCGGAAATTACTCATCCAATATGGGTAATACATGTGTCAAGGTATTTTAATATTTTTATAATATCATTTTTACCTTAAATTTCACTAATTACCTTTAATCGCGATTAATTAAACTTAAAAGTTACTATTCACCAAAAATTATTTTAATCCTATTGAACCACATTTTTTCCTAATGGAAAACATGTATGTTAGATTTTTGAAAATAAAATCACAGAAGTGGCAATGTTTCATTTAAACGGAAAATCAGTTTTTTAACTACCACTTAGTGGTTTCACTATTCATCAAAAATTGAAGTTTTTCAGAACAATCCCAAAATTTCACCCTAAGCTATAATTGATATTCCGAATTAAAAAATGATGTATGTTTTACAAAATTCCAAAATATAAGTTGCATTAATTAATTTTATAATTAATTCCCGCTGTCACAACAAATAGCGTGTTTTTAAGAAACAATATATATCAAAAGATTGACAATTGTTTATGTCTAATTTCAAAGTGAAATTAATTATAATGACCACCATTGGATAAAATGGTAAAAATATATTATAATTACACTTTAAAACCACTAAATAGTATAATTTATCACTATAAATTATTTTGATTAAAAAAGTTGGTTTTAAGTATATTTCACTATTCAAAAAAATTGGAAGTTCTCAGAAAAATACCAAAAATTCAATATAGGCTAATTTCGATATTCAGAATCCAAAAATGAAGTCCATTCTGAAATATAAAAAATATAATTTCAAAAAGTGGTTATTACTATTCATAATGGCTATTTTGATTGGTCGCGGTGTGTTAGAATCTCGAACTTGCGTACAATGCAAGCTATTGCATTATTGAAAGAGAAGCGTATCGTGGAAGCTCGGGGTGTTACATTCTCCCCTACTTCAATAAATTGTGTCCTTGAAATTTGAAATTTTTCTTTGAAAATAAAAGGTTTAAAATAGGAAATACCTTTGTGGAAAACCCACATCGGAAATAAGGTTAATAAAATTTAGCCTTAATAAGAGGGAAAGGGAAATGAAAAAGTCACCACCAAATTATGATCTCGATTAGGAGAACATTGGTGGTAATTAGAGACATATAATTGGAGGAAAAACATAAATATTTGTAGGGAGTGATTGAGGTCATCAATCGCAAACAAGTGTAAAATTGAGGGCCTCAAAGCCTTCAATCTATGTTGATTTAAAATATCATCAATTCAACAAGACATAAGGTATTAGGATAACACATTTTTTGTTTTAATATCCCTTTACTAAAGTTTACGAATTAATTTTTTTCATAGAATAAGAGATAGGTATATATATATTTATGCTTGACAAGTAGAGTTTCAACCTCCAACTAATTTCTACCACAAACTCATCTTTCACTCAAAAAGATAACAGAACTCAAAAATATTATATTTATCCTAATCGTACAAGGTTCAAAATATTAACACATACCATTTAGATTAGGAAAACTATTTTGTAATAACCAGGGACTTCCTGTAGGCTAGTGGTAGGTAATAAAGGCTTTCCGCACTATGGTTGTGGGTTCGATTCCAATAGCTTTGTCCGACGCGACGGGTTATCCCCCAACCTGCAGGTTGTCCTTTTCCTAAAAGTATAGTATTATAATATTCCAAAAATAATCTTCAGAAATGTTTTAACCTTAAACAATACTATCCAAAGTTCAACTTAATTCATTCCAACCTTTATAGTTATCCAAAATACCTCTATCCAGACTTTCTCTAAAAGGTATCTAAATTCCAAAATCAATTGTAACATCAGATTCCCCAAACAAAGTAAAGTTTATCTTATTGTCACATACTAAAAATATGATTACCTTCATCATATTAAAACCTTAATGAAAATAACAAGTACTGTAGTACAATCCTTATATATATCACATTATTATTATAACCATAATATAATCCTTGATTCCAAAAGCACCAATACATTAATTATTCCACTTCAACTGTAGTAACAGCAAAAGATTGTCCTTGATCCCTTGGCCTTTTCTGAGGTAAGTTTCCATGACGCTTAGGACTTTCATTTGCATAATGCCCCATTTACCTACAATTGTAGCATTCAACATTGATAGCCTCTTTCTTTCCCTTACAATCACGAGCCTGGTGACCTTTTTCTCCACATTTATAACAAACTCCCATTCCTTTTAGGCATGTATCAGGGTGATTCTTCCCACAATTATCGCATAATGGAAAATCCTTCTTTCCCGTTTTCCCTTTATCTGTCTCTTGTTCCACCGTTCTCTTTTTCTCTTGCTTTACTTTGTTGTCATAAGACTTAGAGAATTCCTTTTCTGTCTTGATAGCACATGAGACAATATCTTCATACATTGAGAAAGATTGTGATACTAAAGCTCGATGGAGAAATGGTTTTAACCCATCAAAGAAATGGTCAATCTTACTTCTTGGGTTACGTATATAATCTGGAGCATGCCTCACTAACCTTGTAAAGTTAGCCTCATACTTTGCGACATTCTCATACTCCTTTTGTCTCAGACTCAGAAATTGCCTTTCCATATCTGCTCGATGGTCATGAGGGAAGTATTTTTCTAAGAAAATCTCTTTGAACTCCCTCCATTCCATATTTGATACTTCATCATCTTCCTTTGTTTTTTGAATCAATGACCACCATTGATCAGCATCTCCAGTGAGGCGGTAAACTGCCATGACAACCTTCTCCCTTTCGCTACTCCCCAAGGAATGGAATATTTTCTCTAAGGAGTTTACCCATTGCTTAGCTAATAATGGATTTATACCCCCATTAAATATTGGCGGTTGCTGCCTCATGAAGTGGTCTAACATTGATCCTCCACGTTGCGGATCAGGGTGCTCCATACGAGTAAGGTTATTATTCATAACTTGAGTGAGTTGTCCCAGTATGGTGATAAGTTGATCAGCACCAGTTGTATCTCCAACTCCACAATAATTATCCTGAGTAGGAGGGCAATCCCTACATGGAGTGCGTGCATTGATACAGTTTACATTCCTCCCACTAGGCGTCATTTCTAAACAATGGCATAAACTATATTAGTTTATGAATCAAAATACTTAATTCCATACTTGTAAAACACTTAACATAAATTTGACAGTTTATGGATACAATCCATAATCATAAAAATGTTTTCTTTGAGAAGTATATACTCATAAACCCTTCATAATGGTTGGTAAAAAAATGATAATTATCCTAAGCGTATCCCCCAGGAGTGTCGTAACCAAGAGTGCAGCAAGGCCCGTTGTCGTACACCAGTTCCCGTTCGAGTCTAGCTCAAAGCGGTGTTTTCGGGTTTTACCCCTAGGTACATCTGTGCCAGAGCCGCCTCTACCTACTCATATCCAGACAGGGATGTATTGCTTGGAAAACTCAAAAAATATCTATAATACCAAAATTCTAGGAAGTTCTTATATACTAATCATCAATGTCTATCTTAGGGCTATGTGCTCTAATCAGATTTTATCTAAATCTAGCTTCCAAGGTTAGTACTAAAATGCCTCTGATACCAACTATAACGCCCCGACCCCAGTTCCCCAGAGTCGGTACATTATTGCGTAACATTGGCATGATCACAAAAGATCAAGTCTCGAAAGACCGATTAGTTTAGTATCCTTGGTAACACTAGATACATTCATAAATGTTACATTACATCATAAAGTGAAAAACTACAATAACATAGTCTCCATTTTCCACACTCATATCCCCTTCAGACTATCCCTGCAGGTCATTCCTAAAATACTTCTTCACATCCTGGAAAAATTAAAACATTGAAAGGGGTGAGCTCAGATGCTCAGTAAGGATAACAATATAGCGGAAGCTTTCACAAATAAACATTAAAATTTAAGGAAATGTATAACTAAAAAAAAAGACTTTTAAACTTGAACTTCGGTATAATATGGAAAAAATAAAATGAAATAATTCCATTTACTTATTCACATGGATATTCTACTAGTCGAATAATCACATGCAATATCAATAACCACTTTCATAATGATGGAACGCATAATGCCAGACTATCATAACCACGTAGCCAAGGCCTCGTGCCAAGACTAAAAATAATATTTTTCAAGGCCTCGTGCCAAGACACTAGTTTATCTCATGAGACCTGCCGATGCATCGAGGAGCTATAGCGGGCTCCACCCGTCACTTATTAAGTCCAATGCATTCCTCATATGAACAGGTTTAAACATATCATAAACCATAACATAATCGTATAACATAAAACATTCATAAAGTAAACATAAAATTTCCACATTTCAATCACAAGATATCAATACAACACATTGATATAATAAAAAACACTTCAAAACCATTTTCAATACCAAAATAAAAGAAAATTAAATCTTGGTATTTATTTTTCATTTAAAAAAAGTTATGGCTTATAGAGGAAGCCGAAACTCAAATAATAGTCATGGCGGCGGGGAAGTCGTTGTCACCACATACGTAAGAAAAAACATTCCTTTTGTCATTTAGTAAAAACACTTCGTATAAAAATATTCCTTTTGAATAAAAGTAAAATTCAAAGGGGTTTATACATCGTATAAAGGAAAGTTGTGTATAAAACCAAATATGCCTCAATGAAAGGAGATTGAGACGAAGTCCCTTACAAAGATCATTTTTTTAAATAAAATAGATCTATTATGTGTATTCACTATAAGTACACATAAAGAAAGTACAAATACAAGATAGGACATAATAATATCATGACATAATTTGAAAGTAGGAGATTAACCCAAAGAATGGAAATTGGGTTAAGAAGTTCCCTTACCTCATGTCCGAATTGACTCGACCGCTCTTTAACCTCCTGAATAATAAACTAGAGTTAATATATACTTTCTTAAGAACCTTTTTAAAGTTCATTATCCCTTTTATATCACTTATTACAATGTTACAAAAATTATGTAGTCATTTAAGTTAATAACGGTCGTTTTGTCGATCTTTGGTACTTGAGTCAACCATAAACTTCTTATAATTACAAGTTGTTTATGTGGTAGAATATCCATTATCTCCAGAATTATATTCATGATATATATATCATATATATCCTATATATCCAGTATATACATGCATTTATAATATTACATAACATTTAGAGGTAAGAAATGAAATGCACAGTTCATGGAGACGGTAAGCCGTACGTATGCATGAATGCTACTTTCATTTCTATTTCGTATTTAATGGAATGAAGTTATAATTATATAAAGGTATAATATAATTACAGTATAATATAATTTATAATACCATTTACTCCATCCTTTATACATCCCACATATGGCATTAACGATTCAAATCACTTTGAGGGGGCGGTAGTCCGCTCTTCCTAAAATGAAGATATCGCGTTTACCCATAATGGAAACCATAAAGGTATGCCATAAATGAAAAATACAGAAGCTTAAGTAAAATATAAACATATTATATATCATATATAAATATAGTGACATCTTAATTGTCACCTTTGAAGGTGTTATATGAGTGTTGAACAATCATCGTTTCGTGAGGCAGAAATTCACCATCCACAGAAACAATATATTTTTTAACCATTAGATGTAGGTGTTTGTTAGTTTAGCTAGAATCATTCTTATAAAAACATACTAGTATATTTAATATACTGGTGTTGTTACAATATAAAGTAATAAAAAGAGTTTAAGGGGTTGGAGAAGCAAAATAAAACAAAATAACATAAGAGAAGACATTACCTTAAAATCGGGTAACTCTTTTTTGATTTGAGCCAAAGGCTTCCTTGGTAAGAATTCTTCCCAAAGTGAGGCTTCTAGGAGTAAGATAGGGAAGTTTAGAGATTATTTGGGCAGAGGTTGGCCGAGCCAAATGGCTTGGAAGGTATGAATAAGGTGGTAGTGGTGGGGCCTTTTATAAGAGGAGAGGAGGGTCACTCTTGGAAAGTAATAAAATGTTACTTTATTATATAATGAGTTTCGGATTTTAAAGGTCCCACACGTATATATTTATAGGATAAGGTGATAAGGGTTAGAAATACACCCATACAATAGGTTTTTGACATGTTTAGGTCTTAGATCTTACATTATCTTTTCATTTTATTTAAATCGTTAAATAATGAGGTAATCGCTGCATCATCATGGTGTCATAAATAATTTAATTTATTTAATGTCTAAAAAATATAAAAAAATATAATGATGTAGGAAATAGTTTTATATTTCTAATGAATATTTATAGTCAGAAATATGACTTGTATAACCCCATTTAAAAATTGGTTTAGTAAAACAACTCATGTTTGTGACATTTTTATTTTAACATTAAATAAAAAGTTTTTAATGTCATTTTCCTACCAAAGTGGCTCCATGGGGTCCCCAAGTTGACCCATGGATTTTCTTGGTCTTACATGACTCATCCAATATGGGTAGGACATGTTTCAAGGTATTTTCATATTTTTATAATATCATATTTACCTTAAATTTCACTAATTACCTTTAATCGCGATTAATTAAACTTAAAAGTTACTATTCACCAAAAATTATTTTAATTCTATTGAACCAAATTTTACTTCCTAATGACAACCATGTATGTCTGATTTTTGAAAATCAAATCACAGAAGTGGAAATGTTTCATTTAAACGAAAAATCTGTTTTTTAACTACCACTTAGTGGTTTCACTATTCATCAAAAATTGAAGTTTTTCAGAACAATCCCAAAATTTCACCCTAAGTTATAATTGATATTCCAAATTCAAAAATGATGTCTATTTTACAAAATTCCAAAAATATAAGTTGCATTAATTAATTTTATAATTAATTCTCGTTGTCACAACAAATAGCGTGTTTTTAAGAAACAATATATATCAAAAGATTGACAATTGTTTATGTCCAATTTCAAAGTTAAATTAATTCTAATAACCACCATTAGATAAAATGGTAAAAATATATTCTAATTACACTTTAAAACCACTCAATAGTATAATTTATCACTATAAATTATTTTTATTAAAAAGTTGTTTTTAAGTATATTTCATTATTCATAAAAAATTGGAAGTTCTCAGAAAAATACCAAAAATTCAACATAGGTTAATTTCAATATTCCGAATCCAAAAATGAAGTCCATTTTGAAATATAAAATATATAATTTCAAAACGTGGTTATTACTATTCATAATGGCTATTTTGATTGGTCGCGGTGTGTTAGAATCTCAAACTTGCGTACAATGTAAGTTATTGCATTATTGAAAGAGAAGTGTATCGTGGAAGCTCGGGGTATTACATGGCATGTACTCGGCGAGCACACGGCTGGTATGTGCCTTACCCATACATGACATGTACTCTATAGTACACGGCGTGTAGTTTGGAAATTTTCAGAACATCCGGGATTTTCCCAGTTTTCTCAGGAACAAGTCAAAAATTCAAACAGGGTCAGGATTTTGACCCGTTCTAAAAAACCCGGGTTCTTACAATCTTCCCACCTTAAAATAGCTCATCCCTAGTTTATCAAACGAAACCCATAGATAGCACCGAACATTCCACCCTGATTAAAGTAACCTGGACTACCCTAGTCTTGAAGGTTCTAGCTAAATTCCTCAAGGGGCTCCCCACCTTAGGAATTTCCTAACTCGGTCTCAACCCGACAAAATTCAAAATGATCAAAGATTAACTAACCTATCTTCAGATTCGTGGTCCTCTCGTGATGCATCATCACCCCTATGCCTCATTGGTACTCTCGTGTCATTTACGACACCTGACGTATCTTGCACCTCATCGGCGTCCGCCTCCATGAGGTCCTTCATCCCATGGATGCTCAAAATAAAACTTGATGCCATAAACCTCAATTAATCTGCATCCTCGATGCCCCGATACCCAAGGCACCTCAAGTAACCTAAATCCTCGATGCTTCGATTCCCATGGCACCTCAAGTAACATGTATCCTCGATGCCTTGATACCCATGGAACCTCACATAACCCATATCCATGTTTCCCCTAATGCTACGCATCTCATACATACATACATACATATATATATATATATATCACGCACTTGATATGGCGGAAATCCCACTGACCAGCATTTAGTCAGTCCACATATATCTTGTGCATCATGTGCACTCTAAAGGGACATGCCTCTATAAGTCCTTCCAAAAAGAGAACAAGGAAATCCAGGACACACCCGCGGTGTACCTCTAAACGTCGTCAGCTCACCAGCCTGCTCAGCCCCTGGAAGCTCCACGGCGTGCACCTGGCCTGAAGTACGGTTGCCCGATGCCTGACCACCCTGCGGTGTTGCTACAGTCACTGGCCACTAACCCCTCGGAATGGTCCCGTTGTCTCTATCACGTCCTCCACGTACATATGAACCTTGACTACCCTCTCCTGGTACCAAACCTGAACCAACTCCAGATGCCACAGTCTGTCCTAGTCCCTGTTTGTCAGCTGTCTGAGAATGCTGCTTGTAGAACCTCTCCAGATGCCCGACCTATCCATATGCCCGACACTCCTTTGGAGGCCTATCACACTGAGTCTGAACATGTCTTGGCTGCCCACACTGAAAGCAAACCACCGAAGAACTGCTACGAGGTGGTCTAGCTGAGTCCTTGGCTGACTGCCCTACTTGAACTCATCCTGTCCTCGCTTCCTGTTGTTTGAACCATCACCTGAAGCCAATTCCCGACCAACCTGGGGACTATCCCTCTGGATTCCCTCCGCTATAAGCGCCTGATTCACTGCCTCTGAAAAAGAACCCAGCCTGAAGATTTTCACCTGGATCTGAATGGTGTGTTGTAAGTCATCCTTGAAGTGCCTCACCCTTGTTGCATCATCTCTTACCATACCAGGTGAAAAGCGAGACAACTCAGTGAAAGTAGCTGCATAGTCCATGACTGACATGTCTCCCTGCTGAAGTCTTAAGAACTCCTGATATTTCTCTGCCCTCAGTGTCTCTAGGTAAAAGTGCTCAAAAAAACTGTCCTTGAAGTCTTTCCATGCTAGTCACTCGTGCCTGCGATCCTGAACCTTCACATCCCACCAACGCTTCGCTGGTCCTCGTACCATGTACGTCGCCAGCTTGACCCTCTACCCTGGAGGTGTCTCAAGCTGCTCGAAGATCATCTACATGCTCTCTATCCAGTTCTCAGCCATCTTCAGACCACCCTCACCCTGAAAAAGCGGAGGGTGTTGCGACTGGAACTCCCACGTCAAATATTCCATAGATGGCTCTGTACCCTACGCACCTCTGTCAATCCTCTACAAGACACGTACCAGGATAGCTCAGAGCTTCTCATCGAGCCATGGCCTGAACACTACCAAACCTGACTGTTGTCCTGCCTGTAGTGGATCCTGAACATGTTCCTGTCTCTGAGCCTGTACCTGGAGCTCATGCTCTTCCTGCACTAGATCCTGAACCTGATCCTACTCATGCGGCACTATACCATCTCCCACCTGACGCTCCATATGAGTAGACTAAAAGGAATACGAATAATACCAAAAATGGTCAGACATCCCATATATATATATATGTAACAATATATATTCAACGTAGATAAGGAAAGTAGTAAAGAGGCATCATAAAACAACTACCCTTACTCTCCCCTAACGCAACCCATGCCCATGGCATCCCGACCTCATGGCCTTCTTACCCTCCCTCAATAGAGCCAAGTATCAAAAGTACCTCAGGCCATGCCCGTTTAGACGACCAACATTGCCTCAAACCGATGACCGAGTCACCCAATCCTGGTGATCAAAATCACCTCAACCATAATACCTGCCTGCTCATACAAGAGCCAGACCCAAATACCCTGCCACATGCAATTATACAAATATTTAAATCATGGAATAACCCATTGTAATCAACAATCAATTCTATTATGAATTTCACCTATTCGCATTTCAAAGCAATAAAAATAATGGCAATTGACATTTTTCACATGGTATTATCACATCACAAAGAATACGTGCAGTTATGAAATTGAAATACCCTAAAATGTGCCTATCAAAAGCCAAGAAAATAAGCCTTGCAATATCGGGCCAAGGTCCAATTCTCCCTTACTGCACCGGGTTAAGGGTTACATATCATAATCAATAACATCACACACCAAGTGATCCACCAAGGTGGAAATCATATAAACTGTAATTTAAGCAAAAGAAAATAGTAATTCCCACCCATGGAAACTTGGTCCATCCATCGTACCTTGGGATGCAGGCACCCAAGCGCAAGCTAGTAACCCAGTTCCAGTAACAACCTATCTCTAGTCCACCATATCCCAAATAGTAAATCTAGCATAAATAAGAAGAGAAGTCTCAATCTCATTAGTATCCAGCAAGACACTGCTACTAAATCCCTGTCAAGAACCCCTTTGATACAACTTTTTAATGACCCGGACCCGAACAGCCACCTGAATAGTGCTAAGCGGGTCGGGTGTTACTACCTTAGGCGCACCTCCCCAAACGCCAAAGGCTTCCGACTAATAGTGAGGGTCTTATAGGTATAGTGGGGATGCTATACCCTCTTGGAAAATAATAATGGTAATAGCCTGAGTATAATAATAAAGATACAATGGAATAAACAACTCAACAGACTCGAACCAGACCCGTAGAGCGAAATCACATTCATTATATCGATAAACAGTAGAGGAAATAAATATAAACAACAACAGCAGAAAGTAAACACAACAGCATGTTGATCACTTGTAACTACTATTGAACAACAAAAATGCATCCAAGCAGGTCATAAAAATCCATATGAAAAAGGGCGTCAATGGATAACCAATTGTAGCTACAAAACAAGTAATCATGCTGATACAGAAAAGAAATATAAACAAAATAAACTCTAGCTAGGAAAGACCTCAAGGTCCATACTATCCCTATGCAACAGCTAATGCAGCCCAACTTCTGAAGTTGACCTCTTTCCTGCACGTAAATCCATAAAGTCTACACGTGCCCCAAAGGGCCCGTGCAGGGTGTGAAACGAATCTTAGTAGGATACCACCCAATGGTGTGTACCTAATATAATTGTTTTAGAAGTTATAAAGTTAAAGGAAAATGGTAAACAGTACAATGCACAATGAATGTAAACTCCACTAGTGCTCAGCAGCCACCATGAAGTGTCACCTACTTCGGCCAACACTGGAATCTTTGTCACGTCACCCGGCACCATGTGCCCCCTGACACCGCGTGTCTCAAGTACCGACATCCTGAAGGCACACCCAAGAAATGGTAACCTGGAGGAACAGCGATGTATGTCCTCAAATAAGTGACTGGAGAGACAACGATGTCTGCCCTAAAATAATGTAACTGGAGGGACAGCGATGTCTGCCCTCAAATAATGTAACCGGAGGGACAACGATGTCTACCCTCAAATAGCGTCGAGCCTCTGTCCCCAACCCAATAGCCTCAACTCTATCCCCTGAAGTCTCCTCACCTTCCACGTGGCTTCCTACGGTAAGCACCCCCAAACCAATTGAACCTAAACCAAAACTAATGGGGTCCTCTACCCACACGAGTGGTCAAAACCACCTCATCATGGAGTCTCTCTTTGTGCACACTACTCAAAATTCCGGGTGAGCGGTAATCACCAAAATAGTACCCAAGCCACAACCTCTCTGACACCTCATGCCCCTGCGACCATGTCGCTCAAGTCCGATGGCCTTTCCAACCAAGTAACCTAGGCCATGCCCAACCTGACAGCCACATTGCCTCAAGATGACGTCCATGACGTCCAATCCCGTGGTCAGAACCACCCAATATAACCCAAGCCAAGCCCAACCTGTGATCATCATCACTCAAGAAATATCTGGTCCATTCCCAATATAACCCAAGGTTCCAGCATATGCAATTTAGCAATTACATATATAACATTTTTAAGCAAGTCACATACATAGGAAAAACAATATAAATAGTGGAATTTCACTAGCCAGGTGTTATCCCATACCAACACTAAGATCTTGAAAGCCTCTAACAAGTCATATAAAAGTTTAATAAACTAAACTCAACAGTTTTAAACAATACAAATCAATTATAACAATTTTGGCATCCCCCAGCCAAAATTCCCCAATGAGAAATGACCACTTGCCCGACCCCTCTCTAGAAAAACAGGTAATAGGCATACCCAAAGGTATCCCATAAGTCAAATAACAATTTAACAGGAAATAACGGATAAATTAAGGTCACACTAAAAATACCCGAAAATGCGCCAAAGGTCGCACCACCCAAAATTCTGCGAAAACACAAAAAGAGGTATGCACCACCTACATGGGACTCATACGATGATACTCCTCGATAAAAGCCTCAGATTAGGTCTAAAACATCGTAGATCTATAAAAGAATCAAAACCGCTCAAACCCCTATAACTCATCTTAGAACATAAATCAAGAATAATGGATCAAGAGGAATCAAGGAATTGTCAAGGGGGTTCTAACGCATCAGATGGTGATCGAATCGGAGTTCGGACGGATGATTGAGAGCAACAATGAGCTCTGGTTGGCCCTCCCTGCTCAAACCTGTCGAGGGTTTTGAATTCTTCCTCAAAACGAGGCTACTGTCAGTTTTAGTGAAAAAAAGGAAATACACGGAATGTATTTTAGGACTACATGTCGTGTATCATTTTACTGTTCATATGATGGCTGAAAATTCACCAAGAAATTGCTGACTGACTACACGGTGTGTACCTAGGGGTACACGGCGTGTACTCTCTAGCCAGCTAACATCCCCAACATGCCATGTATATCCCCATACACGGCCCCTTTACATGGCATGTACAAATATTACATGGTGTGTACTTGCTAACAACATTCTACCCAGCCAATAGGCCTACATTCCATGTATGGCCTCCACACGGTCAAGGGTACACGGCGTGTCGAGCAACACTACACACTGTGTAGTAGGAAATTTCTACACAGTCAGCACATGGCATGTACTTAGCGAGCACACGGCCGGTACATTCCTAACCCATACACGAAGTGTACTCTAGAGTACATGGTGTGTAGTCTAGAAATTTCCAGAACTTCTGGGATTTTCACAGTTTTCTCAAGAACAAGTCAAAAATTCAAACAGGGTCGGTATTTTGAACCGTTCTAAAAAAAATAGGTTCTTACACATAACATGATTGAAATTACATAAATTACAATCAACCATTTCAGTTGTAACCATAATATTATCAGAGACCTGCTCAGCAGCAACCTTAGAAAAATCTAGGTTATTTCCCACCAAGAGGTGGAAAAACCAATTCAGAGGTTAAAGACCACCTGGATACCCTCCAATGAACCCTGTAATAAGACCACGAGATAAACAACAACCATTTCCTCAAAGAGCACAACAATTTCAACCACCTCATCCAAGACCTTAGCAAGCACCTATGAAAAGCAATCTGGAAAACCTCATGGCATCATTTGTGTGAAAGTCTGATAAAATAATGATGACCCATGAGACAGATATGCAAAACCATAGAGCTTCTCTAAGGAACCTCAAAGTGAAAATGGGTCAAATCTTAAAAACTTTATCTGAGAGATTACTGGATACTCTACCTAGTAACACTGATACATACCCACGAGAGGAATCTAAGGCAGTAGTGCTAAGGAACGGAAATATCCTAGACTTCCAACAAACCAAAGAAGCAAGGCCGTTAGAAGAAGATCCGAGAAAACAACCAGTACTTGATTTAAAAGATGATGTCACTCCCACCTTACAAGAAGTACCAGCTAAGAAGGAATATATACCTGAGCAACAGAAGGAACCTATGTATATTTCCCCACCTCCATACCAGCCACATCTTCCCTATCCGTAGAGATCAAGACAAATTAGGAAGAAGACACAATACAAGAAGTTCATGGATATGTTCAAGAAATTACATATCAACTTCCCTTTTTCCAAATTTATTACCCAGATTTCAATTTATGCCAAATTCCTGAAAGACCTTTTATAAAAAAAAATATATGACCTGGGAGTCTCCTATTTAAATGAATATTGCTCTATTGTTTTATAGAAGAAAATTCTACCGAATATGAGAGACCCCAGCAGCTTCTCAATCCCTTGTGAGATAGGAACATGAAAATTTGACAGAGCACTCTGGGATCTTGGAGAAAGAATTAACCTTATTCTAATGAGTAATTTTCAAAATCTAGTACTTAAAGAACTCAATGAAACATGGGTAGAGTTGTAATTAGCTGATCGCTCAGTCCAGTATCCCCAAGGAATTCTATAAGATGTGCTAGTAAAAGTCAGCAAGTTCATTTTTCTAGCTGATTTCATGGTGTTAGCTATGGAAGAGGAAGGTGACATACCCATAATACTTGGAAGACCATTCCTATCTACAGGAAAGGCACTGATTTATGTGAACCAAGGAAGTATCATATTCATAGTAGGAGAAGAACAAGTTGTTTTCAACCTGACTCGAGCTGTGAAAACCTCATATGACAATAAGGACCGTAATGTCATATATCTTACCCAGAATGAGGAATAATCCATGTCTAAGATGTGTGAATGTGATGAATATTTTATAGAAAAAGGATTCTATAAATTCAAGGAAGTCAAATTTATTATACCACTCACTAGAGAGGTTGTGACTTCATCTATCATTCATCCCAGTACCTTAAAAACCTCATTTATGGGGGAATCCTCCTCCTTTCCCATTATTGTCAACTTTGAATCATACACAGACAAATCTCAATCAAAATTACATGATCATGGATTGAAGATGCTTCGTAAACCATTCCGCAAGAACTATGTCATCAAATGAGTCTTAATTGAGTCAAGATCTCAACTATAAATGAAGTGTTGACTGAGAGGAAACCCAGGTTAGGAATTAGTTAAATTAGAATAGGATAAGAATTTTTGGGATTCTTATTTTCATTTGAATAAATGAGGCAGGTAAAGAAAGGAGGAAAACCATAGAAAACCATTTAAGTACACGTCCTGAACCCACAGGTCACGATGTGACCCTTTGTTACTCTAAACCCTGTTTTTTATCAAGGTTCATGATGTGACCATAAGGTACACATCGTGACCTAGATCGGGTCTGTTTTTAAAATAAACTGAAGGGTCACTACCCATGACCACCCATTTTTAAACCCAATCTCCTCATACGTAATTGCTCACCTCTCACGCACTTACCTTTCCCTCCTCTCTTCACGACGTGATCCCTCCTCCCTCCCTTCCTCTCTTCATCCTCAACCAAACCCCAATACCCTTCTAACAGTGTGAGACCTGCTTCTCTTCCTCTCTATGGTGCGAACCAAGAGGTCGCAGCCCGAACCTTATCCATCATAATTGAGTTCCACCTCTGCATCAACATCTTCAGCCTCCTTGATCCAGCATCATGCTGCTAAGTGCCTGCGCGCTTGCTCTATATCGCAGGACAAAAGCTCCTCCCCATCTACAGATGATAACCTTCATTTACACCCGGTTCTCTACTTTCCAAACCCATAGCACCGGGTTAATCTTCTTTAGCTCTAGGAAAAGCCCATGCAGACCAACAACATGCTAGATATGGTTGTGCTTGCAAGGATGAACGTCGTAGATGATGTTCTATGCTTATTGGAGATGCTTCACATCGATAGAATCATTGACATAAGGGAGGAGACGCACAAGGAATTGTTTTTGGAGTTCCTCACAACCTTTGACACGTTGGTGGATTCCTTTCACTTCAGGATAGACAGAAGACCACACGAGCTCACCATGGTCGATTTTGTTATAGGACCCGGTATCTACACTGAGGAGTTCGTTATATCATACATCTATCCAACCTTGTAGATGAGGCCCTCTCAGGAGGATGCGCCGATCCTTTGGCATCTCATCGACCATGACCCACAGTCCTACCATGACCCCAGGCTGGCAAAGTCCACCCAGCTGAGGACTCTAGCCCTACGTATACTGATGGTTCGTGCATGGTGAGACCTATGGTAGTGTCATCCAGCTTGACATTCTTATCCTCACTACTTCCATGGGTGGACCTACCATCAACATGGCTGACCAGTTCACCTCTTACTATAGAGTACTAGTACAGAGGAGGTGGGGCACGATTATGGGCGGATCATTCATCACTAGGTTGGTTAGATACCTACACGTTTTCAATTCTTCACAGCCTCTCACCTTAGTATTCCCAGTCGAGATGATTGTTCTTGTGCTCCTACACAAGATGAGGATACTGGTGAAGGAGGGAGACATCTATTTCTGGGGACCTAGAGTCCAGGAGCCAGTTCCCCATCTGGATGCACCACAGGCGGCTGCTCCGTAGGAGCAGCTGCCAGCAGCAGCAGTAGTAAGCCCTTCTACCCAGCCACCGGCAGCCCAGACCACCACCCCATCCACCCCAGCTTGCACCTACCCATCCCACTTCTTCTAACCTTTTGGTACTCCTCCAGTGCGTCTTGGAGAATCTGCTCCAGTTCACTTACCACCTCCACCTTCCCTTCATTGATCCTTCCCCATTCATCCCTCCACCACCTACTACAGTTGGCCCTTACTCATCCACCCTTCCAACCTCACCCTCTTTACCATTCGACCTACCTCCTGACATCATGGACCCTACTACTCAGTAGGATTTCCTGGCAGAGAATTCCCATAAGGGAAAGGTACAAGCCACTGAGCCAACTCCCAACACCTCTTTTATTGATCCAGCTGCCAAACACATGGCCACTGTATGGATAAGGGATTCTCCACCACCCACCACATCCTATCTTACTGCCTCCACCACACCACCATCTGCCTCATCCCCACCGACCACTACTACTACTACTACCACTATTGATTTAGCTACCAAGTTCATTCCATCTTCTGATGCTGGCATGAACATGGAGGATATTTTTTGCCCAGAGTGCTGATTTTTTTTCATAATTTTTGGGATGTGGGACACTTTTTGTAGGGTCGGGCTTCTTTTTCATTATTTTTTACTTCAATGGGATATTTATATACATTTGGGGATTTATTTTCCTTTTTTCATGTGTGTTTACTTTTTCTTCCTTTTTCTTTTTCCTTAGCAATTTATAGCTATTCTGAGTTATCTGATGTTATCAACAGACACATTCCTCCATCTGTTCTTCTGCAATGAGTAACCCAGCGTGTCGGCAACATCGTTAATCAAATTTAGGTTTTATCATTGGAAATCCACCAAAAACAACAACAACCACCCCCACTGATGATCCCATTTCTACCACATTTAATATTCAGTCAAGATGGAACTGAAGTTGTGAATTCAGTTAATCGACCACATGAACTTGAGGAAACAAAGACCAGTAGCTGAAAGTGAAAAAGGAGCAACTAAGTTGGTGGGCCCACTCTTTGAATTTTTGTTCCACACATCTATATGGAAATGATAAGTTAGCATTTTATGGGAGGCAACCCATAGTTTTTTTGAGTTTTGTTTGAGTCTTGGATTTTTCAGTGTTTCATTGAAGTACTTTGTACAAACTTTAATTCAATAAATAAAATGGTTATCATTGTTCCTTCTTTTTACACCTGCCTATTCATCTATTCAAATGTTTAAACCTTTGGATTAATGCTTTTTCTATAGTGCAGGATTTTTCTACTAACATATTTTGCAGGTGCATCAAAACTTCAATGTTAAGACATCTCAGACACCCCCATGGCATACCACTTCATCTTAGGGAGCTCTCAATTCCCCCATTTTTAAATTTTTTAATCATTCCATGTCAATTCAATTTTCAAAAATCATTTCCAAACCACTCCCACCTATTATTTCATAGACAGTGGGGATACTGTCTCCTTTTAAGTGTGGGGGTCTTTCTCATACTTTCACTGAGATACACTTGAATTTTTGCTTGTTCTCGGTGTTATGGGAGATATTTTTCAAATTGATAAGCATGATGAAAATTTTAAAACCATTATGCCCATGTAAATTAAAAACAAAGTTAAAAATAAAAATTTTAAGAACCATGTTTCACCCCTGCTTAGAATTTTAGAATGATTGATGAGCTTAAAAGTTTAATTCAAATCCAAAATCTTTGAATTCATTATTAATCGACTCACTGCTTCAGATTTATGCCCTTTGTAATTGCCAGTATTTTTTATTCTCATTACCCAAGAGGATTATGAGCCTTCAATATCATTTTCTTTTCTAAGCATCTTTCTTGAGCAATACCTGGGACTTGGAAACCTACTAGAAATTGCACTGAGATATTATCAAAATGATGACTGAACAAGTGTAATTTTAAAATTATTGAGGTAGCCTTTGATATCCATTTTACCTGAGACCCACCTGACATCTATCCTTCGTTTATCCCATTGTTTCCATGAATGACCCATTAGAAGAAAATCTATTTAAAGCATATTTCCCTTCCTACCCTGCTCTTTGTACAATGCTTAAATATTATTTTTGAATAAGTGTGGGGGATGAATTCAGACAGCATGGTGTGCTTTCACTTTCAGAGATGTATGGGGCGCTCACCTGACTACCAGGCTGTGATACATATGCCTTTTTATCTTATCTCATTCGTATTCAGTTCCTTTGTAAAATTTAAAAGAGAAGAAAAAAAATGTATGGGTTGTGTACTAGGAGGGTCAAAATCACCATTTTCCAAACCAATGAATCCCTCGATGGATCATATGTGATTATTTGATGGATGTGTGATCTATCCTCGACATAATTTTTGAAAAATAAAAATTCAAAAGAAAAATGAAAGGAAAAAAATCATTTATTTATCTATTTGCTTTCTATGCATATGGATCTAACATGAGCTAAGGGAGTGTGGAACTGACTCGACAGATGGAGTAATTTTGTCACACTTATCTTGTTGCATCGACATTTTACATTAGATCTTACCCTCCTTTTGAGTCTTATTTTCACATATTACCTACCTACCTATAGTTATGCAGTCATCAGAACCTTGTTGCTAAAAGTCTTCAAGATTATTCTTATACTTTTCTTTACACAATGGAGATGATAGAACCAATGCAAACTTATGTTTAAGAACATGGACTCATGGTACAAGCATACCTTACTTACATTTTACCTTGAGTGATGAGAGAAAATAATGTAAAGGTAAATTGTAACTGGGCATATATCTTAAGAAATAGTTAAAATATTATGATTAAAAGAATAGAATTTGTTTTGAAAATCTGAACTATGAGGCATGACTAATTTAATAATAAGGATTAAAACTGTAACTTGACTACTTTTCTACTTACACTTAATTTAATTTCATGGACATAACGTACATTTCTTGCTTTGAAATTGCTTATCCTTTGGAAATCTTTATTGAGATGTTTTGCTTAAGGATAAGAAATGATTCAAGTGTGGGGGGATTTGATCAGCCTAAATGTTAGATATATTTTTCTGTCACTTTTCCATTATTTTCATTCATATATTGTATAATTCATGTGGTAGATGTCCAATTTTGAAGGAAACAGAGCTTCACAAGATTCCAAGGAAGAAAGGCAGAAAAGCTGCAAAAATGGCCAAGTACACATCATGAGGGCCAAGTTCACGTCGTGTACTTGATTATCATAGCCTACATCAAGCCATGAAGCCAAGTCATGACCAACCATGATGACTAAAGAAATTTCTAGTTCACATCATGAGTCCCTCCTATACGTCGTGACACTAGTCAAACCGGACGCCGAGAAAGCCGCAAGGATTTAATGAGAAAAGCCAACTGGCCATGGGGTACATGTCTTGAACCACCTATACACAACCTGACCATGGTCAAATGTCATTAATCCATGGAAGATCCTCATACACCTCTATAGATCCTGGTCAAAATAACTTTGATTAAGGGTTCACGACGTGACGATCAAGTACACGTCATGACTAATTTCGCCTATATAAGGAACAGCCCGGCAGTACAATTGGCACATGCATGGATTATCTCTCTCTCCCTTTTAGACTAATTTTGAGATCTCTTTCTCTTTTCCCTCTTAAAACACCTTAGTTATTTGTAATTATTTTAAATTTGTAATGAAAGATCCATGAATTCACTTTTCTTTAACGCGTTCAATTCTCGTGTCGTTTCAATTCCATTTCATTCCTTTCAAGTAAGGTTTTATTTAAAGTATTCTTGCATGATAATTTCATTTTATTACATGTTAAATTACATTATAATTGTTATCATGATTTCCTATATCCCTTTTATTGCTTTAATTACCACCATGAGTAGCTAAACGTATTGGGGTAGGGATCAAGATTCGATGCATCTACCCATTAAATTGGACCTCTAGTTATAAACTTGGAAAACCTAAATGGAATAGTAATTAGGATATAAACCAATAGTCAAACACCATTTGTGTGACTTTACCATGAACATCAGACAGTCAAGCAAACAACCTTATCCTAATTGAAGTAAACTATGACTATGACCATTAGATTAGGTAACTTTCTACAATAAAAGTTGAACGTAATGCATCTAGGACTATAGAAAGCCTCATAAACATGGAATAGTTACATCCTAGGTATAACTAGAAGACTAGACCAAGGTTTACTAGTGACTACCGCTTGCTTCGCAGACTAAGCACTTAGGACCTTACCGAGATTAGAACTAGAATCACCTTTATCTAGATACTCACACTTGATCTTGACCACTCTTTAATCAACTAAAGTAAAACCCAAGAATAGTTAGAAAACTCCCAAACATTAGTCAACTAGTAAGTACTCCTACAAAGGATTCAAAACCATATTTATTTCACCCATAAGAACAACACCCTCCTCGTGGGATCGACCCCAGACTTCTACCATACTACGCACTAGTAGTTAGTAAAGTTTGGGACACATATAAATTTATAATTTGACTCGCACCCTGAGGAATTAATGATGTATGTGGACAGCCAATCAAGTATGCTATTGATAAAGGATGATTGGTTGGTATCAGTTATGGATTGATTTCTGTTGGTTATAATGTCATTATTACATGGTCGACATTCGGATTGAGGGGAGCTCGTAGTGAGTCATCATCATCATCTTTCTAGTATGAGGAGAAGTTTTAAGCTCAGAATGAGGTTATAGAGACCCTACATAGGGAGAACAAGGAGCTTTGTCAACATAAGTAGTGGGAGGAGGAGGAGTATCATCAATGGTATAAGAAGCAGCAGTAGTAGATGATGGATTAAATTTGATGATTGAGGTAGGGTATAGGGATGGAGTTCCCTCTACCTGGTGCTCCAAAAGACCTATCACCACCACAGTGATATATTTTTCTAAAAAAATTATGATGAGTTTTTAATGAATGTGTAATATTGTTATTAATTAATATTTATATATTTTTATAATTTAGTTTTTTAAAATTTGACTACTTTTTTTATTTTTAATGTTTTTTTTATTTTTCTATTTTTATTTTTATTTATTTTTTTATTTTTTTTATATTTATTTTTCACATTATTTGAGAAATAATTCAATATCTATTGAAAATAAATAATTTTATTTATATAGGTAAAACATATTTGTGATAGAAAAATCTTCCATCATAAAAAATAATTTTTACGATGGTGTGTTGCAAAAAAACATTTTTTGCGACACCATTTTCATCCATAGGAAAATAGCGATGGAACCCCATAACTATTGACTATTTTTTATAGGATTCCATCACAATTTTAATATCTAAAATAATATAATTTCTAGTTTTTTTCATTAGTAAATCTAAATTACATTTATGTAAAATCATAATGTCTATACCATGTTTGAAATTTTATCTTCAGAATATCTTCTTCTTTACTAACAATTGTTGATACACATATTGAAGTTCAATCATTGAAAAATATTAATATCTATAAATTTTATTAAATAAGTCATCAATTTTAGGTGGTGGATACTTTTTATTTATCATAATTACATTGATTTCCCTATAATCAATATATATCCTTATAGATCAATCTTTCTTCTTAATGAAAAGAACATGGGATCCATAAGGTAAAACACTAGGGAATATGAATCCCTTATCACACAAATCCTCTAGTTGTTTATTCAACTACACTAATTCCATAGTGTCTGTTCTATAGGGATTCATTTATTTTATTATTGCATTAGCGATTAAATCAATGGAAAACTCAACTTCATGATTTGGTGGATTTCTAGGTAATTCCTCAATAAATTAATCAATGTATTTGTGTACAATAGGTACATCATCAATTTGAAGATTACCTTTTACATATTTAAGTTTTATCTTCTATTCTTCCCCAAGAATATAATTTATAAGATCTATTTGGGGTAAATATATAAATGACTTAGATGATTAAGTCTTTACTCTAAAGATAAAGAATTCCACATCTTCATCATGAATCATAATTTCCTTATCTTTAAAATAATGTTTTACATCCTATTCTTAAATCTATATAATACCAAGGATTATATCAAATTAAACCACAGGTTTAATAATACTATCAAAAAATAAATCACGTTTATGGGTTATAATGGTAACTTCCTAACATATCTTTGTTGTAGTGAGATTTCCACTGGGATGTTTGACTGACAACTCCCTTATTAAGGTGCTTGGGAAATATCTAATTTTCATGGAAAATCTTAAAAAAATATAAGATTTAGAGGATCCAGAATCAAAATAAATAAATACCTAAATTTTAGGCTATGATTGAAGTACCTAACACCATATCTTTAAGAACTTCAACCTCAGATGTAGTGATCGCATAAGTTTTTCCTTCTCCTCTTGACCTCTTATATGGTATATTCCCTGGAATCTTGGGACATAAGTTTGAATAATAACCTATTTATTTAAATTTTAAGAACTATATAGTAGTTTTTTATTTCTTTTCTATACATTCATTAGCCAGATGGTCATTATATCTGCACTTGTAACAAACTCTCATTCCCTTCAAGAAATTTTTAGGATGTTTCCTTCCAAAATTTTCACATGATGTAAATTGATTCATTTTCTTCTTCTTTGATGTGCTCAATTTTTCTTATCATTCAATAGACCTATTTTTCTCTTGATCCTCCTTGAATATATAGGATCTATAAATCTACTTCTCTATTTTTATGGCATGTAAAACTATTTCATCTATTGATAAAAAAGTTTGAGAAACCAATTCCCTTAAGAGACTTGGATTAATACCTTCAATGAAATGGTCAATATTTCATTCTGTATTACATCTATAATATGTATCATACCTAGATAGTCTTATAAAGGTGTCCTCATACTCTAAAACACTTTCTTCTACCTTGTTGTTTAAGATTATGAACTTTCTCTTCATATCAATTCACCACTCATGAGGGAAATATTTTTGAATAATTTTTATTTAAAAGATATTCATTCAATGTGTTTTATTTATTATTACTCCATAGTATCCTAGATCAATTAACACTATTTATCATCATCACATTTGAGACAATATAATACAAGTATAACATTTTCCCTTTCATCGCATCTCAATACCATAAATATATTTTCAAGGGACTTAATCCATTCCTCATCTACCAATGGATTAGTAGTCCCACTAAAATATGGGGGCATATATAGAATGAAATAGTTAAATATAGGTATATAATGTCATGGAACATCATTTTTATCCATATGTTCAAGGTTATTAGTCATAACTTGGGCCATCTTCCCTAATATGGCCATGATCTGCTCATCTCCAACACCAGTTTTATTGTCTTTCTCAACTGGTAAATTTATACACTAGGCATGAGTATTGATACCATTATTTCATTCAAGAACAATTTATAAACAATGGAATATATTGGATTAGCTCATGGAATTGTGAATTTTAAATTATAATATATAATTCTAAATCTGATGTAACACTTAACATAAATTGAAAATTTATGAATTGTTAATCTCATAATTATAAAATTGGTTTCCTGGGTAATATTTTTAAATCATAAAAATATTTTCAAATATTTCATAATGGTTTGTAAATAAAATATGATTTATCCTAATAATATACCTCAGGAGTGTCAAACTAGGTGTGCAGCAAGGGCACATTCACCAAGCACTAGAATACTGGATGGGATATACTCAAGACAACTCTTTTCAGGGTTATTACCCCTATATGTATCTATACCAAAACTATATCCACTTATAGTATCTGTAAAGGGATTTATTACTAGGAAGAACCACATAATATCTACCTTAATAATACATATACTCAAAGTCTATCATATATTAATGTTTCATAATCTATGTTTTCCTAAATCTAGTTCCCAACGTATCTATTATACTTGATCCAATACCAATTATAACGACCTAGAATCCTGTAACCCAAAGTCCATGTTAATTTTATTACATTGGAATAGATAAAAGTGTTCAAGTACTGAATGAACAATCATTTTAGTGGTCTTGGGGATCTAGATACATACATGATACCCATTTTACTTTTCAAATAAAATATAATTCATAGTAATGTAAAACTTTCTGCATCCTTGAACTCATTCAAATAATTCTTCTTCATACCTTGGGGAAAGGGAAAAATAAGGGTGAGATCAAATGCTCAGTAAGGGTTACATAAAACCTAATATATAATGATTAAATAAGTTGTAATCAATATGGTAAGGTAAATAGATGAAAACATATTGCATTTAATCAGTAACATGAGCAATAAATTCATCCATCGATAATATCAATGAAAAATCTCAGGGATAATAATAACATAATTATAAATGAAGGAAATGATTAATATTGGACTTCATGATCTCATACATCACGATATTTATCCCATCAAAACCTTTAACCAATGTATTTTAATTTATATAATCTTAGTGAGGGTTTATTTTATTTGTTGTATTGTCTCCAACTATTGAATCTCAATTGATCTTGTGAAGATGAAGGGAGTCAAAGAATGGCCTATACCAATAAAAATAAATGAGGTATGTTGTTTCATTGGTTTTTAAGGTTACTATCAGATATTTTTTCAAAAAAAATCTTGATTGGATAACCTGTTAACCAAGATTAAACATAAGGGGGTTAAGTTCATATGGATGATAGAATGTGAAGAATTTTTTGAGTAATTGAAGATGAGATTTTTAAATTCTCTAATTTTAATCTAATATTAGAAAATGATAGATATGTGATATATAGTATTTCATTAATAAAGATACTTGGTTGTGTCATTATTCATAATGATAATGTTATTAAATATTCATCAAGGCATTTAAACACTCATGAACAAAACCATCCAACCCATAATCTTGAGTTAGCAGTTGTAGTATTTTATTTGAATATATTAAGTCATTATCTCTATGGTGAAAGATGTGAGATATAAATAGAATATAAGATCCTAAAATAAAAATTTTCATATAAATTTTATAATATGAGGAAAATATGATGGATCAATCTACTCAAGGATTATTATTTCTCAATAAACTACCACCTATGGAAGGAAAATAAGGTAGCATATTTATTGGGCATGAAGATTATAGAAATATGATCAAAATGAGGATTGGTAGGGATCCTATATTTATGGATCTAGTAAATATGGATATGGGAATTATTAATTAAGGGGAATCATAACTAATTTTTAAAATTATTTTCAAACCATAGTTATTGGAAAATATAAAAATTTATCAAACTAATGATGAGAATTTTTAAAATAAAATTAAAGTCATGAATTATGGGGAATTGGAAGACTTTATATATGAAGTTGGACTTATAAAATTTGGAAAAAGGGTATGTGTTTCATTTATACCTATTTTGAAAACTGAATTATTGTATAGTACTTATAGCTCAAATTTCTCTATACACCTAGGTAGCACCAAGATGTATAAGGATTTGAAGGAAAATTTTTTGTTGGATAACATGAAGCATGAAATTGATGATTGTGTATTGAGATGCTTAGTTTGTCAACATGTGAAGGCTAATAGATAGCATCCTAAAGGAGTCATGAAACCTGTAAATATTCCTATATGGAAATTGGATGATATTACTATGAACATTTTCATTGGATTACCAAAGTCTCCTAGAATGAATGATACAGTATTGGTTATTATTGATCACCTAACCAAATATGCACATTTTTATGCCATAAGTGAATATTGGCCTCTTTAGAACCTTGAAAAAATATATATTAATGAATTTGTAAGACTTAATGGTGAACCTGTTTCAATTATGTTTGATCATGATCCTCGATTTACATCGAAATCCTGTAAAATTCTTCAGAAGGCTCTTGATACTAAGTATATTTTTAGCACGGCTTATCACCCTCAAATCGATGGACAATTAAAAAGGATTATTCAAACATTAGAATACATATTCAGGTCATGATAACTTGAATTTAAAGGTATGTGGGATTATAATTAACCTTTATTATATTTTTCATATAATAATATATTCCATTCAAGTATTCAAATGGAATTGTATGAAGAATTATATAGAAATAGATTTCATACTCTAACTTGTTGGGATGAATTTGGTGAAAGGATAATTGTTGGTATAGAACTTGTTGAGGAGATGATGATAAAGTTAAAGACTATTCGGACACATATTAAATCAGCTCAAAGTAGGAAAAATATTTATTCAACTAACTAAAGTAAATATTTTGAATTTAAAGTGGGAGATAATTTTTTCTTGAAAGTGTCTCCATATAAGTGTATTATAAGATTCGATAAGAAATTGAAACTGATCCCTAGGTACATCAGAACCATTGAAATTAAGGAAATAATTAGAGCTGTGAACTATCATTTTTTAATTATACCAAGTCTCTCTAAAGTAAGGGATTTGTAACATATGTCATTATTAAGGAAGTACATTCTAGTCCCAATGCATGTACTCACCTCTAAATAAATATAATTAGAACCTAATATATCTTACTGAAAATATTCTATCCAAATTATTAACACTATATAGAATGTATTGAGGAATCAGATGACTCTACCATTATATTCACTTTGTAGAAATCATAAAATGAAGGAATAAATATGGAAACCAAAGGGTGTTATGAAGAAAAACCACACTCTTTTTTTAGAAAGTAATATCCATGAAAATGTTGAGGATGAGATTAATATAGGATAGAGGAATGTATCACCCAAGATTCAGTTATATTAAGTGAACATTCAATTTTAATAAAAATTATAATACTATTCACATTTTAATATTTCAAGGCAAAAAAATTCAAATTTTATATGATGAATATTTATTTTGAACTTAATAGGTCAAAACAACCCTAAAATGAATTTTTTTAATTTTCCCTTAGGAATAAGATTTTATGAATTATCAAAAATGAAGTATTTAACTTTTACTCCTTTTATTTATAATAATATTTAATAATATTTAGAATGAAAAATTAATTGACTATAAATAAATATTAGATCATTTCAAGGTAAAAAGGGATATTTTTCAAAAAACTATTTATTCAAAAAAGGCATAATGTCATTCCATTTTAATAACTTATAATAATATTTAATGATGAATTATTTAAATGAAAATTATAGAATATATATCTAACTAGATAAATTTAAATCCATATAATGATGATTACTATTCATATAGTTAATGTAATATCATCTTTTCCTTGAAAATTTCATTTCTTAAAAAAACGTTTTTCAACACGTTTTGCGGATTTATTCCTTCAATTAAACTATGCCACTTCTGTGAATTAAATATTAAAAAATGGATTACATATTTTGAATAAAAAAATTAATATTATTTAATAATTTAAACTTAATTTTTAGTTATAATGAATGGTAAAAATGGTAAAAAAAATAATTATTGCAATTAAGGTCAAAACAGGTTTTCTAAGGGGTTAATCTATAAAGAGAAGGGTTAAAATGACCAAAACAATTTTTAAAACCCAATTGGTTGATTATATTTTATCCTTAACCTTATAAAATTATAATATGATCCATTTTTTATCCATATGTCAAATTATGTGACATGAAATTATTGTAAAACTTTTAAAAAATTAGAAATGCGCCACTCACCTCAATTATAAAAGGAAACCTCCTACAGTCACTTATTCACACTTCTCAAGCCATTTATCTCAAGAAAAACCTTACAAAATCTCTCCCATAAATCCTTATCCATGTTTTATATCTTCTATAATTTCCAAAATACCAACCCTAGAGTCCTTAATTAGATATCCAAATGAGGTTTTTCTATGCAAAGGTAATTGTCTTCACCAAGCTCTTTATTTTTTAATTCTTTTACAAAATTCAATTATATCTTAAAAATTGAAATATAATAACACAATTATCTCCAATATAATGAGATTATATTAATTTTTTTCACAATATCTATCTATCTCCTTCTCTATAAAATGGGAAACCAAACCATTACTCATGTGTAAGGCAGACTACAGCCTCACGAACCGATGTAATTTTTTTTCCATCACCAACTCACATGGATAGTCATAATGATGTAAATAATGAATATATAAAATTATCATGACATTATATTTATTATATAAATTTAATATTTCGTATGATTTATTACCCTTTCACCCATTAATGAAATTATAATGTCACTCGTGTGTACGTACGGCCTACCATCTCTATGAAATGATGTCATCCATTTTCCATGTTCACATTTCAATAATTAATATAAAAAGGAATATAATAAGAAAATATGTTATTTATAACTTTAATAAAATTCTATAGATGATGTGACTATATCCAATTCATAATAACTGTAACTTCCATGACAAAACATGCATGATAAAACGAAGGTGTTAACACCCAAAATAATGGTCATAATGAAATATTATTAACTAACGGGTGATAAGATGTTATAAGAGGATCATTTATAATATTAAAATATTAAAATGGTTTTGGTATAAATTAATAACATGTTTAAAACCATTATATAATATTTTAAATCATGTTAAACAAAAGGGAAGTGTGAGGTAAAGGAATTTCGTCTCAATTTCTACTCTATTAAGGCATATTAGGTATCATGCACCTATTTACATTTATATGGTGTATATAGTACCCATTTTATTTATTTAAAATGAATAAATATTTATTCATTATGAATAATATTTAAATTAATCTTTATTATTTTATGTTGTTATAATTTAAAAGTTACTAAAGAGGTAGTGATATATTTTACAATCTCATTTTTGGGGTTGCCTTAATTTTCATTGAAGGACTCTTATAATCCAACCATTATAAATCCATTTATTTTCTTATAATATATATATATATATATATTATGAGTTTATATATTTTATTCCAAATTTTCATTTATTTTTAACTCGAATCAAGAAAATAAATGTTTAAAAGAAAAACTAATTTTAATTCTCTTTTAATCGAATATATTTTTCTTCAATTCCCATATTTTTTCAATTTTTTTTTAAAAAATATTTTTTTGTTTATTAAATGATTTATTAAGGAAGTTTTAATTTATCCTTGAATTTTTTAACAGAAATGAGAGGAATATTTATAATATTTTTTTAAAAGTTTGTTTTTTACTTTCTTTTAAAAATTCAAAAGGAATGTTTTTTTAATGTATACGGCCTTAACGGACTTTATCACCACTATAACCATTTTATGATATTTAGATTATTTTTCACATTTTAAATGGTTTTAAAAAGAAAAATATTAAATTAATTCTTATTTTAATATTTATTTCCCATTTTATTTATTACTCTAAAGGACATTATTTTATTTCAAAACCTATGTTTCTAATGAATCTACAGTCATATCTTATCTCTTATTAAATTTTTGTTTATTAATTTTCTCATGAAACGTTCACTTTATTTTGATCATTGGAAATTAAATTTATATTAAATATCCATTTTATTTGTATTATGAATATTATTATGTCCTAAACCATATACTGTTTCTATATATGGTGTTTTATTATGAAATTTATTTCATTGACTGAGAAAAATATTGATAAATATGTATTCTTTACTCAATAGGGATATTTATTATAAAGGCATACCATTTATGAATTTAATTAATCATTCAATATATGAGGAATGCATTGAAAATGTAGTTTTAGGTGGGGCCCAATTACAGATATCCCCTTGAGGCATCAATAGGTCTCTCGAGACAAATTAGTTGGCCAAATTAAATGGGTTTCTGATATATACTTACCCATAAATTAAATTATATTGATTCACGGTCTTGATGCACGGTCTTGATGGTATAGATATGATGATTTCTAAGATCATAACATCCAATATTGATCATTTCCTACATTGAAAATTTAGTTATTATTATCCATGATATTTTCTTATTGATATTATACCTGGATTCATTTCATGCTCAAGTTATTGATTAAATGGAATGTTTTTCAGTTATTTACATTTCCATAGTAATTATACCCCATTTACTCATAATATCTTCCACTCTATATAAAAATCACTATGAATTTGAGCTCACTATTATTTTTTTTTCCAAGGATATGAAGAAGAATTCTTTTAATGATTTCAATGTTAGTGAATTTTTTCCATTACTATGAATTATATTTTATTCCCAATGTAAAATAGGAATCATTTGTATAGCTATCTCTACAAGGATAGTAAAAAAATTGGACCTTCAGGATTATAACCCTTGTATCTATGTCAATGTAATAAATTTGACATTGACTCTAGGTTACTAGATTCTAGGATGTTATAGTGTTTTTGTTGTGGTGAGATGGATTCATTGTTGTGGTGTTAAGGCAGTGGTTGATGTGATATGGGTGAGAAGTCATGTATTGTGTGGTTATGTTAGTATCCTAGTTATCTATGGAATAAATTATAATTTCAAAAATGAAAAATAACATGTGATAGTAAATAAATAATAATGGGATGGAATTGTTTTTTGATAATTGGATTAAATGAATTGAATGATTAATGAAAGGTATGTGTAAATGTTAATGAATAGCTTAGTAAATGGGAGTTAGTGGAAACTAATTAAAATATATAAAATGGTGGAACCTATAATTAGATTTGTAATTTTTTAGTTATTTATAGTTTTTTTGTGGTGTGATACATTTAGTGGTGGCAGCAGTTGCGATGAATGTCATATGGTACAATGGTGGTGTTATGGTGTACGTTAATGCAGTTGATGTGAACCCATAGGTTTGATATTGTTTTCTATTTATCTATCATATATTTTATTTTATTTATTTATGTACCCCACTTGAGTTGGATAACCATAAAAATTTCCAAATTCTTTGGGTTTCGAGTATTTTCCACAACATCTAGGTTTGGGGTAATGTGGATAGCTAGTTACCCCTCTTTCCTGCTCTTCCTTCAGCAACAGTGATGGTATAGGTTGGTGATTGAGATTACCCAGTGATGATAAGGGCTTCTATTGGATATTACTTAGTGGTGGTGACTATGTGATATGTGTTGAGGGTCATGCATGGTGGGAGGAGGGCATGAGGTTGATTTCTTTCACATTCATGATGCCCTACTACCTTGGTTATATGATGTGGTTATAATGCAATGTGATGAGGATGTTATGTGATGATGACTAATGATAGCACTGAATACTAATCCTTGAAAGGGTGGGAGGGTAGGGATGTATCCCTACCCACATCATAGATGATTGGATATGTTATGTGATGTGTATGTAAGAGATGAGAGCACAAGATGTTTGGCATTAGGGCATGAGAGCAACAAATCATAGGGGAGGTGGTCGATGGGCACCCTTGATTTATATTATTAATATTATGTTACTATATTATATGTGTGATTTAGTGATCATTCCATAGTGAGGCTAGGATTTATTAGTTGACTTGTGTAGGTGATTATTGGTTCTGTTGTTTGTTTACTAGCACATTAGTATACTCTTTTCACTTATACAATTGAGACCTTGGGTATGATCATACTGAATATTCATGTTATTCTCAACCTATATATATATATATATATATATTCATTTTTATAGGAGGACTTAGGTAACCAAGTTGTAAGTTATTAGCTCAAGTTTTGTAGTTGTTTTAGAGTCGCTACCATAGGACTATCTTTTGGTATTTACTTGGAGACTTTTATTTTTATTTTTTGACATTGTTCATGCATTGTGCAATGGTTTAGGTTTACTTTTAAAAAATGTGTTGGAGTTTCTCAGTGGTTTATTATCATATATCCCAATCCTATGTTATATAGAGGGTAATGCCTCTCATATGTGAGATTTTTATACCCTAGGTTCTGGTCATCAATTTTGGGCCCACTGGAGGTGGAACTTAGAGGTCATTATCTATGTTCCTTAATCATAGGCCCGGGAGGGGTACCTATGGAGGGATTGGGTCATGAAAGGGTGGTATAAAAGGTTTTGGTTGGTGATAGTATATGGTTTGGAGTTAGGTACTATAAGTATTTCATAAGTTAGTTAGGAGATGGTTCCAGTTGATCTTGTTGTGTGACATAGGCCAAGAATATTAGCTAAGATATGGTATTTTAGGGCCCCCCATGATCTGATGTAAGGAATTTGAGCATATTAAATGTCCAAGTGAGGTGGATCTATTTGAAAGGTATAGAAATTGGGGAGGTACATGCATCATGATTGATTATATTTGTGTCTTAATTGAGAGATTTGGGGTAATTAAAATGAATTATTCAAATAAAATTTTACAAAATTCCATGCTAATGAGATTAGGGTTTCTCCTGGATTTTCAAGGATGTATCCTTATCATAATCCATGAGTAGATCAATCTATACAGGTTTTTCAGGCTGAATTGGTTGTTCATTGGAGGATTGAACTAATAGAGGAGGATTATGCATGTAAGAGGGTATTATATGCCTTTTAGTTGAATATTTTGGGAAAGTATGAGGGAAGCATATCAGATCTAGATATGTAGTGTTGTTTAGTGGAGATCGGGATTAATTTAAATTTGATTTTAGTTTGAGCTGATTTTTGGGTGTTTTTGGAAGTTATTAAGGTATTGGGAGCTACACATAATCAGTGTAAACTATATCTTAGTGATCATAAAGAGGCCTATTTTTTGTGACCAAAATTCTAAAAGTAGTTATTTTTGGAATTCCTATCATTATTGATAAAGATAGTGAGGAGGTAAGAGCTACTCTCTCTTTAGTAAGGGAGCCTGAGTGTAGAGACCTGAACTTATCATATATAAATATTACATCTTAATAGATGAATATTCATTACATTACATAATGTTCCACAACAAAATCATTTAGTTATAGTATCTTTGAAAACTTGGATATATAAAAAAAATAGTTCATAAGTGGACTACATCATCTCCCACTAAGTTCTTCAAAACTTTCAATATTCCTAGACATATCATACATAATACCTTTCTTTATAACCTAGGTAAAGTAAAAATAATAAAGGGTAAAATCAAATTATTATTAAGGGTAAACAAGGGATATATCAATATAACATGTCCATAAGGGTATGAGAACATGATAATAACATTTGGAAACCATAACCTGCATATCATAGAACATAAACTTGAGTCATGACATAAATCTTGGAAGTTTATAATACATGAATCATAATTAAATCAAATAACATTAGTAAATAGAACATAACATAGGCATAATACACGGACTTGTGGTATACACTTAAGAATAGAAAATCATTTCCTTAGTAGTAAATACTCATTTCCAAGACTGTCAAAGTGGATTGGGTAAACACCACAAACTATCATAGTTTTAAAATTTCACTCCCAATACTATATTAGTAGATTAGGTTCACTCTTAAAACCATCATATTAGTCATGGTTCACTCCCATTACTATAATAGTGGAAAAATTCTCTTACTGAACTGGGTTCACTCCCCATTCCTTTCATGTTTTTCTCATCAGATATCAATATTTACCCAATGCATTGGAGGGATATATAATCCCACCTATCACTTAATCCATAAATTTTTATGTCACAAGATCATAAAATATTCATTATAATATAACCCATTAAAAAATGGGTTTCATAAACATTTCATCATAGCATAAACTGTGGAAAAAATGGGTTCGATAAACAATTCATCATTTCACCATAGTATAACCTATCGCTTCATTAAATACTTGGATACCTAAAATTTGGGATAAAAATATCATAATATATGTATTATTTTTCTCGTTTTTTTTGGGAAGAGCACGAAAACAATTTTTCATTTAATAAAATGAGATGGGAATTTTTAATACACTTAGTTTATGATTATTTCAATTCTATAACATGATTTCAGGGAGACTAAAAAAGGATTTTTATATTTAGGGAAATCATCCTATTTTAATTTATGGAAATGTTATGACAATGTGAATGAATTCAATAAAATTTTACCCAATATTCTTAAAATGTTTAGAATATATGAAATAGGAATGTGATATATATGTTTTAGTATTATGTAGAAGGTACTATTGGGTAGAAGTTCAAACTATAAGAAGAAATATTAGTTGAAATGTTCAACGATGTTTATTCAATAAGCTAGTTGAGGTAATTGAAACCTAGGATTTTAGGGTGAAGGAGTAATAATTCCATATGATGGATTATCAAGATAACTAAAGTAGTTTTATGAAACTCCATGGAATTTCCATATCAAATATAGGGGTTATAGAAATAAATTCTTTAATATTAAAGGGTATGTGGTACCAAATGTATATTTTACAAGTGTTGTAAATATACAAGAGTTAAAAATAAAGGTAATAATTGATAGATATTGTAGTTCTCATTAAAATGATGAAGAAAAGAGTTGTTACATCAAATATTTGAATGTAAAAGAATGTGAAAATCTTAGATTAATCTATGTAAAATATGTGCATCTTCATATCATTTCTCTTATATTATAATAGAATTTATTTGTTAACAAATATTTTTTATTAATAATAGGAGTTGATTAATTGTATATGCATGGTTTTTTATTCTTAGTGATTTTGTAACATGTTTTTAGGTGAAGATATAGATAAAAATATTTATACAAGATAAATTTTTTATCCAAATCTTTGTTAAAATATGATTGAATGTGAATCCTTCCCATTAATGGTAAATTTTAAATACTAGTATTCTTTTCCAAAAAAAAATTGAAACATAGAGGATACCATATATGATATAGTATCAATATTTTATTTGTTAAATATTCTAACTAAGAGGAAATAAGTATTATTTACTACACACATGTAGTGGCTAAGAGGTTGGTGGGAGTATGTTTGAACTTAGATAAGTTAAAATTTAACAAATAAAGGATTATACCAGTCAAATATTAAAGTATTTTTCACTTGATATCCTAAATATTTTTGGATGTGTGATGATAAAAAATGTAAATAGTTATATTTAGTTATATTGAAGAAGTGAACATCAATATTTCCTAAAGGATCATAAAAATATAATACTAACATGATTTTTTACTTAATATCCTAAAAGTGTTTTAGGGTGTATGATGGTAAATAAAAATGTAAAGAGTTAAATTTAGTTACCATGAGAAAGGGAATATCACTATTTCCATATGGTTTATGTCATTCAAGATTAAAATTTGAATTACACTTTATAGACTAAAAGTGTTTAGGGTATGGAAATGAAGAAAAATGTAAAGAGTTACATTAGTTATCATAACAAAATGAATATAACTTTATCATAAAAGAGTTTAGGATATGGTAGTAAAGAGAAATGTAAATTGTTACAATAGTTATCATAACAAAGTAAATTTCTCTTTATCCTAAAAGGGTTTAGGATATACTGGTAAAGTGATAATGTAAAAGATACATTATTTGAAAAATTTCAAGGAAAAAGTTTTATAGAATTAGTTTCAAGAATGATTAAAATTTCTAAGTAGACAATAGAAGTGGGAATATATACATTTTATGTGATGAAGTTAAGAAGTTTGTATATGTTAAAAGAGTTGAATAGTTAGGAATATGATTCCAAAATTTCACCATCATTCAAATTATATTACTTCATAGATGTTTCTCATTAAAGATTTAGAGTGATAGTTTTACTATATGGTCACATAGAGATGTGACAAAAATTTCATATGATGTAATGAGTTAACAAAACCCCTAAAAGTTCATTTATAGTTCCTAGGAATGAATCACTCTAATGAGAAGTGGGGATTAATCAGTGGAGACCTATTTTAAGAATTTCTTCTTTCGTAAATCAACCTCAGTAACAAGTTGAAATTAAATTCACTCAATTAAAGAGTCTCAACATCACTAATGAATATAAAAAATATAGAGACAATGAACACAAGAAATTTTCACAAGGTTTATCCCCTTCTTGAGTAAAAAACTTATTTTCATGGTTGGTTAGTCTCCTCAACCACAAATTCTTCACTATAGAAACAATTAATCGCAATCTTACATTACTAGAATAGAGTTACATTTTTCCTTTCTAGAGTCAAACAGGACACTGAATCTTCACACTAAATTCATATAAAATGTGTAACCATTGTGATATAGATATTATTTAAAGATAAATTACTTCAGTAATAATAAAAGTAGATATTTCTCATTGAGTCATTAGGAATATTAAAGAATAGTTGTTCACTTTATATAGATCTAATGTAGAAATTCTTGTTCATCTTCTCATGAAAACACAACACTATGAACTTGGAAACATGTAGATATTAGAACGAATGTTTTTTTAGTTTTAGGTACTCACAATTTTTTTCTTCTGATCACACTTCTACCACCACATTGTTGCGCATAACTATTTTTCTAAATTATCTATTTTTATACTTCACCATGCTTAAATATTCTCTACACCGATCTTCTCAAAAGGAATTCCATTAAAGAGAATTAAATGAATACTATCAAACTCATTATAGATAAAAGGAAAAACAATGAAGGCTTTAAGGTTTCTAGCAAAATTAATTATTATAGAATTCACATTTTTTGTTTCCTACTAGATTATATACTCTTCCTGATAAAGTAAAACCTGTGAATACTATTTTCACATTACTTTTAATCAGATGAAAAAAATACCTTGTATTTATATATCCATTGTAGTCATTTATTCTTTTTAATCATGATACAACAACACTTATAGAAAAAATAATCTACTTTAGTTAACATTTATTTACTTGGCTAGATAAAAATCATAATTTCATTTTCTTTTAAATGGCTCATGACTCATCCAAGATCTCATAGAATTTTTTTAAAACCTTGAATCAACATCTTGACTTACGTCACTGCTTGAGCAGTAGATTATTTAGATCTTATGATCAATACAACTCCATCAAAAAATAATTTCATATGTAATATTTGGATTTTATTCATTTATAGTTTAAACTTTGTGGGGCATAATAACTTTTTAAATAAAATATATCAGGTCTTCAAAAATATATAAAAAAAGATCATAATTTTTAAAATATTTCATGAATCATTTTGAATCATATTTTAGATGTGATGTTTTGCGCATTGAATATCAGTTATTTAATTTTTGGGTTTATTTTATTCAGAATATTTTAATTCTAGAAACATTGATTTTCACATAGGAGACACTTATAATTTCTCCAAGTATAGAAGTATTATTATGGTGAGATCAAATTCATACTCCCATAAAAGTATTAATTTCAATACAAGAATATTTAAACTTATATAAAAGGTTTACACTCTCAAAGTTTTACACTCATACGTGAATTCTTACATTGAAGACTTAAGGTAAGCCACAAATACTAATGCTTAGACATAAAGTATCACGTTCAGTGAAAAATTCATACACTCAACCCACTATGCATTATGCTCAATTATCAAATCCTTATGCTTGATACTTTTTCAATTTACCATATAGGACAGAATATTATGATTTATAGAAAATCATCATAACTTACTTTAATTTCATTCAACCATTCTCAATCACATTCCAAACATCTCAAAAACATTTAAATAGCCTCAAACACCTCTATTAGGTACTTCAATCATGTTTAACAAAATGAAAACCATTAATCGCTTCATCAATAAACCCAAAGGTAATCCCGTTCTTTGGGATTTTTTGGAAATATATATCAAATATTTTACAGAATATTAGATATTTTAAAATATTTTCAAGATTTATCATGAGAATCATTATATCACAACCCATCTAATATGGGAAGTGTCTTTCACCACATAACCGGATAAGGGTATGTTTTTTATAGAAATATATCCTCTAGTGTCAAGTAAATTTGGCCAAGTGATATAGATGAAATCCCCCTAAAGACATGCATCCCTAAAATCATGAATCCAAACACACTTCTAACATATTTCCCCATTCATTATTAAAAAAATATTTGGAAGATTCTTCAGTGGTGACACCCCCTATGACATAGAGTTATGAAACTATTTATCCCCTTTTGTAAACATAATCCAAAGACCATGTGGGGATTCAGTTTCACTTTTCTTCAAGTGAGGGGAGAGGGATGAACCTGGAGTTTTAGCTATAATTCAAAGAACCTATCTCTTATCATGGATTTTTTTAAAATATCTGAAATTTCATTTTGTAACACCCTGAGTTTTTATGGACCTTTTTTCGAATAAATCAAATTTTCATTTATGTCTTACAATGCACTAAGTCAAACATTACTTTCACACAGAACCAAATTGGCATACGTTACATAGAACCAACTCGGTGTATGATACATGGAACATCGACTTGGTGTATGTTACACAGAACACCAACTTGGTGTATTTTACACACAACACTTATGTTTCTACGAAACATTATTTTATTGCTATAATTATTTAAACAATATAATTATAACCTAGTCGTTAAAATTAGTAATATGAATAGTAATAACTATTTTTAAAATATTTTTTATAATTTTATTATATAAATAAAATATATTTATAACAAAATATATAATTTTTAGTAAAGTCCTTATATGTTTAAAAATGTTATTTTCTCAAATAAACTACTATTCATGTCCTTCTGTGAAAAATAATAAAATAAATTTTAGACAAATTTAAAATTTTAATTTGATAAAATAAAATTCATTTTTGAATTTATAATTTCAAAATTGACATAGGGTGAATTTTTAGGATTTTTCTAAGAAAATTCACTTTTGGATGAATAGTGAAAAATACTGGATTTTAATTCAAAAATGGCTTTTTCATCTAATTTATTTATAAGTTTAAATTATATTTTAAATCAGTTTAAAACTATAATTATATAATATTTTTATAAATTAATAAAATTTAGGTTATTCAGATCAATTTCACATTGAAACTGGATATAACAACTTAGTAAACTTTTGAATATTTTTACTTTAAAAATCTGCATTGTCGACCCAACTGTGGGATTAATTTTAAATTAATTTCTACCACTTATGTGATTATAATTTGGAAACATGGATTAAATATTTTTAATAATAATAATTTTTAATTTTTAATAAGTTAAACTTATTTTTTTACCAAAAATATTAGGGAACGTGATTAAAATTAATTACATCGACTAAGGTTAAATTAAGCTTAATAAGGGACAAAACCGTAACCTTAAGGATCAAAACGACCTATAAAATTGCTAAAAATAAATTTTTTCCATTTAAAAACCTATAATACCTTTATTGACTTTTTATTATTATTTTATCCACTTTCAACATGAAAAATGTGGGTGGAATTCTCTCTTCAAATATTTATAAGAGTGCCACTCCTCCTTCCTTATAAAAGGCCACCACCTCTCCCTCTTATTCACACCACTAAAAACAATTAGGTTCGGCCAAGATCAACCCAATACACTTAAAAAACATCCCTCATTTTCTCATTAAATCGTACCTTTGGGTATAAAGTATTCCAAGGAATCCTTTTGGCACAAACCTAAAGGAGTTACCTGATTAAGAGGTAACATCTTCTCTCAAGATCCTTTATTTTAATTTCTTTCTCCACCCTCTCCACTCTATTTATTAAATGATTGTATAAAAAACCAATAACCTAAATATACTATGATGTTTTTATGATAATTGTTCCACCTATACTTACACACACCTCCATCTAATTGGTAACGAACATACTGTTTATGTGTATGGTGAACTACCGCCTCACTAAACGATGATTATTCATTTTTCCTTTACCGCCTCTGATAGTGGAAATTATGATGTAAAATACATTTATATATGATATATATTATATTTATTATGTATTTAATATTATTTATTACTTTTACAATACATATTTTTTTACATTTCATTTAGTCTAAATATGATAATTTTTTTTGAGGAAGTGTGGACTACTGCCCCCTCAAAGCGATGTGATTCATTCACACACTACCTAGAATGTATTAAGGATGGGTTTAGTGAAATTATATGATATATATAAAATTATAATTATAATTTAATGATCTTATATACATATATTTAATTTTCTTTCTTTCTTTCAATATGACAATAAAAACAGAAAAAGTGTTCATGAGTACGTACAACTTACCGTCTCCATGAATGATGTATTCCATTTCGTACTTCAAATTATATAGATTAATATAATAAAAATATACTATATATACATGATTTTATATCATTTTTACATCTTTTAATCATTATATAAGTATAAGGACCAGCAATATAACAAATTAATACACATGTGAAGAACAAAGCGAATATCATCTAAAGTGAAACCTTAACATAGGATGGTTAAAAAGCGGGTTATATAAGGTCATAATAAAACAATATATGGTATTATATATAATAATATAGTTCTATAAAAGATTTATATTGAATTTATATTTATTATACAGGTGTTTTTAACGAGTACGATGAGAGTCAAGACACAAGGTAAGGGGATTTCATCTCACTTTTTATTTCCATAAGATACATCCTATGTTCACCACTCTTTCCTTTTGTATGGTATTTATACTAGACATGATTGTATTATATTTATATTATTATTAAATTTATATATATTCACATATCCATTTTATGATCTTTATTTCATGGGGTTTAAGTTTCAAAAATTACCAAATCGGAAAAATAATTTTGTCTCAATTTTCCTTCTTTGAGACTCATGTTTTTTAATGCACCTAAATCCTTTTTTGAGGTGTATATACTTCAATTTTACATGTTATATCATGAATTTACTTATTTTAATGATATTTTAAGCTTCATTTAATTTTATTTTCTTACATGGAGAGTATGATCCCAACTTACCAAGTTATAAGAGTTTATTAAAACAATCTCATCGCTTTTTGAGATTGTTTATATTTATGCTTAATTTGATGAAATATTATAATAAATCTCTTAAGAACACTCATGAGTTTACATAACCAATATTTATTCAAGATATATCCATGTATTATTACCATTTTTCACTCTTTGGTACTTAAGATAATTTTTTTAAGTAAAATTTTATTTTCCCTCTCTTCGGTCAGAAATCTATTGTATTCAAAAACCATGTTTTCAAAAATGGTTTCAAAATATCTTTGAAGACCATTTTCAAGGAAAAAGGATTTTAAAAACATTTTATGGTTTTCAATTATCCCTTTATATTTTTTCAAATCCATTTTTAAAGAAAAATATTTTCAAAAAGGTTTTATGTTTTAAAAGGTGTTTTCAATGAAAAAAGGATATTTTCCTCAAGAAATTTTTTTAAAAGATATTTCAAAAATTATTTCTCATCTAAGATAACATCCATAAGTGTTACCTGTGAATTTATAGGGAAATTAATCATTTTTTCCATTCATATTCGTTCTCTGAATGGATTATGTTTTAATGGAATTATATTGATGAAACTTTTTTCTCTTTCACAGGTTATATGCTTTTGAAACTCACTTATTTTCATGTGTTATGTTTATGATGAAATTATTTTTAAAACTATAATTTTACACAAGTTATGATATGATTACATGTTTATAATACCCATTTTATTTCATGGGTTATGATATGATTACTTATGAACTTGTGTCACATGTATGTATTATTTCATTATGAGATGGGTGGAACCCATATCTCTCTCCAATGCATTGGGTAAAGATTTATATCTCATTAGATATACTAACACGGTCTTGAGAATGAACCTTGAATACTAATATGGCCATGGGAGTGAACCATGACTAACAAGGGATTGAACACTGACTACTAAGATGGTATGAGTAGTGAACCTATACTACCAATATGGTCTTGGAAGTGATTCATTAGCTACTATGGAAATAATATTATATATGATTATGTGCCTTCCACAATTCAATTTTTTATACCTATGTTATGCTTTAATGGATTATGTTCTTTATTTCCTTATGATTCAAGTCTTATGAACTACCATGATTTATTCCATGATTCATGTATATGATCTTTGATATGTAGGTTATGATATTTTATTTTCATGATCATGTTCTCATAACCTTATACTCATGATTATGCTTATATATCTCCCTTGTTTACCCTCACTAAGAATTTTATCTCACTCTTTTTTATGTTTCCTTCCTCATATTATTAATATATGTATTATGTTTGATGTGTCTAAGAGGGTTATTAGTCAATAAGAACCTAGTGAGAGATAATTTATCTCACTTATGTATTAGTTTTTATGTTTCCATGTTTCCAAAGGCACTAGACTAGTACGGTCTTTAGGCGTCTGTTTTTATAATGTTTTAAGTATTCTGAAAATGTTTTGTAATTTTAATGTATAAAAATAGAGGGTTGATATATTTGGTATCATAGAAAAGGTTTAGTTAACCTTTGTAAGGTAGGATGATAAAACCTTAGTGAGAACTCAAAGTACATTTCTAAGGATAAGTATAAGGATAAGTAAAATTATACGAAAATGTCTTGGAATTTTGGTAAAGGATAGAGTGAGTGGTTTTCTAGAAATGAATATTTTTCGGGATATTATAAGTGGATGTGACTTTTTCATAGATGTGCCTAGGGGTAGCAACCCCAAAAATATGTTTAGGGCCTGACTTGATGTAATCTGGCATATGACAATGGGCCTTACTACATACCTGGTTTAAAACTCCCAGGAGATATGATTTGGAAATCCACAAACTCTTCATGAACCATCATGAAGGATTTAAATAGAAGTTGCCTATGAATAACCTATAATAAACCTAAGGTGTCATAGATTAAGGAAGGTTTCATAATTTAGACATCCTATAAGTTACTTTTTAGGATAATGTGGTTCCTCATTATTTTAACTATTTCTTACTCTATATTTTTTTATTTTAGTCAATGGCTGGAACCCAAAGGAACTATATTATGGTTATTGTGATGGAAAATGAAATGATTTTACTCCTAAGGAACTGAATTATATGGGAGATGGAATTAAAACCCTCATTTCTATGCTCACATAGCTTTCTCAAGCTATGAATCATTGTGGACTTCCAAATGATCAAAGGAGGGAACAACATTCTGTTGAAACTTTTATGATTAAATGTCCACCTTATTTCAAAGGGTATTCTAATACACTTGTTTCTGAGAAATGGATCAGTAATACTGAAAATATATTCTTAATTCTCCAGTGTTCTGAGCATGAGAAAGTAATTCTGGATGTCTATTAGTTAGAATGTAAAGCAGACCAGTGGTGGACTCTAATAAAGTATGTGAGGTAGAAACATGATATTGAATCCAAGGATTATGATGATTTCAAGAAATTATTTTTTAATAATTCCTTTCCATGAATTATTTTTGTGAAGATGGAGAAATATTTTATTGAGTTTAAGAAAAGGGATGATGAATTAGTTGGTACCTATAAGGCTAATTCATTAGACTTGTGTGGTATGCTTTAGGAATTATCACCCAACCTGAAATTAAAGTTGACAGGTTCTTCAGTGGATTAAAGCCAAGTATTAGAAGTGAGTTAGCCATTAGAGACTTTAATAGCTATGAAGAGATTGTGCGTTGTACAATCAAGGTTGAAATAGAGTTTTGAGTCATGTATCAATCCCATGGTTTTGATAAGAAAAGTAATATGGAGTTTAAAGGAAAATCTAAAAACCATGAAGAAAAGAATATAATATTTATTTTATGCTCTAAGTGTGGGAAGAAGTGTGTAGAAAATTTCTTTAAGGGGTCTAATAAATGTTTTAAGTGTGAAAGGGAAGGCCATCTGTCATTTTATTGCCAAATTGATGGGAATAAGTTTCCTAATTTTGTGAATGGGGAAAAAGTGGAACAGAATACACCTCCCATGATTCAGTGCAACAAGTATAAAGAGAATGGAAATTATGATAACCACAGCCTAAACCTGAGGGAAAGTGGTGATGATTGATTTCAAAAACCTATTAAGTTGAGGGATAAGTGAAAATATCATGCAATCTTTATTTATGATGAGGGGTGTGATAACTATGTGATGAACGGTACACTTTCCATCCACTCTAGAACAGATAGTGTAATATTTGATTCTAGATATACCCACTCTTTCATATTTAAATAATTTTCTGAGGGTGTTAAGATTTCACCAAAACAATTATATGTGGAATTAGCTGTGAAAACCCCTAATGGTATTATGATTTCATCTCAAGTCTATGATTCCTCTCTGGTTGAAGTTTATGGGAATGTTCTTCCTGTAAACCATATCATTATTCCTTTGTTTGAATTTGATGTCATCTTAGGCATGGATTTGATTTATCTACATAAATACCAGATTAATTGTAAATAAAGGGAAGTTATGTTTGAATTTCAAACCCTCCTATAATCATCCATCAATTTAACAATAATTATGAACTTCCTATAGAGATTAAATCCAGTGTATGGGTCTTAATTCCCATTAAAAAGGGTAGTTTATCTCCAATGGTTGGGGAGAGAATCGGCATCGATGATATACCTATTGTTTGGGATTTTTTGGTTGTCTTTCCAGAAGACTTTCCTAGCCTTCGACCAAAATGTTAAGTTGAGTTCTCAATAGAACTCATACCTAGTTCCACACCAATTTCAAATTCTCCTTATAGAATGGATCTGATTGAGTTTTAGGAATTGAAGAAGAAAGTCCAAGAAAACCTTGATAAGGGATTCATTAATTCAAGTGTGTCACATTTGGGTGAACCCATTATTTTTTGTGAAAATAATGGATCAATGTGACAATGAATTGATTATCAGGATTTTAACAAGATCAAGATCAAAAATAAGTATCATCTTCCTCATATTCATGACTTGTTTGATCAAATGCGCGGAGCTCAATACTTTTACAAGATTGAACTACGTTCTGGATATCATAAATTGAGGTTCAAGAAAGAGGATATACCCAAGACGAAATTTTGTACAAGGTACGGACACTATGAATATATAGTGATGTCGTTTGGTCTTACTAATTCCCTTGATAACTTCATGTATTTAATTAATAGAGTATTTATAAATTACCTTGATTAGTTTACGGTAGTCTTTATAGATGATATTATTATCTATTCAAAGAGAAAGCAAGATCATGAAGATCACTTGAGAATTGTGATGAAGACCCTAAGGAAGGATAATCTATATTAAAAAATTAAGAGTGTGAATTATGGTAGCAAAAGGTTTCATTTTTGGGTCACATAATCTCAATATATGGTATAGCAATAGATCAATCAAAGATAGAGGTTGCTGAATGTTATCCTAGACCAACCATAGTGACTGAGATCCATATATTTCCTAGTTTAGATGGATATTATAGATAGTTTGTGGATAATTTCTCATGAATATCTAATCCTCTGACCAAGTTTACTCTGAAGTGTTTCAAGTTCCACTAGACAAATGAATTTGAGGAAAATTTCATGTAAATGAAGATAAGGTTAGTCAGTGCACTTGTGTTGCATTACCCTATAGTAAAGAAGGGTTTGTAATCAATATTGATACATCCAAGAAGGTATTGGGATGTTTTATTATATATAGTAACATGTTTATATCCTATTCATCATGACAGTAGAAGATTCATGAGAAAAATTACCCAACTCGTGATTTGGAGTCAGTAGCGGTAATTTTTTCATTAAAGATATGGAGGAATTATCTTTATAGAGAAAAGTGTGATATATAAATTGATCATAAAACTATGAAATATATATTCACACAGAAGGAGTTGAACATGATCTAGAGAATATGGTTAGATTTGATAAAGAATTATGACTTCTCAATACATTATCACCCTGTAAAAGTAAATAAGGTGGCTGATTCTTTAAGTCAGATAGATCATGTTAGCTTATCTGTGATGAGGATCACAAAAGATCCAATATTTCTGGATTTGAAAAGGATGGATCCAGAAATCCTAAAGCAAGGGTAAAATATTATCTTTCTCAAATTAATGGTCAACCCTCTATCCTAGTGAAGATTAAGGTGGCACAAAAGGAAGATGAAGAGATGAAAAGGAAAGCTAGAAATGTTCCTAAGTTTAACCTAGATCGTGATGGAATGATAAGGTTCAGTAATTGTGCATGTGTTCCTACACACCAGATTTGGAGAAGGATTTGTTAAAGTAATCTTATAGGTCTTCATTCTCTATTCATCCTAGAAGTATGAAGATGTATAAGGACTTGAAATAATACTTCTGGTGGGATGGAATGAAGAGATATATCGAGTAGTTTGTATCTCAATTCTTGGTATGTCAACAAGTTAAGGCTGAAAGACAAAATTCTAAAGGTATGTTGTAGCCACTACCCATACCATAATGGAAATGGGATAACAACACTATGGATTTTGTTTTTGGACTACCCAAAACCTATAAATGGTTTAATACTATATGGGTGGTAGTTGGTTGTTTTACTAAGTCATCACACTTCATCACTATCATAGAAGATGTTGGCCCATAGATGTTGTTGGTCACTATCTCTAACTATAATAGTTTTAATTATCACAAATCATGTCATATATTAACATATATCTTACCTCATTTCATATCCTATATTATGTCAAAATCATTATCTTGAATATCATATCATTTCAATCATATAACTATTTATGTGTGTTTAAATTCTAAACAAGCTTATAACTAATTATCTATGTGTTTATGGACATTAACACTCTCTGAATTTGTTGAATTGTAAGACATACGGAACATATAAAATTATCTAAGTATGAGTCACTGACACCGACAGATCGATAACTCACTGACAGACATATGAATCACTAAAAGACAGTTCAAACGGAATATGTTCTAAGTATGTGTGACATTGTTGGAAGGTCTCACCATTACACGTGACATAAACCAATAGACAACTCATCATTACACATGATACCAATGCAAATGACTCATTGTTTCATATGAATCACTGACGTAGATGAACTACAGTCAATCCAATTGACCTACCATTGCATGGTTCTACCAACGCAAGGACTCACCTTTAGTTGATATGAGTCACTGATAATTCAACTATCTCACTGATAGTTCAACTGTATCACCGAAAAAAGGAAGGAATCACTGTTGAAACAAGTCACTGATGTAATGAGTCACCGACATATGGAAAGACCGATAGAATGACATGCCGACACTGATATAAGGAGACACTGATAGAAGGAGACACTGATAGATGAGTAACTGACAGACTGTTTAAATCTTCATTTATTAATATTATTTCTAGCGGTCATATTTGTGTCATTTAATGATACTAAAATATTTAATAATATTTTATAGGAATTTTAGTAGACAGTATGAGGTAGGATGAGCCGATGTATGTGTAATGTACATTGTCTTTCTTGGACCTTGAAGATAAGAAGTATTTTTAAAAAGAAATAAGATAGATAGAACAATCAAGTGGTGTGGTACATGTCTGTGAGAGATATACTGAAGAAAATCTACAACTCTCATGAAACCTCTGTGAACTCAAAAACAAAAGAACACATGAGGAAGTATCAATAGAGAATAACATCGAATTGAAAAACTATCTCATCATATTAAAGAATGAGAATAATAAACCTGGAGAACCATACTTGTAGCTGGAAACCATAATATGATACTTTGTTTTATGTCAACTTTAAGAATAGGACCCGAACTTCAAATAAACTACATAAAACTGGTCTAGAGATCCACTACATAACACACAGAGACTTCTAAACCTTACTCTACATCTATATCTCTATTGTGTTCACTGATTTACATTTCTGAGTAGTGTGTGTATTTGTCTGTTACACACACACTGACTCCTATGCATAACTGGAGGATACTTTATATCCTCAATCTCACACTCTTTTTATCTGTTTGTATCCCACTTAGAACTGTGGAAGAGGTCGTGTGTGACCTATTTTTTGTTTTTCCCATGAAAAATAGTGGTAGAGGTCAAGGGTGACCTGAACAGCCATGTGTTCTATTGTGAACCCCAATCCAAGGTGTGGATAAAACTATTTGTTAATTTAAACTTCTTGGTGGTAGGTGATCACCAAGTGGAGAGGATTAAGTCTCTTCTTGAGACTGAACCTCTTATGTTATTTCCTCTGTGTTTTTACCTTTTAGTTTTACTCTATTTTATCACATATTTCATAAAACTAAATTGAACTCTGATAGTTAGTCTCAGAAAGTTTTTATAACAGTATTGAATTATTACGTTAGCTTCAAAAGATGTATTAATTATCAAATTGATACAACTGAGAACTAATCAATCTTTTGAGAAATTAATTTCATAGTCAAGATCTTATAAATTCACTACTATCTAACTGAGAAATTGAATTTTAAATATCAGTGAAACTTCAAACAATACTTTTTAAACATAAATTTTTATAGATAATCAATTCACCCCTCTCTTGATTACTCTACTCTGACCTACATTTGGTATCAAAGCTGTTAGGAATTTTTAGTTTTCAAATATTTTTAAAACATTTTAAACTATGATTTTAGTTTTATTTCAAAGATATTAAAATTTCTGTTAATACTAAATTTTTTTCTCTTTAAAATCTTGTTCTAAATTTTTTTATGGATAATAAGCTATAAGGTGATTCTACCAATAGACCTCCATTATTTAATGGAAAAAATTATACCCAATGAAAAATTAAAATGAAAATGAACTTAGAAATTATGGGTTTTTAAATTTGGTCTTCAATTGTAGATGATTATAAGATTCTTTCTACTGCTAGAACAACTTGGGATGAAGCTATTAAAACTGCTTATAAAAATAATTGAAAATCCATGAACGCCTTATATTATTCTCTAGGAGATGAGGAATTTAACAGAATTTCTTCATGTAAAATAGCCCATTAAATTTGGGATGCTTTGTCTGTTTCACATGAAGAAACTTCTAGTGTTAAAGAAATGAGACTTAACACATTTATTATTAAATATGATAACTTTAAGATGAAGCCCCATGAGCCTATTTCTGATATGTATCACAGGTTCAATGAAATTTTGAACACTATGATCTCTCTGGTAAGAGATTTTAATACCAAAGAACAAATTATGAGGATTCTCATATGCTTACCTGATAGATAGAGAGGAACTTCTGTCTCAATTAGAGAATCATGTGACATCATCAAATTAACTATCAAAGAACTCATTGGAAAATTGATGATGTATGAAGAAGAGATGAAATTCAACAAAGAAGATTAGGATGAACCTAAGAGAAAATATATAGCCTTCAAGACTACCAGTTCCAAGAGAAAAGACAAAGAGAAAGTTCAAGCTGTTATTGAGAGCACAAGTAGTAAAGAATCAACATCATATGGTGATGAAGAGATGGCTCATCTAGCCAAAATATTCAAGAAATTTTATAGAAAGAAGAAGTTTTTCAGAAATCCCAATTATAAAGGAAGATATGATAATAAGAACATCTAGAAAAAGTACTGGAAAAGAAATGACAAATCAGAGGAGATTTTCAGCTATGAATGAAAGAGGAGAGGACATGTCAAAGTTGATTGTCCAAAGTTAAAATACAAAAAATAAGTATAAAAACAAAGACAAGAAGTATAATAAAGCTATGAAGGCCACTAGAGTGCCTCTGAGGATAGATCCAGTGAATCAGCATCATCTCATGATGAGAAATATGACAAGGAAAATATGTGTTTTATGACAAACACATCTGAGGTAACCTTAGATTCACCTACACATAATTCTTATTATTCTGAAAATGAAAGTGAGTATGAAAATATGAAAAGTGATGAACTATTTTAATATTGTAACATGTTGGAAGAAACATGTAATGAACTAAAAGATAAATATAAATCTTTAAAGAAATAGCATGTTCTTACTGTAACTTTTAAGTCTAAACTTACTACTGAAAAGGAAAATAATTCTCAACTTATAAAGGAAAACATTGAATTAAAATTTTCTAATGAGCTATTGAATAAAGATTTAGAAAAGTTTACCAATGGAAAAGATACTCTTACTCAAATTCTTGGTAAAAAGATATCTCCTAAGTACACTTTTGGTATTGGATATCAGCCTAGACAGAGAAACCTATCTAAAACACATTTTGTAACTAAATCTGTAAAACCTGTTCTTCTACCTAAAAATCAAAACTCTACCGCTAGTACCAGTTCTGAAAAATCCTTTACTACCACTAGATTTTCTGGACTAAATAGATTCTATTTTTCAAATATATTACATAATGCTTATAGGAAAACCATAAGGCAAATGTGGGTACCTAAAGCATTGATTACTAATTCCACTAGACCCAAACAAGTTTGGGTACCAAAATCTATTTTTGTGTGATTATCATGTAGGAAATCTATTGGAAGAGCTCTTGCAAGAGTCAATGGTACTTGGATAGTGTATGTTCAAGACATATGACAAGATATTATTCAAACTTAAAGAACCTAATTGATATTGATGGTGGATATTTCACATTTGGTGACAATGATAAAGGAGAAATAATTATCTTAGGCCAGATTGGAAACTCTAACTCAGGTTTAATTTCTAAAGTACTTTTTGTTGATGGATTGAAATATAATCTGCTTAGTATTTCACAATTATTTGATGATGAATTTCATGTTAAATTTGAAAATTATTCTTGTAATATTTTTAACTATAAAAATGAATTAGTATTTTCTGATTTTAGAAATGAAAATTTATATTCATTTAACTTGGATTCCATAGTTTCTCAAAATGTTTCTTTCATAAGTTCCTTTTACAAAGAGTCATGGATTTGGCATAGGATATTAGGACACTGTAATGTACACTCTCTTAGAAATATTACTATAAAATGACTAGTTAAGGATCTACCCAAACTTGAGTTTCCAAATTACAAATTTTGTAATCCTTGTCAAAACGGTAAACATCATAAGATATCTTTCAAATAAAAGAAAGAAGTTTCAACTTCTCAACCTTTAGAGTAGGTTCACATGGACTTGTTTGGACCATCTCAAGTTTCTAGTTTAAATGGGAAGAACTGTGTTTATATTCTTGTAGATGAATATTCTAGGTATACTTGGACTTATTTCTTAGATCAAAAAATTGAAGCATGTACTTACTTCACCAGGTATTCTAAAACAATGGAAAATCTTAGTGGACTTAGAATAAAATCATTAAGAAGTGATCATGGTTGTGAGTTTTAAAATCAAGACTTTGAATATTTTTTCTCACATAATGGCTATAGTCATAACTTCTCTACCCCTATGACACCTCAACAAAATGGAGCTGTAGAAAGAAGGAATAGTAATTTACAAGAGATATCCCGAACAATGCTTAATGAATATGATCTACCTGTTTACTTTTGGGATGAGGCTGTGAATAAAGATTTCTACATAATTAATAAAATCTCAATTAGACATATCCTAAAGAAGACTCCTTATGAATTGTGGAACAATAGAAAACCCAAAGTTATTTATTTCAAAGTTTTTGGTTTCAAAGTATATATCCTTAACACTAAGTATAATCTTGAAAAATTTGCATCCAATAGTGATGAAGGAATATTCCTAGGTTAATAAACCTCTAGTAAAGCCTATAGAGTCTTTAATAAAAGAACCAAGTGTGTGGAAGAATCTGTGCATATAAAATTTGATGAAACAGATCCACATGAACCTAAGTCCTCTCTAGAAAACCTTGAAGATGATATGTCAAACCTTTACATAAATGAAAAATCATCTAATCCTCTTATCAAGCAATCTGTTAAATCGAAATGTTCGGGAAATTATTCAGAATCTGAAAATGATGAACCCAAACCTATAGATGAACCTGAAGTTACTATCCGCTCCTTTTCTAGACCAACTATAACTCTCAAGAACAATCCTTTATATGATGTTGTTGGAGACTTAGATAAAGGGGAACAAACTAGAGATTCTTTTATAAATCAAGTGTATCATCAAGATTTCTTATCATATCTTGAACCTAAAAACATCAATGATGTAATTAATGATGAATTTTGGGAGATGGATATTCAAGAAGAACTTAATAAATTTGAAAGAAATAAATTTTGGAAAATTGTGGATAGACCCAAGGACACCTTGACCATTGGTACTAAGTGGTTGTTTAGGAATAAAGTAGATGACTGGTAATATTGTTAGAAAAAAAATCTAGATTAGTTGCACGAGGCTATAGTCAAGAAGAAGGCATTGAATATGAGGAAAATTTTTCACCTGTTGCTAGACTTGAGGCCATCAAAATCCTACTTGCTTATACTGCCCATCTTAATTTAAAACTATATCAAATGGATGTTAAGAGTTCATTCCTAAAAGGATATATAGTTGAGGATGTTTTTGTTGAATAACCCCCTGGTTTTACAAACCCTCACTTTCAAAATCAAGTTTTCAAATTTACAAAAGCCTTATATGGTTTAAAACAAACTCTAAGATCTTGGTATGATAGATTGAGTAGTTTTATTATTTAAAGAGGTTTTACAAAAGGAATTGATGATCCTACTCTTTTTATAAAACAAATTTATAAATATGTTTATTAGTTCAAATTTATATTGATGATATTATTTTTGGATCTTCAAGAAATTATTTATGTATTGAGTTTTCAAAGATGATGAAAAATGAATTTGAAATGAGTTTGATGGGTGAACTTAAACATTTTCTTGGTTTTCAAATATTTCAAAATAAAGATGGTATCATTTTAAATCAAAGTAAATAAAAAAATATTTTTTTAAAGATTTGGATTTAATATAAATAAAAATAGTGACACTCCAATGAGTATTAATTTTAAGTTAGATCTTGATGAAGATGGTAAATATGTTGATCAAACCACTTACAGAGGAATGATTGGAAGTTTTATTTACTTGAATGATATTAGGCTAGATATAATGTTTAGTGTGTGTGTGTTTCCTCCCATTTTCAAGCTAATCCTAATGAATCTCACTAAAATGTTGTTAAAATAGTTTTCAAATACCTCAAACATACTATCAATTTAGGTTTGTTTTACCCCAAAGGAAAATAATTTGATATAGTTAGTTATTATGATGCTGATTTTGGTGGATTCAAGTTGGATAGAAAGAGAACCTTTGAAACATGTCACTTTTTGGGAAAGTCTTTGGTTTCATGGTGTAGTAAGAAACAATTTTTTTTGCTTTATCTACTACCGAAGCTGAATATATAGTTGCTGGTAGCTGTTATGCACAAATTTTGTGGATGAAACAAACTCTTCTAGACTATGGATATCAATTTAGGCATGTACCTATAAAATTTAACAATACAAGTGCTATTAACATTTCTAAGAACCCAGTTTCTCACTCTAGAACAAAACATATTGAAGTAAGACATCACTTTTTTAGAGATCATTATCAAATGGGTGATATTAATTTAGAATTTATTGGCACTGAATATCAACTTGATGACATATTCACCAATCCATTGAACTATGAAAGAATAAATTACATCAGATATGAGTTAAGAATGATCAATCAGTAATAAATTGTGTTTACCTTTCCTTTAATCTTTTTTAGTAAGGTTTTCATGCTGACACCATTGTCCTGATTACACTGTTGTCACGCTGACACCATTTTATGTTGACACTGTTTTCATGCTGACACCATTAGTGTTATACAAATTCTATTGTGCCAACACCGATGACTCATTATTTCTATACATTTTATGTTTTTATCAAAACGACACTGTTTCATTAATTCCAGTAAACCTAGTTCACAATTTCGCGATTGTGTAATTTCAAAATCCCTAAATGATATAAATTTTAATCGATCTGCTCTACTCCTTTACTGTTACTCTCTCTCTCTTGGTTGATGTTCTCATTCTTTACGCCAAACCTTTCACCTTCAGAACTCCATACTAAACTAATTATAATGGAGTGTGTGAAGCGATATCTAGAATATGGTTAGTCTCATGCTTACAAGAGACAAAAAGGTGAATCAAGAAATCATTAAGGTCATGTGAATCATGTTTTGGAAAACCTTGCTATAACCTCAGAGAAATAAGTATTGGTGGAATGGATCTTGGAGAGAAAGTCTTTGTTGTTAAAGGTGTTGTAAGATCAAGGATGGCTTGAATGGTTTGTAAAAAATGACAGAGTTTTCTACCTAAAGTTGGTATATGAATTTTATATGAGTATGGAACTTCTACTGGAAGGAATTGATGTTTCTTAGGTGAATTCGATTGTGAAATGGAATAGAATATCTTTCTCTTCAATACATTAGGATGAATGTCTTAAGGTACCTCATGAAAGAAGGTTTTATGATTACCAAGGTACTTCTCCCCCTAAAAGTGAATTATTTTTCTATGAGACAACTCTAAAAGAGCTAACTGGAAATGAGGAACACAGGAGACCCATTGCATCAGAATTTAATGGTGAATATAGAATTTTATACAAGTTTATTCAGCACCAAATATTTTCCAGGAAAGGAGACTTTGCTTCACTCAAGTATCAGAATGTATACTTGGTGTATATGATGCAGAAATAAGTTAAATGGAATCTATGTAGATATCCGATGGTTCACATTTATGAGATGATAAAACCTTGTTGTAATTCAAAATATCTTATCTATTCTAGAATGATTTCAGAAATTCTAAAGGATAAAGGTTGTGTAAGTGAACTTGATGATGTTATAATTAGTGAATGTAGTGGTTTCTATTTAAGCTATCACATTTGTAAGAGAATGAAGATTAACTGGAACCCATGGATAATGGAATTGGTTGTTGATGAAGATAGATTGTATGAAAAGTTCAATCCTATAGATCATCCAGTTAGACCAAGGGATCTAGTGGATCCTAGACTCGGTCCAGTTGAACAAGTAATTTATTATTCAGATGAAGAGGAGGATCCTGATACTCCTGTCAGATATGTGGGATCACCATTCGATGATAAAAGTGACCCAAAAACAACCGGACCAATAAAAAGAGTTTATATTGGACATTCAAGTACACATTTGGACTTACCTACTCATGAACCTATTTTCATATCTACTGGACGTGAACAAACAAAAGTTAAAGGAAGTGTAGAATATGTCAGTGAATCTAGTGAAGAAAAATATGATGAAGAAGAAGTTGGTAGTGGTGAAAGTGGTTCAGAATCAGGTAGGGAAGAAGAAGATGATAAATTTGATGATGAATATGGGGATTTAAATGATTAAGATGGTGATAATGAAGAAAGTATTGAAAGTGGTAGTGATAGTGAATTTGGTCATCCTAATGAGAATCCAAATGTTGTGAGTATAGAAGTTGTGGAAGCTAATACTGGTGTATCTGTTGAGGGTGTTGTTCAAGATAAAAAATTTTCTCTAGATAAACTTGTTTCTCAATTTGTTTACACTATAAAAAGAACTCTACATAATGAGAAACAACCTAGATAGGAAGCATTGAATAAGGGGGAGCAATCTTCCAAGAAGGCTGACACTGAGGGGAGCTTCAAGGACTAGTTGTTCAAGCTGATGACGAGAATCAAATTGGAAAAGTAAGGCTAGATACTCTTACTCTTTTAGATTTTAATATTTTGGATGAATGGGTGAGGCATCCTGGTTATGTTCCATTGGGATTGGATTATGAGGATTCTTATGATGAAGTTTTTTCACTTTTTGCAAGAGAACCAGTGGATGAGACCTCTTCTAGTGATTATGTCACTAAGGATGATTTTGAACAATTTAATCAAGACATATTTTCCTCTATAATACATTCAGTGCATTCTCAAATGAGATATGAGATTAATGAATCCAAAATATAGAACAGTGAGATGACTAAAAATTTGAGAGCTATATGATCTATGGATGATGATGTAAGGCAAGATGGTGCTTCTAGTTCTTCTCCTACCTCATCTAGTGTGTCTCAAGCTGATGCTGCTTCGGTTTCCAAGACGATGATTAAATAAATTCATCCAAATTTAATTATAACTGTAGATACAATTGTTAAAAGCAACACAAATCTCAGGAATGAGATGAAAAAGTTAACCACAAGCATTAATGATTTGACCACCGAGTATAGGAATACAATGGAAACTATCATGAAAGGTCTTGAGAATCTTGTTTCTCATTTTAAAGCCCTCGAGTTTTCCAAGATAAGAAAATAATTTAAGGAATGTACCTCCTATGATCTTACTTCAACCTCTGCTCCACTAGTTTAGTCTTAGAAATATGTAGATCTTACTACTGTTAGTTCAGTTTTCAAAGAAGAGTTTCAAGCCTTAATTTCTAGTACGGACAAGGTTGAGGAAACTTTAGATAAGGTTCATGATCAAGTGAATTATTATATGATGAGTACTTCATAGTCTTGGGAAGAGGTGACCAAAAAGATTAATGATTTTTTCTCCAAAATCATCATAAAGCATCAAATGAACAGTCTTTTTAAGTATTTTTCCACCAATATTACTCTTAATCTAGTGAAAAAGGATTTTAAGGATCAGATTCAAAATTTGAGATAATTTACTCCCTTGTTGGAAAATTTTATCGAAGACAAAGATGATTTTGAATAGGCAATGAAATATGGAGGTGAGATCGTTGAAGTGTTCATAAATATGTTAAAACCATATCTCTATGTCCAAAGTGAATCCATTTTGGTACCTCCTACTGCACCACTTGGCCCTGCTGGTTCAGTGCCTACTCAACCTTAGATGTCAGTTTCTCATTCTTTATATCAGATTAGACTAGTCATTACAGAAACTATTCAGCCTAGGCTTATTTCTCAACACAGACCTTCCCTAGCTTCTACAGTTCCTAAAGGTGTGCATTTACCTCCTATGAAAATCCATTCAGACCCTCCTACTTCTCAGCCTAACCCTCATGGTGAACCATCCATTGATCCTTCTGATAAGGGGAAGGAACCCCTTGACCCTACCATGTAGTGTGGAGTGATTTTTTTGATAGGGATGAGTCCTTGTACTTTTAATCATTCAGTTTATTTTTCTTATCAATGACATTTTACAATTTCTCCTTTTCTGTTTTTGTCTTTTACCTTCCACTTTTTTATAATCTCGAAAGGGAGAGAATGTTATTAAGCATTATTAAAAGAGGGAGAATTTTTTTCAGCACTATTAAAATGGGGAGAACTTTATTATGTTTATGCATTATTATCTCTGATATATTATCATATTTATTATGAGTTCTATGATATATTATTTTAATCTTCTCTCTGATAAATTACTATGTGTTTACTTTAATCTTTCTCTAATGATACTTAATAATTCCATGATTTGTGGTCATCAAAAATGGAGAGATTGTTGGCCTATAGATGTTATTGGTCACTATCTCTAACTATAATGGTTTTAATTATCAAAAATCATGTCATACATTAACATATATCTTACCTAATGTCATATCCTAGATTATGTCAAAGGCATTATCTTGAATATCATATCATTTCAATCATATAACTATTTATGTATGTTTAAAGTCTAAATAAGCTTATAACTGGTTATCTATGTGTTTATGGACATTAACACTCTCTGACATTATTGAATTTTAAGACAAAATAACATCTAAAATTATCTAAGTATGAGTCACTGACACCGAAAGATAGATGACTCACCGATAGACATATGACTCACTGACAGACAATTCAAACAGGCATATGTTCTAAGTATGTGTGGCACCGTTGGAAGGTCTCACCATTTCACATGACACTGATAGATAGAAGACTCACCATTACACATGACACCGATGCAGACAACTCACCATTGCATATGAATCACCGACACAAAATACCTATTATCATTCAAAGTGACCTATCGTTGCATGGTGCTACCAAGGAAAGGACTCACCGTAATTTGAAATGAGTCATCGATATTTCAAATGTCTCACTGATAGTTCAATTTTCGCACCAAAAGAATGAAGGACTCACCGTTGAAACAATTCACCAATGTAATTAGTCACCAACATATGGAAAGACCATTATAATGGCATACCGACACTGATATAAGGAGACACTGACAGAAGAGTTACCGATAGACTTTTTAAATATTCATTTATTGATATTATTTCTAACAGTCATATTTGTGTCATTTAATGATACTAACATATTTAATAATCTTTTTTAGGACTTTTAGCAGACATTATGAGGTACGATGAGCTGATGCATGAGGAATGTACATGCTCTTTTTCATCCCTCAAAGATAAAAAGTATTTTAAAAAAGGAAGAAGATAGAAAGAGAGATCAAGTGGTGTGGTGCATTCCAGTGAGAGATATACTGAATAACATCTGAAACTCTCATGAAACCTTTGTGAACTCAAGAAAAGAGGAACACATGAGGAAATCTCAATCGGGGTTCACATCGAATTGAAAAACTATCTCATCCTATCAGAGAAGGAAAAGAATATACCTACAAAACCATACCTGTATCTAGAAGCTAGAATACGACACTCTGTTTTGTGTCAACTTCTAGAAGAGGACTCAAACTTCAAATCCACCACATCAAATGAGTCCAGATCTCCACTACATAACACACAGAAACTTCTAAACCTTACTCTAAATCCTTATCTCTATTGTATTCATTGATTTACATTTCTAAGCAGTGTGTGTATATGTCTATTACACACACACTGACTTCTATGCATAACTATAGGATACTTGATATCCTCAATCTCACACTCTTTTTATCTATTTTTATCCCATATAGAACTATAGAAGAGGTTGTGTGTGACTTGTTTGTTGTTTTCCCCATGAAAAATAGTGGTAGAGTTCAAGGGTGACCTGAATAGCCCTGTATGATGTTATGAACCCCGATCCGGGGTATGGATCAAACTATTTATTAATTTAAACTTCTTGGTGGCAGGTGATCACCAAGTGGAATGGATTAAGTCTCTTCTTGAGACTGAACCTATTATTTTATTTAAAATGTGTTTTTACCTTTTATTTTTACTCTATTTTATCACATATTTCATTAAACTAAATTGAACACTAATAGTTATTCTTAGAAAGTGTTTATAACAGTATTGACTTATTAGGTTAGTATTAAAAGTTGTATTAATTATCAAATTGATACAACTGATAACTAATCAATATTTTTAGAAATTAAGCGAACAGTCATGCTTTTATAAATTCACTATTGGCTAACTGGAAAATTGAATTTTAAATATCATGGGAACTTCAAACAATACTTTTTAAATAGAAATTTTTATAGATACTCAATTCACCCCCCCCCCCATCTTGAGTACTCTACTCCGACCAAAAGAAGACTTCTCTATGGATCAGCTTACTAGGATATACATTAAGGAAGTGGTAAGGTTTAATGGAGTACCACATTCCATTATATCATATCAAGATCTGAGGTTTACCTCAAAGTTCTAGAGAAGTTTTCAAAAATAACTTTATATAGAATTGAGTTTCAGCACTACTTATCATCCTCATAAAGATGGTCATTCTGAAATAGGAATTCAAACCCTAGAGTATATCTTGAGATCTTGTTCTCTATATCTAAAAGGTGGTTGGGATCAACACCTTCCTCTAGTTGAGTTTTCTTATAATAATAACTTTCACTCAAGCATTCATATGGAACCTTATGAATCCCTCTAAAGGAATAAAGGTAGAGATCCAATGTGTTGGGATGATGTTGGATAAAGAAAGCTATCAGGACCTACGATCGCTAAAGAAATGGTTGAGAATGTTAGAACCCTACAACATCATATCATGGAAGCTTAAATTCGGCAGAAAAGTTATGATTATTACCACTGATGTGACCTATAATTTGAAGTTGGTGAAAAGGTGTTTCTAAAAATCTAACCCTGGAAGAAAGTTATTATATTTTGGAATAAAGGGAAACTAATCCCTAGATATATCGGTCCCTTTGAGATTCTTGATCGTATCAGGACAATAGCCTATCACTTGGAACTTCCTCCAAATCTCTCTCAAGTACACGATGTGTTCCATGTATCTCTCCTTAGGAAGTACATACCTGACCCTTCACATGTAATGAACTTAGAGGTCATACCACTAGACCAGGATATTTATTATAAGGAGAAACCTATTGAAATTTTGGATCGTATAGAGAAATTTCTACGAAACAAGACCACTCACCTGGTCAAAGTTTTGTGGAGAAATCAATAGTTAGAAGAAGTTATGTGGGAACTTGAGGACATGATAAAGCATAACTATCCTTTTTTTTTACCATAGTGATAAATTTCAAGGGTGAAATTCATTTTAGGGGGGGTACAATGTAACACCCTAAGTTTTTATGGACCTTATTTTTCGAATAAATTAAATTTTCATTTATGTATTGAAATTCACTAAGTCAAACATTCCTTTCACACAGCACCGATTTGGCATATGTTACATTACACCAAATCATCATGAGATATATAGACCATCAAATTGGTTTAAGTTATATGGAACAACAACTTGGCATATGTTACATGAAACACTGATGTTTCTACGAAACATCATTTTATTGTTATAATTATTTAAACGATATAATTATAACCTATCTGTTAAACTTAGTAATATGAATAGTAATAAATAATTTTCAAATAATTTTTATATTGTTTTTATATTAATAAAATATATTGATAACAAAATATATAATTTTTTGTAAAGTCCTTATATGTTTAAAAATATTATTTTCTCAAATAAACTAATTTTCATGTCCTTCTATGAAAAATAATAAAATTAATTTCATAAAAATTTATAAATTTAATTTGATAAAATAAACTTCATTTTTTAATTTAGAATCCCAAAATTAGAATAGGTTAAATGTTTTGGATTTTTCTGAGAAACATCACTTTTGGATTAATAGTGAAAAATACCAGATTTTAATTCAAAACTGTTTTTTCATCTAATTTATTTATAAAACTAAATTATATTTTAAATTGGTTTAAAAGTTTAATTAGATAATATTTTTATCATTTAATACAATTTAGGTAATTGAGATCAATTTCACATTAAAATTATATATAAAAACTTCACAAACTTTTGAATGTTTTTACTTTAAAAATCTGCATTGTCGACCCGACTACGGGATTAATTTTAAATTAATTTAAGAAACTTATGTGATTAAAATTTGGAAAAATTGATTCCATATATTTAATAATAAGAATTTATAATAAGTTAAACTTATTTTTTACCAAAAATATTAGTGAAAGTGATTAAAATTAATTACATCGATTAAGATTAAATTAAGCTTAATGAGGAACTAAACCATAACCTCAAGGCCCAAAATGACCTATAAACATGTCCAAAATTAATTTTATGGAAATATTTCTACCCTATAATACCTTTTATATACTTTGGATCATTATTGGATCCACTTTCAACATGAAAAAACATGGGTGGAATTCTCTCTACAAATATTTACAAGAGTGTCACTCCTACTTCTCTATAAAATACCACCACCTCTCCCTCTTCTTCACATATATCAACTTATGTTTGGAAAATATATTACCAATACACATCCTAACATCCCTATCTTCCTCCTTGAAGCCTCCATTTGGTAATGAAGTCTTCCAAGTAATCCTTTTGGTACAAACTAAAAAGAGTTACCCGATTAAGAGGTAACGCCTTCTCTCAAGATCATTTCTTTTATTTTTCATCTCAAGCCCCTAAACTCTCTTAATTACCTAATTGTATAAAAAAATCAGTATATTAAATATAAAAGAATTTTTTTATGCTAATGGTTCTAGCTACACTTACATAACCCTCCATCTAATAGGTAACGAACATACTCTTTACGTGTACAGCGAACTACCACCTCACTAAATGATGATTACTCATTTTTTCTTTATCGCCTATCATGGTGGAAATTATGATGAACAATATATTTATATCTGATATATATTATATTTATTATGTATTTAATATTATTTATTCCTTTTACAACACAAATCTTTTTACTTTCCATTTGGTGTAAATATGATAATTTCGTTTAAGTGTGGACTACTGCTCCCTCAAAGCGATGTGATTCATTCACCCACTACATGTAATGTATGAAGGATGGGATTAGTGAAATTATATGATATATATAATATTATAATTCTAATTTAATGATATTATATACATATAGGTCATTTTATTTTTTTCTCTCAATTTTAAAATAAAAATGGAAGCAGTGTTCACGCGTACGTACGACTTACCGTCTCCATGGATGGTGTATTCTATTTCATACTTAAAATTATATAGATGATTATAATACACATATAATATATATATAAATGATATTTATATCATTTTCTACATTCTGGAATCATTATATAAGTATAAGAACCAATGATATAACAAATTAAGACACATGCGAAGAACCAAGCGAATATTATCTGCATTGAAACATTAACATATGATGGTTAATAAGCAGGTAATATAAGGTTGTAATGAAACCATATATGGTATTATATATAATAATATGGTTATGTAAAATATTTATAATAAATTTATATTTATTATATAGGTTTTTTTAATGATTATGATGAGATTCAAGACACGGGATAAGGGGATTTCATCTCACTTTTTATTTTTGTGAGATACATGCTATGTTTTTGGCTCTTTCCTTTTGTGTTTTGTATGTACTGTCCATGATTTAATTATATATTCATTATAATTAAATTTATGGATATTTAAATATCCATTTAATGATATTTATTTCATCTGGTTTAAGTTTCAAAAGTAACCAAATCGGTAAAATAGTGTTGTCTCAGTTTGCCTTCTTTGAGACTCATGCTTTGTTATGCACCTAAAATTTTTTTGAATGTGTATATACTTCCATTTTACATGTTGTGTCATGAATTTAATTATTTTCATGATATATTAATCTTCATTTAATTTCCTTTTTTTCATGTATATATGATCCCATGTTACCAAGTTATAAGAGTTTATTAAAACAATCTCATCGATTTTTTAGATTGTTTATGTTTATGCTTCCTTCGATGAAATATTATTATCCATATATCAATAAAACTCATGAGTTTCCTTCCCTTGTGTTTATTCAAGATATATCCATGTATTATTACCATTTTTACACTCTTTGGTAGTTAATATAATATTTTTAAGTAAAATATGGTCATCTTTCTGGTTGGAAATCTATTGTATTCAAAAACCATGTTTTCAAAAATGCTTTCAGAAATTTTTTAAAAAGATATTTTAAGATAATTTTCAAGAAAAGGGGATTTTAAAAACATTTTATGGTTTTAAATTCTTCCTTTGTAAGTTTTAAAATCTATTTTCAAAGAAAAATGTTTTCAAAATGGTTTTATGTTTTAAAAAACAATTTCAATGCAAAAAGTATATTTTCCTCAAGAAATGTTTTTAAAATATCTTTAAAAATTATTTCCCATATAAGATAACATCCAATGGTGTTACTCATTCCTTTCTAGGGAAATTATTCAATTTTTCCATTAATATTATTTCTCTAAATGGATTATTTTTTGATGGCATGATGTTGATGAAACACATTTCTCTTTTAGGGGTTATATGCTTTTGAAACCCACTTCTTTTCAAAGCTTACGTTTATAATGAAATTATTATGAAACCTATCATTTACCATTGGTTATGATATGATTACATGTTTACAATACCCATTTAATTTCATGTGTTATGATATTATTAATTATGATCTTGTGGAATATGTATGTATGATTTCATTATGAGATGGTTGGGACCTATATCTCCCTCTAATGAGTTGGGTATATATTTATATCTCTTGAGATAGACTAAGATGGTCTTGGGAATGAACCTTGGCTACTAAAATGGCCATGGGAGTGAACCGTGACTACCAAGATGGTATGTGGAGTGAACTCATGCTACTAATATGGTCATGGGAGTGAAATGTGACTACCAAGATGGTATGGGGAGTGAACCTATACTTCCAAGATGGTATGGGAAGTGAACCTATACTACAAAGATGGTCTTGGAATCAATGCCTTGTCTACTATGGAAATAATATTATATATTCTTATGTGTCTATCACAATTCCATGTTATATTCCTATGTTATTCTTTCATGGATTATATTCTTTATTTCTTTATGATTCAAGTCTTATGAACTACCAAGATTTATGTCATGACCATGTATATGATCTTTGATATGTATGGTATGATCTTATATTTTCATTATCATGTTCTCATACCCTTATTCTCATGATTATGCTTACATATCTCCATTGTTTACCATTAAAGATAATTTGAGATCACCCATTTTTATGTTTCCTTCCCCAGGTTATGAAAATATGTATTATGTTTGATGTGTCTAAGAAGGGTTCTAGTCAAGAAGAACCTAGTGGCAGATAATGTATCTCACTTATATATCAATGTTTATGCTTCCATGTTTTCAAATGAACTAGACTAGTACGGTCTTTGGGTGTTAATTTGTATAATGTTTTAAGTATTCCACAAATGTTATGTAGTGTTGATGTATGAAAACTGAGGGCCTCTATAGATTTTGAGTATAAAGGAATTCAATATTGATATCTATATTTTTCACTTTTCATTTAATTAAATGATATAGTATGTATATATATTTGGATCTAGAATGTTGTAAATGATTATTTTATATATTAATTTCACTCTTATTATCACAAAAATTCCTCAATGGAATCTCAATTTCAACTCTTATATCTTCCACCTATATGTCCATTCATAAAACTTATGTACATGTGTTAGTGGACTCTATATATTATAACTCAACTTTAATAAATGTATTTATGTTTTTCTTATTACTATATCAAGTTGAATATTCCTCGCCTATAGATAAAGTCCCACCTGAAGTGGATTTTCGATCTGTATAATCACCAACCCAGTTTGCATCAGTTTATCTAAGAAGCTTCAAATATGAATTGTATTTATAAATTAGGCCATAATTTATTATTCCCTTCTTATATCTCAGTATCCACTTTTCTACAAGCATGTGCAAATCCCTAAGGTCACTTTGAAATTGATCAAAAAGTGTCACAAAAAATGAAATTTATGGTATTGTGGTTGTTAAATACAATATACTTCTAATGATTATTATAAATACATTTTGGTCAATATTTTTGTTGTTGTCATCTTTACATAGTTTGGTTCCAAAAAAATAAGTGTGGTAAACTCTCTAGATTCTTCCATATAAAAATTTTTCTACAACTATTTATCATAATTTTATAGGTACATTAATACATTATCTAAATTTTTCTCAATTTATAACACCAAAAAGTATCTCAGTTATCCTAGTAAAGTCATCTCAAACAATTATTTTATTATCTCAGATAATTCATCATAAAGAGTCACATTGTAATTTTAAAATAGTATATCATCAACATATACAATGAAAATTAATGAACCTATGGGTAGCACTTTAATATACAAATTTTTATCAACTTTCCTTTTCCCAAATTCCATTTTACATGGTTTTTTGTAAAGTTTTGAATACTAATCTCTAGGATAATTTTTTAAGATATTTAATTCCTCTCTCAATTTTCACACCATGATTCCATTAGTATCTAGAATAAAATTATCTAGCTATTCAATGAAAAATTCTTCCTCAAGGTCACCATGTAGAAATGCTGATTTCATATCCATTTGATACACTTTATAGTGATTGTGTTCATCCATAACTAAAAAATAATAATTTTTTAAACCCTTGGTACTGGAGAAAAGGTTCTTTAAAGTTAATTCCTTCTAGTTGAGTATATCCATCACATACCAACATAGCCTTATTTATTATTACAGCCCATATATTATTCAATTTGTTTTTAAACACCCATTTGGTGCCAATAACATTCTTATATTTTGGTATTAAGACAAGCTCCCAAGTAGAATTTTTCTCAATTTGATATAATTAATCATTCATAGCTTTTACCCACTCAGAATTCTATACATATTCATCCACTTTTCTTGGTTCAACATGTGATATGATTGTTGTGTGATTTCCAACTATCAACCTTCTTCTTTTATGAATCAGAGATCCTTGTTCTCAAATTATGTTCTTGGAATCCATATGCCTTTTTAACCATTGAAACTACTTAATTCCACTACCTATAGCCTATTCTTCATCATCGGTGTGTTTTGAATCAACCTCATCAATATTTGTTCTATTCTTAACTTCTTTTTCAATCTACTGGTCTAAAATATAAATGTTGTAATCATTTAAAATATCAAACTCTACTTGAGCATATTGATCTAATTTTATTTGGTTTTTAAAAATATTTACATCTAATTAGTCTATAAGTTTGTACAAACATTTTATTCAACACCTATACACACTACCATCATATAAGTACTCTATAAATATCCCTTAACCATATTTCTCTTCAAACTTTCTCAGATTATTAACTTTGATCTATATAAATCATGAACTTTCAAACACTTTAAAGTACTTGATAGTTGGTTTATTTTTTTACCACATTTAATATAGAGTAAAATGTGTCTTAGGTGTCAAGAGACATATGTTATATATGTGTATGATAATACACGTAGCCTCTATCTAAAAATATTTTGAAATTTTATTTTCATATAGCATTTTCCTACCCATAACAACAATACTCTTATTCTTTCTCTCAACCAAATTATTCTACCGAGGTGTATATGGTGTGCTAAATTGATTATTGATTCCATGTTTATCATGGTAACCTTCAAATGAATCACATGTAAACTCTTTACCATCATCAAATCTTGATTTATTAATTTAAATCCTAAATTCCTCTTCCACTTTTTTTTAAAATCTTTAAACATATCAAATGTATCTAATTTATGATTTAGGAACATCACATTAGTCATTATAGTGAAATAATATATGAATTTTATGAAATATAAATCATATATTATGGACCTTTGTCACATATGACCCCATAATTCAGTATGTATAATCTCTAGTAGCCTAGTTGAAAGAATTTCAACCTTCTTATAGATTTTATGAGTCATCATTTTATTTTGGAAAGTTTCACACGCATCATCATATTCTCTCTAAAGCTTGGTAATATCTCTTATGACATCATGATTCACAATTTTACTTAAAATCCCTTCGCCCAAATGACCAAACCTTCTATGACACAGTAAAGTCTCATATTTTTCACTCATGTAATAAACATCAGAAGGATCACCTATCAAAAATAGATTTTTAATAGTTATTTTTCCTTGATAAATGATCCTTTCATCATTATATCCTTTAATAAAATAGGTTTATTTCTTGAAATTAACCTTGTGTCCATCATCACACAGTTTACTAACACTTAATAAGTTTTTATTCATCCCTTACACATAAAATATCTTTTTATTTCATGTTTTGAGGTTCAATATCAATCGAACCAACACCCTTAATTTTTAATGAGAAATAATTACCAAAATTAACTACTCTACCTTAATGGTTTTCAATATTATTCAAGATTATTTTATCACCAGTCATGTGGGAGGAACACTCACTATCAAGAATACATGTTTTTTTTCTACTAGCCTTCAATGAAACCTCATCAAGGTACGTAATAATTTCCTTAGGTTTTTGAATCCTCTTTAGTTTCTTAGTTTAAGTTGTTTATCTATGAAAGATTTTAATAAACTTTTTTTCAAAGTGTACCTATTTCTCACACCTGCTATAAACATCCTCAATCCATTCAAATTTATTTTGAGTATTCATACTGGAAACACTTAACTTTTCATCCTATATTCTTTGAAGATATGGTTTTCTACATAGTAGATTACTTCCCCTAAATTCATGTCTCATATTAGACAATGAAACTTTGTACCAATATGTTTACTCTTTATTACCAAACACTCTATAGCACCAGTAGTACCCTTGAAATATGAATATTCTTGGTTCTTAAAAATTTTACCTGTAGTGTTTTCCAAAAAAAATCCTTGTGATGCGTTATAAGTCTGAATTTTATTTTTTTTGGGTGTTTATGATATTATAAAGTTACTAATTTCTTATATAGTTATAGGAGAATATTTTTTATCAATTTTCTTGGCCCAAGATTGATCATATTATAAGTTAGATACCTCATTTTTAGTATAATAAGAATTATAAGAAGATTTTTTTTGGAACAATTTTAACCATATGTTTTGTAAAATTCCACTTATTTGATTTAGATGATTAAACTTTGACTTCACTAGAGTTTTTAAAATACTTAGTCAAATTAGTCATCCCCTTTTTAGCTTCAATAAACATAGATTGTGTCTTATATAGTTCATCTTCTTTCAAGGAAAAAATTTCTTTAAGAACTTTTATTATCTTCTCATATTCAAAATATTTTTCGTCAAATTTTTTGATATCATCAATAAGGGTTTATTATTTATTTTCAAAATAATTATTTTCATAAATGTGAATCTTTTCATCTTTTCAATATTTCTCTTTTATTTCTTGAGTATGGTGTTTTAATAAATATAATCTTCAAGATAATCCTTAAAATTTGTTCAAAATCTATTTGTTTTGAACCATATTAATTAGTATTTGATGTGTTAAACCCTTTTTCAACATAATCCATGAATTCTTTGAATTTATCACCCAAATCACTCTTAGATTCACTATTGGATGAGTGTTAAACATCTACTTCTCTTCTAATCAGATTTATTCTCTTCCCTCTATAAAATTTTTTCATACATTTTATATATTTGGATGATTACTTAGAAGTTTTATTCCTATTATTTTTATAGGTTTCTCATCTTTTTAAAATTCAGAATCATATTCGTTTTTCTTAGGTAATTTAATAACAAAGTTCCAAGATCCATTAAATTTATAGTATATAATAGGATACTTTCCTTTCACTTTATTATTTACCTTATTAAATCTATTTGAGATAAGATAAATGATTATTTGAAGGTATCCACCATCCTCTAAATTTTTATATTCACTTGAATCTATATTATTAATATATTATTTAATTTTTAACTTTCTCATGTCCTCAAATTCCATTTCATCTTTTATCATTTTTTAAGGTTGTAATTTTTATCATTTTATAAGAAATGAGAATGTTTTTTAATTCATCCAAGAAAAGAACCTATCTATCTTATAGAACTGAGATTTTAGGTTTAAACATGTCATGAAAATTCCTTATGAGCTTCTTAACAATTGTGTAGTTATCAAGTTTTTCAACAAATCATTTGATATTACTAACAAATTCATCCACATGAGTGAAATAAGTATCAATGTTTTCTTCCTTATACATATTGATGTCTTCAAACTTTCTTCTCCATATTTTTAATTTAGAATCATTGGATTTTATATTTCATTAATATACACTTTCAAGCTTATCCCAGATTTTGTTAGCTGCTTGAAGTCTCATCACTTTTGGGTGGTCCTTTTTTTTAAAGGACATAAGAATAAAATTTTGTACTTTTCCATCACTTTCTATATTTATTTTTATATTCAGGTTCATTAAATCATTTCCTTTAATGGGTGGAAAACCAAATATAACAACATATCTAACTTCCAATACAAGAGATATAAGATATGGTAAAGTTCTATTCTTCCAACTATGATAATTTTTTCAATCAAAAGTAGGAACACATTTGTTGTTCATAGAATTTAGATTATATATTCTAATAACTTGATTGAATCAAACAGAGGGGTCATGATATAATACCACTTGTAGTGCCTAGGAATGAATCACTCTACTAAGAAGGGGAGATGAATGAGTAGAGAATTTTTTTTACAATTTATTATTTATTATATCAACCTCTGAAACCTATTAAGGTTCAATTCACTCAAGTAAAAATTCTCAACCTCACTCATGTATACATAAAATAAAGAGACAATTACTATAAGGATTTTTTATAGTCTGTGGGCCCTTCTTAGGGAATATAATCCCTAACATTTTTGGTTGGTCTCCCTAACCATGGATTCTTCACTATAAACAACAACTAATCACAAGATTAGAGTACTAGAATAGAGCCACACTATGTCTTCCAAAAGTCACATCAGGCACTGCATCTTTACACTTCCTTTATAAAAAACATATAACTGGGATGAGATAGAACTTATTGAAAGATCAATTTCTTCAGCGACAATATAAGTATATTTTCCTCATTAAAACTTTAGAAATATTCAAAAATAGTTTCTCACATTATAAAGATCTGTTATAGAATTGATTTTTATTTTTCTGGTGAAATCTTAACATCGTGAAATCATAAAAAACCAGATATTTGAATGAATCCTACTATAGTTCCAAGTAATCACACTTTCTTTTCTTATGAACACACTTCTACTACCTCACAGTTCCACAAAACTATTTTTCTAACTCATCTATTTTCATACTTCACCATGTTTAAATATTCTCTATATAAATCTTCTCAAAAGGAATTCCATTTAATAACATTAAATAGATCTTATCAAACTTAGTATATATAAAGGGAAAACCAGGAAGACTTTAAGGTTTCTAGAAACAAATCACTATTATAGAATCCCATTTTTTGTTTCCCACTAATTTATATGATCTTCCCAGTAAAGTAAATCATGTGAAATTACTTTTTATGTTAATTTTAATCAGATGAAAAAAATCCCCTTTCATGAAGATATCCAATATATCATCTTCTTATTTCTACTCATGATACAACAACACTTGCAGAAAAACTCATCTTATTTGATTGAAATTTCTTTACTCAACTGGATCAATCTTATAATTCTATTTTATTTTAAATAACTCAAAAATAAACCAACATCTCATATCTTTTCTTTTAAAATACTAACTCAACATCTCATCATGAATCACTTCCTGAATAACAGGTGACTTAGAATATTAAGATTTGTATAACACCATCACAAAAACATTTCCAATGTAATATTTAGAGTTTCATCATTTTTATGTTCACCTTTTAGTGTCATAATATCTTTTCAAATAAAACATCTCAGATCTTAAAACAAATATAAAAATGGTCATCATTTTCAAAATCTCACATAAATCATATTTAATAACATTTTAGATGTGATGTTTTACACATTTAATATCAGTTCTTGTATCACTGGGTTTTTCTTCTTTAGAATATTTGAATTCTGGAAACTAGAATTTTCACCAAGCAGACACTCATAATTTCATATGGTATGTTTATCCATAAGTATTAACCAAAAAATAAGTCTATACTCTTAAAATAAAGAATAAATGAGTTGGATATATTTTATTGATATATTCCATGTAACATAGTCACTTGATGTCTTAGACAAAGGGAAAATATGAGAATTCACATTTTCATATGATGAAAATTAGTCGACACAGGTATAGAGATACATGTGTTCGATGGAGATCACACCAAATCCCTTTATAGATTGAGTAGCATTGATTCTTTACTAGAGGTCACTATTTTATTACATATATGGATTCATAGATTCATATTTTTTGCAGATTTTATAAAGTATCATGGTTCACAATTTTTTGTTGAGAGAATGGGGATTATGTTTGACTCGTAGAACTACTCTAAAAGTGTTTTAGCGTTAATCTAAAAAGATTTTTAGTGGGGTATTCACAAGTTATTACATATGATGTGATACAAGGTGAAGTTAATGATAAATTTCCAAGATTTTTTTGGAAGATATCCTAAAGAATTTTTGGATATGATTTCCCAAGTTATTTTATATGATATAATATAAGGTGAAATGTCCCAAATTCAATTAGGATTTAGTGATAGTGGGAGATTAAATTATATATGTTGTCTAAATTCATACCCAACATGTGTTGCATAGTTAGGTCATATTACAAGGAATGTTTTTCCATTGTTTTTTGTGACATGTCTAGACACTTGAGAAATCCTCCACCCAATATATTATTTATTAAATTGTTTCATAAGATGAAACTTGAGGGAGGTGTTAAATTCATATGATGGATTCATGAACTAGGAATATCATTTATTCATGTGTTATAATGTATGAATAAATGAAACAGCACCTAAATAGAATCCTTGGCTATTATAAAAAACATTCTCATCTAATGTTAGTGGTGTGTGTGTGTGTGTTTATACTATTCTTGGATAAAACTTTAGATACCCAAATCTCTCATGTTCTTTCTACTTATGAAAGTGAGGTGTTAGCACACCATGGAGTGCTGGAGGATCTCATTCTTATGAATAATGGTTATTCTTTATCCATGTATACTTATAGAGGTGTAAGTATTTCATCTACTACATTAGCTATCATCATTAAATACATTAGAAAAAGATCAATAAGGTTTCATAGGCTTCTTCAATGAATGTTATGCATGTTAATAGAAGGTATTCATTTCTAGTATTTTTTGGGGTTTTATATTTCTTCTATGGTGATCATCAATTTGTGGTTTCTTTTTCTTACACCGTTATAATTAAGTGTTAATCAACCCTAAAGGAACAAAATATATCCTCCCTTTGGTGGTGGACTCCATCTCAAAAGTATTCCACATCCCTATTTCCCACTCAAAATTCTATAAAGTATGAATTTTTTTTAAGAATTTTAAGTCAAATATCATTTTTTTTAAATGATATTTATTTTATTATAATTATATCCATCTGTTGAAAAATCACAAAACATCATCCAAGATTTATCAAAATATCATATTAAGGGAAACATCTCATTTTGAATTCAAAGGAGAATATTATTTCTCAATTCGATATTTTGTTCAAATTAAAATCACTATTTGAACCATTTCATCAAAAATCAATATTTATTTTTTAAGAATTCTTATAGTGATCAGTTAAGACATTATAGAATATTATATAATTAAAATTAGCACTAATAAATTCAATAAAACTTAAATGGGTTCTGAATTTGGAGTATATATAAATTTATCCTCATATAAAAACCCATATTGTTTTATGATCACTATGCGTGTTTGGGATTGTAAATTTATTTTGATTATTCTATCATGGTTGTGACTATCTACTTTAAATTGGTTTATTTTTTATTATTGAAATGTTCATTGATATGGGTGACTTTTTGTGTATGTACATTATAGGATGGTTTGAAATAACATATAGTTATTTTTATGGAATTATTAAATTATTTTGTATAATTATGTTTTGGATTATATAAATTTTATTTATAATGCTAAAATTTCACTAATTTATAGAATTTTTTAATTTTTTTGCATGAAAATGTAAGAATTGTTATCCGGTAGGAAAAAATTTCACGAATTTTTAGAATTATATAAATTATAATGGATTTATAATATTTTGATTAATGAAGAGGTTATTATGAAATTTCTACAGTATATGTATGTATAATGACAATCCAATTTTGAATGATTATAAAAAATAATGTGATTAGATTAACCATGTATGATTTTTTTTCTTATTAATTTTAAATATCATGATTTTTAATGATAAAGGAGATTTAAAGGTAAGTACAGTATATTGATCCCACTCATTGTAGTTTGTTTCAACTGAAATTTATTTTTGACAATGAAAATTTCAATGGTAAGGAGGATAAATTGAAATATTATATAATGGTAAAGTATTAAAGTGATATATACCATTTGTGAAGGCAAAAAATTAAATATATATATATATATATATATCATTTATGGGGATTATATATTTATATTATGGTATTTTAGGGATAAAACCCTCCATAGTTATCAAAATCACTTCATTTCACCTCATTATGGTCACACTAGAGTTGATAATGTATCCATGAAATCATTGGCTAAATCATGCATTTTAGATGTCATATATGACATAGAAGTAAGAGAATATAAATAAAAAACAAATTTTGAATAAATATAATGTTTGAGGTATATATTTTGATGTATAATTCATAATATTCTTGTTCAACTTTTTGTATTAAGAACCCAAATTCCATGAACACCTTTCAAAACCTCACTTACATAATAAGGTTGGAAGATCTGGAACTGTTATCACCTAAATAAAATGTTCAAAGGAGGGAATTATGTTCCAATATATTGTGCTGAATCACATTGATATTATATAGACATTTTGGAACACATCCAAGTGGAAGAAAAAAAAAACTAACATGTAATATAAAAAACATAAGGTATTTATGTGGTTGAAAACTTAATCCTATCCCATAGGAGAAACATTGCTGCTCTTTATTTCTAATAAAATAGAATGATTAAAATATTGTGATATCCAAACAGTGATCCCACTAGTCTTATTTATAAAAAAATTGAAAGGATCATAATGGGATTTTTCCAACATTGAGCAGGGTTGAATCGGTTTTGGTATATTTTAAATAAATTTAAACTTTTATCCCATATCACCTCTTCACTTGTTCAATGTTTGGATATCACTATTTATTTATCTTCTTCTTAGGTTGGTATACATATAGAGTTAGAATAAAATCACACAACACGAAACTATATTTGTTAATGAGGTTATCCTTCATTTAGGATGACCGTGTCTTGGTGTACCATGATTATTATCCCACTCACACACAGTTTCCTTTTTATTATCAAAATAATCACAAGAAAGGGTATAGACATGGACCCATAATTCAAGCACCAAAAAAAATACAAAGAAAGCAATGACTTTTTACTCCTTTTTTCAAAGATATAGGATTTAGCATGCTCCTAATGAAGTTTGGTCAGTAATAATCTCTATTATTATCTTTAAATAAATGATCTAACCTACTTCCTCAACATTAAATAATCTTCAGTGCTATCTAAAACTCAACATCAAGGTGTTTTCTCACACATTCAGAAAAAAACGGTTGCACTGATCTCCATCAGACTTCTATAGTATAATATCATATATTGTATCTCTTAGAACATTATCCTGAATATGATATAATGTGAGAATGTCTAGGATCTCATTCACCTCCTCCTCCTCATCTTCTTCTTCAGCACATAAAAATATCTATTACTTTAGTACTATAACTCTTTCCTCTTATTTCCCTCAACTTGAAAAATATTCAATATGGTCATAGTGTTGAGTTTTTTCTTTATTTTTAATTCAATTATATTCAAAAATATTTATAAATATTATTAACACAATATTAAATCTTTAAAAGTCCATATATATTGATATTTAAAACCTATAAATATTTGGTCTTCACATCTGTTTCCTTCTTCTTAAATTACTTAATGATATGAAATGATTCATCGTGATATTTATAATATACTTCTCATATTTACAATTAAACTCTCCTTTAAATTTGGTTGAAGACTTGATATTATTTTCTTTCCTTCCTCATGATATTCAAAAACTTCTTGTCTTTATAAAACTCCACAAAATATTCTTCATAAACACTCCAAGTATGCATGGGATCTCCTTATATTGATATCATCTTATATCGATCTCTTTAAGTGGATCTATTTATATTAATCCCCATATGCAGATCTTCTTACATTAATATTCATATGTTAATATCCTTATAATGATATCCTTACATTGGGATATGCACATGGATCTCTACTTATCTTCCTCCATTATTATCATCTTCTATTAGACTCAACTTAAACCATAATTGAGCACCATTATCAACATGGTATTTTGAACATTGAAGGCTTGGTGTATAATCATCACATTTACTTATGGAATATTGTATCAAATGAAGAACTCATTTTCATATTTTTTTCCATCATATGATGTGTCCTCTTAAATGAAGTATGCTATATTATGAAACCTCATCTTACATGGAACCTGTATCTTATGATAATTTCTCATCTTACACACTATCTTCTTCCAAATTTACTTATTACATGGTAACTTCTTAAGAAATATTTATATCAAATGAAAAATATATCTTAAATTTTGTTGGATATCTTACATGAATATACTATCTTATGAAATATACTATCATATTAAGATATCCATTGGTACCTTATGAGAATCTACTTTCTTAAAAAATGATTGATTCTTACAAGAAATACTTCTTTACCATCTATAATATGTGGCAGTTGTACCTTACAAAGTCCTATCTTAATATTACATGCATGTATCTCAGGATTACAAAGGTATTGTAGCAACTTTTTAAAATATAAACCCCTTACATTCCTTTTCAAGATATCTTTAGTCCACTTTAACCTTCTTTAATAGTTTTCTTATTGATAATGACATCCAATGTCAACTGATTCCTTTATTGGATTGTCTTTCACAGCATCATGTAGTCATTTTCTCCTTGGTATTAACTCTATAGTCCTCTTACTATCTGAAAAACTTCCAATTCAATCAAATGGTATAGACAACACTATCACATAATTAGTACTTTTCTATTAATCGTGAAGATTGGTTCACTACTAATAATCACATATAGTTCCAACTAAATCTATTTACCTTTTCATATGATATTTTACTTATGGTATCCACAAGGAATGATCTTCTCATATCTACTTAAAATGAATATATATATGGAATACTCAATTAATAAAATCTTTAAACCATCATTTACAATTTAATGTATATTTAAATATGTATAATATCAACACCTACTTTAGATTATAAAATATTCTCTAAAAGATTCACCGTATAAATTCCCAGTAGCTACATCATTATTTTCAATATGAATAATGGTAGTAACAACTCACACCTTCAACTATCCTTTACATCATGTGAAAATATCTCCTTGAAAATCATGGAAACACTTACTTCACATTTCCCTGGTAACAAAATAAGTGATTGTAGAAAACTTCAAAGATGTAAGATAATCTTCTCTCATAATGATGTCTTTCTTGGTAACACCAAGTTATTCTAAACAATCTTGGGAACTTCTAACTTCCATGTAATACTTTATCAACATATTTTCATCATGTAACTTCCCTTAATTCCTTTAATCATCATTGAAAAAAAATACAAAAAAAGGTGGGTTCAACACTGTTCCACCTAGAATATATGATTTCACTTCCATCTAATATATATAACCAATCTCCACTTCCTTTAAATCTATGTGGGAAGACCTCCATCCAGTTAAATCCACTAACTAATGCATTACCTCAATGTTCCAAAACCCTAGTGAACAAAGCAATACTTTATTACACAACCCTCTAATGATTCTTACATAGCCTTTGAAAATTATCATGATATTATTATATATCCATCAGATTTAATCCTACATGATTCATACATCCTATTGAACTTCATCATCTAGATTTGGTAGTCATGTTTTCATTGATACTTCTAGAATACTAGGTTCTACTACCCATGCCTTTATTCAGTTATGCTAACATAATTCTATAATCGTACCTTATAGAAGATATTTTGACTTTTCTAAAAATTATTATTTATGGAAACAAAGAAATATTCCACTTGAGATTTGTTTTCACTACATCGCCACTAAGTCCTTTATATCACATTATCATTTCACCCTTCCTTCCTTATTCCCTCTGTAGAAATAGTTAGTGTCCCTATTCTTCTTTCTTCTTGGTTACAAAAGTCCCACTAAGGAATAAATCTTCTATATACTTTCCCATACTACACCCTTCATTAGAATATCAATCGGATTCTAAATTCCTTCTATCATCCATAGCTCTAGAACTCCTTCCTCCATATGATTTTGGATGAAGTGATATTTGAGTTGAATCTATTTTATCCATGAGTGGAACAATAGATTCTTCACAAGATTATTTTCACTTTGACTATCACTAAATAACACTCCATTCCCTTATTTCCTTCTAAGATCCTCTAAAAAACCATTCAAACATATCAACTCCTTCCTTTCTTCTATTGTGCTAACATACTCAGATTCCTTGGTTGATAGTGAAACTATTTATTGAATTATTGACATCTAACTTATGATATCTCTTTCATATTTAAACATAAATCTCATGTTACTTTTCTAAATTCCCAAATCTCCAAAAAAAATCACCAAAATACCCTTTAAATTATTCATTCATTTCAAAACATAAGGTCAGTGCTTCCTAACCTTTGAGATACCAAAGAATCTACTTATCCATTTTTAACTGCTCCTTTCTAGTATTTTCCAAGAATTTATTAACTATTTTCAGTACTTGAGTAATGAATGACCTTTTACAAATAATAACATACATAAAACTTTTAACTTTTGATGAATAATGAACAATTGGTATGTATTTACCTTCTTCTTCTATTATTAGTGCCTTATATTTAAAAATTTTGAAATTTATAGATAATGGGGTAGAGATAAGTTTGGATCTGGACATTATTAACCTTTAAACTACCTTATGAATGTACTATATCTAATAAAACATCAATTTTTTGTGCTTCTGGTTCATAAAAACTCTCACCCCCATTCTGAACCCCTCTTAAGTCTACATTGAATGTAATATTTACCCATAAATCTCACCTCCATTAGGCCATGGGTTAGTGACTAACACTAAGGGCATAAAACAAAAAAATGGGAGACATTACCCTTATAAATCCCAATATCATATAAAGAAATCACCTATAAACTCCATGAAATGAAATAAAAATTGGCATCCTGTGATACATGTGATTTCATACAGGAACAAAGTCTCAAAAGGTAAAATGAAAAAATAAAAACTCATATGGAAGAAACTTCAATAGTGCCTCCAAACATCAAGCTATAAATTTCTAGTTTGTTCACTAAATACCTCTTGAAAAACTAAAAAATATCTATTATATATAGGGATGAGAATATATGTATACTGTAATGGATCAAATTTTATTGACCTATTATTTTGTGAGTTTTAGTTTTCGGGAGACCTGGTTCCTAGAATTTCTACTTGGGTATGATTCATATTGTAACATATTATTCACAATGTGAATTTTCATTGTGGATATTTTGGTGGTTAAATATTTAAATCATTCATTGTGTGAAAGGATTTATTCACGATATAAAATCCCTCCCGAATTTATTAGAATTAGTTCCTTGTTTTTCAGCATATGAAACCATGTAAGGTTTAAAGGATGAATTATCCATTCACATCATGAATGGATAATTCATCCAGGTTGTATTTAAATTATATCCTCCATCTGATTTCTCTAATTTTCCCATAATTTATCTTAAAATTTAGAAAATACCTTGTTGATTTTAAGATCACTAATAGCCTCTGAACTTTTTCATTCATCCTTGTCTTTTAGAGATTCAATATCAATGATTCTAGGTGAGTCCCTCTCGTATTTATATTATAGTTATTATTTGCTTTTTTAGAGGTTTCATAGTAGCTATTTTTCTTGGATTTGTAGATTTATTTGGTTTCAATTTTGATGAGACAACATTGTGTTTCAGATTGATTTGAGGATCCCTTGTGTGGTTATGGCCACGAGATTCATCCTCTCTTTCTTTAGTTTTGCACAGCGAATCAAAAAAACTTATTTTGAGGAAGGGAGTTCGATTTATCTCTATTTTATGGTTATCTGTGAGATTATCATACTTTTTTTGTGAGTGGTGTGAAATATCATAATGAAGATAATAAATTGAACTAATGAAATTGAATGGAATTGTGTAATTCACATGTAGTTACCAGTTTTCCTTGGTATTATTGTTTTTGTTTCATGATTGATACTTATTATAGAATTATGCCTTATATAATTGGATTCATTGGTGAGTACCCTTTAAATGTTAAAATACTTAAATATATTAAATAAAAATAGTAATTTGAATATTAATTTTCTATTCTTGATTCATTGTGTGTGGCTTGGTTTCCTTAGTTATGTGTAGTATGGTGGCCTTGGTTGTTTGTAGCTTGGTGGCCTTAGTTTTGATACAATATATTGACATGGTGTTTGATTGGTAGTAGTTATATTTCAATGGAATAATATCATCTTATATAATAATGTGTTAAGTGTAATAACCTGGTTTTTCTTTGAGGTATGAATCTTGAATTTTCTGTTAATTCTCAGTTTAAATGATTATGTGTGGCCTAAAGTGGATGTATTTTGAGATAGAGGGGGGGAAGGGGTGTCTGGGGCTTGTTTGAATCCCAGAACCCAAGGTTGGGGTGCTTTTGGCTTGGCATACAGTTAGTAGAAACCATTTTTATTAGGCCGCATAGTTTAACAAATCGTGTGATGTGAGGTAGTAGGGGATCACTTGCTACATGACCAGAGGATAGCATACGGTACCAACCGCACAATCACGTGGTAGGTCTAAAATTTTTGTAAACCTTTGACAGAGACCTACCACATGGTTACCATATGGTCGGTAAACCATGTGGGGTAACCGTGCGACCTCCCCTTTATCTAGCAGTGATCGTGCGAAATGGCACAGGGTTAGACAAACTGTGCACCTAAATCGTGAAACCCAGTTAAATTGAGTAAAATTAACATTTTTCCCTATTATATTTTAAACGTAAATTATCCTTATCCCTTCATTTATTGCATAGCATGGGGTATCTCTTGAGATCCTTGAGAAACTATCCTAGGGATTGATTCTGGTCCTCAGTCTGGCCTCTAATTCTAGTGTCGTATGTCTCATAGGATCCATATCGGTAAGGCCTTGATTCCTTTTTAGACTTTCTTGATTATTCTAGTAATCTGTTGCACTATTTGTATTTGTTCTCATATACCCTAATATCCCGTTCTTCATCTATTATTCATATTTCTCCCAAACTGGGGTGAATCAGGGCTTGATATTGGATGAGCTATCAAGCACGAGCCTAAGGTAGGTTGTCTCATGTTATTCATTAATTGTCGAGCTATTTATATATTTCGGAGTGTCGCATTCCCATTTTTGGGGCATCGCCTTGATTTATAATTGATTCTTTTTGTTTATTGTTGTTGTTTATGTGATTTAATAGGTGTTTTAAATCATGTATTAAGTTTTATACCTTTATTAAGGTCCACCCCATGGGTGAGTTCCCTTGTATGGACTTTTATGGTTGTTTGGACTAGGATGCCTATGAGTAATTTCTTTGTTCCCTTAATTGGGTTGTTAAAAATGAATTGATATTATTAATGTAATTACAAGGTTTTTAAATTTTAATTTAATTTGTTAGGGTATGGTATGGTTGACTTTCCCTTTACCCTTGTATGCCTATGCTTGTTTAATCATGTTCATATTTATTTTCTTATTATGTTGACCTTCCCACATGAGTTGAATAATGTTAAATCCATATAATAGTTTAATTTACATGTGATTATTGTTATGAGAGATGTGACCATGTGAGTAAATGGAAGGTAAATCCTTATGAGGTTGGTCCTTTCTTGATACACCCTTTGGTGGTGTGTTATATTAGCTTCTTTTGGGGTTTTACCTTAGCATTCCTAATGAATGTTTAAATGAATTTTATGATAAACTGATAAATATCCTTGAGTGAATCATGGATTTAGATTATATTTCTAGGGATGGTCTCATAGACTATTCTACCTTGTACCTTAAGTGAACCATGGATTTGGTTAAAATGACAAGTATGGGATCAAAGGGTTTATTATGTTTAAGTTGTGAGTGAACCATGGATTCCATGGGTTATCTCATAGAGTTTGAATTAAATTTCAAGTGAATCATGGATCCCTATAGGACTTCTATGGATGGGATCAAGAGGAATTTGACTATATGTCATGAGTGATACTTGGGGATTCCTTATAATACCACCAAGTATGGGCTTAGTGACTTGAACTTATACCACACATAGAGTGATATTGGGTTCCTGAGAGGTTCATTATGATGGGCTTATAGGGTGTTGTTAGAAATTTCACATGGAGTGATACTTTAATTCCAACTTAGAAATTTCAAGAATGGGATTGGGTTATAATTGAATATTTAAATGAAATTATTAATGATGTGTCTACCAAGACAAAGCACAATCTTGGATTTAGTCTTCACTTGTATTGTTTGGAGGGCCATCTGAGGCATCTGTTGTGCTTAATGTTACATGGGGGATGTTAGGATGGAGCCAGATTTCAAGAATTATAAATTCAATATAATTGATTTTGTTAGTGGATAATGAAATGTAAAATGGAAACCAGTGCATGTAGGTTGTTTTATTGAGTACTTCTTAGCTTAATGACTTCATTATTTCACACTTCTTGTTATATATATTCACTGATAGATTGGAACAGACCTTGGGTGGTTTCCTACTGGGATTTAGTCTCATACCCTATTCGGGTCATGTTTTGGACCCAAAAAAGATTATATGATTGTAGGTGTCGATAAGTGAAAGTTTCATCCCATGGGTACTCGATATTCTTCTTAGGAGTAGGAGAGCATAGGACCAAGCCGAGGCTTGCGATGTGACTAAGTTTATTTTGTCCTTTTTTTAATTTTTTTATATGGATTGTACATTTTCCTTGTATTCCTGATCTATCTATTTTATTAGAAACATGTGACATGTATGATCATATTTTGAATGATATGACTCTAGTTTATTTACATTATCAGTCTTTCTCTATTTACTTCTATTGTATGGTATTACTACTTCTGCTATTAAATTGTTATTGTATTCCACTATGTTACACTCTACTAATTAGGGAATAGTCTTCCCACTATCACACCTAGGCCCTCGCTACTAGTTTACATTCTCTGGTGTTTGGGGATATGCTCTTGAGCCCAAGTGTACAACCAGGCTCGGAGTACTGTTATACAGAATCTGGGTTTAGGATGTTATAGTAAGGGTTAAATAATTCATTGGTGAAAATTTAAATTCATAATCAAATGGGAAAATCTTAGTGGATTAATTGTTAAAATTAAATAATAGGAAATTGACCTCATATTATGGATCTTTGTGTGAATTTTTTGGTTGGTTGTTCTTAACTAGATGTGGCACTTAGTGGAATAATATCGGTACTACCCTAATGGTGGTTATAGCAGTGTTTCTTGTGTGAACCCATAGGTATTGGATTATTTGAGACCATTATATACCTATATTATCTTGTGTTTTTCATATGTACCCCACCCAAGTTTGATAACCTGATTGACACCCAAAGACCATGGGGTTGTTTTTACCTAAAATCTAGGGTAGGGAGGATACTGATGGTTGGTTAACCCTTCTCCTTTACTCTCCCTTCAGTATAATATTATGATGATACTGGTTTTGGATGGTGAGATATGTGGTGGGGTCATGCGTGGTAGGGGTAGGTCATGAGGTTGATTTCCTACATGTTCGTGATACCCCACTACTATGGTTATGTGAGATGTGATATGTGGTTGGTTCCATGAGACATGACAAATAGTTGGTGTCATCATTGGTGGATATGGATGGGATATTAACAAAGGATGTCTTCACATTGGAAGGGAGTGTAAAATAAATGGGGAAGTGGTTATTTGGAACCTTTATCTATATTATTATGATATTAGTATACTACTCTTAGATTAGTTATTGGGTGAGAGAACCTTGGTGAGGTTGGGGGGGTCTAGTTGACCTACATAGGTGTTAGTTAGTCCTGTTTATTATTTATCATGGAATTCTTATGCTCTTTTAAATTTTTCATGAGAGACCTTGGGTGTTATCCTACTGAGTATAAATGTTATAATCACCCCATGTATATAAAAACTCGTTTCTAGGTTTCTAGGAGGAATTTGGTAATTAGAATGGATAATATTAGTTTGGAACTTGTAGTTGTGATTTCTGCCACAGGATTCTTTTGGGTATTTTTTTATTTTTGGATAAAATTATATCTATTTTATATTAATGCATTTTGGGTTTTATTTTAGGGTATTTTGTTTAAATTACCTTTCAGGGTGATTTTTTTGTGGTGTTTCCTGTATTTTCCTAGGATAATTGAGGGTAATTCCTCCCATATTTGTGTAATATACCCTCAATTATAGTCGCCAACTCAGGGCCTACTAGAGGTAGGACTCAGGGGGGTCACTCATTCTCTTCACTTTCAACCTAGTAAGGGTACCTGTTGATGGGGTTCATAAAAGAGTGGTGTAAAAGGTATTGGTTAAGAGATAGGGTGGAGTTTGAAGTTAGGTACTGGTGAGGAATGAATGGGTTGGTAAGGAAACAGTGTTAGATGACCTTGGTACATGATTATAGTAAGGTAGACTAGCTAGGATATGGGATTTTAGGTCCCCATATGATCTAACACAAGGAACATGTGTTCTTTGAATGTATTGAGAAAAGTGATGTTGTTTATAGGGTAGAGACCTTGGAGAGGTACACGCATCATACCTTCTTCAATTATATTTTGAATGGAGTGGTTCTATGTAACACCCCAAGCTTTCACAATACCCTTCTCTTTCAATAATGCAATAGCTTGCATTGTACGCAAGTTCGAGATTCTAACACGCCGCGACCAATCAAAGTAGCAGTTATGAATAGTAATACCCACTTTTTAAAATTATAGAAATTTTATATTTCAAAATGGACTTAATTTTTGTATTCGTAATATCCAAATTATCCTAAGTTGAATTTTTTGCAATTTTCTGAGAACTTCCATTTTTTTATGAATAGTGAAGAATACTTAAAAACAACTTTTTTAATCAAAATAATTTATAGGGATAAATTATACTATTGAGTGGTTTTAAAGAATAATTAGAATATATTTTTACCATTTTATCCAATGGTGTTCATTATAATTAATTGCACTTTGAATTTAGACATAGACAATTGTCAATCTTTTGATATATATTGTTTCTTAAAAACACGCTATTTGTTGTGACAGCGGGAATTAATTATAAAATAAATTAATGCAACTTATATGTTTGGAATTTTTTAAAATATACATAATTTTTGAATTTGGAATATCAATTATAGCTTAGGGTGAAATTTTGTCATTGTTCTAAAAAACTTCAATTTTTGATGAATAGTGAAACCACTAAGTGGTAGTTAAATAACTGATTTTTCGTTTAAATGAAATATTACCACTTCTGTGATTTGATTTTCAAAAATCCGACATACATGGTTGTCATTAGTAAGTAAAATTTGGTTCAATGTGATTAAAATAATTTGTTGGTGAATAGTAACTTTTAAGTTTAATTAATCGCGATTAAAGGTAATTAGTGAAATTTAAGGTAAAAATGATATTATAAAAATATGAAATGACCATGAAACTTGTCCTAAACCTATTGGATGAGTCATGGCAGACCAATATAATACATGGTTCAAATTGGGGACCCCATGGAGCCACTTTGGTAGGAAAATGACAAAAATAACTTTTTATTTAAAGATAAAATAAAAATGTCACAAACATAAGTTGTTTTACTAAAACAATTTTTAAATGGGGTTATACAAGTCATATTTTTGACTATAAATATTAATTAGAAAGATAAAAAGATTTAATACATCATGATATTTTTTTTATAATTTTTAGACATTAAATAAATTAAATTATTTATGACACCATGATGATGCAGCGATTGCCTCATTAATTAACGATTTTAATAAAATGGAAGGATAATGTAAAATATAAGCATTAAACTTGTCCAAAGCCTATTGGATGAGAATATTTATAACCCTTATCACCTTATCCTCGAATTATATAAGTTTGGAACCTTTAGAATCCGAAAATCATTGTATAATAAAGTAACATTTCATTACTTTCCAAGAGTGCCCCTCCTCTCCACTTATAAAAGGCCCCCACCACTACCACCTTACTCACACCTTCAAAGCCTTTTGTCTCGGCCAACTTCTTCCCAAATACTCTCTCAACTTCCCTATCTTACTCCTAGAATCCTCACTTTGGGCAGAAGTCTTCCCAAGGAAGCCTTTGAGCTCAAATCAAAAAGAGTTACCCGTTTTAAGGTAATGTCTTCTCTTGTGTTCTTTTATTTTATTTTTCTTCTCCAACCCCCTAAACTCTTTTTATTCATTTCTATTGTAACAACACCAGTATCCTCAATATACTAGGATGTTGTTATAATAATTATTCGAGTTACACTTACACACACCTACATCTAATGGTTAAAGAACATACTGTTTCTGTGGATGGCGAATTTCTGCCTCACAAAACAATGATTGTTCAATATTCTTTTAACACCTCTAATGGTGGCCATTTTGATGAAACTATTTTCATATATGCTATATATATTATGTTTATGTTTTACTTATGATTCTTTATTTCTCATTTATGGCATAATTTATGATTTCCATTATGGGTAAATGCGATAATTTCATTTTAGGAAGTGCGGACTACCGCCCCCTCAAAGTGATTTGAATCGTTAATGCCATATGTGGGATGTATAAAGGATGGAGTAAATGGTATTATACATTATATTATACTGGAATTATATTATAGCTTTATATAATTATAACTTCATTCCATTTAATGTGAAATGGAAATGAAAGTAGCGTTCATGCGTACGTACGGCTTACCGTCTCCATGAACGGTGCATTTCATTTCTTACCTCTAAATGTTATGTAATATTATAAATGAATGTATATACTGGATATATATGATGTATATTATATATAAATCATGAATATAATTATGTATATAATGGATATTTTACCACATGAACAAAGTGTAATTATAAGAAGTTTATTTTTGACTCAAGTACCTAAGATCGACAAAACGACCGTTATAAACTTAGATAATTACATAATGTTCATGACATGGTAATAAGTGATATAAAAAGAATAATGAACTTTAAAAAGGTTCTTAAGAAGGTAGAGATTAACTCTATTTTATTATTCATGAGATCAAAGAACGGTCGAGTGAATTCGGACACGAGGTAAGGGAATTTCTTAACCCAATTTCCATTCTTTGGGTTAATCTCCTACTTTCAAATTATGTCATGATATTATTATTTCATATCTTGTATTTGTACTTTCTTTATGTGTACTTATAGTAAATACACATAATAGATCTATTTTATTTTAAAAATGATCTTTGTAAGGACTTCGTCTCAATCTCCTTTCATAGAGGCATATTTGGTTTTATACACAAATTTCCTTTATATAGTGTATAAACCCCTTTGACTTTTACATTTATTAAAAAGGAATCTTTTTATACGAAGTGTTTTACTAAACGAAAAAAAAGGAATGTTTTCTTGCCGTACGTATGCGGCGACAACGACTTCTCCTCCGCCGTGACCATTATTTGAGTTTCGGCTTCCTCTACAACGCATAACTTTTTTTAAATGAAAAATAAATACAAAGTTTTAATTTTATTTTATTTTTGAAAATGATTTTGAAAGTGTTTTTATTATATCAATGTGTTGTATTGATATCTTGTGATTGAAATGTGGAAATGTTATGTTTCCTTTATGAATGTTTTATGTGATATGATTATGTTATGGTTTATGATATGTTTAAACCTATTCATATGAGGAATGCATTGGACTTAATAAGTGACGGGTGGAGCCCGCTATAGCTCCTCGATGCATTGGTAGGTCTCATGAGACAAACTAGTGTCTTGGCATGAGGCCTTGACAAAATCTTATTTGTAGTCTTGGCACGAGGCCTTGGATACGTGGTTATGATAGTCTGGCATTATGCATTCCATCATTATGAAAGTGGTTATTGATATTGCATGTGATTATTCGACCAGTAGAATATCCATGTGAAGAAGTAAATGGCATTATCTCATTTTCCTTTTGCCATATTATGTTGAAGTTCAAGTTTAAAAGGCTTTTGTTTTAGTTATACATTGCCTTAAATGTTTATGTTTATTGATGAAAGATTCCGCTATATTGTTATCCTTACTGAGCATCTGAGCTCACCCCTTTCAATGTTTTAATTTTTCCAGGATGTGAAGAAGTATATTATGAATGACCTGCAGGGATAATATAAGGGGATATGAAGAGAAGATGTTGTAGTTTTGTTTTACTTTATGATTTAATGTAAGACTTATGAATGTATCTAGTGTTTCCAAGGCTACTAAACTAATCGGTCTTTCAAGACTTGATCTTTTGTGATCATGCCAATGTTATGAAGTAATGCATCGACTCTGGGTAACTGGGGTCGGGGCGTTACAGTTGGTATCAGAGGCAGTTTAGTACTAACCTTGGAAGCTAGATTTAGATAAACTCTGATTAGAGAACATAGACCAAAGATAGACTTCGAGGATTAGTATATAAGAACTTCCTATAATTTTGTTGTTGTAGAGATTTTGTGAGTTTTCCGAGCAATACATCCCTATCTGGATACGAGCAGGTAGAGGCGGCTCTGGCACAGATGCACCTAGGGGTAAAACCCGAAAACACCGCTTTGAGCTAGATTCGAACGGGAACTGGTGCATGACAATGGGCCTTGATGCACTCTTGGTTACGACACTCCCGAGGGATATGCTTAGGATAATTCTCATTTTCTTTACAAACCACTATGAAGGGTTATGAGTATATACTTCCTCAAAGAAAACATTTTTATGGATTATATCCATAAATAGTTCAATTTATGTTAAGTATTTTACAAGTATGGAATTATGTATTTTGATTCATAAACTAATCTAGTTTATGCCATTGTTTAGAAATGGCGCCTAGTGGAAGGAATGGAAACCGTATCAATGCACGCACTCCGTGTAGGGATTGCCCTCCTGCTCAAGATAATTATTGCGGATCTGGAGATACAACTGGTGCTGATCAACTTATTATCATACTGGGACAACTCACTCAGGTTATGAATAATAACCTTACTCGTATGGAGCACCCTGATCCGCAACGTGGAGGATCAATGTTAGACCGCTTCATGAGGCAACAACCGCCAAAATTTAATGGGGGTACAAATCCATTAGTAGCTGAGCAATGGATAAACTCCTTAGAGAAAATATTCCACGCCTTGGGGAGTAGCGAAAGGGATAAGGTTTTCATGGCAGTCTACCGCCTCACTGGAGATGCCGATCAATGGTGGTCGCTGATTCAAAACACAAAGGAAGATGAAGAAGTATCAAGTATGGAATGGAGGGAGTTTAAGGAAATTTTCTTATAAAAATACTTTCCACATGACCATCGAGCAGATATGGAAAGGAAATTTCTGAGTCTGAGGCAGAAGGAGGATAAGAATATCGCAAAGTATGAGGCTAACTTTACAAGGTTAGCAAGGCATGCTGCAGATTATATACATAACCCAAGAAGTAATATTGATCGTTTCTTTGATGGGTTAAAACCATTTCTCCGTCGAGATTTAGTATCAAAATCTTTATCAACATATGAGGATATAGTCTCGTGTGCTATCAAGATAGAAAATGAATTCTCTAAGTCTTATGACAACAAAGTAAAGCAAGAGAAGAAGAGAACGGTGGAACAAGAGACAGATAAAGGGAAAAAGGGAAAGAAGGATTTTCCATTATGTGATAATTGTGGGAAGAATCACCCTGGTACTTGCCTAAAAGGAATGGGAGTTTGTTACAAATGTGGAGAAAAATGTCACCAGGCTCATGATTGTAAGGGAAAGAAAGAGGCTATCAATGTTGAATTCTACAATTGTAGGGAAATGGGTCATTATGCAAATGAATTTCCTAAGCGTCAGGGAAAATTAACTCAGAAAAGGCCAAGGGATCAAGGACAATCTTATGTTGTTACTACAGTTGAAGCAGAATAATTAATGTATTGGTGCTTTTGGACTCAAGGATTATATTGTGGTAATAAAAATAATGTGATATATATATGGATTGTACTGCAGTACTCGTTGTTTTCGTTAAGGTTTTAATATGATGAAGGTAATCATATTTTCAGTATGTGACAATAAGAGAAACCTTACTTTGTTTGGGGAATCTAATGTTGCAATTGATTTTGGAATTTAAGGACATTTTAGAGAAAGTCTGGATGGAGGTATTTTGGATAACTATAAAGGTTGGAATGGATTAAGTTGATCTTTGGATAGTATTGTTTAAGGTTAAAACATTTCTGAAGATTATTTTTGGAATATTATAATATTATAGTTTTAGGAAAAGGACAACCTGCAGGGTGGGGCATAACCCGTCGCGTCGGACAAAGCTGCAGGAATCGAACCCACAACCATAGTGCGACAGGACTTTATTACCTACCACTAGCCTACAGGAAGTCCCTGGTTATTACAAAATAGTTTTACTAATCTAAATGGTATGTGTTAATATTTGGAACCTTATAAAATTAGGATAAATAGAATATTTTTTAGTTCTATTACCTTTTAGAGTGAAAGATGGGTTTGTGGTAAAAATTTATTAAAGAATGAAAGTCTACATAACAAGTATGTATATTCCCTTACATTCGTAGTAAATCTCCTAAATAAATTCCTCAACTTTATAAAAGGTAACTTAAAACAAAAACGTTTCTCGTTAACTTTTCCAACTGGGGATTCAATGACTATTTAACCAATCACAAGTTTGTGATTTTCTTATGGTTAACTTTCTCCTAATCCAGTGTTCTACAACTCTCCATCAGACCTTGATGGTTTGTTTTTCTTCCATATCCATATTTTCATAGAATCCTAGTATGGGCTATCTCGGGTGACCTTTGTACTTCTCTTTCTTTCTTTTAATGTTATATTCTTATTAACCCTATTTCCGATGTGGGTTTTCCACAAAGGTATTTTCTATTTTCAACCTTTTATTTTCGAAGAACATTTTCAAATTGCGAGGACGCAATTTATTGAAGGAGGGGAGAATGTAACATCCCAAGCTTTCACGATACACTTCTCTTTCAATAATGCAATAGCTTGCATTGTACGCAAGTTCGAGATTCTAACATGCCGCGACCAATCAAAGTAGCAATTATGAATAGTAATACCCACTTTTTAAAATTATAGAAATTTTATATTTCAAAATGGACTTAATTTTTTTATTCGTAATATCAAAATTATCCTAAGTTTAATTTTTTGTAATTTTCTGAGAACTTCCATTTTTTATGAATAGTGAAGAATACTTAAAAACAACTTTTTTAATCAAAATAATTTATAGTGATAAATTATAATATTGAGTGGTTTTAAAGAATAATTAGAATATATTTTTACCATTTTATCCAATGGTGTTCATTATAATTAATTTCACTTTGAAATTAGACATATACAATTGTCAATCTTTTGATATATATTGTTTCTTAAAAACACGCTATTTGTTGTGATAGCGGGAATTAATTATAAAATTAATTAATGCAACTTATATGTTTGGAATTTTTTAAAATAGACATCATTTTTGAATTTGGAATATCAATTATAGCTTAGGGTGAAATTTTGGCATTGTTCTGAAAAACTTCAATTTTTTATGAATAGTGAAACCACTAAGTGGTAGTTAAATAACTGATTTTTCGTTTAAATGAAATATTACCACTTCTGTGATTTGATTTTCAAAAATCCGACATGCATGGTTGTCATTAGGAATTAAAATTTGGTTCAATAGTATTAAAATAATTTTTTGGTGAATAGTAACTTTTAAGTTTAATTAATCGTGATTAAAGGTAATTAGTGAAATTTAAGGTAAAAATGATATTATAAAAATATGAAATGACCTTGACACTTGTCCTAAACCAATTGAATTAGTCATGTCCGACCAAGAAAATACATGGGTCAACTTGGGGACCCCATGGAGCCACTTTGGTAGGAAAATGACATAAATAACTTTTTATTTAAAGATAAAATAAAAATGTCACAAACATAAGTTGTTTTACTAAAACAATTTTTAAATGGGGTTATACAAGACATATTTTTGACTATAAATATTCATTAGAAATCTAAAAAGATTTAATACATCATGATATTTTTTTTTAATTTTTAGACATTAAATAAATTAAATTATTTATGACACCATGATGATGCAGCGATTACCTCATTAATTAACCATTTTAATAAAATGGAAGGATAATGTAAAATATAAGCATTAAAATTTTCCAAAGCCTATTGGATGAGAATATTTCGAACCCTTATCACCTTATCCTCGAATTATATAAGTGTGGGACCTTTAGAATCCGAAAATCATTGTATAATAAAGTAATATTTCATTACTTTCCAAGAGTGCCCCTCCTCTCCACTTATAAAAGGCCCCCACCACTACCACCTTAATCACACCATCAAAGCCTTTTGGCTTGGCCAAACTCTGCCAAAATACTCTCTCAACGTCCCTCTCTTACTCCTAGAAGCCTCACTTTGGGCAGAAGTCTTCCCAAGGAAGCCTTTGAGCTCAAATCAAAAAGAGTTACCCGTTTTAAGGTAATGTCTTCTCTTGTGTTCTTTTATTTTATTTTTCTTCTCCAACCCCCTAAACTATTTTTATTCATTTCTTTTGTAACACCACCAGTATCCTCAATATACTAGGTTGTTTTTATAATAAGGATTCGAGCTACACTTACACACACCAACATCTAATGGTTAAAGAACATACTGTTTCTGTGGATGGCGAATTTCTGCCTCACGAAATGATGATTGTTCAATATTATTTTAACACCTCTAATGGTGGCCATTTTGATGACACTATTTTCATATATGCTATATATATTATGTTTATGTTTTCCTTATGCTTCTTTATTTCTCATTTATGGCATAATTTATGATTTCCATTATGGGTAAATGTGATAATTTCATTTTAGGAAGTGCGGACTACCGCCCCCTCAAAGTGATTTGAATCGTTAATGCCATATGTGGGATGTATAAAGGATGGAGTAAATGGTATTATAAATTATATTATACTGGAATTATATTATACCTTTATATAATTATAACTTCATTCCATTAAATATGAAATGGAAATGAAAGTAGCGTTCATGCGTACGTACGGCTTACCGTCTCCATGAACGGTGCATTTCATTTCTTACCTCTAAATGTTATGTAATATTATAAATGAATGTATATACTGGATATATATTATGTATATTATATATACATAATGAATATAATTATGTATATAATGGATATTTTACCACATGAACAAAGTGTAATTATAAGAAGTTTATTTTTGACTCAAGTACCTAAGATCGACAAAACGACCGTTATAAACTTAAATAATTACATAATGTTCATAACATGGTAATAAGTGATATAAAAGGGATAATGAACTTTAAAAAGGTTATTAAGAAGGTAGATATTAACTCTAGTTTATTATTCAGGAGATCAAAGAACGGTCGAGTGAATTCGGACACGAGGTAAGGGAATTTCTTAACCCAATTTCCATTATTTGGGTTAATATCCTACATTCAAATTATGTCATGATCTTATTATTTCATATCTTGTATTTGTACTTTATTTATGTGTACTTATAGTAAATACACATAATAGATCTATTTTATTTTAAAAATGATCTTTGTAAGGACTTCGTCTCAATCTCCTTTCATTGAGGCATATTTGGTTTTATACACAACTTTCCTTTATACAGTGTATAAACCCCTTTGACTTTTACGTTTATTCAAAAGGAATCTTTTTATACGAAGTGTTTTACTAAACGACAAAAGGAATGTTTTCTTGCCGTACGTATGCGGCGACAACGACTTCTCCTCCACCGTGACCATTATTTGAGTTTCGGCTTCCTCTACAAGGCATAACTCTTTTAAATGAAAAATAAATACAAAGTTTTAATTTTATTTTATTTTTGAAAATGGTTTTGAAAGTGTTTTTATTATATCAATGTGTTGTATTGATATCTTGTGATTGAAATTTGGAAATGTTATGTTTCCTTTATGAATGTTTTATGTGATACGATTATGTTATGGTTTATGATATGTTTAAACCTGTTCATATGAGGAATGCATTGGACTTAATATGTGACGGGTGGAGCCTGCTATAGCTCCTCGATGCATCGGTAGGTCTCATGAGACAAACTAGTGTCTTGGCACAAGGCCTTGACAAAATCTTATTTGTAGTCTTGGCACGAGGCCTTGGCTACGTGGTTATGATAGTCTGGCATTATGCATTCCATCTTTATGAAAGTGGTTATTGATATTGCATGTGATTATTTGACCAGTAGAATTTCCATGTGAAGAAGTAAATGGAATTATATAATTTTCCTTTTTCCATATTATGTTTAAGTTCAAGTTTAAAAGGCTTTTTTTTTAGTTATACATTGCCTTAAATGTTTATGTTTATTGATGAAAGCTTCCGCTATATTGTTATCCTTACTGAGCGTCTGAGCTCACCCCTTTCAATGTTTTAATTTTTCTAGGATGTGAAAAAGTATATTATGAATGACCTACAGGGATAATATAAGGGGATATGAAGAGAATATGTTGTAGTTTTGTTTTACTTTATGATGTAATGTAAGACTTATGAATGTATCTAGTGTTTCCAAGGCTACTAAACTAATCGGTCTTTTGAGACTTGATCTTTTTTTATCATGCCAATGTTACGAAGTAATGCACCGACTCTGGGTAACTGGGGTCAGGGCGTTACATTCTAGGAATGAATAACTTAATTAATTAGATGAAAATAAATAAATACATTGTTATTATACTTATTTGTTCCTAATTTATTTGCATATATGATTGTTGGTCACCAACCACGTGTGCTCTAAATTAGGTAAGTTCAGTAGGCTGACCCCGTTGACCATTAGAGGGTCAATCCTGATTAAGAGGATGAGCTATAGAAAGATATAGTGCGTACCTTTCGGAATCAGTGACTAGAAAATTATGAGGGTAAAATATAAGTTCTAGATTAAGTGTGTTGTATTTAGTACTTAGGGATCACTTTTGAATTGATTTGAGTATGATCTAAGTATTGGGTTTCCCTGGTAGTTAATCAGTTGAGGGGGGCAGTGCATCAGTGGTAGATGTTGTATCTCCGAGAGAGGAAGGATAATAATGTATCATGGTATGACTTTTAATAATATTCTAGGACTAAGTTCTTATCAATAAATGTGGAGTTAGTGAATAGGTAGAAGTTTCTCTCCTTCAGTAGGGGAGTACGAGTATTCAGAAGTTGGGTATTAAGTTTAAAGACCTTCATTGATTTTCACCTAAAAAGTTTACAGATGATAAGTCCTGAAAATGATTCTTAGAGGAGGTACTGCACCCCACCATTTATTATTTATTCACCCCATTTACACAACCCATGTATTTGTAGGTGTATAAGAAGGAATAGGTGATGGATAGGGAGCATGATCAGGATGGAGCACCCCTAGTGGAGGGTTGGTAGGAACCTCCAAGGAGTAAGGAATTAGATGGAGGGTTGTGAATGGAAAGTCAGTTCATATTCTGATTGGTAGGGATATAACCTCAGTATTCATCATTTCATCTCTCAAGGGAAGACTGTTATCATGTGTTAACCCTAATCTCTACCATTTTTTTCTTTGGTTATGGAGGTCATGTTCACTATCAGGGGTAGCTTCCTTCATCCCCATAGGATGAATATTGTTTGTGTAGTTAATCCACCTCCCTTGAATAATAGAAATTTCCCACAAGGAAGTATAAGTATTATATCCTTCTAGATTATGTTAAGTAGCCTATTAATCAGGTTCATTCTAATCTAGGAGGAGGTGTAGTTGGAAGAGGTCAGTCATAGGATATACCTTTCCATTATGGAACTATGATGAATTGTATATGTGGGGGTCATCTGTAGTAAAGAAAATGAGATGACTACGACCAAATTCATGTGATTGATCTGCTAGTCCCAAAGTTCCAAGAGGTCATTTGAGTAATTTTCATTTTATCATATTCCCAAATTTCTAATTTTTTTATTCTCGAGCATCACACTCCTTTATTTCACCCACCTTGGTCTGAGCATGAGAATGGATATAGAGAGGCTTTCTATGCCCCTAATGTTTTCCAATCTAGTCAGAGGATAGGAAATATTTTTTATGTGTGTCAGGAATTCCAACTAAGGATGGGGTAGTATCAATCATTATGAGATTTCTTTGTGATACAAATAAAACCATACAATATAATTATTGGAATGGATTGGTCGCATTCCATTCGTGCAATGGTTGATTGTTTCTAGAGGAGGGTCGAGTTTTCAATAAGGTGGGATAATATGTGGTGTTATTTAGTGATCAAGGTCTATTGATGGGTATTATTAAAGCTAATTCCCTTCTTTCCTTGATGTTTGAGTCATCGGTAGAGTTAATGATAACTTAGAAGATAAATATCCCCAAAGTTTTTGTGGAGTTTTTGGATTTTTTTTCCCTGAGGTGTTTGTGGCGCTACCCCCTCAGTGTGATGTCTTGGAATAAAGTTACAATCGGTGACACATTAATTTTTATGGATCCTTATCATATCAAAACCTTGTAATTTCAAGATTTAAGGACCCATATTGATGATCTTATATAGAAAGGATTTATTAGTCCTAGTGTGTCATCATGAGGAGATCTATTTTTGTTTGATAAGATGGAAGATTATATCCTGAGGTTTTTTATAGACTATAAAATACTTAATTAGGTGATGATCATGAATTGTTAACCTCTTCCAATAATTGATAATATCTTTCACTGGTTGAGGGGATCTGCCTGGTTTTATATGATTGATCTATGAGATTGATATCATAAACTAAGGGAGAAAGGAAAGATATTCTGAAGACAACTTTTTGGATACCGGTATGGGCACTTTGATTTCATATTCTTGTCATTAGGTGTCATAAATGCACCAATTTTGTTCATGGGACTCATAAAAATCATGTTTCATGAATTCCTAGACTAGTTTGTAGCCATTTTCATTGATGATATCCTCATATACTCAAGGTTATTGGATGATTATTCTGAGCACTTTAGGATCATTTTGTAGACTTTTAGACAGCACTAGATGTATGGGAAATTTTTTGAGTGTAAGTTTTACATGTGATAGGTACATTTCCTTATCAATGTGGTGTCCGAACAAGCAGTAGTGGTGGATTTAAAAAAGGTTTAGGTGGTTGTTTCTTGTGAAGAACTCAATAATGTGGCATAGGTCCATAAATTTCTCGATCTCATAGGATATTATCATATTTTTTCATATGATTTCTCTTATATTTAATCCTCATTAATATACTTGAATAGTAAGGACCAAGATTTCATTTGGATTGATCAATTTCAATAAACATTCGACTACTTGAAATATTATTTAGTTGGTTCCCTAGTTCTTCAATTTCCTGAGGGTGTGATGTTTGAGTCATTCTGTGATGCTTCCAATTTGGTTTTGGGATAAATATTGACATATAAGAATGAATTTATCTTATATTGTTATAGTTATTTATTCCTCCATGACCATAAATATGATACCCACAGTCTGTATATGGTAGTGGTGGTGTTTTCCCAAGCTATGTTGAAATTATCTCATCAGGGAATGCTTTGTGGTCTTTACGAATCACAAAATCCTAAGGCATATCTTTTCTTAATTTGAACTAAATCTAAAATAGTGGTGGTGGATATAGTTTCTTTAAGACTACTATTTCAAGATCTCCTATACATCAGGGAAGGGAAACATCATGGTATATTCACTAATTATAAAGTTATGGGATCCTTTTGAGAATATGGGGATACTTAGAGAGCGATGTAGGAGTTAGTGGATTTTAATATTGGAGTATAGGAGGTTTATGGATAAGTATACTTGTTTCAGATGATGTCAGATCCATATTTATTTCATTAGGTGGAGGAATCTCAATAGGGATACTCAGAGGAATAGGTGATGCATGTTTGGTTCATTCATGGTGATTCTTTTAAGAGATGGTCTGAGGGTGGTCAACATCAGGTTACGTTATAGGGAAGGATTTTCATCCCATTGGTGATTCATGAGGTATTCCTCTATGATTTTCATAGATCACCTCCAACGACGCATCCTAATGTATCTGAGATGTATTGTTCCTTGAGGAGGCATCTTTGGTTTCCATGAATTAAGTGGCCAGTGATGGAGTTTATGGCATGATGTCTAGACTTCCAGTAGGTGAAGGTAAAAAATCATGTCCTTGGTGGTTTTATGTAGCCTTTATATATCCTTGAGTGGAAGTGGGAGGACATATTGAGGGATTTATTCATCAAGATACCTTGAGATCAGGTGTTATGTGATGTTATCTAGGTTATTGTGAAATGAATGAAAAAGTAGTCTCACTTTTTGGTGATCTAGGAGCTGATTTCCATGGAATTTTTGACAAAACGGTTCATGGATGATGTGGTGAGACTTCATAGAGATCTGAGGACCATAATTTATAAATAATACCCTTTGTTTAATTCACGGGTCTAGAGATTATTGTATCAATCCTTTATCTCTCAATTACACCTTAGCATTACTTTCCACCCTAGATAGATGGATTTATGAAGAGGACCATCCAAACACTGTATGATATGTTGCGAGCATGCATCTTGGATATTAGTGGATCATGGGTACAATGACTACATTTGGTTTAGTTTTCTTATAATAACAATTATTACTCATCCATCAGTATGGATCCCTTTGATACATTTTATAAGAGTTTGTTTTGATCCCCATTGATTCATATTAAGATTTGGGTTAGCAGTTCTTGGTCTTGATATGGTGTGGAGCATGGTAGAGATGATTTGGGTGGTTCATAAGAAGATAAATGTGGTGTGGGACCACCAAAAGGATTATATTGATCTTTAGGGGTGGCCTTTAATTTTAGGGACTATGTTTTCCTAAATGTTTTTCCTTGGTTTTGGCAGTGGAGGCTTAGTCATGGGAGAAATATTTCACCCTAGTTTTTAGGTCCCTTAGAGGTGTTGGGGCATATTGACGAGGTGTCTTATTGGTTAGCACTTCCCCCATGCTTGGAAAAAATTCATGATGTCCTCTACATGTCTCATCTTTTTTGGTATCTTCATGATGATTCTCATGCCATCAATTGGGGGAACTTGGATATTATGGATAATTTGAAATTCATCAAATGACCGATCAAGATTTTTTAATTTTAGGAGAAGGTGTTGCAAGGTCATGGTATCCCCTTGGTCTAATTTCTATAGAAGTATGGTGACATGGAAGAGAGTACTTGGGAGTGGGAGTCGTGAATGCATTCCCAACACCTAAATTTGTTTGTTCCCTAACATTTTTCCATTTTGATGTAGGAACTTTTTTTATAAAGGTTTGAATTCTTATTTTTATGTTTTGAGATATTTTTGTTATGTTTTGAGGTATAGTTTCATCCTTGTTTGGGAGGTATATCCCAAGGGATTGTTTAGTGGTTTTTAGTGGTTGGTTCTTACCTTTTCTAGTTTATTTTTGATTCTTGAGGATGAAAATAATTTGATAGGTATCTAATATACTGGCCCAAACCCTTTTGTCTTGTTACTTCATGAGTTTTTGGTGTTGATAGATCTGGTTCCTAGAATTCATGTTTTGGTATGATTCATGGTGTGACATGTTTTTCATGATGTGAATTTTCATGGTGGAGTTTTTGGTGGATCTATATTTTAAGGTTCCACAATTTGAGAGGCTTTTTTGAAGATGTGAAATCCCTCACGGGTTTATTGGATCAAGAACCTTGTTTTTCAAAGAATGTGAACTGCGTAAGGTTCATGGCATGAATTATTCATTCCCATCATGAATGGGGTGATTTCCATTATATCTTTATATTACATCCTCCCCTGTATTTCCCTCATTCTCCCATAATTTATCATAAACATTAATCAATCCCTAGGATATTTTTGGATCCCTAACAACCTTCGATATTTTACATTTATCCTTTTCTTCCTAAGATTTGATATAGGTGATTTTAGGTGAGTCCTCTTATTTCTCTGTAAGTTATTCCTTGTTTATTTTTTGGTTTTACATTGAATGTTTTTATTAGATTTGGAGGTTTATTGGGATGAAATTTTTATGATTCATCACTATTTTTCATATTGATTTGAGTATCTCGTGTGTGGTTGTGACCTTTTGGTTCATCCTCTCTTTCTTTAGCTTTTCACAGTGAATCAAAAATCGTTTTTTGAGTTAGGGGATTTGATTTATCTCCCTTTATATGTACATCTAAGATATTATCATGATTTTTCATTACATTGGGTGAGTGTTATGAATTTTTATAATTAAGATAATAAACAACAAAAATGAAATTGATGGGAATTGTGTTATGTGTATGAAATTTCCAATTTTTCTAGATGTTGTTGTTGTTGTTTCATGATTTATTCTTATTGTGGAATTATTCCTTATAGAATTAGATTAATTTGATAATACACTTAAAATTGTTAAATACTTAAATATAGTAAATAAAAATTCTAAATTGAATATGCATGTTCTATGCTTTATTTTTTGTGTGTGTCTTGGTGTCCTTGGTTGTGTTTGGCTTGGTGTCCTTGGTTATGTGCAAATTGGTGGCCTTTGTTGTTTATGGATTAGTGGCCTTTTTATGAAATGTCTTGAAATGGTTGTTTCTTAGTATTTTTTTAGTTTCAATGTAATAATATTAGCTTATATAATAATTTATTAAAGGTTAAAGAATTTTTTGGTGAGAATTTATATTAATAATCAAGTGGGAAAATCTTAGTGGATAAATTGTTAAAATTAAATAATGGGAAATATAACCCAGGTTTTGTCCCTTTTTATGATACTTTTGGCTTGATGTTCTAAATTATATGTAATTATTAGTGGTGAAATATTGGTAGTGTCAAAATGGTGGTTGTGGTGGTGTTTCTTGTGTGAACCCCTAGGTGTCATCTTATATGAAACTACTATATACTTATATTCTCTTGTGTTTTTATTACACACCCCCAATAGATTTAGATAACTTTACTGACACCTAGATACCATGAGGGGTGATTTTACATAACATTTATGATGGGGAGGATATGGATGGCTAACTACCCCCTCTCCTCCACTCTCCCTCCAGCAACAATTTTCAGTGACACTAGTCATGGACGATGAGATATGTGGTGGGGTCAAGTGTGGTAGGGAGAGGGAATGAGGATGATTTCCTATGAATTTATGATACCCCACTACTATGGTTATATGAGATGTGATAAGCAATTCGTTTTGTGACACGTGATATATTATTGGTGTCATCATTGGTAGATATATATGGGATGAGAGAAAAGTATATCTTCACATTGGGTGGGAGAAGAAAATCGGTGGGGAAGTGGTTGAAGGGTGCCTTTATCTAAATTATTTTTATATTACCATACTACTGTTGGATGCATTATTGGGTGACAGAGCTTTAGTGAGGCTGGGGAAAACTAATTGACCTATGTAGATGCTAGTTATTTCTATTGTTTGTTCACCATGAAATTAGTATTCTCTTTTCACTTCTTCACAAGAGGCCTTAGGTATGATCCTATTGAGTATACATGTTATGCTCACCTCATGTATATATAAACTATTTTTTATGTTTCTAAGAGGACTTTGGTAATCAGGATGGATAGTTCTAGTTCATATCTTGGAGTTGTTATGGTAACTATCATAGGATTATTTTGGGTGATGTTTTATTTTGGATATGTTTTTATTTGTTTTATATTCATTTATTTTGGGTTTTATTGTATGGGATTTTGGTTTATTTACCTTTCATGGTGATTTTTTGGTGATTTTTTCATAATTTTTCTAGGATAATTGAGGGTAGTGCCTTATATATTTACATGATATACCCTCAGTGCTAGTCGTCAACCTAGGGCCTACTGGAGGCAAGACTTTGGGGGGTCACACTTTCTTTTCGCTTCCATCCTAAGAGGGTAACTAGTATAGGTGAGGCCATGACATATACATGGTAGGACCCTCATCAGTATCTCTCATGAAAATATGTAGGAATCATACTAATGCTTCTGTGAATAAATTTATAGAACCAACACAAACCTATGCCTGATTAACTAACACCCAACCTCACCAAGTCTTGCTCACCCAATATTGTAACCAAGTGTAATAACATGGAAATGAATGAATATATCAAAAATCTACCTCACAGCCACTTCCCTAATGTTTTTTCACTCTTACTCCCCAATTAAATGGGTCATGTTCTTTGACCCCTTATATATATATATATATATATATATATATATATATATATATATATATATATATCCTTATCTCAATTTCCTGATGTTTGTGTTTTGTGTGTCATTTCATAGTGACGCAATATGTACCACAACTATACCTTTCCCAACCCCCATAAGGTCCAATGTTCTCATTATCATTAGTCTAAAATAGTTAAACCTACTTTATCTTCTCAATATTTTATAGTAAGGTATCATAAACATAAATGAAATCAACCTCATGACATCCTCCAACCATTAATGACCCCCACTATATATCATTATATCACAACCAAATATCCACATAGAAGTATTTTATCTTGAATATTAAGGATGTAACCCTCATTAAATCCCCCTACCATGAATGACCTCCACGATAGATTAGCATTTCATAGTGTATCACATACTATAAATTTAAGTTTTTATATTCTATATTATTATTCTCGATTTTATCCATAATATATTATAGTGCATTTAAAGTGAGAGTTGGGAAGATGGATAATTCAATCATTTGTTCCCTGCTAACTTGAATGTTGGGGAAAACACTTGAAGCCCAAAATATATGAGCATTAGAAAGAATCCAACTTTGGTGGGTTTTATAAAAAATAATAAAATAAATATGATATATTATATAAACACACACAATCTCAACCTAGGGTTTCACACCACAACAACCCTACATATTATCCATAACATCTTTTTGTATCACCATTAAATTAGTCGAACAAATATTATCAATAGTTTTACACAAACCAGTCCAAACCAAACACTTAAAATATACACACAATGTCATTTACTACTCATTTATTCACATCCTTTAAACATTTTAAGATTTACCATTTATTGGCCACATTATATTCATTATATTACTCATTTATCCATACTTAATTTGAATCTTCTATTAGTAATCAACTAGGAAAATTCACAGTTATTACCCATTCATTTTAATCATTTCAATTCATCAATATCCACTTCTCATTAAATTCCATTCCATCATCAAATTCATATTCATTATTACCAACCATGTTCCACATCGTCACATGACTCTAACACAATCTTCATAATACACAACCAACTACCACACAACCTTCATCACAACACATACCAACACCCACCACAATACATCCTTTTTCCATATAACCACACCATCCACAATTTCCATGTTAACATATCTTAACATAAATTCAATATTCCCACAAAACCAATTTATTTCCATATTTATGTGACTTATCCAATTATTAAGGTTAAAAGACTATATGTGTTAGCCCCCATTATTGTCACAATATCACACATCAACCAACAAAATCCAAAAAAATGGGCATATACAAAAAACCAAAACTAGAAATGAATCACATAAAGAAATATTTATTTAATCACTCATTACTTAAGAAATATTGTTTCCATCATAAATTTCATTAAAGAATTTATATATTTCTAAAAAATCATTTCATCACTATATTTAAATGGTTATCCTTTTATGAGAGTTGGTCTAAACATCTTAATAGAAATAACTATAAAACATCACATAGTAGTTAGAAAACTATATGTAACATCATCAATCAATCCATAAAACATAATCAATATCATTGTAACATCAATGTAACAAACTAACTAGATTCAACTAGATAAGCCACCTGAGTTGGCCCGTCATGGTGGTGAGGTGAAACAGGATAACGGAAAAAAATCACATATAAAACAAAATAATACATACAACCAGAGTATAACATGGAAGAAATATATACATGTGAGATAAATAAAAACCAATCAAAACTTGTTAAAATAGAAAATTATGAATAAAATAAGTCCAAAAAATCTCCATGTGACCAATTGCCACCTCCAAACCATTCAATACTGAAGGTAGTGACAACAAGAGAATCCAACATGCCACAGGATACCCTTCCATTTACCTAGATCCTGTGATAAAGAATCTAAAAATACCTAAATTAATAAATAGGGTGTGAGAATAAATCCCAATAGGGTACCACCATAGAGTCTATAAAAGGATTAATATCAATAATGCATCAGTTCTAAATTTTAAAACAAAAATAGTTTTATAGAGCATTTTCATAAATCCAAAGTCATTTGTAAATAATTTACTCTGTTTTTTCATACAATAATTTCATATTAACAAATAAAAGAATAAAAAAAGTATAAGTAATAAAATATGAAATCATATCCATCAACCATAAGTTAAGTAATTAATAACATATCCATGAAATAATCTATCGTGTGAAACCTTGTGATACAACCTCAAGTTAAAATATGTGAGCAATAATCCATGAAAAACCCCATCATGTGATAAATAAATCATAAATGAAAAAAGAATATGTATTGATCACTAGCACATGGGAATACATACTATACATAAAAGATCTTAAACTGGGAAAATGTTGGTACCAACTGATATCGATTCCTACCACAGTCCATCGATATCCCAAAAGAACCACTAGTGATGACACACACACTAGGGTCACCTATGTTCCTGTCCTAATGCACCAAAGGTTAAAAATGTGTCACATTTGTCAAAATACATTTAAAAACCATGATAAAATTTTATAAAACATTTTCAAACCCAATACAATCATCTTCAGTGTTTGAAAACCCATTTCTAAACCAAAACCACCATTGAAGCATTTAATCAAACACTTAGTGTGAAACCCCTTTTTTTAATAAAAATCACTTTAAAACATGAATATTTACAAGAAATACCTTTAAGACATAAATCAATTAAATTAAATGAATAAAAAAAGGAATTTTATGATAATTATAGAAAATTCAAATAATTAACCCATTGTATAGAAACACCTACCTCAAAATGGAGGTAGAACAAATCAACTTAAAAACGGAGACCAAATAAGAGTAGATGTAGTCCTCACAATCCTATATATATAAGAAATAATTTAAATCCTCTATAAAACCCATTGGATCTGAAATCACAATAGAATAGGGTTTCAACGAGATAAAAGGATAAGTGATCTATGGCAGATCTACAAAGGAGAGGGGAAAACAGATAAAAAATGAAACATACCTCAATGTGATCCATTAATAATGGAGGAAAAATACCTTGAATCCAAGGGAGATACCTCCAAATAATTGGTTAAGGGTTGGAATGAACCAATATGATATTATGGGGTGATTAGTTTTTAAAATTACCAAGTGAAAAACGGTAAAATACCACTTTTTAATAGTTCAGAAGAGGTTTTTTGGGGTAGCATACATTGTTAAACTAACTATTCACCTTAATAATATTCCCCCACTATCAATTATGAGTGGGGTAATATTTTTTCACATGGTTAGTTTAACTTTTTAACCCCATATATCCAAAGGGTTCATGAATTGCACTAGGGGCCGCACGATTTGGGAAAACAATGATTAAACCATGTGACTCCCCTGGATAACCACTAGATACCCCACATGGTTACCTAGGAATGCTGCACAGTTTGACTAACCATGATCAAACCATAAAAAATTACACTAGAACCACATAATGTTATACCATATTGGTTACCACATGGTCAAACTAACCATGTTCTTTAACCTTGTGCCTGGCCTGTTTTCTCTAAAACCCTTTTTCTTCAACCTCCAATCCCCTGAATCTTCCCGAACCTCAAAATAGAAAGAACAAGGCTCAACTAAGGTATACCTATGACCTGAAGGGAGTCACAAATGTCCCCACCATAATATATTTTTTTTCTTAGAAATTCCTCAATATCTTGGACCTATAAATATATAAGGTCAATACTTCCTCATCAATGATTCTTACTCCCACATCTCATGGATATCACATATGTACTGCCAAAGTACCCAGACTGAGGTAATTGTTTTACAACGTAGTACCTTATTATAGAGATCCATAATATGAAATGGTTACTCAAAAATGGTGGTATCAGGGTCAAGATCAATATCCTTCCATTCAATCACATGGGAAGGATCTAGTTGATACCTCCTCAGTTGGGAAACATTAAACACATCATGGATCAAAGTAAAATGATATGATAAGTCAAATAGATAATCCACCTTTCCAAATAATTTCATTATATCAAAGGGTACAATAAACATTAGTTCTAACTTACCATTTTTACCTAACCAATGATGTCCCAAGTGAGGTGATACTATGATAAAAACACGATCAGAAACCTCAAACTCTATCAGATAATGATGATAGTCTGTATAATATTTCTATTAAATCTATGTTGTGACCAACCTCTTTCAGATCAAATGAACCTTTTATGTTATCTTCTGAAAGAGACTCATCCCAAAAAAGGAACTCTCTCTCAAATATTCCCATCACAAGGGATATATACATGGATAACCATACAATGCTTCAAAGGGCACCATATTTATCAAATCTTGATAACTATTTTTATTGGTAAATTCAAAAGGAGGAAAATGATTTTCCCAAGATCCACCAAAATCAAGCATGAAAGCCTGAAGAATATCCTCAAGAACCTGGATATCTCTCTCTGTCTTTATATCTATCTAAAAATGATAATTTGTGCTCAATTTTAACTAGAAACCCATAACCTTCTATAAACCTTTATAGAACCTAGATGTAAACCTTAGTTATCTATCAGATAAAACCACATAGGGAACCCCATGAAGTCTCACAATATCTCAAACATATAAGTCCCCAATATTTTCCACCTTCATTTTCTCCTTGATAGGTAATAAATGAGATTATTTTGTAAGTCGGTCAATGATCACACAAATCACATCATTACCACTAGGTTTCAATGGGAATACAATGAAAAATTACATAGAAATATCATCCCACATACATAAAAAAATGGGAAAAGGTTGCAACAAACTAGTAGGTATCCAGTGTTCTACCTTAATTTTCTAATAAGTGAGACATCGTGAAACAAAACCTATAATTGACCACCTCATATATGGACACAAATACCAATGCCTCAAGTCATGATACATATTGGTAGACCTAGGTTGTACAGGCCAACATGATTAGTTTCAATTTTCCATTAATTCCTACCTCATGGAATTTAGAATAACCAACCTGTTATGAAAACACAAAGCTCCACCGGGAGATCGAGACCACTCACTCGAGGTCTCCCCACCATAAATGATTTCACTAAATCATTGGAACTAAATTTATTTCACATACTTGAGCTGAACTCACTCATAAAAATATGATTCATATTTCATTGAATCCAAGAATACATTTCCACTTACCTCTTCCTCTCCCAAGATTATCTCAGCAAACAAAATCAACATAGGCCACTCATAAACTGATTCCTTCAAAGATTGGGTCAGTAATTTTATGTTCAATGAATCAGAATACATATTCCCTTTTCCAAGAGTGTATGCAATATCAAGATCAAGGTTTTGAAGATACTCCAACCAGCATCTCTATCACAAGGTCAACTCCCTCTCAGTAAAAATATATTTCGAACTCTTATTATCATAATACACTGCAAACCATTCCCCAAAGAGATAGTGACACCATTTTTTGAGTGAATACATAATTGATACCAACTCAATATTGTGGGTAGGGAAGTTCTTCTCATGGAGTCATAACTGTAAAGAGCCACAGGTCACCATCTATTTACCTTATATCAAGACACAACCCAAACTTATACAAGAAGCGTCGTAGAAAACATCATAACTTGAACCCGATTATAGAAGAATAAAAAATAGTTTTGAATTCAACCTCACCTTCATATCCTTAAAATATATCTAATATTTTTCATTCCATTCCAACTTTACACCCTTACAGGTTAAAGCTTTCATCAAAGATGCAAGATTAGAGAAATCATGAAAAAACAATCTATAGTAACTGGATAAACCCAAGAATCTTCATATCTCAAACACATTTATGGGATTCTCCCAGGAAATAACTACCTTTATCTTTTCAGGATCTACTGAGACACCCCTATTAGATATCGCATGCCCCAAAAATTTCACTTCTCGGATCCAAAACTCACATTTGTAAATATTTTTTGTATTCTTTCAGGGTTCTAATAATGATATCCAAATGGTTTTTATGATCCTATTTTTACTTGGATTACACCAATATATCATCCATGAGAATAATAAAAAAATATTCTAAGAACTAATGAAATATCTGGTTTAACGAATCCATAAATACTGCTAGAGTGTTAGTGAGAATTAATAGCATAACCAAAAACTTGAAATTACCATACTAGATCTTAATCATTATCTTAGGTATATCCTCTTCTAAAAATCTTAAATGGTGGTACCCTAACCGAAGTTCAATATTTGAAAACCAACATTCCCCTTTAAGCTATTGAAAAAGATCATCAATCCTAGGAAAAGGATATTTGTTCCTAATAGTCACCCAATTCAACTTTCAATGGTCCATTGAAAGTTTGATACTCTTTTCTACCTTCTAATAAAATAGGATGGGTGAATACCATGGTTAAATTATAGGAAGAATAAATCCATTATAATCTAGATCCTCAAGTTGGACTTTAAGTTCCACCAACTTAATGGGTTTTATTCTATAATAATTCATAGAAATAGGCATCATACCAAGGAGAAGGTAAACAGTAAATATGACCAATCTCTATGGTGGTAACCTAGAAAAATCATTCAAAAATACCATGGGGTATGAACCCACCACCATAGGTAGCGGACTACCCAAAAAGGGTTAACAGTATCAAGAAATATCTCTGAAAATTAGAATAAGATTACCCTGGTATAAGGAACAACATGCCCCACCCTTCCTAGTCTAGAGTCCCACTCACCATGAAAAATATGAGTGAACCCATCGGAAGATAAAAACTAAAGACGATGATGATAACAGTCTATATGGTCCTTAACGATGATCATCTAATCTATTCCCAATTTCAGGTCGAAGATGTCAATATCAAGAACTAAAAATTCCCATATCAACTCATAGTTGACTATCATCACCCGACATGCATGACACTAGAAACCTTGCATGTACCTCTTCCACAAAGTCATGTAAAGATCCAAAAAGTAAGATATAAGTTCTGAACATAATCCAAACACATCAACTAACTTTAAAGATATAAAATAATGATTATCACCCCTATCAAACAAATCCAACACCATAGAAGATGAAATAAACATCCTTCCTATAATAGTAGTTGGCCCTACTTTAGATTAATTTAGAGTATACTCCCCCACATAAAACCATATGATATTACCCACATGAATATCCTCCTTGGCCTAAGTATTGGACCCACCACCCTTGGAAGCATCGGTACAAACCTATAACCCCTTGGTGAGAGTGGATCATGACTTACGGCCCTTGGATATCCTTTAAAAAAATGATTCAAATGGCTTGATAATCTACAATGATGACAAGTCTTAGAATACTTTGTACAGTTAGTCTTGGTATGACCACATCATATACACTAATATTAGATAAAATACTACTATCTAAATGAATCCCCTAAAACTAGTCTTGAAGAAAACTAACTACCCTTGTGATTCCTTTTTTTGGCTAGATGACACACCCTAACTAAAAAATGCACCCAAAAAAGCTCCAACCAAACTATTATTTCTAGATATGTTTGTCTCAACCAAAGATACTTTGTCTAATACCTCTATCAAGGTTAGAAGTAACATGTGAATCAACATTGACTGAATATCCTGCCTTAGTCCCAACTCAAGCCTCTGAGCCATTAGGTACTCAATGGTGACAAGCTCTAGTTCCATATTCACCATCCCAGAAAAATGGGTGGAATACTAAAGAATATTATGATCCCCTTTCCCCAAGGTCAGAAACTCTTGAGTATTATCCATATGTAACATATTAAGGTAAAACTACTTATTGAATACTTTCTTAAAAGAAGTCTGAGTAAGCTCCTCATGCAAATTAGCTTTCACAATAGTGTCCTACCATCTTCTTCCCGGTCCCCCAATCATGTACATAGAAAAACCCACATTATATTACTCAGAATACATTAATAAGTTCATGGTCCTTTTAATACATTCAAGACACTCCTCTTGTTCCTAGGGCCCTTTATCACCATGGAAGATGGGTGGATGCTGCAAAGTGAATTCATAGCTATAATCCATCACACGTCCCAAGTTCCTGACACCCACTTGACCTAGAGTCTAAATTGTACAGATTACATCTTCAACCAAAGAAAGGTCCACTAGAGTAGACTCCTACCGTTCCTGTCTTGCAACTTCCTCTCTTAGATTTGGAAGAGCTCTTCTTGGATGAATTTTCTATTAAGCACAAGACAATAACCAATCAACTTTAGAGAATATTCAAAAATATTAGGAATAAAATCAATAATTTACATCTATTATTTAAAACATCAATAATTTAAAGAAATAATGAATTATAAAAATTAAAATCAACACTTCGAGAAGGAATGGATCTATTTAAATAAACTCCCCATCTAGTTAATTTAAATTTCCTCAAACGCCAAGTCTCAAACCTGGTAAAAAAATTATGACCACCCATGGTAACTTAAGTTCAGACATGGAAGTGAGCTATCCATACACCCTCCCTCACTTACTACCTAAATTTTGATGGTCCTAACTCCTATCTACCCGATATAGAGAACCAAACTCAGGCAGTGTTGACACACTTTAGGATATGCATCCCTCTAATACCATTCTGTAATGAACCAACACAAGTCAACTAGACAAGCCACCTAAGACGGCCCAACATGGTGGTGAGGTGAAACGTGGTAACAAAAATAAGTCTTGGATAAAATAAATGTTAGGACCAATAGGGGCCTATATACCCTGAGAGGGGGGGTGAATCAGGGTATGGATATTCTTTTCTAAAATTCTTCTTGCCCCACTGGATCTTGACCTCTTTATTACAAGGGTCACTTTTTTTTCTCTTATGTGTTTATGTTGATCACTTCTCTTTATCTTTATCTGATGATTATGATTTATATGCAATGCAGGGAAGCAACCAGGAATACATAGAGATTTTTACTTAGTTCACCCTCACTGGGCTACGTCCAAGGAGCATACAACGGTGATGTGCCGCTTTATCTTTATCTGATGATTATGCTTTAGATGCAATATAGGGAAGAAACCAGGTAGAAATAAAGATTTTTACTTGGTTCACCCTTACTGGGCTACGTCCAAGGACCATACAACGGCGATGTGCCGTTGTACCAAATCCACTAAGGCTCACTACCAATAATGTTCGGTCTAGATCACTTATATGCCCAGGCTCACTGCCTTTACAATGTTTAGGGTCAGCTCACTGCTTTCCCAAGGGTAACTTCCTATTTCTCTCTCTCTCTGTCTCACTATTGGTGGAGAGGATCACCTTCTTCCTCTTCCTTTGCTCACTGCTCTGGAAGGGATCCACTCACAGTTTATAGACCTGTAGGTCTCTTCATTTGCATAAATGAATGCATCCTCTTAGTATTGATAGATGATCTATTAAAGTCCAAATTTCATCCACTTATGAATACCCCTTTGCCTCTTAACCACTGGGCAATTCACTTTGGAAACACCTTCGCAAAGCACCCTACTTCGCGAGGCTCCCAATTTCGCGAAGCTCAAACAAGCCTTCACGAAGCACCTTACTTTTCGCGAAGCTCACAATTTCACGGAGCCTAGACCGTCGCAAAGCTCAAGCCTTCGCAATTCTTAGGTCGTCGCGGAGCTCAAGTAGCTGCAAAGCAACTTCCCTTACGAAGCTCACTGACCAACACGGAGCACATGACTTTCACGGAGCTAGAATAGCTGCCGCGAAGCTCTTTTTTTGCGAAGCACACTGCCTTCGTGAACTTCCTTTGTGAACCGAGAGCAAATTATTTTCTCTAAAAATTCTCTCTCTAATTCTCTCGAGGGGTTCAACCTTTATTTATAGGCAATTCCACTGACCCTCGACCCTTCGACGCGAAGTCAGCGCCACGTCATCACCAATCGTGAAGCTCCGAAGTTTCCGTCGGAATTCTCTCAAAATTGTGAAGCACCATGGCAATTTTCCGATCATAGAGCTCGTCGTAATTGTGGAGCATCCCGTAATTCCCTTCATGCCTGCGCCGTGAAGCTCCCTCGCAAAGACCTTCATCGCCGCAATGTGCTTCAACTCTGTCGTTCGCGAAGCTTGACGTAATCGCAAAGAATCACCGCCATCATTTTTCTGGTCTTCACGAATTTCAAACCATGAAGCCTATCTTCGCAAAATTCATGCCTTTGCCATATAAAAATATGATCTTCATGGAAATCCTATTTTTGCGATGCTCACCAACCTTCAAATGTTGGACCCCAAAAATTTGGCAAACACTAGGAAATGGCACCACCTTGTACTGCTCTTTTGTACCGCCTCCAGATCGTTCATTCCTTTATCATCGCTCTTTGTCAACATGGATTTTCAATAACTTATATGGAACTTGACAATTCTCCATGGAAACTTGTTTTTTCAACAAACACAATCAACCCAAAAATACTACAAAGTTACCTTGAGGGATTTTTTCCCAAAAATCTCCCCCTTTGGTTTTGTTGACAACTCTTCACAACTCTTCTCAGAATGATTTTCTGCATGTTGATACCTCACTGAGTCTCCTTCCAGCCGCTACCACCATTCGTCTCTTGCAATTCTGATAGCGTTCAAGGATTCACTTAACACGTACTCTAAGCCCACATGAGCAATGCTCAGCGTGAGAAACAAGAGTAGTATGAATAGTTCATCAATGAATCACTTCATGTCAGACCCCAATTATCGATTCCAAACCGATACCAATTGAAAAATTGATACCAATTGTTGAACCACACAAATAGAAATTTGTGATAGTTGTACACATTCTCACACATTTCCAACATCACTGTTCTACTTTTATCATGATCCTCAGCTTTCGTGATATCTATGCTTTGATCGATCACTTCTAGAATCGTCAGATTTAAAACTCTCCCCCTATCTCAAAGCTCTCCCCCTATCTTGTTGCTTCACTTGTCAGCTTCTCCCCATATCATCCATGATTTTTCAAATAGCCACAATGTCTCCACCTTGAACAATCACTATTTTCTCCCCCTTTGTCAACAAACCCAAAGGTAACTCCTTTTCACTCTAGAACAGAGTAGAGAACACATATCATCACATTAGGGAAAACACATCATACCTCATGGAGAAGGGGGGTGTCCCACATCCACACATTTTCAAGTGCGAGGAGTCGACTGGACTCCCAGATCTAGTCGATGCCTCTCAAAAGCTTCCTTGGGTAAGGCCTTTGTCATGATGTCTACAACCTGTAGTTCTGTAGGCACATACTCCAACTTCATGATCCCCTGCTCAACCTTTTCCTTGATAAAATGATACTTTATCTCAATGTTCTTTGTACTTGAGTGATGGACGAGATTTTTTCTGAGATTTATAGCACTTGAGTTATCACACTGAATTCTGATCGGAGACTTCAATTCAAATCCCATATCATCAAGCTGCTGCTTCATCCACAATAATTGTGTGCATGCTTGAGCGGCCGCAATATACTCAGCTTCTACGGTGCTCAATGAAATTCAATCTTGCGTCTTGCTTATCCAAGCAATACATAGTCCACCAAGATAGAGTGAACCTCTAGATTTTGATTTCCTATCATCTGCTGAACCGGTCCAATCTTCATCAGTATATCCCAATAACTCTGTCTGATATTTCCCATCATATATCGAGCCAAAATCCACTATGCCCTTGATATACTGAAGTATTCTTTTAACCTCAAGCATGTGACTTTATTTGGGATTACTCTGATATTTCGCTACTTGGAATGTGGAGAATACAATTTCAGGCTTCATCACTGTTAGGTATAGTAAACTCCCAATAATCTGCCTGTATTCTGTGATATTAACTTCCTTGCCATTATCATCTTTTGATAATTTCATCCGGGTAGCAACCGGAGTCTTCATCTCCTTATAATTTTCCATTCAAAATCTTTCCAAAACCTCCTTGGAATATTTGGATTGAGAAATTAATGTGTCATTCCTTCCTTGTGTAACCTATAAACCAAGGAAAAACATCATCTCACCAATAATAGATATTTCGAACTCATGTTTCATGAATTCGGAAAACTATCTGCACTACGATTCATCTAATCTGTCAAATATTATGTCATCGGTATAAACCATCACCATCATCCTTTGATTACTGTTTTTTTTTTGAAATAGAGATTGTAATCAAATACACCACGCTGAAAACCAAGATTCTTCACATACTAATCGAGCCATGAGTACCATGCTCTTGGTACTTGTTTCAACCCATATAATGCCTTTTTCAGCAGACAAACCTTATTCTCATCCTCATGAATAAGAAAACCATTTGGCTGCTTGATATGCACTTATTCCTCTAGAATCCCATTCAATAATGCATATTTGACATCCATCTGGAAAACATTAAACTTTCGTTGCACTGAAATGGATAGAAATAGTCTTATTGTCTCTAGCCTCGCAACCGGTGCAAATGTCTCATCAACATCTATTCCCTCTATCTGGGAGTATCCCTTGCACGATAGTCATGATTTGTTCCGAATCATTGTGCCATATTCATTCATCTTGTTACTATAGACCCATTTAGTCCTGATGACATTCTTATCTACTGGCCGCGAAACAATCTCCCACATCTGATTCTTTTCTAAATCATCATCAATCACTTCTGCTCTCCCTGAGTCTCTTACCACTTCCTTACTTTCAGCAAAAAACTTGTCACTATGTCATTGTTCAATGACATCATTTCTTTGAACTTCTTCTCTAAGATTTTTTTTTGTTGACACACCTTTGATTTTCTCTCGCAGCTTCTTGGTATCCTGAAATCAGTCAGTCGATACCAAATTGTTAGAACTAAATAGATAAGCATGAGATGCATGATTATTGCTGTTTCTCCCTGTGTTTCTTTATTCCCTCAATAGGAAACACCTGAGCTGAGTCATCCAATTATTTATTTCATGGATCTTGCATCTAATTTTGTTATTGAATTCTCCCCCTATGTTATGCAACACTTCTTAGGGTTAGGCCCACTGTTTAGACCCATAAAAATTCTTATTCTCCTTCATCATCTATTCTCATATTTTACTTGGAATTGAGACATTAACAAAATATCTAAGCCTACTGAGTTGGAACTCAGTGTAGGAAACAAGAGACAAAGTCAATAACACAATGACTTCCTATTATGCTATGTTTCTCCCTTTCTCCTTCAACTTTGGTACCTGATTTGAGCCAACACAACCTCTGAATCATATCACATCTCCACATTGCATCTTTAGATTCCACTTCCCCTTGGATCGTATCTCCCTAAAACCGGAAACACTTGAATCATCAGTTAATAGCATTTATATACATAGGTAGAGGGGTAGTTCTGGAATTCTCAAGAAGAGGATTGTGGTTGATCCTGATTGGTCATCCCTTTTATTATTTCTTTTAGAGCATCGCACTCTATCTTCGCTTCTTCTAAATTCCTAGCCAACTTCAACTGTTCTAGCCATATGACTAGGCATTCTTTACCCACATTCTGAGCCTTTTTCTGATATGTAGATTCGGCAGGCGTGGCCTTCCTCAGACTTTGAGGTTTAAACCCACTGGTAGAAATTTCTTTCTTTGATGTTCCACCAATATTCCACTTCCCTTGATTCCTTCTTTGATTAGGAATATATGTTCTTGTCATCTTCCCTTGCTCCTTCCTCCATTGTAGGGATCTTCCTATTTCTTCCACTTCTTGTGGTGGCACACGACATGCAAATTTTTGAATTCATTCTTTGTTTATTTTTATTTTATCATATTTCTGAGTTACCACCCTATTTTTCATTAGTGGTGGGCCCTCCACTGAACGTACATTCTTCTTACTCACTATTGTATCATTTCATCCTTTTTTCTTCCAGATTTGTTCATGTTATTTCTTAGAGGGCAATTGTTAGTGTGACAGAGGAGGTGATAGATACACCTTTTGTTCAGCTTCATCTAATTCCCCTGAGGCTCTAGGCCTATTTTCCAACTTTCCACTTTGTCTCCCAATGTAAGATTTATCTTTATACATCACTGGAATCAAGAATTTCTTTCTGAGTTTCTTTTCCTTTCCTACTTTCTTCTTGCTGCAATGTCTTGCCAAATGCCCATAACCAGAACATATAAAACATTTTCCATCAAAGGCATGCCTCATTTCAACATTTCTCTATCGAGATGTTGATGAAGCTTTTGTTCCTCTTCTGACATTGAGCTCCTGATCTTCCTGACACATACTCATTGTGTTTCCCTTTATTCCACAGTAATATAATCTGATGAATGTTTTCCTCTGAGAGACTCTTCTCTCTGATCTCTCATGATGCTTCTTCTTATTCTCAGATTTAGTACATTTTCTATTTTCACAATACGAAATGTATTCCTGAGCCTCTGAACAAAAACTTTATGTGTGGCCATGAATCCTATAGAAATAGCACATGTCATCACTACTTCTTGTAAATATCCTCTTTGGCATGTCTCTAGCACCTACAAGATTTTCTCCACATCTGGAACTGTTCACATCTCTCTTTCTATCATGAATGGGAGGTGATTCATCAAATCCAATACCAGTTTTTCCCAAACTGTATGGTCTTTGAGCTGAGATAATTTTTCTTGGCACATTTCAGAAATATCAAATTTGATTTTCATTTCATCATCACCTGCCGATGGATAATCGAATAGTAAGTGTAAGGCATCCTTCATTTTAGGAATTCCTTTAGCATTATATTTCTCCACTTCCTTCTTCATTGATTCTAGTTCTTATTCCAACTTTTTAATCTTCATATCCCTTGATTCAATTTGGGAATTGAGTTCTCTTCTGAGATTCTTTTTACACCTCGTCTCATCTTCCAGTTCTCATGTGAGCTTCTCTACCATGTAACCTTGCTCCATTACTTTCAATTTTTCCTGAGAAATAGATTCAGAGACAGATTCATTCTCTTGTTGTAGCCTTTGATTCTTATGAAATTCTTCAGACAACTATGTTGCAAGATCATCATTTCTAGCTTTCAGATTCTGAACTTCATCTGACTTTTTATTATCTTCATAATCATCAGCCTTTTGTTTTCCTTTCATTTTATCCATCTTTTGTAGTTCTTCACCTTGAGAATCATTCTTCTCCTTTAGGTCAGTAGCCACATTGATAAGCCCTTGATTTAAGCCTCTTAGCTTGTTGACCTCAATTTCCAATACTTGGATCCGGATATCTTTATATTTAACTTCTTCATCCAAGTTCTGATCCAATTTCTTTGTCATTTTGACAACATCTACTGGTGGCCTCCTTCTTGAAACTTCTTCATCATCAGTTGTTTCGGTATCACTTTGAAGTTCAAGTACTTTACTCATTCCTACATCATGATTGAGTGAATCAATCTTTTCCCTATCAGATTCATCCAAGCCTTATTTCAGTAAGCTGTTTGATTATTTTAATTGAATCACACATTTTCCATACACACTTCCACACTGAAGAATATCACCTGACTTCTTCTTATTCTTTGATGTTCTTCCCTTTTCCATGGCACAATAAGATAAGAGCAGACTGAATATATATCCACACAAATTGACTAAACCAAGTCAAAGCAAACAAATCTGATAAAAGAAACCTATCCCTCTGATACCAATTGTTAGGACCAATAGGGGCCTATATACCGTGAGAGGTGGGGTGAATCAGGGTATGGATATTCTTTTCTAAAATTATTATTGCCCCATTGAATATTGACCTCTTTATTAGAAGGGTCACTTTGTTTGCTCTTATGTGTTTATGTTGATCACTTCTCTTTATCTTTATCTAATGATTATTCTTTAGATGCAATGCAGGGAAGCAACCAAGCAGACACAGAGATTTTTACTTGGTTCACCATCACTAGGCTACGTCCAAGGAGCATACAATGGCGATGTTCCGCTTTATCTTAATCTGATGATTATTCTTTAGATGCAATGCAGGGAAGTAACCAGGCAGACACAGAGATTTTTACTTGGTTCACCCTCACTGGGCTACGTCCAAGGAGCATACAACGTCGATGTGTCGCTATACCAAATCCACTAAGGCTCACTGCCAATAATGTTCGGGATAGATCACTTCTATGCCTAGGCTCACTGCCTTTACAATGTTTATGGTCAGCTCACTACTTTCCCAAGGGTCACTCCCTGTTTCTCTCTCTCTGGCTCACTGCCGGTGGAGAGGATCACCTTCTTCCTCTTCCTTTGCTAACTGCTCTGGAAGGGATCCACTCACAGTTTATAGACCTGTAGGTCTCTTAATTTGCATGAATGCACGCATCCTCAACTGTTGATAGATGCTCTGTTAAAGTCTAACTTTCATCCACTGATGAATACCCCTTTTCCTCTTAACCACTGGGCAATTCACTTTGGAAACACCTTCGTAAAGCACCATACTTCGTGAGGCTCCCAATTTCGCGAAGCTCAAACAAGCATTTGCAAAGTACCTTCCTTTTCGTGAAGCTCACAATTTCACAGAGCTCAGACCATCGCAAATCTCAAGCCTTTGCAATTCTTAGGACGCTACAGATCTCAAGTCATCGCAAAGTAAATTCCCTTGCGAAGCTCACTGAGCCAACGTGGAGCACACAACTTTCACAGAGCTATAATAGCCGCCGCGAAGCTCTTCTTTCGCGAAGCACACTGCCTTTGCGAACTTCCTTCATGAACTGAGAGAAAAGTATTTTCTCTGAAAATTCTCTCTCTAATTCTCTTGAGGGGGTCGACCTCTATTTATAGTCAATTCCACCGACCCTCGACCCTTCGGCGCGAAGTCAGCGCCACATCATCTCCAATCGCGAAGCTCCAAAGTTTCCGCCAAAATTCTCTCAAAATCACGAAGCACCACGGAAATTTTCCGATCGCGGAGCTCATCATAATCGCGGAGCATCCCATAATTCCCTTCGCACCTGCGCCACAAATCTCCCTCACAAAGCCCTTCATCGCCGTGATGCGCTTCAACTCTTCCATTCGCGAAGCTTGATGTAATCGTGAAAAATCACCGCCATCATTCTTCTGGTCTTCGCGAATTTCAAACCATAAATCCTATCTTCATGAAATTCATGCCTTTTCCATATAAAAATATGATCTTTATGGAAATCCAATTTTTGTGATGCTCACCAACCTCCAAATTTTGGACCCCAAAAATTTGGCAAACACTGGGAAATGGCACCACCTTGTACTGCTCTTTTGTACCGCCTCCAGATCGTCCATTCCTTTGTCATTGCTCTTTGTCAACATGGATTGTCAACAACTTCTCTAGAACTCGACAATTCTCCATGGAAACATGCTTTGTCAACAAACACAATCAACCCAAAAATACTTCAAAGTTACCTTGAGGTATTTTTGCCCAACAACAAAAAAATACATACAACCTGATTATAACTTAGAATAAAGAGATATATCCAAGATTCATAAAAACCAAGACAAATTTCCTAAACTAGAAAAGTATGAATTATATAAGACTAATAAGTCTCCATGTGATCAAATCTTACCTTCAAACCATTTTGTACTGAAGGTAGAGACAACAATATAAGATATCATGCTATAAGATACCCTTCCCTTTACCTAGATCCTACAATATAACATCTAAAATTACCCAAATGGAAAAGTAGGGTGTGATCACAAAGCCACATAGGATACCACCATAGATTCTATATAAGGTCTAATATCAAGAATGCAACAATTATATCTTATAAAACAAAACAGTTTTAAAAATAATTTTCATAAATTAAATATCATTTTTAAATAATTTTTCTTTGGGTTTTCATAAAAACCTTTCATATTAATAAATCTAGAAATATTACAAGTATAAGTGATAAGATAGAAAATCATATCCACACTCCATAATGTAAGAAAGTAATCACATATCCATGAAATAATCCATCATGTGGAACCATGTGATACAACCTCAAGTGAGAACATGTGAACAACAATCCATGATAAAATCCATCATGTGATAAATAAACCATAAATGAAAAATCACTCTATATTAGGCCCTAGACTATGGGAATACATACTATAAATAAAATATCCTAAAAAAATCACACATTTTTACCAATCGATATAAATTACTGCCACATTCCATTGATATCCTAAAATAACACCTAGTGGTTCCACACACACAAGGGTAACCTATGTCTCTTTCCCAATGACCCAAGGTTCCCAAAATTCCATGTTTTTCAGAATCAATTTCAAAACCATGGTCACAATTTATAAAAAAATTCAATCCCAATACAATAAACATCAATGTTTTAAAACCCATTTCCAAACCAAAACCACCATGCAAGTATTTGATCAAACACTTGGTGTGAAAACCCTATTTTAAAATAAAACCCCCTTTAAAACATGAATATTTCCAATAAATCACTTGAAACCAAAAATCAATTCAACAAAATGAATAAACCGAAGTAATTTTACAAGAATGATAAGAAATTAAAATAATTAACCCATTGTATAGAAACACCTACCTCAAAATGGAGGTAAAACAAATCACCTTAAAAAAGAAGACCAAGGAAGGGTAGATTGGGTTCTCATGATCCTAGATCCATAAGAAACAGTATAAATCCTCCATTAAACCCTTTATATCTAGAATCATAGCCTAATTTGGTTTCAACAACATGATAGAAGAAGAGATCTTACATAGATCTACAAAGGATAAGGGAAACTAGATCAAAAACACAACATGTCTCAATGTGATCCATCAAAAATGTAGAGAAACCACATAGAATCTAAGGGGAGAGACCTCCAAATAATTTGGTAAGGGTTAGAACAATTCAATATGAGATTACGGGGTGATTATTCTTTAAAAATGAAAAAAATAAAAAAAAGGTTAAAATCCCACTTTTTAACAATTCGGAAGGGGTTGTACGGTTTCTTGGGGTAGGTCGCATGGTTAAACTAATTGTGTGCCTTATCCATGCACCCCTAATTTACATTCATGGTGGGGGAATGGTTTGGATTCAAGGTTAGTTTAACCATGCACCAACCTAAAAAACCCCTCTATCCAAAGAGTTCATGAATTTCACTAGTAGATTTATGATTTGGGAAAACCATGATCCAACCATGTGACACCCCTAGACAACCACCAGAAACCCTACACAGTTCCATAGGCATGTCACACAATTTGAATAACTATTCTAAAAACATGAGAAACATCACTAGAACCTCATATAAGAATACCACATGGTTAAACTAACCATGCACCTGACCAATTTTCTCCAAAAACCCTTATTTTTTACCTCTGATCCCCCAAATATTCCCAAATCTCAAAATAAAAAGTCTAAGGCTCAAATGAGGCATAACTGTGACATGAAGGTTGTCATAGTGAATCACCATTCCCCTTAAATTTTTGATAGGTCTAATTCATTATCTTCATTGGGTTAACTCCTACTATTCACCCAAAGAAAAAAATCATGAAACTCCCATAATTTACAAAAAATAAATAGGGATAAATCTTGAATCCCCTGACTCAATCGAAGTCTTGTGATAACTATATGAAATGATGAAGGAAATCAAATAAAATTCCACCCAATGATCAATAATCAATTGTAGGGATTATTCTTAATCATACCCCATCAAATATATGGCATAATGACATCCAAATTGGTCGATACTACTGTCACAACCTTTATGATAATAAAGGATAAGGAGAAAATCAAGAATAATATAAGATAATTCACTTTGTATTATAAATATGTTTATCTCTTGAATACATGGCCCAAAACTAATCAAGGGTCACTCAAAGATCTCTAAGTATATACCTCTGTTCACCAAGGGTTTGAGGGAAATTAAAAAATAAGGAGAAGGTTCAGGGAAAGGCATAGAGTTATAATAAAATTAGAAATAAAAGGCGTCATGGAGTGACAAGATGTGGTCATTCCATGATGGGGTTATGTCCATTGAACCACTTGAAATCATTTTTTAGTCTCCCATATATCTCCCCCTCCCAATACACATAATAAAATTCTACTTTAAATAGATAGGATTTAATAGGGTCACGGTATGATGACTATCATCACATCATGACTCTAGAATTCCCAATTTCAATGACACTCAAAATAACAAAACTAGGAAATAATCTCCCCAAGGATTCATGCCATCGAATATGTTACCATTTAATGAAGTAAAGTTTCTAAAAAAATAATATCTTAAATCACCTTTGTACCATAACAAAAAACACCACTCCACAACTAAATATGCAACAAAGGAAAAGTTTAAGAATAAATATTTCATATGTAAGAGTCCTTTGGTGAAATGTATGTTTTTTACAATTATTGAAATTATTTCCTAAAACCTTCACATAATAATGAAAACAATAATCCTGTGATCAAAATTCCAATTTAAAACAATGTAAACTCTAACTTTTATGTCTTACATCAAAGTTTGTGACATAATTATACACCATGAAAAAACCTCACAATAACCATATCATGGTGAGACAAATACCATTGTGTCATGACTCACCTCTTCTTGTTGGGATCTCAACTCCAATAACAACTTTCTTCCTCCATCCATATCTCAACATCTTAGACACTCATAATATGAAAATTAATGGTTTGGAAAATTATAATAAATTACATTTGATACCTATAAAAATATTATCATCCATGATAATCAAAACCAAAATCAGAAGTAAACAATACCCACCAATACCAAACACCCTTGGGAGATACCTCTAAAACAGAGGTAATGCCATTACCAAAACATGAGAGTCAATCAAGTAATGAAAACCCCAACCATAACAATAATAAATCAATCATTTCAATATCAAATAATACTTAGTAAATAACCTCCTAAAACATAACCACTAAGAGAAATAACTCCCCAACAAGGTTCAAAATACCTGAGAAACTACTCTGTAAACCCAAGGGTGAGTGGATTGCTCAAGGAATCCACCTCATTATACCTAGGAGTTACTATACTCAAAGTAGAAACATCTAATACACACTCACTACCCTTGAATCAAAAATTATACCACATAACCAAACCAAAATTAGTATTGGAAATCCATAAGACCTAATAACTACATGAGATGCCTCTCAAATCAAGATATTGATGCTAAAGGTTCTCAAATTAATAGAGAAATATGAAAGAAAATATTGATCATTCCAATCAAAAAATTAACCTCCATATTACTAACTATTAAACCTTTTCATAATGATGAAACAATTTTATGAAATTAATTTTATAAATCAATTATTTCCCACAAACATAACTTTCAATTTTCAAAAAAAAATCCACACACTAATGTAGAAAAGAAAATTATTTCCATATTTACTTATGAAATCATTCAATTTCAAATAAAAATGCTCACCAAATCAATCAAATTTAGTTTATAAAAATATAATTTATGAGAAATGGATTCAAAGAATTATATGGAGAACACTTTAAACAAAAAAATCAAAGATCATTTGAAAAAAAAAGGAATTGATTGAAAAAAAATTAAAGTCACTAACTCAGAACACACTCACTCCTAGACTCTAAAAAAAACTCACTTCATCAAAATTGACCACCCATGAAAACCTAACCATCCTACCAACCAATAAATAGACTTACCTAAACCCAAGAACTTTAAAAATCATAAGGAACTAAAACTATAAATTCCCCATCACACCATAATAAAAAACACATTATCTTACCTGATATAGGATTCTTAGAGATACTAAAACCTAATACCTCATGCCATTCCTAAACCTATAGAGATAGTTTCACCTATCACCTTCACATTTCATGAGATTCACAACTCAAGGAAACACCTTTTTTCTTTATACTATCCTATAATAGATTCATCTTTGTCACCTCATCATGATCCATAACATTCATCCAGGACTACAACTACATGATCGCCACCCTATATCAAATATTTTACCTCAAGGAAAATTAAAAATTCTAGGATTTCATGTCTTTATCAACTAAGAGGTTTGGAATATGGGAAACCAATTAAAAAATATGAATCCTGAGATCATGTGTGCCAGACTCCCCTTTTTGGAGCTTCAAGATATACTCCCTAATGTTAGTTCCTCTACACCTATGGAATAAACTCTTTCTTAACCAAGATAAGGAATTATTTCCAAAAAAACCTATTTTATTAATCCATTATCCATCTTTGATGTTCCTAATAAAATATTAAATTTTTTTTCAATAAGTCAAGTTGTCAATATATGATTTAGAGAGTTTATTCCATCCTAAATACAGAGAAAATTTTATCTTGTAGCTTGAATGCATTACTTAGAAATATTTATGAAGGTTCAATTCATAGAAACATATACATGTGATGATTTTTGAGATAATTATCATGTTTAATATAATTATTTAAGTAGTTGAGTGTTGTATACAATAGTTTGTGAAGTATTAAAGTACTAGAAACTTAATATATATTATTTTAGCTATGGTTAACAAGATTAAAATCTAGATAAATGGGAGATTATAGTGAATTGTAATGGATATTAGGTGTTTAAGATGTTTAATAAATTCCCAAAGGTGTTTTGAAATGTTTATGAGTGGATGTGAATAGATGGAGATGGATTGGAGGAGTTCTAGTTTGAAATAAAGGAAATATCACAAATGTGTCTAAGTCTAGGATTCATGTAACTGAATTCCCCAAATATGTAAATCTAGATCATGTAGGAAAATTCACATAGCCCAGGTCACCACATAAGGAAATATATAACCAAATATGATAATTTTTTCATATGTACATATCAATGTATGGATATTCAAAACCACATATGTGGATTTAGAAATGAATGAAATGGATTGACTGGGAGTGAAATGATCGACCGTATGATTGATGACCTTACACATGGATATGTGTTTCCACAAGAAGTTACAGAGAGTGTGCATCAATTTCTAGAACAATACTGGATTTCTCATAATAACTAGTGATGATTAACCATATAAATAGATGATCAAATTGACCGCATAAAGAAGAGATGCTCACATCATACCCACTATGATTTATCTGATATAAAAATTATGATTTATTAAGATAAATGTATCATAAATCATAATTCTTTAATTCTATCCTTTACATTGATTTACTGTTATAGAATCAAAATATCTAATTATTTTGTTGTAAGTTGATTTTTAAGAAGAAGATTTGAGTTCTACGTATGGTTATCTACCGCATAAAGGTATACTCGACATAAGGGAACTCTTAGAGAACTTTCCACATAAATGAATATTTATATAGGTGAATATGAAGATTAATCCACACATAAGTGAAGATCCACATAGCTAAATCCCCATATAGAGAAATTCTAAACTATGACGTTCACATAAGGGTGAATGTGATATCTATGTGAAGGCAAGACATGAATGTTAAAGGATATGTAAATTTAATATATAAGATTAAAGGATATGTTAAATGGTAATATGCCTCTTGTGTAAATGTCATATTGAGATTCTATAAGCTCTGTCATGGTTATTTATACCTATGTAAGGGTTATTTCAGATGAATTAGAGAAAATTTTCACACTGCACTGTGAATATATATCAGTGTAGAATATTGAGAAAAATGTTATGATGAATATGTACTATAATTCAGTTATATAACATCATAATACATGTATCATAATTCATGATGATGACTCAATGGAATAAGGATCCATTGAAAATCCATGGAGAATCACAAACCAAAATGTTTTGAGCTATAATCTCATTTTTTATGATACATACATCGATGCATGTGAAGGTTTTCAAATGTTTTAAAACCATGTATTTTATGGAAATTGATACATGATAATTCAAATATCACATGTAAATAAATGAGACTAAGTTCCTTGGGTATTTAAAATGAGGATTTAATATCTGATTCTTGAGGAAATAAAAATCTTGACTTGAGATATGTTAATATTTAATAGAGCCATATTTGTAGGAAAATTGTATGGCTGATATCAATGATTTTAATGGGAGAGTCTATATAAGTTTTAAAAGAAGATATTGCCTCATGCTTTAATGAAGATTAATGCGAGATTCATGATGATATTGAGGTCGTGGTTATTTAAATACCATTTTAATAAATCATGAGTGAGACTTCTAGGGGATTAAAGGAAACTTTTGTAATTTAATAGGATCAAAGATATCAATATTTGAAGAAGAAGATTATTGAAAATTAAATGTTGATATTCTAAGGGATTTAAAAGATAGGAATGTAAGAAAATATATTCACACATAATTGTGAATATAAATATTATAATATGAATAAGAGGGGTGTTTTTTTGACTTTTTTGAAATCTGTTGCACATTATTCAAGTCAAGAAGCAATAGAAAGAGAGAGTTATAAGCTTTGAAAGTTGTGTTGTATTTTTTGTGAATTTGAAAGTAATACAAAAATAAGAGAGCCTTTAATGGTAATCCTAACAAGAAGATAGTCCATATTGACGAAGAAGGAGAATTCAATATTGTTTCCACTTGAATATTGGTTGGGTATTAAAGAAAAAGAGGGGAAATAAATTTTAAGAGAGTAAGAGGATGATTCTATTTTTTCCATCCTATGCATAAAGACTCTCAAAATATAGAACATCTATTGTGATTCTAAATCACACTGAGACTCAGTGGAGAACAAGTAATACATGCATAAAGCTTTTATAATTAGATCCTAATTGTTGAATACCCATTTAATGGTTCGAGGAAGAATCATTGAAGCTAGTGATTTCAGTATAAATAATTCCACCATCTAGTCAAGATGATTGATTTTTGTGAGACAAAAAAATGTAAGTTTATGATACATGATCGAACATTGTGTGTGAATTATAACTACACTTTTTACCACTGTAATTATATAGTGATCATGATATCTATGACTTGATAGGATCTGATCATGGAAAGGAGTGGGTTTTTTTAGAGGAGCCTAACCTTGTAAAAATCCATGTGTTTTATCTATTTTATTATTTTTCATTTCATTCTATGGTTATGTTTTTACATAAATTAACAGATCCATATCTCTTAACTGAGACAAAATTTCAAGCATAAAAAGGGGTAATTAAAAAGAAAATAAAATCTCGATAAAAGGTGACACCTAATTGACCCCCACCCCCCGTCTTAAGTGTCTGCATGATCCATTGGGCATTATAAGTTGTTTAAAATATAATACAGATTTACCTTTGATTAGATCTAAACTACTCCTATTTATTTTGATAGGTTTAATATGAAGTGTCGATTTTGAGAATATCTTGAATTTCCTCAGATGGATGGCTTGGTTTTCATCTCCATTAAAGTTTAATGTGATATTTCAATCAAAATAATGGGAAATGTAAAGAGACAAAGATATTGAGTAAAATTTTAAATAAGGAAAAGAAGGGTTAATCACAATTTAAATATGATCAAGGTCATAACTACTCATCTTTCAAATCTATTGTAAGTAATCCTTATGAATAAACAAGTTATATTATTCTGGAATATGAAGAGGATAAGTCTATTAAAACTATAGAATATTTCTACTCTCAATTTTAATTATGTGTAAATAACTATCCTTATAAATTAATCTCATGTATACTTTATTTTTTCAAGGTAATTTTTTATGAAAATTCACAAATTAAAAAAGAATATGAAAAAATAGAGCATGCACAAATAAATAAATTCAAAAGGTATAATTCTCTAATTTATCAATTGGAATAAAAGAATTAATTTATGACTATTGGAAATTAAAAAAAATCCTTCATTGAAGAAAAAATTAAAAAGAATGATTTTTATAATGTAGTGAAAAAAAAATTCTTGAAGAGGTAATCAGTGCATTGATGAAGGTTCATGAAACCTCTATAAATGTAAAAATTCTCAGATATAGGTCAAAGAAAAAAAATAAAATATCTCTATTACTCTTTAAAAGAATCAATAAATATACATGAAGATTATATTTATAAGATAAATAGTGAATGGTAAGATAATATGAGATCAGTTGAGGATGAAGAATATTCTATCAGCATGAAATGTCTTAAACATGGGATAAAACTGAAATATCTATAAACCACATAGGTTGGAACTTCCCTAAATATTTAGAAGAGATATTATTTCATACCAAATTAATATAGAAACTTTTTATCTAAAATTAATCATAATAATGGCATATAGAGCTTAATATTATCTATATAATCATCTACATCAATATATTTGGAAAAGGTAACCCATTTCTCTTGTAAAACTATTTTCACTAATTTTTTATTGTGTAAAAATGAATATTATAAAATGATAACTGGAAAAATTGGTTGAAATTTCAATAAATCCATAAAAATATTAAGGTAATTAATTGGAATATATAAGAATATAAACTTCCTAAATTATGCTCAATAGAAATAAATCCAACCTTTGAAATAATAAGGTGCTAAATCTGGAAAGGCTTGTGTTATAAGAAAAATAAGTATATTTTGTGGATACTTTTAATGATGATTTAAGTTTAGGCATCCAGATAAAGTGTGTTGGAATAGCATGACTTTGTATAAAGACTATATAAGGCCTATATTCTGTGGGATTAGATCTGAAGTGAAGAAGAAACTTAATGAACATAAGCTAACACCATATAAGAATATGAGTCTGTATACTACAAATACATTTGAATGTACTGAAGAATCTTGTGAGTATTGTAATATAAGTCGTCATAGAGAAGAATAGTGATGGTATACACCAGATAGGTATAATTATTATGCTCATATAGATATCAGACCATAAATTTGATAGAAGAATGTCATAAATAAAGAAGAGAAATTTTTTTAGGGGTAAGAATTGGTGAAGAAAGGTTTTTAATGGAAGAAAGGAGTTAGATAAACACCACTTAATAAGACTAAGAATAATGATTCCAAGGTTTTATTATTAACCAAGAGAAAATTCTTCTATTATGGTAAAAAATTCCACACCATGGATCATTTAAATCAAGAAATGTAATTCAAATTTAAGAAAATGAATTTTAATCAAAGAGGTGAATCAATCCTAATGAGAGATAAGAGAATTGGTTTAGTGATTTAATACATCCTTGGAGATGAAGTGAGGAGGTATACCAAAAAGGGTAACACAAATAATGTGAAAGATCCATGTTGTAACTCTATTAAATATGATTATGTTAGGAAAGGGTTCTTAACTGTTTGTCCTAAATAACTTGAGAAACATAGATAAATGGATAAAGTTTAAGTAAATAAAAATGATAAAGGAAAACATGTTGTTTCACATGAATACAAATATGAATTTAACGAGAGATTTTCAAAAAATAATAACTAAATTGTTTCATAAAATCTATGTGGATGGTTCAAGAATACTATGTATAATGAAAACGATTGTATAACTCTTTCACCTACTCAATAATAGATGCTAAAGAATGAAAATACAACACCAGGAGAAACAACTACATTAAAGGTAGATATAAAGATGAAAAAACTACACAAGTTAAAGATGAATGAAAGTAAAGATTCCATGTTTCTTAAGAAAATCACAATATTTGAAGAGTAAAGGATACACCAACATGAAGAGCTCTAAACACTTTATAACTACAAAAAGGGTGTCCATATTGAGATAAAAATATTATCCCTTCTACTCTTACTAAATATAAATTAAATTCTCCCCCTAATTATTCTATTTTATTATTTATATACTAACATGCATATGATTTAATTAAATAAAATAAATGGGTAGTTGATGAGGCTTTCATAGCTGGATAGTAAGAAAAACTTCTCATCATGGAGTATTCTAACTACCATGATAAAGAAAATGTGACTATATCACATAAGGGGGTGAAAAAATGAAAGAGATGATACGAAAGAAATATTTTATGAAAATATGTAAGTTATAAACATCTCAATAATAATTCAATATTGAGGTATCCCAATCACACTTTTCAACTCTTATTCTAGTTATATTAAATATGTTTACAATGGGGGAGTGTAGGTTGATGTGAGAAAGGGGGAGTTGTTTATCTTACACTTGAAATATTTTGATGTTTTTGTAAAAATGTTTTCAAGTTATATTACTTATTAACATATCATTTTGAATATCCCCTAAATTCATAAATTCTTAGATTCATATCACATGTTATCCATATTTATGGACAACCTTAATTTCTAGGTTATGATCGCTTGTTTTATGCACTGGGTTTACCTATGTAGACTTAGAGTGATTAACTAATAGATCATTTCTTATATTTACATATGGTTTCAACCTTATCTAAAAAAATGAAATAGGATGATATTCTGATTAAAATGGGGATAATAAGTTATGTTTAAGGATAAATTTTTTTCTCAAAAGAAGAATAATTTAAAAGTGAATGAGATTCATCCCCTGTTTTTCCTTTGCATTTATTTTCAATAAGGGGGGAAAAAGTTGACTCGCATATTGACTAAATGAATTGGAGGTATTAAAAAAATAAAAGGGGGAGATTTAAATGACCAATAAAATATTTCATTTTTTCAATTATTTAATATATCAATATGAGATTTGAATAGTTTTTTCATTCCAAATGTAAAAGGAAATTTGAGGCTGTAATTTGAAGACATTACTTGGAAAAATTCATGAAAGTTCAAGATATATAAGTATGTACATGTAATAATTTTTGAGTTAGTCCTCATTTATAATACAATCACTAAATTAGTTTAGTTTTTTCTATAATATTTTTTAAAGTAAAAAAGTTCTAGCAATAATATACAACTTGTTGTAACCATGGTTGACAGGATTAAAATCTAGTTGAATGGGAGATTAAAGTGATTTCTAATAGAGATGGAGTGTTTAAGATGTTTGATAAATTCAAAAATGTTTTTTTAAATTTATATGAGTGGATATGAATATATAGATATATATTAGAGGATTTTTTATTTGAAATGAATGAAAATTTTAAAATCTTTTTAATTTTATGATTCACATAAATGAATTCCCCATGTGTTCAAATCTAGATAATGTAGTAAAATTCACATATCCAAAATAAACACATAAGGAAATATGAAACAATATATGGGAATGTTAGAATACATAAATATTGATGTAAATAGATTCAAATCCATGTACAAGGATTCAATTATGTATGAGATAGATTATCCACAGGTGAAACAATTGACCATATGAGTGATAACCTGTCACATAGACTATGAGTTACCACAAGAAGCTATAATGAGTATTCATAGACTATAAGAACAGTGGTGGATTGAATATAAGAATAGGGTATGGCTGACCACATGAAGATATGATCTAATCAACCACATTAAGAAGAGATATCCACATCACATCCACTGCCATTTAGTTAATCTCGAAAAGATGAGGTCTCGAGATAAATGTGTTGTGAATCATTATTCATGAATGTTAGCCTTTACATGAATTCACTAGTATGATGATGAGGATATTGTGAACGTATGTCAGGAAATTATAGAGTTAAAACAATGCATTTATGATCAAATAATATAGCATCATAGTATCTAAGTGTTGTGATCTAAGCTGATATAGAATAAGAAGAGTTGAGTTCTACATATAGGTATCCATAACATAAAGGTAAACTCAATGTAAGGTGAAACTCATAGAATTTTACATAAAAATTAATATTCATGTTGGTTAATATGAAAAATAATTCCCTTGTAAGTGAATATCTATATAACCAAATTTCCATGTATAGTAATTCTCAATTGCACCATTCACGTAAAGGGTTAATGCGATATCTACATGAAGGTAAGCCAAGAATGTTGGAGGATGTGTAAATGTAATCTAAAAACTATAAGGAGCCACATAAGGGTAACATTACTCTTATGTAAACATCATACCAAGATTCTAGGAGCTATATCAAGGTTAATTATACCTACATAAGGGTTATTTTAGAAGAAATGGAGAAAATGCCTACATTATATTGTGAATACAGATCTATATAGGAGATTGGGAGAAATGTCACAATGAATATATATTGTACTTTAATGAAAAAATATCATGATTCATGTTGATGATTTATTGGAATAAGTATCCACAAATAATAATAAACTATGAAGTTATGATCCATAATCACATTTTTTATGATACATGATACTACACACATAATGGTTTTAAATTTTTTTAAAACTATGGATGTTATGTAAAGTGATATGTGAGAATTAAATTATCACATGTGAATAAATGATCATAAGTTCATTGGTTATTTAAAATGAGGATTCATTATCCAAGTATTAAGGAAATACAAATCTTGAATTTAGATCTATTGAGATTTAAGATATCCATATTTACTGAAAAAATTATATAGAAGATATACATGAGTTTAAGGGGTGAGGCTATAATAATTTTAAAAGAATATGTTCCCTCATATTTAAATAAAGATCAATTAAATATTCATGATGATATTGAGGTTACAGTTATTTATATACCATGTGAAAAAATCATGACCGAGTCTTAAGGAGTATTAAAGGAAACTTGTGTAATTTAAGAAGAATGAAGATCTAAAGCTTTGAATAAGGATATTTTAAAATTATTAATGTTGAAATTATAGGGAATTTAAAATATAATAATGTGAGAAAATATATCCATGAATCACTATGAATATAAATATTATAAGAGGAAGAAGAAAAGTGTTCTTTGACTTTTTTGAAATATGTTTCACATTATACAATTCAAGAAGTAATAGAAAGAGAGAGTTCACATCTTTTAAAGTTATATTATATTTTATATGAATCCAAAAGTAAGAGAAAAAGAATATATACTTATATGGTAACCCTAAAAATAGAATATTCCATCTAGATGAAGAAGGATAATTTAATACTACTTTCACTTGAATATTGGATGGATATTGAAGGGAAAAAGGAGGGGAAAATGTGATAGAGGAAGAGGCCAATGTTGTTGTTATTTTCCATACTATGCATCAAGAATCTAAAAATATAGAACATCCAATATGATCCCAAATCATAGTGAGAAAAATTGAATAGAAAATACAACATTCATGAAGTTTTATTGATCATTCCTAATATTTGAAGACTTGTTTGAAGGTTCAGGGAAGAATCATTGAAGCCAGTAATTATAGTATAAATAACTCCACTATCCAGTTAGATAGACTGATCTATTTGATATGGTAAAAGGGAATTGGATGATACATGACCAAATATTTTTTGTGAATTATAACTACACTTGTGATCAATAAAATTATATAGTGATAACAAAAATTAGGACATGACTATATCTGACCATGATAAGGAGTACTTTTTTTAGACGAGAATAATCTTTTAAAAATAATTTTGTGTTATCTATATCCTTATTATTCATTTAATAATAAGTTAAGGGTCACACATGTATTAACAAATATATATCTCTTATTTAAGGTTTTATATCCATCTATTCTGACCCTATGCATGTTTCCAAAGCTTGTGGGGCTCAGAGGAGGCCTTGAGTGGGTCTAGAGGTGTTTGGATACCAAAATCTGGAAGCATAGAGAATTCATTATGTGTAAGTATTTCATGTCATGAATATGTGGTTCATGGATTTTGTGAGTCTAGTCCATGGGATACTTCATGATGTGAAATAAATTAGGTCTGAATGCTCTGAGGCAATGCATTTTTTAGTGAGACTTAAAACTTGATACTTTTATGATGTGAAGGGGTTTCAAGTCATGAAAATTTGTTTTGAAATGCACTAATATAAGTTGCATAACCTCGGATTTTATCAAAACCTATGACCTTTATCCCAAACCCTAGGAATTCAGTGGCTCTCTCTTTAGGTTTTTTGTAATCCCTTTGATAGTGATCGATTCTCAGCTTCCTATGTTCGATATATGGTGATTTGAGGTACATTATACCTTTTTCTCTCATAGTTATTTGATTTGGATCCTCCCACTTCTTATTTACATGTGATGTAAGTTCACCTATGTCGTTCTAATATATTTTTAATGGTTATTCATTGGTGCGGTTTTGTCATGGTTTCCTTGAAGGGATGCATCTCTTGCGAGAGGGGTGATCGGGATCTACGATGTTGGTATGGTCTCATGAAAATGACGTTGATGACTTGAGGTATGGGATTCATTTATTCTCATATTTATTTACATGAAATAATAAAGTTATCATGGTTTATACCTTTGTATGAAAATGTAATTAACCTAATAATTATTGAATCGGATTAATAAAGAAATGGTTGTAGCAATCACATGTTGTTTCTTTCTACCGAGATAACGGTTTTATTCTTGATTTTCTAGATAGTGTTCTATCTATGTTATGATTTTTATCATTTATTGTTGTTCTATTGATTATCATGTTGTTCTTGATGGAAAATGGTAAATAATATAAATCTAAAATTAATTGATTAATTGGATTAAGAGTTAAAGAAGAGGAATGTTGCAGTGAATTTAGTGTTTCTTATAATTTAATTATAATAAAATTGATGCAATGTGTGTGATTAATTAAATGTGTTCTTCCATGATAACATAATTAATAAATAATGTGAATCATGTTAATTCTTTTTGATAATATATAAATGAAAAGTCACGTTAAAGAGAATGGTACTTCTCTATGTTTTTTGAAAATTATTTCAATATTAAGAGAATGTTTAACTTTTGATATCTTGTTATAGATGATGTATTAGGTTTCCTATAGTTGGAAACTATGAATATTTAATTGGTTAATTCAAGATAGAATAAGAACAGGTTGTGTGATAGAGATAATTTCTAGGTCCTGAGTTTCCCATTTTCCTGAGAAGACTGAGTGCCTTATGACTAGAGTCGTGAGAGCTTGTTTTGTGTGAAGGTAGGATGCCTTGTTTTAGGGACTAGATTATACTATTTAATTTGTTGGTTTTTTACTACCTTTTTATGTTCTCTATATGTGAGATTCACTATGCAATGTGTTATGATCCTAGGATGGATGAGCCTGGGATCAATGATGTGATATGGGGCAGGGAGGTCCAGAAGATGTGGAAGTAGTTGACGCTTGTGATGATGAGATGCATCGGGACATGAATGAGGGTGTTGGTGATGGAATCATGGATGATTGAATGGATTGAAGCAATTATTACCCATTGATGTGATAAAGATGGATTATTTCATGAAAATAATCTATTTAGTTGTTGATAGCTAGCTTGATTGTTTTATCTACACTCCTTTCTTCAATGCTTAAGGTAGTTGGGTGTAATTGGTTTCATGTTTCCTATTGGTGGTAGATTAGGATGTATTTCCTAGAGTTCTTGGATTATGGAATGATTCTAATAATTAATAATTAATTCTTAATCTATGGGATTGGTGTTTATGGAATGAAAATGCTGAAAATATGTTAATCTTAATAAAACATAGACTTGGTTTGGATTATTCCTTGAGGGAATGGACTTCATGATGGCGGTTAATGAATGTATCTTAAAATAATGTTAATGGTTGATTTAATGGATAATAAATAAATTAAAAAAAGGAAATGATAAAAATAAAATAATTAATTAATATATCTCTTTAAATTCTTGTGTGATTATAGGATATATAGTCCCAAGTAATGGTATCCAGGTGTCCCATCATCCCATCGAACTACACGAACTTTGATTTCCTACCATGGGGATACGTAGGAAGTCTCTTCGAGGATCAAGACCAACCATACCATCACCTTCACGACGGTCCCATCTCATTCCCCCTCCACTCCATTCAAGCTCTTCATCATCCATCTTGATTCTCACCCGGGCCGCCACATTCCAGTGAGATCATACCACCCCATTCCCCTTTCCGTTTGACAGCATTCGGGAAGCCACCCACGTATTAGCCCCACTATCGGTGTTCCCTCTAGGGGGTTCCTCCGTCTGATCCACTCTAATCAGTGTTTTGATCAGTCTGATCCATCTCCATTGGATATTAAACTTGAGGCATACCCTATGTTAAATATGGGAAGATGAGGAAAACCTCGGATACATGCCCATGGCATACATTTCCCTGTGTTCTATTTGGGATTCCTCGGGATTCTGCGCCCTCGAGAATCCCTATAATAAGGGACATAAGATAGACATGTCAATCCCACAGCGTCCAAACACACCAGTGATGCCCAACATGACTACTCTCATAACTGAAGGTTACTTCTCTGACCGGACCTCTTGGAATGTCCTGACAGAAGCAGCTTAATTAACTAGTGTCCATGAAGATATGACACTGGAAAGAGTTTCACAAACAACGTCTTAAGTCTATGAGGGAGACCCGGACTAGGTGATGAGCTCCGAGGAGGAATACACAGAAGGAGGAACTGAAATCCCATCATCCCATTTCGTTCAAGGAGTATACGTCCCTGAATAAGGAGCAGATGCCGCCTGCCTTTGAAAAGTGGGAATGTAGGGTAACAGTTGTGTGTCCTCTACATGACGGATGTGCGCGCCCCGACGAAAGCGTCAGAAACAAGGTCATGGAAAATTCATTTTGATGAGACCATAATGGAATTTGGATTCATAAATAACTAATGCAAATTGTGTGTTTATAAACGATTTAGTGGGCGTACAATTGTTTTCTTAATAGTATATGTTGATGACATATTACTCATTGGAAATGAAATATCAGTCTTACGGTCTATTCAGATGTGGTTTAATAAATTCTTCTCTATTAAGGACTTGGGCAAGGTAGCATGTATTTTTGGGATCAAGATCCATCGTGATAGATCAAAGAGGTTGCTCGGCCTAAGTCAGAGTACACACATTGAAAAGATACTGAAGAGATTTAGTATATAACAATCCATGAAGGGATTGTTTCCAACATCACATGACATTCATATTTCCAGGAAAATGTGTCCTCGAACACATGAGGAAAGAAACAGAATGACAAAGATTCCATACACATCAGTGATTGGGTCAATCATGTATGGTATGCTATGTACTAGGTTAGATGTCACCTACACATTAAGTGCAGTAGGAAGATATCAAGATTATCCAGGTGACCACCATTGGATGGAAGTCAAGACTATCCTTAAGTATATGTGGTATAATAAGGATATGTTACTGGTTTATGGAAGAGATTAGGAACTAGTCATCAGAGGATATGTAGATGCTAGTTTCCAAACTAATCAAGATGTCATTAAGTCACAAACAGGATACATCTTCACTTTGAATGGAGGTGTTGTGATCTGGAAGAGCTTAAAGGAGGACATGGTTACAGATTCTATAGCAGATTTTGAGTATATTTTAGCTTTTGGGGTAGCTAAAGAAGAAGTATGGATTCAAAACTTCATCTAAGAGCTTGATGTGGTACCTAGAAGTAAAAATCCTATCACACTCTATTGTGATAATACTGCAGTGGTGGCTCTTGTAAAAGAGACAAGGTCACATTAGCAGACAAAGCACATACTTCAGAAGTATCATCTCTTGAGTGATTTTTCTCAAAGAGGTGAAGTTTTAGTGATAATTATTTCCACAAAAGACAACTTGGAATATCCCTTGACTAAATCTTTGTCTCAAAAAAACATGACTATCATGTGAGGTCTAACGGACTGAAGATCATAGGTAGTTGGCTCTATTCCAAGTGGGAATTTGTTGTAGTTGGTGTCCTAGGACCAACTTTTTTTACTTTGATTATATGATTATTAGATGTATTGAATATTAATAAAACTTATCATTACATATTTTTTGTTGTTCTTCATGACTCTAAAGTAATAATTTCCTAGAGTATACATCACATTGATAAGGTTATAGAAGTTCCCCACTATGATGAGAACCTTGATGTGCTATGAAGATATTCTAAAATAATGTTTTTTGGTTGGATAATGTATTATTATAGGATAAATAGTAAATATACTATCAGGTGTGAGTACTCGTAAGTATATGATCCTTCTTTTCATGAAGTTTGCACTTGGTAATCTCCAAGATGAGAGATTACGAGAATGTACTCGCTAGTAGGGATTCCTCGTGTTTTGGTGTCATCGGATATTCCTATATATGAGCATGCGTGATGGTCCTTATAATTTAATATTATTATTAATGCATTTTACAACTCACGTACTTAGATGTATTTTGTAAACCATGATGATAATAGTTCATAGTGAATTTGGATGTGTTGGGTCCGTCATGAGTGACATGTCATTAATGAATAAGTCGATGAAGGATTTGTCCCTTAAATATTTATGGAAGATGATATCTCATCCCTTTTATTGTAATAGAACCGTCTCATTAAATTCCATGTCCATGGTGTAACAATGTGTTTATTTTAGATGGTCAAAGAAAGACATATCGAGCATATAGGTTGGTGACATGGATGTGCAACCTGCTTGATAAGATATTGTGAAAAAGTGATTATATTCCACAATGAGCATTTGTATGTGGTTTTCGATGTTGAAACATTAAGTAATTTCTCTTGGGTGCCTTGACCTGTTGCTAGACAGTAATCTTGGACTTTAGTCAAGCCCACCTAATGATAATGAGAAAAAATCCTAGGGGGTCACACACTAAGTGTTTTCATTGATATCGATTAAATTATATTTGTTTTTAATTAATGGAATAAATATTATCCTCAAGTCTGAGGAATAATTTTATTCGAGTTATATTGATCACATAAATTAAATAAATATTTATCCATCGACTTGTGAATAAAATATTTATTTTATTTATTCAATATTTTAATAAATATTCATTCACTAGATTGTGAATAAAATGTTTATTTATAAATAAAGTATTTATTTAGTTATTCAATAAATTATGGAGGAGTTTGAATGGACCAAGACCGAGTCTGGTGACAAATATTAATTAACAAGACCGTTACATAATATTTTTTATTGCGCAAGTTGGTGCATGCCAAAAAATAATAATTATATAATTATTATTATGCAGAATGAGATTTATTAAAGGTAATAAATGTTATTTAATGGATGGTATGAAATTAAATAATATTTTAACTTAAATCCTAAATCTATAAATAGATGGTTATGTCTATTGTTTAGAGCATCCAAAAAAAATGAGAATAGAGAATTGTTGCGCACAATTAATTCTCTATAAACTCCTCCTTCTTGCTCCCTCTTTATAATGAGAAGTGAAAGAGATATTTCTTCAAGGCCAAAGAACGAGTGATCAAGAACGAACAAAGTAAGTCATTCGACTCACCGTGCTAGCACCTGTAGATTGAGTGGTGGTGCTCAAAGATCATAGGAGAATGCGTGGATCATTTTTATATGGATTCTATCCTAGGATCCTCACAGCACAACAAAGGTAATCTAAAAGTTTCTTTTCAGATGATCAACATTAACCAACAAAAAAAATTCCTAATCCTGAGAATTTATTTCTTCAGATATTAAAAAATTAATTATAAATTTGACATGAAAGATCCTTGACCTTGGTTTCAGGAAATGATTATTAAAATAGATTTTAATATATTTCCCACCTACACACGCTTTTTCTATGCCCAGAACCAATAGGTTTCACTCCAACCGACGACATAATTAGGAACATACCCAACCAACCCTGTATTAACTATGTTCATACATTGAATTATGTAAGTAGGGTATAAAAGTATAATGGTTCTCATGCTAGGTATATCACCAAACTTAGATAAGAATTATTGATAATAAGAATACACCCCTAAGTATATATATGATCATATGACATTCCATGAGATATACTTTCATGGATCAGTCCAAGTAATAAGCCTCTACTTATTACCTTTTGAATATATTCTTCATATCTCATATACAACCCTTTGTAATGAGTACAATAATATATCCAAGATAATCTTAACATATCATTATAACCCATAATACTTTGTGATGATCATCGATTAAGTACAACTCAAAGTTTCTACTTTGAGGGGATATTTATCATTCGACCGTTCATGTAAAGTAAATTTGTAGCACACATGAATGAATGATAAATAGATATTTCCTTTATTATAATTACATGATATGTTTAAAATAATTACAACCAATATATTAAGTGTTTAACATCTAGATATTCTACATGACTCATGTTTTTGTTTTTGTAATATTTTTTTGAACATTTCATCCATATGTAATTCATATCACATCCCTATGTGATCATCTGATAAAATACTCCCACTAACCTCTTAGTGAGTAACATTTATAAATAGAGTATGTTTGAATAATGGTGAGAGTTAATAATCATATTCTTAATGTTCAACTCTTTGAACATATTCAAACTCCTTGACTTCACAGCATAAAATGTTATGATTTTAGCTTTTTTTTACTTAAAACTCTTTTTGTGTACATCATAATCATCCTTGGAACCCTTTTCAACAAACTTTTTCCTTGAAATATTTTATAAATAATGTAACTATTTAAATTATCACTTTACCATCGCATCCTAAACTATTTTAGGATAAAGTGATATCCACTTCATTATGGTAATTAATGTAACTCTTTACATTTATCTTTACCATTATACCCTGAACTCTTTTAGGATACGAGGTGATACACTTTGTGTATTATAATGTATAAATCTTTAAGTAATAGTTATGTTCACTTGTAATGGTAACTAAATGTAACTATTTACATCTTTCATTACCATCACATATCTTAAAATTATTTAGGATATTAAGTGAAGAATCGCTATAATCTTAGACCGGTTTAATACTTTAAGAAATAGTGATATTCATTTTCAAGTGGTAACTCAATGTAACCTTTAACAATATTGTCACTACATATCCTAAACTCTTTCCTAAACACTTTTAGGATATAAAATGAAAAATCACTTAATATTTATTTTTTAACTTTTAACTTCTCTAAGTCTAACCATACTACCACTAGTCCCTTAGACATTTAATCCTTCTCAGAATATCTTGTTAAGGTTCAACACAAACTTCTTTGTGTTAGGAAATAACACTTATTTTCTTTTAGTGGTACCTTTTAAAAAAATATATTATTTTCATATCTCATATAGTATTCTATGTGTTAATATTTTTTTATTGAAAAAAATATTTTATTCATTAAAATAAACCATTATTGGGTGGTAATTAAATTCAATAATATTTTAACAAATAGATGGATAATGAATCACAAGTAGAAATTTAGGCTATAGCCAAGGTTCAAAACTGTGTCTATAGGGGTCAAAATCGTGGCTATAAGATATAGCCACGGTTTTACTAGTTGTGGAACCTATTGGCATGGCTATAGGAAAAATCTATAGCCACGGTTTTAAGAGGATATAGTCACGGTTGAAACCATGATTATATGGTCTATTGCCACTGTTTTGGAAACCGTGGAAATAACTCACATGGTTTTCTATCATTGCTATAGGTCTATAGCCACAATTTAAATCATGGGTATATGGTCTATTTATATGGTGTAAAATCATGGCTATATGGTCTATTTCCATGTTGGAAAACCGTGGCTATAGCCCATGTAAACCATGGCTAGAGATTTAAATTAAATAGCACCCAATCGGATTCGATCTCCTTTCCTCCACTATCTGAACCTGTCACCTTACCATTACACCACAGACGCCTTTGTGTATATAAATATATATTTATATATATATATATATATATATATATATATATATTATTATTATTAAGGACTATGGTTATAGCATGTAAACCATGGCTATAGACCTTCTCGCCATTTTTTTGCGGGTTAATTTTTTCCCGCGTAAGGGCGGGAGACCTATAGCCACAGTTTTGATGAGATGTGGCTATAAAAAATAAAAAAAAAACTTTATATCCATGGTTTAGGAAAATTGTGGCTATAACCCTTGAAAAAAACCCTATATCCATAGTTTTAAGAGGCTATAGCCACAGTTTAAACAGTGTAAATAGCTCACACGGTTGTCCATCGTGGATATAGCCACAGTTTAAACTGTAGATATAGGGTCTATTGCCATATTGGAAAACCATGGATATGGCCCATGTAAACCATGGATATAGCCTTAGTATAAATACCTATATCCATGATTTTGGAAGACCATGGCTATAGGTCTGTGGTTATAGCCCAGTTTTCTAGTAGTGAATTTATCATGGATAAAACACTTTTATACATATCTTCTTCTCAAAAAAATGTTATAGAATCCAATAAATCATAGAAATAATGTATACAATTAATCATCTTATGTTGTTCATAAAAACTCTTTGTTAACACATCTTACCATATAAGAGAAGTGAGATGAAGATACACTTCCTCTACTTAGATTTATCCAAGCTTGATAAATATCTTTACATTCAAATTTATGATATAGCAACTATTTACTTAATCACTTGAATGAAAACTATAAGCTCTTTTAATTATTATTATGATTTTAAACTCATGTATATTCACAACACTTATAAAACATACACCCGATATCACATACCCTTCAAAATCAAAGAATCAATTTCTATAACATTAATACCCGACATGGGAATTCTATGGAGTTTCACAAAACTCCTTAAATTATTATATATTATCACATAATATGGAATAATCACTTATTAATGATAATACACTTAAGTTTCAAATAACTTTAACTTGTTTCTTAAAGAAGTATTATTGGACTTTACAACTTTTCTGCTTCCATTTTTTATATTTTACCTCCTTGTACTATTTGTATAGTACTAGAACTTAAACATTATATGCCTAGTTCATTTATTCTAAACATTTTTAGAATATCTAGTAAACTTTTATTAAACTCATTCATATTTTCAAACCATTTCCATCAATGATAATATAATGAACTTCTTAACCAGAATAGTGCTTATATGAATTCTTCAATCACTTTAAGCATATTCAATCATATTAAATATTATTAACATACCCGATCATATTGAGTATATGAGACTAAAATTCCTTAGGTAAATTAGCATCCATTACCTTTGAAACCTTAAATGAAACATTCCATGATTCCATAAGCATTTAGATTCACTTAGTGAATAATTTCAATAATTGGTTACTTGGGTCAGAATTGTTCTAACACATGGAGTATTTCTCTTGGTCAAGAAATTTTCTTAATCTACCAGTATTAGGAGTTACTTAATTTAATATTTTCATTTCAAGTATTAATTTTAAATTTTAGTTTTATGATGATGATGAATTTATCTACAATGTAAATTTTTATCAGATGAATATAATTTCTTATATTTATTCATTAAGGGATTTTAATGAAGTACTCCCACTAAAATTGATGAACCTATACATCAAACCCATTAAGTGATCCAGGATCCATATTTCACTAAGAAATGAGTCTGCTTTGGAATTTCTCTCACCACTTAGTTATTTAGGATCATAATCATCCCAATAACAACTGTTGTGACTCTTGGATAGTTGAGTGGATAACCCTTTATCCAAATCTATCATATGGATATAATTAACTATACTCCTCCAGTAAACTAATCCTATTAGGGTATCTTGGCTAGTATAACCCAAAGAAAATTTTAAGAATAAGCTAAAAAAGTATGATCAAGGGGAACCCATATTTAGTATAACCTATCCAATAGGATAATTCAGAGTTACTCAAAACTTTATTACCTTACACAAGATAATCTAGGAGTACCTAGATTTGGAATGACCTACCCAGTTGGATGATCAGGTTCTTGAAAAGTGTCTCTTTGTAATTAATCTCACATTAGTATTTGAGGGGTTTTCATTTTTAAAGTCTCACTCATTTAATATACATAATATTCATATTAAAATCATAACTATTATAACATATGTAATGATTATATTCATGTGTGTTATTCCCTTTTGTATATGCATGCTTCTAACATTTTAGTTTTGGAATCTCTATTCCATCCAGAAAATTAATGTGTTTACACCAAATTAATGTGTAACTCTTTAAGCAAGCCATAGGTTTGTTTTATTCACCAAAAAATCAAAGTTAAACATATTCATACATATTTGAATGCATTATATGCATAAGATGCATGGGATCTTCTTGTAAAGGAATAAAGGTATATGAGATTGATAATCAACACATTAGTAATTCCATAATGACAAATAACCAACCTCATTCAACTTTCTAGATAAGGCATAATCCTTCAGACTGATAAGTGGTCCAAACCCAAGTCCCTCTACTTGGGGATACTTTACTCAAGAAAGAATTAAATTCATGATATCTATAACAACTCATGTGCATAGACTATTCTCAAAAACTAAATTCATGCTAATAACTTCAATTACAAACTGAAGTCAAGGTAGATGAAAACTAAATTTTATAGAGTCGTACCTAACATGTAATGCAAGGTTATATCTCCTAGAAGTAGTTTGATAGTTAAACTAAAGCATACATGTTCATAATATAAATAATTTATAACTATGAATAAATTAGGGAATAAACTTCAAATAATTGAGTAATTCAAAAGTTTAATCATGAGATGGCCATTTATAAACTATTCATATATAAAGGTTGACTACAAACCCTTTAAAAAATTAGATAATATTATGGACATTTAATAATTTTTTATATAAAATCTTCTATACTCAATCCAATATGAACACTTTTGAATTGTTTATTATATGAAATTTCAATTTATTATTTAAAAATTTGATCAAATCAATAATCAAAACCTATTTAATGTAGTTTAAATAATATATTTAAATAAGGACCCCTTTTAATTTGAGTAATCTTAAATTAATTTATTATGAACAATCCGTAATTATTAATATAAACACATTTTATATTTTGACCATATTTACGAGATTTATAAACTCTTTTGTAAATCATTTTTATAATCCTTAAATAAACACTTTATTTAAATATTACAAATATGCCATAAAATTTTAGATAAAAAAGGTTTTAATATCCTTTATTATGATTTATAACATTTATAAATCATGTTAATGTGAAAATTATATTCATAATATTAAATTAATATTTTTAATAATTTTGTCAAAAAAATTACTCAATTAACCATAAACGTTTAATAGTTAATTAATTTATAAAACCCCTTTTATAAATTTTAAAAATATGTCATAAAACATTTTCATTATTTATAAAAAAAATTAAATAATATGATTCAATTCTAAATTGAATTTTCATTATAAATAAACTATTTATTTATTTATCAAAACATTTTTGATAATGACTTAAAATATGGTGCCTTTAATTTGAATAGCTTCAAATTAATTATTTATGAACAATTCATAAGTTCAAATATAAAATTCTTAATATTTTGGATTTACTTAATAATTAATAACCCTTTATAAATTACCCCTTACGATTCTTAAATAAACATTTTATTTTAGTTCATAAGGGATACCAAATAATTTAGTAAAAGGTTTTTAAATATTAACATTTAATATTTGGAATATTTTTAAAATAAATGTTACATAAACATTTATATAATTAATTATAATAAATTTATAAATATTTTATTTATAAACCATTTATAAATTAAAATATTCCCAAAAACCCATCTACTATGATTTATAAATATTGTATAAACCATACATATTTGAAAAATATTTATCAATTAACCATAAACATTTTATAGTTAATTAATTTATAATACACTTTTTATTTTTTTATAAATATTTCAAAATATCTTTTCCATTATTTATAAATAATTTATAAATAATATAATTCAATTCATCATTAAATTCTCTTGATTAAATTAAATACTTTGTTTTTGTAAACAAGAGTAATAAATATAAAATTTTTATATTTGACAAAGGCTAATAAAACAAATTTTATTAACTCCTATATTATTAATGTTATTCCCATTTTATAACCATGAATAACATAAATAATTAAATAAACATTTTATTTAATTATTAAATATAAAAATGAAATTTCATATTTATTTCCTGGATTAGATATCCCATTTCATAATTTTCAAAATGTGATCTTTATTAAATAATAAAATGAACACGTTGATTCATCAAGGAAGTCAACCTTCTCTTTGATACCATTGTTGGGTTTTCATTGTTTATCACATGGACATGAAAATGGAAGAAAACCCCAAATATATATGATTTATCTTTAATGGAATCGATGTTTGATAAATGAAGAATAAAAAGTGTGTATCTGGATGACCAATGCAATAATCTCCAATGAGTTTACTTGATAAAGATCACTGTGTTGGATTTTGTGTCCTATAACCAACTATTTGTACATTGATTACATGTATATTTAATTTATTTAAATATTAAACATCTTATTACATATTTTTCATTGTTCTTCATGACTATAATCTAATAATGTCTTATAGTATTTGACGCATTAATAAGGTCATAGCAGTTCCCCGCTATAATGAGAACCTTGAAGTGCTATGACAATATTATTAAATATAGTTCTGCAGTTGGATGAAATACTATGATAGGACACATAGTATACATACTGTCAAGTACGAGTACTCATAAGTAGATGAGACTTATTCTCATGAATTTCTCACTTGGTAATCTCCAAGATGAGAGATTGTGAGAACAGGTCTGCTAGTAGGAATTCTGCATGTTTTGGTGTCATCGTACATTCCTATCTATGAGCGTGTGTAATGGTCTTTAGAATTTAATATTATCATTAATACCTATCATGACTCGCGCATATATATTTACTGATGAAAACTGTCATGCCATATGTTGGCGGGAAGTAGGTTATGTTGGGTGCGTCACGAATGACATGTTATTAATGGATAATTTGAGGAAGGATTTGTCCCTTCTATTTATGGAATTTGATATCTTGTCTCTTTGATTGAAATAGAACTGTCTCCCTAAATTCCATGTCCATGGTGTAATGACAATTTTATTTCAGGTAGTCAAAGAATGATGTATCAAGCATATAGGTTTATGACACTATCATGAAACATTCTTGATGAGATATTATGACAAAGGGATTATATTACACAGTGAGCATTTGTATGTGGATGTCATCATTGCGACTTTAAGTTCTTTCTCTTGGGTGCCTTGACCCGTTTCTAGACAGTAATCTTAGACTTTAGGCATGCCCGCCTAATTCTAATAATAAATAATCCTAGAGGGTCACACACTAAGTGTTTCTGGTGGTCTCAATTAAATTCTATTTGAATTTAATTAATGGAATAAATATTATTCTTAAGAGTGAGGAATAATTTTATTGAAGTTAAAATGATCGCATAAATTAAATAAATATTTATTTACCGGATTGTGAATAAAATATATTTATTTATTTTATTGAATATTTAATAAATATTTATTTACTAGTTTGTAAATAAAAATATTTATTTAAGAGAATAAAATATTTTATTTGGGTGTTCAATAAATGTAAGAGGAGTTTGAATGAACCAAGACTATGTCCGTTGATAAATTAATTATTTACAAGTTAGTAAATAATGTTTATCCAGTTTGTGTAAGAAATAATAATAATACTGTTATCATTATGTGGCATGGGATTTCATTTATGGTTCTGTTTTTTGCAAGTTGGATCACCACAAATAATGGTGTTGTTGTTATTATTATGTGGAATGGGTTTTATCTAATAGTTATAATTGCATTTAATTACTATTTCACAATTAAATATTGTAACTGAAACCCCATGTCAATTAATAGGTAGGTACGTCTATTGTTCCAAACCCCAGTAAATTGAAAATTGTTGATCCAAACATTTTCTCTCTCGAATCATCTCATCTCTCCCTCTCAATAACGATAGAAGTTATTCAAGACTGAAGAATGAGCGATCAAGAACGATCAATGTAAGATATTCGTTCCACCGCACTAGCACCTGGATAATGAGTAGAGTTGATCAGAGACCATTGGAGCACGTGTGGATCACCACTAGAGGGATTTTACTTTGTATCCTTGCAATCACAATGAGACAATCTGGAAGGGTCATTCCAAATGATCATCATCATCAATGAAGAAAGTACCGAAGATCCAGGTATTTAATTTTTGCAGAAATTATTTAAATTAATTATAAACATGATGCGTAAGATCCTATTTCTTGAATCTGATGTTATTCTTCTCTTTGTCTAAATCTTTGATTTCAATCCATTGATATTGGCATTCATTGTCATATTGATCCTGGATTGGTCATTGATAACGACAAAAGCAAAGTTGGGCCCTCCCAACTGCCACGGTTCCATAGTGTTTGGATCCATAAAGTGGTATCAGAGCAGTCACATCATCATTTATAATTATTTAAATAATTCATTGATGATTTATGATTTAATAATTTAGTTTTTCAATTCAAGGTTAATCATTATTGTAATATGGATTTCGAGATCTGTTCTTCCTCTTTCTCTTCTCGCAGATCTAATAGAAATGAATAATTTTTAGATTAAAATTAAAGCGAGGAACTCATCAGGAGGCGCCAATAATTTTATCTAGGTGAAACGAAAGTAAACATTGTGTGTTTGGACTTTCACATCGTGTTCTCTGCCATACACACTGTGTAATCCAGACTACACGTCGTGTATTCATGTTCATCACATCGGGAGTAATTAAACAATTACTCAAGACATTTGCATTTATTACACGTGGGGTAATTAATTTTACACCCCATGTTGACTGGGACAGATAGGCACACACTTACTTGATTACACGTCATATGGCCCCATGGACATGGCATGTAGTCCCTTCAGGTCAGGGTCCAATCTGTGTATCCCATACACGGATTGAGCTAATCGATAACTATTTAATGAGGAGACAACATGGTGTGTATCCCACTGTACACATTGTGTACTCCAAAATATTTGAAGTACGCCTCACACACTGAGTCCCTAGGTGTTTAATTTGGAAAAGATAGTGAAGGTAGTGCATGTCGTGTAGTCAGAGATACACGTCATGTACTTTACTAAATTACACAAAGTTAAAACTTTAATGTTCATCTAATGTTCAGAACTGCTTATCATGTATAAATCATACTACATGTTGTTACTATATGCATTGAAGCATTATGTATTCCATATTTCAGAAGTGTAAAATAGTATACGAATATAATACATGTTGGGTAGATTTGAATAGTTATTCACCAGGTTACCTCCAAGGTACATTTATGTACAAGAATGAGAATCTCAAGAAAATTTAGAAAAAAGGAATTAAGATAAAAGGATTGATTAATTAAAGATAATAATTAATCGATTCGAGCATGATTTATCTTTATGAGAACGATTAAAGAATTTAGTTCTAGTTTTATTAATTGCATAATTCATTGCATGTATGTGGATGATCATGAGATAGACCATACCTTTGTATGTGATTGGTTTCTTTTAATTTATTTGTTAAATTAAATTGTTGACATGTGATCCATCTCTCCTCATTAATATGTAGGGCATGCGTGCCCATGGTTTCTTTTATATAAATCCCCTTTTTACCCCTCAACTATGTGTGAGTTAAAAAGCATATGTAATGGATGGAGCTCCCAAGCTAGTGGAGGCGGTTCAAGCTGGAGCTGAAACGAAAACAATCCTAAGAGATACAAAGGTGGACAGGTGGAAAGTTGTAAACACGAACCCACAAGATTCAAGGTGTTTCTCCCCTAGGTCAGGGTTAGTTTATCAATTTCTGAAAAAACTAACCATTATAAAATCTCATGATCATTCCCTTTACTTTATTTTATTTATATCAGTTTCATGGTTTATCATTATGGATGTATTGTCATGATCACATAATTAATTAAATAAATAAGCATACAAGATGAAACAAAAATAAACCCGGCTTATGCGTAAATATTATCAAGACATGTTTAATCACTTAAGTAGGTTCCAATTGATATTAACAAGCATGTTATAAAGATAATAATCAATTTACTCATAAGAGATAAAAAAACCATCAATAAAAAAATAAGTCAGACTAAGTCTTTCGTTACTTGATTAAGGGAAAGACTCAATAAAACTATGTGATTGACCAACCCTTGTTGGGATACTTACTTTTATATAGGAATACCTTATGAAAGTTTTGGGTTGACTTAACCATATTACATCAAGAGGAGTAGCTCTTGCTAGACTTGGTGTATTGTTGGAGGCAAGTGTTGAGGAAATCCAAGTTTGGATTTCAGGATTGGGGAGTACACTCAATGGATCAAGGAGCTGCAATCCCACGATTGTCAAAGACCTACCTACCAAAATACCTTCAAATAGATTGACCAACCATTATTGGGGTTATGTGAAGGGGAATATGGATCCTTTCCACTAGAATTTCCAAGAAACTATACATTCCAAGTTCAATGGTGAGGGATATTAGGACTTGATAAAATAGTGGGAGAATTAATAAAACTAATTTATTATTTCTCATAAAATGTCATCAAGAAAGTACTAATTATATTATCTTTTAATTGTAGAATAAAAATGAAAATCTTTTCAACCACACTATCCCTGTGATCAATACTCTATAAAGACAACATCCACACTGGAAGTAACTTCCAGGAATGGTTTAGATGTCTTTGAGTCATTATACTCCATGAACGAAAATCTTATGTGATGGAGTCCTCATTACCTGGTCTGTCTGCCCAAGAGGTGAGTGGTGAAGAGTTCCTAGTCTAAAAAAACATATGAATGAAGTGGTCGACGTTCAATGTTTTATGTTATCATCAATGTCTAGTGAACTCAAGAAGTCTCATGAAAACATGGATGCATATAGAATGCTTGATCACCTCCTTGGTCTTTACCAGGAGAGAGAAAGATAGGAATGGTTTGAGATATCCAAGGCTCTCTAGGAGAGTAAGCTTGGGGAGGGTTCCCCAGCTGGGCCTCACATACTCAAGATCATTGGATACATTGAGAGTCTGGAGGTTCTAGGGTTTAAACTTCCTGAAGAACTGGGTACCGATATCATTCTCACATCACTCCCTCAGAGTTTCTCCAGTTTTGTTTTGAATTTCAATATGAACAACATTGATAAGTCTCTACCAGATCTTCTCATCCTCCTTCATTAAGTGGACAAATACATGAAGCATGAAAATCCTTCTGTCTTTATGGTAAATTAGAGTAAAGGTAAGGCTAAGAGCATTAAGCCCAAAAATTCTTCACACCCTTCTAAGAAAGGGAATATCAAGGGGGCATAAGGGAACATGAAGTTGTTTGTTTCGCATGTGGAAAGAAGGGACACTATAAGAAAAACCGCACCCAGCTAAAGAAGAAAGGGGAAGCTTCAGGTTCATTTGTTATCGAATGTAATTTATATGTTTCTATAAATTTGGTATTAGATACAACCTGTAGTGCTCACATATTTATCCAAATATAGGAACTAATTGGATTCAAGAAAATTGAATGAGGGGAGGTTGATCTACGAGCATCCAACAGAGCTAGACTTGTTGTTGTAGCTATCAGAGACTACCACCTCACGTTGCTATCTAGGATGATCTTGGTATTAAAAGGTTGTTATTATGTTCCTTCTCTAACCAAAAACATTATTTTTGTATCCAAACTAGATACAGATGGATTTATTTTCAATTTCTGAAATGAATGTTACTTCTTTTATAAAGATAGCATTTGTTTTGGTAAGGAACATTTATATAACATTCTTTACATGTTTTATTACACAAACCAAGTAATGGTAATCGATAATGAAACCACTTCACATGAATCATACCACACCCAACTTTGGCATCACTGGCTAGTTCATGTAAATGATAAATTCTCGACAAAGTTACATCAAGATTGATATTTATATTCTTTCGAACTAAAACCACTTGGTGTATGCCACACATGTTTACAAGGCAAAATGACTAAATCCCCATTTATTGGGAAAGGTGAAAGAGCCAAATATCTTCTTTAATTGGTTCATACTGATTTGTGTGGACCATTTCCAGTTGAATCAAGGGGTGGGTAATCATACTTTAAAACTTTTACTGATGATTTTAGTAGATATGAATATATCTAATTAATGAGGTATAAGTCATATTCTTTTGATAAGTTCAAGGAATACAAGAATGAAGTTGAGAACCAGTATGTTAAGAAGATTAAGAAACTCCGCTCAGACTGAGGTAGAGAATATCTTAATTAAGACTTCATTGATTACTTATAGGAGTTTGGGATCCTATCCCAATTCACTCCTCCTTACACACCCCAGTGGAATGGTGTAAGCAAAAGGAGGAACCGCACCTTGTTGGACATTCTGAGATCAATGATGAGTCATGCAGGTCTTCCATTATCCTTTTGGGGATATGTGTTACAAACAGATGCATACATACTAAACCAAGTACCAACTAAATCGATAAATGGTATTTTATACAAGATTTGGAGTGGAAGAAAAGCCATGTTATAGAATTTACATGTGTGGGGAATTAAAGTATTTGTTAAGGCCTCTTCATGTAACAAGCGTCCACCCCAAGGCACAAAGTGTACCTTTATAGGATACCCCAAGGAAACAAGGGAATATTACCTATACAACCCCTCAAACAAAAAGTTTATAGTGGAAAGACACGCTGTATTCCTTGAGAGGGAGAACATCTCCAAAAGAGATAGTGGGAGTGAGATAGACTTTGATAAATTCATGTCTCAAGGTACACCTGAGTTGGTACAAGAGCAGATTCCACAAATCCCTATAGAAGAAAGATTTTTTCTAGAGATACAAGTACTGTATAGGAGTACAAGAGAGGTTAAAGAATTGTAATGGTACGGTTTTCTAGTTACTGATGACGGTGACTCATTATTAGTTAATAATAATGATCCTCTAACCTAGAAGGAAGTAGTAAGTGAAACATATGTTTCCAGGTGGAAAGAAGCCATGAATTCTAAAATGGATTCCATGCACCAAAACCAAGTATGGATTTTGGTAGATCCTCTAGTAGATGTAAATCCTATTGGTTGAAAATGGGTATTAAAGAAGAAATTGGACATGGAATTTCAATTCAGTTCCTATAAGGTATGACTAGTTGAAAAAGGGTTTAAACAGCATCAAGGCATTTACTATAATGAAACCTTCTCACCAATTTCAATGTTGAAATCCATCAGAATTCTATTGGCCATTGTCTCTTATCATAACTATGAGATTTAGGAAATGGATGTCAAAACAACCTTTCTTAATAAGAACCTTCAGGAAGATGTCTATATGACACAACTTAAAGGGATTGTGACTCCAAAGGATGCTAATAAAATATAAAGTTTCAAAAATCCATTTATGGATTAAATCAAGAATCCAAGTCATTAAACATTCATTTTGATGATGCCATAACTGAATTTGGTTTTATAAAGAATGAATGTGAGCCTTGTGTCTATAAATGGTTTATTGGGGCTGCAGTTGTTTTCCTAATAGTATATGTTGATGACATATTACTTATTGAAAATGAAATATCAGTCTTATAGTCTGTTAAGTCATGGTTGAATAAATTCTTCTCCATGAAGGACTTGGGTGAGGCAGCATATATTCTTGGGATAAAGATCCATCGTGATAGATCCAAGAGATTATTGGGCCTAACTCAAAGTAAATACATTTAAAAGATACCAAAGAGATTCATAATGGAACAATCCAAGAGGGGATTGTTGCCAACATCACATGGCATTCATCTTTCAAAGAAAATGTGTCATCAGACACATGAGGAAAAAAATAGAATGGTAAGGATTCCATACGCATCAGTGATTGGGTCAGTTATGTATGTTATGTTATGTACTATGTTAGATGTCACTTATGCATCGAGTGTGGTAGGAAGATATTAAGTTGATCCAGGTGACCGCCATTGGATGGAAGTCAAGACTATCCTTAAGTATCTAAGGAGTAATAAGTATATGTTCCTAGTTTATGGAGGAGATGAGTAACTAGACATCAGAGGATATGGAGATTCTAGTTTCCAGATTGAGCAAGATGACATGAAGTCACAAACGGGATACATCTTCACTTTGAATGGAGGTGATGTGAGCTGGAAGAGCTCAAAACAAGGTGTGTTCACATATTCTACAGTAGAGTTTGAGTATATCACAGCTTCTGAGGTAGCTAAATAATCAGTTTGGATGAATATATTCATCCAAGAGATGGATGTGGTACCTAGTCGTAAAGATCTCATCACACTTTATTGTGATAATACTACAGTGGTGGCTCTCACAAAAGATCCAAGGTCACATCAGTGGGCGAAGCACATACTAAGGAAGTATAATCTCTTAAGGGATTTTTCTCATAGAGGTGAAGTTGCAGTGATCAGTATTTCCAAGGAAGACAATGTGGTAGACCCCTTGACTAAATCCTTGACTCAGTAGAAACATGATCATCATGTGAGGTCTATAGGATTAAAAGTCGTAGGCAGTTTACTCTAGTCCAAGTGGGAGTTTGTTGGATTTGGTGTCCTAAAACAAACTATTTGTACATTAATTTCATAAATATTTAATGTATTTAAATATTAAACATCTTATTAAATATTTTTCATAGTTCTTCATGACTATAATGTAATAATATCCTAGAGTATTTGTCACATTAATAAGGTCATAATAGTTCCCCACTATGATGAGAACCTTGAAGTGCTATGACAATATTCTTAAATATAGTTCTATGGTTGGATGAAATACTATGATGGGACACATAGTATAGAGATCATCATGTGAGAGTACTCGTAATCATATGAGACTTCTTCTCATGAAGTTCGCACTTAGTAATCTCCAAGACGGGAGATTATGAGAACAGACCCGCTAGTAGGAATTCCACATGTTTTGGTGTCATCAGACATTACTATCTACAAGTATGTGTAACGGTTCTTAGACTTTAAGATTATCATTAATATGTGTCATGACTCTCACACTTAGATTTGATAACGAAAACCGGCACACAATATTTGGAAGGAAGTAGGTTATGTTGGATGCGTCACGAATGACATGTTATTAATGGATAAGTAGAGGAAGGATTTGTACCTTCCATTTATGGAAGTTGATATCTCGACCCTTTTATTGAAATAGAACTTTATCCCTAAATTCTATGTCCATGGTGTAATGATGATTTTATTTCAGGTAGTCAAAGAATGACGTATCAAGCATATAGGTTGATGACACTATCATGAAACATGCTTGATGAGATATTGTGACAGAGGGATTATATTACATAGTGAGAGTTCGTATGTGGATTTCATAATAGTGACTTTAAGTTCTTTATCTTGGGTGCCTTAACCCATTGCTAGAAAGTAATCTTGGACTTTAGGCAAGCTCGCCTAATTTCAACAAGAAAAAATCCTAGAGGGTCACACATTAAGTGTTTTTGGTGGTCTCGATTAAATTCTATTTGAATTTAATTAATGGAATAAATATTATTCCTAAGACTGAGGAATAATTTTATTCAATTTAAAATGATCGCATAAATTAAATAAATATTTATTCACCGGATTGTGAATAAAATATATTTATTTATTTTATTGAATATTTAATAAATATTTATTTACTAGTTTTTAAATAAAAATATTTATTTAAGAGAATAAAATATTTTATTCGGGTGTTCAATAAATGGAAGAGAATTTCAAACAGACCAAGACCGTGTCCTTTGATAAATTAATTATTTACAAGTCGATAAATAATGTTTATCCAGTTGGCGTAAGAAATAATAATAATATTGTTATCATTATGTGGCATGGAATTTCATTTATAGTTCTATTTTGCGCAAGTTGGTGCACCAAAAATAATGGTGTTGTTATTGTTATTATGTGGCATGAGTTTTCTCTAATAGTTATAAGTTTATATAATTGTTGTTTCATAATTAAATATTGTAACTGAAACCCCATGTCGATTAATAGGAAGATACGTCTATTGTGCCAAACATCAATAAATTGAGAATTGTTGAGCCAAACATTTTCTCTCTTAACTCCTCTCATCTCTTCTTCTCAAGAACGAGAGAAGTTCTTCAAGACCGAAGAACGAGCGATCAAGAACAATCAATGTAATATATTTGTTCCGCCATGTTAGCACTTGGAGAACAAGTGGTGTTGATCAGAGACCATTAGAGCACGTTTGGATCATCACTATATGGATTCCACTTTGGATCCTCGCAAGTGAAATGAGACAATCTGGAAGGGTCATTCTAGATGATCAACATCATCAATAAAGAAAGTACCGAAGTTCCAGGTATTTAATTTCTACAGAAATTATTTAAATTAATTATAAACATAATGTGCAAGATCCTCTTTCTCAGATCTGACGATATTCTTCTCTTTGTCTAAATCTTTGATTTCAATTTGTGGATACTAGCATTCATCATCGTATTGATCCCGGATTGGTCATCAATTACGGAAAAAGCAAAGTCAGGACCTCCCAACCACCATGCATCCGCTACTTTTGGATCCATCAAGTGGTATCAGAGCGATCAAATCATCGTTTATAATTATTTAAATAATTCATTGATGATTTATGATTTAATAATTTAGTTTGTCAATTCAAGATTAATTGTTCTTGTAATATGGATTTTGAGATATGTTCTTCCTCTTTCGCTTCTTGCAGATCTAATAGAAACGAATAATATTTTGATTAAAATTAAAGATAGGAACTCATTAGGAGGCGTTGACAATTTTATCTAGGTGACACTAAAGTACACATCGTGTGTTCGGACTTGAACGGTGTGTTCTCTGCCATACACGCCATGTAATCTGGACTACATGTTGTGTAGTCGTGTTCAGCTCATTGGGAGTAATTCGGAAATTACTCAAGCCTTGTGCATTTATTACACGTGGGGTAATTAATTTTACTATGTGTGTTGATCAGGACAGATAGGCACATGCTAACTGGATTACACACTATGTGGCCCACTTGACACGACGTGTAGTCCCTTCGGGTTAGGGGCCAATCCGTGTATCCCATGCATAGATTGAGCCAACTGATAACTATGTAACGCGGAGACAACATGGTGTGTAGCCCACTATACACTTCATGTACTCCAAAATATCTGAAGTATGACTCACACACTGAGTCCCTAGGTGTGTACTTCAGGAAAGATGGAGAAGGCAATACATGTCGTGTAGTTGGAACTACACGTCGTGTACTTTACCAAATTACACAAAGTTAAAACTTTAATGTTTGTGTAATGTTTAGAACTACTTATCATGTAGATTCAAACAGGTGTTCACCATGTTACGTAATTTTTTGAATGCTAGTTTTACTAAATACGTAATTTGTTTCATGAATGTGGATGATCATGAGATAGAATAAACCTTTGTATGTGATTAGTTTCCTTTTATTTTATTTTAAATTAAATTGTTAGCCTATGTGTCATCTCTCCTCATTAATATGTAGGATCTATATTCTCATGGATTCTTTTATGTAAACCCCCTTTTTACCCCTCACCTGCACATGAGTTAAAAAACATATGTAATGGATAGATCTCCCAAGATAGTGGAGGTGGTTCAAACTGGAGCTAAGATGGAACCAATCCCAAGAGATACGAAGGTGGATAGGTGGAAAGCTGTAAACACGAACCCAAAAGGTTCAAGGTGTTTCTCCACTAGGTCAGGGTTAGTTTATCAACCACTAGATAAACTAACCGTTAGAAAATCTCATGGTCATTCCCATTACTTTATTTTATTTTTTTCAGTTTAATAGTTTATCATTATGGATGTGTTTTCGCAATCACATAATTAATGAATTAAACAAGCATACAATATGGAACTAAAATAAACTAGGATTATGCGTAAATATTATCAAGAAATGGTTAATCACTTAAGTAAGTTCTACTTAATTTTAACAAACATGTGATAAAGATAATAATCAATTTACGCATAAGAGATAAAAATCCCTCAATAAAATATTAAGTCAGACTAAGCCTTATGTTACTTGATTAAGGGAAAGACTAAATAAAACTATGTGTTTGACCAACCCTTATCGGGACACTTATTTTTATATAGGAAGACCTTATGAAAGTTTCATGTAGACTTAACCATATTACATCAAGAGGAGTATCCCTTGCAAGATTTGATGTAATATTGGATGAAAGTGTTGAGGAAATCCAAGTCAGGATTTCAGGATTGGGAAATACACTCAATGGATCAAGGAGATGCAAACCTATAGTTGGAAAAAACTTTCCCACCTAAATTCCTTCAAATATCTTGACAACCCTTGTTGGGGTTACGCAAAGGGGAATATGGATCCTTTCCACTAGAATGTCCAAGCAACTAGACATTATCAGTTCAATGGTGAGGGTTATTAGGACTTGATAAAATGGTGGGAGACTTAATAAAATTAATTTATTATTTCTTATAAAATGTAATCAATAAAGTAATAATTATCTACTCTTTTAATTGTAGAATAAAAATGAAAAACTTATTAACCACACTATCCTTACGATCAATATTTGATAAATAAAACATCCCCACTGATAGTAACTTCAAGTAATGATTTAGAGGCCTTCGAGTCATTCTATGACATGAACAAAAATCTTACGTATTGGAGTTATCATTACCTGATATGCCTACCCAAGAGGGGAGTGACGAAAAGTTCTTGGTCTACGAGAAACATATGAACGATTTGGGTGATGTTCAATGTTTGATGTTATCATCAATGTCTAGTGAACTCATGAAGTCTCATGAAAACAAGGATGCCTATAGCATGCTTGAGCACCTCCGTGCTCTTTACCAGGAGAGATAAATACATGAATGGTTTGAGATATCCAAGTCACACTTTCAAAGTAAGATTTGAGAGGGTTCCCCAGCTGGGCCTCACTTAGTCATGCTCATTGGCTACATTGAGCGTTTTGAGGTTCTAGTCTCATTTTCACATCACACCCTCAGAGATTCTCTAGTTTTTTTGTGAATTTAAATATAAACAACATTGAGAAGTCTCTACCAGATCTTTTTATCCTTCTTTTACAAGTAGACTAAGACATGAAGCATGAAAATCCTTATTCCCTTATGGTGAATATGAGGAAAGGGAAGATGAAGAGATTTAATCCTAAAGCTTCTTTACGCCCTTCCAAGAAAAGGAAGATCAAGGTGGACATAAGGGAATGTGAATCTGTTTGTTTTGCATTTGGAAAGAAGGGCCACTGGAAGAAAAAATGCACCCAGATAAAGAAGAAAGGGGAAGCTTCTGATGCATTTGTTATCGAGTGCAATTTATCTATTTCTAAAAATTGGGTATTAGATATAGCATGTGGTGCTCAAATATGTATCCAAATATAGGAGCCAAGTAGATTCAAGAAAATTGACCGAGGGGGGTAGATCTACGAGTATCCATTGGAGTTATACTTTCTATTGTAGCTATAGGGGAATACCACCTCACGTTACAAATTGGGTTGATCTTGGTATTAAAAGGTTGTTATTATGTGCCTTCTTTAACCAAAAACATTATTTTTGTATTCAGACTAGATACAAATGGATTTATTTTCAAGTTCATAAATGAATTTTGATTCTTTTATAAATATAGAATTTGTTTTGGTAAGGCGCATTTATATAACAATATTTATGTGTTGGATTACAGAAACCAAGTAATGGAAATCAATAACAAAACTACTTCACATGACTCATACCACACCCAACTTTGGAATCACTAGTTTGGTCATGTAAATGAGAAACACTTGACAAAGTTACATCAAGATGGATATTTATATTCTTTCGAACTAAAACCAATCGGTGTATGTCACGCATGTTTACAAGGCAAAATGACCAAAGCCCCATTTAGTGGGAATGTTGAAATACCCAAAGAGCTTCTTGAATTGGTTCATACTGATGTGTGTGGACCATTTCAAGTTGATGAAATGGGTGGGTACTCATTCTTCATAACTTTTACTGATGATTTTAGTAGATATGGATACATCTACTTAATGACATAAAAGTCAGATTCTTTTGATAAGTTTAAGGAATACAAGAATGAAGTTGAGAACCAGCTTGGTAAGAAGATTAAGAAACTCGGCTCAGAACGAGGTGGATAATATCTTAATCAAGACTTAATTGATTACTTATGGTAGTTTGGGATCCTATCCCAACTCACTCCACCCTACACACCCCGGTGGAATGGTGTAAGTGAAACGAGGAACTGCACCTTGTTGGACATGGTGAGATCAATAATGAGTCATGCAAGTCTTCCATTATCTTTTTGGGGATATTCGTTACAAACAAAGGCACACATACTAAACCAAGTACCAACTAAATCGATAAATGGTATTCCATATGATCTTTGGAGTGGAAGAAAAGTCATGTTATCAAATTTACATGTGTGGGGTAGTGAATCATTTGTTAAGGCCTCTTCAGGTAACAAACTTGCACCCTGAGGCATAAGGTGTACTTTTATAGGATACTCCAAGGAAACAAGAGGATATTACTTATATTAACCCTCAGAAAAAAAGTTTATAGTGGCAAGACAAACCATATTCCTTGAGAGGGATCACATCTCCAAAAGATATAGTGGGAGTGAGATATACTTCGATGAAGTTGAGGCTCATGGTATATAAGAGTTGGTATATGAGTAGATTCCACAAATCCCTATGGAAGAAAGATCTGTTATAGAGACATAAGTATTGCATAGGAGTACAAGAGAGGTTATAGAACTAAAAAGGTACGGTTTTCTAGTTACTGAGGATGGTGAATCATTATTAGTTGATAATAATGATCCTTTAACCTACAAGGAAGCAGCAAGTGGCACATACATTTTCAAGTGGCAAGAATCTATGAATTATAAAATGGATTTCATACACCAAAACCAAGTTTGGGTTTTGGTAGATCCTCTAGTAGATGCAAATCTTGTTGGTTGCAAATGGTTATTCAATAAGAAACTAGACGTGGAAGGACAATTCAATACCTATAAGGCACGACTGGTTGCAAAAGGTTTTAAACAACATCAAGGCATTGACTATGGCGAAACCTTTTTAGCATTTGTAATGTTGAAATCCATCATAATTATATTATCCATTTCCACTTACCATGACTATGAGATTTGGAAAATAGATGTCAAAATAGCCTTCCTTAATGAGAACCTTCATGAAGATATCTATATGACACAACCTGAAGGGTTTGTGACTCCAAAGGATGCCAATAAGATATGCAAGTTGCAAAAATCCATTTGTAGATTAAAGAAAGCATCCAGGTCATGGAATATTTGTTTTGATGAATCCATAATGGAATTTGGTTTTATAAAGAATGAATGTGAGCCTTATGTCTACAAATGGTTTAGTGGGAGTGCAGTCATTTTTCTAATAGTATATGTTGATGACATATTACTTATTAGAAATGAAATACCGGTCTTACAATCTGTTAAGGCATGGTTGAATAAATGATTCTCCATGAAGAACTTGAGTGATGAAGCATATATTCTTAGGATCAAGATTCATCGTGATAGATCCAAGAGATTTTTGGGCCTAAGTCAAAGTACATAAATCGACAAGACACTAAAGAGATTCAGTATGGAACAATCCAATAGGGGATTATTGCCAGCGTCACATGACATTCATCTTTCTAAGAAAATGTGTCCTCGGATGCATGAGAAAATAAATAGAATGGAAAGGATTCCATACGCATCAGTGATTGGGTCAGTCATGTATGTTATGCTATGTACTAGTCTAGATGTCGGCTACGCATTAAGTGCGGTAGAAAGATATCAAGATGATCCAGGTGACCGCCATTGGATGGCAGTTAAGACTATCCTTAAGTATCTAAGGTGTACTAAGGATATGTTCCTGGTTTATGGAGGAGATAAGGAATTAGTCATCAAAGGATATAAAAATTCTAGTTTCCAAACTGATCAAGATGACATGAAGTCACAAATGGGATACATATTCACTTTGAATGGAGGTGTTGTGAGCTGGAAGAGCTCAAAGAAAGGTGTAGTTGCAGATTCTACAGTAGAGTCTGAGTATATCACAACTTCTAAGATAGCTAAAGAAGCTGTTTTGATGCAGAGATTCGTCCAAGAGCTAGATTTGGTACCTAGGAGTAAAGATCTCATCACACTTTATTGTGATAATACTGCAGTAGTGGCTCTCACAAAAGAGTCAAGGTCACATCAGCGGACGAAGCACATACTATAGAAGTATCATCTCTTGAGGGATTTTTCTTAGAGATGTGAAGTTGCAGTGAGCAGTATTTCCACAGAAGACAACGTGGCAGATCCCTTGACTAAATTCTTGACTCGGTAGAAATATGATCATCATGTGAGATCTAGCAGACTTAAAGTTGTAAGCAGTTGGCTGTAGTCCAAGTGGGAGTTTGTTAGAGTTGGTGTCCTATAACCAAATATTTGTACATTGATTATATGAATATTTGATGTATTTAAATATTAAACATCTTATTAGATATTGTTCATTGTTCTGCATGACTATAATATAATAATGTCCTAGAGTATTTTCCATATTAATAAGGTCATAGCAGTTCTCCGCTATGATGAGAACCTTGAAGTGATGTGATAATATTCTTAAATACAGTTCTATGGTTGGATGACATACTATGATGGGACACATAGTATACAGACCGTCAGGTGTGAGTACTCATAAGAAGATGAGACTTCTTCTCATGAATTTTGCACTTAGTAATCTTCAAGATAGGAGATTATGAGAACAAACCCGCCGGTAGGAATTTTGCATGTTTTGGTGTCATTGAATATTTGTATCTGTGAGCATGTGTAATGGTCCTTAGACTTTAAGATTATCATTAATACATGTCATGACTTGCACACTTAGATTTGCTGACAAAAACAGCCACGCCATATATTGGTGGGAAGTATGGTATATTGGGTGCATCATGAAAGACATGTTATTAATAGATAAGTCAAGGAAGGATTCGTCTCTTCCATTTATGGAAGTTGATATCTCATCCCTTTGATGGAAATAGAACCATCACCCTAAATTCCATGGGCATGGTGTAACGATGAGTTTATTTTAGGTATTCAAAGAATGATGTATCAAGCATATAGGTTGATGACACTTTCATGAAACTTACTTGATGAGATATTGTGACAAAGAGATTATATTACATAGTGAGCATTCGTATGTGGATGTCAACATTGTGAATTTAAGTTCTTTCTCTTGGGTGTCTTGACCCGTTGCTAGACAGTACTCTTAGACTTTAGGCAAACCCACCTAATGCCAACGAGAAAGAATCCTAGAGGGTCACACACTAAGTGTTTCTTGTGGTCTCGATTAAATTCTATTTGAATTTAATTAATGGAATAAATATTATTCTCAAGAATGTGGAATAATTTTATTCAAGTTAAAATGATCGCATAAATTAAATTAAATATATTTATTTTATTGAATAGTTAATAAATATTTATTTACCAGTTTGTAAATAAAATATTTATTTACGATAATAAATTATTTATTTATTTGGGTGTTCAATAAATGGAAGTGGAGTTCAAGCGGACCAAGGCCAGTCTGGTCGTAAAATAATTATTTGCAAGATGGTAAATAATTATTTAACTAGTTGACACAAGACAAAATAATAATAATGTTGTTATCATTATGTGGCACAGGATCTCATTTATGATTCTTTTTTTCGCAAGTTAGCGCACCATGAATAATGGTGTTGTTATTGTTATTATGTATCATGAGTTTTCTCTATGGTTATGAATGTATTTAATTGTTGTTACGCAATTAAATATTGCAACTGAAACCCCATGTTGTTAAATAGATAGGTACGTTTATTGTGCTATTACTCTTAGTGAACCAAATTGTTGGTGGTGAGAGAATTCTTGAGCCAAAACAATTTCTCTCTCGAATCCTCTCCTCTCCCATCTCAAGAACGAGAGACACTCTTTAAGACCGAAGAATAGGCGATCGAGAACGATCGATGCAAGACACTCATTTCATCGCACTAGCACCCAGAGAACAAATGGTGTCGATCAGAGGTCATCGAAGCATGTGTGGATCACTGCTAGAGGGATTCTAGTTTGGATACTTGAAAGCACAACAAGACAATTTGTAAGGTTCATTCCAAAAGATCAACATCATCAACGAAGAAAGTACCAAAGATCCAAGTATTTAATTTCTACAAAAATTATTTAAATTAATTATAAACATGATGCGCAAGATTCTCTCTCTAGGATCCAACACCCTTTTCTTATTTTGTCTAGATATTTGATTTTAATCCATGGATACTGGCATTTATCATCGTATTGATCTCGGATTGGTCATTGATTACAAAAAAATCAAAGTTGGGTCCTCCCAATCACCACACTTCTGCTGCGTCTGGATCCTTCACAATGGAGTGACAAACAAATGTTTCTTGCCTCTAATGGATTACACCGACATGTGGATCTCAATTTCAATCGAAGAACTCTTGTACACTTGAAGAGGTGTTAGCATCTTCACCAATGATGATTAATAAGCTATGGGAAAGATGAGATTCTTAAGAGACTTGCCAACAACTAGTAATTAACAACAGGAGGGGTCATTGTTAGCCCAACTAGGTTAAATACCCTGAGAGGGGGCGAATTGGGGTATGGAAGATTAAAACAACCGCCCCTTCAGATCTTGTTTCATCATTAAATAAAAAACTCTTCTCTCCTCTCGTAGCAATGTATGAACAGAAATGAAATCATGCACGAGACACAACGATTTTACTTGGTTCACCCTCACTGGGCTATGTCCAAGGAACATACAATGACGATGTGCCGATGTATCAAATCCACGAAGACTTGCTTCCAAAAATACAAGGTTCGGGCTAGATTACTTCTATGCTCAGGCACACTGCCTTTATAATGTTTAGGGTTAACTCACTACTTTCTCAAGGTCCACTCTTTGACTCTCTTCTGATGGCTCACTGCTGGTGGAAAGGATCACCTTCTTCTACTTCCTTTGCTCACTGCTCTTAGAAAGGATTCACACTCAGTTTATGAACATGTGGACCCCTTAATTATCAATAATAAATACACTCTCAGTTGTAGATAGATGCTCTGTTGAAGTATCACTTTCATCTAGTTAATGAATATCACTTTACCATAGGTTTATTGGGCAATACCTTTTTAAAACTTTCACGATGCTCAATGCCTTCATGAAGCTCACACCACCTTCACAAAACTGCTCAATTCTTCATAACCATAAACTGCCTCTGCGAACCCCACAGCTTTCGCGAAGCTCACCTCTTTCGCGAAGCTCAACCAACCTTCTTTCACGAAGATCAAACACTTTTGCGAAGCTTACCTAGCCTTCTCAAACATCCATACTTCCGGTCGACTTTTTATAGCCTTCACGAACTTCCTTTCTTCGTGAATTTTTTTGCAAGAACTACCTTCGCGAACCACCTTCATGAATCCAAAGCCTTGGAATCTTCGTTAAGTATCACTACATTTCTAAAGGGGGTAGATTCTTATTTATAGGCATTTACTCCGATTCCAGAAGCTTTCATCCACATCATCACCATTTCATGATTCTCTCCCATTTTGTTCATGATGTTCTCTATCTTTGCGAAGCACCATGGGAATTTCCCATTCATGAAGCTTCTTGTGGTCACGGGGATTACCGTCAAGCCTTCGTACATTCACGATGCTCATTCATGATGATCCACACCTTCGCGAGATGCCCTTCACAAAACTTAGTCTTTGCGAAACTCATGCATTTACCGTATTTAAATAAGGTGTTCAAGGAAATCCAACTTTTGTGATGATAGTCATCCTCCAAATTTTGGACCTCAAAAATTTGGCAAACACTGAGAAATGGCGTCGCCTTTTATGCGTAATTTTTTGTACCGCATCCAGGACATACATTCCTATATCTTGGATCTTTGTCAACATATCATGTCAACAATCTCTCTATAACCCCATAACATACCTTGAAAACTCACTTTGTCAACAAATACAATCAACCCAAAAACACTGCAATGTTACCTTAATAAATTTTCTCTCAACAATCACATCCCTTTCTATGGTCATCCATGACGCATTTCATTTAATGAAACACACCGGTCATATTTAATATATCTATATACATTTAGTCTCATTGTCATTAATTCATTGAATCTCATTTAATGAATATTCAATCCATTTAATTCGTTCATAACATATTATTATCAATAAAACGATGTGGAAGATAAATGTACTTAAATTAAATATTTTATTAATTATTTTAGTGCATATCCAACATAAACTCGATTCCAACATCTCGTGATGAATCGCCTTGATCTCCTACAGACGTTTCAGAACACACACGAGTGGATGTACAAAAGAATTCACATGCAACAAAGAACAGACACAAGAGATTTACGTGGTTAGAAACTTAATCTCACCCATGAGAGAAGCATTGTCACTCTTTATTACTGATGGAAGAGAATGATTGCAATATTATAATCTCCAACAAGTGATTCCATTATTCTTATTTATAGACTAGCCCAACCAGTAGATACGGTGCCACATCCATTCGATCAATGTGGCCAATCTCCACCACCTTCCAACCTATGCGAATGACCATCCATCAAGTCAAAGCCATTGACTGACGCACTACATCAACATTCCAAAAAACCTCAGTGAACAATGCAAGCCTTTCTTGCATTGCCCTCTGATGATTCTTATGTTGGCTTTGCAAATCGTTAGGCTATTCTTTTGTAGCCATTAAAGTTAATTCTATACGTGTTATAGATCCTTCTACACTTTATCATCTGGATTTGGTAGTCATGGTGTTGCCGCTTATGGACTCTTTGGTTCTACTGCCCATGCCTTCATTCAGTTACGCTGACATACTTATGAAATCACCCCTTATGGAAGATATGTTGACTTAGGCAAAAAAAAAACATTTTTTCCATCAATTTAACACAACTTACACCATTTACTTAAATTTCATTTATTGACCATTTAATTTAGTTGAAAACAAGATTTTCATGTGGTACAACCTCGGTCCAGACATTCTATGTCAACATAAACAAAATACCAATTATGGTGATAATTACAATTCTTTAATAATGGTGATAAATTAGTGGGGTTACCCTATCTTTATTTAATAAAAACAATTTAGGATGCTTGATCAAGATTACTCTCATACTCATAGTAAACATGTAGGTTTAGGGACTTATATTCGGGAGACTGACCATCAACCCTCAAAACACTTACCATCACACCACTAATGGTGGGACACACTCATGTCCATACATGGTCACATAAAAGGGAAGTTGGAATTTTAAATGAAAGTGATTATCCATGATAAAAAATAAAAAATGTAAATTCATTTCAAAACGCGGGAAGCCGGATGAAGGGCATTTGGGTAATTCGGACAGAGTATTGGGGACAAATCCTGCTAAAACCCTAGCGCCATTTCGCCAAGGGGCAACGAGGGACGTTGTCCGATTCATCTGCTTTCCCTGTTTCTCGCATCGCATGGCAAAGCGTTTGATCCCAACGTTGAACCGCGTTCTTGTGGAGAAGGTTGTTCCACCTTCCAAGACCCCTGCTGGAATCCTGCTCCCTGAGAAAACTCCCAAGGTTTGGATTCCCTAATCCGCCCGTGCTGCTGCTTACGCTTTCCGCGTCTCCTTTTCTGCTCCCGTGGATCTGTTTTATTTTTACACGAAGGTTTAGTTTATGTGTTTGACTGCCGAGACCACTGCAGAAAAAATGATTTGAAGTGATGTTCTTAGTCCCCCATTTTCATGTTCACTCGGTTTGTCGAGTCAAATGTAAACTCACAGTTCACAGGACGGCATGCTTTTACTATTTTCTTCTCAGGTTCCCTTAAGCCTATCCTCTCCTCGCATATTCAATTGTTTGCTGCGGTTAACACCGGTCTTTCATTTACAGAGTGTTTGATGTAGTTGTCACCATTCTCGTTGCACTTTTCTGTGAATATAAAACTAGAGAATATGCCTCGAAATGGTGTGATTTCATAGAGTGGCCAAAGCGACATCTCTAGTGAGATATGGGGAATAAATTCTCATTGTAGTAAAATGCCATCGTTAAATTTGATAATTTTAATAAGAATATGTGGTGTCCAAAGGTTGTGAGTTAAACTGGAGTTTACAATATTTTGAATGTTTTAATGTATCATACCTGGTTTCAGGGCTTGTCCAGGATTCATGCTTTCATATTAGACATCTTCTGACATTATGATTACCATGGAGCTTCTTCTTAAGTACATTTAATTGTTTTTTTCATGATCTTGAGATATCATTTATGCATTTTCTCAATTGGAAAAAATGTTCAAGGCGTGAAGGTTAACTTTGTCATCACGTATCAAAGTACCTAAATTGGTTAACTTCAGTCTTGTCTATATTGGCAATGACACATGGGGTGAATTAATCTGCTATATCGGGTACATTTTGCCCTTTTGTTGCTTCTGGACCTCAGGAATAACAAATGAAAACATTTATAGTTACTTTTAAATCTGTACTTTCCATTGGTGTTTACCTGCCCTTCATGTTCATATAGTTCATGCATTCTTGATTCACTTCATTTGTAGTAATCTTTATGTTCTCATGAAATAGCTGAACTCTGGAAAAGTTGTTTCTGTTGGTCATGGGCGTTATGACAAGGAAGGAAAGTTGATCCCTGTCAGTTTAAAGGAAGGGGACACTGTTCTGTTGCCTGATTATGGAGGAACTGAAGTTAAGCTGGACAATGAGAAAGTGTGAGTTGAATTTAAGGTTTTTTCTTATTGTTTTTTCTGTTACCCCTGTTAGGTTTGATAAAATAGTTCGGATGCATGCATGCATGCACAGAGGTCTTCTTTGAATTTCTGACTTTTTAATAGTATTTATTTTATTAAAGTTGATTATTGTTTACTCTGCTCATTGACATTGTTTGCCCAACTCCTTTCCTTCTCAATATTTAATTTTACCTGTGTTTCTAATGCCTTGATATCAAGCAGCATTCATAGTATCAGTCAAAAGCATTACAGCTGCAATGATCCAATTATTTTTACTGGATCGGGCACATTTGTTGGTTGTACACAAATCTACTCAGTTTTTTTTTGGAAGTCAAATTCACTGGGTATTTTGAGTATGTTTCATTCCAACCCTGAAATTTGTTGAGGTGCAGACTAATTTTGATTGAATTGGGAATGATGATAACTCTATTTTTTATTTATCAAGCATTTAACGCGATTTCATTTTCAAGGTCTCAAATCCGAGACTTTTTGGTAAAAGTCTTCAATAAGTTCTGCTAAATGCTATATTAAGCTTCATTGGTGCTTGGACTCTTTAATTTTGAAGATGGTATGTGATGGGTTGATGGGTTTCTGCTGCTGCTTCTGAGTATTTTGGGGGTTGATCATTGCAGATACCATCTTTACCGCGATGATGATATACTTGGAACTCTTCATGATTGATGGAAAAAGCAGTAGAGGTACACCTTCTGGTTAATTTTTGGGTTGTGATTTAAAATGAACTTTTCTATGGTTGGATGGGAATAATTTCCCAATGAGTTTGTTAACATGGAACTTCATGCTCAATCATACTGTTCACTCAATCTGCCTCTGGTCCATGATTGATGGTTTTTGGGTTATTTCATGGAATGCATCACCATCACAATATCCATGTTACTGAAATTGATGAATGAAATTATCAGAATTCATGTTGTAATCAAAATTTATCTTGATGGTTAAATAGTGCCCATCTTATTTTTGATACATAAAGGTTTTAATTAATAATTTAAAATAGCATGGTTGGAGATTTGTTGATCATAAAATGTTGCGAACATGAAATTATAGCTTTGATGTTGGGGCGAAGCTTTGAAAAGTTTTAGTAGAATACAATATGTTATTCATACATATTAAGTTGTATTAATAAATTTTAATACAAAAAATATAATAATTGAAATCATCTTTTTTATGTTCTAAAATATATGTTTTTAGTCCAATTCTATTTTTCAAATATTAAATTCATATTTCAAAACATTCAAAGCTCCCACATATTTCAACATTTTCATAATTATTATTATTCTCTAATTCATTCCTCCCAAAACTTAATTAATTTTGAATGAAGGATTTTTGGGTTCCATGAACTAAATACCATTTTTAATCTTGAATGATTAAATTTGCATTTATTCTGGACATGTAAAAAAAAGTTACAACGAGCTGCAATGAAAACAGTGTGGGAAGCCCACGAATAAGCTCCCATACCTCATAAGTGCCAACCGAACAAAACCCCAACGACCTTCGAACACATGAATAAAAGCAACATACCCTTCCACCCAACACGCAATAACCTTAACTAACCAAATTATTGCATTGGAAGTTAAGCTTTCATAAAATGAATGAAATGAAACAAACCCTGAATAAGCATGCTCACTGGCTCGGGTATAGAAATGAAGACTAAGTGAAAACCATACAATTAAAATAGTGACTCCTTTTTTGGTGACTCGGACCTTTGAAATATTTCTAATAGTATTTTTTAGATGAGTTGGTGAGCTGGTGTTTAGGATGGAGGTTTCATTCTAGAATAGTAATGCAAAACAGGTGGAGCGGGGGGTTGGGTCTGCACTGGTTTGTGCGCAAAACATTGCATATAATGTCAACAAAAAATTTCAAGTCCACCCTATCTAGCAGAAGCCTATGGGTAGTATGTGGGCTTGCTTGCATTTTTAAAAAATATACCACTTATAATCATTTAAATATTGTATTTTTTTCTATTTCTTAATTATATTTGTGGGGAGAAGTATGGATTGACAAAACTAGAGTTTTAAGGGATTATTATGAAACATTTTTTTATGGGTTAATAGTGGTATGCGATAACGTCAATGTGGTGGCGTGATGTTGTAATGCAAAGTAGGTGAGTGATCACCGAGGGGTTCTGAATGATGATATTGATTGTGTGGTGATGCAGACAGCTAGACTTGTGAATGAACAACGATTGGATTCAGAGGGGGCTATTAGGGTTTCATGAGGTCATTTCCTATTTTCTTAATAACAAAATAAAATTAAATAATAACAAAATTAATTTGATCTTAAAAATATTATGATCATAATAACCCTTTCAGAATTAGTTTTATTTTTTGAGAGGTGCGATGACACACCATGTGAATATGGTTAATAATTAAATATTATAATATCATATTAAAATAAAATTATGGGATTACATAAAATTCACACGTGAATGAATGGTGAATTAGTATGACCATTTGGGTGAAAAATTATGCCATGGTTTAATAATGATATTTTATTAAAAAAATTAAACGTTAAAAGCATATATTGGAAAAAATATATTTTTTTAATCAGGCTTGTGGGCAAGTCCTTCACTTGCGTGGGCTTAACCTGCATTAGCCTGCACTTGTGCGGGCTTAACCTGTATCGACTTATGCTCTTAACGTCCATTTTTTTTGGGCTTGCCCAACCCCATATCTGCCCATACCCGTAAAGCTTGCGAGCTCGTTTTGCACCACTATCCTATGAGCATTGTAATTTGAGTTAATTTCAAAGGTTTTCAGAACCGACCTTGGTGATGGCTATTTTAATAATATGTAGTGTGAAACCTAGGGTTTTTTATTTATCATTATTTTCTATAATCTTAGGGTTAGTTGCCATAAACCTTAGAATTAGAGAAAAAAATATTCAGAGAAATTAGAGAGATCTAGAGATTTAGGCGATTTAGAGAATTTGTGAGATCAAAGGATGACTTTTTTCAATAGAAATTGCCATTATAATTGACACTTGATGGGGGCGCGAATTTTATCAACGATCGGTCCAACATCTGACAAGACTTTGTTTTTCATTGCTTTGTTTTACGTGAACTTTATATTGAATTTTTATGAAATGAAAAACCTCATTCTTCAAGAACGAATCAAGGTGAATTATTTGATTTCCTCTAACCCCGTTATGGTTTATCAGATCTTCGCCCTTGGATTCTTAATCCTTGCACTATGAAAATTTTAGGGTCGAATGATTTATCCCTAATCCTCGTGGTGTGGTGAGGCAACACGAGTTAGGCAGCAGATGTCTGCGAGGGGAGGCGACCCAGATGAGGATAATAGTGTGTTGATTCGCGGTGACGTGATGAGAGACGACACAACAAAGATTGTGATTGGGTGGGATGTCGATGCAGTTTGCGAAGGTTCCAGGTGTAGCAGAAACGTCTATTTAGGCATAACTAACTCGATTTTTCGTCGTGATTGACGAGTAATCCGTGATGTACATATTGTTTGATTTTTCGTCGTGTGTTGATATGCGCAACACCTGCCATAAATAAATATCATTTGTTAAATAAATAAATAAATATTTATTTAAATGATATTTAATATATCATCTCTAGTCAGACCATTAAACTATGTCCGTAATCGTCATCAATATTTATTGGACTTTGAATAATGGCTATTTATTTAATAAATAAATATTAATGTATTATTCTTTGATAAATATAATAATTATTATATTTATTAAATATTGTGAATAAATATTTATTATAATTTAACTCACATATTTATTCTTTCAATTAATCTGTGATTAAATCTTAGCGATTAACAAATTTTGAATAATTATTAAACCATGAAGTGAGGATAATATTTATTTTAACTTGTTAAATTCGAATAGAATTTAAATGAGACTCTAGGTACATTTATTATAGGATCCTATCAGTCTCTTTCTCGGTGACATTAGACAAAACCGTCTAAAGTTCAAAGTTAGTGTTTAACAATACATCAAATCACCCCATAAAGAAAGAAGTTAATGTCTTAATGACATACAACCTTGTACAAACACTCATTGTGTAATATAATCTTTTTATCGCTATATCTCTAATCAAACCGACCGCATGCTTGGTGTCATCAATCCATGTATTTGATGTTTTTTTCTTTGACTTTTCGGAATTGAATCTGTCCACATAATACCATGACTATAGATTTATTTAGGGTGTTCCATTCTCATCAAAGAGCATGAGATATCGATTTCCGTTAAAGAACAGAAGATACACATCTTTTCTTGCATTATTCATCAATATAATATTACCTGTGACACAACACATCATACTTCACTTCAAACATATGTTGTCATGATTTCTGTTAATATATCAAAGCATACGACTAATACTATTCATTAATAATAATAATTTTAAAGTTTAAGGATTAATACACACGTTTATAGATAAAAACATCTAATGACATGTATGAATGTGGATTTCCTATCGGTGGGTCGTGCTCTCATAATCTTTGCATTGGGTGTACACCATGCGAAAGTGTCTCAAAGTCTTATGAGTCTCCACCCCTGATAGCTTATATCATCTGTGTCGTCCAATGACATCATCTGACTATATAACATATATTTAAAAATACCGTTGTTGCACTTTTAGGTTCTAATCATAGCGGAGAACTGTTATGATTTTTCAGTGCCACATTTACTTTTAGGACATTATCACATACTATATCACGCAAAAGAACAACCATGCTATGATAAATAGTTTATTAACATTCAAGACAATGAATAAATGTAATTATAAAATACATAGAATTTGGTTTTAGGGCACCAACACAAACAAACTCTCACTTGCATTAGAGTTAACTGCTAACAACCTTCAGTCCGTTAGCTTTCACATGATACTCATGCTTTTGTTGAAATAATTATTTAGTCATGAGGTCCGCTACATTCTCTTTCGTGGAAACTCTGTTGACCGTAACTGCACCCCTTTGGGAAAGATCCCTAAAAAGGTAATACTTCAGGAGTATGTGCTTTGTCCGTAGGTGTGACCTTGACTCCTTTGTGAGAGACACCACTGTATTAGTATCACAATATAATGTGATTGAGTCTTTATTGCTAGACACTCCATCAAGCTATATGATAAAATTGTGTATCCAAATAACCAGTTGCTATGTACTTGGACTTTGGTGTAGAATCGATGACAACTGGATGCTTCGAACTCTTCAAGCTCACAACCCCTTCATTGAGACTGAAGACATATCCTGACTAAGATTTTAGATCATTCTGATTTGTCTGAAAGCTAGCATCTGTATAACCTTCAGTGACTAGCTAGTCATCTCCTCCATATATCAGGAACAAATCCTCAGTTCGTCTCGAATACTTGAGGATAACCTTAATAACAAACCAATGTTGTTCATGTGGATCAACTTGATATCTGCCTACCATGTTCAAGTCGTAGACAACATCAAGCCTATTATACAACATGACATACATGATTGATCCTATCACATAAGTGTATAAAGTCTTACTCATTCTCTCTTTTATGTCATGTCCGAACACACATTTTCTTGTAAAGATGTATACCACGTGACACTGGAACCAATCACTTATTGGATTGTTCCATACTAAATCTCTTTAGTTTTTGGTTCATGTTCATACTTTGACTTAATCCAAACAACCTCTTGGATCTATCACGAATGATCTTGATTCCTAAAATGTAGTCTGTTTCACTTAAGTCCTTCATGAAGAATCATCTGCTTAATCAATCCTTATCTGATTGTAAGTCTGGTATGCTGCTTCTGTAGGTTCCGGGCGCAGTGGAAGCGCGTTAGTGGGTGTGCCCAATTTTAATTTTAGCGTTAACAACGATCAATCCGAGACCCGTCACGATAATAAAACGCAAGATCTTTGGAATAGAATGAAGAACGAAAAAAAGAGGGAGTCCCGAAACCATACAGAGGATCATCATATGTTGGTTATAATTAATTTAATTAATTGTTAAGAATTACCTTGATGAAATTATTTCTTCGTTGATGTTTCCGGTCACGATCCGATGTGATCCGTCGTTGCGTCGTAGAATTCAAGTGTAGGATTTCTCTAGCGGTGATCCACATGTGCTCTACGTATCTCTGGACGTCGCCAAATGGATCTCCGGGTGCTAGCGCGGAAGAGCCTTCGCTTGCGATGTCCGCCTTCGATTGCCTTGATCCGGTGGAGGTCGATCTCTCTCTCGTAGCTTGAGAGTGTTCTTGGTGGAAAAAGAATTCTCTCTTGGCTTGAGAGATTTTCCAAATCCGTTGTGCACAACCACCAAAAAATGGCTAGGTTAATGAGAAATATATAATTGACTTTTTTAATTACATAGAATAATAAAATGAATTAATTACCTAAAAGCGTTTATTCATTTCATTTAATTCTTAGTAATACCCCATGTCTAATAATAACAGTTGACTATTATTATTACTTGACATGCGCCCAACGAATTAAATCTAATATTATTTAATTAAATAAATAATATTATTTCTCATAAATTCCCAAAAAAAAAATACACGGCGTGTATATTTAATATACATGGCGTGTACTTTTATTTTTTCATTTTTCTTTATATCCTCCACCACATTTATTAGATCTTGAATAATGATTATTTATTTCTAAAATAAATATCACTGCATTACTCACTAATAAACACAATATATTCTCTCGAATAACTAGTGTTGAAATAAATGCGATCAGACATCCTTAAATAATCATTAAACCACAATCAGAAATAATCATTATTTAACTTGTTAAATTAATATTTAACTGAGATATTTGGACACACTTAGTGTGTGACCCTTCAGGCCTCTACTCGTGACGCACCCAATATATCCTACCTCGTTGCGAACATTGCGTCGTCACAATTTTCGTCAATACATCTAAGTGCGCGAGTTGTGATACCCATTAATAATAATCTTAAAGTCTAAGGATCAATACACGTCCGCAGATAGGAACATCCAATGACATTATGAAATGTGGATTTTCTACCGGCGGGTCTCGTTCTCATAATATCCTCTTGGATATTACCAAGAGCGCACACCATCAGAAGGTGCCTCAAAGTTTTATGAGTCCTTACCCCTAATGACATGTATTATTTGTCTCTCAAATAACATCATCCGGTCATAGAACATATATTCAAGAATAGTGTTACGACACTTCCGGGTTCTCATCGTAATAGGGATCCACTATGACCCTTTAATGCAACAACTATCCTTAGAACATTATCACATACATTGTCACACAGAAGAACAATCAAGATGTGATAAGGTATTTATTAATGAATAAAGTACAAAGTAGTTGGTTCTAGGCCACCAACTCCAACAGACTCCCACTTGGACTAGAGCTAACTACTAACAACTTTTAACCCGATAGCTCTCACATGATATTCATGCTTCTGCTGAGATAGACCTTTAGTCATGTGGTCTGCCACGTTCTCTTCCGTGGATACTATGCTCACAACAACTTCACCCCTTTGATAGAAATCCCTCAAGAGGTGATACTTTCGGAGTATGTGCTTTGTCCGTTGATGTGACCTTGGTTCTTTTGCAAGAGCCACCGCTGTAGTATAATCACAATACAACGTGATAGGATCTTTACTGCTAGACACCGCATCAAGCTCCTGGATAAAGTTTCAAATCCAAACGGCTTCCCTGGCTGCATCAGAAGCTGCTATATATTCGGACTCCGCTGTAGACTCGGCGACAACTGGCTGCTTTGAACTCTTCCAGCTCACAGCTCCTCCATTGAGACAGAAAACATATCCAGATTGCGACTTCAGATCGTTCTGATTTGTCTGAAAACCAGTATTAGCATACCCTCTGACGACAAACTCCTCGTCTCCTCCATACACCAGGAACATATCCTTAGTTCTTCTCAGATACTTAAGGATAGTCTTAACAACAGTCCAATGTCGTTCTCCTGGATCTGCTTGATATCTGCCTACCATGCTCACTGCATAAACAACATCAAACCTGATACATAACATGACATACATGATGAATCCTATAGCCGAAGCGTATGAGATCTTACTCATTCTATCTTTCTCTTGTTGTGTTTGAGGACACATTTTCTCAGAGAGATGTAGGCCATGTGACACTGGAACCAATCCCCTCTTGGATTGTGAGTAACACCTTGAAAGAATCATCTCTTATCTCTACACTGGATGTGCAGGAGACAGAACAGAAAACAGATAAACCAAGGAAAAGTCACCAAAAAGATGGAGATGATGAAGGTACTTGGCAACAAGTCAGAACTAGAAGTCAAAAAAGGGTAGGAAAGGAGGCCTTGAAGATGAAGGAGGAGGTGCAAGCTGACAGCTCGGATGAAGATGTAGAATCATTGCTACAGCAAGCCAAGGAGCTTGAAAGCCACTATACGAGAGGAAGAGGTCGAAGGCATATCAGTGCCAAAACATGGAACGAATGGAGAGAGAAAGAAAGATTAATTGCTGACAAGGTAAGGAAAAAGATTGGTTCACCGGGACAGGGAACTTGATGTATTATCCTACATGTTGACTTCGGTGTTCTCCTTTGATCTTCTTTTAATATAATATTTTGGGGCCTAGCCCCACCTTTGAAAAAAAAAAAATATGTACCCTGACTTAGTCCAAGCAGCCTCTTGGATCTATCACGAATGATTTTGATCTCTAGAATGTAGGCTGGTTCACCCAAGTCCTTTATGGAGAAACACTTGTTCAACCAGTCCTTAACTGACTGTAAGACTGGTATATCGTTTCCAATAAGCAATATGTCGTCAACATATACTACTAGGATAACAATCACATTCACATTAAACCACTTATAAACACACGAATCACATTTGTTTTTAATGAAACCAAATTCCTTTATGGTTTCATCTAATCGAATGTTCTATGATCTGGATGCTTGCTTTAATCCATAAATGGATTTCTGCAACTTGCAAACCCGTTTGGCTTCACCTGGTGTCACAAACCCTTTTGGTTGTGTCATATAGACATCTTATTGAAGGTTCTCGTTAATGAATGCTGTTTTGACATCCATTTGCCAAATCTCGTAGTCATGGTAAGCTGGTATGACAAGTATGATTCTTATGGATTTAAACATGACAACTGGTAAGAAGGTTTCATCATAGTCAATTCCTTGACGATGTTTGAATCCTTTAACCACTAACTTGCTTTATAGGTGCTAACTTGACCTTTCATGTCTAGTTTTCTCTTGAATATCCATTTCCATCCAACATGCCTTACATCAACTGACTCATCGACCATAACCTAGACTTTGTTCTGATACATGGAATCCATCTCAGAATTCATAGCTTCTAGCCATCTTGCAGCTTTTGAGCATTCTACTGCTTCCTTGTAGGAGAGATGTTCATCATTGTCCAACAATAATGATTCACCGTCCTTGGTGACTAGGACACCAAATCTCTCTGGTTCCCTTACCTCTCTTGAACTCCTACGCAGTACTTGTGTTTCTGGAACCTCTTTCATGAGGACCTGTTGAACTTGTTCCTGTATCGACTCCTGTGTATCTTGAGCATCAATTTCGTCGAAGTCAATCTTGCTCCCACTATCCTTTTTGAGGATGTGCTCCCTCTCAAGAAAGACGACTTGTCTGGCGACAATCACTTTCTTGTCTGAAGGGTTATATAGGTAATATCCTTTCGTTTCTTTGGGATATCCTATAAAGATACACTTCGTGCCCCAGGGTGCTAGTTTGTTGTCTGAGAAGGCCTTAACAAATGTCTCACATCCCCATACACGTGTGTGCGACAAAATGAGTTTCTTTCAATTCCATAACTCGGGGGGGAATTCCATTTGTCGCCTTAGTTGGTACTCAGTTTAATGTGTATGCTGCAGTCTGTAATGCACATCTTCAAAAGGATAATGGAAGATCTGCATGACTCATCATCGACCTCACCATGTCCAACAAGGTGCAATTCCTTCTTTCACTAACACCATTCCACTGCGGTGTATAAGGAGGAGTGAGTTGAGATAGAATCACAGACTCCTGTAGAAGATCGATGAACTCTTGGTTCAGATATTTTCCACCTCGATTCGATCGAAGTTTCTTTATCTTCTTACCAAGCTAATTCTTTACTTTATTCTTGAATTCCTTAAATTTCTCTAAGGACTCTGACTTATACCTCATTAAGTAGACATAACCATATCTACTCAAATCATCAGTAAAAGTAATGAAGTAAGAATATTCTTCTCTAGCTTCTACTGGGAATGATCCACACACATTCGTGTGCACCAATCCTAGAAGCTCTGTGACCCTTTCACCCTGTCCACCGAAAGACGGTTTGGTCATTTTACCTTGTAAACAAGCATGACATCTATCAAGTGGTTTTAGCTCAGTAGAGTCTAAATAGCCATCTTGGCAGAGCTTTGTCAAGCGCTTCTCGTTTATGTGGCCGAGACGGTGATGCCACAACTGGGTGATGTATGAGTCATTGAGTTTGTTTCGTTATCGATTACCAACACTTGGTTTTCGTAATTTAATACATACAAACCATTATTTAAATGCACCATACCATAACATTCGTTGTTCTTATAAAAGAAGCAACCCTTATTTCCAAACTTGAAAATAAATCCATCTACATCCAAAAAAGATACAGAAATGATGTTTTTGGTAACACTAGACACATAATAACAGTTATGTAAAACCAAAATCTTCCCAGTTTACAATGAGAGATGATAATCGCCAATGACCAATGCAGCCAGCCTTGCGCTATTGGCAGCTCGAATACCCATCTCTCCTCTGGTAATCTTTCTAAATCTACTTGGTTCCTACATTTGAATACAGATGTGAGCCCCACAAGCTGTATCTAATACCCAATGTGTAGAAATGGAAAGATTACACTCAACAACGAACGCACCTTTAGTGTCCCTACGCTTTTGGGTGCAATTCCTCTTCCAGTGGCCGTGCTTGCCACATGAAAAATATACCGCCTCCCGTTTCTTGCCCTGCCTCTGGATCTTCCCCTTCTTAGAGGGACGATGCTCGGGGGCTTAAGACCGTTTATAAATCTTTGGCCCTTTTGCCTTGTCATTCCTTTTCTTATTCACCATAAGGGTTGCGGGTTTGTCACGCCTCATGTCCTTATCTACCTGGCGAATTAAGGTCAGAAATTCTGATAGACTCTTCTCATTGTTGCTCATGTTGTAGTTGACAATAAAGCTAGAGAAGGTCTTGAGCAGTGATGATAGGATGAGATCTGTACGCAACTCATCCGGGAACTTAATCCCTAAGATGTCCAAGCGTTCAATGTAGCCAATAAGCTTGACTACATGAGACCCACCCGACGTAGACTCTCCAAGCTTAGTTGTAAAGAAAGCGTTGGAGATCTCATATCTCTCCTGTCTCGCCTTCTCTTGATAGAGATCCTTGAGGTGCGACATCATGCTATGTGAGTCCATGTTTTCATGTTGCTTCAAGAGCCCATTAGACATGTCCGATAGCATGAAACATTGGACATTTGTGGCATCATCCATGTGTTTCATATAGAGAGATTGTTCTCTATCACTGACATCTTTTCCAGGCACAACTGGAACAGGCTCTTCCAGCACATACAATTTCCTCTCGTGGTGAAAGATGACGCGTAAACGCCTCTGCAACTCTTGAAAATTGGTGTCGGTGAGAAAGTTTTCCTTCTCGAGTATGGTTCACAATGATATGTTTGAAGTCATTTTTCTTGCCGTTTTTACAAATTAAGACGAGCAAAGGTTTAGTACTTTATCATGATAAAATCGAGACAAATAAATAATTTAATATTTATTAGTCTTCTACTATTTTATCAAAATCCAATATCCCTCACCATTGACTTTGGAATATTCTGTTGCCTGAATATTCTAGTGGCAATGATCCATATTGCCCTTCGCATTACCCCAACTAGGGTTGGTCAAACAATTTGAAGGGTTTTAGGTAAGCATTCCAAATGCCAACTGCATTAACTCGCAGCTCCTTGATCCGCTGAGTGGACTCCCCAATCCCGAAATCCTTTTATTTTGGATTTTTTCAACCTTTGCCTCTTGGTCACACCAAGTCTTGCTGTGACGGTCAACCCTTGATGCAAACCTAGTCAAGTCAACCCAAAACCTTGAATTAGAATTCATCGATAATTGAAAACACCCCAACTAGGGTTGGTTAAACACTTTGAACTATGGTTCGATTCTAACCAAGATTATGAAAGACTATACCGACTTAATATTTCTTTGAGAGATTTTATCCTTATACGTAAATTGCCAATTTATTATTTCTGATTACATGCTTGTTAATATTAAGTGGGATATACTGAAGTGATTAACCATGTCTAATATAATATTTACGCATAAGCCGATCTCATTTTAGTTCTATCTTGCATGCTTGTTTAATTCATTAATTGTGTGATTGTGACAACATACCCACAATAAATAAACCATGCAACTGTCAGAAATAAAATAAATGGTATGATCATGAGCTTGTTCTATTGGTTAGTTTATCTAGCGGTTGATAAACTAACCGAAGACCTAGGGGAGAAACACCTTGAACCTTTCGGGTTTGTGTTTACAGCTTTCCACCTGTTCACCTTTGTATCTCTTTGGATTAGTTTCATCTTGACTCCTGACTTGAGCTACCTCCACTAGCTTGGGAGCTCCATCCATTACATATGCATTTATCTCACACGCAGATGAGGGGTAAAAGGGGGTTTTTACATAAAAGAAACCTTGGGCGTGCAGATCCTACATATTAATGAGGTGAAGACTCGTAGACCAACAAATTTAATTTAAATAAATAAATTAAAAGAAACCATTCATATACAAAGGTATTGGTTTAGCTCATTATCATCCATACATGCAACGATATTTACGCATAAATAAAACTAGTATTCAATTCTTTAATCATTCTTGTTTAAGATAAATCACGCTCGAATCAATTAATTATTTTTAATTAATCAATCCTTTTATCTTAAATCCTTTTTGAATTTTCTTGAGATTCTCATCTATCATAATTTTAAACAAATAAATTCATTTAAAATTATCTTTGTATGTAACTTGTACCTTGGAGGCAACCCGATGAATTTCCGTTCATAACTACCCAATGAGTAGAAATGAACATTAGACAAATATTAAATTAAACACATATATATAACACTTATCATGCGTTGTGCCTCAGCTTTACGCCTGCACTATGATACACGTCTCAAGGGTTTGTATAATATAATAATAAATTTTAATAAATCTGTGTAATTTGGATGAGTACATGGTGTGTAGTTCCGACTACACAGCGTGTATTTTTGTTCACCGTCCATCCCAAGTACACGCCCGGGGACATGACGTGTAGATGTACTTCAAAATTTTTTGGAGTACACAACGTGTTCAGTGGGACACACGCCGTGTAGTATCTGTGTTACACGGTTTCCAGCCGGGCAAGCCGTGTACGGGGTACATGGTCCAACCCTAGCCCGAATGGACTAAATGCCGTGTTCTGTGGACCACACAACGTGTAATTCGGAAACCGTGTGCCACCTGTTCCTGGTCAACACACGATGTCATTTATGACTTAGGAATACTCCAACACACGACCTGATTTGGCGGACCAGTCCGATGCATTGAACCTAGACTACACGATGTGTACTTCCAAATACACGCCGTGTATTCTGGTGTTGTACGGCCAAGAACGTTTGACACCTCCAGATTGGCTCCTTTATTTTATTTTAATCAAAATTAAAAGAAAAATTCGTTTCTATAAGGTGAATGAGAAACGAGAGAGGATGAACATATCCTGAGATTCAGATTTTAAAGAACGATTAACTTGAATTGAAACAACTAAATTATTAAATGCGTAAATCGACAACGAAAAAACTAAATTATTATAATCAACGATATGACCGCTCTGATACCACTTGTAGGTTCCGGGCGCAGCGGAAGCGCGTTGGTGGGTGTACCCAACTTTAATTTTAGCGTTAACAACGATCAATCCGAGATCCGTCACGATAATAAAACGCCAGATCTTCGGAATAGAACGAAGAACGAAAAAGAAAGAGGGAGTCCTGAAACCATATAAAGAATCATCATATGCTGGTTATAATTAATTTAATTAATTGACAAGAATTACCTTGATGGAATTCTTTCTTCGTTGATGTTTCCGGTCACGATCCGATGTGATTCGTCGTTGCGTCGTAGAATCCAAGTGTATGATTCCTCTAGCGGTGATCCACACGTGATCCACGTATCTCTGGACATTGCCGAATGCATCTCCGGGTGCTAGCGCGGAAGAGGCTTTACTTGCGATGTCCGCCTTTGATTACCTTGATCCGATGGGGGTGGATCTCTCTCTCGTAGCTTGAGAGCGTTCTTGGTAGAAAATGAATTCTCTCTTGGCTTGAGAGCTTTTCCAAATCCGTTGTGCACAACCACCAAAAAATGGCTAGACTAATGAGAAATATATAATTGGGATTTGTAATTACATAGAATAATAAATTGAATTAATTACCTGAAATCATTTATTCATTTCATTTAATTCTTAGTAATACCCAATGTCTAATAATAATAGTTGACTATTATTATTACTTGACATGCGCTTAGCGAATTGCATCTAATATTATTTAATTAAATAAATAATATTATTTTTCATAAATTCCCAAAAAAATACACGACATGTATATTTAATATACACGACGTGTACTTTTATTGTTCCATTTTTCTTTATTTCCTCCACATTTATTAGACCTTAAATTATGGCTATTTATTTCTAAAATAAATATCATCGCATTACTCGCTAATAAATATATTATTTTGCCCACAATATATTCTCTCGAATAACTAGTGTTGAAATAAATGCAATCAGACATCCTTAAATAATCATTAAACCACAATCAGGAATAATCTTTATTTAACTTGTTAAATTAATATTTAACTGAGTGATAAAACACTATTTTGTTGAATATTTTATTGATAATAAATGATATAAATTCCTCACATTATGCTAAATATGATCAATTATGAAATATTTGGGATTAGAACATTCATTTGCAAATTTGATGAAAAATCCAGTTTTACCCTTTTAAAATTCATTGTAGTATTTCGGGCATAAATATTGTTATGTAAAATATTTTGACATAAAATTTTGTAAATGTGTTCCTGACTTAATGTGATACAAATTCTATTTAGGACATGAGAGCTGAATCGTGCATTTGAGGGGAGTAAATGGGTCATGAAGACAAAGGTGGACATAACCATCCAGATTGGACATTACTTCACCATTTGGGCCGTATCTTCTTCATTCGGGCTTGGATTGAGCCCATATTTTGAGGAAAGCTCGGGGACATGATTTGACACAAATCATCCTTTTAGAAGGCCGACCAATTCACGCGTTTTGAAGGTCAACTATGCGGTACAACTTGAAATAAAATATTTGGCCGAGTTTTCATTTCACACTTAAAACGTTATGTAACCCTAAGCCCTCACAAACTTTATTTAAAGGAGGTTTTCACTCTTTGGGAGGGTTGGTCGAGACTTTGGGAAGGTGTGACTGAAAGAGTGTCTTTTGGGAGCCCCTCAAAACTCTTGGAAGAAGTAAGGCTTTGTGCAAACCTCTCTTCTAAAAAGGCTTTTCTCTCCCACCTCCTCTTTGTATTTTTTTTTCATGTTTGTAGCTTGAATTTTTCTTCAAATAATCTTCTGTGTTCATCCATTTTCTTCTTCTCTTAATCTTTCTAATTGGGTTGTTGGAATCATGAGTGGAGACGAGATTGAGTTCTACCCTTTGAATCCTTTGTTCATGCAAAACGTCTCCACGATGACCACACCACCAATGGAAGAGTAGTTTTTTAGTGATCGATCTATCTTTTACCCTCTTCATTTAATTATTTTGAATCGTTGAGCTACTGTAATTAACTTAATACGACCCATGAATTGTGTTTTTAAATTATAAGAAACTAAGCAAGCAATTGAACAATTAACACAAAAACACGCGAGGTCGAGATTTTGTGTAAATTGTAAGAGCGCGATCTTAATTGGTAATACAAGACCACACATGATAAATTTGTAGAGTTCAAATATAATCTCTAAACACAATTCATCCTCATTTTCAGAATGAATATGTGCTCTAATTAACCACTGACCATAAGCTAACCTTAGAACAACAATCAATGCAAGGTGCTGCGATTGCGTGTTCCGAAGCAGCCTATGGTTTAAGTAATTTCATCTTTGTGGTTATGTTAACTCTTGTAGGGTTCGAGGGTTAACAAATTAGAGGATCATAATTAAAGGGATATTGATTAAAATGATAATGATTAATAAGCAAATGAAGAGGTAGAGTTAGATCGATTACGTATTTTAAAATGTTTTCTAAAAAAAACATCTTGTTGTGTCTTTTTAATCAAACTTCATTTCAAAATTAAAAAAAATGCAATCTTCTTCCAGCAAACTTCTTCAAGTTTTATAAACGATAAACAACCACCCCCATCATTTCAAGTAGTTTTTTAATTCTATTCTATTTTACTTTTAAAATACCTTTAAGAAGTTGTTTTAATTTACTTTATCCTTTGATAGATGACCTTGGTCAGTCACTCTGCTGCACCTAAGAACCCAAAACCACTAATCATTTGAGGGCGCCCACGACAATGCTCTTTCAAATTGGCGCCGTTGCCAGGGAGGCAAGTAATTATTTCAACCAATTAGAGGTATTTATTTTATTTTACATTTTATTCTCTTCCTCTCTTCTTTCTTCCTTCTTTACCCAATCTAATTTTATTTTCTCTTATTTTCTTCTACTTCTTTTTGGACTATCAACTTAAACTTATTATTTTTATTTTACTATGGTCCAATTTCTTTTTTTTTCATTTTAATTTGATTTATGACACGAACTAATCCCGAAGATCTCTTAGATCTTGACCCTGAGATTGAACGTAGCCTTAGGGTTCGAATCAGACATTCTCAGTCTACGAGAAGTTTCAATATTCAACCAGTTGGAGAATTCCTCCACTTTCAGAACATTGAAATTGGAAGCAATTCAAATTCAACCATAAAACAAGAACCAATGACTGACAATAATGGAAATGAACTTAATAGAACCATTCGAGAATTGGCTGCACCTGATATTAACTATCAACCAAATTGTATTGCATACCCAAGTCTTGAATCAGACTTTGAATTGAAATCTGGATTAATTCATCTTCTTCCAAAATTTCATGGCCTCTCAGGTGAGGATCCCAATAAACACCTTAAAGAATTTAATGTGGTTTGCTCGACCTTGAAACCAAGAATTGTATTTGAAGACCAAATCAAATCAAAAGCATTCCCATTCTCACTTGATGGAGCTGCGAAAGATTGGATGTATTATTTACAACCTGAAGATGTAACATGTTGGAACGATTTGAAATATTTTTTCTTGCAGAGATTTTTTCCCGCATTGAGGACCACTTCCATTCGTAAGGAGATTTTGAGGATCAAGCAAGCACAAGGGGAGTCAATGTATGAGTACTGAGAGCGATTCAAGAAGTTGCGTGCAAGCTGCCCACATCACCAAATCAGTGAGCAACTATTCATCCAGTACTTCTATGAAGGATTCACATCTATGGAGAGAAGCATGGTGGATGCTGCGGCTGAAGGAGCATTGGTGGACAAGACATCAGTAGCTGCACGTGCGTTGATCGACAAAATGGCCCAAAACACCCAACAATTTGGCGATCGAGGTACACTAAATGTCAGGGGAGTACATCAGGTAAGTCCTTCCTCTCTTGAGAGTCATTTGATTGATACTAAGTTGGAAGAATTGACAACTATGATGAGACAAATTGCTTTGGCTCAAAAGACATCCCAACCCCCTCCTTCGAGGCCTTGTGACATTTGCACTGAGACAAGCCACCCAACTGACTGTTGCCCACAACTCCAAGAAACAGAAGATTGTGCAGCAGTGTTCCCTGGGAGACCATATCAGCAACAACAACAACAACCATATCACCAAAAGAAGTTTGATCCAACATACAACCAAGGGTGGAAGGATCAATCGGACATGAGGTATGACTCTGGACAACAACAAAGACCCTCTTTTCAACAAAACTTCCAGAAACCTCCACCTTACCAGCAGAGTTTCCAACAACCCCAAAGGAGATTTGAATCTCAAGCATCAACAAGCCAACAACAAGGGAATACCCCATCCAAGGTAGATTCTAACACTGATGATCTTTTGAAACAAATTGTTCTTAATCAACAGAATGAGATGAAGAGTCAAGGTTCGGAGTTGAGGGAGTTGAAGACTCAAATGAGCCAGATTGCCACCGCCCTCCATGAACTTGTAAGTAAGAATTTCGGAAATCTACCTTCCCAACCCACTCCAAATCCAAAGGGGAATGTCAGTGCCATCACATTGAGAAGTGGGAAGCAAACAACTGATACATTTGTACCTATCGTTCCACCTGGATTCACCTCAAATCCAGAGAAGTTGCATTCCATACCAACTAATGAGCAATTCAAGGAGAAAGATAAAGGTAAGAAAAAGATTGTTGATGTTCCTCCTAAACCCCTTCCTTTTCCAAACATGGTTGTTCAAACTAATAAGATGGCTAAAGAAGCAATGCAAAAGGATGTTTTTGACACATTCAAGCGTGTGACGGTCAACATTCCTCTACTTGAAGCCATTAAGCAAATTCAAGGTATGCGAAATTCTTAAAAGAACTTTGTACCAATCGAAGAGTGATTAAGGGAAATGAAAGGATCAATCTTGGAAGGAATGTGTCAGCACTCATTACATCAACTCTAGCAATGCCGAGAAAGTGTAAGGATCCAGGGACATTCACCATCCCATGCACCATAGGGGAGTTGCACTTTTCTGATGCACTTTGTGATTTGGGAGCTTTCATAAATGTGATGCCTCACTCTGTATTCTCTTCTTTGCAGGTTGGTGAGCTAAAATCGACGAGAGTAGTGGTGCAGTTAGCGAATAGAGCTACGACATATCCAGCAGGAGTCCTTGAGGATGTACTTGTCTGGGTAAGAGACATGATCTTTCCAGCAGATTTCTACGTGCTTAACATGGAGGACAACCAGGTAAGTTCTCATGCTCCCATTATCTTAGGTAGATCCTTCCCCAAAACTGCAAAAACTATCATAAATGTCAATGTGGGTACACTTTCCATGGAATTTGGGGTTGAAGTTGTGATATTTAATGTTATGGATTCGATGAAGTACCCCTCAGAAGATCATTCTGCATTTGTTATCTCTCATTTTGAACCACCAAGTAAAACCCCCATGGAATTTGATTGTCCTATTCTTAGTGAGATTATGAGTATTGGTTCTGATTTAATGTCTAAGAAAACTTCCACATATGTTTCTAAGGAATAAGACTCTCTTAGATTTGATTTTGAAATGGAGTCATATTCTGATTTTGATCATGTGAACTTTGATTATGACATGGCTGTTGAGTATGCTGATGGATTTGATGCTTTATTCTCTGATTGTGATGATTTCTATTCTGATACTGATGCTCTTTGTGCACATATTTCAGTTCCTTCTATGTCTCCATCCATACACCACCCCCTACACTGGAACTCAAGCCATTACCACCAAATCTCAAATACTCATACTTGTTAAGTGGTGAGAAATTACCTGTTATCATTGCTAACAATCTCTTTTTTGAACATGAAGAAAAAACTTTTGAATATTTTGAGGGAGAACATCTGGGCAATCAGGTGGACCTTGACTGACATATCAGGTATTAGCCCCTCCATTTGCATGAATAAGATTCTTTTGGAGGACGGGGCTAAACCGGTGAGACAACCACAAAGGAGACCCAATCCAACCCTTCTGGAGGTTGTTAAAAGAGGTTGAAAAATTGCTCGAGGCAGGTATAATCTATCCCATTTTAGATTCTCAGTGGGTAAGTCCTATTCAGGTTGTGCCTAAGAAAAGTGGTGTTACTGTTGTTAAAAACGAGAAAGATGAGTTAGTTCCAATGAGGGTGCAAAACAGTTGACGTGTGTGTATTGATTATAGGAAACTAAATCAATTTACTCGCAAGGACCGTTTCCCCCTCCCATTTATTGATCAGATGCTTGAGAGACTTGCTGGGAAAACACATTATTGTTTCTTGGATGAATTTTCTGGATATTTTCAGGTTTCTATAGCTCCAGAGGATCAGGAGAAGACAACATTTACTTGTCCTTTCGGTACGTTTGCATACCGAAGGATGCCATTTGGACTTTGCAACGCCCCAGGTACCTTCCAGAGATGCATGATGAGTATTTTTGCTGATTTTATTGAGACCTGCATGGAGGTATTTATGGATGATTTTACAGTGTATGAGTCTTCATTTGATGAATGTCTAAATAGTTTGAGAATGGTGTTGAATCATTGTATTGAGAAGAATATGGTCCTGAACTTTGAAAAGTGTCATTTCATGGTAGAGCATGACATTGTCTTAGGGCATGTAGTGTCAAAACATGAGATAGAGGTTGATAGATCTAAGATAGACATTATTTCATCCTTACCCTATCCTTCATGTGTGCGTGATGTTAGATCTTTCCTAGGGCATGCAGGATTTTATCGGCGCTTCATCAAAGATTTTAGTAAGATTTCTCTTCCTATGTCACGATTACTTCAAAAGGATTCTGATTTTGTGTTTGATGATTCTTGCATGACTTCCTTTGATGAGCTAAAGAAGTTTCTGACCACTCCACCGATCATACAACCCCCACGGTGGAAGATTCCTTTTGAGCTTATGTGTGACGCCTCCAACTTCGCGGTTGGAGCCGTCTTATCTCAGAGGGTGGATGGACGTTCACATGTGATTGCCTATGCATCGAGGACACTGGATTCAGCCCAATCAAATTACACAACCACAGAAAAGGAGTTTCTTGCTGTTATATTCGCTTTAGATAAATTCCGTTCATATTTATTGAGTTTTAAAGTAATTGTTTTTTCTAACCATGCAGCTCTGAGGTACCTCTTGAAGAAGTCAGATTCAAAGCCTAGGCTGATCCAATGGATGCTCCTTCAAGAATTTGATATTGAGATAAAGGACAAAAAGAGGCCAGAAAACTTGGTGGCGGGCCACATGAGTAGGCTTACTCACACACTAGTGGATGACACCTTGGACCAAATACCACTTTGGGACACTTTCCCTGATGAGAATCTTTATTCCATCTCAGGTACGCATCCTTGGTATGCAGATTTAGTTAACTACATTGTTGCTTCTGAAATCCCTACAAATTTAAAGAAACATCAAGTCCAAAAATTAAAAAGTGAGTCGATATTATGTTTGGGATGATCCATACCTCTGGCGCATGTGTAGTGATCAAGTTATTAGGAGGTGTGTTCTTGATCACGAGTTGGAGTCTGTTTTACATTTTTGTCATACACTTGCTTGTGGTGAACACTTTGGACCCCAGCAGACAGCTAGGAAAGTTTTGGACTCTGGATTATATTGGCCTAGCTTATTCCATGATGCCCATGTGTTTTGTAAGTCATGCTCTTGTTGCCAACACACTGAGAACATTTCTAGGAGACATGAGATGCCTCAACCATACTATTCTGTGAGATTTTTGATGTATGGGGCATCGATTTTATGAGTCCTTTTCCTAGTTCCTTTGGTTTTTCGTACATTTTGGTTGCTGTTGATTATGTGAGTAAATGGGTGGAGCCTAAGGCCACTAGGACTGATAATTGTCATGTTGTTGTGGACTTTGTCAAATCGCAAATATTTTGCAGGTTTAGAGTACCGAAAGCCATCATCAGTGACCAAGGGACACACTTCTGCAATCGGAATTTGGCTTCCCTCCTTCAGAAGTATGAGACGACACACAAAACATTAACACCATACCACCCCCAAACAAATGACTAGGCTGAGGTTTCAAATCGTGAGTTGAAACAGATTTTAGAAAAAACCGTGCAGCCAAATTGGAAGGATTGGAGCAAGCGCTTGGATGATGCATTGTGAGCTTATAGGACATCATACAAGACACCCATAGGTATGTCCCCATTTTGGATTGTTTTTGGGAAAGCATGTCATCTCCCCGTGAAAGTTGAGTATCGGGCTTATTGGGCTATAAAGAAATGTAACATGGATTTGACCCAAGCTGGAATCCAAATGAAGCTGCAAATTCAAGAGCTTGAGGAGATTTGATTGTCTTTATATGAGAACTCAAGGCTCTATAAGGAAAAAACAAAAGCATCTCATGATAGAATGATCCAACAAAAGGAGTTTCATGTTGGAGAGAAAGTCCTTCTCTACAGTTCACAACTGAAGCTGATGCCTGGTAAGCTGCGTTTCAGATGGTTACGTCCTTATATTGTGACTAATGTTTTTTCTTATGGTGCAGTGGAGATCACACAAGAGGACACATGAAGGAGCTTTACAGTCAATGGGCAACGTTTGAAGAGATACATTGAGGGGCTTCCTACCGATGCAGTGGATTTTATCACACTGCATGACCCCATCATCACTTGAGTACATCAGGCTGTTTCTAACCCTTTAACTTTTTTTATTCTTTGTCCTATTTAAAATTATACATTTCATGTGCATATATAATCTCATGGGTTCACATTGAGGACAATGCAATATTTTAAGTGTGGGAGAGAGAACCTTTTAGTTTAGTAATTTCAATTGTTTTCCTGTTAAAAAAAAGTGCGTTTTTCAAATTTTGTGTTTATTTTTTCAATTTTCTGTGTGTTTTTGAAACTTTTGAGTTGAAATGATTCTCAACCATTTTGAAATCCATATCAATAAGTGAAACAATTTATCTCTTGAAACTAAGCTTAAATGAATGCTGAAATGACTTTGTTTCAAGTTCAAATATTTAGTAATTTCATAAAAAGTACACTGAATTTTGAATCCTATACCACATCTCACTGTCTTTATATTTGAAATCACTTTCCTGTGAGACTTCTAAACCATTATTTTCATATTCTTTACATTCACCTCACTTCTTGAGAGAACCAAATCATGCTTGATTTAACCAGAATTTGATTTATTCCTGCCAAAACTTGAGGGTTTGAGATACTTATATTTAAATGATTGAGGCATTTGTTTGGTATTAAAGCCCCTGTTTCAAAGAATCCTTTTTTATAATGGCTTACCTTGAACATTTAATCCTTGTAGCCCTTAGAAGCCATGAACAACCTGTTAGGTTAGCCACATTACAAACCAATTTTTCCTATCCAACCATCTCTTGAAGTGAAATTGCATAATCTAGTTGAACTTAAGTGTGGAGGAAGCTATCTTGTGTTGTGCGACCACATTCTATGATACTTTGGGTGGAAAATTAAATTATGAAGAGATGTGTCTACTGCCGAAGAAAATCATTATTTTGAAAGCTGTGTCTTTTCTAGAGCTTCTAATTGATGCTGAAAGTTGTGCCTATCTAGAGCTTTCAAGAAAATCATGTTTGAGAAGATTGACATTTTAGTTGCTGAATGATGAATGACATAAACTTTCTATGACTTTTCACAATGATGGAGCTGAATTGATGATACTATGGGGATTAACGAGGAGACCATATTTAAGTGAAAATTAGATTAATGCAATTTTGCTTCAAAAAGAGTCAAACCCTCCTCATTCAGCTTCAGAATTTTTCACTTCTAAATTCTACCAACCGAAAGCCACAGAACAACTCTGAAAAGTCCTCATGATAAACATATGTTCTTGACAGATCTTAATGAGGCATGATATCTTTTGATTCTTGGTGTGGAATTGACGGATCTCAATGATATGTGTTTTAAAATTTGTTTTGATTTGATATTGATGTTTACTTGATATGAGGTTTTGCTCAGAAGTGCAAAAGGGTAAGTGTGGGGGAGTTGATAGAACACTATTTTGTTGAATATTTTATTGATAATAAATGATATAAATTCCTCACATTATGCTAAATATGATCAATTATGAAATATTTGGGATTAAAACATTCATTTGCAAATTTGATGAAAAATCCAGTTTTACCATTTTAAAATTCACAGTAGTATTTCGGGCATAAATATTGTTATGTAAAATATTTTGACATAAAATTTTGTAAATGTGTTCCTGACTTAATGAGATACAAATTCTATTTAGGACATGAGAGCTGGATCGTGCATTTGAGGGGAGTAAATGGGTCATGAAGACAAATGTGGACAGAACCATCCAGATTGGACATTACTCCACCATTTGGGTCGTATCTTCTTCATCCGGGCTTGGATTGAGCCCATATTTTGAGGAAAGCTCGGGGACCTGATTTGGCACAAATCATCCTTCTAGAAGTCCGGCCAATTCACGCGTTTTGGAGGTCAACTATGCGGTGCAACTTGGAATAAAATATTTGGCTGAGTTTTCATTTCACACTTAAAAAGTTATGTAACCCTAAGCCCTCACAAACTCTATTTAAAGAGGGTTTTCACTCTTTGGGAGGGTTGGTCAAGACTTTGGGAAGGTGTGACTGAAAGGGTGTCTCTTGGGAGCCCCTCAAAACTCTTAGAAGAAGTAAGGCTTTGTGCAAACCTCTCTTCCAAAAAGGCTCTCCTCTCCCACATTCTTTTTGTATTTATTTTCTTTTATGTTTGTAGCTTGAATTTTTCTTCAAATAATCTTCTCTGTTCATCCCTTTTCTTCTTCTCTTAATCTTCCTAATTGGGTTGGAATCAAGAGTGGAGACGAGATTGGGTTCTACCCTTTCAATCCTTTGCTCATGCAAAACGTCTCCACGATGACCACACCACTAATGGAAGAGTAGTTTTTTAGTGATCGATCTATCTTCTACCCTCTTCATTTAATTATTTTGAATCATTGAGCTACTGTAATTAACTTAATACGATTCATGAATTGTGTTTTTAAATTATAAGAAACTAAGCAAACAATTGAACAATTAACACCAAAACACGCAATGTCGAGATTTTGTGTAAATTGTGAGAGCGCGATCTTAATCGGTAATACAAGACCACACAAGATAAATTTGTAGAGTTCAAATATAATCCCTAAACACAATTCATCCTCATTTCCAGAATGGATATGTGCTCTAATTAACCACTGGCCATAAGCTAACCTTAGAACAACAATCAATGCAGGGTGCTGCGATTGCGTGTTCCGAAGCTAGCCTAGGGTTTAAGTAATTTCATCTTTGTGGTTATGTTAACTCTTGCAGGGTTCGAGGGTTAACAAATTAGTGGATCATAATTAAGGGGATATTGATTAAAATGATAATGATTAATAAGTAAATGAAGAGGTAGAGTTAGATCGATTACGCCTTTTAAAATATTTTCTAAAAAAACATCTTCTTGTTGTGTCTTTAAGAAGTTTTAATTTACTTCCTCTGAGAGACGACCTTGGTCAGCCACTCTGCTGCACCTAAGAACCCAAAACCACTAATCATTTGGGGGCGCCCACGACAATGCTCTTTCACCGAGACACTTGAACACCCTTAGTTGTGACCCTCTAGGCATCTTTCTCAGTGGAATTAGGTGGAACTTGCCTAAATTCCAGGGTTAGCGTCTAGCAACACGCCAGGACACTCATAGAGAAAGAAGTTAACTCCGCAACGGCGTGTCACCTCTTACGAACGCTTACTGTATAATGTAATCCCTTTGTCTCGATATCTCTTATCAAACAGGTTGCATGCTAGTGCCATGAACCCATGTGCTTGATTATTTCTTTCTTTGACTTTTTGGAATTGAACTTGTTCATTCCTTATCATGACCATGAATTTATTTAGGTTATATCAATTCCATCAAAGGACCCGAGATATCTACTTCCGTTATGGAACAGAAGTGACAAATCTTTTCTCGCATTATCTATTAATGCAGTATTACTCATGACGCACCCAACATATCCCACCTTGCTGCGAATAATGCGTCGTCACAGTTTTTGTCAATAGATCTAAGTGCGCGAGTTGTAATACTCATTAATAATAATCTTAAAGTCTAAAGACCAATACACACGTTCGCAGATAGGAACATCCAATGACACTATGAAATGTGGATTTCCTACTGGCGAGTCTCATTCTCATAATATCCTCCTGGATATTACCAAGGGCGCACACCATGAGAAGGTGCCTCAAAGTTTTATGAGTCCTCACCCCTAATGACCTGTATTATTTGTGTCCCTCAAATAACATCATCCGGCCATAGAACATATATTTAAGAACAATGTTTTGACACTTCTGGGTTCTCATCATAGTAGAGATCCGCTATGACCCTTTAATGCAACAACTATCCTTAGGACATTATCACATACATTGTCACGCAGAAGAACAATCAAGATGTGATAAAGTATTTATTAATGAATAAAGTACAAAGTAGTTGGTTCTAGACCACCAACTCCAACAGACTCCCACTTGGACTAGAGCCAACTGCTAACAACTTTTAATCCACTAGCTCTCACATGATATTCATGCTTCTACTGAGATAGACCTTTAGTCATGTGGTCTGCCACGTTCTCTTCTGTGGACACTCTGCTCACAACAACTTCACCCCTTTGATAGAAATCCCTCAAAAGGTGATACTTCCGGAGTATGTGTTTTGTCCGTTGATGTGACCTTGATTCTTTTACAAGATCCACCGCTGTAGTATTATCACAATACAACGTGATAAGATCTTTACTGCTAGGCACCACATCAAGCTCCTGGACAAAGTTCCAAATCCAAACGACTTCCTTGGATGCATCAGAAGCCGCTATATATTCGGACTCCACTGTAGAATCAGCGACAACTGGCTGCTTTGAACTATTCCAGCTCACAGTTCCTCCATTGAGACAGAAAATATATCCAGATTGTGACTTCAGATTGTTTTGATCTGTCTAAAAATCAGCACCAACATACCCTCTGATGACAAGCTTCTCGTCTCCTCCATACACCAGGAACATATCCTTAGTTCTTCTCAGATACTTAAGGATGGTCTTAACAACAATCCAATGCCGTTCTCCTGGATCTGCTTGATATTTTCCCACCATGCTCAGTGCATAGACAACATCAAGCCTGATACATAACATGACATACATGATGGATCCTATAGTCGAAGCGTATGAGATCTTACTCATTCTATCTTTCTCTTGTTGTGTCCGAGGATACATTTTCTTAGAGAGATGTAGGCCATGTGACACTAGAACCAATTCCCTCTTGGATTGTTCTATACTAAATCTCTTTAGTATCTGATCAATGTATGTACCCTGACTTAGTCCAAGCAGCCTCTTGGATCTATCACGAATGATTTTGATCCCTAGAATGTAGGCTGTTTCACCCAAGTCCTTCATGGAGAAACACTTGTTCAACCAGTCCTTAACTGACTGTAAGATTAATACATCGTTTCCAATAAGCAATATATCGTCAACATATACTACTAGGATAACAATCACATTCCCATTAAACCGCTTATAAACACATGGCTCACATTCATTTTTAATGAAACCAAATTCCTTTATGGCTTCATCAAATCGAATGTTCCATGACCTGGATGCTTGCTTGAATCCATAATGGATTTCTGCAACTTGTAAACCCGTTTGGTTTCACCTGGTGTCACAAACCCTTCTGGTTGTGTCATATAGACATCTTTCTAAAGGTTCCCGTTAAGGAATGTTGTTTTGACATCCATTTGCCAAATCTCGTAGTCATGGTAAGCTGCTACGACAAGTATGATTCTTATGGATTTAAACATGGAAACTCGTGAGAATGTTTCATCATAGTCAATTCCTTGACGCTGTCTGAATCCTTTAGCCACTAGCTTTGCTTTATAGGTGCTAATTTGACATTTCATGTCCAGTTTTCTCTTGAATACTCATTTGCATCCAACATGCTTTACATCAATTGACTCATCGACCAGAACCCAAACATCATTCTGATACATGAAATCCACTTTAGAATTCATAGTTTCTAGCCATCTTGCATCTTCTGAGCCTTCTACTGCTTCCTTGTAGGAGAGATGTTCATCATTGTCCAACAATAATGATTCACCATCCTCGGTGACTGGGAAACCAAATCTCTCTGGTTCCCTTACCCATCTTGAACTCCTACGCAGTACTTGTGTTTCTGGAACCTCCTACACGGGGACCTGTGAAACTTGTTCCTGTACCAACTCCTATGTATCTTGAGCATCAACTTCGTTGAAGTCAATCTTGCTCCCACTATCCTTTTTGAGGATGTGCTCCCTCTCAAGAAAGACGGCTTGTCTGGCGACATTCACTTTCTTGTTTGAAGGGTTATATAGGTAATATCCTTCCATTTCCTCGGGATATCCTATAAAGATACACTTCGTGCCCCATGGTGCTAGTTTGTTGCCTGAGAAGGCCTTAACAAATGCCTCACATCCCCATACACGTGTGTGCGAAAAAATGAGTTTCTTTCCATTCCATAACTCGGAGGGAATTCCATTTGCTGCCTTGGTTGGTACTCTGTTTAATGTGTATGCTGCAATCTGTAATGCATATCCCCAAAAGGATAATGGAAGATCTGCATGACTAATCATCGACCTCACCATGTCCAACAAAGTGCAGTTCCTTCTTTCACTAACACCATTCCACTGTGGTGTATAAGGAGTAAGTTGAGATAGAATCCCAGACTCCCGTAGAAGATCGATGAACTCTTGGTTCAGATATTCTCCACCTCGATCCGATCGAAGCTTCTTTATCTCTTTACCAAGCCGATTCTCTACTTCATTCTTGAATTCCTTAAATTTCTCTAAGGACTCTGACTTATACCTCATTAAGTAGACATAACCATATCTACTCAAATCATCAGTAAAAGTAATGAAGTAATAATATCCACCTCTAGCTTCTACTGGGAATGGTCCACACACATCCGTGTGCACCAATCCTAGAAACTCTGTGACCCCTTTCACCATGTCCACCGAAAGGCGGCTTGATCATTTTACCTTGTAAACAAGCCTGACATCTATCAAGTGGTTTTACATCAACTTACAGATCGACCAAAACCCAAACTTGGTTATGATACATGAAATCCATTTAAGAATTCATGACGTCTTTCCATCTTGCACCTTCTGAGTTTTCTACTGTCTCATTGTAGGAAAGAGGATCATCATTGTCAATCAACAATGAGTCACCATTATTAATGACTAGAAAACCATCTCTCTAGTTCTTTAGCCTCTATTGCTCCCATGTAGTTCTTCTGTTTTAAGAACATCTTTCACGAGGACCTTTGGAATGTGTTTCTGTACCAACTCTTGTGCATCTTGAGCATCAATTTCATCGAAATCAATCTTGATTCCCCTATCCTTCTTGAGGATGTGCTCCCTCTCAAGAAAAACGACTTCTCTTACGACAATCACTTTTTTACTTGAGGGGTTGTATAGATAGTATCCCATTGTTTTTTTGAGATACTCTAAAGATACACTTTGTGTCTCAGGGTGCTAGTTTGTTGCTTGAGTGAGCCTTAACAAACGCCTCCCATCTTCATGCACGTGTATGTGGAAAAACACACATGTATGTGGCAAAACAAGTTTCTTTCCACTCCATAACTCGAAGGGAATTCCGTTTGCCTTTTTTGTTGGTACTCTGTTTAGTATGTATGGTGCAATGTGTAATGCGTATCCCAAAAGGATAATGAAAGATCTGGGCAGCTTATCATCGACCTCATCATGTTAAACAATGTATAATTTCTCCTCTTACTAACACCACCCCAATGTGGTGTATATGGTGAAGTGAGTTGAGATAAAATCCCATACTCCTGTAGAAAGTTGATAAATTCTTGGTTAAGATCTTTACTACCTCGATCAAATCGAAACTTCTTTATCTTCTTTCTAAGTTGATTCTCTACTTTATTATTGAATTCTTTGAATTTCTCATAGGGCTCGTATTTATATTTCTTTTAAGTAAATATAATCATCTTTACTCAAGTCATCAGTAAAAGTTATCAAGTAAGAATTTCCACCTCTAGCTTCTACTGGAAAAGGCCCACACACATCAGTGTGTGCTAATTCTAGAAGCTCTGTAGCTCTTTCATTATGTCCCACCAAATGGTGGGTTGATCTTCTTTTCTTGTAAATAAGCGTGACATATTTCAAGTGGTTTTAACTCAAAAGAGTCTAAATGACGATGATGCCACAATTGGGTGTTAAATGTGTCATGCAAATTTGATTTGTTATCAATTGCTAATATTTGGTTTTCGTAATTTAATACATAGAGCGCGTTATTCAGCTGTGCCATACTATAATAAATGCCATTGTTGTAAAAGTGACATTCTTTATTTCCAAATTTGAAAATAAATCCATCCATGTCAAGATAAGAAACAAAGATGATGTTATTAGTAACATTAGACACAAAATAACAATTTGTTAAAACCAAAATCACGATGGTTAACAACAGATCTTGCATTTGGATATAGACGCGAGCACCACAAGCTGTATGTAATATCCAATGTGTAGATATAAAAAGATTGCATAACAAACACACTTTGAACTTCCCCTAGTTTCTTTGACCGAGTGCAGTTCTTTCAGTGACCTAGCTTGCCACATGCAAAACATACCACGTTTTGTTCTTTTGCTTTCTGTTGGATCTTCTTCTTCTTGGAATGTTGATGCTTATGAGCCTTAGACTTGGAATAAGTCTTGGAGCCTTTTGTCTTATTTTTCCTTTTCTTATTCACCATAAGGACCACACTTTTTCCATGCTTCATGTCCTTATCAACTTGGCGAATCAGTGCAAGAAGTTTTGAAAGAGTATTCTCGCTATTGCCAATGTTATAATTCACACTGAAACTGGAAACCTTTAGGTGGTGAGGATAGAATGAGATCTGTGCGCACCTTATCAGAGATTTTAAAGCCAAGATGTCCAAGCGCTCTATGTAGCCATTCATCTTGACTACACGAGCCCAATCGACACCGACTCTCTAAGCTTGCACATGAATAGTGCATTGAAGGTCTCATATTTTTGTCTCGTCTTCTCTTGATAAAGATCACAAAGATGAGACATGATGCTATACACATCCATATCTTCGTGTTGCTTTAGCAGCTCACTGGACATGGACAATAGTATGAAACATTGAACATCCATGACATTGTCCATGTGTTTCAGGCAGAAAGATACTTCTTCTCCACTAACCTTTTTAGCAAGCATCTTGGGAAGTGGGGTTTCCAACATGTATAATTTTCGTTCATGGTGTACTATAACGCGCAAACACCTATACCATTCTTAGAAATTTGAGCTGGTGAGAACATTATCCTTCTTTAGTATGGATCACAATTATATGTCGAAGTCGTGGGACTTGCTATTTCTCCAAGGATTAAGAGAAGAATTTTAGTAAATTATCTGAATTACAAAATGAGATAAATAATTTTTAAACTTTATTAATCTCCAACAATTTTGTCAAAACATAACATCCATCACCATTGATTTCAGAATATCTTGCAGGATGAATATTCTAGTGGCAATGATCCATATCCTCCTCATAACTCAGACTTCCCTGATAGGTTATTTAAAGGGTTTTAGGAAGGTGTAACTTACCAACTGCATTAACTTGCAACTCCTTATTCTGTTGAGTGGACTTCTCAATTGCTTGGACAATCAATCTTTGACGTGAATTAAGTTTAAGTCAACCTAAAACTCAAGCTAAAATTTCTCAATAATTGAAAGTACTCTGACTTGGGCCGATCAAACATTTTAAACTATTGATTCTATTTTAACTTAAGCAGTGGAATACTATACCAACTTAATATTTAATCTGAGAGATTTTATCTTTATGTGTAAATATCAAATTTTATCTTTATGTGTAAATGTCAGATTTTATCTTCATTACATGTTTGTTAATATTAAGTGAGTTTATTTGAGTGATTAGCCATGTTTTGATAAAATTACAGTCCAATTATTTAATTACATATTGCATATTTTGTTAATTCATTCATTTAATGTGAACTCCATCCATTCAAATAAATAGCTAACCATGTGTAACGGCCCTACCCGGCTCACTCTGAACAGTAATTAGACCGAATGCCACATGATCTTAAGTGCATCTCCTTGAACACCAGTGGTTGTTGATTAACAACAGAGATCTAGGGGGTATCATGGGGAGGTTATACCCCAAGTGCACAACGAAAGGAAGTAACCAGGTATCATACCGAATATAGGAAGTAACCAAATATCATACCGAATATAAAGTAAACGGAACAACGGAATCAATAAAAATAAGTTTAACATCCTGAGATTTTAAGAAGGAAACATTATATTTGATAACGTATAAGATACACCACGTCGAGTTTAAACGAACTAAATATTATTATTTAAATGTTACTGTTATAATCTAGCATTTAGAATGTCAGGTATGAATAAGATTAACTGAATTATGAAAATATGATTTACATATATATATATATATATATATAATGAAGTCTTTCGTAACCAAATTATTTATAAATGAAAATAAAACCCTTTTGAAAATAAAAATAAAATCTTTTTCTGAAAAACTATTTAAGTGCACACAAGTGTGTTTTATACCAATAAAATAAACAAATCACTATTGTTGGATTATATTAATGTAATATATATATATATATATATAATATTTTCAATCTAATGTTTAACATTCATCCTATGTGTTTTCTAGATATGATAAATCCAATTTTACGCATAAAATGTTGTATTTTTTAAAGGCAGTTTTGTCGTTTTTTAATGCCGCATTTGTTTTAAAATTAATTGTTGACATTTATAAATTTAATTTGAAAAAAACAAATTTTGTTTTTAAAAGCGGAATGTCAAAATTAGGTTATATTGAAATTTTGAGAATTTTCTTATTTGATTTTTCAATGAATAGTTAAAATATCGATTTATATTAAAAATTATATTTTTCACGTATTTAGAAGTTCAAATTATGTTCTAAATTTTAATTAGTTTCATTTGATTTAAAATAATTCAATTATGGTTTTTGAAATGGATTTTATACTTCAATTTAGTATAAAAACATTTTATATTTTAAAAGGGCAATTTTTTGAAAAATTGTTTATCGTTGCGTTTTACCGGTTTAATTTTAAATTAATTTTTGCAACTTATGTGTTTTGAATTTTAAAAACTGATACTATATTTGGAATCAGAAGGTCCAAATTTAGTATATAAGCCCATAGTATTTTTTGGTTAATATGAATAGTAACTTTGATAAATTTTTATTAGTACGGTAAAGTGTAAATCAAACAATTAAGGGTAAAAAAATAACATGATAAGGACTATAAAATTACACTAACGTTTGTCTCAATTTTATTAGATGATATATATTCGACACCTAACACTTAAGGTTCGAATTTAAGTTATTTAATGGACACTTATACCATGAAAATAACTTTGATGTTATTTAAATTTAAAAAAAATCACAAAATGTCACTTTTTTTATCTTAAACATCTCTTATGTGTCCACTTGGGGACAAATGTGAGTTAAGAACAAATCTAAGTGTCAATTTTGAACTTAATAAACTTATTTCCATGATATAAATTTATTTATGACTTTTGAGTTTATTTTGACGAGGTTATGATATATACAATATTTTATTTAAAAAAAGACAAATGTGTCACATTCTTATTTTTAATAACTCTATTATTTTTAATATGGTATTATTGCGAAGATATATTCGACTATATATATTCTTTTTAAAATTAAAAGAATTATCTATATCATGATTTTTTAGCGAAGAAATAATTACTTTACAATGATGATGTGGTAATTATTTTATTAATGAAACAATCAAATAAATGATATTAAAAATATTAAAATAAATATAATTTGAATTAATTAAGGTGTTCTGTGAATTTTATAGATGATTATGACATATTAGGGGTGTATTAAATGTTTTGGTTTGAAGTTATCTTGTTGTTTTGATTTTCTTAAGGCCAAAGTAATGAATAATGTCAAAATTGACACTAATGATATTTTATCAAAATAATATTTTATTAAATTATTTAAAAATCATAAAAAAATATTTAAAAATAAAAGGTGATTATGTTTTGGTCGACAATGTCATAAATTATTTATTTATGTTTAAATTGACATTTTATAATTAAAAATTACCACCTTTTAATATTAAATAAATTGTTACTGTAATTAAAATTAAAATAAGTTAACTAAAGTCGGTCAAAATGACAACGTTTAAAATAAAACCAAAACATGTCAAAATTTTATTGGTCGATGAGATCACAACCTCATCTCATCTTTGAATCCATGGTCATTCGGTAATATTTGGATAGAAAATGAATTTATTATAATTTAATATTTTGAGAATTTTCAAAATTGCCCATCATCTCAATTATAAAATAGAACTCTTTTATTTAATTTTACCACCTCAAGCCTTCTAGCTTGACCAACCTCTATCATTTTCTTTTCTCAATATCATTGGTTAAGTTTTTAAGGTTTTGGTCCTTTCAAAAGACCAACCCTAGATCTTTTAAGAAGAGATTAAAGGAAGCCCGTCGAAGAAGAGATAATCATCTTTATTGACTATTTCAAGATTATTTCTTCTTCCACTTTCTCTTCACATGTTGTTTTCATGCTAAAGTAATAACTCCAGTATCATCTATATGCTGAGATGTTATTATGATTATGAGACAACCATATTTCACCTTTTATCTATCTTATGAAAAATAAAAGCACTGCACATGCGTACGTACGGTATATCGTCTCCACATAGTGTTGTGATTTGTTTTTCATCACCACTTTATTTGGATGGTTATAATGATGAAAATAATAGATATATATGATAATTATGACATTATATAAATTTTGGATATTCAGTATATCATCAACTTCCTTACCGTTTCACCCATTTATGAAATGATATCGTTGTTCATGCGTACGAATGACCTATTGCCACCACAATACGATGCGATTCATTTTTCAACATTCAAGAATTGTTTTAAAACTGTTTTAAATGATTAAGAATGATATTTATAACATTAATATCATTCTGGAAGTAATGAATCTATATCCAATGCAAAAGAACTGAGACATTCATGACAAGACAACTAACACCCGAAACAAGGGTAGTAACAAAATATTATTAACAAATGAGTTATAAAATGATATACGAGGATCATATATGATATCATAAAAATGAATACGATTCTGGTATGAATTAATAATATGCTTAAACTATTATTCATAAAGATAAAGATTGTACGTGACGAGTCAAACTCAATGTAAGTGTGACGTCTCGAACTTAATTATAAATGTAATAAAAATATTTTGTTAGTTATTATGATTATTAGTATTATTATTGTTTTGTTTTGTTTAATATTGGTGCCATCCAAAACAAATGCTTGCAGAATGAAACAAGACACATTTTATTCAATAGAAACTCTAAAACATTACATTGCAATAAGGCTGAAAAACCATAACTATCTTAGAATACATATTACAAGGCCTATTAGGATCACATAAAGACCACCAAACATAACAATTAGACCAAGTAGTGAACATCCATCGAGTCTGTCATAATGAAAAACATTATGACAAGTACTATGACAAAAGTACTAAGCGTCAAAGGAATGTAGAACACCATTCTTATAAGTCAAAATGGTTTTAAGTTTTGAAATACCCTAAATATTTATTTATAAGGCTTTTATAACCGTTGAAGATAAATATGACTGTTATTTTCTCTTAATAGCCGTTGGAGTTCAGAAACATGTGATTGTTGGTATTTTTATAAAATTTTAATAATGTCATTAAGTATTTCGAATGTTTTAAAATGCTTTAAATATTTTAAAGTCATATCTTTGGTTAAACGATGACATTTTTTTAATTGAAGTTGTATTTTATATTTATATTTTGAAATTATAATGTTTTAAAATTCAAAATGAATATAAACTTATGAAAATAATGACATTTAGAATTTTGTTTAACTATGAGAAAGAATGTTTTTATATATAAGAAAATTAATATATATCTTCTGTTTTTCTTAAATATTTGTGTTTAATAAAATTTTGATAAAAATATGGTGAGTACCCCATCTGACTGAGGACAGCCTTGAAGGTCAAGTCCTCGAGGTCAGTGGATATCTCACAAAGGCAACCGAAGTCAGGCCAAGCACATGCATGGTGTATGCTGAGTCGCGCACGAGCCGTGCATGGTGTGGGCTAAGCGCGCGCACAGGTCTGTGTATAAGGCTTGCAGGAGCGCGATGTAGGGTTTGGGCCAAAGCCCATGTGGATCCCCGTGTCTAGGAGCCCCTGTGTGCGTGCGTGTGTTATTGACATATGCCTGGTGCACCATCACTTATAAGGTGGTCCCAAAGTCCCGACCGTTTCGAGGTGGGATGACTATTTTAACCCAAGGAAATAATCTTGTCCGTTGGTTTCTCCTCGCATCATCCCAGACGTCCGCCTCTGTTAAGCCGCTTGATTCATTGCTTCTGCCCCGCAGCCGTCCGATCGGACTGAGATGATCGCAACCGTCCATTTTTTTGCCTCTTCTTGTTCGTTGAAACCCTTGTATCAGTGGCCTCGACCCACGAATTCCTCCTCTTCCACATCCCGTGACCCTCCCATCACTCTCCTCGGACCCAGTGTTTCATTTTTCCACAAGTCTACCACGGGCGCATTAGTTTAATGCAAACCCCATTAGATTCCCACGTAAGTTTCCCATAATATATATATACTATCAAACAACCAATTTATTTAAGATTTACATTGATTATGGTTTTTGTTCTTGTCTGAAATGGTTAGATTCATGTTTCTTAAATTAGATTTTATGTTTGAACCATAGTATATAAAAATAAAATATATATAAACAACTTATATAAACCCCCGTTTGCACACTTAACCCTACGAGTTTTCTTCTTCCAACACTCCATCGACCTCTGCCCGATTCGATCTCCTTCTTGAAGTTAAGAGTTTGTTTTGCTTCGTTTTCATTATGCAAAACTCTTATATACATTTTTGTGTATATACAGTTATATATATATATATAGATTTTAATCCTAGTCTGATTTGGGTTTTCATATGATTGATATTAGTGATTAACTGATGTTTTTGAAGTATATAATGCTTGTAAAGATTTATTTAACTTCATTTTAGTTATGAAAATCCCATAAATACACTTTGTGTATATACAGTTTTATACAACTTTCAATCCGAAACTATTTTAGGTTTTCTAAATATTGATTACCAGTATTTAATTGATGTTTATGATGCGTATAACACTTGCAATGGTTTTCTAAGTGATGTTTTTGGAGTTTTCTAAACTCATATATTTATATTTGTATATATAGTTTTGTATAAATGACATACTCAACCTATTTTAAGTTTCTTTTCAAAGGATGTACAATTATTTTAAAAAGGGTGTTTCCCTACCCGCATATTTTACATAAAGATTCTTTTGATTCTCTATTTATTTATGCAAAACCAATATATATATATATGTACAATTTCATAAATATATGTCAATCTTGTTTTCATTTAAAGAAGTTTTTAATGGTAGTAGCTTTGTTATGAGTTTATATTTTGAAAGTTGTACAATTGATTTGATCAAAAATAAAATTCATGTTTAGACATAAATATATATGTATAAACATATTTATACTCACCTTTTTACATGTTTTACATTTGTAAGTCAATCCATGAATTTAATGTTTTCGATTACATGACCTAATTGTATGTGTGATCATGAACACTAATTTATAATGACAAACAATAACAAAATCTTGTTTTGTTATTGTGTGTCCAAAATTTTAAAAGGGATCCTTACCTTGTTATCATTACATGCATACATTCCAATTTATAATTTTAGGATAAAAGGTTGGAATGATCTTTTGTTTAATACATATATATACATGCATAATCACATATAGCGAAGTGTGTTTAATTATTTTTTTATGCATCAATATCTCACATGAAATGAATGTTTTACATTTATAAATATTATATTTTAATTCATGACGAATCTTCCACAATGAATACTATTAATTATTAAAGTTTATGATTTAATTTGATTGATACTCCCATTTATCAGTGTATGGTTTAAACATGAACAATAAGTATCTTAAATTCAGAAACATGTATTTTTTTGTATATAAAATGTTTACTTTCATGAGATAAGGGTTTTGAATTTAAGAGTTATTATTTTATGTGACAGACCTATACAATCTATTATTTTATGTGCACTAGTTATCATAACATGTGCAAAAGTGTCTGCTCATTCATGAATGTCATTGATAAATTTGATATAGCCATAGTTTAAATTATAACTGACAAACCATGCAATCTTAGATTGTGTGTGCATTTATTTCATGATCCACTTTATTTACAAATATAGACAGTCATTGCAAGTATGAGATGAATCTTTTTATGATAATATATGGATTAAGAAATAAACTTTTCAAGGTGGTATGAGACACTTTGGATCGTTTAATGAATTTATTTCATCTATGAATAAGAATTAAAAATAAATCAAAGTGGAATGTGACACTTGTTTAATGAATTTGTTTCACCTATGATAAAGATTCAATTAAATCAAAGCGGTATGAGACACTTTGATTTAAAGATATATTTTTATTAGACATATGAGAAATGCATATGACTTATTATGTGACGGGTGATGCCCGCTATAGCCTCTCGATGCATCAATAAGTATCATGAGACAAACTAGAGTCTTGACACGAGACCTTGACAATATGATTATATATGGTCTTGGCACGAGGCCTTGGCGTAGTGATTATGAAGTTTCGCGTTATGCATTTCCCCATAATGTGATTAGTATTTAACCAACCATGTGATTATTCGACTAGTAGAATATCTATGGTTAAGAATCTTTCACTTATGATTTTTTAGATGGAATTAGTTAATTAAATGCACATGGCATAATGCTGTTTATATCGAGCAATTCATTTATAACGAAGGTTTAACATCTAGTTTCAGAACTTTAATACAAAATTTAGAAATTCATCTGTAGTTTCATGGATTACATTTAACGTGGAATGTAATTAATGATATTGTTTTATGTGTAATTCCGAGCAAGTATTATTTCATGTGAAAATTTGTACATGCACCCCTCGCATGTCACACTTAATTAAGTTTGGACAACTCTTGACCTATATGCATCATTCCATGCATTTCTGTACAAATGTGTATATTTTATAATGGAATTTATTTGTAGCTTTGAAATAAATATATAAACTTTTGAGTATGATATTTCTCTAAAAATGATTTCTAGTAACCTTTGAAAAATGACAGTGACATGCTATTAGAAATGTTGTTTTTTTAAAAAGAATTTATTAATTATTTGTAAAAAACCCCTTAGTGTTTTAAATGCTCACTCTACGTTTTAAATTTATTTTTACAGGTTTAGTAGATTTGTCTGCAATGAGTTTTTTTATGTGGTGGCAGCACAATGACATTTATCTCGTACAATTTTGAGGAAATGTAACAGTTGTATCTGATTTTTCAGAACCTAGATCGGGAAGATCCTCTGTGATAAAATGTGATGTGTAATTTACCAGCATCTTTTTATAAAAAAAAATTACACACCATGTTTAAGGCACCGACTCTGGGCAACTGAGGTTGGGTCCTTACAGTAAGCGACTTTAACTAAAAAACCTTGTTTTAAATATTTTTAAAAATTTATTTTCCAAATATTTGTCTTTTAATTCCATTTTTTTAAAATGTTTTTTGTTAATATATTTATATGGACATGAATGCTTTAAAAAGGGAATTTTAGAATTTTTCTCAAAGTTTTTCAAAACAAAATCTTTTTCATGTTTTAAGGGATTTTTTTAAATCCTCTTTTAAAGTTACTCTTTCAACTATTTTTACAAAAAATTGTCACGACCCGCCTTCTCCAAGATGAGAGAAGGGACAAAAAACTGTCAGACCCTGTTGGAACAGGGCATGCAGCGGAAGCCCCAAACAGGTGAGTTTTTAAAAATTTTCTACTAACGATCAACGTAAACTTGTCGATGTCGATGAATAGCAGTCCGATCTTAGCCGAGGACCACGTGTGAAAGATTTTAAGCACATAAATAAACTGTAAAGTACCTAGTTTAATTCTGAAGCTGCGCATGACGTTTGCTCGTCGTTGGCGATCGCTGCTCGAAGAATTCGACATCGAACTCATCTAGATTGTCCACACGCGCTTCAAGAAATCTGCGGGAGCACTGTTCGTCGTAATCCGGGTGCTAGCGCGGAATTGCGACGACGCCTTTGACGCTCCAACAATCACCGCATCACTTCGCAAGTGATGTCTGAGAGAATGCTCGATCCAAAGTCCTTGGATCCATAGCCTCTCTCTATAACATGAGAGAGAGGAGAGGAGAGAGAAGCCCCATGAATAGTAATTAGAAATCTCCTCTCTAATTTTTATAGTGGTTAATTAATTACTCGAAAATGCCAACCCGATCCCCGAATACTTAACGCACTATCAACGACATTTTATGACTATTTGTCTGAGTCATAAATATTATTATCACTCACTTGTAATATATTAAAATATATTACGTGATAATAATTAAGTCATTAACTCGACTCGTCGCTCCCATAAATATTAATTGAACCTTGAATAATTTAATATTTGTCAATTAATATTTTTCATGTATTTACTTAAAACTTGTAAATACATTTAATAAATAAATTCAATATTCATTATTCTAAACTTGAATAATATGAATTTATTTATTGCATTGGTGATCGTTTTTCCTTTAAAAAATCCTGAACCCCAGTGGTGGGGCCCACTATGTCCAAATCTCATATTCAACTGAATATGGAAGATTCTCGAATACACTATTGCGTGTGACCCTCTAGACCCTTATCTCGACAGTAGTGACTAGTATTCATAGACCAAGAGCGGGATCTAGCAACCCGTCATGACCCCTGAAGAGGTAAGGATTGTTACAGCAGTGACAACCAACCTACGAACACGCACTGTGTAATATAATCTCTGTCTGTAATATCTCATAAAGTATGATGCACTCTCGTGTCATCGCCCTTTTCTTTCTTTATTGTTTGTTGATTTAAGTGGATGGATTTACCCTTGACTACCATGGTCATGGTCTTATAAAGGTACTATCATCCATATCAACATGACCTGAGATATATTACTTCCATAACCCGAAAGCGACAAATCCTTTCCTGACCTTTCAACCAATGCCATGCCACCAATGACGCACCCAACACAAACTACCTCGCCATGACTTTATTGCCATGGTTTTCATCTTGCATCAAAGTACACAATCAAATGACATACATTGGTTCTAAAGACCATTACACATGATCGTAGATAGGAACATGCAATGACACCCAAAACATGTGGTGTTTCTATTGACGGGTCAGTGCTCATGATCTCACTACTAGAGATCACCAAGTGCGAATTTCATGAGAAGAAGTTTCATTGCTTATGATATCCCATTACCTGATGGTCAAACATCTACTGTGTCCAATCAGTAAGATGTATCAAGACCATAGAACATATATTTAAGATTAATGTCATAGTATCTAGAGGTTCTCATTATAGCCTGAGAACTTCTATAACTTTTCGATACAACAATTAATCTTTGGACATTACCATTTCAATAGTAGATGCAGAAAAGTGTACACTATAATCAAGTATAGCTAACTGTATACACGATATGGTAATCAAAAGCACTAAATACTTGGGTATAGGGCACCCACTATTCAGCAGATCCTTCCTTCTTCAAGTTGAAGGAGAGATAATGACCCCCCTGAGTCCCATCTTCAATAGGCCCCAGAGTGGGGACTAACACTAAGATTATAAAATCTCACATAATATGGAAGACATTACTCTTTTTATAGAACAAGATCAGGAGATAAGACAGTGAATCCCAAACAACTCCAAATATCTAAAGTTAAAGTAAAGACAAGAATCCATTCCCATATGCATGTTCAAAATAAAGTGATACAAAGTACAAGAAAACTCTGTAGGAAAGTACCAAAAGAAAGAAAAATAGAAACGACAATTGTCCCGACACCCGAGCTAGTAAGATTCGGCACGGTCCTCAAAGTCCTCTTGGAAACCTAAAAGCAGTTTTATATATGTAGAGTGAGTATGCATGTATACTCAGTAGGGAAACCAAAAGCTCTCGTGCACAAGTGGGGAGACATTCTAATGCCCTGCGAGAAAAAATAGAGGTAACCAAAACACATAGCAAGGAAAACTATCCACCCAGACTCACCAAGACACACTCCCCAAATAACGCAAGTCAGGTAAAATATAGTAATAGCACATCGATATTTGGGTACCCCACAAAACTTTTCCACTGGTTATTTAGAACATTCTATGCATCATACCTCCCCCACAAGTCTCATTGCAGTCCCACTACCACCCCCCAACAACCATATGGGCCATCCCAACCGCACGTTTATCCTGCCCGCAAACACCTGAGCCACCACAACCACACACAACCACGCCCGCAGACACTTGAGCCATAACAACCATCGCCATGCCCGAAGACACCTGAGCCTCATCCTGAAGATACTTGGGAAACAAACCTGCTTGGACACACCTGGGCCAACCCACCACAACACACCCTGCCCGAAGAGTCTGGGGATATAATGAACCTTAGACCATCACAGCCTGCCTGAAAAGTCTTGAGCTACCTGGGAGAGGGAGCAAAAAAGAGCTAATAACCAGCCACTCATAGGAATGTTAGAAAAAACACCCTCCCCCATGAAATGCGGGTGTTCGGCACGAAGTGATTAACATGAGTGGAGTGCGTATAAGAAACACAAGAACTAAAATTTATACGTATAGGTAACCAAGCACTCATCCCAACCTAAGGGTCCCCAAACCAACAACCAGCTCGTACACAACCACTCTTGCTGCTATCCCTACATGCACAAGTACACAACAGCCACAACCAGAGCACAACCCATTCATGGAAAACAGTTCCCCATCGTACTCATTCTTGTTATCATGTTCAAGTGATTCCATTTAAATATTATTTCACTACTGGGAAACTAACAGACATAACCACAAGCCAAAACAACAACTGAAAGGAAAACAACAATGCAGGCGTTTAAGCATTTAATCTCGATTCTCTTGCAAGTAACAACATCAAATGAGATCCGTGAGATCCCTCGAAGTACTTGAACCAAATCAATCCCCAACTTATCGGGTCTAGAACATTTACCGGCAACTCCACACGACCCCAGATTCACAACCAACAACCTATCAACCATAGATTCCATTCCCATCTACGTCACCCCACAAGGCATCAAACAGAACAACCATGCATATCACTAGAACAGAGCAAGGGTGTTTTCAGATTTAGCCAACACCATTCATTAAGTTCCTTTTTTTCCGTTTGGTTAACCGGGGTGATCACACAATGGTTTTTATCCATCATACATCTATTTAAATTAACCAAGTTTACGTGATTAATTAGTTTCCATGTTACAATCATTCAATCACCAGATTATCCAGAAAACAGAGCTTCATTAGTGCACAAGAAAGGACCACCAATGGACACGATTTTCAGTGGACATGAGCCCATACAACCCACAACATAAAAACGAGGGTAAAAAGCAACAACATCATAATCTTCCCCACCCCTTCATTCTTTAAAATTCCTTTTATTATCTTCATTAAAGTTGGTTTCATCTACGTCCCAAGGGAACATCATCGTACCCACCCCGCATAATGCATAGTAAAGAGAGACGAAGGAAAACCCCATACTTGGATGATCAAGGATCGAAGTTTTCTCCTTACGACAAGAACCGGGGATGACGCGACTTGCAGGAAGAACTCCAAGGCTGAGTGGGAAGGGCTCCAACACGAGCGCACGATTGGTCTCGTGAGGAAGTCTCAAGGCGCATGTAGAGAAACGAAAAGGAAGAAGGAAGAGAGGATCTCAGCTTAAGAAGATGCCATATCCTAAAATCAGGGAGACCATTTCGAAGTACTTAAAATTTGGATCGTGACTTGACCACGTGGCTTGGCGGTTTCACACGTTGGGATTAATTGAGATTTAATAATTCCTCTCGAAAACGGTGGAGATAGACCAACAGATGACTGTGAGTTGATAGATTTACTTTATACGGAGAAAAACACTTAACATGGGTGAAACTGGGAAAACACGAGATATTGGAAAATGCGGAAAAGGGTGTGACACCGATAAAAGCGCCACACATTTTGGTAATTCAAGGGTCATCTGACACTTGGGGGGTTTAAATCATCTTTTACGAGCCTTAAATCGCTTTGAAAGGGGGTACTAAAACACTTTTACATCAAAAGAGGCGTTATTGGAACGAAACTGTAAAGTCCCGGAGAAAATGGAAATGACTCACCGATGGGTGAGTCACCCACACCCTGGCACTGATGGCCCATTGGTTCCCATTAGTGCCACCATTCATTTAACCTAAAAATTGGAAAAATCCTTGACGAGTCACCGCTGGTCCCCAGGATACCTCAAACATCAGGATTTGGAAATGTAGTGGACCAGGAGGGTCCGGGCCATTACAAAAAATCAAAAGGAATGATATTTTTTTCATATGCGGCATGAATAAAATTTCTCGCTTTCATGACGCTTTAATATTTTAAAGCTTCATTTACAAGTTTACAGTTTTATTTTCAAATAAAACGTTTTCATTTATGAGTGCGCAACTTTGTATAAATGAAAAATGATTTCAAAATGGAAAAGTTATTTTTCTAAAGAATGTTTCTTTTATGCAAGATTTATATGTTATGTTTATGCTATGCCTCTTGGGAATTGTTATGATAACAGGTGGTTTCGTGATAAACTGGGGGCAAGTGATCCCGCTATAGATCTCCAATGCATTGGGTAAAGATACAGAGTTAACTGGTTAGGTTTCTCCTAAGAGATTATGGGAATATACTGTGATGATTATTCCAAGCATAACCAAAATGGTTTCTCCTTGTGTAGTTAAGAGAGCTACTTTATATGTAAGCGTGATATGAAAATGATGCTACAAGTTACTTTTTGTGATTTATGTATGGTTGCTATGGTTTTATAGGAATCTTATGATTTCATAAGGTAAACTAAATAGTTTATGTTTTATGAAATTATTTGGGAATAAAATATGATTTCTTGGGTAAGAAAAACCTTATTTTGAAAAAGGATAATTTTTATATGTGATTATGGACTAACGATTTCTTTGTTACTTTTTATGTCCCTTATCGAGTTTTTGTGCTCATCCCAAGCTTTAAAATGTTTTCACATGGTTTAAGGGAGAGTAAAAAACAAGATGATTTCATGAAGAAATTTGTAAAGATTTATCATGGAAATAAATCATGTTTTATTTTTTAAAAATTTATATTATGGAAAAAATGGATATTGTTTTAGTAGTATCTACTTTGTATGAATGTGTGTTGTTACGTATGAATTATGATTTAATTATCTAAAAATATAAACCTAAAAGATCTTTGGGAACGAAAATAAATTCTATTCTGAAGTCACTAGAATATGTAATGGTTAAGGATAAGTCCTTACAGTTGGTATTAGAGCTAGACTTAGATAAATTTAGTGTCACGAACCAATCCGGGTCGACCCTGAACCAGCCACCCAAGCCAGCCCGCGACAAGGCCCGGGAGACGTTCCTGATCCTCCCAGGCTGACAATTAGTGCCTGACATCAAATATACTCAATTGGGAATGATTTAGCACATAAAAGACAGATATATAAACAAAAATAAAATGAAACAAACTGGAAGTGTAAAAAGAAATAAAACTAAACAACCAAACGTACCTTCAAGTGACCTCATGGGTCACCACCAACCATATGATCACACTCGCTTCGAGAGTAATTCAAAACTGGAGGAACCTGAAACTGAAAAGATAGAGTATACGTGAGCACTGAGATGCTCAGTAGAGATGCTAAGAATAAACAACGCCCTATGCCCCACCTTTAAAGTGAATTCATTCTTACTAGTTTGAAAATACGATATATAAAAGTAAGATTTTCCACTCTTTTATCAAAACAAGTAACATACTTCTATTTTTAAGGAAAACCCCTTTCCATTTCATTTTCCAAAACAATTTCCAAAGCATGTAAGTCATTGCAATAAATTCCTTTAAAAGAAAACTAGTGCTAGAACAAGTGTTTATTATGAGAAGCAAAGTAAGGGTGTCATGAGATCAAGTAACCAAAAGTGACATGAGAATAAATAGGAACATAAAAATATGTAATCATAGGTGTTTCCTAAACATCTCTAAAAGAAATCCCTAGACGTACTCAGTTCAGACTCACTCGCTGGTGTATGATGCAACTCCATAGTCTATAACCAACTAGTCGCTCTAAACTAGCCAATCCAGTGGCACGTCCCACCTAGCATCTCAGCTAATCAAGAGGGTATCAAATCGTCTACTCGGGGTCAATAAATAACCGTCACTCGACCCTCTAGATGACGCCCATGAATCCCATGATAATAGTACGTGGTGAATGAGGTCCTCACATGCGTGACTCAAACTGAAACCCACAACCATTGTACTTGCATAACACAAACACCGACACCACTTATGTGATAACCCTCTCCTAGGAGGGTCCACCATAGAGGTGTCCATCTCACAACAAGTCATACACAAGTGCCAATCGGGCCTACACATCAGGTCACTTTGAAACCAATTTCAAAAAATGCCATAAAGTACCGACTAGACCTTTAATGTTCACAATTCCAAATCCGTTTCCAAAATCATTTCCAAAACCAATGCGACAAAATACAACATGTACGAAGGGTTCCAAACAGGCCTTTAGGTCATTTAGAAATCAAACCACATCTCAAAGTGCCAAACGAGCCAAGCATTAGATAACATATTAGGAATCTCATTTTAAAAACCAATTAAACATTTTTAACCACACCACTTTTCAAACAAGATTAAAAGCATATGTTAACATGAAAGACTCACGTTGCATGTTTAGGCAAATTATGTGAAATAAATTGATTTACCATTTCTAAGGTCCACAACTAATTTTCATAGCATATAATTTCTACATAACAATGAAAAAATATTTTTAAAACAATCAAGCAATTTATGCAATTCAAATTAAGGGGTTAGACATATGGAACCTGCCTAAAAAAGGGAGCAGACCAAGCCGAAACACTTCGGATCTTGATGACTTTGATGACGAAAACTCAAATCCAGATTTTACACTTACACACACATGCATTTTTACATATATATATAAATACCCCTAGCTGTATTGTATATATTCCCTCCTCCACGAGGGAATATGTACAAAGAGGGCATATATATATATATATATGCCTTACCCCTGAACATGTGTGCAAGTCATCTTCGCAAACGACCGATCAAAAAGCACTAAAGGAAATTACCATGAACTCAGAAATCACAAAATCTCTAATTAGAAATTGAGAAATAATGAAGAATGGAGGGAAACCTACCCGAAATTTATGGCGGGCGGACTGAAATGGTCTGAAATGCTTCGCCTTTGGTGGCGGGCACCAAAATACATATGAAGCCGACCCAAGAGACCCTCCACACAACCTATTGAGAAGAGAAACATAAAAAATTGGCTTTCTGAAAACCCTAGGGTTCGACAGAGCTAGGTAGGGCGATGGGGAAGAGGAAAAACGCCAAATCAAGGAAGGAGAAAGGAGGAGTTCTTACCTCAGAGATTCGACCCTAAATCCGAAGGAACGACAAAGAGGAGAGGGGATCACAAAGGGGGTGGTGCACAACTATGGAGGAGGATAAGGGGAGGGTCGCGCGACACACATGAATAAGGAGAAGAAAGAAAAAAAGAGAAGGGAGAAAATAAAGAAAAGGAAAAATAAAAAGAAAATAAATCCTAAATAATAGTAATAAACCTAATAATAATAATAATAATATTATTATTATTATTATCAAAAACTTTGTTTTTATTGTCCATTTATTTTCATTTAATTTATTTTTTTTGAACACAGGACAGACCACACGGTTTGGCCGCACAGTCTGCCAAACCGTGCGCTAACCGTGCACACCCTATTGGAGAGAAGGGGAACATACACGGGCTGAGCACACGGTTCGCTCTGACCATGCACAAGCCGTGCACCTTGTCCCTGACACCAAAAGAAGGCCGCAAAGTCACTATTGGGCCTCACACGGTTTAGGCCAAACCGTGCTTAAACCGTGCACACGACAAAAAACCACACAAAGACTCTGAAACCCAAAACTTTAAACCTGGAACTTGACCCGAACATCATCCAAAGAATCCAAGTCCAAGAGAAGGATAAAATAATAGAAATTCCATGGTCGGGGTGTGACAATTTTTCCCACCACAAACACTTTCTGCCCTCAGAAAGTCACCCAACGAAACGAGGAACGAAACTAGAACCCGAAACTACATGAGGCCAAACGAAACCACGAATCTCGATGTGACCTTTTAACTCTAAAAGTCACACCTGACCAGCTATAGAGAGAATCACAACAAGAGGAATTATGGGGAAAAGAAGAGAGTTCACCCCACCACAAGAACCCAACTAGTATGACCAGCATTGAAATTCCCAGCACATCAACTCTGGAACTACCAATATAGACCAAAACATGAACCCCAAACATGGACCAAAAACTTCTTACACACCAAATCTTAAAGAAACCACAATAAAATCCATGGTGGGTCTCCCTACCATTTAAGAACTGACTAACTTAAGCCAACCAACACAGATCAACCTGAGAACTCCCCACATAGACCAACCCCCACCATAAGGGGGACTCGACGAAAGAAACTTCAAACCAAGTGGTGGACCAAACAACAATTCATCATTTCCCAAGACACATGCATCTATGAATGATCACAAAGAAAAAATAAAATCGATCCACAAGGAAGACAACTACTTTTGATTCACAATGCAAACACAACCACATAACTACACAAAAGCAAAACCACCAAGCCCTTTCATAACAGAGAGGATCTTACAAGAGCAAAGAAATTACATAAAGGGAACTCAAACTGAACCCACTTTGACACCAAAGACAAGAGTTGAACTGAGTTTCTCCACACCCCTATGATTTTTGACTGCGTGCAAGCTTTACTTTGGGTCCCGCGACTGGAGCCTTGATGTCTGAAGCATCCACTACCTCACAGTCAGAAGTTGACATCCTCTGGCCAAGACTTTCTCTTTTGACGATGCCGCTTGCAGAACTTCCCCAAGTGACCTAGACGACCCCATCATCGCCAAGCTTTCGGAGGATGTTGACAAGACGATATTTGAATTCCCGAAATGGCCACACTAGAAGCACACAAGCGGTCAACTCAGTGAAAAAAAGTTGGGACCAATAAAAGAGACTTTTTAGGGACATGTTCCTCTAGTATACACCCTCCAGTAGATGGGTAACCCTCACAGGCACCAAGAGGAACTGAACTTCCAACCACCTACATTTTAGGAACCAACTCGGCAAAAAATGCCTCATCCACCAACTTCCCAAACTGATCTTTTGACGCTACCTCTGAAGAAAAAGAAACCAATTCCTTAATCTGGTCAACATAGGCCTTCATCGTTGACTAACTTTGCTGAACGCTCATGATCCCCACCACTTTCCTCACCTTTGCCTCCTCAGGTACAAATCAATAGATGAAAGTGGTGTTAAACACTTCCCATGACATCCAACTTGCAATGATGCTGGGACGACAACCCTCCACCGGTCCAAAGCCGGACCTTCGAACGAACCCAAAACAGTTCAAACCCTTACAACTTAGGGAGTTCTTAATGTCTGAAAAACACTCTCAAAATCCTCATGCCACTCCACACCCTCTAACGGACCTCGACCACCACAAAAAACTAGAAACTACCGATAAGAATCCAACTCCGCCATTCTACAGGGAGTCTCGGCAGGGCAAAAAACCGGGAGAGACTTGCTACAAACCCCTGGAACCTTTTTGGGTGGCATACTTAGAATAACAAAGAATACAAAACTGAATCAACACCCAACCAAAACTCAACCAACGAGGGCACTTCAAACCAAACACCAAACTCATAAACCAACACATCACAAAACCAAATCAAATCCAAATCAAATCTCAACCGAAACAAAACCACAACATCACAAAACAAGCAAAGAACCCTCTTTTGAAAATCACTATTTTCCAAATTCATCCATTTCCAAATTTAATTTCCCCTTTCAAAATCAAAATTATTTTCCATTTCAAAAATCATTCCAGCACATCTACTTACAAATTCAAAACACCATCTCACTTTTCCCTTTAAAACCACAAATATTGTTAGAAAAGAAGCCCCCCTTTTTTAATAAAAACCATTTTTTTTTCATTTTCAAAAACAAATTTGGAAAAACCAAGTCAAATCTTTAATTTTAAATATTCACCTTCGACATCCTATGAATTGTCACATATGTGTGCATCTCACTTCCTCTTATAGCATCCACATATACATGCCAACAAGTACTTTCCACACACACACACACATGTGAATGTCTGTAAGGAATACCAAGGGTTACACATACACTTTCTCCACCCAAATCAAACATTTCCAATTTAATTATCATTTCACATTTTATAAAACCTTTTGAAATTCAAAATAGTTTCCATTCCATTTTCAAAACAACCTAAGTTTTTTTTTTCATTTTTTTTGAAATCTAATCTTTGCAAATCAAGCCTCATTTCATAACTCAAGAAATCACCCAAAAAAAAATTTAAATTCACACCAATCAAAACCAAACCAAAAACACCACTCACACCGACGCACTCGGATGAAGAACTAGTGGCCATGCGTAACCCCACTACATGGTTTAGCAGACCTTGATCCAAGAAAGAACTAACCACTAGGAGTGTCTCAAACCGTACACTTGAGCTCCACATGGGTTGCTACTCCATGGAAGACTAACGCACAACACCAATTCACTCCCTTGGTCATCTCCCATCTATACAAACCAAAACTAAAGACTCAAATCCTGGACTACCCATGACAACTCGAGGATCAGAATGAGCAAGAGTTTGCGACGCTCTTCCCATACTTACCTATCAAGTCCTGACAGTCCTATCTATGATATACCTGACACCCCAAATAACAAAGAACCTGACTCTGATACCATTTTGTCACGAACGAACCCGGATCGACCCCGAACCGATCACCCAAGCCGACCTGTGACAAGGCTCGAGAGGCATCCTCGATCCTCTCAGGCTGAAAACTAGTGTTAGACATCAAATATACTCCATTGGGAACGATTTATCCCATAAAAGACAGATAAGTAAACAAAAACAAAACAAAACAAATTGACTGTGGAAAAATAAATAAAACTAAATGACCAAACGTACCTCCAAGTGACTTCATGGTTCACCACCAACCACTGGACTCACACTCGCTCTGAGAGTGATCCAAAACTGGATGAAACTGAAACTGAAAAGATAGAGCAGGCATGAACATCAAGATACTCAGTAGGGATGTCAAGAATAAACAATGCCCTATGCCCCACCTTTAAAGTGAATCCATTCTTTCTAGTTTGTAAATAAGATATAAAAAAATAAGGTTTTCCACTCTTTTATCAAAAAAAGTAACAAACTTCTATTTTTAAGAAAAACCCCTTTCCATTTCATTTTCCAAAACAATTTCCAAATCATTTAAGTCATTGAAATAAATTCCTTTAAAAGAAAACTTGTGCTTGAACAAGTGTTTTAATATGAGAAGCAAAGGGTGTCATGAGATTAAGTAAAAAAAAGTGCCACAAAAAGAAACAGGAACATACAAATATGTAATCATGAGAGTTTCCTAAACATCTTTAGAAGCAATCCCTGTACATACTTGGTTCGGACTCACCTACCAACATATGGTGTAGCTCCATAGTCTATAACCAACTGATTGCTTTAAACTAGCCAATCCAGTGGCACGTACCACCTGACCTCTCAACTAATCTAGGGAGTACCAACCCGTCTAATCGGGGTCGACAAGTAACCGTCAATCGACCCTCTAGATGATGCCCAAGAATCCCATGATAATAGTACGTGGTGAATGGGGAGGTCCTCACATGCATGGCTCAAGTTGAAACCCACAACCACCATACTTGACTAGCCCAAACATCGACACCACCTATGTGATGATCCTCTCTTAGGAGGGTCCACCATAGAGGTGTCCATCTCACAAAAAGTCATACACAAGTGTCAACTGGGCCTACATGTCATGTCACTTTGAAACCAATTTCAAAAAATGCCATAAAGTACCAACTGGGCCTTTGATGTTCATAATTCCAAATCCCTTTACAAAAATCATTTCCAAAACAAAGGTGACAAAACACAACATGTACGGAGGATTCCAAATGGGCCTTTAGTTCCTTTAGAAATCAAACCACATCTCAAAGCACTAAACGAGCCAAGAATTAGATAATATATTAGGAATCTCATTTAGAAAACCAATTAAATTTTTTTAACCGCACCACCTTTCAAACAAGATCAAAATAATATGTTAACATGAAAGATTCACATTTCATGTTTAGGAAAATTATGTGAAATAAATTTATTTACCATTTCTAAGGGCTACAACTAATTTTCATAGAATATAATTTCTATATAACAATAAAAACATATTTTTAAAATAATCAATAAATTTATGGAATTAAAATTAAGGGGTTAGGCATAGTGAACCTACCTCAAAAAGGGAGTGGACCAAGCCGAAACACTTCGTATTTTGATGACTTTGATGAGGACAACTCGAATCCAAACTTTACACTTACACGAAAATGCATTTTTACACATATATAAATACCTCTAGTTATATTGTACATATTCCCGTCACCATGAGAGAATATGTACAAAGAGGGTATATATATATCTATGTGTGTGTGCATGCACACACACACACACACGTGTATTTTCCCTGTACGTGCGTGTAAGTCATCCTCGCGAATGACATATCAAAATGCACTAAAGAAATTTACAAAGAACTCAGAAATTACAAAATTCCTAATTAGAAATTGAGAAATAATGAAGAATAGAGGGAAACCTACCCAAAATTGATGGCGGGAGGACCGAAATAGTCTGAAATGCTTCATCTTCGGTGGCAGACACCGAAATAAACATAAATCTGACCCGAGAGACCCTCCACACACCATATTGAGAAGAGGAGCATAAAAAATCGGCTCGTTAGAAACCCTAGGATTCAGCTAAGCTAGGTAGGGTGATAGGGAAAAAGAAAAACGCCGAATCAAGGAAGGAGAAAGGAGGAGTGCTTACCTCAGAGATTCGACCTGAAATCTGGGTGAAATCTGGATGAAAAATGAGGAGGAGAGGGGGCTCGCAAGGGGGGTGGCGCACGACTATGGAGGAGGAGAGGGGGAGGGTCGCGTGACACACAAGGGGGAGAAGAAAGAAAAAAGAGAGAGAATAAATAAAATAAAGAAAAGGAAAAACAAAAACAAATAAAACCTCAAAAATAACAATAAACCTAATAATAATAATAATAATATTATTATTATTATTATTATCAAAACATTTCTTTGTTTTTATTTTCTATTTATTTTCATTTAATTTTTTATTTTTTTTTGAACATAGGACTGTCAGATCATGCACCAACCGTGCAAAATGGTTCTGTTAAATGACAGATCCTCCTTTCACGCTGATGTATAGTTTTCTTTGATCATGCGCAAGCCGCGTGCCTTGTCCGTGACACCAAAATAAGGTCACACAGTCAATGCTGGGCCTCACACGGTTTAGGCCAAATCATCATCAAACCGTGCATAGGGCCAAAAACCACCCAAAGACTTTGAAACCTAAAACTTTAAACTGGGAACTTGACCCAAGCACCATCCAAAGAATCCAAGGCCAAGAGACAAATAAAATAATATAAATTACATTATCGAGGTGTGACATTTGGAGATTAGGATGTTTTATTAGGAGTTATGGATATTATCATGGGTTTATAATTTTAACATTGATCATCAGTTCAGTGTCTTTAGAACCCCTTTTTGTGGATTTATAAAATTGTAAGGTGACTAATGATATTTTTGTAGACATTTATTTTTTATGAGTTATTACAGTTTGGAATTAAAAATGAAAGGTATGAGATAACCTTTGAGATTAAAACGTATTAAGGTTATTTGAGGAATTTTAAGGATAGTTATTTTTTTATATTGAACTTTGGGTATTACTGTAGTTTTTCATCATATACTGGTTTATTCTTTTAGGGAATTATCTTATCGTATCCTAACAATTTTGGTTTTGGTTAATTTCTAAAGACTGGAGGAATAGACTGTCATCCTTTTGTGGATTCGTAAAAGTTGATTCTAATGCTTTGTGTATGAAAATTCATCTTAAATACTCATCGTGCAGAGAAAAAAAATGAGTTTATGGTGGAAATAGATTAAATGATAAAATTATTCTTTTCAAGTAAGTATATCTCCATGTGTTATTAGTATATATGGAAAATGAATTTCTCAACTTTAGGAAAATAATCTTTTAATGGAAACATTAAATAAAAATGTTATTCGTTTACTTTTATCAATGATCTTTTAACCCATCACATATTTATAGTTTTATGATGGTTAGCTTTATCATCATCATGTTTTCTATCACTCTCTATTATTCCTTGAGAGTTAGTTTTATCTTCCATGTCCATGTTCTCCTATATGGAAACCTAGTATGTGTTATCTGAGGTGACTATCGTACTTCCATTTCTTTCTTTTTAAGTGGGAGTTTTATTAATAATTTTTCCAATGCGGGTTTTTTAATAATGTATTTTGATTAGTTAAACCATGGTTACCAATCCCGAGTTCAAATTGAGAGGATAAAATTTATTAAAGGGGTGGGGGGATGTAACATCTTCAGATTTTAAGAAGGAAACATTGTTTGATAGCATATAAGATACGCCACATCGAGCTTAAATGAACAACTAAATATTATTATTTAAATGTTACCGTTATAACCTAGCCATTAGAATGACGGGCATGAACAAGATTAACTGAATTATGAAAATATGGTTTACACATGTATATATAATGAATTCTTTGATGACCAAATTATTTATAAATGAAAATAAAACCCATTTGAAAATAAAAAGGAAATCTTTTTCTAAAAAACTATTTAAGTGCACATAAGTGTTTTATACCAATAAAATAAGAAAATCACTCTTGTTAGATTATATTAATGAAACCTATATATAATATTTTCAATTTAATATTTAACATTAATCATAAGTGTTTTCAAAACATGATAAATCCAATTTTACACATAAAATGCTGTGTTTTCTAAAGGCAGCTTGCTGCCTTTTAATGACACTTGTTTTAAAACTAAATTTTGAAACTTATAAATTTAATTTAACAAAATAAACTTCATTTCTAAAATTGGAATGTCATAATTATCTCATGGTGAAATTTTGAGATTTTTTTGAAAATTTTGATTTTTAATGAATAGTGAAAAATACCGATTTTTATTAAAAATTATATTTTTCAAGAATTTATAAGTTCAAATTAACTTTTAAATTTTAATTAGTTCTATTTGATTTAAGATAATTCAATTATGGTTTTTGAAATTAATTTTATACTTGAATTTAGTATGAAAACATTTTATATTTTAGAAGGTTATTTTTTTGAAAAATCGTTTATCGTTGCGTTTTACCGATTTAATTTTAAATTAATTTCTGCAACTTATGTGTTTTTAATTTTGAAAAATGTATTTCATATCTGGAATTATAAGGTCCAAATTTATTAAATAGGACCATATTATTTTTTGGTAAATATGAATAGTAACTTTGATAAATTTTTATTACCACGATAAAGGATAAATAAGCTAATTAAGGGTAAAAAACTATATGATAAGGACTATAAAATTATCACAACACTTGTCCTATTTTTTTGGATGATATATATTCAATCCTTAACACCTAATGTTTAAATTTTAGTCATTTAATGGAAACTTGTCCATAAAAATGACTATGATATTATTTAAATTAAAGAAAATCACAAAATGTCATTTTCTTTGTCTTAAACATCTCTTATGTGTTCACATGAGGATAAATGTGAGTTAAGAATGAATCTAAGTGTCCATTTTGAACTTAATAAACTTATTTTCATGATATACATTTATTTATTACTTTTGGGGTTATTTGGATGAGGTTATGATATTTATAATATTTTATTTAAATAAAAGACAAAGGTGTAACATTTATATTTTTAATAACTATATTTTTAATATGGTGTTATTCTGAAGATATATTCGACTATATATATTATTTTGAAAACTTAAATATTTATCTTCATCATGATGTTTTATTTTTAAATTTTAGTGAAAAAATAATTACCTTAAATAATTATACAAGGATGATGCAGTAATTATTTTATTAATGAAACAATCAAATAAATGATAGTAAAAATATTAAAATGAATATAATTTGAATTAATTAAGGTGTTCCATGAATTTTTTAGACGATTATGACATATTATGAGTATATTAAATGTTTCGGTTTGAAGTTATCTCGCCATCTTGATTTTCTTAAGGTTAAAGTAATGAATAATGTCAAAATTAACACAAATGATATTTTATCAAAATAATATTTTATTAAATTATTTAAAAATCATAAAAAATATTTAAAAATAAAAGGTGAATCTTTTTTCATCGAAAATGTCATAAATTATTCATTTATGGTCCAATTGACATTTTATAAGTAAAAATTACCACATTTTAATATTAAATAAATTGTTACCATAATTAAAATTAAAATAATTCAACTAAGGTCAATAAAAATGATAACGGTTAAAATAAAACCAAAACGTGTCAATTTTTTTTGAATGATGATATTACAACCTTATATCATCTCATTTTTGAGTCCATGACTATTTTGGTGATATTTGGATAGAAAATGAATTTATTATAATTTAATATTTTGAGAATTTTCAAAAGTGCATATCACCTCAATTATAAAAGGAAACTCTATCATTTAATTTCACCACCTTGAGTCTTCTAGCTCGACCAATATCTATCCATTTCTCTTATCAACATCCTTAGTTAAGTTCTTGAGGTCCTGGTCCTTCCAAAAGACCAACCCTAGACCCCTTAAGAAGAGATTAAAGGAAATTTGTTGAAGAAGATGTAACCGTCTTTATCGACTCTTTCAAGATTATTTCTTCTTTCACTTTCTCTTCATTTGTTGTTTGCATGATAAAATAATAAATCCAGTATCATCTATATGCTGAGATGTTATAATGATTATGGGATAACTATATCCCACCTTTTATCCATCCTACAAAAAACAAAAGCACAACGCGTTCGTACATACGACATACCGTCTCCACATAGTGGTGTGATTTGTTTTTCATCACCACTTTACTTGGATGGTTAAAATGATGGAAATAATGGATATATGTGATAATTATGACATTATATAAATTATGGATATTCAGTATATCCTCCACTTCCTTACCATTTTACCCATTTATGGAATGATATCGTAGCTCGTGCGTACGAACAACCTACCATCTTCACGATGTGATGCGATTCATTTTCCATGTTCAACATTCAAAAATTGTTCTAAAATTATATTAAATGATTAATAATGATATTTATAACATTAATATCATTTTTCAAGTGATGGATCTATATTAATGCAAAAGAATTGGGACATTCCTGACAAGGCAGTTAACACCTGAAATAAGGATAGTAACAAAATATTATTAACAAATGGGTTATAAAATGATATATGAGGATCATATATGATATCATAAAAATGAATATGATTTTGGTATGAATTAATAACATGATTTAAACCATTATTTACGAATATAAAGATTGTACGTGACGAGTCAGACTCAAGGTAAGAGAATCTAACTAGAAAATCTTGTTTTAAACATTTTTAAAGATTTATTTTTTAAATATTTGTATTTCAAGTCCATATTTTTTTAAAATGATTTTTATGAATGTATTTATATGGACATGAATGTTTTAAAAAGAGAATTTTCAAATTTCTCAAATCTTTTCAAAAAGGATTTTTTTTTGAGGGAACTTTTTTAAAATCCTCTTTTAAAGTTACTCTTTCAAGTATTATTACAAAACCCAAAAGGAATATTTTTTTATATACAACACGAACAGAATTCCCCGCTTTCATGAAAATTTATTATTTTGAAACTTCCTTTACAAGTTTACAATTTTATTTTCAAATAAAATGTTTTCATTTAAGAGTGTGTGAATTTATGTTCATGCTATGGTTCTTATGCATTGTTATGATCATGGGTGGTTATGTGATAAACTGAGGGTGGGTGGACATGTTATAGCTCTCCAGTGAATTGGGTAAAGGGATAGAGTTAACCAGTTAAGTTTTTCCTAAGAGATTATGGTAATATACTACGCTGATTATTCTAAGCATAACCAGGATGGTTACTCCCTGTGTAGCCGAAAAAACTACTTTATATGTGAGAGTGATATGAAAATGATGCCACAAGTTACCTTTTATGATTTATGTATTCTTTCTATGGTTTTAGAGGAATCTTATGATTTCATAAGGTAAGCTAAAGAGCTTACATTTTATGGGCGAAAGTTATAACTTTATGAAAAGTTTTAATGAAAAATTTATGATTTTTTATTTTTCCTTTATATTCTCTTATGAAATGTTTTATGAAATTATTTGGGTAGAAAAGAGGATTTCTTGGGTAAGAAAAGGATTATTTTGAAAAAGGACAATTTTTATATGTGATTATGGACTAATGATTTCTTTCTTACTTTTTTATGCCCCTTACTGAGATTTTGTGCTCATCCCAAGCTTTAAAATGTTTTTCACAGGGTTTAATGGAGAGTAAGAATAAGGATGGAATCATGAAGAAAATTGCGAAGATTTATCATGAAAAGAAATCATGTTTTATTTTTAAAAGTTTTAAATTAAGAAAAAATAGATATTATTTTAGTAGTATCCACTTTGTATGCTTGTGGGTTATGTATGAATTATGACCTAATTCTCCAAAACTCTAAATCTAAAATATCTTTGGGAATGAAAATGAATTATAGTCTAAAATCACTAGAATATATAATGGTCAAGGATGAATCCTTACAATAAGACATGCTACATCAAAATGAAATGTATCATACAACTCGAATAGTTATGATCAGAATGTAAATATACACCCAAACGATTTTCCATTGGGATGATTAACATATACAAAATAAATAAAATAATAAGACCTGAGGCTCCACTCCAGCTCCGAGTCCCACCTCATCTCAATCTCCAGTCCTCATATGAGCTTTCCTGGTCGACCAAGCTAACCTTGATCCTGGGTCTCAACCCTACCCATGCCTACAATAACCATGTGAGAGTTTCTCGGGTATTCATGTGGAGTGGCATCCTGAGCAGGGTGTAAGTACAAAAATCAGTAGGGTACCACCAACACGGTCCCATACATAACCGAAAATACTGTGATATGTGCACGTGACATGCTCAAATGTAATAAATAAATAAATTTTAGAACAATAAATACACAAAAAAACATCTAAATACTTGCTTCAGACTGATTTTAGAATGTCTCTAAGCATATCATGGGGATCGTGATTACCACAATATCACCATCACTTCAAGGGTGTACACATTTAACCCATGATAAGCCTAAAACCACTTTCAATCCTCAGGTTCATGACCCCGATTGAAAATACATGCTTTGGCCAATGTCAGAATGTCTCTGAGCATGCACATCACCTCAGGGGACCTCTTTCCTCACTCTGGGGATGATCCCATACTCACACCTCCACTAATGAGTAGCAGGCCCTGGGGGCTGAACCCTATGGTAGTATTTGAGGGTTCTAAATGTCACTGTGATGTCTAATTTCTAGTAAGGGAAGGCCCTAGGCAATCCTATACGTCCATGTGTTATTGATTCCTGGGCATCCCATGGCCAAACTCTTGGGCATCCAATATCTCATGGCTCCTCAACTGAACCATCACTATTTCATCCACTCGATCCTAGGGGATATCCTAGGCATCGGTCGAGGGGATCCAAAAATCAACCTTGAGATTCCCAACAACCGTGATCATGGATATACGTCCATGAAAAACCTCATACCACCATTCAAATCCTAGGAGTCCCAGACATTCATAATGTTATAATGGTGTCACTATTTGAATCCCACGCTCCCCATACATTCATAATGGTATCACTATATCAAAATAATATTAGGCATCCTAAGCATTCTTATATGCATTCCATCATTGACTCTGATGTTGGATACTGAGAACCATCTCCAGGAATCCACTATTGCATCAACCATATGCTCCAGATGCTAGTACAACTAGGTATCCACCCTCAATATGTTGTGAGATTAGATCCCATACATTCTAGGTATCCCAAGGTCTCATCCATCTCAACAGGTGATTCCCAAACATCCCATACAATCACATCAGTGCCAAGACCAACGACCGATTCTCAAGCATCCGTGACAATCACATGTCATCAATCCTAAATAAAAAAAATATCTTAAGGGTTGGTCGAATGATGACACCCATCATCATCACTATAGCCTCATTAGGCTTACACACTGGTTCAGGTTTTAAAGAGGCACCTGCAACCATCTCTACCCATAACCACACGCACTCGCTCAGGGTCAGCCTATCAATGGGGCACCCAATTAGGTGCCTAGGGTCACAATACAATAGAGGCACCCTCACATATGTCCTTAGTCTCAATTAAGTCTTGGGTTATCACTTGATGCTCTAGGGATACCCCATCCCACGATATCATCATTAGGTTTTCCTTGTCGGCTACCTGTGGTATGCCTTACTGGAAATGCTCCAGGAGATGAAACATGACCCATCTCAGCCACCAAGGCCACTCTATGGTGGTTTGCTTGCCCAATCAGATCCCGGTCTGCCTAAGGTCTATCAACCTAGGCCTTGTCACATCAGAAGGGAAAGGATCACTTGCATCATGTTAGTAATACGAGCTTGTTATCCCTAAGGTATCACAATGGTCATCTAACACCCATGAGGACTAAGTTTTTATGGATCTGATCACCCCTTCCAGACAGTGTTAAGGTTATCAAGTAGGTTTATCAAGTCCAAAAACTTTTATTCATCCAGGTATCACCCCCAAGAGGGGTGCATACGTCTCAGGGAAATTCTCAAATCAAGATCTCGACCATTGATGATCAAGGCGTCAGGTCGGTGACCTAGTAACAACGTGTCCTAGGCGATTATTCACTTAAGGAGTTCAATTAATTAATCATTTAAATTTAAATTAAACTAATAAACTAAATTAATCAGAAGGGAATCATCTATAGTAGAGATCCCTGTAGTGAACCTCCCTAGGTTGAGACAGCATGCCACATGACCTGAAGTGTGTTCTCGGTCACCCGAGACAACATGCCACATGACCTGAAGTGAATTCCCAGTCACCATAGGTTGGAGAATAGCAATGATAATAATAAATAATCTATTTGGAACGGTTTCTCCCATGGTAAATTGGCATGATACATCCATGAAATGGGGCGACCACACCAACATCATCTGAGTCAAAAGGTATAACATACAACTAGAGTGACTAAAGCAGATACCATAACCAACATCACATATATAATATACCAATACAGAAGACATAAACATGGTATCTCAAGTCATAAGTTCAAAACCAAAAAATGGGGACAAGAACAAACATGGCCAATGCATACATCCTAGAAAGGGTATAACTCCAAAACAACTCTACACAATCCAACCCTATGAGACCACATCACCTCCATCAAAACATGGATAATGGTAATTAAGAAGATCCACCTATATGCATAGCGTCCTTACCTTTACTCGTGTCCCACAAAACAAAGTCTATTTACACCCAAAGACATATATAGGGTGAGAGACACAAATATCAGTATGATACCACTATGAATCTATTTAAGGATTTTTAACTAAGTAAAAGGAAATGGGAATACCACATGATATCACATCAAACAAGACACTAACACAATGCATAAAATCATATAAATCAACCCGACATGAGTAATGTGTACTAAGGGCTCTAACCCCAAGTTTCTAATGTGAGTATGCCTAAAATATGATTTTCTAGCCATCTAAACTAAGTGGAAGCTCTCATGGTCTTCTTCGAGCCCAACTCCAAGAGCTCACTCGGTCTCTTGACCAACACGTGGAACCTCTCTCAATATTCCTCCCAAAGGCTCTCACGGTCCATTGGATAACAAGCAGAATGCTCTCTCAGTTTTCCTCCCAAAGACTCCCATGGTCCCTTGAACAAAACGTGCTCACACCCCAAGCATCCCATGTGCTACTCAATGCCAAAAATATCCACATCACAAGTGCTGTACATTAAGATCTATTTCATAAGAAATTATAATAAAGAAACATGTCCATTTTGATAAAAAAATTTCCTAAAGGTAAAACCATTTATAAAACCTTTTTAGAAATCCATTTAAATCCAAAAATCCTCTTTGATTCATTTGAACAAACACATGGATTGCATTCAAGCCACCACCCTTTGGAAAACTTTTTTAAACCATAAATTACCAATACAAAACCATGAACTAAATTAAACATGGAATAAACATTAATCATAAACCATTTAAATGGAAATTTAACAAAAATATATCAAAGTTGATTAGTAAACCTACAACAAGACTTGGAAAATGCCCTTAAATAGAGACACGTACCTTAGAAATGGTTTCAAACTCGACGTCTTTGATGTCAACCACCAGATTTGGGAAAAAGAAGACCTCAAACACCTAAACCAAGAGAAATCAAACCACCCCAATCAAAACCCTTAGATTCTTCCAAGTCACCCAATATGGTTTAACACTTCCATTAAAATAGAAGAACAAGGAAGAAAAGGGGAAAAGGATAAATAAATCATAAGGAATATGACTTACCTTAAGCCAAAACACCTTGAATCCAAGGAGGATCCACCACTAAGGATAGGGGAGAAGCTCAGAAACTTGGGGGAGGGGTGCGCATGAAATCAAATAGAAAATGATGCTTAATGGGTTAAAAATATAACATGGGAATTTTGAAAAAAACCACATTTTTAATGAGCTGGACAACTCGTATGGTTTGGTTGCACGGTTAGACAAACTTTGTGACAATCATACTGGTGCTCCTATCTTCCCAAAATCGAGTTGTATGGTTACCCCTAGGCCTTGAACTATTTGAAAAACCATGAAAAAGTGCACTGTCCCCCAAATATCCACTCTCACATGGTTAACTGCACAGTTAGAAAAACCATACACCATGACCTATTTTCCCTAAAAACTCTAATTTCAACCCCCGACACCTTGGAAACTTAAGAATAAAATAAAATAAAAATCAAAAATCAAAAATAAACATACCATTGACCCATTGGGTGTTACAAACCTCCCCACCATTCCACTTTTTGTTCCCAGAAAGTCCACAGGCTTCCTTATAAGAAAACAGGTGAGACCACTACTTCCTCACCAAAGATTCCTGCTCCCATGTCTTGTGGCTATCACCACTATACTGCCATAGCACACGAACCAATGATATTGACTTACCATAGAGAATATTATTTTGATAATCCATGATATGAACAAGTTTCTCTTGAACAAAAACATTGAGTTCAAACTCCAAATTTTCCCACTCTATCATATGAGATGGATCTGGATGATATCTCTTCAACTAAAAAAACATGAAAGGAATCATGGACTGAGGTTAGTCGCGGTGGAAACTAAAATCGATATGCTACCTTCCTAAGACGTTTCAAAACTCAAAATGGCCTGATATAGCATGACACCAACTTTCCCTATTTTCTCAAGTGACGATGTCCCATCCGAATGGATACTTAAAGAAACACATGATCACCGACCTCAAAATCTGCCGGGCGATGACATTGATCGACATAAGACTTCTTGTGACTCTAAGCTGTCACTAGCCTCTTTTGAATAAGTTGTAGTATCTTTGTTGTCTCTTGTATGAGACTCGATCCCAATAAGGAATTCTCACCCAACTCTGCCCAATAAAAAGGGGACTAACATGGTCGCCCGTACAATACCTCAAACGAGACCATCTTGATCAAGGCCCAATAAATGTTATTGTAAGAAAAATTTACCAATGATAGGTTCCTTTCCCATGAAAGTCAAGCACACATGCTTATAGCATGTCCTCAAGAGTCTGGATAGTCTAATCAGACTGACCATCCATCTGTAGGTGATATGCAGTGCTTAACCTCATATTGGTTCCTCAAGTCTCTCAGATTCCCTTCTAAAATCGATAAGTGAAACATGTATCTTGATTAGAAACTATTACCTAGGGAACTCCATGAAGCCTAATAACCTCTTAGAGATACAAGAGACCAGTGTGCTCTACCTTCGTTGACTCCATAATGGGAATAAAATGAGTTGATTTCATTAAAATATTGATAACCACCCATATAGAATCTTTCCCACTCAGAGTGAGAGGTAGACCAATCATGAAATCCATAAAGATATCATCCCACTTCCACACAGGGATAGGAAGATACTGGAACAACCCAACTGGTCTCTGATGCTCAACTTTGATTCTCGGGAAGGTCAAACATCAGGAAACAAATTCCGCAACTCACACCTCATCCCAGATTACCAATACTGACCTCTTAAGGTAGAAAAAATCTTGGTGGCCCTGGGATTCACGAACCAACTAGAATGATGCCCCTCTTGCATCACCTTCTGCATCAAGCTTAATGGAACTACTAACCACTTCTTGAAAAGAAGAGAACCATCAGGTGACCGAGACCAATCAACCAAGGTCTCCCCACCATTTAGAACACTGCTAATCCGCTGACACTTGGGGTCATATACCTACTCACTCATAACCCATTCGATAAGAGAAGGAATGACCTAAACACTGGTTAAGAACACCTATCCTTCCTCCTACTGCACCTATAAACCCAGATTAGTATACAGACTCATCAAACCCCACTCATCCATTGATTCCTAAATAGACTACACTTGAAGCTTCCTACTCAAGGTGTCGAAGACTATGTTCCCCTTTTTATGTGTATAAGTAATATCAAAATCAAAAGTCTGAAGATACTCTATCCAGTTTTTTTGTTTGAGATTCAAGTCTCTAAGGGTAAAAATATATTCCAGGCTTTCATGATCCAAATATCCTATAATATGCTCCCCAAAGAGGTAATGTCATCACGTCTTTAGCGCATGCATCACAACTGACAATTCCAGGTCATGGGTGGGATAATTATGCTCATGTGGGCATAGGTGTCATGAGAAATAGATCACCACATGTTCATTCTATATCAGGACACATCCCAATCCCATATCGGAGGCATAAAAAAATATAGCATAAGATTTCACGGGCTTGGGAATAATTAAGACTAGGGCAGATGTCAAATGAGCCTACAACTGCTCAAAAGAACGCTAACACTTCTCGTTCAACTTAAACTCTACCTCTTTTCTGGTCAAATCTATTAAGGGAGAATCCATTCTAGAGAAGTCTGTTGTGGAAATCCTGGGAGTCACATGATAGATGTTTCAGATGAAGAAAATATAGAACAAAAGAAGAAGATGAAGATGAACATGGACACAATGATTTATGTGGTTCGAGAAAAATTATTATGTCCACAGAGAGAAAGAATCACTTCACTATGAAGTTTGGGAGAAAAATTTCAAGGAGATCATATTTTCTCACACAAAATAGAACCCCTAGCTCAAAATGAGCTAATAAAGAGAATGAAACATTGTTACACCAACCGAACAGAAAGTATTTTGTGCTATAGTGAAAGGTGGCTGGAAGTACGCACTATTACAATGCTTTGGCAAGCCAAGTCCAAGATGCTACAATGACCCGTGTTAAGAAGTCCGCGAAGCTATATTATTGTTGTCTCCAAAGTCCAAGCTTCCACAGTAGCCATGCCAAAGTTTTCACTGCTAAAATGCCATGTCGTTTTCATCCAGTCAGCTTTGCTACAGTTGGTTAGAGTTTCTATAGTGCACCAAAATTTTGTACTGGGGGCTGAAGGACCTCAGACCCCCAGATCAAGGGCACATTGCTCCCCAAAACCCCAAACAATCTCACTTATGGAGCTTGACTTGTGAGAGTTGTGGCCTCGTGCGCAGCATGGGCCACTAGCATTTGACCAAACATTATCCAAAATGGATCAGGCTACACCAATCCAAAAAAGACCATCCCGCTACAATGAAAGGGGACGGAAGTCCACATTGCTATAGTGCCGTGGTGACCCAAGTCTAAGCTTCTATAGTGGCTGGTGGAAAGAAGTCTATAGAGCTATAATACTGCTATCCCCAAAGTTCAAGATACTACAATAGCTGTGCCAAAAGTCTTCACTGCTACAATGCCTCCATGTCATTTTCATCTGTTCATCTCTACTATAATTGGTCAGAGTTTCTACAGTACCTCCCAAATTTGTATTGGGGACCAAAGGCCCCCAGACCCCTAGATCACGGGCATGTTTCCCTCTACAACCCACAATGAGCTCACCCATAGAGCCCGACATGTGAGAGTTGTGGCCTGGTGTGTAGTAGGGTCCACTAGCATTCAACATAACATCATCCAAAACAGATCAGACTACACCAATCCAACAAAGTCTCGAAAATAATGTCTATAGTACCCAGCCAAACTGACAAAACTATGGATCTCAAAAACATTTCTGTGCCTCTCCCAAGGCATAACTTCTCAAACTTTCTCAGGATCCACTGAAACTCCTCTTTCAGATATCACATGGCCTAAGAACTCTCCGAATCCAAAACTGACATTTGGGAAGCTTGGAATATAGATGATGCTCCCACAAAACTTCTAGAACAACCTTTATATGGTAAACATGGTCCTCTATCTTATAATACAACAAGATTTCATCAAAAAATATGATTACGAAGTAGTACAAAAATCAGTGGAAGGCCTGGTTCATTAAGGTCATGAAGACCTAAGGGGCATTGGTAAGCCCAAATAATATAAAAAAATACTCAAAATGTATATACCACCTTCGAAAGGCAGTATTCAGGATATCCTCTTCCAAAAATATCAACTGGTGGTACCCAGATCTCATGTTGATCTTTGAAAACAAATGTGCTCCTCTGAGTTGATAAAAAAGATCACCAATTATGGTCAACACATATTTATTCTTTAAAGTCACCTGATTAATCTTACGATATTCTATGAAAAGTTGGAGGCTCCCATCTAACTTCTTTGAAAACCAATCTAGTGAATCCCATAGTGAAACATTGGGGTGAATAAATCCCTTTCCCTCGATGTCCTCTAGCTAAACTTTAAAATATTTTAGCTCGATCAAAGTCATCCAGTAAGATGGTAAGGAAATGGGTATCTTCCCGGGGAGTAGATCGATGGTGAAATCAACCTCCCACTATGGATCTAACCCTGGAAAATTCTCTAGAGAAACATTAGGTTACCTATCCAAAACCATCAAAAGACTAACCTATGAACCCTACATTGTGGTATCAAAGAACAACCTGGAAAACTGGCAAGAGACTAAACCCCTTTATGAAGCATCTAGTCTTTCCCTCCCTGATTGTGAATCTCACTCACCTTGAAACACATGAATTCTCCCATAAAGAGTAAGAAATTAGACCATGTGGTGATAAAAATCAATCACCTTGAAGCTGATCAATCAATCCATTCTAATGGTAAGGTTGAAAATTTCCAGGTTTAACACTAGGAAATCTCAAACGACTTCCATGTCGTGAACCAAAACGCAACACTCTAGGCACTAAAAAACTCACTCTATCCTTATACCCAACAGAGTAAGAAAATCCATGACACAAGGCATCAAATATGCTTGCATAACCAAAGCATAAAACAAATTTAACATGATAAAATAATGAGATGCACCAGTATCAAATGAAATAAATTACATGATAGAAGCAATAAACACCATACCTCTCATAGTGGCTGACCTAGAATCCAAGTCCTCTGGTATCATGTTTTTTTCCAGGAAACATCTTGACTCAAGTCTACCCTGAGCCCTATGCCCTATTCACATGGTGAGAACCTCTTTTACTCATAGAGTGAGATCCTCCACCATTGGAATCATCAGACTGCACCTAGTAACCCTTTGAGAATGTGGAGACTAGACTGATCCCCTGTGAAAAATACTAACAGAAGTGATGAAGATGTACCAAACATCCACACCGATGGAAAATCCACATGTCCTCTAGGCAGATAGGCTTAGCATGACCAACCTTCCCACACTGATTCCAGACAATCGTCTTATGCCCTATATAATCCACATGAATTTTACCTGACAACTGCTGAGTAATATTACCACTGCCTCAATGAGACTCTTCTCACTTCTTATTTTGATAAGATAGAGAGATATGACTACCACCCCCTAAAGGTACACTATTGATGCATGCCTTTCCAACCATATCTGCCTCGACCATGGCCTCCTTGTCAACCACCTTAGGAATGGTTGGAAATCATAGAAGAATGAGCATGGATATGATCTCAGGATTCAGACCTGACTCAAAACATGGAGCCTTGAGATTTTCATTCATGAGGAGTTATGGTGAGACATGGACCAACTCAGTAAATTGAATAGTGTACTCCAGAATTGAATGATTACCTTGATCTAATGTTACAAACTCACAGGAATTTTCCACCCTCAAAGTCTTTAGCTAGAACTACCGATTGAACGTTGCCTTGAAAGTGGTCCACGTGAGATCCTCATGCCGCCTTGCTAACACCATTGATTCCCACCACTTCCTACTCGAACCTTCCAGCATATAGGTGGAGAATCCAACTATTGAGGTCTCATAAGTCTTCTAGAACTCAAAGATCCACTCAATTTGATACAACCACTCCTTAGGCTCATTGGATTCCTTGTCGCCAAGAAACACTGATGGGTTTTTCCTGGTAAACTCTTGGGCATGGTCCACCATCCGTGGTTGCTCCCAACTGCCCACTTGGCCCAGGGATTGGATCATATAGACCATTAACTCCACCAAAGCTGGATGAATTGGAGAATGATCATGTGAGGTGTCATGACCCCCTCTCTCCAAAGATATCGCAATGAGGGGAGAGAGATAATGACCCTTGAGTCCCATGTCCAGTAGGCCCCAGGTTGGCGACTAACACCAAGGGTATAAAAATCTCATTTATGGGAGACATTACCCTATATAATATAAGTAGGATGAAATAAGATGGATCATCCACAAAAAACTCCAAGACACAATATAAAAAGAAAGTCAAAAACCATATCACATGCATGTATAAATAGAACTAATAAAGATACAATAAATTCTCCAAAGTAAATACCTAAAAACAAAGCTAAAGCAGTGACATAAAAACTATCAAGGATCCGAGCTAGTAATGTAAATCATAGTCCATGTAGTCCTCCTGAAAATCTTAAAACATTTTTATATACACAGGGTGAGCATACAAGTATACTCAGCAGGAAAACCAAAGTCTCTCGTATAAATGTGAAAGAAGCATAGTAATGCCCATGTGAGAAAACAACAGAACTAAAAAACACCTATCAAGGTATACTAACCACCCCAACCTCACCAAGGCATGATCACCAAATAACACAAACCAAGTAATATAATATAATAGGAATCACATTGATAAGGGTACCTCGCACCACTTTCCCACTGGTATGCCACTCTCACACCCAAAGTCGTACGTCCTGATGCTCCCATCTATTTTGTATACCACATCACCCCACAATAACTGTCACAATATACCTCAACCGTATACACCTAGGCATTCCTCCCCATAAGTACGACCACACACATATCACCTAAAAACACATGGGCCATAACATCTTGGCTGCAAACACTTGAGCTATCACATCTCACTCGAAGACACCTAGGCCATCACAACCACCATCTAATGCTCTAACAAACCTCCAACCATCAATCCCGTGCAATACCTACCTCTCTTGGAAGAGAGAGTGGGAAAGAGCAGGTACCTAGCCATCCGTACTCTTTTCCTAATGTTGGAAAAAACACCCTCGCATGACTATGTGGGTGTCGACACATAGTACTCAGCATGAGTGGGGTGTGTATAGAAATAAAAAGAATGTAATATATATATATATATATATATATAATATCAAACACTCAATCCCAACCTTTGAGTTCATAAACAAACAAACCAAATCACAACACCGTCATTTTGTTTCCACCTCTAAACACATACACCACACAAAAAACCACAAATCCCATTCCACATTACCAACAAATTCCATTTTATCATTCCATTCTTTTCATTATTTATCATCAACCACATTTAACCACACAACCCACCATTTAATATTTTATTGACCACTTTCATCTCATTAACCAAACCAACCAATGCCATTTCAAACATTATTAATCAGTTATTTTTTTCATCACTACTCGGGCATCTAGCACAAAGAAACCACTACCTCTTCGCCCCAAAAGCACATCCAAACAAATTACCTCCTCACTGCCCCAAAAGTACGGCCAAACAAACCACCTCATCGCCGTCCCAAAAGCACAACCAAACAAACCAAATATCACCCAAAACCCCATTTCAAAAACACACCATCATCCCACAAGAAAAACCACACATCACAACACATCAAGATCCATTTTTATAGATTTACAAAGGATATTTTATCACATTCCACTTTATTTTAGGGGTGTTATCACACAAACCAAAATCCTAGGGAAACAATTTCATTATCCAAGTATAATTAATTAACTAATTTTCTTTTATGGTGATATAAAAACAATCACAGCAGTCACAACAGTCACAATACATATATCCAGGGAAAACAAAGCCCCCAATAACCTCAATTTTTGAAGGGACATCAAACTCATACAATCACAATATCACAATCATATCAAGGGTGTAAAAACATGTGAAACATACCCATTTACCCTTAAATTTCAATTAACCAATTATTTATCTTCGATTAATATGAAACAACCATAATTCATAGAGAAAAAAGAGTAAACCCCTCTCGCATGATACATAATAAATAAAAACAAGGGAAACCCTGCCTCAAAGAAGCTTGCTGACTCGCCGCGCACTGCAGGGCGAAGAAGAATGTCCGTAAACCACAACCATGCCATGAGTAACCATGGATAAACCTACACCACAACCAAGGACCACCAAAACTCAACCCAACACACACCATAAACCAAAAAAAAATCAGCGCAGTGAATCCCCAAGAGATGAACGAAAGAAAAAACATCAATAAGGGAGAAAAAATTACCATGGATCAACCATAGATTTCTAACGAACAACCACCAGGACTAATGTATCAAAGAGGGAGGAAGAAGGATTAAAGAACTCCTTAGAACACCTAGGGTTCTCCCAAAACAATAGGAAATAATAAGTCACGACCGAATGAATGAAAATTCATCCAAAAAAGAACTTTAAATCTGCATTTCATCGGGGATTTACATGACCTATAATCCCCTTTCACATTGTGCAATCCCCAGGGTTCAGTTTCATCTAAAAACATGTCTCGTTATTATTTAACCTTGAAAATATACACGTCAATAACTTTCCATGGAAAAGTTGTGAAATCAACTTTCATGTCATGTAATACACTTACAGAACATGTATTTCCTACAACAGTTCTTCTGCACCTCCAACTTCCATAAAAAACTCCCGAATCCTCCCCCGAACACCTCCAACAACCAAATATGGAAAAGTAATAGAATTGGAGGGTACAAAATGTTGTATCCGATACCTCTCAAATGATTCTCACCCTTGAGAATCCAAAATCAATACCAAAAGAAAAGGGGTTCGAACAAACACCTTGTGAGATACCACTCAAGGATATCGTCATGCCTCAAATGCTACTACTAACCAAACATGCCAATCCAAACCACATAATCACAGAACCACTACAAAACCATATAATCCTCCGCACAGACCAAACCAACAACCACTATAACCAATGAACTGCACTGTCCTGAACACACGAATCAGGGAATTCCGTCCTCCATGTCAAGACACTATCCGCTCTGAGTGACACTAACTCACCTATATGGATTTAATCATATCACCGTTAATGTGTATCGATTAGGAATATGGTCCTCCCATTTTCATATGTCATGACTTTATCACACATCACACCACACACATCATAAACCAAGGAAAACAACTCATCTCATAAACAGAAGGATATAAACATCACATCAAAAAGTAAAAAAGAGTAAGAAAAAACTCAAAACAACTCTGGGTATTTGGCACACATCTACATATCTCCCTCCCAAGTACTCTTATCCTAGTAACCATGCCTCCACAACACACAAACCAAAGGAATGATCCATCCACATAATGACTTCTCTTAACGGTCTTGGATCTCTACTATCCGCTCCATAAATGTCATGTCATCCTTGATATCCAACTCTACCCAATCAATGAAATGAGAGTCATTGTGAAGATACCGATGAAGTTGAGAGATGTGGAAGATGTTGTGGATCCTTTCCAACCGTGGTGGCAATACCAACCGATATTCCACCTCTCCAACTCGCCCTAACACTTCAAAGGGTCCAAGAAACCTGGGAGAAAGCTTACGCCCTCTGCCAAACCTCCACTACCCACGTTGAGGGGAAACCTTTAAGAACACATGGTCCCCAACCTTGAACTCTGAGAGCCTCCTCCTACGATCGACATAATACTTCTTCCAGTCCTACACTGCTTTAATCCTCTCATGAACAAGATGAACTTTCTCTGTTGTGCTCTGTACCACATTAGGACCAAGAAGAGCTGTCTCCCCAAACTCCATACAACACAATGGAAAATGACATGGTCTACTATACAAGGCCTCAAACGGGATCATGCCAATGGAAGAGTGATAGATATTATTATAAGAAAACTCTACCAAGGTTAGGTGTCTTACCCAAGATCCCCCAAATTCCAAGACACATTCCCACAACATATCCTCCAATGTCTGGATAGTCCGTTCCATCTGCTCATCTGTATGAGGGTAGAAAGTAGTGCTAAGGTGTAACTAAGTTCAAAAGCATGCTGAAATCCCCTCCATACTCATGAGGTAAAATGTGTGTCCTGATCCAATAGAATGGAACTTTTAACTCAATGAAACCGCCCCACCACATCCATATATCTCTCAGCCAAAAAATACACTACGCCCAACTCCTTGATCGCTAAGAAGTGAATCGATTTCGTCAACTAATCCACGAACACCCAGATATCATCACAACCACCTTGAGTTCTGGGTAACCTTGTGACAAAATCTATCGAGATGTCATCCCATTTCCACTTAGGAACATCTAAGGGTTCCAACAAACCACTAGGAACATGATGCTCAACCTTTACTTATTGACAACCCAAGAACTTTGTCACAAACTCTGCCACCACCCATTTCATCCCAAGCCACCAAAAATGCATCCTCAAGCCACGGTATATCTTGGAAACTAATAGGTGTACCACCAAAGGTGAGTTATGTAACTCATTAAGGACTCCATCATGCATTAAAACTGGAATAAAAAACCTTCCACAAAAAACACCTAGTTCCGACCATCCTCTGACCATCCCTTTAGAGTATCACCATGACCAACATGATCACACATCACCTCTACCTCTGAGTCTACCCACTGAGACTCCTCCAACCACTACATCAGGGAAGACCACACCATCATTTGAAACAAACATCCTCTACTACCATCCACTCTTGCATCTAAGTGCAAGGCTTCCAACTCCTCCATTGCTCTCTAATAATCCACAGACTCTCAAAAAACACCCTTTCATGACTTCCTACTCAAAGCGTTGGCCACAACATTCCATTTTCCCAAAGCATAGGAGATCTCAAAATCATATTCCTAAAGAAACTCCATCCACCTCCACTGTTGCAAGTTCAAATCACACTGGGAAAAGATATATCTCAAACTCTTATGATCTGTGAAGACCAAAAAGCACTCCCAAATGAGATAATGTTACCATAACTTCAATGCAAACAAAACCGCCACTACCTCCAGATCGTGGGAGGAATAATTAAACTCATGGGGACATAACTTCCTAGACCTATAAGAGATAATTTCCCACTTCTATATCATCACACATCCCAAGACTATATGGGAAGCATCACAAAACACCCCAAACAACACACCCTCCTCTGGAAGCTGAAGCACTGGAGCCCTAACTAACTTTCCCTTCAGGTAACCGAACATTGTATGGCACTGACCAATCCACAAAAAATCTTGATCTTTCCTAGTAAAATATATAAAAAAGGATGCAACTTGAGATAAATTGGGTACAAACTTTCGATAATAGTTCGTGAGTTCTAGAAAGCTATGAAACTCGACCACATTATTAGGTGATACCCAAGAAAAAATTGCTTCAACCTTTAATGGGTCTACTTACACACCCTATTGAGACACCACATGCTTGAGGAAATGTACATCTTGTGTCCAAAAATTACATTTGAACAAATTTCCATAAATTCGGTGGCGTCGAAGAACTTGCAAGATAGTTCTGAGATGGTTGACATGCTCCTCCTTTGACTTTGGGTATATTTAGATATCATCGATGAATATGATGATGAACCGATCTAGGAACTCATGGAACACAGATTTCATAATCCCCATGAACATGAATGGTGCATTCGTAACCCCAAATGGCATGACTACAAACTCAAAGTTTCCATACCTGCATCTGAAGGCAGTCTTTGGGATATCACCCTCCTTCACCATCAAATAGTGATATCCAGACCGTAGATAGATCTTAGAAAACCAACTCGACCCTATCAACTTGTTGAAAAATCATCTATCCTTAGAAGTGGGTAACATTTTTTGACTATCAACTGATTCAACCTCCGGTAGTCTATGAACAACCTCAGACCACCATCCACCTTTGAAAACAATACTGGAGCACCTCATGACAACACATTGGGCCAAATAAAACCATTCTACATCATATCATCTATCTGAACTCTTAACTCCCATAACTCAAAAGGCATCATCCAAAAGTATTCATTGAAATTAGAGAAGCACTAGGATAAAAGTCTATCCCAAACTCAACATCACGTCGAGGGGGTAGTATCACAACCTCCTTGGGGAAAAAATCTAGAAACTCACTAATGAACCTAGGAACCTTTCCCATCCTAGAATCCACTGATTCCATTGATAAATCAACCAACAAAGAAAGAAGGGGATTCACATTTCGACTTCCCACCTGATAAACTCTCCCACTGACGAAAACCAAGCATTGACCATCCATATCCGAAAACACAACTCTCCTCCGAAAGCAGTTGATAATAGCACGTACGAAATAAAACCATTTGATGATGAGGATGAAATCATATGGCTACATCTATATAAAATAAGATCCCCATGGGACTGATGAAACCTCATCATTAGTATACACTCTCGACACACATCAAACAAGCTATTCTAGCCTCCAAATGACATAGTCAACACCAAGGGAATGAGAATACTCTCTACGTCTATTCCCAAAGAATGAGTTAGACAGGGTGAAACAAAGGATCCTGGATAAAACAAGACACAATCAAGGGTACTAAACAAATTTATCATACCTATAATGATCTCTGGCCCCTCTAGAACTGCTGCCTCCACTGCATGCAACTGACCACTCTTAGCTCCTCTACCTATCTGATGATGACCACCTCCACAACCACACTTGGGTCACGGTCCTTGAACACAAGGAACATCCTGAGGTCAGCCTCTACCCACCCTATCACCCATCAATGGAGCATAAGCCTGTTTCCCCTGCTGATGAAATGGCCTCACTGGAAACTACTGCTGAGTCTGGCACTGAACCTGTCCACCCCCACCAAACTGAGCTCGGTGAACCACTAGGAACTAGTTCTGGCATTGACCACGAACCCCACAACCAAAACAGACTAGCACAAATCTCCCAAGATATGAAAAAAAACTAATGGACCCAGAAGGATGAAAAGTATGTTGTTGAGGTCGAATACCTGCCAGTCAAAACCTTGAAGGTCTTGGTGCCTGAGACCTGCCACTAAAAACTATGCTCTTTGAGGAACCCTTTTGGTTCCCCTCCCATGGAAAAACTCTCCATGAGTGCATCCAGTTGATCACTGTTGACTTCTTATGAACCTCCAAGTACGTCGAAAATTAAAAGGAGTAACTGCATATTGGATAGAAGGACATAGTGCATCATCAATATGTCTTGAATGAGACTCCTCATCTGGAAAAAGATCTAAGCCAAAACAAAAAAGGTACATGAACTTGATTCCTAGATCTCGCATTGACATGCTCCCCGGCTAAAGAGAAAGAAGCTCCTGAATCTTTACTGACTTCATGGTCAATGAAGAGAACTCTGCCTAAAACTCCTAATGGAATTCGAACCATAAAAAATATGCCTCCTTATGTTCTCCCAAATATAGAGTCCACCACTGACACACAACTACCCGCATTTGACTTACTTTCAAAGGGACCTTGTACTCCATCAGGGCCTGAATCAAACTAAAAGTGATCTCGAGCTCCTCCATCCAACTCTCTATATCCATGTCTGAAACACTGCCCTCATACTTTTCCAAATACTACCGCTATAAAACACGTAACTTCCTCTGCTACTAATCCTCCTCCTCAACCGGATCAACCCTAAAATAATAAACTGGATCATCCTACTGAACCACAACTTCCTGAGCCACATGTGAATGATGAACATGATCCATAGATGAAAAGAAAACAAGGATTTACTAATTCTGAGTAGTATGGAATTTCATTAAGATTCATTTTAACTCATTTAATTCATTTTTTATCCATTTAAAAATTCCCAAAACAAATCAATTCAAACAAGAACACAAGTCATTATGATGCATATACCTTTCCTAGGTCTCTACCCTAGAATCAAGTCCATCTCACTTGGCCGTTCAATAAGCTCAGAGTCCATGCACTGGATCACAGGTCCCCCTAAAATCCTATGTCTTAGCCTGTCTTCCTGGCCTATGTCACACACTAAGGTCAATTGTCAATGTTTCCATACCACCTCATGCAATCCTCATTATGAAAAACTCCAAAATTCATCCTATCTATCAACCATCACCTCTAATACCACTCTACCACAACCCCCTCCCTCAAAAGATACTGCAATGAAGGGAGAGAGATAATGACCCCTGAGTCCCACCTCTAGTAGGCCTCGGGTTTGAAAATAGCATCGAGGTTATACAAATCTCATGTATGGGCGGCATTACCCTATATAATATAAGTAGGATCAGGAGATAAGATGGATCATCCAAAAACAAATCCAAGACACAATATAAAAAGAAAGCCAAAAACCATCCCACATGCATGCATAAATAAAACTGATACAGATACAATAAAGTCTCCAAAGTAAATACCCAAAAACAAAGCTAAAGAAGCAACAAAAAAATTGTCAAGGATCTGAGCTAGTAATGTCCAATACAATCTATGTAGTCCTCCTAGAAACCTGAAAGTAGTTTTATATACATAGGGTGAGCATACAAGTATACTCAGTAGGAAAACCAAAGTATCTCATGCACATGTGAAAGAAGCATACTAATGCCTATATGAGAAAACAAAAAAACTAACCAGCACCTATCAAGGTATACTAACCATCCCAACCTCACAATGACACACTCACCAAATAATGTAAACCAAGTAATATAATATAATATGAATCACATCGATAAGGGTACCCTGAACCACTTTTCCACTGGTATGCCTCTCTCACACCCAATGTCATATGTCCTGGCGCTCTCATCTAGTCCGTATACCACACCACCCCACAAGCACAGTCACAACACACCCTGCCTAAAGACACCTTGGATCACTTCCCCATAAGAACAAACACACACATCTTTCCCAAAAACACCTAGGTCATAACATCTCACCCAAAAATATCTGGGTTATCACATTTTTTTATGAAGACACCTGAGCTATCACAATCATCATCTAATGCACTAAAAAACCTCTAACCATCATAGAATGTGTGATACCTACCTTTCCTGGAAGAGAGAGGGAAATATTGGGTACCTATCCATCCGTACTCCTCATAGAATGTTGGAAAAAACATCCCCACATGACTATGCGGGTGTTGACCTAACCTGTCACCCAAGACAAAAGACAGGTTTTGATACCATTTTGTAGCGAACCATCCTGGGTTGATCTGACCTGTCACCCAAGACAATAGGCCAAATTATAGGATCATAATATATAAATACACTAATTAGGATTATAAGAATATGATTATGATGACAATATTACAAGAGGGGTGAATTGTAGTTTAAAAAACTTAGTCTAAAATATTTAAACTAAACAATACACAAGCCTCTTTAAGTAAGATTATCAGGCTCAATCCTCAGTCCGGTTAATAAATTCACAAAATCAGAATCACAATAAGTCCAATTATATCAGAGAAAAAATCGTAATCACTATGTATTTGATTTATTAGAGTATGTTTATTATCGTAATCATAATACAGATAAAACAAAAAGTATAGAAAGATGAATACGATGACTCTCTTTCTATTATATGTGCATTGGAATATAAAACTTGTAAACAAAAAGTAATAAAATAGCAACGTGATAATAAAAACAAACCACAAGCTATTATTAAAAAGATAACCTATTTTAAACTTAAGAGTAAGTAGTCAAGAACCTTGACTAAAGGTATCCCCTATTTTATAATTATAGGAAAGTATGTCTTCCCTTACTAGGTAAGCCCTCTATACGAAGATCAGAATGGATCTGTCTTCCTATCACCGAAATCCCTCAATACGATGATTGGATTATCTATCTTACTTTCCCCGTAAGTCCTTGATCTGATGGATTAGATTATCCATCTTCTTATCCCCAAAATCCCTTGATCAATACGATGATCAGATGCAGATTACAAAAGAAAAATTTCTTAAGGAAACATCCTTGAAAAGGATTCCTTAGAACTAAAAAACTCTAAACAATTACAAAGACTAATAACAAGATGTTCATGATAAGAAATCTTCAGAGTTCTCACAAAATGAGAAATTGAAAATGAAATCTACTTCAAACTCTATTAATGACCTAGTATTGATAGGAATACTTTCAATGGTCATCTTGATCTCAAAACAGTCATATTTATTTGAGTTTGTCCTAACTAATTTGGACACCTGACACTTAACAACTCTATTATAACTGAATTTTAAATTTTATATTGATAAACACCATCACAGTATTTAAGTGATTCATTACATTAGAAGTAAGTCTTCTGTATTCTGATCATAAACTTAGTCAATCCGATGGACTCCCTTAACAATGTAAATATGATAATCCTTATGAGTATTAGTCTAATGTTATTGGTATCAGTATCAATCTGACTGTTAAGACTTTTTCAATAATAATTTCATGACAGAAAGTTTAACTTCTGGTTTTGATAAAGATGAGTCTGATTAATTGGACACATAATCATCACGATAATTGTAATGAAAAATGTAAAGTTTATATCCATAATACTTTATAAATTATTCTAATTATGGTAAAATATAATTTTTTATACAAAAAAACATTCTAAAACACTTAGGAAATAAAAATTTAGTAAACATGTTTTAAGAAGGTTTTTGTGACTTTCAAAACTAAAGGAATGGAAAAGTAATAAGTATAACTTCTAACTCAACACACACGGCTTGAAGCGCATTCCCGATTTCCACGGGATGATGACTAGAACCAGACATAATAAATAACCTCTTGGAAATGATTTCTCTCATGGTAAATCGACATGACCCATCCATGAAATGGGAAGACCACACCAACATCATCAGAGTTAACATATATAAACATACAACCAGAGTAAATCATCAATGAATAAAGCAGATACCATAACCAACATCACATATATAACATACCAATACAGAATACCTTGAAACCCAAAAACGGATACAATAACAAACATGACCAATGCATACATCAAAAAAAGGGTAAAAATCCAAAACAACTCCACACAAGCCAACCCTGTGAGACCACATCTCCTCCATCAAAACATGGATGACAGTAATCAAGAAGAGACACCTATATTCATAGTGCCCTTTCCTTTACCTATGTTCTGAAAAAAAATTCCACATTTTCCCAAAGGAATATAAAGGGCGTGAGGCACAAATCCCAGTAAGATACCATCATGAATATATTTATGGATTTTAAACCATGCAAGCTAATAAAATATTTTTTAAAACTCATTTACCAAAACTATATCATTTTGAAAAACATTACACTTAAATTCAAGCCTTTGAAACCCCTTTGGATTTCTTTCAAATAAAACAGGTTTTCCAAAATATTTATCAACATGACTCAAGTAAAAGAATAAGTCCATATGACAAAACATGCTTATAGAGACTATGGTTTTTCTGTGTATGACTTTGGAATATTCCTAAGAATATTTTTAGAGTAATATATTGAGATTACGTGAGATTATGATGCCCGGTGAGCCTTAAATTAATTTTATAAAAATATTAAAAATATTTTATATCACATGCACACAGTTTTTCAGAAATAATGGAATATCTCCTATACAGAGTTTAAAATTGGAAATCTGAGACAACAGTCAAATTTTGAGTGTCGGTTTTACACTAGGTGTGACCTAAGAATGGTCGGTGCTGGATGTCCGGTAGAGACAGTAGTTGGTGGGTGTGTTTAATTAAAATAAATAAATAAATTATTTATTGGTTTTATTAAATGATCTAACTAAACACTCTATAAATACCTTCTTATGACAATTTTCCAAGAGTTAGCTGCATAACCCTTGCTAGATCTAAGTGGAGGAGGAGAGAATTCTTCATTGGTGGATCGAGATCGGAGAACGACAGACGATCAAATTGAGGATAATCATGAGATGAATGACGAATAGAACAGGATCATCACTTTCATCGCTAGAGGATGCATTTTTCACTAATAATCGATCCATAATCGAGGTAGGACCCATAAATTGTGGGTTTCACCCTTTTGATTAAAATATTGATCATGAATTCATATATTATTTTATTGATATGTGATTATATGTCCTTCACATTAGCTCATTTAATAATTTTATTTGTTTAAATCAATTATTTATTTTGTTATGCCATGCTATCACCCATGATTATGTACCTATCAATCGTTGGCTAGGATCACATCGACCAACGATAATTATCACATTTGTGGATTGTTCATTTCTCCCTCCATTCTTGGAATTCATCATCGGTAATTAGTTGACCAATGATTCAATGATATATGAGAGTAATGATCATTGTGTGTTTGTTATTTGTCACAATGGATTGTGATCATGAGTTTAGATTTTGATTTCAGAGACGCGACAAAGGCGTGACAATGATGGCGTAAATTTGATGATGGATCAAGTAACAATGGATTTTCAAGCTAGATTTTGAAGATCTTGTGATTTTTCAAGTTCATAGGAACACGACAATGAGATCACAATGTGGTGCTTTGATTCCATGAGCGGTAGTCGGACTTGGATCTCCGATGAGGTAGTCGGAGGTGGTCGACGTTTTGGGTGTTACCATCATTTTTATTAATAACAAAAATAAAATTTTAAAAAGGTGAATGGTTAATAAAATTAAACTGATTTAATTTAACAAAGTAAATGATCCACAACTGATATTATTAGGCATGGAGTAGGGGGAGAAAATGCATATTATTATTATTGATGATAATAATAACAAAGTGAGTTGTGATATTTATTATTTAATAATAAAAAAATGATGAAGGGATGAGGTGTGGTGACACCTTGGACTCCAGTACACATGAGGTAATGGAAGAGATTCCATCTCCTTTATCACTTTTTATTATATTATTTTGATAATAATATTGAAATAAAAAAAGAAAAAAGATTAAATCTTTAAGAGGGGAGCACCTGAAGGAGGGGGAATGGCTCCCTGTGCACCGTGATTTTGAGGGAGGAAGCATGTGATGTGTGGAACCACCTTTTATATAATTTTCATATTTATAATAATAATAATATAAATTATTATTATTATTATTATTGGTCATGGAATCATATTTCTGATGTATCTTCTTCGTTTTCCATCATATTGATGAACCGTCTACGACAACATGACCCTGACATTGAGACAGTCGATTCAAGACCGAAGTTGGATACCTTTTTCAGACTCATGGATCTGATACATGAAGCACCCAATATTATTATTATTATTATTATTATAGAATCTAGTATCCAACGTGTCTTCTTCATACGATGTCGAATTGAAAAACTATCTACAGCATCACAACCTTGGTATTGAGGTAAAATTTTTAGGACCAATATCAGATGCTTAATTTGGTTTCGTGGATCAGGCCCATGAAGCACCATTTGTGCATTATATGGTGAAATGTGTCTCTCATTGGGTGTCCTATTTGGGAAAGTAAAGATCCTATTCTGAGCATTTTTATATGAGGATCGCAATAGTGTGATATGTTTGGCCAGTCATGGCTGTTTGCGATGTCATATTGGTGGTTTTACATTTTTGTATGTTGGATCAATGATGATCCTCATGAATTTGTTAGACTTTTTTTCAGACAAACCGCGTACTTTAGGAGTACAAGGGAACTCCCTAGGGTACATAGGAGTTACCTAGTACCCGAGCATAACTAGGTGCATGACCAGGAAGCGGATTAGGACCATACGTCACATGGACTCCCATACACATCATGTACTTATTGAGAAACTTCTACTTCTCATATCTTATCTATTTGGACTTAGATTTTTACCCACGAGTAGCCTATCCTGAGTCTTTTTTCTCATAAAAAATAATGACATCCTTAACCATGGATTTTGATATACGATGCGAGATATTCTGAGTGTGATGATCCTTTTGGAGATGCTTGATGATAGTGATCAGGCATGATCATCTAAGAGAGACTGAAGTGGTACCCCCTGATGGATTAGGGTGTGAGTCCTCTATCTACCTACAAAGTGGAACCCTTATATTGTATTAGGCCATGGGTCCTCTATTAACAGAGTGTAACTCTACTATTATATTAAGACATGAGTATTTTATCCATAGAGTGGAACCCTACTACTGTGTCAGGGCATGGGTCCTCTATCCATAGAGTGGAACCCTCCTGCCATGTGAGGGCATGATTCCTCTATCCACAAAGTGGAACCCTTCTTCTATGTCAGGGAATGAGTTATTTATTAACATATTGAAACCCTCATGTTGTACCAGGATATGAGTCCTCTATCTACAGAGTGAAACCCTCCTGTTGTATCAGGGTATGAGTCCTCTATCCAAAGAGTGGAACCCTCTTTTTGTATCAAGGCATGGATCATATATCCATATAGTGAAACCCTATTTCTATACCAGGGAATAGGTCCTCTACCTACTGAGTGAAACCCTTATATTTTACCATGGAATGAGTCCTATATCTAGAGATTATGTCCTCATAACTACGTGACACAATGGAAAGGTGTGGATCCACACAGTTACTTCTTTAGACAAACACACATGATGTTGGGAATCAATAATGGATTTTTAGAGTTGCAGGAAAAATCATTGTTCTTAGCTGGGTTGTGGAGATGGATATCCCCTTTCTCTCTCATTTGAGTTTCTTATTGAGTATATTTGGGTTTTCTTTATGGTTATTGTCTCATATAATTATTTTAATACTTTTGTTGTGATGAGCTGACTACTTCTATCATGTATTATATTTCCCTCTCTTCAGTTTTCAGGGTGTCCTAATGGGTATGTATATACTAATCCCTACATGGACTTTTCCCACATTTTTTGTGTCATATACAGATGAAAGACATGTCAAAGATGATTTTAGAGGATTATAGAGATACTTTGGTGCATTTGACCATGTATGGTTGTTGGAGTTTGGAGATCAGGAGTCAGACTCTATCAACATTTCTTTTCCAGTTGTTGTCTAGTTGGGACATTTTTTCTGGTTGAGCGTGTATTTTTTCCTTTAATTTTAAAATTAAAATGTCGTACTCTTTTGTTCCTTAGAGTTTATTACATGCATGACTTTTACTCTAGATTTTATTGTCTTTCATTATTATTTCTCTATACTTATGCATAAAGATGGTTGAGTTTGTGTGTACAGGTAATTTAGGCAAAGACCTCCCATGTTTAGTTATGTCTTTCAACATTTTTCAGTAACCCCTGACATATTGAAGTGGTCTTGGGGTAGTCGTGGCTCAACCTTCCTCCGGTCAGGTGGGCCGCGGTGGGACGGGTCATGAAAATCCTCAATATACCCAAAAGAGACATAACAAGGGTAAGTATAAACATGTTCATCATATATACAAGAAAAAGTAAATGGAAACATCACATGATATCACATAAAAAAAGGCACTAACACAATGCATAAAATCATATAAATCAACCTGAAATGAGTAATGTGAACTAAGGGATCTAACCCGAAGGATCTAATGTGAGTACTCCTAAAATATAGTTTGTTAGCTGACTAAAAAAAGTTGAATCTCTCACAGTCTTCCTTGGATCCAACTCCAAGAGCTCTCTTGGTCTCTTGGCCAATAAGTGGAAGCTCTCTTGGTCTTCCTACCAAAGGTTCTGAAGGTCTCTTGGATAACAAGTGGAATCACTCTCAGTCTTCCTTCCAAATTCTTGCATTGTCCCTTGGAAAAAAAGCACACAAAACCCATATATCCCATGTTCTACTCAGTGCCAAATATATCCACATCACAAGTTCCTTACATCAAGAGCTATTTCAGAATCCATTATAATAAAGAAACATGTCCATTTTGATAAAACACATTCCTCAAGGTAAAACCATTATAAAACCTTTTTATAAATCCATTTAAATCCATAAATTCTATTTGATACATTTAAACAAACACATGGAGTACAGTCAAGCCACATACCTTTAAAAAACCACTTTAAACCTTAAATTGCTAATACAAAACCATGGATCACATCAAACATGGAATAAACATCAATCATAAACCATTTAAATGAAAATTTAACAAACAGAAAACAATGGTGATTAAGAATCCAAGACACCCATAGAGAAAGAAGTTAATGCCGCAATGACATGTCACCTCATACGGATGTTTACCATATAATATAATCTATTTATCAAAAAATCTTTGATCGAGCAGGTTGCATGATAGTGACATCATCCTATATGCTCGATATCTCTTTTTTTTAATTTTCATAAATAGAAATTGTCTATAGATCACCATGGACATGAATTTATTTAGGATATATAATTTCCATCAAAGGCCCTAAGGTATTAAATTTCGTTAGTGAACAGAAGGAATAAATTATTTCTCACATTATTCATTAATGAAATATTACTCGTGACGCACCCAACGTATCCTACCACACCGTGAACATCTATCGTTCACATTTTTCATAAATACATCAAAGTACATAACTCATAATATCCATTAATAATAATCTTAAAGTCTAAGGACCAATAAACACGTCCATAGATAGGAACATCCAATGACACTTATAAATGTGAATTTCCTACTGTCAGGTCTTGTTCTCATAATATTCTATTGGATATCACCAAGGACATATTCCATGATAAGGTGAATCGAAGTCCTATGAGTATCCACCCATGATAGCATATATCATTTGTATCCCTCAAATGATATCATCAAACCATAGAACATATATCTAAGAATAGTTTCATAACACTTATAGGTTCTTATCATAGAGGGGAAATGCTATGAACTTTTAGTGTAACAACTAATATTGAGACATTATCACATACAATGTTATGCAGAATAACAATCATGATGTGTTAAGGAGTTTATTAATATTAAAAAACCATGAATATAAGTTATCATAAAGTATATAGAAGTTGTTTCTAGGGAACCAACTCCAATATAATCTCACTTGTACTAGAGAAAACAACTAACAAACTTCAGTACACTAGCTCTCACATGATACTCATGCTTCTTCTGAGATAAACCCTTATTCAATGGGTTTTCCATGTTCTATTCTGTAGGTACTCTACTCACTAAAACTTTACCCCTCTGATGAAAATTCCTCAAGAGGTGATATTTTCATAGTATGTGCTTTGTCCGTTGATGTGACCTTGTCTCTTTTGAAAGATCCACCATTGCAGTATTATCACAACACAATGTGATATGGTATTTACTTCTAGGTAAAAAATCAAGATTTTGTACAAGTTTCAAATCCAAATGGATTCTTTTCCTGTATCAGAAGCCACTATATACTCAGACTCCTCTATAGAATCAACAACAACTGGCTTCTTTGAACTCTTCCAACTCATATCTCCTTCGTTGATATAGAAAGCATATCCTGATTGCAACTTCAGATCATTCTGATCTGTCTGAAAACCAACATCAACATACCCTCTAATGACAAGCTCCTCATTTCTTCCATACACCAGGAACATATCCTTAGTTCTTCTTAGATACTTAAGGATATCCTTAACAATAGTCCAATGATATTCTCCTAGATCTTCTTGATATCTTCCTACCATGTTCAATGCATACACAACATCAAGTCTAGTACATAGCATGACATACATGATTGATCATATTACTGAAGCATGTGAGATCTTACTCATTCTATCTTTCTCTTGTTGTGGCTGGGGACACATTTTCTTAGAAAGATGTAAACCATGTGACACTGGAACCAATACCATTTTGGATTGTTCCATACTAAATCTCTTTAGTATCTGGTCAATATATGTATTTTTTATTAGTCCAAGTAGCCTTTTGGATCTATCACGAAAGATCCTGATCCTTAGAATGTAGGATTCTTCTCCTAAGTCCTTCATGGAGAAGCACTTGTTCAACTAGTCCTTAATAGATTGTAATACTGGTATGTTGTTTCCAATAAGTAATATTTCATCAACATATACTACTAGGATAATGACCACATTTCCACTAAACCTTCTATAAACACACATCTCACATTTGTTTTTAATTAAACCTAATTATTTTATAGATTCATCAAATTGAATGTTCTATGACCTAGATGCTTTCTTAAATCCATAAATGGATCTCTGAAACTTTCAAATCCTTTTGCATCACCTGGTGTCACAAACCCTTCTGGTTGTGTCATATAGACATCTTCCTAAAAATTCACATTAAGGAATTCAGTTTTGACATCCATCTACCAAATCTCATAATCATGGTAAGATGCTATGTAAAATATGATTCTTATGGATTTAAACATGGAAACTAGTGATTTTTTTTCATCATAGTCAATTCCTTGATGTTTTTAAACCATTTATCCACTAGACATGCTTTATAGGTACTTAATTTACCTTCTATGTATAGTTTCTTCTTAAATACCCATTTACATCCAATAGGCTTTACATCAACTGGCACATCGACCAGAACCCAAACATAGTTCTGATTCATAGAATCCATCTCAGAATTTATAGCTTCTAGCCACCTTGAAGCTTCTGATCTCTCTACTACCTCTTTATAGGATATAGGTTCACCATTTTCCAACAATAATGTGTCATCATACTCAATGACTAGAAAAAATATCTCTCTGGTTCCCTTACCTCTCTTGAGCTCCTTTGCAGTACTTGTGTTTTGGGAACTACTTCTTCCATGGGGACCTGTGGAACTTGTTCCTATACCAACTCATGTGTATCTTGAGCATCAAATTAATTGAAGTCAATATTTCTCCCACTATCCTTTTTGAGTATGTGATCACTCTCAATAAAGACGACTTGTTTAGTAAAAATCACTTTCTTATATGAGGGGTTGTATAGGTAGTATCCATTTGTTTCCTTGGGATACCCTATAAAGATACACTTTGTACCCCGAGGTGCTAGTTTGTTGCCTAAGAAATCTTTACAAAATTCCTTGAATCCCCATACATGAGTATGTGATAAAATGGGTTTATTTCCACTCCATAGATTGAAGGGAATTCCATTTTTTTTCTTTTTTGGTACTTGGTTTAATGTGTATGCCATAGTTTGTAATGGATATCCTGAAAAGGATAAAAGAAGATCTGCATGACTCATTATCAACCTTACCATGTACAACAAGGTATTATTCCTCCTTTCACTAACACCATTCCACAATGGTTTATAAGGTAGAGTGAGTTGATATATAATCCCAAACTTCTGTAAAAAATCGATGAATTATTGGTTAAGATATTCTCCACCTTGATCTGATCGAAGCTTCTTTATCTTCTTACCATGATGATTCTATACTTAATTATTGAATTCCTTGAATTTATCAAATGAATTGGACTTATACATCATCAAGTAAATATATCAATATCTACTCAAGTCATTAGTATAAGTTATGAAGTAATAATATCCTACTCTATATTCTACTGTAAATGGTCCACACAAACCACTGTGTACCAATCCTAAAAGCTCTATGACCCTTTCACCCTGTCCACTGAATTGTGTTTTGGTCATTTTTCCTTGTAAACAAGCATGACATCTATAAAGTGGTTTTAGCTCAAAAGAGTCTAAATATCCATCTTGATAGATCTTTGTCAAACACTTCTCATTTACATGACCAAGGCAGTGAAGCCGCAACTGGGTGTTATATGAGTCATGTAATCCTGTTTCTTTATCGATTAACAACACTTGGTTTTTGTAATTTAATACATACAGACCATTATTTAAATTAGTCATACCATAACATATGTTTTCCTTATAAAAGAAACAAATTTAATTTCTGAACTTGAAAATAAACCCATATGTATCAAAAATTGATATAGAAATTATGTTTTTTGGTAACAATAGGTACATAATAAAAATCATGTAAAACCAAAATCATTATCATTGGTAATGAAAGGTGGTAGTCACTAATGGAAAGAGAAGTCATACTCACACCATTGGCATCTCGCAGATCCATCTCTCCTCTGGCAATTTTCTAAAATCTAATTGAAATGAATTTGGATACAGATGTGAGCACCAAAATCTGTATCTATTACCCAATGTGTAGAAATGGAAATATTACACTTAATAAAAAACACACCTTTGGATTCCCCTTGCCTATGAGTGTAGTTCCTCTTCCAGTGGAATGACTTTCCACATGAAAAACACACTGCCTCCTTTTTCTTGTCCTGCCTTTGGATCTTCTTCTTGGTCGGACGGTGCTTGGGGGCTTTAGACTGTTTATAAGTCTTAGGCCCCTTTAACTTATCCTTCCTCTTCCTATTCACCATAAGGACCATGGGTTTGTCACTTCCCATGTGATTATCCACTTGGAGAATCAAGGTCAGAAGTTCCAATAGACTCTTCTCATTATTGCTCATATTACAATTCACAATAAAACTAGATAGGGTCTTGAGTAGTGATGAAAGTATGAGATCTGTACATATGACAACCCTGCTCTTTATTACACACTTAAACACGATTTATTACATAAAATATTCACTTGATACAACATGTAATATCGAGTGGTATAGTGTCTTTGGGGCTTAGGAACATTACATAATGACTTAAAATATGAAATAAAACATCTTTATTGAAAAATTACTTTACATGACCACTATATTTACTCGTACTTAGCATTGCATGGGATAACTTGAGGACATGTATAAGAAAAGGGTGAGCTATAAAGAATGGTAAGGGAGTAAAGAAGGCATAAAATGAAGAATATAATACATGTTAGGAAATAGAAATATCAACGGAGCATAAAAGAACATGAACATAAAGGCATGATATAGCATGATTATCATAACATGGAAATATGACAACAACACTTAACATGGAATTAGCATGAGACAAGGTTCATTGCACATGGAGCATGAGTAAACCCTCATTTCACATGAAGCACGAGTAAAACATCGTTGCACTTGAATTAGCATGACCCAACACTCATTTCACATGATGTATCATGATACTATACTTTACCCAATTCATTGGAGCCCTATCAAGGAACACCCATCTTAATCATTTCATTTCATGGATAAGTGTGCCACATGAATCATAAAACATAGATTCATTAAACATAATAATTTATTCCATGATAAAGTAGTGTCTAATTAATACTTGAAACTCTTTAAACAATAAGTAAATGTGCATAAATGTGAATACCCTTGATAGAGAAACGATCATGGAATTCACTACACAATGACTTTGGCTTGGAAAATCGTGGTGCAATTTCGGCAGTGTAACGACATGACATAAGAACTCATAAGAATGGTTGATGAGAGAAAAAGGTGTGTATCATCATATTTACATGAAATGGACATTAAGTGGGTTATATAGATACATGTACCAAACATTTTAATGGTATTTAGATTCATGATACAAAAGAATTACTTGAATGTAAATGAGGAGAGAGAAATTCCTTATGTAATTTCGACAGGGTAACGGGTATACATGGAAGGAATTGATGAGAGAGAAAGGGGTATATCATCATTCAAACATAATGAGGAAAGTATATTGGAGGTTAAAAATCATACCCCAACATTTATAATTTAGAATAAATGGGCATAACAATATTAAGAAACTTGGATAAAAAGAGAAAGGAAGGAATCCCTTACTTGGAAATGTGATCCCAAAGGTTTGGGAGGGGCTTGAGAGAGGATTCTTGAGAGCTTGGGGCACCTTGGGAGGATTATAGAGAGAGTAGGGAAGAGTTTGGAATAAATCCAAAGTATTTGAGTGAATAGGAAGTGTGATAACACATTGCTCCCCTCATAACACTTCTGTCAACTCCCCTAGCTCACTACTTTGAGAGAAGTCTAACTCAATTTATTGACTTGAAGGTCACCTCAATGGATTTGTGTTTAAGTATTTGTCCCTATCTAGAAAAAGAATCTTCTTTCACCATAGAACTAAATTGATGCACTCTGAAAGCACTGTTCACTAAAAAATTGATATTCAAAACTGCCTTTCGCAAAGCTCACTACCATGGTGAAGCTAACTGCCTTCACAGAACAAACTGCCTTTGAAAAACTCACCGTGTCAATGAAGAATACATCATCATTGAGAAAAAACCTTTACTTAGAAGCATTGGAACTAGTCAAGACTAAAATAGTCTTTTCACAATACTCAATATCACATAAAAATCCAGATTCACAGAGCTCCCCTAGCTTCTCGAAATCTGAGCGATTCCATATTTTCCTTGAATAATTTCATGTTAAGTGAAGAGGGATAACCACATATTTATAGTCTCAACCATTCACGATGATCCACCACATCCAGTTCATTTTTTGGATCTTTCAAAAAAATCTTCATGATGCTCCTTCCTTTGCAATGTTCTACTCAGATTTGACTTAGTCACGAAGATCACAGTTAACACATCGCGTAGTAGCAATGCTCCACTTATCGTAATCACGGAGATCACTGTCTCTGTTCACGATGCTTTACATCTTCACGATTCTCAAAAAATTCTTCATGAAACCCATCCCTTTACTATATTTATGAAGAGTTGATTCTAGAAAACAACCTTTCGCAATTCTATCCCTTCCTCTAAATTTTGAGTCCAAAAATTTAGAAAACACTAGGAAATGATGCCATCTTCAATACTATTGTTAGTGTGTACCCTAAGATCTATTTAATTGAAAACTATATGATCTTCCATGTTGAGGATTGAAAACAAACAGAAACCAGACTCCATTTATAGAAAAGAACAACCTTGGTTCCAAATGTCATGTAACCCATGCACATGACGTGTAGTATTTATTTTCTCACAACCGAGAAGATGAGGGTCTAAGTGTGTCCTTTATTTGGTACACAACATGGGGATTGACATCATCTGAAACTCTGAGCCTACACTCCATGTAAGAACCATAACTATCCATGTACCTCATACACACCCGTGACATGCAACACGCCCAATCCCTAGGTGTGTGTCGTATACACGGGCATAAGACACCACACATCTTGTAGTCTACTACAGATTGTGTGATTAATTTAACATATAGAGAAAAATTAAATATATAATTAAACCTATCCACATGTGTTCCATGTATCATTTATTTGACAGTTAATTCCATGTCATAGTATTTTCAACTATATATTAAATTAATTATTTGTTAAATTATAAGTATACAAGTTGTGTATGAACTTTTCTTATATTGCACTTTTCTCGCATCAAAAGCATAAAGATCATGCCAAGCAGTTTAGATGAGTACATTTCATTGCCTCCAAATACACTTATGTACTTCATTAATTTTAAATGAAATTAATTAATTTAATTTGTTTAAAATTATGGATAATGACAATTTAAGGATGTTTGGATGAAATTAAGATAAATTGAATTAATTGGATTAATCTATTGTGTTTTATTTTAATTAAATAATGAATTACAGTAATTGATAACTAAATTACAAATATATTCCCATTGAATTTTGTGTGGATGATCATGAGATTATACCAAACCTATGTATGGGATTAGTTTTATTTTAATTTATTATCATTATTAAATTAAAATGATGACATGTGTGTGTCATCCCCTCCTTATTATGTAAGGGATTGAATGTCCACAATTTTTTTTATGTAAACTATCCTTTTTTCAATCCATTGGATCCCCTCACTTGAATGTGATTAAAAACTTATGTAATAATGAAGCTCTAGGGTTAGAGGAGGTGGTCTAAATCTTAGAGCTGAGGTGACACCAATCAAGGCGATACATAAAAGACAAGGTGGAATAGTGAAACACACACCAAACTATGGTTCAAGATGTTTTCCCCTATGTTTGAGGGTTAGTTTATCATCCACTATATAAACTAGTCATTAGAGAATCTCATGATCATGCTATTTATATTTTATTTATGTTAGTTGCATGGTTAATTATTTATGTTTGTAGATGTTACATAATCACTTCATAAATGAATTAACAAACATGCAAGTTGGAATAAAATAAAATAGGATTATCCATAAATCCTATCAGATATGGTTAATAACTTAAGTAAAATCCACTTAATATTAACAAGACACATGATAAGATAAAAATGGGATTTTATGAATAAGGATAAAAATCACTCAACTAAAATATTAAATTGGTATAGTCTTACATTACTTAAGTTATAGTAAAACCTATAGTTTATAGTACTTGACCGGCCCAAGTCAGGGTGCTTTCAATTATCAGAGAATTTTAGGTTGAAGTTTTGGGTTGACTTAACTTAATTTACATCAAGAGTTTACTACCCAAGCAGGAATTTGTGTAACTGAGAGTAAAGGGTTAAGGAAATATTTATTTAATATTTCATGATTGTATAGTTCACTCAATAAATCAAGGAACTATGAGTTAATGAAGTTGGCAAGCTATGCCTGCCTAAAACACTTCAAATAACTCATCAGGCCCAAGTTTGTGTCATGTGAAGGGGAATATGGGTTCTTGACACTAGAATATCCATGCAACATGATATTCAGAAACTAATGATGAATTATATTAGGTTTTGAAAAAATAGTGGGAGATTAATGACATTTAATGGGATTTAAATTTATTAATCTATTTTGGTAATCAATATAGTTCTAATTATATACTCTCAAATTCTTTTATAGATGAAAAACCAGACGACTTAGACAATATCACTATGATCCATATTAGAGAAATAAAACCTTCTCATCGGCGGGAATATACAATAATGGTATATGTGCTTATGAATTATACTATTCCATGAATGAAAATTATACGTGATGAAAATCCCACTTCCTAAGTGGTTTTCCAAAGAAGCTAGTGAAGAAGAAGTATCTTTCTACACGAAACATGTGGGCAATGTAGTAGATGTCCAATGTTTTATGTTATCCTCTATTTATAGTGAGATTATAAGGCAATATGAGAATATTGATGCATATAACATTATTTATGAAATTTAGGATCTCTATCAAGAGAATGAAAGAGAAGTGAGGTATGAGATATCCAACGCACTATTCATGCACAATCTTGGAGAGTCGGTGCCAGTTGGGTCACATGTAGTCAATATGATTGGCTACATAGAGTGCCTAGATATCTCGGGGTTTAAGATCCCTGATTAGTTTCACACATATCTCAATATTTCATCACTACCAAAACCTTCTCTAGTTTTATTGTCAATTATAAGATGATAAATAATGAGAAGACTCTTTCAAAAATTATTAATTTTTATTTGCCAAGTTGATAATGATATAGGGTGTAGAAAACCCACAGTCCTTATAGTGAATAAGAAAAGAAGGAATAAGGTAGATGGACCAAAGAATTATTCCAAGTCCAATTCTCTAGAACACCATCCTACTAATAAGAAGAAGATCCATGGACAAGGAAAGAAACAAAATGTGATATGTTTTTCTTGTGGCAAACAAGGTAACTGGAAGAAGAACTGTATCTAGTCAAATAAGTAAGAAGATTCTTTGGGTGTGTTAATTATCAAGTGTAATCTTTCCATATCTAGAAGTTTGGAATTAGATAATACATGTGGTGCTCATATTTGTATCCAAATACACGACCCAAGTAGATTTTAGAAGGTTATCTGAGTTGAGGTGGATCTATGGACTGCAAATGGAGTGAGGTTGGATTCTCTAACAATTGAAGGCCACCACCTCACATTGTTAATGATATTGATTTTGGTTTTAAATAACTGTTATTATGTGCCTACTATTACTAAAAACACCATATTTGTTTCTTGTTTGAACATGGATGGATTTATTTTAAGTTTTAGGAATATGAGGTGATATATTTATAAAGATATCATATGTTATGGTATGTTATAGTTGGATAATAGTCTTTATTTATTAAATTAGAAAAAAAACATTGAAAATTAATAACGAATCAAATACACGTGACTCATTTAACACTCAGTTGTGTCATCACCGTCTTAGTTGTGTAAACAAGAAGAATTTTACAAAGCTTTATCAAGATGGTTTCTTATACTCTTTTGAGATTAATCCACTTGAACGATGTCATGATTTTTTACAAGGTAATATAATCAAACCACCATTTGGTAGTCAAGGTGAAAGATCCACAAAACTTCCAGAATTGGTACACACTAATGTGTGCTGACCTTTTCAAGTATAATATTGAGGTGGATTCCCATACTTTATTATTTTTACCAATTACTTGAGTAGGAACAATTACATCTACTTAATGAGGTATAAGTCTGAATATTTTAAAAAAATAAAATTGTTTAAAAATTAATTTTAGAATCATCCTAATAAGAATATATAAAAACTTTGATTGGATTGATGTGGTGAATATCTTATCCAAGATTTTATTGACTGTGAGAGTATGTGATTTTATCACAACTCACTCGAATTTATACACCACAGTGGAATGGTGTTAGTGAAAGGAGTAATTGTACCTTACTGGTCATGGTGAGGTCGATATGCATTACACACAACAACAACATACTTATTAAACCAAGTACCAACTAAAGCGACAAACAATATTCCTTTTGAGTTATGGAGTGAAGAGAAACCCATTTTGTCACATATTTGTGTATGAGGTTGAGAGACATTTGTTAAGGCTAGATCAAACAACAAACTAACACCCCAATGCACGAAGTTTATCTTTATAAGGTATCTTAAGAAAATAGAGGAAACTATATATATAACCCTTAAGATAAGAAAGTAACCATCACAAGACAAGTCCTCTTTCTTGAGAGGGACTGCATCCCTAAGGAGGATAGTGAGAAAAATATTTATTTCAATGAATTTGATGCTTAAGATACACCATAGTTGGTGCAAGAACAGATTCCACATGTCCTCGTGGAAGAAGTTGTTCTTGAAACACATGTGCTATGTATGAGCATCATAGAGGTAAGATAACTTGAGAGATGGTTTTCCAGTCACAAAAAATGGTGACTCGTTATTAGTTCACAATAATGAAACTCTCACCTACAAGGAGTAATTAGAGAGATCAAAAGATACAAGATGAAAATAAGTCATGAATTTTGAGATGAATTCCATGTATCAGAACCAAGTTTGGGTTATGATTGATCTATTAGTTCGTGTAAATATAGTTGGATGTAAATGAGTATTCAAGAGAAATCTAGAAATGGAAGGTCATGTTAGTAACTATAAAACACAACTAGTTGATAAAGGGTCTAGAAAACATCAATTCATTTACTATGATGAAACCTTTTCTCTAGTTGTCATGTTTAAATTCATCAAAATTCTACTTACCATAACCACTTTTCATTATTGAGATTTTATAGATGAATATCAAAACTAATTTTCTTAATGAGAACCTTTAGGAAGATGTGTATATAACACAACCATAAAAGTCTTTGACACCAAAAAAATATAAAAAAGTATGCAAGTTACAGAGATCTATCTATGAATTAAATAAATCAATTAGGTTATGGAACATTTAGTTCAATGAATCTATAAAAGAATTTGGTTTCACTAAGAACGAATGTGAGAAATGTGTCTATAAGCTGTTTAGTGGGAGTAAAGTTTTTTTCATAGTAGTATATTTTGTTGAAAAAATACTTATTGGAAACAAGATACCAATATTATAAGAGGTTAATACACTTTTGAGAAAATGATTCTCCATGAAGGATTTAGGTGAAGCAATATACATTCTAAAGATCAAGATCAAGAGTGATAGTTCAAAGAGGCTTATTAGACTAAGTCAAAGTGCGTACATTAACAAAATATTGAAGAGGTTAAATATGGAACAAATTGATAATGGATTGGTTCTAGTGTCACATGGTATACATCTTTTCAATAAAATATATCCTCATACATGACCGGAAAGAGAGAGAATTAGTAAGATCTTATACGGTTTTGTGATAGGATCTATCATGTATACCATGTCATTAATGCAAATTGATGTTGCATATTCTTTGATCATGGTGGGAAGATATCAAGTATATCTAGATAAAAAACATTGGATTGATGTTAAAACTATCCTTAAGTATCTTAAGTGAACTAACAATACAAAATATTCAAAATTTTCCAATAGGGACATATCTGTTGGTAAAAGCATATTTTCTATGGGTAAAATGTTTTTCCAATAGATATGTCTATGTTATTAAATTGTTGGTAAAAAATATGTCGTTAAATATTATTGAGATAGATAATATAGTTTTATTGCAGCTACACTAATACTAATAGATAATATATATTTTAGTTAAAATTTTTAGAAAAAGATTCATACGAGAGATTCATCTTTGTTGGTTAAATTATTAAATATAAAAAATACCAAAAATTAATATCTATTTGTAAATTATATTTTATATAAAATATTATGTGTGATTATTCCAATATTTATAGCTAAAATTTTATATTACATTTATTAATCTAATTATATATGATATATTTATTATATAATAAATATAAAATGATACTCTAAAATATTAAGGCTTCATTTGAAAAAAACATGTTCAAACTTCAAGAGACTTTACTTGAAACTCCATAAAACATCATCCACAATATGTTTCTCTCACATATCTATTATCACTATTGTGGTTCACACTGGAAATGGGGTACTTGCACATGTGAATGGAAGCAGTTCATCCCTAATCACACTGTCAATAAGAAGATGCATATAAAACAATATAACAACAAAGTACATGCCAATAAAATTCAATTGCACATCAAACAAGAGAATTGAATATTAAAGTGAAACATGTTTAATAATCTCATTTATTTTTTTACTTATTTCATAAAACCTCCGACATACCAAACATACATTTCTTTAATTATTTTGGAATCAAAGGAAAATTTTCAATTATTTTCAAGTATGTTTCACTAATTAGTCTAATACACCAAATAATGGAACCCCACACCATTTCTTACTACCCATTAAAAATTAATTAAGTATAAAGGTAAATATTATGAATAAAAAACAATATAACCTAAAATAAAACATTATGTTGGAAAATTCTCTGTTTTCTCCTTAATGTACATATTATAAGGATAGGCCAAAAAAATATTTCATTAACCTTTTTTACAGCACCAATTGTTCAGTTCTATGAAAGAATAACATGATATAAATAAAAAAAATTCATTAATTAGTGTGAACATTACAATAACCATCATTCTAATATCATGTCAAACATAAGTAGGAGCATCCCAGTTGAACACTACTACATTTTAAGAGAATCCAATTTCTAATTTAGATTACCAAAGTACAAATAATTTCAAAGGGATACTATTATAAGCTGAATAAAATGCTTGAAAAAATTATTTTAAAGAAAGGGAATTATGGTGAACAGAGTTAAAAAAATAATTTCATAAACAATGTTGGAGGCTGGCAGTTCAGTTCTTCATGAAACTCAGAGTTCATATAATGCTCCAAAGTAAATATAATGGTAACTAAAAAGATAAAAATAGACCCTACAATAGAGAAAATATGCATGGTAAATGTTTAAATGAATATCGAGGAAAGAGATTTTGAATATTTATCCAGAGTAACTGTAATGACTATCAATTCATTATATGGCTCAGTGAAATGTACATATTGTGCAATTAGTTTTAATTTTTACATCCTGTGCAGCCGTATCGAAGTGTTGATCATGAAATTTAATATAAACAATAAAACATCATAAAAATAATAATTCCATTGAATTTAAATGGATATCATACTATAAGGACTGATAATTTCTTCTTCCATGGATTATGGTGGACCTGTAACTATGGTTGCAACCATGTTAGCTTCGATGGGGAGTAGTGGGGACTGAGGTAACTGTTTGGAGGTACAAATTAGAATATTGGATAGATCGAGGAAGGTGGTGGATTAGAGGGGATTATAAGCAGCTTGGTGGGGATTGAACTTAGTGGTGGTGACATATTGGAGGGGTGGGCAATGATCAAGAGAAATAGTAGATTAGGAGGTAGTAGAAAAAAAATCAGTGGGCAGTGGTGGCTATTTTATATCTGAGGATAAGGGGATAAGGGGACATAAGGATGATGGGATGCTACATAAAATTAAGGTAGGGGATAAAGGTAAAAGTGGATTTTCTATTAACGACACATGTTAGCTGGGTATTGGAATTGTACCCAATAGAATGCATCTTTCTCCCCGATCCTCATCCAATGACCATGGGTGCCGTCACCTGAAGACTCCTATAACTGTTTATTACATGTAATAAGTTTCATAAAGGGTTTTCAAAAAGTGTATTCAAATAGAGACCAATTATATTTCAAAACTAAATGACGATTGCACTTTTTTTAAAACACATGATCACTTGATGCATAATGAAGATTACTCTCCCCCATATTATTATTTACTAGGAACTTCCCATTCTAGATCTCACTCATGATCACCAGGTGTACAATGTTGGAAATCACTTGAAATCAATTGAATCTTGACCAAGGGATTCCTCAACAATATATCCATAAAGATTATTAGTATTTCTATCCCTTTGAGAGATCGATACAAAAATAAAAACACTCATCCAAAGAAATGAATAATGAAAATTAAGATTAAAAAGTTGACCAGAAAATTACACAGCCACAGAGGCACAAAATGTGGACTGTGTGAAAAAAAATGCAAAAAATTTAGACACTACTTATTGTTAAACTTGACCAAAAATGAAATAATAGTCTTTATTGAAGAACCACCCCCTCTTATTCTATAATTGAGACAACCACATATGTCAAACACTACATTTCACCCTACAGTTCAACCAGAAAATATGTACAACAAAAAAATGGTTTTTTGTTTTTGATAAAAATAATTAAAAATTAATATATGGAACAAACCAAACAACGTATAAAATAAATTAACTTGAAATTACTAACAAAAATTTCATGTCACCCCATTTTTGAACCATACAATCATTTATCATGTGATGTATGGGCATATAATGTGCAAGTCAAAAAAAAAGTTACTAAATCGGAATTTTTCTAAGAATGTACCATGATTACTGGACCAAAAATTATCCACTAATATGCCTAGTAATGGGTTTTTAGTTTCCAAGATATCTTTCACCTAGTAACCAAGAATCCTATCCAGTCATTGAAACACTGAGAATTTAAAAGTAGTGGTTACACTACATAAGAAAAATAAATAAATAGTTGAATTATACCTCAGTAGAATTGAAGCATTAAAGGAAATTACATAGTTATTAATAGAACACTCCCTGGTGTGCACTTGCACCATGGATAGATCCAATCATTCTTGCGCCACACAACGGCTGCACCATAGTGCATTTGGGATGGTGCACCATCACACCATGGATAGAGCCAAACACCACTAAGCTACACAATGGTTGTGCCATGGCGCATTTGGGATGGAATGCTATGGTGTGTGCAATACTTTTCTTTGGTACATCGTAGCCTGAAGCACACCACAACACCATCCTATTTTTTTTTTGTTTTTGAATTGGTGATATGCCCCATTCTAGACACTACATAGCTAGTGACCCTAAGTTTCTTCCGATGATAACAATGACCCAACCATACCACTTTGATCACAACAATCCATCCTAACTTCCTCGAGCACCGTTACCTGGCCGACCAAACACATCCCGAGCAGACAATTCTTGATTTTCTACTAGCAACCTAGCCACCTACCTCAACCTCTAACTTCTTCCTACAACCAAGAGCAATAAACTAGTCCAAAACTAGTGAAGACATAGCTTACAGCTGCAGGTCTGTGTTACTTTATGTCATTTCCCCTATTTTTTTTATTATTCTTATTTTATTATGTTTTATTATTTCCTCAACTATTTCTTTATTATTTGATTTGTTTTTTTTATTTAGTACAATATTAGTATTTTATGTTTGTTGATTCTTTTTTTCTTTTGTTTTATGATTTTTTATTTTTATTTCATTTTGTACTTTGTTTTTTGTTTTTTATTCTTATTTTAGTACTTCATGAGTGAAATTTTTGATTTTTTTCTTTTTTATGCATAAAATTTTAATTATTGACATAATATTTAATATAAATGCATATATTATCTAATTTAATGTTTTTTATTATTGCTATGTGCTTATATTTCCTATATGTGCTGTAAGTCAATATTGCATTACGTCGTGCACCGTACACTGTGCAGTGGTTTTTTTCACTAGGGGACCTTGTTTTCATGGCACACCATGTGCTCTAAATAACTATGAGAAATTTACACAAGCAATGAATCTTATAAAAAAAGCCTATCAAAAAAATCTAAAGAGGTGTAGAGAAAGTCCTGACAAGCAGAATTCCCTAATATATTTTTAAAGATATGAATAGATTAGATTGAATATAAACAATAAATTAACATGAAAAATAAAAAATTGGGATTTGTACAAAAAGTGTTTATAAGAAAAGTATTTTTTTCTACACATTTATGATAAAAAAGAACACAAACCAAATGTGTACCATCTTTCCAAACTCAATCATGCAATGAGGATCATTTAAGTCACTACTTATCTTCCTATAGATATTCACCATAGTACAGGATTGCACTCTTCATTAAAAATACAAAAATTAATTAGCAAGAATTATACCATCCAAATTAATCATTCTTAATGAATTGAATTTTATAGCAATATCTATCACCCAATAGTAATCATATTATATGCATATAATTAGATCTTTCTCATTTTACGGTCACAGAATGAATCCAATATCTAAGCATCTACAAAAAAATTTCATTTAGTGGAAAAATTTCTTGATTAACTAAAATAAACCCATAAATATACTAACCGTTAATATTAAATTATGAATCTAGAGTAAGATTTTTCCTATGAAACTAATTTCTTCCTAAAAATAAAATTATATCTCATTTCAAAATTATACCATAACATAATATTTCACTCTAAATGGAAAGTCAAAGTGGGGAACTCTTAGGGTTTACATGAAAACTCTTATTTAAAATCATTTTGGATAAGTAGTTAGAAAATGAAGTGGTGTTTGTTTTATTTCTAAAAAAATACTTAAACATAAATTTTAGTAGAAAATCAATTGAAATTGTGGGAAAAAGAACACTCATGTAACAAACTACAGTAGAAAATTTTCTATAATTACATTTACTATTTGTATTCTTTATTGAAAAGGTAATATTCCTAAAAATTTACATATGACCAAATTTTCCCCACTAAAGAACCCAAAGATTACAATATTTTAATTGGTACATATGATTGGAAACTAGGTTTTTAAGATGATGCAATGATTCCAATGGTTGCAGCTTAGAATAGACAAAAAAATTCACCAAAAAACATCCTAAAATTATAGTTCTAATTATAATTTGATTGCTTGTATCCTAATAAAACTTTTATATATCATCCTAGAAACCACATTACCAGGAGCACCAAAAATATGCCAAACTTGAGAGAAAAACATTAACACTAAAATCACCAAAATTCGGAAAAAATAATTTAATATCATGGATAACATAAACCTATGATTTCATGAGGAAAAAATTGAGGGCATACTATTAGATTATAAAGAGGGGTGAATCTAATACCCAAGATCCTCTCTAAGGGAGACCCTGATTTTATTTTATAATGAATAATAAAGACCACAAAAGACCACAAGTATGATGTGGGATGCAGACTCCAACACTCCCCCTCAAGCTAGGTTTACCTATCTTGGACACATAATTAAATAAATAAAACAAAATAAAAACAAATAAAATACACTTTCAGCACTCCCCCTAAAGTTGGACATACCCATCTTGATGAAAAAATAAGACAAAATAGAATAAAAGATAAAATTTCATGGCTGATTATCCCCCTCAAGAAGTTGATAGATGATGCTGCTAAAAAATATTGTCAACCAACGAAAAAGACCCATCATTTATAACTAGAAATAATAGATAGAATGAGGATGCAACAATAGGCAGGTTCGGATGATGGAGCACTGGGAAAGCCGCACAGGCAGGGTCAGACAATGGAGCTCCGAGAAAGTCGCTCATGCGGGGCCAGACGATGGTGCGTTGGGAGAGCCTCACTATTGGGGGGGGGGGGGGCTGATTGATGGTGTTCCAGGAGATCCACACTAATGAGGCTAGTCGACAGAGCGCTGGGAGATCCGCACAGGTAGGGCCAGATGATGGTGTGCCGGGAAATCTAGGATGGAGTAGGTCACTGCCGGGGAGCTGCATTGGGTAGAGGGAGACCTGACCATTGCATAGAGGGTCATCATAGAGGGTTTAAGGGATGGATAATAATGCATGAAAAAGAGGAGCCAATGGTCTAGGGGAGGCAGTGCTCCAGATCTAGATGGCGTGGTGAGGAGGGGAGTCGATCGTTGGAGGAAGGGACACCACTAGTTGGGGTCGCCGAACTGGAACGACGGGAAGAGGGAGGCTGTGAATCATTGGGGGTGTCATCACAGGGTTGTGCACCAGATTGGGAAACAATATTTCACAGATCTGGATGGATTGGAGATAGAGGATGACACGCAGGAGGCACACACGATGGGGCTTGTTCGTTAGGGAAGAGCGATGGAGGAACTATCCCAAGGAAAGCAGATGACTGGAGATGGCCTCACATAGGAGGGTGATGGGAGGTGGAAGATGTATCAAAGGGGTGTCAGGAGGGATGAAAATGGTACTTTAGAGGTTCTTTGTGCATAGGATCTTAAAGGGATGGCAGACAGGGGGGGTTAGAGATGGTGCAGAAAAATGGGGCTGCAAACCGAGTGAGATCACGGAGGGCCATTGTGCACACATGGAGGGGGGTGGTAGGAGGGAAACACCCAGGAGGGGTACCACAGGGAGGGAGATTATAATAGGGGAAAAATAGAGGACATATGGCTTCCCACCCATAGAGTTAGCCACCCCATAATTGGGGGAAATACCTAGGTGTTCGTTGAGAAAAAAAGAGACACGAAGGAGGATAGGGTTAGATTAAGACCTCCTGTGATGCCATGTTAACTGATAAAGAGGGGTGAATCTAATACTCAATATCCTCTCTAAGGTGGCCTTGAAATTATTTTATAATTAATAATAAATAACACATAAGACCAATGCATACTACAACACATACCATTGAATTATCCTTTTAAAACAATGTCCACTTCCTTTAGGCAAACAAAACCTAACTAAAATGTAACAACAAGAAACAATGTTTGTCACACGTAGTGAGAATCACCTGCAACCATATTCTCTTATGACCAACCACAACAGGGAATGGGTTTTTCCCATAGATCAACACCTTACCACACAATAATGATGCTATATGATCTCTAGTCATCAATTACAAATCCAGAATTAAACCAACAAAAACATGGAGAATTGGATTAAAAGTTGAGTCAAGAATAGACCTTATCCGATGAAGATTCTTGAACAGTCCCATCAATAACACCCTAAATTAGTGAAGTATGAAAATCCAAAAGACAAACACTGAACATCATTTCCCCAATTAAATTGCAAGATGATATCTCAAGGTATAAGGACACCGCATGAATCACCCTGGAAAAATGTCATCTGACCATCTCCAGGAACTGCTCTGAATGTAGGATGACTAATTCCCAGTTGCATAAACTTGACTCAGATGACTAAATCTCGATAGAAATCCATATTGTACATACAATCACTGATTATAATCAACAATGCCTGACAAAAAATCATTAATATGCCATGAGAAGGCAATAGGGAATAACCAAATCGACGACTTTTGGATGTTGGTGGGAAGACGAGGACATACATCGAAAGGCCTATAGTTGGGAGAGGGTGTGGAAGTTGATGATTGATGGATGTAGGTGGATTGAAGTAATGCTTATCATAATTAGGGATTTTGAGTAGATAATTCCTCGGATCTTGAATTCTGAATTATCAATAATTATATATATACACATATATTATTTATTTATTTATTTATCTATTACTATGATGATGTAATATATCTTATTGTTAGGAAAATATTTGTTGGTGTAAAATAATTAATATCAATAGATGTATAGTTTAGTAAAATAAATTGTTGTTACATGAAATCAATACCAACAAAACTTAATATCTATCAGAATTATTAATTTTTACTTGCAAATATATTATTCATCAAAGAAATTCTGTTGGTATAAGTCACTTTTTTGTAGTGTAAGGATATGTTCATCGTGTATGGAGGATATTAATAACTAGTCATAAATGGTTATACAGATTCTAGATTTTAGAAAAATCATAATGATTTGAAGTTATATTCATGACATGTCTTCAGTATTAATGGATGAGCTTTGAACTAGAAGAGTTCAAAGTAGCCAATTATCTCTGATTCTACAATGAAGTCAATGTATATCATGAATTCCAATTTAGAAAATGAATTAGTTTGGATTAGAAATTTTTTCTAAAATCTTTATGTGGTGGCTAGAAGTCAATAACCTATCATAGTTTATTATGATAACACTGAAATAATGACTAGTTCCAAAGAACCAATGTCACATAAAAAATACAAAACATATATTTTAGAAGTTTCATCTCTTGAGGTATTTTTCTCAATAAATTGATGTTGAAGTAGCTAGAGTATACATGAAGGAAAACATAGTGGATCCCTTAATGAAGGATATATATTAGCAAATCCATGAGTATCACGTGAGAGCTAGTAAACTAAAGGTTATTAATGGTAAGATCTAGTGCAAGTGAGACTCTATTGGAGTTGGTTCCTTAAAACCAACACATGTGTACTTGATTTTAAGATCCTGAAATTTTATGGAGTTGACTTGGGCTTAAAATAATGAAATCATTTTCTTTATATGATTAATTTATGTGGGGTAATGAATTGGTGTGTATTTGGATGGAAAATTGAGAAAATGGAAGAAATAGGGAGCTATGCACGGTTGGTGCATGGTTAGAGAAAACTGTGCACCCCAGCCTAGGAAAATGTGCAACCTTGGATAGTGGGGGTTCACATAACTGGCACACGATTTGTAAAAACATGTGACCTAAAAGGAGAAATAATGCACCCCTAAAATAATAGGCACACAGTTGGTCCACTTTTTAGGGAAAACCATGATCCTTTTCTCAAGAAATCGTGCATGATATTTTTAATGTACCAAAAATTTGTTTTAAATCCACCCAAACTCCTATAACTCACCCATTTAGACCCTCATTCAACCCAAGTCATTATTTCACAATTTTGGAGGTTTCTAGATGAATTCCTAGGGCTCCCGACCTCCTTTATTGGTGAATCGAAAGGTGGATTGAAGATCTGCACCTCCTGGGTATGTGTGTTCTTCTCGTTTAGATATATCTTTCTCTTCCACTCCTCTAATCGAATAGAAGAGGTAATTTATCCTATATTTTATTAAATCTAGATCCATATTTTGTGGATCTAGATCAAGGATTTTTGGATCTAGATTTAGAATTAAGATATCTTGTTTTGTGTAATCACGATTTTAGGTTTCAAATCTAAACCGTGTTCATTGTCACATTCTTGATTGATCCACTTCAAATTGGGGATTATCCATTGATGAGCGCTCATAACCGTTCTTGAGGTAGGTGGTATAAAATTCAATTCCCATAGTCTTAATTATAATTATGTGTATGTAATTGTAGAATTTATATTAGATGTTTAACAATTGTGTTCTTTGTTAAATTAATTAATTTGGAGAATTAAATAATTAAGGGAAATGTGAAATTAGGATATTGGGATTTTAGATCATGAATAATCATTTGTTAAATGAATAATGATGAAATTGATATTGTTTATTTGGAGATAATTAATTATTGAATTAAATATAGAGATATTGTATTATTTGAATTGAGATAATTAATTGTTGAATTAATTATAGAAATAATGAATTATTTGAGTTAAAATAATTTATTATTGAATTAATTAAAGAGATATTTAATTGTTGAATTGATTGAGTTGGAATAATTAATTGATGAATCAATTGGAGTTATTAAATTCTGTGTTAGAATAATTAATTGAGAAATTAATTGGGGGTTAATGAATTGTTTAAGTTTGGATTAATTAATTGACGAATTAATTAATGTGACTATTTAATTTTTGAATTAAATAATAGGATTAATTAATTGAAAAAATAATTATTGGAATAGATGTGATTATTTAATTTTTGAATTAAATAATGGGATTAATTAATTGGTGAATTAATTAGTTGAATAGATGGGATTATTTAATTATTGAATTAAATAACGAGATTAATTAATTGATGAATTAATTAATGGAATAAATGTGATTATTTAATTATTGAATTAAATAATGGGATTAATTAATTGATGGATTAATTAACAGAGTAATATGATTATTTAATTTGATTAAATAATGGAATTGATGGTATTAATTAATTGATGAATTAATTAATGAGAGTAAGATGATTATTTAATTTTTGAATTAAATAATGGGATCGATGAGATTAATTCATTGAATTAATTAATGAGATTGACGTGGACAATTAATTGGAGAATCAATTAAAGGGTTTGAATGTAATTAATTAATTATGGAATTAAATAATGAAAATGATTTGGATTAATTAATCGGTGAATTAATTAATTGATGTAGTGCTATGATTTTTGATCTAGATTAATTAATTATAGAATTAATTAACGAGGATTGCTGTATTAATTAAATTGAATGAGTTAGATTAATTAATTGGTGAATTAATTAACGTGGATTGTTGTGAGGATGCAATTGAATGAATTGGATTAATTAATTTGTGAATTAATTAATGTAGTTTGTTGGTATAATGAGATTGTTGATTTGGATAATTAACTGTAGAATTAATTATGAGATATTGATATTTTTGGATTAAATAATTAATTGTGGAATTAATTATGCGATATTGAGATTGTTGATTTGAGATAATTAATTGTTGAATTAATTATCAGATATTGAATTTTGATTTGGGGATAATTAATTATTAGGTTAATTATTAGAATATTGAATTGAAAATTGAATAATTCATTGTTGAATTAATTATGAGATATTGAGTTGTGATAATGATTAATTAATTGGAAAATTAATTAATGGGATTGATGTACTTAGTTAATTCGGGAAATTAATTAAGGGGATTTATGTGATAAAATAATTGATGAATTAGTAGTGAAATTGATGGGATTAGTTAATTGTTGGATTAACTAGAGTAATTTATGTAATTAGTTAATTTTTGAATTAACTAGAGGGATTATTTTGATTAATTAATTGTTGAATTAATTAATGTTAATGATGTGTTTAGTTAATTATTGAATTAACTAAAGGAATTGTGTGGTTAATTAATTATTAAATTAATTAATGTTATTGATGTGATTATTTAATTATTGAATTAAATAAAGGAATTGTTGTGTTGGAAATGAAATTGATGTTGAATAATTAATTAATGAATTAACTATGTGTAAAAGAATGGGAACATGGTCATTCCAAATTGAGAAGTATAAATGGTAACATGATCATTATACTTATGAGTAAAGGAATGAGAACATGGTAATTCAATTGATAATTATACATGGTAACATAGAAATTATACTCGTGAGTAAAGGAATGGGAACATGGTCATTCAATTGAGAAGTATAAATGGTAACATGGTCATTATACTTATGAGTAAAGGAATGGTAACATGGTCATTCTATTGAGAAGTATAGTAACATGGTCATCTTACTTACAAATTTAATATTGGTAACATGGGAAATTAAATATTAATTAATGAATGGTAACAAAGGAACTCCAAGATATGGAATCACTTGAGAATACTTTGGACTCTAGCATGAGTCGAAGTAGGTATTGGGATATAATATCACTATTGAATACATTGGGCTCTGAAATGAGATAAAGTAGGTATTAATTTAGGATGTTACCAAGAAACACTTCGAGTTCCGACATACTTCGAAATAGGTATTGTGAGATGACATGACCTTTGAATAATTTGGGCTCCAACAATAGCCGAAGTAGTTTTTATGATATCATATTAACTAGAACACTTCAGGCTCCGACATGAGCCGAAGCTGGTGTTGAGGTAGAGGTGTCCTCAGGAACCCTGGAGTTAATGTGGTTAAGTAATGAATAAATGATAATGTGATAACTATTTACTTATGCATTGTACTTATTTATTTATATAATCTCATAAACTATTGTCTATATTGATATTGTTTTAGACACCATTTGTGGTGTCACATTGAGTTGTAATTATACCCTACTCAGGCTGCCTGATTGGTACCCAAATAAACTTTATTATTGCAGAACAGGTTAAGGGAAAAGACCTTGGGTTAGATAACTAATTTGGGGATGGAGCTCAGATGAGGGGATCAGATGTGGTTTGGGACCCGCTTGGGAGTTGTCAGTATCTTTATTTTTAAGTTGAATTTTTGACACTTAGAATATACATTACCATGAAATATTTATTGTTCAGTTTTGACATTATAATTCATGCTTTGGTTATTATAAGATATTGGTATTTATTATGATCATATGTTTACACTATTTTTATTTTGTTTCCACTGGTGTATTACTCTAATAAGGAAAAAAAGATAGGTTATAGTCTCCCCATGATTGATAATAGACCCTCATTGCTAGTCGGCAGCCTCTGGCATATTGGGAGGCATTCTTGAGGTCATGTGACTGACCATTTTGGGGCACCAGTGTGTGGCACCCGGGACGAGACATTACAAAGTGTTATTAGAGCTCCAGTTTTCTTTTCTTATTTTTTTCTTACATATCATGAAAGGTATACAAGAGACTAGAAAGAGTCGGAGCTTGGTTATGAGCTCATTCATGGGAGTAGCTACCCCATGTATGGGGGAGAACCCAAGTGCCCAGGGTGGAATTTTTGTTATTGTTGTTTGCTGTTACAGTTTAATGTTATTTAACCTTGGGTGACTCACTTGGTTGTGTCATGTGATTATTGTTTCTGAGATTTTTTGAGACTGACTTATGGCCCTAAATGTCATGAGATTTGAGTCTTCATGCATCATTCTAGGCACTCCGGATTATTTCATTAACTTGCATCATTTTAAGAACGTACAAGAAATGGGTTTTGGGTAAGTTGTTAAAATTAAACTATTTTCTTGGCTTGTAAAATTGAATTAAAAAGGTATCCTAATATGAAATTGGAAGTGGTAAAATGATTCAATATTGAGAATAAATGGGTGTTTAATGAGAAACTTGACTAATGAGATGGGTATGATTAATTAATTATTGAATCAATTAATTGAAATGATATGATTAATTAATTTTGGAAATTAATTAATGAGAATGAGTTTACCTTTATTAAATATGACATAGAGGTAGTATGGTTAAGGTTAGTGATAGTGTGCCAGTTTTTACCATGTGGTGGGGAAAAAGGGGGAAAGACTTGTCATAGTTTTGTGTAAATACCTCTTGTTAACCATGTTAATGTTGTGAATTGAGAATCCTTTGTTTTGTTTGGACCTTAATGTGGGTAGTTTGGGTAGTGATAATTCCCTAGTTTGAGAACTCGGTTGTGAGTTGTGCAAGGGACTGTCTAGTTTTGGTTTAGTGTGATGAGATTCTAGAGGGTAAGGAAGCCCGAGACTTTTGGCAGGTTAAGGTGTTTCCATAAGGGGAGGTAACATCAGTTATAAAGGATTAGTGGTGGTATTAATTAAAGACTTCATAGTGTAATTTTAATTAGTAATGATCATATAATATACATTGAAATCATCCTAGATATTCTGAGAAATCTATGGCCTTAAACCTAGCTACCAAAACGTGTTTTGGTTGGATATGGGGCCTCATAGGGTTTGTGCTTATAAAGAGATATATGTGGAGATGGATGGTTGGAGGTATGCCATTTAAAGTTTATATATGAGGTTCTTAGGATGGACCAGATATTGATGAATTCCACAGTGATTGAATTTCTTAAAAATTAGGGTTAACAATGCTCCAAAGGCGGGGAGTGATATATCAGTATAAGGTGCATGGAGAAAGACTATGAGTGAGAAGTGGTGGCATCAGAATTCCAATGAAGCACCTATAAGGTGCATGTTTAAATTACTCAGTGAAAGGATGGGTGAGCCTTAGAGGTGGTGGATGTACTTCCTTTCTAGGTGGGTTTTTATGTAATGAATGAGTGTTGGTTGGATGGTGTTCTTATGGTTATTTGTCATGGTGAGTTGGAAAACACGCTAGGTATGTTGTGGAAGTTGAGATTAAGACTGATCCATTCTTTGAGGAATATCTGATACATGTGTTAGATCATAGTGAGAAGGTGTTTCAGGGAAATAATGTGTTGTTAGTTCATGTATTATGGTAACATAGACGTGTATAAGAAGAAATTTAGGGGAGAGAAATGGATGTGAGGGATCAGTGGAATGACCCTTTTAGCTCGAAATCTTAAGAGATACTTGGGAGTATAACTCGAGGATGAGCTATTATAAGGTGTGGAGATTGTATGATCGCAACCATTTTTGGAGTTGACACAGGCTTGAAATTAGGTACTCTTTGTATTTATATTAGTACTTTATTTTGGGTTATGTATTGGGGTGTGTTTGGGTGGAAAATTGAGAAAATGGAAGAAAAATGGGGTTGTTCATGATTGGCGAACAGTTATAGAAAACCGTGTGCCCCAACCCAGGAAACCATGCAACCTTGGATAATGGGGGTTTGCACGATTGACACATATTTTTTCAAACTGTGTTACCTAAAAGGAGAAACCATGAACCCCTAAAATAATAGGTGCATGGTTGGCACATGGTTAGAGAAAACCATGAACCCCTTCCCAGGAAACTGTGCGTGATATTTTTAATGGCCCAAAAATTTGTTTTAAATCCACCTGATGGTCTCTTGTATAACAAGTGGAATATCTCCCAGTCTTCCTTCCAAATTCTTGCATTGTACCTTGGAAAAAAATCACACACACCCCATATATCCCATGTTCTACTCAGTGCCAAATATATCCACATCACAAGTTCTATACATCAAGAGATATTTCCGAATCCATTATAATAAAGAAATATGTCCATTTTGATAAAACACATTCCTCAAGGTAAAACCATTATAAAAACTTTTTATAAATCCATTTAAATCTATAAATTCTATTTGATATATTTAAACAAACACATGGAGTGCATTCAAGCCACATCCCTTTAAAAAACCACTTTAAACCTTAAATTGCTAATACAAAACCATAGATCCCATCAAACATGGAATAAACATCAATCATAAACCATTTAAATGAAAATTTAACAAAAAAAAAAACAAAGGCGATTAAGAATCCAAGACACCCATAGAGAAAGAAGTTAATGCCGCAATGACATGTCACCTCATACGGATGTTTACCATATAATATAATCTATTTATCAAAAAAGCTTTGATCGAGAAAGTTGCATGCTATTTTCATCATCCTATATGATCAGTATCTTATTTTTTGAATTTTCATAAATATAAATTGCCTATAGAACACCATGGACATGAATTTATTTAGGATATATAATTTCCATCGAAGGCCCTAAGATATTAACTTCTGTTAGTGAAGAGAAGTAATACATTATTTCTCACATTATTCATTAATGAAATATTACTCGTGACGCACCCAACGTATCCTACCTCACCGTGAACATCTATCATTCACAGTTTTCATCAATACATCAAATTACACGACTCATAATATCCATTAATAATAATCTTACGGTCTAAGGGCCAATAAACATGTCCATAGATAGGAACATCCAATGACACTTATAAATGTGAATTTCCTACTGTCAGGTCTCGTTCTCATAATATCCTACTGGATATCACCAAGGACATATTCCATGATAAGGTGCATCAAAGTCCTATGAGTCTCCACCCCTAATAGACTATATCATTTGTATCCCTCAAATGATATCATCAAACTATAGAACATATATCTAAGAATACTTTCATAGCACTTCTAGGTTATTATCATAGTGGGGAACTGCTATGACCTTTTAGTTTAACAACTACTCTTGAGAAATTATCACATACAATGTTATGCAGAAGAACAATCATGATGTGTTAAGGATTTTATTGATATTAAAAAACCATGAATATAAGTTATCATAAAGTATATAGAAGTTGTTTCTAGGGAACCAACTCCAATATAATCCCACTTTCACTAGAGAAAACTACTAACAAACTTCAGTATGCTAGCTCTCACATGATACTAATGATTATACTAAGATAAACCCTTAGTCAATGGGTCTTCCATGTTCTATTCTGTGGGTAATCTACTCACTAAAACTTCAGCCCTCTCATGAAAATCTCTCAAGAGGTGATATTTTCATAGTATGTGCTTTGTCCGTTGATATGACCTTGGCTCTTTTGAAAGATCCACCAATGTAGTATTATCACAATACAATGTGATATGGTATTTACTTCTTGGTACAAAATCAAGATTTTGTACAAAGTTCCAAATCTGAATGGATTCCTTTCCTGCATCTGAAGCCACAATATACCTGGACTCCTCTATAGAATCCACAACAACTGGCTACTTTGAACTCTTCCAACTCATATCTCCTTCGTTGAGATTGAAAGCATATCCTGATTGCAACTTCAGATCATTGTGATCTGTCTGAAAACCAGCATCAACATACCCTCTAATGACAAGCTCCACGTTTCTTCCATACACCAGGAACATATCCTTATTTATTCTTAGATACTTAAGGATAGCCTTAACAATAGTCCAATGCTATTCTCCTAGATCTGCTTGATATGTTCCTACCATGTTCAATGCATACACAACATCAAGTCTAGTACATAGCATGACATACATGATTGATCATATTACCGAAGCATGTGAGATCTTACTCATTCTATTTTTCTCTTATTGTGGCTGGGGACACATTTTCTTAGAAATATTTAAACCATGTGACACTAGAACCAATCCCATTTTGGATTGTTGCATACTAAATCTCTTTAGTATCTGGTAAATATATTTATTTTTTCTTAGTCCAAGTAGCCTTTTGAATCTATCACGAATGATCCTGATCCTTAGAATGTAGGCTGCTTCTCCTAAGTACTTCATGGAGAAGCACTTGTTCAACCAGTCCTGAATAGATTGTAGGACTGGTATGTTGTTTCCAATAAGTAATATGTCATCAACATATACTACTAGGATAATGACCAAATTTCCACTAAAACTTCTGTAAACACACATCTCACATTTGTTTTTAATGAAACCTAATTATTTTATGGATTCATCAAATTGAATGTTCCATGACCTAGATGCTTTTTTTAAATCCATAAATGGATCTCTGCAACTTTCAAATCCTTTTGGCATCACCTGGTGTCACAAACCCTTTTGGTTGTGTCATATATACATCTTCCTAAAAATTCACATTAAGGAATTCAGTTTTGACATCCATCTACCAAATCTCATAATCATGGTAAGATGCTATGTAAAATATGATTCTTATGGATTTAAACATGGAAACTAGTGAATTTTTTTCATCATAGTCAATTCCTTGATTTTTTAAACCATTTTGCCACTAGCCTTGATTTATAGGTACTTACTTTACCTTCTATGTATAGTTTCTTCTTAAATACCCATTTACATCCAATTGGCTTTACATCAACTGACACATTGAGCAGAACCCAAACATGGTTATGATTCATAGAATCCAACTCAGAATTTATAGCTTCTAGCCACCTTTAAGCTTCTAATCTCTATACTACATCCTTATAGGAGAGAGGTTCATCATTTTCCAACAATAACGTGTCATCATCCTCAGTGACTAGAAAAAAATATCTCTCTGGTTCCCTTACCTCTCTTGAGCTCCTACGTAGTACTTGTGTTTCGGGAACTACTTCTTCCATGGGGACCTATGGAACTTGTTCCTGTACCAACTAATGTGTATCTTGAGCATCAAATTCATTGAAGTCAATATTTCTCCCACTATCCTTTTTGAGGATGTGCTCACTCTCAAGAAAGACGACTTTTTTGGTAACAATCACTTTCTTATATGAGGGGTTGTATAGGTAGTATCCATTTGTTTCCTTAGGATACACTATAAAGATACACTTTGTGCCCCGAGGCGCTAGTTTTTTGCCTAAGAAAGATTTAAAAAATCCCTTGAATCCCCATACATGTGTATGCGATAAAATGGGTTTATTTCCACTCCATAGATTGAAGGGAATTCCATTTTCCTCTTTTTTTCTACTTGGTTTAATGTGTATGCCATAGTTTGTAATGGATATCTCCAAAAGGATAAAAGAAGATCTGCACGACTCATTATCAACCTTACCATGTACAACAAGGTACGATTCCTCCTTTCACTAACACCATTCCACTGTGGTGTATAAGGTGGAGTGAGTTGATATATAATCCCAAACTTCTGTAAAAAATCGATGAACTATTGGTTAAGATATTCTCCACCTTGATCTGATCGAAGCTTCTTTATCTTCTTACCATGATGATTCTATGATTCATTCTTTAATTCCTTGAATTTCTCAAAGGAATTGGACTTATACATCATAAAGTAAATATATCAATATCTACTCAAGTAATTAATAAAAGTTATGAAGTAATAATATCCAACTCTATCTTCTACTGTAAATGGTCCACACACACCAATGTGTACCAATCCTAAAATCTCTATGGCCCTTTCACTCTGTCCACTGAATGGTGGTTTGTTCATTTTCCTTGTAAACTAGCGTGACATCTATCAAGTGGTTTTAGCTCAAAAGAGTCTAAATATCCATCTTGATAGATCTTTGTCAAACACTTCTCATCTACATGACCAATGAAGTGATGCTGCAACTGGGTGTTATATGAGTCATGTCAACCTGTTTCGTTATCGATTACCAACACTTGGTTTTTGTAATTTAATACATACAGACCATTATTTAAATGTGTCATACCATAACATATGTTTTACTTATAAAAGAAACAAATTTTATTTCCGAACTTGAAAATAAACCCATATGTATCAAAAATTGATATAGAAATTATGTTTTTTGGTTACAATAGGTACATAATAAAAATCATGTAAAACAAAAATCATTCTCATTGGTAATGAAAGGTGGTAGTCACCAATGGAAAGAGAAGTCAGCCTCACACCATTGGCATCTCGCAGATCCACCTCTCCTCTGGAAATTTTCTAAAATCTAATTGAAATTATTTTGGATACAGATGTGAGCACCAATAGCTGTATCTAATACCCAATGTGTAGAAATGGAAATATTTCACTCAATAAAAAACACACCGTTGGCTTCCCCTTGCCTATGAGTGCAGTTCCTCTTCCAGTGGAATGACTTTCCACATGAAAAACACACTGCCTCCTTTTCCTTGTCCTGCCTTTGGATATTCTTCTTCTTGGTCGGACGGTTCTTGGGGGATTTAGACTTTTTATAAGTCTTAGGCCCCTTTACCTTATCCTTCCTCTTCCTATTCACCATAAGGACCATGGGTTTGTCACTCCCCATGTGATTATCCACTTGGAGAATCAAGGTCAGAAGTTCCAATAGACTCTTCTCATTATTTCTCATATTACAATTCACAATAAAACTAGATAAGGTCTTGAGTAGTGATGAAAGTATGAGATCTGTACATATGAAAACCCTACTCTTTATTACACACTTAAACATGATTTATTACATAAAATTTTCACTTGATACAACATAGAATATCGAGAGGTATAGTGTCTTTGGGGCTTAGGAACATTACATAATGACTTAAAATATGAAACAAAACATCTTTATTGAAAACTTCCTTTGCATGAACACTATATTCCCTCGTACTTAGCATTTCATGGGATAACCTGATGACATGCATAAGAATAAGGTGAGCTATAAAGAACAGTAAGGGAGTAAAGAAGGTATAACATGAAGAATATAATACATGTTAAGAAATATAAATATCAATGGAGAATAAAAGAACATGAACATAAAGGCATGATATAGCATGATTATCATAACATGGAAATGTGGCAACAACACTTAACATGGAATTAGCATGAGACAAGGTTCATTACACATGGAGCATGAGTAAACCCTCATTGCACATGAAGCATGATTAAACCCTCATTTCACTTGAATTAGCATGATCCAACACTCATTTCACATGACGTATCATGATACTACACTTTACCCAATTCACTGGAGCGCTATCAGGGCACACCCATCTTAATCATTTCATTTCATGCATAAGTGTGCCACATGGATCATAAAACATAGATTCATTAGACATCATCATTTATTATATGATAAAGTAGTGAGTAATTAATACATGAAACTCTTTAAACAATAAGTAAATGTGTATAAAGGTTAATACCCTTGATAGAGAAATGATCATGGAATTCACTACACAATGACTTTGGCTTGGAAAATCTTGGTGCAATTTCGGTAGTGTAACAACATGATATAAGAACTCATAAGAATGGTTGATGAGAGAAAAAGGGCCGTCTCATCATATTTACATGAAATGGACATTAAGGGGGTTATATAGATACATGTACCAAACATTTTAATGGTATTTAGATTCATGATACAAAAGAATTACTTGAATGTAAATGAGGAGAGAGAAATTCCTTATGGAATTTCGACATGGTAACGGGTATACATGGAAGGAATTTATTAGAGATAAAGGGGTCTATCATCATTCAAACATAAAGAGTAAAGTATCAGGGAGGTTCAAAATCATACCCCAACATTTATAATTGAAAATAAATGGGCATAACAATATTAAGAAACTTGGATAAAAAGAGAAAGGAAGGAATCCCTTACTTGGAAATGTGATCCCAAAGGCTTAGGAGGGGATTGAGAGAGGCTTCTTGAGATCTTGGGGAACCTTGGGAGGATTATAGAGAGAGGAGGGAAGAGGTTTCAAGAACTCCAAAGTATTTGAGTGAAGAGGGAGTGGGATAACACATTGCGACCCTCAGAACACTTCTGTCAACTCCCCATAGCTCACTACTTTGAGAGAAGTCTAACTCAATTTATTGACTTGAAGGTCACCTCAATGGATTGGAGTTTAAGTATTTTTCCCTATCTAGAACAAGAATATACTTTCACCATAGACCTAAATTGATGCACTCTGAAAGCATTGTTCACTAAAAAATTGATATTCAAAACTGGCTTTCGCAAAGCTCACTACCTTGGTGAAGCTAACTGCCTTCGCAGAACAAACTACCTTTGAAAAACTCACCGTGTCAATGAAGAATACATCATCATTGAGAAAAACCATTTACTTAGAATCATTGGAATCAGTCAATACTAAACTATTCTTTTCATGATGCTCAATCTCACATAAAAATCCAGATTCACAGAGCTCCCCTAGCTTCGCGAAATTAGAGCGATTCCATATTTTCCTTGAATAATTTCATGTTAAGTGAAGAGGGATATCATAATATTTATAGTATCGGCCATTTGTGATTCTCCACCACCTCCAATGAATTTTTTGGATCTTTCAAAAACATCTTCATGATTCTGCTTCCTTCGCAATGCTCTGCTCAGATTTGACTTAGTCACAAAGATCACAGTTAACACATCGCACAGTAGCGATGATCCACTTATCATAATCACGGAGATCACCGTATCCGTTCACGATGCTTCACATCTTCACGATTCTCAACAAAGTATTCATGAAACCCATCCCTTTACTATATTTATGAAGAGTTGATTCCAGAAAACAACCTTTCGCGATGCTATGCCTTCCTCCAAATTTTGAGTCCAAAAATTTAGAAAACACTGGGAAATGATGCCACCTTTAATACTGTTGTTAGTGTGTACCCTAAGATCTATTTAATTGAAAACTATATTATCTTCCATGTTGAGGATTGAAAACAAAAACAAACCAGACTCCATTTACAACAAAGAACAACCTTGGTTCCAAATGTCGTGTAACCCATGTACATGACATGTAGTCTTTATTTTCTCACAACCGAGAAGATGAGGGTCTAAGTGTGTCGTGTATTTGGTACACAACATGGGTAATGATAGCTTTTGAAAATCTGATCCTACATGCCATGTAAGAACCATCACTCGCCATGTACCTCATACACACCTGTGACATGAAACACGCCCAATCCCTAGGTGTGTGTCGTATACACGGGCATAAGAGACCACACATCTTGTAGTCTATTACAGACCGTGTGATTAATTTTACCTGAAGAGAAAAATTAAATATATAATTAAACCTATCCACATGTGTTCCATGTATCATTTATTTGACAGTTAATTCCATGTCATAGTATTTTCAACTATATATTAAATTAATTATTTGTTAAATTATAAGTCTACAAGTTGTGTATGAACTTTTCTTATAGTGCACTTTGCTCGCATCAAAAGCATAAAGATCATGCCAAGTAGTTTAGATGAGTACATGTCATTGCCTCCAAATACACTTATGTACTTCATTAATTTTAAATGAATTTAATTAATTTAATTTTTTTAAAATTAAGGATAATGACAATTTAAGTATGTTTGGATGAAATTAAGATAAATTGAATTAATTGGATTAATCTATTGTGTTTTATTTTAATTAAAGAATGAATCAAAGTAATTGATAACTAGATTACAAATATATTCCCATTGAATGTTGTGTGGATGATCATGAGATTATACGAAACCCATGTATGCGATTAGTTTTCTTTTAATTTATTATCATTATTAAATTAAAATTATGACATGTGTGTGTCATCCCCTCCTTATTATGTAAGGGATTACATGTCCACAATTTTTTTTATGTAAACTCTCCTTTTTTCAATCCATTGGATCCCCTCACCTAAATGTGAGTAAAAACTTATGTAATAATGAAGCTCTAAGGTGAGAGGAGGCGGTCCAAATATTAGAGCTGAAGTGACACCAATCAAGGCGATACATAAAAGTCAAGGTGGAATGGTGAAACACACACCAAACTATGGTTCAAGATGTTTTCCTTTATGGTTGAGGGTTAGTTTATCATCCACTATATAAACTAGTCATTAGAGAATCTCATGATCATGCTATTTATATTTTATTTATGTTAGTTGCATGGTTAATTATTTATGTTTGTAGATGTTACATAATCACTTCATAAATGAATTAAAAAACATGCAAGTTAGAATAAAATAAAATTGGTTTATCCGTAAATATTATCAGATATGGTTAATAACTTAAGTAAAATCCACTTAATATTAACAAGACACATGATAAGATAAAAATGGGATTTTATGCATAAGGATAAAAATCCCTCAACTAAAATATTAAATTAGTATAGCCTTACATTACTTAAGTTATAGTAAAACCTATAGTTTATAGTACTTTAACGGCCCAAGTCGGGGTGCTTTCAATTATCAGAGAATTTTAGGTTGAAGTTTTGGGTTGACTTAACTTAATTTACATCAAGAGTTGTCTGCCCAAGCAGGACTTTGTGTAACTAAGAGTAAAGGGTTAAGGAAATATTTATTTAAGATTTCATGATTGTAGAGTTCACTCAATAAATCAAGGAACTGTGAGTTAATGAAGTTGGAGAGATATGCCTGCCTAAAACACTTCAAATAACTCATGAGGCCCAAGTCTGTGTCATGTGAAGGGGAATATGGGTTCTTGCCACTAGAATATCCATGCAACATGATATTCAGAAACTAATGATGAATTATATTAGGTTTTTAAAAAATAGTGGGAGATTAATGACATTTAATGGGATTTAAATTTATTAATCTATTTTGGTAATCAATGAAGTACTAATTATATATTCTCAAATTTTTTTATAGATGAAAAACCAGACGACTTTGAAAATATCACTATGATCCATATTAGAGAAATAAAACCTTCTCATCGGTGTGAATATACAATAACGGTATAGGTGCTTATGCATTATGCTATTCCATGAATGAAAAATTATACGTGATGAAAATCCCACTTCTTAAGTCGTTTTCCAAATAAGATAGTGAAGAAGAAGTATCTTTCTACACAAAACATGTGGGAAATGTAGTGGATGTCCAATGTTTTATGTTATCCTCTATTTCTAGTGAGATTCTAAGGCAATATGATAATATAGATGCATATAACATTATTTCTGAAATTCAGGATCTCTATCAAGAGAATGCAAGAGAAGGGAGGTATGAGATATCCAGTTCACTATTCATTTGCAATCTTGGAGAGTCAACGCCAGTTGGGTCACAAGTAGTCAATATGATTGGCTACATAGAGTGCCTAGATATCTTGGGGTTTAAGATCCCTGATGAGTTTCACACATATCTCAATCTTTCATCACTACAAAAAACCTTCTCTAGTTTTATTGTCAATTATAAGATTATAAATAATGAGAAGACTCTTTCAAAAATTATTACTTTTTATTCGCTAAGTTGATAAAGATATAGGGTGTGGAAAACCCAAATCCCTTATAGTGAATACAAAAAGGAGGAATAACGTAGATGGACCAAAGAATTATTCCAAGTCTAATTATCTAGAACACCACCCTACTAATAAGAAGAAGATCCATGGACAAGGAAAGAAACAACATGTGATATGTTTTTCTTATGGCAAACAAGGTAACTGAAAGAAGAACTGCAGCTAGTCAAAGAAGTAAGAGGAAGATTTGGGTGTGTTCATTATCAAGTGTAATATTTCCATATCTACAAGTTTGGAATTAGATAATACATGTGGTGCTCATATTTGTATCCAAATACACGACCCAAGTAGATTTTAGAAGGTTATCTGAGGCGAGGTGGATCTATGGACTGCAAATGGAGTGAGGTTGGCTGCTCTAACAATTGAAGGCCACCACCTCACATTGTTAATGAGATTTATTTTGGTTTTAAATAACTGTTATTATGTGTCTACTATTACTAAAAACACCATATTTGTTTCTTGTTTGAACATGGATGGATTTATTTTCAGTTTTAGGAATACGAGGTGCTATTTTTATAAAGATATAATATGTTAGGGTATGTTATAGTTGGATAATAGTCTTTATTTATTAAATTACAAAAAAAACATTGAAAATTAATAACGAATCAAATACACGTGACTCATTTAACAATCAGTTGTGGTATCACCGTCTTAGTTGTGTAAACAAGAAGCATTTTACAAAGCTCTATCAAGATGGTTTCTTATACTCTTTTGAGATTTAGCCACTTGAACGATGTCATGATTTTTTACAAGGCAATATAATCAAACCACCATTTGGTAGTCATAGTGAAAGGGCAACAAAACTTCCATAATTGGTACACACTGATGTGTGCAGACCTTTTCAAGTATAATCTGGAGGTGGATTCCCATAATTTATTATTTTTACCAATGACTTCAGTAGGAACAATTACATCTACTTAATGAGGTATAAGTATGAATATTTTAAAAAAATCAAGGAGTTCAAAAATTAATTTTAGAATCATCATGATGAGAATATATACAAACTTTTATCAGATTGATGTGGTGAATATCTTATCCAAGATTTTATTGACTATGAGAGTATGAGATTTTATCTCAACTCACTTGAATTTATACACCGTAGTGGAATGGTGTTAGTGAAAGGAGTAATTGTACCTTACTGGACATGGTGAGGTCAATATGCATTACACACAACAACAACATACTTATTAAACCAAGTACCAACTAAAGCGACAAAAAATATTCCTTTTGAGTTATGGAGTGAAGAGAAACCCATTTTGTCACATATTTGTGTATGAGGTTGAGAGACATTTGTTAAGGATAGTTCAAACAAAAAACTAACACCCCAATGCACGAAGTGTATCTTTATAAGGTATCTTAATAAAATAGAGGAAACTATATATATAACCCTTCAGATAAGAAAGTAACCATCACAATACAAGTCCTATTTCTTGAGAGGGACTTCATCCCTAAGGAGGATAGTGAGAAAAATATTTATTTCAATGAATTTGATGCTTAAGATACACCATAGTTGGTGCAAGAACACATTCCACATGTCCTTGTGGAATAAGTTGTTCTTAAAACACATGTACTATGTATGAGCATCATAGAGGTAAGATAACTTGAGAGATGGTTTTCCAGTCACAAAAAATGGTGACTCGTTATTAGCTCACAATAATGAAACTCTCACCTACAAGGAGTCGTTAGAGAGATCAAAAGATACAAGATGAAAATAAGTCATGAATTTTGAGATGAATTCCATATATCAGAACCAATTTTGGGTCCTAATTGATCTGTTAGTTCATGTAAATATAGTTGGATGTAAATGAGTATTCAAGAGAAAGCTGGAAATAGAAGGTCATGTTAGTAACTATAAAACACAACTAGTTGATAAAGGGTCTAGAAAACATCAAGGAATTTACTATGATGAAACATTTTCTCTATTTTTCATGTTTAAATTCATCAAAATTCTACTTATGATAACAACTTTTCATTACTGAGATTTGACAGATGAATATCAAAACAACTTTTCTTAATGAGAACCTTTAGGAAGATGTGTATATAACACAACCATAAGAGTTTTTGACTCCAAAAAAAGATAAAAAAGTATGCATGTTACAGTGATCTATCTATGAATTAAATAAAAAATTTAGGTTATGGAACATTTAGTTCGATGAGGCTATAAAAGAATTTGGTTTCACTAAGAAAGAATGTGAGAAATGTGTCTACAATCTGTTTAGTGGGATTAAAGTTTTTTTTATAGTAGTATATTTTGTTGAAAAAAATACTTATTGGAAACAAGATACCATTATTACAAGTGGTTAAGACATGGTTGAGAAAATGATTCTTCATGAAGGATTTATGTGAAGCAACATACATTCTAAAGATCAAGATCAAGAGTGATAATTCAAAGAGGCTTATTAGACTAAGTCAAAGTGCGTACATTAACCAAATATTGAAGAGTTTAAATATGGAACAACCTGAGAATGGATTGGTTCCAGTGTCACATGGTATACATCTTTTCAAGAAAATATATCCTCATACATGACCAGAAAGAGAGATCATGAGTAAGATCTTATATGCTTCTGTGATAGGATCTATCATGTATACCATGTCATGAATGCAAATTGATGTTGCATATTCTTTGATCATGGTGGTAAGATATCAAGTAGATCTTGATAAACAACATTGGAGTGATGTTAAAACTATCCTTAAGTATCTTAAGTGAACTAACAATACAAAATATTAAAAATTTTCCAATAGGGAAATATCTGTTGGTAAAAGCATATTTTCTATTGGTAAAACGTTTTTCCAATAGATATGTATATATTATTAAATTGTTGGTAAAAAATATTTCGTTAAATATCATTGCGATAGATAATATATTTTTATTGCAGCTACAATAATACTAATAGATAATATATATGTTAGTAAATTTTTTAGAAAAAGATTCATACGAGAGATTCATCTCTGTTGGTCAAATTATTAAATATAAAAAATACCAAAAATTAATATCTATTTGTAAATTATATTTTATATAAAATATTATGTGTGATTATTCCAATATTTATAGATAATATTTTATATTACATTTATTAATATAATTATATATGATATATTTATTATATAATAAATATAAAATGATACTCTAAAAAATTAAGGCTTCATTTGAAAAAACATGTTCCAACTTCAAGAGACTTTACTTGAAACTCCATAAAACTTCATCCACAATATGTTTCTCTCACATATCAGTTATCACTATTGTGGTTCACAATGGAAATGGGGGTACTTTCACATGTGAATGGAAGTATTTCATCCCTAATCACACTTTCAACAAGAAGATGCATATAAAACAATATAACAACAAAGTACATGCCTATAAAATTCAATAGCACATCAAAGAAGAGAATTGAATATTAAAGTGAAACATGTTTAATAATATCATTTATTTATTTTACTTATTTCATAAAACCTACAACATAACAAACATACATTTGTTTAATTATTTTGTAATCAAAGGAAAATTTTCAATTATTTTCAAGTATGTTTCACTAATCAGTCTAATACACTAAATAATGGAACCCAACACCATTTCTTACTACCCATTGAAAATTAATTATGTAGAAAGGTAAATATTATGAATAAAAAAACAATATAACCCCAAATAAAACATTATATTGGAAACTTCTCCTTTTTCTCCTTAATGTACGTATTATAAGGATATGCCAAACAAATATTTCATTAACCTTTTTTGCAGCACTAATTGTTCAGTTCTATGCAATAATAACATGATATAAATAAAAAAAAATCATTAATTAGTGTGACAATTACAATATCCATCGTTCTAATATCACGAAAAACGTAAGTAGGAGCATCCCACTTGAACACTACTACATTTTAAGAGAATCCAATTTCTAATTTAGATTACAAAAGTACAAATAATTTCAAAGGGATACTATTATAATCTGAATAAAATGCTTGAAAAAATTATTTTAAAGAAAGGGAATTATGGTGAACAAAGTTAAAAAAATATTTTCATAAACAATGTTAGAGGCTGGCTGTTCAGTTATTCATGGAACTCAGAGTTCATATAATGCTCCAAAGTACATATAATGGTAACTATAAAGATAAAAATAGACCCTACAATAGAGAAAATATGCATGGTAAATGTTTAAATGAATATTGAGGAAAGGGATTTTAAATATTTATCCAGAGTAACTATAATGAATATCAATTCATTATATGGATCAGTGAAATCTACATATTGTGCAATTAGTTTTAATTTTTACATCCTGTGCAGCTGTATCGAAGTGTTGATCATGAAATTTAATATAAACAATAAAACATCATAAAAATAATAATTCCATTTAATTTTAATTTATATCATACTAGAAGGCCTGATAATTTATTCTTCCATGGATTATGGTGGACCTGAAACTATGGTTGCAACCATGTTAGCTTCGATGGGGAGTAGTGGGGACTGAGGTAGCTATTTGGAGGTACAAATTAGAAGATTGGATAGATCGAGGAACATTGTGTCTTAGAGGGGATTAGAAGCAGCTTGGTGGGGATTGGGATTAGTGGTGGTGACAGATTGGAGGGGTGGGAAATGATCAAGAGAAATAGTAGATCAGGAGGCAGTAGAAAAAAATCAGTGGGCAGTGGTGGCTATTTTATATATGAGGATAAGGGGATAAGGGGACATAAGGATGATGGGATTCTACATAAAATTAATGAAGGGGATAATGGGAAAAGTGAATTTTCTATTAACGACACATGTTAGCAGGGTATTGGCATTGTACCCAATAGAATGCATCTTTCTCTCCTATTCTCATCCAATGACCATGGGTGCCGTCACCTGAAGACTCATGTAACTGTTTATTACATGTAATAAGTTTCATAAAGGGTTTACAAAAAGTTTAGTCAAATAGAGACCAAGTATATTTCAAAACTAAATGACGATTGCACTTTTTTTAAAACACATGATCACTTGATGCATAATGATGATTACTCTCCCCCATATTATTATTTACTAGGAACTTCCCATTCTAGATCTCACTCATGATCACCGGGTGTACAATGTTGGAAATCACTTAAACTCAATTGAATATTGACCAAGGGATTCCTCAACAATATATCCATAAATATTATTAGTAGTTCTATCCCTTTGAGAGATCAATACAAAAATAAAAACACTCATCCAAAGAAATGAATAATGAAAATTAATATTAAAAAGTTGACAAGAAAATTACACAGCCACAGAGGCACAAAACGTGGACTGTGTGGAAAAAAATGAAAAAACTTTAGACACTACTTATTGTTAAACTTGACCAAAAATGAAATAATAGTCTTTATGGAAGAACCACCCCCTCTTATTCTAGAATTGAGACTACCACATATGTCAGACACTACATTTCACCCTACAGTTTGACCAGAAAATATGTATAACAAAAAATGTTTTTTTTATAACAATAATTAAAAATTAATATATGGAAGAAACCAAAAAACGTATACAATAAATTAACTTGACATTACTAACAAAAATTTCATGTCACCCCATTGTTGAACCATAAAATCATTTATCATGTGATGTATGGTCATATAATGTGCAAGTCAAAAAAAATGTTACTAAATCAAAATTTTTCTAAGAATGTACCATGATTATTGGGCCAAAAATTATCCACTAATATGCCTAGTAAAGGTTTTTTAGTGTCCAATATAGCTTTCACCTAGTAACCAAGAATCCTCTCCAGTCATTGAAACACTGAGAATTTAAAAATAGTGGTTACACTATATAAGAAAAATAAATAAATAGTTGAATTATACCTTAGTAGAATTGAAGCATTAAATTAAATTCCATAGTTATTAATGGAACACTACATGGTGTTACCTTGCACCATGGATAGATCCAAGCATTTTTGCGGCACACAACGGCTGCACCATCACGCATTTGGGCTGGTGCACCATCACACCATGGATAGAGCCAAACACCACTAAGATACACAATGGTTGTGCCATGGCGCATTTGGGAAGACATGCTGTGGTGTGTGCAATACTTTTCTTTGGTGCATCGTAGCCTGGCGTACACCAAAACACCATACTATTTTTTTTTTGTTTTTGAATTGGTGATATGCCCCATTCCAGACGCTACATACCTAGTGACCCTAAGTTTCTTCCCATGATAACATCGACCCAACCATACCACTTTGATCACAAAAATCCATCCTAACTTCATCGAGCACCGTTACCTAGCTGACCAAAAACATCCCGAGCAGTCAATGCTTGATTTTTTACTAGCAACCCAGCCACCCACCTCGACCTCTACCTTCTTCCTGCGACCAAGAGCAATAAACCAGTCCAAAACCAGCGAAGACATAGCTTACAGCTGCAGGTCTGTGTTACTTTCTATCATTTCCCCTTTTTTTTTTTATTCTTATTTTTTTATGTTTTATTATTTCCTCAACTATTTATTTATTATTTTATACTTTTCTATTTTTTATTTAGTACAATACTAGTATTTTCTATTTGTTGATTTTTTTTTCTTTTGTTTTATGATTTTTTATTTTTATTTCATTCTGTACTTTTGGTTTTTGTTTTTTATTCTTATTTTAGTAATTTATGAGTGAAATTTTTGATTTTTTTCTTTTTTATGCATGAAATATTAAGTATTGACATAATATTTAATATCAATGCATATATTATCTAATTTAATGTTTTTTATTATTGCTATGTCTTTATATTTCCTATGTGTGTTGTAAGTCAATATTGCATCACGTCGTGCACCGTACACTGTGCAATGGTTTTTTTCACTAGGGGACCTTGTTTTCCTGGTGAACCATGTGCTGTAAATAACTATGAGAAATTTACACAAGCAATGAATCTTAGCAAAAAAAATCCTATCAAAAAAATCTGAAGAGGTGTAGAGAAAGTCCTGACAAGCAGAATTCCTAAATATATTTTTAAAGATATGAATAGATTAGATTGAATATAAACAACACATTAACATGAAAAATAAAAAATTGGGCTTTGTACAAAAATTTTTCTATAAGAAAAGTATTCTTTTCTATGCATTTATGATAAAAAAGAACACAAACCAAATGTGTACCATCTTTCCAAACTCAATCATGCAATGAGGATCATTTAAGTCACTACTTATCTTCCTATAGATATTCCCCATAGTAAAGGATTGCAATATTCATTAAAAATACAAAAATTAATTAGAAAGAATTACATCATCCAACTTAATCATTCTTAATGAAGTGAATTTTATAAAAATATCTATCACCCAATAGTAATCATATTATATGCATATAATTAGATCTTTCTCATCTTACGGTCACATAATGACTCCAATATCTAAGAATCTACAAAAAAAATTCATTTAGTGGAAAAATTTCACAATTAACTAAAATAAACCCATAAATAGACTAACTATTAATATTAAATTATGACTCTAGAGTAATATTTTTCCTATGAAACTAATTTCTTCCAAAAAATAAAATTATATCTCATTTAAAAATTATACCATAACATAATCATTCACTCTAAATGGAAAGTTAAAGTGGGAAAATCTTAGGGTTTACCTGACAACTCTTATTTAAAAACATTTTTGATAAGTAGTTAGAAAATTAAGTGGTGTTTGTTTTATTTCTAAAAAAACACATAAACATAAATTTTAGTAGAAAATCAATTGAACTTTTGGAAAAAAGAACAGTCATGTAACGAACTACAGTAGAAAAATTTCTATAATTACATTTACTATTTAGATTATTTATTGAAAAGGTAATATTCCTAAAAATTTACATATGACCAAATTTTCCACACAAAAGAACCCAAAGATTAAAAAATTGTAATTGGTACATATTATTGGAAACTAGGTTTTTAAGATGATGCAATGATTCCAATGGTTGAAGCTTAGAATAGCCAAAAAAATTCACCAAAAAACATCCTAAAAAAATAGTTCTAATTATAATTTGATTGCTTGTATCCTAATAAAACTTTTATAAATCATCCTAGAAACCACATTACCAGGATCCCCAACAATATACCAAACCCGAGAGAAAAAAATTAACACTAAAATCACCGAAATTCGGAAAAAATAATTTAATATCATGGATAACATAAACCTATGATTTCATGAGGAAAAAATACAGGTCATACTATTAGATGATAAATAGGGTTGAATCTAATACCCAAGATCCTCTCTAAGGGAGACCTTGAGGTTATTTTATAATAAATAATAAAGACCACAAAAGACCACAAGTAAGATGTGGGATGCAGACTCCAACACTCCCCATCAAGCTAGGTTTACCTATCTTGGACAAATAATTAAAGAAAAAAACCAAAGAAAAACAAAGAAAATATACTTTCATCACTCCTCCTAAAGATGGACATACCCCTCTTGATGAAAAAATAAGATAAAATAGAATAAAAGATAAACTTTCATGGATGATGCTCTCCCTCAAGAAGTTGATAGATGATGCTGCTAAAAAATATTGTCAACCAACAAAAAATTCCCATCATGTAGAACTAGAAAGGATATCTAAAATGAGGATGCAACAGTAGGTAGGTCTGGATGATGGAGCACTGGGAAATCCGCATAGGCAAGGTCATACAATGGAGCACCGGGAAAGCTGCTCATGCAGGGCCAGAGGATGGTGCGTTGGGAGAGCCTCACTAGTGGGGGGATGATCGATGGTGTTCCAGGAGATCCACACTAACGGGGCCGGTCGATAGAGCACTGGGAGATCCGCACAGGTAGGGCTAGATGATGGTGTGCTGGGAAATCCAGGATGGAGTAGGTCACTGCCGGTGAGCTGCATTGGGTGGAGGGAGACCTGAACATTGCATAGAGGGTCATCATAGAGGGTTGAAGGGAGGGAGAATAATTCATGCGCAAGTGGGGACAATGGTCTAGGGGTGACAGTGCTCTAGATCTAGATGGCGTGGTGAGGAGGGGAGTCGATCGTCGGAGGAAGGGACACCACTAGTTGGGGCCGTCGAACTGGAACGACGGGAAGAGGGAGGTTGTGACTCATAGGCGGTGTCATCACAGGGTTGTGCACCATCTTGGGAAACAATATTGCATAGATCTGGATGGAGTGGGGAGAGAGGATGACACGCATGAGGCACACACGATGGGGCTTGTTCGTTAGGTAAGAGTGATATAGGAGCTATCACAAGGAAAACCGATGACTGGAGATGAAATCACACAGGAGGGTGATGGGAGGTGGAAGATGTCTCAAAGGGGTGTCAGGAGGGATGGAAATGGTACTTTCGAGGTTATTTGTGCACAGGATCTCGAAGGGATGGAAGATAGGGGGGGGGGGGGTTAGAGATGGTGTAGAAAAATGGGGCTGCAAACCGGGTGAGATCAAGGAGGGCCGTTGTGCACACATAGAGGGGGGTGGTAGGAGGGAGACACACAGGAGGGTCCCCACATGGAGGGAGATTCTAACAGGGGAAAAACAGAGGACATATGGCTTCCTACCCATGGAGGTAGCCACCCCATAATGGGGGTAAATACCTAGGTGTCCGTTGAGAAAAAAAGAGAGAGGAAGGAGGATAAGGTTAGATTAATACCTCCTGTGATGCCATGTTAACTGATAAAGAGGGGTGAATCTAATACCCAATATCCTCTTTAAGTTGGCCTTGACATTATTTTATAATTAATAATAAATAACACATAAGACCAATGCATACTACAAAACATACCATTGAATTATCCTTCTAAAACAATGTCCACTACCTTTAAGCAAACAAAACCTAACTAAAATGTAACAACAAGAAACAAAGTTTGTCGAACGTAGTGAGAATCACCTGCAACCATATTATCTTATGAACAACCACAATAGGGAATGGGGTTTTCCCATAGATCAACACCTTACCACCCAATAATGATGCTACATGATCTCTAGCCATTAATTACAAATCCAGTATTAAACCAACAAAAACTTAGAGAATTGGATTAAAAGTTGAGTCAAGAATATACCTTATCCAATGAAGATTCTTGAACAGTACCATCAATAACACCCTAAATTAGTGAAGTATGAAAATCCACAAGACAAACACTGAACATCATTTCCACAATGAAATTGCAAGATGGGAGCTCAAGGTATATGGACACCGCATGACTCACCCTGAAAAAATGTCATCTGGCCATCTCCAGGAACTGCTCTGAATGTAGGATGACTAATTCCCAGTTGCATAAACTTGACTCAAATGACTAAATCCCGATATAAATCCATATTGGCCAGACAATCACTGATTATAATCAACAATGCCAGACAAAAAATCATTAACATGCCATGAGGAAGCAATAAGGAATAACCAAATCGATGACTTTTGGATGTTGGTGGGAAGATGAGGACGTACATCGAAAGGCCTATAGTTGGGAGAGGGTGTTAAAGTTGATGATTGATGGATGTAGGTGGATTGAAGCAAGGCTTATCATAATTAGGTATTTTGAGCAGATAATTCATCGGATCTTGAATTCTAAATTATCAATAATTATATATATACACATATATTATTTATTTACTTATTTATCTATTACTATGATGATGTAATTTATCTTATTGTTAGAAAAATATTTGTTGGTGTAAAATAATTAATATCAATAGATGTATATTTTAGTAAAATAAATTATTGTTACATGAAATAAATACCAACAAAACTTAATATCTATCAGAATTATTAATTTTTACCAACAAATATATTATTTATCAAAGAAATTCTGTTGGTATAAGTCACTTTTTTGTAGTGTAAGTATATGTTCATCGTGTATGGAGGATATGAATAACTAGTCATCAATGGTTATATAGATTCTAGATTTTAGAAAAATTATAATGATTTGAAGTTATATTCCTGACATGTCTTCAGTATTAATGGATGATCTTTGAACTAGAAGAGTTCAAAGTAGCCAATTATCTCTGATTCTACAATGAAGTCCATGTATATCATGAATTCCAATGTAGAAAATGAATTACTTTGGATTAGTAAATTTTTCTAAAATCTTTATGTGGTGGATAACAGTCAATAACCTATCATTGTTTATTATGATAACACTAAAACAGTGACTAGTTCCAAAGAACCAATGTTATGTAAAAAATAAAAAACATATATTTCAAAAGTTTCATCTCTTGAGGTATTTTTCTCAATAAATTGAAGTTAAAGTAGCTAGAGTATACATGAAGGAAAAATAGTGGATCCCTTAATGAAGGATATATATTAGAAGATCCATGAGTATCATGTGAGAGATAGTAGACTAAAGGTTATTAATGGTAGGATCTAGTGCAAGTGAGATTCTATTGGAGTTGGTTCCATAAAACCAACTCATGTGTACTTGATTTTAAGATCCTGAAATTTTATGGAGTTTAATTGGGATTGAAATAAGGAACTATTTGCCTTTATATGAGTACATTATGTTGGGTTATCACTTGGTGTGTGTTTGGATGGAAAATTGAGAAAATGGAAGAAATAGGGAGCTATGCACGGTTGGTTCATGGTTAGAGAAAACTGTGCACCCCAGCCTAGGAAAATGTGCAACCTTGGACAGTGGGGGTTCACACAACTGGCACACGATTTGTAAAAACATGTGCCCTAAAAGGATAAATCATACACCCCTTAAATAATTGGCGCACTTTTGGTCCACTTTCAGGGAAAACCACTCTCCATTTCTCAAGAAATCGTGCATGATATTTTTAATGTACCAAAAATTTGTTTTAAATCCACCCAAACTCCCATAACTCACCCATTTAGACCCTCATTCAACCCAAGTAATTATTTCACAATTTTGGAGGTTTCTAGATGAATTCCTAGGGCTCCCGACCTCCTTTCTTGGCGAATCAAAAGGTGGATTGAAGATCTGCACCTCCTGGGTATGTGTGTTCTTCTCTTTTAGATTTATCTCTCTCTTCCATTCCTCTAATCGAATGGAAGACGTAATTTATGCTATATTTTATTAAATATAGATCCATATTTGGTGGATCTAGATCTAAGATTTTTGGATATAATAGATCTTGTTTTGTGTAATCATGATTTTAGGTTTCAAATATAAACCGTGTTCATTGTCACATTCTTGATTGATGCACTTCAAATTGGGGATTATCCGTTGATTAGCGCTCGTCACCATTCTTGAGGTAGGTGGTCTAAAATTCAAACCCCATAGTATTAATTATAATTATGTGTATGTAATTGTATAATTTCTATTAGATGTTTAACAATTGTTTTCTTCATTAAATTAATTAATTTGGAGAATTAAATAATTAAGGGAAATGTGAAATTAGGATATTGGGATTTTAGATCATGAATAATCATTTGTTAAATGAATTATGATGAAATTAAGATTGTTTCTTTTTAGATAATTAATTGTTGAATTAAATATAGAGATATTGTATTATTTGAATTAAGATAATTAATTGTTGAATTAATTATAGAAATAATGAATTATTTGAGTTAAAATAATTTATTATTGAATTAATTATAGAGATATTTAATTGTTGAATTGATTGAGTTGGAATAATTAATTGATGAATCATTTGGAGTTATTAAATTCTTTGTTAGAGTAATTAATTGAGAAATTAATTGGGGGTTAATGAATTGTTTAAGTTTGGATTAATTAATTTACGAATTAATTAATGTGACTATTTAATTTTTGAATTAAATAATAGGATTAATTAATTGAAAAATTAATTAGTGGATTAGATGTGATTATTTAATTTTTGAATTAAATAATGGGATTAATTAATTGGGGAATTAATTAATTTAATAGATGGGATTATTTAATTATTGAATTAAATAACGGGATTAATTAATTGATAAATTAATTAATGGACGAGATGTGATTATTTAATTATTGAATTAAATAATGGTATTAATCAATTGATGGATTAATTAATGGAGTAATATGATTATTTAATTTTATTAAATAATGGAATTGATGGTATTAATTAATTGATGAATTAATTAATGAGAGTAAGATGATTATTTAATTTTTGAATTAAATAATGGGATTGATGAGATTAATTCATTGAATTAATTAATGAGATTGACATGGACAATTAATTGGAGAATTAATTAAAGGGATTGAATGTGATTAATTAATTATGGAATTAATTAATGAAAATGATTTGGATTAATTAATCGGTGAATTAATTAATTGATGTAGTGTTATGATTTTTGTTCTATATTAATTAATTAGAGAATTAATTAACGAGGATTGTTGTATTAATTAAATCGAATGAGTTAGATTATTTAATTGGTGAATTAGTTAACGTGGATTGTTGTGAGGATGAAATTGAATGAATTGGATTAATTAATTTGTGAATTAATTAATGTAGTTTGTTGGTATATTGATATTGTTCATTTGGATAATTAACTGTAGAATTAATTATGAGATATTGAGATTTTTGGATTAAATAATTAATTGTGGAATTAATTATGCGATATTGAGATTGTTGATTTGAGATAATTAATTGTTGAATTAATTATCAGATATTGAATTGTGATTTGGGGATAATTAATTATTAGGTTAATTGTTAGAATATTGAATTGAAAATTGAATAATTAATTGTTGAATTAATTATGAGATATTGAGTTATGATAATGATTAATTAATTGGAAAATTAATTAATGGTAATGATGTAATTAGTTAATTGGGGAAATTAATTAAGAGGATTTATGTGATAAAATAATTTATGAATTAGCGATGAAATTGATGTGATTAGTTAATTGTTGGATTAACTAGAGTAATTTATGTGATTAGTTAATTTTTGAATTAACTAGAGGGATTATTTTGATTAATTAATTGTTGAATTAATTAATGTTATTGATGTGTTCTGTTAATTATTGAATTAACTAAAGGAATTGTGTGGTTAATTAATTATTAAATTAATTAATGTTATTGATGTGATTATTTAATTATTGAATTAAATAAAGGAATTGTTGTGTTGAACTAATTTTTGCGTTTGAAATGAAATTGATGTTGAATAATTAATTAATGAATTAACTATGTGTAAAAGAATGGGAACATGGTCATTCCAAATTGAGAAGTATAAATGGTAACATGATCATTATACTTATGAGTAATGTAATGAGAACATGGTTATTCAATTGAGAATTATACATGGTAACATAGACATTATACTCGTGAGTAAAGGAATGGGAACATGGTCATTCAATTGAGAAGTATAAATGGTAACATGGTCATTATACTTATGAGTAAAGGAATGGTAACATGGTCATTTTATTGAGAAGTATGGTAACATGGTCATCTTACTTACAAATTTAATATTGGTAACATGGGAAATTAAATATGAATTAATGAATGGTAACAAAGGAACTCTGAGATATGGAATCACTTGAGAATACTTTGGACTCCAGCATGAGTCGAAGTAGGTATTGGGATATAATATCACCATTGAATACTTTGGGCTCTGAAATGAGATAAAGTAGGTATTAATATATGATATTACCAAGAAACACTTCGAGTTCCGAAATAATTCGAAATAGGTACTGTGATATGACATGACCTTCGAATAATTTGGGCTCCGACAATAACTGAAGTAGGTTTTATGATACCATATTACCTAAAACACTTCAGGCTACGACATGATCCAAAGCTGGCGTTGAGGTACGAGTGTCCTCAGGAACCCTGGAGTTAATGTGGTTAATTAATGAATAAATGAAAATGTGATAACTATTTACTTATGAATTGTACTTATTTATTTATATAATCTCATAAACTATTTCCTATATTGATATTGTTTTAGAAACCATTGGTGGTGTCACATTGAGTTGTAATTATACCCTACTCAGGCTGCCTGATTGGTACCCAAATAAACTTTGTTATTGCAGGACATGTTAATGGAAAAGACCTTGGGTTAGATAACTAATTTGGGGATGGAGCTCGTATGAGGGGATCAGATGTGGTTTGGGACCCGCTTGGGAGTTGTCAATATCTTTATTTTTAAGTTGAAATTTTGACACTTAGAACATACATTAGCATTAAATATTTATTGTTAAGTTTTGACATTATACTTCATGCTTTGGTTGTTATAAGATATTGGTATTTATTATGATCATATGTTTACACTATTTTTATTTTGTTTCCACCGGTTTATTACTCTAATAAGAAAAAAAAGATATTTTATAGTCTTTCCATGATTTATAATAGAACCTCATTGTTAGTAGGAAGCCTCTGGAATATGGGGAGGGGCGCTTAAGGTCATGTGACCGACCATTTTGGGGCACCAGTGTGTGGCACCCGGGCTAAGACATCACAAAGTGTTATTAGAGCTCCAGTTTTCTTTTCTTATTTTTTTTCTTACATCTCAGGAAAGGTATACAAGAGACTAGGAAGAGTTGGATCTTGGTTATGAGCTCGTTCATGGGTGTAGCTACCCCATGTACGAGGGAGAACCCAAGTGCCCAGGGTGGAATTTTTGTTATTGTTGTTTGCTGTTACAGTTGAATGTTATTTCACCTTGGGTGACTCACTTGGTTGTGTCATGTGTTTATTGTTTCTGAGATTTTTTAAGACTGACTTATGGCCCTAAATGTCATGAGAGTTGATTCTTCATGCATCATTCTAGGCACTCAGGATTATTTCATTAACATGTATCATTTTAAGAACATACAGGAAATGGGTTTTGGGTAAATTGTTAAAATTAAACTATTTTATTGGCTTGTAAAATTGAATTAAAAAAGTATCCTAATATGAAATTGGAAGTGGTAAAATGATTCAATATTGAGAATAAATGGGTGTTTAATGAGAAACTTGAATAATGATATGGGTATGATTAATTAATTATTGAATCAATTAATTGAAATGATATGATTAATTAATTGTTGAAACTAATTAATGAGAATGAGTTTACCTTTATTAACTATGACATAGAGGTAGTATGGTTAAGGTTAGTGATAGTGTGCCAGTTTTGACCATGTGGTGGGGAAAAAGGGGGAAAGACTTGTAATGGTTTTGTGTAAATCCATCTTTTTAACCATGTTAATGTTGTGAATTGAGAATCCTTTGTTTTGTTTGGACCTTAATGTGGGTAGTTTGGGTAGTGATAATTCCCTAGTTTGAGAACTTGGCTGTGAGTTGTGCAAGGGACCATCTAGTTTTGGATTAGTGTGGTGAGATGCTAGAGGGTAGGGAAGCGCGAGAATTTTGGTAGGTTAAGGTGTTTCCATAAGGGGAGGTAACATCAGTTATAAAGGATTAGTGGTGGTATTAATTAAAGACTTCATAGTGTACTTTTAATTAGTGATGATCATGTACTCTACATTGACATCATCCTAGATATGCTGAGAAATCTATGGATTTAAACCTAGCTACCAAAACATGTTTTGGTTGGATATGGGGCCTCATAGGGTTTGCGCTTATGAAGAGATATATGTGGAGATGGATGGTTGGAGGTACGCCATTTAAAGTTTATATATGAGGTTTTTAGGATGGACCAGAGATTAATGAATTCTATGGTGATTGAATTTCTTAAAAATTAGGGTTAACAATGCTACAAAGGTGGGGAGTTATATATCAGTATAAGGTGCCTGGAGCAAGACTATGAGTGAGAAGTGGTGGCATTAGAATTCCAATGAAGAACCTATAAGGTGCATGTTTAAATTACTCAGTAAAAGGATGGGTGAGCCTTGGAGGTGGTGGATGTACTTCCTTTCTAGGTAGTTTTTGTTGTAATGACTGAGTGTTGGCTGGATGGTGTTATTATGGTTATTGTGCATGGTGAGTTGGAAAACATGCCAGGTATGTTGTGTAAGTTGAGATTGAGACTGATCCATTCTTTGAGGAGTATCTGATACGTGTGTTAGATCATAGTGATAAGGTGTTGTAGGGAAATAATGTGTTGTTAGTTCATGTATTGTGGAAACATGGACGTGTATAAGAATAAATTTAGGGGAGAGAAATGGATGTGAGGGATCATTAGAATGACCCTTTTAGCTCGAAATCTTAAGAGATACTTGGGAGTATAACTCTAGGATGAGCTATTATAAGGTGTGGAGATTGTAATATCCCAACCATTTTTGGAGTTGACACGGGCTTGAAATTAGGTACTCTTTGTATTTATATTAGTACTTTATTTTGGGTTATGTATTGGGGTGTGTTTGGGTGGAAAATTGAGAAAATGGAAGAAAAATGGGGCTGTTCATGATTGGCGAATAGTTATAGCAAACCGTGTGCCCCAACCCAGGAAACCATGCAACCTTGGAGAATGGGGGTTTGCATGATTGACACATAGTTTTTTCAAACTGTGTTACCTAAAAGGAGAAACCATGCACCCCTAAAATAATAGGTTCATGGTTGGAACATGGTTAGAGAAAACCATGCACCCTTGCCTAGGAAACTATGCGTGATATTTTTAATGGCCCAATTTTTTTTTAAAATGCACCTGAACCCCCATAACTCACCCATTTCAACCCCTATTTTACCCAAGTCATTATTTCATGATTTTGGAGGCTCCCAGATGAATTAATAGGTCTATTGACACTTTTTCTTGGTGAATCTAAGTGCAAATTGAAGATCTGCACCCCTTGGGTATGTGTGTTTTTCTTGATTAGATCTATCTCTCTCTTCCACTCCTCTTATTGGATAGAAGAGCGAAGTTATCCACTGTTTTAATAGATCTAGATACATATTTGGGGGATCTAGATCTAGGATTATTGGATCTAGATATAGAATTAAGAGATCTTATTTTGTTTAATCATGGATTTAGGTTTCAGATCTTGACCATGTTCATCATCGCGTTTGTGATTGATCCGGTTCACATTGGGGATTATCTATTGACGAGTGTTCGTCATCATTCTAGAGGTAGGTGTTCTAAAATTCAAATCCCATAGTCTTAATTACAATTATATGTATGTAATTATAGAATTTCTATTAGATGTTTAGCAATCACATTCTTGATTAAATTAATTAATTAAGGGAAATGTGAAATTGGGATATTAGGATTTTAGATCATTAATAATCATTTGTAAATGAATTATGAGGAAATTGAGATTATTTTTTTTGGAGATAATTAATTTTTGAATTAATTATAGGGATTCTATATTGTTTTAATTGAGATAATTAATTATTGAATTAATTATAGAAATAATAAATTATTTGAGTTGAGATAATTAATTTTTGAATTGATTAATTTGGAACAATTAATTGATGAATTAATTAGAGTTATTGAATTTTGTGTTAGAAAAGTTAATTGAGGAATTAATTGGGGGTATTAATTGTTTATGCTGGGATTAATTAATTGAAGAATTAATTAATTTGAGTAATGTGATTATTTAATTATTGAATAAATTAATTGAAGATATGTGATTATTTAATTATTTAATTAAAAAATGAGATTAATTAATTGATGAATTAATTAAAGGAAGAAATGTGATTATTTAATTTGTGAATTAAATAATGATATTAATTAATTGATGAATTATTTAATGGAAGAGATATGATCATTTAATTTTTGAATTAATTAACATGATTATTTAATTGACAAATTAATTAACAGAGTAATATGATTATTTAATTATTGAATTAAATAATGGAATTAACGAGATTAATTAATTGGTGAAATAATTAATGGGAGTAATGTGATTATTTAATTTTTGAATTAGATAATGGGTTTGATGAGATTAATTCTTTGAATTAATTAATGGGATTGACACGGACAATTAATCGACTAATTAATTAAAGGGGTTGAATGTGATTAATTAATTATGGAATTAATTAATGGAAAGGATTTGGATTGATTAAGTAGTGAATTAATTAATGGATGTAGTGTTATGGTTTTTGAGCTAGATTAATTAATTGGAAGATTAATTAATGGGTATTAGTGTATTAACGTAATTGAATGAGTTAGATTAATTATTTTCTAAATTAATTAACGGGGATTATTGTGATGATGCAATTAAATGAATTGGATTAATTAATTGGTGAATTAATTAATGAAGATTGTTGGTATATTGAGATTGTTGATTTGGATAATTAATTGTCTTATTAATTATAAGATATTGAGATTGTTGGATTAGATATTTAATTATAGAATTAATTATGCGATATTGAGATTGTTGATTTGAGATAATTATTTTTTGAATTAATTATCAGATATTGAATTGTGATTTGGGGATAATTAATTGTTGGGTTAATTATTAGAATATTTAATTAAAAATTGAATAATTAATTATTTAATTAATTATGATATATTGAGTTGTGATAATTATTAATTAATTGGTGAATTAATTAATGGGAATGCCATACTTAATTATTTGGGGAAATTAATTAAGGGGATTTATGTGATAAACTAATTGTTGAACCGGTAATGAAATTGATGCAATTAACTACATTAATTGATGCGATGAGTTAATTGTTGAATTAAATAGAGGAATTGATGTGATTAATTAATTGTTGAATTAATTAATTTTATTGATGTCTTTAGTTAATTATTTAGTTAACTAAAGGAATTACATGATTAATTAATTATTAAATTAACTAATGTTTTTGATGTGATTAGTTAATTATTTAATTAAATAACAGAATTGTTGCATTGAACTAATTGTTTTGTTAGAAATGAAATTTACATTGAATAATTAATTAATGAATTAATTATGTGTAAAATAATGAGAACATGATCATTCTAAATTGAGAAGTATAAATGGTAATATGGTCATTGTAATTATGAGTAAAGGAATGGGAATATGGTTATTCAATTGAGAAGTATACATGGTAACATGAACATTATACTTGTGAGTAAAAGAATGGGAATATGGTCATTCAATTGAGAAGTGTAAACGGTAACATGGTCATTATACTTATGAGTAAAGGAATGGTAACGTGGTCATTCTATTGAGATGTAATTATGGTAACAAAATCATCTTACTTAGGAGTTTAATATTGGTAATGTGGGAAATTAAGTACGAGTTTATGAATGGTAATAAAATAACTTTGAGATATGGCCTCACTTGAGAATACTTTGGGCTCCGACATGAGCTGAAGTAGGTATTGGGATATGACATCACCTTTGAATACTTCAGACTCTGGTATGATACGAAGTAGGTATTAAGATATGATATTACCAAGAAACACTTTGAGCTCTGACATGAATCTAAATAGGTATTGAGATATTATATCTTTAGGTTCTAGGTGCAGTGGAAGTGTGTTGGAGGGTTTTCCCAAATTTTATTTTAGCGTTAAACAACGTTCAAACCGAGATTCGTCATGATATAAAACGCCGGATCTTCAGAATAGAACGAATAACGAAAAACAAAAGAGGGAGTCCCAGAAACATAGATATAGGATCATCATATGTTGGTTATAATTAATTTAATTAATTCAAAAGAATTACCTTGGTGGAATTATTTCTTCGTTGATGTCTCCAGTCATGATCTTGTTATCCGTCGTTGCATTGTAGAATCCAAGTGTAGTATTCCTCTAGCAGTGATCCACATGTGTGCCACATTTCTCTAGATGTTGTCGAAGGGATCTCCGGGTGCTAGCGTGGAAGAACCTTCACTTGCGATGTCCACCTTCGATTGCCTTGATCCAATAGAGGAGGATCTCTCTCGGTCTTGAGAGAGTTCTTTGAGGAAGTAGTTCTTTCAGCCTTGAAAGAATTCTCCAGAATTGTTGTACACAACGAGTATCTCTTGAAAAGTGTTGGGGTTGTGAGGATATTTATAATTGGGTTTGAGGTTATAGATTTATGACAATAAATAAAGGCGTTACACGTTTTATTTATTTCATTAACCCTTATTGAAAACCCCCATGTCTAATGATTAATTCCTTGAAATGTGCCCACACTTATTATAATAAATATCATTTAATAAAATGATATTATTTCCTCAAAATCCCGACTGGAAAAACTACACGCTGTGTAATCATTAATACACGATGTGTACTCATTTTCCATAAAACTACACAGCATTTATATTTATTATACACGACATGTACTTTTATTTTCCATTTTTCTTTATTTCCTCCACCACATTTATTAGTCCTTGAGTAATGGCTATTTATTTCTTAAATAAATGTAACTGCATTACTCGCTAATAAATATATATTATTTCATCCACAATATATTCTATCGAATAACTTGTGTTGAAATAAAAGTGATCAGACATCCTTAAATAATTATTAAACCATAGTCAGGAATAATATTTATTTGACTTGTTAAATTAATATTTAACAGAGATACATGGACACACTTAGTGTGTGACCCTCTAGGCCTCTTTCTCAGTGGTATTAGGCGGAGCCTACCTAAAGTCCAAGGTTAGCATCTAGAAACATGCCAAGGCACCCATAGAGAAATAATTTAATGCTGCAATGATGTGTCACCTCATACGAATGCTTACCATGTAATATAATCCCTTTGTCTCGATATCTCTAATCAAGCGGGTTCCATGCTAGTGCCATCAACCTATATGCTCGATTATTCTTTCTTTGAATTTTCGGAATTGAACTTTCCCATTCCTTACCATGGCCATGGATTTACTTAGGCTATATCAATTCCATCAAAGGGCCTAAGATATCTACTTCTATTATGGAACAAAAGGGACAAATCCTTTCTCGCATTATCTATTAATGTAGTATTACTCATGATGCACCCAACGTATCCTACCTCGCTGCAAATAGTGTGTCATCATAATTTTTGTTAATACATCTATGTGTGTGAGTTGTAATACCCATTAATAATAATCTTAAAGTCTAAGGACCAATACACACGTCCGTAGATAGGAACATCCAATGACACTCTAAAATGTGGTCCTACTGGTGGGTCTCATTCTCATAATATCCTCTTGGATATTACCAAGGGCGTACACCATGAGAAGGTGCCTCAAATTTTTATGAGTCCTCACCCCTAATATCCTGTATTATTTGTGTCCCTCAAATAACATCATTTGGACATAGAACATATATTCAAGAACAATGTTATGGAACTTCCGGGTTCTCATCATAGAAGGGATACGCTATGACCATTTAATTAAAAAACTATCCTTGGGAAATTATCACATGAATTTTCATGAATAAGAACAATCAAGATGTGATAATATGTTTATTTAATGAATAAAGTACAAAGTAGTTGATTCTAGGCCACCAAATCCAATAGACTCCCACTTGGACTGGAGCCAACTACTAACAACTTTTAACCCGCTAGATCTCACATGATATTCATGCTTCTGTTGAGATAATCCTTTAGTCATGGGGTCCACCATGTTCTCTTCTGTGGACACTCCACTCATTTCAACTTCACACCTTTGATAGAAATCCCTCAAGAGGTGATACTTCCAGAGTATGTGCTTTGTCCGTTGATTTGACCTTGGTTCTTTTGCAAGAGCCACCACTGTAGTATTATCACAATACAATGTAATGAGATCTTTACTACTAGGCACCAAATCAAGCTCCTGGACAAAGTTCTGAATCCAGACGGCTTCCTTGGATGCATCAGAAGTCACTATATATTCAGACTATACTGCAGGATCGGTGACAAATGGCTGCTTTGAACTTTTCCAGCTCACAGCTCCTCCATTGAGACAAAAAACATATCCAGATTGCGACTTTAGATCATTCTGATCTGTCTGAAAACGATCATCAACATACCATCTGATGACAAGCTCCTTGTCTCCTCCATACACTAGGAACATATCCTTAATTATTCTTAGATACTTAAGGATAGTCTTAACAACAGTCCAATGCTGTTCTCCTGCATCTTCTTGATATCTTCCTAACATACTCAGTGCATAGGCAACATCAAGCCTGGTATATAACATGGAACACATGATGGATCAAATAGACGAATTATATGGGATCTTACTCATTATATCTTTCTCTTGTTGTGTCTGAGGACACATTTTCTTAGAAAGATGTAGGCCATGTGACACTGGAACCAATCCCCTCTTGGATTGTTCCATAATAAATCTCTTTAGTATCTGGTCAATGTATGTACTCTAACTTAGTACAGGCATCCTCTTGGACCTATAATGAATGATCTTGATCCCTAGAATGTAGGCTACTTCACCCAAGTACTTCATGGAGAAACACTTGTTCAACCAGTCCCTAACTGACTGTAAGACTGGTATGTCATTTCCAATAAGAAATATGTCATCAAAATATACTACTAGGATAAAAATCACATTCCCATTAAACCGCTTATAAACACATGGATCAAATTCGTTCATAATGAACCCAAATTCCTTTATGGCTTCATAAAATCGAATGTTCCATGACCTGGATGCTTGTTTAATCCATAAATGGATTTCTGCAACTTTCAAACCCGTTTGGCTTCACCTAGTGTCAAAAACCCTTCTGGTTGTGTCATATAGACATCTTCCTGAAGGTTCCCGTTAAAGAATGCTATTTTGACATCCATTTTCCAAATATCGTAGTCATGGTAAGCTGCTATGGAAAGTATGATTCTTATGGATTTAAACATGGAAACTGGTGAGAAGGTTTCATCATAGACAATTCCTTGATGCTGTCTGAATCCTTTAGCCACTAGCCTTGATTTATAGGTGCTAACTTGACCTTCCATGTCCATCTTTCTTTTGTATACCCATTTACATCCAATAGGCTTTACATCAGCTGGCTCATCAACTAGAACCCATAATTGGTTCTGATACATGTAATCCATCTCAGATTTCATAGCTTTTAGCCATCTTGTAGCTTCTGAGCTTTCTAATGCTTCCTTTTAGGATAGAGGTTCATCATTGTCCAATAATAATGATTCACCATCCTTGGTGGCTAGGAAACCAAATATCTCTGGTTCCCTTACCTCTATTGAGTTCCTACGTAGTACTTGTGTTTCTGGAACCTCTTCCATGGGGACCTGTGGAACTTGTTCCTGTGCCAACTCCTGTGTATCTTGAGCATCAACTTCATCGAAGTCAATCTTGCTCCCACTATCCTTCTTGAGAATGTGCTCTCTCTCAAGAAAGACGGTTTGTCTAGCAATAATCACTTTCTTGTCTGAAGGGTTATATAGGTAACATCCTTTAGTTTCCTTGGGATATCCTATAATGATACACCTCGTGCCCTGGGGTGGTAGTTTGTTTCCTAAGAAGGCCTTAACAAAATCCTCGCATCCCCATACACGTGTGTGAGACAAAGTGGGTTTCCTTCCATTCCATAACTTAGATGGAATTCCATTTTCCGCCTTAGTTAGTACTTGGTTTAATGTGTATGTTGTAGTTTGTAATGCATATACCAAAAGGATAATGGAAGATCTGCATGACTCATCATCGACCTCACCATGTCCAAAAAGGTGCGGTTCCTCCTTTCAATAACACCGTTCCACTATGGTGTATAAGGAGGAGTGAGCTAAGATAGAATCCCAGACTCCCGTAGAAGATTGATGAACTCTTGGTTCATATATTCTCCACCTTGATCTGATCGAAGTTTCTTTATCTTCTTACCAAGATGATTCTCTACTTCATTCTTGAATTCCTTAAATTTCTCTAAGGCCTCTAACTTATACCTCATTAAGTAGACCTAGCCATATCTACTCAAATCATCAGTAAAATTAATGAAGTAAGAATATCCACCTCTAGCTTCTACTGGAAATGGTCCACACACATCCGTGTGTACCAATCCTAAAAGCTCTGTGACCCTTTCACCCTATCCACCAAAAGGTGGCTTAGTCATTTTTCCTTGTAAACAAGCGTGACATCTATCAAGAGGTTTTAGCTCAGTAGAGTCTAAATAGACATCTTGGAAGAGATTTGTCAATCGCTTCTCGTTTACATGACAGAGATGGTGATGCCACAACTGGGTGATGTATGAGTCATGTGAGTTTGTTTCGTTATTGATTACCAACACTTGGTTTTCATAATTTAATACATACAAAAAATTATTTAAATGTTCGATACCATAACATACGTTGTTCTTATTAAAGAGACAACCCTTATTTCAAAACATGAAAATAAATCCATCCATATCCAAACAAGATACATAAATTATGTTCTTGGTAAGACTAAGCACATAATAACAGTTTTGTAAAACCAAAATCATGCCAGTTTGCAATGAGAGGTGGTAATCGCCAATAGCCAACGCAGCCAGCCTTGCACCATTGGTAGCTCGAAGATCTACCTCTCCTCTGAAAATCTTTCTAAATCTACTTGGTTCCTGCATTTGAAAACAGATGTGATCCCCACAAGCTGTATCTAATACCCAATGTGTAGAAATAGAAAGATTACACTCGATAACGAATGCATGTTTAGCATCCCCATGCTTTTGGGTGAAGTTCCTCTTCCAGTGGCCTTGCTTTCCACATGCAAAACACACCACCTCCCGTTCCTTTCCCTGCCTCTGGATCTTCCCCTTCTTGGAGGGAAGACACTCGGGGGCTTCAGACCATTTATAAGTCTTTGGACCCTTTTCCTTATCCTTTATTTTCCTATTCACCATAAGTACTGCAAGTTGTCATTCCCCATGTCCTTATCTACCTAGAAAATTAAGGTCAAAAGTTTCGATATACTCTTATCATTTTTGATCATGTTATAATTGACAATAAAGATAGAGAAGGTCTTGGGAAGTGATGATAGGATGATATCTGTATGCAACTCATCCAGGAATTTAATCCCTAAGATGTCCAGGCATTCAATGTATCCAATAATCTTGACTATATGAGGCCTAGCTGGTGCAGACTCTCCAAGCTTAGTTGTAAACAAAGAATTGGAGATCTCATACCTCTCCTGTCTCGCCTTCTCTTGGTAGAGATACTTAAGTTGAGACATCATGCTATACACGTCCATGTTTTCATGTTGCTTCAAGAGCTCATTGGACATGGCCAATAGCATGAAACACTGGACATATGTGGCATCATCCATGTGTTTCGCATAGAGATATATTTCCTCATCACTAACCTCTTTTCCAGGCACAATTGGAATAGGCTCTTCTAGCACATACAATTTCCTTTCATGGCGAAAGATGACGTGTAAACGCCTCTGCCACTCTTGGAAATTGGTTCCAGTGAGAAGGTTTTCCTTCTCGAGTATGGTTCAAAATGATATTTTTGAAGTCATTTTCTTTCCGTTTCTACAAATTAATATCAGAAAAGGTTTAGTACTTTATTACAAAACTGAGACAAATAAATAAATTAATACTTATTAGTCTCCCACTATTTTATCGAAATCCAATATCCCTCATCATTGATTTTGGAATATTCTGTTGCCTGAATATTCTAGTGTCAAGGATCCATATTTCTCTTCTCATTACCCCAACTTGGGTTGTTCAAGAAATTTTAAGGGTTTTAGGTAGGCATTCCAAATTCCAACCGCATTAACTGGAAACTCCTTGATCCACTGAGTGGACTCCCCAATCCTGAAATCCTTTTATTTTGGATTTCCTCAACCTTTTCCTCTTGGTCACACCAAGTCCTGCTGTGGAAGTCAACCCTTGATGTGAACCAAGTTAATTCAACCCAAAACCTTGAATTAGAATTCCCCAATAATTGAAAGCACCCCAACTAGGGTTGGTCAAGAACTTTGAACTATGGTTTGATTCTAACCAATATTATGGAAGGCTATACCGACTTAATATTTCGTTGAGGGATTTTATCCTTATACGTAAATTACCAATTTATTATCTTTGATTACATGCTTGTTAATATTAAGTAGGATATACTTAAGTGATTAACCATTTCAAGATAATATTTACGTATAAGCTGGTCTTATTTTAGTTCCATCTTGCATGCTTGTTTAATTCATTAATTGTGTGATTGTGACAACACACCCAAAATAAATAAACCATGAAACTGACACAAATAAAATAAATGGAATGATCATGAGCTTTGTTATATTGGTTAGTTTATCTAGCGGTAGATAAACTAACCCAAGACCTAGTGGAGAAACACCTTGAACCTTTTGGGTTTGTGTTTAAAGCATTCCACCTGTCCACCTTTGTATCTCCTTGGATTGGTTTCACCTTGGCTCCTGAATTGAGCTGCATCCACTAGCTTGGGAGCTCCATCCATTACATATGCATTTATCTCACATGCAGGTGAGGGGTAAAAGGGGTTTTTACATAAAATAATCCTTGGGCGTACAGGCCCTACATATTAATGAGGAGAAGGCTCGCAGGCCAACAAATTTAATTTAAATAAATTAATTAAAAGAAACCATTCACATACAAAGGTATTGGTCTAGATCATGATCATCCATACATGCAATTATATTTACGCATAAATAAAACTAGCATTCAATTATTTAATCATTCTTGTTTAAGATAAATCATGCTCGAATCAATTAATTATCTTTAATTAATCAATCCTTTTATCTTAATACCTTTTCTAAATTTCCTTGATATTATCATATATCATAATTTTAAACAAATAAATTCATTTAAAATTATCCTTGTATGTAACTTGTACCTTGGAGGCAACCCGGTGAATTTCCATTCATTACACAGATGTTAAATTAAACACACATATATAAAACACCTATCACATGCTGTGCCTCAGCTTTACGCCTGCACCATGGTACATGTCTCAAGGGTTTGTATAATATAATAATAAATTTTAATAAATCTTCGTAATTTGGATGAGTACACGACATATAGTTCCAACTACATGGTGTGTACTTTTTGTTCACCGTCCATCTGAAGTACACGCCTGGGGACATGGCGTGTTGATGTACTTCAGGAATTTTTGGAGTACACGGCGTGCTCAGTGGGACACACGCCATGTAGTTTCTGTGTTACATGGTTTCCAGCCGGGCAAGCCATGTACGGGGTACACGGTCCAAACCTAACCCGAAGGGACTACACACCGTGTTCAGTTGGACCACACGACGTGTAATCTGGAAACCATGTGCCACCTGTTCCTGGTCAACACATGGTGTCATAAATGACTTAGATAGGATCCAATATACGACCTGATTTGGCGGACCAGTCAATGCATTGAACCTAGACTACACGGAATGTACTTCCAAATACACGCCGTATATTCTCGTTTTGTACGGACATGAATGTTTGGATCCTCCAGATGAGATACTCTATTTTATTTTAATCAAAAATTAAAAGAAAAGGTCATTTCTGTATGATGAATGAGAAATGATAGAGGAAGAACAGATCTTGAGATTTATATTTAAAGAATGATTAACTTGAATTGAAACAAATAAATTATTAAATTCATAAATCACCAATGAAAAACTAAATAATTATAATCAACGATGTGACCACTATGATACCACTTGTAGGTTCCAAGCGCAGCGGAAGCATGTTGGAGGGTTTTCCCAACTTTGATTTTAGCGTTAAACAATGTTCAAACCAAGATCCATCACGATATAAAACACCGAATCTTTGGAATAGAATGAAGAACACAAAACAAAAGAGGGAGTCCTGGAACCATAGAGATAGGATCATCATATGTTGGTTATAATTAATTTAATTAATTCACAAGAATTACCTTTGTATAATTATTTATTCGTTTATGTCTCCGGTCATGATCTTGCTATCCGTCGTTGCATCGTAGAATCCAAGTATAGGATTCCTCTAGCAGTGATCCAAACATGTGCCATGTATCTTTGGATGTCACCGAAGGGATATCTAGGTTCTAGTGCGGAAGAACCCTCGCTTGCGATGTCTGACTTCGATCGCCTTGATCCGATGGAGGAGGATCTCTCTCGGTCTTGAGAGCGTTCTTGGAGGAAGTAGTTCTTTCGGACTTGAAAGAATTCTCCAGAATTGTTGTGCACAACGATTCTCTCTTGAAAAGTTTTGGGGTTGTGAGGATATTTATAATCGGGTTTTAGGTTATAGAGTTATGACAATAAATAAATGCGATACGCATTTTATTTATTTCATTAACCCTTATTGAAAACCCCCATTTCAAATGATTAATTCCTTGACATGCGCCCACGCGGATTATAATAAATATCATTTAATAAAACGATATTATTTCCTCAAAATCCTGACTGGAAAAACTACACTCCGTGTAATCATTAATACACGGTGTGTACTCATTTTCCATAAAACTACACGGCGTGTATATTTAATATACACGACGTATACTTTTATTTTCCATTTTTCTTTATTTCCTCCACCACATTTATTAGACCTTGAGTATTGAATATTTATTACTTAAATAAATGTAACTGCATTACTCGCTAATAATTATATATTATTTCATCTAGAATATATTATCTCGAATAACTAGTGTCAAAATAAATGCGATCAGGCATCCTTAGATAATTATTAAACCACAACCGAGAATAATCTTTATTTAACTTGTTAAATTAATATTTAACTGAGATACATGGACACACTTAATGTGTGACCATCTAGGCCTCTTTCTCAGTGGCATTAGGCAGAGCCTGCCTAAAGTCCAAGGTTAGAGTCTAGTAACACACCAAGGCACCCATAGAGAAAGAAGTTAACACCGCAATGACGTGTCACCTCATACGAATGCTTACTGTGTAATATAATCCCTTTGTCTCGATATCTCTAATCAAGTAGGTTTCATGCTAGTTCCATCAACCCATGTGCTCAATTATTCTGTCTTTGAATTTTCAGAATTGAACTTGCCCATTCCTTACCATGGCCATGGATTTACTTAGGCTATATCAATTCCATCAAAGGGCCTAAGATATCTACTTATGTTATGGAAAATAAGGGACAAATCCTTTCTCGCATGATCTATTAATGCAGTATTACTCGTGACGCACCCAACGTATCCTACCTCGCCGCGAACAGTGTGTCGTCACAGTTTTCATCAATACATCTAAGTGCACGAGTTTTAATACCCATTAATAATAATCTTAAAGTCTAAGGACCAATAATCACATCCATAGATAGGAACATCCAATGACACTATGAAATGTGGATTTTCTACTAGCAGGTCTCATTCTCATAATATCCTCCTTGATATTACCAAGGGCACACACTATGAGAAGGTGCCTCAAAGTGTTATGATTCCTCACCCCTAATGGCCTGTATTATTTGTGTCCCTCAAATAACATCATCCGGCCATAGAACATATATTCAAGAATAGTGTTATGGAACTTTCGGGTTCTCATCATAGTAGGGATCCGCTATGACCTTTTAATGAAACAACTATCCTTGGGACATTATGTAAAGACCCGTAAAATTCAAGGGAATTTTTTTCTTAATTTTCTTTAGAATTTTACAAGAGCGCGGTTTCAGACGGCACCTGATTCCGAGGCCTGGAGTGCCCGGAATTAATTTCTGAAGTTTGGCTCGGGTACGTTCAGTGAACGAACGAGCGGGTTTTCCTAACTTTTGATTCGGTACTCGGAATTGAAATCCGAGGGCACCGATGAACTCGCAACCCCGATATTCGCTTAAAGAGACCTTTTCGGAAGTTGCGTTTGTTGCGGGTTGAAAGTTAGTTTTGGAGTTTTTAGTTTGAGTTAAATAAAATTTGTGAAGAACAAATTTTATTATAACTTGATAAAACCTACCAAAGGGGGTTGGAAGTGGGACCCACACCCACTTAACCTCCCTTGGGAGGATTAAGTGTGGTGGGGCCCACACGAACCCCTAAACCTTTCATATTCTCTCAACTCCCTTAACGCCTCAATAAATGACTTGAGTTACTTATTTAATTATGGGAGTTAATCATTTTGAATTTCAAACATTTGAAATTCTAGTGTGTTATGTGTTAATAAAATAAGATGTTGTCTTATTTTATTTTGGTTAATTGTTTGTCTTCTTGAGAGGTGGAGAGCTTTTTCTTCTTCTTCTTCATCTCTGACGAAGATCACGAAGAACGCTCAACTTGACGAAGAACGCTCAAGTCCCGATGAAGAACGCCGCTCCGCTCTTATTCGTCTTCTGTGTCAACGAGTGGGAATGCCGCTTCCTCCTCGGATTCCCTTCGTCGACATAAGAAGTTTCGCCAACGACGTGTCTCTTCGGACGCATCCCTTCGTCATCGGATTTGACGAACGGCTACCGCGACGCCCGACCTCCGCGACGTCATCTTCCGCGGAACGTTGACAATCTTCAAACCTTATACCCGAGGTAGGGGTTGTTGATTATTGTTTAGTTATTCTATTTTTAATCATGAATTTTAGCAAGTCTAACGTTTGGCTTTGAAATAATTTAAGTTGCGTTATTGTTTAACGTGAGGGGGTCGGACCGCATGAACACGGCCGAACCCCCCTCCATCGTTCTTGTTGTTTATTCTTGCGGGTGGAAGCAAAGTGGTGTGGTGCCGTCGCACCACGCGGATAATCGTGCAATTATTTTACGCGGCGCCGTCGCGCCACGCCGAGGAAGAATCTTCAAGAACGCGACGCCGTCGCGCCGCGTTGAAAGGAATCAAGGCACGGCGAAGGGGCGCGGTGCCGTCGCACCGCGCCGGACGACGAACACCGCGGCCGGTTCCGGGCCGCGGCGGGACGAGGAGACCGCGGCCGGTTCCGGGCCGCGGCGGGAAGAGAAGACCGGCGGCCGGGCCGCCGACGTCGGAAGCCGAAGGGGGGACCGGAATTTCCGGTCCCGTTGGAGAAAACCGGCCGGCCAGCTGGCCGGCCGGAAGGCATTAAACCGGGGGAATTAATCCCCCGACAAACACACGAAAACCCCCCTCTTTATGAGGGGGGCGGTTCTTTGAAGGGAGGGGGGCAGCCGGCCCCCCGGTTCCGCACAAACAGGCCCCCCACGTGGGGGGGGGGGGCGTTTTAAAAAAAATGGGCGCGACATATAGCCGCTCCGCCCTTCCCAGGAAGCGGGGGCTTAGCCCCCCGCGTGCCGCCCTCGTGCGGCGCCAGGCCGCCAAGCCGCCGCGGCCCCCGCGCCGCCGCGCCGCCGGCCGCCGCGCCGCCCCAGGGGGGGGGGGGGGGTCGGGCCGGGTCGGCCCGGACCCGGACCCCCCGTTTCGAACCAGTTCCGGTCTTTTGGCCATATCTTGAGCCTCGAACCTCCGAATGACGAACCGTCTGCGGCAACGCGATCCTTTGATCGAGACGGTCGTTTCGGTATATCTCACTCAAGGTTTCAGATTACTTTGAGTTCGGCCAGGTTGGTTCGTTCACGAAACCAACCGGGCCTTCGGAGCAGAAACGCTCATATCTTGAGCTACGGACGTCCGATTGACGTACCGTCAGCTGTGTTGTGTTCCTCTTAGTGAGACAGATCTTTTGGAATACTCCGCCCGAGGTTTGGACGCAGGTGGAGTACGGTCGGGTTGGTTTTGCCTTAAAAACCAACCGGGCCCCGGAGACGAAAATGCTAATAACTCTCAGACCGGGCGTCCGATCGACGCGCCGTCTGTTGCGTTGAGTTCCTGTTGACGATACAGAACTTTTGGATACATCAACTCTGGTCTTTGTGACAGTTGATGTATCAGCCTCTCAGCTCGTGGAGCGGACCCTCCGAACGAGCTTACTGTGTGCGGGAACCCTAGTGATGGCTGCGACTGTTACTGTGACTACTACTGCTGCGACTGTTACTGTGACTACTACTGCTACGACTGCTACTGTGTCTGCGACGACGACAGTACAGAGATCCTGTGTGGATTCGACAACGACGACTTCAGCACTCAGCGATCCTACGTGGATCAGTGCTACAGGTCCTGTGTGGGCCCGATCCTGTGTGGGTCCGATCCTGTGTGGATCCGCGCTCAGCGGTTCTGTGTGAGCGAGCGCCTACAGGTCCTGTGTGGGCCCGATCCTGTGTGTTCTTTGCGGGGGTTAGTTACCTATCGATCCTTCGTGGGTCCGACGACTTAGATGGATCAGTGATCATCTTTATCGTCCTTGAAGAATTATACCTGTGTGAGCTGAATCCTATTGCTTTCCTGTGTGGATTGTGTTGTGCAATCCTGTGTGGATTACGTTTTGCTTTCCTGTGTGGAATACGTTTACTTTCCTGTGTGGACTGAGTTGTACTTGGGCTCGGAGGATAGAGCGTATTTGAATTGATGACTTAGGTATATGTATGGGCATATACCTAAGCAGTGTCGGTTATTACTTCATGATTGTTACTTTTCTTCGTGGTTTATCCTTTGTGGATTTGAGAGACCTTCAGGGGTCTCGGGGTCCCTACTGAGTAGCTTATACTCACCCCTGCACGGGCTTTGCCCGCACTACGTTGTGTTGGTTGCAGACGACGGACAGCGTTGACCTTAGCTGAGGCTTGCAGAGCGGGACGGTACCCGGAGGTGGACCACTGGGCGGGACGTGCTCGGAGCGGACGGCGGAACCCGTGGAGCATAGGAGCTATCTGTACCCACCCTTCAGGTGGGATTTCCAGTGGACAGCTCAGAGTAGCGGCTTTTACATTTCAGTTGCTGTTTTCCCTTTCGAGTTGTACTTTACTTTCAGTTTGGGTTTGTATACTGGACCATTTACTTTTCCGCACTTTCAGTTGTACTCTGCTTTTGTTTAGTGTTTACTTTCCGCTTGTTTACTCTGTGGAGTTTGTTTACTTTACAAAGGCAATGCCTTCCCTTTTTACTGGGATTTACGCCTTGGTGCTAGTCGCCAGCCCCTGGCCTATGGAAGGCGGGCTTGGGGTAGTCACGGCACGGACCCCGAAGGTGGGTCGTGACAAATTGGTATCAGAGGGGTTCGGTTCTACCGCGAACTCTGATCTTTTCTATGTGAAGCAATAATGTTTAGCGTATTGAGTGTGGTTATCAGTCCAGGGAGTCCAGTGTTGGTGCGGCGGCCGACGTATCCGTACACCAGGACCCTGACTTCTGATTTCCGACTTAATGCACGAAAACATTGATTGCGTGTGTGTTTCAAAGTTTTCTTTGTGATTACTTATATCAGCTCACCAGGTATACTGTTCTAACCGTGGCGCACCTGTTTCCTTTTCAGGATGGCCCCACGACGACAGCCAGCTAGAGTTCCGAGAGTCGAGCGAGACGACAGCCCACCGAGCGACGAGGCCTCGGTGCAGGGCCCTTTGCCAGTAGTGGCACCGGCGGTAGCTTTACCCGCCGATCCCCCGATGCTTCCAGCAGCAGCTGCTGACGATGCACGTCGCCTCAGCGCACTGCATGAGTTTCAGCGCCAGCGACCGCCCAGGTTTCACGGGGAGACGGATCCCCAGGCAGCAGAGGACTGGCTGGAGGCAGTGGTTCGAGTGTTTAGGCTAGTGAGGACACCAGCAGACCTCATGGTGATCCTCGCTGCGAGCCTACTACACGCAGCAGCAGGATGATGGTGGAGCTTGATGCTCCAGGTGCACGATGAGGCATCCCTACTTTGGACGGACTTTGAGAGCCTCTTCCGCTCGGAGTTCGTCCCAGCCACCCTTCGTGCGGTGCGTATCCAGGAGCTTCTACAGCTGCGGCAGGGCAGCATGACGGTCGCTCAGTACTCGACGAGATTTACCGATCTCTCGCGCTACTCGACCAACATGGTACGAGACCCATTCTTCCGGGCCCGGACCTTCGAGCAGGGTTTGAGACACGAGATCAGGGCATCGCTGATCTCCCTCAGCATACCGACTCAGACAGGAGTACTGGAGCGGGCCCTTCTGATCGAGAGCTTCCTTGCTGAGTCTACACCAGCACAGCGACCCACCGCAGGGCGGCACGTGGAAGAGTCATCTGCAGCAGGCAGTCGATGGATGACTCAGGGGTCCAGACAGACCAGACCTTCGGGCAGACGATCTCAGGGCACTGGCTCAGTAGTGCGGGGCACACAGCGCGGAGCCAGTCTTACGAGAGGCAGACAGTGCTACTCGTGCGGCGGGCAGGGCCACATGGCTCGTGACTGCCCGACCCGCCGTGCCGAGGAGCAGCAGACGGTTGAGGGACCACCGAGGCAGAGGCAGAGGGTCGACCGTGGCGGTCCGCAGGGAGGAGGCGGACGAGGCAGAGGAGCTGGACGAGCAGCCGGTGGTGGGCGACGCTTTGAGGCTCTGCCACCACCACCACCAGGAGGTCCACCCCGACCACAGGGAGCTGGCGGGCAGCGACAGGCACAGCTCCAGGCAGCAGAGGCCTACGACCACGGCGCACCCGAGATGATTCGAGGTACTATCTGTGTCTACTCCACCCTTGCTGCAGTTCTTATAGACACAGGAGCGAGTCACTCTTTCATAGCCGCTGCCCTTGTTCGGAGCTCGGAGATTCCGACAGAGCCGTTGGCTCGATCCTTACGGCTAGAGACTCCTACGGGAGCAGAATCGACGATTACGCACTGGTGCCGGCAGTGTGAGCTTACTCTAGGAGGCGAGAGCTTCGGCTGGGATCTTCTTGTAGCAGCGTCGAGGCCTTACGACGTCATCTTGGGCATGGATTGGCTATCTACGGTCCATGCACAGATTGACTGTTTTAGGCGCAAGGTGCGATGTGTACGCACCGACGGGAGCAGGTTCACCTTCACCGGCAAGAAGGGAGCCTTAGCAGCACAGGATGGACTTCCGCGGAGGAGAGGACAGCCCATCACTCATCAGTTGGCTAGCCTCATCCTTGGAGCAGTTGACGTGCGGAGTCCTGGTTTTCCTGCAGTGGTGGATCAGTTTGCGGACGTTTTTCCCGACGACGTTCCAGGGCTACCTCCTCGCAGAGAGGTAGACTTTTATATTGACTTGTACCCCGGGACAGCCCCGATATCCACTCCAGCATATCGGATGGCCCCCGCCGAGCTTCGAGAGCTACGGGTACAGTTGGAAGACTTGCAGGGAAAGGGGTTCATTCGACCCAGTGTTTCACCCTGGGCTTCCCCGATATTGTTCGCCAAGAAGGAGGACGGGAGCTTGCGACTTTGTGTTGACTATCGTCGCCTGAACCAGGTGACAGTGAGGAACAAGTATCCGCTACCGAGGATTGATGACCTCTTTGATCAGCTCAGGGAGCACGGTGGTTCTCGAAGATAGACCTCAGGTCAGGCTACCATCAGCTCAGAGTCAGAGACGAGGATGTGCAGAAGACAGCCTTCAGATGTCGGTATGGCCACTATGAGTTCTTGGTTATGCCTTTCAGTGTAACCAATGCTCCAGCAGTATTCATGGTTCTCATGAACAGGATCTTTCAGCCATACCTCGATCGGTTTGTCGTGGTCTTCATCGACGACATTCTGATTTACTCTACGACAGAGGAGGAGCACGCCTATCACTTGCGAGTTGTACTAGAAACACTCCGAGAGCACCAGCTTTATGGTAAGCTCTCGAAGTGCCAGTTCTGGATACGTGAGGTCCACTTCTTGGGTCACGTTATCTCTGAGGCGGGAGTTGCAGTGGATCCCGCGAAGATTGAGGCTGTTTTAGCATGGGAGCCACCCAGGAGCGTGACTGAGGTTCGAAGTTTCTTGGGACTAGCTGGATACTATCGGAGATTCGTGCCAGACTTCTCTAGAGTTGCGGTATCACTCACAGCTTTGACGAAGAAGGGGAAACCCTTCGTGTGGTCAGACAGATGTCAGCAGAGCTTCCAGGAGCTGAGACAGAGATTGACTAGTGCACCTATCTTGAGGTTGCCTGAGGAGGGAGTAGGGTACGTAGTCTACTGCGATGCATCAGGGACCGGACTCGGATGTGTTCTGATGCAGGATTGGGCCGTGATCGCCTATGGATCATGTCAGTTGAGGCCGCATGAGCAGAACTACGCTACCCATGACCTGGAGTTAGCAGCAGTGGTCTTCGCTCTGAAGACATGGCGACACTATCTGATGGGCGAGCGCTTTACAGTCTTTTCCGATCATCAGAGTCTCAGGTATATCTTCTCGCAGAAGGACCTGAACCTGAGACAGCGACGATGGCTCGAGTTCCTCCAGGACTATGACTTTGAGATAGTCTATACTCCTGGGAAGGGGAACGTAGTAGCCGATGCCCTCAGCAGGAGGACGGGCATTCAACTACTTGAGGAGGCGACAGAGCAGCTATCCTCTTTGCAGATATCCTTCGTGGATAGAGATGGAGCAGCCTTTCTTCAGTCTCTCACAGTCACTCCTCCACTACTACAGCGGGTCAAGGAGGCACAGCGTGAGGACGCTGACTGTGAGACACGGCGTGCACAGATATCCTCGGGACAGGCACCTGATGGTTTCTACCTTGGAGCAGAGCACGACATCCTTTTCAGAGGGCGTACCATGGTACCAGTTGCTTTGCGAGAGGAAGTGCTGAGAGAGTTTCACACTTATCCTTTGGCGGTACATCCTGGAGTGGCGAAGATGTACCAGGACCTCAGACGACAGCACTGGTGGCCGGGCATGAAGAAGGCAGTAGCAGAGTTCATTTCTCGATGCCTCACCTGCCAGCAGGTGAAGGTAGAGCATCAGGTACCAGCAGGCTTGGTACAGCCCTTGGAGGTTCCGGAGTGGAAGTGGGACGGCATATCTATGGACTTCGTGACTGGACTTCCACGCACTTCCAGAGGTCACGACTCCATCTGGGTGATTGTTGACCGACTCACCAAGTCGTCACACTTCTTACCCATCAGAGAGCAGGGCTCAGTAGAGATCTTGGGACGTCTCTACGTTCAGGAGATTGTGCGGCTCCACGGCGTGCCATCATCTATCGTCTCCGATCGAGATGCCCGCTTTACTTCCCGGCTTTGGAAGGGGTTACAGGAGGCATTCGGGACGCAGCTACGTCTTAGCACCGCTTTTCACCCTCAGACGGATGGTCAGACGGAGAGGACCATTCAGACACTCGAGGACATGCTCCGCGCATGTGTCCTCGACTTTGGTCGTAGCTGGGAGGACCACCTACCCTTGGTGGAGTTTGCGTACAACAACAGCTACCACTCCACCATCGGGATGGCACCGTACGAGGCGTTGTACGGCCGACCTTGTAGATCTCCTTTGTGCTGGACAGACCCTGGAGAGTCAGCACTGGTGGGACCGAAGATGGTCCAGGCCACAACAGAGAAAGTCCAGGTCATCCAGGAGCGGATGAGGACAGCTCAGAGCCGGTAGAAGTCTTATGCTGACAGGAGGAAGAGGCCACTAGAGTTCGAGGATGGCGACCACGTCTTCTTGCGGGTCTCACCTCGACGTGGTATTCAGAGATTTGGCCGAGGCGGCAAGTTATCTCCGCGCTTCATCGGACCCTTCCAGGTCCTCAGCAGGGTTGGCGAGGTGGCTTATCGTCTGGCTCTACCACCTCAGTTGCACCGGGTGCACGACGTCTTCCACGTATCTCAGCTGAGGAGATACATGCACGACCCGACGCACATCATTGATCATGGGGAGCTCGAAGTTGATGATGGGGCGACTTTTACGGAGGTCCCGGTGGAGATAGAGGATCGACAGGAGCGGGTCCTGCGTGGGCGATCGATTCCTCTTGTGCGCATCAGATGGCAGCACGGGAATCTCCAGGAGAGCACATGGGAGCGGGAGGCTCAGATGCGTGCTCAGTACCCTCATTTGTTTCCCTAGTTTTTGATGTAACTTTACGGGGACGTAAAGCCCTGAGGTGGGAGTAATGTAAAGACCCGTAAAATTCAAGGGAATTTTTTTCTTAATTTTCTTTAGAATTTTACAAGAGCGCGGTTTCAGACGGCACCTGATTCCGAGGCCCGGAGTGCCCGGAATTAATTTCTGAAGTTTGGCTCGGGTACGTTCAGTGAACGAACGAGCGGGTTTTCCTAACTTTTGATTCGGTACTCGGAATTGAAATCCGAGGGCACCGATGAACTCGCAGCACCAATATTCGCTTAAAGAGACCTTTTCGGAAGTTGCGTTTGTTGCGGGTTGAAAGTTAGTTTCGGAGTTTTTAGTTTGAGTTAAATAAAATTTGTGAAGAACAAATTTTATTATAACTTGATAAAACCTACCAAAGGGGGTTGGAAGTGGGACCCACACCCACTTAACCTCCCTTGGGAGGATTAAGTGTGGTGGGGCCCACACGAACCCCTAAACCTTTCATATTCTCTCAACTCCCTTAACGCCTCAATAAATGACTTGAGTTACTTATTTAATTATGGGAGTTAATCCTTTTGAATTTCAAACATTTGAAATTCTAGTGTGTTATGTGTTAATAAAATAAGATGTTGTCTTATTTTATTTTGGTTAATTGTTTGTCTTCTTGAGAGGTGGAGAGCTTTTTCTTCTTCTTCTTCATCTCTGACGAAGATCAGGAAGAACGCTCAACTTGACGAAGAACGCTCAAGTCCCGACGAAGAACGCCGCTCCGCTCTTCTTCGTCTTCCGTGTCAACGAGTGGGAACGCCGCTTCCTCCTCGGATTCCCTTCATCGACATAAGAAGTTTCGCCAACGACGTGTCTCTTCGGACGCATCCCTTCATCATCGGATTTGACGAACGGCTACCGCGACGCCCGACCTCCGCGACGTCGTCTTCCGCGGAACGTTGACAATCTTCGAACCTTATACCCGAGGTAGGGGTTGTTGATTATTGTTTAGTTATTCTATTTTTAATCATGAATTTTAGCAAGTATAACGTGTGGCTTTGAAATAATTTAAGTTGCGTTATTGTTTAACGTGAGGGGGCCGGACCGCATGAACACGACCGAACCCCCCTCCATCGTTCTTGTTGTTTATTCTTGCGGGTGGAAGCAAAGTGGCGTGGTGCCGTCGCACCACGCGGATAATCGTGCAATTATTTTACGCGGCGCCGTCGCGCCACGCCGAGGAAGAATCTTCAAGAACGCGAAGCCGTCACGCCGCGTTGAAAGGAATCAAGGCACAACGAAGGGGCGCGGTGCCGTCGCACCGCGCCGGACGACGAACACCGCGGCCGGTTCCGGGCCGCGGCGGGACGAGGAGACCGCGGCCGGTTCTGGGCCGCGGCGGGAAGAGAAGACCGGCGGCCGGGCCGCCGGCGTCGGAAGCCGAAGGGGGGACCGGAATTTCCGGTCCCGTTGGAGAAAACCGGCCGGCCAGCTGGCCGGCCGGAAGGCATTAAACCGGGGGAATTAATCCCCCGGCCAACACACGAAAACCCCCCTCTTTATGAGGGGGGCGGTTCTTTGAAGGGAGGGGGGCAGCCGGCCCCCCGGTTCCGCACAAACAGGCCCCCCACGTGGGGGGGGGGGGGCGTTTTAAAAAAAATGGGCGCGGCATATAGCCGCGCCGCCCTTCCCAGGAAGCGGGGGCTTAGCCCCCCGCGTGCCGCCCTCGTGCGGCGCCAGGCCGCCAAGCCGCCGCGGCCCCCGCGCCGCCGCGCCGCCGGCCGCCGCGCCGCCGCCGGCCGCCGCGCCGCCGCCGGCCGCCCCAGGGGGGGGGGGGGGTCGGGCCGGGTCGGCCCGGACCCAGACCCCCCCGTTTCGAACCAGTTCCGGTATTTTGGCCATATCTTGAGCCTCGAACCTCCGAATGACAAACCGTCTGCGGCAACGCGATCCTTGGATCGAGACAGTCGTTTCGGTATATCGCACTCAAGGTTTCGGATTACTTTGAGTTCGGCCGGGTTGGTTCGTTCAAGAAACCAACCGGGCCTTCGGAGCGGAAACGCTCATATCTTGAGCTACGGACGTCCGATTGACGTACCGTCAGCTGTGTTGTGTTCCTCTTAGTGAGACGGATCTTTTGGCATACTCCGCCCGAGGTTTGGACGCAGGTGGAGTACGGTCGGGTTGGTTTTGCCTTAAAAACCAACCGGGCCCCGGAGACGAAAATGCCAATAACTCTCAGACCGGGCGTCCGATCGACGCGCCGTCTGTTGCGTTGAGTTCCTGTTGACTATACGGAACTTTTGGATACATCAACTCTGGTCTTTGTGACAGTTGATGTATCAGCCTCTCGGCTCGTGGAGCGGACCCTCCGAACGAGCTTGCTGTGTGCGGGAACCCTAGTGCTGGCTGTGACTGTTACTGTGACTACTACTGCTGCGACTGTTACTGTGACTACTACTGCTACGACTGCTACTGTGTCTGCGACGACGACAGTACAGAGATCCTGTGTGGATTCGACAACGACGACTTCAGCACTCAGCGATCCTACGTGGATCAGTGCTACAGGTCCTGTGTGGGCCCGATCCTGTGTGGGTCCGATCCTGTGTGGATCCGCGCTCAGCGGTTCTGTGTGAGCCAGCGCCTACAGGTCCTGTGTGGGCCCGATCCTGTGTGGTCTTTGCGGGGGTTAATTACCTATCTATCCTTCGTGGGTCCGACGACTTAGATGGATCAGTGATCATCTTTATCGTCCTTGAAGAAGTATACCTGTGTGAGCTGAATCCTATTGCTTTCCTGTGTGGATTGTGTTGTGAAATCCTGTGTGGATTACGTTTTGCTTTCCTGTGTGGAATACGTTTACTTTCCTGTGTGGACTGAGTTGTACTTGGGCTCGGAGGATAGAGCGTATTTGAATTGATGACTTAGGTATATGTATGGGCATATACCTAAGCAGTGTCGGTTATTACTTCATGATTGTTACTTTTCTTCGTGGTTTATCCTTTGTGGATTTGAGAGACCTTCAGGGGTCTCGGGGTCCCTAATGAGTAGCTTATACTCACCCCTGCACGGGCTTTGCCCGCACTACGTTGTGTTGGTTGCAGACGACGGACAACGTTGACCTTAGCTGAGGCTTGCAGAGCGGGACGGTACCCGGAGGTGGACCACTGGGCGGGACGTGCTCGGAGCGGACGACGGAACCCGTGGAGCAGAGGAGCTATCTGTACCCACCCTTCAGGTGGGATTTCCAGTGGACAGCTCGGAGTAGCGGCTTTTACATTTCAGTTGCTGTTTTCCCTTTCGAGTTGTACTTTACTTTCAGTTTGGGTTTGTATACTGGCCCATTTACTTTTCCGCACTTTCAGTTGTACTCTGCTTTTGTTTAGTGTTTACTTTCCGCTTGTTTACTCTGTGGAGTTTGTTTACTTTCCAAAGGCAATGCCTTCTCTTTTTACTGGGATTTACGCCTTGGTGCTAGTCGCCAGCCCCTGGCCTATGGAAGGCGGGCTTGGGGTAGTCACGACACGGACCCCGAAGGCGGGTCGTGACACATTATCACAGACATTGTCATGCAGAAGAACAATCAAGATATGATAAGATATTTATTTAATTAATAAAGTACAAAGTAGTTGGTTCTAAGCCACCAACTCCAAAAATATCACCTTATAATACTTCAGGATATGACAAGGTCCAAAATAGGTTTTAAGATATCATATTACCTAGAACACTTAGGGCTCCAGCATGAGTCGAAACTATCATTGAGGTATAGGTGTCCTCAGGAACCTTGGAGTTAATGTGGTTAAGTAATGAATAAATGATATTGTGATAAGTATTTACTTATTCATTGTAATTATTATTTATAGAATTTCATACACTATTTCCTGACTAGATATTGTTTTAGACACCATTAGTGGTGGCCTACTGAGTTATACTCCCAACCTACTCATGCTACTTGATTGCTACCCAGATATAATTTATTGTTGTAGGACAAGCTAAAGGTAAAGGACATGGGTTAGATGGTTAATTTTTGAATGGATCTTGGATGATGGGACCAGACATGGTACAAGATCTACTTGGGAGTTGTCAGTGTCTTTATTTTTCAGTTGTATTTTTGACACTGAGCACGCACATTAGCATGACATATTTATTGTTTAGTTTTGAAATTGTACTTAATGCTTTGGTTATCATAAGATATTTGTATTGTTTATGATCATATGTTTCCACTATTGTTTATTTATTTCTGCTAGTTTATTACTTACATAATAAAAAAGGGGGTTTAGTCTCCCCATGACCGATAATAGACCCTCGCTACTTGTCACGAACCAAGCCGAGTCTCCATCTGACCCGGTGCCTGACCCGGTCTTTGGAATAACCCAAAGGGCATTCTTGATCCCCATGGGATGGAAACAAGTTCCTGAGTATCATAAATGACACATGGGAAAAATTTATCTGAAAATACAAAAAAAAAGAACCAAATAAATAAACAAGATAAAACTGAAAATGAACAACCAAATAGGGCATAAGAAATTTATAGATTTAAAGTTTATAACCTTGAACAAAATACCAAAGGACTACAACAAAAAGTGGGAAACTATAACTCCAACCCAAACCTCCATGTAATGAGAGAAGTAACATACTCAAGCCACCGCCACTAAGATCCAAAAGAGAGACCACGAGAAAAAAAACTACCATCCTGATACTCTAAGAATTTACCTGATACAAATGAATAAAAATGGATACATACACCTAAAGGTGTATGTGGGGTATGATACAAAGCCCAATAGTATTCCACCTAGGTAAAAATATTCCATTCTACAACATTTAAAGATAATTTAACAAGCTAATTTAAGTAATTTCATTTAAAATATTTCTAGGAAAAACATATATTGGGTAAAATTTTTAAAAAGGAATAATTAAAAGGAAATTCATTTCACAACAAATTACTTAAAATAAAAATAGAATTTATAGTAAATACACACACACACACACGAGGTCCACCATATGCCAACGGATAGAACCATATCATTTAAGGTAGAGCACCATGGGTAAATCCCTAGGGTTAATCTAGCTCGAGTGGGACCCTAGAACCTCATATCTAGGTGAAAGGTGGTATAGTAACTACAACCGTATTCATCTCATGCATGAGACACTAGAGAAAAGAAACATAAAAAGTTCTAATGGTGATCAATCATCATCATAGTTTAGTTAGTGTTGTAAGCGTCGATCCTTCCAAGTGAAACTGAGACAATCCACTTCCGAATCACTAGAGTACTAGATCTAGTCAGCCAACCTAGATACCTGAGATTCCCCTTCTACTAAATCCATGTTCACATGCCACACAAAACACCGCTTTCACAAACCATTTCCAACCATTCCATGGAAATCACCCTTTTCCCACAAAACAAATCATTTTCCATTTTACTTACACAAACCCCCCTTTTCAAATAAATTTACCACCAACCACAAAATTCACAAATTCCCCTTTTTAAAAAACATAAGAAATGCATAAAATTAATCAACCAAATCCATGGTCCAAGCCCCTTTTTGAAACCACAAGTCAACCAATTCCATTTTAAAGCATGATTTTTAATTTTCAAGAAAATTGAAAGTTAAAGTGCACAAAAAAGGATCCCTCATTCCATAAAAACCCATTTACATTGGAAAATTTCACTTTAACTACACTCTCACCTTGGGTTCCTTTAGAAACAATTTTCACACCCTCCATACTAGGCACAAAACCCTTTCAAGAAACATCACAATGAGACACACACAAAATATAACCATTTATCCTTAAAAAATCCATTTTCACCACATATATGGACCAAAGCATCTCAAACCACATTTTTCTCCACAAAATTAATTTATAGAATGAGAATAAATACACAAACAATCATATTGAAAATATCTCAAAATGATAAATCATGGAACCGCCTACCTCATGAGAATAATCTTCTGTAAAAAGATAAAAAACCCCATTCTCACCTCAACCGCACCACAAGGAGGCAAGAAGTAACCCTAATCATGAAGATTGAACCCAATGGATCAAGATCCAACCCCCAAAATAGAACCCTAGTCGCTGTAAAAAGAAACCCCAAAGGAAGAGAACCAAAACCCAAAAATATAGGGAGAATAGTGGGAGAGAAAGACTTACCTGGAGGTTCCTCAGAGGATCCTAACCAAAACCACCACGGTAAGGGAGATCCGTAGGATCTATGGAAGGGGGAGGAGGACCCTAGGGCAGGTGATACCTAGAGGGATAAGAGAGAGGGGTGAGAGGGTTAAAAATCAAGAGAAAAAGACACCCAAAACCCTAATTTTTAATGAGTTGGCAGGTCGCATGGTTAGTCCACACATTTTAAAAAATGTGCGACCATATATATAGAGGAGAGGACCTAACTCACATGCATGTTGCATGATATGACTAATAATTCAGTAGTCGTATGGTTGTTAATATCTCTCCTAGACACCACCGAACGATTACCTTGGCCGAGGCGCATGATTACTCCTAACAGTGCGCCAACCGTTCACCTTAAACTATCTAGCCCAATTTTCAAACTTTTCTACAAGAATCAAAGGGTAATCCCAAAGTAGGAATATAGATTAAGGAAAAAAGGAAAGAATACACAAAAAATTTAAACCCATCACGCCCGGTTCCTAAGAGAAATGGCCGAGAACCCAACCCGAACCAAAACAAAGGAAAACTTTAAAACCCAAGTGTGACACTACTAGTCAACAATATTTGGCACATAGGGAGGTGCGCTTGAGGTCATGTGACTGACCGGTTGGTGGCACCAGTGTGTGGCCCTTGGGTCGTGATGTTACATATATAGTTTCATGTTTTAATTATTAATGAAGTTTCTTATCACATCATGATTATTCCTCTGCATGAAATTTGTATGTAATGTCCTAATAATATATATAAAACTAAAAGGCCATAGCAGTTCCCCACTATGATGAGAATTTTGAGGTGTCACAACAATATTCTTGAATAAATTTTCTATGTCTGGGTGATATTTTCTGACGGGATATAGAAAATAAAATCTATTAAGGGTAGGAGGCTCATAAGACATTGAGACATCTTCTCATGGTGTCCAACCTTGGAAATTTTCAATACAAGAGATTATGAGAACAGACTCGCCAATAGAAAATCCACATTTTATGTGTCATTGGATATTTCTATCTTCTGGTATGTGTATTGATCCTTAGACTTTAATATTATCATTAATGAATATCATGGGTCGTATACTTTGATGTATCAATGAAAATCATAGAGATATATGCTCATGATGAGGTATGATATGTTGGGTGCATCATGGGGTGATATTGCATTAATGGATAATGTGAAGAAAGTATTTATCCCTTTTATACATTAATATAATTTGATATACTAATACCTTTTATGAGAATGGAACAACCAAAATAAATCCATGTCTATAGTGTTTAGTGGGAAAGTTAATTTCCGAGAAGTCAAATAAAGAGATATCAAACACATAGGTTGATGACACCAGTATGAAAACTTATTGATTAAAGATATCATGATACATGGATTATATTATACAATAAGAATTTATAGGAGGTTCTATGTCATTGCGACATTAAATTCTTTCTCTATGGGTTCCTTGGTGTGTTTATAGACACTAACCTTGGACTTTGGGAAGTTATGTCCAATGCCACTAAGAAAGAATCCAAGAGTGTCACACACACTAAGTGTATCTACAATCTTACTTAAACTTATTATTGAATTTAATAAGTTAGAATAAATATTATTTTGGGTTTAATGGTTTAATATTTATTCAGGTATGGTTGATCGCCAAGATTTAATCAAAATTTATTCAAAAGAATAAGTGAGTTACATAAGAATACATATTTATTTTCAAGGTTTAGTGAATTTAATATTTATTATATTTATTGATGAATAATGTAGTGATATTTATTTATTAAATAATAATTATTTAATGATTGGTAAATGTCAAGGAGGAAAAGTGGACTGCGATTAATGGTATGATTGGAAATAATATAAATGAAATTTATTATTATGTATTTCACATGTCAAGTAAATAATAGTTATATAATTATTAAGAAATGGGGTTCACTAAGAAATAAGGAATTGTAAAGGAGTTCATGTGAAAATTTCCAACCTTATAACTTCTTTTATAAATATCTAATTATATCACTTTTGAAAACACTCTTCTTGTGTACAATGAATAGAGAGAAGCTCTCTCAAGTCCTAGAGACTGATATGGAGATATAGAAATAAATGAGAATACTAATAGTTCTTCTTCCTTCAAGAATAATTATATTGTGATTAGCCACAAACAATGAAAGAGATCAGGATCGGTCATTCTAGCAATGGAAAATTTTACAATGATGTTCAGAGATTATGGTGCACATGTGGATCACCACTAGGAGTATTCTATAGTTGGATCCTATATCACAATGACAGTACATCAAGATATAGCTAACCAGATCATCAACAAAGAAATTACAAGTTGAGTTAATTTTATATCTGTTTATAAATTAATTATAAATCACATGTGAAGATCCTCCTATCATGGTTTCCATGTTTACTCTAGTTAAGTAATATATGAATTCCATTGTTCATGATGTTAATCATTATGTACAAAAAATTATTATTCTTAAATTAATACTAAAAAGTCAAGTTGACCATGCCACACGAGTGCATCTGTTGTGCCCAAAACCTATACAAAAAACAATGAATATACATTTTCAATATAAATAGAAATTAATTCAACTCATTATTTAATTAATATAACCACATTTAATTAATCCATTTAATTATCTGATTAGTTAATCAATTTATTTTATCTTAATTCCATCCAAAACATCATGAAATTTCTATCATCCATAATTTTAAACAAATTAAACAAATTAATTTTAGTTAAAATTAACAAAGTACACAAGTGTAATTGGAGGAAACAACATGTACTCATCCAAACTACTTAGCATGGTCCTTGTACTATGTATTCACAAGATATCCAACATATATTTTGAGTCTTATAATCACAAGGCAAGATTTTTTCAATAAATGATGCATGATCATATATAAATTACATGACATGTGATGCTATTAACACATAAGGAGTAAAATACAAGTAAAGATTATACAAAACTTTTAGTTTAGAATTTAACATGGAAATTAATTTAATATATAATTAATAATCCCATCATATGTTGTGTACTTTCAAATAAATGGAACATAAAACACATGTAAATAGGTTTAATTACATCATTAATTTTTATTTCTGTGTTAAATTAATTAAACGAGGAACAATAGGTTACATGATTTGTATTGTTTCTACACATTTTGAAACCTCTTCTACCCATGTACAAGACACACACCTAGGTAATGAGTGAGTTTTTTGGCTGTGGATGTGTATGAGGTACAAAAAATGTACCCCATCTAAATTTCATGTAACCTCGAAGTTGTACAATTTTCTAGTCTTCATGTCGTGTAATAAATACAAACCGTGACTTAGACTCCCATGTTTTTTTAAATAAAAATAGGTGGACTACATGATGTGTAAGTGAGTTACATGATGTGTAGTTGGGTCAAACCACATGAAAACATGACTTGGTCAACACATGGTGTGAATTAAATGCATTCTACATGTAGTTAATGCATAATGAATCACTTTTAATGCGAGTTTTCTTGGCACATTGAACATGGGTACATGACGTGTAACTTCAAGCTACACACCATGTACTCTTGTGTTATCTTGTTGAAACCCTCAACATCTCCTGTTGGATTCTTTAGATGTTTTTTGTGTTTATTTAACCTTTTCTTTGTTATTTGATCAATAATAAAGAAGGAATGATAAGAAGTTAATGTTCAAAATTAAATAACGAATAATCAAGAAATAAAATCATTAAAAAATTCATATAATTAATAAATGATTAATAAATAACTATAAATTATTTATATGATAGCTCTGATACCACGTAAAGGTTCCAGATGCAATAAAAGATCCTATTTGAGTATAAAAAACTCTACTTTTGTCTTAATCAATGAGTAATCTGAGATATACAAGATGAATAACGTCATGAATAATATAATTAAATCAAAGATTAATTTAATTGAGAACACCAGAACAAATAAGGACGAATCATCACATATAATTTATAATTAATTTATCGACAATTTAAGAATTACCTTATCTTGTAATTATTTCTTCATTGATGAATTGGTAGACCACTCTCGTCATACCATCATTATGTCGCAATATCCATGGGTAGAATACCTCTAACATTGATCCACACATGATCCAAAATCTCAGAATGTTGTTGTAGAATCACCAGCTGTTAGCACAGTCGATCCTGATCACTTGTGTTGTTCGTTTTTGATCATGAAAAAAATCACTCTATAGATGAAGGATTCCTTTTGTTTCACTCGAAGGATTGAATGAAGAGAATAGGATGAGCGCTCCAGTTCTTGAGCGTGTTCTTGAGAGGATTCTCTCTAGGTTTGTTGTGGACAACAAGCATCTAACCCTAGAATGTGATATAACTGGGTATTTATAGAGATAGACTACATTTGGTAATTGCACATAAACTTTTAACCAATTCCTTATTCTTTAGATAAATCCATGTATAATAATAATATAAATAATATTTTTATTTTCTTGATATATGAAACACCTATGGATAAATAAATATCATTTGTTAAATAAATAAATAAATATTTATTTAAATAATATTTAATATGTCATTTCCAGCAGAACCATTAAAATCGGTCTGAAACCCTCCACAATATTTATCGGGACTTGAATAATGGATGTTTATTTAATAAATAAATATTATTGCATTATTCACTGATAAATATAATAAATATTATGTCCACTAAATCTTGTGAATAAATATTTATTTTTATTTAATTCACATATTTATTCTTATGAATAACTCATGATTTAATATTGGTGACAAAAAAATAATGAATAAGTATTAAAACCCAAAGTGAGAATAATATTTATTCTAACTTGTTATATTCAAATAGAATTTAACTGAGATTTTAGATACACTTAGTGTGTGACTCTCTTTTCCTCTTTCTTAGTGATATTAGATGGAATCACCTAAAGTTTAGGATTAGAATCTAACAACACACCAATACACCCATAGAGAAAGAAGTTAATGTAGTAATGATATACAAACTTATATGAATGCTAACTCTGTAATATAATCCTTTAATCATGATATCAACACACCAAGACACCCATAGAGAAACAAGTTAATGTTAGAATGACATATAAATTTAATAAACTTTGTGATAATTTGTTTTAACAAAGTTTTTGTATTTTTTGAAAACTAACCATTTTTGTATAAGAATGTTTTTGTTATTTAGGATCAGACCCATTCCATCATAATGAGTTTTCATAAGAAAGATGAAAGTTGATAAATTTTTGAATCCAAACATAAAGGGGGAGAAAATTTGTTTCCCGGACATAGGTTTTTGAACATAGGTTTTCATACTAAGCATTACTAGACACAGAAGATGCAAGGAAGATAAAAGCTGGAAGTTATGTAAAGATATTGATTAAATGCACCATCAGACTCAGATCCATCAGCATGAAGTTGAAGATCATTAGAACCAAATGAATTAGAGTTGGAAATTATTTATTTATAGAAGTTTTCCTTTACCATAATCAGATAAATAAATAAGTTTTTGTGTTAAAAAGTAAGAATTTGTTGAGTGAAGAAGTCATAATGTTGCTTAAGATTCTTGAAATAAGTTAGTGAAGCCATAAGTTAGAAAGTTTTCATACTTTCTAACCCAATATAGGCGATGATTTTTCAATCATATAGTTCTTATAAATCATGAAACAATCCCATGATAAAATATTTTGAATAAATGGAGGAATCATAATGTTTGTATCATTTCCAGATTCCTGGACACAGAAGATCGGATCTAGAAGTACCAAATATAAAAGTTATCAGAAGTTAAAATATGTAATGCTAATTAAGTTTGAATAAATTCAAAGTTACCGTGTGGATTCATAATTAGATATATAACTTCATAATTATAATTCCATCATAATGAGAATTACATCATTATGAGGATTTTAACAAGACTAACTTTGAAGAGAAAGATCAATCATATAGAAAACAAGCAGCAATTCATCAAATGAACACCTCACACTAATAAAATATCATATGTAAAGCGTTAGAGTGATCATATTTGCTCATGTTGATCCATAAAATGGATAATAGTTATGAAGAAGTGAATATTCTAAAAGAGTTGTGTTTACTTAAGAAGAAATAAAGGGAGAGTTCAAGTTTGCAATCAAATGATTTGTGACACCAATATGTCATATGCTGAGGAATTTCATTATAATGAGCTGAGTAAGATAGTCAGATCATATGAAAAGTGCAATATAGTTAGATCATAATGAGAAAAACAAGATAGTCATATTGTAATGAGCAGTGAAAGATTGTCAGATCATAATGAATAGTGAAATATAGTCAGATCGTAATGAACAAAGAAAGATAGTCAGATCTTAATGAGTAGAGAAATATAGTCAGATCATAATGAGTAGAGGGAGATAAAGCTGAGTATGTTCATCATAATGAACTGGAGTTATCCAGATCATAATGATATGAAAATAGTCATATCATAATCAACAGAGGAAGAAATTCAAATCGTGGTAAGATGAGAAAGTTTCATTATAATAAAGCTAAGAAATTTACATCATACTAAATCTTTGGAAGTTATATTATACTGAAGAAAATTTAGTTTGTTCGAAGAAATATGATCTCATATAAATATTTAGAAGGTTTGAATAATTCAATGATAAAGTTTAAATGTGAGTGGTTTTCAACATTTTGAAATTTAGGTAAGCGGGAAAAGTTTTTTAGTTTACAACTTTTTATTTTTTGATTTTATTATAAATAGAGTCACAATTCATTTTCATTTTGAAACTTTTTGATGAGAGAGAAAAAGGTAGAGCACTGAGGAATTTTAGAAAGAGTTCCTTCCAGATAGAGATCTCATTAGAATATCAGACATCTGTTGTTTTGTTAACCAGACTGAGAAACATCATATTGAGTTGATCGAACTGAAGAATGCTGAACTAAGTTTTTGATCATATTTTGAGAAGTACAGATTGAGAAAGGGTAGATATTATTGAGAAGATCATACTGACTCAATCATACTGGGTTCATCGGATTGCAGGTCATCATATTTAGGGTCATCAGACCTAGGAAATTTTGTGGAAAAAATTGATGAAAGTTCGTTTACTTATGTTTTGGATCAATTGTTTTGTATGAAAATTTATAAAATTAGAGGAGTTAGTACAATCTTTCCTAGCATAAGATAAAAGGTGTCTAATGGGAGTTGGCACAAATTGTATTCACCTTTTCATAATAGTGAATTTCTGTAGACCCACAAGAGTGTCTACAAAAAGGATGTAGGTTCTCACACTAAGGACGAGCCTTGTAAATATCACGTGCTTTACTTCCTTTCCTATTTTCTCATGCATGAGTATTTAAAAGAAGTTGACAAGTATATTAACTTTAACATGTTATAGGGGTTAAGTTTTAAAAAGTATTAAAACTTATAGAAAGTTAACAACTGATTCAGACCCCTTCTCAATTTTTATTCGATCCTTTATAACTTCAATTAGTATCAGAGGGTAATGTTACCTTGTATAATCCTTATCATGGATAATATAAATTCTGTTAATAGTATAGGAATTACTACATTTAATGGAAAAAATTATTATAGATGAAAAAATAAGATGATTCCTTATCTCATATCTCTTGGTCTGAAAGTTTTTGATGCTGCTAAAATTGGTTTTCCACTTACCAAGAAAGATTCTCCTATGATGTTTTATTATCAGAGAAATATAGAAGTTGATGGAAAGGTTAGAAATTCTATCCATATTTCCTTATTATAAAATTTTTATTTGAAGTATATGGGTCTCAAAATTTCTAATAGTATGTGGAAAAAGTTGGAAAGTATTTTCAAATGGAATACTAAAGTGAAGGAATCAAAGATACAAATTTGGAATAGTAAGTATAAAGAAATAAGAATGAGAGATGAATAAACTATTGATGAATAATTCACCAAAGTAAATGAATTTTTTTGCAACATAAAATTATTCAGTGATATTAGATAAGATTCTACAATTGTGAATAAACTTATAAAAAACTCTCCTAAGAGGTTTCATTATAAAATTTCCTATTTATAAGATAAATATGATTTATCTCTTGATGATTTTTGTAACTTTATTTTTGGTTATGAAATAAGGAAATATCCAATGTTAAAAAATAAGATGAAAGATGAAATGTATTTTGAATCCAAGAGAAAAAGGAAAATAAAAGATGTTTAAGATGTTGATCTTTGTGACTTTGAAGATAAAGAGGATGATTATTTTAATGAAAAAATCATGCATCTTATATCCAAGAACTATCAAAGAGGAATATTATGGAGGTAAAATTACTCTTAAATATTTTGAGTGTGGAGGAATCAGACACTTTTCTATGAATTATACTAAGAATAAAGTTGTAGAATATTGAGATGATTTTGATAAAAAACCCCAATGGAAGAAGTGGAATAAAGTTTATAAAGAATAAAATTCATCCAAAAAATATAAAAAAAGTTTAATGGGAATGAGAGAAGTTTGTTGAGTAAGAAAGTTGAATCATACTCAACTAACAACAATTATTTGAAAGATGAAATTCTATAAAAATTCAGAACCTTTATTGAAAAAGTTGAGAAAACAAAAGATTCATTAGATAATGAAGAAGGTGGTGAAGAATAATACAATGAATATAAAATTAGATCAGAAATTGTTTCATGTCTTGATAAAAACATAACTTTCAAGAAAGAAATCAGAGTAAGGAAGAAATATTGTGAAGAATTTGCTGGAGGAAGAACAGATGTAATCATGAAGGAGTAATAATACATCCAGGAGATCTTAAGTTACAAACTTATAATTGATGAATAGGGAAATATTCTTTAATATCTCAGTAAGAAGATGGAATCTAAGGAATAAGAATTTAACAAGTTTCAATCAAAACTTATTGAGTCTGGAAGTACCTTGAGAAATATGAATGAAAAATTCAACAAAGCTTCAGAAGTAAAATATGAGACTTCAAAAGTTTTTGAGATAACTCAAATAAAGAATTAGGTGAAATCCTCACCCTCCAAAAATAATATTTCATTTGATTTTTTAATATTTCAAGTTACATAAAAATTATCCAAAAAGTAAGATCATAGTGCGATGAGAAAGTTTCATTGTAATAAATATGAGGAAGTTACATCAGACTGAAGTTGAGGAAGTTTAATCAAACTGAAGAAAACTTATTTTTTTGAATAAATATCATCTCGAAGAAATCTTAAGAAGGTTTTAAGAAGTCAAAGATGAAGTTTAAATGTGATTAATTTTCTGAGTTTTTTGAAATTTAGGTAAGCTAGAATTTTTTTCTAATTTCCCTCTTTTTCTTTTCTAAGTTTCCTATAAATATAGGCACAATTCATTCATATTCTGAAATTTTTTGACGAGATAGAAAAAGGTAGAGTGCTGAGGAATTTGAGAATGAGTTCCTTTCAGACATAGATTTTATTAGAAGATTAGAAATCTGTTGTTTTGGTAACTAGACTAAGAAACATTGTATTAAGAAGATCATATTGAGTTGATCAGACTGAAGAAGATTAGACTGGGTTTCTGAGTATAGTTTGAGAAGTGCAGATTGAGAAAGGGGAGATCGTATTGAGAATACTTTATTGATTTAATTGAAATGGGTTCATAGTACTAAAGGTCATCATATTCAGGGTCATCATCCCCAAGAAATTTTGTGAATCAAATTGATAAAAGTTTTTTACTCATGTTTTGGATCAATTGTTTTGTAAGAAACTTTTTAAAATGTCAGGATTCAATATAATATTTCCTATTAGTATATAGAAGGTGTTTAATGGGAGTTGGAACAAGTTGTATTCAATCATTTATAATATTTAATTTCTATATACCCATAGGAGTGGATATGGTAAGGATGTAGGTTTACACACTGAGGATTAACCTTGTAAATCTTATGTGATTTACTTTCTTTCCTATTTTTTCATGCACGAGTATTTGAAAAAATATGATAATTATATGAAATTTAACAAGTTATAGGGGTTAAGTTTTAAAAAGTATTGAAAATTATAAAAAGTGAACAATTGATTGACCCCACTTCTCAGTTGTTATTAAATCCTTTGGATCTATAAAACTTCATATGAATGCTCACTATGTAATATAATACCTTTATCACAATATCTCTAATGAAGTTGGTTGCATGCCAATGTCATCAACTTATTTTCTTGATGTTTCTTTCTTTGAATTTTTGGAATTGAACCCACCCATATAACACATGACCATCAATTTATTTAGGTTGTTCCATTCCTATCAAAGGGTTTGAGATATCAACTTTTATGAAAGAACAGAAGTGAAAAATTCTTTCTTATATTATTCATTAATGCAATATCACTCGTGACTCACCTAATGTATCTTACTTCATGGTGAACATATATCATCATGGTTTTTTTCAATATATAAATGTATGTGACTCATGATATCCATTAATAATAATATTAAATTACAAGGATTAATACACACATCTTCAGACAGGAACATCCAATGACACTTAGGAATGTGGATTTCTTATTAGCGGGTCATGATTTTATAATCTCATGCATTAGAAATTTCCATAGGTGTACCCATGAGAAAGTGACTCAAATTCATATGAGTCTCCACCCTTGATATCCTGTATCATACATTTCCAATAAAATGATACCATATAGTTATAGAACAAATATTTTATAACACCATTGTGGAACTTCTCCAAAGCCATTTGTTTGATATTTCTGAATAACCCACTTTCTGGTTATGTGGTAACCTTACAAATTCAGCCACCAAATTCAAAAAATTCCCAAAAAAAAAAATTAAATTTTTTTTTGGAATACCATAGACCAAATTTACCCCCACGAATCCACCAAATAGTAAATGACACAAACATTTTCAAATTCCAATTTTCAATTTTCAAAAGTGAGAAAACTCATGATAGGTAGGACACCCTTGAGCCAAGTTCCTGACACTGTAGTAACTGTCAACATAAAACCATCACCACCAGAAATGAACCAACACCACTAGTGACAAACCTACTCACCGAAAACTAGACCATCCACAATCACCACTGATGAACCTGCTGCAGCAAAATACCAACCACCAGAAACCTAACCATAAATTCCCATTTATAGAAGAAATAATACCCCATTAGAAACTAAAATAAGAGGGGGAATACCATTCCGGTTGAGCCTCAAAGAACTCCTTTTTCTCTCACACACCACATCAAAAATCCTTTTGGATAACCACATCCAGGACCATCATCCCCTTCCTTCATGTATGTCAACCGAAACTCACCAAAAGGAAAATAACTAGTGGTAACAATGGATAGAAAGCAACCAATAAAGAGTGCAGCTGGAACACCTTCGAATGCTCGAACCTCACATCCCAAAACCTCATTGAAGGCCTCAGAACCTATCAAACTGAGAGAGGAGCAATGATATTGAGGCCATAGTAGAGCGTGATAAGCCTAAGTCCACAATATCACACCACACATATTTCTAGGGAACTGACTGAAGCACCACACCTATAGGAAAGAAACTCACACGAAGCATCATCAAGAAAGACAATGAATATGATGATGCCAAAAACCCAAATTATCCTTAACCAAATGGATACACATATCAAGATATGCAGAAATAATTCCACTAAAGCTGAACCCTAAGAGATGGAAAGGCACATCAATGGAATAAAAAAAGGGGGAAACAAACCCTAAATCATAAGGGATATATGGGGGAGGAAAGAAATAGAGGCAAGAGGGGGGAGAGATCCCTTAATGATTGAGAGTAAGGGTGAGACATCTCTACTGACTGAGATACCCCTTCTAAAACACCACTTTGAGGAAACCAAGAGTGAGAGAGAAGAGGGGGTGATGCCACTCAAAGACTATAATAGTAACAAAATCTCATCGTGTCACTTCTAGGTTCTTAAAATTATAGATAATTATTATGACCTTTTAGTGTGAAAATTATGACACACATAAGAACAATCATTATGTGATAATAAATTTATTAATATTAAAAACAATGAATATATGTAATCATAAATTATATAGAAGTTGGTTCTAGGGCACTGACTCTAACAACTCAGGCGTGGCTGCCCAGGCGAATGAAGCCAATGCAAGGTGGATGATGACTACAACGGGTGGGAGATTCCAATAGAGGCATGCCTTTTCTCCATGAGGAAGGAGGTTGACATTCAACCACTATGGTGTGACCCCACAAATTTGTTTTGAACCACTGACACAAGATGGTCCAGTCTAACCATCATATTGGGCAGCACATGGGCCTGAACCAATGGGCCTGATCCCACAAAACCAAGCGGGCCAAGTCCACCTGACATAACCTAACCAGATGGTGTATGTGGTCCCACATGCTCACAAACTAGGTGTGTATGTGTTCACCATTACCCCAATGCACCATGTGTCATTCTATATGGCTGCTGCGTGGATAAGTCTTCACATACGTAGCTTATTTTTGAGACTTCTTCACCAAATGTCATTTTCAGAAAAATAAATAACCTACCTTGAATATTTTTCCATGTAGATCATGATGACATGGTCCATTTTTCCATACAAGACTATTTTCATAGAAAGATAGGTAGCATTGTGATTTATCCTTGTAGGAATGACAATGAGGTTCATGCATGATGATTAGAGTGTTCTCGGGGTTGGAAAACCCCAACGACATCATTATGTCTGGGTGTGGGTCCCCCAAATATCATCTATAGGGTTGGTATACCCCACATTACTAGGGTGAGAGTCACCCAAATCTCATATATAGGGTTGGTACCCCCCCCCACATTCTTGGGTCCAAGGTCCTCTATTTACAGAGTCAGTATCCCCACCGTCTAAGAGCTCAGGTGGGGTTTGGGTCTTCCACCGGGGTCAGTATCCCCTCAACCGATACTTTACATTTGGTAACACATGATTCCCCAACTATAGTTTCAGATAGGTGATTTGGTTTTTCTTATAACTAGGTGGTTATTATAACGAGGGATAATAATCGCTATTATTCTACTTTTTAATATCCCTGACCCAAGATCCACTAAATAGGTTCTTCAAGCCGAGTCTCCACATGACCTCAAGAGTGCCTCCCTATAATCCAGAGGTTTCTGATTAATAGCGAGGGTCTAATAAACCATGTGGGGAGACTATACCCTGTCACCATAGTAAGACACAATATATAACAATATAAATGGCAGAAATAATATTCCATAACCAAATGGACATGCATAAACAAGCATCTCCCAAAACTGGGTACAAACCACAGACCAACAAGTAAATTTTTCATGCCATGATAATAGTGCCAAAGTGAATAAAACCCAAAAATAAAGACAATAGTTAAATCCCCAAATAGGTCCTAACTTCAATTCTGGAACCTCTCCCATGTATGTCCCATGCCTAACTCAATATCATATCACATGGCCTTTTCCCTTGTCCTGACCTGCAACCATGAAATCTGCTCGGGTACCCACAATGCCAAAGTAGGGTGTGAGTACAACTCAATAGGACACCACTAATGGTGTCTATAAAATATCCAGTCTAAATATATGGTGCATGAAAATACTAAATAAAATACAAGTAAACAAAAATAAAACTCATGTTCTAATAGTTAAAAATATTTACTTTAACCATTTCTAACATTGTTACCTTTTCCATCATTTATAACATCTTCCTTACTTGATTCATTTTCATCTTGTATTCCAGGGGTTAGCCATTAATATAAATTACACAATGGTTTATGTCTTTCAAAAATAACATAAGGGTCTAAGTCAAGTCCCTATCTCACCAGGGATAAACACATCACAAAAAATACATTATCCTCACCTCGAAGCCTTGTTTTTAGTGGAATGAAACCATTAGGGGAATAAAGATCCATCCCATTCCCTAACCCGTGCATTGTGGGGTGGAGTTTAGAACCTCAGTCTAACTCAACCCATGGGTGTAGAACCTCAATCAACACACCACATTACCAAGACATGTTCACATGCTTTATTTATATACCCATTAACCACATATATCATATCACAAACAATTCACAATAAATACACATATAAAATCCCAATCCACAACAACAACAACATGGTAATTAACATTATTCCATAACCCATTGACACATTTTAAATTTACATTTAATAACCCATTTATCCCATTTCCCTTTCTTATACATAACTCACTAAGCATATTAAATAATTCCCATACATTATCCCATTTAACATACTCATAAATTCCCATATATTAACCCAATTAACCCCTTCCTCATTTCACATGAAATAACCCAATTACACATTTCATGTACAATTCATAATCTATTTGGCATGTTCAAATTAATCCAATTAACCCATTTATAATATTTACCAATCTCCATTCATTATCCCATTTAACACTTCCATAAAATTTCAAGCCTTGACCCATTCACCCATTCCCATTTACATGTCTTAACCCAACTATCCAATTTATCATTCATAAGCCTTATACCATCAACCAATTACCCTTTTACATTTCACAGCTCATATAACCCATTTGTATTTATCCAAACGACCCCTTATTCCATTATCCAAGTCTAGACACCTCTATAAATATTCCTCTTTCAACTCAAATTAACATATTAACAAGTTCAATATGGCTCAATTTTATCATACTTTAATTCCACATTTAACAATACCAATTCCCAGGTTTGTGAATGTAGGCACACCCCATGGGTGGACCTAAATCAGTCTAATCATACTCCATGCATCCCATGGGGATCATGAGAGGTTTAATATATCATTTAGACACTGATTTCAGAAAATCTCACTAAAGGAAACAAACACACATCAATATGGATCCAAGAATACAAACAAACATGCACAAATACACATCAAAACTATGGGATATAACTTATAGAACACCTACCCTAAATCCATTAATGAGTGCACTCTTAATAGTAGCCTTAGATCCATATTCAATCACCCCTTGAAGGCTCAACTTGGAGCTTCTATCCACTACCAACAACACCCCAAATGGCCTAGAAATGAGAGAGATCGATCCTTGGGAGCTCTTGATGGTTTTGGTTTGTCACTAGGGGTGGATGTAGGAGAAAGGGAAGAAATATTAGTTGGAACTTAAAAATCCTAAAGCGGAAAAATTGTAATTTTTTCAACTTTTAAAGGGGTGAATGGTTTGGTCACACTATTTTCAAAACTGTACGCCAACTGTGAACCTGCCTCTATCCAAGAGGAGATGGGTCACATGGTTTCCTAGGGAGGATGCAAAATTTAATTAACCCTTAACCAACCATGTGGAATTCTATTGTCTCAAACCACATGGTTTTCCTAGAAAGGCCACACCGTTTTCTTAACTGTGTGTGAACTGCGTGCCTTGCATAGGTTGGCCCAGTTTCCCTTCCTTTCATGCCCCAAACCCACAGAATTCCCCTAAAGCCCCTCATACTCACAAAAAAATTTCATTAATCAATGATAATAGATTGAAATAAAAATTTAAACAAGGAAATACTTCCTTAAAGTCTATTATCTTACATCTACTTTAATAAAAACCAGTGCATAAATTTCTTATCCCATGCATAAGATTTTTTACACTATCAAAATATCAATTTGTAATATTTTTGAAATATGTAAGGTTTTACCTTTAATAAAATTCCATATATAGGATATTTTACCTTTAATAATATTAAATTTATAGGATATTTTCCTCTATGTAATATTTTTTAATTTGACATAAAATCCAAACATAATATATTTTCAGACCCACTTATAATACATATAATTTATTACTTATCCAAATTTTCAATAAGAAATTTAATATGAAAGAAATTTTCCTTGAACTAAAACATATATAAGATAAAATGATGAAAATAAATATATCACTCACCACAAAATTACCAATAATATTCCCTAAAAAACTAAAAACACCCAAAAAATGGTAAAGTGAAGGGTTCAAGAAAATTTGGTCCATTCCATCAGATATCTCTCAAACAATTCTTACCCGCGAGATTTAAAAATTAAACCCAAAGAAAAAGGGAACCAAACCAAGTAAATGATAGGGTAAACTAGGTCTTACATTAAATACCCCTCAAATTATTATTGTCCTTAATAATACAAACCAACCCTAAAGTAAAAATCATAAAGCATAATATTCATGGGGACATACCTCTCATACATGACAAAAACACTATTAAATCTATATAAGGGAGATTTAGGATATAAAACCAACTCACTTTCAATAATATAACCTTTACAAACCATTTTTTGAAATAAATAAATTTTGAAATATGTCATATATCATTTAAAATAATTTAAATTTATTTAAATAAAATATGTTTTAAGAAAAATCTTAGAAAATCACTTGAAAATTTTAACAGGGGGATATTCATTTATTTTAACATAAGTCCATTATTTATTTTTCAATTTTTTTTCCAAATCATCTTAATATTTATTTTAAAATTATTTACTGTAGTAAAGGTATTGACTTATGACACACCTCACTTACCATACCATAACTTACGAACCAACAAATATGGAGATACAAAAAAACTTTAGAACATTTTTTCTATGGATACCTAATTAGAAAAAAGAGGGATAAAATAACAAACATGATTTAGGAAATGATTTATCATTCATATCTAGGTGACCATACTGTGTTATCTATCATCTTCAAGCCATTTTTGAGAAATAATAATTTTAGTGAAAATATCATGGATAATATCACATGAAACATCACATAATTAAAGGGATTTAATGGAATAAAAATCCCAAAAAATTATCTATATTTAATTGACCCAAAATCATATTTTTATATTTAAATCACTAGAAGGGTTATAAATTTCAAAATGTATATAAAAAACCAAATTATATTACTAGTAGTAAACATTGATTAATAAATAGTTCATATTCCATCAATGAATTCAATATTTAAGTAAATAATAAGAAATATTTAAATGAAAAAGGACCAAGTATAGCTGGTCACCACTATCAATTTCAGCAACAACATCATTTTTTTTAAATTCATTTACTCTACTATGATAAGGTTTCAGAACACAATTAAACTAATTATGTTAGAAATTAATGGAGATAATAAAAATTTAATAAATATGTAAAATTAGGTACTATATAATATCAATAAATTTAGAAACCAGTGTCTAGAAAACAATCAAGTAATAACTAGAAAATAAACAGACATCGACTGATAAATAAATAAATAACTGAAAAATAAGTAAACAATGACTAGAAAATAAGCCGCAAGAAGCTAACCTTAACTTTACCCACATCATATTTCCATGTCAATAATACCTTCCCACAATCAACCATATACTTAATATGATATTATATTATTCTAATGATATCAATAACAACATTATAATGTTTTATTTCAAAAATATTTTATTTGAAATGGAAATCAAGGCTAAAAGAAATCATATGATCAACAAGGAATGCTGATATTTAATTAGTCAATATAAATATAAATGGATATTATGTTATATTAAAGCAATTTTTTATGTGTGTTTTACATGGAATAATCATATTCAGGCTTTCATATTTTCAAAATTCACATAATATACACATTATAATACTTTCACCTGATTAATTTATTCATGAATGTCTTATCAAGATTTTAATTTATCACTTAATTTCAATATTTTTTATTTTATGATTTATAATTAATAAAAACATGGGAATTTAAATCATATAGAAAATTTAAAACATTTATTAATAATTGAAATTTATCACACTCAACAAAGTATAAACAAAAATTTATTGTCATATTTTTTAGAATGTTTTCATAAAAAAAATAATTATACTATTTAATAATCTTAGACATGATGTATATAATATTTAGTTCACACTATCACATTAATTATCAATTTAAATCATGAACCATCATTTATATTTAATGATAATATATATTAGGTGTTCATTACAACATTTCATTCAGTTAAACATACCAAGTAATAATAGTTTATAACTATATTATGATATTTAATTAAATGAATGTATAATTAAAAATTTCATTTAATTTTTAGAAATTTTTATATTTAAATAAATAGTCTCTAACACATGGAATAACATATCATATTATGAAATTTTACAAATTAAAACATTTTTCTAAAAAATTTATTCTAAAATATGGTAACTTAATTGATAGATCATAAAAGGTCATGCTTAAACATGATATATTTTCTAAAAGTTTCCATGAAAATAACAATATTTTAGGTATGATTCATCATCAGTGAGAACATATTAGCATTCCAATTTTTAATATTTAAAATAAAACTTTTAATCCCTAACATTATATTATAGGTTTTTAATTAAAATGCGCTAAACTTAAAACATAAAATGGAATATTTTGAAAGGTAAATCATGTATTATATCATATTATAAATTATAAGGAAACATGTTTTAACTAGAATGAATCAATTTATGAAAAATTTATGTAACATAATTATTAATAATACATCAAATTTTATCATAATTAACACACAAAACATAATCAAAATCAGCATTTCTAACACAAATTAAACCTATGATAATGATGCATGAAAAATTCCTAAATTTTCTATCAAAGAATTATCGCATTTTCCACCTAAACATGATTAGATGGATATCCTAGTCCTTTCATTAGATCACAAGGGGAAATGCTACTTGGATTCTATCTAATATCCTTGACTTTAATTGTTCTTACATTATTCAAAAGGGTCTTAAAACATATGTGTTCTAGATAGTTACCTTCTTCATTCACTAGTTAGGTTAAATGAAACTATTTCCCTACCATACCCATGCAATCATCACTTGTTCCAATCTTTATAATCTACCCTATATACCAACCAAAATAATTTATACCAATTTTTCATGACTTTCCCTTATTGAAACTCCATTGGGTTGACAATAAAGACAAGTGCGACCCTTGAATCTCACCTCCAATTGGTCATGAGTTTGTGACTAACACCAAGGGAATCTATCACACATATGGGAGACATTACCCTCATAAATTTCTTGAAAAATAGAACAAACTACCAAACAAATCTATATATAAATAATTTAAATACAACAATACCTTACCAAAAATGTTACTACAGGACAATAAATACAAAGAAAACAAAATAATGTATGAACAACCTCCTAGAATCCACCCCAAATTCTCAAACAATATAATCATCAATATCCATTTAATAGTCCTAAAAAAAACTCAGGAATACTATATAGGGGCGAGCACTTGGGAGTAATTAGTATGATTATATTTCTAAAGAATTATATATCCCTGTGGAATATTTTTACTAGGAAATACATTCATAAAATCTATTAAGTAGAGACAAGAGTTAATCATGAATAGGGAATAAACAAGTAAGAAAGATTTAAATAATTATTAAATAAATTTTAGAATCACTTAGATTCTACCTTTAGTGGAACTAGTGGAATTCAGACCTATACCAACACTTATTTCCCAATGGTTTAAAAAAACTGTTGGGATAAAGACCCTTTACCAACGGTTCTAGTAAACTGTTGGTATAAGGTATTATATGTTGGGTTTTCCCAACGGTTTTGTTAAATCGTTGGGAAATAAAAATTTTACTTATGGTTTTTATTAACCATAGGGAAAAAGTACCCAATTTAGAGCTCCTCATACCGGGTGAACCATCCCTAACCTCCGCCTCCCTCCCCCCTCCCCCCTCCCTGATCTCGATCTCCTCCCGGCCTGCGCCTGCACCTCCTGGCCCCCTCCCTCTCCTCCAGCGGTGTTCCCATTCCCCTCTTAGCTCCCTCTATGATGATGACGTCCCACTCCCCTCTTGGATCCCAGTGATGTTCCCCCCTCCCCTCTCGACTCCCACTCCTGGCGACATCCCCTTCCCCTCTTGGCTCAATCTCCTCCGACGATGTCCCCTGGCCCCCTCTCTAGTCGCACGCGAGACCCCCCATGGCTGAACACCCCATGAGACTTCCCCCCCTCTCGGCTCCCTCTCCTCTTGCCAGGGTTCTTTATTGGTATTTCCAGGTAAAAAATAGTCTTCATTTTTAAAAAATAAGGCAACAAGGAATGCATTGTTAGGTTTATAGTTTGGATAACCATTTATATTAATCATGCATTTCTAGAGTTTTGGTTAATAACCAACTCATGGTGTGGTGAATTATTGGGTAAATTGTGAATTTTTTCAAAATAGAGTCTTCTAGAAATGTAGGGTTAGATTAACAGGTCGTATTCCATTCATTCGAACAATGCATTCAATAAAAAGTTCATTATTTTTTAAAAACCTCATATTTTCCTCTATAGACTCCTATTAGACCTTATATTGTGTTGGATTTTTTTTGTTAATCATGATATATATGTGATGAGGTTGCATCTTCATTAAGATGTGCAATGATGTGGGTTAATTAGAGGTGAGTGATGATATATGAGATTTTATGGGTTATGGTGAGGAGTTTCTTTCCCTTTAATTGATTGGTTCATAAAACATAAGTTGGTGCTGCATATATTATGTAATTGTATTTGGTAAAGTAAAATGTTGGTCTCGTATTTTTGAGGTGGTTATTTGGATGGTATTTTATATCAAAAGTGGGTATATCTCTATTGACTATGGATGAATTTTCCAATTGAACAGTGTATTTATTAAACTGACCATGCAATACACATTTCCCACAATACATAAGCACCACAAAAATCATAGATATAGACTACACACCACAAGACACCCATGGGAGACACCCCTTGACATCTATGGATAGTTAATGGGCCATTAACTTAGGAACTGAAGACGATTGGCACTCAAGACTTGAGACATTCACATTGTTGGTAGAAAAGATACCGGAACCTTTATTCTTAGTATAGTATAATGAAATGGTTTACACCCTCATGACCAAGTAGACCATCTGGTTCATGGACTGGTGCCCAACCAGGTTCAAGAGTAGGATCAACTACTAAACATTGATTCTGATCCCTATGAGGTTCTTTCCATAGTGAAGAGGGTTATGTAAAAAATCTTCAACTAAACTAATGTAGCATAGGTTCATATTAAATGGATAAGTGTACTATTATAGTGTTTCCAACAATGTTCAATATAAAGAACATAATGAAAAATAAAGAGATTATTAAATGGAACTATTTCCCCCTTGCTTGCAGGAACATGATTTGACCCATGGGGCAGTGTGGTTCTTATATATTGGGCGGTGACATGTATAGTCACAAGATACTGGTTTGTTTTTGTTTAGTTTTTATTTTATTTTCTTTATCACATTGACCAATTAGGTATTTTACTTCTTTCTACGGACAGAGGGTAGTGATTCTATCCTGACTAGTTGACGTAGATCACTTGTATACTGTAATACCATGAGGTGTGAGTGTGAGGAAACATTGGAAGATAGAGGAGCCTTGGGTTATTCTATGAGATGGAATTGTTTTTCTAAAACATTATGTGGGAACATCTTTAGAGTATGTTGGAGTCATGAAATAACCCCAAGTGTCTCCATGAGAAATCATAAATAACCCCAAGTGTCTCCAAGTGTCTCCATACATCATATCATCCTTGCATGGGTTGGAAACTCACCCAATCCTATCAAACCTATCCTAGTCTATCCTCTCAGTCACATAGTCTAGACTCATCTCTCGAGGATTATCCCATGCCTCGATGCACATCTCATCATCCAACTAGACAAAGAGGATTATTCACCTTATGATTTTCCTAGTCACAAAATCACACCATGTCGAACCCATTTAAATTATATGTATTCTCAATAATCCGATCAAGAACCTCATCAAAATCATGTATTATAACCCTGACCCACTAACCAGGTTCCATCCTAATCTAAATCACACTAAGCCTCTTGGAATTATAATGCCAATCTATCCAAAAATACCCAATACCCACACTAGAATCTCATCCTTCATCTCTTTAGTTTAAATATTGAATCATTAAATAGAGTAAAACCTTTCATAATACATTTTATATACTCAGAGGGACCATCCCACTCTAAGAACCTACCAAGATTCCAATCCATACTCATAAGTATTTCCTCATCAAACGCTAGATGTACAATTGCCACACCTATCACTACAAGGCCCAATCCTCTTAGGAATACTTTACTTGATCCAAATTCTCATCGTTAGTGACATCAATCACATTAAAGCACATAAATTTCAACTTAACCCTACATTCCAAGAATTATTCATGTGGATAGGCCCCATGGAAACAGGATAAGAACTAAAACCATAAATAATAATGCCAAATACACGCATCATTTTTAAATAAATATCTCAAGTGTAAACATAAAAACCAAGAATAATAAGACCTCATACCTTGTATCGAACAAAACCAAACTAATTTGAAACTTGGGCTAAATTTATTATACACCATTAATAGGAAGAGTAATTGTTAATTAATAGGAATATACTATTTGATATTATCATTTTGAAACATTGATCTGTTTCCCCTTTGCTTTCAGGAACATGATTTGACCCATGGGGTGCTGTGGTACTTATATATTGGGCAGTAACAAGTATAGTCACAGAAGACAAGTATGTTTTAGTTTAGTTTTTATTTTATTTTCTTTATCACATTGGTCACTTATATCTTTGTCTTTTTTCTATGGATAAAGGGTAGTTATATTCTACAAAGGGAGCCAGAAGGAGTTCAGATTGATTCTGTCCACCGGCTTTGATCCGAGGTAAGATTATATGGTTAATACTTGTCTCGCACCTCATGTATTTGGGGATTTAGTGTTTTTGACTCCATATTATGTTTTCAGTAGGGCATTGGATTGTTTCGTGTTGGTTCAGGTGGATTTGGTTGTAACGACCGAAAGTTTCATTAATGGAAATCCCTCTTGATCTAATTAAATATCTCCTTCTATTTATATAAAATGTCAACTTCTTTTGTTTTATGTTACGGATTTTGACCATTGCTAATATATCCGTTGAACAGTGATCACATGATTAGTATAAATATAGGGCTTTAACAAATCCAATTTACTCAGAAAAAAGAAGAGATGACCTCATCCAGTAGAATTGATCCATATGAATCCCATTTGTCGGAGCTCGGAAAAGAGGTGGCATCCTTGGGCTTCACTCTTGACCAAGCCCAAGCTGAGCTTCATCATGTCAAGTTCAAATGAGACTGTCTACGAAAGAAGTGGAAGTTGATAGAAATTACCACTCGAGCGATGTTATCCGAGCCACCCCAAGAGTCTGTCACCATCACACACCTTACCCTTAGGTCTTATGCGGCTGTTTTAAGGGGTTATGTAACAAATTGATAGTACTATGTTCATGTACATTATTATTTTTTATATAATAATGTATATACGTTCTTGTCATCATTGACACATTATAAATATTTTTTAAAGTACAAATAGTGTTTTTAGTTATTATTTAATTAAGAATTCTATTTTATTAAATTAAGGTATTTTTTAATTAAATAATATTTTAATAAAATATTATTATTAAATTAATTTTTATTAAATATAAATTATCTTATAATTTTATGAATGCAATTATAATTTTTATTAAGATTTGAAAGCCATTTTTGTCAAAACTCATGAATTTTCGATAAATGTCGGTTTTTATTTTAAAAGTGAAAATTAACATATTTAGAAAATTATTTAGATAAAATAAATGTTATTTCTGGAATTAGGACGTCGAAATTATCCAACAGTGAATTTTTCATAATTTTCTGAGATAGTCAAATTTTTGGGTAAAAATTAAATACCGTTTAAATATATAATGTGTTTTATGACATTATAATGACCCAATAATGATGTGATAAAATACTATAAGATTTATTTTCGGACAATATATGTTTTACCATTAAAATAATGTGATTTTGGGTTTGTTTGACCTACTTTTCAAAGCATTAATGGACCCCTCAAGACTTATTAAACATCTTGTCTTTTTAAATTATTTTCCATGGTAGTGTGACTCACCTCCACATAAGCAACCTCATTATTTTAAGAAGTTCGGAATTTAGCCTTATAAAATATTGTTTTCCTCTTCCCTTTTCCAAAAACCATGGGCAAAAACCATGGGATGGTTTGTGGTTTGGATTAATTTAATATAAGGGGTCCCAAACATAATAATAATAAAGAATTCCCTCACTTTTCCTATATAAACCCACCCAAGATCCCACTTACTCCTCACTCAAAACCTTTGGAGTTAGTCTAACCTCTACCCTACTCTCTCTATAATCCTCTCAAGGTGCCCCAAGCTCCCAATAATCCTCTCACAATCCTCTCTCTAGCCTTTGGAAGCACACTTCCAAGTAAGGGTTTTTCTTCCTTTCTCATTTTTGTCCAATTTTCTTCATATTGTTATGCCCTTTTAATTTCAATTATAAATTCTGGGGTATGGTTTATTACCTCCCCATACTTCCCTATTATTGTTTGAATGATTGGAGACCACTTTATCTCTCATTAAATGCCTCCCATGTACACCCGTTACTATTCTGAAATTCCGAAAGGAACTTCTCTCTCCTCATTTACATTCAAGCAATACTTTTGTATCATGAATCAAAATTCCATTAAAATTTTTTGTACATGTATCTATATGACCTCCTTACTTTACATTACATTTAAATCTGATGAGTAATCCCTTTCTCTCTCATCAACCGTTTTTATGAATTCTTATGTCACGCCGTTACGCTGCCAAAATCACACCGATTTTCTAAGCCATTGCCATTGTGTAGTGAATACCATTCTCATTTCTCCATCAAGGGTATTCACCTTTATGCACATTTACTTATTGATTATAAAGTTTCATGTATGAATTCCGCATTCCATTATCATGGAATAAATGATTATGTTTTATGAATCCATGTTTTATGATCCATGGGGCACACTTATGCATGAAATGAAATGTTTAAGAAAGGTGCACCCTTATAACGCTCCAATGTGTTGGGTAAAGTGTAGTATCATGATACATCATGTGCAATGAGTGTTGACTCATGATAATTCAAGTGCAATGAGGGTTTACTCGTGCTTCATGTGCAATGAGGATTTACTCATGCTCCATGTTCAATGAGCCTTGGCTCATGATAATTCCGTGTTAAGTGTTGTTGCCACATTTCCATGTTATGATTATCATGCTTTATCATGACTTTATGTTAATGTTTCTATTGTGATCTGTTGATATTACTAATGTCTAACATGTATTGTACTCCTCATGTTATTCCATGTGTATTCCATTATTGGGCTTTATAGCTCACCCTTTTCTAATGCATGTCCTCAGGTTATCCCATGCAATGATAAGTACGAGGGAATGTAGTGGTCATGTAAAGTAATTTTTCAATAAAGATGTTGTATTTCATGTTTCAAGTTTTTATGTAATGATCTTAATCCCCAAAGACACTAAACCTCTCGATCTTATTTGTTGTATCAAGTGAAGTTTTATGTAATAAATCATGTTTAATTTGTAATAAAAATCAGGGTTGTCATTGTTGGTATCAGAGGGAGGTTCAGTTATTTTTGGGATTAGGATTAGAAAACCCTAGTAAAGCCATATAAACAAGACTAAGTACAATAAAAACATCCCTAAAGGGAGGTTTAGTTATTCTGTGTTAACTTAAACATGATTTATTACATAAAACTTCACTTGATACAATAAATAATATCGAGAGGTTTAGTGTCTTTGGGGATTAGGATCATTACATAAAAACTTGAAACATTAAACAAAACATCTTTATTGAAAACTTCCTTTACATTACCACTACATTCCCTCGTACTTAGCATTGCATGGGATAACCTGAGGACATGCATAAGAAAAGGGTGAGATATAAAGCCCAGTAAGGGAATACACATGGAATAACATGAGGAGTACAATACATGTTAGACATTAGTAATATCAATAGATCACAAGAGAAACATGAACATAAAGGCATGATAAAGCATGATAATCATAACATGGAAATGCGGCAACAACACTTAACACAGAATTAGCATGATCCAAGGCTCATTGCACATGGATCATGAGTAAATCCTCATTGCACATGAAGCACGAGTAAACCCTCGTTGCACTTGAATTATCATTAGTCAACACTCATTGCACATGATGTATCATGATACTATACTTTACCCAATGCATTGGAGCGCTATAAGGGCGCACCCTTCTTAAACATTTCATTTCATGCATAAGTGTTCCACATGGATCATAAAACATGGATTCATAAAAAATAATCATTTATTCCACGATAAAGGAATGTGGAATTCATACATGAAACTTTATAATAAATAAGTAAATGTTAATAAAGGTGAATACCCTTGATGGATAAATGAGCATGGTATTCACTACACAATGACATTGGCTTAGAAAATCGGTGTGATTTCGGCAGTGTAACTACGTGACATAAGAATTCATAAAAATGGTTGATGAGAGAGAAAGTGGTTCCTCATCATATTTACATGTAATGTATAGTAAGGAGGTCATATATATACATGTACCAACAATTGTAATGGAATTTAGATTCATGATACAAAAGTATTGCTTGAATGTAAATGAGGAGAGAGAAGTTCCGTTCGAAATTTTGGCATAGTAACGGGTGTACATGGAGAGGAATTTAATGAGAGAGAAAGTGGTCTCCCATCATTCAAAAAATAAGAGGGAATTATGGGGGAGGTGAGAAACCATACCCCAGAATTTATAATTGAAATTAAAAGGGCATAACAATATGAAGAAAATTGGACAAAAATGAGAAAGGAAGAAAAACCCTTACTTGGAAGTGTGCTTCCAAAGGCTAGAGAGAGGCTTGTGAGAGGCTTCTTGGGAGCTTGGGGCACCTTTAGAGGATTCTAGAGAAATTAGGGTAGAGTTTGGACTAACTAAAAAGGTTTTGAGTGAGGAGGAAGTGGGAGCTTGGGTGGGTTTATATAGGAAAGGCGAGGAAATTCTTTATTATTTAGGTTTGGGACCCCTTATATTAAATTAATCCAAACCACAAACCATCCCATGGTTTTTGCCCACGTTTTTTGGTAAAGGGAAGAGTAAAACAATATTTTATAAGTCTAAAGTCCAAAATTCTTAAAATAATGAGGTTGCTTATGTGGAGGTGAGTCACACTCCCATGGAAAATAATTTAAAAAGACAAGATGTTTAATAAGTCTTGAGGGGTCCACTAATGCTTTGAAAAGTCAGTAAAACAAACCCAAAATCACATTATTTTAATGTTAAAACATATATTGGCCGAAAATAAAGCTTATAGTATTTTATTACATCATTATTGGGTCATTATGATGTCATAAAACACATTATATATTTAAACGGTATTTAATTTTTACCCAAAAATTTGACTGTCTCAGAAAATTATGAAAAATTCACCGTTGGATAATTTCAACATCCTGATTCCATAAATAACATTTATTTTATCTAAATAATTTTCACTTTAAAAATAAAAACCAACATTTATCGAAAATTCACGAGTTTTGACAAAAATGGCTTTCAAATCTTAATAAAAATTATAATTGCATTCATAAAATTATAAGATCATTTATATTTAATAAAAATTAATTTAATAAAAATATTTTATTAAAATATCATTTAATTCAAAAATCCCTTAATTTAATAAAATATAATTCTTAATTAAATAATAACTAAAAACACTATTTGTACTTTAAAAACTATTTACAATGTGTCAATGATGACAAGAAGGTATATACATTATTATATACAAAAAAAATAATGTACATGAACATATTACTATCAATTTTTTACATAACCCCTTAAAACAGCAGCATAATACCTAAGGGTAAGGTGTGCGATGGTGATGGACTCTTGGGGTGGCTCGAATAACATCGCTCGAGTGGTAATTTCTATCAACTTCCACTTCTCCCATAGACGGTCCCATTCAAGATTGACATGATGAAGCTCAGCTTGGGCTTGGTCAAGAGAAAAGCCCATGGACGCCACCTCTTTTCCAAGATCTGACAAATGGGCTTCGTATGGAGCAGTTCTACTGGATGAGGCCATCGCTTCTTTTGTCTGAGTAAATTGGATTTTCTAAAGCCCTATATTGATACTAATCATGTGATCACTGTTCAACGACTATATTAGAAATGGTCAAAATTCTTAACATAAAATCAAAGAAGTTGAAATTTTATATAAACATAAAGAGATATTTAATTAGATAAAGAGAGATTTCCATTAATGAAACTTTGGGTCATTACAATATTTTCCCCTTAAGAAATTTAGCCCTCGAAATTTTTATTTTCCCACACTAAAACAGATGTGGGTAACTCAGCTTCATCATTTCCTCCGATTCCCAAGTCGCTTCTTCAAACTTGTGGTTTCTCCACAACACCTTGATTAGGGGCATTATCTCATTTCATAGAAATTTTTCTCTACAATCTAAGATCTTCACTGGTTGCTCCTCATAAGAAAGATCATCTTCCAATTGTACCACCTCATAAGAGAGTACATGTCAAGGGTATGTTATGTACTTCCTTAAGAGGAATACATGAAAGAAATCATGTACTTTGGCCATGGTAGGTGAAAGTGCTAGTCCATAGGCCACAGCCCCGACACGATCAAGAATATCGAAGGGGCCGATGTACCTTGGACTTAACTTACCTTTCTTTCCAAACCTCATGACCTTCTTCCACATAGATATGCGTTGAAAAACCATGTCTCAAAATTTAAACTCAAGGTCTCGTCGACGGTTATCTACTTAACTCTTCTGTCAAATCTGGGCTGCCTTGATGTGCTGCTGAATGGTTTTCACCTTCTCCACCATTTCTTCGACCATTTTTGGTCCAAAAAGCTTACGTTCACCGACCTCATCCCAACATGCCGGTGTTCTGAACCTTTTCCCATATAGGGATTCATATGGTGCCATTTGGATGCTCGAGTGGAAACTGTTATTATAAGAGAACTCAACCAGAGGAAGATGTTGATCCCATCCCCCTTTAAAGTCCATTGAGCATGATCTCAACATATCCTCAAGTGTTTGGATAGTCCACTCGGATTGGACATTAGTTTAAGGATGATAGGCCGTAATGAAGTTCAGTTCAGTATTCAAAGCTTTTTGAAGACTCTTCCAAAACTTAGAGGTGAATCTTGGATCTCTATCAGACACAATAGATAGTGGTACTCCATGAAACCTTACCACTTCCCTGATATATATCAGTTCCAGTTGATCCAATAAGAAATCCTCCCGAATAGAAATGAAATGTGCAGTATTTGTAAGATGATCTACAACAACCCAGATTGCATTGAAGCCTTTGGATGTCCTTGGAAGTCCGGTGATAAAGTCCATGGTGATGTTCTCCCATTTCCATTCTAGTATGGGCAATGGTTGCATCATCCCCTTAGACTTATGCCTCTCTGCCTTCACTTGCTGACACACCAGGCACTTTGATGTATATTCAGCGATCTCCTTATTCATATTATCCCACCAAAAGTTTTCTCGGAGATCTCGATACATCTTTGTGCTCCCTGGGTGGATAGAGAAATTTGAACTATGCACATCATCCAAAAGTTCATTCTTCAGCTCCGAACTTTATGGAACACATAGTCTTTTCCCAAACCGCACAATTCCTTCTTCATTAACATTAAACTCCAAGGATTTCTATTTTTCAATAGCTTCCTCTTTTTCTTGAATTCCCACATCATCCTTTTGAGCATCCTTTAACCTTTCCAAAAGAGATGGTTGAACAATCATTTGTAAAAGGATTGATGATGTTCCCTTCTCTATGATTCCCATGTCCATCTTCATCAAGTCTAAGAATATTGGATCCTTCTCAATTCTCATCATTGATAGAATCCCTGGATCCTTTCTACTTAGGGCATCTGCCACCTTGTTCGCTTTCCCAGGGTGGTAATGGATTGAACAATCATAATCCTTGATGAGCTCTATCCATCTTCTCTGGCGCATATTAAGCTCTTTTTGTGTGAATATATAGTTAAGACTCTTGTGGTCAGTATATATCTCACATTTCTATCCATAGAGATAATGCCGCCAGATTTTCAAGGCAATGATCATCGCCGCCAACTCCAGATCATGCGTTGGATAGTTTCTCTCATGGATTTTCAACTGCCTTGAGGCATAGGATATCACTTTATAGTTGGTTCTCCACTTCCAATATAGGTAAGGATTTAATGCCATTGGTTGGTTTCTCACTGGTTATGTAGCGTCCTTCATGTGTTTTAAGGTTCTTAATATCCTTTGTGTAGTGCGTTGATCCCTGCTCGTTGGTTTCGAGTCTCCAAGTCAAGGGAGACTCACCTGCGTGTGAATAGGTAAGTAAGTATATGTATGTGGGTTCCCTTGTTACGTGTATAGTCACCCATGGCAGTTATTATGCACGTATGGGGCTAGGTGTGCCCATGTATATATTTATAAATGCATGCGCAGGTGAGTGGAGACTGATATATACATATAATTATATGTGCAAGGATCCCCTTGCACCTTCTCATGGCCATACAGGTGTGTGCATAAGGGATAGGTGTCCTTGAATGTGTGTGAAGGTGTGTATACCCAGTGGAGGAGAAAAAACTTCTAGTTAGAAAGATCCAAGAGCCGAAGTGGATGGCTTGGTTCCACCTTGAGGTAGAGTCCCTCTCATAGAATCTTTAATTTAAGAATGCTTTAAATTGAATTTAGCTTCTTTCTTAATTCTGCTTAATTATATTGAATTTAATATCTTGAATAAGGGTTATTTAATATAATTGTTTCATTTGATAAATAAAGTCATGTTTTTATAATAAAACCCCTCAAATGGAGGTGCGCTGTCTGTGAAAACTCACAGTGATAGTTTAGGGTGTATGATTATTTTCCGTCGTTTCGTTTCCCTTTAGACGTTGCGTCAATGTTCTGCTCACTAAAAACTTTTGATGATCCCTTGTTATAACATATTAAATAGTTGATTTGTTCTATCATGTTCATTGTGACCTTATCTTATGGAGAACCCCGTTTCGGGTGTTTTCCTGGCCTCTTGGCCACCCCTTTGGGTGTTTACCCGAGCCTATATATCTAAAAACACTGATGGTGTCATTGTTTAACAACTATCAGGATTATGGTCCTCCCCACCATAACCTTCATCTTAACACTGTTTGTGGTGTTTTCCTGGCCTCGATGCACATCTAATTTTTTACATATATGAATTCTCCCATAAGATTTGTGTTGCATCCTGAGATGTTAAAACATACTCAAATTCTATTGTTCTCAAGGTGACTGAAGTTTTATTATTAGAGTTCCAAGAAATGCATATACCATTGATAAGTAATACACCTACATAATTTGACTCTCAATCAGTAGTTTCAACTACCTAGTACCACTTTTAAAAACAACGAATATAAAATATATATCTTTATTATACCAGAATTCCAAATCAAGAGTCTGTTTTTTATAACATAAGATTGGTTTGTATAATGTGAAGGAAAAATACATAGTATTTATTTAGAATCATAGCCGGAAGATGCTGCCCCACATATGTCGTTGGACCATGCCAACATTCCACGATCAAGCCGTAGTCACGTCGCGATCACGCTGTGGTAATGCCATGATTTGGCCCTACTCCAGGATGACACCCCACAACGGTTCACAGTCCTGTCAGAATTTGATGTATGATACCTAGATAGAGTTTTAGATACATTACCCACCCATAGTTAATGGGGAGGGAGGTAAAACCATAATGTTGCCCCGCCTCCTCCTGCTCCCTTTGCTCCTGACTGAAAGATGCTGCCCTGCAGAAGTTGCTGGACCGGGCCAACATGCTGCGATCACGCCGCGGTCATGCCACGGTCACACCGCGGTCACGCCGCAGTCACACCGTGATTTGGCCCTGCTCTAGGACGACACCCCGCGGCGGTTCAAAGTCCTATCAGAATTTGATGTATTATACCTGGATAGAGTTTTAGATACACTACCCACCTATAGTTAATGGGGATGGAGGCCCTCAGGTAGCAAATTATTGGATTGAGTCTCTCATGAAAATATTTAGTCACCTGTAGACAACATTGGAGATGAGGGTGAAGCTTGCTACTTGTATTCTATAAGGAAAATATAAGTGCTCGAGGGACATCATAGTAAATATTGGAAAATAAGAAGACTTGAGAATAATTTTATAATGATATTTGTATTTGGAAAAGTGTATAAAATGTTTTTTTTAAAATGATAACCTATTTTTGGAAAAAATTTCAATTCCATTAGAAAAAGGGATAGTGTTAATTATTTTCAAGGTTTTAAAGTGATATTAATAAAGCACAATGAGAAACTTTTAAAGGATTAAAGCCTAATTTACTTTTAAAATATATGCTTTTGATCAGCTCTATGATATTATTCCATGAGTCTTATGATAAATGTTGAGACTGACTAATCACAATTTCTTCCGGTGGGGTGACGGCCGAAATGTTGCCCCACCTCCTCCTGCTCCCTTCACTCATGGCCAGAAGATGATACCCTGTGGATGTCGCTGGACCGTGCCAACATCCCGTGGTCACGCTGTGGTCACTCCATGGTCATGCCGCAGTCACGCCGCGGTCACGCTTTGGTCACGCCGCGGTCACACCGTGATTTGGCCCTGCTCCAGGATGACACCCCGTGATGGTTTGCAGTCCTATCAGAATTCAATGTATGATACCTGGATATAGTTTTAGATACATTACCCACCTATAGTTAATAGGGAGGGAGGCCCTCAGGTAGAAAATCTCTGGATTGAGTCTCTCATGAAAATATTTAGTCACCTGTTGAAAACATTGGAGATGAGGGTGAAGCTTGCTACTTGTATTCTATAAGGACCATCTAAGTGCTCGAGGGACATCATAGTAAATGTTGGATAATAAGAATACTTTAGAATAATTTTATAATGATATTTGTATTTGTAAAAGTGTTTAAAATGTTTTTTTTAAAATGATAACCTATTTTTGGAAATTTTTTCAATTCCATTAGAAAAAGGGATAGTGTTAATTATTTTCAAGGTTTTAAAGTGATATTAATAAAGCATAATGAGAATCTTTTAAAGGATTGAAGCCGAATGTACTTTTAAAATAGATGCTTTTGATCAGATTTTTGATAGTATTCCATGAGTCTTATGATCAATATTGAGACTGACTAATCACAATTTCTTCTGGTGGGGCGACGACCAGAATGTTGCCCCGCCTCCTCCCGCTCCCTTTGCTCATGGCCGGAAGATGCTGCCCTGCGGATGTCACTAGACCGAGCCAACATGTCGCGGTCATGTCGCGGTTACACCGCGGTCATGCCGTGATTTGGCCCTACTCCAGGATGACACCCTACGACAGTTTGTAGTCCTGTCAAAATTCGATGAATGATACCTAGATAGAGTTTTAGATACATTACCCACCTATAGTTAATGGGGAGGAAGGCCCTCAGGTAGCAAATCTCTATATTGAGTCTTTCATGAAAATATTTAGTCACCTGTAGACAACATTGGATATGAGGGTGAAGCTCGCTACTTTTATTCTTCAAGGACCCAACCACACTCGAAAAGACACGAACGTACCCAACCACACGAACACACACTCCCAACCACCAACACAAGGAGGCCACCACAATCCACCTACGAAACATCAGCCACCACAACCACCACAATCTAGCCAGCACCATCCATATCCATCCCACACCATCCCCCTTCCACCTTCATTTCAGCCCACCGCTACCATCATTCTAGCCCGAAGCAGCCCCCTACCACCTTCGAATCAACCCGCACCACCCCTCCACCACCTGCAACTATCCCCCTTCCACCAGCATTTTAGCCCCCTTACACCTGCATTTGAGCCCGCACCAGCCCCTAGACACCTGCAATCGATCCTGAACCATCCACCACACCACCCACCACACCATCCCCCACAATAGACCCCACCCCCAGCCTCCTGTAAAACACTCATGCTAGCCCTCTACCACCTAGAAAAAAACCCCAGCCACCAGTTCCAGCCCTGACCAGCCCTCGACCTTCTACATCCCAGCCCGCACCAGCCTTTTCCACATGCCCAACATCCCCCATCCACCTGAAATCCACCCACACCAGCCCCCTTCCACCTATTTCAGCCCGCACCAGCCCCTGCCATCCCCCTGCCACCTACCTTCCCACCCGCACAGCCCCGCCACCCCCGTGGACCGCCCGCCCACCCCCCTGGACAATTCTACCCCCCAGGAAAACCTTATGACCCCCAAGGATAGCCTGCCCACCCCCCGGACACCCCCTACCCCCGGACAGCCCCCCACCCCCATGGACAGTCCGCCCACCCCCTGGATACCCCTACCCCCCTGGAGAGCCCCGCCACCCCTATGGACAGCTCAACCACCCACCCCCTGGACACCCCCATGGACAACCCCCCTCCCACCCCACCCCCCTGACACCACTCCACCCCCTGGACACCCCCATGGACAACCCACACCCCCTGGAAACCCCCATGGAAAGCCCCTCCCCCACCCCACTGACATGGACAGCCCCCCCCCCCCCCCCCCCACATCCCCCTGGACACCCCGTACCCCCCTAGACAGCCCCACCACCCCCATGGACAGACCGCCCACCCCCCTGGACAGCCCCTCCCCCTGTGGACAACCCCCACCCCTGGACACCCCATACCCCCCTGCACAACCCCACCCACCCCCCTGGACACCCCGTACCCCCCTTGGATAGCCCGACCCACCCCCTGGACACCCCATACCCCCCAGACAACCCTGACCACCCCCTGGATAGACCCACCCACCCCCTGGATAGCCCCTCCCCCCATGGATAGCCCCCACCCTCGTGGATAACTTGACCACCCCTGGACACCCCTACACCCCGTGGACAACCCACCCACCCCCTGGACACCCGTACCCCCCTGAACAGCCCCGCCCACCCCCATGGACACCCCTACCCCCTAGACAGCCGCCACCTCCGTGGAAAAACTCATCCACCCCCTGGAAACCCACCCCCACCCCCCTGGACACCCCCGACCCCCTAGACAACCCCGCCACCCCCATGGACCGCCCCACCCCTGGATAACCATCACCCCTGGACATCCCCCACCCCTATGGACACCACCCCACCCCCTGGAGAGCCCCCACCCCCGTGGACACCACCCCACCCCCTTGGACAGCCCCCCACTCCCCTGAACACCACCCCACCCCTGGACACCCCCACCCCCTGGAAATCCCCCCAACCCCCTGGTCCCCACCCCACCCCCATGGACAGCCCCCTCCCCCACATTGGACAACACCCCCCACCCCCCAGACACCCCCATCCCCCCAGACACCCCACCCTCCTTGGACAGCCACCCGAGACCCCTGAACAGCCCCCCCAATTCTGTATGAATTCATACAGAATTCTGTATCTATTATGTAGGTATACTTGTTAATGGTGTACTTTGTTACTTGTTGTATATTATTCACATAATCTGTTGTGTATGAAAATATTGTTCAAGAGTTTGTAGGATCCATTATAAACTGGCTATATCCAGTATAAAGAGCACAATTGAGAGAATGTAAATTAATCAGGATACTGTAAAACTATCGAGAGATAGTAAAGTATTTTTGGGAGATAACCCACTTGTATTCACCTATGTGATATAGTGGATATATGAGTCTCATACATTACCAAAACACACCAAGGATTAAATAACCACATTAGGATAAAACCATGTAAAAATGATATATACTTATTCTCTGTCTATTATTTTTCATGTGGTAATTGTGCATTGGGAATTCATAAGTAGATACATATATCTGAACTGATATAGCAGTTAAAATTAATTGTAGAGGGATACATATAGATACATATATTAGTGTGGTATATATTGGATATATTTTGAAATTTGGTGTGTATTTACAGTGGTAATTACAGAGAGATGTAGGCTACTGTGGTGTATTGGAAGTAATTGCAGAGGGTTGCAGGCAGGCTGCTGGGAGGGATGCAGGCAGACTTTTGGGAGGGATGTAGGTGAGTTGTTGGGAGGGATGAAGGCAGACTATTGGGAGGGATGCAGGTGGGATGTTGGGAGGGATACAGATAGGGTGTTGGGAGGGATGCAAGCAGGCTATTGGGAGGGATGCAGGTTTCTGGGAGGGATGCAGGATGCTGGGAGCTTTGAGTGGAAGCAACTATATACCAATGGTTTCCAAGAACCATTGGTAAATATTTTAGTGGACAACATATATCCCAATGGTTTATGAAACCATTGGGAAAAAACATAACCAACGGTTCAAAAACCATTGGTATACATATATTCCAACAGTTTTATTGAACCGTTAGAATAGGTTAGATGCTGGACAACATTTGTACCAATGGTTTAAGAACTGTTGGTACACATGTATACCAACAGTTTTACTTAAACCGTTGGCATATATTACATTCAGACATCCTATACCAACGGTTTCTAATGAACCATTGGCATAGAGCTACTGGAATGGCTAACAGACCAACGGTTCTGGAAACCGTTGGGATAGACTATCCCAACGGTTTTAGGACCTTTCCCAATGGTTTGAAACCGTTGGGATATGTGAAATTTCTAGTACTGTGGTGATACCTACAATGTCATATCATATTTATAGATTACGTAGGAATAATTGAACAACAATGATGTCATATTTCCAAGGTAAAATAAAAATAAAGATAATACCTAGAATCATATCACCATAAATTGATTAATCATACCACATTAGATTAATATTCCATCAATATGAACATGTGAGGGTAATATCAGGTTTCCAGATTCAAATAAGAATAATGGATAAGTTCTAGAAATAAATCACCACTCTTGAATCACCATAATCAATTCATCATATCAATAATATCATATCATTAATTGATCATAACCAATCAACCCCATTACTATCACATCACACCCACCAACTCATCTCTAGAACCACCATATCATCACCATAACACCACTTCACCACAAACATAACCACATCACAACCACCACATCACCACACCATTATCTCATCGAATCGTTCTATAACCTCGATCTATCAAAACCCAAATACAAGACGTAATCCTAAGACATCACAACCCGATGTAATTGTGTAAATGTTATAACCTTAATCCAATAAAACCCAAAAATAGGCACACATGTTGAAACCTTGAGTCAATTATAGCCTATATATATATATATACATATATGTACAATTCACCTTAATCTATCACAAACCACACACACACACACATATGAATACATGTCACAACCATACCACATTACAACCTATAAAGACTATACATGAAATAACCTTAATCCATTATATATCATGTATAAGCACACTATTACTTAAGACATTATGGCCTATAGAGGTACAAAAAAACCAAAATCCATTACAACCTACATGTATAGTATCATAAGATCAGAAAGAATCGAGAGAATAAAAATACATTCATATAAACAACCATTCAAGTAAGAAATCTCATACAATAATAGAATGTGTAACATCATACCATAAAATATGATGTAAAAATAGTACATTAACTGATAATTTAACCACATAATTTCAATAAATAATAATCATCACATAATAAAATATATTTATACTAAATAATAATTTAGAGACTATTTTAATAATCATCTTACCCATTAATTATTTAGTTACCTTATTTCAATTAATTATATAATTTGTTAAACTTAACCTCTTAATTTTGAATAACTAAGATGTTAAATAACCCAACAAATCACCTTCCCAAGATTACACAAAAAATTTATTAACAATTACCTAACTCTTAGAATATAACCACATAATATCTCAAGACTCCCATGAAAAAAACTTATCCAACCCTCTAATTCATTTAAATTCTCACTACATAACCCAAAATCTAAGGACAAATTTCTAGGGAAGGGAAAGACTAACAATGTGTTATTTCTTACCTAAATATTATATACATTACTCACACATATCATAGTATGAAAACAATTATAAAAAAACAATAAACTTAAATTCTACTACATTAATTTTTGTCATTTAATTCTAAGGCTTCATTTATTGTCATTATATTTTATTACTTAAATCACTTTCCATCTATAGAATATATAAACATAATTAATAATCAATAAATGACAACATAATGAATAATATATATGGATATGTTAATTCTCCCATTTCCAAACATAAATTAACACATTATTATCTACACAAAGATAAAACATATATTAAATAAATAATTAAACATTTTCATAAATAATAATATGGTTAAATATGTTGTAATGTTCTAGATTATTCATTATCAGTCCAGATTTACCTTTTCAAAACAGTTTTTTCTCATTACACATGGGATACACATAACATTGGAAGAAAATAAATAATAAAATAATAATAATATCACAATTTCCAATCATATATTAAATAAAAAATATTATAAAAAAATAAATCATAATTAAATTGTAAAGGAAAAAAGTAATATACAATAACCCCCCAGACAAAACAACAATACCAGCCTAAGATAATACTATAATAATGAATTCATAAATAAATACATGAAAAAATAGAAACCCCTCTCCCCGGACCGACCATATCATCCATTCCCCAAGAGAGTGAAAAAACATGCCTTGATCTCAAAATTTTGGACAAGGTGGATTAAAAAACATTAGATTGATACAAAAAATTCACATATTATATGATACAATAGGAGGGTTTCAATCAAGATTCATTATGATGACTCCCATTATTTACTTTAAAGAGGTTAATAATTGAATGTGAATAGTGATAGTTCTAATATTTCAATTCTAGGGGGATAAAAAATGAGGGACTTTAAAGGTTCAATAATAATAGTTTATAAGAATTCACAACATTTTAAGAAATATATAATTCTATAATATAGTGTAAAATATTAGAAATCCCCGACCTCAATTTAGTTGAGAAATCCCAAATTGAAATCACTATAGATGAGAACCACTAAATCTGGAGGGAGCTCTCACCAACCTATTTCAAGTTATACTAAATTTTGTAATCCATCATTTACAATATTATATCTACCATATCCTTCCCTTGAAGAAGGAAATAAATAACAAGTAAAAGAGAGAGGGGGGAACCTTTCATTAAAATGAATTTGACCACACAAACTAGATGGCAATGGTTCTCCATGGACACTAGTGACCTTAAAAAATAGAATCCAAGATCACCTAGATTCAAGAGACTAAAAAGGTCAAACCAAAGGAATAAGACACCCTAAATTTATTATAAATTTCATATTCCATTACTTATAATGCATAGATTAATTCAGCACATTAGGGTAGTTCAAAAATGTTTCCTATAAATTTATACATTTTTCTGATTTTTTCTAGCTCAATTAACTTTGATACAAGTGAGGGAATTCATGGAAAATTAATTATAACCATGTAAACCCTCTTAAATTTATATTAATAAAGGATGGTAATCATGATTTGAATATAACCATGTCATGAAACCAGAAATCATGATGTAGATATATTAGACAAAGTGTATTTATTTTAATATAAAAAATCCATTTCAAAGATTTATGATTTATAATTTCATTATAAATCATAAAATATGACCCAAGGAAGACTGAAAATTATGATTGATAACCCCCATTACAAATCATAAGATATGACTAAAACCAAAATAAGGATTTCTCACTTTAGTTTCAAAGGGATATGTGTAAGATATTATTTCTCATTAAGGACTAATTGATGAAAAAGTCATCCCTGATATGTAATATATTCATTATATAATATATGAATTATTAAGAATAAGGCTCAAATGTGAAAAATGCATAAAATTAAATGTATTATGTAATATTTATTCTTATTTAAGAAATTTTTATTGTATACATAAAATATTTCTATAATGTGTAATATATTTTACTTTTTTAAAATACCAATAAATAAGAAATTTTATATTTTGTTAGGTTTTCTCATTTAATAGAATTTAATATGGATGATATTTATCAATGAATAATTTATTTTCATAATTCATAATATATATCCTTTACCAAAATAAAATACATAAGGTTTTGTACTTAAAAAAAATCAATGTATAAGGTTTTTATCCATTGTGTAAGGTTTTTTACTTTACCAAAATTTGAATAATTAATATTTTAAAATATGCAAGGTTTTCCCTTTTAATAAAATTCCATGCATCACATATTTTCCAATATATAATATTTTTTCTTTTGATATAAAATCTATACATAATGTATTTTCAAAACCAATTTTAATACATAATATTTATTACTTAGAATTTTTTTTATTAAGATATTTAATACGTAATAAATTTACCTTGATCTAAAAAAATATAATCCAACATGATGAAAATAAATATAATCCTCACTAAAAACTTACCATTAAAATTTCCCCAGATACTTAAAACACCCAAGAAATGTTAAAGTGAAGGGTTAAGGAAAATACAAACCCTCACACCAGATACCTCTCAAATAGTACTCATTCTTGATAATTGAAATAAAACCCAAAAAAAGGAAACCAAACAAAATTAAAGGATAGGGTAACCCATGTCATATAATTATTCATGGAGAAATATTTACTTTGAAAAGTTTCAAAAAATTGAAATACTAATATTTTTTTCCCACATGTTATTGACATTTATAAAATAGAAAACCATGATACTAACACTAACCAATTTTCTAAACATGACATATTAAAATAATCACACCACGATTTAATTCCCATTTTGATCCATAAATAGATCCTTTTGTCTTGCATATTATATTTCCTATTTTTCATGTCACAAACCCTTTTGGTTGTATCTTATAGTTTTTTTAAAAGTTTTTATTCATGAATTTATTTTTTTATATTCAACTACCAAATATAATAATCATATTAAGTTACTATTGAAACCATAATTTAAAATGATTTCAAAAACTCTATCGGTAAATAGGTTTTATCATAGTCAATACCTTGAATTATCATAAAAATATTTAACTACCTATATTTCTTTATAGGTATTCACTTTACCATAAATGTACATATATTTCTTGAATATCCATTTACACCTAATGGATCTTAAATTAGTAAGAAGTTCTTCTATAATAAAAACTTTATTATGGTACATGAAATCTATTTGTGATTTAATAGCTACTTGTAATTTTTCATCTTATTTTCATTTTGTTTATTCTTTATAGGATAATGATTCATTATTATTAATTAATAATATATCACCTAACTTGGTGATGAAAAAAACATATCTATTTAGTTTTATAACTTTATTTTGATATATATGTGTTTCTAAAACTTTCATTTCGATGATATCTTATGGGATTTGTTCCTATTCCAACTTATTGTGCATCTTGATCCTTAACTCCATTTAAGTCTATCTTTCTACCACTATCTGAATTTAGAGATGTGATAATTTATTATAAAAATATAACCTTTATCTCAACTATATATTTTTATATTTTTGGGATTACTTATGTTATATACTTTTGTATTATTATAATAATTTACAAAGATTCACTTTATGTTTCTTGATGAAATTTTATTTCCAAAAATTTGCAAAAATGTATAAAATATTTGTGACATGATGAATTTATTCCATATTATAACTCATATTAGATCCTATGTGTCATTTTAGTTGTCACTTAGTTAAGTATATATACCAATATTTGTGAATCATATCCCAGGAGTCAAAACTCACACTAGAGGTTAGGAACTAGTGTTGTAAATGGGTTTGGAAGTACTTGTTTCAAACCCAAAATATCTAATTTACATTGGGTACCAGTCCTAGACCTGGATCCTCTAGGTCTTGAAACACCAAACCAAGCACCATATCCATTGATACCAGGTTTGGGTATTTTTATAACCTTATTAATCTACAAATATAAAAAAATATATTAAATATATAAAACCATATAATATTATTAATGATTAATAATATAAAATTGTAAAATAATGTGGTGACATGAATTATGAACTTATAATTTAAAATAAAAGACCCAATAAGTCTAGGAATACTAGAATTTATATATAAAATTTTATAAAATATATAAATCTATATAATATTATTAATTAACCCTAGGGGAATAGCCTAGTGGTTACGTCATTGAGGGGTCTCAGGGATGTATCAGGTTCAAATCTCTCCAAGTACCTTTTAATCATTAGTAGATTTTATTTTTACTATGTATCCCTAATCCCTAACTATTTTAAATTATTTAATATTATTAATTATTAACAATTTAAATAGTTCTAAATAAAATGGGGAAATAATAATAAATTCAAGACTCAAAACTGATTAGGAGTGTCTAAATGAGCCTAGTTATGGATTTGGGTTCATGCATATATATATCTCAACAAACCTACTTAAACGGTTCTATAAATGGAACATATATAGTTATAAACCTATATTATTTATATTCCTAGTAAACACCTCATTCTAGATTCAACACCATCAATTAATTTTATACCCAAGATTACTTATAATATGAAATGTAAACAGATTTCCCCTAAGTTAAAAAACGATATTAGTTCCCTCAATATATATATAAAATATGAGAAAATAAAACTAGAACCTAAATGGTATTTGTGGTTTTGAATAAAAAATCAATATCAGGTAATGTGGCTAAATGTTTTATCTTTCAATAGGTGAAGGTTGAACATCAAGTACCAGTTGGCTTGATGTAATCGAGGAATTTTCCACATGAAAAGTTTTATATAGTAATCTAATGATAAATGTAATGGAAGAAATCCATTTAAATTTCCAATCTATCATAAAAAATCCAAATTAAATGAAGAACATTAAATATAAATAGGTGTACCTCATTTCCAGCAATCTCCATATTTATGGAGTATATTTGAGCGATATCGAATGAACTCTTACCTCTATAGGGATGTACACCATCCACTAGAATCCTCATATACTATAAGATGACCCCTCAGAATCAAAAAGTGTCCTAGAACCTTTTCTAAAAATATGAATTGAGAATATAGAGGATGATGGAGCATTGTCTATAGAAATATTTAATACTCATACCAATGTTAGGATTCCATCCTTTATATAGAATCCCTTTATTTATTAAAGGTAGTTTAGGGTCAGATAAAAATTCCTCATAGTTGAAATATGTTACCCATAATGCATTCCTATTAGGTTATAATAATTTTAATGTTTTGAATGATTATAATATATTTTTGAATCAATAAATTAATCATATTAATGATTAGAAAGTATAATAAACAATTTGAAAGATTTAAAATAATCACATGCACTTGATTATCCATATCGTAATCCATTCTTAACATACAACATACATCTATATGAATTATTTGATATGGAAAGACTGTAGCCTACAATATACATCAGATTCATATCTAGGCTTACAATATCAATTAATTTTAAAATATTATTCATGTTCTTTTAGTTAATATCGAAAAAACTCCCAATTGTACTAAAATACCATAAAGAGTTTATGGAAAACTTGAAAACCATTTTTGAATCCATCCAAAATATTATGGATATAATTTATAAAAATCTATTCATTCTGGAACAAAAAATTTGTATAAAATTTAATCCTTATTCAAAGGATTAACTATGAAATCTTATGGGCCTTTTTATCATTGATAACAAATATGAAATCTTTAATTCATAGATGTAAGTAAAGAGAGGCCTCTAGAAAAACATCAATGATACCCAAGATATAAAGGGATATGGGGTGATATTGATCTGGTATACTCATATATCTACATGAATACATCCACCACAATATTCATTATATATGTCATATGTATACTTATATAATCCCTTTGTCCATGACATCGAATGACCAATAGATATGAAACATGTCCATCTAGTATAAGATAACTCATACATTCATGATTATATGAAATTAACTATTTAATATAAATAAATACGTCACATGGAATTAATCAAAGTAGAACAATAAATCACATGTCACTCAAATAAACATGTACATGCATTTATTTTTCTAAATTAAATCAAGTTCCTAAATGTATTTTCTCATTATATGAGTGGGAAAATCCCATATTGGTTGAGATACAACTAATAAAATAATTAATAACATACCAAACCACCAAAGATTTTATAATCCTCAAGGATTTCATAGGTAAGGTATCAAAGTATGAAGGTTATAATGTAAGGTATATCAAAAAACTCATGTAATTGGGATTCATAATAACCAAACCACTAAGTATATGAATAAAATTATGGAATTATAAGTGATATAATTTAATAGGATATTCTAGATAATAATTCATTACTTATTATCTCATGATTATTCTCTTTTTCTATCATATAATTTTTTTTATAGAATAAATGATTATACTCATGTCAATCTTAACATATCATCATAACCCATAATACTCCATGATTATTACCATTTATGGGAAAATCAATGTTGTACTTTGAGGTGATATTATCATTCCATTATTCATTTAATATATATATTTCACACATGAATGCATGATAAATGTATACCGACTTTATTATAAAATCTTGATACATTTTATAACCATTACATCTAATCTATCATGTATCTAATACCAATGGATTCAACATGACCCCCATTATTTTACTTTTATAGTGGATTTATCAAAGTATCTAATATATTTTCATCTTTATCCACCCAAAATATATTTATATCACCCCTCTTAATGATATATATTATGATATTTTATTTTAAAAGGATGTGTTTGGTCCTTTGGGGATACCAGAGTTAATTTTCCTAAGCAATAACTACATTATTAACATAGTAAATCTCAATTTTTTTACTCAGTGAAAGGAACCACCCTCATTTTATGAATGAACTTTTTAATCCAAATGGCTTCCTTTAAAGAATTTAATGTATTTGATATACTCTTCCTTTATTTTCGAGTCTGCTTTGGTGGCTTGTTTAAAACTCTTCGAACTGATAGCTCCATCATTTTGGAAAAATATGAAACTATATTGTGATCTTATATCATCCTTTTTGGATTGGAAACTAGTATCAGTGTAACCCCATATAATGATTTAATCCTCTTCTATAAATACCAAGAAAATTTTCTCACTTCTTATTAAGTACTTAGGGATGTTCTTGACAACAATATTAAGAGTCTCACTAGGATTGTATTGGTATATTCTTATTATTATCAAAGAATAAGTGGCACTAGGTCAAGTAAAAAACAATCCATACATGATATATCCTATAATAGATGCATTATGAATCCCATTAATCCTTTATAACTATTTAGAATGATTTTTAATCTTCCGAAGATTCATTCTATGCTACACTGGTAAATACCCTTCTTTATTTTCTCCTTGATTAAATGTTTTATAAATTTAAAATATATATGTGATTTCAAGGGAACAATTTAATCTATATTTATAGATCTTTATACACAGTATTTAGGTTAATTCACCTACATATTTCATTGAGAATCATTTTACCAACCACATATTTGTATAATGTAAATCCATGATATCATTTATGATAAGTTTTTGTCATCTACATACAATATCAAAAATTCCAAAAATATCACACTAATATTATCATACACACAAGAATCATCGTTATTTTTTATGAAACCAAACTATTTGATTGAAACATTAAATATTATATTCTAACTCTAAGAATCTTGATTCAATCTATAAATGGACCATTTCATCTTGAAAACCATTAAAAAATCTTTTGTAACTTAAAAATCTTTAGGTTGTATCATATACATGTACCATACTAAATTAAAATTAAGGAAATATGTTTTAAAAACCATTTTATATATCTCATAATCATAACAAGTTACTATGACAACCAATATCTAAATTTAATTTATCATCACAACTAGAGAAAATGTTTATTTATAGTCAAAACCATTTTTTTTAAAACCATTGGCCACCTGATGATATTTATAGGTAGAAAATTTACTCTCTATATCATTTTTCTTTTGAAATATCCACTTTCACCCCATAGGTCCCACCCCTTAAAGAAGATCCAATAATTTACAAACTTTGTTAATGTATATAGAGTATATTTTAGATTTCATATAATTTAACCATTTTTTATAATTAGAACTCTCAATAGACTCATAGTAGTAAGTACTTTCATCATATATTAACATTACATCATAATTTGTTTCCATAAGAAATCCATACCTCTTAGGATCCTAATGAATCCTACCAGACCATCGAGGTTCTTTTGTAACCTTATTCAACTCTTATTACATAACTCTTTGTGAAATTTGATAAACTTCAATATCAGGAACAATTAATTTTTACTGTACATGAAATTTTCCAAGTTCAACTTTCCTCCCTTTTACACATCAAATAATATATTCCTTCTCAATAAATATACCATTTCATTCCACAAACAGTTTTTTATTAGTAAGATTATGGAAATAATATCCATTTTTTACTATAGTATAACTAATAAATAATAATGTATTTAGGTTCAAATTTATCAGAAGATAAACATTTCACATATAATTAAAAACTTAAAATATTCATAAAAGACAATATAGGATGTTTCCCATACCATGTATCATTTGGTGTATTTATTAATTATTTATATGGAATGAAATTCAGTAGGAATACAAAAACATTTAGTGAATATCCCCATAATTAAATAGGAAGGTCACAATAACTCATCATTGATCAAACTATATTTAACATGGTATGATTCCTCCCATCATCCACACCATTCCATTGTGGTGTTTTAGAAGGTGAGTGTTTCTAAAAAATTCCAAAATCTTTCAGATGATTAGTGAATTCCTAGATCAAGTATTCACCACCCCAATTTTATTGTATAATCTTACATCTTTTATCCAATTGATTATGTACTTTGTTCTAAAACTCTTTGAAATTTTCAAAAAGTTTGAACTTGTGCCTCATCAGAAACATATAACCATATTGAATAAAGTCATTGATAAATGTTTTAAAGTAAATATAACCACCATTTTCTTATTTATTCATTTTTATACATACATAACTATGTATATGATCCAATAGTCCACAAGACCAATAAAATTTTCCACTAAAAGGTTAATTGTTCATTTGAATTATTAAACAAGATCCATAGTCGAATTAGAATCAACCTTAACCTTCTTATTTTGAATGTTATAGATTGGATTATCTATGTATAGAATATATAAAAAATTTACTATATCCCCAATTCCAAATAAAATTTAATTTATATATATAGAATAAATCTTGTTCTTAGTAATGAATGAAAATCCAATCATGTCCAAAAAAGTTATAAAAATAAAAATTTTATTTATTCTAGGAACATAATAATTTTTTTCTAGTAAAATAATTAATCCAATAGTTAGAATTATATCATAAGCACTGAACTATAATGAAGTAAATCTTTACCCTTTACCAATATATTTATCTACTTCAAATTTATTAAAATCTTTCATATCTATGAGTTTTTTTTATCAAAAAAAATGTGTGACGTACACTTGATATCTAATACCCATGAGTTAGAGTTATAAAAATTTATTTCTATAAAATTCACATCTATGAAATCAGAATTATTCTCTTTAAAAATACTTCTTAGCCTTAGATAACAATATAGAATAACTTTATAGACCGTACCTATAAGTGTCCTCAAAATGATAATCATTATGTATTCCATAATATATAACAAAGACACATCTATGAGTGAGTTCCATGTTTTATATCTTTCATTAAGGATTTTTAATTAGAGCACTCCAAATAAAATGATAACCCCACACAACATTACCTTCATTGGGAAAAGATTCATAATTTACTAAGAAATGATTCTTCTAGGGTGTTTCTCACATTACCTTTCTATTCAGGTAGGAAATCATTCTAATCATATCATATACGAATCTTTGATAGTTGAGTAGAAAATTATTTTCCCAAATTCATCATATGGAAAATAGTCAACTCTATTCCTATGGTATTCCAATATTATTAAGGTTTCACATCCAAGTACAACCCAAATATCACAGTTGAATATGGGATCCTAATACTATTAGGGTCACCCATACCCAACATGTCTTACACAAGATAATCCATGGGCACCCAAATATGGTATGACCTACCTAGTTGGATTATCAGGCTCTTGACATGTGATTTATTTAGAAGGAATCTCACACTTAGTGTTTGAGGGGATTTATTTTAAAGTATCACTATTTTAATATACAAAACATTCATATTAAATACATAACTATTTCATCCCCTAAAATATTTATTATCTACTACTTTATTTATTTATTTATGAAAGATTATAATGATTTAGTTTTTGGAATCCCTATTCAATCCACCAAATTAATATGTTTAAACTGTATTAATGTGTAACTCTTTACATAACTCATAGTTTTTGTTACTCCCCCGAAAATAGATGTCAAACATATTTTCACATATCTAAATGAATCCTATGCACAAGTTACATGCCACTATTTTCATGAAAAGTTTTATAATTATATAAAATTGACAATCTCTACATGAGTAAGCTTTAATCCAAAAATTGATAACTCATAATTTTATAAAATAAGGCACAAACCTCTTAGTTAGTGATAAGTTCAACCCAAGGTCCCTCTACCCAATGATAATTTAATCAAGTGAGATTTTAATTTCATCATTACTCCAACACTAAATATTTATAAACACTATCCAATATCTAAATTAAAGTTAATCACTCAAATACAAACCAAAGTCATGGTAGATGAAAACCAAATATTTATGTTGTTATACCTAGCATGAAATGCATCGAATGCAAATTTTATATGAATTAATCTATCATATAAATTAAAGAATAAAAAATATTCACATCATATAAACAATTTATAAACATGAATATCTAAATTAAATAAAAAAACAAACATATTATTCATTTAATTAACAAAAGATATTAATATGAACATTTTATATTTTATTTAGGTATAAAAATATACTATTTACAATACCTAATACTTATATTTTATAAAAAATTTATAAAACATAATAATTTTAGATTAAAAAGTATTTTTTCTTTATTATAAGCTATATCATAATTTATGATTGATTGAACCATTATAAATCATAATCCATGTTAGGGTATCTTACACAGTTGCCTGCAATTTCTTACATGATAACCAAATTGTAACACCCATGATGTCATTTTAAGGTGTAGAATTTGTCTTTTATTAATTTTAATTTTTATTCCTTTATTTTCTTGTGTTTTAGGTGTTTTAGGAAGTTGGGTGAACTATAGTGCTGGACTACAGTTGGTTGTTGTGCATACAAGGAAGGTTGCATTGTGATCAACCCTTTTTTCTTTGTGAATTTTGGGGTGAATGTGGGTCATTTCATGACCACAGGGTTATACTGTGATGTAGAATAGGTAGTGTGGATACAGTTTGGAAGTGGTGTGTCACATCACGAACATGGGAGGTTATGTCTTGACATAACCCATGTAGTGAGGCTTATTTTTTGTGGAGGTGTTTCACATCATGATGATGGGAGGTCATTCCATGACCCTATATAGTGATCCCTAATGGGATGAACCCTATTAATATTGGACACTTCCACCCAAGACACCGATATATGATAGGACCTTGGGACCCCAACTCATGACCCAATAGATAATACATAGAAAGCACTTCCCCTACCCCCATAAGTATTTAATTTCCTCCTCCATAACTCAAACCCGGGAGCTCAGGGATAACAACCCACCAAAAAGCATTATAAGTACCAATGAGGAAGGGGGAGGAAATTAATTCCCTATAGGGGTAAGGAAAGTAACTTCCATGTGTTATCATCTAGTTCATGTGGGCTATTATCCCTAAGGTCTCATTTTCTAATTACGGGTGAGGGGATTAAATACCTATAGGGGAAGGTAAAATACCTTCCATATGTTATTTACCAGGTCATGCAGTAGGGACCTGGGGGCCTACTTTATGCTGGTAACTTGGCCGGGAATAACTAATATTGAAGGTTTTTGAGTTGTTGGGGATTATTACATAGCGGGGGAGTTTATTAAATCCCTGTAGTGGTATCTACATTACTTTCCATGTGTTATCTACTGATTCATGCGGTGGGGGACTAAGGGACCATTATATACTAGTTGATTAGGTGGGTGTGGACAATCTAGAAGAGTTTAAGTCAATTAAGGATCTCTATATAAAATTTGCATTTTAATGTAACAATCCCAATGGGATTTAACCCTTTAGGATTGGACAAACCCACCCAAGCCACTAACAGACAGTGGGTCCTTAGGCCCCCACCACATGACACAATAGATAACACATGGTTGGTACTATCTCTACACCAATAAAGATTTAATCACCTACCATTAAAATAAAACCCAAGACCTCAAAGATAATAACCCATCAGGAATTTTTATGATTACCACTGAGCTTATGACTCGATGGTACTCATAATTCTTCGAGATGGGATGTTGTCTCTAAGGTACCCAGTTTAATTTATGGGGGAGGTAATTAAATCCTAGAGTCACTCATAACGTTTTCTAGTGGTACATTATCCCTAATGTACTAGGTATGAGTTATGGGGGAGGAAATTAAATACCTATAGGGTTAAGGATAATACCTACCTTGTGTTATTTATTGGATCATGTGGTGGAGGCCCACTATCTTTCAGTGGATTGGGTGGGAATGACCGATCTTAAAGGGTTTTGTACCATTGGGGATTGTTAAACCCTCATTGGCTAGGTTTTACTTTTTTATAAATTCCCCATTCCCCTTCGAATGAAATCCCATTTTGGGGTATCTCTTCTTTCCATTTTCATAAAAAAAATTAGTATATCCCTAGGCATTTCTCCCCTTTCCTTATCCTTTGATTTTTGTTTCCTTCAATTTTCATTGGGTTATTCAAGGTTAGAGGATCTTTTATCTTTCTCATCATGTTTTTTGTTTCCTTCTCTTAGCTTGGATCATGTTAGAAAAAACTTAGGGTAATTGTTTTTCTAACCGCCTTATTCATTATAATGTTATGTTGTGTGGATTGTTTCTTAGTTCTTTCTCTCTCCATATTTGAGGGTTTCATATCATCCATTCTTGTTTGAGGTAGGTGTTTCTATGAGATACCTTTTTTTCCTAGAAACCATGTTATGAATCTTTTGAAATCCCTTTTCCCTAAAATATTACATTATATGTGTTTTCTAAGATGAATGTGATGCTTTTTAAAGGATTTTGGTAATTATAATAGTGTTTGAAACTTAAAAATGGTTTCCAAATGATTTTACATAAGATGTATTATGTGTTTAAAGGATTTTTTGGTTGGAAATCCATTCTTATTAGACTTTGATGAGTTTCTTTGATATACTATTGTGTTTCTTATAAATAAACTTTATTATAGTTTTTGTTAATTTTTTTAATGATATGATTCTTATTTAGATATATAATATATTGGATTTAATAGATTTAGAATGAGTTTTCTCCTCATTTCACAATGATTTTCAAAATGACACTTGGTTTCTGAAAATGGGTTTTATATAAGGTTTTATATATAAGATTAGTAATTTATAAACAAAGGCTGGTTTGGAAACTTGAATAATGTTTTTTCATAAATGTGTTACAACCTTGGTTTAATATCCAATGGAAACTTGTTTTACATGTATTTTGGATACTATGAGAGGATTGTGATTTTTTTGTGTCGTGTGAATTTTAAAATCCAGGATTTTAATAATAAATGTATAGTGGTGTGATGAGATATAATATTAGGATGATTTTACAAACAACCTATATTTTTGTGTGATTGGTCGATAATTGATGTTTCCCCACCTCTAGTCGCTAACATCATTGGAAACTTAGGAATTTGGATGGAATTTTGAGAGATAGTTTCCATGCTAGTCATGTTCACATACTGACTAAGATCCTATGGTATATGATATATTCTAACTATGGAGAGTGACACATGATGTGTCTAGGACAGAGTTATATGAGGAGGTTATTTTCTAGGAACCTCATCAATTGTCTGACATATGGTTCTGTGTGAGTATGTCTAGGATCATCTCACTAAACCCAAAGGATTTTCCCATGATTCCACATAATTTACATGAATTCATTATTATAATATTGTTTTAGTTTTGGATTTAATTTTACTTTATTATTTTATCATGATATACACTTGTTATTTCTTGCATTTTAAGGTTTGATTAAAATGAATTTTCTATATTAGTATTACTCATAGATGCTTGGATTTAGTTTATACCACTTTTGACCTTTATTTACACAACTTCCAATTTTCATACCTTATAGTCGGTTTTTTTTTATTTTTCGATTTAATTGAGTATATAAGATATTATTTAGTGATTTAATAAAGGTGATTTGAAAATGGGTTGGAAAAGGGAGTTTTAAATGGATTTTCAAATAAAATTTTTGGCACTTTGTTTAAATCATTATTTGAGTTTTAAAAAGAATTTTAGAAACACTTATGGGTTTGATTTTGTTAAAATGTTTAAAAATTATTTTCAATAATCATATTTTAAACTAAAATTAAGGGATTATTTAGTTAAAAGAAATTTATGGACAATTGTTTTGGTGGAAACCTATTGAACTACTCATCTCACACCCTAATCATACTATTTAGTGTCTATAGACTGAGTAGATTTTTTAGGTTTATTTCATGGTTTTGAGAAGTTTCAATTGATATAGTTCTTCTATTGGGTCACTCAAATAGTGGGTTTGGTGAAAATGTTGGATGGTGACCCCAGGTCACATGTAAATTTTTTTATTGGTATTTTTTTTGAGATTCCCATATTTATTTTTGGTACTAATTTGGGATCAGAAATTTTGGAATTCATTTTTTATTTTGGGATCTTGTTTAGTTTTGTTTTATTTTAAAGTGAGTTTAATGTTTATTTTTAATTATGACCTATTTCGTTTTTGTTATATTTCAAAAATATTTATTTGGTATACATATAAGTCCAATGTATGGGAGTACCATGATAAACTTTACTGCATTATGGATGATATTTATTTAGGAGAAATCATTCCCATTGAGAATATTTTAATACCCTTTCACTAGTTTCTAGCCCATAAGGATCAATAATTCCCTTCAGGATTTTCCTTTTCCCAACTTAGGTTTTGGGTTTGGATATACCAAGATAATTCATGAAAAAATGGTTTTAGAGAACCACTTTTATTTTGTAAGTAGTGGTAGATTGAAGATAATAACATCCAAACTTAATAGGTGTGCATGGGGAGTGTTTAAAAATATCTTTATCATTTGGATCCTTGATTTACCAAGTGTTATTGGGTCATTAATCTTGGACTTATAATTTTTATTTATTTATTATATTTTATTTTGGTCTATATTTTTATTGTTTTAAATTTAGTAGAACTTATGTTGGTAGTTTATAGTTTTCCATTTTTCAGGTGAAATGGGAGTAGAATTGGAGGCATGAAGTTGGCCCAAATGGCCTAAAGAACTATAATGATCCCATGTTTATGGTTCTAATAACCCATCAGTGTAAATTTCACAGTTCATGAATGGTCAATCAAAATGTGTGGCTAGACCATTTACAATCATTAAATCCCATTTTAAAATTTTTAAACCCTTCTTATTTCAAATTGATTTTTTGTTTATTATCATCACTAATAAGATGATTAAGGGGGTTTTTTTATAATGATTTCATGTTATTCGGGTGTATTTTTTTGATACTTTGTGGTGAAAACTTGGTTTTAAATGGAAAGGGTTTGGTTTTTTAATTGGTGAATGTTGGTTCTGATTTTTTAATAAATATGTTTATACGATAGTTAAAAATAATTTGTATGTTTTAAATTTTTAATGTTATTTCATCAATGAATATGAGGGTTTAAAAAAAATTCTTTTAAATAAAATTTCCTGAATTTGAACAAGTTTAAAAATGAACTCTCAAATATTATGTAATGCTCTATTTTTTTCTTAGTGGCATTTATGATCAAATTTTACGGGTTCTTCTACAAGAGGTGAGTTGAACCTAGGGTGTTTCTGATTAAATATTGTATTTGTTTTTTAATTAGAGTACACCTTCAAGTATGGTATTGATGTATCATATGAAGTTAGTATAAAATAATGTTCCTCAACCTAGTGTCTCTTGAGGATCAGATGTAGTATTTAGAATTTTCAACTCTACCCATACTCTAGATAGAGTAGTAGATATAAACCTTTATAACTACTCACTCATTTTTTATGGTGATCAAGGACCTATAGAGGTGATGGAGTGGATAAAAATTATTGAGGGTGTATTCAATTATTTTAAAAATTATGAATATGAACAAGTGAAAGCCACCTCAAACTTGTTTAATAGACATAGTGAGAAATGGTGGGAGACCATAATTATAGTTCAACTATAAAGTAATATGTATTGGGAGTTCTATAAGAGCATGTTTATTCAGTGTAATTATCCTAAACAAATGAAAGTAGAGAAAGAAATAAATAATTTGAGTCTCAAGTAGGGTGAATGTACAATGACGTATTATGTATCCCATTTGAATTATTTAGTTCATTTATCCCATAAAGTTGGGTTTTTAGGACTCCTTGAATGTTTATTTCTTTATTATTGTACTTTATCTAGATCTCAGCTATAGAGTACCTTTGTTTGATCTGGATTCATTTGAGTATGTGGTCAATAAGGACATGATGGTGGAGTTTATTTATAGGAACCATCACAATATTGGTGGTGACCCTATTTAATTTTTTGTATCAATGAGGGTTCACTATCTTAAAAAAATAAAAATTACGATAAACTCATGTTACATAATCAAGATTATTTAGGATAGTTTTGTCATTTAGTTAACATCCCTTCTATGAATAGGTGATCCATAATGTTCTATCAGTGTGGTCATTTTGGGTATTCTAATTTATAATGTTAGATAGTTTTGAATACTTACCATTACATTAGTCAATTGGTGCACCTTAAGATGTGTTTTATATTAAGGGTATCCTGGATAAATGAATACCTATCATTTCATGGATCTTGGTAATGTCCCGATAGATATTTTAAGGCACCTTAATTATTTTTCACCATTTATCATTAAACTTTTCTAGTTTCTTGATCTATGACTTTGTTCTTAGGGTTTTTTCATATCTTGTTATATTTTGAAGAAAATTATATTTACATTGATGATATTTAGAGTAATTTTTGGAATTAGTAATTTGTTTTGGTCCCCTTGGTCATAGGGTGTAGGAAGTGCTTTGTAATGTTTTCCTTAAAATTGTTAGTTTTATTTTATCCACCATATTAGTGGAAACCTTATATTATGGGGATACATACTATGGTTACTATACCTTTGATAATTCCTATGAAGTTTTATTTGGACGATTTTACTCTTTTGGTTATGATCTTGTTTGAGAGTTGGGTTATTTGGTTCTTTTTATTTTTATCTAATTAAATCGTTTCTTGTTTTATGTGTGGGGATGATAATGTTATCCCTTGAAACTTCAGTGAATTTTTGGGGGTAGAAAGTGGAATGTTGAAGAGAATTTTAACACACACAACATAATTTTTTAGTAAATAAAATGTGTTTTATTATTTTTTTATAGTTATAACTTCATTTTATTACATTTTATGTGTTTTATAAAGTTTGGGTGATCTACATTCCTTGACTACAATAGTTTTCTCAATAACCAAGGGTGGCCATGTTTCGACTAAACCTTTCTTCCTTTTCGAATTTCAAGGTGAATAATGTGGGTTGAGTCATGAATATAGGGCCATGTTGTAAGGACACTCAGGGAGTGGGGCTATATTTTGGGGGGTAGGGTATTGTACCATGATTATGGGAGGTCATACCTTGACATAACACAGATAATGAGGCCTAATTTTGGGGGAGGTGTGTTGCACCATGTTGATGTGAGGTCACACCATGACCCTCCTTTCCTAAGTTTTATTTTTTATAAAATTCTCCCTTTTCCATTAAAATCACCCCCTTTTGGGGTATATATTCACCCCATTCACACAACACATCTTGGGATATCCCTAAGAATATATAACTTTTCCCCCTCTATGTATTTTGGATTATTTACTTCAATTTTCGATGGATTATTCAAGGTTAGCAGCTCTTTTATCCTTATCATCTTTTTTTCCTTATTTCTCTTAGCTTGAATCTTTTTGGACAAACCCTATGGTGAGGGTGTTTATAATTGTATTATGAATTTTTATATTAGGGTGTGAATGTCATTTTTATTGGATCCTTATCTCTATATATATGAAGGATTCATATCATACACACTTTTTAGGTAGTTATTTCAATATTATCCCATTTTTTATAGAAAACTATATTATGATTGATATTTTGAATTCCATTTTCCTTAAAGTTATGAATGTAATTTGTTTTTAAAATTATTATGATAATTTTTAAATGGTTTTGGTAATAAGATGGTCTTTGAAACTTTCAAATGGGTTTTAAATGATTTTACTTGGGATGAATTATGGGGATACCTAATTGTTTGGTTGGAACTCCACTTAAATTTATGAGTATATTATATATGTTATTATGTTTATTATAATGATTTATGGTATAGTGTTTTATAAATTTTTTAATGTTGTGGTTCTTATTTGGGTATATAATATATTATATTTTATGAATTTAAATTTAGGATTCTTCTATTTTCAAAATTAGTTTCCAAATGATACTTGGTTATAAAAATGGTTTTCTAATAAGGTTTTACATTTATGATTTTTAGTTTGGAAAAAAATTCCCATTTGTAATTCTGATTTTTTTTCATAATTGTGTGAAACCCTTGGGTTAAGTCCCAATGAAACTGTGTTTTACATGGGTTGTGGATCCTATGAGAGGATTATAATATTTTTTTGATGTTATGTGAATTATAAAGCAGGGGGATTTAAATAAGAATGGTGTATGGGGTGGGATGAGCTATGATTTTTGGATGTTTTTCCACATGTCCTATTATTTATGTGTGATTGATCTATGATCCAGGTTTCCCCACCTTCAATCTCTAACATTAAGGGAACCTTAGGAATTTAGGTGGGAGATTGAGATACAAATGTTATGAAAGCCTTGTTCACATACTGATGAGGGTCCTCTCATATATGATATGTTATTGACCATGGGGAGTGAAACATGATGAAGATAGGTTAGAGTAAGCTAGGGAGTTTATTATGTAGGAACTTCATTGATAGACTGAAAAATAGTTCCACCCAAGTACGTCTAGGATCATCTCACTAGAGCTATAGGAGTTGCCTATGATTTCAAAAACTTTACTCAACTTCCTTATTATTATGTTTGTTTTAGTTTCATATTTAATTTTCCTTTATCGTATTATAATGATATTCACTTGTTATTTTTAGAACATTTATGGTTTGATTCAAATTTATTTCCTATCTTACTATTACTCATATATGATTGGATTTTTTTATAATTTATATTTACCTTGATGCACTATGCCACCTATTTCTATACCTTATAGTTTGGATTTTTTTATTTGGATATTTTATTGAGTATATTAAACTCTTTTATAGTTATTTTATAAAGGTGTTTTGGAAATCAGATTTTAAATGTTCATTTCAAATGGGGTTTAATGTAAACATCTCAGTGTTTTGTTTAAAGAATTATTCAAGTTTTAAAAATAATTTTAGATACACTTATGGATTTTATTTTTTTAAAATGTAAAAACCTTATTTTAAAATATCATATTTCAAACTAGAATTTATAGATTTTTTAGTAAAAAAAATGGTTGAACTCTTTTTTAGTGGAAACCTACTATTCTATTGAGGTCACACACTTCTCATACCATTTTTTTTCAATAGACCAAGTTAATTTTTAAGGGTTAGTTTATGGTTTTGAGAAGATACACTTGATAGAATTTTTATATTGGGTTATTTAAAGAGTGGGTTTCTTTATGGTGTTGGATGGTGACCTCAGGTCATAAGGAGAACTTTTTTATTATATTTTTTTGTTGGGACCACTTTGTGTGTGAATTTGTATTTTTTGTCAACATTTTTCAATACTGGTCAAAATAAATAAGGAGATCCAAAGTTAATGGAGGTTGGTTGAAGTGTTGATTCGTGGAGAATTTTTATGGATTCATAGTATTAGATGCCATGCTTAGAAAATTCCCCATGTTGTTTAAATCAGAAGATTTTTGCACTAATCCTAAGTTAAAATAAATTGTGTCAAAGGTGTCACATTGTTTAAAAAATTGAAGTAGAAACCTTTTCAGGATGATTGAAGTGATTTGGGGTTCATAATCCAAAAATAAAATAAGAAGGATGATGGTTGAAGAAGTTGTTAGTTGGTCTTATGTTTAAATAAAGGTAGCCATTCATTTCATTTCATGTTAACATTTATGTTAACACTATTTTTTTGTGTCCTTACTTGAAAAATTGGTCCAACCCTTGATATAGATAGCCAACCTCAACCCGAGCCACTAGCGAGACCATAGGGGTCAACCACACACCAAGGAGGCCAGCCAAGGCCTGCCTGTGGGCGATAGGGCTGTGTATAGGCCCGAAGGATCCCATAGGACGAAGCCGATGTATGGTTGGGTTGAATCCCATGCATAGGGTGGGTGTAGAGTGAACCTGTAGGAGAACATGGTATAGGGAAGTACCATGTAGGGAGAGGAAGAATTCTGAGCTTATGCTGGAGTGAGTTGATTTTTAAACCGCGACATATCCATATGTGGGATTCGATGTGGGACAATAGATGTGAATATTATTCATCATTTAAAAAATGTGGAAGGAATATTGGCCTTACATATAATCCACAACTATAATCTAACTACCACTATCCATCCATCCCATGCCTCGTATGTTTGAACCAGGACCATCAATCTCCCACAGAATATGTATAAGCCCACGCCGTCATCATCTTCCTCCCACCGTTGCACAACACTGCCACTGTCTCTCGTTAAAGAAGAATAATGATCTCCATGGATGATCCCTGGATATCGAAGGAGTGTCTCATGATTGAACTGAGACCATGCATACAATTTATGTATTTCATGCATAAAGATATCTTGAAGAATTCTAAAGAAAACCAAGTTTTGAGGCCTAATATTTTTTTTCCGTGATTCATGAATGATCCGTGCCTATTGTTGAATGAGATTTTATTGCGATCTTTATCACAGGTATGAGATTTTATCACTATTAACGAGGATCCCACATGACAAGGAAATACACCAAGATATTTATCATATCTCTGACATGGGTTTAAAGATATTAAAAACATAAGATCTTGGCTAATTAAAAGGAAGGATTTAAATGGAATATCTCACAGGATTTGAACATGAAAAGATTATCATCTTCCACCTATAAAAGGATATGTTATGAGCTGAAGGAACGTGCTGCAACCCATATACCTGAGATATCTTGCTATCAAAATAGAGTCTCTTCATGTTTCTATTTAATAAAGGGAAAAAAATTATCCCACAATCCTTCGAAATGTGCAATAAACTCTTGAAGTGTCTCGTGAATAAGGAGAACCATGAACCATTATGGTTTCATGAAGAAGATCCGCACCTTTTGTGTGAAGAAGAGAACCAAAAACACACAACAGGTTTACCCAAAACCTCAGCACGCTTCATTAAGGTGATCCCACAGGTACACAACTGGTGCAATAAAACCCTTTATATATGTTGGGAAGAACCGCACATCTCTTGTGCATAGAAGATCCGTGAATCCCTTACATGACAAAGATCCACAAACCCTTTGATTTTATGAATAGAATGTAAAAATCCTCCTGTTTAAATGCTAAATCCATATTGTTTACATGGGTTCATTTTTAGTGAATAAGGAGTTTTTCATGAAGATGGGCAGTGAATGCATAAATGCATGCATGTGCATTGTTGACATGGGTTCATTTTAATATATGCATGATATCATACATGTATAATTTAAGTGAAATTATCCCTTTCTTTCATGCACATGAATATGTGGAATCATTTAAAGAAGATAACCTAGAAAGTGAGTGCACATGTGTAAAGAAGAATAAGAAGTGAAATAAATGGAGAAGTTCAATTAAATGATACATGTAGGATATCATGTATATATGAAAAGAAGAAAGAGTTTATTATGATGATTCCAAGTAGGATGATACTCATTGTTTGTAAAATCACATAGGTACTTGCAATTCTAGGAAGGATAAGAAGAAGTGTGAATTTGGTTTTTCATTGATGAGGAGAGAAGAAGAGGTTGGTTACTTGCATGATGCTAAGAAAGTAACAAGCGAAGAAAGGAAGAACAAAGTATCAGTGTGACACTCAATAGGTCTCAACTAGTGGAAGAATCTGTTGGTGTTTCAAACCCTATTCAAGAAGGGATAAGACTATCTTCAGAGGCAGTATAAAGAACCATCTAGGAGCTGAAAGTTGTACTAGGTTATCACCATTTCAAGGAAGTGGATTATTTCCCACCCCCTCCAATGTGTAGGGACTCACAATGACTAGAGGACTATTTTACTATTCAACCCAATGTAAAAATTACTACATTATTCTATAAAATCCATGTATTGGTCATCATAATACATGGAATGAATGTAGCTGCTATTATTGTGTAGTGAACCTTGTAAAAATATCGTGTTCATATTTTTATTGCTTTCTATTATTTCATTTGACATGAGAAATAGAATAAGAGAATCAAGATCCCAACAAGTCAAGAGGTACAGGGATAAAAATTTGGAATTGGTTTAAAAATTCCCCAACACCGATTCACCCCCCTCTCTGCGTTAGTTATATCCCAAGTTGGTATTAGAGGGAGGCACACCTCTATTGGATTTTATAAAGTGAAGCTATCATCTCATGATTTAATAATGAAGTGCAGTTTTGGTGAAGAGCTAGTCATATCTAAGTATAAATATATATATACCAAGACCATAATGAATAAGAAAAATAAAGAGAATAGAAAGATGAAGAAGAAGTCCCTCTTATCTAAAGAAGAGGAATTATCTGTATCTTCATGAATTATTGAAAATGAAGAAATAACAGGCTTGGAAAGTAATGATCATGTGGCTCATGATTCCACCAAGAAGATGGATAACCTTACTACCTCAAATAATTAGAAGGTATGTGTTAGTACGTTTGAAAATTATTCTCACGATGAAAATGCTAGAACAAGTGGTGATGGTCAATCTACAACCTCTCAATAATTATAAATTGATAGATTAATAACTATTCTACATGATATCCCTGAAGAAAGTGCATACCTTGTCTATGGAGTATTTCAATCTATGTAGGAAGATATCACCCAGCTGGAAGAATAAACTACTGTTTTGGAGAAAGGCTTACAAGAAAAAATTGTTGAATGTATAAAGCTCGCCAGACAGGCTGGAGACTTTGAAGAAAAAAATAGGGAATTTAAAATGAGTTCCTCAAATTGAATCAATGAATTTAAAGAGAAAGATAATGTCAAAAATTCTCTGAAAGTGAAAATCCATGCACTTGAATATGAGCTAAAAAAGAGCACTAAATTCAAGCTTGAATCCTTGTTACAAAACAAAATGAAGTTGCATGAAGATGAAGTTTAAGAAATGAAGAAAGCTTGTGAAGATAATATGATTACGACTGAAGATCAAAAAGTCATCCTCAATATGAAATGTCTAGAAATGGAAGCTTAGTTAACCAATATTGAGAAGACACATATTGAGACTTCACAAAAGAAGAAAACAATTGCTGTTAGTACTCAATGTTCATTGGAGGATTCTAAGGTATAAAGACCTCCAAAACATGATAAGAAGATCATGACTTCACTGAATGATCTATCATAAGTAGTTGAGAAAGTAAATGTACCATCCATACTATCTTTTACTCATGTTTCTAAATGTGTTTCCAAAAAAAGTATAGTTTGGATGAAAAATTATAAACAAGTATGGATGATGAAAGGTAATGAGATACCAACCACCATAAATATGGTGGATAAGAAGAAGAAGTTGGAATATGGTTCCCCACAGAGATCACCACACAACAAGAAAAAGGCCCAATAATATTATGTAGAATATATCAATAATTCAATATTTTTGGGTCAATGTTGGTGCTGTAATAGGTTTGGTCATTATGCATTATATTATTGGCATAATATTCTAAATGTAAAAGCACAAAGGAAGCCCATTTGAATGGGGAGAAAGATAGAGAGGAAGAAACAACATCCACAGATCCAGAAGCATCTGTATACTACAAATAGATTTAGAATGCTTAACAGCATCTATGATGTATGCAATGGGAGTGGTCATAAGGATGGTATATGTTCATATCAAGATGTATCCAATGATGATAAGAAAATAAGATCACAAAACCTATCTAGGAATGAAGAAGCATCCATGGGAAGTAATCAGAAGAATGTTATAAAAAAAAATTCTCCCAAGAATATTCTAGGAAGTAAAGGTGAGAATACCTTGGAAATAATGTGGAAATTTGAAGATGAAATATATAAGGATAGTGCAAAAGGAAATGAAAATATTCCACATGATAAAGAAGTTCTGTGTGTGACTTGCAACAAGGCTGGTCATACTATTAGAAGAATTCCAGGAAATTCCTCAAGAAGAATTCCTCAAGAAGAATTCCTCAAGAAGATAAAAGTTACACCAGGAAATTCTAATGCTTTGAAAACTCTTGAAGAAATAAGGTTCACACATAAAGAAATGGATTAAGTGATAAGATCAACACAACCACCATTGTAATTGAAGATCAAATGTGCAAGTGTGAAGAGTGGAGAAAATGGATCATTTGGGTTGAGAAAACTATCTCAACCTTGTTTTTCACATTGATGAAACAAGGAGTATCCATCTTATTCCCTTAAATCTTTGTGTATTGTATTTGTTATTTTATCACAGGGAATTGAAGGTGAAGCAAGATATTAGGGGGAGAACTTGATAATTAGTGATGAGAAGTGTTCCATTGAGGGGGATACATATGAAGAACCTTATAGAGTTATTATTTCAATTAGTATAAACTTCAATTGGTATCAAATTCAATTACCCTAAAGATTGTTTGAAGATTATTTCATTGGAGAAGGTATGTCATTTCTGAAATCTCTCATTCTTGGTTACTCAAAATAAATATCTTTTTACAAAAGGGGAATAACTAAATTAATCAGGAACATAGGAATAATGGAAGTTCCCCAAGGTCACTTATCTTACCTATTTCACTTGAATGTTTTTGATCCAATTGTTGAAGTGAGTACATGAGTTTCAGGTTGATTGTTCCTAAAAAGTTTCATATCATATCTATTTTCCTCATCCTGGAATTAAAGTGGAAAACCCTTGAAGAAAAGTATATGAGTTCTCATCTCATGAGGTATCATGAACAATGGGTAATGGATAAATTTATTGCCTGAATAAAATACTCTTTATTTATAACCGAGCACAGATCAAGTAGACTTAGAGTGAAATGATTGATGGAACACTGCTTAATTATGGACTGATACCCTCTATACCATGAAAATTTTATTTCTTGTCAATAAGGGGGATATAAAGTGAAATGAAAGTTTCAAAGAAAAAGTAAAGGGGAGAGAGAATATTCTCATTTTGACATTGACACATTCATTTGAGAGAAATTTGATGTATTGAAAATAAATATAAAGGGGGATTTTTTAGGGACCACTTTGTGTATTAAGTTTTATTTTTTGTCAAAAGTAGTCAATACTAGTCAAAATTAAGGAGCTTCAAAGTTAATGGAGGTTTGTTGAAGTGATGATTCCTGTAGAATTGTTATGGATTCATAGCATTGGATACCACTATTGGGAAATTCTCTATGTTGTTTAAATTAGACGATTGTTCCACTTATCCTAAGTTCAAAGAACTTATGTCAAAGGTGACACATTGTTGACAAAAATTAAGTATCATATTTTTAAGGATGATTAATGTAATTTGGAGTTCATAATCCAAAAAATAAAAGAAGAAGAATGGTTATGGTTGAAGAAGTGGTTAGTTAGTCTTATGTTTGAAGAAAGGTGTCCATGCATTTAATTTCATGTTAACATTTATGTTAACACTATTTTTTTGTGGACTTACTTAAAAAAATTGTTCCAACCCTTGAGTTAGCCAGCCAGCCTGAACTCGAGGCACATGCGTGACCACATGGGTGAATCGTGCACCAGGGAGGCTGGACAAGGCCAGTCCATGAGTGATAGGGATGTGTATAGGATCAGATAAGCGCACGTGCTGAAGCTAGTTCATAGTTGGGCAGAAGCCCATGCATAGGGTGGGCATAGAGCATGCCCATTGGAGAACATGGTACGGGGCGATACCGTGGAGGGAGAGGAAGAATTCTGATCTTATTCCAGAGTGAGTTGATATTTAAACCGTGGCATGTTCACATGTGGGATTTGATGCGGGACAATAGATGTGGGAATTGTTCATCATTTTAAAAATTTGGAAGGAATCTTGGTTTTCCATCTAATCCACATCCGTGATCTAACCGCCTCCGTCCATCTATACTATTCCTCGCATGTTTGAACCAAGACCGTCGATCTCTTGTGGCATCGGTATAAGCCCACATCATTGTTGTCTTCCACCCTCCACTGCAAAATACCACCACTGTCTCTCACCGAAGAAGAATAATGATCTCCATGGCTAATCCCTATCCATCTAATCAATGTATCGTGATTGAACCGAGACCATGCATGCAATCTATGTCTTGCATGCATAGAGATATCTTGAATAAGGCAGAATAAAATGGAGTTGAGAGGCATCATCTTTCATCTAATATTCATGGATGATCCAAGCCTATTATTGATTGATATTTTCATGTGATATTTATCACATGATTGAGATTTGATTACTATAAATGAGGAGCTCGCGTGAAGAGGAAACACACTGAGATATTCGGCATATCTTTGAAACAAGTTTGAAGATATTAAAAATAGAAGATATCAGATAATTCAAAGGAAGGATGTAAATTGAATATCTCACGAGATATGAATGTGAAAAGATTATCATCCTTTACCTATAAATGGATAAGTCCTGAGATGAAGGAGTGTGCTTCCACCTATATACCCGAGAGGTCTTATTCTCAAAACATAGCCGCTCCATGTTTCTATTTAGCAAAGGGAAATAAAGGAACCTGCAGACCTTCAATAATTACAACACACTATTGAAGTATCTCAAAAAGAAGGACAAACATGGACCCTTATGGTTTCATGAAGAATATCTACACATTTTGTGTGAAGAAGAGAACCGTGAACATGCAACAGGTTTAACCAAACCCTCACTGTGCTTTGTGAAGGAGATATATTGGGTATAAAACTATTGTACTCATACCCTTGATGTACATCTCAAAGAACCGAACATCTCCTGTGTGTAGAAGTTCCATGCATACCTTGCACGAGGAAGATCCGTGAGCCCTTCAGTTTCATGAAGAGAAGGTAAACATCCTATTGTTTAAATGATAAAGCCATATTGTTTGGTTCATTTTTGGTGAAGAAAGATTTTTTAATGAAGATGGGAAGTGTATACATGCTCTCATGCATGTTCATTATTTTAAGAAACCTGAGGAAGTCTGTGTGTGACAAGGGATTTCACCCATTCGGGGTTGGTTTCATACAAATAAGAAAAGAGGAGAAGAGGCAGTGTGTGTGTGTGAAAATATTTATACCCATTAGGGTTTACACAAAAGAGGGAAGTAGTATAAAGTTCATGAACTCTTTCATGCACATGCATACATGGAAGAATTTAAATAAGAGAACCTATTAAGTGAGTGCACATGTGTAAAGAAGAAGAAGAAGTGAAAGAAAGGGAGAATTTCACTTAAATTATACATGTATGATATCATGCATATATTAAAAGAAGAAAGATTTTATTATGATGATTCTAAGTAAGATGATCCTCATTGTTTGAACAATCACATAGATACTTGTGATTCTATCCAGAAAAATAAGAAGTGTGCATTTGGTTTTTCACTGAAGAAGAGAGAAGAAGATTTTGGTTACTTGCATGTTGTTAATCAAGTAACAAGTGAAAAAAGGAAGAACAAATCCACAGTGTGAAAATAAAAAGTTATCAACTGGTGGAAGACTCTATTGGTATTGAAAACCCAATTCAAGAATGGATAATACTATCTTCCGAGGATATATAAAGAGCCAACTAGGAGCTGAATGTTGGACTAGGTTATCACTAGTTCAGGGAAGTGGATTACTTCCCACCCCCCTCCAATGTGTAGGGACTCACACCGACTATAGTATTGTTTTCCTAGTCAAACCACTTTAATAGTTACTAAGTTATAGTGTAGAATACATGTATTAGTCATCACCATACATGGAAAGTATGTAGCTGCTCTTATTGGGTAGTGAACCTTGTAAAAACATCATGTGCATATTTTTACTTCTTTCTATTATTGCCTGTGAGAGGGGAAATAGAATAAGATAATCAAGATCCTAACAGGTTAAGAGGTACATGGATAAAAAATTGGAATTGGTTTAAAAAGTTCCTAACACTGATTCACCCCCCTCTTCATGTTAGGTATATCCCAAATGGGTCCTCTCATTTTTGAAATTCCCTTATTTATTTTTGGTACAAATTTGTATCATCCATTTCATCCTTCATTTTATATCATGGGATCTTGTTTTGTTTTGTTAAATTTTTAAGTGACATGAATGTTTATTTTTAGATATTTCATATTTGGTTTTGGTTATGTTTCAAAATTGTTTATTTGGTTTGTATAGAATTCCAATGTATGGATGCACCATATTGGATTTCTGGTGAAACTCCACTACATGATTGAAATTATTTATCTAGGATAAATAATTCCCATTGAGTATATTTTTATTCCCTAACACTAGTTGTCTACCTATGAAGATTGGAAATGCACATCGATATTTACCTTGGGCCTGATCAGATGTAAGTTTAGGACATCCCATGCTTGTTCATAATAAGTATCATAGCTAGGTATTGATTAAACACTAAAAATTATCTCATTTTTTACCTTGCATAGGTTGGTTGATGAAACTTCCACATCACTTAATCATAATTGGTGACACTCCCTATATCACTGTTACAATTCGAGGCCCTATTTTTATGAGACTTTGGATTTGGTCATAACCTATTATATCACACATATTGTAGTTTACAACATAGAACAAAACCATGGGATTTTAAAGCATCATAACTTATGATACAAACCATTCATAACCTATGAATAAGAAAAAACTAAATTATACATTACGATATCCTATACTATGAATATAGGCAGTGCGATCCAATGAATAACAATTATCTATGTTATTTCATATGATATGATTGGGACTCATGAACATTATGATATAAATGTTCTTTAAAAAATAGTAAAGAAACATGTGGATTAAAATATTACCATGGATTTGATACCACTTATGGGTTTTATAGGATCATCTCATGATCAAAATAGTGGAAAAAACCCAATTAATTGCCCGATATATCATCACTAAATCAACATGAAATAAATATCATGAAATATAAATAGGCACACATAAATTCTAAAAAGCTCTATATCAATGAATTATGTCTGAGGAATATCACCTAGAAACAACCAATGGATTCTCACCTCCACAGGGATATACACCAGCAACTAGAATCCTCATACACTACAAGATGATCCCTCAAACTTTAAATATGTCCTATCACTTTATCTGTAAATATGAATAGAGTACAGGTTGGAAGTGAGATCTTATAATATTTAAATAATTAATCAAACTAATACCAATGGGGGGGGGGATCCCATACTTTATATAGACTCCTTTCATTCAATAAAAAGAGTCATGGATCGACTACCAATTCTTGGAAGATGACATGTATTACCCATAGAAAATTACTATTCCAGTATAGTTTTTTGAATGTTTCAAATGAATATAATCTATTTTCAAATCCATAAATAAATAATATTAATAATTAAAAACTAAAGTAAACCATTCGTAATATATAAAAAAACACATGAACTCAACTATTTATATTATAATCCATTCATAACATATGAAAAACATCTATATGCCTTATGAAATATGTGAAGATTGTATCCAATGATATACATCACATGCATATATGAGATTAAAATATTAATGAATCATAAAATATAATTCTTTTTCATTTATTGCAAATCCAAAATTCTAGTGAAAGTAATAAGATATATCATTATATATTGTAAGTGGGTTATCTCATATATATAGGGTCCATGATGCTATTCGGGTTATTATCAAATAATTGAGGTTTTAGATTGAACATATGTGGTAGGGATGATAACGTCACATGTAATTCCTTGAATAATTATATCTAATATAGATGATCGATTTATATATCATATGTGAAGAGGATTGAAATGTTCTTTTTTAATATAATTATGTATTAGTATAACATTCCATTTAAAAAAAGATGTTCAAACTGAGAGGACCATTTAAAACTTAGAAGATATACTAAAAGCATGTGATTTAGACTTTGGTGGATCATGGGTTAAAAATTTAGCATTTTTGGAGTTTTATTATAATAATAGTTACCATTAATCCATTGATATTAAGTCATACAAGGAAATTCACAGGTGACCTTGTCGATCACCATTATGTCGGGTCGATATTGGTATGGTATATGAATTAGCATGTATAGACAATAATATCTCATATGAAGACCATTTAATATAGGAAAAAATCATATTCAAATTGGATTTGAAGACCCTTGGAGTATATAGTGGGGGATCATGTGTTTTTAAAAGTCTCTCCAAATAAAGGACAACTTAGGTTCAAAAAGGGAAGTAAATTATCACAAAGGTTCATTTTATATTTTGATGTGTTGGACTGAGTTTTTCAATTTTCATTTTTCCTATAACTTATAACATATTAGGATAAATTTAATGATGTTTTTACATATCCAAATTTTAGAGATATATTCATGATCCATCACATATGTATGATCAAAGAAATACTGATATTTAAGAAGATTAATTTTTCACAAAACATCATTGATGCAAAAAAATAGAGATAAACAGGTCCTTCCATGATGATCTCATAGAAACAAACACAAATGAGAGGAAAATCTCTATAGGAAATTTTATTAATATGGAAACAACTAATTACAATTAACAAAAATGACATATTTAAAGCCTAAAAACCCTAAAAAAATAAATGAATAAACTATTCTTAAAATATATGAAACAAAGGAGAAAATAATTCCTAAATATGTGAATTAAAAAGACCACATAGGTCATTGTTATAGCACATGGTTTCTAGTTATTAAGGTGTTTCATCAGTCTGCTCTACTTATAAAGGACTTGACTTTGATTCTAATAAAGGATAAAGAAACCCCTTTAGAGTGAATGAATTTAAGTTATCCATATAAAATACAAAATATATCTCCTATAATTATAGAACTTACACCACATAATAATTATCATTGATACTTTGTATAATTTTCAAGGCATTATTTTCCTTATCTTTATCTTGATGTAGGTTTTTTTATAGGAACCATTCCTTTCAGATATGTACCATGATAAAATCCATCTCTTTGAAAACCTCTTACTTCAAATTTCTTTTATCCTTTTATTTATACTTTAAATATGATTTTTCAATATTTATAAACACTTTATATTAGATATTTTTAATTTGAGATATTATGTGTTCAACCGCCACACCATACCTAAGAAGAATAGGAAATGAGACTTGGTCAAGTGTGTGATTAGATGATTTCTAGTACACAATTTTTAAAAGAGTTTTATCTATGGTTTGATTTAATACATTATTGAATCAAAACTCAGATGATATGGGAATAAAATACCATTACTTAGGATGATCATAACATAAGAAATTAGTAATAGTGATGAGAGTGTGATTGATGAATTTGGGTTTTCCATCTGTATATGGGTAAAAGGAGATATTAAAATTCAAATATATCTAAAACATTATCTATAGATAATTAAAAAAATGGATGATGAAATGATTATCATGGTCATATGGGATGGTTTTTATAATTTTATGGAGTTTAATACTTCTTACAAGAATAATATAGACAAATAATAAGACAAAACATATTTTTTCAAGGAATAAAATGTATATTTGAAAAGAGGTATAACCCTTGAAGGTAGAGTCATGAGAACATTTATTATGGCATATTCCCAATATAGAATCCATGAATATGTATTCCAAGGGAGATTAAATAATAGTAATTTTCATATATAATACATTATTTTGTGATTTACCTTTGTTCTCCTAATAATTCATACAATTTTTCACCACTTTTTTAGCATCCCATTTCAACTTCAACCAAAATAACTGCCTCTCCACCAACAAAATGGGTTTTCCCTTCCCAAAGTTCCAATTGTGAAGTGTCTTAGTATCTATTCTATCTTATATCAATCCTTATGAAATACACAAGTGATCTTGGAAGAAAATAAATCCTTCCTGTAACATAAAAGGTCCAACATATATCCTTTTTTGGAAACATTCCCAATATTTGGTGAAATCCACACCTTTTTGATATTGTTATTTTACATAATGAAATCCAAGAACCTCGTTTTACATTGTGATGAGGGTATGATAAATCTTTATTAACATATCGACCACTTTATTTTTTGAATAATGTTGTGATTAATAAAAAAATTTAATTGTTTCCAAAAGTTCATCCACTAGGTGTTCATCATATTAATATTCTTCTAGGAATGTGTATATTTGAGGGATTTATGGTTTGTATAGAGGAAAAAATATATTTGGAAAATTTACTGATCCCAATGCTTCATATATTATATAATGACATATAGATCAATCTTATATGAATTTATCTTTTTATGTGAGTCACTAAATTTATAACTCATGAAGTTAATTGGTCATACTGATGGGAAAATCACATAATCCATTCCAAAATTTATGTATTTGTTTCTAACTAAAACATTTTGCTAAATTAAGGAAAAAAAAAATGTATAAGTGGAGAGATTCTCCTAGATAGTGGAAAATATTTATTCAGTTACGCCTCCCCAATGTAAATTTCATTTTTCAAGTATTCAATGATTAGTTCCGTGATCGAGTTGAAATCTCAAATGAATATTTGATAGAAGGTATTAATTCCATGAAAACTTTCAAAAATCACTAATATTATTGGGTTGAGGAAACTCTTGGATATCTCAAAAATTATAATCATTTACTTGATTCTCATCATATGATACTATATACCCATGGGAAATCAACTTGGGGGGCAGGAAATTGTACTTCTTAAGGTTAACATAAAGTGTGTTTTCATGAAAAACTTGGAGAAACTCCATGTTACATACAATCTGAAGAGTAGTTGACTTATTATATATAAGATTATCATTAACATAAAGTATGAATAAATTATTAACAATGGGTTTCATAATATGGTTCTTGAGACTCATAATGGTGTTAGGGGCATTGGATAACCTTAATGACACCACTATCCATTTTTACAACCCATCCTTGGTTTGGAAGGATATATTCAATTCATCCCTTCATCATATTCAATTATGGTGATAAACAATATGATTTTCTTATTTTGAAAATACAATATCCCATAAAAGCATATCAAGAAAATTATCCAATCATGTGATTGAAAATATGTACTTAATATTGGTTTTATTGATGGATTGAATTTCAACACACATCCTCTATGATTCATCATTCTTGGGTACCTGTAAGGTTAGAATAAAATAATGAATCATGCTTTCTTGAATAAATCCCTTTTTTAGTAACTCCTATACTTACCCTTGGAGGAAGTCGTTTTCTATTAGACTCATGAAATAATGTCGTAAATTTGGCAGAGAATACCTTGGGACCAGATAAATGTGGTGTTGTATATCCTTGATTGGAGGTAATAACACTGGTAACTATTTGGGTATGATATCATTAAACTCATCGATAGTACTTATAGGGGTGGAAAAATTCTTGTAGGGATGTTTATGAACATTTGGGATACCATAACTTGGATATACCTGGCCTCTTTTGTCAGCTTCATAGATTTAGAATTTATACATCAAGAAATAAATGATTTTACTTATATATGGGTGTCTTGGTGCTTCGTTAAAGGTGATAAAGTTTAATGATCCTTATCTTTGGTGAAATCTATAGTGTTTGGTCGAACATTATGGTGGGAATTGATACAGAATTACCATAATTAAACCAATAAAAGTCAAAAAACATCCATCTCTAACACATCACACATCACGTGATTTTTATAATGACTGATCAAGAATGGTACACTAAATGTTTTGGTCATGTGAATTTCTCCTATTAAATTTACACATCCATCATGATAGAGTGATATATACTTTGTTGTTTTCTGTCAAAACTTTCTTAATACATCCTAATAGATTAAATTATCTTAGATCACCCCATAAATAATAATATAAATCACGCGTATATTCACCCAATATTGGGTGTTGAAAATATTCTAACACTATGACCCCTAGCATGTCAGTTCAGTGGTCATCACTAAGTGCCACACAACATGGACCTCTTAGTATTCTTTGATGATGTCTTACATATTGATAAATTATTATTCCTCTTCTTACATAAGATCACTCATTTAGTGTCTAATATTAAATTAAATCATCCTCAATTTATATAAATATTTGATAAGTGTCATAGTTATTGGAATCAATAACACTTGTCCCCAAACTCTCAGGCATACTAGTTTTTTACCAAGGATGGGGGTGGTATCCTGGCTGATTGATATTTTTATTAGTGCCCATATTAGGCTGTATCTGTAGGTCTTGAATAGTTTTAACAACCACTTCAAGGAATTTCCTACCCTTTTTAGTGGGGGATGGAACTTAGAGATTTGATTCCTTTTTGGTGAAGTAGATATTCCTTAAAATGTATAGTTTTCCATATCATATGTAACAATATAAGATATCATATGGTATGATATCATTTCATGAAATATGATACTTGGGCATATTATTCCATATTATACAGATACATCGTAAGGTTTAATTACTTTGATATATCATATAATATATTCTATGATAGATTGTAAACTTAGTGATATATGGTTTTATTCAGTTCTCTCCATCAATGGATATCACTAATAAGCATTTCATAAGATGAAATGTATGGGGGAAGATTGAATTCATATGATGAATGAATAACTAGCCAAGGATATTTACTCATGTGTTGTAACACATGAGTAAATGCATGATCACAATGAGTGTCTTTGAGTGATTATATATAAGAAGCTGAAGGCCATGGTTTCATGTGATAAATTTTTTACATTCTTGGAAAATACTCCCTCCATATGTATCTCTCTTCTTCCTTTTTTATTTTTAATTTGGGATACTAGCGTATCGTGAAGGAATGAGAGTCTCTACAAAAATATTTGGGTGATTCATTCCAACACATGGATATACCATAGTGGAGGGATACCAATTAGAAGACACTTTTTTTTCTTATTCAAGTATAGAATGAAGTTGGAGAATCAAAAACTTTGGTGTAAGGTATACATCACATGTAATTTCTTTATTTTACATTATACATGGTTTTAGGTTTCTTTCATAGCGATCCTATTTTGGGTTTCTTATTCATGTTTGTTGATTAGTTTAATTGTTAAAATACCCTTAGAAACCTAATAATTGAATCATAGATTTACCATGCATTTGATTCTTTAAATAATATTTTTAAAATGAAGAATATGAACTATGATTAACATTATATTATATGATAACATAATATGTGTTGGGGTCACAACATATGATATATGATATCATAGGTCATGTAATAGTTCAAATATTTTGATTTTAAATATATCATAGAGTATCATATAAGGGAGTCATAATATATGATGGCACTGCTCACAGTTTGAAGAACAAAGAATCATGTCATAGGGATGAAATCAATGCTTTTCATAGAATATGACTCCTAGTGTTGAAGTATTTGACATAGTGTGAGGTTAATATTATGCTTGAATTATCATAATCTATGACATCCTTATGTATGGGATTCATTGGATTAACCCTACACAGTCCTATATCATCAGTCATGATAGTCTCTGTGTCATTACCATGGGACTTATGATTACAAAAACTGCACCACACAAGATTAATATAACAAAGTAAGAATATCATATGATGCGATGACCAGACATATGATATATTCCAAATTATTCTAATGTGGTTACTTATCATAATACAAATTTATTTCCCCTTTAAATATATCCTAGACTCATAGTTTTATCCTTATATGAGTTGTGTTATATCATTTTGTACGATATAGTTTATATTTTTAAAACTATATGCTTCTAAAAAATATTTTTTCTTAAATGACAATTAGGAATTAAATTATATAAATTTTAATTTTTTTATAAATTATAGAAAGTGGTATTTTGGGATATTTATTTAATTTATAAATGAATTTTTAAATTAATTAATTATAATGTTTTTATAAGTAATCAATAAAATGTTTTTGAAACATTTAATAAATTAATATTCCATAATATTAAATTTCAATATTAAAATAGCATTTTAAAATTATATGGAATAATTTATAATTTATATATAAAATTTTTATATGTAAATTATAATGGTAATTTATAAAATGTTTATAAATTACAATATAAGGTTAAAATCTATGAATTTATATTTAAAATTATGAATTTTTCATAATTAATTAATTTGAATTGTTCCAATAAAAGGATTTATTAAGAGATTATTTAAACCATTTAAAAAATTGGTTTTTATAATTGATATGGCCAGGGTTTAAATAATATAAATATGTGATATTTAGATTATTCAATTTTTTACATAATAGATTTAGGATATAAAATGTTTAGATTTTATTTAATATCATTTATTTAAAATAAATGACATATAATGAATAATATGAAATAGTTCATATTAGAAATAGATATAAATTGTTTATATTTTTTTATGGAACGTCTCTAATGTTTAGTTAAATTATAAAGTACTTATAATTATATTTTTTGTGAATTGTTCATAATTTTTTTTATGTTTAATATTTGAATTGTTAATTTAATTAGTTTATTACCTTATTTATTATTCATGAATATATATTTTATATTATAAATTAGAGTATTCTTTAGTTTAATGGTGATAAAACTACTTATACAAATTTTCACACATCTATGTAAAGAGTCACATGCTAGGTATGATAATGGATTTAGTTTTATTCTATCTTGAATTTGGATTTTACTTTGTCATGAGATTGAATTTTGAAATGAATTATGATATATACATATTAGGTGTTAGGGTTATGATTTAATTGAAGTATCTACTGAGTAAATTATATTTGTGTAGAGGTACATTCAATGGAACTTCTCACTGGCTTAGAGGTAGATGGCTTGTCTAGAAAAGTGAGGGTTGGATATCTGTGGCTCTAGGATTACTCATGTGAGGATTATTGATTTTATATGATTATGAGAATTTACATTAAATGGTTTCATGTACCTTATACATGAAATTCATTTGGATATGTATGAATATAGTTGGATTTTAATTTGGGAAAGTAACACAATATATGAGTTGTGTAAAGGGTTACACATCAACATGGTTTGAACTTATTAGTATAGTATGAGGAATAAAATCCCAAACTAAATCATTATGTAATTCCCTAACTCATATACCTAAACGGTTCCTGTGCGAGGATGAAATGAGACCTCAAGTGGACCTCCATATATGATAGAGGCTTTTGACCAGTGGAAAGGACTATAATACTCATGGATACACTTTTTTGCTAAAGTAAAGTATGTGGGTCATGCTTTACTCTACCAAAATCTTGGTATGACCCGTCCGTATAATGGACATCCCAAAAAATACGTATATATAAAATAAGGATCCCCATGCGTCCTCACAACCTATAATAGAAAGTAATAAATCAATCTATATGATGTAGTAAAAAAATTAGTAACAACTAAACATTAGACCATTTATATATATATAAAATCATTTCCCACCTTCCAATACACATGTTAAAAAAAATTAAAGTACTTGAACTTTGACCTAACTCACTTAATCATCATGCTGAAACCTTAGCCTCTAGACTCTATCTGAGCCAAATGTCTCAATCATATAAACTTGGGCCTCTAACCCATCTTAACTTGTGTACAGTGAAGTTTGATTAGGAACCCACGTTCCATGGATGCTTTATTAGGGTGTGAGTACAACTCTGTAGGGCACCCCCAATGCGATCCTGTAAATAGTTGATAAATTTGTACATATGTGATATGATTATATAAATAAATAAAGGTAGTGTATAAGTATAAATAAATTAACCCCTGTATATACTTGGGTTCTAACATGACACCTAGGATTGACTATACCTACTTCGGCTAGTTCCAGAGTGTCTTTGAGCATGTCATATATCCTTGGGGGGGGGGGGTAAATTTCCAACCCTAAGATCTTATAAACACACCTCAACAAATATAAATATAAGAAACTAGGGAGTATCCTATGAATCCAAATTAACAGAGTATACTTATTCTAGATCCTATGAAGTATCCTACTAATCTCCTTATATTAGGTATAAATATCTGATCTTAGGTATCCTATGAATCCCATAAAGTCAAATATAAGAATTCAATCCTAGGAATCCCAAGGAATCACATAATTAAGATATAATAATAAAATCTTAATCATCACTAGATATCCCATAATTTCATATATAAGCATAGGATCCTAGGAATCTATAAAAATTATGTGTAATAAAGTATCACTATATATGCGAGAGGTAATCCTATAAATCCCTTTATAAAATATATCTAGATCCTAGGGTGGTAATCCCTATCATCCCTTATATCAATAATATATAGATCCCGAGGGGGTGGGTGGGTGGGTAATCCATAATAATTATATCATCACCAAGCATCATTGGATCCTTGGGAGGTAATCCCTAGAACCCATCATTTTCAAGAACCTCTGTATCTTAGGGAGGTGATTATTGGCATCCATTATCACATACCAAGGGGCCTGTATCCATCTAGGAATGTATCATAACGAAAAAAAAACAACAACAACAACAAAAACAACAAAAACAACAACAAAAATAAAAAAAACAATAATGATAAAAAAAAATTAAAAAACAAAAAAACATCAGAAAAAAACATAAACAAAAAAACAACAACAAAAAACAACAACAAAAACAACAACAACAAAAAAACAACAAAAAAACCCAGAACAACAACATGGGTTGGTCACTTGTCTGAACCATATTGCATGATCAAGGTTGGCCTCTCAAGTGCATACCCTATTCATGTCATTGTATCCTTATTAGGAACAAATCCTAAATTTAGATCCTAAGGTGAAACCTAAAATCATTACAACCCATACTCACTCAAACCCTTTCAAGGGTTACATGACACGGGGCACTTGACAGGGTCCCCTAGGTCACAAAAAATCATAGAAACCCTACAAAGGCTCCTTGATCTAAATCTCATGTCTCAGGCCAAACCCATCATTTATAGGGAACAACATTCCATTGAATCATCATGATCATATCATGGACTCACTGTCCTAGAAGGATAAGATCCATTGAAATCACTCCATGAATATTGAATAATGCACATCCCATATCCCAAGGTCTTCCTAGGTCATTTCACTCACCCAAACTATCTGTAAATATTACCCATACATTCCTACCAGATGCTTAATTACCAAAAGGGGGAAGTAACACCCTTGTTATCGTATCAACTAGACTAGTGTCTCTAAGGAATATAAATGTTCCACTAAGTCCTAATAGGTCCAGTCATTCACATCCTATCATATATCCCTACTCAAGGGGTATAAGGAACCTTTTGAGATTTTCCACTATCACTAAGTTCATATTGATCTCACCCATTAGGGTTTTATTATCATAAGACACATAATAATAGTAAAGGACTTAGCCATCAGTGACTAAGGAATCCATAAAGTGCACAATGTTTATCATGGACCTTGACACTTTGTTCAGTTCATATAAAATCATTTAGTTTTATCAAAGGATCTATTAAACCCGAGCCAAGTTTATACCTCTCCTAGGTAAAAAATTCTATTCTAGACTAAGCCATGAAGTCAAAATTTCAATTAAAAGATCCATTAAAAATATATCAATGTTTTCATCCTTGTAATAATGAATACTTAATTAAATAAACATTAAAATACCCTAAAAATAGATCTGTTTGGAATCTTAACAAATTCCATCCCAACGGTAAATTCCCCATTCTGGGATTAACAGAATATTTAAAAAATATTATTGAGATAATTTTCTATGGGAATTTATCATTTTCCCCGCACAAGCATCTATTTGCACCAAAATATTTTCTAGGGCCTCAAATGACCCCTTTTGGGTGCACATATCATGAAAACCATACTAAAGGACCATTCCGAGGCCGATTAATAGATTGAACATAAGTTTTGATGAGTGTGCACAAAGATATAATTTCATGAAAAATTGAATTATGCACCAAAGGATATGTATAGTTATGTAGATGATCAATGGGCTAGATATGTCATGAACCAAGTGTGGTATCCTTCCGAACTGGCACCTGACCCAATCTATAGTAAGGCCTGAAGGGCATTCCCGATTCCCACAAGCTGGCATAAGTGACCAGGTATCAACACAAGCAAGTGGGAATTATTTACCCGACTATACAAATATAAAACAGTCAATAATAAAAAATAAACCAAAGCTAGAAAACCAAACCAAACAAGCATTTACAAGGTTTTAGCTTCAAGTACAAGAGATATACACAACCATAAGATAGCTACTATAAAAATGTAACCAAAACTATCTCCAAAACCACCATAAGGAAAACAGAACATCTCCCTCAATCCATCATCGCAACACCACCCAAGAAAATCACTAGCATCCCGATCCACCATCCCCGAAAGATTTACCTTTACCTATATCAAACATGACCATGTCTGCTTTCAACTAAAGGTGTAAGTAGGGTGTGAGCTATTTCCCAGTAGGATGCCACCCAAAAGGATTGAATTCTCTAAAAATTAATTGAAAAAAATAAAATTTTAGGTTTAATAAATTAAATAAGATTCTAGAACATTTTAAATAAAAAAAAATTTTAATGATTTTTTTTAAAGGAATGGAATTTTAAGTAAAAACACATTTTCCTTTGAAGTATCCCCACATCCACACTATATTCCAATGGTTAGAGAAACATAATCAAAGAGCACTAAACATGGGAGAGGCACTATGGGTAATAGCTAGTAAGTGGAACCCTAGAACCTCGAGTCTCTGTGTAAAGTATTATAGGAACCATAATAATCCACTTTCTTGTGCAAGATCCACTAGAGAGGAAAAGAATATAATATTCTAGTGGTCTCTGATCATCTTCCATATGTTTAGTTAGTATTGTGATTATCAATCTTGCTAACTGAAACTGGGCCATAGCCACTTCCGAATCACTAGAACACTAGTCCAAGTCCTCCCTCGTAGCTACTAAGGCTTCACATTGAGTGCTCAATCATATTTTATTTTCCATAAATTCCACCACATTCATACACACAACCAAATAAGGTACTAGACACAAAAAACCACAATTCATACACTAAAATCCTCTTTAATAATTCAACTCATAAAAAAAACTTTCAAAAACATGGTTCAAACCTCATGAACAACTCGATAAACCACCCACATAATCTATAAAATTCCAAAAAATAACCTGGAAAGGGTTTACACATAAATCACACAAAATTTCCTATGAAAACCCCATTTTAACACCAAAAGGATATTAAAACTTTTTGTAAAACAAATTTTCATCACACATGATAGTGATAGAAACTATAAAGAATACACAAGAAATAATTTAAATTCATAAAATAATGTTTAAGCATGAAACCATCTACCTTTGATATGGAAAACCTCAAAATCCAGTGTGAAATTTCCACCACACCTTAACTGCACTAAGAGGAAGAAAGAGCAAGCCCTAAAATAATAGATCGATCCATAAATTCCAAGTCACAACCCTAAAACCAGAACCCTAGGGTTGGAAAAGATGAAACCCCAAAAAGAAATGAGAAGACCCTAGGATTGAGAGGGATTAGGAGAAGGAAGAAGCTTTACTTGAGAAACTGAGGAGAAATCACACCAAATCCATCAAAAAATAGAGATCCTAGAGAGGAGGAAGTATAGAGGGAGTAACCTAGGGATAAAAATACTGAGTGGGGTGTCAAATGGGGGCGTTTTGGGGTGAAACCTAAGAGGATAGAGGAAGAAAGCAACATTTTTAATATACTGGAAGATCTGCACAATTAGTCCGCATGGTTTGGGAAACCATGCAGTAACCGTGTGGACCATTCTGTCTGAAAAAAATATCTCACATGATTACCTAGTAAGTGGAGCATGGCCATGAGGAATCCACAAAGTAGGTAATGTGTCCTACCACACGGTTTCCGGGGCTTTCACATGGTTAATACTAACCATGAACAAACTATGCGCATAGACCTGTCTTCTCAAAAAATTCTATTTGTTTCAAAAATTTCAAGGGGAAAGAAAGGAGTAAAGATATAAAAAAAATAAAATAGAAAAATACCTGAAAAAGAGATAAATAATGTGAAGATTCTCCCCACCATGAAAAGTTTTTGCCCTCGGAAAGTCAACCCAAAGATTGATCATAAAATAGGAACATGTACTTTTTCTTGACCCCAGACTTATGCACCCAAGTCTCATGCAAGTCATTCCCGTGCTGAAAAAGGACATGGACTGGAATAATGGACTTCCCTCAAAGCACCTTCTCTTGGGAATACACTATCCCCACTGTACATTCAAACACTGAGAGATCAGGCTCTAACTCCAACTCTTCCCAATTCAACATATGAGATGGTTATAGTTTATACTTTTTAAGTTGGGAGACATAGAACATGTCGTGAATTGATGTCAAATGAGAAGGAAAATATAACTTGCATTCCACCTATCCAATCCGATCGGTAATATTTAAGGGTCTGACACACCTCATCATTAGCTTTCCCTGCTCCCCCAAGCGATAATGATCCAAACAAGGTTCCAATTTCAAGAACAACCACCCATAGAGAACTCAAGGCCCTGACACCTCTGATTAACATAAGATTTATGGAGACTCTGAGCTGTCAATACCCGCTGCCTAATTATTTTGACTTTCTTAGACAACTCTTGTACAAGGCTCAGTCTCAAAAGTGAGGTATCACCAACCTCAGCTCAACATAACGGAGATAAAAAAGGTCGACCATAAAGCACCTCAAAGGGAGCCATTAGAATAGAGGATTGGTAACTATTGCTATAAGAAAATTCAACCAATACCAAATGGCTATCCCATGAACCCCCAAAGTCCAAGATAGATGCACAGATAATGTCTTTCATAATTTTATTTTCCCACTCCGTATGGACATCCTTTTGAGGATGGTATGACATTCTCATCTTAATCTGTGACCCCAAAGCCCTTTGAATTCCTTCCCAAAACTGAGAGTTAAAGAAAATGTACCTATTATAAATAATAGATAATAACACACCATGAAGCCTCACTACATCTTGAACATACATCCATCCCAGCTCGTCCACCTTCATTGTATCTCTGATTGGAATGAAGTGGGATGATTTGATCAAATGGTCAATCATGACCCAAATAGTGTTCCTTTCCCAAGGTGTATGAGGCAATCCAATAATTAAATCCATGGAAATATCATCCCACTTTCATATATTAATGGGTAAATACTGAATAAAACTAAAGGGCCTTTGATTCTCTACCTCCACCAGCTAACAAGTATAGCATTTTGATACGAAGTTTAGAAACCCAACCTTTTCTTATATTAATTTTACATAATTTTGATGATTAAAAACATAAAACATTACACCAAGAGGATTCAAAGGTTTAGTGTCTTGGGAAAACTAGGACCATTCATAAACTTTACAACATAATACATAAGCATTTATTTAATCCCTTATTCTCTAGCTTCTTACTGGATCTTGACTTCTCCTTAGTACACATAATCACCTGAGGATATACATCAAAAATGGGTGAGATAAAAGCTGAGTAAGATGATAGATAAGAACATGAAAAAACATAACATGATATTAACATAATCATATCATAGTCATAGGATCATAATCACGAGAGAAAACATTTAGAAAAGATTTGGAATGTGGCAATGCATAAAAAATGAAACATCATGTCTTAGTGGTTTTATAACACACATAGTTGTGAACAATTATAGCATCATGTTCATGAATAATTTCCATTTTAATCATGAGATTAATCACTTTAACCAATGAATTGGATCACAGTATAATTTCGGGCGCACTTGTCACATTCAAACTTTGATATTTCACTATATAATTCTAGGCGCACCCGTCACATCATAATATTTACATTATCATGCATGCCACATTAAAAATATGTAAAACATGAACTTAACATAAACCATGGAAATAAATGGGTTTCACATAATAAATCATACTTTCATAAACATTTATTCCCAAAAATAAAGAGGGAATATCATTCTTTACATAGGGCCATTAACCTTGAGTGAAGAGTGAAACAATATTCAAGAAGTAAAAAGGGTGTGTTTATTTAAAAGAAGAGTTATTTTGGAAAACATTGGGTTTTTAATAAAATCAATTAGAGAACATTTATATCCCATAAAAGTTAAGATAATGATGAACAAATTATTTTTATGTAGAACCCATACCTAACATGGAGTTAAATAGGGAGAAGCCGAAGAAAGAATGCTGGGTTCCATAATTTCCCCTTACCTTGTATCCGAACGCTTTCTTCACTTTAATGTCCTGTATAATGACATTATATTCATTAATTATAAATTAAATAACCTTTTATACATTAATATGGTTAATTATTGTTTCATAATGTTATTTATGGGATTTTGGATGAGTTATAAATCTTAAATTCATTATTCGGGAGTGTTAATTTCCTTGGCTTTTATGAACATTTCACTTGTATTCATGAACGAATGTTCATTTGAAATGTGGTTGAAAATCCATATTTGTTAAAATATAATATTAGTGACATTAAATAGATATAAATTATCTTATAATGAATTTTGTTGTGTACCATGAGGATGAATCATTAAATAAAATTTAATGACGATCATTTTTGGTTAATTTGAGTGGTTTCTTGATCACAACGAACTTGTTTAATTTTATCACTTCGTGTCATGTAAATAAGTTAGTTCTATAACATAAAAGGTGATAAAAATAAACTTTAAAATCATTTTTCAACCATTTTATGGTTTTATTTACAGCCTTGTAGGAGTTTAAGTAAAATGGAATTGCATCGCCCATGATTTAGGTAAATTAACACATCTCGGGCAACAATTTCATTTTTATTAACAAAGAGTGAGAGGGAGGATTATAATGAATAATATTCGATTAAAAAGATATATTACCAGTATATAAATCATACAATAGTTATAATGAAATTGGGATAATAGAATTTTAGGATAGGAGAAGAAAATAAATGACATTTGAAAGGAAATTGAAAGAAGAGAGAGAGAGAGGAATTACCTCTTGATCCTCCTCTTGAGATCCTCCTTCAGGAACCTAGGCTTGGTCTTTGGATGATGCCAAGAGCTCCTGATCTTGGGGGAGGGTCTAGGGAAGATATTTGGGTAGATTATAGGTAAGTATTGAAGCTTTATAGGTGTGAATTATTTAGGGTGTGAGAGGTGGTATTTATAGTGGAGGGGAGATGTGTTTTTCTTAATATTTTAATCATTTGTTTATTAATTTACACCTTGATAAGAAATAGTAATGATTACATGACCAATAATATTATAGAGGGAATGTGAGTTCTTTATTTGGGTGATTTCATTGCTTGTAATTTTTGGAATAGTGGATTTAAATTATAATGTATTTATACTGTAAATTAATGTATTTTACTATTCACAAAAAATTCATGGATTCCAAAAAAATTGAAAAAATTCACCCTAACAATTTTTCAACGTGTATAATCCAAAAATAAAGTCCATTTTTCAAAAATAATTTTTTAAGTATGATTAATTTAATTTTTAATTAAAATCATAATTTACTTGAAAAATACAGTTTTTAAAATGAAAACTGATTTTATAATGCTTTCAAAAATTACACAAGGTATTATAAAATTATCTTAAAAACAAAAGAAATATAATTGTTAATTTATGAAAAAAAAATTAAGAAAATAAATTTTCTTTTAAATTAATTAATTAATTAATTATAATTAATTATTTATAAGTTATCAAAATACCCAGACTTTTACTGTGATCATATTGTCACTTATAAGATGCATAACTTTTATTTATACATTCATGGGTGAGGTTACTATTATTTTGGAAAATTTAATATTCTTAAGGGCCATGTTAATATTCATAAGGGTAGGTTACTATTCATAAGGGCATGTTACTATTCACCAAAAATTAAGTTTGTTCTAGTAGAATCCAAAATCTTACTGATCGCAACCATGTATATCATATTTTCAAAATTCAAAACATAGAAGTGCCAAAATTATGTTTAATGGACACATAATATTTAATGTCATTATATTTCATTGGGATTCCTATTGTGATCATATTATAAGGCATAATTATAAGAAGGTAATTCCATTGATAAATCTTTCGGTTGTTACATTCTTCCCCCCTTAAGAAATTTCATCCTAAAAATTTTGTTTTACAAAAATAGGTGAGGGAACTTCTCATTCATCATCTCATATGGTTCCCAAGTTGCTTATTCAAACTTATGGTTCCTCCAAAACACTTTTACAAGGTGGGATGTCTTGTGGCATAGAAACTTATCTCTCCATTATAGAATCTTCAATAGCTGCTCCTCATAAGAGAGATCACCTTCCAGCTGTACCACCTCTAAATTCAATACAAGTGAGGGGTCTGGGATGTACATATGCAAGAGTGATACATGAAACACATAATGAACTTGATCCATATTCGGTGGAAGTGAAAGCCTATAGGCCACAACTCTTATGCGGTCAAGGATATCAAAGGGTCCAATGTACCTTGGGATTAACTTTCCTTTATTTACAAACCTCATGACTCTCTTCCATGGTAATATTCGAAGGAAGACTTTACCTCCAACGTCGAACTCTAAATCCCTTCTACGGTTATCATCATAGATCTTCTACTGACTCTGAGTAGCTTTGATATGTTTCTAGATGACTTGAACCTTATCTGTCATCTCTTGCACAAGATCGGGTCCAAGTAGCTTTCTTTCTCCAAATTCATCCCAACAGGTTGGAGTTCTACATTGCTTTTCATACAAATCTTTATATGGATCCATATGAATACTCGAGTGGAAGCTATTGTTGTATGAGAACTCAACTAATGGGAGATGATCATCCCATCCACCTTTTAATTCTAAAGAGTAGTCTCTTAGCATATCTTTAAGTGTCTGAATAGTCCTTTCAGATTGGCCATCAGTTTGGGGGTGATTAGCCGTGATGAAATTTAATTAATTACTTAAATTATGTTTAAGACTCCTCTATAATTTAGTTGTAAACTTTGGATCACGGTCAGATACAATCAAGAGTGGAACACCATCCAGTCTCACCACTTCCTTCACGTATATCTTTGAACGTTTTTCAAGAGAGAGATATTCCCAAATAGAGATAAAATGGGAAGTCTTGGTGAGTCGGTCAACTATAACCCATATCACATTATTTCCCTTGGATGTATTTAGGAGACCCATGACAAAGTCCATAGTGACATTCTCCCATTTACACATGGGTATAGGAAATGGTTTCCTCATCCCTTTGGACTTTTTTTGCCCTGCTTTATCTTGTTGACATACCAAGAACCTTGAGATATATTCCATAATATCCTTCTTCATGTTATCCCACCATAAGTGTTCTCAAAGATCTTGGTACATCTTGGTGCTACCAGGATGGATAAAGAATGTTGAGCTATGTTCATTGTCCAATAGCTCCTTCTTTATCCTGGGTGATGAAGAAACAAAAATCTGCATTCTAAACTGAATCGAACCATCATTGTCGATATGGAACTCATGAATCTTCCCTTACTTTATTGCATTCACCTTCTTTTTTAACTCCATATCATCCATTTTTTCCTCCTTAATCTTCTCTTAGATAGATGGTTTCGAAACCATTTGTTAAAGGTAGGATGTATCCCCTACCCTTATGATTTCCAAATCTATATTTTGAATATCCAAGAAGACATGGTCTTTCTCAATCTGTAACATGGATAAAGTAGCATGTTCTTTTCTACTTAGAGTATCAACTACCTTGTTCTCCTTTCTAGGATGATAGTGAATATAGAAATTTTAATCTTAGATTAGCTCTAACAATCTTATTTGATTCATGTTGAGCTCCCTTTGTGTGAATATATACTTTATGCTTTTGTGGTCAGTGTATATGTCACACTTCTCACCATAAAGGTAGTTCCTCCATATTTTCAAGGAAAAAATTACTACTGCGAGCTTCAGATCATGCATCGGGTAGTTCGGCTCATGGATCTTCAACTGTCGTGAGGTGTTGGCTATCACATTATCATTTTTCATGAGTACACAACCCAATACTTTCATTGAAGCATCACTGTATTTCAAAAATATTTCTACACTCATTGGTAATGTGAGTGTAGGTGTAGTGATCAACTTTCTCTTTAGCTCCTTGAAGCTTCCCTCCCATTCTTCCGTCTAGATATACTTTACCATTTTTCTTGTTAACTTAGTTAGAGGGCTTGAAAATCTTGATAAATTTCTCACAAAACGTCAGTAGTACCCAACTAATACAAGAAATCTATGGATTTATGTGACACTAGAGGGTCTGGTCCATTCCTCAATCTTCTTTGTTTTTAATGGGTCTATAGAAATTCCCTCACTTGTGATCACATGTCCCAAGAACGTAAATTGATTCATCTAAAAGTCACACCTTCTAAACTTGGCATACAAATTCTCCTTTCTCAATGTCGCCAACATAAGTCTTATATATTCTTCATGTTCCTTCTTGATCTTTAAGTATATGAGAATATCATCGATAAAAACTACCAAAAATTTGTCTAGGTAATGTCTAAAGACTCTATTCATCAAATCCATGAAGATTTTAGGGTCATTAGTAAGTCTGAAGGGCATCACTAGAAACTCATAGTGTCCATACCTTATATGGAAGGCAGTCTTCTGAATATCTTCCTTCTTCACCTTTAGCTGATGATATCCATAACGAAGATCCACCTTTTATAAGTATTGAGCTCCTCTTAACTGATCAAAAAATTTATCTATCCTATAAAGAGGATACTTGTTCTTTATGGTGATGTTGTCAACTTACCGATAATTGATACACAGCCACATTGATCCATCCTTCTTCTTCATAAAGATCACTGGCTCACCCCAAGGTGATGCACTAGGGCATATAAACCATTTGCCAAATGATCTTGTAGTTACTTCTTTAACTCCCCCAGTTAGATAGAAGCCATCCTATAAGGATACTTTGAGATAGGAGTAGCTTCAGGTATGTGTTCTATTGAGAACTCTACCTCACGATCTGGGGGAAGTCTGTGTAACTCTTTGGGAAATACATCATCGCATTCCATCATGATGGAAATTTCTGAAATATTGGCACTTTCCATTGACTCAACCATTTGGGTAAGTTATGATTCTTCATATGGAATTAACACCCACACCATTGAAGGATTTTTCAAAGGAGATCATGATCTTCCTTTCATTTGTAGATGATTATGGCATGGTTCGGAATATGAAAATATATTTCCTTTTACAAAAAGTTAATAATATGCTCAATATAATGAGAGATAATCCATTCCCATTATAACGTTGAATTCCACCAAGGTAAGTATTATGAGATTTGATGGAAGAATCTTCCCACATACGTCAATGGTAGAAGATTCAAACCCTTAGAGTAAAATTATTTCACCACTTGGTGTTTTTATAGATATCTCTACTTCAAGGTTTCGAGGCTTTGATTATATAGTTCTATAAAACTTGAAAGATATAAAGGAATGCGTAGAACCAGAATCAAATAAGACCTTTTCCATTATAGAGTGAATTGTAAGTGTACCTTGTATGAATTCATTATCTTGATCAAATTCTACATTAGTTATGGCATAAGCCTTCCCTTGTTACTTTGGCTTTGGTGGCTGTTGAGCTGATTACCCTCAAGGACTCAAGGTTTAGTGCACTAGCTTGCATAGTGACCTTACTTCTTACAGTTGTAGCATTGAACCATGGGTGGTGCTCCCCTTTATTCCACTACATTATCCTTTCTTCTCATGTATTTTCAACACTCTTGAGCATGGTGTAATTATTTCCCACACTTGAAGCATTTCCCTGTCCCTTTGAGGTAGTTCCCATGATGTAACTTCCCACATTTTTGGCATGTGGGTCATTGAGTTTTCTTTCCACCATTATCATTATATCCTCTAGATTGAAACTCCATCTTTCGTTTCTTATCACCTTAGTCATGAGACCATTCGGAAAACTCCATCTCAAATTTTAGGTCACACTAAAAAAATTCTTCATAACTCCCAAAGTCTTGAATTGAAAGATCCTTTCAAAGGTGTGATTTTAACCCACTAAAGAATCTATCAATTTTTCTATCATTGTTGATAAAAACCCAAATCATACCATTCAAGCCTTGTGAAATTTTCTTCATAGGTTGTGACAGATTCTCCTTCATTTTTCTTGAGCTCTATGAATTCTATCTCCATATTCATACTAAGAGTTAGTTGGAAATACTTGTTAATAAACATGATCTTAAAGTCTTCCCATTCCATTTCTTCAATTTTGTCTCTGGGCTTGGTGTTATTAATCAAAGACCACCATTGATCGACCTCTCCCTCTAGACGATAAATGGATAATTTCACCTTCTCCATCTAAGAATAGTGAAGAACAGAAAAGATATTCTCTATGGAGTTAAACCACTGTTCCAAAACTAATGGATTATAAGATCCACTAAATGTTGGCGGTCGTTGCCGCATAAAACACTCGATAGCCAGTTTCTCCCTCTTAGGTGAAGGAGGATGTTCCCCATTATTTTGGTTATTGTTCATAACCTGAGATAGTTGGGTAAGCATCTCCATGAAGTTTTTAACTCCACTTCCCAAAGCATTGGGGATTTCATTTGGGAAATCACTGCATTGACCCTCTCATGGGTTTTTGGCCTTGTTTTTTCTGGTCCCCAACATTTTCTAAAATAGAAAAGGTTAGAACAAAACATAAGTCAAAGAGTCATGAATAAATAACTTATTCATTTTTGAAATTTACACTAAAAGAACATCTTATATAATCCTTATTAAAGCTTCTTGTGTTCATATTTATACTTAGCCTAATACTAGAGGTTTTATCTAGGGTTCACTAATCCCAATTCCCAAATTATCTAAACCTTGCCTCTGATACCAACTATAGTGACCCAGAATTTTCTTACATTAATTTTATGTCATTTTGATGATAAAAAACATAAAAAATTACACCAATAAGATCAAAAGGTTTAGTGTATTGGGAAAACTAGGACCATTCATAAATTTTAAAACATAATACATAAACATTTATTTAATTCCTTCTTCTATATCTTCTTACTAGATCTTGACTTCTCCTTAGTACACATAATCACCTGAGGATATACATCAAAAAGGGGTGAGCTAAAGGCCCAGTAAGAGGATTAATAAGAACATGAACAAACATAACATGAGATGAGAATAATCATAACATAGGCCTAGGATCATAATCATGAGATAAAACATTTATAAAAGACTTGGAATGTGGCAATGCATAAAAAATGAAACAACAAGTCTTAGTGGTTTTCTATCACACATAGTTTTGAACAATGCTGGAATCATGTTCACAAATCATTTCACTTTTACTCATGAGATTCATAACTTTAACCAATGAATTGGAGTGCTGTATAATTCTGGGTGCACCCATCACATTCAAAAATTCATATGTGCTATATAATTCTAGGTGCACTCGTCACATCATAATATTTACATTATCATGCTTGCCACATTAAAAACATGTAAAACTTGAACTTGACATAAACCATGGAAAGAAATGGTTTTCACATAATAACTAATACTTTCATAAACATTTATTCCCCAAAATAAAAAGGGAATATCATTCTTGATATAGATCCAGTAACCATGAGTGAAGAGTGAAACAATATTCAAGAAGTAAAAAGGGTGTGTTTATTTGAAAGAAGAGTTATTTTGGAAAACATTGGTTTTTTCATAAAATAAATTAGAGAAAATTTATATCCCATAAAAGGTAATATAATTATGAAAAAATTATTTTTATGGAGAACCCATACTGAACATGGAGTGAAAGAGGGATAACCCGAAGAAAGAATGTTGGGTTTGAGAATTTCCCCTTACCTTGTATCCGAACACTTTCTTCACTTTAATGTTCTGTATAATGACATTATATTCATTAATTAGAAATTAAGTAACCTTTTATAAATTAATATGGTTAATTATGGTTTCATAATGTTCTTTTATGGGATTTTTGATGAGTTATAAATATTAAATTCATTGTTCATGAGTGTTAATTTCCTTAGCTTTTATGAGCGTTTCACTTGTATTCATGAATGTATATTCATTTGAAATGTGGTTGAAAATACAGATTTGTTAAAATATAATATTAGTGACATTATAGAGATATAAATGATCTTATAATGAATTTGTTTATGTACCATGAGAATGAATCATTAGATAAAATTTAATGATGATCATTTTTGGTTAATTTTAGTGGTTTTCGATCACAACGAACTTGTTTTATTTTATCACTTAGTTTCATGTAAATAAGATAGTTCCAGAACATAAAATGTGATAAAACAAAAAATTTAAAATCAATTTTCAACTATTTTATGGTTTTATTTACAGACTTGTAGTATTTTAAGGAAAATAGAATTGCATAACCCATGATGTAGGTAAATTAACACATAATGGGCAACAGTTTCATTTTTATTAAAAAATAGTGGGAGGGATAAGTATAATTAATAATATTATATTAACATGATATATCACCAGTATATCAATCATACAAGAGTTATCATGAAATTGGGATAATATAATTTGAGGATAAGAGAAGAAAAAATTACATTTGAAAGGAAATTGAAGAAAAGAGAGAGAGGAATTACCTCTTGATCCTCCTCTTGATATCCTCCTTAAGGAATGTAGGCTTGGTCTTTTGATGAGGCCAAGAGATCTTGGTAATGGGGTAGGGGATAAAGAAGATATTTGGGCAGAGTTTAGGCAAGGATTGAAGCTTGAGAGGTGTGAAGTAATGAGGGTGTGAGGGGTGGTATTTATATTGGAGGGGAGAGGGGTTTTTCTTAATATTTTAATCATTAGTTTATTAATTTACACCAAGATAAGAAATTGTGATGATTACATGAACAATAATAGTAAATAGGGAATATGAGTTAGATATTCATGTGATTTAATCACTTGTGATGTCAGGAATAGTTTATTTAAATTATAATGTATTTATACGTTAAATTAATGTATTTTACTATTCATAAAAAATTCAAGTATTTCAGAAAAATACAAAAAATTAACCCTAACCATTTTTCGATGTGTAGAATACAAAAATAAATTCCATTTTCAAAAATAATTTTATAAATATTATTAATTTAATTTTTAATTAAAATCATAATTTACTTGAAAAATAAAGTTTTTAAAAAGAAATCTAATTTTATAATGCTTTCAAAAATTACATAAGGTCTTATAAAATTATCTTAAATCCAAAATAAATATAATTGTTAATTTATGAACACATTTTGGGAAAATAAAATTTAAATTAATTAATTAGTTATAATTAATTAATTATAATTAATTATTTATAACTTATTAAAATACCTAGACTTTTACTGTGATCATATTGTCACTTATAAGATGTCTAACTTTTATTTATACTTTCATGGGCATGGTTACTATTATTGTGGATGATTTACTATTCTTAAGGGTTATGTTACTAATCATAAGGGTAGGTTACTATTCATAATGGTAGGTTACTATTCATAAGGGTAGGTTACTATTCACCAGAAATTAAGTTTGTTCTATTAGACTCCAAAAATCTTAGTGATCGCAACTGTTTTTGCCAGATTTTTAAAATTCAATACAGAGAAGTGGAAAAATTACGTTTAATGGTCACATGGTATTTAGTGTCATGATATTTCATTGGTATTCCTATCGTGATTATACTATAAGGGATAATTATAAGAACGGAATTCCATTGATAAAAATTTGGGCCGTTAGATGAAGTTAGCTATGTACCGTCTCATTCTTGGCCACCAAAACTGCCAAAGAAAATCATAAAACATCTTGGTAGTACCAATATAAATGGCCCACTAAGACTGGTGGATATCATGCATTATTATTGTAACGACCCGAATCCGGAGCCACTCACCTGGTGCCCCGTTCCCGGTTCACCACATAGCCTCAAGCGCATTTCCCCAAATGCCAGAGGCTGCCGACTAGCAGCAAGGGCCTTGGTAAGTTATTGGGGAAACTATGCCCTCATTTGGTAAGGAATACAAGGGAAAAGAAATAACAGTCAATAGCGGAAGCAGTAAACGACATACAACAACTGAAACCAAACAGCGGAAGCAATGAATATATATAGTAATGATGATAATGATGCAGCAGGTACAAGTATTTAAGGAAAGCAGAAAACACAACAACGTGCTGAAATACAACTGAAAACAAAGTACTAAAAGTAACAACAACTCCACCAGCATCGCAAGCCTAAGATCGGTCCTATTCTCTCCAGCTCCAACCAGAAATCATGTACCTGAAGTAGAAGAGCCACAATCCCTATCCACACCTGCAACCATATAACCTGTTTGGGCCAAAAAGCAGGACCCAAATAGGGTGTGAGACTAATCCCAGTAGGCAATCACCACAAGATCTGTTCCCTACTGTCAGTGAGCAAAATAGAAAAAGTAAAGTAAATAAATGCAGTAGAGAAACAAAGGTACACCGAAGTAACAATCCTACAAATCTCCATTCACATTTATTTATTAATTTAATACAATAATTTAATTATCAACCAAAGAGTCTAGAAAATAGCTCTATATTCTCTAGGCATAGTAAGTAACACAACAAGTATCTCAACAGACTACCTAAACAACAAGCAGTACAAACCCAAACTTGTTCTTTGGCTTGGTGGACTCGTCAAAACCAACCAAAAAAATAATAATACTAACTCTCTGGGTAGCTCCCACTGGCATACCCATATAGTCAAATAATCATACAAGGCACAAACACTCTGGGAAGCTCTCACCGTCAATTCCCCTATGGTCTTGCAACGATAGCTATAGACTCTATGAGGAAGAACTTACATCTAATTCCTCCTGTGTTCTCAATACGTGCGTAAACTAAGGACACTCTTGGGAAGCACAAAGTCCAATTACTGTAGGTCCTGTGTACGAAACTAATTTATAACAGACTCTCTAGGGAAGCCCTTAATCGTCAATTCCCTCCTTAGTCTACTGCACCAGGTTCACACATCCCTGAGCAGTCTAGTCATGCGTAATCGACTATGACCAACCCTAATTAAGTTCAAAAACTACTTGGATAATATCTACAATGCATCAAAAAAAATAAACAGCAGGCAATACATGGAATCAGCTATAACAAGGCAAACAAACAATGCTACAAGGTTTGCCTCACTGGAAACCTAAGCGAAAAGGCGATAAACAGCCAAATCAAGGGAAATAACCCATGGGTGATCCTCGAACATTCAACCAAGATTATATTACTATCAATTAACCTCAAGAAAACAATAAATATAAGGCAAAAAAACAATGGAATCAAAATCTCTTACCCGAGATACCCGATACATGGGTATCTGACACTTTTTGCACAAAAACTCAAAGACATTCAACGTAGGGCAACAAACCACCTACCTTGATGATAGGAGATCGATATAAGTGAACCACGATGATTGATTCTCCTTATAAAGTCGAAGATTTGAGAAAACATCCAAAATGATCAACCCACGATAACTTGAAAACGAAGAGGAATCATGAAACATGGATAAAGTAAAAGGGAGAGCTTACTGAGGCGATCCTAATGCAATCAACGATGGATGAAATGGAGATTGGATGGTAGCTCGGGGGCTCGGAGAAGGATCATGGCTATACGGGAGCTCTCGACTGAACGAAACCTAGAAGAAGGTCTTTCTGGTGATTAGGTGCGACCCCGGTCCATTTAATGAAAAAAAAGAAAATACACGGCGTGTACTTTTGGGGTACACGGCGTGTACTCTGTTTTTCCATACTCCACTTTAAACAGCCTCCACATCACCCCTACACACTGTGTGTGTGGCCTGGACACGGCCAGCACATGGACTAGCGCGGTAAGGGAGTACACGACATGTACATCAAAAATTTCCAGAAACTCCTCTTTTCTCAAAAACTTCAGAAAAAGGAAAGACATACCTGAAAAGAAGATCCAGGTTCTTAAAAACTTCCCCCCTTAAAGAAATTTATCCCTGAATTTCCCTAGCAAGGTGGCGAAGAAGAAACCTCGAACAACTCTAGCCACTGTGATCGCATATCGTCCTCCCTCTCCCAAGTCTCGTCCTACACACAGCCTTGATGCCATAGCACCCATACTAGAGGAACAGACCGACCACGAAGTAAATTTGTGCTACGATCAACAATCCTGATAGGATGCTCCTTTAATGATGCATCCTACTCTAGCTCAACCTCCTTAGGTCAAAAAACATGAGATGAGTCTGAGAAATAACATCGAAGCTGAGAAACATGTAAGACATCGTGCATAGCCGGATATCTCTGAGGTAACTTCAACCTATAAACAACTATCCCGACTCTCTCCGGAACCCAAAACGGCCTGAAGTATCTCGACAAAAGCTTACTCTGTCTCCTGATCCTCTTGTGTCCCAACCTCGGGGTAACACGTAGGAAAACCTAATCTCCGACCTCGAACTATAGAGGTCATCTCTGCTGATCAGCATAAGATTTCTGACAAGACTGTGCAGTAGCCGTCCTCTTCCGAATCAACTCTATCTGCTCTGAGGTCTCTTGAAGAAGACAAGGTCCCAGAAAAGATGCCTCTCTTGCATCCAGCCAGCACAAAGGTGATTGACATGGCTTACCGTAAAAATCCTCGTAAGGTTCCATCTGAATAGTTTCCTGAAAACAGTTGTTATAGGCAAACTCCACAAGAGGAATATGCTTTTCTCAAGAACCTCCAAAGTACAGAATGCAAGCCTGGAGCATATCCTCAAGCACCTGGATCGTGCGCTCTGACTGGCCATCTGTCTGGGGATGGTAAGGTGTACTCAGAAGTACCTGTGTACCCAAAGCTTTCTGTAGCCCCTTCCAGAAATTTGAAGTAAAGAGGGAATCCCTATCAGAAATGATAGTACTCGGAACCCCATGCAAGCACACAATCTCATGGACATAAAACTGCCCAAGCTCATTGACATCGAAGGTTTCCTTTATCAGCAAGAAGTGAGAAACCTTCATGAGCCTATCAACGACAACCCATACCGTGTCGTTCCCTCTCGACGATATCGGTAACCCTGTCACGAAGTCCATCGCGACATCATTCCACTTCCACTCAGGAATGGGTAACTACTGCAAAATCCCTGCTGGCCGTTGGTGTTCTGCCTTCACCTGCTGACAAGTAGAACATCTCATGACAAAACTAGCCACATCTCTCTTCATACCTAGCCACCAGTACTGGTAGGGTAGATCATGATACATCTTGGTGACGCCATGATGAACTTCTCAGATAGAGGAATGAAAGTCTCGCATCATCTCCTTGTGTATATCGGCAGGCACCCATACGCATCCCTGGAAACGCAAGATCTCATCCTCTCCAACGGTCCATCCGGGAAGAGGGTCCTCTCCTAACATGCTTTCCCGTAGGACTAGGCCTTCAGAATCTTCTAGCTGCCTCATTCGAACTAAGAAAAGAGGTGCAGAGGTAACAACTACAGAAGATAGGAAAGTCTACCCCTGCCTGTCATGCACCTCCAAATGCATTTCAGAGAATAGATCCATAAGCTTCCACTCACTGCTGGCCTCCTGAAATGCCTGTATCTGAGTTCTCCTACTCAGTGCATCAGCCACTGCATTGCCTTTCCCAGGCATATAGCCAAGATCGAAGTCAAAGGACTAGAGATACTCGAACCACCTCCACTGTCTCAGATTCAGGTCACGCTACGTGAATATCTTCTTGAGACTATTGTGGTTAGTATATACCACAAAATGCTCTCCCAGAAGGTAATGCCTCTAATAACGCAAATCATGAACAACTGCAACCAACTCCAGGTCGTGCGTAGGATAATTCCTCTCATGTGGCCTCAACTACCGAGATCCATATGCAACCACACGATCCTCCTGTATAAGCACTTCTCCTAGACCGATGCCAGATGCATCACAAGAAAACTGTATAACTCCTGCCCGGCTATGGAAAAACTAGAATCGGTGCCGATGTCAACCTCCCCTTCAGCTCCTGAAAGGCTGAATCATAGGTTTCTGACCAAACAAACTTTACCCCCTTCTTAGTCAAGACCGTCAATGACACTGATAAGTGTGAGAAGTCCTGTATAAACCACCTGTAGTAACCAGCCAACCCCAAGAAACTCCGTACCTCAAAGACATTCTTCGGCTGCTCCCAGATAACTACTGCTCTCACCTTCTCTGTGTCTACTGATACCCCTGTCTCTGAGATGAAATGACCCAGGAAGTGGATCTCATCAATCCAAAAGTGGCACTTTGAGATCTTAGCATATAACTGATGCTCCCTCAGTGTACTCAAAACGATCTCAAGATGGGTTGCGTGGTCATGTCGAGTGTGAGAGTACACCAAGATATCGTCCATGAAAACCACCACGAAGTAATACAAGTAAGGATGGAACACTCTGTTCATCAGCGCCATGAAGACTGCTGGAAAATTCGTGAGACCGAACGCCATAACCAAGTACTCATACAGACCATACTTGCTCCAGAAGGCTGTAAGGGGTATATCAGATGGTCTAACACGCAACTGATGATAGAAGAATCTCAATTCTATATTCAAGAATTCTCTAGCTCCTCAAAGCTGATTGAAGAGATCATCGATCCTCAGCAAGGGATATTAGTTCTTGAACGTCAACTGGTTCAACTTATGATAATCCACGCAAAGCCTAAGGGTACCATCTACCTTCTTCGCAAACAGGACATGCGAACCCTAAGGAGAAGTAGTGGGTCGGATGAAACCCTTTGCCTGCAACTCCTCCAACTACTTCTTGAGCTATTTAAACTCAGGTGTAGCCATCCTATAAGGAGTAATGGACACTGGTTCCACTCCTAGAATGAGCTCAATCGAGAAGTCTACCTCACGCTCTGGAGGTAAACCTGAAAATTCATCTGGAAAGACATATTTGAAACGATCCGCAACTGGAGGAAAGTGTAACTATGAAGTCCCCTGTTCATCCAGATAATGAATAGAAAACTAGGCCGTAACTCCTCCTAGCCTATGATTCTCTAGTCCAGCTCTACCTGCCTAGACATCCCACTCGCCTCTATGAAGAAAGGACCCGCCGTCTGGTGATACGAAACTCACCCTGTGGCGATAGAAATCGACGACTACCTAGAAGGGAACCAACCAGTCCATCCCAAGAATGAAATCGTAGCCTGTCATCTCTAGGAAATATAGGTCCCATAAGAAGTAACACCCTACAACCTCTATAGGGAATTATTTTCACTGACGTACGCTTGTTTTCCTCATTCCCAAGGGCGTTTCGAGAGTCAACATGTCAGCAGACAAAAAGACACAGAGCCCAAGGATCTCCAAAACAGCAATAGAGATAAAGCTATGAGAATCACCAGTATTGAAAAGAGTTGAAAATAAAATTGAGGCTACTAAGATCGTACCTCGAACTGTAGAGGGTCTGGGATCCTGCTCCTGATGAATATTCTCTACAGTAAAAGTCTGGCCTGTACCGCGGCCCTGTGTAGCAGCCTGAAAACCTTGAGCTGCTCCTACCTAAGCCTGACCACTACATACATGGCCTCTAACCTGACCTGGAAGACCTGAAGAACTCCAGCCCCCAGTCTGCTGCTGAACTGGTAACCTTTCTCCTGTATGCAGGGTCGAAACTGATCCTCCTTCACTAGCTGCTGGAAGGGGAACCTTGCAGAAACGCTACAGATGACCCATCTTGCCGCAAGATCGGCACTCCAATAGGTCTCTCAGGTACTGGGACTTATTATGACCACTCTTCCCACACTGATAACACACAACTTGGGTGCCATAAGGGAGATCTCATCTACCATATGGAATACCTCGCTTCTTCGGGTCGCCTCGGGTAGACTCTCGGTGGCGCTTCCTACTGTCTATATGAAAAGAATCAGCCCTAGATGCTGAACCGCCCTGGTCCATAGCTCCAGTCTCCCTTAGGTTCCTTTCCATGATCAGCGCCTAGTTGACTATCAAATTAATATAAGTCAACTTGAAGACATTCACCTGCGATATGATATCTGGTTTGATTCCCTCCTCAAACTTCCTTTCCAAGAACAGATCGTCATTCCCTAGAACGGGAGCGAAACACTGTAACTCTATGAAACGAGAGAAATAATCCATAACTAAAAGAGTACCCTACTGAAGGTTCATGAAATCTCTAGCTCTGTCATCCCTTAGTGTTGCTGGGTAGAAGTAGTCATAGAATGTATGATGGAACTCATCCCAAGCCATAGTCTGTTGGCGCCCTGCCTGAGAAACTACGTCCCACCATCTTTTGGTGGAGTCTCACAGAATGTAAGTCATGAGATTCACCCTCCTGTCTAGGTGTGTCTTGAGATGGTCAAATATGGATAACATGTCTTCTATCCATGACTCCGCAGCCTGCGGCCCTCCATCCCCTGTGAACATGAGAGGATGCTGCTGCTGAAAAACCCGCGTAAGCTCTGCCATAGTCGGGGCAGGATTCTGAACTCCCTGGAAGGTCTGCATGAATCTCATGAAACCCTCTCTGGACTGAGAATTAACAACAGTGTCTGGAATCACTGTAGGTTCCATGTCTGGAACGATAGGCGAAACTACTGGTAGTCCCTGATCGGTCGCATCAGGCGTACAATCACTGCCTGGTTCCTGTCGTACAACGAGAGGACGTCTTGGTGCCATAGCTATGAAAGATCAAAATGCACCTTCATTAATGACGAAAAAAGTTGCAACATAAGAGAGTAAAATGGAATAGGAGGGAAAAACCTTTAAAATTGGGAAAAACATGACTACACGGTGTGTAGTATGGCTACACGGCGTGTTTCTAGAAATTTTACCCTAGGCGTGTACCTTGGCCATACATGGCAGTGCAAACAACCCGACTACATGACATGTTCTCAAACTACACGGAATGTACTGACCCTTTTCTCCCTGTCCAGTTACTCTTACACGACTAGGTCACACGGACTGTCCCAGCCGAAGACTACACGCCGTGTTGAGGAAGACAAAGCGTGCACTAGACATGACTTACCTATCCCGTGTTATTAGAAACACGGGCTGACACATGGTCGACACTACACAGCGTGTTCCCAAGGGACACGGTGTTCACTTGAAGGAAAACCATGGACCGTGTGGTTCGTTACACGACCGGCTACATGGATGACCCTTACACGGAGTGTTCCGAACAAAAATGGCATGTATAGGAGAAGAAAACACCAACCCGTGTTGTTCGTGACACGGTCGGGTACCTAGAACAAGACTACATGGAGTGTTCATACCAAACACGGCATGTAATACCAGAGTATTCCCGACCTGTGTTGTTAGTGACACGGCCGACTACACAGTTTACCACTACACGACGTGTACATACCATACACGGCGTGTTCCTAAAAACCCTTTTTCGGCCCCGTGTCCTTGTCCACATGGTCAATGACACGGCCAAAAACTACACGGTGTGTATTTATAAAGTACATGCCGTGTATTCTGGGTTTTTCCAGATAGTAGCCTCAGAACTGCACCGGAGCCCAGAAAACACAGAAAACAAAGGTTAAAGTGCCAAATTCCGATCCGTGGGGGCCCATACTCTCCTCAAATAAAATCTTGGCATCATAACAATGCATATAACAAGAAACAATATAAAAAACTCACGACCCACCAAATTCCGATCCTCGAGGGCCCATAACACCTCTAAGACCAAAGTTTGGCGTCCGTTATAAAGAATCTCTAAACAACCGATACCCCTATCCACATAGAAGGTATTTTATCACAGTAGCTATCACAATAGCATGAATTGTGTATCAAAAATTCTATCACAACAACATGCAATCTCTAATGCAACCTAGATGGAATGGAAAAATGCACGACATGTGATTTTCTAACATGTGCGTATATGATGCATGATATAACATACCCTCATCTCATCGGGTTGCAACAAAATAGAACCGCAATCATATAAATAGTAACAACACAAAAAAAGTGCATCACCCAACGGTGAAATCAATTAAACTGTAACATTTGCAGAACTCAAAAATTAAAAAATTCGAGGTAATCTGGATTTTTCCCTGTACACGGGTTCTAGAACGCCCGGGCACAACTATTTACCATTTACCTATTCCATCCTATCCCTGTCTAATGTCGCCAAACAGTAAGTCAAATAGAAAAGGAAGAACCTCCTCTGATACCACTTTGTAATGACCCAAATCCAGAGCCACTCAACTGGTGCCCCATGCCCAGTTCACCACATAACCTCAAGTTCATTTCCCCAAATGCCAGAGGCTGCTGACTAGCAGCAAGAGCCTTGGTAAGTTATTGGGGAAACTATGCCCTCATTTGGTAAGGTATACAAGGGAAAAGAAATAATAGTCAATAGCGGAAGCAATAAACGACATACAAAAACTAAAACCAAACAGTAGAAGCAATGAATATATATAGTAATGATGATAATGATGCAACATGTACAAGTATCTAAGGAAAGAATCAAACACAACAACGTTCTGAAATACAACTGAAAACAAAGTACTAAAAGTAATAGCAACTCCAGCAGCATCGCAAGACTAAGCTCGGTCCTATGATCTCCAGCTCCAACCAAAAATCATGTACCTAAAGTAGAAGGGACACAATCCCTATCTACACTTGCAACCATATAACCCGTTTGGGCCAAAAAGCAGGACCCAAACAGGGTGTGAGACTAATCCTAGTAGGCAATCACCACAAGATCTGTGCCCTACTGTCAGTGATCAAAATAGCAAAATTAAAGGAAATAAATGCAGTAGAGAAACAAAGGCACACCAAAGTAACAATCCTAAAAATCTCCATTCACATTTATTTATTAATTTAATACAATCATTTAATTATCAACCAAAGAGTCTAGAAAAAAACTCTATATTCTCAAGGCACAACAAGTAACACAACAAGTATCTCAACAGACTACCTAGACAACAAGCAGTACAAACCCAAGCTTGTTCTTTGGCTTGGTGGACTCGTCAAAAACAACCAAACAAATAATAATACTGACTCTCTAGGTGGCTCCTACTAACAGACCCCTCTAGTAAAATAATCATACAAGGCACAGACACTCTGGGAATCTCTCACCGTCAATTCCCCTATGGTCTTGCAACGATAGCTACAGACTCTCTGAGGAAGCACTTACGTATAATTAATCCTGTGGTATCCATACATGCATAAAATAAGGACACTATTGGGAAGCACAAAGTCCAATTTCTACAGGTACTGCGTATGAAACTAATTTATAACAGACTCTCTAGGGAATCCCTTAATCGTCAATTCCCTCTTTAGTCTACCACACCAGGTTCACACAGCCCCGAGCAGTCTATTCATGTGTAATTAACTGTCAGCAGCCCTAAGTAAGTTCAAAAACTACTTGGATAATAGCTAAAATGCATCAAAAACATATAAACAGCAGGCAATACATGCAACTAGCTATGAAAAGGCACACAAACAATGCTACAAGGTTTGCCTCACAAGCAACCTAATCCAAAAGGAGATAAACAACCAAAGAAAGGGAAATCACCCATGGGTGATCCTAAAACATACAACCATTCATATATTTCTATCAATTAACCTCAAGAAAAAAAGAAATCTAAGGCAATTAAACAATGGAATCAAAACCCCTAACCTCAGATACCCGATACATGGGTATCCAGAACTTTTTTTCACAAAAACTCAAAGGCATTCAACGTAGGGAAAAAAACCACCTACCTAGATGCTAGGAGATCGATATAAGTGAACCATGATGATTGATTCTCCTTAGAACATCTAAGATCTGAGAAAACATCCAAAAATCTCAACCTACAATAACTTGAAAACGAGGAGGAATAATGAAACAAGGATAAAGCAGAAGAGAGAACTTACCAAGGTGATCCCAACGAAATCGACGGTGGATAAAACGGAGATCAGACGGCAGCTTGGGGGCTCAGAGAAGGATCACGGTCGTATAGGAGCTCTTGGCTGAAAAAAACCTAGAAGAAGGTCGTTCTGGCGATTAAGCGTGACCCTGGTCTATTTAATGAAAAAAAAGAAAATACACGGCACATACTTCTAGGGTACACGACATGTACTCTGTTTTTCCATACTCTGCTTTAAGCAGCCTCCACATCACCCATACACACTGTGTGTGTGTGGCCTAGACATGGCCAGCACATGGCCTGGCGCGGTAAGGGAGTACACGACGTGTACTCATAAAGTACACGACGTGTACTCATAAAGTACACGACGTGTACTTCAAAAATTTCTAGAAACTCCTATTTTCTCAAAAACTTCATAAAAAGGAAAGACATACCTGAAAAGAAGATTCGGGTTCTTACAATCACCTTCCTTCAAGTTAACGACACCAAAAAACGTCCCTTGAAACATATAATTCCATCGAGAGACAATGAACAATGGGAAGATGTCTCCCACCATGAAAAAACTGCATATACTATTGACACAACTCATCAATAGGTTTCAACCACTGAAAAAGCTCCAAAAGAGAAGGGGATAACTGCACACTCTCCAAGAGCACAACTCCACTAAGCTCCTTGGTCTCTAAGTGCATCTGGGAAAAAAGACCCATCAAAGTCCACTCATCACTAATCTCCCTCAAATCCTAGACTGGCACTTTCCTACTCAAGGCGCCAGCCACCACATTACCCATGCCCAGGGGTATAAATGATATCAAAGTCAAACCCCTAAAAATATTTGATCCAACAATATTTACTCAGATTGAGATCCTTCTAGGAGAATATGTAGGCTATTCTCTTATGATTAGAGTATACCACAAACTTCTCCCCAAATAGGTAGTGATGCCATGTCTTCAAAGCATGCATCACCGCCACCAACTCCAAGTCATGGGTCGGGTAATTATTACCATGTTGTCATAGTTATAGAGATCCATACACCACCATGTGATCAACCTTCATAAGCACAGACTCATGACCCATACCATAAGAATCACAATAAACCACATAGGCCTTTTCAGATTCTGATAAGATCAACACGGGTATGGTAGCCAACCGCTACTTCAGCTCCTCGAAGGATGCCTTAAATTCTGGGCCCCATTCAAATGTCACCCCTTTTCGGGTGAGCACGGTCATGGGAAAATAAATCCAAGAGAAATACCAAAAAAACTACCCGTAATAACCTACCAGTCTGAGGAAACTCCTGATCTTGAACACATTCTTTAGATACTCCCATAAAATAACTACAATGATCTTCTCAGGGTCTGCTAAAACCCCCTACTCTGAGATGACATGACCCAAAAAATTTACATCCCTAATTCAAAAAGTTCATTTTGACAAATTTTGATATAGGTGAGGATCCCACAGAGTGCCCGACACGATCCGTATATAATGCTCATGCTCCTCCATAGATCCCTAGTAAACTAGGATTTCTTCCACAAATACCACAACAAAGGAATATAGATATTGGTGGAACAACCTATTCATGAGTTCCATAAAAACTTCTAGAGAATACATCAATCCGAAAGGCATGAACAAATACTCAAAGTGGTTGTACCTACTTTGGAAATCCGTTTTTTGGATATACGCCTCTTTTACCCTGACTCGGTGGTAACCCGAACGTAAGTAGATATTGGAAAACCACTTTCCCTCTTTTATCTAGTCAAAAAAATAATCAATCTAGGGTAAAGGGTATTTATTCTTGATGGTTACCTTATTAATCTTCTGGTAGTCAATACACAACCGGAGAGATCCATTGGTCTTTTTTGTGAAAAAAATAGGAACAGACCAAGGAGAGATGCTCAGGCGAATGAATCCTTTGGATTCCAAATCATCCAGCTATATATTTAACTCCCTCAACATGGTGGGGGCCATATAATATGAGGGAAGAAATATAGGCTATGTCCCCAGCACCAATTCAATCAAGAACTCCATGTACCGTTCTGAGGGTAATCCCGAAAAATCAACAGGAAATACCTCCAGAAACTCATCCACCACATGAGTAATCCACCCTAAGAAGCACCACCATCATCCTCAAACATGAGCGATGATAATTGAAAAGAAATATTAACCAAGTTCAAGAGTGGAGGTATGACATGACCTAATTGAAGATCCCATTCGTTGAGGAAAACTTGAGCATTTCCATCAGGTTCCAAGAAACTAACTCGCCATCGATAATAATCAATGTGCACTTGAAAAAATACCATCTAGTACATGCCAAGGATAAAATAAAAAAGATCCATATATAGGACCAATAAATCCCATTCCTCTCATCCCCTGGAACAAAAAGCGCACACGACGAGCACTTGAGGCCCTACTCCTCCTTCGTGCCCAACGGTGTCACCAAATACATTGCAAAAGATAAGAGTTCAGTTGGAAAATTCAAAAGGTTCACAAGAAGAGTAGATATAAAAGACACAGATTCACTAGTATCAAATAAAACTATTTCTAAAGAAGATGCAACCAGAATGTTACCTCAAATAGTTGAGGGCCCTACATCTGGTCCCACTGGTGCTTGCTCCATAACATAAATATTCCTGATATCTGTTTGAGTCTGACCATGACCACTAGGAACTAGACATGTTCATACCTCATGGGGACTAGTAGTGTTAGGGAACCAATAGATTATCATGTCACTTGATCCAGATATCTGGTGCTAGGTCCCACCAAGAAAATGGTGGACCCAACATGAAACTCACCTGCCAATTTGGGCAGTTAGCATTGGGCATCCTCGTTCCGTGACATTAACAGTGTGGATCTTTCTCTACTTCAGAATATTGGTCAAAATTGGGGAATTTTTAATCACTTTACTTGTACATGTAATGATGGTTGAATCCACCTACCTTATAGGGCCCAGACTATAGGAAATTACAAACCCAGTGCTTGTAGGAACTGGGGCATGAGGACTGTTGATTCGAGAATCCCGTACAACCACTCTTTTTCCATGACTTCCACCTCAACATTAACTACTGGGTTCCCATGACCCATCTCAACCTTTGAGATCATCTAGATGAGGGTGATTAATACCCTCTTACACTATTACATAATCCCTCCCCACTCCACCACCAACCCAAGAAGAGGTCCTCCCCACTCTTTCGACAACCAGTACAGAGGTACTCCCCATATTTTAGATTCTCAACAAAGATGCCCTACCCATGTTGCTAACAACCAACATGGAGGTCCTCATCTTATTTTTACCAACTAGAGTGGAGGTCCTCCCCACTCCACCAGTCAAATCAGAGGTCCTCCTTTCTCCAAAGATAGTTAACATAGAGGCTCTCCCCGGGTCCCAACCAACCAATGCAGAGGTCCTCTCCACATTACAACCCACCACCATGGAGGTTCTCCCTATGTAAGATAGGTACCCTTCCCTAAAGAACCATCCTGGGGTAGAAGGGGAAACCCTCTCTACTAAAGGAAAAATCCTAAGAAATTCCAAGTCGTCGTCGACCTCATTGATATTTTAGACTTCGAGGGTATAGATAACATGATAATGAAGTCTCCAACCCTACTTTCAGAGTTTTTGGAAGGATCCTGATAGCTAAATTTATCCATACCAGATGCTATGGTACATAGGATCCCTATATCCCTTTCTAGGTACTTACTGGTGGAGGAATTTTTGGCCCTCTTCCATTGTCTCATAGTACAACCATCCCTATCACCACTAGTTTCCCTTATATATACCTCTACACAAGAAATGAGATAGATGTTAGGGTCTGGGTTGACTCCTTTAGATGATGAGAACTCTACTAATCCACAGATAAATACTACTGCCATCACACATGAGATAGTGGTGAATACCCTGCCCTATAGGGATACGATGATGAGGTTGGTACTGATCCCAAGAGGAATTTAAATGCACAGTGAACATTTGAACCATGTAGAGACTCCTCAAATGGTCATTTATCCATAGAAAGGATCCACATTAGCACCTCCATTCATATCTTGTCCAATTCATATTAGAGTTTCAGATGATCAATTGTAGGACCCTTCCTCAAAGTAAGAGGGCCTACGGGTGGTTCTATCCACCGATTAGTTGTAAATGGTGTTCTGGTTGTCTACAACTCCAATTATGACATCCCAGAGTCCCTTAACAAGGGACATGACATGTTTTTCTACAATAACATCTGGGTGATGCTTCACCACCTCCGCAATCATCATTTGTCCTACCCAAGAAGTTAGGAGTACCTAGAGGTAATTAATTTGTAGTGCTGAAGGGTTAATGTAACAACCCAGGTACTTATAAGATAATTAACTTTAAACTCAATTTTACACTTATAAGTTTTTAATTTCTAAAAATTTTCATCTACAATTGCGATCAGTAAGTTATTTATAGTCTTATAAGACCAACTTAATTTTTGTGAATAGTAACATACCCTTATGAATAGTAATATACCCTTCTGAGTGGAAACTTGACCCTAATGAATAGTAATGCACCCTTATGAATAGTAATGTTACCCTTATGACCAGTAGCATACCCTTATGAATAGTACCCTCACCTATGATTTTTTATATATAAGATTTAATTGAAAGTATGGTACAACCACATCTTTTAATAAGTAAATAAATGCTTTAAAATTGTTATTTTCCGAATAAAGTATTATTTTATTTAAAAAATTAATTTTCTCATATTTATAAAATTATTTTGATAAAATTGAGTTCATTTTTGGATTCTACACATCGAAAAATGGTTGGGGTGATTTTTTGGAAATTTTCTGAAATACTTGATTTTTTGGTGAATAGTGTTTTTTTGGTATTTGAAAAATAAATGAATTCCTACATAATGGAGTTTTCATCGATGATGTGGTGCTGATGTAAGACCATTACCTAGAAATAACATTACATTATTAATTTTTTTTAGTCTTGAAAGACTCACTATTTCTTGTATTGAGGCAAAATAATAAAATAATAATTAAAATAATGTAAAATCTCTCCCCTCCTCCACTATAAATACCACCCATTTCCCCCTCTTCATCCCACACCTCTAAAGCCTTGAGATTTTTCTAATTTCTGAAAAATTCCCTCCCCAATCTCCTTCCCCACGTCCAAGACCTTCTGGTCTCACCCAAAGGCCAAAATCAAAGTCTTTAAGGAGGATCTCAAGGAGAAGAGATCAAGAGGTAAGAAATCCTCTTCCCTTTTCATGTGTTTTCCTTTCCTTTCCTTTTATTTTATTATAGTCTCTTCCCATCCTCTTATAAAAGAGGAATGAAAGATCCATAAATCTTTTATATTCTTTATTTTCTCATGTTCATGGAAAATTCATCATAATTCTTCTTCTCCTCTCCCACTTATTCAAGGAATAGAAATATTGTCCGTGATGTGTTGAATTACCTACATTGTGGACGATGTGATTTAAATTTGCTTTAATTACTTGAAGTCTGGTCATGAAACCATTTTTATGGTTAAAATAGTTTATAATATATATATATATATATATTATGTCTCATCCATGGTTCTGTAATCCTTTTTTACACATGGTTTTAATTTATAAAACAAAATGAGGTCGTTATTATCAAAGAACCACTCAAATGATAAAAATGAACACAATTAATGTTTTAACAAATGAATCTTTCTCACATCAGAAATAAAAAATTATAAATTTTATAATTAAGGTTATGGAATCATGTAAATACCATTTCATTCCACTTCTTGAGTTTCATTTACAACCGAAATAAATATCCATTACAAACCACTCATGGAAACCCTATAATGCACGCACCCGAAACAAGGGAAATAACAAAGTATTATTAATGAATGGGTGGAATGATGTTATAAAGTGATAATATAAGATGTTATAAACATGAATATGTTTTTGTAAAATCATAATAACACTATTTTAACCATTATATAGGAGGTTTAAACACATTTCAAGGAAGTCGAACCCGAGGTAAGGGATTCTCTCTCTCACACTTTTATTCAAGAATCTCCTCTATGTTGCATCCTTTTATTTTTAATTCCTAATGATGGGGTATGTTTTTTAACCTACCCCATACTTCCAATATTATATATTTATGATTATATACCCCATTATATCTCATTAATCCCTCCCATGTACACCCGATACCATGCTGAAATTTCATAAGTGAATTTTAAACCCAATTTCCATTCTTTGGGTTAACCTTCAAATACAATGTTTTTTATCATGATAAGATGAATTGTGAAATTTAATTTGATTATATAATGTTTTATTATCTGTATTTATATTATATATAATTATTTACTTCATTGAATAAATTCTCTCTTCAATGTTTTGGTATTTGTAAAGGAATTCCCTCTTAAAATCCTTTTAAATGTCTCATTTATGAAATCCAAAGAGATTATTCTTTTTCATGATGTGATTGTACTATTATAATTTCATGACGTTTTGTTACCATAGTGTCTCCATTATATGTTTTTATGTATGTTTTTGAATAATAATATTTCATTATCATTTGTGGAGTGTTTATGTTCTAAGAGTGATTTTTATGAGAAAATGGTATTTTGAAATGTGAATGTGTTTTACTCAAGGGTGTATAGGAGTTATGAAATGTTTTATTCATGGTATGTTCCTTGGAAATTATTTATGTTGGGTTGATCCCATTATAGCTCAATATATGATGGGTTATCCCCATTATAGCTCAAGATAAGTTGGGTTGAGCCCATTATAGCCCAAAATGTGATGGGTGAGCCCCATTATAGCTTTACAATGCATTGGGTACTCCAGAGATGAAGTTGGACAAATTTTTATTCCAAGTGTAAGGTTGAATTTAAGAATGATATGGTAAATGTTTTCCAAGGTAACTACATGAGTATTCTATGAATTCGAGTTTTTATGGTATGGGTTTTATTTTTTTTATGTTATCACTTGACTAATGATTTCTCTCTTTATATCCCTTATTGAGTTTTGTACTCATCCCAAATTTTTAAATGTTTTACACAGGATATAAGGATGGGTATGATTAAGAAGGGATTCATGATGATTGTTATAAATATTTTTCAAAGAAATCATGTTTTATGTTTTAGTGTTTTATACTTTGAAATAAACAGATACTATTTTTAATAGTATCCTATTTGTATGAATATTGCATGTTATGTATGTAAGATATCCTAACTCTCTAAAACACTAAACCCGAAAAGATCCTCAATGTGTAATAAATGTATTTTCTTTACTAAAATTCAAGATTTTAATGTTTTAAGGCTGGATCCTAATAGTTGGTATCAGAGGATGGTTTAGATAAATTTAGGGATTAGAATGATGTTAATTGAATACCCTATATGATTTTTTACATTATGTTTAATTTAAAATGACATAGCATTTGAAGGTTACCATGTTGATTCAACTAAGATATGACTGTTCAAAATGTATTTCCATATAATAAATAGGGAAGCTAATGTAGGAAGGCGCCAAGAGGATGATACATGTCTGAATTTACAGCCTGTAATGGTGGGAATCAGAACCAAGCAGTTTGTGATAAAAATGGCATAGTTAATGTAAGAGATAAATGGCAGTGGTATCCATGCAAGAGAGGAACCTGATCTACCACAAGGGAACATGTCTTTTGTGGAGCATTTCATGAGGTAACATCCTCCAGCTTTTAGTGGAACTGTTGATCCAGTGATATCTGAGGGATGGATAAATGCTTTCGAAAAGATATTTGATGTCATGGGATGTTCAGAACTCCAAAAGTTAATACTATCCATTTATCATTTTAAAGGTGAATCTGATCAGTGGTGGTATCTAGTTAAGAATATGAGAGAAAAATATGATCTTGATTGTCTGTAATGGGAATATTTTAAGAATCTTTTTCTAGAAAAATATTTTACTAAAACTATTCGACTCAAATTGGAGAAACAATTATTTTAACTAAGGAAGAAAGATCATGAATCTATGGCTACATATGAAGCCAATTTTACAAGGCTATCTAGCTACATACCAGATTTTACTCAGAACATTGATAGTAAAATTAATATATTTTACTCTTGTTTGAAATATTTTATACGAAGGGATTTGGATTCACAAGAGTTTAAAAGCTATGATAAACTTGTTCGGTGTGTTAAAAAAGTTGATATGGAGTTTACTGACACATATGTGCCTCGTTATGAAAAGAATAAGAAGCAATTAGGTTGGAATGCAATGGGGAAGAACTCATCAAATAAGTTTGGAGATAAGAAAATGAATTTTCATTTTTGTGAAAAGTGTAGTAAAAAACATCCTGGATAATGTCTTGTGAATTATGGGAAGTGATACCGATGTGGAAATTTTGGGAACATGTCTCGTGAATGTAAGTAAAGTGATCTGAAAGGTAATGAGAAACTGGTGGTGAGATGCTTTATCTATAAGGAATTGGGTCATTATGATAATGTTTGTCCAAAACTAGTCACTCAGGCAGGAAATCAACAAGATTGGAAGTAGAAGGGTGTGGAAAAATCCTTTGAGACTAATTTAGTAGTTGTTGATCTATCAAATGAAGTGGTGTCATGTACATTATTTGTTTACTAAGATTTTTCTAAAGTATTATTTGATACGGGGTCTACACATTCTTTCATTTAGGAGAAATTTTCAGCCAAATTGGAAATTCAACATCAAGAAATGAATCTAGAACTTATGGTAAAGACACCTAGAGGAAATATTGTGTCAAAAAGAAATTAAAAGAATATACCTATCTTTGTCTGTGGAAATATTTTACCTAAGAACCTTGTTTTTTTCCTCTAGTAGAGTTTGATGTTATTTTGGGGATGGATTGGTTTTCTGTTTATCACGCTAAGATATATTTTAGAGATAAAGAAGTTTATTTCCATACCGAGTTTCAGTTTGTGTACAAGAATGAACCCATAACATTGATAACCTACCAAGAAGATAAAAATCTATTAAAATAAGGAAATGAAACTTATCTTGCTCACATTGTTGAAAATAAGGGAACTATTCATATTAATGATGTGCCAATATTAAATGAGTACTTGGATTTTTTTCCTGATGAGTTTCCCAGTGTAGTGTAGAGACCCAAAGCTTGACATACATGGAAGTTACATTACTTTTACAGAATACTTAATACATAACAAAAATAGGCACCCAAGGACCGTAATAGTTTAGTGTCTTTGAAAACTCAGAACAAAATCTTCTAATCATGGTGAAAGATCTTCAACATCTCCCATAAAGTTCTTACCTTTTTTTCTTACCTAAAACCATTATTTATATCCCAGGGAAAAGAAAACATAAAAAGGTGATCTCAAATGATCAGTAAGGGTAAACATGGATAACATCAAACAATCCATAAACATTTGAACGTAAAAACATAAACATAAAACATGAGTAATGACATAAATCTTGGCAGTAGATAAGGAATAGATCAGAAAGTAACATTAATCATGATAAAATATCATGGGAATAAAACATGTAATTGTGGAAAACTATAAGAACATGATATTATTTCCATAGTAGCCAAGACATTGCTACCAAGACCATCATAGTATATAGAGTCCATTACTGAACCGGGTTTACTTTCCGTTCCAGCCCTGTATTACTGAACCAGATTTACTTTCCATTCTAGCCATGTCTATATCATGAGATATAAATATTTACCCAATTCATTTGAGGGAGATATAGGTCCCACCCATATCATAATGAAATCATTCTTATGTGTTCCACAAAATAAGCATAAATCATTCATCATAACCCAAAGAATAAAATGGGTTTTATAAAAATCATCCCATCATAACATAATCCATATAAAACAAATGGATATAATTTCATCATAAGAAAAATAAAACCATGTAAATAATAGATACATTATACTTGAAACATAAAAATACTAAATAATGTCATCATAGATGGAAAATAGTTTTGATAAAACACTTGAAATGAATTCTTGAGGAAAATATCATTTCTTCTTCAAAATAATTTTGTTTTCACAAAATGCCCTGCAATTTTAAAACAAAAGCATTTTGTTGAAAATAATAATGAAATATTGTAGAGGAAGCTTCATGAAAATAAGGCGTTATGAAATCATAATTTTTTTTTCATGCTGTATAAGTTAAAAAAACATTCTCCTCGTACTTTTTACCAAAAAAGTACCTCGTATGGTAAAAAAAAGAAAGATTCCTTCCATACCAAGTGGTAAAAGTAAAAAAAGGGTAAAAATGAATTTAAAAATTCATTGAATAATATTATACATTTTATGAAAACATTTTGACAAAACATGGACATGGATGATATACATAACCCTAGTAAATACTTACGAATAAACAATCTTAGATACAAATGAGATTGGAATAATTATCCCTTACCATTTATGATCGGTGGAATCATACGTGTCATAAAATAAAGAAATTTACATGCATATTTAAATATCATATCCTTCATAATAAAAAAAATTCATGGGAATCATAAACACCATACAAAAGAAATTGATGGTGATTAAGGCATATGTCTCACAGAAATAAAAGTGAGACGAAATAATCTATTACCTTATGTCCAATTTCTTCCGTATGTGTATGAGACTACTCTATAGTGGGTTTAAAAATATTATTAACTTATAACAGAAAAATAATAATATTTATGATATCATATATTATTCACTTACGACTTTATATTACCCTTTAATTTGTCAATTCCATGTTAAAGCAGCGTTTTGGGTAAAATCGTTTCATTTATCGTACGTGTTTTGAATTATAATTATTCATATGATTACTTAGATCATGATTACTTATTTAAAGAATGTAAAACATGACTTATATATAATATATATTCATAATAGATCGATAAATGGAATGAAATACACCGTTCATGGAGACGGTAGGTCGTACGTACGCATGAACGCTGTTTTCATTTCCTTATTAAATTGAATGAAAGTAAATGAAATATATATATATATACATAAATCCAGTAGAATTATTATGTAATATATTTAATTATTAGTTATTATATATACTTTATAATAATTCTTGAATGGTTAACATGGAGAATGAATCTCATCGCATCATGGAGACAGTAATCCATACGTATGCACGAACGATGATATCACTCCCATAATTATTGAATGGAATTGGAGTGGATGATATAATATCTATGAATTATTATTATGTTATAATAATCATATATAGTTATTATTTACAACATTATACCCATCCAAGTAAGGCGGTGGTGGAAAAACAGATTACACCACGATGTGGAGACGGTAAGCTGTACATACACACGTATGGTGATTTCATTTTTCGTAGGATGGATAGAAGATGAAATAGGGTTTTTTCATATTTATAATAACATATCATTATATTAGTTATACCGATGTTATTTATTTATAATGAAACAACTAAATAAGAGGATGTATAAAAATAAAGAAACTTGAAATAATCGTTAGAAGAGATTACCTCTTCTTCGATGCACCTCCTTTGAACTTCCTCTTAAGGCACTAAAGTTGATCTTTGAAGAAAAAAAGGACCTATAGTATGTTTCTAGGGAAGTGGAGAAGATAAATGCATAGGGTTTGACCGAGCTTGAAGGCTCAATATGTTGTGAAGAGGAGAGGGATGAGGTGCCCTTTTATAAGAGAAGAGAGGGGCACTTTTGGAAACTTCAAAATATTAATTAATAATAAATTCAAACCCCACATAAAAACCTCCAAAAATCACTCAATTAGAATATGAGATTATATAGTGTTGTAATATCATCAAAAAATAAAATTTAGACATGTTTTAAGTTCATTTTAAAACTTATAATTTTGATTTATCCTTATTTAATCTATTTAATTTTATTTGTGGTAATAATATTCGAATTTTTAAATTGTTTTAAATACTTACTTATGTGTTTTGGATTTTCCATAATTAGATAAATTATTAAAATTTTGACCATATAATTTTAAATTTTAAATTTTTAAATATTTTTTTTTATTTTCAAACAATTTAATAAAATGTCATTTTTATAAAATATCAATAGTGTCAATTTTGACACTATTTAATTATTTGAATCTAAATAAAATAAACATAGAAGATATATTCAAAAAAAATATTTAATATATTCTTAAAATGTCATATTCATCTAAAAAAATTCATGGAGCACATTAATTTGTTCATATAATATTTATTTTAATGTTTTTAAAACCATTTATTTTATATTTATCTTTATAAAATAATTATTACAACATTTTTGTATAATTATTTAATGTACTTATTTGTTGCATAAAAATTAAAAATAAAATTCTATGATGAAGATAAATCTAATAGATTTCATAATAATACTTTTAGTAGAATTTATCTTCTAAAACACCTAACTTATAAATTGATATGTTTATTAAATTATGAAGGTGGCATCTTTGACATTATTTAAAATAAAATAATATAGGTGTCATAATCGATTTTATAAGGATAAAAATGGTCCAAAATTATACCATTGGATGATTATGGTCTAGATATACTTGAAAAATAAGTTTTTTTCAGGTGTTTGGGCCTTTTATGGGTATTATTATTTAAATAAAATCTATATTATTGATTTTTCACTAAATAAATAATTTCTACATCATTAATGTATAAGCTATTAAGGTAATTAAATATTTCTTAAAAATTAAAAATAAATTACCATAACAAATAAAAAAATTTTATCTTTCAAATGAGTATTTATAATTGAATTTATATTCTGTATAACCTTATATTAAAAATACTTTAATTATTAAAGTTTGAGTGAGACATATTTCACTTTCTTAAAATAAATTAAATTAAAGTTCTTAATCACATCCAAGTGGGTTATAAAAGATACCATTTCTACCCAAGTATATTTTATGACGAAATATAATCATCAAATTATATTAATACAAGTGTTAGGGTAATTTTACGATATTATTTTTACCCTCAATTACTTGATTTACCTTTAATTATAGTAAATACAATTTACTGTAGTTGCTATTCATAATGTCTAAAAATAAAAAGTAGCATATTAACATAATTTGGAGCTAATGATTCCAAATGTGGAATCCATTTTTTCAAATTCAAAACACAGAAGTTTTAGTATTTAATTTAAAATTAATCCCACTGTTGAGAAAATGGGTTTTAAAAGTTAAAACATTGTAAAAGATTGAAATGTTTTTACCTATGAATTCAATGTAAAATTATTGATAATGACATACATAATATTAAATGATAAAAATATATTATATGTATACTTTAAAACCATTCAATATTATAATTTAACCATATAAAGTATCTTGATGAAAAAAGTTGTTTTTAATTAAAATTTAGCGTATTTTTACTATTCATCAAAATATGAAAGTTAATAGCTAAATATTAAAAAAAATATCCAAAGTGAATTTTTATATCCATATTGAAATGAATAAGTTTATTTTGGAAAATTGACTCATAAACATGTCAAAAACTAGATTTAAAGTGGGTGCACCATCAAAAGATGGCAAAACTATATTTTTGGAAAAATATTTCCTTTATATGAAAAATTGATTTTGTTCTCATATCTTGTTCTAAAAAATGATCAAGATGAATTATAATGTTATAAAATTAAAAATTCGGTTAATACTATTCATAATGGCTAGTTCATAATAATATTAGAATAAAATATTTTTGTTTAGTGAAACTTAGTATTGCATACAACACACGCTATTGAGGAAGGTCGCTCTTGTGTGCAACACAAACCAAGAATAGTGTTTGCGTATACTACAAGATAATACGGTGTTGCATATAGTGCAAGATAATATTTGTGTTGTAACATCCCAGGTAAATAAAGAATAAGAAAATTTTTATATTTATTAATATTTGTGAATTAAATATTAATTTTACTTTAAAGGGGTTGCTATGTTCAATAGCATACCTGATACGCAACAACAGGTTTCTTTAAAATCTTACGTGGCACACTAATAATAAAATATTATTATTTTAAATGTAAGTTAACTCCTAGAAATTTTATTTGCGGGAATGAAAAAACCCGACTAAAATGTGATTATACATGTTTTTTAGATGTATTTACTTTTATCCAATAAAGGTTAGAGGCTTAAATTGTGAATGAATCGAATTTTTAGCATAATTTACATTAAAATGACGATTTACCGCCTTTTAATGGAGAAACCTCTTTAAATATAGTTTTGGTCATTTTTATATGTTCTATTTGACCAAATAAAATTACTCTTTTGATTTGGGACATTAAATTTTACTTTGGGCAATTTTTTGGTATATTTCGGATAAAGTTCATTTTTTAATGAATAGTGGAAAATATTGTATTTTAATTCAAAAGTTCCTTTTAATCTAATTTATTTATATGGTTGGATTATATTTTTAATTGGTTTCAAAGTGTAATTAGAATATATTTTTACCATTTAATCCAATGTTTTTCATTGGAATTAATTTCAATTTCAAATTGGACATAAACAAGTGTCAATCTTTTGATAATTATTGTTTCTTAAAAACACACTATTTGTTTTAACAACGGAAATTAATTTTAAAATTAATTAATGACACTTTTATGTTTTGAATTTGGAAAAATAAAAATCATTTTGGAAATGTAATATCAAATAAATATTAGGCTGAATTTTTGGTATTTTTATGAAAAACTTCAATTTTTGATGAATAGTGAAACCACTTAGTAGTAGTTAAAAAAACCGACTTTTTTATTTAAATGAGATTTTACCACTTCTGTTAATTGAATTTTGAAAATCCGACATACATGGTTGTTATAAAGAAGTAAAATGTGGTTCAATAAGATGAAAATAATTTTTGATGAATAGTAACTTTTGACTTTTATTTATCGCGGTTAAAGGTAAATAAGGTAATTCAAGGTAAAAAGAATATTATAATAATTCAAAATTTCCTTAACACTTTTCCACACTGTAGAGACCCGTAGCCTGACTTACATTGACATTACATTACATTTGCGGAATACTTAGTACATAACAAAAACACACACAAGGATCGTAATAGTTTAGTGTCTTTGGAAACTCGGAACGTAATCTTCTAATCGTGGTGAAAGATCTTCAATATCTCCCATAAAGATCTTCCCTTTTTTTTATACCTAAAACCTTTATTTATATCCTGGGGAAAAGAAAACATAAAAGGGTGAGCTCAAATGCTCAGTAAGGGTAAACAAAAGAAAAATCAATCACATCGTATTCATAAGAACATAACATTTTGGAAATCCTAACCTGCAAAAGAGAGTATAATTTCATAACATGGGATAAATCATAGTAGTGAAATGAAATCCCAATAATCATAACATAAAACATTATTCTTTGCGGCATACACACATAATCATAGAGAATCATTTCTTGTTAGTCAAGACTCATTTCCAAGACTATCTTAGTGGACAAAGTCCCTTTCTGAATCGAGTAACCCTCGTTTCAGTCCTGTTTCACTGAACCGGTATAACCTACCGTTCCAGCCCTGTCTATCTCATGAGATATAAAATCATTACCCAATGCATTGGAGGGATATATAGGTCCCACCCATCTTATAATGAATCCTTTCTTATGTGTGCCACATAATCATAAAACATACATCATCGCATAACACATGTAACAAAAATGGGATTCTTGAAACATCATGACATCATAAATCAATTCATATAAGATAAAGGAATTCATAAACATAATTCCATCACAACATAGTCAAATAAATGTAAAAATATGGATAGAAACAGAACCCTTTATTATCTTAGATGGAAAATAATTTTGATAAAACACTTGAATTGAATTCTTGAGGAAAATATCCTTTCTTCTTCAAAATCAATTTCTTTTCACAAAACATCATGCAATTTTAAAAGAAAGAGATTTTATTGAAAATAGTCATGAAATATTTTAGAGGAAGATTCATGAAAATAAGGCTTTATAAAACAGTAGAAATCCGTTCGTGCCGTATAAGTTAAAAAAACATTCTTCGTACTTTTGTCGGAAAAGTCAAAAAGTACCTCGTACAAAAAAAACAACAAAATATTCCTTTCATATTCTTTACTAAAAACTCACCGAAGGGTAAAATTGGATTTAAACTAGTGTAAGTGGATGGAAACAATATTACATATTGAGGGAACATGGATGTGGATGCTAAAATAAACCCCAGTAAATACCAAAGTATAAACAATCTCGGATAAAAATGAGATTGTGATATTTCCCTTACCTTAGGTCCGATTTGCTTCGTAAGTGTCCGAACCTCCTGTATAATGATTTAAATAATGTCATTTACTTATTACAGAATCACATTCATTGTTATGATATCATATATGGTTCACTTATGACATTATATTACCCGTTCTTTTGTAAATTCCATGTTAAAGAAGCGTTTTGGGTAAAATCGTTTCATTTATCGTAGGTGTTCTGACTTGTTGTTCTTGACATTATTATTACTTATATCATGATTTACTTACTTCCAGAATATAAAATATGATTTATATATCATATATATTCAGTATATATATATATATATAATAGATAGATAAATGAAATGAAAAACACCGTTCATGGAGACGGTAGTCCGTACGTACGCATGAACCTTGTTTTCCTTTCCTTATTGTCTTGAATGGAAGTAAGTAGATGACATACATATATATATATATACATAAATCCAGTAGCTTTATAATTTCATATATTTCATTATTATTTCTTATATATACTTTATAATCATTCTTAAATGGTTAACATGGAGAATGAATCTCATCGCGTCGTGGAGACGGTATTCCGTACGTACGCACGCGCGGTGATTTCTTTTTCCGTAGGATGGATAGATGGTGAAATAGGGTTGTTTCATACTTAAAATAACATATCAGTATATGAGTGATACTGATGTTATTACTTCATAATGAAACAACCTAAGAAGAAGAAGTGGAAGAAGAAATAAAGATGAAAGAATTGGTAACGGTAATTACCTCTTCTTTGAAGCGCCTCTTTGAGACCTCCTCTTAGGGCACTAAAATTGGTCTTTGAGGAAGACCAGAATCTCTAGGATGTTTCTAGGGAAGTGGAGAAGAGATTTTTGCAGGGGTTGGCCGAGCTTAAGTGCTCAAATTGGTGTGAGGAGGAGGGGGAGGAGGTGTCCTTTTATAAGGGAGGAGAGGGGCACCTTAGGAATACCTCAAAATATTATTTTATATTAAAGTAAAAATCGGTTTATAATGGTTCCAAAGGGTCTTATTTCGGAGATAATGTGGGGATGGGTCGAAATCCTATCAACCAATAAGATTTAGACAAGTTTAGGGTATTATTTAAACCTTATCAATTAGATTTAACTCTAAGTTAAATAATTTAACTTTTACCGTGTCTTTTTGTTTTCTTTCACTATATGGTTAATACACTTACTATAACATGCAAAACGCACCCCAAATTGTTTATTATTAATACATATATCCTTATCTAAGTCATTTTGCCGAACCTTAGATTTTTAGGAATAAAATAACAATTAATAATATAATATTTGATTTAAAAACTATTTTGTGTCAATTTTGACACTATTTGATATATGATTTTTTTTAAAGTCATAACAGAATTATATGTTCGAACCAAGTTGATTAAATCAACACTAATATATCATAGTAACCTAGAAAATTAGTGTAATTCATAAAAAGTCTAAAATTACATTCATTTGAGCATTTATAACATCAATTATGTTAATATTTCCTTAAAAAGGGTAATTACTGCATCATCGTTGTGTCATAAATAAATTAATTTATTTAAAGTCTAAAAATTATAAATAAAATATCATTATGTATGAAATCTTTTTAGCTTTCTAATGAATATTTACAATCGAATTTATATTATGTATAACCCTATATTAAAAATGTTTTAGTAAATAAACTTTGATTTTGTCTCTTTTAACTCTTCTTTGAATTAAATAATAATAAATGTCCTAATCTAATCCAAGTGGGCCTAAATGGTCATATTTTATTCATAAGGTTGTTTTTGGTCGAATTACACTTATCCAATAGAATTAGGACATGTGTTAGGGTAATAGTAATATCATATTTACCCTTAGTTACCCTATTTACTATTAACCGCGGTAAAAAAAGTAAAAAGTTACTATTCACCAAAAAATTATTTTTATCTCATTGAACTACATTTTACTTACTGATATCAACCGTGTCTGTCGGATTTTCGAAATTCCATTCACAGAAGCGGTAAAATTAAGTTTTATGCAAAATTCAGTTTTTAACCTACCACTTAGTAGTTTCACTATTCATCAAAAATTGATGTTTTTCAGAACAATGCCAAAATTTCATCCTAAGCTATATTTTATATTCCGAATTCAAAAATGAAATCTATTTTACCAAATTCATAACATAGAAGTTGCATTAATTAATTTTATAATTAAATCCCGCTGTTAAAACAAATAGCGTGTTTTTAAGAAACAATATCTATCAAAAGATTGACACTTGTTTATGTCTGGTTTAAATGTGCAATTACATCCAATGACCAACATTGTATTAAATTGTAAAAATATATTCTAAATATACTTTAAAACTACTCCAATTAATAATTTATCACTATTAATTATTTCGATTAAAAAAAGTTGTTTTTAATTATAATTTAGTAATTTTCACTATTCATCAGAATATGAAAGTTATCCGAAAAGTACCAAAATTTCACCTTAGGCTAAATTCGATACTCCGAATCCAAAAATGAAGTTCATTTTGAAAAATAAGATTTACAGAGTTTTAAAAAGTGGTTATTACTATTCATAACGGCTAGTTTTAATAATATTTTAATAGCATATCGTTGTTTAGTGAAACTCGGTATTGCGTATTACACACGCTATCGAGGAAGGTCGTGATTGCGTGTAATGCAAGGCAAGTCAAGGATGCGTGTTGTGCAAGCTCCTTTTGGTGTAACGTACAACACAAGACTTTAATAAAATTAAAAATAATATTTTTTTATAAAATCTTGGGCTGTTACATTCTACCCCCCTTAAAATGAATTTCGCCCTCGAAATTCGTCGGGGTTATAAATGGTTTACTATTCGAAAGTTTCTTTAATAGAAACCCACATCGTAAAAAGGAATATCAAAACCAATCTTTAAAAACAAAAGTATGAAACGTAACGGTTACCCAAATAAACTAATCATTGGGTTTCCACATAGGTGAAAATATGGATATGGAAGAGAAATCTAACCATCATGTTCTGATGGAGAGTGGTAGAGAACATGGCTATGGAAAAGCTAGTAATCACAAATCCATAGATTTGTGATGATATAAGGTACCATCTGATTCATCAGGTATAAGATCACTAGGACAACATTTTTGGTTTTCAAGATCATTTCCCTAAAGTTGAAAATTTGAATTAGAATAAATACTTACTTTATTTTGGTACAATCTCACTGTTGTTCGTGCCTTGAACAATTTCCACTTCATCTCTTAAATAAATGAAGTTGAATTTGTTATTCATGAAGTGTTAGCAGATCATGTGATAGAATGACGGGTCATTCCATCTGTCTCAAACAAAAGGTTAGCAAAAATTATATGCATAAGTCGATCTATAGTGAGATTAATCATATATGGTTCCTAAAATGGACTTATACTTCATATATCATACTGCTTAATATAATAAAACTAGTTTCTACTAAACAGGGACTTCCTGTAGGCCAGTGGTAGGCGATAAAGGCCAGTCGCACTTCGGTTGTGGGTTCGATTCCCACAGCCTTGTCCGAAGCGATGGGCTGTCGCCCGTCCTGCAGGTTGTCCTTTTTATAAAACTATATTACTATAACATCCCATAAATAATATCGAAAAAACTTCTATCCTTAAACAATACTAACTTATGTCCAACATAATCCATTCCAATCTTTAGTCCTATCCATAATACTGCAGTCCATTCTCATAACATAGTGAAAACGATTACCAGAGATTTAATACCATCGTTGATCCCCATATATCATAAGATATATCTTGTTGGACACATTCCAAACATTCAAAGGCCTTAATCTTGTACTCTCTTGAATACCCATTGAACCTTAGTGAAAACTTGAATGCAGTTAAAAGTTAACACTTTCCACATACCAAAATCCTCAAAATTCTATATACTCAAACCATGATATCACTTAGTCCTTATATCAATCATGAGCTCATGAATACAATCAAACATCTCATTATCTTCTTATCCTTTCATTATGCACTTATCATCTACTTTCCAAAAGTATCTGAATAACCTTTCATGGTTACTGGTACCATTCATCATACACTTTCAAAACTTAAGGAAAGACAACAGTGTAACAATCCTTAGATGTATCCTTATTCCATGAGATTACTTATACAACATTACACATGATAAACATGTAATCATTCCACTACATTCTTAGACCATTGACCGAGCTTCAACATTTCTTTCATCTCACATATCATTTGTAGTTTCTTCATCATCATAAACATAAATACTTCCCATATGACCATACTGATTCTCTTCATGAGACTTTCCCTTAGGGCATTGGTTTGAATAATGCCCGTACATTCCACATTTAAATCATTTAACCATTGTTGATGTCATAGCAATACCATTATCCTCATCCATGGTGTTAACTGAACCTTTTCCTTTGCACTTACTTGCTTTGTGTCCTTCTTTTCCACACCCAAAGAATCTTCCAGTTCCTTTGAAACATTCTCCTTGATGCCTCTTCCCACATGATTTACATAGGGGAAATTGAACTTTCTTTCCTCTATGTTCATCCTGAAACTCCATCTTTCTCTTATTAGCCGAGTCAGGAAACTTACCAAATTTTACTTTATTGATCATATTATGAGATTGATGATTCGACATAATAATGATGTTTGGACTTCCAAATCCCATTTCATTTGGTTGCTTATGAAGAATATCATTCCATTGTCCATCATATCCTCCATTATTGTGAATCATCTTGTTTCCAGTCATTTTCTAAAACCCAAAAAGAATAGTGTGAGAGGCAAAAATCATGATAGGGAAAACAACATAATAAAGGGGGAGTACCTTAAATATCTAACATCTTAGGTTTAATTCTATGATCGTTAGCGTAATTCTATTACTATAACCTATACGTATACTTATCCCTAGGGACATCCCTAGACATACCTTAGAAATATCTCTAGGGATCACACTAACGTTTTCGCATCCTAGTTTCCAAAGGTTGACTAAACCTTTCCTCTGATACCAACTGTAGAGACCCGTAGCATGACTTACATTGACATTACATTACATTTGCGGAATACTTAGTACATAACAAAAACACACACAAGGATCGTAATAGTTTAGTGTCTTTGGAAACTCGGAACGTAATCTTCTAATCGTGGTGAAAGATCTTTAATATCTTCCATAAAGATCTTCCCTTTTTTTTACCTAAAACATTTCTTTATATCTTGGGGAAAAGAAAACATAAAAGGGTGAGCTCAAATGCTCAGTAAGGGTAAACAAAAGAAAAATCAATCACATCGTATTCATAAGAACATAACATTTTGGAAATCTTAACCTGCAAAAGAGAGTATAATTTCATAACATGGGATAAATCATAGTAGTGAAATGAAATCCCAATAATCATAACATAAAACATTAATCTTTGTGGAATACACACATAATCATAGATAATCATTTCTTGTTAGTCAAGACTCATTGCCAAGACTATCTTAGTGGACAAAGTCCCTTTCTGAATCGAGTAACCCTCGTTTCAGTCCTGTTTCACTGAACCGGTATAACCTACCGTTCCAGCCCTGTCTATCTCATGAGATATAAAATCATTACCCAATGCATTGGAGGGAGATATAGGTCCCACCCATCTTATAATGAATCCTTTCTTATGTGTGCCACATAATCATAAAACATACATCATCGCATAACACATGTAACAAAAATGGGATTCTTGAAACATCATGACATCATAAATCAATTCATATAAGATAAAGGAATTCATAAACATAATTCCATCACAACATAGTCAAATCAATGTAAAAATATGGATAGAAACAGAACCCTTTATTATCTTAGATGGAAAATAATTTTGATAAAACACTTGAATTGAATTCTTGAGGAAAATATCCTTTCTTCTTCAAAATCAATTTCTTTTCACAAAACATCATGCAATTTTAAAAGAAAGAGATTTTATTGAAAATAGTCATGAAATATTTTAGAGTAAGCTTCATGAAAATAAGGCTTTATAAAACAGTAGAAATCCGTTCGTGCCGTATAAGTTAAAAAAAACATTCTTCGTACTTTTGTCGGAAAAGTCAAAAAGTACCTCGTACAAAAAAAACAACAAAATATTCCTTTCATATTCTTTACTAAAAACTCACCGAAGGGTAAAATTGGATTTAAACTAGTGTAAGTGGATGGAAACAATATTACATATTGAGGGAACATGGATGTGGATGCTAAAATAAACCCCAGTAAATACCAAAGTATAAACAATCTCGGATAAAAATGAGATTGTGATATTTCCCTTACCTTAGGTCCGATTTGCTTCGTAAGTGTCCGAACCTCCTGTATAATGATTTAAATAATGTCATTTACTTATTACAGAATCACATTCATTGTTATGATATCATATATGGTTCACTTATGACATTATATTACCCGTTCTTTTGTAAATTCCATGTTAAAGAAGCGTTTTGGGTAAAATCGTTTCATTTATCGTAGGTGTTCTGACTTGTTGTTCTTGACATTATTATTACTTATATCATGATTTACTTACTTCCAGAATATAAAATATGATTTATATATCATATATATTCAGTATATATATATATATATAATAGATAGATAAATGAAATGAAAAACACCGTTCATGGAGACGGTAGTCCGTACGTACGCATGAACGCTGTTTTCCTTTCCTTATTGTCTTGAATGGAAGTAAGTAGATGACATACATATATATATATATACATAAATCCAGTAGCTTTATAATGTCATATATTTCATTATTATTTCTTATATATACTTTATAATCATTCTTAAATGGTTAACATGGAGAATGAATCTCATCGCGTCGTGGAGACGGTATTCCGTACGTACGCACGCGCGGTGATTTCTTTTTCCGTAGGATGGATAGATGGTGAAATAGGGTTGTTTCATACTTAAAATAACATATCAGTATATGAGTGATACTGATGTTATTACTTCATAATGAAACAACCTAAGAAGAAGAAGTGGAAGAAGAAATAAAGATGAAAGAATTGGTAACGGTAATTACCTCTTCTTTGAAGCGCCTCTTTGAGACCTCCTCTTAGGGCACTAAAATTGGACTTTGAGGAAGACCAAAATCTCTAGGATGTTTCTAGGGAAGTGGAGAAGAGATTTTGGCAGGGGTTGGCCGAGCTTAAGTGCTCAAATTGGTGTGAGGAGGAGGGGGAGGAGGTGTCCTTTTATAAGGGAGGAGAGGGGCACCTTAGGAATACCTCAAAATATTATTTTATATTAAAGTAAAAATCGGTTTATAATGGTTCCAAAGGGTCTTATTTCGGAGATAATGTGGGGATGGGTCGAAATCCTATCAACCAATAAGATTTAGACAAGTTTAGGGTATTATTTTAACCTTATCAATTAGATTTAACTCTAAGTTAAATAATTTAACTTTTACCGTGTCTTTTTGTTTTCTTTCACTATATGGTTAATACACTTACTATAACATGCCAAACGAACCCCAAATTGTTTATTATTAATACATATATCCTTATCTAAGTCATTTGGCCTAACCTTAGATTTTTAGGAATAAAATAACAATTAATAATATAATATTTGATTTAAAAACTATTTTGTGTCAATTTTGACACTATTTGATATATGATTTTTGTTAAAGTCATAACAGAATTATATGTTCGAACCAAGTTGATTAAATCAACACTAATATATCATAGTAACCTAAAAAATTAGTGGAATTCATAAAAAGTCTAAAATTACATTCATTTGAGCATTTATAACATCAATTATGTTAATATTTCCTTAAAAAGGGTAATTACTGCATCATCGTTGTGTCATAAATAAATAATTTATTTAAAGTCTAAAAATTATAAATAAAATATCATTATGTATGAAATCTGTTTATCTTTCTAATGAATATTTACAATCGAATTTATATTATGTATAACCCTATATTAAAAATGTTTTAGTAAATAAACTTTGATTTTGTCTCTTTTAACTCTTCTTTGAATTAAATAATAATAAATGTCCTAATCTAATCCAAGTGGGCCTAAATGGTCATATTTTATTCATAAGGTTGTTTTTGGTCGAATTACACTTATCCAATAGAATTAGGACATGTGTTAGGGTAATAGTAATATCATATTTACCCTTAGTTACCCTATTTACTATTAACCGCGGTAAAAAAAGTAAAAAGTTACTATTCACCAAAAAATTATTTTTATCTCATTGAACTACATTTTACTTACTGATATCAACCGTGTCTGTCGGATTTTTGAAATTCCATTCACAGAAGCGGTAAAATTATGTTTTATGCAAAATTCAGTTTTTAACCTACCACTTAGTAGTTTCACTATTCATCAAAAATTGATGTTTTTCAGAACAATGCCAAAATTTCATCCTAAGCTATATTTTATATTCTGAATTCAAAAATGAAATCTATTTTACCAAATTCATAACATAGAAGTTGAATTAATTAATTTTATAATTAAATCCCGCTGTTAAAACAAATAGCGTGTTTTTAAGAAACAATATCTATCAAAAGATTGACACTTGTTTATGTCTGGTTTAAATGTGCAATTACATCCAATGACCAACATTGTATTAAATTGTAAAAATATATTCTAAATATACATTAAAACTACTCCTATTAATAATTTATCACTATTAATTATTTCGATTAAAAAAAGTTGTTTTTAATTATAATTTAGCAATTTTCACTATTCATCAGAATATGAAAGTTATCCGAAAAGTACCAAAATTTCACCTTAGGCTAAATTCGATACTCCGAATCCAAAAATGAAGTTCATTGTGAAAAATAAGATTTACAGAGTTTTAAAAAGTGGTTATTACTATTCATAACGGCTAGTTTTAATAATATTTTAATAGCATATCGTTGTTTAGTGAAACTCGGTATTGCGTATTACACACGCTATCGAGGAAGGTCGTGATTGCGTGTAATGCAAGGCAAGTCAAGGATGCGTGTTGTGCAAGCTCCTTTTGGTGTAGCGTACAACACAAGACTTTAATAAAATTAAAAAGAATATTTTTTTATAAAATCTTGGGCTGTTACACACACCTTTTTGGTTGAGTCATTAACGACCATGGTCATCTTTGGGTCGATTTTGGGACCCCATTGAGCCACTTGGGAGTGATAATGACAATTTAGATTAATTATCTTAAACTAAAGACAAAAATGACAAAAGCAAATATCTTTTAGTAAATTAATTTTTAGAAGGGGTTATATAAATTATCTTTTCGACTATAAATATTCATTAAAATATAAAAATATTTACTATATCATGGTATTTTTGTTATAATTTATAAACATCATATAATTAAAATTATTTATGATACAATAATGATGCAGTGTTTACCTCATCAATAAATCATTTAAATAAATAAGATTATAATGACTAAAATATTATCCAAAACCTGTCCAATTATTATTGGTTGATTTTATTTCGACCATGAGTCATCTTATATTCGACTCTAATAATTTTTGGACCATTATAAACAGAATATCATTATATAATAAAATAATGTTTTCACACTTTCCTAAAAAGCCCCTCCGCCCCTTATAAAAGAAGACCACTTATAACCAGTTCCTCACACCTCTCAAGACATTTGGATCGTCCAAAATCTGCCCAATTAATCTCCCTACTTCCCTCTCCTCCATATATAAGCCTTACCTTAGGTAGATGGAACTTAAAGAAGTCCTTTGGTTCAAACCAAAGGGAGTTACCCAAATTAAAGGTAACAATTTCTCTTAATTTGTTTTCTTTTATTTTACTTCTCCAACCCCTAAAATCTTTTTATTCCTTTATTTTTTAACAAAAACAGTATCCTAAATATAATAGGATGTTGTAATGAGAAGTATTATAACTACACTTACACACACCTCCATCTAATGGGTGAAGAACATAATGTTTCTGTGGATGGAAAACTAACGCCTCACGAAACGATAATTGTTCAATTACCTCTTAAAACCTCTCACGGTGGACATTATGATGGAACTTTATTTATATATGATATAAATTATGTTTATTTTTTCTTTATGATTCTGTAATTTCTTTTTATGGCATGCCTTTATGGTTTCCATTATGGATAAACGTGATAATCCCATTAGAGGAAGTGCGGACTACCGACCCCTCAAAGTGATATGACTCGTTAATTCCATATGTGGGATGTATAAAGTATGTATTTAATGATATTATATATGCAATTATACTAAAATTATAGTATACCTATGTATTATTATGTTTTAATTCCATTAAAATAATAAATAGAAATGAAAGTAGCGTTCATGCGTTCGTACGACTTACTGTCTCCACGAACGGTGCATTTCATTTCTTACCTCTAAATGTTATGTACTATTATAAATAAATGTATATAATGGATATATATGATATATATGATATCTAAATCATGAATATCATTCTGTATATAATGAACCTTTGACCACATGAACAACATGTAATTATAAGAAGTCCATTTTTGACACAAGTACCAAATATCGACAAAATGAACATTATTAACTTAAATGATTACATAATGTTTATAAAATGGTAATAAGTGATATAAAATGAATAATAAACATGAAAAGGTTCTTAATAAAGTATAAATTAACTTTAGTTTATTATTTAGGTTATTGAAGAATGATCGAGTCAAGTCGGACACAAGGTAAGGGATTTTCTCTTCTCACTTTTAATTCCGTGAGATTTTCATTGTTCGCCACTTATTCATTACATGTGGTGTATTGTGTACTACCATTATATATATATATATATATTATCATGATTCTAATTAAATTCATGGTATTCTGTGATTCATTTGGTGGTTATTAACTTTTGTTCATACGACTCAGTTGATTACAACGTGGTAAAGGGTTTCATCTCACTTTTTATTCCTGTGAGATTCAAGCTATATTTTCCACTATTTCATTTTGTGTGGTGTATGTACTTCCAATGATTGTACTCTTTGTGTAATATAATTTCATTTATTAGTATTTACATCTTCATTTTATGATCCTTATTTCATGTGGCGTATGTTTTGTAAGTTACCAAACTGGTAAGGGAACCTTTCACCCTCCTTTCTTTTTAAAAGGATTCTTTTTGTTATGTCTTTTAAATTACATCTTATTATGTTGGGATATGTTCTTATATATCCTTATTGATGTAAACTTTATTTACAAGTTATGAGATACCCTTTTTTTCTCATCAACTAATTTTCTTAATTTTAAATTGACGTCGTTAGGCTGTCAAAGTTTTGTAAGGGAACTTCTTAACCCAATTTCAATTCTTTGGGTTAAACTTGAACTTCTTGAATATGTCATCCTATGAATATGTGTGAATGACCTCTGATTGTTTTAAACTTAATATAAACTTATATTGGGTGTATTTATATTTTTCACACATAATTATGTAATTGATTTATCCTTAATTTAAGGATACAATCTTTATAAGGGATTTCGTCTCAATTTACATTTCCAATGAGACTTCATTGTTGTTATGCACAAATTCACTCTTATATGGTGTATATACTGTCCTTTGACATATTATATCATGAATCCATTTATTCTCATTATATTATAAAGTTATGATTAAATGTTATTCCTCATTTATTTGTATTCAAGCATCTATCTTTTTGTTAAAATAACTCTTTAAAAAAATATCATTTTAAATGTTTTAAAGATTTATTCTTCTAAATATTTCTCATTAATGTACATGTTTTAAAAATGGGGTTTTGAATTTATTTATATGGAAATTAATTTTTTCAAATGATAATTCATTTAAAATATTCAAAGTGGTATGGGACACTTTGATTCAAAAATATCTTTTTAAATGGTTTTGAAAATGATTTGATAAAGCATTGATTATTTCAATATCATGATTTGATATATTGGAATGTGGAGATGTTATCTTTACTTTATACTTGTGATATGTGTTATGATTATGTTATGGTTATTGGGAATTTATTTTACAAGTGGTTACGTGATAAACCTAGGGCAGGTGAGCCCGTGATAGCTCTCCAATGCATTGGGTAAGGTGATATTTCTCCTAAGAGATTTAGGGAATATATTGTGATGGGTATTACAAGTGTAACTCCCTATGTAGCTGTGATAGCTACAATGTAAGTTTGATATGGATTCCATAAGTAATATTTATTATTTATGATTTGTGTGTGTTATTCATAAATCTTATGATTTTTTAAGGTATGTTATGATTGAAAAGTATGGTTTCATTGATTTGTATTTATTGATGGGATAATGTTTTCCTTCCTTATTTTATAACCCTTACTGAGCTTTTTATGCTCATCCCAAGTTTTTGAAATTCTTTCCATAGGACTTAAAGATGAATAGGGTCAAGGATGAGATCAAGGAAAAGTCATGTTGTCTAAAACATGGAACTAGACATGTTTCTTTTTAAGAGCTTTTATTTTATGAAAAAAATAGATACTGAGTAGTAGTGTCTACATGTAATATTCAAGTTGTTATGTAATAATTATGGCCTAATTCTCTAAAACTCTAAACCTGAAAAGATCCTCAATGTAAATTATTCATTTAAGTCAATATTATGTAAGGTTGTAAGGACGGGTCCTTACAGTTGGTATCAGAGGTCGGTTTCGATAACTTTAGAGGTTAGGGTGTTCTTTAAGAATAAGTAACATTACCATAATTGTTAGGATTTTAGAAAGAGTCATATTTATTTTAGATAATGTGAATGAATTTAAGATAACATGAATAAGTATATCTTAGTATTTACCCTCACCATAAGATATTATATGATGGTTTTACTAATATGGTCACACTTACCTTTTTAGTTTTATTAAATGGCTAGATCTAGCAGGAATCGAAGTAACAGTGGATGTGAAGAAAACTGTGATGGTTTTCTGAATGATCAATTGAATGAAATGGGAGCTACAATGAGAACTATTTCTATTATTCTCAACCAACTATCTGGAGTCATGATTGACCAATTGAACCTTTGTGATTCTTATAAGGCATCGTATATGCGAGAAACAAATCCCTACAGATGTTCAGGTAATAATCATAAAGGTGTGTATGTTCAAAAACCTATGTGTCAAGGATGTGGAAAGAAACACCCAGGAAAATGTTTCAAAGGGACAGGAAGATGCTATAGATGTGGAAATGATGGTCATAAAGCAAGAACCTACCATGGAAAAATTAATCATCCAGTTGACTCTAGGAAAGGGAAAGAAGTTCTTTCTGAGGGATCAATTGAATGTTTTAAATGTGGTGTGCATGGTAATTATACAAACATATGTCCTACAAAGAAGTTTCGGGAATGGGATCACCAGTATCGTACAAATATTTGTTTACCAATACCTAATGCCATTCCGATTGAGGATGAAGAAATTGACAATGACCAGTGAAAGGTATGGATTATTTCTTAGCATATGTTTTGATATTATTGAATCTTAGGATATTATTCATGATTATGTTTGTAGGAAAGAAGTATTTCAGAATAAGTTGAAAATAAATGGTTAATGGATCATGCAGAATATTTAATGAGTAAGAAGTCAACATATAAGGGATTCAAGAGTTATGGTAGATTTTATGATGGTGAAATGATTCAAATTATTAAGGCTCTTTTGATGATGAGAATTACATTAGAAGAATTTTTATAGTATGTGTAACCCTGAAGTTTGATATATGAAAATTTTATTCAAGGAATAATTATATTTTCTTTTGTGTATATAGTTATAAAGAACCATTTGGGTTTATATGATCCCTAAATTTGAGGAAATTATGGGTTAATACAATTTTGGGATGCAAAATGAAAGTTATCAGATAACCTTCGTGGTTAAAATATGTTATGGTTAATTTTGATAAATTTATATCTTTTTTGGAATGCTATAAAATTATATAGTTTTGAAAAAAGTACAACACGCGGACTGTGTGACAACCCGTTGCTTCGGACAAAGATTTGGGAATCGAACCCACAACCAAAGTGCGATTGAGATTTATCCCCTACCAGTGGACTACGTGAAGTCCCTGGTTATTATGACAAATTCTTTTTAGTTATATGATTTGATGAATCAATAATAAGTTGATTTTGGGTTATCTATGAAAATGATTAACCTAAAATGGAGAATATGTTATTAGGTTAATTACTTTTCAATATAAGACATTAAGAGTAACTGATGTTATTTGGAGATAAATCTTAAGATCTATCTTGGAAGACTATGTGATTAAATAATTTTGAGATTTGGGTCTCAATATTAGTTTGGATTACTTTAAATAATTTTAGGGATAGTTGTTTATTGAATGGTATTTGTTGATCTTTGGGGTTTTTTGACAAATATTGGAGATTTAGAGTAGTTTTTCATCTTGTAAAAGATTATCCTTTTTGGGTATTATTTGATATTGCACTAACAATTTTTGGTTTTAGTTGATGTATAAAGAAAAGGGAAATATATATTTATTTTTGTGTGTGGATTATGTGATTCTCAAGCAGATGATTCTTGTTCTTTTGATGTGACCATGTCTTTTTGAATGATCTTTGTTTGGAGAAAAGATTAGTTTTTGGTAGAAACTTATTAAAGGATGAAACTCTACTTGAAGGTAAGTATATTTCCTTATGTTCTTATTCTATGTAGTAAATTAATTCCACCAAATTATGAAAAGGAATGTAAAACAAAAACGTTGTTGGTTTACATTTTCTATTGGGTAATCAAAGACCGTTTAACCCATCACATGTTTGTGATTTTCTGATTGTTAACTTTCTCCTAAACATGTTTTCTATCAATCTCCATTAGAACTTGACCCTTTTTTTTCTCTTCCATATCCATGTTTTCCTACATGGAATCCAAGTATGGGTTATCTCGAGTGACCTTTGTAATTCTCATTCTTTCTTTTAAAGTGATAGTTTTACCAACTCTTTTTCCGATGTGGGACTTTCAATGAAGTTTCCGAGCCCATTTTTTTAAATTGTAAGGACACAATTCCCAAAAAGGGGGGAAGGATGTAACATCCTAGGTAAATAAAGAATAATACATATTTCATATTTATTAATATTTGTGAATTAAATATTAATTTTAATTTAAATGGGTTGTTATGTTTGATAGCGTACCCAATACACAACAATGGGTTTCTTTAAAATCTTACGTGGCATACTAATAATAAAATATTATTATTTTAACTGGAAGTTAACTCCTAGACGTTGTATTTTCGGGAATGAACAAAATCCACTAAAATGTGATTATATATGTTTGTTATATGTATTTACTTTTATCCAACATAGGTTAGAGGCTTAAATTGTGAATGAATATAATTTTTAGCATAATTTACATTAAAAGGTCGATTGACCGCCTTTTAATGGAGAACCCTCTTAAAATATAGTTTTATTCATTTTTATATGTTCTATTTGACCAAATAAAATTCTTCTTTTGATTTGGGACATTAAATTTTACTTCAGGTAATTGTTTGGTATTTTTTTGGATAAAGTTCATTTTTTAATGAATAGTGGAAAATATTGTATTTTAATTAACAATTTACTGTTAATATAATTTATTTATATGGTTAGATTATATTTTTAATTGGTTTTAAAGTGTAATTAGAATATAATTTTACCATTTAATCCAATGTTTTTCATTTTAATTAATTTCACTTTCAAATTGGACATAAACAAGTGTCAATCTTTTGATAGTTATTGTTTCTTAAGAACATGCTATTTGTTTTAACAATGGGAATTAATTTTAAAATAAATTAATGACACATTTATGTTTTGAATTTGGAAATGTAAACAACATTTTTGAATTCAGAATATCATATAAAGGTTAGGCTTAATTTTTGGTATTTTTCTGAAAAACATCAATTGTTTATGAATAGTGAAACCACTTAGTAGTAGTTAAAAAACTGACTTTTTGATTTAAATGAGATTTTACCACTTCTGTGAATTGAAATTAAACAATCCTACATACATGGTTGTTATAAAGAAGTAAAATGTGGTTCAATAAGATGAAAATAATTTTTGGTGAATAGTAATTTTTGACTTTTATTTATCGAGGTTAGAGGTAAATAAGGTAATTCAAGGTAAAAAGAATATTATAATAATTAAAAATTACCTTAACACTTGTATAAAACTTTTTGGTTGAGTCATTAACAACCATGATCATCTTTGGGTCGATTTTGGGACCCCATTGAGCCACTTGGGAGTGATAATGACAATTTAGATTAATTAACTTAAAGTAAAGGCAAAAATGAAAAAAGAAAATATCTTTTAGTAAATTAATTTTTAGAAGAGGTTATATAAATTATATTTTCGACTATAAATATTCATTAAAAATCTAAGAAGATTTACTATATCATGGTATTTTTGTTATAATTTTTAGACATCATATAATTTAAATTATTTATGACACAATAATGATGCAGTGTTTACCAGATTAATAAATCATTTAAATAAATAAGATTATAATGAATAAAATATTATCCAAAACCTGTCGAATTCTTATTGGTTGATTTTATTTCGAACACGAGTCATCTTATCTTCAACTCTAATGATTTTTTGACCATTATAAACCAAATATCATTATATAATAAAATAATGTTTTCACACTTTCCTAAAAAGCCCCTCCTCCCCCTTATAAAAGGAGACCACTTCTAACCAATTACTCACAACTCCCAAGCCATTTGTCTCATCCAAACTCTACCCAATTAATCTTACTACATCAATCTTTTCCACCTATAAGCCTTACCTTAGGAAGAATACACTTAAATAAGTCCTTTGGTTCAAACCAAAGGGAGTTACCCAAATTAAAGGTAACGATTTCTCTTAATTTGTTTTCTTTTATTTTACTTCTCCAACCCCTAAAATCTTTTTATTCCTTTATTTTGTAACAAAACCAGTATCCTAAATATAATATGGTTTTTTATGATAATTATTATAACTACACTTACACACACCTCAATCTAATGGGTGAAAAATATAATGTTTCTGTGGATGGAAAACTAACGCCTCACGAAACGATAATTGTTCAATTACCTATTACCACCTATCATGGTGGACATTATGATGGAACTGTATTTATATATGTTATATAATATGTTTATGTTTTCTTTATGCTTCTGTAATTTCTATTTATAGCATGCCTTTATGGTTTCCATTATGGGTAAACGCGATAATCTCATTAGAGGAAGTGCGGACTACCGCCCCCTCAAAGTGATATGACTCAATAATTCCATATGTGGGTCATATTAAGGATGGAGTTAATGATTTTATATATTAAATTATACTAGAATTATAATATACCTATGTATTATTATGTTTTAATTCTATTAAAATAATAAATAGAAATGAAAGTAGCGTTCATCCGTACGTACAACTTACCGTCTCCATGAACGGTTCATTTCATTTCTTACCTCTAAATGTTATGTAATATTATAAATACATGTATATAATGGATATATATTATATATATTATATCTAAATAATTAATATAATTCTGGATATAATGAAACTTTTACCACATGAACAACATGTAATTATAAGAAGTCCATTTTTGACTCAAGTACCAAATATCGACAAAACGGACATTATTAACTTAAATGAATACATATTGTTTATAACCTGGTAATAAGTGATATAAAAGGAATAATAAACTTGAAAAGGTTATTAAGAAATTATAAATTAACTTTTGTTTATTATTCAAGTGATTAAAGAATGATCGAGTCAAGTCAGACATGAGGTAATGGATTTTCTCATCTCACTTTTAATTACGTGATATTTTCATTATTCGCCACTTATTAATTGCATGTGGTGTATTGTGTACTGCAATTTGATATATATATTATCATTATTCTCATTAAATTCATGATATTTTGTGATTAATTTGGTGGTTATTAACTTTTGTTCATACGAATCAGTTGATTACAATGTGGTAAAGGGTTTCATCTCAGTTTTTATTCCCGTGAGATTCATGGTATATTTTCCACTATTTCCTTTTGTGTGGTGTATGTATTGCACATTATTGTACTCTTTGTGTGATATAATTTCATTTATTAGTATTTACATCTTCATTTTATGATCTTTCTTTCATGTGGCGTAAGTTTTGTAAGTTACCAAATTGGTAAGAGAACCTTTCCTCCTCCTTTATTTTTAAAAGGCAGCTTTTTTGTTATGTATTTTAAATTACATCTTATTATGTTGGGATATATTATTATATATACTTATTTATGTAAACTATATTTCCAAGTGATTATATACCCTTTTTTTCTCATCAACACATTTTCTTAATTTTAAAGTGACGCCGTTAGGCTGTCAAAGTTTTGTAAGGGAACTTCTTAACCCAATTTCAATTCTTTGGGTTAAACTTGAACTTCTTGAATATGTTATCCTATGAATATGTGTGAATGATATCTTATTGTTTTAAACTTAATATCCAATTATATTGGGTGTATTTATATTTTTCACACATAATTATGTAATTGTTTTATCCTTAATTTAAGTATACCATCTTTATAAGGGATTTCGTCTCAATTTACATTTCCACTGAGACTTTATTGTTGTATGCACCAATTCACTCTTATAAGGTGTATATAATATCCTTTGACATATTATTTCATGAATACCTTTATTCTCATGATATTATAAAGTTGTGATTAAATTTTATTCCTCATTTATTTGTATTCAAGCATCTCTCTTTTTGTTAAAAAAACTCTTTAAAAAAATATCGTTTTAAATGTTTTAAAGATTTATTCTTATAAATAATTATCGTTAATGTCCATGTTTTCAAAATCGGTTTTTTGATTTATTTATATGGACATTAATGTTTTCAAATGATAATTCATTTAAAAGATTCAAAGTGGTATGGGACACTTTAATTCAAAAATATATTTTTAAATGGTTTTGAAAATGATTACATAAAGAATTTATTATTTAAATATCATGATTTGATATATTGGAAGGTGGAGATGTTATATTTCCATTATACTTGTGATATGTGTTATGATTATGTTATGGTTATTTGGTATTTCTTTTACGGGTGGTTCCGTGATAAACCTAGGGCAGGTTAGCCCGTGATAGCTCTCCAATGCATTGGGTAACATGACAGAGTTAAACATGATGTTTCTCCTAAGAGATTTAGGAAATATACTATGATGGGTATTCAAAGTGTTACTCCCTATGTATCTGTGATAGCTACAATGTAAGCTTGATATGGATTCCATAAGTAACCTTTGTGATTTATGATTTGTGTGTGTTATTAATAAATCTTATGATTTCGTAAGGTATGTTATGATTGAAAAGTATGGTTTCATTGATTTGTATTTATTGATGGTCTAATGTTTTCCTTCCTTATTGTATAACCCTTACTGAGGTTTTTATGCTCATCCCAAGTTTTTGAAATTATTTCCACAGAACTTAAAGATGAATAGGGTCAAGGATGGGATGAAGGAAAAGTCATGCTGTCTAAAACATGGAACTAGACATGTTTCATTTTAAGAGTTTTTATTTTAGGAAAAAAATAGATACTTAGTAGTAGTGTCTACATGTAATATTCAAGTTGTTATGTAATAGTTATGGCCTAATTCTCTAAAACTATAAACCTAAAAAGATCCTCAATGTGAATTATTCTTTTAATTCAATATTATGTAAGGTTTTAAGGCTGGGTCCTTACAGTTGGTATCAGAGGTCAGTTTCGATAACTTTAGAGGTTAGGGTGTTCTTTAAGAATATGTAACATTACCATAATTGTTAGGATTTTAGAAAGAGTCATATTTATTTTACATAATGTGAATGAGTTTAAGATAACATGAATAAGTATATCTTAGTATTTACCCTCCTCATAAGATATTATATGATGATTTTACTGATATGCTCACACTTACCTTTTTTGTTTTAGTAAATGGCTAGATCTAGCAGGCACCAAAGTAACAGTGGATGTGAAGAAAACTGTGACAGTTTTCTGAATGATCAATTGAATGAAATGGGAGCTGCAATGAGAACTCTTTTGATTATTCTCAACCAACTATCTGGAGTCATGATTGACCACTTGAACCTTTGTGATTTTTATAATGCATCGTATATGCGAGAAAGTAATCCCCACGGATGTTCAGGTAATAATCATAAAGGTATGTATGTTCAAAAACCTATGTGTCAAGGATGTGGAAATAAACACCTAGGAAAATGTTTCAAATGTACGAGAAGATGCTATAGATGTGGAAATGAAGGTCATAAAGAAAGAACCTTCCATGGAAAATGGAATCATCCAGTTGACTCTAGGAAAGGGAAGGAAGTTATTTCTGAGGGATCAATTGAATGTTTTAAATGTGGTGTGCATGGTCATTATACAAACACATGTCCTACGAAGAAGTTTCGGGAATGGGATCACCAGTATCGTAGAAATATTTGTTTACAAATACCTAATTCCATTCTGATTGAGGATGAAGAAACTGACAATGACAAGTGAAAGGTATGGATAATTTCTTAACATATGTTTTGATATTATTAAATATTAGTATATTATTCATGATTATGTTTGTAAGAAAAAAGTATTTCATATTAAGTTGAAAAGCAATGGTTAATGGATCACGAAGAATGTTGAATGAGTAAGAGGTCAGCATATAAGGGATTCAAGAGTTTTGGTAGATTTTAGGATGGTGAAATGCTTAAAAGTATTAAGTCTCTTTTGATAATGGGAATTACATTAGAATACTTTTTATAGTATGTGTAACCCTGAAGTTTGATATATGAAAATTTTATTCAAGGAATAATTATCTTTTCTTTTGTGTATATAGTTATAAAGAACCATTTGGGTTTATATGATCCTTGAATTTGAGGAAATTATAGGTTAATACAATTTTGGGATTCAAAATGAAAGTTATTAGATAACCTTTGGGGTTAAAATATGTTATGGTTATTTTTGATAAATTTATCTCTTTTTGGGAATGCTATAAAATTATATAGTTTTGAAAAAAGGAAAACACGTGGACCGTGTGACAACCCGTCGCTTCAGACAAAGCTGTGGGAATCGAACCCACAACCAAAGTGTGATTGGGATTTATCACCTACCACTAGACTACGTGAAGTCCCTGGTTATTATGAAAAATTCTTTATAGTTATATGATTTTATGAATCAATAATAAGTTTATTTTGGGTTATCTATGAAAATGATTAACCTAACATGGAGAATATGTTATTAGGTTAATTACTTTTCAATATAAGAGATTAAGAGTAACTGATGTTATTTGGAGATAAATCTTAAGATTTATCTTGGAAGAATATGTGATTAAGTATTTCTGAGATTTTGGTCTCAATATTAGTTTGGATTACTTTGAATAATTTTAGGGATAGTTTTTTAATGAATGGTATTTGTTGATCTTTGGGTTTTTGACAAATTTTGGAGATTTAGAGTAGCTTTTCTTCTTGTAAAAGATTTTACTTTTTGGTTATTATCTGATCTCGCACTAACAATTTTGGTTTTAGTTGATTTATAAAGACAAGGGAAATATAAAGTTATTTTTTTTGTGGATTATGTGATTCTCAAGCAGATGATTATTGTGCTTTTGATGTGACCATGTCTTTTTGAATGCTCTTTGTTTGGAGAAAAGAATAGTTTTTAGTAGAAACTTATTAAAGGATGAAACTCTACTTGAAGGTAAGTAAATTTCCTTATGTTATTATTCTATGTAGTAAATGAATTCCACCAAATTACGAAAAGGAATGTAAAACAAAAACGTTTTTGGTTTACGTTACCTACTGGGTAATCAAAGACCGTTTAACCCATCACATGTTTGCGATTTTATGATGGTTAACTTTCTCCTAAACATGTTTTCTAGCACTCTCCATCATAACTTGACCCTTTTTTTTCTCTTCCATATCCATGTTTTCCTTCATGGAATCCTAGTATGGGTTATCTCGGGTGACCTTTGTGCTTCTAATTCTTTCTTCTAAAGTGATAGTTTTACTGACTCTTTTTCCGATGTGGGACTTTCAATGAAGTTTTTGATCCAATTTTTTTTTTAAATTGTGAGGACGCAATTCCCAAAAGGGGGGAAGGATGTAACATCCCAGGTAAATAAAGAATAATACATATTTCATATTTATTAATATTTATGACTTAAATATTAATTTTACTTTAAATGGGTTTCTATGTTCGATAGCATACCCAATACGCAACAATGGGTTTCTTTAAAATCTTACGTGGCACACTAATAATAAAATATTATTATTTTAAATGGAAGTTAACTCCTAGATGTTGTATTTGCGGGAATGAACAAAACCGACTAAAATGTTATTATACATGTTTGTTAGATGTATTTACTTTTATCCAATAAAGGTTAGAGGCTTAAATTGTGAATGAATCTAATTTTTAGCATAATTTACATTAAAAGGGTGATTTACCGCCTTCTAATAGAGAACCCTCTTTAAATATAGTTTTGTTCATTTTTATTTGTTCTATTTGACCAAATAAAATTATTCTTTTTATTTGTGACATTAAATTTTAATTTGGGTAATTTTTTGGTATTTTTTGGATAAAGTTCATTTTTTAATGAATAGTGGAAAATATTGTATTTTAATTCAAAAGTTCCTTTTAATCTAATTTACATAAATGGTTATATTATCTTTTTAATTAGTTTTAAAGTGTAATTAGAATATATTTTAACCATTTAATCTAATTTTTGTCATTGGAATTAATTTCACTTTTAAATTGGACATAAACAAGTGTCAATCTTTTGATAGTTATTGTTTCTTAAAAACATGCTATTTGTTTTAACAATAGGAATTAATTTTAAAATTAATTAATGAAAATTTTATGTTTTTAATTTGGAAAAATAAACATCATTTTTGAATTCGGAATATAAAATAAATCTTAGGCTAAATTTTTGGTATTTTTTTGAAAAACTTCAATTTTTGATGAATAGTGAAACCACTTAGTTGTAGTTAAAAAAACTAACTTTTTAATTTAATAGAGATTTTAATGCTTCTATGAATTGAATTTAAAAAATACTACATACATGGTTTTTATAAAGAATTAAAATGTGGTTCAATAAGATGAAAATAATTTTTGGTGAATAGTAACTTTTGACTTTTATTTACCGCGGATAAAGGTAAATAAGGTAATTCAAGGTAAAAAGAATATTATAATAATTCAAAATTACCTTAACACTTGTCCACACATTATTAGTTGATTCATTAACGACCATGGACATATTTGGGTCGATTTTGGGACCCCATTGGGCCACTTGGGATTGATAATGACAATTTAGATTAATTAACTTAAAGTAAAGGCAAAAAAGAAAAAAGAAAATATCTTTTAGTAAATTCATTTTTATAAGAGGTTATATAAATTATATTTTCGACTATAAATATTCATTGGAAATCTAAAAATATTTTTTATATCATGGTATTTTTGTTATAATTTTTAGACATCATATAATATAAATTATTTATGACACAATAATGATGCAGTGTTTACCTCATTAATAAATAATTTAAATAAATAAGATTATAATGAATAAAATATTATCAAAAACCTGTCCAATTATTATTGGTTGATTTTATTTCTACCATGAGGCATCTTATCTTTGACTCTAATTATTTTTGGGCCATTATAAACTGAATATCATTATATAATAAAATAATGTTTTCACAGTTTCCTAAAAAGACCCTCCTCCCCCTTATAAAAGGAGACCACTTTTTACCAATTCCTCACACCTCTCAAGACATTTAGATCATCCAAACTCTACACAATTAATCTATCTACATCCCTCTCCTCCACCTAGAAGCCTTACTTGAGGCAGAAGTCACTTAAAGAAGTCCATTGGTTCAAACCAAAGGGAGTTACCCAAATTAAAGGTAATGGTTTCTCTTAATTTGTTTTTTTACTTCTCCAAACCCTAAAATATTTTTATTCCTTTATTTTGTAACAAAAACAGTATAATAAATAAACTAGGATGTTTTTATGAGAAGGATTATAACTACACTTACACACACCTCCATCTAATGGGTGAAGAACATAATGTTTCTGTGGATGGAAAACTAACGCCTCACGAAACGATAATTGTTCAATTAGCTCTTACCTCCTATCATGGTGGCCATTATGATGGAACTGTATTTATATATGATATATATTATTTTTATGTTTTCTTTATTATTCTGTAATTTCTATTTATAGCATGCATTTATGGTTTCCATTATGGGTAAACACGACAATCTCATTAGAGGAAGTGCGGACTACCACCCCTCAAAATGATATGACTCGTTAATTCCATTTATGGGATGTATAAAGGATGGAGTTAATGATATTATATATGAAATTATACTTGAATTATAATATACCTATCTATTATTATTATTTAATTCCATTAAAATAAGAAATATAAATGAAATTAGCGTTCATGCGTACGTACGACTTACCGCCTCCATGAACGATGCATTTCATTTCTTACATCTAAATGTTATGTACCATTATAAATACATGTATATAATGGATATATATGATATATATGATATATAAATCATGAATATCATTCTGGATATAATGAACCTTTGACCACATGAACAACATGCAATTTTAAGAAGTCCATTTTTGATTCAAGTACCAAATATCGACAAAACGAACATTATTAACTTAAATGATTACATAATGTTTATCACATGGTAATAAGTGATATAAAAAGAATAATAAACTTTAAAAAGGTTCTTAATAAAGTATAAATTAACTTTAGATTATTATTTAGGAGATTAAAGAACGATCGAGTCAAGTCGGACATGAGGTAAGGGATTTTCTCATCCCATTTTTAATTCTGTGAGATTTTCATTGTTCGCCACTTATTCATTGCATGTGGTGTATTGTGTATTTCCATTTGATATATATATTATCATTATTATCATTACATTCATGGTATTATGTTATTTATTTGGTGGTTATTAACTTTTGTTCATACGACTCAGTTGATTACAACGTGGTAAAGGGTTTCATCTCACTTTTTATTCCCGTGAGATTCATGCTATATTTTCCACTATTTCCTTTTGTGTGATGTATGTACTGCACATGATTTTAGTATTTGTGTAATATAATTTCAATTATCAGTATTTACATCTTCATTGTATGATCCTTCTTCCATGTGGCGTATGTTTTGTAAGTTACCACATTAGTAAGGGAACCTTTCACCCTCCCTTCTTTTTAAAAGGTTTATTTTTGTTATGTCTTTTAAATTACATATTATTATGTTGGGATATTTTCTTCTATATCCTTATTGATGTAAAATTTATTTCCAATTGATGAGATACCCTTTTTGTCTCATCAACTCATTTTCTTAATTTTAAAGTGACGCCGTTAGGCTGTCAAAGTTTTGTAAGGGAACTTCTTAACCCAATTTCAATTATTTGGATTAAACTAGAACTTCTTGAATATGTCATACTATTAGTATGTGTGAATGAAATCTTATTGTTTTAAACTTAATATCAAATTATATTGGGTGTATTTATATTTTTCACACATAATTATGTAATTGATTTATCCTTAACTTAAGGATACCATCTTTATAAGGGATTTCATCTCAATTTACATTTCCATTGAGACTTCATTGTTGTTATGCACCAATTCACTCTTATATGGTGTATATACTATACTTTGACATATTATATCATCAATCCCTTTATTCTTATGATATTATAAAGTTCCTATTAAATGTTATTCCTCATTTATTTGTATTCAAGCATCTCTCTTTTTGTTAAAAAAACTCTTTAACAAAAACATCGTTTTAAATGTTTTAAGGATTTATTCTTCTAAATATTTCTCATTAATGTCCAGGTTTTGAAAATGGGTTTTTGGATTTATTTATTTGGAAATTAATGTTTTCAAATGATAATTAATTTAAAAGATTCAAATTGGTATGGGACACTTTGATTCAAAAATCTCTTTTTAAATGGTTTTGAAAATGATTTGATAAAGCATTGATTTTTTCTACATCATGATTGGATATATTGGAATGTGGAGATGTTATCTTTCCTTTATACTTGTGATATGTGTTATGATTATGTTATGGTTATTTTTCATTTCTTTTATGGTTGGTTCCATGATAAACCTAGGGTGGGTGAGCCCGTGATAGCTCTCCAATGCATTGGGTAACATGACGGAGTTAAATGTGATGTTTCTCCTAAGAGATTTAGGGAATATACTGTGATGGGTATTCCAAGTGTAACTCCCTATGTAGCTATGATAGATACTATGTAAGTTTGATATGAATTCCATAAGTAACCTTTATGATTTATGATTTTTGTGTGTTATTCATAAATCTTATGATTTCGTAAGGTATGTTATGATTGAAAAGTATTGTTTCATGGATTTGTATTTATTGATGGGATAATGTTTTCCTTCCTTATTTTATAACCCTTACTGAGCTTTTTATGCTCATCCCAAGTTTTTGAAATTCTTTCCACAAGACTTTAAGATGAATAGGGTCAAGGATGGGATCAAGGAAAAGTCATGCTGTCTAAAACATGGAACTAGACATGTTTCATTTTAAGAGTTTTTATTTTATGAAAAAATGGATACTGAGTAGTAGTGTATATATGTAATATTCAAGTTTTTATGTAATAGTTATGGCCTAATTATCTAAAACTCTAAACCTGAAAAGATCCTCAATGTGAATTATTCATTTAATTCAGTATTATTTAAGGTTGTTAGGCTGGGTCCTTACAGGTGTAGCGTACAACACAAGACATCAATGAAATTAAAAAGAATATTTCTCATAAAATCTCTGAGTGTTACATTCTACCCCCCTTAAAATGAATTTCTCCCTCAAAATTCATTGGGGTTATAAATAATTTACTACTTGAAAGTTTCTTTCATAGAAACCCACATCGTAAAAAGGAATACTAAAACATAATTTTGAAAACTAAGGTATGAAACGTAACGGTTACCCAAATTAACTCATCACTAGGTTTCCACATTGGATAACATAGGTGAAAATATGAATTTGGAAGAGAAATATAACTATCAAGTTCTGATGGAGAGTGGTAGAGAACATGGATATGAAAAATCCAACAATCACAAAGGCATAAATTTTTGATGATCCAAGGTACCATCTGATTCATCGGATATGAGGGTACTAGGACAATGTTTTTGGTTTTCAAGATCATTTCCCTAAAGTTGATGAATTTTTTCATAAGGATAAATACTTTCCTGATTTTAGCATAATATCATAGTTTTTCATTCCATGAAAAATTTACACTTCATCTCTTATTTAAAGAAATGAAGTTGAATTTTTCATTCTTTAAGTGTTAGAAGATCATGCAAAATAATGATAGGTCATTCCATCTGTCTCTATCACAAAAAGATTAACACAAGTTATTAAATATACATAAGTCCATATAGGGTGAGATTAATCATATATGGTTCCTGAAATGGACTTATACTTAATCTATCATACCGCTTAATAAAATAAAACTAATTTCTACTAACTAGGGACTTCCTATAGGCCAGTTATAGGAGATAAAGGCCTTTCACACTTCAGTTGTGGGTTCGATTCCTACAGCCTTATCCGACGCGATGGGTTGTCGCTCATCCTATGGTTTGTCCTTTTTCTAAAACTATACTGTTATAACATTTCATGAATAATATCAAAAAAAAGTTCTATCCTTAAACAATACTTTATAATATCCAACTTAATCCATTCTAATCTTTAGGCTTATCAAAAATACTTCTATCCAATATCATAGTATGAAGAGAAATATTGATAGAGAGGTCATCTACCAAGAACGTAAATACCATCATTTATCCCCCATATATCATAAGATATATCTTGTTGGTCACATTACAAACATATGAATACCTTAATCATGTATTTTCTTGAAACATGAATTAACATAGAACCTTAGTGAAAACATGAATGCTGTCAAAAGTTAATTATTTCCACATACCAAAATCCCAGAATTTCTATATACTCAAACAATGATGTCACTTTGTCCTTATATCAGTCATGAGCTCATTAATACTATCAGACATATTATTTTCTCTGTATCCCTTCATTATGCGCATATCATCTTCTTTCCAAAAATAATTCAATCACTTTTCATGGTTACTGGTACCATAAAATTATTGAAAACCAATACATAGATATTCCAATATTCCATAATACTATAAATGATATTCCACAACACTATTTTGGAATCCCGTTACATATAAACTTAATCATTCCACCACTTCGTTGTCATATTCAAAATCACCAATAGTGATTTCATGTGACTTTCCTTTGTCCCTTTCCTTAAGAGGTTGTTGATTTCAATCATCATTAACCCTTGGATTAGGGAATTGGTTATCATAAGGCCCCATTTCCTTTCACTTGTAGCATTGAAGTGTTGGTGGTACATTCTCTGTAGTCTTTTCTCTATTCACATCATTAGTTACATTTTTCCCATTACTTCGACACTCAGCTGCTTGATGACCTTCTTTTCAACACTTAAAACATTTTCTAGTCCATTTAAGATAGTCTCCACCATGTTTCTTTCCACACTTTGATCATAACGAAACATTCGTATTCTTTTCACCATTGTTTTGAGATTTTTCCTTGAATTCCATCTTTCGTTTCTTGTCAAAACCATGAGATGGATATGTAACACCAACTTTTAGTTCCACCTTGATAGTAAAATTCAAAATTTCTTCATAGGTACTGAAGTCTCTTAAAGCTAATGACTTTCGAAGACTTGGTTTTAAGCCAATGAAGAATCGATCAACTTTACTTTCAGGTTCGATGATAAATCCAGATGCATACCTTGCAAGCCTTGTAAGATTCACCTCATATATACCAACAGATTCATAATCCTTTTTCTAAAGTTCAAGGAACTCCTTTTCCATCTTTGTTTTAAGAATACGAGGGAATTACTTATTGAAAAACAAGTTATTGAACTCATCTCATTCCATGAATTCAATTTCATCTTGGGGCCTTGTATTCTTAATTAGAGTCCACCACTGGTCTGCTTCACCTTCTAAATGGTAAACAAACAAAATTACTTTTTCATTTTCTAAATAGAAAAGTATAGAAAATATATTTTCAATGGTACCGATCTATTATTTAGCAACAAGTGGATCATAAGACCCACTAAAAGAAGGTGGACGTTGCCTCATGAAGGACTCAATAGAATATTGTTACTTTCTCTACTCATTTGGAAGTCCAGAATGATCCATAGCTTGTGTAAGTATAGAAATAATATTTTTCACTCCATTTACCATAACATTTGGTTGTTCATAAGAAAAATCATTTCATTTCCTAGTTTATTGATCATTAACAAGGTTCCTTCGGGTTCCAGCCATTATCTAAAACCCAAAAAGAATAGTGTGAGAGGAAAAAATCATACTAGGAAAACAACATAATCAAGGGGATTACTTTCAATCTCTAACATATTATGTTTAATCCTAGGTTATTCATGATCGTTATCATAATTCTAAGACTATAACCTATACTTATACTTAACCTTAGGGAAATCCCTAGACATACCTTAGAAATATCTCTAGGGATCTCACTAAAGATTTCAGATACTAGTTTCTAAAGGTTAAATAAACCTTTCCTCTGATACCAACTGTAGATACCCAAGCTTGACATACATGGACATTACATTACATTTGTGGAAAACTTAATACATAACAAAAACAGACACCCAAGGACTGTAATAGTTTAGTGTCTTTGGAAACTCGGAACAAAATATTCTAATCATGGTGAAAGATCTTCAACATCTCCCATAAAGTTATTACCTTTTTTTTCTTACCTAAAACCTTTATTTATATCCCGGGGAAAAGAAAACATAAAAAGGGTTATCTCAAATGCTCAGTAATGGTAAACATAGAGAACATCAAACAATCCATAAACATTTGAACTTAAAAACATGAACATAAAACATGAGTAATGACATAAATCTTGGCAGTATATAAGGCATAGATCAGAAAGGAACATTAATAATGATAAAATATCATGGGAATAAAACATATAATTGTGGAAAACCATTAAGCACATGATATGATTTCCACAATAGCCAAGGAATTGCTTCCAAGACCATCATAGTGGACATAGTCAATTACTGAACTGGGTTTACTTGCCGTTTCGGCCTCATAATACTGAACCATATTTACTTTCCATTCCAGCCATGTCTATCTCATGAGATATAAATCTTTAACCAATGAATTGGAGGGAGATATAGGTCCCAACCATCTCACAATTAAATCATTCTTATGTGTGACACAAAATAAGTATAAATCATTCATTATAACCCAAATAATAAAATGGGTTTCATAAACATCATCCCATCATAACATAATCTATATAAAACAAATGGACATCATTTCATCATAAGAAAAATCAAACCATGTAAATAATAGAGACATTATACATGAAACATAAACATACTAAATAATGTCATCTTATATGGAAAATATTTTTGATAAAACACTTGAAATGAATTCTTGAGGAAAATATCCTTTCTTCTTCAAAATAATTTTCTTTTCACAAAATTCCGTGCAATTTTTAAAAAATTATTTTGTTGAAAATAATCATGAAATATTGTAGAAGAATCTTTATGAAAATAAGGTGTTATGAAACCATAAAAATCTGTTCATGCCATATAAGATAAAAAAACATTCTCATCGTACTTTTTACCAGAAAAGTCAAAAAGTACCTCGTATGGTAAACAAAAGAAATATTCCTTCCATACCATATGTTAAAAGTAAAAAAAGAGTAAAAATGACTTTAAACATACATGGAATAATAGTAAACATTTTATGAAAACATGGACATGGATGATAAACATAACCCTAGTAAATACTTACGAATAAACAATCTTGGATAAGAATTAAATTGGAATAATTATCCCTTACCATTTATGATTGGTGGAATCATACGTGTCATAAAATAAAGAAAATTACATGCATATGTAAATATAATATCCTTCATAATAAAAATCAAAAAACATTTATGGGAAGAATAAACACCATACAAAATAAATTGATGGTGATTAAGGCATATGTCTCACAAAAATAAAAGTGAGACGAAATAATCCATTACCTTATGTCCAATTTCTTCCGTATGTGTCCAAGAATACTGTATATTGGGTTTAAACATATTATTAACTTATAACAGAAACATAATTATATTTATGATATCATATATTATTCAATTACGACTTTATATTACCCTTTCATTTGTCAATTCCATGTTAAAGCCGCGTTTTGGGTAAAATCATTTCATTTATCATACATGTTTTGACCTGTAATTATTTATATGATTACTTAGATAAGGATTACTTATTTCCAGAATGTAAAACATTACTTATATATAATATATATTTATAATAGATCGATAAATGGAATGAAATACACCGTTCATGGAGACGGTAGGCCGTACGTACGCATGAACGCTGTTTTCATTTCCTTATTAAATTGAATGGAAGTAAATGAAATATATATATACATAAATAAATTAGAATTATTATGTAATATATTTCATTATTAATTATTATATATACTATATAGTCATTCTTGAATGGTTAACATGGATAACGAATCACATCACATCGTGGAGACGGTAATCCGTACGTACGCACAAGTGATGATATCATTCCCATAATTATTGACAGGAATTGGAGTGGATGATATAATATGTAAAAATTAGTATTATGTTATAATAATAATATATAGTTATTATTTACACCATTATACCCATCAAAGTAAGGTGGTGGTGGAAAAACAGATTGCACCACGGCGTGGAGACGGTAAGCCGTACGTATGCACGCGCAATGATTTCATTTTTCGTAGGATGGATAGAAGGTGAAATAGGTTTGTTTTATTTTTATAATAACATATTAGTATATTAATTATACTTATGTTATTACTTTATAATTAAACAACTAAAGTAGAATAAGTAGAAGAATAAAGAAACTTGAAAGAATCGGTAGAAGAGATTACCTCTTCTCCGACACACCTCCTTTGAAATTCCTCTTAAGGCACTAAAGTTGGTCTTTGAAGAAAACCAGAACCTCTAGTATGTTTCTAGGGAAGTGGAGAAGAGAAATGGATAGGGTTTGGCCGAGATTGAATTCTCAAAATGTTTTTAAGAGGATAGGGATGAGGTTCCCTTTTATAAGAGAAGAGAGGAGCACTTTTGGAAACCTCAAATATATTAATTAATAATAAAATCAAACCCCACATAAAAACCTCCAAAAATCACTCAATTAGAATATGAGATTAGATAGGGTTTTAATCGCATCAAAAAATAAAATTTAGACATGTTTTGTGTTTATTTTAAACCTTATCATTTTGATTTATCCTTATTTAATCTATTTAATTTTATTTGTGGTAATAATATTCTAATTTTTAAATTGTTATAAATACTTACTTATGTGTTGTTAATTTTCCATAATTAGATAAATTATTACCTTTTGAAAATATAATTTTAAATTTGTAATTTTTAAATATTTTTGTGATTTTCAAACAATTTAACAATATGTTATTTTTATAAAATATCAATAGTGTCAATTTTGACACTATTCAATTATTTGAATTTAAATAAAATACACACAGAAGATATATTCAAACCAAAATATTTACTATATTCTTAACATGTCATATTCATCTAAAAAAATTCATGGAGTTCATTAATTTTTTCATATAATATTTATTTTATTGTTTTTAAAACCATTTATTTGATATTTCTCTTAATACAATAATTACTACAACATTTTTGTATAATTATTTAAGAAACTTATTTGTTGCATAAAAATTAAAAATAAAATACTATTATGAATATAAATCTAATATATTTTATAAGAATTATTTTAGTCTAATTTATCTTCTAAAACACCCAACTTCTAAAATAATATGTTTATTAAATTATGAAGGTGACAACCTTGAAATTATTAAAATAAAATAATATAAGTGTCATAATAGATTTTATAAGGCTCAAAATGGTCAAATATTATACCATTGGATGATTATGGTCTAGATATACACGACCAATAAGTTTTGGTCAGGTTTTTGGGCCTTTTATGGGTATTATTATTTGAATAAAATCTATATTATAGATTTTTCACTAAATAAATAATTTCTGCATCATTAATGTATAAGCTATTAAGGTAATTAAATATTTATTAAAAATTTAAAATAAATTACCATAATAAAGAAAAAAAAATTAGATTTTAAATGAGTATTTATAATTGAATTTATATTCTATATAACCATATATTAAAAATACTTTAATTATTAAAGTTTGAGTGAGACATATTTCACTTTCTTAAAATAAAATAAATTAAAGGTATTAATCACATCCAAGTGGGTTAAAAAAGATACAATTTATACCCAAGTATATTTTATGATGAAATATAATAATCCAATTATATTAATATATAGGTTAGGGTAATTTTATGATATTATTTTTACCCTTAATTACCTGATTTACCTTTAACTGCAGTAAATAAAATTTACCGTAGTTACTATTCATAATGTCTAAAAATAAAAATTCTCCTATTAACATAATTGGACCTACTGATTCCAAATATGGAATCCATTTTTCCAAATTCAAAACACAGAAGTTTTAGTATTTAATTTAAAATTAATCCCGCTATTGAGAAAACTGTTTCTAAAAGTTAAAACATTGCAAAAGATTGAAATGTTTTTACCTATGAATTCAATGTAAAATTAATGATAATGACATACATAATATTAAATGGTAAATATATATACTATTTATACTTTAAAACCATTCAATATTATAATTTAACCATATAATGTATCTTGATGAAAAAAGTTGTTTTTAATTCAAATTTAGCGTATTTTTACTATTCATCAAAATATGAAAGTTAATAGAAAAATATTAAAAAAAAATCCAAAGTTAATTTTTATATCCATATTGAAATTAATAAGTTTATTTTGTCAAATTTAACTCATAAAAATGTCAAAAACTAGATTTAAAGTGAGTGCGCCATCAAAATGCGACAAAACTGTATTTTTGGAAAATTATTTCCTTTATACGAAAAATTGATTTTGTTCTCAAAACTTGTTCTAGAAAATGATTAAGATGAATTATAATGTTATAAAATTAAAAATTAGGTTAATACTATTGATAACAACTAGTTCATAATAATATTAGAACAATATATCATTCTTTAGTGAAACTTAGTATTGCATACAACACACACTATTGAGAAAGGTCACTCTTACGTGCAACACAAGACAAGAATAGTGTTTGCATATACTAAAAGATTATAGGGTGTTGCATATATTGCAATCTAATCTTGGTGTAGCGTACAACACAATACATCAATGAAATTAAAAATAATATTTCTCATAAAATATCAGGGTGTTTCATGTAGTATCTGATCGGGAAGTGGAATTTACAATTGAATTAGTTCCTGAGTCTAAGCCAATTTTAAAACCCCATTATAGAATGACACAAGTGGAACTACTTGAATTGAAAAATCAATTGCAAGAGCTACTTGAGAAAGGATTTATTCATCCTAGCACTTCACCATGGGGTTCTCCTATTTTTTTCGTTAAAAATAAAGATAGTTCCATGAGAATTTGCATTGTTTATAGAGCTTTGAATAACATCACTATTAAAAAAAAGTATCCTTTTCCTCATATCAATGACTTGTTTGAGAAAATCTAGGGAGATCAGTATTTTTTCAAGATTGACTTGAGATACGGGTACCATCAGCTGAAGGTGAAGGAAGATGACATTCCAAAAAAAAACTTTTCGTACTATATATGGGAATTATGAGTTTGTGGTTATGCCATTTGTTTTGAAAAATGCACCTAATCTATTCATGGATCTTATGAATAGAATATTCATGAGTACTTGGATAAATTTGTGGTTGTGTTTATTGATGGAATTCTTGTTTTTTCTAAAAGTAAAAAAGAGCGTGAAAAAAATATAAGGTTTATTTTAAAAACCTTAAAAGAAAAGAAACTATATGGAAATTCAGTAAGTGTGAATTCTGGTTGAAAAATATTTAATTCCTTGGTCACATTGTTTATAAATATGGCATAAATGTTGATCCTACTAAAGGAAATGTTGTAGAAGAATGGAAAAGAACAAAAAATATAATATAAATTAGTATCTTCCTTGGTATGGTGGGATATTACCGACATTTTGTTGAAAACCTTGCACGATTATCTAGCCCAATGAATAAGTTAACTCGATAAGGTGATAAGTTCCTATGGATAAAATAATGTAATTATTGTTTTCAGGAATTGAAAAGAAGATTGGTGAAAGCTCCAGTTCTAAATCTACCTTTAATAAATAGAGAGTTTATTATCTACAGTGATGATTCTTTTAAGGGACTTGGTTTTGTTCTGATACAGAATGGTTAGGTAATTGCTTATGCTTCATGTCAGTTGAGACCTCATGAGTTAAATTACCCCACACATGATTTGGAACTAGTAGCTGTGGTTTTCTCATTAAAAATTTGAAGGCATCATTTATATGGAGGAAAATGTCAAATATATAATGACCATAAAATTTTGAAGTATATATTCACTCAGAAATAATTGAACATGAGGCAGAGAATATGGATTGAACTAATAAAGGATTATGATTGCATAATCAATTACCATCTAGGAAAAGAAAAAAAAAGTGGCGGATGCCTTGAGCCAAAAACATCATGTATAATTAACCATGTTACGTTTGGAACATGATCCCTTGATTAATGATTTGATGAATTTTGGATTAAAAGTTGTTGGTTCAGGAAATACATCTGTTTTGTTTTAGGTTTCAGTGTAGTCATCATTATCAGATAGAATCAAGCAAGCATAGAAGGAAGACTGTGAGCTATAGGAAAAGGTAGAATTGGTTAAAATGGGTAAGTTTCCAGAATTTAACCTTGATAAATATTGTGTTTTGAGATTTGGGAAAAGATTGTGTGTGCCTTGTGATCCTCAATTGAAGAAAGATTTTTTTTGTGAAGCTCATAGTTCTCCATTTTCAGTTCATCCTGGAAGTACTAAGATGTCTTTAGACCTTCGGGAGTATTACTGATGGGATGGAATGAAAAGAGATATTCCATATTTTTATGTGAAATGTTTGACATGTAAATAGGTTAAAGTAGAGTGAAAACTATCGAAGGGTATGCTTCAGCCACTGCCAGTACCAGAGTGGAAATGAGAGAATATATCCATGTACTTTGTGGTAGGGTTACCTAAGAATTCTATAGGTAACAATGCGATTTGGGTGATTGTTGACCAGATGAATAAATATTCACATTTTCTTTCTATTCATGATACAATATCTTTGGATCACCTTTCTTGATTGTAACTCAAAGATATTGTTAGGTTACATGGAGTTCCTCTTTCGATTATTTCTGACTGCAATCCCAGTTTCAATTCTATTTTTTGGAAGGTCCTTCATAATTCTTTGGGCACAGAATTAAATTTTAGTACAAATTTTCATCCTCAATCAGATGGGCTATCAGAACTAACGATTCAAAAAATGAAGGATATGCTTTGATCATGTTAAATGGACTACTAGGTAAGTTGGGATCAAAATATTTCTTTATTTGAGTTTTCTTATAATAAAATTTTACATTCTAGTATTCAGATGGATCCTTTGGAGGAATTTTATGAGAAGCGGTGTCAGAAAACATCAATTTGGGATGAAGTTGGTGAAATAAAGTTGATGGGACCAGAGTTAGTAGAGGAAGTGGCTGAAAAGGTGAAGATAATCCAGCAACACATGAAGAAATCTCAGAGTAGGCAGAAAATTTATGCAGACAAAAAAAAGGAAAGACTTCTCTTTCGATGTAGGTGACCATGTCTTCCTTAAAATCTCTCCTTGGAAAAGTGTGATGCATTTTGGCAAGAAAGGAAAGCTGTTTCCATGGTTCATCAACCCTTTTGAAATCCTGGATAAAGATAGACTAGTTGAATACCGAGTAGCTTTGCCTCTAAGTTTTTCTCAGGTACACAATGTTTTTCATGTTTCAATGTTGAGAAATTATGTGCCAGATTCATCTCATGTTTTGAGTATAGAACTAGTTTGGCTGAAAGAGAACCTTTCTTATGAAGAGAAAGTTATTCAGATTCTTGATTGCAGAGAGCAAGTATTGTGGAATAAAGTAATCCACTAGGTAAAACTTTTTTAGAGAAACCACATGGTTGAATAAGCAACATGGGAATCTGAGAATGCTATGAGGGAAAGACACCCTCACTTGTTTGGGTTTGTAAATAAAAATTGTGAGGACGTAATTTCTAGAGGTTGGGGAGAATATATCAACCCAGGTACTTATAAGGTAATTATATTTAAACTTAATTTCCCACTTCTATGTTTTGAATTTAGAGAAACAGTCATCTACAATTGTGACTAGTAAGTTATTTAGAGTCTTATAAGACAAACTTAATTTTTGTGAATAGTAACACACCCTTATGAATTGTAATGTACCCTTCTGAGTGGTAACTTGACCCTAATGAATAGTAACATACCCTTATGAATAGTAATGGTACCCTTGTGAATAATAACATACCCTTATGAATAGTAACCTCACCTATAATAGTGTATATATAAGATTGAATTGAAAGTATGGTACACCCATATCTTTGAATTGGTAAATAAATGCTTTAAAGTTGTTATTTTCAAAATAAAGTATTATTTTATTTAAAAAATTAATTTTCTCATATTTATAAAATTATTTTGATAAAATGGAGTTCATTTTTGGATTTTACATGTCAAAAAATAGTTGGGGTGAATTTTTGGTGATTTTCTAAAATACTTGATTTTTTGGTGAATAGTGAATTTTATGTATTTGACAAATAAATGAATTTCTGCATCATGGAGGTGTCATCAATGATGTGGTGCTGATGTAATCCCATTATCTCGAACTTTCATGCCATTATTACTATTTTTATTCATGTAAGACTCACTATTTCTCATCTTGAGGACAAATAATAAAATAATAATTATAGTAATGTGAAATCTCTCCCCTCCTCCACTATAAATACCACCAATTTACCCATCTTCCAACCTCACCTATCAAACCTTGAACATTGTATAATTTATGAAAAATTCCATCCTCAATATCCTTCCCCACGTCCAATACCTTTTTGTCTCACCCAAAGGCCAAAATCAAAGGCCTTAAGGGGGATCTCAGGGAGAAGAGATCAAGAGGTAAGAAATACTCTTCCTTTTTCATATATTTTCCTTTCCTTTCCTTCATTTATTATATTATCATCCCATACTCTTATCCATGAGGAATTAAATCTCTATAAATCTTGTATATTCTAGATTTTCTCATGTTCAAGGAAAATTCATCATCATTCTTCTTCTCCTCTACCACTTATTCAAGGAATAAAAACATTGTCCGTGATGTGTAGAATTACCAACATCATGGATGATGTGATTTCAATTTTCTCTAATTCCTTCAAGTCTAGTCATGAATTTTTTTTTATGGTTGAACCAGGTTATAATATATGTATTATTTCTCATGCATGGTTTTTTAATCCTTTTGTACACATGGTTTTAATTTATAAAACTAAATGAGGTTGTTATTATCAAAGAACCACTAAAATGATCTAAACGAACATCATTAATGTTTTAATTAATGATTCTTTATCACATCAGAATTGAAAATGATAAATTGTATAATTAAGGTGATGGAAGATTTTAAATAAAATTTCATTCCACTTCTAGAGTTTCATTTACAACTGACATAAAAATCCATTACAAACTGCTCATGGAAACCCTCTAATGCACGCAACCGAAACAAGGGAAATAACAAAGTATTATTAATGAATGGGTGGAATGGTGTTATAAATTGATCATATAAGATTTTATAAACATGAGAATGTTTCTGAAAAATTATAATAACACTATTTTAACCATTATATAGGAGGTTTAAACATGTTTCAAGGAAGTTGAACCCAAGGTAATGGATTCTCTCTCTCTCTCACTTTTATTCAAGATTCTCCTCTATGCTGTGTCCTTTTATTTTTAATTCCTAATGATGGGGTATGTTTTAAAACCTCCCCCATACTTCCCTTATTATATATTTATATTTAGATACCCCGTTATATCTCATCAATCCCTCCCATGTACACCCGATACCATGCCGAAATTTCATAAGTGAATTTTAAACCTAATTTCCATTCTTTGGGTTAACCTTCAACTTCAATGATTTTTATCAAGATAAGATGACTTATGAAATGGAATTTTTATTATATAATGTTTTATTATCTATATTTATAGTATATATACATATTTCCTTCATTTAATCAGTTTTATCTTCAATGTTATGGTATTTGTAAAGGACCTCCCTCTTAAAATCCTTTTAAATGTCTCCTTTATGAAATCCAAAGAGATTTTTATTTTTTTATTACATGAGTGTACTCTTCTAATTTCTTGATGTTTTATTACCATAGTGTCTCCCTTAAATGTTTTTATATATTTTTTTAATAATAATATTTCATTATCATTTGGGGAGTGTTTATGTTCTAAGAGTGATTTTTACGAGAAAAGGGTATTTTGAAATGTGAATGTGTTTTTCTCAAGGGTGTATACAAGTTATGAAATGTTTTATTCATGGTATGTTTCTTAGACATTATATATGTTGGGTTGATCCCATTATAGATCAATATATGATGGTTGATCCCCATTATAGCTCAAGATACGTTGTGTTGAGCCCATTATATCCCAAGATATGACGGGTGAGCCCTATTATAGCTCTCTAATGAAATGGGTACTCCAAAGATGGAAGTTAACCAAATGGTTATTCCAAGTATAAGGGTGAGTGTAATAATGATATGTTAAATTTTTTCCAAGAAAATTACATGAATTTTCTATGCATTCGAGTTTTTATAGTATGGTTTTTATTGTTTTTTAATGTTATCACTTGATTAACGATTTCTCTTTTTATATCCCTTACCATGTTTTGTACTCATCCCATGTTTTTTAAATGTTTTCCAAATGATATAATGATGGGTATGAGTAAGAAGAGAGTCATGATTAATTTTATGAATTTTTTTCAAAGAAATCATGTTTTATGTTTTAATGTTTTATACTTTGAAAAAAAAACAGATACTATTTTTAATAGAATCCTATTTGTATGAATGTGGCATGTTATGTATGTAAGATATCCTAACTATATAAAACTCTAAACCTGAAAAGATCCTTAATGTGTTATAAATATATGTTATTGACTAAAATTCAAGATTATGTAATGTTTTAAGGCTGGGTCCTGATAGTTATGATGGTTGTGATCCTAGTGGATTATCACCCTAAGTTTTATGGCTACTACTAAACCCCACAACAGAGATTCATAAATAGACTCCTAGTGCTATGCCAAATTATAAAAGAGTCATCTCTACATGTGTAGATCAGATGCTGAGGAAATTATGCTGCTCTCCACTTTATCTCTATCTTGTGAAATACTGACCTACCCGCTGATAATGAGGGTCCCCCTTCAGGTACTATTATGATGAACATGGTTGTTCCCGAGCTACCTGATAATAGGGGATCTAACATAGGTATTTATAGGGAAAAACCACCCCAAGGGGTGGTTTAGTACTAAACATACCCTCATACATGTGTTCTTACCCATCAGTAGAGTCTGAAACGTGGCCTCAGGGATCTCTCTAGTGAGACATTTCCTCCCTGTCTACATCACAACAAGGTCAAGGATCATGCTTGACCCTATGATACATTTGAGGTAGCACTAAAAATAGAGTTAGATACCATAATAGCCTTCTTTATTTAGTATCTCAAAGTTCATAAAAGGCTCATCATATACTTCATTATTGGTAGAATCCTGAATTAAAACACTACCCAATGGGAATCCATTTCTCCTCTAACAAGGAAAAAATACCTCCTTATCTAGATACCCCCAGTAGATCTTGGTAACCTCATTCATCTAGGCATAGTAGAGGTAGTAGAATATGGAAATTTGTCAAGGTATGAGTCACTGAACTCACCCAAGCAGTGTGATTATCCTCTCTAGGATCCAATCCGTGTTTCTCCTTGAGTTCATGAGTTTTCTCATTAGGTTGATGATCTTGTAAACACATTGGTGGACATAGATATTAATTAAGATAGATAACCTTTACAAGATGACTTGATAGATGATCTCACTATTTTCCTTGAGGTGCTGGAGACTTGACAGGTGGAAATCCCACCTGAAATAAAGAAATACCCAACATGGGTGGACAACATCCGAGCACCCCCTGAGTTTGGAAATCCTAGACTCTCTCCATTAAATGGGATAGGTGACCTAATTAATCACTTGGAACAGTTCATCTAAAGGTGTGAACCTATGTTGGGAACCCCAGAATGACAAGAGGACACCAAGATTCAGTATTTTGTTCAGATGTTTGAAGGACCCACATTTTTATAGTATAGCCAGTTACCCATCGATTCTATTACTAGTTGGGAAGACCACCATAGGCAGTTACTTTACTATTTTATCTCCACCACATTCAAGAAAAGTATCAATTACCTATTTAAGTGCAAGAAAATTCATGATGAGTAATTTATATATTTTTTCTTCTGATGGAAAGGCCTCATGTACTCACTCAACATGACCATGACTAAAAATAAGTTTCTAATGATGTGAATTGGGAATGTATAGACTGAGATGGTCCCTACCCTTATCACCCAAAAATTTATAGGTGGGTTACAAGAGTTTTATAATAAGGACCATTGTTTGGAGAAATCCCTATAGTAGAATATATATTTGTGCCTATTTCCACTTCCAGATCCCTCTAAAAGACCATAAAAATTAGACACTCCCACCATCATATAGGTAGAGTCCCTAGAGCCTGTAGAGTTATTGGATATTTTGTGAGTGGAGACTCTCTGATTGAATCCTTATTAAGAGAAACCTCACCCAACATAGAATCACGAAGAACCACCTTTATGAGTGCAGTCACCTAGATGATAGAATGAGGCCCAAACCCCTTGTCAAGGCCATGCTACTAGGTTAATTTCCTAGATATAAGGAACTAGACCTATTATTTCAAGAATTAATAGGTTCTAGGTACTTCATATGTGCCTTGTATAAGGGGATTCAGAAGATAATAGAGTACAAGAAGCATCGAGAATCCAAATGCATTGATCGCCCTAAACGTTTCTCGTACCACATGATACTTGAACATACTGTTAAGTAATTATATGTGTTCATGGATTATCTCTAGAAATAGGTGTATCATGTTTTAGTCAAGTTGGGTGATTTCCTAACATAGGTAAAAATATCTCCACCAAACTCAAAAGTGAAAATGAGGGTTCAGGTGAATGGAAGAAGACTTCCATCCATGGAACCCGGAATTATGATGAATGGTTGGCTTGTAGAGAAGTTTCTCACACCCATAGTGTCATTTGTTCCCACCTAGGAAGGATATAACCTCCTGGGGTTGTCTTTTTTCCCTCAAAAATTGTTTCTGCATCTATACTGTAGCCTTCCAAATCTCAAAAGAATAGGAATTGATAGCACAAGTGAAACTAGAGTCCCTTTTCAGTGCCAAATCCATCCCACAACCTTAGTGATTTCATGCCCCCTGAGTTGGGAGTCACACCTAGGGTCCACCCATCATTGGAAGACCCCTATGATGATGAGTAGGAGTACTCCTCTATGTACACCATCAAATTTTCAGATCCCTTCACAATTCCTGACACTGAGGAATGAAAGGAAAATCCCTCAGGTGCCTCTGGCCAATGCCATCAAAGGAAGGTCCAGGATATGAAAACATCTATAATTCTCAATACAACACCTCATACCACGCCATGGATGCTACAAAGACTAGGTAGTAAGTTTTTCATAGATATCAGTAGGAATTTTCCTTCCAGCCTACTCTGTCAGATGTGATTCCATAGCCAAATATGTTAACTGACTAAGTAGATAAGCCAAAATCATGTCATGATTGACCATGTCCAACTAGATCTAGGGATTAGCCAACCGAAATTTATCCAAAAGTCATCTAGTCAAAAAAAGGATATTGCCAATATCATCTAGAACCTAGTGGTACATCCATCAGTATCCATTTCACTCCCTTCCAAAGATAAACCTTCTTTGGATAAGATCATGAATTTTGAACAGTAGTATAACATGTTGATACATCCCATAGGAATACTTGCGAGGCTCTAAATCCCCGAGTACATACTATTGTCGAGAGAAATGTTTAAGGACCTTGAAGAAACATTGAAAATACCCCTCCAATTAGAATTATATGTAGCTACCGTATAGCCCTACTATGTCGATGAGGTCAAGTGAGAGGAATTACAAGACATCATGTTATTCTCTGGAGAAGATGAGGCTGCCCTAGTACATGGGAACATACACCCACAATACATTACTGAGAATTTAAATGGCGTAGAGATCTACTACTGGTTCATGGAAATAAGTTTTGAAATTAACCTCATATTGAACCACACACTCCATAATCTTGGACTAACCAAAGCAGATCTAACTCCCTCCAACTTGACAATTTAGGGTTATGATATGACTGAGAAAAAACCATGTGAAATGATTTAGTTGAAGTCCCAATTTGGTAATTGATGTCAAGTTCTAAATTCATGTAAGTCTTATGTTATACCACCTACAATGTGCTACTAGGTAGGACTTGGATTTGTTTACATACAACATTCCCCTCCTCATATAACTAGTGCCTCAATTACTCCCTCAATAGTCGAGTAGGGGTACTTCAAGGTGATGCATCTCCCTTTGACTCCTATTTACATGCAATCTGGATTCCAAATACTATAAGAGATAGGGGAAGTAGGTTTAAACCAATGAGTTTGAGCACACCCATGATATGACTACCATCATAGACAATCCATGGATAGACTTGGATGATGGTTTCATTCTCTCGATCCATCAATTGGATCCTACAATACCATAATTGTTAGTCTACTTTGTTGTCTCTAATAAAAAGGGTTTTGATGTCCCTAAAATGAAAGAAAATCCATAGATTATCTCATAATCTTACACTCGATAGGCTTTAGTGATACCAAAATACCCCACTCCTATAACGTATCGAGAGTTTTTCTCTATGGACACCATTTTGAGGCATTACTATATGTTCTAAAGAGTAGGGATGAATTGATGGAAGATGACTCACAACTATTTATTTTACATCAAGAATAGACCTTGAATTCAGAGTCTAGATGGAATAGGATTGATAGATTCTATCTCCATATTTTTGGTAGAGAAGGATCCCTTCAAAAAAGATTCTATGTCTACCCAAGCTGGCACCAGTGCTTCCCCTGAGTCAGTTAGCTTGGATAAACTACCTCCTCCTACCGACCATCCTACCTTAGATCATGAATAAAATTTGGAAAATAACCCTCCTGCATTTGAATAGGGTGTCTCTACCACCATTGATGAGTTTATTTAGGTGATCCTTGGTTCCTTTTAAGATACTAGACCAACACTGATTAGTACAAAAATTCCTCAAGAGGAGAAAAAGTGATGTGTGGATTTATAATGTATTTTCTTGGAGCTATGATGAGATTCCAAGACTAGAACATTAGGTCACCATCCATTTTCTAGGTCTCCCAGTGAGTCACCACATATTCAAGTGGCCTCCCATAAAGATTATCCCTTCTCATGGTTCCATGGTTAAGGTTGAGGTTGATAATATTATCAAAGTAAACTTCATCAGGGAATTAAAAAAACCTAAGTAGATAACTAACATTGTCCCAGTTAGGAAGAAGAATAGAAAGATCAGAGTCTATATAAACTTCCGTGACCTAAACCATCTTAGTCTGATGGATTATTTTTCCCTTATAGTGACCAATTTTTTTATTGATACTATATATGGGTTCTAGGTCCTCTCCTTCATGGATGGATACTCCGACTACAATCAGTTTCAGATGGTCTCCAAGGATTAGGAGTCCACCTACTTTGGGGAACCATAGGGGACCTTTCTCTCTAAGGCAATTCTCTTCATCCTGAAGAATTAATGATCCACGTATTTGTGAGCTATTCCCCATATCTTCAAACCAATTCTTGGGATGTTGGTGGAATGTTACATGAATGACTTGTAGGTTAAATATTTCCAGCTTCTAAACCTTCTCAGGGATCTTGAGAAAGTGTCTGGCTTCCTTCTCTTCTAAAATTTCAAGATAAACCCCTTTAAGTGTACATTTGAGGTTACCTTAGGGAAGTTTCTTGATTTTTTTTAAGATTTAGAGGCACCAAGATCGACCCAAATAAATCAATACTGTCAACCAAATACCTCCCCTAATAAACCTCTAGGTGCTAAGAGGTCTCCTAGCCCACTTAACATACATATGTTGACACATTGTGAATTTTGATGTCAAGTGTATGCCCTTTTCAAGTCTCATGAAGAAAGGAACTACTTACTAGTGGTATGGGGAATTCTAGAACACATTTTGAGGAAATAAAATAGTATCTACTATAGCCATTTTTTTTGATTCCATCCATATTAGGGAATCCTTTTGGTTCTCTATGTGACAACCTTGGAATGGTACCTCGATTCCATTCTTTCTAAGAAGAATAAAAAGGGCATAAAAAGTTTATACTATCTTAGTCACATGATCCTTGACATAGAGGCCAGATACTTCCCAATTGATAAGAGTTTCCTCATGCTAGTTTTTGAAGTGCAGAAATTATGAAATTATGTGCAACATCATGAGATTAAACTAGTGTCCCAAGTAGACATTCTGAAGTAAATTCTCAATATCCCTTGTTGACGGGACATTTGGAATGCTGGGGAGTGATCCTTTATTATTTAAAAAGTAGGTTCATTCTGTAGAAAGATATAAAGGGTTAGAAATTGAAAGTCTTCCTAGATTCCCATATGAACCCTCAAGAATTTCACCTGGATGTTTATTTTCAAGATGTGTCTATTCTCTAAGTATATTTGGATATTCCATGTTGGAAGATTCATTTTTATGGTGTCTCCCAGAGGCCTACTGTTTGAAGGATCAAAAATCATAAGACCAAAAAAGTAGGCTTAGGGGTGATCTTTATCACTCCAACATAGTCTATCCATCCATACTCATTCTTATTGTCAGAGGGATTCACCAACAACAAGGTAGAGTATTAGGCTATCATAATTGTTCTTGAACTGGCCCTCAATATTGACATCCACTTATTTAATGTGAAGGGAAACTCTGAATTACTCATGAAATATATTAATGGTGACTACATAATCATAAATCTGGAACTCATGCCCATATTGGAGCACACTCACTAGCCAATGTACCAGTTTACATCTTATCTAGAAGTGACTCATGTCCCTCAGTCATAAAATGGTTGAGCCGATTCCTTGGATAGTTTATCCATGTCTCTTGAAGAGCCTGACCAAGATGACCTCTTGATTCCTGTGGTGCACCAGAGGGTCATTACTCCCATCATTTCAGATGATGATGACAATAAACTAGAAAACTAGTTGGCTGATGATGCTAATATACTAGGACCCTCAAGTTCCTCCATATCAAAGGAAATTCCCAAATTGACAACTCCCTTTATTGAGTACCTCTAGTGTGTCATTATTATCTTGGAACATGCTAATATTTAGTGGATCCTTCATTATACAACACATTTTACACTCTAGAGTGTGCCTAACCTTAAGCATACTATCTATAGACATGGTTTTGATAGAATCATCCTATATTGTGTCCAAGGATAATAGATTACCTAGGTTATATAGAAATTCTATTTTGGGTCCTATGGTTCCCACCAGATAGGATTGAAGTTTTTCCACTATATATAGAGGTTGTACTACTTTTGGCCCACCATGGTCCATGATTACAAGGAGTATTCCAAGAGGTGTCATGAATGTCAGATCTATTCAGAATTCATGCATCAAACACCAGATCACCTCCACAACACGAGGAAATATTTTCTCTTTACAATATGTGGACTCAATGTTGTGGTACCATATCCTCCAGTGATAGATTTCTAGTGCAGATTCATTCTAACCATAAGATATTTATTCTTCATGTTGGTGGAATCAATTCCCCTTATGGAATTCAAGGATTGATTCATGATTGGATTCATGATCCCCACATAATTAAACAATTTGGATTTCCTCATTATATTCTCACAAATAACAACACCAACTTACAGGATGGTGAGCCGAAGAAATTTTATGCCAAGTACAACATCTGGTCAAACCAAACTTCTTGATATCATGCATAAGAAAATGAACAGATCAAGGAATTAAACATGAATCTCTCTTATATTCTACAAAATACGGTGGGTAAGAACAAGAATAGTTGGATAAAAAAGCTCCCAAATGACCCCTGAGGTTATCTGAAGACAAATAAGAGTTACACCCAAGTGACCCCGTACTACTTGGTATAGGGAACAAAGGTAGTATTTCCCATAGAAGTTCACTTTCTATTACTCCATATAGTTTTCTATGACTAGAATAATCCAAAAATAATGTCATAAGTCTATCTATATTTATTGTAATAAATTAAATAGAACATTATCTTGGCCTTACACAATCTATATATGCACTAAAATAGGGTAGAGAGAGTATTAAACAAGAAGTTTTTCCTCCACTCCTTTCTCCAGGGTGACATGGTACTGACTCTCAGAATGCCAATGATGCCTGGAAATAATCAACCAAAGTTGGATCCCAAGTGGAATGGAACTTTCATCATTCATAAGGTCTATTCAAATAGAGAATACTCTTTAGTATCCATGAACACAGATCATATCACAAGATTTGGTGTCCTAGAACCAACAGTTTGTAATTTATTACATAAATATTTAATGTAAAACATATTATTACATATTGTTCACTGTTCTACATGAATATAATGTAATAATGTCTGAGAGTATTTTTCGAATTGATAAGGTCATAGAATTTCCCCTCTATGATGAGAACCTTTAAGTGTTATGACAATATTCTAAATATAGTTCTGCAATTTGATGACATACTATGATGGGAAACATAGTTTACAGAACATCAAGTATGATTACTCGTAAGCATATGAGACTTCTTCTCATTAAGTTCACACTTAGTAATCTCCAAGATGGGAGATTATGAGAACAAACATTCCAGTAAGACTTCTGCATGTTTTTGTGTCATCGTATATTTCTATCTACGAGCATGTGTGATGATCCTTAGACTTTAATATCATCATTAATACATTTCATGACTCACACACTTTGATTTACTGATGAAAACCATCACACTATATATTTTTATGAAGTAGGGTATGTTGGGTGTGTCACGAATGACATGTTATTAATGGATAAGTCAAGGAAGGATTTTCCCTTCCATTTATGGAAGTTGATATCTCGACCCTTTGATTGAAATAGAACTGTCACCATAAATTACATGGCCATGGTTTAATGATTAGTTTATTTCAGGTGGTCAAAGAATGATGTATCGAGCATATAGGTTGATGAAACTATCATAAAACCTACTTGATGAGATATTGTGACAAAGGGATTATATTTTACAGTGAGTTTTCCAATGTGGATTTTGTTGTTGTGACTTTAATTTATTTCTCTTAGGTGCCTTGACCCAATACTAGATAGTAATATTGCACTTTAGGTAAGTCCACCTAATTCCAACGAGAAATAATCCTAGAGGTCCATACACTATGTTTTCCTAGTGGTATCGATTAAATTCAATTTGAATTTAATAAATGGAATAAATATTATTCTCAAGAATGAGGAATAATTTTATTCTAGTTAGAATGATTTCATTAATTAATTAAATATTTATTCATCGGATTGTAAATAAAATATATTTATTTATTTTGTTGAACATTTAATAAATATTTATGTACTAGTATGTAAATAAAAATATTTATTTAAGAGAATAAAATATTTTATTCAGATGTTCAACAAATGGATGAGGTGTTTGAATGGATCAAGACCATGTTTTTTTGATAAATTCATTATTTACAAGTTGGTAAATAATGTTTATCCAGTTGGTGTAAGAAATTCTAATAATACTCCCATCATTATGTGGAATGAGATTTCATTTTTGGTTCCTTTTTTCATAAGTTGGAAAACCATAAATAACGGTTATATTATTTTCATTATGTGGAATAGGTTTTCTCTAATATTTATAATTTCATTTAATCATTGTTTCATAATTAAATATTATAACTGAAACCCCATGTCGATTAATAGGCAGGTATGACAATTGTGTCAAACCCTAGTGAATTGAGAATTGTTGGGCCAAACATTTTCTCTCTCGACTCCTCTCATATCTCCCTCTCAAGAATGAGAGAAGTTCTTCAAGATCTAATAATTATCAATCAAGAATGATCGATGAAAGACATTATCTTCACTATGATGGCACCCAGAGAATGAGTGACATTGTTTAAAGACCATTGGAGCATGTGTGGATCCCTGCTAGAGGGATTCTACTTTGGATCATCATGAGTGAAATGAAAGAAATTTGGAAGGGTCATTCTGAACGATCAAGGATCATCAATGAAGAAAGTACCAAAGACCACAATATTTAATTTCTTTAGAAATTAATAAATTAATTATAAACATTATGTAAAAGATCCTCTTTCTTTGATCCAACACTTTTCTTCTCTTCATCAAAATATTTGATTTTAATCTGTGGATACTGGTATTCATCATCGTATTGATCTTGGATTCATAATCAATTATCGTAAAAGAAAATTTGGGCCCTCCTAACCACCATTATTTCGTTGTGCCCGAATCCTTGAAGTGGTATCATAATGGGATCATCATCGTTTATAATTATTTAAATAATTCATTGATTATTTAAACTTTAATAATTTAGTTTGTCAATTAATGTTTAATCATTCTAGTAATCTAAATTTATATATTTGTTATTTCTCTTTTAGTTTCTCACAGATCTAACAGAAATGAATAATTTTTTGAATAAAATTAAATCGAGGATCTCATCAGGAGGTTCTGACGATTACGTCCAAGTAACATGATAATACATGCTGTGTTTTCGGAATTTCATGTTGTGTAATATTCCATACATGTCGTGTAATCCGGATTACACACCGTGTAGTTTTGTTCAGTACATCAAGAGTAATTCAGTAATTACTCAAGCTGTGTGTATTTATTACACATGGTGTAGTTAATTCTTACACCGCATATTGACCAGGACATATAGGAATGATATGACTAGATTACACACTGTGTGTCCAACTGGGCACAACGTGTAGTCCATTTGGGTGAGGGGCCAAATCATTTATCCCATACATGACTAAGACGACTGGTAACTGTGTAACCTAGAGAAAACACATTTTGTAGACCAATAGACACACCGTGTACTCTGAGATTTCTAAAGTCTGCCTCACATGCCGAGTCCCTAGGCATGTACTTCGGATAAGATGTTGAAGGTCGTACATGCCGTGTAGTCATAACTACACATTTTGTACTTTAACAAATTACAGAGAATTAAAACATTAATGTTTATGTAATATTTAGAATTACATATCATATAGATTCAAATGAGTGTTCACCGTGTTACCTTGAAGGTTATGTGTGATATTTTCAAGAAAATTTAGAAAAGGATTAAGATAAAAGGATTTATTAATTAAAGATAATAATTAATCGATTAAAGTGTGATTTATCACAATAAGAACGATTAAATAATTGAATTATAGTTTTATTAAATGTGTAATTCCTTGCATGTATGTGTATGATCATGATCTAGAACAGACCGTTGTATGTGATTGATTTCCTTTTAATTTATTTTAAATTAAATTGTTGGCCTGTGTTCCATCTATCCTCCTTAATATGTAGGGCCTACGTGCCCAAGGTTTATTTTATGTAAACCCCATTTTTACCCCTCTCCGGCATGTGAGTTAAAAAAGAATATATAATAGATGGAGCTCCTAAGATTATGGAGGCATTTTAAGTAAGGAGCTGAGGAAAAACCAATCTAAGGAGATACAAAGGTGGATAAGTGGAAAGCTGTAGAAATGAACCATAAATGGTTCAATGTGTTTCTCCCCTAGGTAAGTGGTTAGTTTATCAACCAATAGATAAACTAACCATTAGAATATCTCATGATCATTCCCTTTACTTTGTATTATTTATGTCAGTTGCATGGTTTTTCATTATGGATGTATTGTCACAACTACATAATTAATGAATTAAAAGGTATGAAAGATGGAACTAAAATAAACTAGGATTATGTGTGAATATTATCAAGACATGGTTGGTCACTTAAGTAATATCCACTTAATGTTAATAATCATGCGATAAATATAATAAGGAAATTTATGAATAAAAGATAGAAATACCTCAATAAAATATTATGTCATACTAAGCCTTCTGTTACTTAATTAAGAGAAAGACTCAATAAAACTATGTGTTTGACCAATCCTTGTTGGGAAACATACTTTTATACAATAAGATCTTATGAAAGTTTTGGGATAACTTAGCCATTTTAAATTAGTTGGATTATCCCTTAGTTGACTTGGTGTAAATTTGGAGACAAGTGTTGAGGAAATCCAAGTTAGAATTTTAGGATTGGGGAGTCTACTCAACAGATCAAGGAGCTGTAAGCCTATAGTTGGAAAATACCTTCCTACCTAAATACCTTCAAATATCTTGACAAACCCTTTTTGGGGTTATGCGAAGGGGAATATGGATCCTTGTCACTAGAATTTCCTAGCAATTAGACATTTTGAGTTCAATGGTGAGGCCCATTGGGACTTGATAAAATAGTGTGAGACTTAATAAAATCAATTTATTATTTCTCATAAAATGTAATCAAGAAATTACTAATACTCTGCTCTTTTAATCATAGAATAAAAATTAAAATTTCATTAACCAAACTATCCATGCAATCAATACTGGAGAAAGACAAAATCCTCACCGATAGTAACTTCCAGGAATGGTTTATACGCCTTCGGGTCATTCTACACCACGAACAGAAGTATTACATACTCGAGTCCTCATTACCTAATCTGCCTGCCCAAGAGGCGAGTGATAAAGAGTTCCCGGTATACTAGAAACATATGAATGATGTGGTTGACGTTCAATGTTTCATGTTATCATCAATGTCTAGTGAACTCATGATGTCTCACGAAAACATGGATGCCTATATCATGCTTAAGCCCCTCCGTGGTATTTACCAAGAGAGAGAAATACATGAATTGTTTGAGATCTCCAAGTCACTCTTTCAGAGTAATCTTGGAGAGGGTGCCCCATCTAGGCCTCAAATAGTCAATATCATTGGCTACATTGAGTTCTTAGAGGTTCTAAGGTTTAAACTCCCTGAATAATTTGGTACCGATCTAATTCTCACATCACTCCCTCAAATATTCTCTAGTATTTTTTTTGTTAATTTCAATATAAACAACATTGAGAAGTCTCTACAAGATATTCTTATCCTCCTTATCCATGTGGAAAAATACATTACCCATGAAAAGCCTTATATCCTTATGGTGAATAAGAGGAAAGGGAAGGCGAAGAGCTTTAATACCAAATCTTCTTCATGAACTTCAAAAAAAGGAAGATCAAGGGGGAGGGAAGGGAATATGAAGCTGTTTGTTTTTCATGTGGTAAGAAGGGATACTGAAAGAAAAAACCGCACCTAGCTAAAGAAGTAAGATAAATATTTAGATGAGTTTTTTATCGAGTGAAATTTATCTGTTTCTACAAATTGGGTATTATATACAGATTTTGGTGCTCACATATGTATACAAATAAAAAAACAATTATATTAAATAAAGTTGACCAAGGGGAGGTAGATTTATGAGCATCCAAAGAAGGTATAATTTCTTTTGTAGATGTCAGGGATTACCACCTCACATTGCTGACTAGGATGATCTTGGTGTTAAAAGGTTGTTATTATGTGTCTTCTATAACCAAAATCATTAATTCTTTATCCATACTAGATACATATGGATTTATTTTCAAGTTTGTAAATGAATGTTTCTTCTTTTATAAAGAAATCACTTGTTTGGGTAAGACACATTTATCTAATGGTATTTAAATTTTTTATTACACAAACCAAGTAATGGAAATTGATAACAAAGCTACTTCACATGACTCATTCTATACCCAACTTTGGAATCACTAGCTAGGTTATGTAAATGAGGAACACTTGAAAAAGTTACATCAAGATGGATATTTATATTCTTTTGAACTAAAACAACTTGGTTTATGTCATACATGTTTACATGGTAAAATGACCAAATCCTCATTTAGTAGGAAAGGTGAAAGGGACAAAGAGCTTCTTGAATTGGTACATACTGATGTGTGTGGACCATTTACAGTTGAAGAAAAGGGTGGGTACTCTTACTTCGGAACTTTTACCAATGATTTTAGTAGATATGGATATATCTACTTAATGAGGTATAAGTCGGATTATTTTGATAAGTTCAAGGAATAAAAGAATGCAGTTGAGAACCAGCTTGGTAAGAAGATTAAGAAACCCCACTCAGACCAAGGTGGATAATATCTTAATCAAGACTTCATTGATTACTTATAAGAGTTTGGGATCCTATCCCAACTCACTCCTCCTTACACACCCCAATGGAATGGTGTAAGTTAAATGTGGAACAACACCTTGTTGGACATGGTGAGATCAATGATGAGTTATGAAAGTCTTCCATTATCATTTTGGGGATATGCGTTGCAAAAAGTGGTGCACATACTAAACCAATTACCAACTAAATTGATAAATGGTATTATATAGGATCCTTAGGTTGGAATAAAAGCCATTTTATCAAATTTACATGTTTGGGGGAAGCCAAGTATTTTTTAAGGCCTCTTCAGGTAACAAACTCGAACACCGAGGCACAAAGTTCACCTTTATAGGATACCCTAAGGAAATAAGGGGATATTACCTATACGAACTATCAGAAAAAAAGTTATTGTGGAAAGAAATGTGATATTCCATGAGAGGGAGTATATCTACAAAATAGATAGTGGGAGCGAGATAGAATTCTATGAAGTTGAGGCTTAAGGTACACAAGAGTTTGTATAGGAGAAGATTCCACAAAGACCAATGGAAGAAGAATTTGTTTCAGAGGCACAAGTATTGTGTAGGAGTACAAGAGAGGTTAGAGAACCAAAATGGTAAGGTTTTATAGTTACTGAGTATGGTGAATCATTATTATTATATAATAATGACCCTCTAACCTACAAATAAGCAGTAAGTGGAACATATGTTTCCATGTGGAAAGAATCCATGAATTTTGAAATGGATTCCATGGAACAAAACCAAGTCTATATTTTTGTAGATCCTCTAGTAGATGTAAATATTGTTGGTTGAAAATGGGTATTCAAGAAGAAACTATGCACTAAAGGATAATTCAGTGCCTATAAGGAATGACTAGTTACAAAAGGGTTTAAACAACGTCAAGGAATTGACTATAGTGAAACATTTTCACCAGTTTCAATTATGAAATCCATCAGAATTCTATTGGAAATTTCTAATTACCATGACTATGATATTTGAAAAATGTATTTCAAAACATCCTTCCTTAATGGGAACCTTCAGGAAGATGTCTACATGACACAACATGAAGGGTTTGTGACTCCAAAGGATTCTAATAAGATATGAAAGTTTAAAAAATACATTTAGGGATTAAAGAAATCATCCTGGTCATGGACCATTCATTGATGAAGAAATAATATAATTTGGTTTTATAAAGAATGAATGTGATCCTTGTGTCTAAAAACAGTTTTGTGGGAGTGAAATCATTTTCATAATAGTATATGTTGATGAAATCTTACTTATTTGGAATGAGATGCTGGTATTAGAGTATGTTAAGGCATGGTTGAATAAATGCTTCTCTATGAAGGAATTGGGTCAGGTAGCATATATTCTTGGGATCAAGATCCATCATGATAGATCAAAGAGATTTATGGGCCTAAGTCAAAGTACAAACAATGACAAGATACTGAAGAGATTCAGTATGAAACAATCCAAGAGGGTATTGTTACTAGTGTCACATGGTATTCATCTTTCCAAGAAAATGTGTCCTCAGATGCATGATGAAAGAAATACAATGGAAAGGAATCCATACACATCAGTGATAGGGTCATTCATGTATACCATGACATATACTAGGCTAGATGAAACCTATTCATTGAGTGTGGTGGGCAGATATCAAGATGATATAGGTGACAACCATTGGATGGAAGTCAAGACTATCCTTAAGTATCTAAGCTATACTAAGGATATATTCCTATTTTATGGAGGAGATGTTGAACTGTTCATCAGAGGATATGGAGATGCTAGTTTCGAGACTGATTAAGATGACATGAAGCCACAAACTGGATACATCGTCACTTTGAACGAAAGTGTTGTGAGCTGGAAGAGCTCAAAGTAGTATGTGGTCGTAGATTCTACAAAAGATTATGTGTATATCACAGCTTCCAAGGAAACTAAATAAGTAGTTGGGATGTATAGATTCATCCAAGAGCTAAATGTGGTACCTATCAGTAAAGAACCCATCACACTCTATTGTGATAATACTGTAGTAGTGGCTCTTGTAAAAGTTCCAAGGTCACATCAGCGGAAGAATCATATACTTCAGAAGTATCATCTCTTGAGGAATTTTTTTCATAGATGTGAAGTTATAGTGAGCCTTATTTCCATGGAAGACAACGTGGAGGAACCCTTGACTAAATCCTTAACTCAGTAGAAACATGATCATCATGTGAGGTCTAGTAGACTGAAATTCGTAGGAAGTTGGCTCTAGTACAAGTGGGAGTTTGTAAGAGTTGGTGTCCTAGAACCAAATATTTTTACTTTTATTACATGAATATTTAATGTAAAACATCTTATTACATATTTTTTATTATTATTCATGACTATAATGTAATAATGTTCAAGAGTATTTTTCACATTGTTAAGGTCATAAAAGTTCCCCTTTATGATGTGATCCTTGAAGTGTTTTGATGATATTATAAATATAGTTCTGTGGTTGGATGATATACTATGATGGGACACATAGTATATTGACCGTTATGTGTGAGTACTCATAATCAGATGTAACTTATTCTCATGAAGTTTGCACTTGGTAATCTACAAGATGAGAGATAATGAGAACAAACCATCAAGTAGGAATTCCGTATGTTTTAGTTTTATCAGATATTCCTATATATGAGCATGTGTAATGGTCCTTAGACTTTAATAGTATCATTAATATGTTTCACTACTCACACACTTTGATTTACTGAAAAAAACTGTTACACCATATGTTGGCGGGAAGTAGGGTATATTGGGTGCATCACGAATGACATGTTATTAATGGATAAGTTGAGGAAGGATTTTCCCTTTCATTTATGAAAGTTCATATCTCAGCTGTTTGATTGAAATAGAACCATCTCCCTAAATTCCATGGCCATGGTTCAATGATGATTTTATTTCATGTAGTCAAATAATGACATATCAAGAATATATGTTGATGAAACTATCATGAAACCTAATTGATGAGATATTATGAAAAATGGATTATATTAAATAGTGAGCATTCGTATGTGGATGTCGTCATTGAGACTTTAAGTTATTTCTCTTGGGTGCCTTGACCCGTTTCTAGATAGTAATCTTGGACTTTGGGCAAGCCTGCCTAATTCAAATGAGAAAGAATCCTAGAGGGCCACACACTAATTGTTTCTGGTGGTATCAATTGAATTATATTTGAATTTAATTAATGGAATAAATATTATTATCAGGATTGAGGAATAATTTTATTCAAGTTAAAATGATCTCATAAGTTAAATAAATATTTATTCACCAGATTATGAATAAAATATATTTATTTATTTTATTAAAAAGAGTGTCTTGAAGTCCAAATGGTCCTGAATCCCATTACATAACTCTTAGGGTTATCTATTTCCACTATTCCTTGAAAAATATAATCGATGAGAACAAAACTTTGGTATAACCTTTGTGGTTTAATGATCAAGGTCCTAATTTGTGTTTTCTTTGGAAGGAATATAACTCTTTGTATTTCTAAAGTGGATTTAATTATCACTATATTATCTCATATTATTCCCTTTATTAATTCATTCTTCTAATGATTTAGTTTAGAGTCATATTCCTTATACCAAATCTATATATTCATACCATATTGATGTGTAACTCTTTATAAAACTCATAGATTATGTTATTAACTCAAATAAAAAGACAACTATATCCATACATATCCAAATGTATCATTTGAATAACGTACATGAAACTCTTTCATGTAAAATATTATAATTATTTTAAATAAAAAATTTCTACATGAGTAATTCTAGAGCCATAGATAGACAACTCTCACTTTTCTAGACATGGAATAAACCTCCAGACTAGTGATAAATATAACCCAAAGTCCCTCTACCTAGGGATAATTCACTAAATAGAGATATAAATTTCATCATAACTCAAAATTATAAAATTTTTAAATCATAATTAACATCTTAATTCAAGTTTATAACTTTATACATACCGATGTCAATGTTCAAGGAAACTAAAACAATTATCATATCTAACATGTAACTGCTTAAATGAATTTATAATAATAACTATAGGTATTTAAAAAAAATTAAAATAAAGCACACAAATATTCATAATATAATGATTATATCTATTAATAAATAAGGGATTAAATTTTAAATAAAGGAAAAATTTTCATATTGAAACATGATATAAACTTTTATGGAAAATTCATAAATAAAGCTAAATATAAACCATTAATTATCTATAATCCATAATTTTAAATATAAACCTTTATATAAACTCTCAATATGATCTCCTTCATATTATTTCATTATATTTCATTTAATATAAATATATGATATTACATGAAATAAAAATATTTTATTTTTCAATTGTATTATGTAACTATTTCATAATATAAATATCAAATATTCATCAATATTTAAACCCTTGATATAATTAATCATCAAAACTTCATTTTATGTGGTTTAAATAATTTTCAAAATAAGAACATTAATTTGAACTATTAAAATTAAATATTATGAATAATTCATAATTTAAAGGTAAACACTTTTATATTAAGTGTTATTTTATAATTTATAAACACTTTATAAATTTGAATCATAATTTTAATATAAAAAATGTATATCTAAATTATAAGTCGTGCAATATAATATGGAAAATGTTTTTTAATAATAATTTTTTATATTATGGGATACTTAATAAATGTTTCAAAAACATTTAAATAATTAACTATAAACATTTTATAATTAATTAATTTATAAAAATTTTTATAAATAAATAAACATCCCATTTTACCATTTCTATAATTTATAAACTATTTATAAATCTTTCAATACAATTCATAATTGAATTTTAGGGGAAAAAATTATTATTTTCTTTCTAATCCATATTCAGCAACTCCCCCTTTCCATGTAAGATTAAGAAAAATTGGGTGAAATATTATGATATTAACTGAGCATTGGTGTAAGGTGATTCATGATGCACTAAGGTATATGTAGGATTAACTCACACCTCATGTAGTATTAACTCAGTTTTCTACCTAAGGTGTGCTAGGAGCTGGAAGGCTCATGTGAGATTAAAAAAAATCGTTACGTAACATTAAAATGAATGACACATGGGTTTATGTAATATTAAAATGGTGTTATGTAGGAATAAATGGCGATGGTCAACCTTGCGTGACATTAACCCACATAATGGGTCTTGCATAAGAATCAACCGATGCTAGATCATGTAAGATTAATGGATGGTATCTGTATAAGTAAAGTGAGTGCTCATTATACCTTGGATAAACTTTAATTAGCCAAATGAGATTAAAAAGAAGATATAATAGAATATGTAGGATAAACTCCATGCTCTACAAAAAATATAGGAATAACTTCCACTGGCATACATAATATTAAACCTTACAGATCTACATTACATGATATTAACACCAGGTTATTAGTACATGTGATATGAACCACATAAGAATAATCCAACCTAATCATACTACCATGATAACTTCCCTATAACTTCTAGTCATTTTTAACAATATACATCACATCTCTTAAAATGATTCAATGAATTATTTTACTATAATATTAAAAACTCATAAATCTTTTTTAGTTTGAAACATAATTTTGATCATCAGATGGAATGAAACTACTTTGATACCATTAATGGGTTTTTAAAGATAATATGACACTTATAAAAGGAATACAAAACACAAGAATACCATGAAATCAGGATTTACCATGCTTAATAACCATAACCATGCATAAAATATAAAATTAGTAACTTGTATATGTACTTATGACCCGTTAGCTGAAACAAACATATTAATCTTTTATGGTTGATGAATATCAATAAAGGCTTTCAAATGACACCCACCTCCATTCTCTATCTATGGGTTTCTTGGAATTTATTAACACTTGAGCACGACACTCCACCACACATGATATGATAGTATCTTATAGAAACTAAAGGAGGTAGAGAAATGGATTTTCAGAATCATGGGATTATTATCTTGGAACACATGATATAATATAGAAATCATTTATATGAATGGCCTAACATTTTAGAGCCTTATCTTGACAAAATTTATTAAATAATACATTAATAATGTATGAGTTAATATAGTCACAATTCTTACAAACTCTTAGCTATGCTACTTATCACATGTGATTCATTTTTATGAAATAATTATATAATTATATCCATAAGAGGAAGATTTAAAAATGTTAACCTTTAACATTTAGGTTCCATGTAAGTGCCATGAATTTAATGGGGTATGATATCTGTATATTGTACTAAATGATATACCCATCATAGAATTTTGAATTTACATGAAATAAGGATATCATTTTATAGGATATCCATATATTGTACACTATGATATATAATAATTTCTATCACATACATACTAGAATTTAGGGAATATCTCATTCACTTATGAAAACTAGATCCAAGTATCTTCCATGAATATGGGTCATAGTTAGTACAAAATAGTATCAAATCCCACCAAAGGGCATTATGGTGTCAGTCTTGAAAGTATCCTGGATATAAGACCATCGAGAATTGGGAAGTAAATCATAAATATGCATGGTTAGCATAATTATGGTGGAAACCTCATTTAATGAGGATAGTCTATGATCTCTTTCTTCTTTTACCCTAGATTCAATTCTTAATTTTGAGTATGATATATCATGCTAAGTTTCAGTAAGTATGGAATATATGGTATCATGGAATGTCATGTTCTTACATATATTTTTTATATTATTATCAGAACCAATCGATGATTTATATTAATTTTAACAATAACAATAAAAATATTGTGTTTACCAATATAATTATTGTTAATGACCTGGTTAATATGAGTTAGTAATCAATTCCTTGATGGTAAACCCTTTCTATAATTTTTTACTATTTTTATTTTTATTGATATAACCAAATCATGGTATAATTTAAAAAAAATGATATTTTAAGTATGTAAAATTGTTTAAAAAAAGGTTTTCAAAAGGTGTTTTGATAAATAGAAGAAGAGAGAGGGGGGGGGGAATGGGTTTTGACCTAACATTGGTTGTGAAATACTTAAACTTTGGGGTTTTTATACTTGAGAATTTTTTTTAAAATAGTTATCTACTTTATTATAGATTATACTACCTTGATGATCACCTCCTGATGAGTAGAAAGGGTTAAGGGATAATGTGTAATCCAAATGACCAATAATTTATCCTCTTGTCCTTGAGGGTCTCACATAATTTCTTTGAGTTATGGGTCAAGAAGCTCCTTTTTGGGATTATACTATCTTTGATATCATGAAATATTTTTAATTCTATCATATCATGATATTTTAGTATGATATATCTCCTCAAAAGAATGAATAATAGACCAACTAGCTTTTCTGGATCTTTGAAAGAAATGAAACACCAAAGTAAAACCAAGTCTGGTTGGATACCTTTATAATTAAAGAGGTTGTAGGCTACTGGTGGGATGTTATGATGGAATCTAATAAGGTATAATTCTTAACTGAAGGAAATTCCAAGATTTTTTCTTTGAGTAGTTTTTGTAAAGACCCAAACACCAGTAGCCTAGAGTTGTTGGTTACTTTATTACATTATTATTAGGTACAAGTTATCACATCCCAAAGGACCAAATAGTTTAGTATTTTGGGAAAACTAGATACATATATAGATCTTACATTAAAATTGAAAATATAAAATAAAACATAGTAATTCCATTGAAAGAACCATTATTCCTTTAGCTTATCCCTGCATGAAAAACACAATATAAATCTTGGAATTATGGGGAAAAATAAAATATATGAAATGGGTGAGTTCAGATACTCATTAAGGGTATACATAAATAAAAATATATCATAAATAAGTATAAATTATTATGTAAAGGTAAATAACTAAAAAACATTCAATTTAATCAAAAACTTGAGAATAATATAACAGGAAAAAAGATGATCAAATAATTCCATATAAATAATCACATGAAAATAAAACATAACCATGGATATTCTACTACTCAAATAATCACATGGAATATCAATAAATAATATCATAATGAATTAATTCATAATTAGTGATGTCTAAAACATACCATAAAGTCCTCATCCAATAAGTATACATAAATGGGTAAGAGCTTGTCCAAAACCCATTCTAGTTTGTCTTATGAGGCCTACCAATGCATCAAGGGGCTATAGATAGATCCTCCTATCACTTACTAAGTCCAATTAATTTATTATATGAAAGGGGTGAAACCTAATTAACACCAGTATGTGAAATGTAAATAATTTTCTCATTCAATAAATATAATCATAAACCATCAAGAGATAATGGTAAATGGTATCAAAATATTACATCCCTAGTCAAACTGATCATAAACCATTCAATAAAATATATTAAATGGTATCATAAAATATTAACCCAAACGAATAATAAGATTAAAAAAATAATTTTGACATATATACATTAATAAGATCACTGAAAATTTCTTTAGGAAAATACCTTTTTTAACTCTGAAACCAAATATTCTTGAAAATATGCCCAATTATAAAAGAAAACATTTTCTCTGAAAGAAACATGTAATATTATAAAGGAAGATTCAAAAAAATTAAGGCATCATTAAAGTGGTAAAATCCTATCATGTCGTATAAGTTTAAAAACATTCCTTTTAATTTTTTAAAAAGAAACATTTTAAAGAATATTTTTAAAAGAAAGTCCCTTAAAAATATCATATCATTGATGTGAGTATTAATAAAATGAATCCATTATGTGAATTATATTTAAATACACATAAAACAAGTGTAAATAAAATATATTATAATAAAAATTAATTTCATACATAATCATAGAATGTTATAATCAATGGGGTAGAAGTTTACCCTAAAGAATGAAAATTGGGTTAAGAATTCCCTTAACTTAGGTCTGATTTCCACTGTACGTGTCCGAACCTCATGCATAATGGTTTTAAAAAAATTAATAAATTATAATAGAATAATATTAAAATTTATAATATCATATATTATCTCCTCATATAGTTTTACCACTCGTTTATATATTCATTTCCCTATTTTGGGCGTTAATTGCATTATTTCTCATGCTTGTTTTGTCATAAAAGTCCTGGTTCTATTTAATATTGTATAGAACCAAAACTTATAGAATAAAATTAATGTAAAAAATATCATATTTAATAATTAAATACAATTTTAGAACTATTTTTTAATTTTGAACATAGAAAATGAACTACACAGCTACATGGAGACGGTAAGCCGTACAAACGCACATGCAGTGCATTAATTTTTCATAGGATGGATAAAAGATAGAATATTGATGTTTCATAATAATAATATATAAGTATATATATTATACTAGATTTATTAGGGAAACACCTAATGAATAATAAGTAAAAGAAAAAAATGAATTTGAATGAGTTGGTAAAAATGATTACTTACTCTTTAGCATACTTCCTTGAGATCTCTTTTAAAGGTATTTAGAGTTAGTATTTTTTGTAGTATCAAAAACTCCATAACATGAATAAATATTTCATTAGGATAAATTTATAGAGTTTAGTTGATATACAAGGCTCAAGTTTGTGAAATGAAATGAAGGAATGAGTTCCATTTTATATTTGAGGTGAGGGGCACCCTTGGAAATCATCAAAATATTAAATTATAATAAACTGATTTTATATCAAAATACAAAAAAATATCCACAGATTCAAATACAATATTATATATGGTTTCAATATAACAATAAAATAAAATTTTGACATGTTTTGGTTTTATTATAAACCATATCATTTTGATTGACCATAGTTAACCTATTTTAACTTAAATTATGGTAACAATTTATTTAATATTTAAAGGTGGTAAATTTTTACTTATAAAATGTCAGTTAGACCATAATTAAATAATTTATAACATTTTTACCAAATAATAATTAGTTTTTATTTTTAAATATTTTTTATTTTTTAAATAATTTAATAAAATATTATTTTGATAAAATATCATTAGTGTCAATTTTGACACAATTAATTACTTTTCACATAGGAAAAATAATGAAATAAGATAAATTATAATAATAACATTTAATACACTCATAATATTTAATAAAAATACAAAAATTTCATATATTACACTAATTTTATCAAATTATATTTATTTTAATATTTTAAATATCATTTATTTGATTATTTCACTTAAAAAATAATTACCACATCATTGTTGTCTAATTATTTATGGTAATTATTTCTTTACTAAAAATTAAACCTAAAATACCATAATGTAGATAAATATTTTATAATAAAAAAATATATCTATTTTTTAATATTTATTCTGAATAACACCATATTAAAAATAATAAAGTTGTTAAGATATGAATGTGACATATTTTTCTTTTCTTTAAATAAAATATCATAAATATCATAACCTCATCATAAAGGTCCCAAAAGTTGTAAATAAATTTATATCATTAAAATAAGTTTATTAAGTTTGAAATTGATACTTATATTCGTTCAATAACATTTTCCCTATTATGACACATAATAAATATTTAAGACAAAGAAAGTGACATTTTGCGACTTTTATTGATTTTAATAATATAAAAGTCATTTTCATGGAAAAGTGTCCATTAAATAACTTAAATTATAAAATTAGATGTTAAGTGTCAAATATAAATCATCCAATAAAATTGGAAAAGTTTTAGGTAAATTTTCTAATCCTTATCATATTATTTTTACCCTAAATTACACTATTTACCCTTAATTGTGGTAATAAAAAAAGTTCCAAATTTACTATTCAAATTCAACAAAAATAAAAGGATCAAATTTAATAAATGTGGAACTTATGAATAAAAATATTTAATATAATTTTCAAAATTCAAAACACATAAGTGGAATAATTTAATTTAAAATTATTCTAATAAAGCGTAACTGAAAACAGTTTTCTTGAAAATACATTTTTAGCCAAAAAATGCACTTATACCAAAATAAGGTATAATTACGATTAAAATGAAATAAATTATATTTTTTAAAATACGTATTATTTATGTTACATTGATATTAAATTGAAATAATAAATATACCTTTAATATAACGAAATTGACATTTTAATAAAAATTGATGTTTTTCACTATTCACTAGAAAATAATTATTTTCAGGAAAATAAAAAAATTAAACCTAAGATAATTTTGACATTTTTAATTTAAAAATTAATTTTATTTTTTCATTATAAATTATATAAGTGTCAAAATTTAGTTTTAAAACAAGTGCGTCATTAAAAGTTAGTAAAAGTATCTTTAGAAAAATATAGACTTTTTATGTGTAAAATTGGATTTATTCATATTTTAATCCTATCAAACTTATTGGATCAATTTAAAAAAAATTATTGAATATATAACATATAAATTTTATTTATATATTTCAATAATATTTATTATTTTAATTTATTAAGATAACATGTCGTTGTGAGCATAAAAATAGTTTTTATAAAAAACATATCCTATATGTTCAATTAATTTTTATTTTCATTTATAAATAATTGGTGATCGATGAATTAAATTTATAAACATTTGTAAACTATATTTTCATAATTTATTTAATATCATTCATTCCCACCATTCCAATGACTAGGTGATAACTATCATAATTAAATAATAATATTTAACCATTTGTTTATGATTAGTGTTTTGTGTAATGTAAGCTATTAAAGAAGTTAAATTTCAAAATAGACATACCGTAAAATCATGGGGTGTTAAATTCTCTCCCACATTAATAAATTTCAACCACAAAATTTAAAATTGTGATTGGTAATCATAGAATTTTTATTTTAAAATACCCTTTTAGAAATTCCCCCATCATAAAAAGGGTTAATAAACTTTCATCTTAAAAGGTGGAAATGAAAAAAATGTAAAGGTCACCTCAAAAATAGGATTTATAATTGGATACAATTAGTGGGAAGTGAAAATATAGACATGTAAGATAAATATAACTATCATGTTCTTAAATAGAGTGATATAGAACATGTTTATTAGAAAGTACACCACCATAAAACATTATTTTTTTGATTGGTTAAAAGACTATTGATTTATCAGTAAGAAAAGTAAATAGATAATTTTTTTTCCAAAATAATTTTCCTAAATTTTATGGATTATTTTACTATAAAAATAATTACTTGATAAAATAAAATAACTTGACTTATTTCTATGTCATAAGTATAATCTCATCCTTTGGTTATGATTTGATCTATTTCCACTTCCTCTATTACTCCAGGAAATGGGTATTCATAAAGAATTTTTTCTTACCTGAATCAATTTTAACAAAATATAAATAAGTCATTCCTTTAGCCTTTAAATTTTTACTGAATCCAAAAATTATATCAAATGTTATCAACAAAAAACAATTTTCAAATTTTAACTTAATTAATTCCACAAGTAATTAATCTTAAAACTCATTGAAAACATGTCTATACAAATTCAATAACCAAACATATTGAAGAAAGGTCAGTATATTTCTAAAATAAACTTAACATTAGATTAACCAAACAAAATAATGCAACTCTTAATATAACATAAAAAATATATAAATACCTTTATCACCTTAAAACATTAATTAAAACATGCATGATTATAAATTCATAAAGAAGAAAAACTACAATACACTCCTTATATATCTCATTATTCTTATAACCAGAATATCAAAACCAAATTATTGAATCTAAAAACAAAAATAATTTAATTATTTCACTTCGACTGTAGTAACAACATAATCTTGAACTTGAATCTTTTTATTCTTCTAAGATATATTCCCTTTATTCTTGAGACATTTATTTTCAGTATCTTATCTCCTTATAGTTGAATCATTTCTCATCGACAACCATTTTTTACCTTAGAAATCACAAGCATGGTGGCCTTTCTCTCCAAACCTATAGCAAGATCACATTCATTTTAAACAAGTACAAGGGCATTTCTTTCCACAATTATCACATGTGGAAAAATACTTCTTTCTCTTCTCTCCTTTATCCATATTTTTCCTAGTAGTAGTCTTGTTCTCGTGCTTCCCTCCGAAGCCATAACACTTAGAGAATTATTTCTTTGTATCATTAGTATATGATAATATGTTCTCATATGATGAGAATGTTTGGTAGAATTTTTTCCTTCTAAATATTGGAATAAGAGCATAAAATATATAATCTTTTTTACTATTTGGATTAATTGAATTGATGAGGTTCCCATTCCTTCTACTAGGATCCATTTCAAAATGATGACATATACTAGATTAGGTTGCGTCATTATGTATAATATCAAAACTATTGAAATACTTAACAAAATTTGAAATTTTCACACATAAATAATCTCATAACTATAAACATGGTCTATTTGGAATGTTCTTATATAATTCTCTTCAAATTTTATCATAGGGTGATGTTATCTAATCTATGTTTTCATAAATCTAGTTCCCAAGGTTTCTAATAAACATTATCTAATACCACCTGTAAAGACCCTAACCCCAGTAGCCTAGAGTTTTTGGTTACTTTATTAAATTGGTACTAGGTACAAGTGATCAAATCCCAAAGTACAGAATAGTTTAGTCATTTTGAAAAACTAGATACATACATGGATCTTATATTACAATTTAAAATACAAAATGTAAACATAGTAATTCCTTTGAAAACACTATTATTGTTTTCGATTATACTAATATGAAAAACATAATATGAATCATGGAATATTTTTGGAAAATAAAACATAAGTAAGGGGTGAAATTAGATTCTTAATAAGGGTATACATAAAATATAAGTTTTAATAAATAAGAATAAACGATTATGGATAGGTAAATAACTGAAATATATTCCATTTAATCAATAACTTGAGCATATATGGTAGGAATAAAATCTGATCATATAATACCATATAAATAATCACTTGAGAATGAAACGTAACCATTTATATTCTACTATTTTAATAATCAAATGGAATATAAATAACTAATATAATATTTAAGGAATGCATAATACATGATTTAAAAAACATACCATCAATGCCCCAACCAAGAAATCTATATAAATAGGTAAGGCATTGGCCAAAACCTAGTCTAGTTTGTTTCATGATACCTATCGATGTATAAGGGTGCTATAGAAGGCCCCTACCACCACTTAATAGGTCCAATTAATTCCTCATATGAAAGGGGTGAAACATTATCAACACTATCATATGAAATTTAAATACTTTTCTTATTCAATAAATATAATCATAAACCATCCATAAAATTTGGTGAATGGTATCAAAATATTACATCCTTAGTCAAATTAATCTTAAAACATTCAGTAAAATATGGTAAATTGTATCATAATAGATAAACCTAAATGAATAATAGGATTAAACAAAGGATTTTAACATAGATAGTTTTATAAGATCACTAATTTTTTTAAGGAAAATACTCTTTTTAACTTTGAAATCACTTATTCTTAAAAATATAAAAAATTATAAAAGGGAAAAAATTATTTTAAAATAACATTGAAATATTTTAAAGTAATATTCAAAAAAATTATGGAGTCATGAAATTTGAAAAATCATTTTATTCCATATAAGTTTAAAAAACATTCCTTTTAAATTTTAAAAAAGAAACATTTTAAAGATTTTTTTTAAAACAAAGTACCCTAATAATATCATATCATTAATGTGAGAATTAATCAAATGAATAAATTATGTGACTTAGATATAAATCCACAAAAAGTGTAAATATAATATAATATAATAAAAATTCAGTTCACACATAATAATATCATGAAATAATCAATGAAGTAGAAGTTTAACCCAAAGAATGGAAATTAGGTTAAGAATTTCCATACCGCAGGTCCTATTTTCATCATACGTGTCAGAAACTCATGTATAATGGTTTTAAACATATTATTAAATTAAAATATAATCATATTAGTATTTATGATATCATATATTATCCACTTGTAATGTTTTACCACTTGTTTATTTATTCATTTCATAATTTCAGAAGTTTATTGCATTGTTTCTCATGCTTTATTTGTCGTAAAAGTCCCATTTATCTTGAATAGTTTATAGATAAAAAATTTCCATAATTAAATTAATTTCATTAATATAATATTTAATCATCAAATACATTTTTATAACCATTTTTTAATGTTTAATATAGAAAATAAATTACACTGCTACATGGAGACGGTAAGCCATACATACGCACGTGTGATGCTTTCATTTTTTGTAGGATGTATAAAAGGTAGAATATGATTGTTTCATAATAATAATAACATATAATTATATATATGATACTGTATTTATTATTTTATAAGGGATACAACACATGAATAGTAATTAAAATAAGAAATGAATTTGAATGAGTTGGTAAAAAGGATTACCTCTTCTTTGGCAGACTTCCTTTAGATCTCATATCATGGGATCTAGAGTTGGTATTTTTGGAGTAGTAGGACCTCAAAAACTTTTATAAGGATGTTATGAGGATAAATGGATAGATTTTGGTCGATATATATGGATAAATGTGGTGAAATAAAATGGAGGAAGGAGTTCCCTTTTATAATTGAGGTGAGGGGCACCCTTAGAAATCCTCAAATTATTAAATTATAATAAATTCATTTTTTATCCAAATTCAAAAAAATGGAGATGTATTATAATATAATATGAGATAAAGTTGTAATATAATCATAAAATTAATTTTTTACATGTTTTTTTACTTTAAACCATATCATTTGGATTGACTTTAGTTAACCTATTTTAATTTTAATTATGGTAACAATTTATTTAATATTAAAAGGTGTTAAATTTTTACTTATAAAATGTTAATTAGAAAAGAAATGAATAATTTATGAAATTATAAACCAAAATATAGTCACTATTTATTTTTAAATATTTTTTTTTATATTTAAATAATCTAACAAAATGTTATTTTGATAAAATATCATTAGTTTCAATTTTGACAGTATTCATTACTTTAGCCTTAAGAAAAACAAGACAATAAGATAAATTATAAAGAAACATTTAATAAAATCATAATATTTCTTTCATGCATGCATTAGGGAGAGGCGGACCTTCGTATCCCTGAACCTGGAGCTTGATGATGGTACCTTCACGGATGATCAGGAAGTGATTGGGGGGCTAGTGGGTGCTTTCTTTAAGGATATTCTTGCTGGCCCGAATTACAACATGAGCCAGGGTTACCCATTGGGGGATGAGGAGTTCTGGGAGGGAATTATGCCATGGGTGTCGAACCGGGATAACGAAATGATGGAGGGCATCCCAGAGGAGGAGGATATTTTTGAAGCTATGGTGAACCTCAATCATGAAAGTGCGGCAGGTCCCGATGGTTTCCCCGGATCCTTTTATAGAGGGTCATGGGAGGTGGTGAAGGGGGTTGTTTGCTTTTCAATTAAATATTTTTTCAGAGGTGGGAGTTTTCCTAGGATCACGGCTGCCACAACTCTAGTGCTCCTACTAAAGGTTAAGGACCCTTCTTCCCTTTTCCACTACTGGCCGGTGAGCATGTGTAACTTCCCTTACAAAATTCTGGCAAGCATCATCAATAGGCAGTTGTCAGGACTTCTCCCCCGGTGGATATCTCTGGAGCAACATGGGTTTGTGAAGGATCGCTAGATCCACGGATCTTTTGCTTTGGCTCAGGAGATGTTGAAAGACATTAACACAAAAGCTCGTGGGAACAACATGGAGATTAAGCTAGATATGAATAAGGCGTATGACAGAGTTGAATGGGGATTTATCAACACAGTCCTGAACAAGATGGATTTTACCAACTGGGCCAGTGACATCATTTTCAGGTTCTTCAGCTCTGCTTGGCTGGCCGTTTATTTCATGGGGAGAAATCATGGGTTCTTCAAGTCAGTGCATGGGCTTCATCAGGGTGACCCTCTTTCACCGAGCATTTTTATCCTCATGAAGAAAACGCTGAGTAGAATGATCAATAGAGGGATTTCTAATAGGGATATTAAGCCTTTCAGGAGGAAGCTGGGATTACCATCTATATCGCACTTGATGTTTGCCGATGACACCATTATTTTCAACAATGGGGGGAGGAAATCGGTGTATGGTATAATCAAGATTCTGGAGAAGTATTATCACTGGAGTGGGAAAATCATCAACAGGGAGAAGAGTGAATTCTATGTGTCCAAGGATTGTTCCGAGAGTAGGGAAATGTATTTGGGTTCTTGGTTGGGTATGAGGCAGGGGTCATTTCCCTTTGAGTAACTTGGGACTCCGGTGTTGGCTGGTAGGATGAGGATAAGGGACTTTGACCGGGTGTTGAGTCCGATCTTGGGGCATGTCCTGAACTGGAAATACCGGTTTCTTTCTTTTGGAGGTCCCATATCGCTTGTCAATAGTGTTCTCTCGGCCATTCCTGTCCATTCACTTTCAGCGACTAATGTCTCAAAGGGAGTTGTCAGATCTATTGACAAGATGCTGGCTCGGTTTATCTGGGATGCAGCATTGGAGGGGAAGAGGCATTGGGTCTCTTGGAGGAAGATGGCTCAACGTACTTGGGAGGGCGGGATCAATGTGAAGAGATTTGATGTCATGATCCACTATATGCATGCGAAGTTGGCATGGGAGGTCGTTGAAGAACAATCTTTGTGGGGGTGCCTCATATCGGGCAGATTCAGGGGCAGTGCTGGCCTTTCTTCGGCGAATGGATCACCTTTGTGGTCAGCGGTTAACAACATTTATCCAGACATGGTTCAGCTCTCTCTGTGGATCGTCGGGGATGGAAACATTCTGTTTTGGCATCACAACTGGTCGGGTAGCATCCTCGGATATCCCGGATTTCCAGCGCCCATGATCACTTTCAAGGAGGCGATGTAGTACCCATCTTTCTTTAGAGGCATTCTGGATGATGATTATCGTGAGATCTTTGACTCCATTTGCACTAGCGCGGAGTGTGACCGCTGTGTTTTCACACCTACTTCTACGGGGAAGTTCTCGCTGAAAGATTTCCATCGGAGTAGCGTCCCCCAGGAAAACCTGCATGGTGGAGTGGCTGGTTATGGTATAATGCCCTTCCGACTAAGTTCAATTTCCTCACCTAGAGGATACTGAATCACGCACTATTCTCTGATGATAATATCAAGCAACTAGGGATTATTATGGCCTCTTGGTGCATCTGTTGTGCAGGTTCCTGTGAGGAGACGCTGTCTCACATCTTTGTAGCAGGAGATTGGGCTCGTGCGGTGTGGGGCTTCATAGGTGGTTTCTTTGGATTGTCCCTCCAGGTGGAGACTATTGAGGACTTTCTTTCCAGCTGATTATAGGGAGTGGGTGTGACAGGGAAAGAGAAGGGGGAGTGGGCCGTTACCCTGAGTGAAGGATGCTGGGCGTTGTGGTAGGCCAGGAACCAGGCGAGGTTCGAGGAGGCAGCACCCACGAGCAGGGTGATCATTGCCAGGATCTGCTTCATTTTTGAGGATTGGTTTCACCTTTCAGGTGACTGGAAGGAAACACCGGTGTTGCGGGAGATGTATGGGGCTTGAGGGCTCGTCCAGGTGTTACGGGTCAGAAGGAAGGGGAAATGGGTGCGGTGGCATCCGCTGAAGGAGGGTATGAAGTTGAATGTTGATGGGTCATGCCGGCAGGGGATAATGCGAGGGGGAGGGGCTGTCCAGGACGAGGCGGGGAGTGTGGTGATGTATTTTTGTGCGAATTTTGGGAATGGATGCTCCATACAAGCAGAGGCGAGAGCAGTGCTGGCGGGACTCTCCATGTGTAGCCAGAGAGGAATCAGTCTATCGCAGGTGGAGACAGACTCCCGGGTCATTCACGATGTGCTCCAATGCAAAGGACTCTGCCCCTGGACTATTATTTACATGATTAGAGAATGCAAAGCCTTAATGTCTAGGAACACAAAAGTTACTCATACATGGAGAGAGGGAAACAAAGTGGCCGATCATTTGGCATCTCTGGCATGTGACGTCATATCGGTCACCTGTTTTTCTAGTTGTTCTCAATTGAAACCTGAGGGGGTGAACATGATTCGGGGCGATTCCCTTGGTTTGCATTATTTTCGGCCTCCTTAGAGCTGCCTTCTCTGTAAATGCTTTTTTGATTAAAAATTGAAACGATGATGATGATGAGTAGAAATATCACTAAAATTAATGTAAAAAGATATAAAGTTCGATAATAATTCTAATAAATTAGAAAAAGTGTTGATAAATAAATATAATCAACAAATTCAATAATAGGATGAATGATTTATACATAATGGATCCCCACGGGTAGATCATACATAAGAAATATAAAAGAAATAAAATTAACCTAGGGATAAAAAACCACCCTTAACTGGTCCTCATTCCAACCTAGACCCACTGTCCAACTCTGACTTAGACAACCCAAGCATCAATCATTGGGCCCTACCTTGAAACTTGTCCACATAACAAATAAAAGTGTCTGCTCAGGCACCCAAGTTCCAGAGTGGCTTGAATAGGGTGTGAGAAAAACTCAATAATCCACCACTAATGACACCCCTAAAATAACCAATCTGATATCATCACATATATATGTATTTTATGTAAAAAATCTAACTTTTTTTTAAAAATTTATATGAAAGAAATAAATGACCACTATCCTCAGGTTCCCTATGACACCCAAGATCAATAGGATCGTGCTAATATTTAGCTCCATTACCATGATTGACCCTACCTACTTCATCCAATTCTAGGGTGTCTCTGGTCACATCTTGATGATTGTACCAACCATAAATATAAATGTTGAATCTAGTAGGGTATCCTAGAATTCCCAATATTAACCACCATGTAAAATCCAAACTCTCTTTTTGGAATTCCCATGGAATATGATCTCTCCCTCCATCATTTCCATAATCATTCATCACTTGAATCCAAGATCTCATCCTATCATTGAATGGAATCTAAAATCTCATCCCATAATTCCTCCACACTAGTCATTATATGGGTAGATGCACTTCACTTAGCCTTCCTACATCATCAATCACATGGAATTTAAGCACTCATATTTACATTCCCAATCACCAGGTATCAAATTGAATTCCAAAGCTCATCTTAAAATTCCCAAGTAGCACATGTAATATTTAATCTAAGGATCTCATCTAGAAATTTCAAAGATTTAGGCATCATATACACATTTAATTAATTGAACATTCATTTCATTTATTTATTATCAGGCCCAAGTCCAACACTTTCCCCAATAACCATACCATAAATTAGGTACCATTTTTCATTTCAAAATAAATATTCATATCTTTTACCAAACAAAGGTATTTTATAAAACATGATTCTAAAACATATATCCCATTAGTATTTATAAATAGTAAGGTATAAATTTACATTAATGAAGTGATTTATCACTTCAATTCTCTAAAAATACCTAAATATTTACCATTACTATAATCCAAGCCACCACGTGTCCTCAAATTCTAATTGTTTTAGTTTTTATTAATTCACCCATTAATTTAGGTTTGATTCATTTAAAGGGTAAAATCACTCTAAATTTATTGATAGAGGTGAAATTACATTACAAAAAATAAAATTAAACCAAGGATCATCTTAAAACAAAATTCATAATTAGATAATAAGTTGAATAATAACATTTCAAGGTTAGTTTCCCCCACTAAGAATTCCACTCAATGTTACCATTTTATTTAGTTTGAGGAAAATTAAATAGGGTATTTATAATATTAAAACTAAAACTAAAATATTTAATTTAAATTGGATCAAAGAATAGTGAACCCAGTTAGACCACACTATACACACACTAAGAAAATGAGAAATAATATGGGTTTAATTAAAGAGACCACATAATTTTTCCTTATAAAATCCTATTCATCATATATCATCCCTTGGTTTGAGAAGAAATGATTTATATAATATAACTAGTCAAACTCTCTAAAATTCATAAATTTATCCAATAAATGGTGTGAGAGAAAAATAAAACAAGAAGAAATAAGAAAGGAAGCTGGAGGAGGGATAAAATTATCTAGATCCTTGCAAAACCATAGATAAAAGACAAATAGACCATGAAATAAAGGATAAATATAGAGGAGGACAGGATATGGAAGAGAGGAGGCACGTATAAGAGTTGTTGGGGGAATGGGGAAAGAAAATGGGGTGAACACCCTTCAAATTTAGGTGGAAAAAATAGACTTTCTGCATAATTTTAAAGGGTCCGTGGTTTGAAATACCATACTAAAACCATAATTCCCTCACTAACCAAGTATTACCACGACGCATGCATATAGTGCATGGTTTTTCAAACCATGAACCTACCATTCAGTCACCTATGTAGTTTATTATAGATTGTTGAATGATTTTCCTAACCCCTTTGCACATTTTAAATAAACCCTGATCGTTTTGAAACTGAGATCCGTGATTAGGGCTCAAGGTTAGAACTAACTCTGCATTCTAGGATACCTCCCCAAAACTTGAAAATTCATTTCCTAAACCCCAAAACACCCCAAGACCCTTGAATTCTTTAAGGGACTTCATTCGAAGTCCAAATTGGTTCATTTATGGGGTTTTAACCCTCAAAAACCCATTTCAGTGCCCAATTCAAAAACTATACCATCCATTATTTATAAAATGAAAATTTTTATTGAATTATGATAAATTTCATGGAATAGAGGCCTTAAAAAATCCCAACCATAACACTTATCATCCTTGAGAAGTCTCAATGGTCATCCAATTTCACCTATCAACCTACATCGATCACCCGTTTAAATCTAGATGGACTTGTTTCATTATGAATGCTCAGAAAAATCCCTAGGAACCACCACCAACTCAAGGAAATCAATTTTCCAGGACCCACTCCAACACCCACTGTCAAAATTAAAACATAAAGACGTATCTTACTCGATACCATTTATCATGAACAATGATGGTGTAGTTCTTTTGTTACATTCCTAGCCTATGGTGCTCCCTAATATAAATTTTATCTTTCAGACATAAACATATGATGTTATAGGAACTCTTCCGTTGGAATAACTTACTAAAACATTTCCTCTTCATTATGATGATGTTCTTAATGTGATTTCCAACTTTCTACACCTGAAAATACAAGAGAACATTGATTAAACTTCTGTACTCATTCATTTTATTGAAAATTAATTCAGATGGATGTATAGACACCATCCATTCACAAGCTATAGATTCACCAACATTTACTTAAAAAATAAAAATTTGAATCTCAAGACACACCAATCAAATGTAAAATGACAAATTAGATTAAATTTATAACTTACCATGTCTAATTACATTCCAAAACACCAATTGAAACTCCTCTGTCCAAAACTTCTCAAACATTATTAGCTCTACTAGTCGATGCATCACCAAATTACCTGACCATAATGCCTATATTATCATAGGAATCATATGAAATCTTAAACATGCCTGTTAGAGTCCATACCTGAGTCCTGGTGAGATCCCAAAGTTAGATCCTCAATGGTCAAAATCCTCATTGTGCCCTACCACACACACTAACACACATCAGATCCAAGCACCCTTGAATAGCTTAAAACCACATTGAGTTCCAATCCAATACTTAGTATCATTTGACCACTACTCTATTTTCCATTTTGAATTACCTATGGAATCCAAGAATACACATAACTTGTTCTAAATAGGTATAAAAATTTCACCATGAAATATTCACAATCATCTCTCTATTTCCACAACCCTTCCAACACAATGGTCATACACCCATGACTATTACGTCACTACCCACCATAGGAGTTTCATTGAAATCAATTGAATTAAGAAAATAAAAGATTACACATCCCATGATACATTTACCAATGAACTCCAAATTGTACATGTCAGTACCATTCTAACCGAAGTGAAAAAACAAAACACCAACTACCACATATTCCAAAATTCTGAGAATAATGCCCACAATATTCACCAAAATCTGGTATATAATGAGAACCTCACTTTCCAATGAATTATGGTGTTATACCAACCATAAGACTTTACTTATACCACTACACATGTGTAACTTCCAATATTCTTATTGAAATAAATGCATTCCATTCTTTTGAGCCATTCTCAAAACATCCATGATCACTAACACCTCTTTCTAGGTAAAAACCAAGCATTTGTACCACTACACTCCGAACACTCTATGATGTCACCTCTCAAAGATGGAAAATCTCAAAAGTATAACCAAGGGCCCTCGGTATCTCTTCCCATATTCATTTAATCAACTCCCAAACACCTCACACTAAGTGGGTCCCATCAATAAAGATATTCTATAGCTCCATGACCCTCTAAAAAATGTCATAAACTATCATTCATAGAGGCACTACTTCCATCTAACCACTCAAGCTCCATAGATACCCAAATTATTCCTCACAAAACAAAAATGACCCATATTATCAATCCAAATCCAAATGGACTCACACATATCCAGTGTTTAATTCCTGGTCTCACAAGAAGAAATGGGTTATACTCATAATACACCTAATTTTATAACCTAAATGAAATCACGCATCTCCAACACATGTCTTTTTCCTCGATCTCTTCAAAAAGATCATGGTCACACACCCCCTATTACCATTAACTAAACTTGTCTCAAGATCCCATAAGTTATGTATTAACATTACTAGGCTCATGAACTTACTCAAGCATCTGATCATGCATCCTGATTTGCTGATTGCATTAAACTCAAGGCATCCTTGATGCTTACATACAATAAACTTGGATTTTTCTTTGATTTAGGTCTAACTGAATGACCACCCATCAACCGGGGCATCATTCAAGCTCATACTCATCTACCCTTTATCCACTTGTCTTATACCCATTCACCTCAATCAAACAATGATTATTGCATCAAAAAAAATTCATAAAAAAGTGTCAGGAATATAAGAATTCTTTTCCTTAGAAATATTTTAAAAAAACCCAATCAATCAAGGTGATTTTTTAGAATAAAAACAAATGCATAATAAAAACTTACCAAAGCCTTGATCGCACCACTCATGCATCAATTTCATAATCTTAAATTTCTAACCATTCTTTACACTTCATAACACCCAATGTTAACATGCCAAAGCCAAACACTTACTCTAGTCCCCACACCATAGATACACAACCACTAATGTTGGAATTATAAGCCACGACCCTCACTATAGTGTCCAACACAACAATAAAGATCCCCAAAGCATGAAGGTCATAGGAAACATTATACTTGTAAATACCACACAACCTAAATCTCAAAACCCATCTAAAGGAAAAACAATCACCACCCCACATTATAGTTCAATTAAAACCAATCAAGGTCTAATAACCTAGAGCCAAGGGTCTCACAATAAGGCCACACACACTACCCAAACCACCCATACACTAGGTTAAACTAAAATCATAAAGGGTAATCATCACCATGATCCCTAAAGTCCTCATCACCTTTTTATTTTAATTAATTTAAACTTTACCATTTTTTATGACCCAAGGATTCAAATTTTAAAAAACTACACTACCAAACATTTTAAAATTATCAAATATTATTAAATTTAAAATTACATTGCTTTGATAGAAATAATTTCATTTAAATTTATAAAGGAATACACTTTATATGTTTCTTACAGATACTTTATTTAACCAAAACCATATCTTTAACAACTCATTCAAACCTACATACTAACTATAAGTCACCTAAGGATTTAGTAAAATACAATGACACCATACAATCATGTTTGAAACATATAAATGGATGTGAAAAAGTTAAATACCAACCCCTATAAATTATTTAAAACCATAGGTATATATAAATGAACAAAAAGAATAATATATAGACAATAAGTAAATAAAATACCAACACATGAGTATCCTAGGTAGTTATTAATCATCAGAAGAATGTGGATGTTATATCAATCCTATGTAGATGACAAGATTGATGAAAAAAACCCTTTCCTACCATACCAATACAAGAGATATAAATCCAATAAATAAGTAGAATCACATCCTTGTGCACTAATTGAGGTGGAAATCAATCAACTATAAAAGCATAAGGAAATAACATCAATTACCACCCATTTAAACATGGTTTTCCCTGTATGTGGGGATACAAGCACCCAAGAATGAGTTTAGTACCAAGATCTAACACATTCATAGTATCTTATCTACCATGCCCAAATAGTAAGTAAAAATTAAAAAGAAAATTCTCTAATACCACTTTGTGATGCCCCAACCCTGAGGCCACTTGAACGATGCCTTAGGCCAGTCTACCAGATGACCTAAAGTGTGCCTCCCCATATGAAAAAGGCTACTAACCAGTGATGGGGAACATTGGATATTTTATGGGGAGACTATTCCCTTTTTATCAAAGTTTTAATAACTATTGAATAAATTAAATAGATAAAGATTCTAATAAACATCATAATCAACTAGGGAAGGTGCTGATAAATAAATAAAATCAACATATCGAATAATAAGATGAATGATATATTCATATTTGATCCACCATGTATGTTATGGACGAAATTGCTTACAATTTTTTATTTATTTCTGGATAATCTCATTTTTAACATGATGGAGAGGGAACCCTTACATGGCTCAAAAGCCCAGTGGAAAAAGGACCATACATAGACCATAGGACTAATGGAATGGAGGCCAAGTACATGAAACATAAGCCCAATCCCCAAGACCCATACACTAAAACAACCCCTTTCCTTGACTTATATATTTATCACTCCATCTTGTAGTCCTGACTTCATGTTTATGGTTATCTAGCACTGCCTCTCCTCCTGGGGTCTTGAACTAACGTGTGCTAGCTGATCCGTGAATGAACCTCCAAATATAACTGATCAATAGGGCCTACCTTTACAACTTATAATCTCCACCTATTAGGTACTACTACATCATGAGATCTATGGACCTATCCATGAATGATAGGAATTTTGGCCTGAAGTCCTTGGATGACCTGGAGGTGATATAGACCATAGGCCCAAATTAGAGGCCTAAAAGCACCAATCTAGTGAATAGTTCCACTACTAAATTAATGCTATATCACCTTATATAGAACTATTATCGTACTATATGAAACCCATAACAAATCCCCATGGGTGGATCATACACAATCATTATAAAAGAAATAAAATAAAATTGGGGTTAATAGCCCACCCTTGATAGATCTCGATTCCATCTTAGACCCATCGTCAAAGTTCGACCTAGGAAACCCAAGAATTAATCATTTAAACCTTCCCAAAAAGATATATCTATGACAAATAATAGTGTATGATTAGTACCAAAGTGTCATGGAAACCAAAGCAGGGTGTGAGTAAAACGTAGTAGGTCACCACCAACCATGTCCCTAAAATAACCAGTCTGATAGAAGTGAATAAAAAAGTGTTATAAGTAAAAAATTTAACAATTTTAAAACAATTTTATATGAAAGAAATAAATAACCACCTTTCCCAGTTTCTCTATGACCCCCAAAATCGATGGAATCATATCAATATTTAGGTCCATGACCATGATAAACCCTACACTATTTGACTAGTTCTAAGATATCTTTTAAAATATATCAATGACTATGAAAACCATAAATATCCACATGGAATTCAGTAGTATATCCTATCATTCCCACTATCAACCATTGTGTGGAATCTAGTAGCCTATCTAGGAATTCCTATGGAATCTAATATCTCACTCTAGTATTCCCATAATCAGTCGTTACTCAAATCTAGGAACTCATCCTGAAATTCAAAAAAAATACAAGAACTCATCCTGACATTCATCCTAATTAGTCATTAAATGAGTTGTATCACTACACCTATCTTTCCCACACCATCAATCACATGGAATTCGAGTGCTCATCCCTATATTCCCAAACATAAAGTATCAAATGGAATTCAGACACTCATCCAAACATTACCAAGTATCACATGTAATATAGAATACAATAATCTCATCTCAAGATTCCCAATCATTATGAATCAGATACAAATTTAATTAATTGAACATTAATTTCATCTATTTCTCATTGGGCCCATGGTCATCACTTTCCCTAAATCACTATACCATGTATCTAGTTCTATTTTCCAATCTAAAATCAAAATTAACACTTTTAAAAAACCAAGTTATTTCATAAAACATGATTCCCAACTATTAGTCTCATAAGTGTAATGCTCTAACCCTAGATCCACTTAATCGGTGCCCTACGTTGGTGGATCTCATGGCCTCAACCGCACCTCTCTGTATGATAGAGGCTGCCAACTAGTAGTGAGGGTGTAAAGGTGGTATGGTAAGAAGACTATAACCTCGTATTAGAGTGGAATAATGGATACAACCGAAAACATACAACATTAGAATAATATAAATAAATAGATAAAATAAATGAATTAGCGTAAGAATAAATAACTAAGAAAATGAATAATAATCAAAATCCACCAGGTAGTGTCATAAACATAGATGCATGGAATGATGATATACAAAATAGGAACAAAAGAAATATATATGTAATCATGGTATAAAAAAAGTAAAAAAAGTAGAAAATGATGCTCCACTATCATCTTGAGCATATTATCGATTGTATTCTCCTATGATCCATTTAAAGGTAAATAATAGAAACTATCAATATCAGTCCACTTTCCCTTATCAATACCTATAAAAACCTAATCTACTAGGGTACAAAATGTGTCCTAGGTAGGGTGTGAGATAAAATCCAAATAGGCCACCACCAATGCTGTCTAGAAGTAATCCAAGTAGTGATCATAGATAAAAAATATGAATGTATAAACAAAATAAGAATAAAGTGATGAAATAAATAACCACCATTCTTAGGTTCCTATAGGACACCTGGAGGCTTTACCTTATTCAGCTCATGGAAGGAATGAAATTTATGATCAATCATTATATATATACTAATAGTACATATATAGTATAGTTATATATTTCATCCACCTATATAGACAAGGTATATATATATAAGTAAGTGGACATATACATGGACTAATAGGTGCTGGCTAGATTGAGGCATAACTTAGATATCCATGACTAGTCAAAATGATCCTCAAGGATCAAGACATAGGGAAAATTCTCTAAATCCCATAAAGAGTGAGAGACGTCATAATTAAAACTTATTATGGTGAGTGATCCATCATGTCAACACTTGAAATAAGGGACTTCATACATCATACCCACCATTCAAATAGTGTCAACAGTGTAAGACATCATGCTCAACACCTGATGTGAGGGAGCATGAAAACATAATTCCCAACAGAACCCTTACCATATTTCCGAAACCTATATCATGGTGTAATAATTTTTTTTAATAAAATACACGAGGCATCACCTCTCATGTATCTCAATAATCAAGTATAATGACAACAAGTCATTACAATTATAATGATCATTTAATAGATCATAAACAAACAGTGAGACCTTAGCACCCTTTGCATGTAATTCCAAAAAATCCATTTAATTTATTTAAGGAAGGGAAATCCATCATATATAATACCATCCATTTAATACATTTTATTAAATTAAAAAATTCATTTCCATTCAATTTATAAGGATTAAAGATGAATTTTGAAGGTAACAATTCCAATTTGAAATTACCTACAAACCCAATTCCATTTAATAAGATAAGCCGAGAACTTAGGAGGTATTTGGGTTCATTTATCATTTATATAATAGAGGGAAAACCATTTGTAATCTAGGCTTAATTCTTATAAGGTGTTCCAGGATATTAAACAATAAACCAAAAAAGTGGAAATTCAAATTGGCACACCCAAGGGGTGTCCATAGTCAAGGTCAACATCCTATAATATACTAAAAAAAGGATTAAAGGTAATTCATTAAGGTGCATAGATCAATTTGATATGAATAAATCAATTAAATAGTGATGTGCGATAAAAGCCAATTCACATCACAATAGAAAATCTACAAATACACCAAAAGTATTAGGGAACCAATGAGACCAACTACCATAGGTCCATTAATGACTCCTTTCCAATGGAGGCCTCTTATTTGAATTAGGTTGGAAGAAATTTAAGAAATGGTCCAAATACCAAGAAATAAATAAAAATATATAGCTCTTTAATATCATAACTGATCTAAAGATAAATATAAAATAAGAAGGGAGATGACTGTAGATATTATCAAGATGTATCTGATGCTTTTAGAGGATCTTGATTCATACAACAGATAAAGAATTTAACTCAAAGCCGAGATTGAGGGAGATGGGAGATCATGAGAAGAATAACCTTATTCAGTCATTAGAAATGAATGGGAGAAATATATGCTTTATAAATTAGGTCCATTAAAGGAATTTTGAAAATTTCACCCTTAAAATAGGGAGCGCACGGTTTGGACATAGGGTTAGCCAAACCATGCACCAACCATGCTAAGCCTATTGCCTAAGGAGTGACCCCACGTGGTTAAGGTATACAGTTTCCTTAACCATACACAAACCATGAAAAATCCTCTGTTAAATGTCTATAGTTTCTCACAAGGGTGTGAACCTAGAGTTTCAGGGTTTCAAACAAACCCTGCTTCTACCACATCTCCTCTATTTTTCCATGCATGGTTATTAGAGACCATGCGTGCTGGGAAGCATAGTTTCTACTAACCACAAAACCAAAATCCAGGTTTTTGGGCTCCGAACAATCCCCAAAGACCCTCATGACCCTCATGAATTCATTATTTAACATCAATACTTCTATTTAGATTAATTTAGAGAAAAAACATGAGTCATACCTTCATGAAAGACCGAGTTGTTATAACCTTCACTTCTTAAAGGAAATCATCCCTGAGTTTAACTTTTGAGGGTAAAGAGGTATTTTATACAAAGAGTTCTAAGAACTGAGCTCATATATCATCTTATCACTCCCATTTCTTATCTTGTACTCAATCGTGCTACCATATAACTCAGAAAAAAGGAACTAACCTACCTCAGAGTGTATTCATTATTTGATAAAAAATATGAATGAGATACTCCACGGAGGAAGAATCCACATCAAACTCCACCACATCAGGATGAAAGAAATGTGATGGGTATGGATAACACCAATGAAGATGAGATACGTGGAAGACATCATTCATAGACCGGTATATCTAAGGATGTTCTAGATGGTAAGATAATGGTCCAATACATTTCACAACCTTGAAGGGTCTAACAAATCTTAATGAGAGATTACCCTTACTGTAAATAAATCTATCTCCTAAATTGGGTGAAACATGCAAGAAAACCTAGTTTCTAAACTCAAACTCAAGTGGTCGCCAGTGTCCATTGACATAAGACCACTATTTGGATTAAGCTATCATCATGTGCTTTCTAATAAATTAGACTTACTATATAGTCTACTATATGAGATGTGGTCTAAGCATAGCTAACTCCCCTACCTCTAGCAAGCATAGAGGTGATCGACACAACCTTCCATATAAGGTATCATAAGGATCCATTTTGATGGTGTCCTGAAATATATTATTATAATCCAAATCAACAAGGGGAATGTGTTTCTCCTAGGAACCCTTGAAGTCATGAAAACATGAACAAATAATTTCATTTAATGCTTGAATTGTATGCTTCATCTGTCCATAGGTCTGTGGGTGATAGGACATGCTCAAAAGCACCTACATATCCAAGGATTTTTGAAACCCTTCTAGAACCATGATGTAAGACAATTATCTTTGTCAGAAATGATAGAAGGTGGAGATCCATAAATATGTACAACCTCCCCAATGTATAGCCTCCCTAGATTATCTACCAAGAAGGTCTCTCATACAGGTAAGAATTGTGTGACCTTATTCAAATGATGAACAACAACCCATACTATATTATTTCCACAAGATGATCTTAGTAAACCAGTCATGAAATCGATCAAACAATTATCCCATTTCCACTAAAGAATGGACAATTATTGTAAAATACATTCTGATCACTAATGTAATGCCTTAAACTGCTAACAGGTAGAACAATGAGTGATGAATATGAAAATATCATGATTTATACCATGACACTAATACTGTCATTGAATATCCCGATACATATTTATTACACTGAGGTGAACTGATGATGTTGAGGCATGAAATTCCCCCATTATCTCCTCTATGATGTCTGTTGATACCCATACACACATATGAAATAGTAAATTATCATCACCATCCATGGTCCAAACTGAATAGGTATCATCATCTGAGAAACTTTCCCATAGGAAAAGGTCTTCAAGATCAAATAGTTGGCTCATTCTTACCCATTCTAGGAGAGTAAAGGTCACTACTAAGTCCATGAGGATAGTTTTTCCATGGTTCTCTTTAACATCAATACACATCTATAAGAATAATTCCATGAGAGTATATTATCCACTAGCCTCTTGGACTACCTGATTCTGAGTCTTCTGGATTATAGAATTGGATACAACAATACCTTTACCAGGTGTGTAGGAAAGCTCAAAATCAAACAACTGTAGGTACTCAACCCCCTACATTGTGTGAGATTTATATCCTGATATGTAAATATGTACTTGAGTATTTTGTTTTTAGTGAACACCACAAAATAATACCCAAGTAGATAGTGCATCCAACAACCTAGATCATGAACAATGACTACCAGCTCGAGGTTGTACATTGGGTAATTCCACTCATGAGGTCTCAACTGAAGGGAACCATATGTGAAGACTCACTTGTCTTGCATCAGAACATATCCAAGCTTGATACCTGATGCATCATAGTAGACTATATTGATCATTACTGGATCTATAAGAATTAGTATCAGTTCTAAAGTCAAATGAACCATTAAATCATGAAAGGTTACATCCCAAGATTCTCGTAATACAAATTTTACACTTTTCTTTTTCAATCCTGTAAGCAGTGCTTCTAGACATGAGAAATTATGGATGAAGTGTTTTTAATATCTAAATATCCCTATTAAAATCCAAACATTAAAGATGTTCTTGGACTACTCCCAAGAAACTACAAATCTCACTTTCTATGGGTCTCTTAAAAATCATGACTCCGAGATAATGTTTCCCAAGAAGTGGACTTTATCAATCCAAAATTGGCATAAACTGAGCTTAGCATAGAGATGATGCTCTCTCAGTGTATTTAGCATGATCTCAAGATGGTTGGCATGGTCATATTGATAATAATAATACACTAAGATATTTTCAATATATACAGCCATAAATGAATCAATATATGTGTGGAAAACCCGATTCATAAGAACCATGAAGACTGTAGGTGAATTACCAAGTTTGAACAGTATGACCAAATACTCGTATAGACTATACCTTATCTTAAAAGATATGCAAGGTATTTCTGAAGACCTAACATGCACCTGATGATAGCCCGACGTCAAATCTATATTTGAAAACTTTCTCTCTCCTTGTAGATGATCAAAGAGGTCGTCTATTCAAGGAATTGGATACCAATTCTTTACTGTGAGCTGGTCTAGTTGCTAGTAATACACAAAAATCATGAGGGTATAGTCTCCCTTCTTGGAAAATAGGTCTAATAAAACCCAAGGAGAAGTTATGGGGTGTATAAAACCTTTAGCCTCAAGATCCTCCAACTATTTCTTGAGTTCCAGAAGCTCCATAGGAGGAATGTTCATTGGTGATACTCCAGGAACAAGCTTGATAATGAATTTTACTTATCACATCGGTGGTAGAATAGAGAATTATTTAGTAAATAAATATATGAAACACTTCATATAGGGGGGAAATAGTAGGTCATAACCCCTAACCATCCAGGAAAATACCGGCAATCTGAGCTATCACACAACCTAAACTTTTCTTCTTGGGTCCATCTCATGTCACGTGAATATCTCATTCTCCCTTATGTATGTGCCTACCACCCAATGGTGATGTAAAATTATCCCTCTGATGATAGGAGTCTATGTATTCTCAATAGGTAACTAACCAATCCATCCTAAATATTACATCAAATCCCATCATGTCAAGGATGAAGAGATTCCATGCGAATAGGTATCTATCAATCTCAAGGGTAGAGTCCTTACAATAGAGAACACCCTCTAATCAGATAACAAGTAGGGTATCTAGAATCATAACACCATATAATTCTCGATCCTGAGGTCCAGAATCTCCATAATAGTCTTAGATATAAATGAGTGACACTCACCTATATCAAATAAAGAAAACACTAAAGTGGAGTCTAGTAGAATAATACCTCATACAGTAGAATGTACAGTGCTCTACTCCTCTAGAATAGGCTGGGATGCATGTAACTAGCCTTTGTCGTGGCCCTGAGTTACTTCCGGACTACCCTGAGCAAGTCTGCTCTGCTATTTTTGAGAATCATGAGTCTGACTACCACTGCCTCAACCACCACCTCAAACTGAGTGGATGGTGGTATTCTAGCTATCCATATAGCATGATCTTATTGGTCCCATAACTGATCATGGAGTAGGTGTAGATCCCCATTCACTAGGCACTAATGGAAAGGTCTAGTAGAACCACTGGATATGAACCATCCTACCATAGAATCTATATTCCACTAGATCTCATAAGCACTGAGGCTTCATGTGTTCTGGCTTCCTATACTGGTGACATATCAAAAATATGTATGCATGAGGAACCTGACTACTGCTACCTCTATGAGAAACCTCGAATAATATCTTTTTTTCTAGAAGAAGGATCACTAATTGATCTAGGTGCTGAAATTACCTGACTTGCACCATCAACATCCCTCAAAATTTTCTCTATTATAAGGGATTGGTTGACTATATCAAATATGCTCATTAACTGAAATACATTGACCTGCGACTGGATGGAGTCCACTATTCCACCTTTTAATCACCTGGTGGTCATAAAATCATCAACTTCTAGAGTATCAGTGAACCACTACAACTCAGTGAAATGAGTAGAGTATTCTATAATAGACATGCTTTTCTACTACAGGTTCATGAATTCTCTAGCTCTATAAACCCTTATATTATAGGGGAATAAATAATCATAGAAGATAGTTTTGAAATCCATCCAGACTATATTACGATGCAAATCCACCTGGGTAATAATATCGCACCATAGCTTGGAAGAATCACATGACATATTAGCTAAAACCATGACCCTCCACTCTGGAGACATATCAATATGATTGAATATAGAAATAATGGATTTTATCTTTAACACAGAAGTGTGTAGTCTTCCATCCTCCGATAAAGAGAGAGGATGATGTTGCTGGAATTACTAAGTCAACGCTTCCATACTCAAGTCAGGTGGAGCAACACCTTGCATATTATATGACATACATAGATATCCCTCATGAAACTAGGTGTTGGTTCCCATATCAGGAGTAGGAAAATGATCCATAGCTGGCATTGCTAGAGTTATCACTGGTGGATAAAGTCTTACCACCATAGGTGCATGGTTTTCACCACCATCAGGACATACAAATTTAGAATGTCATGGTGGCATGATACTATAAGTCCAAACACATGCCTCAGAAGTGATTTTAACAATTGAAAGGATTGAAGATATAAAACTACGATAGGTGCATAGCCATCCAATTGAAGTGATCACACCACTCTATCTAATTTTAAATCTAAGTCTAGGTGGTTAAAGATACCATGGTAGTCCGTAATAACCTAATAAACACACAATCTACCCACTACTAAGACCAAGTTTAGGTATGATTCTCGGTTTCACATGTATAGGACAACTAGTTTCACTTTAAAAGTCATATTTAGTATATATCTATGATTGTTAAAATATTTAAATAACTTTAAATGGTTGAATTAGGTGGATTACCATTTCCGATCCATATGGGACCATACTTATTATGAACCACAAATGGTGTCCATTTAATCCATACCATAACACGTTCCAGCCCATGTGACCAATGACCTATGACTCAGCATGCCATAATTAACTCCTTAAGGTTCCTGCTTTAACTTATGTTGGAAAACACTATTAGGTTAAGTCAAGAACTTTAAGTATAAATTTTGTGTTCCAATCCCTACAAGAAATGTTAGAACATTTCAATACATAATCAAAGCACTAACAATATGCAACATGAAAATGCATGCTGTAAGTAGATGTGACATGAAAAAAATGTATGAAAAACTATTCCTATTTTGCGTTTAATGATTATTATAATGAAACTCCCTCATTTCATCAGGTGTAGATAAAATAAATAATCATTTCAATAATAAAAATATTAATAACATCATAAACCAAGTTCATCACCCAATAGTGAAGTCGTGTCAACTATAAATGGCATAATCAATAACAAAAATTTCCCATCTTTGGTAATTTGGATTTCCCTTGTACATGGGTTAGCTATGTCTAGGAACAAGGTCATTTCTAAATTCCTTCAACTTCTAGTCTCCTGTATAATACCAAAATAGTAATACAAAGGAAAAATAAATTCTTTGATATCACTTTGTAATGTCCCAACCTAAGACCCACTTAACCTGTGCCCTGAGCTTGTGGGTCAAATAGTCTCAAGCATGAATCCCCATATGAAAGAGGCTACCAACTAGTATATAGGGTGTAAAGGTGGTACAATGGTGAGAATATAAAATCAAATCAGAGTGTCACAATGGATACAACCACAAAAATACAATAGCGGAAGTATATGAATAGACATACATAATAAATAAAGTAGCAGAAGAATAAATTATTGAGAAACTGAATAATAATAAAAATCCCCTAGTTAGTTTCATATACATAGATTCATGACATGTTGATATACAAAATAATAAAAGGGGATAAGCATATGTAATCATGCTATAACAAATGTACAAAAAAGGAAAAATAATGCTCCACTAGCATCTTGAGCATATGCTCAGTCCTATAATCCTATTATCTATATAAAGGTAAATCTTACTAACTATCTATATAAAAGTGATTTCCCTTATCCATACCTGAAGAAAAATAATCTACTTGGGTACCAAAGGTTGACTGATTAGGGTGTGAGATAAAATACCAATAGGCCACCACCAATGGTGTATATAATAAATCAAAGTAGTTCTCATAACTAAACATTATGCATGTATAAATAGAATAAGAAAAAAGTGAAGAAATAAATAACCAGCATTCTCAGGTTCCTAGAGGACACATAAAGGCTCTACTTACTTCGGATCATGGTTGGAATGAAATTTTTAATCAGTCACGATATATATATATATATTTGTGTGTGTGTGTGTGTGGTAGAATATATATATATATATAGTAAAGTTATATATTTCATCCACCATCACAGACCAAGTATGTGCAGATGTCAGTGGCCATAAACATATACTACTAGGTGGTGGATGGACTAGGGCATAACTCAGACATCCATGACATGTATAAATGATCCTAGAGGATCAAGACATAGGTTACATGACCTATATACCATAAAGAGTGACAGACCTCATGCTCGACACTTGGGATAGTGAGTGAGACATCATGTAAATACTCAAAACAAGTGACTTGGTGCATCATTCCCACTGTCAAAATAGTATTAATGGTGTGCGCCATTATGCTCAACACCCAATGTAAGGGAGAGTGAAACCTTCATTCCCAAAAGAACCCTTAATATCATTCTACAACCTATATCAATGAATAATTATTTTTATAATAAAATACATGATGCATCACATCTAATGTATCTCAATATTAAAGTCCAATTACAACAAGTCATTACAATTATAATGATCATTTAATAAATCATAAAAAACATTGTTTCCTTATCACCCTTTGTATGTCATTCCAATTAATCCATTTAATTTATTTAAGGAAGGTCAAGCCATCATGAATTATCCCATCAATTTTATACATTCCATTCAATTAAAAAAATTCATATCCATTCAATTTATAAGGTTGAAAGTGGCATTTGGAAGGTTCCAATACTAATGGGAAATTACCTACCTATACAATTCCCTTTATAAGACAAGGAATACACTTAAGAGGCATTTGGGTTCATTTATCATTTATATAATAGAGGAAAATCCATTTATAATCTAGTACGAACTCATAGAAAGAATTCTGGGAAATTAAATAGTTAACAAAAATGGGTTATTTAAGTTGGGACACCCAAGGGGTGGACATAACTGAGGTAAAAATACTATAATATACTAAACAAGGATCAACAGTCGTGCATTAAGGTGCATGGATCAATATTATTTGAATAACTAAATTAAATGGTGAAGAATGAAAATGGTCGGTCCACGAAACAACAACAAAGATTCAAAAATAACAAAACTCTTGGGAAAAAATTCCACCTACCATAGGGCTATTGATGACTCCTCATCCGATGACAACCTCATATTTTAAGTTTGTTGGAAGAAATTGAATAAATGGTCCAAAGACCTAAAAATAGGGGAAAATAACTTAAACCTAAACAAAATAATGGTTCTAAAGATAAAATGGAATTGGAAGGGAGTGGATTGTAGATCTTACTGAGAGAGATCTGATACTTTCAAAGGATCTTGATTTAGACAATAGATGAAGAAGTTAACTCAAAGAATATATTGAAAGAGATGAGAGATAAAAAGAGGAAGAACCTCATTTAGCCACTAGAAATGAATGGTGGAAAGATGGGATTTATAAATAAGGTCCATTAAGGAAATTTTGGGAATTTCACCCTCAAAATAGGGGGCACACAGTTGGATGAATCATGTTCAAAACATGCTCATCATTTTTTTAAGTAGTGACCCACACGGTTAAGGAACACAGTTTCCTTAACCATGTGCAAAACATGTGAAAATACTCTATTAAAAGTCTTAATATTCTCACGTGAGAATGATCCTAGAGTCATATAGTTTTAGAAAAACTGCACGGCTCCTACTGATCCTATATTTTTCCCCGCATAGTTAATAGAGATCGTATGGGCTAGGCTATATGGTTTATATTAACCTTGTGACCTAGTATATTTTCCAAAATCTAGGGTTTTGGGCTCTGAACAATACCCTAAGACCCTCACGACCCCTGGGACTTCATTGTTTAACATCAATAGGTACATTTAAATGAATTTAGACAAAAAAGAGTCATAAATTCATGAAAGGATGGGTCATTACAACTTCCCTTATTTATAGAAACTCAACCCTAAGTTGGCCTTATGGGGGTAAAGAGGTATTGTCTGCAAAGAGTTCTGGACACTGAGCTCGTATATCAGCTTGCCACTCCCATGTCGCATCCTGTACTCAGACGTACTACCACAACACCCATACCAAAGAAATTTACCTACCTTAGAGTGTCTTCACACTCTGATCAACAATAAGAATGAGATTCTCCACAATGGAAGCTTCCAAATCTAAATCATCATCATCAAGATAAATGACATGTGATGAGACTGGAAAATAGTAGTGAAGTTGAGATATGTGAAATATATCATGAATAGGATGGTACATCTGAGGAAGTTCTATCCAGTAAGGTATTGGTCTAATCCATTCCAAAACCTCAAAGGGCCCCACAAACCTCAGTGAGAGATTAATCTGCCTCCAAATACATCTACGAAACAACGTAGCCGATAATCATAAGAAAACGCAGTTTATAACCTCAAACTCAAGAGGTCATTGAAATCTATTTTCATAAGACTACTATCTAGACTGAGATATCATCATGTGCTTTTTGATCAACTAGACCTTCTCTATAATCTCATGAATGAGATGTGGTCCAAGAATAGCTGCCTCCTCTGCCTCTAGCCATCACATAGGTGATTATAAGGGCCTACCATATAAGGCTTCATAGGGATCCATTTAGATAGTATCCTAAAATCTATTATTATAATAGAAATCAATAAGGGGAATGTGTTTCTCCCAGGAACCCCTAAAGTCAAGGAAACATGCTCAGAGCATGCCTTGTAATAATGGAATCGTATGCTCTGTCTATCCACCGATATATGGATGATAGTTTGTGCTCAAAAGCACCTATGTACCCAAGGCATTTTTCAACCCTTTCCAGAACTATGAAATAAAATGATCATCTCCATTATAAATTATAGAAAGAGGAGATGCATGAAGATATAAAATCACCCTAGCATATATCCTCCCTAGATCGTCTACTAAGATAGTCTCTCACATAGGTATGAAGTGTGAAACCTTCATAAAACGGTCAACGACAACCCACACTGCATCATTTCCATGAGGTTATCTAGGTAACCAGTTATGAAATCCATCGAAACATCATCCAATTTCTACTCGAGAATGGGAAATTACTATAAAATCCCTAACAGTCACTGATGTTCCACCTTCACTTGCTGATAGGTGGAACACTAAGTTATGAAGCCGATAATCTCATGTTTTATAAGAGGCAACCAATAATGGCGCCAAAGATCTTGATACATCCTGGTGACATTGGAGTGAACATCCCATGTTGAGGCATGAAATTCCCACATCATATCCTCTCTAATCTCTGTTGGGACCCATACATTCTGATATAATAGTAAAGTATCATCCCCATCCATGGTCAAACCTAAAGAGGTATAATCATCCTAGACACTTTACCTTAGGATAAGGCCTTCGAGATCAGATAGTTGCCTCATTCTTACCCATTATATGGGAGTATAGGTCACTGCTAAGACTGTGAGGATAGTTTTACCATGGTCCTATTGAACCTCAATATGAATCTATGAGAACAATGCTACGAGATTCCATTCACCACTAGCCTCTGGGAATATCTAATTCTGAGTCTTTTGGTGAAGATCATCGACTACAACATTACCTTTACCAGGCATGTAGGCAAGCTTTAAATTAAATAACTGTTGGTACTCAACCCACCTATGCTCTCTAGGATTTAGATATTACTATGTAAAGATGTACATGAGGATTTTTTGGTCAGTGAAAACCACAAAATGATCCCCAAAAAGATAGTATCTCAAAAAATGTAGAGCATAAACAATGGATTCCAACTCGAGGTCATGCATTTGGTAATTCCTCTTGGGAGACCTCAACTGATGGGACCTGTAAGCAATGACTCACTCATCCTGCATCAAAACAACTCTAAGACCGATACATGATGAATAACAATAAACTATATAGAACCTTCCTAGATTTATACTAATTATTATTGGAACTAAATTCAAACATCCCTTAAACTCCAAAGAGAATGATTCACAAGCTTCTAACCATAAAAATTTCACACATTTATTTTTCAAGCCCATAAGCAACACTGCTAGACATGAGAAATCTTAGATGAAGAGTCTATAATATCTATCTATCCCTAAGAAACTATGAATTTAAAATAAATTATCAGTCTTCTCACAAGAAACTAAATATATCACTTTCTTTGGGTCTATTGAAACACCTTAATCCAAGAAAATGTGACCCAAGAAGTATAATTTTTCGATGCAAAAGTGTCATTTACTAAGCTTAGAAAAGATCCAATTCTCTATTAGTGTATTCAGTACAATCTCAAGATGTTTTGTGTGGTTGTGTAGATAATAATAATACAATAATATATAATCAATAAATACCACCTCGAATGAATCCAGATACAGGTGGAAAACCCAATTCATGAGATCCATGAAGACTTCAGGTGCATTTGTGAGTCCAAACTGCATGACTAGGTACTTGTATAGACGATACCTACTATTGAAAGTTGTGAAAGGTATGTATAAATACCTAACACTCACCTTACAATAGCCTAACCTAAAATATATCATTGAAAACACTCTCACTCCTCAGATCTGGTTAAAGAGGTTGTATATTTGAGGTCGAGAATACCGATTCTTTAACATGAGCTAGTCCAACCGACAGTAATCCACCAAAATCCTTAGGGTACCATTCACCTTATTATCAAAGAATATTGGCGAACCCCAAGGAGAAGTGTTGGGTTGTTTGAAACCTTAATTTTCCATATCCTATAACTATTTTTGAGTTCCATAAGCTCCATAGGTTCCATTCTATAAGGTGGAATGGTCACTGGTGCAACTCCTGACAAAAGCTCAATAGTGAATTCCAACTCTTGCACTGGAGGTAGACCAGAAAACGTTTTAGGAAATAATTCCCTAAAATGCTCAACTACAGGAGAGAAAATAGCAGGTTGTGACCCCTTTTAATCTTGGAAAAGGCTGACTATCTGATCTATCACACTACTTATCCTTTTCTTATATGGTCTAGCTCTTGTCATGTGGACATCCCATTATCCGTTATGTACGTGCATACTACCCTATGGCGATGTAAACTTCAACCTATAATGATATGAATCTATGTGTTCTCAATAGGGAACTAAACAGTCCATCCCAATGATTACGTCCAATTTGGCCATGTCGAGGATGAAAAGATTCCACATAATGAGGTATCCTCCTATATCAAGGGGACAACCCTTATAATGGAGAAATACCTTTGATCAGATACCTAGTTGGGTATCAAAAATCATAACTCCATATAAGTTATCGATCTTGAGGCCTAGACTCACCAAAACAGTCTCATATATAAATTAGTGAGATGCGCCTGTGTCAAATAAAGAAGACACTAATGTGGAGGCTACTAGAATAGTACCTCATATAGTAGAATTTTTAGTGCTTTTCTCCTCTAGCATAGGATGGACTATATGTAACTAGCCTGTACCATGGACCTTAATCACTAGATGAATACCTTGAGTAAGTCTGCTATGTTGGAACCATAAATCATTAGTATGACTATATCTTCCATGATCACTACCTCAGCCTGAGTGGCCGATGGTATTTCATCTTCCTTTCTGGTGTGATCCTACTATCCCCACTCCTGATCATGGAGTAAGAGTAGTTTCCTGCTCTCTAGTAACTGGTGGGAAGGTCCTATAGAAGTGTTGGATATTCCCCATCCCTCCATAGACTCTATATTCCATTGGATATTGTAAGTAGGGAGGATTATTGTGTCTCAGATTCCTACACTGGTTATATATCAAAAAGCAGTCAACATGAGGAACCTGAATGCTACTACCTTTGAGAGAAACCTAGAATCTCATCTTTCACCCAGAAGAAAGATCACTAATAGATCTTGGTGAAGAACTTCCCTAACTCTTACCACCATATCCCATCAAATTTTATTCTGTGATAAGGGCCTAGTCAACTATATCAGATATGTTCATCAACCGAAAGACATTGACCTATGACTAGATAGTGTATACCTACCCATCCTCGAATCATATGGAACTCATAATATAATCACCCACTAGATTAGAAGAAAATAACTAAATCTCTTTGAAATGAACATAATATTTCACAATACATACTCTTCCATACTATAGGTTCATGAAATCTATAGCTCTGTTATCCCTCAGAACATGGGTAAATAAATAGTGATAGAATATATCCTAGAAATCCTCCCATATCATATTACGATTCCAGTCCATAAGGGTAATAACATCCCACCACAACTTGGTATAATCACACTGCATATAAGCTGCAAGATTGACCCTCCTCTATAGATGCATCTTAAGATGATCTAATATAGAAAGAGTATATTGGAACCATGGCTTATCAGCATGTGGTCTTCCATTACTTAATAAAGAGTGAGGATGTTGTTGTTGGAACTCACAAGTCATCTCTTCTATACTAGAGGAAGGTCAAACAACATCGTTCCTATTATGAAATATACACAAAAATACCTCAAAAAATAAGGTGTAGGTGCCCATATCATGAACTTTAAGAGGTTCCATAGGTGGTAATGCAGGAGGAATCACTGGTGGCCCAAGGCCCGCTACCTCAGGTGCATGGTAATCCCTGTATTTAGGGCATATGACTATAGGATGTCTTGGAGGCATGATATTATAATTACAAATTCCCACCTTAGAATATATTTTAATAATTAAAAGGATTGTATATGGAAGACTAGGATAAGTGTATAGCCTTCCTATAGAAATAATAACACATCTCTTACTACATAAAACACTGGATCTCTGTAGTAGAAGAGACCATATAAGTCTATAAGAACATAAGAGACACACTTAATTACCACTACTAATACTAGGTTCATGTATGAGTCTTAGTTTAACATGTATATGATAACTATTTTTACTTTAAAAGTCTTATTAATTTTAGATTTGTTCTTGTTTAAATATTTAAATCACTTTATATGGTTGAATTAGGTGTATTATCATTTTTGATCCATAAGGTCTGATACATCTTATGAACCAAAATATTGATTCCACTTTATCCATTCCTTAACATGTTCCATCCCATTCAACCAATGGTCTATGGATCAACATTCCATAATTAAATTCTTAAGGTTTCTTCTTTAACCTATGCAGAAAAACACATTTAGGTTAATACAAGAACATTAAGTATCAATTATGTGTTCCAATCCCTGTGAGAAATGTCATCACATTTCAACTAACAATATGAAACAGGAAAATGAATGTTGAAAGTATATGTGACATGAAAAAATGCCTAACATATTAGTCCTACTATGACTATAATGATGCATGTAATGCAATGAATTCATTTCATTGGGCCAAGGTAAAATAAACCATAATTTCAATAATACCAATATCAATAACATCAGAAATCAAGTGCATCAACTAATGGTATAGTCATATCAACTATAAATGGCACAATAAATAACAAAAATTTCCAATCACAGGTAATTTGGGTTTCCCCTATACATGGTTTAGCTACGTCTAGGAACAAGGACATTTCCAAATCCCTTAAACTCCAAGTCTCCGATCTAATTCACAAATATTAAGGTGAAGGAAAAATAAACACTCCGATAGCACTTTGTAACATACCAACCCAGGATCCACATAATTCATGCCCCGATTCGGTAGGTCACATGGACTTAAGTGCACCTCCCCGTATGCCAAAGGATTCTAACAAGTAGTAAGGGTGTAAAGGTGGTACGTTTGGGAGACTATACCCTCATATTAAAGTGGTACAAAAAATAAAACCACAAACATAAAATAGAGGAAGAATATGAATAAATAAATAGAATAAATAAAGTAGTGGAAGATTAAATAACTGAGAAACTAAATAATACTCAAAATACACTTGGCAATGTCATATACATGGATGTATGGCATGCTAATATACAAAATAGTAATAGGAGACATGCATATGTAATCATGATTTAAAAAAAGTACAAAAAGGAAAAAATTATTCTCTTCTATCATCTCAAGTAAATGCTCGGTCCTCTTTTCCCATGCTCTATCTAAAGGTAAAGAATATAAATTATCAATAGTAGTGTTTTTCCCTTATCCATACCTGTAGAAAAATAATCTATGATGGTACCAAATGTAGGTTGATCAAGGTCTGAGATAAAATCCTTGTATTCCAACACCAATGGTGTATAGAAGTAATACAAGTAATTCTCATAGCTAAACAATGTACAAGCATAAAAAAATAGGAAACAAGTGATGAAATAAATAACCAGCCTTCTTAGGTTCCTAGAGGACTTCAGAAGTCTCTACCTGTTTTAGATCATGGTCAGAATGAAATGACTGATCAGTCACTATATATGTAGTAATAGTATATATATATATACAGTATAGTAATAAATTTCAATCCACCTATGTAGACAAAGTATGTGTGGACTTAAGTGGCCATATACTTGGACTACTAGGTTCTAGATAGACCAGAGTAAAACCCAGACATCCATGACTAGTCCAAACGAGACTAAAGGCTAAAGAAAAAGGGTACAAGCCCTACATCACATAAAGAGTGAGAGAAGTCCTGCTCGACACTTGGTATGGGGAGTGATCCATCATGCCAACACTCTAAACAAGTGGTGTAGTGATTCATAACCACCATCCGAATAGTATCAGTGGCGTGAGACGTCAATCTAAAAACCCGATGTAAGGGAGTATGAAACCTTCATTCCCAATAGAACCCTTACCTTCATTCCATAACCTATATCAATGTGTAATAATTTTTATAATAAAACAGATGAGGCATCACCTATCATGTATCTCAATAGTCAAGTCTAATTACAACAAGTCATTAAATTTTCAAAGAGCATTTAGTAAATCATAAACAAATTATGTAACCTTACCACCCTTTCTATGTCATTAAAATTAATCAATTTAACTTATTTAAGGAAGGGAAATCCACCATTAATAATCTCCTTAATATAATATATGCCATGAAATTAAAAAATCATGTTCATTAAATTTATTAGGTTCAAAGATGTATTTGGAAGGTTCTAATACCAATTGGAAATTACTTACAAGGACAATTCTACTTATAAGAAAAGATAATCATTTTGGAACTATTTGGGTCTATTTATCATTTATATAAAAAGAATAAAATCTATTTATAATTTATGCTGAATTCTTAGAAGGCATTCTAGGAAATTAAAAAATTAACAAAAAAGGGGAAATTCAAGATAGTACACCCAAGGGGTGATTAAAATCGAGGTGAAAATCCTCTAATAAACTAAAAAATGATCAATAGTAATGTACTAAGGTGAATAGATAAATTTTATATGAAGAACTCAATTAAAATGTGATGCATGGAAAAGGATGGCACACGACACAATGAAAAATCTACCAAAACACCAAAACTATTGGGGAAAGGATGAGACCACCCACCTTAGAGCCATTAATGAATCAACCTTTGATGATGGAATCATATTAAAAGTAGTCTGGAATAAATTGAAAAATGGTTCAAATACCAAAAAATAGGGCTATAGACATTGAATCTAAATAGTTCAACATTTATGAAGATAAGTTGAAATATGAAGGGAGAGGATTATAGATCATTCTAATATAGATCCGATGATTCTAATAGATAATTATTTGGACAATGGGAAAAGGAGTTAACTTAAATCCTAGATTGTGGGATATGGGAGCTCACAGGAGGAAGAACCTCATTCATCCACTAGAAATGAATTATAGAAAGGTAGGGTTTATAAATAAAGGTCATTAAGGTAATTTTGGGAATTTATCCATAAAAATAAGGGGCACATGATTTGGACTCATGGTTGAACAAATCTCACACCAACCATGCTGAGCCTACTTCCCAAGGAGTGACCTCATATGGTTAAGTTGAACAATTTACTTAACAATGCACAAATTGTGAAAAATCATATATTAAAATTCTAATGTTTCTCGCACATTCATGCACCTAGAGTCACATGGTTTATGAAAAATTTGTGGCTCCTATCACTCCTATTTTTTCCCCAAATGGTTATTAGAGACCATTTAGTATGAGTTACATTGTTTCTACTAACCGTGAAACCCAATATATTTTACAAAATCTAGGTTTTCAGGCCCCAAAAAATCCTAGAAGACCCTATTGACCCCCATGACTTCATTGGTTAACCTAAATAGGCCCATTTAAAGGAATTTAGGAAAACAATTATTCATACCTTCATAAAAGGATGAATCATAACAATAAGGCACAAATCTACATTGATCAATTGATTTATCATTTCAATTTTCTAAAAAAACCTATCCTTTTAATGTAACCAAAACCCAATCCCCTATGTTACCTAAATTTCCAATTCTTTTGGTTTTTATTACTCCACCCCTTAATTTAGGAAAGATTCATTTTAAGGGTCAAAAACAGACACAATTTATTAATGGTTTTAAAATTTAATTTCACAACTATCAAATCAGACTGTGGTTCCTTATAAAACATTTAATACATAATTAGAAAATTAATAGCCCAGGTCCAATTCAAGGTTAGTTCCCCCCTCCAATAATTCCACTAAAATTTACTATTTTATATGGTATGAGGAAAATTAAATAGGGAATTTAGAATATGAAAAATAAAACTAGAACATTTAATTTAAATTGGATGAAATCATGACATATCAGCATTGAACACACCATCCACACACTTAGAAAACAATAAATACTATAGTCTAATGTAAATAGAACACCTACCTTATCATCATTAGATCCTACTAATCTAGTATCAAACCATGGTTTGAGTAGAAATGTTAGATTTTGGGAACCTTAAAAACATCTTGAAAGTAGGGAATTTATCTCATAAATTGTTTGAGAGAAAAATACAACAATAGAAACTAATAAAGGAAGCTAGATAAGGTATAAAATTACTAAGATCCTTTGAATTCCATATAAAGAATCGGATTCAACCAAAAAAAGGAGAATCAAAGAGGCGGAGAGGAGAGAGAAGAGAGGATGTGCATGAAGGACCTACTGGGGGAATCTGGAAAGAAATTGGGGAAAAAACTTTTAAATTTAGTTGAAAAAAGTGAATATTACCCATATTTTAGGATAGTTATTTTTATTATAGAATAGGTTATATAACTTTTGAGTAAGTGGAACTAAAGGTAGGGGTGTTTCATCTCAATTTCCTTTCTTGAGACATCTTTTTGTTTTATTCACCTAATTTCATTTGTTATGTATATTTTATATTGTATATATAATATCATGAATTATATTTTATAAGTATTATTTTAATTTAAATTAAAATCTCTCTCCTTAAAGGGGTTTCTATTAAAATATTTCTTAATCCATCAGGGGATTTTATTAAATTAATTTCTTTTCTTGAGTCATAATTATTCCTATTTGATTAAGATTTTACAAGATTACTTTCTTATGAAATTTTATGACATTATAATTCCTTTCTCTTTATTTTATAGTTAATTACATTTATGGATTTGTGTCATCATAGAATTCGATAATGTTAATAATAATTACCATTATATCCAAATGATCTCTTTCTCTTCTGTATCAATGTTTACACTTCATTCAAATGTTCTCATTTATTATGTTGAAATCCAAATATTTTTTATGGAGATCTTCAAATATCCATATATCTATTTTCAAATGAAATATTTATAACTATCTTTATAATTTGGTTCTTAATATAGGTATTTTTTTTTTAAATTTTGAAAATATTTTTTCCTTCCTTGATTGTACATATTATCTTCCACGCCGCATTTCCTTTGAAGAAAAACATTTATTACTTTTCCAAGGATCCACTACTAGATATTAGTTTTAAAAATATTTTTTAAAAATATTTTCTCTTCATATTTTTGAAAATTTCTTTTGAATGTGACTAGTAAATTCATCTTTCATGAGTATGGTAAAAAAATTTATAAAATATTTTCTACAATTTTTTTACTATTATAATCATTCTTATTTACATCACTTAGTTTCCATATTTTCAAATGTTTTTCAAAATGATTTTAACTCATTATGATTTTAAAAATAAAAGAAAATATTCTTATTTTTTCAAAAGTAAATGTTTTACTTATAAAAGGATTTTCTGATTTTAAAAGGTATTTTAACGATTTGTTTTTTAAAAAATAATAATTTTAAAGTGTTTATACATATTCTAAAATAATAGTTTTGAAAATATATTTCACTTATATTTTTTTGAAGGTTTGTTTAGTTTTAAAGATATTTTTTATTAAGTTCAAAGTATTTAATTTTAAATAAATCTTTTAATGTATTTTTCAATCCTTTTAAAAAATTAGTATTTCCTCTCATTTTCAATGGATTTATCCAATGATACTAAAAATTAATTTTTCATCTATTTCAATATCATTAATTATCCTTATGTTACACTTGTGATATTTATAATCCACCATTCATCGTATTTCTTTATATTGATTATGAAATTTTCTAGGAAAGTTTTTCATGAATACCATCTATTTTCCATAGGTTAATTAAATGATATTTGAAGTCTGAATGTTTTCATGTTATAATGGAACTCATATGTATGAATGATGATTATTATTATTAATTTTGGGGTTATATATTTTCCTATAATGTATCGGTTAAGGATTTATATATCATGAGATAATAATGGTAAATGAGTAATGATGCTCGATCCACTATGTGAAACATGATTTAATTCCTGAGACAATATGAGAAACAAGAAGTAATTACTAACCCAATATAGGAAATAAGAATTACTGCCTGATCCTATATGGGAAACAATAATTAATCCTAGATACATTATGGGAAACATGAAGTAATTATTAATATATTATGGGAAAAAAGTTGCAATGACTAATATATTAAAGGAAATAAGAAGTGTTTCCTGATCCACTATGAGTTTTCCCTTACTAATAATTATAGCTGACCCCTTTATTATGTTTCCATTCCTCTAGTTATAAATATTACTATAACTAATGAGTAGTATATAAGGGAATATAGTGTGCTTTGATTATATATAAATTTTCACAAGTTTCATAAAATAAATTCTTATTTAACAAATCACCAAAGACACTAAACCTTGAGTTCTCATTATTATGTGTTTATTGTGAGATGTAATGTTTAACATATGGAAATGATATAAAATAAATACATATATACATTGTTTTTTATTATCAAATCCTATGTTTTAAAAAGGATTTTTTAGAATAAAACCCACGAGTGTGGGTTTAGGGGGCCTAAAAAATTATTTCTTGTATATATTATAACTAGTGTACATAGGTGTAGAGATACTGGTGTTTTATTTAGATCATTCCAAATACATTTTTACCATTATTAGTACTTATAATTTTTTATAGGATACACTTTTCTTATATTTATGAATTAAAAAATTTATATTTGTTTTCAATGATATAAATTCTGATGGGGTCACACTTTGTAGTTAACTAAATATTGACTGAGTTTTAAAAAAATTATAGAGACACTCTAAAAGTGTTTCAAAGTTTATCCAAAAATTAATTTTGGATGGAAATTCCCATGTTATTACATATGATGTGATATATGGTGAAATTAATTATATATTTCCAAAAGTGTTTTGGAAGATATAAAAAAGGATTTTTTTGGATATGCTTTCGCATGTTTTCGTATATATTATAATATATGATGAAATGAAAAAAGTCTATGAGGGTTTAATGAAAGTGGGATATTGATAGAGATATGACATAAACCCACTATATCGAATAATATAATATATACATGTCATGTGGTATGACATGTGGGATGTTAAGGAAAATCATATACCTTATTTTGTGTATACCATAAGGTATGATACAAGATATATTTCCACTACCTTAACCAATAATAATATATGATTGGACTATTTCATATAGAAGTGTTTTGAGTGAAATCATATGATATAATTAACTCTAACACTCCATGATTGATTCAAAAAAAATTAATATTTATTTCTTGGTATTTCATCCACATTTTAAACCATAATTCTAAATGTTTTATATGATGAAACACATGGGAGGATCAACGGATCACTCATGTGATAAATGTATAAAATGACCAAAGGATTAATCATATGTCTTGTAATATATGCGTTAATTCATGAACACTCAATAATGTATTGGGGGATATATAAGGAGTCATTGACATTGAGTTATAGTAAGTTAGTGTATACCCATGATCTTATTGAATGTCTTTACCATAGTTATCTACCTTCACCTTTCTTTATATTATGATATACTAGCATATCATGGAAGAGTGGAGAATCTTAATCAAGTATAAAATGATTCTATTCAACTTGTGGATACACCATGGAGGTGGGAGTATGATGGATACCTTTGAGTGATATTATTGAAAGATATGAATGAAGATAACAATACTAACATTCACTAGTGCATGGTACACAACATGTTCTTTATTTTTTAGTTTCATTTTTTTGAGTCACATACATGGTGATCTTGGTAATTTGTGGTTTCTAACTCCTTTGAATTCATCAAACAAGTTTTTTTTGATCCTTATTAACTATTCACTTAGCATATAGGGAATGAACATGTGGGTCCTAGGAATGCATATTATTTGTATTGAGGTCTAGTATGAAGGTAAATCATGTGGGGGACTTGGTTCATGGATCGTTGATACTAATTTGTGTAGAGAACAGATACTATAATAGGATTTTGTATCATAAGCATGGAGAACACTAAAATAACTCAAGTCATTGATCATGAAAATGAACATGGTTCAAGGTGAATGTTACTGCATAGTTTGGGAGATACCATTAGAAAATACTGAATATATTTCAACTATTATTTATTTTGATATGGAGGCAGTTTGGGATCTGGTTGACCAAATGGGTGGATGATATTCCGGGAATAAATGGGGTGGTTTACTGGTCATAGTATGACAATGGGGATATGCTATGGGATTCCATGAATGTTTGGATTATAGGGTTGCTATAGTGGGAATGAGTGAAATCAGATAGCTGTGATTGATGAACGACATTTTTATGATACCAACTAATGTACAAAAATAGAGTGAAATGAGTCATATGATAATTTTAATGAAACATGGATACAAGTAGAGTAAACTATAAATAGGAATGTTTATTTATATAAAAAAACTAATTATAATTGAAAAAATTAAATATATAATGGCTAAAAATATTAAAAAATAAAAAACTAATTTTTATTTAAAATATCCTAAGTTGGAAAAAAATAATAACTAAAATTAAGAATTTAAAAACTCACAAGGGGTGATAGGATAGCATATGACTATTAGCTACTAAGGAACAATATTAATCCCATATAAATTTAAGATTATCATGATAAGGTTTTTCATGGATGTGTTATACTACTAGAGAAAGTCTCATGGAGACATGGTGGTTTATAGGAGAGAACTTGTGAACACGAATCCTATATAAGGGTTCAATATCTAGAATTATTTATTTAATAATATTAGGATTTTAAACTTTAAATAAGTATTCATTAAGTTTATTTGATTATTTATGTTTTTATTCTTGGTGAATATGTATTAATATTTTCAACAATGATATGTATTTGATGGGTATGTATTATAAAGACCTATAAATCCCAAGACATAGACTTTTAAAAAAATTCAAGAGTATTAGGGCCATTTCACATTGAATGGGGTAGTATAGTAATTAAAATGAACTTAAAATAATTTTTTTAGGAAGTGTTTTTACTTGTATAGATTAATTACCCTAACATATGAATGTAGTGGGTACTAGAGTTGAAAATAAATATTTGGTAGGGGTTTTGTATCAAGCATAACTTAAAATCATATTTTGAAAACTACGTTTCAAATTGGATAGGTTTAGGTAAAGGAGATAATAGGATCATACGTTTTTAATAATTTTTAGTTACCCATTCATGTTAACCACCTAATGTCATTTTAAAGTAGCATCCTTGCATGATTTTGTTTCATGTTTTACTAACCATGTTTATAAACAACAATAGTATTTCTATTATTTTTCAATTTTAAAAGAATTTAATTCTCATTAAATGTAGACTAATTACCCTAACCCACCTTTTAATGAGTTTAAGTGAATTATACGGTGGGTTTTAAGAGTTTACATAATAATTAAAATATTTTATCTTATTGGTAGGATGAATTGACACAATATCAAAGGAATAAATTCTATATTTATTTCATTCATCAATACCTCCCATTAATTCTCATCTCTCTCTATTCATGTCTTATTATGAAAGTATAAATCTAAATGGGTGATTATCTTGTGGTTAATTTATGGACAAAATGATAGGTCTTTAAGGATCTTAATTGAAATCAACATCAATGGTTCTAAATCTATAAATTTCTAGAAATTTCAATTAATAATTATATAGATATCATAGTTGTGCTTTGAATGATGAATAGTGAATGTAAGAGATAATATAGAGAAATTTTTATGAAAAAAATTCAAGGTAGGTTTCGCTAAATATTCTTTATTAATTATTTTTTATTAAATCATTATTTTTTGTTTGTAATAATTTTTAAATCATAATAAACATGAAAATATTAATAATTATGGTGAAGTTGATAAAAAATTATGATATAATAAGATAATTTGATATGATTAAATTTGAATGAAATTAGGATTTTAGTTGATTTATAAATACCTCTTATAGAGTTAACTTAAGAAGAAAAATGAATGATTTTAATGGATTATTAGATTTATTTTTTTAATTTTACGAAAGATGGTATTGAGTTATTATAGATGTTAAAATATTTAAATATAAAAACTAAAAAATGATGCGATAAAGGAAAATTAAATATGTTGAAAATATAATATAGATTTTTTTTAATTTTATAATAGATGAAGTGAATTAAAAAATGATTATGTTTTTATTATGACGTTATTTCTTATTATTTCCATAAATTATGGTGGTGTGGCTGTTCATTTTGGAATATTTATAGAAGATATTTAATGATGATTTAGTTTTATTTTTTTATAATGTAATTATCATAATAATATTAAACTATATAAATAAAAGTTACTAAGAAATAATAATGTTGTGGGGGTGTTTGTTTAATTTACTAAAAGATTATATTTTAAAAGAAATAGGAGATGAGAAATAATGATTTGATACATATGGAATTTGATTTCATTAATACATAAAATTATGATATATAAATGTTGAAAATAGTTCTTATGATTACTAAGAAGGAATAAATTATTTAATAAGGTAAGTTAGAAGAGTGATTATTTCATTATTATAAAGATAGAGATATCTATATGGAAATGATATATGGTTTTTATCATATCGATGAGTGTTTATAGTTTCTGTAAATTCATTTCCTCTAAAGGAGGCGATTGATGGTTTGATTAGTTATATTTTTTAATAATGATGGGTGATTATGAATATTATAGGGATAAATTTAATTAAAATTTTATGGTCATATTCATGATATTTATTAGAAAGTGTGATTGAAGTTTGACATGGGAAAGTAATGATAAATTCTCTTACCATGTATTATTCATTATATTCTATCTATATCATGCACATATACATTAGTATTATCTATTCACTTGGACACCTGAGGGATTGGGGGAGTAAATTATTAAAAATTCATATATTTAACCATAATTTTATGTATTATTTTAATATTTAAAGGGATAAGTTGAATTTGGTATCAGGAGACACTATCTTGATCATATAGATACTTCATAGGTGTAAAAGTTTTATATTTTCATTTTATACCCACTCAAGATATTTTGAAGACTTTTGATATGTGGATAATTTTTTTATTCCTTATGGTTCTTGGTTGTGTGTGTGATAATCCATTAAATTTTCTATTCTTATTGATTTCAGATAAATGATATTCCCTTAAGTTATTTTTCATTTGTTTTATATTGTTACCTGATGAAGTTTATAAAAGGGAACTAGATTCCATATGAGAGATTACACCATTGATACAAGTTATTAACCCCTGAACTATTGAAAAAACCATGGACTACTAAAGGTGGGATTTGTGTGTGGATTTCAAACACATAGTTGGATCAAGATGAGTCTTGGTAGGGTTAATTCACAAAAATTACACAATATCCCATATTTCATGATGTGATATACCACACCAACATTATCACCCCAACACATCACTCAAAGAAATATGATCCATACCATTTTCCGAAATATGGGATTTAGTTCACATAAATATATTTCAATATACCAACTGAACTAAATCCTTATATAATTTATCAATTCTTTATATAATAGTATATCTTATGAAATAATTTTGTGAAATCGCAACCAAAAATCTTTTAGATAAATTCTAAAACTCGTTTACATAAGATATCGTATAAAATCTATTATTTTTGGGAATTTTTTTGTACCAAAATTACATACTTATTCACAATGACTTCATTAGTAACCTTATAAGCCCTTATAGTTTTCAAAATGATTATTAATTCTGAGTCCATAACCAGAATAAAATAGTGACATCTAGAAAAATATCACTGATACTTAAGATATAAATATATATGACACGATTCCCATCAAACACATGTATCCCCATACAAGAATTTCCTTCCATAAGCATCTCTATGCACTATGAGTAATCAAATAATATTTCTTTTCTATGGAATCAAGTTTAGTCACGAGGCATGTAACTATTAAATATGGTATTTTCAAATCCATACATTTTTATTCCTCAAGTAAATACCTAATAAGATAAATGAATGCATCACATGTAATTCATTAAATATGTGAGTACATCACATGTAACTTAACTGGGTATAGACATACACTTTCTTATTATCACTATATCAGGGGATTATATGTCATATCTAATATAAAATAGAGAAAAAAATTTCTTACTTAATAAAAACCCACCATACAATCAATAATATTCCCTTGGATTTTATCAGTCTCAAGGTTGGTTGAAAAAAGTATCAAATTATAAATGTTCGCATGTAGGGTAACCTTTTAAGTGACCCAAGCATAGTGTATATACATATTTCATCACTTTCAATGAAATAAATATATCGCACAATAATTCATTCCTATAACTATAATTTTTTAGTGTATTTGGTTACTAGATAAATAAAAAATTAATTTCATGAAAGGTCTTTAACATATCCTATAAAGTTATTTTCTCATCGTACTCTTATTATACATATCCTTTATAAAATTATTTTTCATAAAATTGGGAGAATAGAAACATAAGAAAGGGTGAGTATAGATTCTCAGTAAGGGTAAACATGGGATATATTAAATAATAATCATAAGAGAGAATAAAGTAATCATAAGGGTATGATATCATTATTAGAACTTACAAAGTTCATACCCAATTAGTTGAAGATCAAAAATAATGTTTCATGGAAAAGATATTTATAATTTCAAAAGTAATGAGTCATAAAAGTGAGGAATCATCATTAATAAATAAATATTTATGAAAAAATATCCCAAGTATAAGAATATTTCATATGAATTATAGTATAATCATAATAATATAAACTCATTTCATTATTCAAGCCCCATTACGTAGACCATCATTACATAATTGAAAAAGTCCCATAATGGATTAGGTTTAATCCCCAACCACTTTTCATTATTGGAATGGGTTCACTCTCCATAATCTTCATATTATATCAATTTATATCAATCATTACCCAATTTAGTGGAAAGAGTTTACCGACCCACCCATCACATAATGAAATCCAAACATATGTATACTAAAATATCATAAAACATTAATAAATTCATTATATCATAACCCATGGAAAAGAAATGGGTTTCATAAAAAATTATTTATAACATAATCATAAATTATTTAGATAAATAAAATAGATCGTATCATATTATCATATCTTTAGTGAATCATAAGAAACATCAAAGGATGTTTACACAGATGAGAAATACCTTTAAAAATGAGTTTTAACATTTCTTTGAAAATATGGAAAATATCATTTTATTATAATATCTTTAAAAACTAAAAATTCCTATAATATTGAGAAATTTTTTTTCTATGAAATGAACCATGAAAAATTTCAAATTAATATTTTAAGAAAATAATGGTCATAATGGCAGGGAAATCCGTTCGTGCTGTAAACATTAAAATAAAGATTCCTTTCAAACCTTTTTTAAAAATTCATAAATACCATATTTGGAAAAAAATTTAATGATTAATTTTTAATAACTTTAAGAGAAATTAAAATATGGTTGAATATGAATTTAAATAATCATCTAATCTTAGAAAATTAAATTATTGAAAACATTTTAAGGAACACATACATGGAATAAAAATTTCACCAAACAAATATGAAATAAAGATAACTTTTCTCAAAAACATTTTCTTGATCATTTTAAGTACCACAAAGAGGTGAATAAAAGAAAAATATGAAAATAAAATAAATAAATAGAGGATAATAAAATATATGGGTTTTAAGATATAAATATAATATAATTTCTCAAAAGTATATTCAAGCATAAAAAATTCTGATTAAAAATGAGATTTCAACATAAACCCTTACCTCAGGTCTTAAATTTCTTCCTACATAATCTCAATTTTCTATATTATTAATATATATTTATTATATATATGTAATAGAATCATATTCATATTTATATTAAAATATAAATTTATTTTAAAATTTATAATTACCCATTTATTAAAAAATCTTCGTTAAAATAATCATTCAAGTGTTAACTATTATGTTTCCTATACATGTTCTGGTTTAATGGTTTTGGTCCTTGAACCTTTTTCAAGGTTTCATAATATATTGAATAATAATCATGTTATAAGTGTCATATCTATTCATGATATGAGATTTTAAACCCATTCATATAATTTGGTGATGAAAAATTAATTACATCACTTCATGGAGACTATAGTCTAGATGTATGAATAAGAAATGCTTCCATTTTATAATGAATTTACTGAAATAAAGGTATATAATAATATATCTTTCAAATTTTATAATAATATAATAATTTTAAAATATATTCACTAAATAAATCTGTATGGCCTACTATGTATAGTGGATATGAAAAAAAAATCACATCACTTCATGGTGGTGGTGGATATGAAAAACAAATCACGATCATGATTTCCATTTTTTGGGGATATGATAACATTGTTTGTGTGTCTGGTTAACTACCACCTCGTTAACCGATGTGATTTGTCCAATATTTATTTGTAATGTTTTAATCATAGGTTTAATAAAAATAAGTGAGATATATAACAGAATAATGATACTGGAATGATAATATATATATATATATATATCATTTATTTTTCTTTGTTTCCAATATGACTAAAAAATGTAATCAATGTTCACATTTACGTACAACCTACCCTCTCTATGAAAGGTGTATTTAATTTCTTATCACCAAATATTATGTAATACTATGTATAAATATATAATAAAGAAATAAAATATTTAGATAATGCTTTAAATTCCTTATATTATTAAATCACGATTCTGGAAAGATAAACCAAAAATAACATGTCAATACAGACTCGAAAAGCAAGAAAATTAACTCCCAAAAAGATAAAAATAATGAATTATTATTAATTAATGGGTAATAATATATAAATAGGTATTATATAAGGTATAATAAACATTATAACAGTTCTATAATATTTAATGAAAAATTTTAAAATCATTTTATGAGAGGCTAAACAAAGTTCAACCAAATGGAATAAAAATGTAAGGTCTTTTGTCTCAACTTCATTTCATTGTTGTATATTTTAATTTTATGCACTTGGATTATTTTATATGGTGTAAATACTACCACTATGACATTTTATATCATGAATAATGAATTATTCATGAAATTTTGAGTTTTAATTTGTTTTATTTCATCAAAGGGTATTTTAACATAATGTTTCCAAGATACAATGAACTTAAATAACTCAATTCCTTTTCATTGAGTTATATTACTTCCCCATTGATGATAATAATTTAATATTATGTTTATAATGACTTCTAAATATCTATAGCTGTATTTCCACTTTTTATGTGGATTTATTGTTGATACACATAATTGATTCATTGATTAGACATCACTTCAACGTTATGATCATCTTAAGGGTTTATTTTAGAATATATTTTTTAGATTGTTTATTATAAAAATTACATTAATATAAATAATATGATACAAGTTTACTAAAATAAAATGTTTTCTTCTCATCTAGTTATTCATGATAAATTTCTATTAATAATACCATTTCCTTCCATTTATTACTTATTATTATTGATATTTTTTTTAATAAAATCCTGCTTCATTTATCTCTTTTGTCAGAAATATGATTTCATAAAAATTGATGTTTTATGAAATTGTGTTCAAAATTTTATCATTATCATTTTATAAAAGATTTATTTTAATATATTTTTACCAACAATTGTTTTTTTGAAATTTTTTCAATGTAATATTTATATATCTTTCTAGAAAAGCACTTTTATTTCCTTTTTACAATGAGAAGGAATGATCCTTTTAACTTGTACAAAATTAAACACCATATTTTTTATAAATATTAATTTGATAATTTTAAAATATGGTTCTAAATAATAAGTTTTTAAATGTGGTTTTCAATGAAAATGAATTTAAAAATGTTTTTAAAAAATGAAAAGGATGTTTTCCTAAAGAATTAATTTAATGATTTTTTCATATCATCAATGAAAAAACCCCTTTTCTTACTCCAATGGGTATATGTTTTTTTGATACCATCCTTCTACTTAATCAAGATGGATTATAATTATATCAAAAAAAGATAGTTTTAAAATTCAATTCCTTTATATATTATCATAGTCATAATCATCCCTATGAGTTATTCAAATTTCCATGACCATTGAACAATAAATTTCCCACAAATATCCACATCACTTCTTCATGGATATCATTATTTCTAGAATGGTACATAATTATTACATATGGTATTTACATTGAATTATATTTGATTAACTAAGAAAATATTTATAACTATATATCCTTTACTCAATAAAAATATTTTATACAAAATATTTTTTATAAATTTAATTGATCACTAGATATATAAAGAATGATTTGGGAATGAAAGACACGAGTTAGGGACTAGTTATTTACCACCCCTCGATGCATCATTAGTAGAATGGGATGAATTAGTTTGGTTGAATTAGGTAATGGGGTTTTAATTAGTATGTTTTAAACAATCTCAAGTATAGATCTTGACAAAAAAAGTATCACGTGCTTGGGAACCATGATATCCTATGAACAAGAATTTCATTTATTTAATATTTAGTTATTACTATCCTAGAAATTTTCACTATGAAAAAATATATTGATGAATTTCATTGTAATTTTGTTTCTTAAATGACATGTGGTTTCTATTATTTTACTCTCCATAATATTTCTGAACTTACTTATTAGTTAATTGATTATATGGATTGTGTGTTTAGTTATTTATATTTCAGTATTAATTATTTTGATTGATTAATTGTTGCTTATAATGTAATGAAAACTTACCTGCCATTTGATATCACCCTTATTTTTATTCCTTTCCCTTGGAATCCATGATGTTTAAAATGACAGTCATGCAGAAATTCTATACATCTAAAAATGTTATTTTCAAAAAAATATGTTGTAATTTTTTTATTCAATTATAATGAAGGACTCATATATATATATATATATATATATATATATATATATCTAGTTTTACTAAGACTACTAAGGAAATTATTCATTTCAAATTCAATTCATTGTGTCTTATGATAATTTGATGGTAACATGATCTGGTTCCGAGCATATAGGATCCTGGTCACTATAGTTGGTATCATAGTATGTTTAGTATAAAACTTTAGGATACAATTTACAAAATAATATATTAAGTTATATAACCCTAAGATTTAATTTTAGGATAAGTATAGAAGAATATCTGAATGTTTTTGTAGGACATTGATTTTATGGGTCTTTCATGGAAATTATCCCTTTCTGGTTACTATAGATGGATGTGGTTCTATAAAATATATACTTAGGGAGAAAATCAATAAAAATGGAATATTGATCTTTAATTGAGCATAACATAGTACATGACTATGGGCCTTACTACGCACCTGTTTTGACCAACATAGGGGATATTCTTAGGATACTTCATATTTTCTTTACAAACCCTTATGAAGGATTCAAATATATTATTAGATTGAAAAACCTAGGTTAATCCTATGGTGTTTGACATTGAAAATATATTTCCATGATTTAGATATACAATAAATTATTTTATGGTTTTCTAACTATGATTATTGTTACTCACATTATGATTTTTTATTTTAGTAAATGGATATAACTCGAAATAATTATGTTAAAATTGAATATGAAGTACAATGTGGAGTCATTTAGAAATCAAATGAGATTTTGATAAGAGTAAAATATATCATGTTTATGACAAATCGTTTTTCCCAAAATATAATTAACAACATATACATTAATGAACTCATGGACTCACCAAATAGAATAAAGATTTATTTTTTTATATGATTGAGTGGTGGAGACCATGGCGGAAAAATTATCAATTTCCATCGTGTAATAAATATGAATGGAGAAACCAAGGATATTGTCTCAATTGAACATGGAGATGATTTTTGAATGGAAAATACCAGCATAGAGAGTTGAATTCTCAAATTAAAATGAAGAGTATGATGAAAGGAAAGAAACATAATCTTAAGGATCTATTTATAGTATGATTCATTAAATATGGGGATCCATGGAATGACTCGAGTCAATTTACTATTCTGAAGGGTAACCCCAATAACATGTAAGGTCCTATGTGGTAATAAAATTGATTAAGTACTCATGTAACATGATTCAAGAAATAAATTTTTGATGTATTTTACCCATGGTATATAGGTCATAAAAATTATTAAGCATATATGAATTTTATAGGTGCTCGTTTATTAATTTACATAAGATTTATGGATACCATCATGAGTAATTGAGTTAATATTTATGTAACATCCCACCTAAATAAATAATAATTTTTTTTATATTTATTAATATTTTTTAATTAAATATTAATTTTACTTTAAAAGGGTTTCTATGTTCGATAGCGTACCCGATACGCAACAACGGGTTACTTTGAAATATTACGTTGCACACTAATAATATAATATTATTATTTTAAACGGTAGTCAAATACTAGACATTATATTGGCAGGAATTAACAAAACTAAATAAAATATTATTATACATGTTTTTTAAATGTATTTACATTTATCCAATAAAATTAAGAGTCTTAAAATGTGAATGAATCTAATTTTAAGTATAATTTACATTAAAAGGCCGATTTACCGCCTTTTAATGGAGAACACTCATTAAATAAAGTTTTGGTCATCTTTATATGTTATAATTGACCAAATATAATCCTTCTTTAGAATGGGTACATCAAATTTTACTTTGGGAAATTGTTTTGGTATTTTTCTGATAAAGTTCATTTTTTAATGAAGAGTGAAAAATATTTCATTTTAATTCAAAAGTGCCTTTAAATCTAATTTATTTATATGGTTAGATTATCTTTTTAATTGGTTTTAATGTGAAATTAAAATATATTTTTACCATTTGATCCAATGTTGGTCATTGGAAGTAATTTCACTTTGAAATTGGACATAAACAAGTATCAATCTTTTGATAGTTATTGTTTCTTAAAAACACGCTATTTGTTTTAACAACGGAAATTAATTTTTAAATTAACTAATTCCACATCTATGTTTTTAATTTGGAAAAATAGACATCAATTTTGAATTCGGAATATCAAATAATTCTTAGGCTGAATTTTTGGTATTTTTCTGAAAAACTTCAATTTTTGATGAATAGTGAAACAACTTAGTGGTAGTTAAAAAAATGACTTTTTCATTTAAATGAAATTTTACCATTTCTGTGAATTTAATTTAAAAAATACAACATTCATGGTTGTTATCAAGAAGTAAAATGTGGTTCATTAATATGAAAATAATTTTTGGTAAAAAGTAACTTTTGACTTTTATTTACCGCGGTTAAAGGTAAATAAGGTATTTCAAGGTTAAAAGAATATTATAATAATTCAAAATTACCTTAAAACTTGTCTTAACCTTATTGGTTGAGTCATTAACGACCATGGGCATCTTTGGGTATATTTTGGTACCCCTTTGATCCACTTGGAAGTGATAATGACAATTTAGATTAATTAATTTAAAGTAAAGGCCAAAATGACATAAACAAAAATCTTTTAGTAATTAATTTTTACATGGTGTTATATATTTCCTATTTTCAACTATAAAATTTATTTGGAAAGATAAAAATATTTCCTATATCATGGTGTTTTTTTTATAATTTTTATACATTAAATAAATTAAATTATTTATGACACAATAATGATGCAGTATTTACCTCATTAATAAACGATTTAAATAAATAAGATTATAATGATTAAAATATTATCCAAAACATGTCAAATTCTGATTGGATGATTTTATTTCGACCATGACTCATCTTATATTAGAATATATTGATTTTGGGACCATTATAAACCGAATATCATTATATAATAAAATAATAGTTTCACACTTTCCTAAAGAGCCTCTCGTCCCCCTTATAAAAGGAGACCACTTCTAACCAATTCCTCACACATCTCAAGCCATTTGTCTCGTCCAAACTCTGCCCAATTAATCTCTAAACATACCTCTACTACTCTTAGAAGATTTACGTTAGGCAGAAGGCACTTCAAGAAGTCCTTTGGTTCAAACCAAAGGGAGTTACCCAAATTAAAGGTAACAATTTCTCTTAAATTTTTTTCATTTATTTTACTTCTCCAACCCCTAAAATATTTTTATTTATTTATTTTGTAACAAAAACAGTATCCTAAATATACTAGGATGTTGTTATAAGAAGAATTCGAACTACACTTACACACACCTCCATCTAATGGATGAATAATATAATGTTTCTGTGGATGACAAACTAACGCCTCACGAAATGATGATTATTCAATTACATCTTACCACCTCTCATGGTGGACATTATGATGGAAATATATTTATATATGATATATATTATATTTATAATTTTCTTATGTTTTTTTACTTTCCATTTATATTATGACTTTATGGTTTCCATAGTGGGAAAATTCGATAATCTCATTTGAGGAAGTGCGGACTATCGCCCCCTCAAAGTGATTTGATTCGTTAATGCCTTATGTGGGATGTATAAAGGATGGAGTTAACGATATTATATATGATATTATACTGGAATTATAATATACCTATGTATGATTATGTTTTATTTCCATTAAAATAATAAATAGAAATGAAAGTAGCGTTCAAGCGTACGTACGGCTTACCGTTTCCATGAACGGTGCATTTCATTTCTTACCTCTGAATGTTATATACTATTATAAATACATGTATATACTGGATATATATGATATATATGATATATAAATCATGAATATAATTCTGGATATAATGAACATTTGTCCACATGAACAACATGTAATTATAAGAAGTCCATTTTTGACTCAAGTACCAAATATCGACAAAACGAACATTATTAACATAAATGATTACATAATGTTTATAACATGGTAATAAGTGATATGAAAGGAATAATAAACTTGAAAAAGGCTCTTAATAAAGTATAAATTAACTTTAGTTTATTATTCAAGAGATTAAATAACGATCGAGTCAAGTCGGACACGAGGTAAGGGATCCGACCTCTCTCTTTCTTTTCAAGTACTCTCTTTTATGTCATTTATTCTATGCTCCATGTTCTTATGTTGAAGGATGTTATTTTATATTAACCATACTGTAATTTATATTTTAAAATTATGAGATACCCACTCTTACTCTCATGAATTAATTTTAAGAATTTTTATGTGGCGCCGTTAGGCTGCCAAATTTTCGTAAGGGATTTCTTATCTCACTTTCAATTCCATGAGATTTCCATTGTTTCGCCACTTATTTATTGAATGTGGTGTATGTACTTCCCATGAATGTATTCCATGTGTAATACAATTTAATTTATGGTTAACTAATCATTCATTTTATGATCCTTATTTCATGTGGTGTATGTTTCGAAAGTTACTAAATCGATAAGGGAACCTTTCACCCTATTCTTTTTAAAAGACTTATTTTTGTTATGTCTTTTAATTTACATCTTCTTATGTTGGGATATCTTCCTCTATATCCTTATTGATGTAAATTTTATTTCCATGTGATGAGATACCCTTTTTATCTCATAAACTCATTTTCTGAATTTTAAAGTGACGCCGTTAGGCTGTCGAATTTTTGTAAAGGGACTTCTTAACCCAATTTCAATTCATTGGGTTAAAAATCTACTTGTTGATTATGTCATTCTACAAATATGTGTGAATGACTTATGATTGTTTTACACTTAATATCCACTTATATTGTGTGTATTTATAATTTTCACACATAAATTATGTCATTGATTTATCCTTAATCTAAGGATACCGTCTTTATAAGGGATTACGTCTCAATTTACATTCCATTGATACTTCATTATTTTTATGCACCAATTCACTCTTATAGGTGTATATACTGTCCTTTGACATATTATATCATGAATCCTTTTATTATCATGATATTATAAAGTTATGATTAAATTTTATTCCTCAATTATTTTTATTCAAGCGTCTCTCATTTTGTTAAATACTCTTTATCTAAAATATCATTTTAAATGTTTTAAAGATTTATTCTTATAAATATTTTTCATAAATGTCCATGTTTTCAAAATGGTTTTGGAATTTATTTATATGGACATTAATGTTTTATAATTTTAATTTCTTTAAAATCTTCAAAGTGGTATGAGACACTTTGATTCAAAAATCTATTTATTAAATGTTTTAAATGGTTATGAAAATGGTTTGATAACGCATTGTTTATTTCAATATCTTGATATGATATATTGTGATTGGAATGTGGAAATTTTATATTTCCTTTATTCTTGTTTTCTGTGTTATGTTATGGTTATTGGTCATTGTTTACTTATTCGGGTGGTTTCGTGATAAACCTAGGGTGGGTGAGCCTGAGATATCTCTCCAATGCATTGGGTAATGTGATAGAGGTAAATGTGAATGTTTCTCCTAAGAGATTTAGGGAATATACTATGATGGGTATTCCAAATGTGACTCCCTATGTAGTTGTGATAGCTACAATGTATGTATTTTATGAATGCCATAAGTTACCTTTATGATTTATGATTTCTATGTGTTATTCATAAATCTTATGATTTTGTATGGTATGTTATGATTGAAAAGAATTGGTTTCATTGATTTGTAATTATTGATGAGATAATGTTTTCTTTCCTTATTTTATAACCCTTACTGATATTTTTATGCTCATCCAAAGTTTTTGAAATGTTTTTCACAGGACTTAAAAATTAATAGGGTCAAGTAATGGATCAAGGAAAAGTCTTGCTATCTAAAACATGGAACTAGATGTGTTTCTTTTCAACAGTTTTTATTTTATGATAAAATGGATACTGAGTAGTATTTTCTACATGTAATATTCATGTTTTTATGTATTAGTTATAGCCTAATTCTCTAAAACTCTAAACCTGAAAAGATCCTCAATGTGAATTATTCGTTTAATTCAAGATTATATAATGTTTTAAGGACGGGTCCTTATAATTTATCAAAATTTAATATTCATAGATACCTCTTTTTAATTTTTATGCAATAGAAGTCTACCATGATTAAGGTTATTTTGGGAGAAATTTATTGAAAGTATTTTTTTAGTAAATAAATTATTTGACAAATAATTCCTTTAAATTTTATTGAAAAAATATTAAAGGTATTTATATCCTTTAGGGATAATATTATCAATAATTACATTGTAATAATATCCAAATAATATTATTAAACTTTGTGAAAAATGGTTGTATTGAAAACCCTTATAAAAAGATTATTTAATGATTAATTTAATTTTAAGGATGTTTATAATATTTATTTTTTGGAATTCTATAAATATAGATTAAAAATAGGGAAATCAGTATTCTGAGGGACAACCCATAATATCCAGAATGGCCGTAGGTTTTGAACCCATAACCGAAGGATGATATGTGTTTCTTGTCTACCACTGGCCTATATGATGTCCTAGTTAATATTTTCTTGTTTTTAGTCTAAATAAATATCGAATAAATATTAATGATGAAGTTGTAATATTAATTTTGTGGTTATATATTAACATATTAACCATATTCATTTTTGAAAATAGTTAAACATAGATGAAAAGGAATCTCTTAATTTTTTAGATCATACGATCTATTAAAAGTAAATTTTATGGCATCATGCATAAAAATTCATTTTTTGTATTAATTTCATAAATTTAAGAAAACAAAGGGAAGTTGATAAAATCAAAACCATAAGATAGAGTTTTTATTATTAAAAATAAATATATATTCTATGTATATTTCCTTATATTATTAGGATGTGAAATAATTACATAACATTAGGAAAATGATCTTAGAAAAAAAAATTATCCTATTAAATTCATATTTGATGAATCAAATGGTACTTTAGATCATCATAGATTTATGGATTTGAGGCCCTAAAATTTCCATTGATTTTTTAATTAATTATTTTCGATGAACTCATCTAATATCTAAAAATATTTAATATTTTATTACATTTCCATATATTCACAGTACAAAAATGTTCTCCTACTTAGAAACCAAGGTATTTTTTAGTCCATATGACCGTTGTACTTACCATTCTCTATTATCAATGATGATATTTTATTAACCCTTTTACGAGTTGGGTTTTTCAACAAAGGAGCTTCCAAAAATAAAATCCTTCATTACAATGAAAATGTTCAAATTGGGAGGATGTAATTTATTTAAGGTGGGGAGAGTGTAACAACCTAAGATTATGATAGAGTAATTTTTTTTTTCAATAGTGTGTATGAACCACAACACCATGAATATAAAAAATATAACATCCTTAAAAAACATTAGCATATTTACTATTTTTAATAAATTAAATTTATGATACAACTTTCAATGCACACAACCCCAAGATAGCTTGTGTTACATGAAATAATGTCTTTCTATGAGGGCTTGTGTTACACCAAAGATAGAGTTATACCAAATACTATTAGTATTAATATAAAAAACTAAAATTATATCCTATAATTTAAATTGGTGGTTACAAATATTATTAAGTAAATTATGAAAATATATGGTTGAGTTCATTGGTAACTAGTTAATTTGAAATTAATTTTAAAAACCAACTGTATATAATTAATTTATAACAAAAAATGACTATTATGCATGAAAGGAATTTAATAGAAATAAATTTAATTAATTAATAATTAGTTAATGATAATAATGAAATTTATAGATAACATATTAAATAATATAATTTAACATCAATCCCATAGATTGTATAGTCATTAGATAATAATGATTCCAATTTTATTAATAAGTCATATTTTTATAAATATACTTTTGTCACCTTTTATAAGAACAATAGTTTTAAAACTAAAATTTTACACATTTATAATTTTTATTTGAAAAAATAATCTTATTTTTGGAAATAATAATGTCAAATTTATATTTTGGTGATTTTTTTGTACTTTTCTAAGAAGGTAAATTTTTGAATGAATTGTGAGAAATACTGAAATATAATTGAAATTTTTTTATATAAATAATTAATAGTGAGAAATTATACATTTATTTTTTTAGAAGTCAAAATATTATAGTTTTAAATATATTAATCTAATTTTTTCATTGTAATCAATTTAATATTGCAATTATATATAAAAAATTGTAATCTTTTCATCATTTTCACATTAAAAAAATATTTTCTCCTCCCATCATTTTTATTAATTTTAAAATAGTTTTTTTTCAAATATATGAAAATAATTTTCAAAAATTGATTCCATATTTGGATTATGAAAAATATATAATTTAAAAGATGGATAATATTTTTTAGCAAAATAATTAGTGAATGAAAATAAATGTATTTATAGTAGCTAACAAAAAATGAGTTTACATGGGGACTAAACATAATACATAATATTAAAAATGACCTAAAAAAATTACCAAAAACCATTTTTTAACTTATTCTGACCTTATACCTTATATTATTGAGTTTGAGTCTTTATTGGTGTAAAGACTCGGAATTTCCATGTAGTTTTGTTTAATTAAATGGGAATTTTACGAGTACGTGAAAATTGATGGCTTGTGATTATGAGGCCCAGTGTGCCCGGAATAAATTTCTAAATTTTTGTTTGGGTACATTCAGTAAACATACGAGCGGGTTTTTATAACTTTTGAACTGGTGCCTGGAACTGAAATTCAAGGGCATCGTTAGACTCGCAATTCTAGTATTCAGTTAAGGACACTTTCACCTCAATGACAGTTGGTCGAGAGTGAAAGATAGATTTGGGGTTTTTCGTGAATAAAATAAAATAAAAATAAAGTTTTGTAGCTTTATTTTTTTATTTGTTTGTTAAAACCTCTATGTGGAAGTTGGAGGTGGGGACCACCACACCTTAACCTCCCATGAGAGGTTATGGTTGTGGGGACCACCAGAACCTAACCTCCCATGAGAGGTTATGGTGTGGGGAACACTTGGGACTAAACCCCCCATTTAATTGAGAAAAACCTCTTAACTCCCTCATAAATGAGGGGGAGCCTCTTGACCTCCTCCACCTTGATTGTGCCAACGTACATTCCATTAATGTTCCAACCAAGTGTTTGATTACCCTTTTTTAATTTTAGGCAAAAGACTTAATAGATTTTATAATCTATTATTCTTGGATACCTATTCTTTTGTTGGAAAAGGAGGAAGGAGCTTTTGAGAGAAAATCTCTCACAAGCGAAGAACTAGTTTCTCTAACGAAGAACTAGTTTCTCCAATGAAGAAGGAAGAATGATTTCTTCCAACAAAGAACGCCATCAAGGAGTGTCTTCGACCTTCTTCCTCAGGACTTCCTCTGATGTAGGACGTCTTTGACTACAACGAGCTGGTGCACAAACCGACGATCAAGGAAAACACCGACGTCCATATTTTCCCAATGATCCATCTTCTTCCCCGCAACTCCATCGACAAACAACGAACAAAGGTAGGGGTTTAATTTTATTTAAGTATGATTTATTCCCATGTTCTTACTTTCTTTCAAAATGAATAATGAGGATGTTTTCTTTTAGCGGGAGGGTTGTTGTGATTTGTTCTTGATGAACCGATTGCTACCACCCTAAATGCGGAGGGTGCATGCCAAACTAACATGGCCTGACCCCCAACCAATTTTCATTGTGGTGTTCTTCGAAACAATGAAAAAGATGACAAAGGAAACGATGGCAATAGCCACACCACCCGCAGCCTCAGTGACCTGCGCCACCCCCGCGACGTTCCGCCCGCCGACCGAACCGACCCCTTCACCCCGGTCAAGCCGCCATCACCGGCCGTGCCTCCCTCACTAGCAGCGCTGCCCCCGCCGGCCGCGTTTCCCTCATCGGGCACACCCCCCTCTCCAGCCGTGCCGCCCTTGCCGGCCACGCAGCCCTGCCGGTCAAGCTTCCATCACCGGTCATGCCTCCCTCACTAGCCGCACTGCCCTCGCCGGCCACGCCGCCCTCTTCGGCCGCGCCGCGCTCTCCGGCCGCGCCGCCCTCTCCGGCCGCGCCGCCCTCTCCGGCCGCGCCGCCCTCTCCGGTCGCGCCGCTCAGCCGGCCGTGCCGCCCCGCCGGCCGCACCGCCCTGCCGGCCGCGCCGCCCGCCGGCGCCCCGCCGGTCGCGCCGCCCCGCCGTCCGCGCGGCCCCACCAGCTGCACCGCCCTTCCCACTACGCCCCCGTGCCCTGTCCATGCCCTTGTGGTGCTCCAGGACGAACCGGCTTCGCACCACTGGGCCGAGCTGGCTACGCGACGCCCTCCGGGCCGAACCGCCCTCACGGCCTGCTGGGCAAATGTAACGTCCCGATTCCAGAAGCCATCTAGAGGTGCCTCTTACCCGGTTGGTCACATGGCCTCAAGCGCATTTCCCCAAACGCCAGAGACTGTGCTGTAGCCATCCGCTTCTGAATCAGCTCTATCTGCTCTGAGGTCTCCTGAATAAGATGAGGTCCCAGCAAAGTTGCCTCTCCTACCTCCAGCCATCATAAGGGTGATCGGCATGGCCTACCGTACAAAGATTCATAAGGTGCCATCTGAATGGTAGGCTGAAAGCTATTGTTGTTGGAAAACTCCACCAGAGGGATATTCTTCTTCCAAGAACCTCCAAAGTCTAGAATGCAAGCTCGGAGCATATCCTCAAGTACCCGGATCATGCGCTTGGACTGGCCATCAGTCTAGGGATGGTATGCTATACTCAAAAGTACCTGTGTACCTAAAGACTTTTGAAGTCCCTTCTAGAATCGAGAAGTAAAGCGTGCATCTCTCTCTGAAATAATGGAGTGTGGAACTCTCTGTAGACGTACAATCTCTTGGATGTACCACTGTCCCAGATCATCAACACTGAAGGTCTCCTTGATCGGCAAGAAGTGAGAAACCTTCATAAGCCTATTGATGACAACCCAAATAGCATCACTTCCTCGAGGCGACCTCGGTAACCCAGTCACGAAGTCCATTGAGATATCATTCCACTTCTACTCGGGAATGGGTAACTGCTGTAAAAGCCCTGCTGGTCGATGATGCTCTTCTTTCACCTGCTGAAAAGTAGAACATCTCATAACAAAACCAGCAACATCTTTCTTCATACCTGGCCACCAGTACTGGTGGTGTCGGTCACGATACATCTTGGTGATGCCAGGATGAACTGCCCAAACGGAGGAATGAAAATCCCGCATCATATCCTTGCGTATGTCTGTTGGCACCCATACGTGTACTTGGAAACGCAAGATCTCATCCTTGCCCACTGTCCATCTAGGAAGAGGGTCCCGTCCTGACACACTCTCCTACAAGACTAAGGCCTCCGAATCTGATAGCTGCCTCATCTGTACCTGATCAAGTAGTGTAGAGGTAACAACTATAAAAGATATAAAAGTCTGTCCTTGTCTGTCGTGAACTTCTAAGTGCATCTCAGAGAATAGAGCCATAAGATGCCACTCACTGCTGGCCTCCTGAACTGCCTGAATCTGATTTCTCTTGCTCAAAGCATCAGCCACTGGATTGACCTTTCCCAGCGTTTAGGCGAGATCAAATTCGAAGGACTGAAGATACTCAACCCACCTACGTTGTCTTAGATTCAGATCACACTGAGTGAAGATATACTTGAGACTCTTGTGGTCAGTGAAAACCACAAAGTGCTCTCCCAGAAGGTAGTGTCTCCAACATCGTAAGGCATGAACAATAGCTGCCAACTCCAGATCATGCGTAGGATAATTCCTCTCCTATGGCCTCAACTGCCGAGACCCATACGCAATGACTCCATCTCCCTGAATAATCATAGCTCCCATCCTGATACCTGAAGCATAAAAGTAAACAATGTATCCCTTTACCGACTCTGGAAAGACTAGTATCGGTGCTGACATCAACCCCCCCTTCAGTTCCTGAAAGGCTGAATCACAACAATCTGACCATAAAAACTTCGCCCCCTTATTGTTCAGACCTATAAATGGTGTTGTTAGGTGCTAAAAGTCCTGAATGTAGCGTCTTTAGTATACCTCTAGCCCTAGAAAACTCCATACCTCAAAGATGTTCTTCGGATGATCCCAGGAGACTACAACTCTCACTTTCTCTGGGTCCACTGAAACTCCTGTCTCTGAGATGACGTGACCCAAGAAGTGAATCTGGTCCATCCAAAAGTGGCATTTCAAGAGCTTAACATATAACTTATTCTCTCTCAGTGTACTAAGAACGATCTCAATATGTGTGGAATAGTCGTGTCGAGTGTGAGAGTACACTAAGATATCGTTCACGAAGACCACAATGAAGGAGTCCAAGTATAGATGGAACACTCGGTTCATCAGTGCCATGAAAACTACAGGTGTGTTCGTGAGACTGAACACCATGACTGTATACTGGTATAGACCATACCTGCTCCTGAAGGATGTAAGTGGTATATATGATGGTCTAACGCACAACTGATGATAACCAGACCTCAAATAGATCTTCGAGAACACCTGGCTCCTTGAAGCTGATCAAAGAGGTCATCTATCCTTGACAAGGGATATCAGTTCTTGCCCGTCAACTGGTTCAGCTTCCGATAATCCACATAAAGCCGAAGGGTACTGTCTGGCTTCTTCGCAAATAGGACAGGAAAACCCCAAAGAGAAGTATTGGGTTAGATGAAACCCTTTCCCTGCAACTCTTCCAACTGCTTCTTGAGATCCTGAAATTCATGTGTAACCATCCTATAAGAAGAAATGGACACCGGTTCCACTCCTGGCACGAGATCAATCGATAATTCTACCTCATACTCCAGAGGAAAACATGAAAATTCCTCTGGAAAAACATCCCTGAAACGATCCACCACTGGGAGAAAGTCTAACTGTGAATTCCCCTGGTCATCCGGATAAAGACTAGCAATTTGGGATATAACTTCCCCTAGCCCATGATGCTTGGGTCCAGCTCTACCCTCTTGGACATCCCACTCGCCTATTTGAAGAAAAGATCCACCCTTTGGTGATACGAAGCTCACCCTACGACGATAGAAATCGACAACTGCCTGGAAGGGAACCAACCAGTCCTTACTGAGAATGACGTCATAGCCCGTCATCTCTAGGACATAGAGGTCCCATAAGAAATGACACCCCACAACGTCAAGAGGGAACACTATGCACTGATTTATGCTAGATGTCCTCGTTCCCAACGGCGTGTCAAGAGTCATCACGTCGGCAGACGAAAAGATACAGAGCCCAAGGCGCTCCACAACAGCAAAATAGATAAATATATATGAAGCACCAGTATCGAACAGTGCTGAAGATAAAACTGAGGCTACTAAGATTATACCTCGAACTGTAGAAGGGTCAGGATCTTTCTCCTAATAGGTCTTCTCTACGGCAAAAGACTAGCCTGCTCCATGGCCCTGCGCCCCTGGCTGACCGCTCTGAGTTGATCCACTCTACTGTCACTGATGACCTGGTGACTGACCACCCCGACTGTGACCTCCACCTCGACCCGAACGGCTAGAAGAACTCCAGTTCCCGGACTGGTGGGAAACTGGCGAAGCATCTCCAGAACGTGGGGTCATAGAGGAACCCCTACCACCAACTGAAGGTGAGAAGATGTGAAAGAAGCACTGAAGATGGCCCATATTGCCGCAATATCAGCACTCCATCTAATCTCTCTAGAATTAAGGCCTGGTATGCCCACTCCTACCACACTGGTAGCATACAACCTGGCTTCCCGAAGACGCATCCCGCGAACCCCGATCTCATCGAGAAGACTCTCTACGACGCCTCCTACTATCCGTAGGAGCAACACCAGCTCTGGGATTCATACCGCGCTGGCGCACTGCTTCAAAATCCCACAAATTGCGCTCAATAATCAGCACCTGGTTGACGATGGAGGATATAGAAGTCAGATGTAATATATTAACCTAAGAGAGGATCTCCTACCTGAGACCATCCTCAAAATTACTAGAATGGAACAACTCATCACCTGTTGGGATCAGTGTGAAACGCTGCATCTCAGTAAAACGGGACAAGTACTCCATGAAAGAAAGAGTACCCTGCTGCAGAATCATAAACTCCCGGGCTCGATCGGCCCTCAGGGTCTCCAGATAGAAGTTGTCATAAAAGGTGCTTAGAAACTCATCCCATGACATACTCTGCTGGCGTTCTGACTGCGAGATCACCTCCCACCACCTCTTGGCGGTTTCCTGGATCATATAGGTGGCCAACTTTTCCTTCTTCTCTGGGGGTATCTCCAGATGCTCAAAGATAGTCAGGGTGGCCTCAAACCACGAATCTTCATCCTGGGGTCCTCCATCCCCTGAAAAAGTAGGAGGATGCGGCTGCTGGAAAACCCTCGTCAACTCATCCATCAATGGGGCAGGAGGCGGCACTCCCTGAAAAGTCTGCATCATCCTTAGAAAATCCTCCCTGAACTGCGCATAGACGCCTACGATGGGTAAAACTGCTGGTGCCAAGGCTGGCACAATAGGACGATCAACAAGAGGTCCCTGATCGGCCATATCCGATATCTGGTCACCGTCCGACAACTGACGTACGAGCGGAGGATGTATCAAAGGCATAGCTATGAAAGATCAAAAGGACACATTAGATCCGTATAACAAATACTGAAAACCCAGGAGTATAAAACGAGAACAGGGGGAATAAACTATCATGTTTTACAAAACACGACTACACGACCTGTATAAAAACTACACGACATGTACTTTTATCCATTAACATGGGCGTGTACTCCTGCCACTACTGGTCGTGTAACACCCCAAACTACAAGGCATGTTGTTCCCACACACGGCGTGTACTTGAACTCTAAACCCATGCCTGAGTCTCCTTACATGGCTAACCCACACGGTCCAATGAACCCCAGACTACACGGCGTGTTCCCTAGGGACACGATGTGTACTAGACACGGTCTCGGTGGCCTGTGTTGTTAGTTACACGACCGTCTACATGGCTGCCGTTACATGGCGTGTTCCGAACAAACACGGTGTGTATAGGAGAAGATAACACCGACCCGTGTTGTTCTTGACATGACCGGGTACCTGGGAAAAAACTACATGGAAGGTTCTTTACCAACATGGTGTGTTCTACTCGAGCTTCCCCGACCCGTGTTGTTAGTGACACGGCCGGGTACACATCTCTAAACTACACAACGTGCACCAACCGTACACGGCGTGTTCCTGAAGTTATTTCCATGACACCGTGTTTCTTCTCACACGGTCAGTGACATGGCCTGAAAACTACACGACGTGTATCCAGAAAGTACATGCCGTGTATTCTGGGTTTTTCTGGGTAGTAGCTTAGAAACTACACAGAAGCCCAGAAACACTGAAAACAAGACAAATTGGTGCCAAATTCTGATCCATGAGGGCCCATACTCCCCGCAAATCAAATCTTGGAATCTCCTACAGTCATGTACAAGAGAAAACAGGATCATGATCCACCAACTTCCAATTCAAGAGGGCCCATAAGACCTCAAGAATCAAAATTTGGCATTCATTTAAGCAAAGTATAAAACAATCAATTTCTCTATCACAACAACTGGGATTCTATCAAGCATCTATCACAACAGCATACATAATCTACACAGAGGCTATCACAACAACATGCAATCGCTAATGCACCCTAGATGGCATGGCAAGAATTCATGGCATGTGATTTCTAACAAGTGCCTATATGATGCATGATATGGAATACCCTTATCTCATCGGGTTGTGACAGAAATAGAACCATAATATCAAAACAATAACAGCACAATGCATGTGAATCACTCTAGGTGAAATCATATCAACCGTAAAATATCAAAACCAGAAAACTGCAATAAACGAGGTAGTATGGATTTTTCTTGTACACGGGTTAGCTACTCCCGGGCACAGCTTATTACCAAGTACTGAATCCATCCTATCCCTGGATAAAGTATCAAAATAGTAAATCTAGATAAACTAACTCCTCTGATACCACTTTGTAACGTCCTTGTTCCGAAATCCACCCAGAGGCGCCCCGTACCCGGTTGGTCACATGGCCTCAAGCACATTTCCCCAAACGCTAGAGGCTGCCGACTAGCAGCGAGGGCCTTGGGTGTGATAGTGGGGAAACTATGCCCTCATTGGTAGAGTACACAATAGAAATCGATAAAAATGAAATAGCAGAAATAGTGAATAACCAACAATAATAAACAGAAGAGGACTAAATCAACAAACTAGAGCACATATGTATATATGGAATGATGCAAGATACAACTCTAGGAAAACATCCAAACAAGTCACAATGCTGAAAACACCACAATAACAAAACAAGTACAAAATAAAAGTAAATAGCTCCTCAGCATCGCAAGCCAAAGCTTGGTCCCATGCTCTCCTTCTCCAATCAATCAAGTACCAGAAGTCAAAGGGTGATTTCCCTTGTATATACTTGCAACAACATTGTTTTCTTGGGCCCAAAAGCATGTCCAAAATAGGGTGTGAGATAAAATCCCGGTAGGAAACCACCCGAAGATTTGTTCCTAACAGTCAGTGAGTATATGGCAGGTAAAAGTACAGTAAGCAGTAAACAACAATAGCAAGAATTAGGCTGTAAACAGTAAGTGGTGAAGCAGGATGATAAAAAATAGTAATCAATCCACAACCAACAACAGTAGTGAGAAAATCAGCTAACACAAATAGGAAACCCTCAGGGAAGTACCTGCAGCCATCCCCTCTGGTTCTAACTAAGAAGTACCACAACCCTCTGGGAAGTGAACTCATCATAACCCCTCTAGATTGGTCATACGAATTTATGAGACTCTCTGGGGAAGATCACTCAGTCAATTCCCCTTATAGTCTAGGGTAGTCAGGGACTCTCTGAGGAAGATCACGCGATCTAACCCTCTTATCCCCAAGGTCTAGAGACTCTATGAGGAAGCTATCTTGGTCAATTCCTCCTATATCCTCAGGTATACCATAGACTCTCTGAGGAAGCTCACTCGGTAAATTCCTCCTCTAGCCTGGAAAGGTTCTTAAAGAGAAATCAAACAAGGTAAGACTGTCTAAGGAAGCTCACTCGGTCTACCCTCCTGTAGTCTATAAAATCTGAAGGCACTCTGGGAAGCTCGCTCGGTCTATCCCCTATAGCCTATAATGTCTAAGACTCACTGAGGAAGCTCAATCGGTCTACCCTCATGTAGTCTATAATGTCAAGGACTCTCTGGGAAGCTCACTCAATCTATCCCTTATAGTCTATAGCACCAGGTTCTCACAGCCCTGTGCCAGTCAGTGAATGATAATGCTTTAAGGCCAAAGTACACCTATAGAGATACTTGGATAAACAAATTACACCTATAGATCTTCTTATCTAACATTCTACAAGGAAACACACTTGTTATAAAAAACACTCCATCCTATAGACACAAGGCATGGCAAGAGTCATAACAGCCAAAGGCTAACAAGACCCAAAGGTCGTAAACAGAGAAAAGCATGGGAAAAACATCCAAGCACAACAAATTATACTCTAGCATAATTAATTTACCTCTAAAAATTCATACAAGCAAGGAAGGAAAACAAAAAGGGCTAAAAGGTAAACATGCAATACCCTGTTCATGGGTATTGGTGGAATTTTCACATAAAACTCAAAGACTTCGAATGGTAAGGCACAAACCACCTACCTCGATCCTAGGAGATAGATATACTTGAAACACGATGATAGATTATCCCTTTAATGTCGTAGATCTAAGAAAACATCCAAAACTCCCAAACCACGATAACTTGAGAAAGAGGAAGAATCAAGGAATGAAATTTAAGAAGAAGTAAGAACTCACCGCTATGGTTCCAATGCAATCGACGGTGGTCGAATCGGCCAGTAGATGGAGGCTCGGGAATCCAGAGAAGTTTCGCGGCCGTATGGTGTCTCTCAGTTGAACAAGACCTAGAAGAAGACGTTTATGGCGATCAGGTGCGACCCTGGTCCGTTTAATGAAAAAAATAAAGTACATGACATGTACTTTTAGAGTACACGACGTGTACTAGGTCTTTCTGTACTCCGCCAAAATCGGCCTCCACGTCACCCCTACAAACCGTGTGTGTGGCCCGGACACGAACAACATACGACTTCGAGCGGGAAAAGAGTACACGACGTGTACTTAAAAAATTTCCAGAAACTTCATTTTTCTCAAAAACTCCAGAAAAAGGAAAGACATACTTGAAAACGAAGATCTGGGTTCCTACAGCGAGGCCCAATGGGCCGGGATGAACCCAAGGGGATGGCCCACCCGACGGGCTGGGCCAGACCTAATGGGTCAATCCGGGTCAACCCGAACCGGGTCAGCTTAGACTGGGTCGTGTCGGGTCGGTCCGACCTGGTCGGACGGGACCCAGGCCCATTACGACCCTTTACTTTCTTTTGGACATATCATTAGCACCAGACATCCGTTTGACGAACCATCATCAGTCTTGATAATATTTTAGCATGATGGTCTCTTTGAGTATAACCCACTAGAGTTTGAGGTATAGTTGAGATATAGTCAGGTTGGATCGTGCACAAATCCTACCAGGCCCGGGACTAAAAGGCTAATAACTCACAGACCGGACGTTCGATTTACGTGCCGTCTGTTGAGTTGAGATCTATATGACGTGGCAAACCTTTGAGATACTTATATGTAGGTAATAATTATAGTTGGAATATTGACTAGTAGATCGTGGATCAGATCCTTCTAGAGAAGAGCGAACAGAGTGCAGAGACATAGTAGCTGGCTGAGACTTGACGACTACTAACTGATTAACTCGGAGTGACTTGACTAGCCCAGTGGGGAGTGCCTAGTTGTGGTGGAAGAACCACGGCGGAGGAGCACCTGGTTGTGGAGGTAGACCCACGGTACTCGAAAGGAGGAGTATCTCTGCAGGCTATTAGGGGGAGTGCCTGGTTGTGGCAGCAGACCCACAGTGGGGAGCACCTTGGTGATGCAGCAGACACATGGTACTTGATAGGAGGAGTACCTCAACACTCCAATGTTAGTGGGAAGCGCCTTGGTGTTGTGGCAGACCTACTGAACTTGACATAGGAGGATTTCTCTAGCATTCGTGGTTTCGATAATGTGAATAAAAATCCTGGTTGAGCTAATTCAGTAATTTTTTTGTGTTTTCCTCATAGATGAGATGAATTACTTGATAACTTAGGTATATGTATGGGCATATACCTAAGTGGGGTTATCTTTTGATTTCATACTTTGTGGTTTATCCTTGTTGGATTTTGTGAGACCTTGAGGGTCTCGGGGTCCCTACTGAGTATCATTATAATCACCCACGCACGGGCTATGCCTGCACCTCATTGTGTTGGATGCAAACGATGAACAATGCTGACTGAGGCTGAGAGTACCAGGACTGGATGGTACCCAAAGGTGGAACTTATGGTGTGTCTATACATGGAGGAGACAGACAGACGTTGAGTGCTAATGAGATGATCTGTAACTACCCTTCAGGTAGGAACCTCAGAGGATGACCCAGTGGCAGTTTTTCTTCTCTTCAGTTGTACTTTCACTTTCTTGTACTTTACAGTTGGGATTGTATTTTCAGCCCCTTTTACTTTCAGCACACTTTTGTTATACAATCTTACTTAGTGTTTTGTTTCTATCTTGTGCTCTTTTGTGTGTGTTTACAAGTTATAAAGGCAATGCCTTCCCAGTTTTAGGGAGTTACGCCTTTGGTGCTAGTCACCATCCCCTGGCCTCTGGAAGGCATGCTTGGGGTAGTCACGACATGGGCCCCAGGGGATGGGTTGTGACAAATTTGTATCAGAGGAGTCGGTTCAATATCATAACTTAGGACTCTGATATTTTTTTCTATAAAGAAATAATGTTATGATTACTGAGTGTGGTTCTTAGTTCAGGGAGTCCAGTGTTGGTGCGGCGGACGAAGTATCCATACACCAAGACCATGACTTCTGATTTCTGACTCAGGGCACAAAAAAACTGATTGCGTCTATTTTTTGAAAAGTTTTCTTTAAGTCAGCTCAACCAGGTCATCTCACCAGGTATAACTTTTTCACCATAGCACACCTATTTATTTTCAGGATTCTTCCACGCAGATGAACAGCTAGAGTCCCCAGAGTTGTATGAACAGATAGCCCACCGAGCGAAGAGGCCTCACTGTAGGGCCCTTTTCCAGTGGAGGCACCAGAGGTACCTTTACCCATTGGGCCACCGATTCCACAAGCCACAGCAACAGATGATGCAAGCCTCTTGAGTGCATTTCATGAGTTCCCGTGCCAGAGGCCACCTACGATCAGGGGAGAGATGGAACCACAGGCGGTTGGGGATTGGATGGAGGCTGTGGTGAGAGTTTTCCAACTGGTAGGGACACAAACCTACCTCAGGGTGATTCTTGCTGCCAGCCTTCCACAGGTAATAGCAGGGAGATGGTGGGGCTTGATACTCCAAGTTCATAATGAGATGACGCTTATTTGGGCTGACTTTGAGAAACTGTTTTGAGAAGAGTTTGTCCCAGATACTCTTCACGTAGTGTGCATATAGGTGCTACTTCATCTGTAGTAGGGCAAAATGACTGTAGCTCAGTACTCAGTGAGGTTCACATACCTCTCACGCTACACCACCGATATGGTGCAGGACCCATTCTTTAGGGCCCAAAAATTCGAGCAGGGGCTCAAACGGGAGATCAGAGCTTCGATGATCTCACCCTGCATCCCGACGCAGGCATGTATGCTAGAGAGAGCCCTCCTAGTGGAGAGCTTCCTTGCTGAGCAGTCTCAAGAAGCGAGATCCACCACCCGTCGACACGTAGCAGAGTCTTCTACATTAGGTAGCAGATAGTCTACACAGAGGTCCAAGAGGACCATACCCACGGGTGGATAACCGCATGACTCAGGGTTAGTTCTGCGGGTCATAGGAGACAGAGCCAGATATGCCAGGAGTGGGAAATGTTAATCATGCGGCAAGTAGGATCACATGGATCGTTATTGCCCGACCCACTATTTGAATGATCAGCAGACAGTCAAAGGACCTCCCAGGCAGAGACAAAGATTCAATCGAGGCGTTCCGCAGGGCATAGGCGAACGTGGTAGAGGAGCTGGTCATGTAGCTGGTGGTGGGAGACGTTTCGAGGTGTTACCGCCACCACCACCAGGATGTCCACCCCGACCGTAGGGAGCAGGTGGACAAGGGAGAGCTCAGCTCCAGGCAGCTGAGGCATACGATCATGGTGCTTCGGAGATGATTCGAGGTATAATATGTGTCTACTCCACCATAGCTACAGTACTTATAGACACAGGTTCTAGTCACTATTTCCAAATATGGATCTTTTGTAACATTTTTAAATGAAAAAAATGAGTGTTCTTTTTTACCTTGTACAGAATTACCCACAGTCATCCTTTTAAATTTTAAAAATATCATACTATAATATTTTTTAAAAAGTTTTATTTTCAATTAAATTTATTTTGAAGAAACTTTTCAATATGGAAAGGCCATTTTTCAAGAATTTTTTCTAAAGATGTTTTCATTTCATTAATGAAAACAACCCTTATTCTTACTCCAATGGGTGTGTGTTTTATTGATCCAATACTTATTATCCTATTTGATGGATTATGATTTTTTTTCCAATTATAGTATTTAATTTAACATCCATAGATCATCTGAATAGTCATTAACATTAATATTAGTTATTGACATTCCTGTGATCATTGAACATTAAATTTACTCTAAATACTCATATGTTTTTTCATAGATCTGATCATTTCCATAACCGTATATCATTTATAAAAATTATTTTTTATTTGAATTATTATTAATTATATAAGGGAATATTTATAAATATGTTTCCATTAATCATTAAAGATATTTCATAAGGAACATTATTTATGAATTAAAAAGATTATTTGATATATGAAGAATAAGTTGGACATGAAAAAAATGGGTTGATGATCAGTTAATGGAAGCCCGTTGAATAATTTATAGATTCATGAGAAGAATTATTTGGATGGATTAATCTAATTTATTTTCACCTATTATTTTTTAAATAGTTTGGAGAACATATCTTGACGGTAAATGTGTTATGTTCCATGGAAACATGACATCAATAATTTAGCATTGCCTTTGTTCAATATTTACATATTACTATTCAAGAGTTATTCACTATAAAAAATTCAATAGATGAATTTAATTCTTATTTTATTGATTAAATGATATGAGGTTCAATCATTTACATTTCCATATTATTTATGATCTTCTTTATCAGTTTATTTATTATATATCTTTTATGTCATGTTATTTACATTTCTATATTTATTATTCTCATTAATTAATTATTAATTGTGTTATACTTAACCCTTACATGGAATTTCATCACAACCCTCTTTTGATTCATTTCCCCATGAATCCCTGAAGATTACTAAAGTTTTATAGAGGGATTCAATAGATATAATAAATTTATTTTAAAAAAATTACGTTGTAATTTCTGTAGTCAATTATAATTCATGAGTAATGTAAGTCTCTAGTTTACCAAGAATAATAAACTGATCGGTCCTTTGGGATGTGATTATGTGTATCTTATTCCAATATAATTCTAGTAGACATGTGTTCTAAACTTATAGGATTATGTTTTCTACATTATATCATGGTTTTAACGTTGTTTTACCCATTTATCCCATACTGAGGGGATAAATACATATCATGGTCACTATTTATAATAAAAAATGGTTTGATTTAAAAAACATTAACCTATAAATTCCATATAAGATACTAATTTTAAAATATTGAAATTATATATGTTAATGAAATTAATTTTAGTAAAAATGAAAAAAACACAATGAAACATAGTTTTTCAAAAAATGCATTTTTAATCACAAAATCTAGAATATATCAAAATAATGAATATTTATAATAAAAATGTAATTAATTACCATATTTTATATCAAATGTATCATATGTAACTAAAACTTAATTATAATGTAACTTTTATATGACTTTATTTAAATGAAATAAAATGAAAGTATTTGAATAATCAATATTTTTACTATTTACTAAAAGATCAACTATTTTTGAATAAAACTAAAATAAACCCTTCGTTAATATTGATATAAAAAAAATGATTATATTTTTATAAAAAAAAATCAATATGTGCCAAAAATTATTAATAATTTCCTCACAAAAAATATTAAAAACATAATTTTTTATGTAAAATACATTATTGATGTATAAAATGCCATCCGTAAAAATGAAGTTTCTATATCTTATAAATTAATCAATATATATTTTTAGGTAGGAACATTATACATATATTTCATAATACAGTTACTCATTTTGGTACCAATTAATTCAATTTCTATGTCACATTTATATAATATTTTTTTATAATATATATTTGTTCACTTACTGATTAATTTTTCTTATTAAGAAATATATCAAGTTTATTTTTATTTTAACTACATTTTAGGCATTTCACATTATCCCTAGAATATATATTTAACACTAACAATTTTCACTTTTTCGTAAAATTATAAAAAATTAATAATACCATTGTTGAAACCCACATTTTTTGGAGGGATAATAAAAATTATATTAAAAAGTGTAAGTGGGAAGGATAATGGTTACCTGAAAATTTTGTTAAAAGATATAGGTAAAATTTGTGGGAAGATATAATATTTACATTAACTAGACTAATGTCATTTGTGAACTAATTGTGGGTTCCACAGAATTTGGTCATGAGAAAGTTAACATCCAAAACCTTATAAACCAGTGAGGTGCGAAAAGACCACCAATTCATCTGAAAAGAAGGTAAATTTATAACACGTTTATTCTAAGATCCTTTTATAATATTTTTAGTTATTTATTTTTTTCAATATGGATAACAAGAGAAAATTTATTTATTTTATTTATTTATATTTCATAAGTAAAATTTAACCTTTTGTGGTATTTTTATAAATTTACACATTACCCTTTATTCAATGAAATGAATATTCAATATTATTTTTCCATATCCGAAGAACTATGTTTTAGTGGATCATAAGATCGATAAGTCATTCCTTTTAACCCAAAATATGTATGAATTTTTTTTATAGAACATGTTTTTACATGAAATACATTAATATCTAAAACCTAAATTACAATACCCTAAATTAAACATAATCAATTCTATAAATAATTAACCTTATAACTACCCAAAAAATATGTCTTCCCAAATTCAAAACCCAAAAATACAATAAATTTGATCACATATATTTTTTCAAGATCAACCAAACTATTATCTCAAAATTATATGAGTCCCTAATAATTTCATATATTCAAAATGTATATACCCAAATCATAAACTCCACAACACATGATAATATTTTCCACAAATATCATGACTCACTGTAAACCTACATCAAAATAATATGTGATTAAATAAATAAATTAAAAATTCATTCCTAAAATTATATTTACCCTGACCATATAATATCAATTTTTTTTGAACTTTTTCAGAAATAAAAATAATCACTTAGTCACCAAATCTCTTTTCAATCCCATGGTTATCTATAAGATAAAAAAATATTTCCAATGTCTACAAATAATTTTATCACAATTGACCATAATTATAGAAACATCAGTGGTCATATTATTAATAATGTTTGTAAATAACATTAAACATATATAAAAACATATTTATTTGTTATTCATAAAATCAAATTCTCAATAAAAACTTATACTAAACTAATTAGTTGTATTCAAATAAATGTATCTAAAAATATCATTATTCATGGTAAAATACAATCAGATAAATCCTAAAAATGGGAATCCATTTTTTAAACATATGGTCAAACATATAATTATTAACCCAAAACACTTTAGGTTTCTCCCATATCAGTTTGTAATATCATAGAATTGCATAGGTTTTATTCTATCCTTGATCATAATAGTTTATAGTGAAAATGTGAATTAAATCATGAATTTCACCTCTATGTTTTAAAATAGTTGGACCATAAGTAAATACATACCACACATCAGAATGGTGACTCATATATATTCAACTATATCCTTTAGGGTTTATTACCTCTATATGTATCTATTATAAAACCAAGTATGCTTGTATAATGCATACAAAGTTATATTTATATTAAAAGCACATAATATATCTTTTTTAAAAATTGTAGAATGTTTTCCTATAAATTTTTTCCCTCAAATTATTTCATATACTTATGCTCCCCCAATCTATTTTCCCATAATATAGTTCTAAAGGTTTATATTAAACATTATCTAATACTAATTTTAAAAACCCATGATATAGTTTCCCAGAGTTGATTGATAATTTATATTAAAAACATAGTACATACAAGTGATCACACACAAACAGAAAAAAATATTTTATTAGTCTTGAATAACTATATTCATAAATGATTCACATTTTTAACTTTGGAAGTAAAATATAAAACATGGTAATAATATAAATTATCATCCTTGAACTCATTCAAATATTCTTTATTCAAATCTTTGGGAATGAAAAAAATATATGAGTGGGATCAGATTCCTAGTAATGGTTATGTAAATAATAATATATCTTGATTTAATATGTCATAATCAATATGGAAAACTAAATAACGGAAAACAAATTCCATTTATTCAATAATTTCAGTATGTATTTTAATATAGAAGGAATAAATATGAATCAAATTCTTACATATAAATAATCACATGACATTAAAACTTATATATGGATTTTATTACTATTAAAATAATAAAATTAAAATAAATAATTGATTTAATAATGATGGATTACATATTTCTGAACAATATAAACACACCAACATGGCTACATGCATGGACATGTTAAATAAATGTGTAAGGGATCATATGAATATGAAAACTAGATTATTTGACGAGTCCTACAAATGTATCATGGGGAAATAATATTCCACTACCATCACATAATATTACAAATTAATTAAACATATGAATAAACAATAAAATCTAATCAATATTTATTATTAATAAAAAAATTATTTATAAGAAGAACTAGGATTAGAATTTCAGTATTTTCCCTAGTAAAACTAATCATAAAGAATCTAGAGAAACATTAAGGATAATACAATTTTAACATATCCACAGTGGATCAAAATTAATTTTAAGGATTATTTTTGTTGATTAATATAAATATAATAAAAATATGATTAATATATTTCATGAGGATAAAACACTTTTCAGTCTGAAAATTACTTGCAGAAAGAAAAAAAAATCCCGAATATTAAGGAAAACATTAACATAGAAAATAACCATGGAAAAATATAATGAAATCATAAAATAATTAGGTGTTATTGATTACATGAAATTATACTCATTAAGATTACGTTAAAAAAAAGATTTGTTTCACCTTTTTAGTAAATATTTAAAAGTATGTTGTTTGAAAAAATAAAAGCATATTCCACTGAAACATTTTTACAATAGGTAAATCATGGGAAAAAATGAATTTAATCAATTATAGTAAAATAGTGAAATCATACATGAAAATCTTTTAATGATAAAGCAGACATGGAAGACAAATATTATCAAATAAATAGAAAATAATATCTAATTTACTTAAAAATAGTAATTTGGTGTCATGAGTATAGAAAACATTAAAAATAATTTAAAAAATATATTTTTTTATAAATAATAATATAATAAAAAAATTATTTTTTTAGGATATAAAATTTTATATAATTCTTCCAAATAGAGACTTAGTCATAAATAATCTATATTAATGAAGAGATTATTAAATAAATATTAAGGTTAAGTTTGAGTTTCTAAGAAATACCTCTAAAATAATTTATAATACATTATCATTTATTGTAATTATATTAAAGAATAATTGAAATAGTTATAATATCATGCATGATCCACTTATTATATTTTAAAACCCATTCATTAATAATTATTTATCAATCGTTTCTCAGTGTAACTATTTCATTTCACAAAGATGTTTTGGTTTTCCACATCTAGTCATTGTATAATAATGTCATTTAGTTCATATCTATAATTATAATAATGACATTAATACCATTTAAATACATTATATACGTATTTATAATTACCTATGATAGGTGGGTAAAATAAAACCAATTTCACCATTCATGCAGAAGGTATATCATGTATACGCATGAACTCTATTTTCACTTTTCGACAGATGGAATGAATGAATGATAAATAGTAATTCATATATATATATATTAATTATAATATCATATAAAACATATATATTCATTAAATCAATCCTTATTATTTTCACTGTAAAGAGAAAATGAAAAACGATTCACATTACTTCATGGAGTTTGTAGTACATATTTACGCACGGGTGATGTTATATTTTTCCAAAGGATGGGAAAGTAATAAGGTGGTTGTTATATTATATTTTGAAAAACATAATTATTTAATTAATATCATATATACTCATATTTCAATCATTTTAACTATCCACTTAAAATGGTGATGAAGAATGAATTAACCCACTACGTGGAGAGGATAAGCTACATATACACACGAGTGCAATTGTTTCATTCTATAGGCTAGAAAATAGGATTAAAGTTGTTATAACATAATCATAATAGAATATAAATATATTTATCATCCTTTATTAATCATTTTGGACATTTAAAATTGATTCATAGGTTAGAAAATAAGAAATAAACTTGAATGAATTTCTAAAGAATGTTACCTCTTCTTCAGTGGACATCGGTTAGATCCATTATTAATTACCCATAAAATGATTTTTTTAATAATATAAACACCTTTAAATTAATTATATACATGTTTGGTTAGTTTTTAGTTAACATGTGTTTCCATATAAGGTGTAAAGAAATGATAGAAGAGGTGTCCTATTACAAGTGAGGGTAGGGGCCCTCTCTAAATTATTTAATATATTAAATAAATATAAATTATTTTTTAAAATAATGTCACTTGATACTGAAATATTTAGAATATAGTATTACTGTAAGTTTAAATAATATAAAAATTAAATATATATACATTCATTATAGATTTTGAGGAATGTCTCTTAATATTAACCTTTGTTAATGTTTTTGACAATTACCACAACATCAATGTTTTGTACTATATAAGAGTATAGGTTTTTACCTTAAAAGGAAAATTTCCAATAAATTTACTATAGTAGATATTTTATACCACATCTCATTCACTAGAATGGTTATATAGTTTTTTATGAATTTAAAATCATTTATTAAATTATTCATTATTATAAAATATAATAAATTCCTTTTTTGGAAATACAAGGAATATCATAATATAATATATATCTAAATCAAGTAAAATGGTTCGAATATGATATGAATTATATATTTAGGGATATAAGAAATTTATATAATCATTAAATAAAATTATTATAGGTTTAGATATCATTTTAAACCTTGTCTCTTGGTCTAACACCATCGTTAAAAGAGTTTTACCATAACTATAGTAATTAATTTTTTAATATAAAATCATTAAAATTTTCATATAAGTTGAAAATTAGATAATAACTCAAAATGGGGTGAAATTTTCCACTATTTATTATACTAATTATTCTATTTAATTTTTTTTATTTAGAAATATTTTTAATAAATTATAAATAAAATAAATTACTATTAATGTCTTTTTATGAACTATTTATATAATTTAACATCGAAAACAATATGAAAAGAATAGAATTAATATATAAACCTTTTAAAATCCCAAATATGTAAAGTTTTTCTATAAAACTACTATAAGTTAGTAATTGAGGAATATTTTATAGTTTTAAATAATTTTATTTTAATTTTCAATTAATTACATAAACACCGTGTCAGCGTTGAGGTAACATTTAAGGTAAAAATGAAATCGCTAAAAAATAAAAATAAATTATATTGATAATAAAATTTAATTAATTAATACAATAAAAATTTATAACTAAACATTTCTCTTTTTATCATTATGTAAAAAAATTAGTGATTTAAATGTCAAGAGAGATGCATTGTAAGGACCCAAACACCAGTAGACTAGTGCCAATGCCTTACATTATTACATTTCATATACAGAAGATTCAAATAGAAAAATAATAAATAGTTTATCACTATTGGGATACCATATTACATACATGATATGTGCATTACATTGTAAAAAAATAATCATAACAAAAGTAACATCTCACCATCGTTGAAACTCATTTCAATAATTCATCTTCATTTCGTAAGGAAGAGAAACAAAATGAGGATGATAAAAAATTATCAATAAGAGTTTATAATGTGGAATATTTTATGAATCAATAATGTCTAATAAATATTTCAAGGTAAATAAGTAAAAAAACATTACATTTAAAAATCTGGATAAGGAATAATCAATATAGAAAGTTAAATAACTAAACACACATGAAATTTAATAAGAAATGGAGAATGAAATGAATTCATATATTTTTTTATTATGAAAATATCATCGATAATGATTATAGAATGATTAATGGAGAAAATTTTTAATTATCAGAAGTCATGCTTCCTAGGGAAAATATAACTTTACCATCATGATATATAATGAAGACAATTCAAAACATACTTGGTAAAAGTCCTTCTGATTTCGTTAACAGATTCATCCCCTAAGACTACTAATGCATCAAGGGGATTGCATTAACCAGTCCATAAAACATGTATTTCTTATCCAAATCATCCCACATATATCTAAAAATCAATTTAATTCATTAACAAAGTTCCTTACCCAAAATATATGTTGATTAATGGATAAAATTTTTACTATATTTCCCAATTTAATTAAGAAACATTCAATAAAATGATAATATGAAAATGGAATACTACTTAGGAAAAAATCATACCCATCACTAAATAATTCTGATAAATACATTAAAAATAATCACCAATGAATTTTTTTACAATAAAGTGACTATTTATAGAGAAAGATAACAATCACAAAAGAAAATGAGATTTCTAAATGAACATTTTCAGTTGGTAATTTCAAAATAAAATACCCTAGGATGAAATAGTTAAAATTGATACATAAAATTACTTGAATAATGTATTAATCCTAATATTTCATGTCAAATTGGTAGTATATACACCACATAAATGTGAATTTGTGAATAATAATAAAAAATTATCAATGTAATGTAAATATAGATGAAATCATTACTTTACACATCCATTTGGATAAAAATTAGTTAAACTCATGTATAATTGGTTATTTATGTCACTTACTTATTAAATAACAATTTTAATATTTATAACATCATATATGATCATTTAATAACATCATATCACTTGTTTATTAATAATCTTTCATTCATTTCATTATTTTTGGGTAATATTTTCCTTGCTTTTCATGTATGTTTTGAATTTTTTTTGATACAATTACCTATATAATGATGTAATAATATGTATAACATGAACCATTATGTAAATATGATATATATTTAGTATATTTTTATTTATATAGATCCATAAAGTTGGGTGATAGGAATTGAAATACACAGTCTCTGGAGACTGTAGGCCTTTTGTATGAATCAACACTGTTTCAACTTTCTTATCTTATTGAATGAAAGAAAATTTAATTATATATATATATATATATATAATATTATAGTATAATTTATATTTCATAAATGTCACATATTTTTGTTAAAACAAACATTAAATTATTCCATATAAATCATGAAAAAATCATATCGCTTTGCGAGGTGGTAGTCTGTCAGACACAGAAATGATGTTATCATATTCTTAAAAAATGGAAAGCTTGAATTTATGTATTATATTATAATTAAATATGAATTAATAAATAATAAATTTCATATAAATAATATATAAATTTTATTTCCATCATTATTTCCATCCTTGAATGATGGTAATGGAAAAAATTATCGACATTGGTTCGTAAGGTGGTAGTAAGTTGTACACAAAAACAATGATTTCATAACCCATTTGATGAAAGTATATAAAGTATTTTTCATAAAATTAAAATAATAACATTTTATAATAAATAATATAATCATTTTATTATATTATTGTGGTATAATAATTATTAAATAGGATGAGTAATAAATAAAACGGAATTTATTTTAGAATAAAATTTCCTTTTCTTCAGGCATCCTCTCCGGTTTACAGGAATTCATTCTTAAGATGAATTTTTTCACAATATAAGGAATATATAATGAGGGTAGTTAATTTGAGGAGTTTTTTGGGTGGGTATTTTCTGAAATAATGTGGTTTTTAGGAGTGAAGTAGAGATGAGAGGGTGAGGCCTTTTATAAGTAGAGTGAGTGGCACACATGTAACTTGTTGATGGAGTGAATTAAACCCACATTTTATTTCATATAAATATGCCCCAATAATACTTAAATATATATTTTACAAGGTATTATTTCAATATATGGCCACAAAATTTGGTTTATACAGTTTTTGGGTCATTTTTACATATTATATTCTATGTTTTACCAATAAGTAAACTTGTTTTCTCTTAAATCAGTGTAATTAATTTTAACTACATTAAATATTATTTATTATAAAAAAATTATATTTAAATTCTTATAAATTATAAATTATTATTGTTATGAATATATAATCTACTGTTAAATATTTAATCCTCATAATTGTAAAAATATAAATTAAAATTAATCCCATAGACATGGTGTGAATGGTGTTTTTAACTTGAAAATGTTCATAAATTCAAAATGTTTCTAAATAAAAATTCAATATTAAAATTACTAAAATTACCTAGATTAGATAGAAAAATTTATAATGGAACTAATTTGACATTAAAATAAATAAAAATTAAATTTTACATTATAAATTGTTTAAATGAAATGTTAGTTTTCAAATATAGTGCAATACTATTCAATATTGAACAAAAACATTAAACTTATCAAAAAAAACTATTCGTGAGTTAATTTTTACATTAAATATTCAATAATGAAGTTTATTTTTTCAAATAATATTTATAATAATTTTAATGTTTTGTTTTAAAATAACAAAACCAGTAGAAGGAGTGAAAACATCATTTAGAAAAATATAGTTTTTATGTATAAAATTATATTTGTTCTTATATTATATCTATCAAATATATTTGATTAATTTAAAAACATTATAATGAATATATAATATAAATGTATGTATTACAATTAAATAATATTAATTAATTTAATTTATTAATATAAAAAACATTTTGTTAGATATAAATTGTTTTTTATAAAAATCATTTCCATTATATTCAATTGAATTTTATTTTCATTTATAATTATTTTTACAAATTAATTCATTCTATTTTTCTATTAACCATATATTTTCATTTGATAGTGAATCCTACTCATAAACATCAATCTATTGGCTTGTAGATAACTATAATATTAAATAATAATAATAATGTTATATTTTTTCTATAAAACCTTTGTCTTGTATGTAAGATAAGAAATCGAATAAAATCAGTCTTGCGTGAAAAACAAGATATGTCATAATTATTTGAATCTTTAAAAAAGAATAGATTTAATTTTTTAAATAGTTAATTTATTTTTAATTCTAGGGATGTTCTGTTTATCTTTATGTTTTTTGTTTCATGGCTTACATGCTATCAAATACGATGGTTATATATTATAATTTCAGGGTGTCATATTCTTCCCACCATTAATAAATTGTATCCTCACAATTTATAAATGATGACAATATTGAAGGGTTTTATATTTGAAAATTCCATTTATGAAAAACCCACATCCTAAATTGGTTTGTAAAATATCATATTAATAATATAGATATGGATGTATGAATGTCATCTAGAATAACACATGACTTGGATTCTATTTATGATAAAATTAGTATAAAGTGATGATATAAACATAGAGGAAAAGAATAAATATTTATAGAGAGCGATTGAGTTCCTTGATTAACAAAAGTTAATGATCAATGGATTGTTGTGGGGATCAAAAAAATAAATATATAATGTTTGAAAAAGGTCATTTATAACATTATAATTGATGATAATAGGATAAAATTTTATTTAACGACCATTTTCCATAAATATGATGAACACTTTTACCACCTAATAATATTATGAAATATACTTAGTTGATATATTTTTATTTCATATGAGTAATTTCTCCCTTTGGTTTTGATTTAATCAATTTCCATTTCATTTCTTATTGCATGCAATAAATATGAAAAAATGATTTTTGAATCCCTAAAGTGATACAAATCACACTAAATAGATCTTAAGATCCATAAAATAAAAACAATTTTTTATATCTATATATATATTTTACAAAGTAAATATGGTTAATAAATTAATATCTATTCCTAAAAATTATTAAAACTATTTCATAATTAACATTAATTAGTGAAATTGATTATATAATTAAAATGAAACATTAACTAGATCATCATGCAGGCTAGTAGTCAGTTTGAAACCCTTATCATCCTTCATTTATGGGTCAAGCCACAACAATTTTCCAAAAATGTTTGTTTTTTACCCAATATATTGGATTTCCTTTTTCATAAACTATTTTCATATAATTCTTTTTTCATTCCCAAAACAAATATGATAAAAATCCTTGAAAAATAGTTACTCATTAAATATTTTTTTTAAGAATCTCTTTAATACAATTTATTTATTTAGATTTTTTACAAATTATAATAATATTAGTATGTTATTATTACAATGATCATATCAGTCCTAAGGGCTATGAGTACCTTTAAAATTACATCAATAAAATGTGAAGTAATTATTGATGAGAAAAATTTTCAACTAAAATATATAATTTCCGAAATACACTCCAACCATAGAAATTATTAATGGGTTGTTTATCAAATTTTTCTTTAGATCAACCTTATTCTCACAAACATGATGGTGTTAATGTCTATTATGTTAATGAATACACAACTAGTTTTAAAATTTAACAGAATCCTTTGATATATCATGATTCATATAACCAATATACTATTAGTAAAAAAAATAACAATAGTTTTTTTGAATCACAATACCTAAGAACATCATCCAATATATTTCTACTTAATTTATTCCATGGTCTAGGAGTTAACCTATGGATTAGGGAATTGACTCATGTAATTCCAAGGTTCCCAATATTTAAGTTATTAAAAAATAGTTATATCCATATTATGAGGTTTATGTCCCTCTATAGCACTCCTAAATTTTCATTGGATATTAATTTCTTTATTTTATTCCTTTACATATAACCAAAATTTCTCTATTCCATTTATAAAATTTCTTAGGTGTCACCATCCACATTTTATGCATGATGGAAATCAAGACTTATTTTTTCCATGATCTCCACCCCATGAATTATTAGAAAACTATATCCTTCTATTCATTATTGCATCCAAGAGTTTGACATGTTTTATGTTGTTAATCATATTTGTGGAAAACTAATTAGGAATAAACATGATATCTTTCACTCTTATAAACATCCAATTTTGTTTCTCATTATAACCACCTTGACCTTCGTGTTCAATGTTTACATGATTCCTTTGGGTTGTATCCATTGAATAAAAACAAAAATCATAGTGTGAGTAATAATTATCCTAGTGAAAATACCATATAATCATTTTTGGAATGTCAAAATATCGAAACATTATTTTAAATATAAGACCCCTTAGTTTTAAAGTAGGTTATTTATTATCATTATCAAATCAAATTCTTCAAAATGTTTTGTAAAGAATATGAGAGTTATCATATGGATCTCCCCTAGGAGTTTCAAACCATTTGCGTAGTAAGACCTATTTTAATGTACTCGATAATTCATGAGTAAAGCCTGATGCACCCTTTTCAGTGTTATTCCACCTAGGTACATCTATTCCAGGACGACATCCACTTGTAGTATCAATATAGTGATGTACTTTAGTGGAAACCCATGTAATATATTCCTTTAAAAAATTTTGTTTTTATCTACACGTATCCATAATGATATAATCTGGTTTGTGTTATATAATCAATTTTATCCTAAATATAGTTGTCAAGGTTGCTACTAAACTTTATTTAATACCAATTATAATGACCCCGACCCTAGTTGATAGGAGCCAATGCCTTACTTTATTACATTGGCATATATACTTGATTAAAATCCAAAAATACCTTATAAGTTTCTATTTTTGGAAAACCGGATTATATACATGATACCCATATTATAATGTGAAAATAAAATAAATCATAACAACATTAAAATCTCAGCATCTTTGAATCTCATTCCATGAATTCAACTATACATCATAGGAAAATTAAACTGAATAAGGGTGAGATCCAATTGTCAATAAGGATTAAATATAGTGGTATATATCATGAATCAATGACGATTAATCAATATGTAAATAATATAACTAAAAAGACATTCCATTTAAAAAACCGTATAATGTATAATCAATTAGTTATGTTATGTCACTAAATGCACATGCCATTTAATTAAAAAATATGAATGAAACATATCCATATATTTATTCCTAATGTAAAAAAATGGTTAATAATAATTGAATCATCAATGGATTCAATGACTATTTAAAAAATGTAACGTTTCATAGGAACAAGATACCTTTACTGTCATGATCTATCCTCAAGAGAGTTAAAAAATACATTTTAGAAACCCATCTGATTTGGAAAACAGATTCAACTCATGAGACTACTGATGAATTGAGGGGTCGTATTAATGGTTCCCAAAACCATGTCCTCCAGGTCTAATTCATTCCTCATAGATCAAATAACTTATCTAATTCATCAACAATGTGACTTATCAAATATCCATATTGAGTAGAGGATGTAGATTTAACAATATTTTCCCTAGTAAATCAAATAACATTCAAATTAAAAATTGTATTTAAAAATGGTATGCATTTTAGGAAATAATAAAATCCATCGCATAATAATATGGATATTTATGATAAATTTAATGAATTATAAAAATTGATTATAATAAATTGATTATTTCATGAGAATGTCAAAAATTAAAAAATAATATGAGATTTCTCCCTAACATTTATTAGTTTGTATTTTTTAAATTAAAAAAACATTGGATGACAAAATAAAAAATGAAACATAAAATAAAATAAATAATTATGTATTCATCATATTACGTATAAAAGTTACACTATATAAAACACATAAATGTGAATTGGGGCATAATGAAAAATAAGTCTCAATGGAATGAAAATTGAAACGGTATCCCTTACCCTACGCTTGCATTTAGTTGAGCAGTCTTTAAACTCTTGTATAATGGTTTTATGAATTTTATTATATTCTATAGTAATAGTATTAATATTTAAAATATCATATATTATACTTTTATAACATTTTATCACATATTCTTCAATAATATTTCATTGTTTTTATTGTTTTTGGGTGTTCATTTCCTTGTTTTTGATGTATTTCTAGACTTGTTATTTTTCTTCAACATAAATAGATCCTAAATTCATAATATGATAAATTTAAAACATGATTAAAATATTATATATATTCCAAATATATTTATTTATAGTGATCTATAATTTTTTTATAGTAAATGAAATACATTGTTCATGAAGATGGTAGGACATATATATGTATGAATGTTGTTTCCATTTTATTTTCTAATTAAAAGAAAAAAGTTTAATGATACATATATATTATTAAAATTTAAAAAGTATAAAGAGATAATAAATAAAATATATATAATATATTAACATTATTTACATCATTATGAAAAACCATGAATGAGGGTAATCGAATAATGATTGACATACGTTCCCGAGGCGGTAGTACACCGTCCACAAGAACATTGAATTTGTAACCCATCTAAAATCAGTGTGTGGGGTTGTATTTTATACCTATAAAATAAAAAATTATAATTAAATATAAGATATATAGGTTATTATACAATCTTTATATGATAATAATATAAGGAGGTTTATAAATAAATAAAACTAAAACTCTTTTAGAATAACATTTCCACTTCTTCAAGTATTGTCTTTAGGTTTGTAGTAGTTCATACCTAAGGTGGATTTATGATAATTTAAATTATAATATAATGTAAGGTGGGGGTGTTATGGACTTTTTTAGGGATTTTTTGAAGATTTTTTAAATGTGTGATGTGGAGAGGATATGGGGTGGACTTTTATATGTTTTTTGAGTGGCATACATGTAATTTGTTGATTGGGTGAATTCCATCGATGTTTATTTTCCTATAAATGTGAAAAATATTGTTAAATTATCTGTCCAAGAAGGGATAAGGTAGTAATATGTCTATATAATGAAATATTTACATGTTTTAGGTCATTTGGAAACCTTATATTCAGTGTTTAATAACAAATTAACTCATTTTCTCCATAATCACAAAAAATAATTTTAACTACTATCACTAATTATTTGGGTGAAAAATTACATTGAACATATTATGAATTATGAATTATTTGGATTCAAAATATGGATTCAATTTTTCTAAATTAATACCACAGAGGTGGGAAAACATTAAAATTAAAATTAACCCTACATGCATGTTGAAAAAGCGATGTTTTAAAGTGAAACTGTTTAAAAGAATAAAAATTTTGTATTTCATATTCCAAAATTAAAATGATTACAATAATGTATTTTATTTTATATTTTTAATATATCATTATTCACATAAATTTTTAATTTTTTACATCATAAGAAATCAACCATATCAATTTTTTTAAAGATAAATGTATTATAAAATCTCAAGGGGTTACATTATACGCCCTCAAAATAACTTACCCCACAAAATTTAATTATTCCAAAAAATGAACATACCTATACCCAATTACCTCACAGAGTTCCCAAAAAACTTCCACAAATTAATTATTTTCCTAGAGAACCATAACTAAGTGAGTGAACCTATTTTATTATATTTTATCTAAATAATCTATGCTTTCTACCAATTATAGATCTAATATATACTATAATCCAATTTATAAACTCTAATTAAAGTACATGTGAATTGCTGGGTATGTAGTTTCCAAAATTTGAACCATAGAACACATCATAATTTTTTTTAAATAATTTTTTAAATCACCATGTTAATAATATATTGTCCCTAAACTATAATGAGTCTCATATGGAATAATGTATTTTTGGATCAATGTCCCATTCCATTAAAATATCATTAACAAATTATAAGTAGGTATTCGTAAAAATACATTGTATTCAACATCAAACTCAAGATCCCATCAATGTTTATCAGTATAAAAATTTTATTGACTCTAAGAATCCTTGATGTGTTGTTGAATGGATTTAAATTTCCCTTCCATTTCCTCAGCTATCATAGGTCCCAATAGATTTCAGTATTCTACCGAACATTTATTTGAGACTTATATAATAATTTACATTAAGGTATTTATATGGATCCCTCAATATCTTGTGTGAAAGATATATTGTAATGAAATGAAACTGAAGGTAGTTGTTGATCTCAAACTACTATGAAATACATAGTTTAATATCTAAAGAGATGCCATAATGTATCAATATTTCTTCCACAAATAACTATTTCCTTTGGATGATATGTACTTCTAATTTTTAATTATGTATTAAATAACTTATGAATACACATCCATAACTTTTTGGTAATCCTCATATGCATATTTCTATTGATTAATAGTGGTAATCAATGAGAACTTACCACTTTCTAAATAAATATATTAATAATTGTGAATCAAGAAATCATATGTTATTACAACAAAATAAAAATACATCACCATGAAATTGACTACAATCCTAGTGGTTTTATCGACATCATATGTCCTCGGGTGTACAATGATGAAATCCATGATGATGTTTTCAATTCCATACATGTATGGGTATCATCCCCTTATAAATTTGACATCTGGGAATAATTTTCTGACACTCTAAGTGACAAGATACAAACTCTATAATAGTTCTCATTATGTAGTCCTACTCTAATTTATAATTGTGATATATGTAAATATTTTTACTCATATGATGTAAATAAAATAGTGATATTTGTTCTTCATCTTATAGATCATTATTCACTTTTAGAATTGATGAGATGAAAAAATTGTTTCTAATACCAATGAGTTCATCACTATCATAGTTGAAATCATTAATATTCCTTTCCATGTTTTTTGGAACCAATTACTCATTTTAAACTAATGTTTTCATGAAGTCTCTCCCGCTTGAGAGTTTTCTCTCCCAGGGCTTCCTAGGTCTTGAGTCTCCTTGTCCGTTCAGTTTATGATAGCTCCCTCTCCCCCCGTTCTCCCCGCTTCCGCTCTGCGCTTCATCGTCCGTCTTCAGTTTCGGTGCCACTGGTTCTCCTTTTCCTTTCTGTTCCACTCCCCGACCCTCTTCGGTGGGGAATCATTGTTCTTTTTCCTCTAGTTTTCTCCGCCTAGTCCCGGACCCCGAGTTCTATGTTTTGAAGGAAGTCAGGCTTCATCTTCCTCTGCTCGAAATCACCTTCAGGCGCAAATCCAGCCTCCCCCGGGGTCTTGAAGTCCTTTCCGTCACCATCAAACTACGTTGGTGCCAGATCTGGGAGAGGGCGGGTGGTCCCAGATCCCATATCTCAAATTCCATATGCATTACAGTTCCGAGTGATCTTGTCTCGCGACAAATACCAGATTTCAAGAAATACATAACCCTATTCGCATTTCCCCTTTCAGATTTTGGTTCCAAGTGCTCAGAGTCCCGAGGAATAATCCAGAGTTCAAGGAAATATTTACACTTTTCACTTTTATTACCTGCTTCCATGACGACAGGTGGTGACTTGTGGGTGGTAAGCCATTTCACCATCTTCACAAAGTTTCCACCACGATGTGTTTGCTTGAAAAGAACCTTCTGCGATGATTCACCGCATTGAGAAAGTGAGAAGTGGCTGCCGTGAAGTTCCTTCCATGGGTCGTTAATCCGCGGAGTGGTTTTATTTGCGAAGCACCTTCCGCGATGCTTCCCCGCGTTGAGTGATCCCGTTGTGGACGCCATGACATTCCTGCCACGGGGTGTTGATCCACGAAGTCTTGGCATGCGCAGTGAAGTAGGTGGTGTCTTGAGGGCGTGGTCGTCACAACGAGTATGTTCCGTGACGTGCCTTCGCGAAGCATAAATTGCGTTTTGGAGCCGCGAAGATTAAGATGTGAGGTGTTTCTCCGTGACGTCTGGTGTGCGCCGCGATGCAGGCTTCTTGGGCGTGACCTCTCAAGGGGCAGGGTTGTTCGCGAAGGCCGTGGGCCTTTCTGAGTGGACCGTGTAAAGAGACTGTGAAGGAGTGTTCGGTCTACTGATTTCCTTATTGGACCGGGCCTTGATTCGTGTGTGGCTGGACTGGGTCGGCATTGCGCACCGAGCCTTTTCCGGTGCATTAGCCAAGTTCCTAAGTAAGGGTTCCAGGGATGTGGGGTCCACCAGGGCACTGGTCTTTAATAATAATTGAAAAGTCAACTTTTGGTTCTACTCTATGGATGCAGAACTTGTAAATCAATGGAATAGGTTGTCCCTGACGGACAAACAAAAGGTGACAATCGAGGCACGGAGAAACGAAGACACACTTTTGGAAAAGCGCATGTCTCTGATCGTGGTTGGAAAGTTCATGGAAAACATATCGGTAAATTAGGGGGCTCTCAAGAACACTATACATAACATCTGGAAACTTGAAGCAGGAGTGGATATCTGGGAAGTGAGGATCAATCGCTTCGTCTTTGAGTTATTCAACGATAGAGATAGAGACAAAATCTTGTGGGGAAGACCGTGGTCCTTTGATAATCAACTCGTCCTAATGGAAGAATTAAAAGGGGGGACAATATCCAGTTAGTGAATTTAACCCGCTTTCCCTTTTGGATATGAATTAAAGGAATTCCCTTCCATGCCAGAATAGAACAAATCCTGAGAGAAATTGTTGGCATTTTAGGTCACTTTCATGATTGAGATAGCTCATACCCAATACAATGGGGCCTCGAGGTTCAGATCAAGGTGGAAATTGAAGTGTCAGAGCCTCTGATGAGGGGAATGTTCCTGAAAATCGAAGACACCAAAATTTGGATATCATTCAAGTTCTAGAAACTCCCAATATCCTTCTTTTCCTATGGTCGCCTTGGCCATCTTGAAAGAAGGTGCACCACAAAACATAAGAGTGGATCAGGTAACATTATCCTCCAATATGGCCCTTGTCTCTGTGCCAAAACAAATAAATATGCTACCATACCTAATATGAAAAAACAAAAGGACCGTGATCATCTCGCGTTGGCACATACCAGTCAGGCGGAACCCATACCTAAAAAATCCCAAATGCTAGGACCATTGGATTTCCCTAATTCTGGCCCTCCCACTCAGAGAGATGCAGGAGTTCATCCTAACCCCCTAAAGGACAAGACTTAAACATCTACAGAGTTAGAGATGAAGTACAACGAACCACCAATACACTGCTCAAATCCAATGCTAATACACATCAAACCACCAGATCCGGACCCTGAGCCACAATTGACCGAAGCAAGTGCTCTAACAATGGAGGCCCATGGAATGACGGGGAATCCTTTACTGGGCCCAATTACCCATCTAATGTGGAAAAGGGTACAACAAGGAGAGAGTGATGGTCCTATGGAAGACCCTAAACCCGGGGTCAAGAAAATACATAATGAAACAGGCCACCAAGGGAGGAATCCCACCAAAAGATGGAAAACGACAAGTGGAGAAACAAGTCTAGAGGAACCAAAGGCGGGGGCGGGCGAGACCCAGCCCTGCCTAGAGCAATGATTGCTTTATGCTGGAACTGTCGTGGGCTTGGAAACCCCCAAATGGTTCGCATGATTCAGTGAAATTGTGCTCAATGTCGCCCCGATATGGTTTTCATGTCCGAATCCATATCGGAAAACAAGGACACCAATGGTATTGCTCTGAAGTGCGGCTTCCAAGGCTGATTTCTAGTGCCCATACAAGGCCATTCGGGGGGCCTCTATCTCCTTTGGAAGGACAATATATACGTAAAAATATTGTCTTTCTCCTTGCACCATGTGGCAGTGACTATTCAAATAGACTCTCACCCACCCTGGACCTTTGTGGGATTCTATGGCTGGACATCCCATAATGATAAGGTGAAGTCATGGGATCTTCTGTGCAAGATGTGACATAACTTACTGAGCCCTATCCTCTTGAGAGTAGATTTCAATGAGATTATGTTCCATAAGGAAAAAAGGGGCGGAATCATTTGACCCTCATCTTCGATGTCAAACTTCAAGGATGCAGTCTCTAGGGAGGATCTAGTTGATCTGGGGTACACAGGTAATCCTTTTACTTGGTTTTGTGGCAATACTGAAGGCACCCGTGTCACTGAGCATCTTGATAGATTTCTGGGATCTACTGATTGGATTAATCTGTTCAACATATTTCATATCGTCCACATGTCCCTTAACTGCTCGAACCACTGTCCAATTCTCATTGATAGCACACAAGGTGAACGAAATAGAAAACTTAGTAGACCCTTCAGATTTGAGAGATTCTGGTCAAAATATCAGGAATGCGAAGAGGTGATCCGATCAAGCAGGAAAAGAACTCAAGTGGATGTTTGCCTCAATCTCCAATAGGTCGCATCTGATATGAGGTCTTGGAGTAATAAGAAATTCCACCACCCCGACCGACACTGTGGTGTCCTTGAAAAGATAATGAACAACCTCCTCAAACAACCCACATCTAATTGCATTCTATTTAATATTGTATCCACGCAAAGAGAGTTAGACATGGCCCTGCGTGTCAAGGAAAGCTTCTGGGCTATACGGGTGTGGGATAACCACATTAAGAAGGGGGATGCTAACACCTGATTTTTTTCACCATAAGGCTTCAGCCAGGAGTAGGAAAAACTCTATTACTTTCATCTTACAACATGATGGAAGCAAAGTTTCTAACACCAATGGTATCCACGAGGCCCTAAAATACTATTTACAGAACATCTTCACTGCAGGAACCCCTTTCATGTCTTCCGAGGTGGAAGATTATATCAGACCTGTGATCACTGATGAGATCAATAGACAGCTCACCAAAGATGTGACAGATGATGAGATACACATGCCTCTAAAACATCTTTATCCCACTAAGGCCCCAAGACAACATGGGTTCCACGCCCCTTTCTTTAAACAATATTGTCACATTATCGGTCCTGACATCTACAACATGATAAAAAATATTTGGGATGGGAATACTATCATTGCTTCCATCAATGAAACTGTCCTTGTCCTCATCCCCAAAATAAAGAAACCATTAGCGATCCCTGATTTTAGACCTATTAGCCTTTGAAATGTCTCTTACAAGATCTTCTCAAATATCCTTGTCAATCGGATGTGACCTTGGCTACCTGATATTATCTCTAAGAATTATAGCGCCTTTGTGGCCAAGAGACTGATCACTGATAATGATATTGTGGCCCATGAAGTGTTCCATTCTATAAAATCATTCACCACCGTGAAAGGAGAAACCATGGCTTGGAAACTGGATATGACTAAGGCCTATGATAGAGTGGAATGAAACTTCATTCGTGTTGTCATGCTGAAAATGGGGTTTTGCACTAAATGGACAGATATGGTCATGGAATGCATCTGGACCATCTCCTTTAAAATCAAGGTCAATGGGGAGCTTACCAGAGGATTCGCCCCATCTCTAGGCCTTCGCCAGGGAGATCCCCTCCCCCCTTTTCTCTTCATACTGGTGGCTGATGTGTTTTCTAATCTTATTTCCATGGCTGCATCCTATAAATCTATTCATGGGGCAAAGGTCTGCTGTGTTATCCCACTAGTGTCACATCTTTTCTTCACCGAAAACTGACTCCTGTTTTCCCGAGCAACAATTAATGAATGTCGGATGATCAACCAAGTGATCCAACAGTTTGCGAGGGCGTCTAACCAATCGATCAATCATGGAAAATCTGAAATTTCTTTCAGTGCTGGGGTAACTCTTTCTAAGAGGGGTGAGCTATGCGCATTTGCAGGTATCCATATGGTTTTGAAACATCAGAAGTACCTTGGTATTCCCATGGTGATTGGCTGATCCAAAAAGGAAATCTTCACATCTCTTGTGGATAGGATCGAGAAAAAAATTCTAGGCTGGTCCCCTAAAATAATTTCTAAAGCTGGCAAAGAGACCCTCATCAATGTTGTCATCCAGTCTATCCCCAGCTACTTTATGTCTTTGTTTAAGATCCCGACATTCATCGTCGACCAGATCCACACACGCACTGCCAATTTCTGGTGGGGGAAGAATGATGGAAGGAATCGACCCCACTGGATGGTCTGGGAGAAACTCTGCAAATCCAAATCAGAGGGAGGGATGGGATTCTAGAATCTGTGTCTCTTTAATGATGCACTATTGGCCAAGAAAGGATGGAACCTTCTCAACCGTCCATCATCTCTTTGTGCACGAGTTCTCCGGGCTAAGTACTTTCCCCACACAGACTTTCATGCTTCCTCTCTTGGTCCCCATCCTAGCTTACTTTGGAGAAGCATCTGGGGGGCTAAAAAGCTCCTGGAAAAAGGACTAGTCTGGAGGATTAGATCTAGCTCATCAGTCAATATCTGGACTGATCCTTGGCTTATTGATAAGGATGGTATGCAGGCTACATCCCCCATCCAACCAGGTCTTGAAGAAGCCACTGCCATCTTCCTCCTTTCCGACCAGGGACAAGGGTGGTGTCTGGAAAAAATCCTTGATTGGTTTAATGAAAGGGATCAAAGAATTATCCTTAGAATTCCTTGGGTCCCTGATGTAGGCCCCGACTAGATTTTCTGGATCAATGATATCTTGGGCGATTACATGGTGAGGTTCGGCTATAGATAGGCTCTTGGCAGCCACTCAGTTGGCCGGGATGAGTGACCATAGAATTTGATTTGGAAGCTCAACGTCCCCACTAAAGTACGCCAATTTTGGTGGTAGGTCTGCATGGTTACTATCCCAACCATAAGCCTCCTCGCTTAAAAACATATGGCCAGTACTAACCTTTTCCCCTTATGCCCAAAAATTCCAGAAACTCTTTTTCATTCCATCATTCACTGCTTGGAAGCTAAGAAAATTTGGATTAAATAGGGCCTGACTTCTGCCTCTTCAATGTCATTGGACTCTATCCTTCCTGATCTTCTGACGCATTGGTGCTCCTCTCTTTCCTTGGCTTCATTAGGTTCACTTTTCACTCTGGCATGGATTATTTGGTTCTGACGCAATGATGCTATTTTTCATCAAGCTCACAATCCCCCCAAATTTTGGATTGAATGGGCCACCTCTTGGATTGAGGGCTGGAAAGGCCACAATGGTCATTTTATGCCAGGTGTTACCCTCTCCTCCCCCCTCATTGGAATCCCCCAATTGAAGGGACTCTTAAGATTAACATGGATGCATCGATCCAAAAGGATGGGCTTGTTTCCGTCGGCCTCCGGGCCTGAAATCATCTGGGGAAAATCTTTGCTGCAAAATACGAACCACATCAGGCTTTCTGGGAACCGACTGTTGCTGAGGACATGGACATCCTTGCCGGTATGTTTCTTGCCCTGGAATGTGGATGGAGTGATATCATTGTTGAGTCCGATTGCCTTACTGTAATTGATGCTATTAACCACAACAATGGTGGGATCCTATCATTTGTCATCATCATCAAGAGAATTCTCTCACTTTTCCAACACTTATCTTTATGCACCTTCTCCTTTACCAAAAGGGAAGGTAACAACATGACCCATCAGCTAGCGGCCTGAGGCCCATTCTAATCCAACCATATTTGGCTAGAAAATTTCCCTTCATGGAATTGCACATGTACTTCTGCTAATTTTAATCATTAATGTTTCCTGTTTTAAACAAAAAAACTAACGTTTTCATAAAAATAAATGTATGTTTTAAAAATTATTTACGAAATACAGGAATTTTACACATCCCTCACGATTTCAATGACTATCCTTTGTTATTACATTGGTATTTTTTATTTTTCAATCGTCATCATGGAAAATCAAACATGATTCTTACCACATTGATAGTTTTCCTCCTTTTTCACCATCGTAGGATTTTAATTTTTTGAGAAGTAAAAATATTTTATCAAATATAATTATATTATTTTGAAAATATTAAACTATTAATGTGTGAATAAATAATTAAATCATTTATGATCAGTATATATATCTAACCATTCACAATAAAGACAATGCATTTATATAGTCAAAGAAAATATTATATCTAGAAACTTCAAAACATGATTTGGTTAATTTTCTCATGAACCATCAATTGGTGGGATACATAACCTAATAGTAGGTAATCATATAGGAGAACACACACTAGCCCATTCTATGATATATCAATATATATATAAAAATATTCTCTCCAACAATTTTTTTATGGGAACAAGTGTATAGATAACCCTTTTCTTCAGTTCCTTTGTTATTATATTCACAATAAACATCACTTCTATCCATACCAATTTTTTAGTTTATTTTCTAGCCATAGGAAATTTCTAAAAATATCTTGATATTATCCAGCCAATACAAGGATATATTTGGTCATAGATATCGTGGTTGGTCTAAGGAAATATTAATTAACACCCATATTTAAATGATCGACTGATACTCTATCACATGCAATTACAAAACTGAATAATTATACTTTTTGAATCAAGAATTCACACTTTATTAATTTTTCATACAACTTCCCTTTTCTCTAGGTCCTCAAAAATATCCTTAAATAATCATAATAAACATCATTTATCTTAAAATTTATAAGAATATCATCCATAATTATTATCATTAATTGATTGATGTACTCTATAATAACACTATTCATTAGATCTATGAATATAGATGGCGAGTTAGTATGTCTACATAGAATAAATATATATACATAGTGTCCATACCTTATATGAATTTCAATCATGGGAATGTCCTCTCTGTTCAACCTTAACACGTGATATCTTGATTAAATATGAATAATTGAATAGAATTGTGATCCACATGGTTTATCAGAAAATTCATAAATACAAGGTGGGGGAAAAATTTTCAGGATTGTGATCTATTTATGTTCATAAATTTTAAAATAGTGACACATCAATCCATCTATATTGAATAAAAATAGTAGGTTCACCTCATAGTGATGTACAAGGATAAATGATTCCACTATCAAAATTCTCCTTGATATTATTATGTAATTCTTACAAATCAATTAAGAAATTAAATATGGAGATTTTCAATTAAGAATAACAAAAGGTATGAGTTATTTTGAAAACAAAGCTTCATGATTTAGTGGAATACTATGAAACTCATTAGGAAATTCAACATTATATAACCAAAAAATAAGTAAATCCTTAATTTATTATTTATCATAAACCCTTACTCATAAATATACATCATTAATAGGTATCAAATCTCATATAATGTAATTAATTTACATTGTTAGCTCTTGTACATTCTTGACTATATATATGATCATAACTAGATTCAGAATATTCAATTTCACTTCCATTATTTGAACATTTTTATAGGATCTACAAAGAGAAAAATATTCATGCAAAAAATCCCATAAAATTTCAATATAGGGAGAGTAATATGATATTTATGAATCATGTTCCCATAAAAATATAGAATTTCGGATTCCTAGACTTGATATGAAATCATTTTACAATTCATAGTTTTCACTGATAAATGAATATGTAACCATTAAAGATGTTATTTTCTACTCTTTGAAATTTTTTAGATATAATATACTATATTGATTCATAAATAATATATTTAATGTTAAATAAGGTATAAAATTAATACCTTTATATATTTAATTCATCTTCCCATTATTTTAATACACAAACAAGGTTTGTTTGAGTATTAATAATCAACAACCAGAGTAAAAATCACATGATACTAAAAATAATTCATATGATGTCCAAAATTATGACACATCCTTCTCAGCCTATGGAAATTTAGTTTAATAGTATATATCATTTTTTTATCATTTTATATCATAAATTATATCCCCTAACTCATTAAAACACAATTAATAAATACAACTAAACATACTCTAATACCAACTAAGGTGAAAGAAGCAAAATACAAGAATATTCCACCATTTTTTATAAAAATTTACTATATTAAAAAATACATCACTATTATAAATTAAAAAGGCTTAGTGTCTATGGATACTAGATATATAATAGATTTATTTCATTATAGGTTTCAAATATCACCCAAAAATTCCTCCTGACATAGTATCGTTATTCAAATTATCCAAAATAATACCATTATTCATATCCTTAGGAATGCAGAAATATCAATTCACTAAGAATACATTCTTAGTAAGGGTATAAATGAGAAACATCAATTTAATATTATCCATGATAATAAAAAAGGAATATTTTTAAGAGATCATGATCATAAATTTTATAATTCATTATTTTTTATAGAAGATCTAAAATCTTTCGTCATTGAACAAATATTTATCATAAAAAATATTTTAGTCACAATAATTTGGAATCATAAAAAATAAATAGTTTTTCATGATATCATATTATAAGAATAATAACATGTCGAAGTGTGTTTGGAATAATCATAAGATTAAAAAATATTTTTGATGAAAGGTTTTCACTTCCAATACCATCATAACTAAGTGGATAATGTTCTATTATGGATTCATATCACTCCACAACCCCATTTCATTCATTGTGGGTAAAGTCTCATATTAAATTGTATTTAATCCCCATTACATCTCATATTATATTAGGATATATCAATCAATTCCCAATTTAATTGATTGAAACATATGTTTTACCAAATCCATAAAATAATTAAAACTATACTTATATATGCCATAATATCAGAAAAACAATCCCCATTTCATCATAAAATAATTATCGCATGGGGATGAAAAAAGTTTCATAAAAAAATAATTACAAATAATCATCATAATCAATACAGATAAAGGATGTGGATGATTTTAAAATATAATATCCATAGGGAAGAATAAAAATCATTAATATTTGATGAAATATATGAAAATAGTTTTATTAAGGAATTAGAAATTGGATTTCAAAAAAATATCCTTCCTTTTTATGGTAACTATAAAAGAATAAAATTTCCAAGATAAATTTATATTTAATTTTTGTTGTAAAATAGGATAATATTTAGATGAATTTAGTTTTTAAATCACGTAAATTAATGAGGGAAATTTTTTTCATGATGTATATATTTATGAAAAACATTCTTTACAATTTTTTTTGAAAATAACAAAAGTAATTTGTATAGAAAAAAGTTCAAAAAAAGTAATTATTAATCCTTGAAAAATAAATTCAAATGTAGTTTAAAATTACATTATAAAATAAATTTAGAATCTAAATTAATATTTCTGAATCATTTTAATGAACATGGACATGGAAGAAAAATATTCCTGACTAAAATGGGTAAATAAATTAATTTTTCTTAAAAACATTCATTTCATATTTTTAAGTGCCAAAAGGTGGGAAAATTGGAATAATTCTATAAAACCTATTAAATAAATATTTTTAAAGAGAATATAGGGGTTTTATGTTTCCTATAATAAGTAATTACACTAATATAATTTTTTGTGTGAATAATAATGATTAAAAGTGAGATTGTAACATTAACCCTTACCTAAAATCCCGAATAAATTACATTCTATAACATCCTATATAACAAATTTAGATTTATTTTAAATATATATATATATATATAAGAAAAATAACCACACATATATTACAAGATATTATTTTTCATAGTTTACAAACACACATATATTAATAATTCTCCACTATAGTTAATATTCTAAATGTTAACCATTTCATTTTTCATGCATGTTTATTTTTAGAGATTTTTTCCTAGAAAATTTTATATATTATAATCATCTTTAAAATATTAATAATTTTATAAATATTATATTTATAAATTATATAAACTTGTATAAAAATCTTTCCATGATGAAAAATGCCTTACCTCACATCGTAGTGGCTATAGTCTAGAGGTATATAAGAGTAATGATTTTAATTTTTCAATAATCTAAAAAAATGAGTAAAAAAATATTTCATTATAAAAATATAAATTTACCCTAAATATCATATATATTCAATAAATATATCACTATATCTAGATGAATTAAGTGGTGATGAAAAATGAAACATACTGCTTCACAGAGATTGTAGTCTGTATCTGTGTGACGAAAAAATTCATTATCCATTGGATGGATGAGAAATAAATTTTGATGATAAAATAGTATAATAATATTTAATTATATTGATTATGATGATTTATTTATATTATTATTCATATAATATAATTAAAGGAGGTACAAGAAGAAATAAGTTTAATGAAACTTATTTAAAAAGATTAACTATTCATTTTTTATCATCCATTAGTTAAGATATTAAGCACCTTCAAGTTGGTATTTTGGTTAAAGAAGGACCTATAAGAGGTTAGGGTAAATTTAGGATGATATTTTAAGAGGTATTGTTCAATAATGAGTTGAAAATGTTTATGAAAAAGTTATAAAATTAGGTTCCCTTTTATAAGTGATGGAAGTGGAACCACAACATAAATTAATTTTCTTAAAATAATATAATGGAAATTTCATTTGAATTTATAATAGAATTTTTTTATAATTCAAGATTAATAATAATAATAAACCACTCATCTATTAGACTTCTGATATGTTTTTGAAATATTTGTATCCTTGTGTTGTAGTTTAACCCCCTCATTACCCCTTTTAACCATTACTACGGTGAGATAATTCTTACCATGGTAAGTATTCATTATAACTTATAATTATGTTTATTATAGTAAAAAATATTTATTATGCTTATGGAAAATATGGATTCCATTTTATAATATTTAATTCCTAGATATTCCATAAATTAATTATAATATATGCACATAAAATGGGAAAACACTTTTTTTAAGAAAAAAAGGGTTTATAAACATAAAAATGATTCCATACACATTCATATTCTAAAAAAAGTCAATAAATGAATTTTCATTTATCTGATGGATAATATTATTTATAAATATAATTACCATAATTCATCATAGTGGAATAATTTAATTTTTAATATGAAATACATTTCGAATGTAAAAAATTATTTTCATAAAAATAACTTTTTTTATAATCAAATGAATTTTTCACAATTTCTATGAAATGAGTACTCAATATATGAATGATTAATAATTTTATATAGGTTTAAAAAATAATTTATGTTTATTTAAAAAAAATTAAAAAAATTAGTTTTATATAAAACATATATAATAAAAATAATGTTTCCAGAAAATACATTTTCATTTAGACATGAATTGTCAATATAATATTCCTTATCATTGAAAAACTATGTAATGAATGAAAATAAATTATTTTCATAGATGAATTTTACAAATATTTTTTTTAATTCCTAAATATTTTAAATTAAATAAAAATGATTAATTCAATATGGAAATATTGAAATAGTATCTATAAAATAAATTGTATTTCCTTAAGTGACATCGACTGATTTTTATAAAATTATATATTTTCTCAATTTCATTCAAAAATATATTAATATATTCTATTTTATATTTTCAATTATTTATTATTCAATTATGTTTTATTTTGTGTGAATGAAAATTTATTTACCACATTGAATTCAATAAATTGAAACACATTCAATTTTTTTTGAATGTTATAAATAAGATAAAATAATCCTACTATCACAATAATAATTACACACCATTCTATTATAGTCATAAAAAACACAATTGATTTCCCACAAGTCAATCACATACATACACATTGAAAATAATCAAAACACCAGCATATAATCACTAAGTAACCTACAAAGTCATCTATCAAATAATTATAACTATCATATGAACCAACCACACATCATTTTCCACTATATTTTAGAAAAATGTTCATTTTCCATACCTATTCAATGAGACACAAAGACTCCACCAATCTATGAGTGTGTGGGTAGGGTGTGTGTATAAAATCAGTAGTGTACCAGAAGTAAGGAACCAAACTAATATCCATATCATATACCATGGTATCTAATTATAATAAAACAACCAAATAAATTACACAACCTAATTAAATTATTCTCTAATAGCATTGAGTGAGGCTTTACCTACCTTGGACTATTCTGCGGTGGCGTGATTCTTCCACAGTTTATCATAGTGGATGTTCCCCCAAATTTTAAACCATTTTTTACCAAATGAAATCAAATGAAAACCAACTATTTTGAGTTACCATAACACCTGATAGGCTTGTCTACATCCCATAACACAAGATCCATAGTCATGCAGTTCTCTTTTACAATCTTCAGCTTAGTAGCTTGATTCCATGGAATATTGACAGTTATCCTCCCCAACTAGTTGAATTGGTCAAAACCCAAAAGGAATGGATTATTCCCTATTATATTTTCCTTAGAACCCATAATTGTGTCTATGTATTTATTTAATCACTTTCATATTGATTCCAAATACAATCCATGTATTTCACTTAATCTATGGATATCACTACCCATAAATAGTGGACTTAACCACCTTATGGGATCTGTGATATGTGAAAATTACCATAACGACCTCAATCTCACATGTTTATTAACATCACAAAAAACATAGTAAAAACTATATGAAAACATCCATTAATACCTAATGTAATTCTAAACACTACCTGCATCATCCTGATAACTTTATCACCCTATTTATAGGGATCAATATCACCCACAATTTCATTGGTTACTCCTAACAAATTACCCTGGAACCACATTATGTACCAAAACTCAAGAATCAACACATTACATAAAATTGCACAAATCCCCTCAAGGAATGGACACAAATACAAAGTAATCATGACATACCATATCATATCCTCTATTTATAACATGAGACTACCCCTTCGTAACTCTCATGAATAATACAAATATTAAATTATTTAGTTCATAATATTATATTTAAAAATGTACCCAATATATTTATTTCACATAGAAAACACATATATTAAACTAGAATTAATTACATACCACTGAACTATAGTTTAAAAACAATACTCACAAAAATAACTCTAATCGAATCAAAATTAATATTGAGATTCAAAGAAATCTGAAAAAATTCCCCAAATTGTATTTTTTCATATAATATGAGAGGAAAATAATAAATAAAAAATGTAAACCTAGAAAAATGGTATCCTAGACCGTTGGATTGAAATATTTTATAATGAATGATAAAAAATCATGAATTATCTAGGATATCACTAATATAATAAGTGAATAAAAATAGATCAATCACAATTATTTTACATTTTCTTTGGCCTTAGAAAACCTATTACCCCTTATATAGTTGATTTACCATTCAATAAAACAATTTTATCATATTTGACAAACTACATATAAATCCAATTTAAAAAAAATTATGAACACTAGATTTATTAATAAAAACCTTATTTATTTACTCCATAGAAGTCTATACCAATTTTTTTATAAAAAAAACATATTAAAAAAATATTTAAATCATACTCATCTGGTACATAAAATATTTTAATGTGTAACATATTTTTCTTTCAGAAAATTATACATGTAACATAGTACTCCAATATATAGAATATTTCATCTATATTTAATATATTCTCATGGATAATATACACATCTCTTTAAAAAATTCAATATGTTATAAATTTTAAACAGAATATTTTCATACAAAACATACTACTCTAACATGTTATATATTTATCTAAATTATAACATAATTTCCAGAGAAAAACAAAATACATAACATATATTATTTAGTCATAGTTATATATATAATAAATTACTCAAATACATAATATATTTGACTATGTATAACATATTTTTCATAGAAAAACTCCATACGTAAAATGTTTTCCTCATGATGAATTGTGTATATAATATATTACACTGATAAATTATATATTTTCTTTTAATGTAAGATATATAAAATTTCTAATTTCACATACCTAATATAATCCCACATGAATAATATTTTTTCATTAGGAAAATATGATATGTACTTATTTTTACTTTCTTTATAAAATTCCTCTTATCTAATATATATTTTTATTTTATTTTTTATTTTTTTAATTTAGTATTTCTTTTCCTATCATAAGGGTTTTAACATAGCTTCATTTCATCTAGTCCAACATAAGAAATCATATACGACCCACAAAATATCATTTTCATAATAAAATACATACACATCCTATACATAATTTTTTTACATATGTAATATTTATTAAATAAATATTAATACATTCTTCCTCCCCTTGAGATAAATAATATCATATTTTCCCCAATACAAATCAAAATTTTCAAAAATATATAACACTGAAAATAAAAATTTTCAAATTCAATATGGAATATTGTAACGTGAAATCTATATCTAAAATCATTCAAAATATCCAAAAAACTATAGAAAATTTTTAATATAAAAGCAAAATCATATTTTAAAAAAACACAACCACTGAAACTTTTAAGGGGGATCCATTCATAGGGATGGTTCAATGAATAACAAAAAATACTATTTTATAGTATTGAGACAACACACCACTCTAGTAATGACCCAATTAATATATTCAAAACCATATATCTGCTTCTAATGATATAAAGATTCATTCGATTATTTTAATCCATGTTTAAATACAACTTATTGAATGAATAATACAAACCACACTCAAAAATATTAGAATATATTAAAACCCTTTACATGTTCCTCATCTTCCCATTTATAGGTAATAATATAGTTACTAAAAAAGATTATATATTTCCCATCATTATACACTAGAATCGCCCTAGGGAACACTTCCTTTGGGTTTAATTGTTTTAAAACCATCTCTTTGATTAGTAAAATCAGTGATACCTTAACACTCATCTTCATGATTCCATGTCTACCAAGGAATTGAATTATTATCAATAGTTTCATGAGGGATGGTAACCATTCCTTCTATGGAAAATTCATTCTGACCCTTTTATGATTACGTATCAATGAAAAAGATTAATATTTTCACCCACAATAGATCATAAATTCCCTTCTAAATGTGATAGTGAATTATAAATTAATTTTTTTACATGACCTATATAAAGAGAAACAATAAATCAATCTCCATAGGGTACTTTTCCCCTAATAAATCAATTTTTTAGAGATCCATGATCATCTAAATATTATCAAAGTATAATTTTTATACGGAAAACTACTCCTAAAATAAAGAGTAGAAATCATTCTAAGATAATCTACCACTATCCAATCAAGGTTCTATGGTCACCCATCATTCATGCACCACATAATATTATTTTGAAAATTCTATTTCTACAAGTAACTCTATCAAAAATATTAGTCTATTAAATTGAGAATTGGATACTCTCAACCCAATTTCCAATATCTTGGGATCATAACCTACCTCTAAATGATGTGTTATGTAACTTCTAGAATGCATGGATATCTTTACTCCCAATATATTATCCATTAATAAATCCGTTATTGATTGATTTGATGGAAAACAATTTATTATAAATTCACAAGCTTACTATCCCCAATGATTTCTATAAATTTTCTTATAAAAACCCATAGATGAATATTTCAACGTCATTTTATTGGAATAATAATATCACTTAATATATGAACTTTTCAAAATTCTCTAAAATACATGAAACACTAATCTATTTCTTTTAGAACTGGGAATGGAAACCTAATACTATGATATTTCCCTCAACTAATTCAATATTGAGTCATACATCATTATTAATATGGTTATTTACTATTCTATAGATCATACATCACATCTAGATCAAATATCATGATTTTATACCAACACGGACATGCTCTAAAAATTAAAGGGAACTCCTAACAATGCACTCATCATTGGGATAAATCTATTAGGGTATCTTCATACTTATATTATCCATTATTGGGTCAATTATAGTAGCACCATTCTGCACACCACAGTGAAATTTATAACAATTGATAATAATTATATAATTATTCAAGAACATGTTCAGTAAATTCATAAACAATAAAAAATTTATTTTTAAAAAACAACAAATAAATTATTATTGATGCTCTAATAATGAAAATCCTAATTAAACTCAATTTTTATAATTTCACACAAACATATACAATTATGTAAAAAAATATCCTCTAGGTTCCAGTTAATCACAATAATGATGTATATCCCATGTTTAGGATGAAATTTCTCCTCTAATATGTCCAAAATCTATAAAATATCCAATAAAATGATCTAATTAAACCATACAACATCCTTATCAGAGTTGTTATTCCCATGGAATAATCTGGGTCACTACATACCATACGAGAAGGGATCCTAGGGTAACATACCTAGATCTTAAATCATTAAACATGATTATCCATTATAAAAAATTATAATACATAGATCCAAAACCCCATGGTTTTATGTCACTATATATTAGATGCATCATCGTCTTATTACAGAAAAATACATCAATATCTCAAAAAAATTATCCACCTATGAATCCTTCCTAAACATAATCTTTTATATATGTTCTTGGAGAAATGATAATCATAAAGAGTGTTCTCATATTCTTATTAAAAAATATACAAATATATTATTCATATAGTATTAAATCATAAAAAATTGATAATAAATGAACATGAGAGAAATACCTGATTAAAAAAACCTGGAATCATAGGAGATCATAACAAGGCATTATTGAATAACATAGATCATAACATAGAAACAAATTTCCACTAAACGGTTCTAATGAAATCATATCATATACCATATAAAGAAATTTTGAAATAATAGAAAATAATATTTATCCATATATGCATAATATATTAATGTTGTAGAAACATAATAATAAGAAATCAATCCTTTTTGAACATAAGTAACAATAATCAAGTAAATGAGAAAAATTATGAACAATGTTTACCATAATCACAAATATACATAATGTTCTGAATATAAAATAACTAATCATAATCATATAAATTTGTAATATTTTAAAAAGAGCTATCCATAATCATGTCCCTGAAAAATGTTTTGAATATTACATTGTGTTGTTAGTTCAATGCATAAAATCATTATATCTTGAGATATAAATCATTTCCCAGCACATTTGAGGGAAATATTATTATTCAATCATCTAAAACATGATAACAAACATAAATATGTTTCCCACATGAAATTAAAAAAACATAAAAATTGATTAACCCAGGGAAGAAAAGATATTAAAAATAATTTTCAAGAGATATTAGATAAAATGAATTAGAAATTGGTTTAAAAGAGTTGCTGAAACTTCCCCCCATCTAGTGGAACATCTATAGGGTTGAAAATAATGGGAAGGATTGATCCTTGAGGAACTATTCCAACATAATCCCTATTGGGGAAAACTAATATGGTATTATTAACAAAATTATAGTGAGTAACCAACAATATATTAAAAAAATAATTGAGGGATAAGATGAACTACCTCCAAACAACTCCAACATTTGATATAAAAAAATATGCCACCAATATAAAAAAAATCATTACAATCCAAACAATTTACATAAAACATAGAGAAATCAAAAACCCTACCCCCATGAAATGATTTTTGATTCACTGTTCAAAAAAGAAAGAGAGGAAGATCCATGAGACCACAACCACACATGTGATCCTAAAATAAAAATTAAACAAACAATTGTTTCATAAAAATAATATCCCAGTATGATCTAAACCCTAATAAATAATATATTTTGACAAATATATGAGAAAATTTGAAGAAATTAGAGAAAACAAGAAGAATAACTGACCATGAATCACTAATAATGAAAATCTTGAAACTATGTTTGAATTAAAAACATCATAGAATGGTATGGTTCTGAAAATATCCTATGAGTCGACATAAGGAGACATGAATAGAGAATGAGGGAAATTAAATGGAGGATAAAAATTATAAATATCTTGTAAATCACACAATTTATAGCATGAATGGTTATTTCAAATTGTTAGTGTCACATAGTTTATATGTATAAAAAAATAATTTGATCCAATAAAACTATGAGGGATTTTATACTATAAATAAATCCACTCATTACATGAATGATTTGAATACATAGTTACTTAACTCTTAACAAAAAACATTCACACCACAAGGATGCATTTCAAAATATTTAAACAAATTCAAATAATCATAAACCCAAGTCTATTATTTCATTATCCCTCCCTGATAAATATCATTTATGCCAAGAACTAGTGTCTCATGACATGAATAACACTATAATGTTAGATATTTTATCATACCCTTCCCTCTCCCTTGTTATACTCATCATATGACTTCCACCACCCATAAAATAGAAATTAATATTTTTCAAGGGTAAAGTTATTAAAAGAGATACCAATTATTTAATTTTAGTCCTTATGAACCGAAACAAACCAAAAAAGAAACACCAATTTTAAAAATCCACCAAACACATCCTTGGGAGATACCACTCAATAATTAAAGAAAATATATCTAAAAACATAGTAGAAAATTGGAAAAAATTCCAAAATTATAAAATCAAAATAATATAAAACATAAAAAACAATTCTAGGTACTAGATGAGAATGTATGACTCCTACACCCAGGTAAAAAAATCCAAAATTACATACCTCTATTGAGACTCCTAGAGTCACCCCATTGAGACTCCTATACAAACTGTTGAAAATAATTCTTTATTTTCATATGTGAAAGGAATTACTATTTATCAAAATCACCTATAACTATATATTTTTCTAATAACTCCTACATCCCCTTTTGGAATCCTAACAACCTCAAACACCACCCTATGAAATTCATCATAGAACATACTACATCATATTTCACATTCACTATATATAGGAGATGTTGAAGTCATATTCCAAGTGGTACCCCATCCACATATGATTCTATAGATTATGGTAAATATGATTTAAGATATATTTTACCTTTTTTGGGTCTATAAATATAGTAAATAATTAAATAATGATGTAATTCCACCAATGAATCCAAAAAATTCCACTTCTTCTGTCTCCAAATCATGGTTATAGTAGTTATTATGTTGAGGGAATAAGTAAATGGACAAATAGAATATAACTTCCTGATGTTCGATCAAAAAACAACCAAACCAAAGTGGTACTCTTTATAGAAAAACACAAAAACCCCATCTTCATCGAGTAACCAAAGGAAAAGGAAACTAACCAACCATTCCTTCAAAAATTATGTCTATAAATAATCATTCAAATTGATATCTTTTTCATTTTTGGTAAAGGATGATAAAGTGTCCATACACTAAGATAAATCATATAAAATCCTCTAATGATGTACCATGAGACCAATAAAGTTATGAACCTTTACCAAATTATTTTTTGTATCCCAAGATACATCCAACTCTTTCTTTTTTAGATCCATTGATAATTAATATTTGGAAACCACATTTCCATGTAAATTCACCACCTATATATAGGATGTACAAATTTAAATTTCCCATATAGCTGGTGGTGTTGAAGTCTCTTAAACATTATCATTATTTTCTTATTAGAATTCTCATATAATCTCAAGTACATGATAATTTAAACAATGAAAATTACTATGAACTATTCTAAGATCCCATTAAATGTAGTGTTTATGTTTCCCATAAATATAGTTGGTGAGTTCTTGATTTTAAAATGAGTGAATACAGACACAAAGTTACAATACCATCTCCATAAGTCAATCTCATGATGTATTAATCATTTACCCATAGCTCTTGATATCCAAATCGCATATATGAATTAGAAATATAGCTAACTCCCCTAAAATAGTTATAGAGATCTCCAACTATTAGAATATGGGAATGATTCAAGAACATAAATTGATTCAACCTATAATATTCTATGAAATACATCATATATTCATCATCCATCTTAGAGAACAAAAATGGATCTCCCTATTGACAAACACCAGAACAAATATATCCTTTATGAATAAGGTCATCAATGTGGGTCCTTAACTCCTAAAACATTAAGGTTCATATTATATATAAATCCATTAAAATCATTATAACACCATCAAAAAAGACCACTTCATGTTTAAGGCCACATGTTTTCCACCCGAATTATAAAATCAAAGGCCCATATGGAAATAATTAAACACCGCAAAAATGGAAGAAATATAACTCATGAAAATAATGACATCATATGGTTTTATCTGCAACAAAAATTAATATCACAATGAATTATGTCACCCCATCATCAGTCTTCATTCATGAAACACATAAAACATGATATCCTGACATCCGTGTGGTATAGATAACATAATAGGAATTGAAATCCTTTCAACATATATTTTTGAATTTTAGGATCAATGTGGGTCTAATAAAGGAGTATAGAGATCTAAAATAAAATAAAAAATAGTGGTATAAGATAAAAATATATATTAGGGAACAACCTATGTTCCCTTTGGAATAGGAAACACTATCAAATATATCTAGAATTTTCCTACTCCTCTACCCTGGAGAAAACCTCCACATCCTTTCTCTCACCTAGTTCTCTGATGGAGAGGAATTACTAGAGCTACCCTTTGTCAATTGAACCACCTTAGTTTCAGAATAAGATTATTGAATAGACTATTAAACATATTCTAATAGGAAATTAAATAGAAACTACATCATGTATATATTTTTTTACTGGTCAAAGTGGGGTTTGAATCCCAAGTTATATAGACTCTCTATGGATGAATGGAATTTCATATGGTAGTGAAAATGGGATAAAAAATAAAAAATAAAAAAATATATATTATAGTACATTAACATGAACTATAAATCATAGAGAAACGAGATAATGACTACTAGTGTTTTTTCCCTTATGTTTGGAACCATGAATCGGTCGTCATCCAGAAACCTTCATCTAACTCCCCACTGGTTGAGGGTCCTTTTAGACACTCTAGTTGGGGTGTTCTTACACAATCACATACCCCTTACATTATATATGCCTTATTCTACATAATAAAATTCATATATAATGTATATGTGTTTATAATAGAATATAGATTCGGTCATAATGCCTCCCACATCAGTCATTCATAGGACTCCCCATATGGAATGATGTTTGGGAGAATCACATAAAGTCCTTAAGCTTATTCGCTAGATCGTGAAATCCCATGACCCCATACAAGTGGGATAAAACATTTCACTTCCCCTCCATCACTATAATAAAAAATACCTCATCCCAGAACATTAGTTCGAAGTCATACCATGATACATCTATCTTCATCAACTCGCTAATGTAAGACATCAACTAAAAACATAATACATCATTCAACTGGATAACCATGAGGGGAACCCATTTCTTGGATTCAGGTGGAATCAAGAAAAATGTGATCTGAAATTTTTCTTCCTAGTATACGATATCTAGATTAGAGTCACTTTCCCCATAAATTTCTAGGATCTTAAGTTAAATTGTGTGAAATGTCTTCCACCACAACTCATATTCATTATCAGGTTCAACACTTTGATAATCAACATTAATATCTAGTTGAACCACCCAAACTCAGACCTCAAATTGGTTGACACCCACTGGAATCTCTAAAACTAAATGATAAAAATCTACGTCTCATGGATAATAGTTTATGAGGATTTTTAAATTTATTTAATTATTTATCCCATATATTAACCTCATTCAAAATAGAACTCAAAAAAGTATGATTCATGTACAAATCCTATGTATTCATCCTCCAAGTAGTGCTACTATACAAAGTAAATTTAGATATCTTATGGTCTCAATAGTACATAATAAGGGACCATAAAAGACTTTATGTTAGTTGGTATTCCTTATTTTCATTGTATAATTTTTTAAACTATCATTATTTACCAACCAACCCATGTAGTAATAACTAGTTCCTAACTCCAAACTCAACCTTATCTATTTACGAATACCTTTGAAACAACTCTGTCACAACCCCCCTCCCAACTATTATTCCTCTAAGGCTGATATTGAAGAGAAGGAGTGACAAAATATTCCCATATCTATTATGTCCATGGCTGGTTATTAGAATCAAGGTTATAAAACAATCATATGATAGGAATTACCATTAATATAATTATAAAATATTGAAATATAAGTTAAAAACCATAAAAAAGATGGACCACATAATATAAAAGATATAAAAATGTCTTAAAAATTATCCCATATGCATCAATATAAAATATATATTAGAAACTACATATGAAATTGAACAAAAATAAAAAAAAATCATGTGGTGTAATCTATAAAAACTTCATACTTTAAGATAGTTCTATCTAGCTCAATCATGAAAGTCCTCCTAGAAACCTGAAAAATATTTTATATGTATATAGTTTTAAAAGAACATGTATAGTCAATACGGTCATCCAAAATTTATATCATGAAAATGTGAAAAAAGGAAAAAATGATCATGTAAGCAATGAAAATAATTAAGCATAACCCACATAGGTTAAGTAGTCCCCTAAAAACACTAAATCCAACTCACCAAATAACCCATTCTCGTGTAATAAGATATTAATAAAAAAAATGTAATCTTAAGAACCTAAAAAACACTTTCCCACTAATTTTTTTCTATCTACCAATGATAATCCATCCTTTTCTCTCATCCCTTCCATACCCAAAAATGAAAAAACCAACTATATATCAATTTTAATAATTTTATCCACACATATCTTATCACATAATAAGGGATGTAGTGTATCATGAATGTATAAGACATCAACTTTATGACCTTCCCCTTCAATTTATGGCCTTTGTCAAATATATCCTCATCCACCATATTTATTAAAAAAAGTTACTAAATGGAGTGTAGTGAATAGTGGTAGTCAAACATTAATATCCTCCTCATTTTGGATGTTAGGGAAAATACCCCTATGTTCTATAGGTGTGAGTGAGGCTACACAACTTTATTGGGTTATATATTAAAATAAAATGAAAATATAAGAATATAGTACTATAAGAAAACCAAACATATGGGATCATAAGAGAAAAACCACAACAACCACCATCAGGATACTACTAATATCACCCCATTGTGTGATTCCTGTAATATATAATAACCAAACAACATGCATTACAAAGGGATATAACTAAATTTCCATTTCTTCTATTTCTGATTGAATGATAAGACAATATTATTTATAATATATTTAATAGTGTAAATTAACATTATCAATTTTTTTATCCACAAACACATTTATATATATTAATATTATTCCAATAAACCTATACCAATATCATGGAAACACCTACTCAACTATTGCATCACAACCAATTCCATTAAGAAAAAATGAAACAAGGCCACTAATCCAAACAAAACCAAGAAAACTAAATCACACACATATATTTTACCATAAAAATGAATATTCATATTAGTCTTTTAATTTACCATCATTATGAATTTAACCATTTAATGGGTATTCTAAACTTCAATGCACCACTTTAAGATATAATCCTATAATATGTATATGGAATGAAACAATATCTGAAGTATTCAGAAGCCATGTAAACTCATACTCATCACACCATTACCTTTCAATTTAATTATTATTGTTTACTATCACTGCTATAATATTTCAAAAAACATACCACAATGAATTAAAATTCATAATAATCCCATAAATTCATTTTAATGGGAGGGAACTAAAGTCCCCAATATTGAAAATCTTTCTAATTCATTATACGTGAAAAAATAAAGAGACGATGAACCATGGGGGAAAGCACACATGGGATCCTCAAATCAATGTAAAATGGAATGATTACACATAAATATTATAGATAATAATCCTAAAACTCCATAACACATAGCTATAATAAAATATATAGAGAAATATGGAATAAATTATAGAGAAAGGGAAGAAGAGATGACATAAAATAAATGGTATTGAATCTCCATTAGCTAATAGAAAATACCAATGATACTATGATTTTATCATTCTCAGAATCACATAATAATTTTATGAATTCTAATAGAAAAAAAATATTTTAGTAAATATGATGGATTATGGAATTTATAGAAATCCTTTAAATAACCACATTCATGGAATGAATGACTAGTGTGAAAAATTAACATTTGGGGGTTAATATCAACTTATAAATAAAGCACTATATTGTAACACTGCGAGATTTTATGAGAAATATTATTTTTAATTACTTTGATTTCTTGTGTTGTACGCTACACCAAGATTAGATTTCACTATAAACAAAACCATATTATCTTGTAGTATATGCAAACACTAGTCTTGGCTTGTGTTTCACGCAAGAGTGACCTTCCACAATAGCGTGTGTTGTATGCAATATCATGTTTCACTAAACAATGATATATTATTCTAATATTATTATGAACTAACCGTTATGAATATTATTAACCAAATTTTTAATTTTATAACATTATAATTCATCATAATCATTTTCTAGAACAAGTTATGAAAACAAAATCAATTTTTCATATAAAGGAAATATTTTTCCAAAAATATAGTTTTGCCGCCTTTTGATGGCACACCCACTTTAAATCTAGTTTTTGAAACATTTATGAGTTAAATTTGACAAAATAAAGTTATTCATTACAATAATTATATAAAAATTTACTTTGGATAATTTTTTAATATTTTTCTGTTAACTTTCATATTTTGATGAATAGTAAAAATACGCTAAATTTTAATTAAAAACAGCTTTTTTCATCAAGATAATTTATATGGTTAAATTATAATTTTGAATTGTTTTAAATTATAAATAGAATATATTTTTACCATTTAATATAATTTAAGTCATTATCATTAATTTTACATTGAATTCATAGGTAAAAACATTTCAATCTTTTGTAATGTTTTAACATTTAAAACCCATTTTCTCAACAGTGGGATTAATTTTAAATTAAATAATGCAACTTCTGTGTTTGGAATTTAGAAAAATGAATTCCATATTTGGAATCATTAGGTAAAAATTATATTAATAGGCCACATTTTATTTTTAGACATTATGAATAGTAACTATGGAAAATTTTATTTACTATAGTTAAATATAAATCGGGTAATTAAGGGTAAAAATAAGATTATAAAATTATCCTAACACCTACCAAAATTTTATTGGATGAATATAAGTCAACCCATATCACCTAAGGGTCAGAATAGATTCATTTCATGGACCTTTGACTATGAAAATTATGTAATTATTATTAAAACTAAAGAAAGTGACAACATGTTTGTGATGTCCTAGACCTGGCTGCCCATCAAACCGAGCCCCATGCCCAGTTGACCACATGACCCTTGGGTCATCTCCCCATAGGCCAGGGGCTGCCGACTAGAAGCGAGGGTGTAATGGTAAGTCAGTGGGGAGACTGTACCCCCATGTCAGAGTACACAGCGGTATAACAACAATGTGATAAAAATAGAGGAAGCACAACCAATGGAAAAACATGAGAAAAGGGAAAACATACAACCAAACAACAGAAGTAAGGAAAACCCTGATAAATATACAAAATCCACACATGCAGTGTCTGATAAAAAATGGATGCATGGACTGCTACTACAATGGAAATAGAAGACAAGCATGCTATATAATAATACAAAAAGAATAGAAGTAGTACATGAGAATCCCTAGCCAAGATCGATCCTCTTCTATGGATCTCTAGATAGAACATACATTTATCAACAACCTGAAGTTGGGCCTTTTCCCCTACTAGTACCTGCAGTAGTGAAGTCTACACGGGTGCCCAAGAGGCTGCCCGGGTAGGGTGTGAGACAAGTCTCAGTAGGCCACTACCAAAGATGTCTACGTGTAATCCAAATAGGTGTTCACAAGAAAAGTGAGTAATAGACTACAAGTATTTAAAGAAAAGTAAATAAACAACCCTCCCACTCAGGTTCCGGAAGGACACCTAGAGGGTCTACCTGCTTCAGCTCATGGATGGTAAACTGAATGATCACTAGAGGTATAAGTACATAGATATAGGTTATCACTAGCATAAAGTAAACATGCCTCTCATCCATGCTTCTCACATACGTACATTCATCACTGGCCCGAGGTATAAATTCCTCTCATCTATAAGCACTGTAACTGGTGTGGGGTAGAAATGCCTCCCACCCGTAAAGGTTATCTGGGTAAGAGGTATAAATGCCTCTCGTCCTCAATCACTGTAGCTGGCGTGGGGTAGAAATTCCTCCCACCCATAAAGGCTAGATGGGCACGAGGTAAACATGCCTCTCATCCCCAAGCACTGAGATTTATATGGCACAGGGTAAGAATGCCTCCCGCCCAACACATGGAGATTCATCTGGCACGGGTAAGAATGCCTCCGCCCACACATGGGTTATCACAAGCATGTCAAAACAGAAAATGATAACCATTCACATCACATTATATAAGTTAAACCATCTTATATCATATCACATTAGTAATGCAAGGCATATCCATCTTATAATATCACATAATCAAAGAAATGACATACATACATTTCAATTTGTTAAAGGGGTTCAAGATCTCTCATCCTAGCCAACCTCTAACCAAGGAATCTCATTTGCATAACATGGAAAATTCCCTTTCAAGACATATCGTTAAGGTTCAAAGGTGAAAAAGGGAAAATTATGAAGGCATAACACCTATGGTTGACCACTCCCGGTCTATAGCAAATCCAAACACCCTAACAAGGTTAGACTCATCAATCTCATACCACACGGGTCATTTAGATATGAATCAGTCATTATAAATATGAGGTCTGGTGAAAGACAACCCACGACATGACAACAATAACTCAATAAGGTGAAAACCCAAAATGGATACCACGTGACCACCTACCTTAGAGCTGTAGGCGTAGGCTCGCTTGATATCGACCTCAGATTCACAGTAGATTGAAAGAGATCTATGTTCCAGTCCAAAGCCCTAGAAATAGGGAATATGATCCTACGGCAAAATAACAAGACGGAAGGAAAGATTTACTGAGGAAATAGGGGCGCATGAGGTTAGCCTTACCGAGGGTGATCCAAATATTCCGACGGATCAAGAATCGGGTTCCGGATGAAGGATCCAACAAGAAAAGAGTGAGATAGGGGTTTGGGAGCTTAAGGAGGGATCCTCCTGTGTTCTGTCCGCTGGAAGGAGGAAGAAGAAGGCTTAAGACCTTATAAATTAATTAAGGGGAAAAGGTAATTTTTACCCAGAACTGGGTCGCACGGTTTAGGCACATGATTTACCAAAACGTGCGCATCTCACTGTCTTCAGATAAAGGGTCGCACGGTTTAGGCTCACGATTTACCCAAACTGTGCGCAAACCGTGCGCACCTCCCTGCTTCCAGACCAAAGGTCGCACGGTTTGTCAAACCGTACACAAGCTGTGCGTAGGCTGTGTGCCCCTGTCTGCAAGTCCACATCTCAAACTCCCCGGCTCCGAACAAACCCCCAACACTCCCCGGACCTTCCTTAGAACATCACACACATTAAACAAGCATAAAGGAAAGGTTCAAAATAAAAACTAATGATCCGTACCTTTTCCAAAGAGTTGGATCATTACAACCTCCCCTCCTTAAAGAAACTCATCCCCGAGTTGGCCTCCCGAGGGTACTGAGGTGTAATTGATGAAAAGATCCAGCCATTGAGAGTGTATATCAGCCTCTCGCTCCTAGATCTTGTCCCATACCCGGATGTGCTGCCACAGTACACATACAAGAGGAACATACCTGCCATAGAGTGTCTTCACACCCCGGTCAACTATTCACATCAGATATTCCTTGATGGAAGCATCCATATCCAGTTCAACCTCATTAGGCTGAAAAACGTGATTCAGATCTTAAAAGTACCGGCGTAGCTGATATACATGAAAAACATCATGCGTGGCTTGATATCTCTGTAGAAGTGCAAGCTGGTAAGCTACTGGCCTGATTCGCTTCACCACCTAAAAGGGTTCTACAAACCTTGGTGAAAGCTTACCCTACTTCCGTATATGTCTCTGCCCCAACCTGGGTGAGGCCTTCAAGAAAACCCTGTCCCCAACTTCAAACTCAAGAGTTCATTGTTGCTTGTAGCATATGACTACTGTCTAGACTGAGCTTTCTGCATACGCTTCCCAATAAGCTGTTTCTACTCTATAGTCTCCTGCACCAGACGTTCTCCTAGAACAGGTTTCTCCCCTTCTTCAAGCCAACACAAAGGCGGGCGACAAGGCATACTATATAAGGCTTCATAGGGAGCCATCTCAATGGTAGCCTGGTAGCTATTGTTATAACTGAACTCGAAAAGAGTAATGTGTTTCTCTCATGAACCTCCAAAATCAAGAAAACATGCACATAACATATAATCTAGTACCTGTATAGTCCGCTTGGTCTGTCCATCAGTCTATGGGTGATAGGCCATGCTCAGAAGTACCTGCACACCCAAGGCCTTATGTAAACCCTGCCAGAACCAAGATGTAAAATGAGGATCTCTATCTGAGACAACAGATCGAGGTGCTCCGTGAAGGCACACTATTTCCTTGACATACATTCTTCCCAAGTCATCAATCATGAAGGTCTCCCACACTGGTAAGAGATGCACGACTTTCTTCAGACGGTCGATGATAACCCATACTGCATCATTGCCATGAGGTGACCTCGGTAAAATAGTTACAATGTTCATAGAAAAATCATCCCATTTCCACTACGGAATGGACAACGTCTGTAAAAGCCCTGTCGGACGCTGATGTTCCGCCTTCACCAGATGACAGGTGGAAAAACACGTGGTAAAACCAGCTATTTCCTGCTTCATGTTAGGCCACCAGTACTGTCGTCGCAAATCAGGATACATTTTGGTGATGCCTGGATGAACTTCCCAGGCTAAGGCATTGAAATCCCTCATCAGCTCCTCTCTAATTTCTACTGGGACCCATACACGCCCATAGAACAATAATGTATCACCTTCATCCATGGTCCAATATGTAGAGGCATCATCAGCGAAACTTTCTCATAGAACAAGGCTTTCCAGATCTGATAACTGTCTAGCCCTGACCTGTTCCAAAAGAGTAGACATCACTGCTAAGGCTGAGAGAACAGTTTGACCTTGACCCTACTAAACCTCAACATTCATCTCCAAGCCCAATACCCGACACACCAAAAAAGACCGTATAAGCTTTTCCTGGCTCCGACAAGATCAGTATCGGTGCTGAAGTTAGTCTGTCCTTTAGTTCCTGAAAAGCTACTTCACAAGGTTCTGACCAATCAAATGTCACCCCCTTTTTGGTCAAAGCCTGTTAGGTGTGAAAATTCCTGAATGAACTACCTATAATATCCAGCAATCCCCAAGAAACTCATGATATCAAATACGTTCTTGGGAAACTCCCAGGAAATTACAACACTCACTTTCTCAGGGTCAACTAAAACTCTAGACTCAGAAATAATGTGACCCAGGAAGTGAACCTTGTCTATCCAAAAGTGGAATTTACTGAGATTAGCATAAATTTGATGCTCTCTTAGTGTATTCAGCACGATCTCAAGATGGGTTGCATGGTCGTGTCTCAAGCATGAATAGACTAAGATATCATCCACAAAAACAACCACAAAAGAATCAAGGTACGAGTGAAAAATCCGATTCATAATATATATAAACACTGCAGGTGCATTCATAAGACCAAACAGCATGATTAGGTACTTATAGAGACCATACCTGCTCCTGAATTCCATGCGAGGTATGTCCGAAGTCATAACACACACCTGGTGATAGCCCGAACTCAAATCTATCTTTGAAAACACCTTCGCTCCTCGGAGCTGATTGAAGAGGTCGCCAATTCGAGGTAATGGATACCAATTCATAATATTCAGCTGATTTAACTTATGATAATCCATGCAAAGATGAAGGGTACCATCTGCCTTCTTGGAAAAAATAACCGGTGACCCCCAAGGAGAATTACTGGGACGTATAAACCCTTTTTCTTCTAGCTCTCCAGTTGACTCTTAAGCTCTAGAAGTTCCTTATGTGCCATCCTATAAGGAGGAGTGGTCACTGGTATTGCTCCTGGTATAAGATCAATAGTAAATTCCACTTCTCACACTGGAGGTAGACCATAGAAATCATCAGGAAAGACATCACTGAAATGATCCCCCACAGGAGGATAAACCATGGGTTATAACCATTGGTCATCGACATAAAGACTGGTAACATGTGCCATGAAACCACATAAACTCTGGTGTTCTGGTCCTCCTTTTGTCGCACTAAGATCCCATTCTCCCTTATGCATATGTGTGTCACCCTGTGGTGATGTAAACGCCACCCTCCGATGATAGTAGTCAATACAGGATCCATAGGGAACTAATCAGTTCATCCCGATTATTACATCAAAACCTGTCATATCCAAAACATAAAGGTTCCACACGAAAAGGTAACCACCCACCTGGAGGGGACTATTCTGACAATGAAGAATTCCCTACGAATGGATACCTAAGGGGGTATCTAACGTGATCATGCCATGATATGACTCAACATAGAGGCCCAAACATCCAATAATCGCCTTCGATATAAAAGAGTGAGAAGCGCCTGTGTCAAACAAAGCAGATACTAGAATAGAGGCAACTAGAATCATACCTCGTACAGTATATGGTCCGATGTACTTCTCCTATGGTGTAGGCTCAATTGCATACAACTAGCCAGCACTACGACCCTGTGTCACAGCCTGACTACCTTGAGAAGACCCGCCCTGCTGGTGCTGAGAGTCATACACCTGATTACATCTACCTCGACTGCCGCCACAGCCTGATCAACCAGCGGTATTCCAGCCGCCTGACTGACGTGATCCTGCCGATCCAGTGCCAGATCAGGGAGTAGGTAAATATCCTTGCTCACTAGACCCTGGGGGAAAAGTCCTGAAGAAGTGGTGGAGATGACCCAACCTACCACAAGCTCTATACTCCACTGGGTTTCGCATACACTTCCTCTTCATATGTCCTGGAACCCCACATTGGTGATAGATAAGAGTACCCCCTGAGAAAAGGGTCTAACCACCACTAACACCACGAGATTCGTCAAAACACCGCTTCTTCCCAGAAGTAGATCCACTAGAATCCTTTGGTGCCGAACCACCCTGGTTCACACTGCCCGCTTCTCTCAAGTTCCTCTATGTGATCAAAGCCTGATTGAAGATCTCTGAAACGGTCGCCAGCCTGAACACGTTAACCTGCGACCGGATGGCATAACACAACCCATCCTCAAAACACCTAGCGGCCGTGAGATCATCAGCAGCTAGTGTAGGATAAAAACGCCATAACTCAGTGAAACGGGATGAATACTCTATGACCATCATGGTCCCTTACTGCAGGTTCATAAACTCCCTATCTCTGTCAGCCCTCAAAGTATGGGGAAATAAGTAATCGTAGAAAACGATCTGGAAATCAGTCCAGATCATATCTCTTTGCTATCCTGACTGGGTGATGACATCCCACCACCTCCTGGATGAACCACGTAGCATATAAGATGCGTGCTTGATGCTCTGCTCTGGAGGCATCTCGAGGTGCTTGAAGATGGTTATAATTGATTCCAACCAGGAATTCATAGAAAAAGGCCCGCCATCTCCCCTAAAATTAGGAGGATGCAGCGACTGAAACTCACGGGTCAACTCTACAATACTCGGGGAAGGTCTCACTCCACCTTCCACACTTTGCATCATACACAAGAAGATCTCATGGAACTTGGAATTAGCACCCATCTCAGGAATAGAAAGAGGTGCCATAGGTGGCTTGAAAGGAAGATCAACTGGCGGCTCAGGGCCCGCCACCTCAGGAACATGATCATCACCACCTTCAGCGCGCGCGACTCGAGGAAGTCTCAGAGGCATAGTTCTACAAAGCCAAACGAATGTCTCAAAATAGGAAACCAACAAATCAAAGGTTGAACTCTAGAAGCTAGGACAGGTACTAATCCTTCCTACCTCTAATATCACCTATCGACCCCCATAGGAAAAACTTAGTAAAAACCACAACTACTCAAAATTAACTTAATCCAGTGATATGGAATTTCCCAGCCCATAAGGGCCCATACTACTCATGAACTGAAAGATGACACACACTTGGATGCCATTTCTCATTTACTTGTGCAAATCAAGTATTTGAATTTCCTTTCAAACAAAATATTGGTTTAGTTGGAATGTCATTTTCTGATCCATAAGGGCCCATACACCTTATGAACCAAAGAGTGCCACCCACTAAAATCACATCATTACCCAATTCACAACATGCATGAAAGGTTAGCACAGTTGCACACATATTATCAAGGCATGGAAATAAACAACAGATAATGATCGCTAAAAATTTTAAACGTGGAATGGAAAGATGCATGTCCTAATCATATTGTTCCTATCGTGATGCATGTTCTTTTGAATAACCATCATTTCATTGGATAAAACCATGAAATCAGAATTCCAACTTTGCAAATCTCAATAACATCACAAGACATGTGAAGCACCAAACGGTGAAACGATATCAATAGTAAATAGCAAAGTCATTAACAACATAAAATAGGAAACTTGGTCTTTACACCATACATGGGTTCGCGATTCCCAAGCACAACTTATAACTAAGTCCCAATGCATTCCCGGTCTCCAATTTTTTCGTCGCCAGATAGTAAAGCAAGAAAGAAAGAAAAACTCCTTTGATACAACTTTGTGACGTCCCGGACCCGGCTGCCCCTTAACTCGAGCCCTGAGCCAGGTTGGCCACGTGACCCCTGGCTCATCTCCCCATAGGCCAAGGGCCGCCGACTAGCAGTGGGGTGTAATGGTAAGTCATTTGGGAGACTGTACCCCCATGTCAAAGTACACAACAGTATAATAGGAAAGTGATAAAAATAGTGGAAGCACAACCAATGGACAAATAGGAGGAAAGGAAAAACATACAACCAAACAACATAAGTAAGTAAAAACCTGATAAATATACAAAAGCCACACAGGTAGTGTCTGATACAAAATGGATGCATGGAATGCTAGTACAATGGAAATAGAATACAAGAATTCTATATAATAATACAAAAAGAACAGAAGTAGTCCATGATCATCTCTATCCAAGCTCAATCCTCTACTCTGGATCTCCAGCTAGAACATACATGTATCAAGAATGTGAAGCTGAGCCTTTTCCCATACTAGTACCTACAACAGTGAAGTCTACACGTGTTCCCAAGAGGCCGCCCGGGTAGGGTGTGAGACAAGTATTAGTAGGCCACCACCAACGATGTCTACTTTTAATCCAAATATGTGTTCGCAGGAGAAGTGAGTAATAGACTGCAAGTAAGTAAAGAAAAGTAAATAAACAACCCACCTGCTCAGGTTCCGGAAGGACACCTGGCGAGTCTACCTGCTTCAACTTATGGCTGGTAAACTGAACGATCACCAGAGGTATAAGTACAGAGAATATAGGTTATCACTAGCATGAGGTAAACATGCCTCTCTTACATTCTTCTCACATACATACATTCATCACTGGCCTGAGTTATAAATGCCTCTCATCCACAAGCACTGAAACTGGCGTGGGGTAGAAATGCCTCCCACCTGTAAAGTTTATATGGGCACAAGGTATAAATGCCTCTCATCCTCAATCACTGTAGCTAGCGTGGGGTAGAAATTCCTCCCACCCTTAAAGGTTACATGGGCATGAGGTAAACATGCCTCTCATCCTCAAACACTGATATTTATCTAGCATGGGGTAAGAATGCCTCCCGTCCAACACACAGAGATTCATCTGGAATGGGTAAGAATGACTATGCCCACACATGGGTTATCACAAGCATGTCAACACAGAAAAGGATAACCATTCACATCACATTATATAAGGAAAACCATCTTATATCATATCACATTAGCAATGAAAGGCATATCTATCTTATAATATAACATAAGAAAAGCAATTCCATACATACATTTCAATTTGTTAAAGGGGTTCAGTCTCTCTCATCCTAGCCAACCTACAACCAAGTCATCTCATTTTCCAAACACGGGAAATGTCCTTTCAAGACATATCGTTAAGGTTAAAAGGTGAAAAAGGGCCAATTCTCAAATCATAACACCTATGGTTGACCACTCCTGGTCCATACCAAATCTAAACACCCTAACAGGGTTAGATTCATCAATATCATACCACACAGGTCATTTAGATATGAAGCAGTCATTATAAATACGAGGTCTGGAAAAAGATAACCCATAAAACGACAACAATAACTCAATAAGGCGAAAACCCAAAATAGAAACCACGTGACCACCTAACTTAGAGCTGTAGGCGTAGGATCGCTTGATATTGACCTCAGATTCGTAGTAGATTGGAATAGATCTGAGTTCCAGTCCAAAGCTCTAGAAATAGGGCATATGATCCTGCAGAAAAATAACAAGACGGAAGGCAAGATTTACCGAGGAAATAGGGGTGTGTGAGGTTAGGCTTACCGAGGGTGATCCAACGCTTCCGACGGATCAAGAATCGGGTTTCGGATGAAGGCCCCACCGAGAAAAGAGTGAGAGAGGGGTTTGGAAGCTCAAGGAGGGATCCTCCTATGTTCTGTCCACTAGAAGGAAAAAGAAGAATGCTTAAGGCCTTATAAATTAATTAAGGGCAAAAAGGTAATTTTTACCCAGAACTGGGTTGCACGGTTTAGGCGCACGACTTACCAAATCATGCACAAACTATGTGCATCTCACTGTCTTCAGATAAAGGGTCACACGGTTTAGGCACACAGTTTACCCAAACTGTGCACAAACCATGCGCACCTCCATGCTTCAAGACCAAAGGCTGCACAGTTTGTCAAATCGTACGCAAGCCGTGCGCAGTCCGTGCGCCCCTATCTGCAAGTCCATATCTCAAACTCCCAGGCTCCGAACAAACCCCGGACACTCCCTAGAGCTTCCTTAGAACATCACATACATTAAACAAGCTTTAAGGAAAGGTTCGAAAGAAAAACTAACGATCCGTACCTTTTCCAAAGAGTCGGGTCATTAGGATGTCACTCTCTTATATCTTATAAGTGTAATAATTTTAATTTGGTGATAAAATTCATAAAACATTGAAAATAAATAGTCTTTAGAAATCCAATCAAATTATCTACATCATGTGAATTTATTTAGAATTTTTAAGGATTAAATATTTATCATTAATGGTGACACAATAGTGATGTCGAAATTATTTTATTGATTGAAATATAAAATAAATGGTTTTAAAAATATTAAAATAAATATTATATGAACTATTTAATGTTCTCCACAAATTTTATAGATAAATATGACATGTTATAAATCTATTAATTTTTTTCCAAATAAATCCTTTGTGTGGATTTTATTTAAATTCAATTAAATGAATAGTGTCAAAATTGACACTATTGTTATTTTATTAAAATAATATATTATTAAATTGTATAAAAATCACAAAAATATTTAAAATTTATAAATTGAAATTTATATAGTCTAAAATGTCATAAAGTATCCAATTATGGACAATTCACAACACATAAGTAATTATTTTTAACAATTTAAAATTTAGAATATTATTACCACAAATACAATTAAATAGTTTAAATAAGGATAAATCAAGTTGATAAGGTTTAAAATAAATTCCCAACATGTCTAAATTTTATTGAATGATGAGATTAAAACCCTATCTCATATAATATTCTAATTTGAGTCATTTTGGAAGTTTTTAAGTGGATTTTGGGTTTATTATAAATTAATATTTTGGAGGTTTTCAAAAGTGCCCCTCTACTCTCTTATAAAAGGGAACCTCCTCCCTCTCCTCTTCACAACATTTTGAGCCTTAAATACTGGAAAAAACCTGTCAATTTCTCTTCTCTACTTCCCTATAAACATAGTAGAGGTCCTTTTTTCTTCAAAGACCAACTTTAGTGCCTTAAGAGTAATTTCAAAGGAGATGCGTCGAAGAAGAGGTAATCTCTTCTACCGATTCTTTCAAGTTTCATTGTTCTTATTCTTCCTATTATTTATTTTTTTCATTATAAAGTAATAACATCAGTAAAATAATATACTAATATGTTATTATAAATATTAAACAACCCTATTTCACCTTTTATCCATCCTACGAAAAATGAAATCACCGCGCGTGCGTATGTACGGCTTACCATCTCTACACCGTGGTGTAATCTAATTTTCCACCACCACCTTAATTGGATGGGTATAATGGTGGAAATAATAACTATATATGATTATTATAACATAATAATAATTATGAGGTATTATATCATCCACTCCAATTCCATTAAATAATTATGGGAACGATATCATCTCTTGTGCGTACGTACAGATTACCGTCTCCATGATGCGATGAGATTCATTCTCCATGTTAACCATTTAAGAATGATTATAAAGTATATATAATAAGTAATCATGAAATATATGACATAATAATTCTACTGTATTTATGTATATATATATATGTAATTTACTTCCATTCAATTTAATAAGGAAACAAAAACAATGTTCATGCGTACGTATGGCCTACCGTCTCCATAAACGGTGTATTTCATTCCATTTATCGATCTATTATGAATATATATTATATATAAATAATTTTTTTACATTCTGTAAGTACGTAATCATGATATAAGTAATCATATGAATAATTAAAAGTCAAAATATGTACAATAAATGAAACGGTTTTACCCAAAACGCTGCTTTAACATGGAATTGAAAAATGAACGGGTAATATAAAGTCGTAAGTGAATCATATATGATATAATAAATATTATTATGGTTCTTGTTACAAGTTAATAATATGTTTAAACCAACTACACAGGAGTATCTGACACATATAGAAGAAATTGGACATAAGGTAAGGGATAATTATTTCAATCTCATTCTTATCCGAGATTGGTTATTTGTAAGTATTTACTGGGGTTATGTTTATCATCCACATCCATGTTCTCTAAAAATGTTTTCATAAAATGTTTATTATTCTTTTGTGTATGTTTAAAGTCATTTTTACCCTTTTTGGACTTTTACCACATGTTATGGAACAAATCTTTCTTTGGTTTACCATACGAGGTACTTTTTGACTTTTCCGGCAAAAGTACGAGAAGAATGTTTTTTAACATATACGGCATGAAATTTTTTTTATGGTTTCATAAAACCTTATTTTCATGAAGCTTAATCAACAATATTTCATGATTATTTTCAAAAAAATCCTTTTCTTTCAAAATTTTGCGGCATTTTGTGAAAAGAAAATGATTTTGAAGAAGAAAGGATATTTTCCACAAAAATTCATTTCATGTGTTTTATCAAAACTATTTTCCATATAAGATGACATTATTTAGTATGTTTATGTTTTAAGTATAATGTCTCTATTATTTACATGGTTTGATTTTTTTTATGATTAAATGATATCCATTTTTTTATATTGATTAAGTTATGATGGGATGATGTTTATGAAACCCATTTTATTCTTTGGATTATGATGAATGATTTATTCTTATTTTGTGGAACACATAAGAATGATTTCATTATGAGATGGGTGGGACCTATATCTACCTAAAATGCATTGGGTAAAGATTTATATCTCATGTGATATACATGTCTGGAACAACAAGTAAATATGGTTCAGTAATATAGGGCTGGAATGGCAAGTAAGCCCGGTTCAATAATGGACTCTGTCCACTATGATGGTCTTGACAGCAATGCCTTGGCTACTATGGAAATAATATCATGTGCTTAATGGTTTTCCAAAATAACATGTTTTATTCCCATGATATTTTATCATGATTAATGTTCCTTTCTGATCTATAGATTATGTACTTCCAAGATTTATGTCATTACACATGTTTTATGTTCATGTTTTTACGTTAAAATGTTTATGGATTGTTTGATGTTCTCCATGTTTACCCTTATTGAGCATTTGAGCTCACCCTTTTTATTTTTTCTTTTCCCCAGGTTATAAATAAAGGTTTTAGGTAAGAAAAAAAGGAAGAACTTTATGGGATATGTTGAAGATCTTTCACAATTATTGGAAGATTTTGTTCCGAGTTTCCAAAGACACTAAACTATTACGGTCCTTGGGTGTCTGTTTTTTTATGTATTAAGTATTACAATAAAGTAATGTAACGTCCATATATGTTAAGCTTGAGTGTCTATATCTATAAAATAAAAAGGGGATGAATTCACATACCAAATAAATCCATTTTTTCCCTAAAACCATTGATAATATAGACACCATAAACTACACAACAAATATTTAGGTAATTAAGCAATGGGAAGAAATACAAAAAACTAAGTCTCCTATGTGGAAAAGGAACAATGAAAACATCAATAATTTTGTGAAATAGTGATTCAAGTAATTAATCAACACCCCTAGTTGCATATTAAACACTATCTCCCCATCATTATTACTAAATCTCAACTAAATGATTCCATCACCAGAAAAAATAATGTTATTGGTAAAGGGGTTTGTTTCATTAAAAGTTTAATGAAATAACCTAGGATACCAATAAACTATTACCCAATCCAACAATTCATAGATCCTGACTTGAATAGTTGACCCTAATGAGAGGGTGACTACTTCCTGGTCCTCATAGATAAACTCTTTGGAATAGTTTCTTCCTATAAAATAATCATCAAAGAGTCCATTAAAGGAACCCAAAATGACCCTTCCATATATTAGAATGTGAAGAAAATAAATAAGTATTTTTTGAGTCATTAAAAAAACAAAAAAAATATTAAATATCAAGAAAATATGATAATATATCCTAATATATAAATATAATGAAAGGAAATTTACATCCTTTTATAACAACTAAAAAACTATGGACACTGAAACAAAATGATCCAAAAAAATTAAAAATGAAAATCTGGTGGGAATCCAATAAGTTGGGAAAATGAGAAAACAGTCTATATAACTAATTCAAAAAATGAACTCTATAAAACAATTAAAAATTTCACTGTGACATGGGTTCTATATACCTCCATTTTAAATCCATTATAAATAGTCTCACTTAACATTAATTTTCACCACCTATAATTGGTTTCTTAACATTACCTATATACATCATTTTAGGGTAAACATAAATCAATATGGTGTAAGTAGAGTATGTGCATAACAATTCAAATAAGATCTAATAATTTTTTCCACGTGTACCCCTAAAAAATAAGATATAGTTTTATTTTTTGAAATAAGATACAAAAAATTTCAATTTTCATTAAAAAAACATAAGTAATAATGATAATTTTCTTCTAAAAAGTTTACATATGAGTGAAAAATGTATAATAATAAATTAAATAAAATTTAAAACAAATTAGTAAAAATATATCATGGGAGAAAACATAGGTAACCAAGGTTGAGAAAACAAAAGATAAAGTAAAGATATATCCATAAGTATAAAAACACCACTTGGAAAATCCACACCATTCTATAGCTTCCAGAAACATAGAAAATGAAAAATAATAGAGATAGATGTTTCCAGAAACCATGGATTACTATGTTCTAGCATGAATGTGTTTCTAGAAAGATTAGAAATACATACTAAGAAGGGTCATCCCCAATGTAAATTATTCAACAAGTATATGCCACAAAATATATTATTTTTTTTCAAATAAGGAACTATTTCATTTAGTAAATCCCCTAATACTTATATATGAATCCTTAAATTCAATTAAATATAATATATTTGATTTAAGTTGAAAATTCCCCTCACTAAAGACCAAAACCACTTTAAAAAAATATTTTTCCTATAAAACTATTTAAAAAAATAATAATAATATATAGAAATACATTTAAATAATTAAAGATTTTGTTATTTTGATGAAATATAATTTTATCCATTAACTTAACACACAGTGAGGTGTTTATAAACCCATAAAAAAATATTTTAGAGGAAATAATTCCTCCTAAATTTATAATAATCCAAAAATTCAGATTCATAAATATTTCAACACTCATATGAATAAAAAATATCTTCTTTATATTTTTAAAAAATATTTATACATAAAAAAATCATGTTTTATATCTATGATAATGAAAAATATTCCAATTTCTGAATTTTTTTCAATTCCATTTCCTATAGTTTTCTGTACAAAAATATTATGTAAGGGATTCTAATACATCAAAAAAAAGGAAATAAACGTCTTTATTTAAAATTTTAATTATCACAAGGCCATTATGGACATAGAAAAATATGTATTCAAAATAAAATAGTAGAAGATGTCCAAATATGTTGAGATGAACAACATATGTAATGATATTATGATTAATCTTGAGGAGTCTTGATGTAAAATCCACGTGGAATCAAATTGAAAAGGAGAATCATAATGGAGTTGATTCCAAGGTGTCTAGAGAGTCTGAATGAGAAGTAAATATAGAGTAAAGTTTTAAATTTGGGTACGGTAAGATGAGTAATTACATATTTTTAATTTTATAGGATATCTATATGGTTTTTCCACATGGTTCAGTTATCCCCATTACAACCATGTGAATGGATATAGAAACTAGTTTATATCTCAAATGATGTAACACCGAGAGAGTCATGAATGTTTTTATTTCAAATGATTATAATTTCATTGTTATCTTCTATTACACGCAACACTGATTATAAACAAACCAAGGTCTAATTTTATAATATTATTATTTAATGTCATATTTCTCTCATAATATTTGTATTAGAGGGTATGAATCAGAATAAATTAATTATGAAACTTTTATTTTTTACAAATATATATAATTAATCAATTAGTTATAAATTAATTTGAAAAGAATATAAAAGTAATTTGAAAATAAATGATATGCTTTTCGGAAAAAACTTATTATATGTGAAATTTATTTTTATCATTATAAATTAAATTAATTACTATTAGTGAATGTTTAAGAATATTTTATATAAAATATATTTAATAATATATTTTAAAATTAATATAATTTTTTTCTAGGATTTTGAAAATAAAAAATTTAATAATCTATTTAAAAATGTATTTTCCTAAAACAATTTATTCCCCACATTTTGTGAATATATTTAAATATATTTTATTATACTTATATAAAATTTGTTGACAAAAAAGGATTCCGTATTTGTAATTTAGACATCTAAATTTTGTAAATATTCCTATTATTTTTAGGCATTAGGAATTGTACTGTAGATAAAATTGTCAAATTAGTAAAGGAAAACCAGGTAAATTTGAGTTAAAAATCTGCATAAGTATTTAAAATTTAACTAAAACATTCCATAATCCTATTTTATGAATATGGTTCTCCCATTCCAAGAAATTTATCAATGATTTGGCCAATTGGTGCCAAATTTTTTTCATTATAACCATTATATTAATTTGGGAAATTAATAAATAAAATTTATATCTCCCTTGACTATAAGAACCCAAAAATATTTACAAAAGTATAAGAAAGAGGATAAAGCAGATTCAATTTTACTATTTTAAACATAAATTATCATCATTTTCATAAAAATATATTATTATCTTATAATGATTTAATAATTATATTAAACTGTTATGAAATGTTAATACAATATTTAATGAATTTATAGAAAATGTAAATAAAAGATTATCAGTTATTAAAATTATTTCAATTTATGTGATTTATTAGGTTATAATAATTTCATAGAGAAATTTGAAATATAAGTTATTTGTGAAATGATTATATGTGAAGTCTATCTTTGACTTGTTGTCTCTAATGTCAAATTGACTAAATACTTACAAAATTGATATTTTTGATTTTTTATATTATATAAAATTTTATTAAATGATTTAAAATTCATAAAAATATTATCTATAGACAAGTGACTGTAATATGGTTAAATATATCAACTTTGTTTCATTTATGAGTCAATATTCCATTTATGGTACATTTTTTCCCTTTATGGTTGAAATATTTGTCATGACAACTAATTTTAAAATGATTAATGAAGGGGTTAATAAATATGATATGGTCTAAAATGACACCAAAACCATATAAACTTCATTAAATGATGTTAATATTACTAAATAATAATTTTTTATTGAATTTAAGATAATTTGGATGCATTTTTATTGATAACTAATTTATTATTTTTTAAATAATTTATGAAATTCCATGTGTGTCGTCTACATCTCCCATATAATGAAACCAATATTTTCTCTTATTTACACAATTTTGAGCCATCTAGGTTAACCAAAATATTGAAAATTCCATTCTAAAAATACCAATAAATTTTCTAGATGTTATGTTCTCCTAAATAGTCCAAACCTATTTTCCATAAGAGGATATATAAATAAGTACATTCAATGAAGTGGTAATAAAGTTAAATGATAATTTTTTTATATTTTTTAACACTTTTACATATATATTATTATCATAAAATAATTAATTTGGTATCTTATATAGAAATAAATCTTATTATTATTATAAAACAATAATAACCATGAAATTTACCATCAAATATAAAGTTAAATTATCAATTGTTTATACATATGCCTTACCATCTCAAAATAGAGATATACATCATTTTTCATCACCATAATTAATGGATGGTTTCTATTATGGGTATAATTATTATATATAATTTTTATGAAATATTTATAAATTTTTAATTATAATAACATATATAACATATTACATTCCAATCAGTTAGAAAATGAAAACGTTGTTCACGCGTATGTGTGGACTACCACATCTATGAAGGGTTGTTAATCTTTTTTCATTACAATTTTAATTATATGGTAATAATGTAACGTCCCAAACCATCTCACCTCTAAGACGGTGGCCAGATCAGTGGGTTACCTGACCTCAAGCGCATCTCCCCAAATAACAGAGGCTTTCGACTAGTAGTGAGGGCCTTTTTAGCATGTACGTGGGGGAGAATATTTCCTTATAGGTAATAAGTAATACAAAATAGAGGCAAAAAAATTTAATAATAAATAGAGGAATCATATAAATAAATAAAATGCAGAAGAAGAAATATAAATAATCCAACTGAATAATAATCAAGTACGGAAGCTCACAAAACGATGTCATGCCATGATGTATGTCTGAAATGAAAGTATAGAAAACAAAACCCAATCATATTATCAACTAAAAAGAAAAGACACAAAGTTCAACAACTACATCACGAGAAAGGCTTGGTCCACTACCCCAGTCTCCATCCTAAGCAGCAACAAACAATCAAGCATTGGAAGTGGCATGCTTCCCTTTATCTATACCTGCAATCATATAATATAATCAGGTGTCAACGACACCCGAGCAGGGTATGAGATAAAATCCCAGTAGGACGACACCCGCGGTGTCTAAACCATTTCATTTCATGTAATAATAAAATGCAGTGTGTCATTATATAACAATTGTAGATAATTTATTATGTGCAATGAAATAAATAACTTGGTCTGGGTTCCCAACGACACCCATCCCTAATCACCTGCTTCGGCCTAAGATGGAAGTCTGAAAAGAGTACCTATATGCATAATACACATATGAATATATATAAAGCCTAGAATAGTAAGGTAAAATAAGGAAGAGGCGTACCCCTAAGCTTGTACTTTAACTTGATGTCTAAGTCATATGTCAACCGGGTGTGCTTCAACAAACTAGAAAATATCTTAAATCTCAAGGGACTAACATCAAAATTAATATAAACATTTAGTGCATCATTATTAAGGTTCAAGTTGAGAGTCAGAGTCTGAGCCCATGCCGAAGGTATCGTTACAGAACATCCTTCAATTATCCAATACCCCCGAGACCGTCTAAGGAAATATTTCAAAAGACCAAGTATCATCCGAGGCTGGGTTAGCCACATTGCCAACAGATCCATCTCGATGGGTCCTTTTGGAACTGGTGTCACTCATAAGTATTAGAAAGCCTGAGGAAGTCTCGGTTCGACAAAGCCAACGACAACACCCCCCAGTGTATAGTAGTAACTGTCAAGAACGGAGGGTCCAAGCATGACCCTTAATACAGGACCCACCTTCTTTCCCCACCCTGAACTTAATGAATTTTTTCACAGCTACAGATATGACATAATAAGCAAATGAAATTGCATCTTGAAAACTAAACAGATACACCCATGCATCACAAGGTACAAATTAAATATTGCAGTATAACAATATTAACAAGGCAAGATACTACATCAACATAAGTTGATAAATTCAATTTTATATAAATAAATAATTCAGGACAACTAACTACCAAGAATACAATAATTCATGGTTCATAATTAATCTATGTTATTTATTTAAATTCAACATAAACAAATAGGTTGTGCAACACATGTAGTTAATTAAATTAAATGCCCCGACATTCGAATTTAAATAAATAAATAATTCAACACAAAAAACTATCAAAGATCCCATGATTCAAGGTTCATAATTATTCTAAAATAATTATTTAAATTAATCACAACAAAAATAGGTTATGAAACACATGGAGTTAAATGAACTAAATACCCGGGATAACAGATACTATACCGACCACATCAGCACACCCAAAGGGGTGTCCATCGAAATTGAAACAAATTAAAAAATTTAATTTATGAATAATAGGGATGAAAAATTTTGGAGAAACAATTAAATTAAAGAAATAGGGTGAATTTGCATAGCGTCGGTAGGCACCGACGAACGACACAATCGTGCGTTTTAATGAAGTGCATTGAAACAGAGGGAAAGGGAGTAAACACCCTACCTTATGGTCGCAGATGATCCTATATTCCGTGGTAGGTTTTTATTTGACCTAAAATGGAAGAGAACATATGATTTTAGAAAAACACCAAAATAGGGTAAAATCCTTCAGCGGCGAACTGCGCAAAAGATAGGGAAGTAGATCGTATGATTTTTGGTGCATGGGATAAGTCTTATCAAGAGGTTCACAGTGCGCCTGATAGTGAAGAAAACAGATAAAGAACGGAGGTGGGATGATCTTCCGAAGCTGGGATGAGGTGGTGCGCCACATAGGGAGGGGAGGCGCGACGTGAGAGTGGGGAGATGAAGAGAGGAGAAAATAAAGAAATAAAGAAATTTAAAGGGAAAATATAAATGAAAAAAATAAAAAAGAGATAAATAAATAAAATAATAAAAATAAAATGGGGGAAGAAATGAAAAAAATAATTAAAATGGGTTTAACTCATTTTAATTATTTTTAATTTCTCTCCAACCGTACCTATTTTATTATTTATTTTTATCCCTCCTTAAAATCCATTAATTTCCTTTAATCCTTTTTAATTAATTTTAACCCGAATGTTGCGCTATTGGCGTGACATAATATTTTTCATAAATCCTGAACAATCATTTAATTAATTTTAATAGTTGCGCAGGATCCACAACAGAGTGCACAAGCACATGCCCTGGGTCGCTTTAAAGATCTGGATTAAAAACTAAAAAGTCCACACCTTGATTTAAGTTGAAACGTTACATGCATTTATGTGAGTAATTAATAATATTTTATTTAATCGAACAATAAATATTGACCCATGTATATAAAAGTTATATATATATATAAATATGTATATTCATATATATATATACACTTGCACATGTATGTATAACTATATATATATATATACCTCATAGATAAATATAGATCAATGTTTTTGTCTCAATATTATAATAATAACTATAATTAAAATTATTATTTTCTAATACAATAATCAATGACACCATAAATATTTAAATGAAAACAACCATTAATAAAAAGGATAATGGTTATTAAATTAATATTGGTTATAGATTTTTATTTAGTTAGAACAATTAATAATATAACATTTATTATATTGTCTATTTATTATTTACACCGCGGCACAATTTATTAATTGTGGTAGTGCAATTCCATTTTTTGTCATCAAGAAAATTAATAATATTAATAAAAAATTATTATTATTATTTTTAATGACCAAAAAAAATATTTATAACTAAAAAAAATTATCTTCGAGTGCGATATAACCAAACGTACGACGCTTGCAAAGGTTATACCCTGTCTAGGGTAAACCCCACATCCCAGAACTATTGGTGGTCTCAGATTTATCATTAGATGAACCATTTGTGAGAAAATAAATATTTAATATATAAAAACAGAATAATTAATTAATTAAAAATAAACATGGCATTATCATGTGCGAGGGTGCCAAAAACCCAATGCGAATCAAGGTTATACCCTGCCTAGGTTAAACCCAACATTCCGGACGTAATAGTGGCCTTATATTTCTCATACGACACACTGTTTGAGAGTTATTTCTTTTTTTTTGAAAGAAAACAAACATGAGTATGAATAAAATAAATTTAATATATTTATTCAATCAACGATGAGAGTCTATGGATCTCGGAACCCCACAATGACTCATTGTTTGACTCTGAAAATATTTCATAGAATATTTCAAGGTTCTAAGAAGGAATTTTAAACTTCATTTAATTTATTTCTATTTTAATTTTAATCAAATTAATTTAATAAAATTTAGTTAAAAGACAAATCGCAGTGTCAACTATAAGAAATAAAAGTTCTGACACTCAATTTTAAAACCGACCTGCCCAGTTAATGGAAAAATTTTATTTCCTGCACTTTTTCATCCTATTCAAAACACGGAATGTTACAACCTTCTCACCTTAGAACTTGTCATCCCTAAGAAGCCTTCGGGAACAACGTAACCTTCACCCAATCTACAGGGTAATGAAGTCTCACACAAAAGGGTTTTTTTGTGTCTCTAAACACCCAACACACTTTCAAGAAATGGTTAAGAAAACGACACAAAAACCATTAAGGTCTGAGCCAACGCTCATTTTTCAATTGAAACAATGAGACGATATTTATCCAAACACATTCAGTTTGATACATGACCATGTCATTGTATCATTAACTTCTGGTCAAATTTACTTCCCACCTTAGGTTTTAAAGTTAGAAAGGAAAAAATTCCGAGTCACGGAACCTTCCACCATCAGAGTTACCTATAATACACGCCCTTAAGCATTCTAGCGACGCTTTCACTTGATTTCTAAAATGGATAAAATGGTTGATTCCCCATTGCCCATAAAGCCCAAGTTGAGCCAGATTTTTATGAAAATCCCTGGTCAACCCAAACTGCACTTGTCTCACCCGATGACGTGTTAGAAAAAGTTCCTTCACTGACCACTTCATTGAGAAAGAGATAGAACTGGTCAAGCCACACCGGCTGACCATTCAAGAAGACATTCTGCTTAGACGACCAATGTTATATGAACTGAACTGCGATGCCTTCTTCAAAGGTATCTCACATTTACCACGAACACTTCTACCAAAGATCATACCTAACCTATGGTGAAATTATTTATTTAGGCATCACCAAGCCCAACAAAAAGTCTAGGGTATCCTTGGATTGGAACAATAATAGTGAAAGGAAGTAATTCAAAGTAGTCCATAATCCATGTTTATGAGTGAGATGTTAGTACAATTAAAAGATTCCCATATCAAAACATTGATGGAGCCCAGAGCAGTATCAGCCTAGCAGTCATGTTAGATGAAACAGATGGTGTACAAGAGTTCGTCCAAATAATTTATACATGGAAATCCGAGGGTCACTCAAGACTAACTAAAGCCTCAATAAAAACCATGCATTCAGAGTGAAACACTGAGAAAACCACCCTAAACAAGCCCAAAAACTTTAAAAGATTTAGCACGGAGTAAGAGCAATGCTCTCTTAGTGTATCAAGGACGAAGGCAATATAGGGGACATGATCGTCACTTAAGGAATAGTACATTAAGAGAATTAGAATATTACAAGAAGGAAAACATTTAAAACATTGGCATGAAAGCCGAACCAAACTGACCAGTGTGTCGAAACACCCGAGTCTCTAGAAGTCTTCCCGAGCATTGGGACAAACTTGATTCCTTTAAGACAGAAGTCACTATACTACAGAGATGACCTGAAAAGTATTGAACAGTGCAAGACTTGACGATTATAATGAACTCAACTGGTTTTTCATAACGTTAGGCACTCAACGACACCACGTATGTGAACACATACTACCCCAAGGTGATACAGAAGCAAGACATATTTTAACTTAGAGGATGACATACTGAATCATCCATCACTTTGAAGAAGATATGGTTGAATGATTTATAAAGAAACTATCCATTCCTAAGGCATGCCTAACCTGATGGAAATGAGTATTACTTGACTCTCAAGCCTGAAACAAAAGTCAAGGAGAACATGACCACCTGTCTGAACAAGGGTTTAATTTTAAACAAGGGGTCCAACTAGGGACAACGACATGTGAATGGTTCTGCTCGAAAGAAACTCAAGGAGAAACTCAAACTACCCTTGTTCCAGGGTCTTAAATAGGGGATATCGCTACAGGTTCTATATCCAAGCATTTTTTATTTAATCACATTTAATCTTTAAAAATCAAAAGATTTAATCAAAACATAAAGTACAATTTTTCAAAACAAAACACAAGGTACTTGATCATAACCAACACCTCAAGGGAAAACATGCAAGTTTTTCAAAACTCCATTTTAAAACATTTTACATTAATTGAAATCCTATCCCTAATTAGGAAATCTATCACAAAAATTCCTTTTAAGCAGATAAGGCTACCTATAATGGTCCCACTAAGCTGAACTAGGTTCATTAGAATGCAACCCCCCCAAAAAATAGTTTTTTAATTATTAAGAGTCACAACACCCATATGAGGTTATCTCATAAGGAACATGTACCAACTATCCTACTAGGTCATAGTTGTGCCTTTAGGTAGTTAACCAATTTATTTGAAATTATAACAGGATCAAACACATATCAAACTTGATATATGGGTGGATATCAACCTAATAAGTGACAATACACGTTAATGTTTTTGGAAATTTTCTCCCATTCAAAGGCAACCAATAAATTTTAGCAATGAAACCAATTACATAACAAACAAGCTAGAAGGTCACTATAAGAAGCTAACATAGAGACATGTTGTAACCACATAAACATAAAATTTTAATCACAGAGACATGCTAATAGGAAAAGAAGCATGATATGAGGAAAACATGGTATTAAAAAGGCAACATGGCAATAGACTAGCATGCTAAATATATCACCAAAATATGGTATCTAAAAGGAAAGATAAATAACTACTAGACATGGAAAATATTCAAGGGAAAAAATTGAATCAACAGGAAGCCTAAAATGAAACTACATGGCATGGAAATATGCATGGCATGTGAATTTCTATGTGCTTCTTATTATGCATGAAATGCTTCATCCTTACCTTAACTGGCCAAGGGTAAAATATCATAAATTCCATAAATTCATAAGAAGAAAAAATTACACCAATCACTCGAGGTGAAATCATATCAATTGTAACATTGAAAAGCATGAAAAATAATCTGAACACTAGTCACTTGGTCATTTCCCATACATGGGGTGATCAGTCCTAGACACGACTATTAACCAAACGCCAACACATTCTTAGTATCCTGTCTACCAACCCAAAAAGTAAGGCAAAAGAAACAAAACCTGCTCTGATACCACTTTGTAACATCCCGAACCAGCTCACCTCTAAGACGCTGGTCAGACCTGTGGGTTATATAACCTCAATCGCATATCCCCGAACACCAGAGGCTACCGACTAGCAGCAATAACCTTTTTAACATGTCAGTGGGGGAGGATATGACATCATAGATAATAGGTAATACACAGCAGAAGAAATAAACAATTAATAATAAATAGTGGAAGCATATAAATAAATAAACTGTAGTAGAAGAAATATAAATAATCCAACTGAATAATACTCAAGGGCGCAAGCTCACAGAACGATGTCATGACATGATGTATGTCTGAAATGAAAGTATGGAAAATAGAACCAAATAATACTATCAACTAAAAATAAAATACACAAAGTGCGAAAACTGCATCATGAGCAAGGCTCAGCCCTCTTCCCTAGTCTCCATCCTAAGTAGCAACAAACAATCAAGAATTGGAAGTAGCTTGCTTCCCTTTGTCAATGCCTAAAGTCATATAATCTACTCGGGTGTCGACGATGCCTAAGTAGGGTGTGAGATAAAATCCCAGTAGGCCGGCACCCATGGTGTCTAAACCTTTCCATTTCATGCAATAATAAAATACATTGTCCCATTATATAACAATTGAAAATAATTTATTATGTGCAATGAAATAAATAACTCGATTCGAGTTCCCAACGGCACCCATCCCTAATCACATGCTTCGGCCTAAGTCGGATGTCTGAAAAGAGTACCTATAAGCAGAATACACATATGAAAATATATAAAGTCTGTAGGTAAAACAAGGAAGAGGCGTACCGCTAAGCTTGTGCTTTAACTTGGGGTCTAAGTCATGTGTCAACCGGGTGTGCTTCAACACACCAGAAAATATCTTAAATCTCCAAAGACTAACAGAGAAATTAACATAAACCTTCAGTGCATCATTATTAAGGTTCAAGTTGAGAGTTGGAGTCCAAGCCCATCCAGAAGGTATCGCTACGGAACATCCTTCAATTATCAAATACCACTGAGCTCGTCCAAGGCAATATTTTGAAAGACCATGGATTGCTCGAGGCATGGATTTACCCTGAGTCCGTCCCAATATCGCAAAAAGGGGGTCAAGTATCATCTGATGCTGGCTTAGCCACATTGACAACAGATCCATCTTGATGGGTCCTTTTGGAACCGGGGTCATTCATAAGTATTATAAATCCTGGGGAAGTCTTGGTCCGACAAAGCCAATGCCACCACCCCTTGGTTCATATTAGTAACCGTTAGGAATGGAGGGTCGAAGTGTGACCCTTAATATGGGACCCACCTTATTTCCAGGCCCTAAATTTAATTAATGTTTTCACAGTAGAAGATATGACATAATAAACATATGAAATTGTAGCTTGAAAACTAAATAGATACACCAGTGCATCATAAGGTACAAATTAAAAATTTCTGCATAAAAATATTAACAAGGAAAGATACTACATCAACATAAGTAGATAAATGCACTTTTAAATAAATAAATAATTCTGGACAACCAACTACCAAGAATCCCACAATTCACAATTCATAATTAATCTACATTATTTATTTTAATTCAATATAACAAAAATAGGCTGCACAACACATGAAGTTAATTAAATTAAATATCCAGGCATACACATTTAAATAAATAAATAATTCAACACAAACAACTATAAAAAATCCAACAATTCAAGGTTCATAATTATTCTAAAATAATTATTTAAATTAAGAACAACAAAAATAGGTTGTGCAACACATGGAGTTAAATGAATTAAATACTCAGGCTAACGAAAATTATACCGACCACGTCGGCACACCCAAAGGGGTGTCCAAACACATTGAAACAAATTAAAAATTTTAATTTATGAATAATAGGGTGGAAAAAATTAGGATAAACAATTAAATTAAAGAAATAGGGAGAATTTGCACAGCGTTAGTAGGCACCGACGAACGACACAATCGTGCGTTTTAATGAAGTGCAACGAAACAGAGGGAAAGAGAGTAGACACCCTACCTTATGGTCGTAGATGATACTATAATCTGTAGTAGGATTTTATTTTACATAAAATGGAAGATAACATATGATTTTAGAAAAATCCCAAAATAGGGTAAAATCCTTCCGTGACGAACTGCGCAAAGGATAGGGAAGAAGATCATACGATTTTTGGTGAGTGGGATAAGCATTACTGAGAGGTTCACAGTGCACCTAAGGGAGAAGAAAATGGACAATTAATGGAGGCACGACGATCTTCCGAAGCTGGAATGAGGTGGTGCGCCACATGGGGAGGGGAGGCGCGACATGAGAGGGAGGAGATGAAGAGAGGATAAAATAATGAAAGAAAGAAAGGGAAAGGGAAAAGAAATGGGAAAAAATAAAAAGGAGAAAAATAAATAAAATAATAAATAAAATGGTGGAAGAAATGAAATAAATAATTAAAATGAATTTACCTCATTTTAATTATTTTTAATTTCTCTCCAACAGTATCTATTTGATTATTTATTTCTATCCCTCCTTAAAATCTATTAATTTCCTTTAATCTTTTTTGATTATTTTTAACCCGAACATTGTACTACGGAAGCGACGTAATATTTTAAATAAATCCTGAACAATCATTTAATTAATTTTAATACCTATCCAGGATCTGAAACAGGTTATGCAGGCACGTGCCTTGTGTCACTTTAAATATTTGGATTAAAAATTTAAAATTCCACACCTTGATTTAAGTTGAAACGTTACATGCATTTATGTGGGTAATTAATAATATTTTATTTAACCCAACAATAAATATTTACCCATGTATATACGTGTTATATATATATATAAATTTGTATATTCATATATATATACACCCACACACATATATATATATATATACCTCATAGATAAATATACATCAAAGTTTTTGTCTCAATCTAAAAATAATAACTATAATTATAATTATTATTATCTAATAAAACCCATCAATGACACCATATATATTTAAATTAAAACAACCATTAATAAAAAGGATAAAGATTATTAAATTAATATTGATTGCAGAATTTTATTTAGTTAGAACAATTAATAATATAAAATTTATTATATTGTCCAATTATTATTTACACCACGACACAATTTATTAATTGTGGTAGTGCAATTCCATTTGTTTTCATCAACACAATTAATAATATTAATAAAAATTATTATTATTATTATTTTTAACAACCAAAAAAAATATTTATAACACAAATAAATTATCTTCGGGTGCAATATGACTAAATGTCTGATGCTCGCAAAGGTTATACCCTCTCTTGGGTAAACCCCACATCCTATAACTATTGGTGGTCTCTGATTTCTCATTTGATGCACTATTTTTGAGAAAATAATTAATTAATATATAAAAATGGAATAATTAATTAATTAAAAATAAACATGGTATTATCATGTGCGAGCGCACCAAACACCCGATGTGAATCAAGGTTATACCTTACCTAGGGTAAACTCGGCATTCCGGACCTAACGATGGCCTTCGATTTCTCATACGATCCACCGTTTTAGAATTATTTCATTTTTTTGAAATAAAACACACATGTGTATGAATAAAATAAATTTAATATTTTTATTCAATAAACGACGATAGTCTACAGATCTCAGAACCCCGCTTTGACTCATTATTTGACTCTAGAAATATTTTATAGAATATTTCAAGGTTCTAAGAAGTACTTTTACAGTTCATTTAATTTATTTATATTTATATTTTAATCTATTTAATTTAGTAAAATTTATTGAAAAGATAAATCGCAGTGTCAACTATCGGAAATAAAAGTTCTAACGCTCGATTTTAAAACCGACCTGTCGAGTTAATGGAAAAATTTTATTTCCTGCGCTTTTCCGTCCTATTCAAAACACGGAATGTTACAAATAAATATTTATATATAGAATTTATATGATATATATGGAATAATAATTATTAAATAATCTTTAATTATGAATTACGATTATTTTATTCCATCCATCAGAATATTAAAACATCATTCAAGCATATGTACGTATTACAACCTCTCCAAACAATGGAATATATTTTTTTGTACATACTTCATATTAATGAATATAATTATTTATATAATGTTTATTTATCTTATTTATATCATAAATATCATGTTTTAGATGATGGAACCATCATTAATTTATATTTACTGAATCTTTTAAAGAAAAACACACTTGAAGAAAGAAGTAGATGTCACCTTAAGGAGTGAATTTAATAAAGAATTGTTAATAATGGGTGATAAAACGGTATAAGTAAGACATATATGGTAAGATATGTATGAATAAGGATTTTGAATATGTTTACATAAAATTTATTTTTTTTATACATTAGGTTTTAACACAAACAAAATACTTTGACTGATATTAATGGGTTTGTATTACATTTTCATTGTGTATCAGAATTGTTTATGGTTAAGATACAATGTTGAAACATTATAGTGTACCTAAAAATAATTATCCTTAATTTTATTATCCTTTTTTAATTTATGGAAACTACATTTTACTCTTTTTTCCCCTATTTATTTACTATATATTCCAAAAAATGTTTTTAAGGGAAACTAAAATTATTTTTATTTTCAATAGAAAACAATTTTTCATCCATATCAATGTTTTCTAAAAACAATTTATTATTTTTTTAATATTAATAAAGGTACAATTAAATTAAAGTTTACCCATGATTTAATTTTTACAAAATGTTTTAAAATAAATCTTCCCATCTTATTCCAAACAAGGTGTTTTTTACTTTTTAATTTTTTTTGAATGAGGTGTTTTCTTTTAACATATAAGGCATTAACATAATTTATAACAATATTGGACTCTCAAATATTTTAATCTAATGTAAAATTATTCAATGGTTATTTTAAGGTAAAATATTTTTTTGAATATTTGGAAAATTTTATCATTTTAGATAAGTTTTTTCAAAGTGGATTATTTTATTTTCCTGATGAAATATTCCAAGTGATATTTAAAGAAATATTCATTTATGTTGACATGATTTAATGGTACATAATCAATACTGTGGATATGATAAATAGTGAAATACTTATTCTATCCCTAGTTATTATTATTATTATGATAAAATTATATTTACAAAACATATTCCATATTTACAGGTTATGTCCTCAAGAATTGATGAAATATTTATGAAACCCATTTCATTTCATTATGTTATAAAAGGATAAAATATTTTTGTAACCCATTTATTTTTAACGAGTTATGAAATGAAGAATGTTTAATCTATTTTATAAAACATGTATATAAATTTCACAATTTTATGGTTGTTTCTAGAATTATTTATACCTCCAATAAATTTGTTAATGATGGATATCTCATGAGATAAGTAACAATAGAATGGGGAGAAAAGGTAGTTAAATAAGGAACTCTATCCATAATGATTGTCTTATGAGCGAACCATGAATACTATGATGGAAGGGAGATTGAATACATTCGACTATGATAGAACTGGTAGTGAGCATTGAATAACAAGGAAATGATTGTCTTTGATTATGTGTAAACCAAAAACATATATTTTATGCCAATGTAATTTTCAATAGGATTATATTTTATTGATTACTTTATGATTCAGGCCTTATAAAAAAATAATCATTATTCCACGAATTGTGATTATGATTGATGACATGATGAGTTCGATTTCCAAATTTAATTCTATTTTTTCATATAAATTTACCCATTTTTTTCAAGTGATCACAGATATCTCCCTTTATTACCCTTAATGAGCATCTGAGCTCAAAATTTATTATGTTTCCATTCCCTATGTTGTTTATAAATGAATTAAGTATGATATTCCTAATAATTATTCTCTTTAGGTAGACCTTACTAGAAGATAATGAGGTTATTTTATAAAATAAATGTTTTTATATCCTTATTTATAGTGATACTAGAATTATTTGATTTTTTTCACAGCCTGTCCCTCAGGGCCCGTGACGTGACTACCCTAAGCCCGCCTTCCATAGGTTAGGGGCTGATGACTAGAACCACTGGAGTAAATACCTAAGATTGGGAAGGCATTTCCTTTAAAAAGTGTAAACACACACACCAGAGTATGAGTTGGAAGTAAAACACTAAGCAAAACTGTATATAAAGGGGTGATGAAAAGAAAAAGGGGTCGGAAATACAATCCCAATAGGAAAGTACAAGCACAACTAAATAACAAGTACAAATGAAGAAAAGTAAATCAGCTATTGGGTCTTTCTCGGGGAATTCCTACCTGAAGGGTAGGTGTAGATATCCTCTTGAGAACTCCATGTATGTCAGTCTCCTCCGTGTACCGACTCGTCGTAAGGTCCACCTCTGGGTACCATCCAGTACTGCTACTCTGATCCTCAGTCAGCACTGTCTGTTTTTTGCAACCAACACAATGATTTACAGGCATATCCCGTGCAGGGGTGAGTAAAACGATACTCAATAGGGGCTCTGAGACCACCAAGGTCTCTCAAAATCCACCAAGGATAAACCACAAAGTATGAAATCAATGGATAACCATTACTTATGTATATGACCATACATATATCTAAGTTATCAAGTAACCCATCTCAATCATGAGGAAAACACAGAAGTCATTGACTCAGCTCACACATGTATACAAATTTTGTAGAGACATAGAGATGATCAGATGTAGCCACTGAATCATCAAAGTTGTCGGACCCACACATGATCCAAGACCAGTAGTTAGAACTTCTGGACCCACACAGGATCCAAGAACAGTAGTCAGAGCTGTCAGACCCACACAGGATTGAGGAAAAGAGGTTGGCACTGTCGAACCCACACAGGATCCAAGAACAGTAGTCAAGGCTGTCGGAACCATATAGGATCCCGGACCAGCGGTTGGTACTGTCAGACCAACACAGGATCTGGGACCAGTAGTTAGAGATGTCGGACCCACACAGGATCTAGGACCAGCAGTTCATACTGTCGGACCCACACCGGATCCCGGACTAGTAGTCTAAGCACAACCAACCTCAGGGTTTCTACTAGAGCATGCTTGATTCTGGGAGGCTCTGGTCTTCAAGCCAAGAGTCGATACTTCAACTTCCAAAAAGTCCCACGAAGAAGTAACTCAGAGGTCCGCCTCATCGTAGGGGTCTCAACCCATTAGCTGACTCGTCGATCGGACGCCCTGTCTGTTAGGTATTAGCCTTTTAGTCCCAGGGGCCTGGTTGGATTCGTGTACGATCCAACCTGATCGTATATCAAAAATACCCCGAACTCTAGTGGGGTATTTTCAAATAGACCTTCGATTTCCAAGAATACCAGCTCCGTAGACGGTTCGTCAAACGGACGTCCGATGCCAAAGATATGGCCAAATAAAGTAAAGTGTCGGTAGTGGGCCCGGGTCTGGTCTGACCCGGTCAGACCGACTTGGCCCAACCCCATCTGGGCCGACCCAGTCTAGGTCGACCCGGTCAGACCTATTGGGTCTGGCCTGACCCATTGGGCGGGCCAGCCTATTAGGATTGGCCTGGTCTACTGGGCCCGACCCAACGGACTGCGAGGGCGGTTCAGCTCGGAGGTCGCCGCGTAGGCAGCTCGGTTTGGAGGCTGGGGCCGGTTCGGATGGCACCGCACGGGGCATGGCTTGGGAAGATTGGACCGGAAGGCTGAGCTGGTTTGGCCAGCGACACCACGTGGGATGCCGCGGGCTGACTTGGGAGGCCACCGCGGCTCGTCTAGTTCGGCCAGGAACCGGGGCGCGACCTGGAAGGTCGGGTGGGAGATGGCCAGGGCGCCGGGTAGGCAGGAAGGTCGGCCCGGAGGGCACCGAGAAGGCCGGAAGGCGGCCGGGCAGGCCAGGTGGCGGCCTCTGTAGGCAGACAGGGCGCCGGGTAGGCCGCGGACAGGGCGCTGGCATGCCGGCAGGGCGTCGGGTAGGCCACACGGAGGGTGCGTGGGGCGCGGGTGGGCCGTGGGTAGGCCATGTGGGGTGCGGGCAGGCTGGAAGGCCGCCAGGAAGGCTACGATTAGGGCGCGCGGGAGGCTGCGCCCAGGCGGGCCAACGACCGGGGGGTGGCCGGGAAGGCCGGTTCGGCGCGGATCAGACCGACAGTGTTTGGCCGGTAGCACCAGATCGCTGCGGGGGCGGTACGATTCGCAAAGGCTGTGGGTAGCATGACCTTTTCCATTTCCACCTTTTTCACCTCTTTGCCGCTTTGTTGTTACGTCGCCATGCTGAAGAAAGACACAAGAAGGAAAATCGACAGAGGATGTCGGGCTATGTTAGGTTGGCCCGTATCCTCCACGTTTATGGTGATAACGAACTGTTCATAAGAATGAATATCAACAACATTTATTATCCAAAAAGAAGGTGAAACATGGAACTCAAATGAATTTAATTCCCCTACCTTTGATTTTTGGGCATCGTTCATTGATGGAATCACGAAAGTTGGTCGTCGAAGATGTCTCACGATGATTGAAGCTTCATGGAAGAAGTTGAAGAAGGTTCGGCTTCCTTCATTCTTTGTTCTTCGTTGGGAGGGGCGTTCTTCATTGGAGATCTCCTTTTCTCCAAATTTCTCCTCTTTCCAAGCTCCACCAAAGTGAATATGCCAACAAAATAATAGATTGTAATCTCTTATTAATTTGTTGTAAAATTATTCAAATTGACTAATTAATTAGGTAGTATCCCCTTAATTAATGTGAAAGGTTGGCACAAATTAATTAGGGGAGATTGACACAAATTAAATAAAGGGGACTTGAAAAGGCTCCTCTATATTAACTGGATCTTGAGTGTTTTCTCCACTTTAATGGGGTGTTTCAAGGGGTTAAGAGCCTGGGTGGTCCCCACCTCATTTATTATCACATGGGAGGCTGATTTCGGGTGGGCCCCATAACCATAACCTCTCATGGAAGGTTAAGGTGTGGTGTCCCAACCTCCAACTTCCAAGAAGAGGTTTTAACCACCAAAAACTCACTTGGTGGCTAAAATAAAATAAAGTGACGCACAATTTATTTTATTATTTTCCCATGAAAACCCAAAATCTAACTTTTAAACTCGACCCACTGCCGTCGAGGTAAAAGTATTCTTAAGCGAATACCAGTGCTGTGAGTTCAACGGTGCCCTCATATTTCAATTCCAAGCACCGTTTCAAATGTTTTAAAAACCCGCTCATACGTTTACTGAACGTACATGAAAAAAACATCAGAAATTGATTTCGGGCACACCGGTCCTCAAAATCATGCGCCGTAAATTTTCACACACCTGAAAAATTCCATGTATTTAAGAAAAAAATTTCTATGGAAATTCCGGGTCTTTACATTCTCCCCACCTCAGGGATTTACATCCCCAAAAGATATAACTCGAATTAAGGTAACAAATGGGGATACTGAGCAGGCATTTGAGCCTCCCGCTCCCATGTTCTCTCCTAGAGGTTCCCGTGATCCCAACGAACTTGCACCAGAGGTATCAACCATCCATGTAGTACCCGCTTCTATCGATCCTCAATCTCCACTGGAACCTCCGTGATAGTCTCCCCATCATCGATGTCCAGATCTCCATGGTTGATGATGTGGGAAGGGTCATGCACATATCTCCTTAGCTGGGATATGTGGAAGACGTCATGCACCTGGTGCAATTGAGGTGGAAGAGCTAGGCGGTATGCAACCTCGCCAACTCTAATGAGGACCTGAAAAGGTCCAATGAAACTCGAAGATAACTTGAAGCTTTGGCCAAATCTCCATAGACCTCGTTAAGGTGAGACTCGTAAAAAGATGTGGTCACCATCCTCAAACTCTAGAGGCCTCCATCTCCTATCAGCATACTACTTCTGCCAGCTCTGTGCAGTCTTCATCTGCTCTTGGATGATCTGCACCTTCTCTATGGTAGCTCATACCATCCCTGGTCCCACCAGTGCCGACTCCCCAGGGTCAGTCCCGCAAAAGGGTGATCGTCAAGGTCACCCGTACAACACCTCAAAAGGTGACATCCCAACGGTGGAGTGGTATATTTTGTTGTATGAAAACCCCACCAAAGGTAAGTGATCCTCCCATATTCAACCAAAGTTGAGGACACAAGATTGAAGCGTGTCCTTGAGGGTCTGAATGGTCTGCTCGGTCTGACCATCCATATGAGGATGGAAGGTGGTGCTCATACGAAGCTGCATCCTGAAAGCCTCCTGCAACCCCTTCCATAGCCAGGAAGTAAACCATGCAACATGATCGAATACAATAGAATAAGGCACTCCATGTAGCCGCACAATCTCTTGCACATAGAGGCATCCCAATATCTCTACTGAACCCTACTATCTGATCAGTAAAAAGTGGTCCGACTTGGTGAGTCGGTCGACGATCACCCAAATTGAGTCATGAACCCTAGATGTATGTGGAATACCCATCACGAAGTCCATGTATATCCCATCCCACTTCAACTCTGGGACCTCTAAAGGCTGGACCAATCCTACTGGTACCTGGTACTCTGCCTTCACTTGCTGAAAAGTGAGGCATCAAGAGTCAAACTCTACTACCACCTTCGTCATACCTAGAAACCAGTGCTGTCGCCGAAGGTCCTGGTACATCTTTGCCACTCCTAGATGTACCGCTAGAGGGGATTTGTGGAACTCCCTCAACACTTCCTCCAGAAGTGACACTGGCACCATAGTACATCCTCTGAAGAGAATGATGTGCTCCCCACCTTCAAAAAATCCATCAGGTGCCTGGCCTGTGGATATCTGAGCACGCCGTGTCTCACAGTCAGCGTCCCCATGCTGTGCCTCCCTGACTCGCTGAATAATTGGAGGAGTGATTGTAAGAGACTAAAGGAATGCTACTCAATCTCTGTCCATATAAGAAATCTATAAAGCATCCAGCTGATCTGTCGCCTCTCCTAGAAGCTATATACCAGATCTCCAACTAAGCACATCCACAACAATGTTACCCTTCCTAGGAGTATAGACTATCTCAAATTCATAGTCCTGGAAAAACTCAATCCAATGTTGTTGTCTCAGGTTTAGGTCCTTCTGAGAGAAGATATAACAGAGACTCTTGTGATCAGAGTCTATGATAAAATGTTCGCCCAAAAGATAGTGCCGCGACATCTTCAAGGTGAAGACCACCGCTACTAACTGTAGGTCATGGGTAGTGTAGTTATTCTCATGCTATCTCAGCTGTCGAGAACCATATGTGATCACTGCTCGATCCGGTATCAGGGAACATCTGAGTCCGGTACCTGAAGCATCGCAATAAACTACGTACCCTATGCCATCCTCTGGAAGCCTCAAGATGGGGTCACTAGTCAGCCTTTTCCTCAGATCCTAAAATCTCTACTGGAATCTCTCCGACCAGACAAAGGGTTTCCCCTTATTCTTCAAGGATGATAGTGGTGCTACAACTCTGGAGAAGTCTGGGATGAACCTATGGTAGTAACCAGCCAAACCTAGGAAACTCCGTACCTCCGTCACAGTCCTGGGTGGCTCCCAAGAAAGTACCGCCTCAATCTTCGCTAGATCTACTGCAAATCCAGCCTCCGAGATGACATGTTCTAGAAATTGAACCTCTTAGATCTATAACTAGAACTTTGAGAGATTACCATAAAGCTGGTGCTCTTGAAGTGTGTCCAGTACTACTTGCAAGTGGTAGGCGTGCTCCTCCTCAGTAGTCAAGTAGATGAGAATGTCATCGATGAAGACTATGAAAAAGTGATCAAGGTATGGCCGGAAGATCCTGTTCATGAGTCCCATGAACACTAATGAAGCATTTTTTATGCCAAATGGCATAACCAAGAACTCATAGTTGTCGTACCGACATCTGAAGGTCGTCTTCTATACATCCTAATCTTAAACTCTGAGCTAGTGATAGCCTGATCTGAGGTCTATCTTCAAGAACCACCGAGATCCCTTCAAATGATCAAAGAGGTCGTCGATCCTTAAGAGTGGGTACTTGTTTTCATGGTCACCTAATTTAGGCGACGGTAGTCGAAATAAAGCCTCAAGCTCCCATCTGCCTTCTTGGCAAACAAAATCAGGGCTGCCCAAGAAGAAACACTGGGCTGGGTGAATCCCTTACCATGCAAGTCCTCTAGCTGTACCCACAGCTCACGAAGCTCAGTGAGAGCCATCTGATATCCTGGTGTAGATATTGGTGCCATCCCTAGGTATAGGTCAATGTAGAATTCCACCTCTCTGCAAGGAGGAAGTCCTAGAACATCATCATGGAAAACGTCCACGTACTGATCCACTACTACAGTATAGCTCAGACTCTACACATCAACTATTTTGAGGGTAAGGTAGACCAACTGATGAGTGATCAGCTGTACCCTCCTTTGAGTAAGTCCGTACTGTGCTGTAAAGGATTCCTTCTCTCCAGTGATGGTGAACCTGGTCCCATCCGTGTGGACACACCGCACTTTGCGCCTAATACAGTCTATATGAGCATGGAATGTAGATAACCACTCCATACCCAAGATGATGTCGTAAGGCCATGACACCACTACAAGGAGATCCTAGACAAATCTCTCGCCTCCTAGAGTAAGCTCGCACTACCGGAACTAGTGCGTAATTGTCGAGTCTGCTCCTGTAGGAGTCTCTAGCTATAAGGATCAAGCCAACGGATCCTTCAGAATCTCTGAGCTCCAAATGAGGGCAGTGTCTATCAAAGAGTGACTGGAACCTGTGTCTATAAGAACTATAAATATAGTGGATTAGACACATATCATACCTCGAATCATATCTGGAGTGCTATGGTCATATGATTTAGCTGCCTGAAGCTGAGATCTCGCATGTCCACCTGCTCCCTGTGGTCAGGGTGGACCTCCTGGTGGTGGTGGCGGTAACACCTCAAATCATCGTCCACCACCGGCTGCATGACCAGATCCTCTTCCACATCCGCCTGATCCCTATGGCCCGCCTCGATCGAATCTCTGTCTCTGCCTGGGCAGTCGTTTGACCATCTATTGATCATCAGTATGGCGGGTCATACAATCACGAGCCATGTGTCCCTGCCCATCGTAAGAGTAACATAACATGCTCCTTCCATGATTGGCTATGTCTCGTGTGCCCCGCACAACTGAACCCGTGTCCTGAGATCGTCCACCAGATGGTCTGGTCCGCTTGGACCTATGTGACATCTGTCTACTGCCAGCTACAGAAGACTCCGCTACGTGATGCCCGGTGGTGGGTCTCGTTGCTGGTGACTACTCATCAAGGAAACTCTCCACTAAGAGGGATCCCTCCAACACCCCCTCCTGCATTGGGATGCTAAGGGAGATCATTGAAGTTTTGATCTCTCACCTGAGCCCATGCTCGAAGGTCCGAGACCTGAAGAATGGTTCCCGCACCATATCTGTGGAGTAGTGCAAGAGGTCAATGAACCTCGTTGAGTACTGTGCCAACATCATGCTACCCTGCTATAGATGTATTAGCTCCTGTATTTGTACATCACATAGGGTGGCTGGGACAAACTCTGCTTGAAACATGATCTCGAAGTCTGCCCTGAGAAGTGTCGCCTCATCATGCACCTCGAGAATTAGGCTCCACCATATGCCTGCTGCTTCCTGAAGAAGACTCACAGAAAGGATCACCATAAGTTTGGCTGGTGTCTCTACTAGTCTGAAGACTCTTACCACAACATCCAGCCAATCCTTAGCTGCATGCGGGTCCCTCTCACCCCTGAACCTAGGAGACCTCTGGCGTTGGAACTCGTGCAATGCGCTCAAGTGGCATGCACTCTCTACTTCTAGGGCTGGTGGTATCAGTGGCCCAATGGGTAGTAGTACCGCTGGTTCCTCCGCTGTGATAGAGCCCTGCACTGAGGTCTCGTCGCTCAGTGGGATTCCATCTTTTACAACTCTCAGAACCCTTGCTGGCTGTCTGCCTGGGGCCATACTGAAAAGATACAGGTGCGCCACGGTCAATAAGTTATACCTGGTGAGATAATTCAAAGAGATCACAAAGAAAACTCTTGAAACAAATATTCAATCAGTGTTTTCATGAACTGAGTCGGAAATTAGAAGTCAGGTTCCTAGTGTATGGATACGTCAGCTGCCACACCAACACTAGACTCCCTGGACTGAAAACCACACTCAGTACTCTTAAAACTATTGATTCACAGAAAAGAAAGATCAGAGTCCTAAGTTTTGCGGTAGAACCGACTCCTATGATACCAATTTGTCACAACCCATACCCCGAGGCCCGTTCCGTGACTACCCCAAGCCTGCATTCCATAGGCTAGGGGTTGGAGACTAGCACCAAAGGCATAAATCCCTAAGACTGGGAAGACATTTCCTTTAAAAAGTGTAAAAACACACAACAGAGTACGAGATGGAAGTAAAAAACTAAGCAAAACTGTATACAAAGGAGTGCTAAAAAGCAAAAGGAGCCGGAAATACAAGCCCAACAGGAAAGTACAAGTAAAACCGAAAAACAAGTACAATTGAAGAAAAGTAAAGCAGCTACTGAGTCATCCTCTGGGAATTCCTACCTGAAGGGTATGTACAAATATCCTCCTCAACACTCAACATCCATAAGTATCCTCCATGTACCAACTCATCATAAGGTCCACCTATGGGTACCATCTAGTCCTGTTACTCTGATCCTCAGTCAGCGTTGTACGTTGTCTGCAACCAACACAACGAGGTGCGGGCATAGCCTGTGCAGGGGTGAGTATAATGATACTCAGTAGGGATCCCGAGACCACCATGGTCTCTCAAAATACACCATGGATAAACCAAAAAGTATGAAATCAATATATATCCATTACTTAGGTATATACCCATACATGTATTTAAGTTATCAAATAACCCATCTCAATCATGTGGAAAACACAGAAGTCACTGACTCAGCTCACACAAGTATACAACTTTTTTAGAGAGATATATATGATCAGATGTAGCCACTGAATCATCAAAGCCGTCGGACCCACACATGATCCAGGACCCACAGTTAGAACTTTCGGACCCACACAAGATCAAGGAATAGTAGTCAGAGCCGTCGGACCCACACAGGACCCAGGACCAGCAGTTGGTACTATCGGACCCACATAAGATCCAGGACCAGTAGTCGGAGTTGTCACACCCACACATGATCCAGGACCAACAGTTGGTACTATCAGACCCACATAGAATCTAGGACAAGAAGTCAGATCTATTGGATCCACACAGGATCCAGGACCAGCGGTTAGTACTGTCAGAACCACACAGGATCCAGGACCAGTAGTCGGAGCACAACCAGCCTCAAGGTTTCTACTAGAGCACGCTTGATTCTAGGAGGGTCTGCTCCTCAAGCCAAGATTCGATACGTCAACTTCCACAAATTCCCATGAATAAGTGACTCTTAGGTCTACCTCTTCATAGGGGTCTCAACGCAATAGATGGTGCGTCGATCAGACGCCTGGTCTATGAGTTATTAACCTTTTAGTCCCGGGGCCCGGTTGGATTCATGTATGTTCCAACCAGACCGTATCTCAAAAATACCCTAAACTCCAGTGGGTGTGGGGTATTCTCAAAGGGACCATCATGTTCCAAGAATACTAGCGCCGCTGACGGTTCGTCAAATGGACGTCTGGTGCCAATGATATGGCCAAAGAAATTAAAGGGTCGGTAGTGGGCCCAGGTCGTGTCCGACCCGGTCGGGCCGACTCGGCCAAACCCAGTCTGGGCTGACCCGGTCTGAGTCAACCCGGTCAGACCTATTGGGTCTGGCCTAGCCCATTGGGCGGGCCAGCCTATTAGGTTTGGCCCTGTCCGTTGGGCCCAGCCCAGTGGACTGTGAGTGCGGTTCAGCTTAGAGGTCGCTGCGTATGTGGCTCTGTCCAAAGACCAGGGACGGTTCAGCCGACACCGTGTGGGGAGTGGCTCAGGTGGCTAGTCCTGAATGGCCAAGCTGGTTCGGCCAGTGATGCCACATGGGATGCCGTGAGCTAGCTCGGGAGGCCGGCGCAGCTCAGCTTGTTCGGCCCGAAACAGAGGCGTGGCCAGGCAGGCTAGGTGGTAGCCGGGCAGGGCGCTGGGTAGGCCGGAAGGTCATTAGGGAGGGCGCCGGGTGGGCCGGAAGGTGGCCAGACTGGCTGGGTGGATGCCTGGGTAGGCCGGCAGGGCCCCGAGTAGGCCGTGTGTAAGGCACACGGGGCGCGGACAGGCCGACAGGGCACCGAGCATGCCATAAGGGTGCCAAATAGGCCATGGGCAGGGCACATGGGGCACGGGCAAGCTGCGAGCAGGCTGCACGTGGCTCGGGCAGGCCGGAAGATCACCGGGAAGGCCACGGGCAGGGCACACCGGAGGCCGTAGGAAGGTGGGCTGGCGGGCGGGTGGTGGCTGGGCAGGCTGGTTCGGCATGGCTCAGGCCGACGCGGGCCGCTGGTGTTGGGCCGGGAGCACCAAAGCGCCTGGGGGCGGTGCAATTCGCGGAAGCTGCAGCTAGTGTGGCCTTTATCGTTTCCGCCTTTTTCGCCTCGTTTTCTCTTCGTTGTTACATCTCCATGACGAAGAATTCCACATGAAGGAAAATTGACGGAGGATGTCTAGCCATGTTCTGTTGGACCGTATCCTCCTTGTTTATGGTGATAGAGAACAGTTCATAGGAACGAAGCTCAACAATGTTCATTATCCAGAAAGGATTGAAGAACATGGAACTCAAATGAATTTAATCCTCCTAGCTTTGATTGTTGGGAGTCGTTCATTGATGAAGTCGCGGAAGTTGGTCATCAAAGATGTCTTACGACGGTTGAAGCTTTGAAGAAGAAGTCGAATAAGGTTCAGCTTCCTTCGTTCTTCGTTCTTCGTTGGGAGGGGCGTTCTTCATTGGAGATCTCCTTTTCTCCCAAGTTCTTCTCTTTCTAAGCTCTACCAAAGTGAATATGCCAACAAAATAATAGATTGTAATCTCCTATTAATTTTTTGGCAAATTATTCAAATTGACTAATTAATTTGGTAGGATACCCTTAATTAATGTGAATGGTTGGCACATATTAATTAGGGGAGATTGGCACAAATTAAATAAAGGGGAGTCGAAGAGGCTCCCCTATATTACTTGTAGCTTGAGAGCTTTATCCACTTTAATGGGGAGTTTCAAGGGGTTAAGAGCCTGGGTGGTCCCCAACTCATTTATCCTCACATGGGAGGTTGAGTTCGAGTGGGCCCCACCATCATAACCTCTCATGGGAGGTTAAGGTGTGGTGGCCCCACCTCCAACTTCCAAGAGGAGGTTTTAACCACCCAACACTCACTTGGTGGCTCAAATAAAATAATGTGATGCACACTTTATTTTATTATTTTTCCATGAAAACCCAAAATATAACTTTTAAACTTGACCCACTATCGTTGAGGTGAAAGTATTCTTAAGCGAATACCAGTGCTATGAGTTCAACAATGCCCTCATATTTCAATTCCGAACACCGGTTCAAAAGTTATAAAAACTCGCTCGTATGTTTACTGAACGTACCCAAACAAAACTTCAGAAATTGATTCCGGGCACACCGGGTCTCAGAATCATGTGCCATAAATTTGCGCGGACTCATAAAATTTCCATGTACTTAAGAAAATAATTTCCACAGAAATTCCGGGTCTTTACAATTTTGGAATGGATCATTTTGTAATGAATATTATTATAATAATATTTAATATCTTTTTACAATGATAATGGTTTTCCATAGTTAGTATCATATAAAGGATTAATTAATATTTTCAAACTAGTATAAGGAAACATTAGTGATAACCCTTAGGATAATCTTATGTATATAAGAATATTTTATGTTATGGTAATTATTGGTGTGTGGAATTCTTGGGAAAAAAATCATTTTCCATACATTAAAAGTATAAGTGGTTTTGGAAAAGATAGATCTATGAGTAATAACCCCAAATAGAGTTGGTCAAGTATATTATTTCCATTATTCTGATGCACAATGAGTCTACCCTTACATCCCACCTGGTTTGATTTTCTTGGGTGATATTCATAAGATTATTCGTTTTTTATGAATTATAATGCGTGATTGGAATAGATAATTTATACGAATAAACTAGTTAAATTATATGGTGTTATAGATTGAAAGAAGGTTTTATGAAATAGAAACCATATAATTTATGTTTCATGATTATGTGGTTTATCAATATGATGATATTATCATGCACTATGAATTTTATTATTAGTTTATTTATGGAATCTAAAGGAACTAGGTTGAGGATTAATGTGATACAAAATTCAATCATTTCCCACCTTAGAAAAAAATATGATTCGATCATGAATCAAAAAACACATTCCCATGATTAAAAAACATTATGAATCCATGAATCATGATGAACTTACAAACATGAAAAGGACAAAACAACATTTTATTGAGTCCTTAATTAGGAAACATCCAATATATTCTAGTGGGTCTTCTGATCAACTAATTTTTGAGAAATGTATTAGTACCATTGAAAATTTATTTTTCATTATATAGTGTTCATATCATGAAAAAATAATTTTTTGATGTCTATTGTTTGGAAGTTGAATTATATCAATGGTGTGATCCTTTCAAGAATATGAGGAAATAAGAAATATTTCACACCATGGAGTGGGATGAGTTTAGGTTCCTTATTTTATAAGTATAATCCACATATTCTTCTAATGAAAATGCAGAAGTAATTCCATGAACTAAATAAGAAGGATATTTAATATAGTAGTTCCTATGAGGAAAATTTTATAGGACCTTAGAGGTATGCATATGGAATCATAATCCAATATAATAGAAAGGTTAATTGATTCTTTAATGGCATAAAAATAATATTTGAAGGGACACAAAAATAAAATGGTTCAATAGCTATGAATAATTTATTTTATGTGATATTATGGTTGAAATGTATAATGGTATTACCATAAATCTCATGGTTTTGATAGGAAGAGAATTATGTAATTAAAAGGATACTATAAAAACCATATAGATAAGAAGACGAGAATTTTATAATTCAAGAAGTGTCGAAGGAAAAATGATAGAAATTGAATTAAACATATTGGTAAATTTTTTAATTGTGGAAAATAAGGCCATCAAGAAATTGAATGATGATGTTATGAGATTATGTTAGAAAATAATGATGCAAAAAATAAACCACCTACAATATGGTGTTATAAATGAAATGAGTATTGTCATTATAAAAACTATTACTCAAATCAGATGGTTAATTATGTTGATCAAGATCGTAAACTTTTTAAGACAAAATATAATGTTAAATCTCATGTGATCATGATTTTTTATGATGTTCAAGATAAAAACATGGTTAAAGATACACCTTATATCAGCTTTATAAATTATAAATTATTATTTTATTCATTTACTACACAATTGTTTATATAGAAATAATATTTTATGGATATCATAGTACCACCTCAATGTTTAGATATTGATATAATATTGAATCACATGAATGGGACAATGATCATATCACAAGTCTATGATTCTTTTTTTATTGATGTTTATGGTAATTTTCATCCAAAAAACTTGTTAGTATCCCTCTATTTGAATTCAATGTTATTTTTGGAAGTTATTATATTTATTTACAAAAATACAACAATAATTTCCAACGACTGAATATCATGTTTAATTATAAAAACCAATATATAATCATCTTTTGGATTGATGATAAATATTAACTTCTAATGGAAACATCATATATTTTATGGGTCTTAATTATTGTTAAAAATTATTGCTTATGTAATATTTTTTGGGATAAAATCAACATTGATGATTTTAATTTTGTGGGGGGGGGGGGTATATTGATATCTTTTTGGAAGATTTGTCTTGTTTTCCACTGAACTAGGAATTTTACATCTCAATAGAAATCATTCTTGTTGATACACATATTTCAAAGAATCTATATATAATTTCCCTAACATAGTTTCAATAATTAGGGTGCAAAATATTGGAGAATAATGAAAATGTATTTAATCAGAAAATTATGTCACCTTAGTGTGAAAATGTTATTTTTTTAAGAAGAATGATGGATAAATGTGACTCTACATTGATTTATGGAAACATTAAAGGATCAAAATAATGAATTTGTAACCTCCACATTATATTTGTACCTTGTTTAATCATCTATGTGGAGCTAAACAATTTTCCAAGAGTGATCCATATCTTGGATATCAAAAATTGATGGTCATGGAGGAGGATATACCGAACATAGTTTTCTGTATAGGTTATGGACACTATGAATATATAGTGAATTCATTCAGTATTACCAATCACCCTCATTCTTCAGGTATTCAATGAATAGTGACATTAGTGAAAAATTTGATTAGTTTATCATATTCATATATGATAATATTAATATATATTCAAATGGAAATAAATTTGTAGATGATTACTTGATTATTGTACTAAATTCCCTTTGGAAGGATAAGTTATCTTAAAATTTCAATCGTGATAATTTTTGTTACAATATGTTCATTTTGGGTCATATAATATCAATAGTGTTTATATCAGTGGATCCATCAATGATGAATGTTATTGAAAATTATCCTAGATCATCCACAATGAATTAGATATATAGTTTTATTGGGATGAATGTATATTATCAAATCTATGTGGAGAATTTATCATCGTTGTCTTCTACACTAAACATATTAAGTTAGAAGGGTGTCATGATCCATTTTATTGATGAATCTATGTAAAAATTTAAGGAATTGAAGAGATGGTTGGTCAGTTCACCTATTCATACATTAAATTATTTTTAGAAGGGTTTATAATATATTATGATTCATAAAAAAGGGGTCATTATAAATTATAATATGGAATGATATTATTATTAATTATTCCTCATGAAAATTAAAGACCATGATATAAATTTAGTATCCCATGATTTGGAGTTAGCTACAGTATTTGTATATTTACTAATTTAGAGGAATTAATTTTATGGATAAATATATGATATATTTTTTAAAAATAAATAATTATTTTTCATATTCATTAAAAAATTAATTAATATGCACTATAGAAGATTGTTGATGTTGATTAATTTTTAAGACTAATCAATAAATTACCACCTTATGAAACCGAAAAACGTAGAAGATACACATAATGTAAATAATCATGATACCTTACCTATGATGAGGGTAAAAAATGATCCAATATTTATATATGTTCGAAGGAAGAATATTGAAATATTGAAGGAAGAGAATAAATCATATCTTTCTCATATGATTATTAAACCATATAATAAACTATTGATTAATGATGTGCATAAATTGATGTAGAGATAAAAAGTATTGTTTGAAATGTTAATGAGTTTGACCTTTATTATGATGGAATGATAAGGTTTATCAATAGTGTATGCGTTACATTCATACTATATTTTTAGAAAGATTGTTTTGGATGGGGATAATATTTTAACACTATCTACTCATCAAAAATGTATGAAGATGTATAGTGGTCTAAAATAATATTGTTTTGTTAAAACATGAAGAGTGATATTGTACAATATTTATCTTAGTGCTTGGTATGTTATCGATGTAAGGATGAGTAATATAAGTCTAAGGGCATGTTACAATTATTACCTATAATATAATTGAAATGGTAAAACATATAGGGATGTTCGAATAGGTTATACTCAAATTCCATCTTTAACATTTTGTCTCTATAGTCATGTTGAATAATTAGTTATAAAATTGACATTAATGATATTTCATAATAAATAATAAATAAATAAATGATATAAAATTCATGAATATATTAACCTTGGGACATAAAATGTAATACATTTGAACACATTATCCATAATTTATTTATAATACATTCTTCTATTTTTTGTAATGTTCTATGCTCTTTGTGATTTAAATAGTTGGTACCACTATTAAACACAAAAATTAATAATGAAGGTTTTAATCAAAAATTAATATTAAGAATTTCACCAAATCCTGCATTAATTTCATTTTATGTTATTATTTTTACCTTAAGTTCTTATACATATAATTAATATCCATTTGAAAGCATTTTTAATCAAAAATACATTATTATATTTTAATAATTAAAGAAATTCAAAGTGTGTGCTCTTCTGTCTTTATAAAAGGACACTCCTCAGTTATCCTCTTTACACCAAATTTATCTTTTTAGATTGACCAAAAAATATCCAATTCTTTTATAAACATTCCTATACAAGATAGAATGGTATTGGTATCCCAAAATTTCATACCCCAGGGTAGGTAATATGATATATAAAATAGTAGTTTCATAGATTATGTAACCCCCTTAACAGATCACATTCTTTTTTTACTTATCCAATTACCTCTAATAAATCTTACATTTCAATAATAAAATAATAAATTCCATATCCTAATTTTTTTTATATTTAATTGTTATTATAAAACCACCATTATCCACTCCATTTTCCATGTAATTAGAATCAAATGTATCTCTTGTTCCTACATATGACATACCATCTCCATGTAGTGATATAATTAATTTTCCATCACAATATTTCAAGGATGATTATTATGAATGGTATAGAGTTTATATATGAAATCATGAACCATATCTGGTCACCATCCAAACTGTCACTCGACCCAATTTGTAGAAATTCCGAAAGGGTGTTCCCAATCCCCATGAGCTAGCACAAGTTCCCGGGTATCATGAAAAGGATTGGTATTTATTTACCAGAATTTAGAAACATAAAACAACCAATGATAAAAAATAAACCGAATGACAAAATTCACACCAAACAATTCATAACAAAAAATTCATAATTGAACTAAATAGTTTAAAAAAGAACCCCAAGAGGGACACAACTAAAAATTAGTAGCAATTATAACATAAAAACTAGCACATGACAATGGGTCATCACCCAAAATCCATCTCCGCCACTACACACCAAGGAATGAGGCTAAAAATCTGAAAAACTATCACCAAGGACATTTCCATTATCTGTTTCAAACATTATCAAGTATTCTTACACCCAAAGGTGTATTTAGGGTGTGGTCCTAATTCCAATAGGATTCCCCCCCAAAACATTCCTTGTGATAAACACTTTATGAAAAAATCGTGCATGTTTTTATGTATAATAAATGCTAGAAAAATTTCTAGAAGGTGAAACTTTAAAAGGAAACAACTTTCAAGAGGTAACCTTATAATAATAGAAACTTTTAAATAAAACACACATGTTATGGAATTTTACAACTTACACACCATATCTTGATGTTAAGTATGATTTAAACAATGATCACTAGTCACAAGAAAACCCCTAGGCACTAGTTAGATATAGGGCTCTAGGTACATCGTATCTTGATGTAAAAGTAAACATAGTCATTGAACTTATCATGAATGAGTCACTTGGAGGGGAAACCCCAATGTACTAGTGGTCCCGAGACATAATCAATGTTTAGTTAGTTTTGTCAACGCCAATATTGGTATGTGAAATAAGGAAGATACCACTACATGATCACTATCATAATACTCTTATTCCAACCACTTAGATACCCGAGTTTCCATTTTTATCATACAAGTTCCACATTTTATCAAATACCATTTTCAAATTAAAATACCATTTCTGAATTATACACACACCAACTAGTACCCAACAGGGTTTTCACCCTATTTTTAACTCAATAAACCATTTAAAATTTTCATAAAATGAGTTCAAGAAGTAAAACCAGGCTTTGCACACAAAATCCATTTCAAACCCCACTTTCAAGGCCAAATACACACCAATACCATACCAAAATAGAATTTTGAGCCCTAAAAAGTTTAATAAACCACTTACATATAATATAAAATTACCTAAAGTGATACCACATGATTTACACATAAAAAATACAAAATTTGAATTTAAAATGAATCATTAGAATAAAAAACATAACCAATTCTATCAAAAATAATTTTCACACTACACACAATAATTAAGGAAAATTATAGGAAGGTCATTAAAGAAATATACCTCATCAAATAATTCTTACACATGGAATCAACTACCTTAGATATCAAAAACCCCAAATATTTATGAAAAACATCAATCACACCACCACCACCACACCACAAGAGGATGAAAAAGAACCCTAGTCCAAAAGATTAAACCAATAAATAGAAAATTATACCCTAAGTATGTAACCCTAGTTTCTAGATATTTTTAACTTAAATAAGGAGGAAGGAAACCCTAAATAAATATATGGAACAAGAGAGGAATTAAATTACTTGAAAAACCATGAAGTTCCACCACCAAAACCCCATTTAAAGGAGTTATAGAAGAGGATGATGGAGCTTGGAATCCTTCCATGGATATTATGGTCAAACGGGGAAAGAAATTGGTGGATTAGGTTTAATCATATAAGGGAAAACCAAGAATAGAAAATACATTTTTATGACAGGGACACCGGTTCACGGTTTAGTAAACCATGCAGCCAAACCATGCGGCCTCTTATGGAAACCGAAAACATGTCCATTTTCATAAAATTTCATAGGGGTTCAAGGAGGATCCTAGGGGAAAAAGATATTAGAAGGATATAAGAGTAAAAATACATGAAAAAATACATGGATGGGATAATTCTCCCCCAATGAAAAATGTTCCTCCCTAGGAAGTCAACCTGAAACTTGATCAGAAAACATGTATGGGTACTCCTAAACCCATGAATTTCTATCCCATGTCTCATGTACATCATTCTCAAGATGCCAAAGGACCTGGACTAGTGGAATATAATTCCCCCAAATATCATTCTCTTGGGAATCCACTATTCACACCAGCCACTCGAATAGTGATAAATCAGGCACTATCTTCAACTATTCCTAATTAAACACCTCAGACGGCTCCAGATTATAATTATTATATTTGGAGACACATAATATGTCATGAGTAGATGTCAATTGAAAGTGAAATTCTAAAAAATATTCTACCTTTCCAATTCACTCAATGATCTCAAAATGTCTAAAATACCTTTGTGTTAGCTTTCCCTACTTTCCCAAATGATGATGACCCAAACGAGGTGTCACCATCAAGAATATGTGATCACCCATAGAGAACTCAAGGTCTCGATACCTTTGGTTAACATATAATTTGAGGTGAATCTTACCTATTAACAACCACTACCTGATCAATATAACCTTCTTAGATGTCTCTTGCGCAAGGTTCGACCCTAACAGTGAGGTCTCACCTAACTTAGCCAAACATGGGGGGACTGACAAGGCCGACCATAGAGGGAATCAAGATCCATTAAAATCAAGGATTGGTAAATATTATTATACGAAAACTTGACCAATCCAAAATGGTTATCGAATGATCCTTTGTAGTCCAGGATACGCACACAGAGCATATCTTCCAGAATCTGGTTTTCCAACTCCGTCTGGTGATCCATTTGAGGATAGTATGTCGTGATCATCTTAATCTACGACCCCATGCCTTTTGAAGAGATTCCCAAAAAATAAAGGTGAAATGTGGGTCCTTATTTGAGACAAAAGCTAATGAATCCACATGAAGCCTCACCACCTACTAAATATATAATCATCCCAACTCATCGACCTTGGTTGTATCTCTTGTTGGAATAAAGTGGGCTGATTTGGTCAGATGATCAATAACTACCCACATAGAATTATGACCTCGGGGTGTATGAGGCAAGCCAATAATGAAATCCAAGGAGACCTCATCCCAATTTAAGGAAATAATGGTGACGTTCAAAGAAAACCAATGGGCCTATGATGCTTTACTTTTATCCACTAAAATTTATAACACCTCAATAAAAAATCAGATATGTCCCATCTCATACATGTCCAATAGAACTTTCGGCAGACATCATAATACATTTTGGTAGACCTAAGATGAATGAACCACTAATATTGGTTCCTATCATGCATAACCACCTTCCTCAGAGAAAATGGAACCAATAATCGTCCATTGAATCATAAGATTCCCTCAAGAGATGATGACCAATCAGAAGATGTCTCCCCACCATGAAGGAACCATATGGACCACTGACACGACTCATCACTAGGCTAATCCCACTAAATAAACTATAAAAGATACAATTTTAGCTGAACAATCACCACAAATTCATCTCCACTATGCTCCTTGGTCTCTATATGCGTCTGAGAAAAGAGTCCCATCAGAGTCCACTCATTGCTGGACTTCCTCCAAGCCTCACTGTTGATTTTTTTCTCAAGGATTCAGCCACCACATTACTCTTTCCTAGGGTATAGAAGATATCAAAGTCGAACACCTATAAATAATCTATCTAATGGTGCTACCTCAGATTAATATCCTTCTATGAGAAAATTTAGGATAAGCTCTTATGATCATAGTAGACTACAAAATTCTCCCCAAATAGGTAGCGACCCCAAGTCTTCAAAAAATAAATAAACAGGTAAAATTCCAAGTCATGGGTTGGGTAATTATTTTTATGTTTTCAGAGTTGAACGGATCCATACACCACAACGTGATCACACTGCATAAGAACACACCCTAGACCCATACCCAAAGCATCGTAATACACCCCATAGCCCTTTCCAAATTCTGGAAAGATCAACATAGTGTCATAGTCAACCTATGATTCCATTCCTATAAATATTCCTATCATTATGGTCCCCATTCAAACATCACCCCTTTATGGGTGAGTGTGGTCGTGGAAGAAGAAATTCGAGAGAAATCCCGAAGAAACCGCATGTAGTAACCTACCAGGATGAGGAAACTCCTAATGTTATACACATTCTTCAGCTGCTCAAATGTCATAACAGAACTGATTTTCTAGGGATCCATCGAAACCCCCAATTTCAAGATGAGATGACCCATGAAATTCACCTCCCTAATCGAGAATGTGAAGTTGGAGAACTTTTCATAAACGCGGTGATCCCACAGAGTCCCCAACACGATCTGCAAATGATTCTTATTCACTTCTTTGAATCTAGAGTAAACCAGGATGTTTTTCATGAATAACACAATGAAGGAGCCGAGATATTGGTGGAACATCATATTCATGATCACCATAAATACCATTAGATAAATTTTCAATCTGAAAGGTATGACCAAGTACTCAAAGTTGTTTTACCTTCTTCAAAAGACTATCTTTGGGATATCAGCCTCTCTCACCCTGACTTGGTTGTAACCTGAATACAAGTCTATATTATAAAAACACTTTCCCTATTTATCTGGTCCAAAAGGTCATCTATTTGGGGAAAAGGATATTTGTTCTTGATGGTTACATAATTCATCTTTTTTTTGTTGATGCACAATCATAGGGAGCTGTCAGATTTACTCACAAAATGAACAGGAGAGGACCAAAGAGAGATTTTCAGGAGAATAAAACCTTTGGATTCCAAATCGTCCTGCTATATCATTAATCCCCTCACCTTGGTGGGTGCCATACGATATAAGGGAAGAGATACTAGCTGTGTTCCCAGCACCAAAACAATAGTGAAATCCTTGTCCCGCTCTTGGGGAAATCATGCAAAATAATCTTTAAATACCTCAGAGGACTCATCCAATACATGAGGTAATCCACCCTATGGAGCATGAACATCATCCTCTATAACTAGGGAATTTAACTAGAAGGTAATATTTCCCAACTCTAGGAGTGGAGGTCCCATACAACCTGACCAAGGATCTCATTCCCCAAGAAAAACTTGATGACGCCCATCATGTGTCATGAAACTCACATTCCACCAATAACAATAAATATGACCTTGAAAGTTCACTAACCAATCGATGATTAGGATTAAATAAAAAAGGTACATATCTAAGACCAGGATGGACCCACTCTATCTCTAACCCTGACACAGAAAGTGAAAATGAAGGGCACCTGAGACCTTTCTTGTTATTCTTACCCAACGACGTCACTAACTCCATCAAAAAAATACAAAAATAGGTTGGAAAATTCAGAATATTCATAAGAAGGGAAGATATAACAGAAAAAAACACCAATACAAATAGAACTATTTCCATAGAAGATGCAATCAAGATGGTATGTTGAACTGTCAAAGGCCCTACATCTGATCCCGCTGGTTCCTGATCGACAACATAAAGATGCATAGCCTTAGATTATAAATGGACGATAGCATGTGGATTTTCCCTGAAATTGATCTACATAGAATAAGATCCATCCCTACCTAAATGGTCACAAAACTGAGATCCCACCATCCTAGATGGCTCTAACTGAAAGGACACTCCCCTAGATTCCACAAATCTAGCCCCACTCTATAGTTGACTTGTCACATTGCAAAAGCGCTACAAGTTCCCCATAGATCCATAATGAAAAAAAAGTCATAAGATGATATGTACATGCAGATTTGGTGTTCCCTATTCTCCCGTACTGGTGTAACATGATTGAAATCAAATCAAAATCCACTAAAGAGAACTTACTAAGAGGATGGATTGACCTACCAACTCCCTTCTTCCCCTACTCATCTCACTTACTATTCATCCCTGATGAACTACCACTTACCATCAGTAATAATTTCCCATAGAATCCTTACCTCCCCATGTGGTCAACATCCACCATACAAGATTGATATACCACCTCAACATAGGTCTTCTTCTTGAATATGAAGACTTGAGAATAGATATCTGGATGTAATTCCTTTTCAATTCTCTGAGCATTTATCTGTTCATTTGGGACTATCTCATGGGAATATTAGACTGTCTTGGTAATGTTTTTGGAATACTCCATCACTGACTTGTCTCCCTTAATTAATTCCATAAATTCTTGGGATATTACATAAGAAAAGACCTTAGGATAGTACTGGTCATTAATGATAGCCTTGAAGTCCTTCCAGCTGATCTGCTCATGCTTCCCCACTTGAATCACTGATTCCCACCACATATGACTAGGAACTTCTAGAATAAATGAAGCATATTTCCCCATGATCTCTTTAGGTGTGTAATGGAACTAGAAAATGAATTCTATATTCTCAAGACACTCATTTACTTTCTGAGGCTCCATACTACCTCGTAAAGAATGAGGCTTGTTATTTAGAGACTCCTTGGATTTTTCCATCAGAGAAATAGTTTCATCTTATCTAACTGATGTAGGAGAAGGACCCAATCGATGCCCTACATCATGGAAAAACCGAACCAAAACTTCTACCTGCCTTTAATCAAGAAGCGAGAGAGAACTCTCCCCAGCTTCCTACCGTGGGTGAATAGGAGCATTCCAGGGAGTCATGTTGCTAAAAAGGCAACAGTCACGAGAGAAAACATAAGCTGAAAAGTTTTAAAAAATCTCAACAACAATATCACATATAAATAAATCAAAATCATCACAACAAGGAAATAAAAAACTACCTCACCCCCAACCAATAACCACATCCACTCTACAGGCTGCATGTCTATCCTAGAAGAGAAGAAAAATAGAAAAACCTAATATCCCATGGTGACTCAAGGTTTTTCATGAGAGGTGTGGGCCAAAAACCCTACTCACATACCGAAATCCGATCCCTAATAGTCCTAGGTTCTATATTATCAGACTCATCCCAAATAATATGACCCCAAGAGCTTAATAATTCTTTGATACCATTTTTTCATGAACCAGATATGGTCGCCATCCAAACCAGCACCCACCCCGGTTCATGGCAAGTCTCAAAGAGCATTCCTTATTCTCACGGGCTGTAAAAAGTGCCCAGGTATCATAAATAAATGTTTGGTAATGATTTAATTGAGTTTATAATCATAAAACAAAAAAATAATAAATAAACTAAATAAGAAAATTCACACCAAACATTTCTTAACAAAAATTCAGAATATAATTACATATTTTTAAACAAAACCACAATAAGGACATGACTAAAAATAAGTATCATGCCTTTCATAAAAAGAACCACGCTGAAAGGTGGAGTCACCCACAACCCATCTATGAAACATAACACCATGGAATGCGGCTACCCAAACTATCATCCATAAATACCTTTCCCATACATGTGTCAAACTTTATCAAGTCTGCTTTTACCAAAATGTGTAAGTAGTGTGTGAGACTAAGCCCAATATATAAATCCCTGACCCCAGTTTCTCAGAGTTGGTGCATTTTTTAATTACATTGGTATGATTAATAGAAATTCGTATCCCTGAGGAAGGAATAGTTTAGTAGTTTTTTAAATCTAGATACATATATAAGTTCAACATTGTAACATTAAAGGAAATACAATATATCAATTCCTTTGACAAAATCCATAACTCCTTGGTTATCCCTTCATTTCAATAATAATATACCTCTTTATTTCCTAGGAAAATAAAACATAAGAAAGGGGGGGGGGAGATAAAATTCTTAGTAAGGGTAAGAAATACATCCGAATATATCATAAACATAAACAACAATCATGGTGAATTATTAAAAACACATGCCTTTAAAAATAAACTTGAACACATTATGGAAGGAATTAGAGATGAATAAATAATAACATAATAAAGCACTATCATGGGTATTCTACTAGTCAAATAACCACATGAACTATCAATTAATAGCTTCATAATTAGGGAATTAATAATTCTAGACATCATAACTATAATGTTAGGGACTTATTCCAAGACTATAAATTACCATTTTTTCGAGGCCTTGGGCCAAGACTCTAGTTTGTCTTGTGTGACCTACCAATGCATCGAGGGCCCCAAACATCACTTAATAAGTCCAATTCATTCCACATATGAATGGATTGAACATAATAAACATATAAATTCATATTGAAAGTAACTTATGATATATATATACTTTCCCCGATCATTAAACATAAACACCAACCATTCAAAGTATTGTGGTGAATGGTATCAAGATAGTACATACATATTCAAAATTATTAAAAACCCTTAAACAACATATTTTAGATGATATAATAATATATACTACTCAATTAAGTACAATATTCAATAATGACATTGACATAGATGAAGATAATTTTAAATGATACAATTGAAAATTTCTTGATTAAACAATCCTTAAACATTCCAAAGTGTCCCATACCACCTTGAAACATTCAACTCATAATCCATTAGAATATCATGAAAATTATAAGACTCTTGGTATGATATAAAAAAGTTCAGTACATACACCACACACAAGGAATACATGGTGAACAAGGTATATATCTCATAAATGATAAAGCGAGATGATAAAAATAATTTTTACTTTTTAAAGAAGAGTTATTTTGGAAAATCACTTTTATTTGTCAGGAAATCAGATTTATAAACATGTATATCATAGAAAATAAGAGGTAAGAACATTGAAATTAAATTTTAGGAATATTTTTTCCCAACAAAGTTAAATTATGTAAAAATATTTTTTAATTAAACTTTAGAAATAAATAATTTTAGTGTGGTTTAAGGAACGTGTTAAAGAGATTTTAAAACGGAAAGGCATGTTATATTTTTTAAAACCATAAATGAACCCAGATGGGTTTTCTTGATAAAATTTGAGATTTTACTAAAATAATAATTTCTAAAATTATATTACATAGTGCTCTTGAGAATATTTATGAATTTGAGAAGTTCCCGTGAAATAGGGTTTTTTTATCGGGAAGATTTTTTTAAAGATCCTTTAAAAACATATAACTCCCCATAGATGAAGGTAGGATTCTGGTTGGTACAAATATATATAAATTTACATATAATTTATCATGAGTAAATATGAATAAATAAGAATTTAATTGATGTATTTATTGAATATGAGTGACTTGAATGAAAATGGAGGTGTGAGTAGAAAATCCTTACCACTTTGTAACCAATAAAATCATATTACCCAAAATTAATAACCTTAAAATAATACATTAAATACCCATAAAATAAAAATATTCATGATATTATTCAAAATGGGAAGTATACAAAATCCATTCATAATAAATAGTGGTGAATAATGAATATCCCACAAAAATGGAAGTGAGATGATAAAACCCTTACCTTAAGTCTGATGGTGTTCTTCAATTTATCATAGTGTCTTGGATAACCAAGTTATATTCATTAATTAATATTACCATAACCTATTATTTATGTAATTTATTTATTTTAACCTTTTTTATTTTCATTCATGGCCTTCTTGATGGGTTTAAGAGGTTCAATTTTATTGTTTGGGAGTGTTTTTTCCTTGGTATTTGTAACCGATTTTCTTATATACATGTAAAGGTAAACATGTAAGATGAGAATGTTTTTACAGAATAAAATATTTTAATATTTTTTAACATATATAATATTACATGTATATAAAAATCATTTAGTTAATGGGATTGAATATGAATCATTATATAAAACATTAATGATAATTGTTTGGGTTAATTGGCGGTTTTTCGATCAAAACAAACATAGTTTTATTTATAAATTAATATCATGTTTTAAAATATATTATAAAACCACAAATAAGATAAAATACCAATATTAAAGTCTATTTCAACCATAAATATGGTTTCATGACACAAATTTATGATGGTATTAGAAATTTAAATCTTGTCGTCCTTGAATGTGATAAATTAACACATCTCAGATGGTGTTTTCATTTCTAGAATAAAAGAAGGGAAAATGAGAGATGATGATGAATTTTTTAATTATCAGAACAAAATTATAGTACATGTAAGGTACTGGTGTTATCATAACATTTGGATGAAATGAGGTGAAGAAAGAAAAAGAAAAAAAGGAATTCTAAATAAAAAATGATGTTGATAAATCCGTTATGAAAATATTGCAGCCTTACGGAATAACGTAAAATCCATAAAATATTTTGTTGAGAAAAAAGGGTCTATCATCATTAAAAAATAAAATTCAAAATAATGGGGATATTTAATGACATATCCAAACATAATCCAATAGAAACATAAAAATAATAACCTAAAAAATTACTTTAAAAAGAAAAGGGTGGTATATTCCATTAACATGTAGTGTAACTCCTAAAACATGATGTTTGGGACCATTTTGGCTTGAGGACAATTTGGAAGGACACATAGGGAGGTTAATATACTCTATATTCAAGGATAATGAATTTTTAATGTAATAAAATGAAGGAATGGGTGTGTATTTATAGTAAAATATAGGGAGTTTTTTATTCATTTCCAATGACACATCATTAGTGTAGTTTGCAATACCATGGGCCTTCCCACAGAATTTTCACATGGTATTGGACAATTAGGAAACCTCATATCATATTTTATTACTCAATAGTCAACCATCATTATTAAATCATTATTACAACATTTATTATGTCATTAAACATACTGAAAAGTCAAAAATGTATTTTTACTATTTAAGAAAAACTAAAGTATTTTATAAAATTATAATTAATTTATCATAGCCTAATATCAACATTATTAATTGAAAAATAAAATTTATTTTATCATAAAAATTCAATAAATATGAAAATATTAACTTTTATCTATGAAAATACTCATTTGTTAAAAATAATAGCGGGAAAAAATGTATAGTAAAATGCGTTGTAAAATATTCGACACTTAAAAAAAATAAAATTAATTTGAAAATTTTAATTAAATAAGAGGGTTTTGATAATACTAATTCCTTATTATAAACACTAATATATCCTTATTTTGATATAATAATTTAAATCTCTCTAAAATTTATAATTTCTACCTGAAAAATCAATTTATCGAATTCGTCATATTTAAAAAAAATAAACTCAAAATTGAAATGATCGAAGAAAAATTTATTTATACATTTTTATGTGAGGTAACTAATCCATTGGTCATGTTACTATTCATAAGGGTGTGTTACTATTTATAAGTGTAAGTTACTATTAATATGGGTAAGTTAATATCTGAAAAAATGTAAGTTGATCCTATCAGACTCAAATTATCTTACTGATCACAACCGTGTATGTTAGTTTTTCAAAATTCAAATCAGAGAGGTTGAAAATTTATTTTTACTAGATTGGTTATAAAAAAATTATGTTTTATAGAGACCCTGTGTTTCATGGATTAAATTTATTTATAAAACCATAGGGTGTTACATTATTTCCCCCTCAATAGAATTGCATCCTCACAATTCAATTTGAACTTCAAAAGTTAAAGGTTGATACTTGAAAATTATCTTGTGGGAAACCCAAATCGAAAACAAGGTTAACAAAATATTCTCTTAATAAGGGAGAAAGTGAAAATTCCGAGGTTACCACAAATCTAAGAATTATAATTAGATAACATTAATGCAAAGTGAAATTGAAGACATTGAAGAATAATGTAACCAACATGTTCTACTACAATGTGATAGATAACTTGTTCATTTGAACATGGATTACCAAAAAAAATAAACTAAAATTATGAAAAATTTCATTGATATCATTAAAAATTTCAATAATTGGACACCATTTTTATGACCCTTTTCATAGAGTTGATGAATTATTCCACTCTAAAAGATTATAATATACACAAACTTATCATTTGATTACACCTTGAACTATCTATGCTTCATAACATAACATATGTTTTTCGCAATGGTGAAGTAATACGTCAACCTCTAAAAGATCATAAAATGATCGACTTAAAACATTAATAGATGGTTAAAAATTCCATAATGACTCAACACATTAGAAATAAGGTCTCTGAATTTCCAAGATGAACCTATCATTATCCCTTAATAAACATGAAGTCACTCTAAATTTTCACATTCTAAACATGTGAAAAACTTCATCATGTATCCTCTTCAAATATGGTAATAACATAGATTACCATAAAACCTTATTAGAAGCATGTATTCTTCCATATTCCTTATTGAAGATACATGTTATTGGATTTATTTCTTAAATCCAAAACTGTTGTATACTCCTTTGATGATAGCATAGACCACTGGTCGACAAGTCAATAATCAGTTCCAAGGTAGCTAGTACATATCCAAATTAATCATTTCTTCATCATTATATCAAAATTAGGAATATATTTAGGGACTTCAATCTATCAACCATGTGTTTTCCAAAAATTTTAACTTTCCACTAAACATATTTTTTGTTACCATTCAACTTATGGTTTCAAGTCCTTAATGAAAAATTAGTGTAATAAAATACTTATATATTCCATAATTCTTATAACCGGTACATTGCTGACAAAATATTCAAATGAAATGATTTTAGAATAGGAATATTAATCATTCTATGTCATATGCTGAAGCATCATAACTTTATCATTATCCAGTAACATCATTTGGGGTATATTCTGTTGATGCTTGGGACATTGATTAGCATAGTGTCCCAACTCTGTACAGTTGAAGCATTGTAAATTGGAAACCTTTTTCTTCCCCTTGCAATTGGGAACATGTTGTCCATTTTCTATACACATACAAAAAACAACCATTCCCTTCATGCATTTTCTAGGGTGATTTTTCCACATTTTTCACTTGTGGGAAAACCCTTCTTTCCCTTCTTCCCTTTATCCATATTTTTCGTTTTCATCCTCTTATTATTTTTATCCACTTCAAATACATATGAATCATATAATACTTTATATACCTTTTTAACACATAATACTATTTCCTTATATAATGACTATATATGGGAGACTATCTTCCTTCTAAATTATAGATTAAGACCATGAGAGATATGAACCTTCTTTCTGTTTTCATAATGTGCATTAGTAAAGTTATAAATCCTTATACTGGTTCCATTTATAATCAATTCCATATACTATATTATCTCATAAAGTTATGAACATCCTATAAATACAAACATGGTATAATAAATATCATAAATTTATTCATCATAAATCCTAGAACCATATATTGTGGTTACTTTGGAAGCATAAATCCTTAATAATGGTATGTAAGAAAAATGTTAATTATCCTAAGAATATCCCCTTGTAGTGTCATACCAAGTGTTCAGTAAGGCCTATTGTCGTATGTCAGGATACCCCGGGTCAAGAATGAAAGTCCTTCTCGGAGTTGTCACTACTAGGTACATCTGTTTCCAAAACCACGTCCACTTGTACTATCTAGACAGGGATGTATTTTCTAGATAGATTCATATAATCAAATCCTTAAAAAAATTCAATGAAATTGTTTCATATTTATCCTCAATTTATATCTTAGAGTTTTGTTCCATAATCTACATTTTGTAATTCTAGATTCCATGTTTTCTACTAAACTTCCACTCATTCCAACTATAACACCCTAACCCTATTTTCATGGAGATGGTGTATTATATCATTACATCGAAATGATTATAAGAAATTCATACAATTAAGGAACAAATATTTTAGTCATTTTGGAAAACGAGATATATGCATATGTTTAACACTGCAACTTGAAAAGAAATACAATATAGAAATTCCTTTGAAAATATCCATAACTCCTAGGCTATCACTACATGTTATTCACAATCTACCAGTTCTTATACTAGTAAAATGAAACATAATAAAGGGGTGAGCTCAAATTCTCAATAAGGGTAAGAAATACAGTGGAAGATATCATAAACATAAACATTAGGCATAGTGAATAACTAATAACACATGACTTGAAAAATAAACATGAACACATTAGAGCCAGAATAAGAGATGAATAAATAATGACATAATAAAACACTATCATGGGTATCCTAATATTTTAATAACCTAATGAAATTTAAATTACTATTTTTATAATGAGGGAATTCATAATTCTAGAAATCATAACCATACCATCATGGCCTCATGCCAGGACCATAAATAACCATTTTGTCGAGGCCTTGTTCCAAGATTGTAGTCTGTCTAATAAGACTTACTGATGCATCAAGGGACCCACCTATCACTTATTATGGATAATACATTCTAATATTAATGGGTTTTACATAATGAAAATATACATTCATATTTAAACAAACATATTATATTTAAATACATTCCCTGATCATTAAACATAAACACTAACCATTCAGAGTAATGTGGTGAATGGTATCAAGGTAGAAAATCCATATTAAAACTAATCAAAAACCCATAAATAACATATTTTAGATGATATCCTAAGTGATACACTTTAATTAAGAACAAGATTCAATAGGGACTTTGACATAGATGAAGATACTTTTCAATGATACCTTTGAAAAATTCATCAGGAAATAATCATTAAACATTACAAAGTGTCCCATACCACCAAGAAACAATCAAATCATGATCCCTTAGAATATCATGAAAATTATAATACTCCTGATATGATATACCAAAGGTCAGTACATACACCACATGCAAGGAATAAGTGGGGAACAAGGCATATATATCTTAAATGTAAATGTGAGATGAGAAAAATCCATTTTATATTAGAAAGAAGAGTTATTTTGGAAAATCATTTTTATTTGTCATGAAATCATATTTGTATAGTTTTATATCCCAAAAAATAAGAGGTATGGAAACTGTAATTATATTTTATTCATAAATGTTTTCCCACTAAAGTGAATCATGTAAAAAGAGTTTTTAATGAAGTTCTATAAATAAAAAATTTAAGTGTGGTTTAAATAAAACATTAATGAGATTTTAAAATTAAAGGCGTGTTTGATTTCATAAATACATAAATTTACCAAGATGGGTTTAATGTTAATAAGTGTTATTTTACAAAAATAATAATGTCTTAAAATAGATTACATAGTGCACTTGAAAACTGGTAATAATACGAGAAGTTCCACTACAACGAGGTTGTGTATCGGGAATAATTTTTAAATAATCATTTTATAACAAAAAACTACCCATAAATTAAGATATTATTCTAGTTTTTAAAAATATATATAACCTTAAAACATAATTTATTAGTGGTAAATACGAATAAATAATAATTCAATTGATCAATTTTTAGAATAAGAGTGACCTGAATGAAAATTGAGGTTCGGGTAAAAAATCCTTACCACTTTTTATCGAATCCAATTTTATGCCCCAAAAATTAATAACCATAAAATGATTCATTTAATACCATTAAAATAAATAAATTCATTATATTATAAACAATGGGAAGTATACACACACCATACTTAAGAAATAGTGGTGAATAATGAATATCCCACAAAAATGGAAGTGAGATTATAAAACCCTTACCTTAATTTCGATGGTGTTCATAACTTGATCTTGGTGTCTTGGATAACTAAATTAAATTCATTAATTAATAATTCCATAACCTCTTATTTATTTAATTTATTTATTTTAGGTTTTTTATGTTCATTAATGTCCTTATTAATGGGATTAAGAGGTGAAATTTTATTGTTTGGGAGCGTTTTCTTCCTTGGTATTCATGATCGGTTTTCTGATATACATGTAATGATAAACATGTAATATGAGAATGATTTTCCATAATAGAAGATTTATTTTATTTTTTAATATCCATATTATTATATGGTTATAAAATTGATTTGGTTATTGGGAGTTATGATGAATCATTATATAAAACATTAATGATACTTGTTTTTGTTAATAGATAGTTTTTCAAGCACAACGAACTCATTTTTATTTATAAATTAATATCATGTGTAAAAAAATATTCTAGAACATTAAATAAGTTATAATATATATATATTATATTTTGGATCATCCATAAAAATATTTTCATGACCAGAATTAAATATTATATTAGAAATTGAAAAACGGTCATCCTTGAATGCGATAAATTAACACATAGCGAATGGTGTTTTCATTTCTAGTATAAAAAATGGGAAAAGAGATATGATGATGAATTATTACATTATCATAAAAAATTACATTAAATTTAAGTTAATGGTGTTATCATAAAATTTTGATGAAATGAGGTGAGAAAATAAATATTAAATAAGGGGACTTGAAATAAAAATAGAAAGTAGAAATCCCTTACTAAAATTACGCAGCCTAACGACGTCACTTTAAATTCATAAAATATTTTGATGAGAGAAAATGGGGTCTTTAATAATTAATAAATAGAATGTATATTAATTGGGATATTTAATTACATATCCCAACATAGCCAACTGAAATTAAAAAATAATAACATAAAAAATGTATGTGAAAAAAGGGATGGGTGGAAAATTCCCTTACCTTGTAGAGTAACCCTTAAAACCTGATGTCTGGGACCTTGGGGACTTTAAGACACCTTGATAGGACTCCTAGGGAGGTAAAAATAGAACATATTAGAGGAATATTAATTTTAAATGAAATTAAACGAATTAATGGGTGGGTATTTATAGTAAAAGTGTGTGAGAGAGAGAGTTGTTTTTTTAATTTCAAATGTCACCTCATTTGCGGTATTTGCTAAAACATGGGCTTTGACATGGTATTTTTCCATGGTTTTGGATACTTGGGAGACATAATACCATATTTTATTACTCAATATTCTACCATAATTATTACATAACTATCTCATCATTAATTATTTCATTAAACATACAGAAAACTCAAAACTGTATTTTTACTACTCACAAAAAACTAAAGTATATTATAAAATTATCAGAAATTCAGAATAACCTAATATAGACATTATTAAATCAAAAATAAAATTTATTTTCTCATAAAAATTCTCTATATATATAATTTTTACTTTTATATATGAAAATACTTATTTATTTAAATTAATAGTGGACATAAAATACATAGTAAAATGTATAGTAAAATTTTCAACACTTAAAACAAATAACATTAGTTTATCATTTAAAAGTAAAGAAAATTGTTTTGATAAGAACATTTCATTATTATAATCATTAATAAAGCCTTATAATGATATTATAATTTAAATATATTTGAAATGTACAATTTTTACCTAAAAAATCAATTTATCAAATTCGCCATATTTAAAAAATTTAAACTCAAAATAGAAATGATGGAACAAAAAATTTATTTATAGTTTTTTAGGTGAGGTTACTAATAAATTGGTCATATTTATATTCATAAGGGTTATTTAATATTCATAAGGGTATGTTACTATTTAAAAAAATGTATGTTGTTTCTATCTGACTCTAAATATCTTATTGATCACAAACATGTACATCAGTTTTTCAAAATTCAAATCACAGAGGTCGAAAAATTATGTTTCTTGGATATGTTATAATATAGTGGTGTATGGTAGAGACACAATGTTTCAAGAATTAAATTTATTTATAAATCCTTTGTGTGTTACACAATAGGATTCCACCCAAAAAATATTTCATGTGATAAATATTTTAAAGAAAAAAACATACATGTTTTTATAAATAGTAAATTCTCGAACAATTTATAAAAGGTTCAACATTAAATGAAAACACCATTTAAGATGAGAACACGAGATAATGTAAAATTTTAAATAAAATACACATGATACTGAATTATCTAACAAAACACACTATATGTCGATGATATGTACGATATATCCAATGATCACTATTCATTTGATCACCCCTAGGCAATTTATAGTTGTGGGGCCTTAGGAATATTATATATTAGTGTAAAAGTAACCACAGTCAATAAAAATCTCATGCACGAGCCACTGGGAGGAGAAAACCCAATGGCATAGTGGTCCACAATCATCGTAAAAGTGTAGTTAGTATTGTCATCATCAAAATTTCTAAGTGAAATAGGGATGATACCACTACCAGATCACTTAGATACTAGTCCTAGTCTTCCCACATAGATACCTATGTTTCCCTCTTTATTCTCAAACAGGTAAATTTTTTTATTAAATAACATTTTCACACAAAAATAAAATTTTTAAATCTTACACACACCAAATAGTACCCAACATGTTTTTCACCCTTTGTGTAACTTAATAAACCATTTCAAATTTTCAAAAAACTATTTCAACATATAAAATGAGGCTTTGCACACAAAATCCATTTCAAAACCCACATTCAAGGTCAAATACACCCTAATACCATACCAAAATATAATTTTCAGCCCTATAAACATTTTTTAAACCAATTTCAAATATTATAAAATTCCCTCAAATGATACCACATGAGTTACACATGAAAAAACACAATTTGAGGAAAAATATTAATCTTTGGAATCAATTGCTTATCCAATTCTATCAAAAAAATTCACTACACACAATAAGTAAGAAAATTCCTATGAAGGTCAAGAAGGAAAAATAAATCATCAAAAAATGTTTTCACATGGGATCACCTATAATAAATGTAAAAAACCTCTAAGACATTATGTGAAACTTCAACCACACCATTTCCACACCACATGGGAATAAAATCAAATACTAATCCACATGATTGAACCAGAGAACAAAAAATTATACCCTAGGTATGAAACCCTAGTATATGGAAATATGGAAATTCATGAATGAGGGATGAAACCATAGTGAAATTTATGGAACAAGAGAGGAATTCACTTAATTGAAGAACCATGAAGTTACACCTCCAAACAACCATTAAAAAATGAGTTCCAAGAGAGGTTGAGGGATATTTAAAGCCTTCTATGGCTTCTAGGGTTGAATGGGGTAAGAAAGGGATGGATTATGTTTAATATGAAGAAAGAAAAGTTGGAATAACAAATATATTTTTATGACCAAGACACCTGTGCATGGTTTGTATGCATGATTTAGTAAACCGTGCGGCCAAACTATGTGGCCTATTCTGGACACCCAAAACTTATCAATTTTCTTCAAAATTCAAGAGGATCCAAGGGGGCGCCTAAGGGTAAATTATAGTAAAAGTATAGAAGATGGAGAATACATGAAAAAAGGACATCAATGTGACATATGGTATTTATGAAATTATTATAATTCAATAGTTATTATATATAAAATAACTTATTACCTTCAAATCCATTAGAAAATGATAATGTCCATTATGTGTACATGTGGACTACCACCTCAATGAAGTTATGCACTTAATTTTTCATTTGATCATTAAATGGATTGTAATAACAATATATTTAATGATTTAATATGAAATATATTTTATAATTATTATTACAAAATATTTAATTAATATTTATCTTCCTTTAATTCCATATATTAAAAAATTAAAAGAGCATTCATCCATATGTACGGCTTACCATCTCTATGAATTATATAATTTGTTTATCTATTTGTAACATTGATGGAGGAAAAAAAATATGCATATAATGACTACATATAAAATTTATATCCTGATTATAATTATCTATATGATGTAACCCTAATTAAATTAAAAGTACTAAAACAACAGAACCAAAACATACATGATGAACAAACCTGTTGTCATCCAACAAAGTTATTTTAATAATGAATTTTTAATAAATGGGTGATAAATGGTTTTTTAATGATAAATGGTATAAAATATATTTTTATGTCTCAGGATTTGATTTATATTAAATATCTATATAATACATTAGAGGTTCAATAATTCTCAATTAAATTTATACATCTCATAAGGGTTTTTTGTATACAATGTAATTGTTTATAAGGATTGTTTATGATTAAGTTCTGATGAGGAAATTATATGGTATACCAATTAATATTTTTGATGAATTTGAACTTATTATTTTTATTTTTATAAATCACATGTTTTTGTTTAATATTCAACTTCATGTGAGATTAGGATACCAAAAATTGGTTTTAATAAAACCCACAATATTTCTATCTTTAGTCAGATATCCATTTTCTTATATGTCCATTTTTCTAAAAAAATACACTATAATTTTAATATTATCTTATTATTGGTTACCTAGTATTTAAATTTTACCAAATTGTTTAAAATGAATATTATAATCATTTTTTGAATGATGTAATTTCTATCTTTTTTACAAACATGTGAACATGATTTATTCTTTTGACATATATTGAATAAATTGAATTTCCCAAAGTCATAAATAACTAATGATTTGAATCTTAATTTATATTTTTTAAAGGTTATTATCAAATAAAATATTTTCCACAATATTTTGGATGCATTTTTATATAAATGATGTCATTTCAAAGTGGAAAGGATATCTTCCACAAGAAATATTACCACTGATCATTAAATAAATTTTTCTCTAAGTTGCAATCCATGGATTTCATGATTATTTACCATGGATATGATGTAGTTATGGATATTTTTGGATTATGAAAAAAATTTATTTATGAAACCTAATCCATTTTAATTGGTAAATTTATGGTGAATTAATTAATTGTTTATTAAGACCATTTCTTTTCCACATATTATGAAATTATTAATTTTTTATGAAACCCATATATATTGAATTATCATTGATATGAAGAATATTTTATTATCTTATAGATCATATCTAAATTAATTTAATTATATAATGGATGGTCCCAAATTTATATATCCATCTAGTATATTGGGAAATGAAATAAATATCCTAAGACAAACATGAATAAAATTGTGAGAGATCCCAATTTAATAAGGGAATATTTCCACTATGATATTATTAGTAGTGATCCTTGATTAATATGATTGAATGTGGGGTGAATGCAATTCAATTTAATAGCATTGAAAGTGGGAATTGAATACTATGTAAAATAATTTCAATTCATATGTGTAGTCGAAAAACATATCTTTTTCCAATGTAATTCTCTAAAGCATAATATTTTTTAATTCCTTTATAGATCATGAATTATTAATTTCAATAAACTATTCAATTTATTGATAGTATGATCGATGATCTATAGGGTATTATTTTTAAATGCTACTCTCATATTTGCGTACCCTTATATAATTGTTATGACTAATTTATCATTGATATATCCTATGTTTATGGTTATTGAGAATCAGATCTCACCATTTATTTTTTTTTCATTCCCAATGTCATGATAAATGGAATTAGGTATGATAGGTGTATGAAGGTTGATTTTTATGTAATACATAGTGAAAGATGATGTGGTTCACTTATGAACCAGGTTTTATATATCCATGATTCATCTGATAGTAGATCTATAAAATTATGGAAGGGATAATTAAGTTATGAATATTCATTCAATAAAATGTATTATATATGTATGAAAAGTATGGTTGGATATAAACTATTTACCTAATCGAAATATGATTAATCCATAGCATTACACCTAACCGTGAACCCCTCAATAACGAGGTCACCCTATATAATATACAAGGTACATAGTTTTATTCAACTATTTATTGTTAATTTGTATGTTTTATTATAATCATATGATAAATATTCAACACTTATTTACATATAGTCAACCTGCAAATGATAAAGATAAACTTTAACTACAAAACATTTTATGGCCATACTATTATCAAAACTAACCTTTTTCCCTCAAATATCTATGAAATTTGAACTAAAATCCAATAATAAAGATAAAATTGACAAATAGTATATTTAAAATATGAATTTCACATTAGGGTGTGATAATTATCAACCCATATCACTTTATACCTCCCTAAAATCAACCTAAAGAATTAAAAAAATATAAGAGGCCATTTTATCCTCATTCAAGGTTTCAAATCCCATATTCCATAATAATAGATCCTACATTTCAATGATATTATAAATAATAGAATATATTTTCCATTTATTACATGATAATATGAATCAATATTCCATATCTATAGTTAATTTTCGAGGTCATAAGGCTATAATTCCAACCCCTAGAATCACGACTCATATGAGGGATGAAGATGATATTTATTTAATTGAGATATCTTGAATAAATTATGATTTTATTCAATTAATGGACAAAATTATAAAGTATATGTGTCCTTACCGATCCTTTCATTAATATTAATGGGGACCATATACACTAGTTTTAGTTTTTGATTCCTACCAAGCCATCAGTTACGCATATGAGGTAATGCTTTTAAAAACCCCTAGTAAATAAATTTTAACTCCATATGATGATGATTATGATTCAAAAAATATGTATATATGATTTTAGAAATCACTAGTTACATCTGGATAATATAATTATTTTTATTAATCTCTATTTGAATACTTGGTTCAATGTATAAAATGTGACCCACCTTAGTCTAATAGAGTGGAGACTGGAACGAGTGACAATATAATGCATTTAAAATTGAAATTAGGATATAGGATTGAAAAATATCATAATAAAAAATATAAAATATTTCAAAAGTGAATCCCATGATCCTATAAATCTATGACATAAGAACAAAGCATGTTATCAGAATAAAGATAACTTTATCGATTTAATCATCTATTTGTAGAGGATATGTCATGCATAACGTAACATTGTATCTTAGACACTCATGAAGGACCCTCTAGAATTAGGTTGTGAATTATTAGCCACTAATATATAAAATTGAAAATAGAACAATATATAGTTTCATGACGTTATGAACATTCAATTATTTTGAACTATTGTCAGGTTGACCAAGATGCATGTTTATGAAGGGATTTGGGTGGATAATAAATCCTTATCTAGGGACACTACTCCAATATTTTATGGTTTTTAATGGGGTTTATTAATTCAACCATAAACACCCAATGACTCATACATCCATCTGGTGTAATCAGACTATATTCCAAATGCATGTGGTCATTTAGGATTCCTACCATGGGAACATAAGAACTTATATTGGTTGATATAATGGGAGGTCAGGCCCATCACACCCTTTTATGGCTAATAATTTACTAATCTAGGATTATCTTATTTATGGAATTCATTTTTATGAATTTTTCCTGAATCTGAATATGATACTTATTACAATAGTTTTATAATCTATAATTAACAGAAGCCAATGAAATTGTACCCATATATTAGAGATATCCCATTTATGTGAACAATTGTATGTATCAAAGGTTTACTATTAATGTCTCTATTTATTGATATCGATGGTTGTTTATATTTGTCTTATTTTTACAGAGTGATTTTGGTTTGTTTTCCACTAAATTTTATAGCCAATGGCTAGGTGATCTAGGGTTTATCACTGTATTTTAAAGAGGTCTATGTTTTTTGGTGTCATTATCAGGCCTATAAATCAGATTTTAATGAATCTTTTATGAAATAAATAATAATCCACCTTTTTCAAAACTATATAAAAATAAATATTGGGTCATTAAATGAAATGTAATGAGGGATGATACAAGTAGTTTAACATCATTTAGTAAGGATGATTAGGTGAATAATTTATAGTAATGTTTTCTATTGGTATTATGCATGATATATCCTTATTATTTGACAATAAAGTTAATATGTCATAATTAGGATAGGTTGGTCTCATAATGAATATGAACCTATGAAGACATGTTTCTCTCATTATATGGTCTAATGAGATTAATGTGATGAGACTCGGAGGGAATACTGTCCTTGGTGTTAGGGTTTGATACTACTTAGAAAATGGTTTAATATAGGTATTATCAAAAATGAATATGGACCTAGTGTACGTGAATGAAATACTGATGATGTAGGGTTTAAACAATAGAGAGGCATCCTGTAAATCACATAAAATATGAATCAAATCCCACATTATTTAGATGATGAAATCTAAGGTTATGAGAGAATAACACACCATGTTGTTTAATTTCTTGTGTTAAGGATGTTTTCATGCCTATTAATGTCATGAAAATATATTGTTGGCCACATACACTAATTTATTATTGTGGGGGAAATATCTATAATTTATGTTGACACAAAATACAATCACGATTGGTTGAAACATATTGGGGATTCCCTAATATTCTTAATTGTTAATATTGACCAATAAAGTGTTTTAAAATGGGGTATATTAAAAATTGGAAACATAGATATGGTTTGTGGTTCATACACATTACAAGGAGTCCCACCATTAATTTATTTCCAATGTGTTTTTGGAATAACCGTAAAATATCTCTAAGGCCAAATGATTCATTCTTGGGGTGATTAATAGAATATTTTTAAGACTATGTGAGATAAATAATTTAATTTAGAAGGTAATTATAACATAATATGAATCCCATGTGTGGAATATACTCTTTATTCACTTATAGATGACCGTGGGCATATGAGAGGTAGGAGGGAAATCACATCCTATGAGAAAGACTAGGGAATCACATTATATTTCACAATGGATATGTGAAGTTCTCATAAGAAGTTCCCATTACACATATAAAAATCAAATAATATGATATGTGGAAAATTATTATCATAGGTTTTTAAATGAGGTAAATTTTCTCAAAGGATCGAATGCAGATCTAGCTCATACATAGGATAATTCCTTTTCCACCATTTTATTTTGGGTAGATTTGAGATTTCCCTTGTGTAAAAGAAACACATCTCATTGATAATAATGGATGAAACTTTTTTATGAATGAAGTGTGACCTCATCATACATAACAACTTGGTAATATGATTTGTGAGTTCTTGGGATTGAACGACTTCATGAATTTTGGATGCCTCTATGAATCCTATTAGGATAGGAATGAAGCCATATGTAGTTCAAAAATTATTGGTCCACTTCATAGAATTGGATCATAATAAGGGGTGGTGAGCATTTTTGTTTGTAATTTTTGAATTAACCTAGGATATATAATCCCAATTTCACTATTTATCATGTGTTAACATGAATCAAGACATGCATAGTTCTCAAATATTCCCCACATGGTTTGAGTTCATATATAGAGAGGTATGAATTTTATTTGTTGGATATTATAGCTCGGTCTCAAAAATGGTATATGGGTATCACTATATATCCTTTATTTTTAAGAAATAAAACTACATGTATATATTTTTTTATGATATCCCCGAATATTATCCTTTTGCGTAGATGAGGTTAATTTTAACACAGTTTTATAGATGAATAACTCTGTCAAGAAGAATCCTATAATGATCTATCTCATAATTAGTATTGATAATTTTATTTATCCAAACAAGATTTTCATGTGGCCACTTCTGCATAGATCCAGATCATGTGTAGGGAAAGAGAATAGAGCCCCACCATAGTATACTTGCATGATGAAAATGATGAATTGGTGAAAAGCATCAAAAACTAAAGTATGTGAAGTATTTTTTTAAATATATGGCTCAACCTAGGATCTGAGTTCTACGAGTCACTACATATCATGTTTTCATATGAATCAAGGACCCTATTTTTCATAAGATTATATCCCAATGATAAATATAGATCATATTCCTATAAAATGGGTATTTGTTTTAAATTTGATCCTAGGAAAAGAAAAAATGGTATCAGGATCATTAAATACTACCTATCATAATAAAAAATCCCTGAATGGTTTCTACAATAAGATATTAATTAAATTTATCTATATCATATTCATGGAATATGGTGTATTGATACACTAAGGAACAAAAATATTTTATACCAGAAAATAGAAATGGATTGAGATATTATGTAATGGCTAAAGTGGCCACAATTTATGAGACAGAAAAAGGAATTTAGTATAATGTAATTTGGTTGTCACGACCCGTCCTCGGGGCCCGTGCCGTGACTACCCCAAGCCCTCCTTCCATAGGCCAGGGGCTGGCGACTAGCACCAAGGCGTAAAACCCAACAAAAGGGAAGGAATTTCCTTTGAAAAGTAAACAAGCACCACAGAGTAAGCAAGCGGAAAAGTAAACACTAAGTAAAAACTGTAACAAGATGTGCTGAAAGTAAAAGGGGCCGTAAATACAAGCCCAACTGTAAAGTACAACTGAAAGGAAAAACATCAACTGAAAAGAAAAGCCGCAGCGTCGGGCCGTACTTTGGAAGTCCCACCTGAAGGGTGGGTACATATAGCCTCCACAGCTCCTCGGTCCAATCGTTCGCTCCGAGTGCGTCCTGCCCAGTGGTCCACCTCTAGGTACCGTCCTGCTCCGCACGCCTCCACCTCGATCAGCGCTATCCGTCGTCTGTAACCAACACAACGAAGTGCGGGCATAGCCCGTGTAGGGGTGAGTATAAGCTACTTAGTAGGGACCCTGAGACCCCCGAAGGTCTCCCGAAATCCACAAAGGATAATCCACAAATGAAAGATACAATCACGAAGTAACATCTGACACGGCTTAGGTATAAGCCCATACATATACCTAAGTCATCAATTCTCGTTCGGCTCCAACGTCCGAGCCCAAGTACAACCCAGTCCACACCTGAAATCAAACGTAAACCCACACAGGATAGCACAACACAATCCAAAAAGGAGAGTAAACAGTAAATCCACACAGGATAGCTCAACACAATCCACAAAGGAGAGTAACTCAAGATTCAGCTCACACAGGTATACTTCTTCGGATGATGATAAAGATGATCACTGATCCATCTAAGTCGTCAGACCCACAAAGGATTGATGGGTAACTAACCCCCGCAAAGACCCACACAGGATTGGGCCCACACAAGACCTGTAGGCGCTGGCTCACACAGAACCGCTGAGCGCTGACCCACACAGGATCGGACCCACACAGGATCGGGCCCACACAGGACCTGTAGCACTGATCCACGTAGGATCGCTGAGTGAAATAGTCGTCGCAGTCCACTGAGGATCTCTGCACATTCGTCATCGCAGTCCACTGAGGATCTCTGCACAGTCGTCGCCGCAGTCCACTGAGGATCTCTGCATGGTCGTCGCTGTCGAAGTAGTAGTCGCAGCCAGCACTAGAGTTCCCGCACACAGCAAGCTCGTTCGGGAAGGTCCGCTGCACGAGCCGAGAGGCTGATACATCAACTGACATAGAGTCCGAAGGTGACGTATCCAAAAGTTCCGTATCGTCAACAGGAACTCAACGTCACAGACGGCGCGTCAATCGGACGCTTGGTCTGAGAGATATTGGCTTTTTCGTCCTAGGGGCCCTGTTGGGTTTTAAGGCAAAACCAACCCGACCATACTCCAACTGTGTCCAAACCTCAGGAGGAGTGATCCAAAAGATCTGTCTCACTTAGAGGAATTCAACGAAGTCGACGACACGTCAATCGGACGTCCGTAGCTCAAGAAATGAGCGTTTCCGCTCCGAGGGCCCGGTTGGTTTCGTGTACGAACCAACCCGGCCGAACCCAAAGTACTCCAAAACCTTGAGTGAGATATACCGAAACGACCGTCTCGATCCAAGGATCATGTTTCCGCTGATGGAGAGTCGTTTGGAGGCCCGTAGCTCAAGATACGGGCATTTGACCGAAAACAGTCTGAAGACGGGGGGTCCGGGCCCGGGCCGACCCGGCCCGACCCCCCCTGGGTCGGCCGAACCCGGTCTGACCCGGCTCGGCCGAGCGGCCGAACGACGTGGGGGGGGGGGGGGAGCCACCTCCCCCGCGTGACACCCCCGCGGCACCCGCGGGGTGTCGCCCTGGACAACCCGAGCGACACGGGGGGAGCCGCCGCCCCCGCGTGACAACCCCGCGACACCCGCGGGGTGTCGCCCTGGCAGCCAGACCCGCGCGGCCGCGGGTCCGTTGGCCGCCACTGCCACGGATTCAGCCGCGACGGCCTCGTCTTGCGGCGCGCCGGGGCACCACCGCTCCCGGCTGCCAGCGCCGCCACGCCGGTGACCCGCGCCGCCGGCGTGTTCCGTGGGCCACCGGAATCGCTCCGGTGGTCCGATTCTGTTCCCGTCTGCGCCGCTGCTCTTCCCGGGACTCGTTCTTCACTGCGGAACCACCAAATTTCCGTTGCGGCATGTTCCGTCATCTCTCATCAAATCCGTACATCAACGAAGAACGACGGAAGGTTGTCGGACCGTGTTCGTTTGGCCCGCACCCTCCGCGTTAGAGATAAACAACGGGAGAAAAAAAATTCAACACATGAATTCAAAAATTTTAATAAATTAAAATTGTTCTTATTGTCCGGTTCTTTACTTTTAAAAAGAACGATCATGGGAAAAAGGAAATAAATTCACAACAACCCCTACCTCGTAGTCGTCGTCATACGCACGTTCTTCGCGGATTGTTCGTCGCGGAAAGAGGGGATCGTCGCGTCGTCGCGGAAGGGCGTCGTGTCGTCGCGGAATCCGACGTTGAGTCGGCGAACTCAACGGACCAAGAAACAACAGATTTAATTTAATTATATAAAATTAAATCCGTTTTTTGTTAAAAAAACACAAGGAAGATTTAAGAGAAACCGGGAGTCTCTTACCTCAAACAGCAGATCGAAGATTCGTTGCAGAGGAAGAGACGTCGCAGAAGAACATTGCAGGAAGGGAACGTTGGCGTCGTGGAACACAGCGTCGCGTCGTCGACTTCCACGGGTTCGGCGTTCTTCGTCGGAGGCTGGCGTTCTTCGTGTTCTTCGCGTTCTTCGCGAAGGAGGTTGAAGGTTCAAGAACTTTGACAAAACCTCTCAACGAGTAATCCTCCAAAAAGACTTGTTGGTCTTATTTTATTATTATGCCAACAAAGGAAAAAGGTAAGTAACGACCCATCAATTCGTTGAATTAATTGAATGAAAGAAACCGCCCATTTAATTCACGAAATAAACCTCCCAATTAAATGGTGCATTAAGAATTTAAGAAAACACGTCAGTTGACTTTCATAATGACGGGTTTTCGCGGGTGCATTACTTAGCGAAAAGAAACGGCGGGGCTCGTGCGGGCCCCACCTCACAAATATCCTACCAAGGGGGTAGTATATTTCTGGATAGCCTCCTATCTGGATCAACTCAGCTTAAGCCTCCTTTAAGTGGCTTCAAGTGGATTCCAAGTGGTTTAAGTGAAATAAAATAAAGTTGTCGTAAAATTATTTTATTTCTTAACTTTAAGCCCGAAAATTAAAAACCACACCTGAGCAAACCAACTCCGGAAGAGGCGTTTCTAAGAGAATACCGGTGTTGCGATTTCATTGGTGCCCTCGGAATTTGATTCCGGGCACCGGTTCAAAAGTTAGAAAAACCCGCTCGTCCGTTCACTGAACGTACCCGAGCCAAACTTCGGAAAATGATTCCGGGCACACCGGGCATTGGAATAAGGTACCGGCAGAAACTGCGCTCTTGTAAAATTCCAAAGAAAAATTAAGAAAAAAATTTCCTTGAAATTTACGGGTCTTTACATTACTCCCACCTCAGGTCTTTACGTCCCCGTAAAGATACATCATAAGCTAGGGAAACAAATGTGGGTACTGAGCACGCATCTGAGACTCCCGCTCCCATGTGCTCTCATGGAGGTTCCCGTGCTTCCATCTGATGCACACAAGAGGAATCGATCGCCCACGTAGGACCCACTCCTGTCGATCCTCTATCTCCACCAGGACCTCCACAAAAGTCACCCCATCATCCACGTCTAGCTCCCCATAGTCAATAATGTGCATTGGGTCGTGCACGTATCTCCTCAGCTGAGATATGTGGAAGACGTCGTGCACTCGGTGCAACTGAGGTGGCAGAGCCAGGTGATAAGCCACCTCGCCAACCCTGCTGAGGACCTGGAAGGGTCCGATGAAGCGTGGAGACAAATTGCCGCCTCGGCCAAATCTCCGCAAACCACGTCGAGGTGAGACACGCAAGAAGACGTGGTCGCCATCCTCGAACTCTAGTGGCCTCCGCCTCCTGTCAGCATATGAATTCTGCTGGCTCTGAGCTGTCATCATCCACTCCTGGATGACCTGGACCTTCTCTGTCGTGGCCCAGACCATCTCTGGTCCCACAAGTGCTGACTGCCCAGGGTCTGTCCAGCACAAATGGGATCTGCAAGGCCTGCCGTACAACGCCTCGTATGGTGGCATCCTGATGGTGGAGTGGTAGCTGTTGTTGTACGCAAACTCCACCAAGGGTAGGTGGTCCTCCCAGCTGCGACCAAAGTCAAGGACACATGTGCGGAGCATGTCCTCGAGTGTCTGAATGGTCCTCTCAATCTGACCATCCGTCTGAGGGTGAAAGGCGGTGCTCAGACGTAGCCGCGTCCCGAACGCCTCCTGCAATACCTTCCAAAGCTGGGAAGTAAAACGAGCGTCCCGATCGGAAACGATAGTCGATGGAACACCGTGAAGCAGTACAATCTCCTGAACGTAGAGATGCCTCAAGCTCTCCACTGAGCCCTGATCTCTGACAGGTAAGAAGTGTGACGACTTGGTGAGTCGGTCAACAATCACCCAAATGGAGTCGTGACCTCTGGAAGTGTGTGGAAGTCCAGTCACGAAGCCCATAGATATCCCGTCCCACTTCCACTCTAGGACCTCCAAGGGCTGTACCAAGCCTGCTGGTACCTGGTGCTCTGCCTTCACCTGCTGGCAGGTGAGGCACCGTGAAACGAACTCTGCCACAACCTTTTTCATGCCCGGCCACCAGTGCTATCGTCTGAGATCCTGGTACATCTTCGCCACTCCAGGATGTACCGCCAAAGGAGAAGTGTGAAACTCTCTCAGCACCTCCTCTCGTAAAGCGACTGGTACCAGGGTACGTCCTCTGAAAAGGACGTCGTGATCTGCTCCAAGGGAGAAACCATCAGGTGCCTGTCCCGAGGATATCTGTGAACGCCGTGTCTCACAGTCGGCGTCCCCATGCTGAGCCTCTCTGACCCTCTGTAGAAGTGGAGGAGAGACGGTGAGAGACTGAAGGAAGGCTGCTCCGTCTCTATCCACAAAGGATATCTGCTAAGCGGCTAGCTGCTCTGTTGCCTCCTCAAGTAGATGGATGCCCGTCCTCCTGCTGAGGGCATCGGCTACCACGTTCCCCTTCCCAGGAGTATAGACTATCTCAAAGTCATAGTCCTGGAGGAACTCGATCCATATCCGCTGTCTCAGGTTCAGCTCCTTCTGAGAGAAGATGTACCTGAGACTCTGGTGGTCAAAAAAGACTGTAAAGTGCTCGCCCATCAGATAGTGCCTCCATGTCTTCAGAGCGAAGACCACTGCAGCTAACTCCAGGTCATGGGTAGCGTAGTTCTGCTCATGCGGCCTCAACTGACGTGATCCGTAGGCGATCACTACCCTCTCCGGAATCAGGACACATCCGAGTCCCGTCCCTGATGCATCGCAGTGGACTACGTATCCAACTCCCTCCTCAGGCAACCTCAAGATAGGTGCGCTGGTCAATCTCTGTCTCAGCTCCTGGAAGCTCTGCTGACATCTGTCTGACCACACGAAGGGTTTCACCTTCTTCGTCAACGCTGAGAGTGGCGCCGTAACTCTGGAGAAGTCCAGTACGAATCTTCGATAGTATCTGGCTAGGCCCAAGAAACTCCACACCTCTGTCACGCTCCTGGGTGGCTCCCAAGCTAGCACTGCCTCGATCTTCACGGGATCCACTACAACTCCCGCCTCAGAAATGACGTGCCCCAAGAAGTGGACCTCACGTAACCAGAACTGGCACTTCAAGAGCTTTCCATAAAGCTGGTGCTCTCGGAGTGTGTCTAGTACAACCCGCAAGTGGTAGGCGTGCTCCTCCTCGGTGGTCGAGTACAACAAAATGTCGTCGATGAAGACCATGACAAATCGATCGAGGTATGGCTGGAAGATCCAGTTCATGAGGCTCATGAACACTTCTGGAGTGTTGGTTACGCCGAAAGGCATAACCAAGAACTCATAGTGGCCATACCGACATCTGAAGGCCGTCTTCTGCACGTCCTCGTCTCGAACTCTGAGCTGATGATAGCCTGACCTGAGGTCTATCTTCGAGAACCACCGTGCTCCCTTGAGCTGATCGAAGAGGTCATCAATCCTCGGTAGAGGATACTTGTTCCTCACTGTCACCTGGTTCGGGCGACGATAATCGACACACAGTCGCAAGCTCCCGTCCGCCTTCTTGGCGAACAGTATCGGCGAAGCCCAAGGTGAAACACTGGGTCGGATGAACCCCTTGCCCTGCAAGTCCTCCAACTGTACCCGTAGCTCTCGAAGCTTGGCAGGGGCCATCTGATATGCTAGAGTGGATATCGGGGCTGTCCTGGGGTACATATCAATGTAAAAGTCTACCTCTCTGCGAGGAGGAAGCCCTGGAACGTCATCGGGAAAGACGTCCGCATACTGATCCACCACTGCTGGAAAACTAGGACTCCGCACGTCAACTGCTCCAAGGATGAGGCTAGCCAACTGATGAGTGATGGGCTACCCTCTCCTCTGCGTGAGTCCATCCTGTGCTGCGAAGGCTCCCTTCTCGCCGGTTAAGGTGAACCTCCTCCCATCGGTGCGCACACATCGCACCTTGCGCCAAATGCAGTCAATCTGAGCATGGACTGTAGATAACCAATCCATGCCCAAGATGACGTCGTAAGGCCTCAACGCCGCTATAAGAAGATCCCAGCCGAAGCTCTCACCTCCTAGAGTAAGCTCACACTGCCGGCACTAGTGCGTAATCGTCGAGTCTGCTCCCGTAAGAGTCTCTAGCCGTAAGGATCGAGCCAACGACTCTGTCGGAATCTCCGAGCTCCGAAAAAGGGCAGCGTCTATGAAAGAGTGACTCGCTCCTGTGTCTATAAGAACTACCGAAAGGGTGGAATAGACACAGATCGTACCTCGAATCATCTCTGGCGCGCCGTGGTCGTAGGCCTCCGCTGCCTGGAGCTGTGTGTAACAACCCGGGATTTTATAAGATACATTCTTTTTAATTTCATTCATATCTTCTATTGTACGACACACCAAGATTATCTTGCGCTATACGCAACACTGTATTAGGTTGCAGTATACGCAACACTTTTCTTGGCTCTTGTTACACACAATTTCAAGTTCGTTTGATAGAAGTTATTCTATGTAACAATGAGTGCATATATATATACATATATATTCAATGTATAAATAAAATATGGTTGGATTCTGTTATACGCAACAACAAAGGTGTTGTGCACTACATGCAACCCTGACTTGGCTTGCATTACACGCAATCGCGACCTTCCTTGATAGCGTGTGTTGTACGCAATACCGGGTTTTACTAAACAACGATATATTATTATAATATTGTTATGAACTAGCCGTTAGGAATAGTGTTAACGAAATTTTGAATTTTATAACATTATTATTCATCTTACACATTTCTAGAACATGGTATAAGAACAAAATTAATTTTTTCGGGTAAAATAAGTATTTTTCAAAAAATGCAGTTTTGCCGCCTTTTGATGGAGCACCCACTTTAAATCTAGTTTTTGACATGTTTATAAGTTCAATTTTACAAAATAAAATTCTTATTTTGAATCAGGATATAAAAATTTACATTAGGTAAAGTTTTGATATTTTTCTGATAACTTTCATATTTTAATGAATAGTAAAAACACGCTATATTTTAATTAAAAACAACTTTTTTCATCGTAATATCTTATGTGGTTAAATTTTAATATTTAATGGTTTTAAATTATAAATAGAATATATTTTTACCATTTAATATAATGTATGTCATTATCATTGATTTTACCTTAAATTCGTAGGTTAAATCAATTCAATCTTTTGCAATGTTTTAAAGAAAATCCCGTTTTCTTTCGACAACGGGATTAATTTTAATTTAATTTCTGCAACTTTTCTATATTGAATTTGGAAAAATGGATTCCATATTTGGAATCAGTGGATCCAAATTATGTTAATAAGCTACTTTTTATTTTTGGGAATTATGAACAGTAACTACGGTAAATTTTATTTACCATAGTTAAAGGTAAATCGGGTAATTTAGGGTAAATATAATATTTTAAAATTACCCTAACAAATTTCAAAATCCTATTGGATGACTAAAAGTCGACCCATATCACCTAAGGGTCGGATTAGATTCATTTAATTAAATTTTTTCAATGAAAATAATTTAATTATTATTAAAACCAACGAATGTGACAACATGTCACTTTCTTAAATCTTATAAGTATAATAATTTTAATATAGTGATAAAATTCATGAAACTTCGAACATGAATAGTATCCAGAAATCTAATACAATTATCTACATCATAGGAATTTATTTAGAATTTTTAGGGGTTAAATAATTATCATTTATTATGACACAAAGATGATGCAGTAATTGTCTTATTAATGAAATATTGACATAATTGATGTTATAAATGCCCAAATAAATGTAATTTGAGACTTTTTATGACTTACACTAATTTTATAGGTTAATATGACATGTTATTGTTGATTTAAGTAACTTTTTTTGAACTTATAATTCTGTTATGAATTTCATAAAAATCATGTACCAAATAGTGTCAAAATTGACATAAATTAGTTTTTAAAACAAATATTATATTATTAATTGTTATTTTATTCATAAAAATCTAAAGTTCGGCAAAATGACTTAGATAAGATTATATATATTAATAATAAACAACTTGGTTTTATTTTGGATTTATATAGTAAGTTTATTAACCATAAAGTGTAAGAAAACAAAAAGACACGGTAAAAGTTAAATTATTTAACTTAGAGTTAAATCTAATTGATAAGGTTAAAATAATAACCTAAACTTATATAAATCCTATTGGATGAGAGGATTTCGACCCATCCCCACTTTAGCTTCGAAATAAGACCCTTTGGAACCATTATAAACCGAATTTGACCTTAATATAAAATAATATTTTGAGATTTTCCTAAGGTGCCCCTCTCCTCCCTTATAAAAGGGAACATCCTCCCTCTCCTCCTCACACCAATTTGAGCATTCAAGCTCGGAAAACCCCTGATAAAATCTCTTCTACACTTCCATAGTATCATCCTAGAGGTCTTGGTCTTCTTAAAAGACCATCCTTAGTTCTTTAAGTGGAGGTTAAGTGAAGGCGCGTCAAAAAGAGGTAATATCCATTACCGATCTTTTTCAATTTCTTTCTTCTTCAACTTCTTCTTATTTAGTTGTTTCATGATAAAGTAATAACATCAGTATTTATTATATACTGATATGTTATTATAAATATGAAACAACTCTAATTAACCTTCTATACATCCTACGGAAAAAGGAAATCATCGCGCGTGCGTACGTACGGAATACCGTCTCCACGCCGTGGTGTAATCTATTTTCCGTCACCACCTTAATTGGATGGGTATAATTGTGTAATGAGTAACTATATATGACTATTATAAAGTGATATTGATACTGAATGAGTATACATACACTTAAACACAAGTTCACGATCATGAGAACGATATCATCACTCGTGCGTACGTACAGACTACCGTCTCCACGACGCGATTAGATTCATTCTCCACATTAACCATTCATGAATGATTATAAAGTATATATAATGAATAATAATGAAATATATGACTTGTTAAATCTACTGGATTTATGTATATATATATGTATGTCATCTATTTACTTCCATTCAAGACAATCAGGAAAGGAAAACAGCGTTCATGCGTATGTACGGACTACTGTCTCCATGAACGGTGTGTTTCATTTCATTTATCTATATTATATATATATATATATACTGAATATATATGATATATAAATCATGTTTTATATTCTGGAAGTAATTAAATCATGATATAAGTAATAATAATTTCAAGAACAACAAGTCCAAACACCTACGATAAATGAAACGATTTTACCCAAAATGCTTCTTTAACATGGAATTTACAAAAGAACAGGTAATATAAAGTCATAAGTGAACCATATATGATATCATAACAATGAATATGATTCTTTAATAAGTTAATGACATTATTTAAATCATTATACAGGAGGTTCGGATACGTACAAAGCATATCAGACATAAGGTAAGGGAAATATCACAATCTCATTTTTATCCAAGATTGTTTATACTTTGGAATTTACTGGGGTTTATTTTATCATGCACATCCATGTTTCCTCAATATGTAATATTTATATCCTTATAAAATATTTTATATTCAATTTTACCCTTCGGTGAGTTTTTAGTAAAATATATGAAAGAAATCTTTTGTCATTTTTCATACGAGGTACTTTTTGACTTTTCCGAAAAGAGTACGAGAAGAATGTTTTTTTAACTTATACGGCATGAATGGATTTTTAAAACATTATGTCCAAGAGGCTTCCTTTAAAAGTTTTCAATTTTATTTTTAATCAACTTCTTTTAGTTTAGAATTGTACGACATGTTAAGAAAAGAAAAGTGTTTTTGAAGCAGAAAGGATATTTTCCTCAAGAATGGAGTTCAAGTGTTTTATCAAAATTATTTTCCATCTAAGATAATATATTGTTCTATTTCTATCCCTATTATTACATGGATTTTATTATGTTGTGATGGAAATATTTTTATGAATTCCTTTATCTTATATAAATTTTTTTATGATTTCACGATGTTTAAGATTCCCATTTTTATTACATGGGTTATGCTATGATGTATGGTTTCTGATTTTGTGGAACACATAAGAATGGTATCATTATGAGATGGTTGGGACCTATATCTCCCTACAATGCATTGGGTAAAGATTTTATATCTCATGAGATAGACATGGCTGGAACGGTAGGTTATACCGGTTTAGTGAAACAGGACTGAAATGAGGGTGAACTCGGTTCAGAAATGGACTTTGTCCACTAAGATAGTCTTGGCAATGAGTCTTGACTAACAAGAAATGATTCTCTATGATTATGTGTGCATGCCACAAAGTTTCATGTTTTATGTTATTATTATTGGGATTTCATTTCACTACTATGATTTATCCCATGTTATGAAATTATTCTCTCTTTTGCAGGTTAAGATTTCCAAAATGATATGTTCTTATGAATATGATGTGATTGATATTTCTTTTGTTTACACTTACTGAGCATTTGAGCTCAACATTTTATGTTTTATTTTCCCCAGGATATAAAGAATGGTTTTAGGTAAAAAAAAGGGAAGATCTTTATGGGAGATGTTGAAGATCATTGACCACGATTAGAAGATTACGTTCCAAGTTTCCAAAGACACTAAACTATTACGGTCCTTGTGTGTCTGTTTTTGTTATGTACTAAGTATTCCGCAAAATTAATGTAATTTCCATGTACGTCAAGCTTCGGGTCTCTACAGTTGGTATCAGAGGAAAGTTTTAGTCAACCTTTGGAAACTAGGATGTGAGAACGTTAGTGAGATCCCTAGATATATTTCTAAGGTATGTCTAGGGATGTCCCTAAGGATAAGTATACGTATAGGATATAGTCCTAGAACTATGGTAACGATCTTAGAATTTAACCTAAGATGTTAGATATTGAGGGTACTCCCCCTTTACTATGTTGTTTTCTCTAGCATGATTTTTTCCTCTTACAAGATTCTTTTTGTGTTTTAGTTAATGGAGGGAAGCAGAAAGAATTCGGCTAACATTGAATCCAATGGACAAATTGGTGACTATGAGCAACAAAATTGTGTAATTCCTAGAGAGAAAGATATTGTGATTATGCCGAATCAGTCATCGCGATATATGATTAACAAGGTGAAATTTAGTGGTATGCCTAATTAATCAAAGAAGAGGAAGATAAACTATTATTCATGTTCGCATTTTGAGGAGCATAAAGAAAGGAAGATTGAGATTTCTAAAGAAGGGAAGAAGAACCTTGAGGAATACCTCAAATGGAGGGACCGATGTTATCTGTGTGGAGAAAAGGGTCATAGAGTGAGAGACTGTTATGGAGTTCAATGTCTTCTTTGTGGAGAACATGGGAATTACCCAACTCAATTCCCTGACCTAAAAAGTTACTTCTAAATCAAGGAAGGACTTATTCCAGGACAATCATTAAAGTGGATGAACTGAATTTTTTATGTATTGGTATTCAAGAATAATGTTGTTGAGGTACTTTTATGGTGTATTGAAATATTTATGTATTGGTCTATTGTGGTTTTCAATAATTTTAAGGTACTGGTAACCATGAAAAGTGATTCAAATATTTTGGAAAGTAAATGATATGCACATAATGAAGGGATAAGGAGAAAATGAAATGTTTGTTAGTATTCATGAGCTCATGATTTAAATAAGGACTAAGTGATATCATGGTTTGAGTATATAGAATTTTGAGGATTTTGGTATGTGGAAAGAGTTAACTTTTAATAGCACTCATGTTTTCAATAAGGTTCAATGAGTATTCAAGAGAGTACAAGATTAAGGCCTTTGAATATTTGGAATGTGACCAACAAGATATATCTTATGATATATGGGGATCAACGATGGTATTAAATCTTTGAGAGTGGACTGCAGTATTATGGATAAGCCTAAAGATTGGAATGGATTATGTTGGACATAAGTTAGTATTGTTTGTTTTTCGATATTATTGATGGGATGTTATAGTAATATAGTTTTAGAAAAAGGACAACCTGCAGGACGGGCGACAGCCCATCGCGTCGGACAAGGCCGTGGGAATCGAACCCACAACCGAAGTGCGACTGGCCTTTATCGCCTACCACTGGCCTACAGGAAGTCCCTGGTTAGTATAAACTAGTTTTATTTTGTTAAGCAGTATGATATATGAAGTATAAGTTCATTTTTGGAACCATGTACGATTAATCTAACCATAAGATGGACTTATAACTTTTGCTAACCTTTTGTTTGAAAGAGATGGAATGACCCATAATTCTATCACATGATCTGCCAACACATCACGAATAACAAATTCAACTTTATTTCTTTAAGGGATGAAGCGGAAATTGTTCAATTCACGAACAACAGTGAGATTGTACCAAAATCATGCAAGTATTTCTTTTAATTCATCAACTTTAGGGAAATGATCTTGAAAACCAAAAATGTTATCCTAGTTCCATTATATCCGATTAATCAGATGGTACCTTAGATCATCACAAATCAATAGCTTTGTGATTGTTGGATTTTTCATAGCCATGTTCTCTACCACTCTCCATCAGAACTTGATGGTTAGATTTTTCTTCCATATCTATATTTTCACCTATGTTCTCCTACGTGGAAACCCCGTGATGAGTTAATTTGGGTAACCATTACATTTCATACTTTAGTTTTTAAAATCCATGTTTTGGTATTCCTTTTTACGATGTGGGTTTCTATTAAACAAACTTTCGAGTAGTAAACCATTTATAACCCCGACGAATTTTGAGGGAGAAATTCATTTTAAGGGGGGTAGAATGTAACAACCCGGGATTTTATAAGATACATTCTTTTTAATTTCATTAATATCTTCTATTGTACGACACACCAAGATTATCTTGCGCTATACGCAACACTGTATTAGCTTTCAATATACGCAACACTTTTCTTGGCTCTTGTTACACACAATTTCAAGTTCGTTTGATAGAAGTTATTCTACGCAACATTGAGTGTATATATATATACATATATATATTCAATGTATAAATAAAATATGGTTGGATTCTGTTATACGAAACAACAAAGGTGTTGTGCACTACATGCAACCCTGACTTGGCTTTCATTACACGCAATCGCGACCTTCCTCGATAGCGTGTGTTGTACGCAATACCGAGTTTTACTATACAACGATATATTATTATAATATTGTTATGAACTAGCCGTTATGAATAGTGTTAACTAAATTTTTAATTTTATAACATTATTATTCATCTTACACATTTCTAGAACATGATATAAGAACAAAATAATTTTTTTGGGTAAAATAAGTATTTTTCAAAAAATGCAGTTTTGCCGCCTTTTGATGGCGCACCCACCTTAAATCTAGTTTTTGACATGTTTATAAGTTCAATTTGACAAAATAAAATTTTTATTTTGAATCAGGATATAAAAATTTACATTAGATAAAGTTTTGATATTTTTCCGATAACTTTCATATTTTAATGAATAGTAAAAACACGCTATATTTTAATTAAAAACAACTTTTTTCATGGTAATATCTTATGTGGTTAAATTTTAATATTGAATGGTTTTAAAGTATAAATAGAATATATTTTTACCATTTAATATAATGTATGTCATTAGCATTGATTTTACCTTAAATTCGTAGGTTAAATCAATTCAATCTTTTGCAATGTTTTAAAGAAAAACCCGTTTTCTTTCGACAACGGGATTAATTTTAATTTAATTTCTGCAACTTTTCTATATTGAATTTGGAAAAATGGATTCTATATTTAGAATAAGTGGATCCAAATTATGTTAATAAGCTACTTTTTATTTTTGGGAATTATGAATAGTAACTACGGTAAATTTTATTTACCATAGTTAAAGGTAAATCGGGCAATTAAGGGTAAATATAATATTTTAAAATTACCATAAAAAAGTTAAAAATCCTATTTGATGACTAAAAGTCGACCCATATCACCTAAGGGTCGGATTAGATTCATTTAATTAAATTTTTTCAATGAAAATAATTTAATTATTATTAAAACCAACGAATGTGACAACATGTCACTTTCTTAAATCTTATAAGTATAATAATTTTAATCTAGTGATAAACTTCATGAAACTTCGAACATGAATAGTCTACAGAAATCTAATACAATTATCTACATCATAGGAATTTATTTAGAAATTTTAGGGATTAAATAATTATCATTTATTATGACACAAAGATGATGCAGTAATTGTCTTATTAATGAAATATTGACATAATTGATGTTATAAATGCCCAAATAAATGTAATTTGAGACTTTTTATGACTTACAATAATTTTCTAGGTTAATATGATATGTTATTGTTTATTTAAGTAACTTTTTTCGAACTTATCATTCTGTTATGAATTTCATAAAAATCATGTACCAAATAGTGTCAAAATTGACATAAATTAGTTTTTAAAACAAATATTATATTATTAATTGTTATTTTATTCCTAAAAATCTAAGGTTCGGCCAAATGACTTAGATAAGATTATATATATTAATAATAAACAACTTGGTGTTCTTTTGGATTTATATAGTAAGTTTATTAACCATATAGTGTAAGAAAACAAAAAGACACGGTAAAAGTTAAATTATTTAACTTAGAGTTAAATCTAATTGATAAGGTTAAAATAATAACCTAAACTTGTCTAAATCCTATTGGATGAGAGGATTTAGACCCATCCCCACTTTAGCTTCTAAATAAGACCCTTTGGAACCATTATAAACCGAATTTGACCTTAATATAAAATAATATTTTGAGATTTTCTTAAGGTGCCCCTCTCCTCCCTTATAAAAGGGAACCTCCTCCCTCTCCTCCTCACACCAATTTGAGCATTCAAGCTCAGAAAACCCCTGCCAAAATCTCTTCTACACTTCCCTAGTATCATACTAGAGGTCTTGGTCTTCTTAAAAGACCACCCTTAGTTCTTTAAGTGGAGGTTAAGTGAAGGTGCGTCAAAAAGAGGTAATATCCATTACCGATCTTTTTCAATTTCTTTCTTCTTCAACTTCTTCTTCTTTAGTTGTTTCATGATAAAGTAATAACATCAGTATTTCTTATATACTGATATGTTATTATAAATATGAAACAACTCTAATTAAACTTCTATCCATCCTACGGAAAAAGGAAATCACCGCGCATGCGTACGTACGGAATACCGTCTCCACGCCGTGGTGTAATCTATTTTCCGCCACCACCTTAATTGGATGGGTATAATGGTGTAATGAGTAACTATATATGACTATTATAAAGTGATATTGATACTGAAATAGTATACATACACTTCAACACAAGTTCACGATCATGAGAACGATATCATCACTCGTGCGTACGTACAGACTACCGTCTCCACGACGCGATGAGATTCATTCTCCACATTAACCATTCATGAATGATTATAAAGTATATATAATGAATACTAATGAAATATATGACATGTTAAATCTACTGGATTTATGTATATATATATATATGTGTTTGTCATCTACTTACTTCCATTCAAGACAATAAGGAAAGGAAAACAGCGTTCATGCGTACGTATGGACTACCGTCTCCATGAACGGTGTGTTTCATTTCATTTATCTATCTATTACATATATATATATATAATGAATATATATTATATATAAATCATGTTTTATATTCTGGAAGTAAGTAAATCATGATATAAGTAATAATAATGTCAATAACAACAAGTCCAAACACCTACGATAAATGAAACGTTTTTACCCAAAATGCTTCTTTAACATGGAATTTACAAAAGAACAGGTAATATAAAGTCATAAGTGAACCATATATGATATCATAACAATGAATATGATTCTTTAATAAGTTAATGACATTATTTAAATCATTATACAGGAGGTTCGGATACGTACAAAGCATATCAGACATAAGGTAAGGGAAATATAACAATCTCATTTTTATCCAAGATTGTTTATACTTTGGCATTTACTGGGGTGTATTTTATCATCCACATACATGTTTCCTCAATATGTAATATTTATATCCTTCTACAAAAGTTTATATTCAATTTTACCCTTCGGTGAGTTTTTAGTAAAAGATATGAAAGAAATCTTTTGTCGTTTTTCTTACGAGGTACTTTTTGACTTTTCCGACAAAAGTACGAGAAGAATGTTTTTTAACTTATACGGCATGAATGGATTTTTAAAACATTATGTCCAAGAGGCTTCCTTTACAAGTTTTCAAGTTTATTTTTAATCAACTTCTTTTAGTTTAGAATTGTACGACATGTTAAGAAAGGAAAAGTGTTTTTGAAGCAGAAAGGATATTTTCGTCAAGAATGGAGTTCAAGTGTTTTATCAAAATTATTTTCCATCTAAGATAATATATTGTTCTGTTTCTATCCATATTATTACATGGATTTGATTATGTTGTGATGGAAATATTTTTATGAATTCCATTATCTTATATAAATTTTTTTATGATGTCACGATGTTTAAGATTCCCATTTTTATTACATGGGTTTTGCTATGATGTATGGTTTCTGATTTTGTGGCACACATAAGAATGGTATCATTATGAGATGGGTGGGACCTATATCTTCATCCAATGCATTGGGTAAAGATTTTATATCTCATGAGATAGACATGGCTGGAATGGTAGGTTATACCGGTTCAGTGAAACAGGACTGAAACGAGGATGAACTCGGTTCAGAAATGGACTTTGTCCACTAAGATAGTCTTGGCAATGAGTCTTTACTAACAAGAAATGATTCTCTATGATTATGTGTGCATGCCACAAAGTTTCATGTTTTATGTTATGATTATTGGGATTTCATTTCACTACTATTATTTATCCCATGTTATGAAATTATGCTCTCTTTTGCAGGTTAAGATTTCCAAAATGTTATGTTCTTATGAATATGATGTGATTGATATTTCTTTTGTTTACACTTACTGAGAATTTGAGCTCAACATTTTATGTTTTCTTTTCCCTAGGATATAAAGAAAGGTTTTAGGTAAAAAAAAGGGAAGATCTTTATGGGAGATGTTGAATATCTTTCACCACGATTAGAAGATTACATTCCAAGTTTCCAAAGACACTAAACTATTACGGTCCTTGTGTGTCTGTTTTTGTTATGTACTAAGTATTCTGCAAAATTAATGTAATTTCCATGTACGTCAAGCTTCAGGTCTTTACATTGTGCCTGTCTCTGCCCGCCAGCTCCCTGTGGTCGGGGCGGACCTCCTGGTGGTGGTGGTGGCAGAGCCTCAAAGCGTCGCCCACCACCTACTGCTCGGCCAGCTCCCCTGCCTCGTCCGCCTCCTCCCTGCGGACCGCCACGGTCGACCCTCTGCCTCTGCCTGGGTGGCCCCTCCACCGTCTGCTGCTCCTCGGTACGGCGGGTCGGGCAGTCACGAGCCATGTGGCCCTGCCCGCCGCACGCGTAGCACTGCCTGCCTCTCGGAAGACTGGCTCCACACTATGTGCCCCACACTACTAAGCCAGTGTCCCGAGGTCGTCTGCCGGAAGGTCTGGTCTTCCTGGAACCCTGAGTCATCCGTCGACTACCCGCTGCCGAAGACTCTGCTACCTGTCGCCCTGTGGTAGGTCTCGCTGTGGACTCAGCCAGAAAGCTCTCGATCAGAAGGGCTCGCTCTAGCACTCCTGCCTGGGTCGGGATGCTGAGGGAGATCAGCGATGCCCTGATCTCGTGTCTCAAACCCTGCTCAAAAGTCCGGGCCCAGAAGAAGGGGTCTCGTACCATGTCTGTCGAGTAGCGAGACAGATCGGTGAACCTCTCCGCGTACTGGGCGACCGTCAAGCTGCCCTGCCGCAGCTGAAGAAGCTCCTGAATACGCACCGCACGAAGGGTGGCCGAGACGAACTCTGAGCGGAAGAGGCTATCGAAGTCCGTCCAGATGAGGGAGGCCTCATCGTGCACCTGGAGCATCATGCTCCACCATCATCCTGCTGATGCGTGCAGTTGGCTCGCCACGAGGATCACCATGAGGTCTGCTATTGTCCTCACTAGCCTGAAAACTCGGACGACCGCCTCCAGCCAGTCCTCGGCTACCTAGGGGTCCGTCTCCCCACAGAACCTGGGTGGTCGCTGGCGCTGGAACTCGTGCAGAGCTCCGAGGCGTCGTGCATCGTCAGCGATCGGCGCTGGAAGCATCGGGGGCTCGACGGGTAAAGGTACCGCCGATGCCTCTCCTGTCAACGGGCCCTGTACCGAGGCCTCGTCGCTCGGCGGGCTGTCGTCGCGCTCTACTCTCGGAACCCTAGCTGGCTGCCGTCGTGGGGCCATCCTGAAAAGGAAACAAGTGCGCCACGGTCAGAACAGTATACCTGGTGAGTTGACATAAGTAATCACAAAGAAAACTTGAAACACACATGCAATCAATGTTTTCGTGCATTAAGTCGGAAATCAGAAGTCAGGGTCCTGGTGTACGGATACGTCGGCCGCCGCACCAACACTGGACTCCCTGGACTGATAAACACACCCAATACGCTATACACTATTTCTTCACATAGAAGGAAGATCAGAGTCTGCGGTAGAACCGAACTCCTCTGATACCAATTTGTCACGACCCATCCTCGGGGCCCGTGTCGTGACTACCCCTAGCCCCCCTTCCATAGGCCAGGGGCTAGGGACTAGCACCAAGGCGTAAAACCCAAAAAAAGGGAAGGCATTGCCTTTGAAAAGTAAACAAGCACCACAGAGTAAGCAAGCAGAAAAGTAAACACTATGTAAAAACTGTAACAAGCTGTGCTGAAAGTAAAAGGGGCCGGAAATACAAGCCCAACTGTAAAGTACAACTGAAAGAAAAAACAGCAACTGAAAAGAAAAGCCGCATCGTCGGGTCGTCCTCTGGAAGTCCCACCGGAAGGGTGGGTACAGATAGCCTCCACAGCTCCTCGGTCCAACCGTCCGCTCCAAGTGCGTCCCGCCTAGTGGTCCACCTCCAGGTACCGTCCTGCTCCGCACGCCTCCACCTCGATCAGCGCTGTCCGTTGTCTACGACCAACACAACGAAGTGCGGGCATAGCCCGTGCAGGGGTGAGTATAATCTACTCAGTAGGGACCCCGAGACCCCCGAAGGTCTCCCAAAATCCACAAAGGATAATCCAGAAAGGAAAGATAAAATCACGAAGTAACATCTAACACAGCTTAGGTATATGCCCATACATATACCTAAGTCATCAATTCCCGTTCGGCTCCAACGTCCGAGCCCAAGCACAACCCAGTCCACACAGGAAAGCAAACGTAAACCCACACAAGATAGCACAACACAATCCACAAAGGAGAGTAAACAGTAAATCCACACAGGATATCTCAACACAATCCACAAAGGAGAGTAACTCAAGATTCAGCTCACACAGGTATACTTCTTCGGATGACGATAAAGATGATCACTGATCCATCTAAGTCGTCGGACCCACAAAGGATCGATAGGTAACTAACCCCCGCAAAGACCCACACAGGATCGGACCCACACATGACCTGTAGGCGCTGGCTCACACAGAACCGTTGAGCGCTGACCCACACAGGATCGGACCCACACAAGATCGGGCCCACACAAGACTTATAGCACTGATCCACATAGGATCGCTGAGTTCAGTAGTCGTCACAGTCCACTGAGGATCTCTGCACAGTCGTCGTCGCAGTCCATTGAGGATCTTTGCACGGTCGTCGCCGCAGTCCACTGAGGATCTCTACACGGTCGTCGCTGTCGAAGAAGCAGTCGCAGCCAGCACTAGGGTTCCCGCACACAGCAAACTCGTTCGGGAGGGTCCGCTCCACGAGCCGAGAGGCTGATACATCAACTAACACAGAGTCCGAAGTTGACGTATCGAAAAGTTCCGTATCGTCAACAGGAACTCAATGTCGCAGACGGCGCGTCAATCAGACACCCGGTCTGAGGGATATTGGCTTTTTCGTCACAGGGGCCCGGTTGGTTTTTAAGGAAAAACCAACCTGTCCGTACTCCACCTGCGTCCAAACCTCGGGCGGAGTGAGCCAAAAGATTTGTCTCACTTAGAGGAATTCAACGAAGTCGACGACACGTCAATCAGACGTCCGTAGCTCAAGATATGAGCGTTTCCGCTCCGAGGGCCCGATTGGTTTCGTGTAAGAACCAACCCGGCCAAACCCAAAGTACTCCGAAACCTTGAGTGCGATATACCGAAACAACTGTCCCGATCCAAGGATTGTGTTTCCGCTGACGGAGAGTCGCTTGGAGGCTTGTAGCTCAAGATACGGGTATTTGACTGAAAACGGTCCGAAGACGGGGGGTCCGGGTATAACGACCCATACTTTACATACATTTTTAATACTTCAAAATTGATGCATACTTATTACAACATATAACAAAAACCACGAAAGGACCGTATAGGTATAGTGTCTTTAGAAACTGGGAAACATAAATAACTGGTTCATAAAGCATCAACTTTGCCTCCCACTTATTTCATCATATCTAGAGTCCCTTTTTGGCATATCCTACTTAATAACCTTCTTCCTGACCTGGGGAAATAAAACATACAAAAGTGTGAGCTCAAATGATCAGTAAGGGTAAACAAAATAAATATCAATCACATCGTATACACAAGCACATAACTTTTGGAAATCTTAACCAGTAAAAGAGATCATAATTTCATAACATGGGATAAATCATGGCAGTGAAATGTAATCACAATAATCATAACTTAAAACATGAAACTTTGTGGCATACACACATAATCATATAGAATCATTTCTTGTTAGTCAAGACTCATTGCTAAGACTATCTTAGTGGACAAAGTCCCTTTCTGAACCGAGTCACCCTCGTTTCAGTCCTGTTTCACTGAACCGGTATAACCTACCGTTCCATCCATGTCTATCTCATGAGATATAAAATCTTTACCCAATGCATTGGAGGGAGATATAGGTCCCAACCATCTCATAATTATACCATTATTATGTGTGCCACAAAATCATAAATCATACATCATTGCATAACCCATGTAATAAAAATGGGAATCTCAAACATCATGACATCATAAAACAATTTATATAGGATAAAGGAATTCATAAAAATATTTCCATCACAACATAATTAAATCCATGTAATAATAGGGATAGAAACAGAACCCTTTATTATCTTAGATGGAAAATAATTTTGATAAAACACTTGAACTCCATTCTTGAGGAAAATATCCTTTCTACTTCAAAAATACTTTTCCTTTCTTAACATGTCATAAAATTCTAAACTAAAAGAAGTTGATTAAAAATAAACTTGAAAATTTGTAAAGGAAGCTTCTTGGAAATAATGTTTTAAAAATCCATTCATGCCGTATAAGTTAAAAAAACATTCTTCTCGTACTTTTGTAGGAAAAGTCAAAATGTACCTCGTACGAAAAACGACAAAAGATTCCTTTCATATCTTTTACTAAAAACTCACCGAAGGGTAAAATTGAATATAAAATATTGTAGAAAGATATAAATGTTACATATTGATGAAACATGGATGTGGATGATAAAATACACCCCAGTAAATAACAAAGTATAAACAATCTCAGATAAAAATGAGATTGTGATATTTCCCTTACCTTAGGTCCGACTTGCTTTGTAAGTGTCCGGACCTCCTGTATAATGATTTAAATAATGTTATTGACTTATTCCAGAATCATACTTATTCTTATGATATCATATATGGTCATATTCTTAGCTTCTTAGTAGTAATATTTCATTGCTACTTGTTATTCGGGTGTTTATAACTTTTTGTTCTTATGCGTGTTTTGTCGAATAAATTCTTATTCTTCTATTTAGGTTATAGATACCTCATTTCCAGAATGGTATTAGTGTAATATATATCATATTCATTCATTCAATTCATTTATATAATCTATATGAAATGAAGATCATGTAGAACGAGTCGCATCACATCGTGGAGACGGTATTCCGTACGTACGCACGAGTGATGATATCGTTCCTATGATCGTGGAATTGTATTTGAGTATATTTATACTATTTCAGAATCAATATCACTTTATAATAGTTATATATAGTTATTATTTACACCATTATACCCATCCAAGTAAGGTGGTGGTGGAAAATAGATTACACCACGGCGTGGAGACGGTATTTCGTACGTACGCATGCGCGGTGATTTCTTTTTCCGTAGGATGGATAGATGGTGAAATAGGGTTGTTTCATACTTATAATAACATATCAGTATATGAGTGATACTGATGTTATTACTTTATAATGAAACAACTAAAGAAGAAAAAGTGTAAGAAGAAATAAAGATGAAAGAATCGGTAACGGACATTACCTCTTCTTTGAAGTGCTTCTTTGAGACCTTCTTTTAGGGCACTAAAATTGGTCTTTGAAGAAGACCAGGACCTCTAGGATGTCTCTAGGGAAGTGGAGAGGAGAAAGTGGCAGGGTTTGGCCGATCTTGAAGGCTCAAAGTGGTGTGAGGAAGAGGGGGAGGAGGTGTCCTTTTATAAGGGAGGAGAGGGGCACCTTTGAAATAACTAAAACTATTATTTTATTATAAAGTCATGTTCGGTTTTAAATAGCTCAAAATTGATATATTTCGAAGCTAAGGTGGGGATGGGTCGAAATCCTCTCATCCAGTAGAATTTAGACAAGTTTAGGTTCCTATTTTAACCTTATCATTTAGATTTAACATTAAGTTAAATAATTTTACTTTTACCATGTCTTCTTGTGTTCTTATACTATAAGGTTAATAAACTTACTATAAGCAGCCAAACGAACCCCAATTTGTTTATTATTAATATATATAACCTTATCTAAGTCATTTGGCCGAACCTTAGATTTTTATAAATAAAATAACAATTACTAATATAATATTTGTTTTAAAAACTATTTTATGTCAATTTTGACACTATTTAGTAATTGATTTTTGTGAAAATCATAATAGAATTATTAGTTCGAACCAAGTTAATTAAATCAATACTAACATGTCATATTAACCTAGAAAATTAGTGGGATTCATAAGAAGTCTCAAATTACATTTATTTTTGTGTTTATAACATCAATTATGTCAATATTTCATTAATAAGACAATTACTGCATCATCATTGTGTCATAAATAAATAAATTTATTTAAAGTATAAAAATTATAAATAAAATATCATTATGTGGGAAATCGTTTTAGCTTTCTAATGAATATTTATAGTTGAATTTATCTTATGTATCACCCCTTATTAAAAATGTTTTAGTTATTAAACTTTGATTTTAACTATTTTAACTATTCATTATATAAAATAATATTAAATGTCATAATCTAATCCAAGTGGACCTAAATGGTCATATTATATTCATAAGGTTGTTTTTGGTCGAATTACACTTATCCAATAGAATTAGGACATGTGTTAGGGTAATAGTAATATCATATTTACCCTTAGTTACCCTATTTACTATTAACCGCGGTAAAAAAAGTAAAAAGTTACTATTCACCAAAAAAATTATTTTTATCTCATTGAACCACATTTTACTTACTGATATCAACCGTGTCTGTCAGATTTTCGAAATTCCATTCACAGAAGCGTTAAAATTAAGTTTTATGCAAAATTCAGTTTTTAACCAACCACTTAGTGGTTTCCCTATTCATCAAAAATTGAAAGTTTTCAGAAAAATACCAAAATTTCACCCTAGGCTAATTTCGATATTCTGAATCCAAAAATGAAGTCCATTTTGAAAAATAAAAATTATAAAATTTCAAAAAGTGGTTATTACTATTCATAACGGCTAGTTTTAATAATATTTTAACAGCATATCGTTGTTTAGTGAAACTCGGTATTGTGTACGACGCAAGCTATCGAGGAAGGTCGCGATTTCGTGTAAAGCAAGCTAAGAAAGTGTTGTGTAGAAAAAGATTCCTTTGATGATTTATATAACATAAAAGTCTCGGGTGTTACACTGGGCCCGGGCCGACCCGGCCTGACCCCCCCTGGGTCGGCTGAACCCGGTCCGACCCGGTCGGACCGGTCTGGCTCGGCCAGCCCGACCCGGTTCGGCCGAGCGGCCGAGCGACGCGGGGGGGAGCCGCCGCCCCCGTGTGACACCCCTGCGGCACCCGTGGGGTGTCGCCCTGGACAACCCGAGCGACGCGGGGGGAGCCGCCGCCCCCACGTGACAACCCTGCGGCACCCGCGGGGTGTCGCCCTGGCAGCCGGACCCGCGCGGTCGCGGGTCCGTTGGCCACCGCCGCCGTGGCTTCAGCCACGACGGCCTCGTCTGGCGGCGCGCCGGGGCTCCGCCGCTCCCGGCTCCTGGCGCCGCCGCGCCGGTGACCCACGCCGCCGGTGTGTTCCGCGGGCCACCAGAATTGCTTCGGTGGTCCGATTCTGTTCCCGTCTGTACCGCTGCTCCTCCCGGGACTCGTTCTTCACTGCGGAACCACCAAATTTCCGTTTCGGCACGTTCCGTTGTCGCCTGTAAAATCCGCACATCAACGAAGAACGGCGGAGGGTTGTCGGGCCGTGTTCGTTTGGCCCGCACCCTCCGCGTTAGAGATAAACAACGGGAGAAACAAAATTCAACACATGAATTCAACAATTTTAATAAATTAAAATTGTTCTTATTGTCCAGTTCTTTACTTTTAAAAGGAACGATCACGGGAAAAAGGAAATAAATTCACAACAACCCCTACCTCGTAGTCATCGTCGTACGCACTTTTTTCGCGGATTGTTCATCGCGGAAAGAGGGGATCGTCGCGTCTTCGCGGAAGGGCATCCCGTCGTCGCGGAATCCAGCGTTGAGTCGGCGAACTCAATGGACCAAGAAACAACATATTTAATTTAATTATATAAAATTTAATCCGTGTTTTGTTAAAAAAAACACAAGGAAGATTTAAGATAAACCAGGAGTCTCTTACCTCAAACAACAGATCGAAGATTCGTTGCGGAGGAAGAGACGTCGCAGAAGAACGTTGCAGGAAGGGAACGTCGGCGTCGCGGAACATGGCGTCGCGTCGTCGACTTTCACGGGTTCGGCGTTCTTCATCGGAGGCCGGCGTTCTTCGCGTTCTTCGTATTCTTCGCGTTCTTCACATTCTTCGCAGAGGGAGGTTGAAGGTTCAAGAACTCTGACAAAACCTCTCAACGAGTCATCCTCCAAAAAGACTTGTTGTTCTTATTTTATCATTACGCCAAAAAATGAAAAAGGTAAGTAACGACCCATCAATTCGTTGCATTAATTCAATGAAAGAAACCTCCCATTTAATTGACTAAATAAACTTCCCAATTAAATGGTGCGTTAAGAATTTAAGAAAACGCGTCAGTTGAATTTCATAATGACGGGTTTTCACGGGTGCGTTACTTAGCGGAAAGAAACGGCGGGGCTCATGCGGGCCCCACCTCACAAATATCCTACCAAGGGGGTAGGATATTTCTGGATAGCATCCTATATGGATCAACTCGGCTTAAGCCTCCTTTCAGTGGTTCAAGTGGCTTCCAAGTGTCTTAAGTGAAATAAAATAAAGTTGTCGTAAAATTATTTTATTTCTTAACTTTAAGCCCGAATATTAAAAACCACACCCAAGAAAACGAAACTCCGGAAGAGGCGTTTCTAAGCGAATACCGACGCTGCGATTTCATCGGTGCCCTCAGAATTCGATTCCGGGCACCAGTTCAAAAGTTAGAAAAACCTGCTCGTTCGTTCACTGAACGTACTCGAGCCAAACTTCGGAAAATGATTCCGGGCACACCGGGCCTCGGAATCAGGTGCCGTCAGAAACTGCGCTCTTGTAAAATTCCAAAGAAAAATTAAGGAAAAAATTTCCTTGAAATTTACGGGTCTTTACATTGGTAATCCATTAAACAGTTTAGTGTCATGAGCATGAAACATGACTATGATGCTTTATAGTAAGAATATATGTGTTATGTTGTTCATACACTTTCAAATGGGCCTTGGGTTCTATTCAGAAATTTCACAATGTATTTCTTAATAATCCTTAATATGGTTGGGGTATGATGTGTTCCTCATCAATAAAGGCCAAGGATTTATCCTCTTTATAATATACCTAATATATTATGTAAGGTCATTTTCTCATTGGTTACATATTTTTTGGGTTATTCTAAGGTATCATCAGAATTCTGAGAACCACTACAATCTATGATTAATGGAATGAGTAGGGGAAATATTAATTTTTGAGGATTGAAAAAACTGATTCTGATAGACGTCATTATTATAGAATTTATGAAACCTATTAATAGTGATTATTTTAATATCATCATGTTGTTTCTTTCATTTTTATAATCGAAGAGTTGGAGGCAGATAAAGATTCAATGTTTCATTAATAGGACTTCAAGGTTATGTATAATCTCTATTATATAGACAAGTAAATATGAGTTCACTTGTATTATACTCCACGCTATTATACGACTAGGACAAAAGGAATGTAAGAGTTCATCCATAACATAAATATTTATGTTTTTAAGAAAAGTTTATACATTATTTGATAAATTTTTATAAAAAACTTCTATAAATGGATTTATTTCAATTTTATAGTTTGATAAATGTACAGTCCTATTGTTGTACTCCTAAAACCCATTTTTTCTCCAAATAAAACAATTTTTTCCATTACCCATGAATATAATTAGAGGAAACATGAATATAGTAACGATACTATACATCAAAATTTTTATGATGATCTTTTTTCCTACTTCATTGTGGGGTATTGAATCAACTAGTTTTTGAAATTACTAACTTAAAATATGACTAAATGAAATATTCTTAGATATTTCATTGGGATATGACTCTAGGACATCCATTACCTATATATAAAATATCCATGTATATTTGGACATATGAAAATCATATAAGGGATGGTGGATAAATTTTTTATATATTTGACATGATTTAAATTTTTAGGTAAATTCCTTGTTTACTTATTTAATTGTTAACAATAAATATGAAAGCCTCTTAATTTAGTAGAGATACTAGTTCATGAATGATTAGAACAAAAGGTACCTTCATAAAATTCTTATATTATTATTCTTGTATATCATTCATAAATTAATATGAGGAGGAATCTAATAAAATCCCATTTTAAAGGACATTCTATTTGTTTTGTCCATCATAAAAGGTGATTTTTTTCATTGCATTGAGTCTCGTAACTTTTTGATTGGTCTAATGAGAGGGTAAAATTTGAAGGTAGTTTATTTTAGAGATCGTCCAACTAGTATACATTTGAGAGTATATTGTCTCATCACACCTTTTAGAGGTGATACATTGATTTCTCTCTTCCATGACAATGAACATGGCCAGGGAGATTTTGCCTCAGTGTGTAATGTAAAAGACTTTCTCATCCTTTTTGATGTTTATTGCGGGGGGGGGGGGGGTTATTTCAAAGAACATCAAAATTAGAATTATATAAATGGTTAACGTTCATTACTATCAGTTAAAAAGAGGAATATATGATCATTCCTATCACATTTCTAGTGATAGGGGATATCTATTCCTTATTGATATCTTATTTACCGTTGATCTTCTTAATTACATGTTTTGAATTACCATTCACAAACATAAGGGATACCTATAGCTGTAGTTCTATTTAGAGACCCATGATAAGATCATTGAATTATACCATTTTTTCATGAAAACTTCACACAACACGATAGACAATGGTAGTATTTCCTTTAGGGAAAATAATGAAAATCCATATACAAATCAGATTGAACATAGATATTTACATTATTTTTCTAACCCCTCATAAAGAGAAACTATAAAAATACATAAATGATGGGTGGGGAGTGTTATGGGTATCACAAATCACTTCATCTCAAGGAAATATATTTACTAGAATTATTTATAGAGGATAATGTGTTTCGATTGAATTTTCTAGTACTTTACATTTTATTTCATTCTATGATAAATATTATATATTATATTAATTTATTATATCAACCTGTAGATACAAATTCCGATATAAATATGGATTATAATTATTTAAATGAAAAGTTCAATATTAAACACATATAATTAATTTTTTGGATGTAAGTAATATATAATATTTTTTAACAAAAATAGTAGTGAGATTCATTTCTTCTCAGTATCAGAATATTGGTTCTTGTTATCTAGTACTATTCTTTAGAGATATTTGATAAGGTTTTATTCCCTAAATTATTATCCTATGTGACAAGGTAACTATGTGGTCAACTGTTAATTTTAACCCTATGAGTTTTTATGAAAAATTTATTTCTAATAAACTAAATATATTTGTTAGAATTCATTATTTGAAACAAAATGTTTTATAGAATCGAGACAAATAATTAATATTATTTTTAAAGATGACTGCTATTACCAAGCCATTGAACATGGAGGCATGAATAAGAATAATTTTTTTTAATAAAATTATGTATTTCAGTTTTATATAATGAAAAAATATTGATAAAAAAGTAATAATTTTTTAGGGAAGCCTTTATATTTTTTTAAAATACTATTTTCTCATAAAAATCATTTATTTTATAAAATTAATAACAGTGTTAACAAATTTTTAGAAAAAGTATCTTAAAAATTAACATCATTTTTGAAATATGCATGTCAAAATGTTGTTTGAGTTATTTTTTGAGCATTTTCTACATTGATTAATTTTTCGATGAATAGAAAAAATATTAATTTTTATTTAAAAAAAATTATTATCTTAAATAATTTACAAGATATTTTTTAAGACGGGTTTATAAGAGAAATTAATCCAATTATATATTAAATGATACATTTTATGACATTGTAATAAATCTAATATTGAATTTTGATATTACAACATTCTATTTTTAAACAGACATCCTTTTGGGAAAACAACTTTTTCATCTCTTATGCATGTATACTTTTGAAATAATTTTTACCAATTATGTTAATGGAATTTAAAAAAAAATATTTATATTAAATCATAAAAATTAATATTCTATAAATTATTCAACTTAATTTTATAACAAATTTAATATTAAAATTTATAAAAAGTAATTACCATAGTTAATTCTAAAATGGGTTTAATGGGGTGTTAAAATGAATAGATAATGTGGAAAATGACCACAGAACATGTCCAACAATGATTTTATAGAAATATTTAGAATTCATCACATCTAACCTTTTATAATTGATAATTTTCGAGCCTTATGGAATATATAAAGTAAGGGAACAAATTTTTCTTATTAATAAAATCATGTGTTTCCTCTCCCGAAGTATAAATATCCACCTCCTATACTAAAATAAAATAATATCTTAATTACTTACCACCCACATTCTATAGGGCATTATTATTATCAGTATTTCTTAATAAGTATTTATGTAGAAATATAAAGAGGTTCTCCGAAGTATTTGTAAAAAACATAAAAGTGTGTTTTTGAATTATTTTTTCTATAACTCCTTAAAATATTAATAATCCATGATGATTTAATAACTCATGTATTATATATATATATATTTATATTTTATTATGTTAATTTCATGAAAAAAATCAATCCCCTCTTTCAATAAATGGTAAATGAAATTATCGATCATGTGTGTGGTGGACTATCGCATCATAAACTGATGTAAATCATTTTCCATCACCAACTCTCCCAGCTAGATAAATTGATGGATTAAATTTTTTTCTACGACATGTAGGAAAATATTATACTTATTTAATTTTGATATAATATTTAATATATATCATTCCATTTCCTTGGTATATAATAACTTCATTCCTGTGTGCAACAAACTACCACCTCACGAAGCGATGTTATTCATTTTTCAGTTACAGTTTACATTAAAGAAAAAAAATGAAAATTTAATTAATATATGTGATATATATTACATAATAATGAATCTATTAAGGTTAAAAGGTATATAATTTCTTTTAGTTCCATTCTTCATGAAAATGGAAATGTCGTTAATGCGTACGTATAGTCTACCGTCTCAAAGAGTTGTGTAATTTATTTTACTACATTTGACAATATTTTTGACTATAAATATGTATATAATGTATATATTTTATATCTATATCATGATTAAAATATTTTGGATGATTCAACCATGATTAATGTAATGGATAGATTATATAAAACCAAAAGATTCATGAAAAGTGAAGTTATTATTACCAGAACTGTGATATTAACAAGGATTTTTTAATAAATGGGTAATATAAGGTCATAAGTAAATCATATATTGTATGATATATATAATTATTGTTTTTAAATATATTTATAATCATTATATATTTATGATACCATATTTTTGATCATGTTTTAAGAAATTCATGACTTATGGTAAATGATTTTCATCTCACTTTTATTTATATGCAACACATATCATATTCATCACATGTTTCTTTTATGTGGTGTATATAATACCCAAAAATTAAATTTATTGTTATTATATTTAAAGATACTATATATACATATCCATATTATGTTATTAAATTCACGAGTCTTATGATTAATAATTTACAAAAGTGATAAAATGTATTAGGTTAAAATCTCATTGTTTATCTATATTGTTTATGATGTTTATTAAGGTGATGATATATTATGTTCTACCAATAAAGAACCCCATTATAATTAATTTAATATTATTATTAATTTTAATTACATTTTGTCCATTTATTTTTTTTCTAATTATGTATATATAATTCTAAAATAATATTTTTATGGAAAAACAAAATTTATTTCTCTCTTTGGTCAAAAACAATTTTTCATCCACATTCATGTGTTCAAAAAATAATTTAAAGAAATTAGTCTCAATTATAAAATTATTTTTTAGTGTAATTTGAACTAATTTTTTAATTATTAATAAAATTAAAATGAATCTTCTTTTTTATTTTTTGAATAAAACTTTATTGACTTTTTACCAAAAATATTAAAGGAGTCTTCATTTTAACATATATGACAAGAACTATATTTTCCTTCATCATGAACACTAAATAATTTGAAGTTTACCCAAATAGATTCTATTATTTTTTTTAAATAATTTTTTTTCTTTAATAAATCATAAATTTAGATATTGTAATTATATTTTTTAAAAAATATAAATGATATATTCATCACGAATTTTTAAAAGAAATTTTTCTATAATTTCTATTAATAAAAACCAACACCCTTTGGTGTTGTATATATTTTTATAGGGATATGATCCAATTTTAGAATCATTATTATATTTTTGGATGTTTTATAAATATACTGGGGAGATTTTATGAAACCCATTCATTTTTCTTTTGTTATTCTGTGATGAATTGAGGAGATATTTATGAAACAAATTTCCATTCTATGGGTAATTATATAATTAATGTTTTATGATATCTTGGAATAATTATGCATAGAATATGGGAAGGGTTGGACCTATATCTCCCTCAAATTAATTTAGTAATTATTATATTTCATATGAGTGTAGTGGGTACACATGAGGTTACCTTAAGCTTGAAAATGAGGGTACATGTGATGTTTTCCATAACCTGAGGTAGGTATATGGGTGGTTAGCCAAAGACTAACATATTATGAATTTCATCATGGGTAGCCTTGATATATGGTTTTAAATTAATATATGTATTCCAAAAATCTATGTGTTATGATAATATAAAATATCTTGAATTATATTCTTTGATTTCATTAAGATTCATGTCTTGTAAACTTCCATGATTTATTCCATCACTCATATTTATCATATATAATATGAATTGTGTAGTTTTGAAATGTTACTCACTTTTTGTCATGCCCTTATTCTTGTGCAATGTTAATATGTCCCTTTTTTACCCATACTAAATATCTAAACCCACCATTTCTTATAATTATTTTCCACATGTTATGAGTTTTTTTATTATATATTATATGTGTATGAAGGGTTATAATGTTGGATAACTAAGTGGGAGATGATATATTTCACTTTTGATCATGTTTTTTGTGTATCTATATGTTTAAATTAACTAGACCAATATCATTTTAGTGTGGTTCACTATGTTATTTAATGAATATTCATCTATTAGGATGACCTATCTATGTATGAGAAGTGTGGGTTCTAAGTATTGGTATCATAGAAAAGGATTATTTAACCATTATAACTATAATGCGAAAACATTAGTGAACATAATAGGGATAAGCCTTATGATAAGTATATGTATATGAAAATATTTTGTAATTTTTATAAGGAAAGTAACTATAGGTTTCCATGAAATTATATCCTTACATAGACACTACAAGTTGATGTCACTTAGACATAGTTTTACATGGATTAATAACTCCATAAATGTTTCATTAGGATTTGACTTGATTGTCACCTAGAGCTAGATAATAAGCCTTATTGCACTACTAGTGTAACAATCCATGGGGATATTCTTTTCATATTAACAAAATCTTTTTAAAATATCAGGAATGAATTCATTAGATGAATAAAATTAATAACCATGGTTAAACCTATGGTTTCATATATTAAAAATAATGTGTAATGGTTTAGGAATATGATAAATGATTTATCACATAGATCAAAGATGCCTAAAGGTTATGTTAACCATTTTAGGTTTTACAAATGGATTTAAGGTAGAACAATGAAGTTAGGGTGGTGAAGAGTGATATCAAATATTGATTCATTTTATTTAATATTATTTATATAAATTTTTTATTATATGATGAAATGTATCTATTAATGTTAATTCCAATTACCAATGATTATATATTGATTTTTTCATGGAAACCCATAATGGTAAAATGATCACATCTCAAGTATATTATTCTTCTCTAGTGGATGCTTATGGGAATATTATTCCAGAAAACCTCATTTTTATCTATTAAGATAAAATTTATATTATCATATGAATTTAATAGATTTATTTTCATAAATCCCACAATAATTTATATTGATGGGAAGTCACCTTTGATATTATGATCCAATATATGATCATTTACCAATGTGATGATAATTAAAAATATCCAATTGAAATTTCACCCATTATATTGTTCTTTATTCCTATTTAAAATGTTATGTTATCTTATATTGTAATGGAAAATATCAACATCAATAATATTCCTATTATTTTGGACTTTTGTATGTCCTTACATAATAGTTTTCATGTCATCCCCCATTTCTATAATGTGAGTACTCAATAGAACTTGTACCCTATGATATGGATATTTCAAAAAATCCCTATAGAATAGTATTAATTAAGTTGTAATAATTTAATAAGAAACTCTAGGATAATTTTGAGAAGGGGTTCATTTGGGTATGTCTATCACCATGGGGTGAATATGTCCTTGCTGTTAAAGAGAAAGAAAGTTTGATGGAACTCTACATTTATTATTAGTAAAATAAAAAGATCATAATAAATAAAAAGTATAATATAAACTGTATTGATTATTTTATTAGCCAACAACAAGGAGCCCAATACTTTACCATGATTTACCTCAATTCTAGATATCCTGAATGAAGGGATAATTAGGATGAAATACAAAAGTTATCATTCATTTTAGTTTATAGACCCTATGAGTATATAGTGACTCCATTTGGTCTTATTAATTCCTCCATAATCAACATGGATTTAAAGAATAATGTATTTAGCTATTATATTGAGAATCATGAGGTTGTATTTATAGATGATATTATTATATATTTAATGAGAAAGTATAATCATGAGGATGAACCTATAGATGGATAAATTGTATGAAAAAATTTTGTAGTGTGAATTTTATCTACGAACAGTTTCATTATTGGATCATATAATCTCAAGTGATGGAATATTGGTGTATCCACCAAGGAAAGATGATATTGAATTTTGTCCCAGACCAACCAAGGTAATTGTGATTTTATTTATTCTTGGATTTATTTATATTATCTATGGTTTGAGGAAATTTCTCCCTGATGTACAATCAACTCACCAAGTTACGTTAGAAGGGGTATTTGTACCTATGGATAGACAAATGTGAGGAAAATTTCATAGAACTAAATGGAAGGTCAGTCTATACACAAAATACTGCATTATAATGTAGTGTATAAGGGTTTGTATTCAATATGGATTCATCCTTGAATGTATTGGGATATGTTATCATTATTAGATATATGGTTATAACTTATGCCTTAGGACAATTGATGGTTAATGATATAATTTACCCAAACCTTGATATAGAGTTAACAATGATATTTTCTGCATTAATGATAAGGATGGATTATCTTTATGAAGAAATGTGTGATATATATATTGATCCTATGAGTATAAAGTATATGTTCACATATAAAGAGATGAACATGAGCTAGAGAATATGGATGGACCTCATTAAAGATTATGATTTCTCAATAAATTACCACGTAAGGAATGAAAAAAGGCTGTGGATCCTATGAGTAGATAGGGTTATTCTAGATTATTAGTGATTAGGAAAAAAAGATCTAATATTTATGGATTTAAAAATGATATATCTAGAATAATTTAAGGAATGGAAGAAATATTTTCACTAAAAATGAGTGTTCAACCATCTATCCTTATAATGACTAAATATGATATAAGTAAATATTTAAATCCATAGAAGAAGGCTAGAAGTGATGGTAATTTTAACCTTGATTATGATGAAATTATAATGTTCAATAAATGTTTATATTTCCTATCAGTACCATAATTTTTGACAGATATGGTATAAGAAAATCATATTTATTTATTCCATATTAATATTAGGTACATGAATATGTATAGAGGACTAAAAGATAGTTTTATATAGGTTGGAATAAAGATAAATATTACATATAATGTATCATAGTTCATGGTAGGTCATAAATTTAAGTCTGAGATACAATATTCTAAGTTGAATCGACAACCATTACCCATTCCATAATGTTAAATGGAAAATGTCACCGTGGATATTGGCATCACACTCCCTATTACATCTAAAGTGGATGACGCTATATGAGGTATGGATGATCAGCTAATGAAGTTAGAACACATCACTTCTATCAATGAATATTTCTCTTAGGATCATCTTACCAGGATGTACATAAGGAAGAATTATGGTTGCATGGTTTCCAAATTTTTGTTATGTTTGATTGGAATATAAGGTTTACCTTAATGTTCTAGTGTATTATTTAATAGGTCCTGAATAACAAGTTGAGTTTCAGCACTACGTATTATCCTCAGAAATATGGTTAGTTTGATTAAATAATTTAAACCATAGATGATATGTGGAGGTCTTGTTTAGTTGAATTTAGTGGAGTTTTGTAAAAAGGACATTAAATAGTAAATCCTTCATATAAAAATACCTTTCAAGAAAAAATTTAGATAGATCATTTAGAATTCCTCTATAGAAATAACTGTAGAACTAAAATGTACTAGGATGATATTAGATAATGAAATCAATTAGGAAATTTTCTAGATGATGAAATGGAAGGGAATTCTAGACCAGTTCAACAACATATAAATGTCTCTTACTATTTATAGAAATGTTGTGCTGAAAATCTATTGCATGATCTGAATTATTAAGTTGGTGATGAGGTGTTTCTAAGAATTATTCCATGAAAGAAGTTATTGTTATATATAATTAATCCAAAAAAAATCTATAGGTATATCATTCAATTTAAAATTATTTATCATATCATGATGGTAGCCTATCGATTATCACTTCCATCACACATCAATCAAGATCATGATGTATTCCATCTATCCCTCTTGAGGATGTACATAACCAAACAATCACATGTACTAGAATCTATGGACATACGGTTGGATGATGATATTTTATATGAAGGATAACCAATGGTGATTCTGTATCATAGAGATAATGTCATATAACACAAGACCCCTCACCATATCAATGTTGTGTTGGGAACCACCAATTTGAAGAAGATATATGGGAATCTAACTATAAAATGATGTGTAAATATTATAGTTTTTTTATTAAACTGATGAATGTTAAAGTAGAAAATAATTTAACATGTGGTAGAATTTAATACACCATGTTTTTATAAATAAATTTGATTTTGAAATTAGGTTAAATTTATATGATATCTTCTTTTACAAGCGACACTGATTTTTAGGGAACTATAATATACTATTAATATTATTATTGAAACGTGACCAATATTACAAAGTCATTAAAAAATATGAAAAAATAAAAATAACAACATTTTTCAAAGTATTCATATAATGGTTTCTTATTAAGATATTATATTTATAAAAAGTACACAATTTTTAGTAAGGTCATTATATATTAATAAAAAAATAATTTCATAAAAATTTTTTTTATTTATTTCTGTGAACTGATAATAAAAGTAATATATTTTTCAAATTTTAGAAATTTTTTTTAGAAATAAAACATTATTTTTTAAATATAAACATAAAAATTATATTTTAGGGTATTTTTGATAATGTTCTAGAATAATTAGTATTTCGATAAATAAGAAAAATATTGATTTTAATTAAAAACTAAATTTACTATTAATGAAATGAAATTATTAATTTTATATTAAAATGGTTATAAATGTTAAATTATTTTATTTATATAGGTATTAATCCAATTTATGTCATTGTAATCAATTTCATATTGGATTTTGTTATTAAAACTTCAAATAATTATTAAAATATTGACTTTAGAAAACCGTTTTTTGGTTACATCTAGAAGTTTAATTTTAAAATATATTTTACCAGTACTATGAATGGAATTTAGAATATTTTACTTAATATTTTGATTCATAAAAATTAATAACATGTCTTAAGGTCAATCCATTTTTTAGTTAAAATTTATAGTAAAATAGTGAAAAATAATTAGTATTTTTATGGATAAAATTTTTTTACCTCAGGGTTAAACTAAAAATTTAAGGAGTAAATGACCGCTGAACATATAAAAAATAACCTTTTTATTTACATTTAAACACTAAAGATTATTATATTTGAAATTTGGTTCATTTTTTGACTTTTTCCAATGTTCAAAAAGTAGAATCACATTTTTCTTTTAAAAAATTCATAAGTGTCCTCTCCCCTATTAAAAAGGTAACCCCATATCCTCTCAACACCACACATCCAAAAGCATATTTTTTAGAAAATAAAAAATAAAATAACTTGATTATATACGACAAAACTTCTTATATGCTATATTTTTTGTATAAAACCCTCATAATAAGGCTTTACTTATAAACCTAAAGAGGATCTCCAAAGAATATGTAATATTCTTAACCTTGTTTTTTATTTCTTCCTCTAACATTTTGAAACATTATTCAACCACGATGATATAGAAAAATAAATATCTTCCATATAATAATATTTTGCTATTTATATTCCTTGACCTACATCTATTTCATATTTAATCAAGTGGTAAATGAAATTTTCGATCATGTGTACGACAGACTACACCCTCAAGAATCGAGGAAATTAGTTTTCCCTCACCACCACTCAATTATGGATATGATATTGAATTTAATGTTTATAATTAATATTTACTACATTATAATACTTATGGAAATATAATATCACATATAAATTCTTAACGTTAATTCCTTGGTAATATGATAATGTCTCTCTTGTGTATGGTGGAATAACGGCTCATGATACGATGTGATTTATTTTTCACTTTAACATTACCAGAAGTGTACTAAGGATAGTTATAAATAATATATTTGATATATATTAAACCATAAAGACCCTAGAATGGCGATATATATTTTTACTTTCCTATAACTTCCTCCACCATGAAAATGGAAACATATTTCATTCAAGCGAATGACCTATGATCTCCATTAATGGTGCAATTCATTTTTTTATTTTGAATTTTATGCACGACCATAAATATATATATATAAATATATATATAATGTGTGTATATATATATATTATTTATATAACATTTAAAATTTTAGATAAGACATGAATAACATAAATTGTAAAATGACTGAAAATATTAAACCAAAACATACATGAAAAATGATGTAGTTATTAAAAAAACAGGATTTTATCAAAGAATTGATAATAATAGGTAATTAAATGTTATAAGTAGATAATTTATGTTATGATATATATAATTATGGTTCTATAATAGATTTATAATATTCCAATATTTATTATATAGTAGGTTTCAATGTGTACGATGGATGTTGGGAAATAAAGTAATATATTTTCATCACACTTTTATTTTCATGGGATATATTACATATTTGTGCCATGTTTCATTTGTGTGGTTTACATAATTACCATGAATGAAATTTATGATTATCATAATTTTAATTATGGGATATAAATATGCATTTATGTTTCATTATTTCATGTGGATTACAATTCAAATGTTACAAATGTGGAAAATTGTTTATGTTAAAATCTCACATCTTATCACGATTGATTATAATTACACATCAAACAATGATATATTATAATATAACTCTATAGAAACTAATTAATTTTATTATATACAAGTTATTATTTAATATTACATTTTTTCATTCATTTTATGCTCTTCATCCTCAAATAATACATTTTTATTTTTTAAAAAACATTTATGGGTTATGTGGGAACCCTCTCAAGAACCGAAAAAGCTGAAAAAATATCAAGATAAGGAAGAAAATAGATATACACCCCAATAGACACATCTTTATTATGATCCATTGGGAAATTTTTTATATTTAGATCAATGAGACATTAAATTTATGTTGGTTATTATTCAAAGGAGTATTCAGTCATGATAGTTACGAAATCAAAAATAATAAGATAATCATAAATGGAGAGGATTTAATCATCCAATTATATCACCACAATATCTATTTGCAATTTAATCCATATCTTAATCTTGTGATTGAGACAACAAGAACAAATCTCTCAATTATATTTTATTCCCACCTCCAGTTTCAGCTCCATAGTTTTGCTTTGTGATCTAACAAGTTCTATTTTATAGGCTATTACAATCCTATCAAATATTTATTTCAAAATTTCATATTTCTTTTGAGAATATGAAGACCCAAAGAGTCTGGACGTCCATTTCATTACCCTTAACACTAGTCTGATGGCCATTAGTCTTGCAAGATTGTACTAGATAATCATTTGGGGTAGGGATCCCCTTGTTTTTCATGGGAACATGTAATTTTATACATTGATCATAATCATCTATTCCTTCTATCTTATATGCTGAACTAGTTATTACTGGCTTCAGTATAAAGGAATAGACCTTCATAGGATTTCCCTTCTTCCTTGAAAGAAATGTGAAATTTCTAGATGTTTTAATTATATTTTTTTTCTTTACTTGAGACCGATATAAAAAACTGATTAGTTGTGTTTCCCTTTAAAATAAAAAATAATCTTATAGATATTTTCCTTCCTTTATAATAGTGTTATACCTTATTTTAAATAAAACACCTAGATGTTTTTATGAAATAATTTCTTCAAATAATTTTTATCATTTAGTATCTTGATTTTCATGCAATCGATAGTTTAAATAAACCATGATATGCCCTTAATATAAAATTACCATTATACCCTAGCTTCTATGTTAGCGGGAATAATTATAACCAACTTATGAAAATTTATTATGAATTCATTGGCTATTAATTATGTATGAAAAATATAAATCAATTAGATATTTTAATTTTTTAGTGAATTACATTTGGTAATGAAATTAATGATATATATGTGTTATATACTGAATAAAATATTTTTGATATTCATCCAATGAATATTTTAGTCATAGGGTTTGAATAAAACCCTATTTTATGTATAAGAACCTATTTTTTTAAAAGGATAATTTTATACCTTTGAATAGGGAACCCATTTTAAATTAAGATTTTGACACATTAATAATTTATATACGAAAACACAAACATTTTATTATTATGTGGGATATAAAAATTTACTTTGGATAAATTTCTAATATTTTTTTGATAACTTTCATGTTTTGATGAATAGTAAAAATACGCTAAATTTTAATTAAAAACAACTTTTTTCATAAAAATAATTTGTATGATTAAATTATAATATTTAACGGGTTTAAAGTATAAATAGAATATATTTTTACTATTTGTAATAATGTATTTAATTAGAATTAATTTTACATTGATTTCATTGGTAAAAACATTTCAATCATTATCAATGTTTTAACTTTTAAAACTCATTTTCTCATTTCTACAATGGGAATAATTTTAAATTAATAAATGAAACTTATGTGTTTTGAATTTGGAAAAAGAGATTCCATATTTTGAATCAGAAGATCAAAATTTTGTGAATAAACACATTTTATTTTTGGCCATTATGAATAGTATCTTCAGTAATTATTTTATTTACAATGGTTAATGGGTAAATCTGGTAAATAAGGGAAAAATAACAATTTAGTAATATAAAACTACCTACACATGAGCTTGAGCCCAGTTGGTGAGGACTCCTTAAGTGCATCCGAGAGACCTGGGGTCAAATCCAGGTGGGGGATAATTTTCGGTACTATAGTAGTACTGTAGCAGCAATGTAGTAGTACTGTTAGTAGGTACTGTAACAGAACTGTAGTAGGCACTGTTTGACACTGTAGCAGCCTAGAATATGCCCCTGTTTGGGCCTTTTGGCCACCTATTTGGTCCTCGAGTCCTTTAAGGCCTTCGGGCCACCCAGGACTTCGGTTCAGTAAGGCCTTCGGGCCACCTTAAGTGCAAATGCAAACCAGATAACCTACAATGAACAAACATTAGAAGGAGGAGGTGCAAAGAGATTTCACCATAATAGAAGCTAAATGGATTAAAATAATGAGAGGGTATGGCACCCTCCATCAGGAAAAGCCTATGCATGCATGGGAAAGCCTAGCTGGACATCTATGCGAAGGTGGAGAGCTGATTTCACGATGAAGATGCTAGGGAGGAGTAGTTCCAAGTAGTTATTCGGGGTTGCATGTAATGTTTGAAGCCTACGGGAAATGAATTTTTCTAAGACCTATGGGAAATGTAATACTTACTCCTACGAGCCTTGTAAGGGTTCCATCTCACCCCTTGAAAGGTGGATTATCAAAAATCAATAAAAAATGAAGGCCTTTGGGCCATTGGAGGAGGTATTATAAAACTACCCTAAAGCATGTCCCCATCGTATTGGTTGAGATATTTTCGACCATGGGTGTACTTGGATCAATTTTTGGACCCCGTGGATTCACATGGATGTGAAAATAACATTTTATAAGAATTAATTAAATATAAATTATAACCTAAACATATATATTTTAATAAATAATTTTTAATATAGGGTAATATAACTGGTCTCTATGATTATAAATATTGATTATAAATATTAAAATATTTCCTACATCATGGTATTTTTTTTATAATTTTTAGATATTATATAAATAGTTTTATTTATGACACAAATATGATGCAGTGATTGCCTCATTAATGAAAGATTCAAATAAATGAATTTATAAATATTAAAATAAATATAATTGGGTAATTTTGATATCATCCATGAATTTTATGGATGACATTGACATATTATATTTGATTTAATGCCTTATTTTAGAAGGAATAAAGTTTATATGAATTTTTCAAAAAATCATGTATGAATAGTGTCCAAAATTGACACAATTCATAACTTAAAATATAAAATAGTTTATTAAATGATATTAAATTCCTAAAAATACAATATTCATCCATATGGTTAATATAAGTCCAAATATGTCATAAATAACTTTTTTGGGTCGTTTTACATGATATTGTAATTACACTAACCCACAAGGTGTAAATAAAATAATATCAATGTAAGATTAAAAATGGTAAAATAAGGGTTAAACAAAAAGGATAAAGATAAAAAAATATATTAAAAACTTATCAAAAAATTATTGGATGATGGGTATTCAAACCAAAATCATCTTATATTCTAATTAAATAAGTTTTGGACAATTTTTAGTCGAAATTCAATTTATAATAAATAAATATTTTGAAGAGTTTCTTAAAGTTACCCTCTCCTCTCTTATAAAAGGGTATCTCCTCCCTCTTCTATTAATTCAATTTTGAGCCTTAAAGCTCAGAAAAACCCATCCCATTTATCTTTTAAACTTAACTAGTTACATTCTAGAGGTGATGGTTTTCTCAAAAGATGAACTCTAGTTCCCTAATAATAAATTTAAAGGAGGATCATTGAGGAAGAGGTAATATCTTCAACCGATTATTTAAAATTTATTACTTATTCTAATTACTCTTATTTAGTTGTTTCATTATAAAGTAATAAAATCCGTATCACTAATATACTGATATGTTGTCTTAAATATGAAACAACTCTATTTCATATTCTATCTAGCCAACTAAAAACAAAATCACCATTTGTGTATATGTACGACTTACCGTCTCCACACCGTGGTGTAATATGTTTCTCAACACCACCATAATTTTATGGGTATAATGGTGAAAATAATAAATATATATTATTATGATAACATGATAATAATTATGACATACTATACATCATCCACTTCAATACCATTCAATAATTATTAGAACGATATCGTCGCTCGTGCGTACGTACGTATTACCATCTCCACAGTGTGATATGATTCGTTCTACATAATATTCATTAAACCATGATTATATAAGGGAATTGAATGAATAAATAGGATATATATTATACAAATAAAATTTTATAAATGATATAAATATAACCTAAAAATATTAATAAGAACTTATTTGACAAAACATACATAAGAACATAAAGCAGTTAATACCCTAATAACGAGTAAAAGTGAAATGTTACTGACAAATGAAAGAAAATATGATGAAAAATGTTATCATAAAAATGATTATTATTATATAATAAATCAGTAACTTTACTTAAATCATTATAAGGGAGGTTTGGATAAATATTAAGCGTATCAGACTTGAGTTAAGGGATAACTTTTTCAAACTCATTTTATCCAAGATTGCTTATTCGTAAGTATCTACTGGGTATATATTTACAATTCATGTACATGTTTTCAAAAAAAAAAATCTTATAAATCATGAAATATTATTCTATGTATCTTTAAATTCATTTGAACCATTTTGACTTTTACTACATGGTTTTGAAGGAATCATTCTTTTGTTTACCATAAAAGGTACTTTCTGACTTTTCTGACAAAAGTACGAGGAAAATATTTTTTTAACTTACATGGAATGAACAAGTTTTTACATATTCATACCACCTTATTTACAAGATTCATCCTTTACATTTTTACAAGTGTATTTTCAACTCAATTCTTTTCTTTTAAAATTTCATGACAGTTTGATAAAAGAAAATGTTTTTGAATAAGAAAGGATATTTTTCTCAGCAATGAAGCTCAACTTTTTATCACAATTATTTTCCATTTAAGATTTCATAGATTTATTTTTCTATAAATTTTATTACTATGATTTTATTTTGTTTATTATGAAAGGTTATTTATTAAATCCATTTGTTTTATATTAATTATGATGGAATTATGTTTAAGAAACACATTTGATTTCCTGGGTTATGCTATGGTGAAAGTTTCTATGTCTTTATGGAACACATTATAATGGTTTCATTATGAGATGTGTGGTATACATATCTACCTTCAATTCATTGGTTAATGATTTATATCTCATGAGATAGGTGTGGATGGAATGACAAGTTAATCTAGTTTAGTGATACTGGGCTGGAACGAGGTGAGAACTCGGTTCAATAATGGGCTTTGTTTGCTATGATAGTCTTCGAAAAGAGCCTTGACTAACATGAAATTATTTTATATTCTTATGTATGTATGGAACAAAATTTCATGTCTTATGTTATGCATATTGGGATTACATTGCACTTTTATGATTTATCCCATGATATGATATTGTGATCTTTTATATACAGGATATTATTTTCAAATGTTATGTTTTTATGAATATGATATGATGGTTATTTCAATTTTTACCCTTAATGAGAATTTTATCTCACCCTTTTATATGTTTCTATTCCCTAAGACATAAAGATGGGTATTATGTATGATATGGAAAAAAGTAATTGATATATGATGAAATAAACAGAAGATAATGTAGATATTTTATGAACGAGTTGTTTATGTTTCCCTGTCTCTATGGACACTATACCTATATGGTCCTGTTATGTTTTTGTTATATGTTGTAATAAATATACTTCAATTCTGAAGTAATATAAATGTATGTAATGTTTGGGTTGTTATAGTTGGTATCAGAGGAAAGGTATAGTTGGAAACTAGGATGAGAAATCCTTAGTAAGAACCATAAGGATATGTCTATGTATAGGATAAAAACCTAGTGTTTTAGAAACAACCATGAATAACCTAATATAAAACCTAAAGTTTCCTAAATTGAAATTTTATTCTTGATTATGTGGTTTTCATGTTATGTTTAGTGTTTCCCACACTATGCTTCTTGGTTTTAGTTAATGGTTGGAACCCGAAGGAACCACGTTAATGCTGAACGCGACTGGTAATGCAATGATTGTCCCCTTGAGCAACCAAATGTTATGGGAGATGGAATGAAAATTCATTTATCCATGCTCACACAACTTTCTAATGATATGAATCATGAAGTACATCCAAACGGGAAAAGGAATGAGCAACATTCTATTGAATCCTTCATGAGGCAGCATCTACCTTCATTTAACGGGTTTTCTAATCCATTTGGGGATGAAAAATGGATTAGTAACAATAAAAAGATATTTTTAGTTCTACAATGTTATGAACATGATAATTTCGTCTTAGAAGTATATTTTTTGGAAGGTGAAACTGATAAATGAAGGAATATTATCAAGAATACGAGGAAAATAGATGATATTGAGTCCATGGAATGAGACGAGTTCAAGAACTTATTTTTTAATAAGTAATTTCCTAATATTCTTCGAACAAAGACGGAGAAAGTGTTCTTTTAACTTAACCAAACAGATGATAAATCTGTTGGTACCTATGAAGGATTTTTTACAAGATATGCAAGGTATGCTTCTGGAATTATTATCCAACCTGAGAGTAAGATTGATCAATTATTTAGAGTCTTAAAACCAAGTCTCTGAAGGGAATTATATATAAGAAACTTCAACAGCTATGATAAAATTGTTTGATGTGCTCTAAAGGTTGAGATAGATATTGGCATAACCCATCAGTCACATGGTTTTGAAAAGAAGAATTCAAAGGAAAATGTAAATACCACACATAAAAGAAGATGATTTTTCCCTTATGCTCAATGTGTGGAATGAAACATGGACGTAATTGTATTAAAGGGACTAGTAAATGTTTTATGTGTGGAAAATAAGGTCATCAAGAAATTTAATACCAAAGTGATGGGAAAAAAGATGCCTAATGATATGAACAAAGAAAAGGCTACACAGAATGCACCTCCTACACTTAAATGTTACAAGTACAAGAAAATGGGGAATTATGAAAATCAATTACCTAATCCAAGGGTGATTGATGATGATCGGGGTCAAAAAAACTCTTAAGGCCAATGAAAAAGGAATGTCACATGCAATTACTATCGGCAACATGGAGTACGATAAGGATGTCGTGAAAGGTACACTTACCATCCAGTCTAAAGTATCAAATGTTTTATTTGACTAGGGATCCACAAAATATTTTATTTCTAAAGAATTTTCTAATGGTATTGTTGTATTACCACAATAATTATATGTTGAGTTAGCTGTGACAAATCCTAGTGGCACAATGGTCACATCAAAACATTACAATTCTTATCCAATTGAAGTTTATGGGAATGTGATTCCTAAAAATCTTATGATAATTCCTATAGTGGAATTTGATATTATTCTTGGAATGGATTGTAATTATTTATATGGATATCATATCAATTTACAAATAAGGGAAGTCACATTACATATTCCTAATCAATCTATGACCATCTATCGGTGCAAGGACGAATATAACCTTCTAGTGGAAATTTCTTCCATATTATTGGTCTTGATTAAAATAAATGACGGTTTTTTTATCTCAAATGGTTTGGGAGAAACTCAAGATTAAGAATACACCCACTTTACCAGATTTTTATGATGTATTTCCAGAGGAATTTCTTGGTCTTCCACCAAATCGTGAAGTTGAGTTTTCAATAGAACTCTTTCCGGTACTATGAATATTTGAAAGGAAACTTATAGAATGGCCTCAATTGAGTTGTAGTAATTGAAGAAGAAACTCCAAGAAAATGTTGATAAAGTACTCATACACCCTTGTACATCACCTTGGGGAGCACATATTCTGTTTTCTAAGAAGAAATATGAATCAATAAAGCCCTACATTTATTATCAAGAACTTAAAAAGATCAATATCAAGAAAAAATATCCTCTTCCCAATATTAATGAATTATTTGACCAAATACAAAGAGCTCAATAATTTTTTAAGATTTATCTTCGTTCAGGATATCATCAATTAAGGGTAAAAAAGAACTATATACCAAAGTTAACATTCATTACAAGGTATGGACACTATGAATTTATAGTTATGACTTTTGGTCTTACTAATGCCCCTACTATCTTCATAAATACAATGAATATTGTCTTTAGAGACTATCTTGATCAGTTTATGGTAGTATTTATTGATGATATTCTTGTCTATTCAAAGAACAAGTAATAACATGAAGATCACTTGAGAATTATACTGAAGACCTTGAGAAAGGAAAAGATTTATGCCAAATTTACCAAGTGTGAATTTTGGACTCAAAAAGTTTGATTTTTGGGTCACATAATATCAATATATGAGATATCTATAGATATAGAAAAAATAAAGGTTATTGAAAGATGGTCGAGACCAACAACAGTAATTGAGATTCAAAGTTTTATTGGTTTGGCTGGATATTATCGATGTTTTGTGAATTATTTTTCATGATTATCTAATCCACTCACCAATTTGACTCAGAAAGGAGTTAAGTTCATTTGGATATAGGAATGTGAAGAAACTTTCAAATAGATAAAAAGTAGGTTAGTCAGTTCACATGTTCTCACACTGCCTTGTAGTGGAGAAAGGTTTGTGATCTACAATGATGCATACAAAAAGGGGTTGGGGTGTCTTCTCAGGAAAAATGATATGGTGATAGCTTATGCCTCATAACAGTTGAAAATCCATGAGAAAAAATACCCAAATCATGATTTGGAGTTAGCAATGATAATATTTTCATTAAAGATATTGTGGAATTATATTTATGGAGAAAGGTGTGATATTTATACTTATCATAAAAGTTTAATGTATATTTACATACAAAAGGAGATGATTATGTGCCAAATAATATGGTTAGAGTTGATTAAACATTACTACTGCTCAATAAATTACCACCCTGGGAAGAAAACAAGGTGGAAGAAGCCTTAAGTCGACAAGACCATTCCAGATTATCAATGACGAGGATAAAAAAAGAGCCAATATTTAAGGATTTTCAAAGGATAGATTTTGAAATTATAACTAAAGTGGAGAAATCTAATATTTCTCAAATGAATGTTCAACCATCTATAAAAGTGACAATTAAAGAGGCATAGAAGGAAGATATAGAGTTACAAAAGAAGGTGGGAAATGATCCTGAATTCAACCTTGATTGTGATGAAATAATAAGGTTCTGGAATCGGGTTTGTGTTCCTCCCATCCAATAATTAAAGAAGGATCTATTGTATGAGGCTCATAGTTATTCATTATCTATTAACCCCGGGAGCACAAATATGTACATGGACCTGAAGGAGTACTTCTAGTATGATATAATGAAAAGATATGTTTCCGAATATGTCTCTCGATACTTGGTTTGTCAAAAAGTTAAGTCTGAGAGGCAAAAGTCTAAGGGGATGTTACAACCATTACCCATACCACAATGGAAATGGGAAAACATCATTATGGAATTTGTCACCAGACTTCCCAAAACATAAAAGGCGATAATGTTATCGGGGTTATAGTTGATCTTCTTATGAATTTGGAAGACTTTATTTCTATTAGGGATGATTTCTCTTTTGATCAGATTTCCTGGATATATGTAAAGAAAGTGGTAAGATTTAATGGATTACCAATTTACATTATATCTGATCGGGATCCGAGGTTTACCTCAATGTTCTGGAAAAGTCTTCCATATTCTCTGGATACATAGTTATATTTCATCACTGCTTATCATCCTCAGACAGATGGTCAGTCTGAGAGGACGATTCAAACTCTTAAAGACATGTTGAGAGCTTACTCTATGGATTTCAAAGGTGGTTGGGATCAACACCTACCATTGGTGGAATTTTATTACAATAAAATATTTCACTCCAATATTCAGATGGATACTTATGAAGTCCTCTATGAAAAGAAGTGCAGAACTCCAACTTGCTGGGATGAAGTTGGGGAGAGGAATCTATTAGGACCTCATCTTGTTGATGAAATGGAAGAAAAGGTCATATCTATTCAAAAACATATAAGAGAAGCTCAAATTAGACAAACAAGTTATGCTGACAACCGATGAAAATAACTAGATTTTTAAGTGGGTGATAAGGTGTTCTTATAAATATCTCCCTATAAGAGAGTAATGAGATTTGGAAAGAAGGGAAAGCTGAGACCTAGGTATATTGTTCCTTTTGAAATACTAGATCATGTTGGGAAGGTAGCTTACCGATTGGTGCTTCTACCAAATCTCTCTCAAGTTCATGTTGTGTTCCATGTATATCTATTGAGAAATTACATAACCAATTATTCATATGTACTATGCTCAGAAGTTGTACCGCTGAAGCAAGATCTTTCTTATGAATAAAAACAGATAGAGATTCCGGATCATAAAAAAAAGTTATACGAAACAAGACCAATTGCTTGGTTAAAGTTTTATGGAGGAACCAACAATTAGAAGAATCTACATGGGAACTTGAGGATATAATGAGGTAGAGGTATCCTCATCTTTTTATTCCCAAGTGAATAATTTCGAGGGTGAAATTCAGTTTAAGGTGGGTTGAATGTAACACCTGGATATTTTTAAGAAATATTTTCTTTAATTTTTTTTATCATTCAGTATATTTCTTTGCATGTGTTGGTGCCAAAATTTTGGATGAAAATAACGAAGAAAGATACACCTTGCAACCTCCCTTGTGAAACCACGACGTTAATTCCCTGCAATAAACGTGGCCGCTGCAAATAAAAGGAGGCAGTACGCTCCACGAACACCCCTGACGTTCGTGAGCCCTCCACGAAGCAAAGGAGGCGGTACGCCCCGCGAACGCCCCTGAAGTTCGCAATCCCACTACAAGCAAAGGAGGTGGTACGCTCAGCGAACGCCCCTGATGTTCATGAGCCCGCCGCGAAGAAAAGGAGGCGATATGCTCCACGAATTCCCCTGACGGTCGCGAGACCTCTGCGAAGCAATGGAAGTGGTATGCTTCGCCAATTCCCTTGACGCTCGCGACCCACTGCGAAGCAACCGAAGCCCTCTTTGCGCTGTGTAAGATCTTCTCCACGGCACCTCTTGCTTATAAATACTACAGTCCCCCAGAGCCCAGGGGATGGAAAATATGAACTTTCGGCTTCTCAGCTCACGAATCATGATGTTCCCTTTGCTCTGCGAACCATGAGCTACGAGAGGTATTTTTGCTTCGCGAGGAGCCTCTGCATTGTCACATTTTGATCCCCTCTTCCGAGAGGGATGCCCTTCGCGAATCCTAAGGGAATTCGTGAAGGAAGGGGATCCCTATGTGGACCCGAGTTGTCATGGAGCGTTTATGCTTCGTGAAACACCCCTCATGTACACGTGATCCACATGCCAAGGCAGGGTCACTGTACTTTGCGAAGCACACTACTTAACAGCACTTTGCTTCGTGAGGAACCTATGCTCTGCGAGGCAGTGCTCCACAAACACCCTTCCACTTCTCAAAACACCTCACACTTTCACCTCCGCCCCATGCTAAGGATAAGGCACCCCACTTCGTGAAGCAAACCCCTTCACAGGTGTCCTTCCCCACATAGAGCAATCGTGCTTCATAAGGCTTATTCCTCTGGACCCCTCTTCTTGGCAATTACATTTCTCGTGTGACCCTCCAGGTTTTCATGATGTGACTTCAAAGTCCCATGGACAATACCGTCCATGGAGTTGCTTCGCCTAATGCTTATTCATATAGGCATGTTAATGTCTATTTCTTCTTTGCATAGCCACACTAACGTGGACCCCTCGATGGTTCGCTTTGTGACCCCACTTTTACACAGCATTGCCGGTACCTTTCCCCCCAAAAGGAGAAGAGGGTTCTGGTTATGTATGTCCTAGGGGTGTGGAGTAAACCCACCTCATCCGAGCTGTAGTACGTTAAACGGCCAAGCACCCTCGTCCTCAACACATGACGTTAAACCGTGACATTTCCCTATGCCTCTCACACGGGGTCCCCCAACCATGGACATTTTCTACACCCCCTGGCCTCCACAGGGGATGAAATCCGCCTTCTGGATCATAGGGGATGATATCCTTTTTCTGGGAGTGGCATTTGTTTTTGGTGGAAGGGCGACCATATTGGTGTAAGCCCCTAGTCCTTCTTATGGAAGGTAGCACCCATGCACCTCTGTACTTCCCCTCTCCCTCTACGCTTTTTCACCCATTAGGCCTCCATCTTGGAATAGGACCCAGAAATGTGGGCCGCCCAACACGTAATCCCCCCTTCGCTTCCCACGGATGCACCTTTCACAACATGATCGTCAGGTCTCTTCTTCCTCTTGTTCTCACACCGATCATGACTCACGTGGGCTTAGAGTAAGCACCAACCCTGACCCCAACCCCATCATTGTGAACTATGATGAATTTGATCCATGTCAAGGCATGGTACATAGGAAGCCTCCACGAGGTTCAAGCCCACCCCCAGTGGACCCCTGGGTTTACCTTCACATCGGTTAGCTGATGAAAACCTACCCAAACTACAAGGACTTTGATCCATGTCAAGACATGGTACGTAGAAAGCCTCCCTAAGGCTCAAGCCCGTCACCCATCAAACCAGGGTCCTTCTTCACATTGGTTCGTCGACACCCACATCCTTCCCGAACTACGAGGACTTTGATCCATGTCAAGGCATGGTACGTAGGAAGCCTCCATGAGGTTCAAGCCCAACACCCAATTGACCAAGGTCCCCCTTTATGTCGGTTCAACGACATCCTTTCTGAACTATGGGGTCTTTGTTCCATGCTAAGGCATGGTATGTAGGAATCCTCCCTAAGGTTCAATCCCACCATCCACTTGGACCAAGGTCCATATTCACGTCAGTTCTCCGACACGCCCTCATCTCGCATGACGTTAAACTGCATCCCAATCCAGTGGTAAGCCGTTGTGACCCCTCCATCCAGTTGTTATGAAACCCCTTCAGGCTAGTTCAACAACCCCTTTTACACCCGAACTACGAGGACATTGATCCATTTCATGGCATGGTACATAGGAAACCTCACAAGGTTCAAGGCCAACACCCATTGGACCAAGTTCCTTCTTCACGTCGGTCCACCGATGCCCCATCCCAAACTACGTGGACTTTGATCCATGTCAACGCATGGTACGTAGGAAGCCCCCCTGAGGTTCAATCCCACCACCCATTGGTCACTCCGACCCCTCTTCACGTCAGTTCTCACCAACCGAACTATGCGGACTTAGATTCCCTACCACGGGGATACGTAGGAGGTCTCTTCAAGGCTCAATCCCATCTCTACTGTCATCCCCATGGTGGTCCCATATCATTCCTCCTCTAATCCATTAAACTCTCCATAATCCATCCTGATTCTTAATCGGGCCGCCACATCCCGGTGAGATCATGCCACCTCATTCCCCACCACACAATATTCGGGAAGCCGCCCACATGCTGGCCCCAATATCGGTGATCCCTCAAGGGGGATCCTCAATCTGATCCACTCCAGCTAGTGTTCTAATCAGCTCGATCAGTCTCCGCTGGACGTTAAAATTGCGGAATACCCTTTGTTAAACACAGGAAGCTGAGGATAACCTCAGATATATTCCAATGGAATATGATTCCCCGTGCCCGATGTGGGATGCCTCAGGCTTCCGCGCCCAAAAGAAGCCCTATAATAAGAGATAAAAGACAGACACGCCAATTCCACAGCGTTCAGACACGTTAATGATTCCTCGACATGACTACTCCCCCAAATGAAGGTTACTGCCCTAAACGGACCCCTTGGAATGTCCTAACAGAAGCAGTGTAATTAACCGGCGTCCATGAAAGCATGGAACTAGGAAGAGTTTCACGAACAACGTATTAAATCTATGAGGGAGACCCAGACTAGGTGTCGAGTTCCGAGGAGGAATCCAAAAAAGGAAGAACTGACATCCCATCATCCCGTTTCGATCATGGAGCAGATGCCCCTGAATAAGGAGTGAATGTCACCCGCATTTGGAAAGTGGGAATGCGGGGTAACAAAAATATGTGCTTGTCGCGCCCAAGCAGACGGACGCGCGTGCCCCCGCGAAATAGTCGGAAACAGAAATGGTGAACTCGACATGAAGTTATTATCCTCAATATGGAGATTAGTAGCACTCGAGACATCAGTAGATTGATGTGTCACCAGATCCAACTATCCGGCGCTGGGTCCCACAAAGCAAATAGCGGGCCCAGTGTGAAACTCACCAGAAGTTGGGGCAGTAGAACGTTGGGTATTCCGTTCTGCAACGTTGTCGGTGTTGATACATCTTACCGACCACAGAAGACAAGATGGCGCTGAGGCACTGGTTGTCGATTTCTTTTCCTCACAGTGCTGATGAGTTAATCTCCCTGCTTCCCAGGAATCTGGTTGCTACTATAGAGACATGATCACCGCCCACCCGCTTATGCATGGGCATGGGAAACAACAGCACAACCACTCCGCATGGCTCCACTGCTGCTACAACAAAGTCTTCATCCACGAACGTGGGGCACCCACATCCCATCTCCCCATAAGAAGTCATCCAATGAAGGGTGATTAACGACCTCGTACGCCGTTACGAGGAGGAGGGCATAATCCCAACCCGGGATATGGCCTGTCTAGACCTGGAGGCGTCCAGGCCTCGCTGTCAACGCCACCCTCAAGGGCCGCATAGGGAGCCCCTGCTCCCCACTCCAACATTCAATCTTTTTGGGAGCCTGTCCCTAGAACACCTTGATGACTCCCTGCCTTACGCTGATGAGGTGGGAGACGTTCGGCTCAGCCCGGTCAGAGTCCCGATTCAAGGGCTCCAAGAAAAGGCCCCCACCCAGCCGCGTCAGTGCCACGACCCAACCTTGCCAAAGGAGCAGGTAGGCTATGTGCCTACACTACCCACACTGGCTCGCCTGACCCGACACCAGCGTTGGGCCCGAGCTGAGGACACCCGCCAAGGGGTGTTGACATCGGCAGCTACTATGGCCCGAGCCACCACCGACGCATATCATAAATTCCCTTCCCACACTGATTAGGGGAAATCCTATTCCCAACTGGGATCGGGGCCCCAACCTCCCCACAGGCAGGCTAGGTCGACTCCCCAGGTCGCAGACATGAGTGGTGATTGCCGTGAACCAACCTGCTGTGATGTCACCCCGTACAGAGGTCCTCCCCATACCACTATTCCAAAAAGTGTGGGCCTTCCCCCCTCTAAAGCTCGTCATGGAGGTATGCCCCATGATACCCCCAACACGAATGAAGGCCTACCCCGTGGTAGTGACACTCGGTACAGAAGCCTCTCTCGTGCCCACCCCACCAGGTATAGAATTATGACTTTTTCCCCTTACCATCTATGTGAAGGCATTTCCCATCCGGTCCCTCTCCAACGTGGGGATCCTCCCTACGTTCTCTCCGCAGCTGGCGAAGGTCCTCCTCGCCCTAGAAACCAAATGGGTGAAGGTCAGCCTCGCTCCACCCGCACCAAGCATGGAGGTCCTCCCCATGCTCTTTCCAGTTCAATGGAGGTTTCTCCAACTTAGTTGCTGTTCATGGAGGCCCTCCCAATGTCCCCTTCGACATTTATCCCAGTGCTCCTCGCACCCCAGCTATCTCAAGTGGAAGTCCTCTCCGCCCTGACACCATTGCGGCCCCAAGACTACATGTCGGGAATCAGCCTTGTCCCAAGGAGCCACCTAGGGACAGGAAGACAGGTCATTGCCACCACAAGAAGAATCCTGGGAAGGATAGACAAATATGAAATTGGCCCGCTTCTTGGATTCTGAATTAGAATACGAATTGATAGTGGAACCCTCCCCTCGGTCCTCCGTGTCAAGGACTGGGGCAGGAACAAGGCGTGTTAGCCTCATCCTTCCATAATGTGAAGTCCACCGGTATCCCACCTCTCTTTGTAGGTACATTCAGGAGGAGGAAATTTTGGGAGTCATATAGGTTCTGACCGTGCAGTCACCACCGTCGTCACCAGAAGTGACCTCTACCTCAACCAGAGATCACAAAGAGCTATTTTGGGGACCGATGACGGTTGAGAAACAACGTGACCCATTGTCGGTAACCGCGATCCCTGCACTAGAAGCTATGGCTGTTAGCCCATTGTATCATGATGTTGTGGTCAGGTCACCACACTCTTCGGAGGATGGCCTGGAATTCGGTGTCCAGTCGGCTTGTTCGCCGTATTTTCCACTACCCTGTTTACTGTCCCAGTGGTCCGCCTCAGTACCGCTACTGGTTCCTCGGCCACCTCCGGTTGACGAGTGGGTTAATACGGGGCCTGACCCTGAATCCGAGCCCAGGTGCTTCTAGAACGTTCTCTCGGTGGATCACTTCCTAGAGAAGTTCTGGCTGGAGGTAGCATCGAACTTTCATGCGCCAGAATCCCTCACCCCAGAGGAAGTCGAGTGCTTTCATCAAACCCTATGGGTGACACACTTCCATCTTCACTATCATCGAGTGAAGTACCCCAGGAGGCAAGTGGACTTCAAGGAAATCAGTGAGAAATGCCGTCTGGTCAATTTGGCTGCACTCCCCATAGCCCAGCGCCCTGAGTCACCAGGTCTCCAGATGACCCTCCATCAAAAATACGTTCAGATTTTTAAGTTACTCCATAAAATCCTCAGGGAGAATACCCCCATGTGCAAGTCTGTGGCTGGGGGAAGTACGTTTCCCTCCTGTTCATCCCTATTCGATGGTAGCCTGACTCATTATCGGATATCGAGGACATGCCCTCAAGAAGGGTTGCGGTCCACATGACTGACATAGTGGACAAGGGGGACGAGCTGTAGTTTCTTGATGGAGACCTACCCCTTGAGGATGTGCCACCATTTTTGGACCCTTTAGGGAGGATTACCCATCAGCAGTGGAACCTCATAAGTCTCCCTACACCCACCGAGTCATTGGTGCTCAGCCGGAATGCCGGTAAGGGTAAAAATCATGTCGGAGCGGTCAAACACTCAGACCCGTCCACCTCAGTGCAGAAGACGGAGGAAGACCCCGAGAAGGCCGCGTTGCACCAGTAACTTGTAGAGAAGAAGAATCTGGTCAACAAACTTTTAGCCAAGCATGCTACAGAGCGACAACCTAACTATGGTGATCCTAGGCCAGGGCAGTAGGGGAAGGAACAACTCTCCCCAGTCGAGATGCCTCCGAGTAACCTTGATTATACCACTCCCATAAACAGGGCTGAATCCGGAATACACAGCATGAGGGTGTCATACATCTCACCAAACCCTCTCGAATGGCGCATCAATCTGAGGAATTCGGTCTGGGTTCCTCCAGCTGCCCCGCAGGCCACTCCACCAGTCGCTCCACGAGCCCTTGAACCTATCTACCATGTGGAAGAGCCCGCCAACGCGCTCGTGGTTAGCGATCCCCACCAAGATAGGGACCGCCGCCTAGATGATCCTATAGCAGACCTCATCGCCCACTTGAGGTGTTGGAAACGCGGAAGGTGGAAGTCCTACTAGATGGAAAGCCATATCCCGCGTGGGTGGATGATATGCCTGCACCTCCGGGTTTTGGAAATCCCACTTTCTCACCCTTTAACGGGACATGGGACCCGCCGCAACACCTGGCCCATTTTTCCTCCAGGTGTGGAACCATATTGGGCACCCCAACACAACAGGAAGACGCCAAGATCCAATGTTTTATGCAGACATTGGAGGGTCCTGTGTTCGTCTGGTATAACCAGCTCCCTATTAGATCGGTGACCAGCTGGGAGGATCTTCGTCGGCAATTCCTATACCAGTTCAGCTCCACCACACGAAAGACCAGTATCGCTGACCTCTTCAAGTGCAAACAAAGGCCTGATGAGAGAGTCAGAGAATTCATCGCTCGGTAGAAGAGGCTCACATACTCCCTCGACATGCCACTGACTTAGGAGAAATTACTGACAATGTGTGTAGGGAATGTCAAAATAGAACTGGTTCCTTCCCTAATCACCCATAATTACGCTGGAGGGTTCCGATATTTCTCAGATGAGGCCCAGTACCTCAAGGAAGTTCTGCAACAGGCTAGTCAGGTGCGTCTGCTTCCCCCTATGATCCCCGCAAGGAGGGATTATAGAGTCGAGCCCACTGTGGTGGCCCAAATAGAGACCCCCAGGCACCTAGAATTGCTGCCAGTGGCACCATCCCCATAACCTCGTAGAGGCCCTCCACCTCAGGCACAACCTCCTGCCCAGTAGAAACCGCTTCAGAATCGGCAGGTTCCCCCACACAATGCGCCACTACCTCCTAGGTAGGACAATCAGGCTCCACCTTCTCAGTAGGCCCCTCCGGCCCCTCGTCTGGGCCAGTCTGCCAGAGCCCCCTATCCGGAAAGAAATCACCAGACTTACTCGTTCAATGAGAAACAGGTCCCCGGTTACTTCCATAGTTCCCTAGAGCAGAGGATTATGCACTTACCCGAGTGCATAAGGCTGGCAGAGGTGAATCTCAATGATCTCCCCAACTACTGCCCCTATCATCAGATCCTGGGGCACACCCTCAAGCAGTGCTATGTTTTTAAAGATTGGCTCCAAGACCAGGTCGATAACAACATAGTCAGATTGGGCCCAGCCCCGACACAAGTGGCGGGTGTCTTTGTGAAGTCAGAAAGTGGTAGCGATGATGAAGGCGAGTGACAGTAGGTTCCCAACCATAGATCCCAGAAGTACGATGACTGGATGGCTCGTAAAATATTCACCTGTGCCCATGGTATTATTCAGACATGGTTAAATCAGCCGGAGCCTTCAGAATATGTCAACAGTACCTCTGCATCATCATCTCAGCCGACCTCTTCCCAGAAGGTCAAGTAGCGGCGGCGCAAGAAGAAGCAACATGCTCTACCACTGTCATCGTCATCCCGCACTCTCAGGGAATTCATGCCCCCTGAGATGGGGATTCCTCCCAGAATCCGCCCAATGGTGGATGAATCCTCAGGTGACAGTCAGGGGTACACTTCGGTTAATACCGTGGAGTTGGTAAATCCCTATATGACTCCCGACGTGGGGGAACCCCAGGAGAACCTCCCCAATGTCCCCGATCGACGTCAACATCGGTGGAGCCGCGACTACATGGGTCATTGGGGTGCATCAGTTGGAACCTCCAGCCCGGCCGTACACGACACTGAGACCAGACAACAGGTCCAACGCAGATCTCAGCACGCACAACCTCCTCATCTGGTGCCCTCAGATCTACCTCCACCATCGTTTGTGCTACTAGATCAGGCAGTGCTGCCTCGTCCGTACCACAACTAGTCTTTACCTACTACATTACAATCTCAGTTGCCCAACCTACATTCAGAAGCCACTCTTCAGGCCTTGAGAAGCAAGCAACAGGGTGTACCTAGCACTAGCTAGCCACCGGTTTGGCCGGCAGGGCCCGCCGTGCCTCCAATTACAGAGCGGCCTCTTGTAGGCAGAGGCTCGCGTCTGGCCCGGAAGTATGATGTTCTGAAGCACCTTTCTGGAATTCTAGCGAGGATTTCTATCATTGATGCTCTTCACCTATCGTCTGAAATGCGTGAGGTGCTTGCTGAGGCCCTAAGGATCCCCCTCCAGTTTGAGACGGAGGTAGCAGCTACAGAAGACTTCCACATCGAGGCAATTGAGAACGCCAAATGACAGGAAGTTATCTCATTCCCTGGTAAAGAAAAATAACCTACTATACAGGGGAACATTCTTCCACTATACATCACTGGCCAGTCAATGGTGTAGAAGTCTTCTGCTGTCTTGTTGACATGGGTTCTGAAATTAACCTAATCCTGAATTAGACATTGTGGAATCTGGGGTTGTCTGAGGATGATATAACACCCTCCGACCTCAGAATCCAGGGATACGATAGGACCGAGCATACCCTGGTCAGAAAGATCCGTTTGAAGACCCAGTTCAGTGGCCTAGTTTCTAGTAACAAATTCATGGTTGTCTCCCAGGACACTGCGTATAATGCATTGATGGCCAGGCCATGGCTCCACCTGCATGTAACAGTCCCTTCGTCGTATCACCAATGAATCAAATACTCCCTCAATGGTCGAGTAATAGTGCTCCAAGGAGATGCGTCTCCTTTTTCCTCTTGTGAAGCCTGATACTTAGATGCCGACTATTACAAGAGTAAGGATAAGCAGATTCTGGAAAGTGAGATTGAGCCTGCCACTGTCACAAGCGATCCCTGAGCATCTCTGGATGATGCCTACATCTTCCCGATCCATCGGTTGGAGGCCACGACCCCCCGATATGGGAAAATGATTTGTCATTTTGGGTACAAGAGGAAGGCATATTCCCAGGTCCAAGAGACAGTGGGAAATCAACTCGTACTCCTACACCAACCAGGCTCGGGTGATCCCGGAACCTCTTACCCTTGTACAGTATTGGGATGTCAGGCCCATGGAAATGACGGTACATCATACGTGTCTTTTTCACCGGTCTAGAATTAACCAGCTCAAGATAACACGCCACTACTACTTTGATGTTATCAAGCGCGACCCCATGGGCTGAAGAACAGATGAGATTGGATCGACTGCCTTCATCACTATGGTCTCAGTGGCTCATGAATCTCCTGACATGATGACCACTGCCGCTAAAGACGGAACCAGCATCCCATCAGAGTCTAATGTCTTGGAAGTGACTCCCCCTATGGAAGATCCCTCCACAAGTGGAGAAGAGGACCTAGAGGATGCTCCCCTACCTTTGAAGAAGGCGTCTCTACCATGGTCGATGAAATGGTACACGTGGACCTTGGTAGCGAGGCAGATCCAAGACCCACATTGATCAGTGCCGCCATGTCACTCGAAGAGCAGCAGTGGTACATGAACTTCTTTAAGCAACACTGAGATGTGTTCTCCTGGAATTACGGTGAGATGCCAGGACTAGATCCCCAGGTAGCTGTCCACCGCCTTGGTCTCCCGAAAAAACATCACAGGTTCAAGCAGCCTCCCATAAAGATGCACCCTTCTCACAGTGCCATGGTTGAGGCCGAAGTTGACAAGATTATAAAATCCAACTTCTTCAAGGAAGTCTAGTACCCCATGTGGTTAGCCAACATTGTGCCAGTCAGGAAGAAGAACAGGAAGATCAGAGTTTGTATCGACATCCGTGATCTCAATTGCCACTGCCCGAAGGATGATTTTCCCCTCCCAGTGAAAGAGTTGTTGATTGATGCCACACCCGAGTTCCAATCCCTCTCCTTAATGTATGGGTATTCTAGGTACAACCAGATCTGGATGGCCCCCGAAGACGAGGATTCCACCACTTTCAGGGCCCCCAAGGTACTTTCTGTTAACAGGTTATGCCCTTCGGCCTAAAAAAATGAAGGTTCCACCTATCAGCGGGACATGCACTGCATATTCAAGACAATTCATAGGACATTGGTAGAGTACTATGTAGATGATCTGGTGGTCAAATATCATCAACGCCAGAACCATCTCAAAGACCTTGAGAAAGTATTCGGCTTCCTCCGCTCCTCCCACCTAAAGATGAATCCGTTGAAGTGTGCCTTTGGGGTCACCTCCGGGAAGTTTCTTGGCTTTGTTGTCAGATAGCGAGGCATCGAGATTGACCCAAAGAAGATCAAAGCCATCAGCCAGATTCCTACGCCGAGTAATATTCGGGAGCTTCTAGGTCTTCAAGGACACTTAGCCTACATACACTAATTCATTGTGAATCTGGATGGCAAGTGTAAGCCCTTTTCCTGGCTCATGAAGAAAGGCTCCGCCTATGAATGGGATGAAAAGTGTCAGGCCGCCTTCAATGAAATCATTTAGTATCTGCTCCAGCCTCCGGTCCTGATGCCACCTGTCACCGGAAAGCCGCTGGTCCTTTATGTGGCCGCTCTAGAATGGTCTCTCGGCTCCCTACTCACCCAGAAGAACATTGAGGGGATAGAGAACAACATCTATTACCTCAGACGCATACTCCTCGATATGGAGACCAGATACCCCCCCCATAAAGAAGAGCTTCCTTGCACTTGTGTTTGCTGTACATAAATTGGGACATTATTTGCAGTACCATGAGGTACAGTTGGTCTCTTGGGCAGACCCACTGAAGTACATTCTGAACTTCCCCATGTTCACTGGACAACTAGCATTGTGGGTGGCGATCCTCCAATAGTTCGACATCAGGTTTGTACCCCAGAAGGCTATCAAGGGGAAAGCATTGGCTGACTTCCTAGCTACCCATCCAACCTCCATAGATCAATCCCTGAACCTGGATTTTCCTGATGAGGCAATCCACTCAGTCGATCATGCTGTCTCACGTTGGAAAATGCACTTCGACGGTGCCTCCCAGAGCCCCACTGATAGGAGGCTCAATGATCATAACCTCAACAGAGTGGGTTTGGGTATCGTCTTCATCACCCCGGCTAAATCTGTTCTTCCATACTCATTTTTGTTTTTAGAAGGATGCACGAACAACGAGGCAGAGTATCAGGCTCTCATCACTGGCCTCAAGCTGGCCCTTGAGATCGATGTACCCCATTTTCACATGAAAGGGGATTCCGAACTAGTCATCAAGTAGGTCAATGGTTACTATGTTGTTATAAATCCAAAACTCGTGCCATTGTTGCAGTGCACCCTCCGTCTAATGGCCCGATTCCCTTCTCAACCAGAGGTTACCCATGTTCCTCAGTCACAGAATGGTTGAGCAGACGCTTTGACCGGCCTAGCTGTGTCACTTTCAAAACCCAAGAAGGATGATCTAATTATACATGTGGCACACTAGAGAGTCATCGCCCCCGTCACCCCAGAGGATGATGACGGTTTGTGGGTAAGACATCTTACCACCAGATCCTCCATGTCAGGAGCCACAGGTTCCTTAGATGCAGTGGTTGAGGACACTCCGGACTGGAGGGAACCTTCTGTCAAGTATCTCCAAAATGGTTGCCTACCAGATGATTGGGCCAAGTATGAGAGAATCTGACGCCGCGCACTACAGTTTACCCTCCAGAGTGGTCCCATTCTTGAGCAGATCCTCTATAAGAGGGGATTCGATGGTGTTCTCCTCCATTTCATTCAAGGAGTCTTGATTTATCAGGTCATGCAAGAGGTTCATACCGGTTCCTACGGTGCCCACCAGGCTGGGCCAAAGCTATCCCATATGATCCGGAGACTAGGGTAATTCTGGACCTCTATGATCCATGATTGTATTAAGTTTTCCAAGAGATGCCACGTGTTCCAAGTTCATACTAACTTCCTTCATCGGCTGCCAGAGCCTTTCCACTCCACCATGTACTCTTCACCATTTGCAGTGTGGGGACTCGATGTCGGGGGACCATATCCACCGGCGACAGCTTTCCAGTGTAGGTTCATCCTGACCGCTACAGATTTCTTCTCTAAGTGGGAAGATGTAGTTCCACTCAAAGGGGTCAAGGCCCATTCAATCTTTGATTTAGTGAGCTCCAATATCATCCATCGGTTTGGATTTTGTCACACTATCATCACTGATAACGACACTATCTTTCATGCAGTCGAGTTTAAGAAATTTTACGCCACGTACAATATCCATTCGAACCATACCTCTCGCTATCACGCACATGTAAATGGACAGATCGAGTCATTCCACAAAACCCTTTCTAACATTTTGCAGAAAATCGTTGGTCAGAACAAGAAATGTTGGCCGGACAAGCTCCCCAATGCCCTCTGGGCGTATCGGACGACGAATCACAATTCCACCTAGGTGAATCCATATTCCCTGGTGTATCGGGATGAGTCTGTCCTTCCCATCGAAATCCAACTGCCATTATTACGCACTGCAGTCTATGACCAGAAGCTGCTAGATAAGGAGGCCGAAATCCGTCTAGCTGAATTGGAATCACTCGATGAGAACAGGCTTTGTTCCCTGCACAATCTAGAAAGGCATCAGAATAAGATAGCCAGAGCCTTCAACAAGAAGGTTCACCTTAGCTCTTTTCTACAAGGTGACCTGGTATTGGCCCTTCGAGCACCAATGATCCCCGGCAGGAAACCACCCAAGATGGAGCCCAAATGGGAAGGACCTTACATCATTCATAAGGTCTACCCCAATGGAGCATACTCCTTCTTAACCATAGATGGTGAGCGCATAAATCCTCCCACCAACACCAAGTTCCTCAAGCAATACTTTGCCTTAGCCTCTAGGTCCCGCATGACCCTAAACTGCACCCCGGTCCTGCATGACCCTAAACTGCACCCCGGTCCGGCATGACCCTAAACTGCACCCTGGTCTGACATGACCCTAAACTGCACCCCGGTCCTGCATGACCTTAAACTATATGATCCTACATGACCTTAAACTGGACGGTCCAACATGACCCTAAACTACATGATGGTCCAACATGACCATAAACTCTCCAGTCCTGCATGAATTTAAACTACAACATCGTCCTGCACGACGTTAAACTACATCATCATCCATCATGATGTTAAACTGATCATTATCGTCCTAGATGAAAATAAACTGCAAAATGGTCCAAGATCTATGACCCTAAACTAAGATCTCCCTCATCTTCACTAAAAGACGTTAAACTGTAAGCTTGTCAGGCCTTCTTGACCGAGGCCTAGCCTCAGGCCCCATAACCTTTCCCCAATCTAGGCTCTCTTGTGGAATTGTATGGTGTGGTATGTGATTCTATCCTAATTCACATCGGGTTACTCATCGTACCATACAAATCCCCAGATGAGATGCGTTTCATCATCCTACATGATGTTAAACTGTGCTTCAAGAACTACGTATGGCTTGATTCCCATCCTCATGGGATACGAAGGAACAGTCAGATGCTTCATTTTGAGTCCAACCCCAAAATCTTCTCTTTGACTATCACCCCTGGGTATAGATTCCTCAGAGGGTCCTCTAATAATGAAGAGTAGGCTTCCTTCTCCCCACTCATACGAGGATTATAATGGTCGCACCATGTTCCCACTCCCATTCTTCTATCCTCCCCCGTCTTCACCGCACGACGTTAAACTACATGGCCTTCAAGAACTACGTCTCGCTTGAATTCCATTCTCATGGGATACATAGGAATGTTCAGAAAATTTTTTTGTTGGCCCAGACCAAAATCCAGCATCTTCCTCTCGGGTCAAGACATATGGAATGGTGTATACTTTTGCCCCAATTCACGTCGAGATAGCCTCGATCTGGTTGTACGTCCCCCTCTATGGAGATGTTTGCCTCTTTCATAGATGGGTACAACTATGATTCACCCACTCCTTGACTGGGATTCCATAACCTTCCCCGTACAGAAGGGCCCCTGAATGGTTTGAATACCAGTCCTAAGGGCCCTCTTACCATTTCAGCCCAACACCCTCGAGGGTGCCGAGCAACAAATTGATATAAGTCCCGCGTTTCGAATGTGGTCGGCGGTCGATGCTCATTTGTTGCTCCCATCTCAAGTCACCATAGGGATTCTGTGTTTCAAAAATGGTCAAAAGCTGCCCTGGATCTTTGGGTCCACCCCAAGATGTCCCAAACATCGACTGTAGTGATTCGTTCTGCCCTGTCCCAAAGTGATGAACTCTTTCCAGGTAGGGCCAACTGTCGGGCCCCTGGCCCAGGTTCTCTATGATAGGATTGTGTGGTGTGGTGTAGGATTACATCCTCATTGATGTCAGGTTACTCGCTGTACCATACACACCGCCGGAAGAGACACCTTATACAGCCCGCGTCCTCACTGCATGACGATAAACTGCAAGCTGGTCAGGCCTTCCTGACCGAGGCCTAGCCTCAGGCCCCTTGTCCTTCTCAGGCCCCTTGGCATTTCTGGGCCCCCGACCCCCATCCTTACTATAAGACGTTAAACCAAAAGCTGGTCAAGCCTTCATCACTGAGGCCCAGCCTCAGGCCCCTTAGCCCAAGTTCATACCCGGAGTGTACAATGTGGTGTAGGATTACATCCTCATTCATGTCGGGCTACTCATTGTGCAGTAAGCCTCACCCGTCTAGGGAATCTTATTCCCCAACCCTCGTCCTCACTGCAAGACATTAAACTACGAGTATGCCAGGACTTCCTAACCAAAGCCCAACTATGAGTCCCTTTGGCCTTTTCAGGCCCCTGGCCCAGGTTCTCTCTTACGGGACAGTGCGGCGTGGTATGGGATTATGTCCTCATTCACATCAGGTTACTAGCCACACTGTACATGTCCTAGTTAGGGTATCTTTCCCCTGGGTATCTTCAAGAACTACGTGTGGCTTGATTCCCATCCTTATGGGATACGTAGGACCACCTGAATGTCTAGACTTCAGGTCCAGCCCCATCTCTGGGAAATCTCCATCCCACCTTGGCCTACCTCCCCTGAGCCGTTTCTTCGACACTTTTCAACGATCCACCAATGTGCCTAAGTGTACAATGGTTTATTACCTGGAGTGTTGGACTCTACTCGGACATGTTCTTACTTGCTTTTCAGGCTTTGAGTTCCCCTTCATCAGGGCTTCCATCACCTTTCACACCCAGAGGGACCCCCAAGAACGGCATGGATACTACGCTTAAGGGCTCTTCTACCGTTACAGGCCAATGCCCCCGAGGGTTTTGGACAACAAATTGATACAAATCCCGTGTTGCGAATATGGTTAACGGTCGATGCTCGTTTGTTGTTCCCACTTTAGGATAACACGATATGGAGACTATTTTTCTACCACGGTTAACAGTTATCCTCCATCTCCATGCCAACCCCATTAAGCCCAAAATTTCAGTTACATGATTCACATAATTTTCACCTCATCATGTCCCAGTAGAGCTTTAAAATTCTTGATACTATTCCATAGTGCGCATTTGCACGTTTGAAGGACAAAACCCATGGTAAGGGCGTCCTTCGGGGCTCTGCACCGACTTCCCTTTGATGGATGTTCCAGGTATTGCAATAAGGATCCTCCTCCCTTGTTTCCCACACAGAGTTTGACTCACATGGTCTTAGGGATCGAGTCGAGTTCTGCACTTACTTGGAAAGTTTCCATCCATTCATGGTCTGAGATCTAAGACTATAAACTAATATATCGCCTAGAACTACGTGTGGATTGATTCCCATCCTTATGGGATACGTAGGACCACCCGGATTTCTAGAATTCAGGTCCAGCCCCATCTATTAAGGATCTCCCGAACTCCCGGTCACCTAGGCCCCTTGGCATGTCCCTCTCCATAAGGGGGATATATAGGTGTGGTACAGGGCTACACCCTCCTTCACGTTGGGTTTTTGGATCCACGCCTTCCTTCTCCTGGGAATCCGCCATCTATTGGTGGCTCTCAAGATGAGTCCCTGGACCCCTTTCAGTGGTTCACCCATGTGTTAAGAGTACTCTAGTCTAGAACCAAGAGTGTCAGATTCAACTTAGGCAAGGTCCTTCCATTTCTCAAGATTCATGTTCCCCTTCATTTGGACTTCCATTATCTTTCATACCCGGAGGGACCCCCTGGAATGGCATGGATACTATGCTTAAGGGATCTCCTACCATTACGGGCCAACTCCCCCGAGGGTTTAGGACAACAAATTGATACAAATACCACGTTGCGAACATGGTCAGCAGTCGATGATCATTTGTTTTTCCCCATTTCAGGCTAACATGATAGGATGCTATGTTGCGAACATGGTAAGCAGTAATCCTCTGTCATTACGCCAGCCCCTTCAGGCCTTGAATATTTGTTGCATGATTCACATTGTGTTCCACCCCACCATATCCAGGTGGAATATTGACACTCTTGGCGCTCTCCCCCAGTGCACCTTTGCGTGTCAGGGGGACAAAGCTACAATACAGCATCTTTCGGGGCTCCTACAGTCCGATCTCTAAGACAATAAGCTATAATCTCCCCAGAACTAAATGTGGCTTGATTCCCATCCTGTTGGGATACGTAGGAACACCCAGACCTGGGTCCATCATGAGATTTTCTAATTTGTCTTTTCTATCCCACCTTCTGTACTTTGACTACGAGACCGCGTGGCGTGGTATAGGATTATGTCCTAATTCACGTTGGGTTTGCAATAACCGCACAACGCGCACCTATTTCTAAAAATTCTTCCTCCTGTCTCTTGTCCCTCTTGTCTCGCATGGCATTAAAAGGCATCCTCCAGAACTACGTATAGCTTGATTCCCACTCTTATGGGATACGTAAGACTGAACTGACATCTCATTTTTGGGTCTAGCTCTTTTGGGAGCTAGTCTCTCCACCTCTTTACCTCTTACCTCTATGTAGGCCCCTTGGACTGAGGTCTCTCTCTTGGAATTGCGTACGGTGTGATGTGGGATCATGTCCCCATTCACGTCGGTTATGTCCCACGACATCGAACACACTCCCCGCCTAGTATCATCTATACTACGTCTGCATCGCATGATGTTAAAATTCATGCTTGGTCCTATCACACGACCCTAAACTATGACATTATCGTCCTAGCCGCATGATGAAAAACGGCACCACATTGTGATGACCTCATCATAGAGGACGTCACATTGGGTATTGGTCATACACCATGCCATTTGTCAACACCTACTATGGCTTGATTCTTGTGGTGACACCAGGGCTTGCTACCCTAGGACTGTCGCTTCATAAAAAAAACCCACTCACCTTAAAGGACAAACAAGATTTATCAAATACCACTTCTCTTGTTGTGAGGGCACGCCCGCATGCCCTTTCATCCTTTGCACTGGTACTTTACCGTGTCGTTCCACCCTACAATAACTATGTATGGATTGATTATCATCCTCATGAGATACATAGGAACGCCCGGGCACTTCCCCGCGGGCCCAGCTTAACGTTCGTGTCCAGTCCCTCAACTCGAACACTTCCCCAGAGAACACATGGTATGTAGGGCTTATGTCCTCATTCACGTCGGGTTTTGTCACCACCTTACCATGTGTCTCCGTCTCTCCTTACCCATTCATGGTCTGAGTTCTAAGACCTTAAACTAAGACCCTTTTGAGAACTACATACATCTTGATCCCCATCCCCATGGGGTATATAATAGCGCCTTTTCACTTTGCTTCAGGCCCATCTCAACACTCATTTTTTGGTCCCTAGACCTAAAACCTCTTCCTGGGAACACGTGGTGGTCAGAACCCCCGGTTCCCATTCACGTCGAATGTTTGAGTTACCCCACCAAATGCCTTCTATGTTTCCTCCCATCCATGGTCCAAACTCTACGACCCTAAACTAAGATCTCCCTATGGGAAGGGACTCGACTCCCTCTATCTAATATGTCTCATTAACGTATTTAGATTAATTTTGACATTGAGCCCTATGTTTGGAATCTTCATGCAGACATTCTTCCCATTCCATGTCCAAACTTTGTGAGCTCACTATTTGGATCCTCATCCTCTTCCACATCCAAAATGATCCTTGGATGACAAGGATTCTAGGCTTAAGGGATCTCCTATCATTTCGGGCCAATGCCCTTAAGGATCTCTGACAAAATTTGTGACATGGTCCCGTGTTTCAAACATAGTCAACAGTCGACCCTCATCTGTCTATCCCCATTCCAGGCTAACGCGATGTAGATGCTGCGTTTCCGCCAAAGTTAACAGTTATCCTCCATTTTCACACCACCTTCATTATGGTCCAGATTTTGAGCTTCGTGATTCACACATTTCCACTCTCTCATGTTCAAGTGGAATTCCGACATACTCGACTCTATCTATTTTCACGTCTAGGTGTGCTTCATTGATGAGTTAGGATTATTAGGCCGGTATTCAATGAGTGTCCCTTCGTCCTAACATTCCCCTTCCTATGTCAGGAAAGTCCCACCATTACTTCTAGTTTCCCACACCGAGCAAGACTCATGTGGGCTTAGTAGTTTTGGTAGGATGTGTACCAGTGAAACCAAGCTTCTTATCGTCCCGCATGACATTAAACTATGCTTCTAGAACAACTTACAGCTTGATTCCCATCCTAATGGGATACGTAGAGACACCCCGATATTTCACCCGGGGTCCAGCCACAGGAATCGTATGTCCTATTCCACCCCATTTCCAGCCCCCTGGCCTGACCCCTCGGGGGGAACTATGTAACTGAAATTTTGCCCTGAACAAGTTCAGGATGACCCACGATGATATTGGGAAGAGACAACCCCCCCCGCCAGAGAGTCCCTGTTTGAAAGGAGGAATGATCCACGATCAAACCGATGCATCCATCCAATGTGCTTCCACCACGATGGCGTAACCTCAAGAGTGCTGGATTCTGTTCGAACAAACCCTCACTCCAAATTTCATGCTTTGCATGCCCCCCTTATTTGGACCCTTGTCCCCTTTCATGTATGGAGGAACCCCCTTATAGTGTGGATGCTCGACCTATGGCCCGCCTATTGTCCTGGGCCAACGTTCTGGAAGACTAATGGGTAGCATTGTGAGTTGGGCCCCATGTTTCAAACATGGTCAATGGTCGGCCCTAATTTGTTATCCTCGTTTCAGGATAACACAATAAGGATAATGTTTTTCTACCACGGTCAACAGTTATACTTTATTGTCACGCCATCCCCATAGTGTTCCGAATTCTGGGTATCGTGATTCACACCTTCCACTTACCTATGTTCAGACCAATCCCGACTCCCCTGGCATTACCCCACTCATGCATCAAAGAACACCGGAAGAACGACTCTTCGATTGTTCTAATACCAACCTCGATATTGAAACTAATGTATTTAAAAATAAAAACATGATAGTATATTTTAGAGTTTGTGATCCTTACAACACTCAGGGGTTTATTCCCCCCCATGGATGGGTTGACCCCATCAAAAGAGAGTTGTTGGTCTGTCACCCTTCGACTTGTGGCATCCAGGAGTTGCTGCTGCCAGCTCAGCTCCCCCTCCTCCTCAGCAGCGATAGGGCACAATTCGTTAGCCTCAGTTTGTTCCCATTCTATGTCAGCCTGGATGACGACCATTTCTTCAGAATCTTGCCTTATATGCTATTCCGCCTCTGCCAGCTGGGCCTTCAATCGAAAGATCAGCTCTGATTGTGCATTAAGATAGGCTGAGTGCTCATCCACTTGGATCCGTAGCTGTTGGATCTCATCTTCAGCCTCCTATATCTTCTTTATGTTCATCTCCTTCCTCCGCTTCTAGCCCACGCTGAGGTCGTGATCATACTCATGGATCTTCTCCGCCATAAGATCTCGGATGAGTAGGTGAGGATGCTGGGCATCCACTCCCCCAACACATAGATCGTGCAACCGTGAGCGAAGTCTGTCCATCTCATCTGGACATAGTGTCTGGGGGTCTTTTCGATAAAGCGCATGATCAACTTCCATGATCAGCGGTGGACTATTTAGCTGTCCTCTTCATCAGAGGCCATTTCGTCCTAGTCCGTGTGGTTGGCAGGCTTGTATGTGGGGTACGCCCTCAATAAATATTCAGCGGGATCTACATATGGCATTGGATCAGACGCGAATGGACTCGGGTTGACCGACAGATCCTCATCGTCGGACCCCACCTCAATGACCTTAGGAACGACCCCGCTGGTGGTCCCTCCAATGATTGGGGGGGGGGGGGGGTGCAGCTCGGGTGGGAGGGTTAAATAAATCCACGATTACTAACATGCCTCTGAGAGGGGCACCGCCAGAAATCCTGACCAGACTCGCCACAAAATCCTATGCCAGTTGAAGAACTGTACGTAACAGGGAAGGGCATGGAAGTCAGTTAGCACGACCAACGTGTGATAGTAATGAATTCAGTGGAGAGGACTTAAAAAGATTGAACTCTTGGTACTGCTCCTGATTTGATGCTGACGGGACCCCGAAGCATGGCCCTCCGTATATTTTCGAGAGGTCTGAAGATTCTGGAGGAGCCATCTCGGGTGCCCTAGCCCCACCAGACACAGAACTAGATGCGACCACAGTTGCGAGTTCTGAGTGTCCTGCATCACCACCCACCGAGGGGCGTGAATGAGGTCTGTGTACAAGTTCCTCCTGCGTGGTTCAAATATTGGTGAGAAGTCCATAATGGCCCGAGAGCAGACCCTGAGGAAAGAGACTTGGAATGTTACGTCAAGAGCCTGTATGAAATTGTTGAGATCCGAGTCTTGATTGCCGAATTTGCCTTACTCCAACGGGCTCTGTCCACCAGCCTCATCTCCCTGAGAGGATTCATCTGACTCTTCTGATATGAGGAATCGCTCCCTCATCTCAGTGGAAGATAGTTGTGGGGGAACCATCTGATCTTGCAATACCCTCACCCGGTCTGTCATTGAACGTGGGGCACCACTGGAATGTACGTAATCCTCCATCTCATCAAGATATTGCTCCACCTCCACCAGAGACACCGCGAAACCGGCTCAGACGGGGCCTACACCTGGTAAATCCATTCCGAGGTGGTTCATGTGTTCCCACATCTCGGATGGACCGAGGTATTTACAGTTGATGTCCCAAATGTCCTAGGCCTCTAGGAATACAACATTCTTTGGCATGTCATTATGGCATAGTTGTTTCCCCAGAGCCTGAGTGGATATCCTGTGGAATACCCTCGGTGGCCACCCCTCCGGATGGATTTTCTGTTCCGGGACCATCGGATCCACTGCCGCTACTGGATCCACTGCCACTGCCTCACCCTCAGCCGGTGCAGGTCTCGCCGCCACGGCAGCCCCACCACCGCGAGAAGCCCTTGATGGCCTCCGACCCCAACCTCAGGATAGGGGAGGCCCTCCATCACCAGCTCGAACGGTTGGATGCTTCATCATTTCCCCTGCATAAGTCGCCACCTAGCTTATGGAATACTCCTTCACCAGTCCAAAGGCAGCAGTAGGCGGAGGCAATGCATTTCGCATTTTCCCATATTTCCATGTGAACATGAGCCACAATTTCCTCATCACACAGGGGTGATTATCATGGCGCACCTCCCAGTAGACATTCGTGGTCAACCGCTACATGCACCAGAATTGCCTTGTAAACCGGTGTGGGGTGTACGACTCACAAAGAGGCCCGCGGTCCACCCGTGCCACCAAGACTCCACCTCGAAAGGCTAGGAGGTAGGCCCGATTATCTTCTGTCCCCTGACCATCATCGGTAAGTACACCCTTCATCAATGTAAACAGGTGGAAATTAAACTCGTCCGCCTTCCACACCCGGTTTAGTAGCAACAACACAGTTAATTTGGTGGGAAAGATCCCGACAGCATTTAGAATGGATGGGTGGAAGTTTGACCCTGGAGGCGAGATGGGGTTCAGATATTCATAAACCCCCCTGATGTGTGCCGCGATCCACCCATACAGAAGATGGAAGGGCCCGCATATCCTCGGCGGATTCTTTCCCTCACTAACATGCTGTAGCATCTTGTACAATCTGGCGAGCATCGGAATCCCCAGATTGACCTGCCTTCCTATGGCCAGCATAGATGCCATGATAAATGAGCTGGGCCACACCCCCATGTTGGTATCCCTCACTGGTAGGATCCAACCGTAGATAAGGGCCACAATAAACGCCGCTAGTCTGACTATCGACCGTTGTTCAGTGCTGACACTGAAACCCCAGGTCTTCCATTGGATGTCCTCCAAGAGCCGCCAATACGAGTGCTCTTTTCCCCATTGAGATCCCTTCAGTTAGTTTCTAAGCCTCGAGGGAAACTCTCGGTTCTCCGAGAAGTTTAGGAACTACTTGAACCACTTCATGAAGTGGACATCCCTCACCGCTTCTTTGTCTTCTCCAGGGACCAGTCCCATCAATACCAGCGCCAACCGTGACATCGGCTCCGGATCCTCCCACGCACTCATGACGGGGAGGAACTCATCATATATATCCCCCAAGATCGAGACCCCCGAAATTTAATGGACATCCCACAGACTGATGTCAACATCCCCATGGTGCAGGTGAAATGTGTTGGTCCTAGATGACCACCTGCTCAATAGCTCCGGCATCAGCTGCTTCGGTTGATAAATGTGGAATTAGAAGGCCCATGACACCTCATACAAGCCCACTCTCCTAAGATCGTCTCCAAATTCCTCGCATGAGGCACCTACCCAGTAGGACCATGCCCAATCATTAGTGTAGTTGCCTCCCTAGCATTGGTCCCACTCATCAGACCACCCTTTTTTTGAATCCCTCAAGACCGCCTTCAATATTGTGCGGTACATGGGAGGGGTCATCTCCAGTTAAAATGGATTCCCATCAATGTTTTTCAGATGGTTGTACAAAAATTTGGTGGTGATTGGTGTGAAGTCCTCCTATGCATGACCGTCAGCCGCCCTGAACCATTGGTGCTGGCATGGCGTGCTTCTGAACCAGCATGTTGGTTCGTCCCTACTCGCCTTAGGAATGGAGACGTCATCCCTCAGCCCGAAGCCATACAAAGGAAGATTCTTGCACAACGGATAGTTCTTTTGGATATCTGATAATAGTTCCGTCAAAGAATTATGATCCGAGTGGCTTCGGACTAACTCCCCCATGCCCAAACAGTTGGCCATCTCATCCCTCCGAGCGGCATCCACAAGCACCCCCTGGGCAGCTTCTTGATGGGCCATTTGTGTTTTTTTTAAAAAGTCTTGGGAAATATTATAGCTCAGGTCACAAATCCTGTTCACGGAGCCTGGCCTCGGCCTACAAGCACAAATTCTCTTGGCATATTCACAGAGTCAAAGACTCACGGTTCGCCGCAATGTTCGATTCGTGGAGAGCAGACGCTGAGTACGCAGAGCTTCAAAAATTGAGAGCGCAAAAGGACAAAGTCGTGGAGAAAGGAAAGGATAAAAGTGAGGTCGGACCCCCCTATTTATAGGCGGCAGGCCTCGGAGCTTCGCGGTGCGTCCGGCCCGTGTGGAGCTTCGCGGAGCGCCCGTCCCACGCGGCCCCTCTCTACCTCGTGCAGACACTTCGCGAGATAACACCGGGAATGGACGATGATTTTGGCAATTTCCCTCAGACTTTGACCCTTGATACCTCCATGGCTCCAAGTCTAAGGGGGGAATTTGTTGGCGCCAAAATGTTGGATGAAAATAATGAAGAAAGATAGGCCCCGCGACCTGCCCCGCGATGCCATGGCACGAAGTCCCCGCAAGCAACGTGGCCGCCACGAAGCAAAGGAGGCGGTACACTCCGCGAATGCCCCAACCGTTCGCGAGCCGCCGTGAAGCAAAGGAGGCGGTATGATCTGTGAACGCCCCTGATGTTCGTGAGACCGCCGCGAATAAAAGGAGGTGGTACACTCTGCGAATTACCCTGACGATCGCGAGCCCACCGCGAAGCAAAGGAGGCGGTACGCTCCGCGAACGCCCCTAACAGTCGCAAGCCTGCCACGAAGCAATGGAGGCGGTACGCTCCACAAATTCCATTGATGCTCACGACCCACTGCGAAGCAACCGAATCCCTCTTCATTCCGTGTCAGCTATGCTCCACGACGCCTCTTGCTTATAAATACCAGATTCCCCCAGAGCCCAGGGGACGGACAATCTGAACTTTTGGCTTCTCATCTCCCGAATCATGAAGCAGCCTTTTCTATGCGAACCATAAGCTATGCAAGGTATTTTTTCTTCGCGAGGAGCCTCCAAATTGTCTCATTTTGATCCCCTCTTCCGAGAGGGATTCCCTTCGCGAAGACTAAGGGAATTTGCGAAGGAAGGGGATCTCTACGGGGACCCGGGTTGTCGCGGAGAGTTTATGCTTCGCGAAACACCCCTCCTGTACACGTGATACACATGCCAATCAGGGTCACTATACTTTGTGAAGCAAACTGATTTGCGAAACTTTGCTTCGGGAGGCACCTAGGATCCGCGAGGCAGTGTTACACGAACACCCTTCCACTTCGTGAAGCACCTCCCACTCGCACCTCTGCCCCATTATAAGTCTAAGGCACCCAACTTCGTGAAGCACACCCCTTCGCAAGTGTCCATCACCACACAGAGCAACTGAGCTCCATAAGGCCTCTGCCTATGGAGCCCTCTACTTGGATATTCCTTTTCTCATGCAACCCTCCAGGTTTTCACGATATCGACTTCAAAGTCCCCTGAATGATACCGCCCATGGTGTTGCTTCGCCTATTGCTTCTTCATATAGACACGCTGACGACTATTGATTCTTCGCATAGCCACGCTAACGTGGACCCCTCGATGGTTTTCTCTGTGACCCCCCTTTTATACGGCATTGCCGGTACCTTCCACCCCACAAGGAGTATAGGGTACTGGTTATGTAAGTACTAGGGGTGTGGAGTAAACACACCTCGTCCGAGCTATAGGACGTTAAACTGCCAAGCACCCTTGTCCTCAACACATGACGTTAAACTGTGGCATCACCCCATGACTCTCACATGGGGTCCCCCCACCTTGGACATTTTCCATGCCCTCTGGCCTCCATAGGGGATGATATCCTCCTTATGGATCATAGGGGATGATATCCTCCTTCTAGGAGTGGCATTTTTCCGTGGGGGAAGGGAGACCATCTTCGTGTAAGCCCCTTGTCCTTCTTATGGAAGGTAGCACCCATGCACCTCCGTACTTCCCCTCTTCGTCTGCGCTTTGTCTCCCTTGGGCCTCCATCATAAAATAAGTCCCAACACCATGGGCTGCCCAATGCGTAAGCCCCCCTTCGCTTCCCACAGACGCACCTTTCGCGACGTGATCGTCAGGTCTCTGCTGCCTCTTGTTTCTCACACTGAGCATGACTCACGTGAGTTTAGAGTAAGCACCGACCCTGACCCTAACCGCATCATTGTAAACTATGAGGACTTTGATCCATGTCAAGGCATGGTACTTAGGAAGCCTCCACGAGGTTCAAGCCCACCACCAGTGGACCCCCCGGGTTTACCTTCACATCGGTTCACTGACGAAACCCTACCCGAACTACGAGGACTTTGATCCATGTCAAGGCATGGTACGTAGGAAGCCTCCCTGAGGCTCAAGCCCGTCACCCATCAGACCAAGGTCCTTATACACGTCAGTTCGTTGACACCCACATCCCTCACAAACTACAAGGACTTTGATCCATGTCAAGGCATGGTACGTAGAAAGCCTCCATGAGGTTCAAGCCCAACACCCAATGGACCAAGGTCCCCCTTTACATCAGTTCAACGACAGCCTTTCTGAACTACGTGGTCTTTGATCCATGCTAAGTCATGGTACGTAGGAAGCCTCCCTGAGGGTCAATCCCACCATCCACTTACACCAAGGTTCGTATTCAGGTCGGTTCTCCGACACGCCCTCGTCCTGCATGACGTTAAACTACATCCCAATCTAGTGGTAAGTCATTGTTACCCCGCCATCCAGTTGTTCCAACACCCCTTCATGTCTGTTCAACAGCCCCTTTTCCACCCGAATTATGAGGACTTTGATCCATGTCAAGGCATGGTACGTAGGAAACCTCACGAGGTTCAAGCACAACACCCATTGGACCAAGGTCCTTCTTCACGTCGTTCCACCGATGCCCTATCCCGAACTACGTAGAATTTGATCCATGTCAAGGCATGGTACATAAGAATCCCCCCTGAGGTTCAATACCACCACCAATTGGTCACTCCGACCCCTCTTCACGTCGGTTCTCGGCAACCAAACTACGCAGACTTTGATTCCCTGCCACGGGGGTACGTAGGAGGTCTCTTCGAGGATCAAGCCCATCTCTACCGTCATCTCCATGATGGTTCCATCTCATTACTCCTCCACTCCATTCAACTCCCCATCATCCATCCTGATTCTTTACCAGGCTGCCACATCCTGGTGATATCATTCCACCTCATTCCCCCTCACAATATTCGGGAAGCCGCCCACGTGTTGGCCCCAATATCAGGGATCCCACAAGGGGCCTCATCAATCTGATACACTCCAACATGTGTTCTGATCAACCCGATCCATCTCCGCTAGATGTTAAACTTACAGTATACCCTCTGTTAAACACAGGAAGCTGAGGAAAATCTTAGGTACATGCCAATGGCATATGATTCCCCACGCTTGATGTGGGATGCCTCAGGCTTCCGCGCCCTCAAGAAGCCTTATAATAAGGGATAAAAGACGGACACACCAATTCCCCAGTGTTCAGACACATTAATGATGCCTCGACGTGACTATTCCCCTAATTGAAGGTTGCTGCCCTGACCGGACCCCTTGGAATGTCCTGACAGAAGCAGCGTAATTAACCGGCATCCATTAAACATGGCACTGGGAAGAGTTTCATGAACAACATATTAGATCTATGAGGGAGACCCGGACTAGGTGATGAGTTCTGAGGAGGAATCCACGGAAGGAAGAACCAACATCCCATCATCCCGTTTTGATCAAGGATAAGACGCCCCTAAATAAAGAGCAAATGTCGCCCACCTTTTGAAAGTGGGAATGCTGGGTAACAAAAAGCCGCGCCTGTCGCGCCCAAGCAGACCAACGTGCGCGCCCCAGTGAAAGCGTCAAAAACAGCATGGAATCATGATTTTAAATGAACCAAAATATGCCGTTAATATAAAATTACCATTATAGGCTATCTGTTAGTTTAAGAGAAATAATTATAACTAAATTATGAATATTAATTATGAATTCGTTGGCTATTAATTGTTTATAAAAAATATAAATCAATTAGATATTTGTATTTTTTTGTGAATTACATTTAGTATTTAAATTAGTGAGATACATGTGTTATATACTTAATAAAATATATTTTATATTCATCCAATTGATATTTTAGTCATAGGGTGTGAATAAAACCCAATTTTATGTATAAAAACCTATTTTTTTAAAAGGTTAATTTTATACATTTGAATAGGGAACTGATTTTAAATTAATATGTTGAAACATTAATAAATTATATATGACAACATAAAAATGTTTTTGTGAAGTGGGATATAAAAATTTACTTTGGATAGATTTCTGATATTTTCCTGATAACTTTCATGTTTTGCTGAATAGTAAAAATATACTAAATTTTTATTAAAAACAACTTTTTTCATCAAGATAATTTGTTTGGTTTAATTATAATATTTAATGGTTATAATGTATAAATATAAGATTTTTTCTCAATTTAATATAATGTATTTCATTAGCATTAATTTTACATTGAATTCATAGGTAACAACATTTAAATCTTTTGCAATGTTTTAACTTTTGAAACCCGTTTTCTCTTTTCAACAATGGGAATAATTTTAAATTAATTACTCCAACTTATGTATTTTGAATTTTGAAAAATGGATTCCATATTTGGAAACAGAAGTTCAAAATTGCGTGAATAAGTACCTTTTATTTTTGGACAATATAAAGAGTAACTTCAGTAATTCTTTTATTTACCATAGGTAAAGGGTAAATATGGTAAATAAGGGTAAAAAAATAATACTTTAACAATAACAAACTACCATAAAATGTGTCCTAATACTATTTTTTTATATATTTCCGACCTTGGGCATCCTTGGGTCTATTTTTGGACCCCATGGATTCACATGGATGTGAAAATGACATTTTATAAGAATTAATTTAAATTAAATTATAACCTAAACATATATCTTTTACTAAATTGTCTTTAATATAAGATTATATAATTTATATCTATGATTATAAATAGTCATTAGAAAACTAAATTTTTTTCCTAAATCGTTTAATTTTTTTTATAATTTTTATAGATTATGTAAAAAGTTTTATTTATGACACAAATAGGATGTAGTGATTACCTCATTAATCAAAGATTCAAATAAATGAATTTATATATATTAAAAATATATATAATTTTGTTTTTTTGATGTCATAAACAAATTTTTTGGATGAAATTGACTTATTATCTTTGAGTTAAGGCCATATTTTTTGAGGAATAAAGTTTTTATAAATTTTAAAAAAGACAAGTATTAATAGTTTCCAAAATTGTGACAATTCATAACTTAAAACATAAAATAGTTTATTAAATGATATTAAATTCATAAAAATCTAAGATTCATAAAAATGGTTAATATAAGTCCAAATATGTCAGAAATAATTTTTTTGGGTCGTTTGATATGATATGATAATTAAACTAACCCACAAGGTATAAATAACATAATATCATAGTAAGATAAAAAAGGTTAAAATATGGGTTAAACTAAAAAGATAAGGATAATAAAAATAATCAAAAAATGTCTAAAAAATATTGGATGATGTATATTCGAACAAAAATTATCTTATATTATAATTAAATAATATTTTGACAATTTTTATTAGAAATTTAATTTATAATAAATTAATATTTTGAAGAGTTTCCAAATGTGCCCCTCTCATCTCTTACAAAAGGGAACTTCCATCCACTCAATTTCACTACATTTCAGACTTCAAGATCAGAAAATTCCTACCTATTTCTCTTCTCAACTTACATAGTTACATTCTAGAGGTTTTGGTCTTCTCAAAAGACCAACTTTAGTTCCCTAAGAGAAAATTTAAAGGAGAAATGTCAAGAAAGAGGAAATCTCTTCAAAAAATTATTTGAAAATTATTACTTCTTATACTTCCTCTTGTTTATTTGTTGCATTATAAAGTAATAAAATCAGTATAAATAATATAATTATATGTTATTTTAAATATTAAACAACCCTATTTCACCTTCTATCCATCCTACAAAAATTGAAATCACCGCACGCATGTACAAACGACTTACTATCTCCACGCCGTGGGGTAATCTATTTTTCACCACCACCTTACTTGGATAGATATAACGGTGGAAATAATAACTATATATGATTATTATAACATGATACTAATTCATAGATACTATAAACCATCCACTTCAATACCATTCTACAATTATGGGAACGATGTCATCGCTCGTGTGTATGTATAGCTTACCGTTTTCACGGTGTGATGTGATTCTTTCTACATAATATTCATTAATCCATTATTATATAATTGAATTAAATGAATATATATGATATATATTATAATAATACCATGTTCCAAATTATATAACTATAACCTAAATTTTTTAATAAGAACTTATCTGAAAAAACATAAATAAGAACATAAAGAAGTGAATACCCGAATAAAGAGTAACAATGAAATGTTACTAAAAAACAGATGAAAATATGATCAAAAATGTTTTCATAAAAATGATTATGATTCTGGAATAAATCAGTAACATTTTTTAAATCATTATATAGGAGGTTTGGATACATACGAAGCATATTGTACTGAAGGTAATGGATAAGTTTTCCAATCTCATTTTATCTGAAATTGTTTATTTGTAAGTTTATAATGGGTATATATTTTTCATCAATGTCCATGTTTTCTAAAAATATTATCATAAAATTTGTAATATTCTTATATGTATGTTTAAAGTCATTTTTACCCATTTTTACTTTTACTAAATGGTTTGGATGAAATATTTCTTTTGTTTACTATAAAAGGTACCTTTTGAGTTTTCTAGAAAAAGTACGAGGAGAATGTTTTTTTCTTAACTAATATAGAATGAATGGGGTTTTTTCATCTTCATAACTCCTTATTTTAATGAATCTTCCTCTACATGTTTACAAGTTTATTTTCAACTCAATTTATTTGTAAGTTTCTACTGGGTATATATTTGTCATCCTTGTCCTTGTTTTCTAAAAATATTATTATAAAATGTGTACTATTATTATATGTCTTATTTTTACCCATTTTTACTTTTACTACATGGTTTAGAAGGAATATTTCATTTGGTTACCATACGAGGTACTTTTTGACTTTTCTAGAAAAAGTATGAGGAGAATGATTTTTTAAACTTATATGAAATAAATGGGGTTTTTACATCTTCATATCTTCTTATTTCCATGAAGATTACTCTACTTATTTACAAGTTTATTTTCAAGTCAATTATTTTTTATTAAAATTACATGACAGTTTGAGAAAAGAAATTTTTTTTGAAGAATAAATGATATTTTCCTCAGGAATGAAGCTTAAGTGTTTTATAAAAATTATTTTCCATATAATATTACATAGGATTATTTTATATAAATTTTTTTATATATTATTTTATTTTGATTATTATGGAATTTTATTTATGAAATCCATTTATTTTATATCAATTATGATGGAATGATATTTAAGAAACCCATTTGATTTCATGGGTTATGTTATGGTGAATGTTTATATGTGTTTGTGGAACATGTAATAATGGTTTAATTGTGATATGAGTGGGACCTATATATCCCTAAAATTCATTGGGAAAATATTTATATCTCATGAGATAGACATGGATGGAACGAGAAGTTAATCTGGTTCAGTGATACAGGGCTAGAAAGAGGAGAGAACTCGGTTCATTAATAGACTTTTTCTGCTATGATGGTCTTGGTAAAGGGCCTTGAATAATATGAAATGATTTTATATGATTATTTGTGTATTCATCAAAATTTCATGCCTTATGTTATGAATATTGGGATTACACTGCACATTTATGATTTATCTAATGATATGATATTGTGATCTTCTATATGCATGATAAGATTTTAAAATGTTATGTTCTTATGAATATGATATGATTATTATTTAATTTTTTTACAATTACTGAGCATTTGATCTCACCCTTTTATATGATTCTTTTCCCCAGGACATGAAGAAGGGTATTAAGTATGATATACCAAAAAGGAGTCTAGATAAGATGAACTAAATGGAAGACAATGTAGATATTTTATGAAGTAGTTGTTTATGTTTCCCATTTTCTAAATACACTATACCTATATGGTCCTATTATGGTTTTTTATATGTTGTAATAAATATAATTCAATTTTGAAGTAATATCGATGTCTGTAAATTTTGTGTTGTTATATTAGGGACCTCTCCGAATGATGATTTTGGGGATACATCTCGCAATTATCATCCAACAAAGACGTTAGATCCTTTTTTTCTACTAGAACATACATTTAACTAAAATAATTCATCAAAAAAATTATAAAACATGTCTCTCATGTACTCAAAAATAGTTTTCTAAAATAATTCCAAGCTTCTTTGGATTAACCTGCTACTATTGGGAGGAAGACTTCTATAGTCCAAATACTCATGTTTCCCCTAATGATATTATTGAATATACTTAAATGAGAAAATCCTAAACCAATAAACAATACATTATGTATGTAATGCATCATTCTCATAGTATTAGTACATCATTCTCACTCTAGTAGGGAGTGAACTTTATCATTGTAGCTCTTAAGGATGCACCATTTTCTACGATACTAAAAGAATATCCCTTTGTTTGGCCACATGATTCTCCAATAGAACTAGTTTCCTATGTTACCCCCATTTCTTATCCCCCAAATCCATCCACAATCATGTTCTCAAAAACCACATCATATTCATTCTAGGAAACCATTACGACTTATTTAGAAACCTCAAATACATAATCATATAGGAGAGGTCTTCTGTGGAAATTGTTCAAGGTATTACCTTGACAATAGAACCAATTATCATATTCTATATTGGATTAATACACAATAAATTATCTTTAATAAATTTCCCCATAATACCAAAAAATATAAAATTCATGAGGTCCCCGAATATTTTTACCTAAATGTAGATCTTATAAATTATTCGTTGTTTCATCATGCATGTTTTAGAATCAGAAAAAATAAAATTCCACAAGGTTTTCCCAAGATGTTTTCATATGATCAGATTCTATAAAGGTAATGGCAGTGAGGATAACCTACCCCATGCCACATATTGCTGGGGGAATTTTTTTTATAGAAACATCAATGTTCCATTTCATCAATAAGAAGCATGATGAATTGAAAACTCAAGATACTCAAAACAATTCCCTCAAAAAAATCTTCCTTTATTTATAGTCTCAGTATTACAAGATATTGTTTTTAAGGAAAACATGAATTTATTTCCCTTACTGGTGGAATAATATTTTTCTATCAGTTTATGTTTTATAAAAATGATTTAATTTTTTTATCTGTTTTCCATTTATTTCTTTAATATATTTTTACATATTTTTAATTTTTCAAAATATGTTTAAAATAAATCTTCATGATGTTTTTAAAAAAATTCTCTGTTTATTTTTTTATAAAAACATTTAAAGGAAACTTCATTTTAATGTCGAAAAAATCAATGGTATTTTCTTCCATAATGACCACTAAATGAACTAAATATTCCCTCAAATTTATACAATGATATATTAAAATAAAATTAATTATTTTATATTTAAGAAAATTTTTTATTTGGAAAAATTGTTTTCAAAATGTAATGTTTATTTTACATTAGAATATTTTAATGATATTTTTATGGAATATTTATTCGTTAATGACCTCAAAAATTGGTGTTAATTATGTTTTATTAGTATCTGATCTTATTTAACCATCCTTATTATTTTACCTATACTTTTTATGATTATTATGAAGGAATTTTTTTGAAAATCCTTCAATTAAAATGGGGTTTTATATGATGAATTGATGGAACATTTATGAAACACATTTCTGTTATATGAGTTATGATATGATTGAAATTTTAGGATTTTGTGGAATAAAATTTTATAATACCTATATATCCCTCAAATGCATTGATTAATGGTTAATATTCTACGATATAAGAGGGTATATAAGATAAAAAGAGGCTATAGAGGAGGTTATCCCAATACTAAAAAAATGTGCACATATGAGGTAATATAAAGCTTGTTGTAGGTTCATGGGTTGTTATCCCAAGCCTATAATGTTAATAATGTCTTGGTGGGTATCATTGAAATAAGGTTTTCTATGATTATATGTATACCAAGAATCTTTGTCTTGTTCCAATGTTATGATCTCATGTATAATGTTCTTTGATTCCTTATGATTTATGTATTATGAGTTGCAAAGTACATAACTCATAGTTATGACCAATAAAATGAATGGTATAGTTTTCATATGTTATTATCATTATGTCATACCCTTATTCCAATGTTATGTTGACATCACCCTTCTTTAACCATACAAAGATTCTATGTTCACCATTTATTATGTTTCCCTTCCCATGGTTATGAATAATGGTATTACTTATGATATATCTAAATTTGGTGATAATAATAATGAACTTAGTTGAAAATGATTTAATTTACTTATTAACATGTTTTATGTGTATCGACATTTCCAAAGGCCTTAGACCAAGACGATTTTATTATGGATCATTATTTTATGGAATGAATTTTCTTTTGTTATGATTTGATATCTATATATGTGAAGTTTGGGTAATTGCAAAAATACCAAAATTTGTTATGATTGGATTCCATTCTACAAAGGGAACTGAAACAAATAGGTGAAATAGATATATCATGAAGATCATAACAAATTCATGGAAATATTCATCATGTTGATAAGTGACACCCTTATTCACAAATAATGAAAATGGGAGGCACTAGTACTCTAGATTTGATATGAAATAACTACTTTAAAAAAGTTTCCCTAACACCCGATCAATTATTTAAAGGTTTAAAGAGCTTTCATAGTATGGATAGCAATAATATTTTCATGTATGAGCATAATTCAGTGGTAGAATACTTTTAAATATATTAATTTCCTTAAATTTACCAAAAAGGAACAATATAATGCTTTTATATTCATGCTATGATACTTTAACGGGGAATGTATTTCTTAATGGTTAGTGAGATAATCATAAAGATGGTGTAAATTGATGACCTGGTAATCAATATAAAATTCCACATTTAATCCCATAAATTTTTGGAAATTGTGATTTATGAAACAATGGTAAGTGGAACTAACATTGTTCAAACGAAAGGGAATATTCATTAAGATAAATACCCCTTGATACATCCTAAAGGAAGTGAATTACTTCTATTAAAGATACATCATGAACATATTTTACCCTCAAAACCAACTCATATATGGAAGGTCTTGGAATAATTTAGTTACATTAATTTTAATCTTTGTTATGAGAGCTATAAATTAATCCATTAGAAAATGTTAGTTGTGTTACCAAAAATTGATATTTTCCATGATCATCCCATTACATTCCTAACATGGATGATTTTTTGAAAGAAATTTTGGGTATTCCACCACTCAAATGGTTTTGGATTTAATGATCTTATAAACATAAAACACTACCTTGAAAAAATGAAATAGATTCATCTGTATTACTACCTTCTTGAATTCTCAATGATCATAGGGTAGGCCCTTAGGATGGGTAACCACATGAGGATTTGAACCCAAAATCTATATGATATTCCATGTTGTATGATAATGGTGTTTTATAAATAAATATATATAAATAAATTTTTATTCAAGAATCATGGTTCCAATGAAAAATATGAGTTGTAGATCCTATTTCCCCCCAGATTTATGGCTTTGATCACATTGAGGGAAGTTGATATGCCTTCATTAAACACTATATGGGACTATCTATGGATGTAATATTCATATTAAATATAAAAATTAATAGAAGTGTCATCATTACTGAAATTTTTTCAAAAATAACTCTATCCTTATTTTGGTTTATGGGGTGTAACTCCTTAATAATTTAAAATATATTTCTTTATAAATTTAATCTCTCTGATAGTATGTTGTAGATGAAACCACAATTCTAAATGAACCATATAATAGGATTTAGTTACATATTATCTATTAAATTTATAGAAATTAATATGAAAAAATATATTATAAAAAATATATTAAACGCACACGTATAATATAAATTCAGTGACAATCAAATTATTAGAATAAAAATAAATTTTATTTGAAAGGAAAAGAAAATTTTTATTGAATAAATTTATTTATGAAAAAATATGTTTCTATCTTATTAAATTAAAATATACACTATTGGTGAATAACTTAAATTAATGTTATCTATTTTTATACAATAATTTTTTTAATTTAATAATTTTTATATACATGATGAAATAATTAATGTATTATTTTTCTTGAAAAATATATTTTTCTAAAATTATTGTTCTTCACTTTTTCCAAAACTATTATAAATTTATAAATTAAATTTATAAAATTTATTTTAAAAAACGTACTTCATTTCTTAAATATTCATTTAAAAATCATCTTATCTTAAATTTTATCAAATTTCATAAATATAATATCTTTTTGATGAAGAGTAAACAATGATATTTTTTTTATAGGAAACTGGATTTCCTTTTAAATAATTTATGAAGGTCAATTTTATTTTATTTATTTTCAAAAAAAAAACTAGGTAAATAATATTTTAAATAATAATTTTTTTGTTGATTTAATTTTTTATATAGTTATGACATAAAATCATTGTATTCTAATATGTTTTTCTATTAAAAAACTGTTTGTTTGATGAGGTTGGAGGTTTCATTTTAAATTAAATTCTACCAATTATGTTAATTAAATTTAAAAAATGGATTCCATAATTTTATTGTAATAATTATAATTATTTAATATGGGTAACTTCACTTTTGATCATAGTGAATAATAAAACGTTATAAATAAATTATCGTATTTAAGGATAAATCAGGGTTTACCAAGTGGTCAAACTAAAACTATAAGGGTTTAAATTACATATAGAATTCTCAAATTTCAATTGTATTTCCATATATATATATATACATTTCATTAAATAATATTTTTTAATGTTCCATTATGTATCCATTTTTCAATAAATCATTGGTAAATTTTATTTAAAAAAACCCAAGTGTGTACTTTAATCCACTTATAAATGGACACCTACTATACTCTCCCCTCTACACATCAAGAACAATTTTTATCAAGATAATAAATACCCAAAACCTTTCCATATATCCATACCAATGGACTATAGTCCCTGGTTTGATCATAAAACCATTCTACAGGGGCTCTATATATAAACATAAAGGGACTCTTTAGAGAAGAGGCCTATTTTTAATCATCATTTTTTTCTTCCTTTATATACCCCTTCAAAATAAAAACGAATTATGATAAATAATAATAAATTTAATTTACTTATATAGATATGTTATTAATTTAGTGGAATAACATAAATAAATACAATCTTCCATTAAATGGGAATCAAAAATTTCGATCGTGTGTGCGGTGGAATACTGCCTCACAAACTGATGTAATTCCTTTTCCATAACTTCCGCTAAATCAGGAATATATCGATTATTTTAATGTATATGTATGATATTTATGAAATAATTATATATATAATTGTAATATCAAATATACCTTACTATTTATAATCCTCTGGAAAACAATAACATCCCCCATGTGTATGTGTGGACTATCACTTCTACGAAGTGATGTGATATATTTTTCATTTCATTTTGATGTGGATAGAAATTAGGATATAATTATTGAATATGGATGTTATATATGATATAATAATAATTCTATAATAGTTATAATTTATTTACCTATCTATTATTGCATCTGTTAAAAAAATTCAACCAGTGTTAATGCTTCAGCACAAATTTTCATCTCCTTGAACGAGGAAATTAATTTTTCTATATAAATTTTGTGGATTAAAATAAATAAATATTTGAAGAATATATTATATAATTAAATTTAATAAAATTATTTATATTATGGAACCATGATCATATTATAAAGAACAAAATTATTAAACCAAAAAAAAATGAAAAAATAAAAAAAATCATTACCCAGAATAATGATTTTAACATTGAAATTATAATAAAAGGGTGATAAAATAATATATGTAAATACTATAAGGTAATATATATATATATATTAATATATATATATATATATATTAATATAATTCTAACAAATAAAAATTTATTATAAAATAGGTTAGAACATGTATGAATGTAATCAATCCTATGGTAAGAGTTTATTTAACAATCTGATTATTATTTAGGATGTTAGTGTTGACATGTTTGTTGGGAGAATTATTTGAATTTTTATACATTTAACATAATAAATTTCCCTCTCCTGTGGTTATTCATAATATTTTAATGTAATGTTAATATTTTTCTTACTTTAGTACTTAATATGGCTGAGAAATTTATTTTTATAGAAACCAAATTTATTTTTTTGTCCAAATTTTTTTTCATATATATTGTTACTTTCATTACAATATTTCATGAATATTTATAATAAGTTGAAATTATTTAATAATTTAATTTTTTCCATGTTTTAATTTTAAAAAATATAAAGGCATCTTCTTTTCATTTTCCTAGTGAGGTATATTTTGACCTTATTACAACTATAAGAAACCAATGTTTTTAATTGCATGTATGGAATTACCCACCATAATGACAACTCACTTATTTGAAGAATTATATTAAAATTCAAATTATTATTTTAATATATTGTGTTTTTCTTAATAATATGATTTTTTAAACGATATTTTGGATGTAAAAATGGTATTTTGCCAAGAATGTTTTTAGTGATATTTTTTGATTTTTCAACTCAGAAAATACAATTACCCTTATTTTAATCATTATCAACTAAGGATAGATTGAAATTATATTATCCTTATTAGTTATCAGTATGGTTTATGGTTGTTTTATAGGGGATGTAATATTTTTATACCATTCTCAAAATTATTATGGATTATTTATAATTATGATTACCTATTGGGGTTATTATTAACATTTTATATTATAGTTATTTAATATGAATAATTACATTGATTATGTTTCTCCCCATTTCATTTGAGGTATTCATTAGATTGAGTATTTGATGAAATTATCCCGTAATATCCCGTTAATGCATCATTAGGTCTCATGATACAAACTAACGTGGTTATTTGGATATGTCCTTACATATTTTTATAAAAACCTATCAACGAGTACCGGAGAGAATGTTTATGATGTTCAACATTTTCCATTCCCTCATTGTGATATTATTTGTTTGTTTCCACGTGATTATTTTATAGTTATGATAATAAGTTTTATATTTTAATATGGTGTGAATATTTATATATAATTATTGGATCATCATCTATATATACCATATTATTTATAGTTCTTGTGTCATTGATTAAATGGAATGTATTTTTAGTTATTTATCATTCCATTTTAATGAGACATTTATTCATGATTTATTTGACACTAATAATACCCTTACTCAACATCTAAGCTCACCCATTTATTATGACTCATTTTACAAGGATTCTATTATCTATATTATGATTGATCTGAAATGATATTCTGAAGAGAATAATATTGTACTAAAATAAAGCACTATATTGTGTTATAATTTTTAAATTTTAATTTGAGATTCAAGTATGTATATATTTTTCCAAGAGTACTAAAATATTTAGTCATCCCTGATGTTATTTCTTTTCTCCAGTGCCAATGTAAAAAAGTTACCAAAAAATATGTGATTATTAGGTCAGGGTTTTTATAGTTATAATCAAAAAATGTTTAGTAGACATTATGGGAAATGTATTTTGGAAAACATATATTAGGTAATATATCCATATAACTTAATTTGGGGATAACTATTTGTATTTGATAACACCTTGAAGTTTTTTTAATTTTTATATTATGTAGATATCCTAGAAATACATACCTTTTTTGGATACTATAAGTGTATGAGGTTCTGGTATAGATATACCATGGGGTAATAACTCCACTAAAGGGGCATTGAGATTTTAATCAATTGTAACCTAGTGAGAACCAACTATCCTTTCTACAAACCTCTTTTTAAACTCCCAGGGGGAATTATTGTTTTAAATAATATTTTCTAAACAAACAATTATGAAATATTTGAAAATATAATTTTATATGATAATATTCCTATAGAAACCATGTTTATAATTTTGAGTATCTCTATACATAATTTTCTATATTTATGATTAGTGTTTTAGATTTTTCATTATTATACATTATGATAAATAATTTAAAGATGAAATATTTTCAATTTCATTTTTTTAAATGGTTCTCACTTATAATTTTGGGAACCGTATCAATGAATGTAATACATGTACAAATTTTCCTCTTATGCAAGATAATGAATCTGGTGTTAGTGATATAGTTGGAGATAAAAGCATTATAAATATATTATGTAGATAAAACATGTTATGAAAAATATCATGGATTATATGGATCGGTATAAAGATCCAAAAAACAATGATGAATTGTTTGATGAATTCATGCATTAAAAAATTGTACTATTTAATGGGACTGCAAATAAATTTATAGCTAAGAAATGGATAATAAACTTAGAGAATATATTTTATTTTTTAGGAATTAATTAAATAGTGAGGATTATCTTTTAATTCTATCATCACTTAGGGAATGAAGATGAGTGGTAGTTTTTAATTAAAAACAATATATATTTAGAACAAATTGAAAACATGGGGTGGAAGTATTTTATGTCACTCTGCTTGGGGAAAACATTTTCTTCATGTGAAACGAATGGGTTTGGGGAGACAATGGATATGTCATAGTGAAAAAGGACCATGAATATGTTTCAGATAATTAATCCAACATTAATCGTTTATAATTTAAAAATTTACACAATGTACATAATTTAATGATAATGATTAACCATTTCGTTGATGGGCTTAGGAAAATCTTCTAAAGGGATCTAGTATTTTAAATATTATCATCATATGAGAACATAGGGTAATGTGAAATTAGGTCATAGAAATAATTATCAATGTATTACAATTTAAATATAATTAATGATAATAAAGTTATCATGATAAATCTAAAAAAGGATCTACATAATAAGGAAATAAAGGAAGAGTTGCATTTTTGCCTTGTAATAAATGTCCAAAGAAACACCACTAAACATTTTTATGGGGAATGATAACTATCTAAAAGTGTACAATTAAAGGACAACATGATCATTGTTATAAGGGAATGGAAGATGATTTCAAGGATTTATACATCAATAGTAAAAATATGCGACACTATGAAAATTACTATTCTGATATCAAATGGAATTTATCCTAGAAAACTCAAAGAGAGAATAAACAAGATTATATAATAAAAATAGGTGAGGGTGAAGTCCATAATAATGTGGTGGTTGGTAATTTAATCATATCATTAAATTTACATAATTATTTATTTGATTCTGTATCATCTCACTTCCTTATATCATTCTTGTTTTCCAATAAAATTAGTAATTTCATAATTACATTGGGAAGGGATTTTTTTGTCAGGACACATAGGGAAAGTCTCTTCACAACAAGGATGTATCAGTCAGTTGTCATTATGAAACATAAATGTGACATATTAGATGACCTAATTATTTTATGTATAGTTAATTTTGATATAATATTGGTAATGGAATGGATTTGAAAATGTCATGCTAAAATGTATTGAAAAGAAAATGAAATTAGGAATCATGATGAATATGTGGAATTACTAATAATTAAATGGGGGACATCATTATATAAGTCTGTGTATATCCAACCCTAGTAGATCTTCTAAATTTGATCCATGATGAATAAGAGAATAATTAATATATGGTGGGAAAAGGTAATTATAAAATTAATTTTTTACGTATTATATAGTATTACATTGAATGGTTTCAAGACAAGTTACATGTAAATCCTTAAGAGTATCAATTTGATTTTTACCTTGATTTAATCATGGTTTCATGTTTTATATAAAACAATTCCCAATATAATATCTAATTATTAATTATTGGAGTTTATTAACAAATTATAGGAGTTGTTCAATATTATATTTATATTCCCTATTATTTTTCCATGGGGATACCCTCTTATGATCACTAATAAGAAATATAGATCTACAAGTTTGTCGATTGATTATGGGGAAATAAATACTATTATGATAAAGAAAAATTATAATATATATTTCATTAATGACTAATTTTTAGATCACAATTTTTTTATGTTTGAAATAATATTCGGGTTTAATAAATTGTGAGTAAATAAAGATGGTATTGAAATGACTTCATTTTGTATTAGGTTTCGACATTATGAGTTAGCAGTAATTAAATTTAGATTGACTAGTGCACCTTATGATTTTTTTTTCATATTGACTCCATGTATGGTGTCATAGTTGATATTGTGAAGAAAAAGAAAGTCCAAAAATAGAATACACTAAAAATCATAACCAATGTACATAGTTTAATTGGACTTGTAGGTTACTATCAGAGATTTTTCCTAAAAATTTCATGTTACTAAACCTTTAACAATGAAAATAGATAAATTGGTTAATGTTATATAAAAAAATGAATATGAATAATTTTTTTAATAATTTAGTAAGATGTTGCTAAATAATAAATGTTTTACTCTACAATCAAAACATAATTTATTTGTGATACATAGCCATACATCAAAAAAGGGAAATTTTACTGTACATATAAAAAATTCTAATGTTATCTCCAATATAACATGTCATTTTAGGATTCAAGAAAAAAATATCCACCCCATGATATTGAGTTATTGGTCGTAATATTTTCTATGATTATATGGATAGATTTTATCTTTGTAGAAATATATGAGATATACACAGATCATAAGTGGATAGAAATACAAATTATCATAGAAATATATCAAAATGAGGAAAATGTGATGGATCGAACTAATTAAGATATATGATTATTAAAAATACTTCCAACCTGTGAAGTAAAATAAAATATTAAATGAAATGAGGAGGAATGATCAGAGTTCTGAAGAAAATGAGGATTCAAAAGGATTATATGTTCTTGGATCTTGTATTTAAGGATATGAGAATTATTATAGAATATGTGAAATAAATTATTTTTCAATTTTTTTTCCAAAACATCATTCATTAAAAAATATAAAAAAATTTCAACCTTTTGAGGACAATTTGTATGATAAGATTAGAACTGTGAATTATGGACAATTAGAAGAAATTATTTTCAAACATGGAATTCTAAAATTTGAAAATAGGTTATGTGATCTATATATATGTGAGAAGAACAAGAAATTATTAGATAATTATCATAACTTGAATTTATCTATAAACCATATTATAACCATACTTTATAGATATTTAAAATGAAAATTTTTCACAGGGTAATATGAAGCATAAAATTAATGATTATTTGTCAAAGGGATATTGTCATGAATTGAAGGGGGGATACATCACTATATAGAAATCATGTTTCATTTTCATATTCCTATGTAAAAGTTGGATGATATTAAAAAATAAATTTTTATTGGATTACCATATTCTCTTAGTAAAAATGATGAAGTATTGTTTATTGTTTATTTCCTTACCAAATCTATATATTACTATACTATAAGATATTTTTTTAAAATTTAGTAACAACAATGATTGTATATTAATGATGTTGTAAGAATTATTTGAACCCATATTTCAATTTTGTTTAATTATGATCCATAATTTAAATCTAAATTATATAAATGTATTCTAAAGGAAAATGATACAAAGATTCATTTTCACACTAATAATCTCCCTCAAACTTATGGATTCTATGAAAGGACTATAAAAAAAATTAAAACCCACGTTGAGGTCATTATATTTGACTTTCTTGTTTTGTGGGTTCTGTAATTACAATTGGTATAATTTACCTATCATAATAGATTCTATTTAAATAATGAAATATTGTCATATAAATCATTACAAGGAAAGTGATTTCATATTGAAACATGTTGGGATGATGTTAGTGAGTGGAATATTGTAGGCGAAAATCTTATGAATGAGATTCGGAAAAGGTATGTAGTATTCAAACCCATATCAAATAATCTTAAATAAGGAAAAAAATTCTACCAATAGTTGGGTGAAATATTTATAATTTCAAGTTGGAAATAATGTTTTTTTAAAATTATCTCCACGGAATGATGTTATAAGATTTGTAAATAAATGTAAAATGATCCCCAGGTACAATTTTTTTACAAATCCTATAGGGAATTGGGTATTTGGATTATTGTTTGGAAATGCCATAATCAATCTCTAAATTACATGATTTTTTTATTATATCATCGTGAAGGAAGTGCAAGTCAGATACATAACATGTGATAAACTATGAAGAAATATAATTAAACAAAATCTATCATACTATGAAGATCTAATCACGATTATGGACAGTAGAGAACACATGTTGTAGAATCAGACAACACCACTAGTATTGTACATTGGATAAATTCTAAGATAAATTGGGTGATGTGGGAACATGGGGATTTAATGGTGAATAACTACGCAAATGTTTTCATGAGGTGACATTCTAGATAGTTTTTCATTGAATATTTTTTATGGAAGTAATAATATATCAAACCAATATTTTCAAAAAAAGTTATTTATAAATATAATCTCTTTGATATATTGTGCTACTTGAAATAGAAAGGATAAATCAGCAAATAAAATAGTATAAAATTAAAACATATCCATTAAATATTCAATAAAGGATAGGAATAACTATTTTATTAGATTTATATAAATAAAATATTATAAAATATATTCAAGGGATATCAATTTATTTGAATAAAATGAAAAACCATTGATATGTAAAAGAAATATTTTTCTAAGAAACTTTTTTTATGCATGAAGTGTGTGTTATATTAAAAAATTAAACTAAACAGAATTGGATAATGTTTTTAATGAATTTTATAAAATATATTTTCAATGAAATTTCTTATCCTTCATCTAATTTTTTATACATATGATAATAATAAAAATAGTATTTTTCATGAAGACCGTATTTTTCTAAAAAACATTTCATCACATTTTTCAAAATTAAAATAATTTTATTATACATCAAAAATCAATATTTTTTGAAAAATTAAATTCATTTTTTAATTAGAATTTTGAAATTACCTTTGAATATTTTTTTTTGAATAATCTAGAATGATTTAGTTTTTGATGAATAGTGACAAATACTTATTTTTATTGAAAACCTCATTATCATTTAAATAACTTATTAAGATACACTAGGTTTAAAAAAATGAATGTAAAATAAGTTTAAATATATTATAAATAATCAACTTCAGGTAATTATGATATATTTTATGATATCTTGTTTTACAGAAACATTTTATACATTAGAAAATGTTTGCTATGGAAAATAATTTTCTCGATGCAATTATAGGTTTATTATTAAATTAATTCGTCCCATTTAATTGATTTTAAATTTAAAAAATGAATTGATTATTTAAAATAATATAATTTTATATTAGTTAAAAATTCATACATAATGTATTCACAAAATGAATTGTAAAAACATTAAAAATTTATTACAGTTGTTTAAGTTAAAACGAGTTTAATAGGGGGTTAAACTAAAATTATAAGGATTGAAATTGCTTAAAATAGGTCAAATAATTATTTTATTTATAAATTGAAACCTTATATCATTACAGGATTAGGAATTTTCCATTTTGGATTCATATTTCTTATAAAAAATGTGGGTATATTTTATTTTATTCGAAAATTCCAAGTGTGTCCTATCCCCCACTTATTAGAAGAAAAAACTCTTCTCCCATACTCACACTTATAGAGCATATTTATTATAAAAATACCAAAACAATATATGAACTACAAATATCCAGAAGATAATAGTTTCCCTAGTTTCACTATTAAATCATTATATGATAGATTTAGGTATAAACATAAGGAGGTTTCTGAAGAATAGGTATAGCTCGTAACCATGTGTCCTTATTTTATTTCATCCGATAACCATCCAAATATAACCAAGGTGTTACAAAAAAAAACTTAAACTGAGATTTTATAATTTTAGTGTAATAACAGAAATCCATACCCCTATTCAATTGAATGGTAAACACAACCATCAATTGTGTGTATAGTGGACTTCTACCTCACAAAACGATGTAATTCGTCTTCCATAACAACATATAATTGAAGAATATTATGATGGATATAATTTCTATTATTATATTTAAGACATATTAAATCTTGTAAATGTATAATGTTATATATACCTTATTTCCTTCTAGTACAATGGAAAATGATAATGTTAAGCATGCGTACGTGTGGGCTAATGCCTCCACAAAGCAACCTGATATAGTTTTTTCATTTATTATTTTAATTGAATGTAATAAGGATATATTTACTGAATATATATGATATATATGATATATTATTAATTTTTCTGATGTGATATTTTATTTTCATTTATTTCAATCAATTAGTTAAATTTTTTGAAACTATGTCCATGAAAACATACGACAATCCATCTCCATGAATGGTGTAATTTAATTCCCTATTAAATATATATAGAATTATATAAATACATATAAAATCAATATATATGTTATTTATATCATGAGTAATGTTATGGAGATGGTGGAGCCATGAAAAACATATAAGGACTAAAACTACCAAACAAAAACATACATAAAAAAGCATTTATTACCACATGAAATAATTTTATTAATGAATTTATAATAAGATGTTTTTATAAAAATTTAGTAAATAATATAGGGTATTGTATGTGTTATTATGGTTCTATAATAAATTTATATTAAATATTTTTTTTATTATATACGAGTTTTTACCATGTGTGAAGAAAATTAAAATTGAGGTAAGAGCCTTTTTCACTATCTCATCATTATTCTGGATTGTTTGTGTTGTTTTTTATTCCCTGTGAACTATTTGAATTGTTCAATCTTAGAAAAAATATATTTTTTTAACTATTTCTATTAATGAAATTTTGATATAATAGTACAATTTCTCTCTCATTATTACCTAAAATCAATGTGAAAATGAATTTACAAAGAAACCAAATATATTTCTCTCTTCGGCTGAAAATTCTTTATCATCAACATAAATATTTTCTATAAAATTGTCTAAATAATATTTTCAATATTATCCAAATAGTTATTAATTTTACATAATTTTGACCTAGTATCCCAAAGATTTTGGTTACATTATTACACTAAGGATAGATATAAGAAATTAAATCCCAAATAACTAAATAGTTTAGTAGTACTAAAAAAATATATAAACTTGAATTTCACATTAGAAAAGAAAAAATAAAAAATAAAATAACTTTATCTATTATAAAACTAGTATTACATTTTTTATATACTTATATATCAATCATTATACACTTTATGGTATCTTGGGAATTAAAACATTACAAAAGGTAAGATCTAATTTACATTATGGGAATGCCTCTAGTGGAATCGATCACAAAAAACAAGGAATAATCAATATGGAATGTTAAATAACTGAAACAAATTCCATTGTATCATTAAACTAAACATAAAAAATAGATGGTAGAAATAAACTAGGATCAAAATAATTCTATATAAATTATCACATCAGCTTTAAACTTCTGGATGGATATTCTATGTAATAAAATAATAATATATTCATCAATAGTTATTCTCATAATGAGGTAATGAATAATGAAATACATCTTAAAAATAACATAAATGACATATTCCATCACATATTATATAAATGGGTAAGGCATCATCCAAAAACAGAGTGTATTTTTTTATGAGATCTTATTATGCATCAAGGGGCTATAGGGGGGTCTGGCTACCACATACTAATTCCTGTTAATTCCCTATATGAAAGGCGATAATCATAATCAATGCAATTATTTTTATTTAAAGAAAATCAATTTTTTTTAATAATTTCCCAAATTGAATAAAATAATCCACATGAATATTTATATTTTAAGTCCCATATAATAATGTAATTATATTCTCTAATCTATAAGAATCATCATAATACATCTAGATTACTATAGATAATGGTTTCAAAATAGAATATTCCAGTCAAATTCACCATAAAAATCTATAGAAATAATAAAAAATTTTATTTTAAATATATTACAAATATATAATATGGTAAAATAAACGATGTTAAAGTTTGTGGATATTAATAAAATTAAAATTTCATTAAAACATTTTTTTAGAAAATTAACTTGTTCATATTGAAAATAAGATTCAAAATATAATTTTTTGGAATATTAGGAAAATAAAATACATTTACAAGAGATATGGAAACATTTTCATGATTATTTACAAACATGATTGATCATGAGGGTGTGTAATTCCATACATTCAATATAATTTTGAAAACATCCCATCACACTTTTTTACGAAGGATAAAATATGATAATTCATAAAATGAAAGAACATTACATTACTACCACTTTGAAAAATTAAACCAGGGATAAAAATATCTTTAATAAATTATTTGGAAAATTTTGAAAACATTTTAAATCCTAATTGTTGAAAACATGACTATGAATGTAAAATGATTGTTGAACGAAGAGAGAAATATCATCATATTTTTATAAAAATATTTTTCCCATTAATTTTAGGTACCAATGAGAGGAAAAATTTACTGTTTCATGTAATGGTCTTAAAAAAGATGAGTAGTATAAAATAAAATTGTTTTAATATAAAAATATATACCTATTTCATCAAGGTACACTTAAACATAAATAATCATAATTATTGAATGGATTTTGAAATAAACCCTTTCCACTTTGGTATCATTTGAGTCATAAGCAACATGAAATAAAAAACATAAAATTAATATTTAAATGTGATTATGATGAATTTATTCCTAACATAAAATATTTAAGGGTAAGTATATACACCCAAGAAAATAAATAAGTGGTGAATATCATACATGTCTCACTAAAGTAAATGTGATAAGAGAAAAATTTATCTCTTGTCTGATTTCCTTCAAAAAAATAAAACCTCATGTATAAAATCTATTTAATTATTATAACTGTATTTATAAACCATACTAACATAAATAATTATTTTTTTACTTATAAATTTATTTCACTCATTTATTATCATTTAATTTTTAAAATCACTATTTCTGGTGATAACGACTTTGTTTCCTATGTTTTTTTTAATTTTTAGTTTTAGTAACTGTACATTGATATTGGATAGATAAAATTATGAATTTAAAACATGATATAAATATAAAATATATTAATATTATTAGTTTTTATTATCATCCATAGAAGTTAGATATAGAATAATGAGTAACACATTTGACTGATATGAGAGGTCGTACATACTCATGGACATTGATTTAATTTTTTAATGAATAGAGAGAAAGAAAGGTAAATAATAATTAATACATATTAGAGCCTTATTGTAACACCCCAGGTAAATAAAGAATATGAAATTTTTATATTTATCCCTATTTGTGAATAAAATGTTAATATTAATATAAAGGGAACACTATGCTCGATGGCTTACCCAATACGCAACAACGAGTTCCTTTGAAATCTTATGTTGCACTCTAATAATAAAATAATATTATTTTAAATGGTAGTTAATGCCTAGCCGTTGTAATGGCGGGAATGAGCATAACTAACTACAAAATGATTATATATGTTTTTCAAATATCTTTACTTTTTACAATAAATGTTAGAGGATTAAAAATGCGAATGAATCTAATTTTAAGCGTAAACATTCTAATATTCTTTAAAAGGTCGATTAACCGCCTTTTGATGGAGAACCTATTTTAAATCCACCTTTTGACAATTTTATGTGTTATATTTGACAAAATAAATTTTTTCTTTAGAATCGGGACAGAAAAATTTACTTTGTGTAAATTTTTGGTATTTTTCTAATAAAGTTCATTTTTAATGAATAGTGAAAAATGTTGTATTTTAATTCAAAACCCATTTTTAATCTAATTTATTTATATGATTAGATTATATTTTGAATTGGTTTTAAATTGAAATTAGAATATATTTTTACCATTTAATCCAATCTTGGTCCTTGGAATTAATTTCACTTTGAAATTTGACTTAAACTGGTGTCAATCTTTTGATATATATTGTTTCATAAAACACGCTATTTGTTCTGAGAGCAGGAATTAATTATTAAATTAATTAATGTAACTTATATGTTATTAATTTTGTAAAATAGACATAATTTTTGAATTCGGAATATCAAATATAGCTTAGGGTGAATTTTTGGTAATTTTCTGAAAAACTTCAATTTTTGATGAATAGTGAAACCACTAAGTGGTAATTATGAAAACTGATTTTCCATTTAAATGAAATTTTTCCACCTTTGTGTTATGAATTTAAAAAATCTGATATAAATGGTTGTCATTAAGAAGTAAAATTTGGTTCAATGGGATTAAAATAATTTTTTGGTGAATAGTAACTTTTAAGTATTTAATTGCGATTAGAGGTAATTAGTGTAGTTTAAGGAAAAATAATGTTTTAATAATATGAAATAAACTTTACACATGTCAAACCCTTATTGTATTTCTCATGGACGACCAAGAAAATCCATGGGTCAACTTGGGGACCCCATGGAGCCACTTTGGTTGGAAAATGACATTAATACCTTTTTATTTAACGTTAAAATTAAAATGTCACAAACATGAGTGGTTTTACTAAAACAATTTTTACATGGGGTTATACAAGTCAGATTTTTTACTATAAATATTAATTTGAAATCTAAAAAGATTTAATACATCATAGTATTTTTTATATAATTTTTAGAAATTAACTAAATGAAATTATTTATGACACCATGATGATACATCGATTACCTCATTATTTGATGATTTAAATAAAATGGAAAGATAATGTAAAATCTAAGACCTACACATGTCCAAAACATATTGGATGGGTGGATTTCGAAACCTTATCACCTTATCCTCGAAACACATCAATTTGGGACCATTAAAATCCGAAACGCATTCTAAAATAAAGTAACATTTCCTTACTTTCCAAGAGTTCCCCTCCTCTCCTCTTATAAAAGGTCCCTACCTCTACCTCCTTACCCACACTTCCAAAGCCTTTGGATCGGCCAAACCATTCCCATTTTGTCTCTACAAATCCCTCTCTAACTCTTAGAAGCCTCAATTTGGGCATAAGTCTTCCCAAGGAAGCCTTTTAGCTCAAACAAAAGGGAGTTACCCGATTTTAAGGTAATGTCTTCACTTGAGTCCTTTTGTTTTATTTTGCTTCTCCAACCCCCTAAACTCTTTTTATTAATTTATTTTGTAAAAAATACAGTATCTTCAATATACAATTATGTTTTTATAAGAAGTATTCGAGCTACACTTACACACGCCTACATCTAATGGTTAAAGAACATACTGTTTCTCTGGATGGAGAATTTCTGCCTCACGAAACGATGATTGTTCAACATTCTTCTAACACCTTCAAAGGTGGCCATTAAGATGACACTATATTTATATATGATATATTATATGTTTAAATTTTACTTAAGATTATGTATTTTTCATTTTTGTAATACCTTTATGGTTTCCATTGTGGGTAAACACGATAATTTCATTTTAGGAAGTGCGGACTACCGCCCCTCAAAGTGATTTGATTCGTTAATTCAATATGTGGGATGTATAAAGGATGGATTTAAAGTTATTATATATGATTTTATAATGTAATTATAATATAAATTTATATCATTATTATTTTCTTTCCATTAAATTATGAGATAGAAATGAAAGTAGTGTTCATGCGTACGTACAGCTTACCGTCTCCATGAACGGTGCATTTCATTTCTTATCCCCAAATGTAATGTACCATTATATGTTCATATATATAATGGATATATATAATGTGTGTTACATATAAATGGTTAATATAATTCTGGAATTAAAATATACATATCTCTCATTTAGTTTTAATTCCATTAATACGACATTGAAATGAAAGTAGCGTTCATGCGTACATACGACTTACCGTCTCCATAAACGGTGCATTTCATTTCATACCTCTAAATGATTATATAATATTATAAATACATTTATATTCTGGATGTATATGATATATATGATATCCAAATCATGAATGTTATTCTGTATATAATTAACCATTGACCACACAAACAACATGTAATTGTAAGAAGTCCACTTTCGACTTAAGAACCAAATATCGACAAAACAAACATTATTAACTTAAATGATTACATAATGTTTATAACATGGTAATAAGTGATATAAAAGTAATAATGAACTTGAAAAAGGTTCTTAAACAAGTATAAATTAACTCAAGTTTATTATTCAGGATGTTAAAGAACGATCGAGTCAAGTCGGACCTGAGGTAAGAGATCCTACCACTCTCTTTCTTTTGAAGTACACTCTTTTATGCCATTCCTTTTAAGCTAATCTTTCTTGTGATTGGGATGTTATTTTATATTACTATTACTTTAATTTTTATGTTCATATTATGAGAGACCCTATTCTCTCTCATCAATCCATTTTGGAAGTTTGGAGTGGCGTCGTTAGGCTGCCGAGTTTTCGTAAGGGATTTTTCATCCCACTTTTATTCCCGTGACATTTATGCTACGTTTTCCACTATTTCCTTTGAGTGGTGTATGTACTGCACACTATTATACACTTTGTATAGTATAATTTCATTTATGGGTATTTAAATCTTCATTGTATGACCCTTCTTCCATGGGGTGTACTTTTCGAAAGTTACCCAACTTGGTAAGGGGACCTTTCACCCTCCTTTTTTTAAAAGAATTATTTTGTTATGTATTTTAATTCACATACTATTATTTTGGGATATGTTCTTCTATATCCTTATTTATGTAAATTTTATTTCCAAGTGATGAGATCCCCTTTATCTCTCTCATCAACCCTTTTTGTAAAATTTTATGTGACACCGTTAGGCTGTCGAATTTTACCAAGGGAACTTCTTAACCCAATTTAGATTTCTTTGGGTTCAACATGTAGTTATTGAATATGTCATCCTTTTAATATGTGTGAATGAACTTTGATTGTTTTACACTTAATATCCACTTATATTGGGTGTATTTATATTTTTCACACATAATTATGAGATTGATTTATCCTTAATTTAAGGATACCTTCTTTACAATGGATTTCATCTCATTTTACATTTCTTTTGAGACTTCATTGTTGTTATGCACCAATTAACTCTTATATGGTGTGTATACTATCCTTTGAAATATTATATCATGAATAAATTTATTCTCATGATATTATAAAGTTCGGATTAAATGTTATTCCACAATTATTTGTATTCAAGAGTCTCTCATTTTGTTAAAAACTCTTTAACAAAAATATCATTTTAAATGTTTTAAAGATTTATTATTCTAAATCTTTATATTTAATGTACATATTTTCAAAATGGGTTTCATTATTTATTTATTTGGTCATTAATTTTTTAAAATTATAATCCCAATAAAAGATTCAAAGTGGTATGGGACACTTTGATTCAAAAATCTCTTTTAAATGATTTTTTTAAAATGGATTGATTAATTCAATATCTTGGAATTACTTATTTTGATTGAAAATGAAATGCTGTTTTTGAAATGTTTATATTTTCAATATTTTATGTGTAATGATGGTATTTGGACATTTTATGGGTGGTTATGTGATAAACTATATGACAGGTGGTGCCGTGAATACCAGGACGGGTGGTTACGTTATAACCTCCAATGCATTGGGTATGGAAGTCGGTCGTATGGCTATTCCATTAAGTATGTGTGGAAGTCAGCTGTATGGCTATTCCATTAAGTGATATGTGTGGAAGTCGACCATATGGTTATTCCACTTAAGTATGTTTATGTCCCAAGTTACCTTTATATTTTATGTGTTCTTTATATGGGTTTTATGGTAATCTTTTGGTTACAAAAGGGTAAGTAATGATATATTATTCAGTGAAGAGGTTTTACTACTTCATAAAGGTGAAGGTGTTACTTTGATAAAGTATACATGGTTTACTTGATGTTTGAAAAACTAACAGTTTCATTCTTTGTGTATCCCTTACTGAGGTTTTTATGCTCACCCCAAGTTTTTTTTGAAATTTTTTTCACAGGACGTAATGTGGAATAGGGTCAAGGATGGGATCAAGGGAAAGTCATTCTATCTAAAACATGGAACTAGACATGTTTTTTTAAGAGTTTTTATTTTATGGAAATTTAATAGAAGTGACTACTTTGTAATCTTTTGAGATGTATTAGTTATGAACTAATTCTCTAAAACTCTAAACCTGAAAATACCCTCAATGTGCAATCTTGTAATAACTCCAGATTAAGTAAGATTTAAGGTCGATGCCTTATAGTTGGTATCAAAGGTCGGTTTAGATAACTTTAGAGGTTACGGTATTCTATAGGAATAAGTGACATTACCATGATGGTTAGGATTTCAGAAAGATTCCTAGTTTTAGATAAAGTTAATGAGTAAGTATATCATAGTGTTTATCTTACTCATTAGTACATGATGGTTTTGTGGATATACTCACACTGACATTTATGTTTTCAGTGAATGGATGGATCTAGCAGGCACCAAAGTGACAATAGGTTTGAAGGAAACTGTGGTGGTTCTCTGATTAAGAGACTGGATGAAATGGGGGATTCAATAAGGAAACTCGTGGTTGTTCTAAACCAACTATCAAGGAGTCATGATCAACCATTTGAACCTTGGTAAGTTCTGTAATGCATCATATACAAGATAACAGATCTATGTGGAAGTTTAGGTAATAATTCTTAAGGTAACCATTAGGGTTTATATGATCCTTACTTTTGTGGTAATTATGGGTTATTATATGTTATGATGGAAAATCAAAAGGCATGAGATAAACATGATGTTAAAATATGTTATGATTATTTTTGAAGATTTTATCTCGTTTTGGGGAATGTTTTAAGAATTATATAGTTTTGGAAAAAGGACAACACGCAGACCATGTGACAACCCGTCGCTCCAGACAAAGCTGTGGGAATTGAACCCACAACCAAAGTGCAACTGGTATTTATCACCTACCACTGGACTACGTGAAGTCCCTGGTTAGTTTGACTAATTATTTTTAGGTAGATGATTTTATGAATTAAGAGTAAGTTGATTTTGGGTTATCTATGGAAATTTATTAACCTATCATGGAGGATATGTGATTAGGTTAATTACTTTTCAGCACGAGACTTTAAGAGCAATTGATGTTGTTTGGAGATAAATGTTATGATTTAACATGGAAGACTATGTGACTAAATCCTTAAAATATTTGGGTTCAATCTTAGTTTGGTTTACTTTGAATAATTTTATGGAAAAATTGTTTATCAAATGGTCCTCGTTGAACTTTGGGTTTTGTTGGACAAATTTTGGAGATTAAGAATAGATTTTCTTTTTATAAAGGGTAATCCATTTCTGGATTATCTGATCTTGTACTAACCTTTTTGGTTTTGGTTTTGGTTAGAGTCTAAAGACATGGGAAGTATATAGTTCTATTTTTTGGATTAGGTGATTCTCTAGAAGTTGATTATAGTACTCTTAATGTGAACAAGTCTTCCTAAATACTCGTCTTTTGGAGAAAATATGAGTTTGTGTAAGAAATATAATAAAAGTTAAAAGTCAAAATGATAAGTAATTATGTTTCCTTATCAATAAATTCCTCAATGAAGAGTAACATAAAACAAAAATGTTTTTTGTTAACTTTTCCTACTGGGGAATCGAATACCGTTTAACCCATCACAAGTTTGTGATTTTATTATGGTTAAATTTCTCCTAGACATGTTTACTATCACTCTCCCTCGGAACATGGCCCTATGTTTTCTCCTATATGGCCATGTTTTCCTACATGGAATCCTAGTATGGGTTAACTCGGGTGACCTCTATACTTCTCTTTCTTTCTTTTAATGTGATTGTTTTACCGACTCTTGTTCCGATGTGGGACTTTCAATGATGTTTCTGAGCCCAATTTTAAAACTGCGAGGACGTAATTCCAAAAAGGGGGGGGGGGAAGGATGTAACACCCCAGGTAAATAAAGAATATGAAATTTTTATATTTATCCCTATTTGTGAATAAAATGTTAATATTAATATAAAGGGAACGCTATGCTCGATGGATTATCCAATACGCAACAATGAGTTCCTTTGAAATCTTACGTTGCACTCAAATAATAAAATAATATTATTTTAAATGGTAGTTAACGCCTAGCCATTTTAATGGCGGGAATGAGCATAACTAACTACAAAATGATAATATATGTTTGTAAAATATTTTTACTTTTTACAATAAATGTTAGAGGATTAAAAATGCGAATGAATCCAATTTTAAGCGTAAACATTCTAATATTCTTTAAAAGGTCGATTAACCGCCTTTTGATGGAGATCCTTTTTTAAATCCACTTTTGAAAATTTTATGAGTTATATTTCACAAAATAAAATTCTTATTTAGAATCAGGACATCAAAATTTACTTTGTGTAAATTTTAGGTATTTTTCTGATAAAGTTCATTTTTTAATGAATAGTGAAAAATGTTGTATTTTAATTCAAAATATCTTTTTAATCTAATTTATTTATGTGATTAGATTATATTTTGAATTTGTTTTAAAGTGAAATTAGAATATATTTTTACCATTTAATTCAATCGTGGTCGTTGGAATTAATTTCATTTTGAAATTTGACTTAAACTAGTGTCAATCTTTTGATATATATTGTTTCATAAAAACACGCTATTTGTTCTGACAGTGGGAATTAATTATTAAATTAATTAATGTAACTTATATGTTTTGAATTTTGTAAAATATACATCATTTTTGAATTCATAATATCAAATATATCTTAGGGTGAATTTTTGGTAATGTTCTGAAAAACATCACTTTTTGATGAATAGTGAAACAACTAAGTGGTACTTATGAAAACTGATTTTCCATTTAAATGAAAATTTTCCACCTGTGTTTTGAATTTCAAAAATCCGACATACATGGTTTTCATTAATAAGTAAAATGTGGTTCAATGAGATTAAAATAATTTTTTGATGAATAGTAAATTTTATGTTTTTAATCGCGATTAGAGGTAATTAGTGTAGTTTAAGGTAAAAATAATGTTTTAATAATATGAAATGAACATTAAACATGTAATACCCTTATTGGATGTCTCATGGCCGACCAAAAAAATCCATGGGTCAACTTGGGGACCCCATGGAGCCACTTTGGTTGGAAAATGACATTAATACCTTTTTATTTAATGTTAAAATTAAAATGTCACAAACATGAGTTGTTTTAATAAAACAATTTGTACATGGGGTTATACAAGTCAGATTTTTGACTATAAATATTAATTGGAAATCTAAAAAGATTTACTACATCATAGTATTTTTTTTATAATTTTTATACATTAGCTAAATTAAATTATATATGACACCATGATGATGCAGCGATTACCTCATTATTTAACGATTTAAATAAAATGGAAATATAATGTAAAATCTAAGACCTACACATGTCCAAAACCTATTGTATGGATGGATTTAGAACCCTTATCACCATATAATCCAAACACATTAATGTGGGACCATTAAAATCCGAAACTCATTCTAAAATAAAGTAACATTTCCTTACTTTCCAAGAGTGCCCCTCCTCTCCTCTTATAAAAGGCCCCCACCTCTACCTCCTTACCCACACTTACAAAGCCTTTGTCTCTGCCAAACCCTTACCATTTTGTCTCTCCATAAACCTATCTAACTCTTAGGAGCCTCACTTTGGGCAGAAGGCTTCCCAAGGAAGCCTTTGAGCTCAAACCAAAGGGAGTTACCCGATTTTAAGGTAATGTCTTCACTTGAGTCCTTTTGTTTTATTTTGCTTCTCCAACCCCCTAAACTCTTTTTATTAATTTATTTTGTAAAAAATACAGTATCTTCAATATACAATGATGTTTTTATAAGAATTATTCGAGCTACAGTTATACACACCTACATCTAATGGTTAAAGAACATACTGTTTCTGTGGATGGCGAATTTCTGCCTCATGAAACGATGATTGTTCAACATTCTTCTAACACCTTCAAAGGTGGCCATTAAGATGACACTATATTTATATATGTTATATTATATGTTTATGTTTTACTTAATATTTCTGTATTTTTCATTTTTGGCATACCTTTATGGTTTCCATTGTGGGTAAACACGATAATTTCATTGTAGGAAGTGCGGACTACCACCCTTCAAAGTGATTTGATTCATTAATGCCATATGTGGGACGTATAAAGGATGGATTTAAAGTTATTATATATTATGTTATACTAGAATTATAATATAACTTTATATAATTATTATTTTCTTTCCATTAAAGTATGAGATAGAAATGAATGTAGCGTTCATGCGTACGTACGGCTTACCGTCTCCATGAACGGTGCATTTCATTTCTTATCCCCAAATGTAATGTACCATTATAAGTACATATATATAATTTATATATATAATGTGTGTTACATATAAATGATTAATATAATTCTGGAATTAAAATATACATATCTCTCATTTAGTTTTAATTCCATTAATACGACATAGAAATGAAAGTAGCGTTCATGTGTACGTACGGCTTACCGTCTCCATGAATGGTGCATTTCATTTCTTACCTCTAAATGATTATGTAATATTATAAATACATGTATATTCTGGATATATATGATATATATGATATCCAAATCATGAATATAATTCTGTATATAATGAACCATTGACCACACGAACAACATGTAATTGTAAGAAGTCCACTTTCGACTTAAGAACCAAATATCGACAAAACAAACATTATTAACTTAAATGATTACATAATGTTTATAACATGGTAATAAGTGATATAAAAGTAATAATGAACATGAAAAATGTTCTTAAACAAGTATAAATTAACCCAAGTTTATTATTCAGGATGTTAAAGAACGATCGAGTCAAGTCGGACCTGAGGTAAGGGATCCTACCCCTCTCTTTCTTTTTAAGTACACTCTTTTATGTCATTCCTTTTAAGCTCGTATTTCTTGTGATTGGGATGTTATTTTATATTACACTCACTGTAATTTTTATGTTCATATGATGAGAGACCCTATTCTCTCTCATCAATCCATTTTGGAAGTTTTGAGTGGCGTCGTTAGGCTGTCGAGTTTTCGTAAGGGATTTTTCATCTCACTTTTATTCCCGTGACATTTATGCTATGTTTGCCACTATTTCCTTTGAGTGGTGTATGTACTGAACATTATTATACATTTTGTGTATTATAATTTCATTTATGGGTATTTACATCTTCATTGTATGACCCTTCTTCCATGGGGTGTACTTTTCGAATGTTACCCAACTCGGTAAGGGGACCTTTCACCCTCCTTTTTTTAAAAGACTTATTTTGTTATGTATTTTAATTCACATACTATTATTTTGGGATATGTTATTATATATCCTTATTTATGTAAATTTTATTTCCATGTGATGAGATCCCCTTTATCACTCTCATCAACCCTTTTTGTAATATTTTATGTGACGTCGTTATGCTGTCGAATTTTACCAAGGGAACTTCTTAACCCAATTTCGATTTCTTTAGGTTCAACATGTAGTTATTGAATATGTCATCCTTTGAATATGTGTGAATGACCTTTGACTGTTTTACACTTAATATCCACTTATATTGGGTGTATTTATATTTGTCACACATAATTATGAGATTGATTTATCCTTAATTTAAGGATACCTTCTTTATAATGGATTTCATGTCATTTTACATTTCTTTTGAGACTTCATTGTTGTTATCCACCAATTCACTCTTATATGGTGTGTATACTGTCCTTTGACATATTATATCATTAATTCCTTTATTATCATGATATTATAATGTTCAGATTAAATGTTATTCCGCAATTATTTGTATTCAAGAGTCTCTCATTTTGTTAAAAACTCTTTAACAAAAATATCGTTTTAAATGTTTTAAAGATTTATTATTGTAAATATTTATCTTTAATATCCATGTTTTCAAAATGATTTTAATTATTAATTTATATGGACATTAATGTTTTAAAATTATAATTCCAATAAAAGCTTCAAAGTGGTATGGGACACATTGATTCAAAAATATCTTTTAAATGATTTTTTTAAAATGGATTGATTAATTCAATATCTTGGAATTACTTATTTTGATTGAAAATGTAATGTTCTTATTGAAATGTTTATATTTTCAATATTTTATGTGTAATTATGGTACTTGGACATTTTACGGGTGGTTACGCGATAAACCATATGACGGGTGGTGCTGTGAATATCAGGAAGGGTGGTTACATTATAACCTCCAATGCATTGGGTATGGAAGTCGTCCGTATGGCTATTCCATTAAGTATGTGTGGAAGTCAGCCGTATGGCTATTCCATTAAGTTATATGTGTGGAAGTCGACTGTATTGTTATTCCACTTAAGTATATTTATGTCCCAAGTTACCTTTATATGTTATGTGTTCTTTATATGGGTTTTATGGTAATATTTTGGTTACAAAAGGGTAAGTAATGATATTTTATTCAGTGAAGAGTTTTTACTACTTAATAAAGGTGAAGGTATTACTTTGATAAAGTATAAATGGTTTTCTTGATGTTTGAAAAACTAACAGTTTTCATTCTTTGTGTATCCCTTACTGAGCTTTTTATGCTCACCCCAAGTTTTTTTTGAAATGTTTTTCACATGAATTAATGTGGAATAGGGTCAAGGATGGGATCAAGGGAAAGTCATGCTATCTAAAACATGGAACTAGACATGTTTATTTTTAAGAGTTTTTATTTTATGGAAATTTAGTAGAAGTGACTACTTTGTAATCTTTTGAGATGTATTAGTTATGTCCTAATTCTCTAAAACTCTAAACCTGAAAAGATCCTCAATGTGAAATCTTGTAATAACTCAAGATTAAGTAAGGTTTAAGGCCGGGGCCTTATACTTATAATATGATATATATCATATATTACCATAAAATAAAACAATAATTACAACCATATCAAAAAAAATGAAAAGTAAATCACATTTCTTTGGGGAGGCGGTAGTCCACACGTACACATGAGAGACACTAATGGTTTCCAACTGATTAGAATATATGAAGAATGATTTTATATTATAATTATAAAAGATAAATTATTTGATATATATAAATATTAAATCGATAATTTTATTCAAAATTTAGAGTTTGTGATGAAAAATGAATTATATTGATTCGTGAGGTGGTAGTCCACCATAAATAGGACCAACAGTTTCGATTCCCATTTAATGGAAGATGTGATTAATATAATTTATTAAATTTACATAATAAAAAATCAGAATGTTATTTATAATTTTTTTTTATTTTAACATAGTTTTAGATTATTTTTATGGAGTTAGAAGTAGAATTTAGGAGAAGAGTACCAGTTAATAACTATATAACTTCTTTAAGGAATCTCTTTAGGTTTATATTGGAATCCTTCGTAAAATGATTTTATGACCAAAAAATGGACTATATGTCATGTTTATTAATATAAGGATGGTATTTGGGTATTTATTGGATGAAATAAATGGCATTGGATGTTTGAAGAGTGGAGGAGAATGGGTGTCAATTTATAAGTGAGTGAGGGGTCACAAAATTTATTTTAGAATATAATAAATTATATGCATGTTTTTTCACAAGAATATAGGATAAAGTATTTATTATTATATAACAATATATGACATTGAATCGAAATATGGCCATAAAATATGAATTGGAGAATATTTAATGTCATTTTAACCCTAATATTGATACCTTAACCACTAAAAAAAAATTTGGTTAACCTTCACTGGGGTAATTAATTATTAGAATTTTTACCATTCATTACGAAGATAAATTAAGATGAAAATATTACATAGTATTAACTATAATTATTAAAACAATGAATCTGTTTTTACAAATTTAATTCACAAAATTGGATTAATTTAATATAAAAATGAGGCAAACACCTATAAAAAACATTTTTTCTAAGGAAAATGGTTCTTCAGTTAAAAAAAATATATCACAAAAAACACACATTAAATTTATTATAATGTATGACATTGGAATAATTATAACATAATTTTAATAATTTTTCTTTTAATATAGTTTTGTAGAAGTACATATTTTTGAATGGATTAAATAGAAAGGAACTATTTTAATAAATCTTAGTAATTTTTCACTATTCATCAAAGACACTTTTCAGAAATTTCTCAAAAAAACAAGGTATGAAAATTACAAAATAATTTTTTTAAAAATTATTTTCATTTTTTGAAATAAATTTTATATAAAATAATTATTTTAAAATTAATGTGTAAAACATAATGACAACTATTTTCATAAAATATTATTTTAAGTATAAAACAAGAATTATTATTATCCCAAACATAGAAAAAATATAATATGATGGTTAAAAAAAATTATTGATTATATAATATTTGAATTTAATTATAATAATTTTCCTGTAGTTATTAAAATAAATAATTACGATAAATCTCACTGAGTGAATAAAAATAATTTTAGAGGAAAATATTTTTATCTATTTAAAATTTATTTTATTTCAATTCCTAATAAATTGATAGAAAATGAATTAATTTTATATTATTTTCGACCCCTTTACCTTTAAAATTTATATTTTCCTACTCTTAATTTAAATTTAACATCTAATGCATAACTATAACATTAATAAATAATATTTTTATAGTATATCAAGGTTTTCTTAAACCCGACGTTTTATATAATGCAAGATATCGCAGAAATAAAACTTATTTAATGTGAAATGTATTTTACAATCATTGGTTGTGACATTTTAACCACCATTCATAAATTTCATCTTCTCAAATGGATATTACACTCATAAACCAATGGTTTCTCATTTGAATATTGCTTTTTTGAAATCCCAAATCATAAAAAGCGGTAATAAAAATTACTCTTGATAAGAGAGAAATGGAGAATTAAGGCTATATTGAATAACACAAAACATGGTATCTAAGTAGTAAAAGATTATATGGAAGTTAAAATATTTACATGGAAGAAAAAACTAATTCCTAAATAATTATAATTAGTGATATAGATCATTTATCACATTAAATTATATGTTTGAGAGACATTTAATGACCACAAAACCACAAACTGATGACGTATAAAATACACTATTTGTTTCGTTATAAATAAATTTAAATGAATAACGATTATATTTCAATATCCTTATCCTAATGTTGAGGGGGTTATTTTAATATCATGATATAGAACACCATAAAGTAAGCCTATTTGGAATCATATTATTTAATAATAACAACTAAGTCCTTTGGTCGTTCTTTTATCAATTTCTACATCATCGTTTACTCCATGTAGTTAATATATAATATGAATTTTTATACTGAAATAACCAAATCTAAATTTCAATAGATCATAATATACATAAAATAATAATAAGATATCATTCCTATATTAAAAATATAACAAAAACTGAAATAGTTAGCACAACGTAAGATAATTAAAAAAGTTTATAAAACTTTATATGATGAAATAATACACTTAACATAAAAATTTCCACTAAAGGATATTCTTTTATTATTCCAAAAATAAATAAACATTAATCCTGATTTTCCATAATAATATCACCATTATTGTAATGTTTCTCCCTAAAGGTGATCTCAATACATTTAACTTACATCCTCTGAAATATAATAGTATTTTCCCCCAGTAATCCTTTATGTTAAAACTAATGGTTATATATAATTAAACCTAAAAAAATATACCTATATATCCTACATCACCCAATTCATTAGTTTTTCAAAAACATTATTCATATAATATGTTTTAGAAAATCAATATAAATTTATTATTTCAAAAAATGCGATTAAAAAAAACTATAATAAAATATACATCGCCTTGGATAGTTGTGGGCATTGCACGCTTGTCTCCCATCAATTTTGGGTTCAAGTCCTATAGTTTTTCTAGATGAGGTTAGTTTTCAACAACTATATGGTTTTTCCTTATATTAAAATAATATTAATATTAAATTTAAAAAAATATGATGAACATCATCTAAAACAAAAAATTAACTAAATTACATTTCAATTCGATGACTATATATACCATAGAATATATATTCAGATATTTTAATAATAAATAATTATCTTATCATCAAATGTTATATAAAACCTAATGGTTGTGAATACATGTTAACTCATATCCAAAAAATATAGAGGAACTATTCCTCAAAAATCATTTTCACTAAAACCCATACAAATTCCAAGGGTTTTATTACTGTAAATGACTTTATTGATTTCATTAATCACCTAAAAATTCCATCACTTAATACCATTAAAGGGTTGTCTATGACTAAGAAATTTTAATAAAAAATAAAATCATAAATCCTTGAAGGTTTCCATAAATCTTAAGATAATGAAAGATAAATAAAAATATGATTATAGAATGTAATAAAACCCATATAGGTTTCATAATTCTTATTATAAAAAATACCATTGATTAAACTAATTTTACAACCTAATTTTTGAATCCCAATATATAAATACATTAATCCTCCCACTTCAATAATTGACATAGAACAATTCCTTACATGGTGGAGTAGTTAACCATTGAAATAGGTAATTAACATTGATAACGACCATGTTCCACACATTTAAGAAAATAAAAAATAATCAGATCTCCATGATTAATTTTATTTCTCTCTATTAAACTCTATGATTTTCCCTAGAAATTTGTTGCAATATTCTCTTATTTAACACACATAAAGAAAATAATTTAATCTTATATTGAAAAATTATTCTAGGAATCAGTTTCCATGTTTAAATCATAAAGGAAATTGATCTTTATTCCCTATATTGTCTCTAACACCAAATCTCCAAATCAAATACATTATTCTCTATGTTGGTCAGTCTTGGTGGAGGTTGACGTATAAGTTGTTAATCATTTATCATGATAACTAATCATTGATAATCATGATATTTTTCACTCAAATCATTTTACTATTTGGTTTCTCATAATCACCACATTTTTCATCATATTTGATGTTTATATGATTCTTTTATGTTATATACATTAATGAAAACAAAAAATCATAGTGTAAGAGTCCATAATCATAGTGGAAAACCATATAATCATTTATATGATGACTAAATCCTAAGACCATTTTTCCTATCTAATACACAATATGTTGACCCTTGGACATTGATATCAATTATCTATTAAAAAAACTCAAGATGTTTTATAGAATAACAATTTTATTAACCGAAAAATATCCCTAGGGAGTTTCAAACATGGTTTGCAACAAATCCCATTGTCACGTACCATATGTTGATTGAGTCAATACCTAGTGGGAAATTTTCATAATTATTCCCTATTTGTACAACTATTATGGAGATACATCCACTTATATTAATTATACAAGGATTTATTGGTTGAATAAACTCATAATCTCCACCCCCAAAAATTAATATAATGTAATTATATACATTGACTCATCCACACTGAAATTTATTGGTATATATTCCATAATACAAGTATTTATAAATATAGTTCTCATGGTTTCTATGAAACCTTCTATGATACTAAATATAAAAACCCAATCCCGTGTTACCTAGAGTCGGTGGTTTCTTTATTATATTATGTAAAGATACCACTAATCATATCCCAAAGAAATAAATATTTTAGTAGTACTAGAAAACTAGATACATAATTGAATCTCATATTACAACTAGAAACAAAAAAAATCAATATGTAATTTTCATTGCGAACACTGTTATTCTATTCATATTATCTGTACATATAAATCATATACACTTCCTTGAATCACAGGGAAATGAAACATACGAAATGGGTGATCCCAAATTCATTGTATGGGTATACAACTAGTATAAGATAATATAAAAAAGATAAGGATTATCCATTATTTTAAGGGAAATAAATAAAACACATATTATTAAATAAATAAATTGAACATGAAGAAAAATATGGTAGAAATAAATTATGATCAAAATAATTCGATATTAATAACCACATGAGGATGAACCTTATCCATGGATAATTTACCTAGTCGAATAATCACATAGACATAAAAAACTAACATCAAAATAAAGGAATTAATAATTGGGGAAATAAAAATCATACCATCAGGTAATCATGTCAAGAAATATTACATACATGATAAAGGCATCACAAAAATACATGAGATAGTTTTTATTCTGAGAAATACTTATACCTTTAAGGGGTATATATATCCCCTTTCATCACTTACTAAGTCCAACACATTCGTCAAATGAAGTGGTGGAATAAAAATAAACACAAAAAATCATATTTAAAAAGTACCATATAAAACATTAATAATTTTCTTAATTAACATCCATAATCAATATAAACATATGTATTGGAAAACAAGCATACATATGCTAATAATTTCCACAATAAATAATCATAATCAAAATCCATCATGATTTATTCGGGAAAAAGTATCAAAGTAATACATTAATATCAAACATGTCATTACAAAATCAGAAAAATAATAAGGAAGGTATTATTAAAACATATTTCTAGTGGATTATAGTGTAAAATAATGATTATTGAAATTAATGAATATAAATTAAATAAAAATTAGATTAATATATTTTTGAGGAATATATAAATTCAAATTTTAAAATAAAATTATAAAACAAACAATTAATAGAATATTTTAAAAACAATTTTAATTGAAAATATACTTCTAAAATTGTGAAGGAAGATTCAAAACAATAATTTTTCATGATAGATTATAAATCCATATATCCTGTTTATGAATGAAAAAATACATTCCCAATGTTATAAAAATTTTACTAGTAACTCTTCTGAAAAAATTCAAGATGATAATTTTAATATATTATTTAAAAATTCCATAATGTTGAAAAAGTTTATACAAAAATATTTCAATAATTTTACAAAATTTTTTAAATATTTTTGTATAAAACATTAATATATATGAAAAATTATTCTTGACAGAGGAAATAAATATAGTAGGATTTTTTTAGAAAAAATAAAATGAATATATTTACCAAAGAGAAACAAATGGTAATATTACATGAATAATTCATGAATAAAGAGAATAGAAAAAATAGATTAGATTTATTATAGATATGTCAAACTATTCCCTAAATTAAAACATATATATTGACATTATAAAATAATGATGTCACTATGAAATAGCACGACACCACTTCGGTAAATTTTGAATTTTAAGACCAATGAAAGATATTTCCTCAAATAAAATGTTAAATACCATTAATATTAACATATTCATGATATAACATATCATCAGTTTAGTATAAACAAGGAACATAAGAGATAAATACTGAATATTGGACATGTGTCACTAAAGTAAAATTCATATGAAAAAACCATATTTTTAGTCTGATGTCCATCATACATGTTCAAAAATCTAATAAAATAGAAATATATTTATCATAAATTTAATATATAACCATAATCATATATATAATTCTATAAATTATTTACCAATATCTTTTTATCACCTATTTATCAACATTTATTTGTTAAAATCATCATTCTAAGAGAAAAATGATTTGTTTTTCATGTATGCCTTTGTTCAATAATTTTTCCCCTTGTACCTTGATCATGGTTAAATAATATATGTAATGTAGAAAATGATATAGATATCAAATATATTCATCATATAACTATTTATAATAGTCCTCAAATATTGAAGATAGAAAAATAAGTTACATAGTTCATAGAGATGGTGGGACATACATACATATGGACCATGTTTTCATTTTCTGACACATGGAGAAAAATAATGGTAAATAATGATTCACTATTAATTATTAATTATTATATCATATAAATTATATATTTTCACAAAATTAATTCTTATTAACATACATTTTAAAATATAATTTTAAAAGAATCACATCGCATCATGGTGGCTGTAGTCTACATCTACGCATGAGCGAGCCAATCATTTTCTAACAGATTAGAAAACAAGCCAATCGTGTGATTTTAAAATATAAGAGTTATAATTATGTGAAATAGTAATATATATACAGATAATCTATCATTATATCTAGTATTGAGTGGTGTTGATATAAAACAAATTACATTTGTTCACAAGGTGGTAGTATGCGGTATAGACAATCCATGGGTTCTTATCCCATTAAATGTAAGTGGTTAAGGATATGGGTTATTAAATTAATAAAACAAAATATTTGTTTATTGTATATACAAGTTTAATTATTTTATAATTTCTTTATAATATTATAATGAATTATAAGTATAGATAAAGAGAAGACACATGGTTAGTAATAATATAATTTCATCATGGAATTTCAATAGGTATATAACTAAATAAATCATAAAACATTTTCTCGATCCATTAATGGACTATATGTCATCATTAGTTATTTATTTAATGTAGTTTATGTATTTTTTAATCCAATTATCATTGGAAGTGTGAAGTGGAGAAGATATGTTGTTTTCTTTTTTAAGTGATGAGGGTATACAAATGGAAGTTTAGAAAAGAGTAATTAATATCCATGTTATTTACATAAAAAATGGAAAAATTAGGTTATTATAGAATATTATAGTATATATTGTGGAAATATGGACATCCAATATGAATCGGAAAATTTTATATGCCATTCTAACCATATTCTAATTAGTTTAACACCATATTAAAAATGTTTTAACCTTAAACTCGGTAATAAAATTTCATTTTTTTGCATTTTTGAAGACCAAAAATTATGATTAACTCTTTACAAAATATTAAATATTAATTATCTAAATATGAAATAAATTTTATAAAATTATTTTTGTAGAAGTGGAGGATTTTATTTTAAAATTAACCTTTATGTGCATCGAAAAAATGGTATTCCAAAGGAAACATTTTCTCAAGTATAAAATATTTTTATATAAAAAATAATCATAAAATTTATCTCAATCAAATAGATATCATAAACTATAATATCATTTTACTAATATTAATTTTAAAAATATATAAAAAATCATTTTACATTGTAATTACTTTAATTGAAAATTATATTTTGTATAAAAATCATTATATTTTCACTATTAATTGAACTATTAATCATTTATGAAAATTACAAAAATTCATTATAAGATAATTTATATATTATGAATTAAAAAAAATTTCTAATTTTTCTAATAAATTTTTTAAACCTGATAAATAAATGATTTTAAAATAATTGTCGAAAATGTGATGAACTATTTTTTTAAAAAAGTATTGATATTATATATAAAAATGTTAGTATTATTATCTCATACCTAAAAAATATTAGATGTGTGATAAAAATTTGATTGAATATATTATATAAAATGTCATTAAAATATTTTATCAATAGTAATTAATTTATTTTATTGTTGAAGGAAATATCACTCACACAAGAAAACTTTTTTTCTAAAAAATATGTCATTAACATTAAAATGATTTTTTTTCTTTCCCAATAAATTGATAATAATTGATTTTATTTTATACCTGTTTAACTCATATAATTTTAGTTATGTATTTATTACTATTCATACCAAAACTACAATTATTAGGTACTAATTTTCACATTATTTGATATTATTCAAATAGAATATATCAGTTAGTTGAAACTTATAGTTGCATGCACCAAAAGCTATCGAACAAAATTTATTTAAATATGAATATATTTAAATGTTTCTTGGTTTTACATTAACTTATTTTTGTCTATTATTTAATTTTAAAAAATTATTTATAATAAATATCCTTATTATTCTCCAAATGAGGTTATTTTTATCCTTTTTATCAGAGTGAGAAAGGAATGAATTATTAATTACATGTATATAATTACCCAGTTTGAAGAACACTCATTAATTTTTAGATTTAAATAAAAATGTAAATGATTATTTTGAAATAAAATGTAGTTCCTAATATTCTAGATGTAATTTTTTAAATACATGTTCATACTGAATATTGTATTTTCCTCAAGAATTATTTTAATTAGAATTTTATTGAATTTATATTCATCAATTACAACAACCAATATTTTACTTATTCTCCACTATGAATATGGTTTAACGACACAATGATTTTTATTACTATTGATGGTGTATGGTCATTTTGTTTGGGGAATTACTATTTTGATAAACTTCACCAAATTACTCTAGATAGTTTATGATTTTGTTTATTAATTTAAAAAATTATTAACATTTACTTTAATAGTCGTTCAATTTGAATGTTTATAATGATCATGTTTCTCCAATTTGATATTAATAATTCATTCGACATAGAATGTGATGGGATGAGGTTGTATACACCTTCAATTCCTAGATATATACCATTAGATAAACTATCTTAGGTATTTTTCTAAGGCATTACCCATTTAAATAAAATGTATATGAATGAGGACTGGACAGTATGTTCATCATACGTGGAATTATAATTACCATATTAAGTGAGTAGTTACTTATGACAATGATTATTGTGATATACATATATATGTTTTGAGATCATGTGATCATTTATATTTTAATATTTGATCTCTATTTATTCCTACCATAATATTATCCACACTCAAGTTATTGATAAAATGTGATTTTTTATTTATTTATTTACATTCCCTTATAGTATATGACATATGAAATATGATAACTTCCATTTTAATCATACAAATACAGATAATTCTAACTCAAACCATTCTTATATTTATTATCCATAGGATTATATGAAGTATATTTTTAATTATATGTAGGGATATGCTAAAAGTAAGAATGTTGTACTCAAATAAAATACTATTTTTTTATTTTTTATTTTCAATCTTAATGTGATATTGATGAATATATCTAGTTTTACAATAATAAATAAATTTTTGGTCTATTGAGATGTGATTCCTTGTATGTAAATATAATTAAATTATGTAACCACCAAATCTGGGTTACTATGGTCGATTTCTTTAAAAGGGGCCACCCCATGCCACTGGGAGAGCCAATGTATGAGAATCATGATAGGGATCCTTCCAATTATTCTTACATTATTAGATACTATCATGGATAAATGATGAATTAGTAGCATCCTAAATTGTAAGAGATATCATTTGGGGATTTTTCAATTACCATTGATGATACAAAGGAACACTGTGATCCAGATAGTGGTCTTAGGGTCTAGTTATTTTTTGATGATTAAAAAGGAATAATCCTATATTTTTGGAATTAATATCTCTATCTAGGTCTTCACTACCTCTTGATGGGAATCATTATCTAGAATGAATTATTCTATATATAAATGAGCTATTGAAATTTCTAAATAGTGCAGTATCTATAAATATAGACATGTTACAACTATAGAGTGGATATGTAAATATAATCATTGTTGGCCAGGATCTAATGGTTTACTAGAGTGGTATCCAGATCATTGGGTGTTTAAACTAGAATGCCACCCTCAATCATATATTTCTTTCCTTATATATTTCGTAAAAACATAATAGTGTTCTAGTATTCACAATATTAAAATGGGGTGTGATCACTGCATAATATTACAACCATTTCATCGATGATTTTCTTTAAGCATTGATGATATGATGATTGAAAAAAACAAGGCTATAAATCTAAGTACTTTAGAGTTGAAAATTTTATTTTGGATCTTACTAGATAACCATGAAACTCATAATAGATTCTAGATCCAAAAACGTGGAATTTACATCTACCTTCCTATTAATATTTTACCTCTCTTATCCTACCCCTAAATGGATAGCTTCAAGGGGGGAAATCATTATCACTATATCCAAAACATCAATCAATTCAAATTAGGATAATATTAATCCTAGAACTATTATAAAATATATCACATTGTTTTCAACATATTTTAGATTGAATGTAATGTACATGGGTATTATAATATATTGAATTGAATCTTCATGATCATTCTCAATAAATGATAATGGGTAAAAATATCTAACTAAACCAGATTCTTCCTTCTACACCTCAACTATAGAAACATTTTTCTCAAATTATTCGGTGACATAGAGGGACTCAAAAAGAAAATCCCCAAGAAATTTCAAAATATGAAGATCTTATAAGGTAATGACCTTAGATTAGAAGAAATTTAATTTTTTTAAAATGTTATTATTATTCCCCAAATTTATATGATTCTTAATGTGGGGTTGAACCATGGATGTATCTTATAGGATGTAATTCCTAATGTACATAGATCTATCACTTCAATAAAACATGAAGGAATAATTTTTCTGATGGATTGAGAAATAATTTTATACCCACTTCACTTGGATGGTAAAAAAATTCCACACCCTCTAATTAGTTATTAAAAATAATTCAGTTCAAATACATATTGATAGATTATATCATGGATCCTTTCCCTAGTTGGGCTCTCAGAAGTTATTTCATTTGGTTCTCAACCATTTATTAATCATTGGTGGTGATTTGGAGGAGGTAAAGTGCTCATCCATGACTGTTTATTCCCCAATTCCCTTTTTTACACAACCTCTACCTCTATCTCCTTTGTCAAGTATAGAAAGTATGGGGTTTTTTTCATCTTTTTTATTTGATAATGTGTCTTAAAAATGAATATTTTTATCAAAATTAAATGCAAAACCATTAACCAATGATTATTTTTTGGAGGTTCTTATTATAATTATGATAATGGATTATAAACCCCATGATCATTGGATTATTAGGGTGTTAGATGTGGAATTCTTTATTATGACATATTCTTCTACTTCTAATTGTAGTGTCCTCCAAATGATGACATTGATGGTTTCCCATTAGATAATTATAATGTTGTGGAGACCTTAATTAGTCAATGGGTCTATTCCTTTATAACTTCATGAGATTAATCAACCACATTTAATATAATAAATTCTTTAATCATTTATTTTTTTCCTAGCTATGACTTATTATTAGTTTTTTATAATTTTTATTGGGAAACAAATACATGAGATAATTTCACTTGTGGATTTATAAATATAACATGTCCATAATGAACCACTCATTGGAGGATTCAATTGAAGGAAACTATTTGATTATATGGAACTAACTCTAATGAAAAGGGCAATCGTAAGGATGATATTTAGGCCAACATCAATGGTTTCTTGGGATCAGGTAGATTATGGACATTATTTTATAGGGTTTCAATTATGTAATGAGGAATAAATTTTTTCCATAAGTAATAAAATTTAATATTTCCTTTCTCATATCACATGTGGACTTAATCACCAAATATCTTTAGATGTCAGTTGATTTATTTTTGTTCTCATTTTGTGGGGAACACCATATAGTTTAAATATTTCCAGAGTGATTCAATAGTGAGTAGAACTCATTTGATTGCAATAGATGTATTTTTTACATACATAAAATATTAAATTCTATTGTAGGAATGGGATGATATTTATCCCCTGATCTCTAAATATATTCTCTTAAATATTGTACTTTATTGGAAAACTCCATTAATGCAACAAAATATTTCAATGGGAATGATGGTGTCTACAATTTATCTTAGTTATTATCTTTAAAAAATTTCAATAGCTTCAAATTTGGTAGGGGTGTTTTAAGGAGAGTATTTTTGGACTTTTAATCAAGTGATAAACCTAGTGACATATTAATTTTCACACTATTTATCATTCATTAGGTCAAAATCAATTATTTTCAATGGATTTTTTCGAAATTGATAATTTAATTAGGATTGAAGGTCTTATAAGACAATGGTAGAAACCTCCTATAATTTACCATACCAAATAAAAGTTTTCCAGACCAATATCTATATAATGAATATCAATTTTTATAACATTTAATGGTCTTGTTTCTCTGTCATAAGTTTGAATCTAGAAACTAATTGTGAGAGATTTTTTAATGGATCTCCTTTGTTATTGAAGTATGGGAAAAAGAGATTCCCCAAATTTTTTGGATATGGAGTGTAATCTACTAATTTTGGAAATGAATTCCTCTCAAGATACATAGGGGAAAGTGGACCCTCAATGGTTTCTATTGTTCATTCCTGCTACATTATGGTAATGATATTTTATATGGGAAAAATTATCTAATCTATTCCCAGATTGTTTTGAACTTATGAATATTTATGTGTTCATCCACAATATTACACAAAATAATGTCATATCATTCTTTGACTAGGTGAATATAATAATATAAAATGTGAATCTATTATAACATATGGAATTATCATTCATCCATGATTCCCATATTCAGATAAAATATCCATCTAAATCTAGATCCAATAGAAAGTCTACATTATTTTCCAATGGGTAGATTAACCCCCTCCAGATGAGTGGGGTAGAGCTCATCACTTCGTCTTTTAGGAGATACATCATGTCGAATACTTAACCTAAATAAATATCGTTTTTATTTTTTAGTTTTAATATTTAGGTCTCATAATGTGACAACTTATCTAACCTAGAGAGGTCCTCAATCAATCAATGTTCTGAGAAGGAATTAGTCATGAATTTTTATTTATATCATTTAAAATAGCATCGAGGGTGGAAATACCTAATTTTGAGGTGTTATGTTATATTTTCTTATCTGATTCGGGGAATACATGTCCATGAATTTTGTTTTAGTACAACTTAGTTCCCAGGGTATTTTTTTTTCACAATTTCATGTTTTGATGCATATCTATTGATCAATATCATATACTATATTTATGGTGATGGTGTCATTAAGGCATATTATTTACAAAGAATAATGTTTTTACTATTCGAGTAATATATTTACTATACATTTTCTTCTACACATTTTAAAGTTATGCCATCGTCTTCCCCCTATACCATATTCTCAACGATCTATTTTTTATTGTCCTTTTCATTGTTTTATATTTTTTGTTAGGGGTTCCCCATGTTTTGAAATATGATAAGTTACCATAAGATAATTTCTAACCGTCCTTGTAGAAGATTCCCAGAATGAAAGTGTCTTGTTGTGTGAAGTTAGAACAACTAGGGTAAAAACACTAGAAAACTATACCCAACATAGGAAAGAATAATTTTTTATGGGACAATAATATTTCCCCAAGACCTAATAGAAGGTTTGGGAATGTTGTTTCTATTTATAAATCATTAAGAGGTTAAGGATTCAATGATTCTTGATGTGGAAGTCATAGTTAAGATTCCAAAAGAACTAGGTGAGTGGATTGATTTGGTTCCACCTATGATATATTATAGATACAATAAGGATATGATGACCCTAAGGTTGTAGGATGTGGTAAATATTACCCCATATATGATGGTTGGGTTTCCTCCAGAATATAATTCATAGATTTTCCAATTTAAATCTTCTTGATTTGGAGAATTTTCAATAGAGCAAGCGTTTCATATAGTAGCAGCTAAAACATGATCTTTTTTATACATGGACTTTTCAAGAACCATATGGTTTTCTCTATCCAATATAATATTTTTTCATAACATTTCATGAGGCTTGAAACTAGATTCTACCAAGGGACTACACCATCCATTTGTGGAGATGTTTTTCATTAAAACCAGAGGATTTCATTAAACTAACCAAAATGGGTGAAAAATGTTTAGACACATGACCTCTCCTATGGCTATTACAATTCCATAGGTCATATGGTGGGTATTTTTCTTATCTAGAGACCATGTGAGGTGAAATGTACAATTCTCTACCAATACATTGATACATATGTCCGATGAAGAATTATAACGTATCTGTTAGTATGCCACTAGACTGTGGATCCAAGCATGCGGTAGGATCTAATGATACTTTTTTCCTTGAGTCCTAATACATGAAGATATTAGAATGTTATATAATAAATAATAACATTTTCATGGACTGGATATGATCATAATATACTAGATAAGTTAGGTACTAAACCTTTAACCAATAGAGTCTCACATAGGTTTTGGTGTGTGTAATGTATGTATTCCACATTAAACCCATATAGGAAGTGATTACATGAATCCGTGATGGTTTAGAACATATTTGAGAGATTATTCATAAGATATTATTTGCACATATCAACTAATGACTCTTTATCATTAATAGACTATTCCACTACATTTTCATAACAGAAATATCCCTTTCCAATAGGTAGTTACTCAAGGCCTGTAGAAGATATAAAAGATGGTTTCCACTATGGTTCATCTACTAATAGAGGGGAGGTGTTACTTATAATTTAGAAGGAACCATTAGTTTTTATACTCATTTATCAAGAAAAAATATATTATAAGGTTACCTAAAAAATATATGATCTCTTATACAGGGTGAGGTATTATTTTAGGGAGGTTTTCCATGATAGATGTTAGGGGTAGGATCCCCACAATAAACCACTATGATATTGCAAGGAGAAAATCCATGTTAGGTATTCCCTTCTGAATCACATGAAGATTTTATGGGTGAATGTCCAACTATATTTAGAAATAATATGCTCTCATGGATGATGATATTGAGAAATATATGAATGTGAACCACATCCTTTGTTTTTATGAGAATATTTCAACCCTTCATTTGTTTTTGAGGATGAATATGTTCCCGCAACACATAAGCCAATAATATTTTCCAAATTCCTCCTTTATCTATTCATAATTGTGAACTCACTATACTGATTAATATAAAATATTAATCCAATTTTCAACACTATTTGATGGAATATGAGCCCTCCTTTTGTGGTGTTGGAATATACAATCCATCCATTATTGAAATGACGATATGATCATGATCCTGATATACCTTCCCCATTGGGATATGCCAACATACCTCTAGAATAGGAGAAGGTAAATCTGCCTCATCCAATATAGACTATAATGGACACATATGTAGTCCATTATTAGATGGAGTTGGAATATTTTCTTTTCTTCATCCGGCTTCTAAAATATATTGTAATATTTATGATGTATTGTTAGAGATATAGGACTTCCCAGTGGTGAATATCAGAATATACTGATGAACCTAGGTTGAATAAATAGTATGTGATCAATCCTAATTTTCAATGTAATATTTCATTAATTATCATATATATGATGGTTCACATGACCATAGATGAATTTCAAACCTAGTTGATGAACCATAGGAAAAATAAGGATATTAGTATAATCTAGTGCCTTTTCCTTTATCATAATATTATAATAATACTTATGAATTAGAGAATAAATGATTAACTTCTCATGAGTAGTTATTTTATGTTGGTAGAGATAATTATATAATACAATAATTTTTAGAAGAATAATATGTTCACTTTTAAATTTTGTTGATAGAATATATAGATGATTATACTATGTTTCATCCAAATATTTTGTTGCTAAAAGTGGTTTAAGTGATAATATGATCTGTGGGGTTTATTATCACCATGATATGTCACGAGAAATATTTGATTAATGTAGAAATATACACCAAAACATGTGAATTATTTTATAACATGAATTCTAACTAGGATTTTCTACATGGTTGGTATTACATTCCTACTACCTTCTTGGTGCCATAATATAATAATAGTCCCATTGAGTGAAAATATAGATATAAAAAGACCCATTATTCCATATTATAGTATTTTCTTGAGATACATATATAGAAGTGGAAATATAATCCCACTGTTTATGGTATTTAGTTTACAACACATTGAACGATCTCTTAAATACTTGTGTATGAGTGACCATGGTGGGTATCATCCAAGAATCACCCTCAACATGCAGATAAGGGGTAGTGATTTCAAAATTTTAGAGGTAATTACTGATATGATACAACATTGAAGATGCTGAATCTAGGATTGAGTCATGGTTTTACCCCCAATCCAGCTTTAAATGTTTAGAACATTACATGTTTTCATACTATGGGGTATGATCATTATGTTGGTTGTGGTGGTGATGGGTATCTTTTAATTTTTTTCAGATCTAATCAAAAAATATGGGGTTAAGATTTTCAGTTAATAGAGACCTTAAAATGAATTCTATTGGCTCAGGATGGTAATACATTAAGGGTAATCACTTACTATTAAATTCTCCATTTAGTAATATAGATTATAAATAAGTGATACATTCCTTATATAGATTTATGCTTTTTTCTCATCAAAGGTGAGTAATTATAATTATTGATTGATGATAATTCCATATCCTTTGATTGAAGATACTTCCTAAGAAAATGTAATTGTTGTTACAAGGTAAAATGTAAAATATTGTGTATTTTATAATCACAAGTGTGAGATCATGCAGAAATAAAATAATGCATGTAACATAGTTGCCTATTTTCGTTAAGGATGGAACGAATGTAGGTTTGATTTTTTTTAAATTATAGAATACATAAATCAATATTCCCAAATGGGTGGGAAACATTATTAGGTATAAATATTTATTATTTCCAATCTGGTTCAAAAAAAATTTCTACTTTGGTCATGGTGGCCCATGATGTCTGGTTGTGAAGGATTTTTCATAAATGCACAATCCCCATGTCAGATCTCTATAACTATCACAAATGGTTTCCATTGGAATTTATTCATGGAAACAAAAGCACCCAATGAAACCCACATTAATTATAATTTTTGAGCCTACATTCCAAAGGCATACACTCATGGGGGTTTCATACTAATTACACAGAGGATTTCACATTGGTCCAAATTATGAGAGGTCAATATCAAATACCATTGTGCAGTAAATTATATCCTACCCTATCTCTCCAATATATTTATTTCATGTCATTGAATCATTTCTACATCTCGATATTGGAATTATTTCCTTATCATTATAAGTCGATCATTAGTGTCTAAAAAATGTTAATATCTACACATATCATAGGAATCCTTCAAATGTGAACGTATTTATGTATCATAATTACTCCATGAATTCATTAATTTTTATATATCATAGGTTCTCATTATTTTTATTATCATTACACTATGTTGTTGATCTAATGGTCAATGAATTTTTCAATCACACAACTAGGATATCTAACATTAATTGTTTCCTGGATAGGAAATGAATGTGTCTACTTTCTGGTTTGGGATAACAGAGGGGATTCATATGTTTTCTTGTAAAATAAATCAAAACAAACATTACGTTTTTCCATATAATATTGATTTTTTACCGTTTATAGTTAAATGATAATGAATAATCTTGGTATTTTAACATCATGATGTAATGCAGATGAGGAGGATGATGACTTTTAATGGATGGTGTTGTAATTACACAGGAGTGACCCTTTTTTCTTCAACATGAATGGAATATGTCCTAATAAAGGAATGTTTGTCTCACAATGAATATAACATTAGGATGATAGGTTTCACAAATAATATGGCCCAATGAGAGTAATGTTATGAAACTAGAAGTTAATATGGCCTACCATGTTGGTGTGTGATATTAAAAAAAATATAGACAATTAAAGGGATAAGCCAAATGCAATATAAACATAGTTTAAGAGAATAAACATTTTTTATTTTTGGGTTAAACCTTAGAGTGGAATACTATACATCCCATAAAAATAGGAATCAAATACCATATAGGTTGGATGATGATGTTTTAGGTCAGGTGATATGACTGCACCATGATGTTTATCATCATTTGGTAATAATATTTTAATATAGTTTAAATTCATGAGAGAAATATGTTGGCAATATAGTTTAACAAAATATTGTGGGTATATATGTGTCATGTTTGGTCAGATAGAAAAAAAGTGTTTGGGATTTTTCATTAAGGTACTTCAATGCTATGGTTCATTGATAATGTGGTCCATTAATATTTTTCCTGAAGTGGTATATTCCCCGTTAATAAAGAGAAAAATTTCATTGATACTTACAGCTCTTAAAAGAATAATTATTGATTTAATTTTAATTTATTTTTGGAGGAATAATCTCGTATTAATAATCCCACTTCAGTCAAGATCACTATGAGAAAAATGATATTGTATATGTCTAAGAGTATCACATAATCGGATTTAGATGAGACTTATACTTTAAATGGAATTTAATTATTGGAATAAAGTCATATCTTAAAGGTATATTATAGAGACCCGATGCCTGAAATACATGGACATTTCATTACTTTTGCGGAATAATTAGTACATAACAAACACACACACAAGGATCGTAATAGTTTAGTGTCTTTGGAAACTCGGAATATAATCTTCTAGTCGTGGTGAAAGATCTTCAACATCTCCCATAAAGATCTTCCTTTTTTTACCTAAAACCTTTATTTATATCCTGGGGAAAAGTAAATATAAAAGGGTGATCTCAAATGCTCAGTAAGGGTAAACAAAAAAAATATCAATCACATCGTATACACAAGCACATAACTTTTTGAAATCTTAACCTGCAAAAGAGATCATAATTTCATAACATGGGATAAATCATGGCAGTGAAATGTAATCACAATAATCATAACTTAAAACATGAAACTTTGTGTCATACACACATAATCATAGATAATCATTTCTTGTTAGTCAAGACTCATTTCCAAGACTATCTTAGTGGACAAAGTCCCTTTCTGAACCAAGTCACCCTCGTTTCAGTCCTGTTTCACGGAACCGGTATAACCTACCGTTCCAGCCATGTCTATCTCATGAGATATAAAATCTTTACCCAATGCATTGGAGGGAGATATAGGTCCCACCCATCTCTTAATGATACCATTCTTATGTGTGCCACAAAATCATAAACCATACATCATAGCATAACCCATGTAATAAAAATGGGAATCTTAAACATCGTGACATCATAAAACAATTCATATAAGATAAAGGAATTCATAAAAATACTTCCATCACAACATAATCAAATCCATGTAATAATAGGGATATAAAAAAAACCCTTTATTATCTTAGATGGAAAATAATTTTGATAAAACACATGTACTCCATTCTTGAGGAAAATATCCTTTCTGCTTCAAAAACACTTTTCCTTTCTTAACATGTCGTACAAATATAAACTAAAAGAATTTGATTAAAAATAAACTTGAAAACTTGTAAAGGAAGATTCTTGGAAATAATGTTTTAAAAATCCATTCATGCCGTATAAGTTAAAAAAAACATTCTTCATACTTTTTGTCGGAAAAGTCGAAAAGTACCTCGTACGAAAAACGATAAAAGATTCCTTTCATATCTTTTACTAAAAACTCACCGAAGGGTAAAATTGGATTTAAACAATTGTAGGATAATGTAAATAATATTACATATCTAGTAAACATGGATGTGGATGATAAAATACACCCCAGTAAATTTCAAAGTATAAACAATCTCGGATAAAAATGAGATTGTGATATTTCCCTTACCTTAGGTCCGATTTTCTTTGTAAGTGTCTGAACCTCCTGTATAATGATTTAAATAATGTCATTTACTTATTAAATAATCATATTCATTGTTATTATATCATATATGGTTCACTTATGACTTTATATTACCCGTTCTTTTGTAAATTCATGTTAAAGTAGCGTTTTGGGTAAAATCGTCTCATTTGTCGTTCGTGTTTTAACTTGTAATTATTCATATGACTACATAGATAATTATTAATCAATTATAGAATATAAAACATGATTTATATATAATATATATTCAGAATATACATATATATAATGGATCGATAAATGGAAAGAAATACACCGTTCATGGAGACGGTAGGCCGTACGTACGCATGAATGCTGTTTTCGTTTCCTTATTGAATTGAGTGGAATTAAGTAGATGAAATACATATATATACACATAAATCCAGTAGCTTTATAATGTCATATATTTCATTATTATTGCTTATATATACTTTATAATCATTCTTAAATGGTTAACATGGAGAATGAATCTCATCGCGTCGTGGAGACGGTAGTCCGTACGTACGCACGAGCGATGATATCATTTCCATAATTATTGAATTGAATTGGAGTGGATGATACAATATATCAGAATAATTATGATTTTATAATAATTATGTATAGTTATTCTTTACACCATAATACCCATCCATGTAAGGTGTTGGTGGAAAAACAGATTACACCACGGCGTGGAGACGGTATTCCGTACGTACGCACGCGCGGTGATTTTGTTTTCCGTAGGATGGATAGATGGTGAATTAGGATTGTTTCATACTTATAATAACATATCAGTATATGAGTGATACTGATGTTATTAATTCATAATGAAACAACCTAATAAGAATAAGTGGAAGAAGAAATAAAGGTGAAAGAATCGGTAACGGAAATTACCTCTTCTTTGAAGCGCCTTTTTGAGACCTCCTCTTAGGGAACTAAAATTGGTCTTTGAGGAAGACCAGAACCTCTAGGATGTTGCTAGGGAAGTGGAGAAGAGATTTTGGCAGGGTTTGGCCGAGCTTGAGTGCTCAAATTGGTGTGAGGAGGAGGAAGAGGAGGTGCCCTTTTATAAGGGAGGAGAGGGGCACCTTAGGAATATCTCAAAATATTATTTTATATTAAAGTAAAAATCGGTTTATAATGGTTCCAAAGGGTCTTATTTCGAAGCTAAAGTGGGGATGGGTCGAAAGCCTATCAACCAATAGGATTTAGACAAGTTTATGTTGTTATGTTAACCTTATCAATTAGATTTAACTCTAAGTTAAATAATTTAACTTTTACCGTGTCTTCTTGTGTTCTTACACTATAAGGTTAATAAACTTACTATAAGAAGCCAAAAGAACCCCAAATTGTTTATTATTAATATATATAACCTTATCTAAGTCATTTTGCCGAACCTTAGATTTTTAGGAATAAAATAACAATTAATAATATAATATTTGTTTTAAAAACTATTTTATGTCAATTTTGACACTATTTAGTAATTGATTTTTGTGAAAATCATAACAGAATGATAAGTTCTAAAAAAGTTAATTAAATCAATAATAACATGTCATATTAACCTAGAAAATTAGTGTAATTCATAAAAAGGCTCATATTATATTTATTTGGGTATTTATAACATCAATTATGTTAATATTTCATTAATAAGATAATTACTGCATCATCGTTGTGTCATAAATAAATTAAATTATTTAATGTCTAAAAATTACAAATAAAATACCATTATGTAGGAAATATTTTTAGATTTCTAATGAATATTTATAGTCGAATTTAGCTTATGTATAACCCCATATTAAAAATGTTTTAGTAAATAAACTTTGATTTTAACTCTTTTAACCCTTCTTTAAATAAATTAATAAAAAATGTCCTAATCTAATCCAAGTGGGCCTAAATGGTCATATTTTATTCCTAAGTTTGTTTTTGGTCGAATTAAACTTGTCCAATAGAATTAGGACATGTGTTAGGGTAATAGTAATATCATTTCTACGCTTAATTACCCTATTTACTTTTAACCGTGGTAAAAAAAGTAAAAAGTTACTCTTTACCAAAAAATTATTTTCATCTCATTGAACCACATTTTACTTATTGACATCAACCGTGTGTCTCAGATTTTTGAAATTCCACTCACAGAAGCGGTAAAATTAAGTTTTATGAACAATTTAGTTTTTTTAACTACCACTTAGTGGTTTCACTATTCATCAAAAATTGAAAGTTTTCAGAAAAATACCAAAAATTAGGCCTAAGCTATATTTGATATTATGAACTCAAAAATGATGTCTATTTTACCAAATTCAAAACATATCAGTTTCATTAACTAATTTAAAAATTAATTCCCGTCGTCAAAACAAATAGCGTGTTTTTAAGAGATAATAACTATCAAAATATTGAAACTTGTTTATAAGTGGTTTAAATGTGAAATTACATCCAATGACCATCAATGTATTAAATTGTAAAAATATATTATAAATATACTTTAAAACCACTAAAATTAATAATTTATCACTATTAATTATTTCGATTGAAAAAGTTGTTTTTAATTCAAATTTAATAATTTCCACTATTCATCAAAATATGAAAGTTATCCGAAAATTACCAAAATTTCACCCCAAGATAATTTCGATATTCCGAATCCAAAAATGAAGTCCATTTTGAAAAATAAAATTTACAAAATTTCAAAAAGTGGTTATTACTATTCATAACGGCTAGTTTTAATAATATTTTAATAGCATATCGTTGTTTAGTGAAACTCGGTATTGCATACTACACACGCTATCAAGGAAGGTCGCGATTGCGTGTAATGAAAGGAAAGTCAAGGATGCGTGTTGTTCAAGCTCCTTTTCATGTAGCATACAACACAAGACATTAATGAAATTAAAAAGAATATTTTTCATAAAATCTCGGGGTGTTACATTCTACCCCCATTAAAATGAATTTCGCCCTCGAAATTCTTCGGGGTTATAAATGGTTTACTATTCGAAAGTTTCTTTAATCGAAACCCACATCGTAAAAAGGAATACCAAAACCAATCTTTAAAAACAAAAGTTTGAAACGTAACGGTTACCCAAATAAACTAATCACTGGGTTTCCACATAAGTGAAAATATGGATATGGAAGAGAAATCTAACCATCACGTTCTGATGGAGAGTGGTATAGAACATGGCTATGGAAAATCCAACAATCACAAATCCATAAATTTGTGACGATCTAAGGTACCATCTGATTAAATCAGATATAAGAGCACTAGGAAAACATTTTTGGTTTTCAAGATCGTTTCCCTAAAGTTGAAGAATTTGAATTAGAATAAATACTTACTTTATTTTGGTACAATCTCACTGTTGTTCGTGCCTTGAACAATTTCCACTTCATCTCATAAATAAATGAAGTTGAATTTGTTATTCGTGAAGTGTTAGCAGATCATGTGATAGAATGACGGGTCATTCCTTCTGTCTCAAACAAAAGGTTAGCAAAAGTTATTAAATATAAGTCATTTTATAGTGAGATTAATCATATATGGTTCCTAAAATGGATGTATACATCATATATCATATTGCTTAATATAATAAAACCAGTTTCTACTAAACATGGACTTCCTGTAGGCCAGTGGTAGGCGATAAAGGCCAGTCGCACTTCGGTTGTGGGTTCGATTCCCACATCCTTGTCCGACGCGATGGGATATCACCCATCCTGCAGGTTGTCCTTTTTCTAAAGCTATATTACTATAACATCCCATCAATAATATCTACAAACTTTTTATCCTAACTTATGTCCAACATAATCCATTCTAATCTTTAGGCTTATCTAAAATACTTCCGTCCAAGCTCATAGTATAAAGAAAATGATTACTTGAAATGTCACAGAACAATCATGTGAATGCCATCATTTATCCCCCATATATCATAAGATATATCTTGTTGGTCAAATTACAAACATGTGAATAACTTAATCACGTATTCTCTTGAAGAATGAATACCCATTGAACCTTAGTGAAAACATGAATGCAGTTAAAAGTTAACACTTTCCACATACCAAAATCCTCAAAATTCTATATACTCAAACCATGATATCACTTAGTCCTTATATCAATCATGAGATCATAAATACTGTTAAACATTTCATTTTCTTGTTTTCCCTTAATTATGCGCATATCATCTTATTTCCAAAAATATCTCAATCACTTTGAATACCACATTAGACCAATACATAAATATTCCAATACTCCATGATACAACATTATTTTGGAATCCCATTATATAAACACTTAATCATTCCACCACATCATTGTCATATTCAACATCGCCAATAGTGATCACATGTGACTTCACTTTTTCCTTTTCCTTAAGCGGTTGCTCATGTCGATCATCACTAACCCTTGGATTAGGGCATTTATTAGCATAATTCCCCATTTCCTTGCACTTGAAGCATTGAAGTGTTGGTGGTGAGTTATCTACAGTGTTTTCATTATTCACATCATTAGAAACCATTTTTCCATTACTTCGACACTCAGCTGCTTGATGACCTTCTTTTCCACACTTAAAACATTTTCTAGTCCCTTTAAGATAATCTCCACCATGATTCTTTCCACACTTTGTGGATAAGGAAACATTCATCTTCTTTTCACCATTATTCTGAGATTTCTCCTTGAACTCCATCTTTCGTTTCTTGTTAAAACCATGAGATGGATATGTAAAACCAACTTCCATTTCTACCTTGATAGCACAACGCACAATTTCTTCATAGCTACTGAAGTCTCTTATAGCTAATTCCCTTCGAAGACTTGGTTTTAAGCCACTGAAAAATCGATCAACTTTACTTTCAGGTTGGATGATAATGCCAGATGCATACCTTGCAAGTCTTGTAAAATTCGCTTCGTATATACGAACAGATTCATCATCCTTCTGCTTCAGCTCAAGAAACTCCTTTTCCATCTTTGTTTGAAGAATACGAGGGAAGTACTTACTAAAAAAAAGTTCTTGAACTCGTCCCATTCCATGGACTCAATTTCATCTCTTGGCCTCGTATTCTTGATAAGATTCCACCATTGATCAGCTTCACCTTCCAAACGATATACTGCTAAGATGACTTTATCATGTTCAGAAAATTGAAGAACTGAAAATATCTTTTCAGTGGTACTGATCCATTCTTCAGCAACAAGTGGATCGGAAGTCCCACTGAAAGAAGGTGGACGTTGCCTCATGAAGGACTCAATAGAATATTGTTCCCTTCTCTACTCATTTGGAAGTCCAGAATGATTCATAGCTTGTGTAAGTATAGCAATAAGATTTTTCACTCCATCTCCCATAACATTTGTTTGTTCAGGAGGAAAATCATTGCATTGTCCATTGCATTGATCAACATGGTTCCTTCGGGTTCCAGCCATCGTCTAAAACCCAAAAAGAACAGTGTGAGAGGAAAAAATCATGCTAGGGAAAACAACATTATAAAGGGGGAGTATCCTCAATTTCTAATGTAGAGACCCAAAGCCTGACGTACATTGACATTACATTACTTTTGCGGAATACTTAGTACATTACAAAAACACACACACAAGGACCGTAATAGTTTAGTGTCTTTGGAAATTCGGACTATAATCTTCTAATCGTGGTGAAAGATCTTCAAAATCTCCCATAAAGATCTTCTTTTTTTTTACCTAAAACCTTTCTTTATATCCTGGGGAAAAGAAAACATAAAAGGGTGAGCTCAAATGCTCAGTAAGGGTAAACAAAATAAATATCAATCACATCATATTCATAAGAACATAACATTTTGGAAATCATAACCTGCAAAAGAGAGCATAATTTCATAATCATGGGATAAATCATGGCAGTGAAAAAGTAATCCCAATAATCATAACTTAAAACATGAAACTTTGTGGCATACACACATAATCATAGAGAATCATTTCTTGTTAGTCAAGACTAATTGCCAAGACTATCTTAGTGGACAAAGTCCCTTTCTGAATCGAGTAACCCTCGTTTCAGTCCTGTTTTACTGAACCGGTATAACCTACCATTTCAGCCATGTCTATCTCATGAGATATAAAATCTTTACCCAATGCATTGGAGGGAGATATAGGTCCCACCCATCTTATAATGAATCCTTTCTTATGTGTGCCACATAATCATACATCATCGCATAACACATGTAACAAAAATGGGATTCTTGAAACATCATGACATCATAAATCAATTCATATAAGATAAAGGAATTCATAAAAAATATTTCCATCACAACATAATCAAACCAATGTAATAATAGGGATAAAAACATAACCCTTTTATTATCTTAGATGGAAAATAATTTTGATAAAATACTTGAACTTCATTCTTGAGGAAAATATCCTTTCTGCTTCAAAAATACTTTTCCTTTCTTAACATGTCGTACAATTATAAAATAAAAGAAGTTGATTTAAAATAAACTTAAAAACATGTAAAGGAAACTTCTTGGAAATAATGTTTTAGAAATCCATTCATGCCGTATAAGTTAAAAAAAACATTCTTCTCGTACTTTTGTCGGAAAAGTCAAAAAGTACCTCGTACGAAAAACGACAAAGATTCCTTTCATTTATTTTACTAAAAACTCACCGAAGGGTAAAAATGGATTTAAACAATTGTAGGTGGATGGAAATAATATTACATATTGATGAAACATGTATGTGGATGATAAAATACACCCCAGTAATTACTTACGAATAAACAATCTCGGATAAAAATGAGATTGTGATATTTCCCTTACCTTATGTCCGACTTGCTTTGTAAGTGTCCGAACCTCCTGTATAATGATTTAAATCATGTTATTGACTTATTACAGAATCATATTCATTGTTATGATATCATATATGGTTCACTTATGACATTATATTACCCGTTCTTTTGTAAATTCCATGTTAAAGAAGCATTTTGGGTAAAATCGTTTCATTTATCGTAGGTGTTTTGACTTGTTGTTCTTGACATCATTATTACTTATATCATGATCTACTTACTTCCAGAATATAAAATATGATTTATATATCATATATATTCAGTATATATATATATATATAATAGATAGATAAATAAAATGAAAAACACCGTTCATGGAGACGGTAGTCCATACGTACGCATGAACGCTGTTTTACTTTCCTTATTGTCTTGAAATGGAAGTAAGTAGATGACATACATATATATATATATACATAAATCCAGTAACTTTATAATGTCATATATTTCATTATTATTTCTTATATATACTTTATAATCATTCTTAAATGGTTAACATGGAGAATGAATCTCATCGTGTCGTGGAGACGGTAGTCCGTACGTACGCACGAGCGATGATATCATTTCCATAAATATTGAACTGAATTGGAGTGGATTATACAATATATCAGAATAAATATGATGTTTTAATAACTATTTATAGTTATTCTTTACACCATTATACCCATCCATGTAAGGTGGTGGTGGAAAATAGATTACACCACGGCGTGGAGACGGTATTCCGTACGTACGCACGCGCGGTGATTTCTTTTTCCGTAGGATAGATAGATGGTGAAATAGGGTTGTTTAATACTTATAATAACATATCAGTATATGAGTGATACTGATGTTATTACTTCATAATGAAACAACCTAAGAAGAAGAAGTGGAAGAAGAAATAAAGATGAAAGAATTGGTAACAGTAATTACCTCTTCTTTGAAGCGCCTTTTGGAGACCTCCTCTTAAGGAACTAAAATTGGTCTTTGAGGAAGACCAGAACCTCTAGGATGTTTCTAGGGAAGTGGAGAAGAGATTTTGGCAGGGGTTTGCCGAGCTTGAGTGCTCAAATTGGTGTGAGGAGGAGGGGGAGGAGGTGCCCTTTTATAAGGGAGGAGAGGGGCACCTTAGGAATATCTCAAAATATTATTTTATATTAAAGTAAAAATCGGTTTATAATGGTTAGAAAGGGTCTTATTTCGAAGCTAAAGTGGGGATGGGTCTAAATCCTATCAACCAATAGGATTTAGACAAGTTTAGGTTATTATTTTAACCTTATCAATTAGATTTAACTCTAAGTTAAATAATTTAACTTTTACCGTGTCTTTTTGTTTTCTTTCACTATATGGTTAATACACTTACTATAACATGCCAAACGAACCCCAAATTGTTTATTATTAATATATATATCCTTATCTAAGTCATTTGGCCGAACCTTAGATCTTTAGGAATAAAATAACAATTAATAATATAATATTTGATTTAAAAACTATTTTGTGTCAATTTTGACACTATTTGATATATGATTTTTGTGAAAGTCATAACAGAATTATATGTTCTAACAAAGTTGATTAAATCAACACTAATATATCATAGTAACCTAGAAAATTAGTGGAATTCATAAAAAGTCTCAAATTACATTTATTTGAGTATTTATAACATCAATTATGTTAATATTTCCTTAAAAGGGTAATTACTGCATCATCGTTGTGTCATAAATAAATTAATTTATTTAAAGTCTAAAAATTATAAATAAAATATCATTATGTAGGAAATGTTTTTATCTTTCTAATGAATATTTATAGTCGAATTTATCTTATGTATAACCCCATATTAAAAATGTTTTAGTGAATAAACTTTGATTTTAACTCTTTTAACTCTTCTTTGAATTAAATAATAATAAATGTCCTAATCTAATCCAAGTGGGCCTAAATGATAATATTTTACACTTAAGGTTGTTTTTGGTCGAGATACACTTGTCCAATAGAATTAGGACATGTGTTAGGGTAATATTAATATCATTCTTACCCTTAATTACCCTATTTACTTTTAACCGTGGTAAATAAAAGTAAAAAGTTACTATTCACCAAAAATTATTTTCATCTCATTGAACCACATTTTACTTACTGACATCAACCGTGTCTCTCGGATTTTTGAAATTCCATTCACAGAAGCGGTAAAATTAAGTTTTATGAAAAATTCAGTTTTTTAACTACCACTTAGTAGTTTCACTATTCATCAAAAAATGAAGGTTTTCAGAAAAATGCCAAAATTTCATCCTAAGCTATATTTCATATTCCGAATTCAAAAATGAAGTCTATTTTACCAAATTCATAACATAGAAGTTGCATTAATTAATTTTATAATTAAATCCCGCTGTTAAAACAAATAGCGTGTTTTTAAGAAACAATATATATCAAAAGATTGACACTTGTTTATGTCTGGTTTAAATGTGCAATTACATCCAATGACCAACATTGTATTAAATTGTAAAAATATATTCTAAATATACTTTAAAACTACTCCAATTAATAATTTATCACTATTAATTATTTCGATTAAAAAAGTTGTTTTTTAATTATAATTTAGTAATTTTCACTATTCATCAGAATATGAAAGTTATCCGAAATGTACCAAAATTTCACCTTAGGCTAAATTCGATACTCCGAATCCAAAAATGAAGTTCATTTTGAAAAATAAGATTTACAGAATTTTAAAAATTGGTTATTACTATTCATAACGGCTAGTTTTAATAACATTTTAATAGCATATCGCTGTTTAGTGAAACTCGTTATTGCGTACTACACACGCTATCGAGGAAGGTCGCGATTGCGTGTAATGCAAGGCAAGTCAAGGATGCGTGTTGTGCAAGCTCCTTTTGGTGTAGCGTACAACACAAGACATTAATAAAATTAAAAAGAATATTTTTTATAAAATCTTGGGCTGTTACATTCTACCCCCCTTAAAATGAATTTCGCCCTCGAAATTCGTCGGGGTTATAAATGGTTTACTATTTGAAAGTTTCTTTAATAGTAACCCACATCGTAAAAAGGAATATCAAAACCAATCTTTAAAAACAAAAGTATGAAACGTAACGGTTACCCAAATAAACTAATCATTGGGTTTCCACATAGGTGAAAATATGGATATGGAAGAGAAATCTAACCATCATGTTCTGATGAAGAGTGGTAGAGAACATGGATATGGAAAAGCCAATAATCACAAATCCATAAATTTGTGACGATCTAAGGTACCATCCGATTCATCAGGTATAAGATCACTAGGACAACATTTTTTTGGTTTTCATGATCATTTCCCTAAAGTTGAAAATTTGAATTGGAATAAATACTTTCTCTATTTTGGTACAATATCACTATTGTTTGTGCCTAGAACAATTTACACTTCATCTCTTAAATAAATGAAGTTGAATTTGTTATTCGTGAAGTGTTAGCAGATCATGTGATAGAATGACGGGTCATTCCATCTGTCTCAAACAAAATGTTAGCAAAAATTATATACATAAGTCGATCTATAGTGAGATTAATCATATATAGTTCCTAAAATGGACTTATACTTCATATATCACACTGCTTAATATAATAAAACTAGTTTCTACTAAACAGGGACTTCCTGTAGGCCAGTGGTAGGCGATAAAGGCCAGTCGCACTTCGGTTGTGGGTTCGATTCCCACAGCCTTGTCCGAAGCGATGGGCTGTCGTCCGTCCTGCAGGTTGTCCTTTTTCTAAAACTATATTACTATAACATCCCATAAATAATATCGAAAAAACTTCTATCCTTAAACAATACTAACTTATGTCCAACATAATCCATTCCAATCTTTAGTCCTATCCATAATACTGCAGTCCATTCTCATAACATAGTGAAAACGATTACCAGAGATTTAATACCATCGTTGATCCCCATATATCATAAGATATATCTTGTTGGACACATTCCAAACATTCAAAGGCCTTAATCTTGTACTCTCTTGAATACCAATTGAACCTTAGTGAAAACTTGAATGCAGTTAAAAGTTAACACTTTCCACATACCAAAATCCTCAAAATTCTATATACTCAAACCATGATATCACTTAGTCCTTATATCAATCATGAGTTCATGAATACTGTTAAACATTTCATTTTCTCGTTTTCCCTTCATTATGCGCATAATATCTCAATCACTTTGAATACCACATTAGACCAATACATAAATTTTCCAATATTCCATGATACAACATTATTTTGGAATCCCATTACATAAAAACTTAATCATTCCACCACATCGTTGTCATATTCAACATTGCCAATAGTGATCGCATGTGACTTCCCTTTGTCCTTTGCCTTAAGAGGTTGCTCATGTCGATCATCACTAACCCTTGGATTAGGGCATTTATTGGCATAATGTCCCATCTCCTTGCACTTGAAGCATTGAAGTGTTGGTTGTGCGTTCTCTGCAGTGTTTGCTTTATTCACTTCATTACAATCGCTTTTTCCATTACTTCGACACTCAGCTGCTCGATGACCTTCTTTTCCACACTTAAAAAATTTTCTAGTCCCTTTAAGACAATCTCCACCATGCTTCTTTCCACACTTTGTGCATAAGGAAACATTCATCTTCTTTTCACCATTATTCTGAGATTTCTCCTTGAACTCCATCTTTCGTTTCTTGTCAAAACCATGATATGGATATGTAACACCAACTTCCATTTCTACCTTGATAGCACAACACACAATTTCTTCATAGCTACTGAAGTCTCTTATAGCTAATGCCCTTCGAAGACTTGGTTTTAAGCCACTGAAAAATCGATCAACTTTACATTCAGGTTGGATGATAATGCCAGATGCATACCTTGCAAGTCTTGTAAAATTTGCTTCGTATATACCAACAGATTCATCATCCTTTTGCTTTAGTTCAAGAAACTCCTTCTCCATCTTCGTTCGAAGAATACGAGGGAAGTACTTAATGAAAAACAAGTTCTTGAACTCATCCCATTCCATGGAATCAATTTCATCTCTCTGCCTCGTATTCTTAATAAGATTCCACCATTGATCAGCTTCACCTTCCAAATGATATACTGCTAAGATGACTTTATCATGTTCAGAACATTGAAGAACTGAAAATATCTTTTCAGTAGTACTAATCCATTGTTCAGAAACTAATGGATCAGTAGACCCACTGAAAGAAGGCGGACGCTGCCTCATGAAGGATTCAACAGAATGTTGCTCCTTCCTTTGCTCGTTTGGAAGTCCTACATGATTCATAGCTTGAGAAAGTTGTGTGAGCATGGCTACAAGATTTTGCATTCCAGCTCCCATATCGTTTGGTTGCTCAGGGGGACAATCATTGCATTGTCCATTGCATTGATCAACACGGTTCCTTCGGGTTCCAGCCATCGTCTAAAACCCCAAAACAATAGTGTGAGAGGCAAAAATCATGCTAGGGAAAACAACATAATAAAGGGGTAGTACCCTCAATATCTAACATCTTAGGTTAAATTCTAAGATCGTTAGAGAAATTCTAGGACTATAACCTATACGTATACTTAACCTTAGAGACATCCCTAGACATACCTTAGAAATATCTCTAGGGATCTCACTAACGTTTTCGCATCCTAGTTTCCAAAGGTTGACTAAACCTTTCCTCTAATACCAACTGTAGAGACCCGAAGCCTGACGTACATTGACATTACATTACTTTTGCGGAATACTTAGTACATTACAAAAACACACACACAAGGACCGTAATAGTTTAGTGTCTTTGGAAACTCGGACTATAATCTTCTAATCGTGGTGAAAGATCTTCAAAATCTCCAATAAAGATCTTCTTCTTTTTTTACCTAAAACCTTTCTTTATATCCTGGGGAAAAGAAAACATAAAAGGGTGAGCTCAAATGCTCAGTAAGGGTAAACAAAATAAATATCAATCACATCATATTCATAAGAACATAACATTTTGGAAATCATAACCTGCAAAAGAGAGCATAATTTCATAATCATGGGATAAATCATGGAAGTGAAAAAGTAATCCCAATAATCATAACTTAAAACATGAAACTTTGTGGCATACACACATAATCATAGAGAATCATTTCTTGTTAGTCAAGACTAATTGCCAAGACTATCTTAGTGGACAAAGTCCCTTTCTGAATCGAGTAACCCTCGTTTCAGTCCTATTTTACTGAACCGGTATAACCTACCATTTCAGCCATGTCTATCTCATGAGATATAAAATCTTTACCCAATGCATTGGAGGGAGATATAGGTCCCACCCATCTTATAATGAATCCTTTCTTATGTGTGCCACATAATCATACATCATCGCATAACACATGTAACAAAAATGGGATTCTTGAAACATCATGACATCATAAATCAATTCATATAAGATAAAGGAATTCATAAAAAATATTTCCATCACAACATAATCAAACCAATGTAATAATAGGGATAAAAACAGAACCCTTTTATTATCTTAGATGGAAAATAATTTTGATAAAATACTTGAACTTCATTCTTGAGGAAAATATCCTTTCTGCTTCAAAAATACTTTTCCTTTATTAACATGTCGTACAATTATAAAATAAAAGAAGTTGATTTAAAATAAACTTAAAAACATTCAAAGGAAACTTCTTGGAAATAATGTTTTAGAAATCCATTCATGCCGTATAAGTTAAAAAAAACATTCTTCTCGTACTTTTGTCGGAAAAGTCAAAAAGTACCTCGTACGAAAAACGACAAAGATTCCTTTCATTTCTTTTACTAAAAACTCACCGAAGGGTACAAATGGATTTAAACAATTGTAGGTGGATGTAAATAATATTACATATTGATGAAACATGGATGTGGATGATAAAATACACCCCAGTAATTACTTACGAATAAACAATCTCGGATAAAAATGAGATTGTGATATTTCCCTTACCTTATGTCCGACTTGCTTTGTAAGTGTCCGAACCTCCTGTATAATGATTTAAATCATGTTATTGAATTATTCCAGAATCATATTCATTGTTATGATATCATATATGGTTCACTTATGACATTATATTACCCGTTCTTTTGTAAATTCCATGTTAAAGAAGCGTTTTGGGTAAAATCATTTCATTTATCGTAGGTGTTTTGACTTGTTGTTCTTGACATCATTATTACTTATATCATGATCTACTTACTTCCAGAATATAAAATATGATTTATATATCATATATATTCAGTATATATATATATATATATATATAATAGATAGATAAATAAAATGAAAAACACCGTTCATGGAGACGGTAGTCCGTACGTACGCATGAATGCTGTTTTACTTTCCTTATTGTCTTGAAATGGAAGTAAGTAGATGACATACATATATATATATATATAAATAAATCCAGTAACTTTATAATGTCATATATTTCATTATTATTTCTTATATATACTTTATAATCATTCTTAAATGGTTAACATGGAGAATGAATCTCATCGCGTCGTGGAGACGGTTGTCCGTACGTACGCACGAGCGATGATATCATTTCCATAAATATTGAACTGAATTGGAGTGGATTATACAATATATCAGAATCAATATGATGTTTTAATAACTATGTATAGTTATTCTTTACACCATTATACCCATCCATGTAAGGTGGTGGTGGAAAATAGATTACACCACGGTGTGGAGACGGTATTCCGTACGTACGCACGCGCGATGATTTCTTTTTCCGTAGGATAGATAGATGGTGAAATAGGGTTGTTTCATACTTATAATAACATATCAGTATATGAGTGATACTGATGTTATTACTTCATAATGAAACAACCTATGAAGAAGAAGTGGAAGAAGAAATAAATATGAAAGAATTGGTAACGGTAATTACCTCTTCTTTGAAGCTCCTTTTGGAGACCTCCTATTAGGGAACTAAAATTGGTCTTTGAGGAAGACCAGAACCTCTAATATGTTTCTAGGGAAGTGGAGAAGAGATTTTGGCAGGGGTGGCCGAGCTTGAGTGCTCAAATTGGTGTGAGGAGGAGGGGGAGGAGGTGCCCTTTTATAAGGGAGGAGAGGGGCACCTTAGGAATATCTCAAAATATTATTTTATATTAAAGTAAAAATCGGTTTATAATGGTTCCAAAGGGTATTATTTAGAAGCTAAAGTGGGGATGGGTCGAAATACTATCAACCAATAGGATTTAGACAAGTTTAGGTTATTATTTTAACCTTATCAATTAGATTTAACTCTAAGTTAAATAATTTAACTTTTACCGTGTCTTTTTGTTTTCTTTCTCTATATGGTTAATACACTTACTATAACATGCCAAACGAACCCCAAATTGTTTATTATTAATATATATATCCTTATCTAAGTCATTTGGCCGAACCTTATATTTTTAGGAATAAAATAACAATTAATAATATAATATTTGATTTAAAAACTATTTTGTGTCAATTTTGACACTATTTGATATATGATTTTTGTGAAAGTCATAACAGAATTATATGTTCGAACCAAGTTGATTAAATCAACACTAATATATCATAGTAACCTAGAAAATTAGTGGAATTCATAAAAAGTCTCAAATTACATTCATTTGAGTATTTATAACATCAATTATGTTAATATTTCCTTAAAAGGGTAATTACTGCATCATCGTTGTGTCATAAATAAATTAATATTTTTAAAGTCTAAAAATTATAAATAAAATATCATTATGTAGGAAATATTTTTATATTTCTAATGAATATTTATAGTCGAATTTATCTTATGTAAAACCCCATATTAAAAATGTTTTAGTGAATAAACTTTGATTTTAACTCTTTTAACTCTTCTTTGAATTAAATAATAATAAATGTCCTAATCTAATCCAAGTGGGCCTAAATGATAATATTTTACACTTAAGGTTGTTTTTGGTCGAGATACACTTGTCCAATAGAATTAGGACATGTGTTAGGGTAATATTAATATCATTCTTACCCTTAATTACCCTATTTACTTTTAACCGTGGTAAATAAAAGTAAAAAGTTACTATTCACCAAAAATTATTTTCATCTCATTGAACCACATTTTACTTACTGACATCAACCGTGTCTCTCGGATTTTTGAAATTCCATTCACAGAAGCGGTAAAATTAAGTTTTATGAAAAATTCAGTTTTTTAACTACCACTTAGTAGTTTCACTATTCATCAAAAAATGAAGGTTTTCAGAAAAATGCCAAAATTTCATCCTAAGCTATATTTCATATTCCGAATTCAAAAATGAAGTCTATTTTACCAAATTCATAACATAGAAGTTGCATTAATTAATTTTATAATTAAATCCCGCTGTTAAAACAAATAGCGTGTTTTTAAGAAACAATATATATCAAAAGATTGACACTTGTTTATGTCTGGTTTAAATGTGCAATTACATCCAATGACCAACATTGTATTAAATTGTAAAAATATATTCTAAATATACTTTAAAACTACTCCAATTAATAATTTATCACTATTAATTATTTCGATTAAAAAAGTTGTTTTTTAATTATAATTTAGTAATTTTCACTATTCATCAGAATATGAAAGTTATCCGAAATGTTCCAAAATTTCACCTTAGGCTAAATTCGATACTCCGAATCCAAAAATGAAGTTCATTTTGAAAAATAAGATTTACAGAATTTTAAAAATTGGTTATTACTATTCATAACGGCTAGTTTTAATAACATTTTAATAGCATATCGCTGTTTAGTGAAACTCGTTATTGCGTACTACACACGCTATCGAGGAAGGTCGCGATTGCGTGTAATGCAAGGCAAGTCAAGGATGCGTGTTGTGCAAGCTCCTTTTGGTGTAGCGTACAACACAAGACATTAATAAAATTAAAAAGAATATTTTTTATAAAATCTTGGGCTGTTACATCTAACTTCTTAGGTTAAATTCTATGATCGTTACCGTAGTTCTAGGACTGTATCTTATACATATACTAATCCTTAGGGACATCCCTAGAGATACCTTAGAAATATCTCTAGAGATCTCACTAATGCTTTCGCATCCTAGTTTCCAAAGGTTGAATAAACCTTTCCTCTGATACCAACTGTAGAGACCCGATGCCTGATGTACATGGACATTTCATTACTTTTGCGGAATACTTAGTACATAACAAACACACACACAAGGATCGTAATAGTTTAGTGTCTTTGGAAACTCAGAATATAATCTTCTAGTCGTGGTGAAAGATCTTCAACATCTCCCATAAAGATCTTCCTTTTTTTTACCAAAAACCTTTATTTATATCCTGGGGAAAAGTAAACATAAAAGGGTGAGCTCAAATGCTCAGTAAGAGTAAACAAAAAAAATATCAATCACATCGTATACACAAGCACATAACATTTGGAAATCTTAACCTGCAAAAGAGATCATAATTTCATAACATGGGATAAATCATGGCATTGAAATGTAATCACAATAATCATAACTTAAAACATGAAACTTTGTGGCATACACACATAATCATAGAGAATCATTTCTTGTTAGTCAATACTCATTTCCAAGACTATCTTAGTGGACAAAGTCCCTTTCTGAACCGAGTCACCCTCGTTTCAGTCCTGTTTCACTGAACCGGTATAACCTACCGTTCCAGCCATGTCTATCTCATGAGATATAAAATATTTACCCAATGCATTGGAGGGAGATATAGGTCCCACCCATCTCTTAATGATACCATTCTTATGTCTGCCACAAAATCATAAACCATACATCATAGCATAACCCATGTAATAAAAATGGGAATCTTAAACATCGTGACATCATAAAACAATTCATATAAGATAAAGGAATTCATAAAAATACTTCCATCACAAAATAACCAAATCCATGTAATAATAGGGATATAAACAAAACCCTTTATTATCTTAGATGGAAAATAATTTTGATAAAACACATGAACTCCATTCTTGAGGAAAATATCCTTTCTGCTTCAAAAACACTTTTCCTTTCTTAACAGGTCGTACAATTATAAACTAAAAGAAGTTGATTAAAAATAAACTTGAAAAATTGTAAAGGAATATTCTTGGAAATAATGTTTTAAAAATCCATTCATGCCGTATAAGTTAAAAAAAACATTCTTCGTACTTTTTGTCGGAAAAGTCGAAAAGTACCTCGTACGAAAAACGATAAAAGATTCCTTTCATATCTTTTACTAAAAACTCACCGAAGGGTAAAATTGGATTTAAAAAATTGTAGGAGGATGTAAATAATATTACATATCTAGGAAACATGGATGTGGATGATAAAATACACCCCAGTAAATTTCAAAGTATAAACAATCTCGGATAAAATTGAGATTGTGATATTTCCCTTACCTTAGGTCCGATTTGCTTCATAAGTGTCCAAACCTCCTCTATAATGATTTAAATAATGTCATTGACGTATTACATAATCATATTCATTGTTATTATATCATATATGGTTCACTTATGACATTATATTACCCGTTCTTTTGTAAATTCATGTTAAAGTAGCGTTTTGGGTAAAATCGTCTCATTTGTCGTTCATGTTTTAACTTGTAATTATTAATATGATTACTTAGATAATTATTACTTAATTATAGAATATAAAACATGATTTATATATAATATATATTCAGAATATACATATATATAATGGATCGATAAATGGAAAGAAATACACCGTTCATGGGGACGGTAGGCCGTACGTACGCATGAACGTTGTTTTCGTTTCCTTATTGAATTGAGTGGAATTAAGTAGATGACATACATATATATACACATAAAGCCAGTAGCTTTATAATGTCATATATTTCATTATTATTACTAATATATACTTTATAATCATTCTTAAATGGTTAACATGGAGAATGAATCTCATCGCGTCGTGGAGACGGTAGTCTGTACGTACGCACGAGCGATGATATCATTTCCATAATTATTGAATTGAATTGGAGTGGATGATAAAATATATCAGAATCATTATTATGCTATTATAACTATGTATAGTTATTCTTTACCCCATAATACCCATCCATGTAAGGTGTTGGTGGAAAAACAGATTACACCACGGTGTGGAGACGGTATTCCGTACGTACGCACGCGCGGTGATTTCGTTTTTCGTAGGATGGATAGATGGTGAATTAGGATTGTTTCATAATTATAATAAAATATCAGTATATGAGTGATACTGATGTTATTAATTAATAATTAAACAACCTAATAAGAAGAAGTGGAAGAAGAAATAAAGGTGAAAGAATCGGTAACGGAAATTACCTCTTCTTTGAAGCCCCTTTTTGAGACCTCCTCTTAGGGCACTAAAATTGGTCTTTGAGGAAGACCAGAACCTCTAGGATGTTTCTAGGGAAGTGGATAAGAGAATTTGTCAGGGGTTGGCTGAGCTTGAAGGCTCAAAGTTGTGTGAGGAAGAGAGGGAGGAGGTGCCCTTTTATAAGGGAGGAGAGGGGCACCTTTGGAATAACTAAAAATATTATTTTATTATAAAGTCAAGTTCGGTTTTAAATAGCTCAAAATTGATTTATTTAGAATCTAAGGTGGGGATGGGTCGAAATACTCTCATCAAATAGAATTTAGACAAGTTTAGTTTCCTATTTTATCCTTATCATTTAGATTTAACATTATGTTAAATAATTTTACTTTTACCGTGTCTTCTTGTGTTCTTACACTATAAGGTTAATAAACTTACTATAAGAAGCCAAAATAACCCCAAATTGTTTATTATTAATATATATAACCTTATCTAAGTCATTTTTCCGAACCTTAGATTTTTAGGAATAAAATAACAATTAATAATATAATATTTGTTTTAAAAACTATTTTATGTCAATTTTGACACTATTTAGTAATTAATTTTTGTGAAAATCATAACAGAATGATAAGTTCGAAAACAGTTAATTAAATAAATAATAACATGTCATATTAACTTAGAAAATTAGTTTAATTCATAAAAAGTCTCAAATTATATTTATTTGGGTATTTATAACATCAATTATGTCAATATTTCATTAATAAGATAATTACTGCATCATCGTTGTGTCATAAATAAATTAAATTATTTAATATCTAAAAATTACAAATAAAATACGATTATGTATTAAATCTTTGTAGATTTCTAATGAATATTTATAGTCGAATTTATCTTATGTATTACCCCATATTAAAAATGTTTTAGTAAATAAACTTTGATTTTAACTCTTTTAACCCTTCATTAAATAAATTAATAATAAATGTCCTAATCTATTCCAAGTGGGCCTAAATGGTCATATTTTATTCCTAAGTTTGTTTTTGGTCGAATTAAACTTGTCCAATAGAATTAGGACATGCGTTAGGGTAATAGTAGTATCATTTCTACCCTTAATTACCCTATTTACTTTTAACCGTGGTAAAAAAAGTAAAAAGTTACTATTCACCAAAAAAATATTTTCATCTCATTGAACCACATTTTACTTACTGACATCAACCATGTCTCTAAGATTTTTTAAATTCCACTCACAGAAGCGGTAAAATTAAGTTTTATGAACAATTCAGTTTTTTAACTACCACTTAGTGGTTTCACTATTCATCAAAAATTGAAAGTTTTCAGAAAAATTCCAAAAATTAGGCCTAAGATATATTTGATATTATGAACTCAAAAATGATGTATATTTTACCAAATTCAAAACATATCAGTTTCATTAACTAATTTAAAAATTAATTCCCGTCGTCAAAACAAATAGCGTGTTTTTAAGAGATAATAACTATCAAAAGATTGAAACTTGTTTATAAGTGGTTTAAATGTGAAATTACATCCAATGACCATCATTGTATTAAATTGTAAAAATATATTCTAAATATACTTTAAAATCACTAAAATTAATAATTTATCACTATTAATTATTTCGATTGAAAAAGTTGTTTTTAATTAAAATTTAGTAATTTCCACTATTTATCAAAATATGAAAGTTATCCGAAAATTACCAAAATTTCACCCTAAACTAATTTCGATATTCCAAATCCAAAAATGAAGTCCATTTTGAAAAATAAAATTTACAAAATTTCAAAAAGTGGTTATTACTATTCATAACGACTAGTTTTAATAATATTTTAATAGCATATCGTTGTTTAGTGAAACTCGGTATTGCGTACTACACACGCTATCAAGGAAGGTCGTGATTGCGTGTAATGAAAGGCAAGTCAGGGATGCGTTTTGTGCAAGCTCCTTTTGGTGTAGCGTACAACACAAGACATTAATGAAATTAAAAAGAATATTTTTCATAAAATCTCGGGGTGTTACATATATGAAGAAGGTGATATGAATTATGACTCAGATATGAAATCATATGGGAAAGTATATGGAATTACTTCTAGAGGGGATCATTTTTCCCTATTTTAAGTAGATGATAGAATTATCCAAGTATGTTGACAAAACTATTTTAGATCTTTTCAAAAGATAATGTATTTTCTTTGTTTGTCAATGTGCATGACCAGGGTCATCTCACATGAGGATCCTTTTTGTTGGTTAAATCATTAATTTCAATTAAAAAATTCTATTTATTTTTATAGTATTATTATTTTCTGAATAAAATGGATTAGGGGGTTTTATAAAATATTTAATAAACATATAAATAAAAAATTCCTGCGAAAATATAGATAAATGAACATAAGGATGAATGTAATGGTCTTTAGGGTTTGGATATTTTCTTCCTATATTAATCATTATTTTTTAAAATTAAATTTAACTATTAATTATGTGAAAAAACATAAATTAATTACTTTTAATTAATTTTATGTCTGTAAATTTTTTGAATTATTGAGATCCCTTTTTGGAAAAACCAAATATCCCATATATAATAGCGATATAGGATAAATACCTCATCTAATAATTTAATTGTCTAAATTATCTGGATCCACAATATATAGATTCATACCTTAGGGTATCCTCAAATCACTAGTACGAAGAGTTTACTTGAGAGAAGGTATATACATATTGTATATTTTATAAATGTGATGGATTCAAAAATCTTGTCATGGTGGATGGTCATCTAACCGATGAAATTATATACCATCCACTAAAAATAGATTTAGAACATTTTAAAATATGAATTAAAATAATTTATAACATTGTGAAACTAACCCCAAGGCTAATTATTAGTTTAGTTTCATTAAATTGTTAGCATAAAATATCACAATAGAATAAATGATGAGTGAAAAATTATTATTGGTAGAATAAGTATTGAAAAATTTAATAAAAATATAATTTTGGTATAAATTCATAAGAAATTAAAAACAAAAAGGAATAGAAAACCGAAAAAACATACTTATTTTTAGTGAAATTGACAGTCTTTATGTTATGATTATTATAGAATCACATCCCATAAAGACACGTATTAGAGTAAAAAATAATTCTCATGATTTCATAAATTGAAAATTACGAAATATTCGATCATAATAGGTTTTCCCTTGTAGTTAAAATGGGTTTTCATAATTTATTATACTTAATCTATTCATTTTCATTCCCATATGACTGATTCATGTAATTAACAACGTTTTCATGATGTGATTATTTCCACACTGAATAATTCAAATCTTGTATACCTGAATTGAAATATATTTTTTTCATTATTGGGTTTTTCATGGGGTGACCATATGAGTCATTACATAAAACATGATGTCATATCTAAAAAAATTCCACTACATATTGACTTCATGTCCTAAAATAATTGATGTTTCACATCACAACTAACATTCATGTTGTGAATCAGTGATTTATAATAGTATTATTCTCAATTTCATACTATTTCATCATTTTTAATCCGTGTACTTTTTCATTGACTCATTTTTCATCATTAGTCGACATTTATATCATGAAATCATTATTTGACATGTTAATCCTTGCAATCCATTCAATTACGAATTTCAATTCACCTATTCCACATATTAGTTTAGATTAATTATTTTATAAAGGTAATGGATTTTTGATTTTTGGAAATTATCTATTTAAAAATTAAAACTAATTTGATTATGAAAATTTAGATATAATGATTTTAGGTAAGAAATGTATTCGAATTTAGGGTTTGTTTACATGGGTTTCTTTGATATATATTTATTGTTTAAATTAAATTGGATAATTATTTTTATGAAACCACATAGATTAATTTCTTTTCTTTTATTTTTTGAGTGTGAAATTTTAGAATTATTAGGAAACCTCTTTGTCACACCACATTTCACCTCCAACAATATCCAAATAGGATAACCATATTGACAGAAAATGTAATATCCTAAAAGAACAGACTCCACCATATTTTATTTTGACCCTTTAGTTATTATAAACTCTACTATATGAAGATAATACCCAATATAATGGATGAAATTATTGTAACATTAATAATGTTGATGGATTTGAAAATCATGTTGTGGTTGATAAAGGCTGATCTCATTCAATTCTATAACATCTACTAAAAATATGATCAAATAATTTAGGAATTTAAAGACGAATAATTTAAAATGTCATGAAAACAACCTAATGGACATGCTTTAGGTCTGTCAGTTGTCATTATGAGTGTATGATATCACATCTAAAAGAGGGAAGAGTGAGAGTTTGAAATTTGAAGAATATATAAGAAATACTAAAATTTAAATATGAATTAGGGTTATAGTGTAATTGAAATTTAAAATAATAGTAAAAATGAATACATAAAAAAAGGACTCTCTATTTCACAATGTAATGAAAAAACATTGGGATTTGATAATGTTGAATTATAATCCTTCATGGCCTCATTTTATTAGACTAAGTGACAATGGGGTTGTCATAAATGGTTCCTATTTTGAAACACCTATTATATGGTGGTACAAAATCTAATTTATATTCTTAGTAAAAAACAATTACAACCAAGATGTTATCCCTTTATTATCCTTGCATTTAGTTTAATGATTAATTTCAGTTCACCAAATGTACTTATTTTGTGGTTTTATTGTTTTATAAAACAAATGGTTCTTTGTTTTTTTGAATGAAATTAAATAAAACAAAATATTAAAATAAAAATGTTAATATAGACATAATGATTTTCGGGAAAATGTTCCCGACCTTTAGGGTTTAGTTATGTGAGTTACTTTTTTATGAATATTTTTTTTTAAATTAAATTTGATAATTCAACTCACGATACCTCATAAATAAATTAAATTTGAAGAATTTTTTGAATTTGAACTTTTTTAATTTCTATAAAATAAAATCTGTACACCAAATACCACCAACACCAATAAAAATATTGGATTAGAACCTCAAAAGAAAATGTAATTCCCTAAATTAATATCTATTAGCATAATACATTTCATCCATTTATGTATCCTCAACTCCACTGTGTGATGATTTTAATTGAGAGAATGGTGAAAACAAATTTAAATTTACAAAAGTTGATGGATTTAGAAATAATTATATTGTGGATGATCGATGCACCCAGGATGTTCTCTATCATCCACTACAAATTGAATTAAAATAGTTATCTAATTGAACCAAAATAATTTAAAATGGTGAAAACCCTCCTCCAAAGCCAAGGATTTTGTTATTCGATCATAATTGAAAATAAATTATATATTGTTTAAAAGAGGGGAGTGTGAAAATTTGATATTGGAATAAGAAATTGGGAAACAATTAAATTAAAATGTTAATTAGGGTTATAGTAAAAAGGAAATTAATAAAATAATTTGGAAAAAATCTAAAAGTATCATCCCTATAATGAATTGAAATAGTCGATCCATAAGGTATAATTATGATAGATTCCAATCCCCACGTTTCTAATTATGTAGGGATAAATACTGACCAGGTATTAAAAAACAGGCCAATTAATGGGTCTCCAATCATAACGGGCCTTCCTCAGAAGATGAAAGTGGTTTTCAACATATATAAGAAATAATATTCTTATTATTGGAATCATTCGACTGTTTTACATTTGGAAAAAGTTTTTTAACAACATGAGTCTCATGGGGATAAAGAAATCAGGGAATTTATTCAAGATTTTAATGTTCTAAGGGTCATTTGTTATTATGTCATAGCCCAAAAATAGTTTTTATGTCATGACATAAGGTGTGAAATACAACAATTTTTTTTTCATTCATTTATTAACTTCACATCAATAATTTGTTCAAGGTTCATATCATCAATAACATTCACTATGTGAATTGGATATTTCCAGCCGGTGCATCACTATTTATACACAATTATTAAATTTCAATCCTTTGACTTATTTCTTGATTCTTATTTTGTCACCATTCATCATTTTCATCTTAAAATCAACATATTTGAACCATTTTTTAATAAAACACTATATCACACCATAAATTACAAAAAAGTTAAAAATTTACATGCATATTCATTTACTTTATAAATTAAATGTATTTTATATTAAAATAATCATAAAAAACAAGGTTCTATCAATTCCACCACATGTAGATCTATATAATCATTAATAATGTAATATCATAAATTTTACAAAGGAATATTCTCTACCAATATTTAAATTTCAGTATAAATAAAATATAATTTTTGGAAATGGAAAATACATATTATAATTCAACAAAAAAATAATTATTCAAACTATTTACATTTTATGAAATATGTACAATCATTTATTTTTCATTTCTTAATATAAAAAACCATTTTTAAATTAAATTTTAATTTTTAAATTCATTATTCATGTAAAAAACCACGTGAAATTTTTCACATATTAAATTATTTTCACTCATCTATCAAGGGAATAGTTTGAATTTAATTTTTGCACATACCTATATAACATGTAACTTTCCATAGACTTTCAAGGAATCAAATATTTTCACAACATATTGACAATACTAAAAATTAATCAATAGAAATTTATATTAAGGCTCAAATACCTCCATGGCATATGGAATGTGGGTAATGTATAAAATGTATCAAAAAAATAAGGTCTATGTCCTTATTAAATTGTTTCATAATAAAAGTTTTCCTAAATGAAATACTCTAGAAAAAATTTCATTTACCAACCTCCAATTCTCAAAATAAGAATATGATACAATAAATAAAAATGAATGAATCACCCTCCCTTTATTTTTTATTTTTACCTTTTATATTTTCATAATGATGTGGTTTTGATAAATATCACATCACCCATATAACCACATGTGAAAAAAATGATTTTTGGTCTGGAAATGGTGATTTTGGGTCCCCTAATACATAACCATTTTTTTATTTTTTAAATATATTTTAGAAATATATGTAAATAATAATGTACAATATATGATAACATGACCTATCCATAAATCAAACGACCCCCCAACTATGAAATTTATCCTTAATATAGTATATTCACATACACCATGAACAACCTCCCCCATACACATAGTATATAAAATATCATTCAAAAAACAAAAACTAGGGTAGGAATACATATAGTCTTATTGAAAAAGTTCTCATTTAACTTCAAGTATATTTATGGAATCTATAAGTAAAAATGATTGATATAAAGGTGGGACCTATTGTAATGTGACATAATAGTAATAATGACTTTATCAAATTAAATGTGATTCCACTAATTCATAGCTTTGAAAATATGACAATAATGTTCTATAAGAGAACATGCATAAGTATCTCAGGAAATATAAAATAGAATGAAATGGGAAATATTAGATCAATGAAATAAATGATGAGAAGATATAGTTTGGGATCATTTCTCATGGAATGACACCAAAAAATAATTCAATGAATATCAGTTTCATATTTTCAATAAATAAATCATTTAATAATAATTTAATCTATAAAAAGAATATTATTCCAAAAAAATAATTATTTGTAAAATTTATCCCCTTATAGTTTAAATTACTAATATATTTTACGATTTCACAAGCATAATCTTGTCAATAGTGAAAATTAATACATGGAATAATTATTATCCTAAAAATTTCATTCTATATGATCGATACTTGAGTTAAAGAGTTCAATTTTGGGAATGCAATTTTAATTTTTATCTTCAAAGGAAGATTTAAAATTAAGTTAGTAACATTAACTAATTAATTTACACTAATAATTCCATTTTAAATTATGTGTCAATTTTGTTTTTTGTTCTATTATAGTTTATATTGTAAATCCTTTCATGAACTAAATTAAATTTACAATGTTTATTACATTTTCTCACCATGAACTATGTATAGATATACTTATAAATTTCCTTATTCCACTTCTATAATTAGTTTTATGGGACTATAAAAAAATTATTAATTTGTATGTGGCATGATAATCACGATAAAAAAATATAAAGGAAAAGAGATTCATCTAAATAACAATTGTCTAATCTATTAATTGAAATATAACTTCAGGTAAAGATAAAAGAATAAAAGTATAATAATTATTTATTTAATCCACCATGTGAGACCTGGAGTTTGACTTCCTCTAAATGGGATGTATAGGCTATAATCCATAATATATTAGTGGGTGGAGTATCTTGGATTGTAACCACCACATGTTTTATATTCCCACCTTATCATTATTATAATTTTAACAGGACACCACATATGGAGTACGGTATATCCACCCTCTCTGTAATGATATATATATTAAATAATTTGGGTAGGATTAATTATGGGTCCTTGTGATTATTTCATTCTAAATGTGAACCCATTAAATCATTGTAAAGGTTTTAATCAATGTTTTTTTCATTGAACAAAAAATGAAAATAAATTTATACTCTAATTTTATATATACAAAATTTAAATTTGAAAATTCAATATTATAATATTAAAATTCATTATTATCATATTTCTTCTTGGTTTCCTCTAGTATAACAATATTTAACTCCTCATTTGATTTTGATTTTAATTTTTCAATATGGTCGGGCAGATCCATGTGATCTTCAAAAAGTGAATTTTATTATTTTTTATCTTCTTCCAAGGAAAAATATGAGTTGGTTAATTATGAAAATTCAAAAAAAGTTGTGATTATAAAATACGAATCAATGAAATTTGATGAAAGATAATACTATAAATGATCACCAATGTGTGTTGGTGTGGATTTTATTTCTTATTTAGTAGAAATTACCTCTTAGTTTTGAGTGGTAGTAGGTAGGGGAGGGTCGTAAACCACCTATATATTGTCGTCAAATTCCACCACTCATGTTGTATATTCTTTCATAGATAAAAATTGGTATATAATTTATTATTATTAAATATAATATATAGGTATAAAACATGGAATACTAATTTTTTATAATATAATATTTTAATTACATTTATCTAAAATACTAGATAATTTAATGTTTAGTTTTATTGGAAATCAGATACAAAATAATTGAAAACCTAAAAAATTCCTTTAATATATGTTAAAAGATTATTCATTTGTTCAAAATAAGTTTAATTGTCTTTATATAATATCATGGGGAAATACATTAAAGAAAATGGGTGATGATGATTCATTTTGGGAATAATCATCGGTGATATTTAGCATGTGATCATGAGGAATATCAATAAAAAATTGAGGGATAACGATATAACCTGATAAAAAGAACATGAGGAATATCATAAAAAAATACATGATTCAAGAAATTTAAATGATTCTATAACATAAATATGAGAAATTTATAAGCTTATCACCATTATTTATAACCAATGTGTCATAAATGAAAATTACTACGGTTATTCAACAAGGATTCGTAAAACATGTAATCTATTCAATGTAAAATTTATTACATGATGCATTGGAGTTCCACCAAGGTGAATCCTCCATGTGTTTTTATTTTATTTTATCCAAATAGATCGTAATAAATCATGTCATTAATATCTCATGTAATATAAATAACACATTTCTTATCAAAATCCTGGAATAGAAAAGTGATTAATTTCATGATCACTATATCTTTATTAACCCATGAAATGTGAATGTGATATAGATATATGTAAATACATGAATAAATAAATAATTTACCTTTAGTTTAATACCCATGTAAAAATAAGAGGACGAGATTTTCTCACAAATAAAATAAATTATAATCTCTCATGTAAAATGGGGAATTAAATTCGGTAGCATGATGGGGATAAAACATGGAATAAGGATAGGGAAAATGAGAGGAAAAAATGGTATCTTATTGATAAAATATTATTAATAAAATAATGGGACAATAGAATTGGGAGAAAAATAAATTAGTTTTGAAAATATAATACATACCATGAAAGGAAATTTGACAAGAAAAGAGAAGTACATATTTTCTATACCTTGACGAGTTGTAAATAAAACAAAAAGATAGAACCTTGGGGGATTCAGGACACCATTAGGGGACTAAATGGGGCCGAGTCACTAGAATTTAGTTGAGGATGGATTGGTAGTGAAGGGTAATGGTGAAATGAATGGGTGTTTATTGGAAAAGTTATAGAATTTTTTAATAATTTCTTTATACATGTCTTGGAAATCTTGGTTAAGAAAAACCATTGGATTGACCTTGTATTTTGGTCAAGGTGTTGGAAATTTTACTCATATTTTATGATATTTTAACCATGTTTAACCTAAGGGATTTTTTAATACATATTTTTGAATGAAATATGAACTTTTCAAAAATGTAATGTTTTAAAATAATAGTTTCTTTTTTAGGTTTTCATAAGTCACTTATATGTCTTGATATTGAATAAAATATATTAAAATAATAATTATTAATAGAATAAAATATTTTATTACATAGAACATGGTTAAATAGATATTATATCATTATGAAATATGAATTCATTAAATAAACCAAAACCGGAAATTATTTTTTTTACTATTCACTACAAAATATAGTAATTTAGAAAATTATAATAAATTCAACATAACCTAGTTTATAAATTATAATTTCAAATTTAATTTTTTTCTATCATAATTATTTTCAAAATATTACAATTTAGACTCTGAAATATAAAATTCCATATTTAATAAAAAAATATCATTTTTATATCAAATTACAAATTTTGGCACTTATAAAAATTTACTGGGACATTACAAAATTATTTTACCATTTATATTTAAATAAGAGTGTTTGAAAAAGAATTTTCATATCAATAATAATTATTATGAATAACATAGTATATTTAAAAAAATTATATATTTTCTAAAAAATACCATTATGTTTCATTTTTATCCAAAAATCATTTAATCAAATTTATCTCAATTAAAAATATATTTAATTAAAAAAGGAAAATTAAATTTAAATGATTGAATATTAATTTCATTTATGAAATAGAAATACCCATTAATTTTTTACATCATGAACTTGTACCACCTTATAACACCCACATATACACTAAAGGCAATGTGTGTAGGGGTGGTAGTTTCATGGGTTGGCTTGGCTAACAACGACTGAGTGGCAATCTATGGTAAATTGAACTTATCCTATATGTGATTTCATTCATGATTACCTTATTTTATATCAACATGGGATTGGTCATGAATGACCCATAATAATGCTATACCCATCCCATATTCTTACAAATTCTCTTCAAAAGAAATGACATTACGGGTTCATGCAATCATTTCTCCTTTCTACATTGATTATAATTGTTTATTAGTAATTACAAACACTAATTATAACTATAAAATTATAACCAATCGTAATAGTTCTCAACAATAAAATTGACTAATGGTTATATTCACTGAAATTTGTATACAAACAATTGTCATATATTACCAACAGTCATATAATGTTCACATTTCAATCGTCGCATTTCCATTTATACCCAAAAAACACCACATCACTATTTCTATTAGTATTCACTAAAATTTCTCTGATGGTTATATAATTTCATTTAAATTTTTTTTATTTGTTTAGTAATATTTGGTTGCATTTATATAGTGTTGGTTGTGGGGTGATGATTCTAACAGATTGGGAAAATCCAAATTTCCCCATGTTAGATTTTCTAATTTTTATTTTCTTTATGTTGTAAGGATTATAATTTAAATTAGATTCATTGATAACTAATTTAATGAAAATTATTAAAAAGATAAAGTTATTTTGGTTTCTATAATTTTTTTTGTGTTTGATCTAATATAATATATGGTGAATTTTATCAGGTAATAAATATAATTCAAAAAAGCATGGGTCGTTAAATTCCCTCCCTTATAAATTTCATCCATAAAATTTCAACTCATATTCTCTATTTTGAATTTGTGAGGGTTCTTATATTTCATTTATTACTATGGTTAACATGTATCCTCATCCTACTTATGGTACCTCCATGAAATTTTGAAATGATTGGTAGTCATGTTTCATAGAATATCATCTCGACGATACAAGATATCCACTGACTGATCCTCATAAGACAAGTCATGTTCTAATTGTTCCACCTTGGGATTCTGTACATGAGTGAGATCATTTATTTACATAATCAAGAGATAAATGTGGAATAATTCCAAAAATTTATCCATATTTGTTTTAATTTGTAGTCTATAGGCCAATATTTCTATGTGGTCAAGGATTTCAAAGGGATAAATGTACTTAGGGTTATACATCCATTTAATTCTATATTGCATGACTGTCTTCAATGTGTATATTCTAAGGGAGGAAATTTCTACAACATCAATATACAAGTTCCTTGAAAAATTGTAATAATATATATTGTACCAGCTCTGAGTATCTATTATATGTCATTTGATGGAATGGACCTTTTCTGTCATCCCTTGTAAAAGATATGGCCCAAACTTCATTCTCTCAAAAACTTCATCCAACAAGTTGGTTTTAAACATCAATTCCTATATAAATAATCATAAGGTTTCATTTTAATGTTGGTGTGGAATTTTTTGTAATATGAGAACTCAACAAATGGGATTCATTAATCCCATCCACCTTTAAATTTTATTAATTTTGTTCTTATAATTTCCATGATTGTATGAGTAGTCTATTTAGATTGGCCCTCCATTTGATGTGATAGGTCATACTAATGTTGAATTCAGTATTCCAGTCATGTTAAAGACCTATTTAAAAGTTATATATGAACCATCAATGATGATTTAAATGATTGAATGTGGTACCCCAAGAATCCACTCCAGATTTATTATGTATATATTTTGATGTTGATTAAGAGCGAGACCATCCTGAATACTAATGAATTGAACATGCTTGGTTAGTCAATCCACTATAACCCATATCACATTGTTTCTATTTGACTATCTTGGGTGGCCAATTGTTATTTCCATTGTGATATTGTCCCACATCAATGTTGGTATGGGTAGTGGTTTCAATATCCCTTTTAGATGATATCTCCCTGCCCTCTCATATTGGCACACCAAGAATCATATAGTTCAGTAAGAAATATCTCTTTTAATAATATCCCACCTATAATTAACATGAGGGTACCTATATGTTTTAGATCTTATAGAATATATAGAGAATATAGAGATATGGAATTCTTCAATCATCTCATTATTTATCTCCATGATTGATGGGATAAAAAACCTTGTATGCAATTTCATTATATCTTCTTGATCAATATTGAACTCAGGAAAAATATCATTCTTCACATCCTCTATATTCTTTTGTGTAAATAGTTATTCTATTAGGGATCTATTGATCTGTACTAATAAGGATTGTTGAAAAATAATTTGGGATAACATTGTTAAAGTCCCTTCCCTCATGATTCCCATGTCTATCCTTACTATGTCGTTGACCAATGGATCTCCTTGAATCTTAATAATTTCTAGCACAATTGGGTCTTTTTGAGTAAATGGATAAACATATTTTTTTTCTTTTCAGTGGTGATAATGAGTTGAATAGTCATACACTATATAAAACTCCAACCATCTCATTTTTTTCATTTTTATATAAATTTGATTGAATGTACACATAAAACATTTATTCTAACTATACGTCACATTTATCTCCAAAAAGATGGTTCCTCTATTTTTTTGGAGGAAAAATAACTTCATATAACTCTGTATCATGCATTGGATAATTCTTATCAGAAGCATTTAACTGTAGAGATGCATAAGGGATCACCATTTCATTTTTCAAGTGCATGAAGACCATATCTTTAATATATGGATAACTATAAATAAAAAATTCTTCTATGATATATGGTAGAGTTAAAAAAGGTGGTATAAACAATATATACATTAGTTCATGGATGTAATCTTCACAATTTGTTTTTCATATGAGCATAAATCTATTAATGTTTACTTGGATGCTGGATTAGAATGTCATTATATTTTTTTCACATACCTATTACAAGATATTTCTAAACCTTGGACACTATGTATCTCAGTTATAATTATAAGACGAGGCCGCTTCTCAATATTATTTATCATGGAATGCTAAACAGAGATTCATTCATTGATTACAATGCTGTCTAAGAATGTAATTATCTGCAACCATTATTCAAATTTGATGAATTTTACAAAGAGCTTAACCTTCCCCATATATTTCAATATAATAGTTAGATGATCCTAATTCCCTTCACCAATTTCTTATCATATACAAATATCATCAATTACAACTGTAAAGTGTTTATCAAGGTAGTCCATAAAGACTCTATTAATCAAATACATAAATATTATAGGACAATTAGTCCTTATATTGGTGTATAAAATGAATCATAATGAAAATGTCATATTCGAAAGGTATTCTTTGGAATATCTTATTTCTTCACCCTCAATTAATGAAAACTAGAATGAACTAAAATCATGGAGATGAATTGAACCTCATTAATATAGTAAAATAAGTCACCAATACTTGGGAGATAATGCCTTTTCTTCATTATTATCTTGTTATATTCTCTATAAATAATTTATAACCTCATTGATACATCTCACTTCCTTATAAATAGGATAGGTTCCCTCTAAGGAGAGACTATTAGTCAGATAAATACCATCTCTAGAATATCTTGATGTGGTGACATTAATTTCTCCCACTATACATTTTACATTCTATATGGGGTCCTTAATATTGGCTTGGATCCTAGTATGAGTTCAATGAGAAACACTACATCTCGTACTTTGGGTTTTATGTGAAACTATTTATGAAAATACATCATTGTATTTTTGAATGATGGGGACATTTTTAATCCTTCTACATTATTTTGTTTCTCCATCTTCACCAAATATCCTAGTAATTAATTTCATGGGAGGTTCTTATCAATAAATATTAGGCCAGGATATCTCTCATTTAAGAATTAATTTTTTTTTCCATTCATGACTATTAATATTTTGTGCATAATATTGTTGAACATAGTATTATATATTGAAATCTATACAATCCATGGTATAGTGTTGAATTCCACCATGGGAATGATGACTATATTTTTTATGGGATTATACTCACCAATGATAGTAATAAAATTTTCATACAATACTGATTGTAGGGAAATACACCAAGGAGACATGACTTATTATTATACTTATAAAAGGTCATGGATTGATTTTATATTAATTTAAAACATAAATTAAATAAAGTAATTTTTAGAAGAAAAATAAAACTAATTTCTTATAATATTTGACAGAAAAATAATTTTACATGACACCAAATAAATTAGAGACTCTAATTCATATTTCCTACTAGAAAATTCATGACCATTCTTCCATGTCCTATGCTGTGGTTATTGGTGTTTTCCCTACATTATCGTCTGATTTTTACATCAATTTTCAATGTTCACAAGATATTGGTGCATGAATAATTGGTTTTTAGGTTGGTACTGCACTATATTACCATTTCTATTAGTGTTTAGAAGATGATTCCTTTCCTCACCATGATTGTTCTGAGATATATAACAATCTCTTTCACACATTTCTCACTTTTTACTCCAAACAAATCAGTTCAATGAATGTTTCATCCAACCTTTTTGGAACCATGTGAGTTTCAAATTCTTTATTCACCCTCCATGATCATGAATCATTCTAGATTTTTTCTATATTACTATCTTATTTTCATTCTACCTATATGTTTTTTGTTTCTATCCATGCTTCAATTAAACATTTTATAGAACATTGTACTATCTCTTAATAGATTTCATAGTCTTTATTTGGTAAATTACTTTGAAAATTGAGTCTCAATATATAGATGTATAAATAAACCATTATATTATGATTCATAACAAACAAACCGATGTATCGAGAAAGACTTGTAAAGTTAATTTCATAGATTCAAATTGATTTATTTTCCTTCTTCTTCACCTCTTTGAATTCCATCTCTTTTTTACATTGATCAGAGAAAATAATAATTTAAAAATATTCCATAGAACTCCTCCACGTCAATTGAAGAAGTATACATTCTTAGATTCTTGTTTTTAATCCATGTACACCACTAACCACCTTTAACTTATAAGTGGTATACTATCAGGGTGAGTTTATATATATGTTTAACTACAGAGTAGTTAAATAACCATTTAAATATAGGTAATCCATTGTTCATAAATAAATGGGTCATTAGGTCCACTAAAATAAGGTAGCCATTGAAAAATTAAGGACTCAAAAAAACTTTTTTCCCTTCTAGGTGAATATTTACTATAAACAATATTCATGTTAATATTTATAACATGATTTAATTTATTCATTATCCTAATGATTTTTTCCATTACATCTTACATCCAATGGATATAAGTGCATAATCAGTTGTACTCTTCATTTATGCAGTTCTTATTATTTTTCAAAAATTTTCTAAAATTAGAAAACAATATTTGTAGCACCAAAATATTTCATAGTACATTATTTCTTCATATTAATTAAATAACTTGCGCTACACGCAACAACTGGTTCAAGCGCATCACGACTTACCAAACTAGATGTTCAAAAGAAGTTATGAATAGTATTAAATGAATTTTTAATTTTATATATTCCATATAATTTTAACATCCATATTATTTGTTTCTTAGGCCTAATATAATAACAAATTCATTTTTTTCAGATAAAGGAAGTATTTTTCAGAAAATACAATTTTACCATCTTTTAATGGAAAAACCTATTTAAATGAAATATTTTACACTTTTATATATTCAATTTGAAAAAATTAAATTCTTATTTGGAATCAGGATATAAAAATTTAGTTTTGATAAATTTTTGGTGTTTTTCTGATAACTTTCATATTTGGGTGAATAGTGGAAAACACTAAATTTTAACTGAAAACCAATTTTTTAATCAAAATAATTTATAGTGTCAAATTATACATTTGAATGGTTTGGAAGTATAATTAGATTATATTTTTATCATTTAATACAATTTTGGTCATTATAAGTAATTTCACATTTAAATTTGACATAAACACATTTCAATCTTTTGATAGTTCTTACTTTTTTTAAAAACCAGAATGTTTGGTTTTGACAACGAAAATTAATTTCAAACTAATTAATGAAACTTATATGTTTTGAATTTGGTAAAATGGAATTCATTTTTGAATTCATAATATCAAAATTAAGTTAGGGTGAATTTTTGGTATTTTTCTGAACACATTAAATTTTTGATGAACAGTGAAAAACACTGTGTTATTGTTTAAACCTGACTTTTTATTTAAATAAATATTTATTTTATTTGAAATAATTTAAATTCCAAATAGATACATAATACCTATATAAGTTAAATTTAATTAATTGGATTCATCTTATAATAAGTTTAGATATATAAAAATTTTATTGAACTTTTTACCGTCTTTTACCCACCTCCTAGGAGCATTTACAAATTTGCATAAAACATAATTTTAACGCTTCTGTGAGTTGAATTTCAAAAATATTAGAGACATGGTTGATATCAGTATATAAAATGTGTTTCAATAAATTGAAAATATTTTTTGGCGAAAAGTAACTTTTGACTTTTATTTACCACGATTTAAAGTAAAATAGGGCAATTAAAGGTAAAAATGATATTATTATTACCATAAAACATGTTCTAGTTCTATTGGATAAGTGTATTTTGACCAAAAACAACCTTAGGAATAAAATATGATCCTTTAGGTCCACTTGGATAATATTAGGACATTTATTATTATTTAATTTAAAGATGAGTTAAAAGTGTTAAATTCAATGTTTAATAACTAAACCATTTTTAATATAATGTTATAAATAAGATAAATTCAACCATAAATATTCATTAGAAATATAATAAGGTTTCCTAAATCATGGTATTTTATTTATAATATTTAGACATTAAATAATTAAATTTATTTATGACACAATGATGATACAGTAATTACCTTCATAATGAAATATAAAACTAATTTATATTATTAATATTATAATAAATATAATTTGAATGTTTTGATGCCATCCAAGAATTTTCTAGATTAATATGACCTGTTAGGGGTGATTAGATAAATTTTTTCAAAGTGATAAGGTTTTTATGACTTTAAAAAAAAAACAAAATACCAAATAGTGTCAAAATTGACATAAATTAATTTTTAAAACAAATACTATATTTTTGGTTGATATATTATTAATAAAAATATCATTTTCAGAAAAAGGGATTAAATAATATTATATATGTACTTAATTAACCACTTGAGGTTATATTTGAATTTTAGAGTAAGGTTGTTAACTATATAGTGTAAGAATACAAGAAGACACAGTAAAAGTTAAACTATTTAACTAAGAGTTAAATATAAAAGATAAGGTTAAAATGGAAACCTAAACTTGCATAAAACGTATTGGTTGAACTTATTTCGACCCATAACGACATAAGTATTGATATAAATTCATTTGGAGACATTATAAACCGAATATTATTGTATAATAAATTAATATTATAATTATTTACTAAAGTGACCCTCACCCCTCTTATAAAAGGGCACTTCCCCTTCTCTCCAATTCACACCTCAAAATCCATTTGGCTCAGACAAACCTTGCCAAAATATCCTCTAAACTATCATAAATTCTTCCTAGAGGAATTTTTTTGATTTAAAATCCAACCTAAGTATCCCTTTTGATCAAATCAAAAGGAAGAACCCGAAGAAGAGGTCAATATTTCATCACCTATTTCAAGTTCTTTTCTTCATTCAATTCATATTTCTTTGTTGTTTCCATTATAAAATAATACCTCTAGTATCTTCTACATACTATGATGTTATTATAAAAATGGTACACCCATATTTATGATTCTATCCATCATATGAATGACAAGGCCACCATACGTGCGTACGTACGGCTTACCGTCTCCACGTCGTGGTGTAGTTGTTATTCAATACATTATTATTTGGATGAGTATAATAATGAGTATAAATAATGTAAATAATAAATATAACATGTTAATTATTCTGTATATTTTATATACCATACAATTAAAAATTATTTCACCATCAGTATAATGATATTGTTGCTCGTGCGTATGTACGGATTACCGTCTCCACGAACGTGATGAGATCCATTTCCACATTCACCATAAAAAATGATTATAAGAATATCTATTATTAATAAATATGTAATATATGAAATAATAATTCTACAGTAGAGATATATATATATATTTGTGTAATTAGATATATTTTATTCAGTTACTTCCGTTCAATACGATATGAAAACAGAAACAACATTTATGTGTACGTATGGCCTATCGTCTTCATAAATGGTTTTTTCCATTTCATATATCTATATATTATACATATTTATATTCTATATATATATATATGATATATAGATCATGTTTTATATTCTGTAAGTATTTTAATAATGATATAAATGACATGAACATTAATAACAAGTTAAAACACATACGATAAAGAAACTAATTATTACCTGAAATGTTAATTTAACATGGATATTATTAATCCATATGTAGTATGAAGTCATAAAATAATAAAGTATGGAATAATAAATATGAATATGGTTCTGGTATAATTTAATAACCTACTATGGTCATTATACAAGAGTTGAAATGTACCCTTGACCAAAGGAAAGTGCAAGGTAAGGGTTAATTCCTCCATCTCATTATTATCTGAGATTGTTTATGTGAAAGTATTTTCTGGGACATATTTATTATCTATGCCCATATTTTATAAAATACATTTCAAAAAGGATTATTTTAAGTAACTATTTAACTCTAACATCATTTTAAATGTTTTAAAGATTCATTCTTCTAAACCTTTCTCAATAATTTCTGTGTTTTCAAAATGATTTTAAGGATTTATTTATATGGACTTGAATGTTTTAAAATGTTAATTCCTTTCAAATGTTTCAAAGTGGTATGTCAAACTTTGATTCAAAAATGTCTTTAAATGTATTCCTTTTTAAATTGAGTGACTTTTAAATGTTTTCATGAAAAAGGGATATTTCTCTCAAAGAGTTTTACAAATAATTTTAAAATATGTCAACATCCTTTTTGAATATTATTCATGATTGAGGTTGCTTTATCATAAATACAATCTTCAATATTTTATTGAAATAGTTATGATATGTTTTACTGTGGATGTATTATATTTATACCTTTCATATTTTATGGATAAATTATTTACATTTCTTATGCTAGTTTTAATAATAATTTTTATGTTATATTTAAACCTTTTCATATGAGGAATGCATTGGACTTAGTAAGTGATGGGTAGTGCCCAATATAGCTCCTCGACACATCAGTAGGTCTCATGAGACAAACTAGTGTCTTGGTTCAAGGCCTTGAAAAAAATCTTATTTTTAGTCTTGGCATAAGGCCTTGACAATGTGGTTATGATGTTCAGCATTATGCATTCCATCATTATGAAATTGGATATTGATATTTAATGTGATTATTCGACTAGTAGAATATCCATGTGAATAATTGAATGGAATTATTTTGATTTATCTTTTCCATATTATGATGAATTTTAAGTTTAAAAGGCTTGTGTTTTAGTCTTATACATCACCTTAACTATTTATGCTTATTTATAAATGTTTACACTATATTTTTATCCTTACTGACCATCTTAGCTCCCCCCTTTCTTATGTTTTATTTTCCTAGGATCCCAAGAAGTGTTTTATGATTGATAAGAAGGGTTAATATAGGGTATTAATAGCATTCTCAAAGGATCATTTATGTTGTGTTTTATTTTCTAATGTGTAATGTAACGTTCATGTATGTAATCTATTTTGAATGTCTGCTAAACTGATCGGTCTTTCATGACTTGATTCCTTGTAATCATGCCAAAGTATTAAAATAATGCACCGACTCTAGGCTTCTAGGGTTGGGGTGTTACAGTTGGTATTAGAGTAATTTTAACAACAAATTTGGTAATGTATTTAGATAAAATCTGATTAGATAACAATACCCTAATATAGAATTTGAAGATTAACATAGAAGAACTTCCTAGAATTTTGGTAATGTTGAGATTTTGTGTGTTTTCAAAGCAATACATCCCTATATAGATACAATAAGGTATAAGCATCTCTGGAATATATGTACGTAGGAGTGAAAACTCTAACAAGGAGTTTTTGGCTTGACCCATGGTATCCTGGTACACAAAAATGGGCATTGCTGCACTCTTGGTTACAAAATTCCCAGGGGACATGCTTAAGAAAATTCACATTTTCATTACAAGACATTATAAAGGATTTATGAGTAAATAATTCTTCAATAAAACAATTTAGGATTATTGATTATATGCATAATATTCTCAATTTAGGTTAGGTATTTTACAAGTTTGGAATTATGCATTGCGATTCATAAACTATCCTAGTGTATGTTGTTGTTTAGAAGTGGAACATAGTATAAGGAATGAGAATTCCAACAATACTCATGATCGAAAGATTAAGAAGGATAATATCTTTTATCATATTAAGTAAAAATTTAAAAGGGAAATAGTCCCCCATGTATTCTCATCATATAAAGAAATAGTATCATGTGTTAAGAAAATAAGTAAATAATTCTCTGAGTCCGATGGCTTTGAAGGGAATCAATAGAAAAAAGGATGGTAGAGAGAAAGAGGGATAAATGGAAGAGGGGAAAGAAGGATTTTTCCATATGTGGTAACTATGATAATTGTGGAATGAATCTACTTGGTAAATACTTGAAGGGAATGCGGGTTTGTTATAAGTTTAGAGAAAAATGACACTGAGTACGTGATTGAAGGGGTAAGAAAAAGGTTTCAAATGTACAATGCATCATCTACAAGGATTTGTGACACTACGCGAGTCAATCTCCAAATCATCAGAGTATACCCTAAATGATGCTATTGGATAATAATCAAGTTATTATACATCCAAATATTAAGAGTAATGATTAGATTTCTTATGTTGTTATTAATGTATTGTGTCATTTGAGTATTTTATTAATGATGTACATATTATTAGAATTATAAAGCATATAAGGATTGTACTACAGTACAATTTCATTAAGGACATGAGATTGTGTGGAACCAAGAAATGTGACTCAATAACAGGTTATTTTTTTTGAAAATATATGGTTGAGAGAAAGATAAACCATAATAAGGTTCTGATACTGAGGTAGTGATTTTGGAATAATATATGATTAATTTATACAAATTATACTGGATATTCTTGACTACCTTGAAACTGATTAATGATTTTTATATTTCATAATTATTGGAGTTTACAACATTTTTGGATAGAAGGAGTATATCCAGTATTCAATATAGAATAAGGGGGAATGATTGTAATCAATAAGGTTTTATGGTAATTTAGGGCATTACAGAGTTTTAAATTAATACATGATGAAGGTGTTCACATGTTATTACGTGGCAAAAAGGATCTTCATTGTGTTTACCTTCCTTATAAATTTTGGACTGTGAGTTTGGACAAAAGTATTTTGGATAAGTCTAAAGGTTTTAATTGATTAATTTTGACATTGGATACTATTGTTAATGTTAAATCACTTCTAGATATTTTTTTGGATTGTCATAAAAATGACAACTTAGAGGTCGGGTGACAACCCGCCACGCTCGTCAAGGCCGTGATACTTGAACCCGCAACCGAAGGGAGACAAGGGTGGATAACCTACCACATGAATATGTTATTTTTGGGTTTATATAAAGTAGTTTTTTAAATAGTCTGAGAAATGAATTATAAATTCTTATTTTTGGAAACTAATACAATTAGGATAAATAGAATATTTTTAAGTTCTATTATATTTTTGAGTGAAAGATGAGTTTGTGGTAGAAATTAGTTAAAGGATGGAAATATACTTGTCAAGTATATTTTTTTCTCTTATTTTTTTGAAGAAATTAATTCTTAAACTTTATATAAGGGACCTTAAAACCAAAAATGTTTTATCCTAATACCTTATGTTTCGTTGAATTGAAGATATTTTAAATCATCTTAGATTGATGGATTTGAGGCCCTCAATTTCACACTTGTTTGTGATTGATGAACTCAATGAATCTATATAAATATTTACATTTTTCCCCCAATTATGTGTCTCCAATTTCCACCAATGTTCACTTAATCAAGATTATAATCTAGTGGTGACTTTTTCATTTACCTTTCTCTCTTATTAAGACTAAATTCTATTAACCCAATTTCTGATCTGGGTTTTCCACAATGGTATTTTACTATTTTTAACCTTTTATTTTTGTAGAAAAATTTAAAATTTCATGGATGAAATTTATTGATGTAGGGGATAATGTAACACCCCAATATTTCATAGTACGTTATTTCTTCAAAGTAATTCAATAACTTGGGCTACACGAAACACTGAGTTCTAGATTATCACGACTTACCAAGAAAGACGTTCAAAAGCAGTGATGAATAGTATTAACAGAATTTTGAATTTTATATATTCTATATAATTTTAACATCCATATTATGTGTTTATAAGAAATTATATAAGATCAAATTCATTTTTTTCAGATAAAGGAAGTATTTTTCAGAAAATGAAATTCTACATCCTTTTAATGGAAAAACCTTCTTAAAACCAATATTTGAAGCTTTTATATATTAAACATGAAAAAATTAACTTCTTCATTAGAATCAGACATAAAAATTTAGGTTTGATAAATTTTTTGTGGTTTTCTGATAACTTTCATATTTGGGTGAATAGTGAAAAACACTAAATTTTAACTAAAAACAACTTTTGTAATTAAAATAATTTATAGTGTTCAATTATAAATTTGAATGGTTTAAAAGTATAATTAGATTATATTTTGATCATTTAATACTATTTTGGTCATGATATGTAATTTTACATTTAAATTTGACATAAACACATGTCAATCTTTTGACAGTTTTTACTTTTTTGAAAACTGGCTTTTTGGTTTTGACAATGAGAATTAGTTTTAAATTAATTAATGTAAATTATATGTTTTTAATTTGGTAATATAGGATTATGTTTTTAATTAGGAATATAAAAATTATCTTAGCGTGATTTTTTGGTATTTTTCTGAAAACATTAAATTTTTGATGAATAGTGGAAGACACTACGTTATTGTTTAAAATCAGATTTTTATTTAAATAATTATTTATTTTATTTAAATTTATTTTTTGTCCAAATAGATACATAATACCTATATAAGTTCAAATTAATTCATTGAATTCATTTTAAAATAAGTTTAGATATATAAAAATTGTATTGATCTTTTTACCGTCTTTTACCCACCTCCTAGGAGCATGTGCAAATTTGCATAAAAAATAATTTTATCACTTCTGTGAGTTGAATTTCAAAATTCTGAGAGACACGGTTGATATCAGTAAGTAAAATCTGGTTCAATAAGATGAAAATAAGTTTTGGGTAATAGTTACTGTTGACTTTTATTTACCACGGTTAAAAGTAAATAGGGTAATTAAAGGTAAACATGATATTATTATTACCATAACACATGTCCTAATTCTATTGTATAAGTGTATTTAGACAAAAAAAACCTTAGTAATAAAATATTATCCTTTAGATCCACTAGTATTAGATTAGGAATTTTATTATTATTTAATTTAAAGAAGAGTTAAAAGTATTAAATTCAATGTTTAATAACTAAACCATTTTTTATAAAGAGTTATACATAAGATATATTCAATTATAAAGATTACGTAGAAATATAAAAATATTTCATACATAATGGTATTATATTTATAATTTTTAGACATTAAATAATTAAATTTATTTATGACACAGTAATGATGCGGTAATTACATTCTAAATAAAATATTAAAATAATTGATATTATTTATATTGAAATAAATATAATTTGAAAGTTTTGATTCCATCCAAGAATTTTATAGATTAATATTACATGTTAGGGTTGATTAAATATATATTTTTTGAATTGGTAAGGTTTTTCTGACTTTCACAAAAACAAAATACCAAATTGTGTCAAAATTGACTTAAATTAACTTCTGAAACAAATACCTTATTATTGGTTGATATAATGTTCCTAAAAATATAATGTTTGGCCAAAGAGATTAAATATTATTATATATGTCATTAATGAACCACTTGAGGTTCTCTTAAAAGTTTAGAGTAATTTTATTAACCATATAGTTTAAGAATACAAGAAGACACGATAAAAGTTAAACTATTTAACTACGAGTTAAATCTAAAAGATAAGGTTAAAATGGAAACCTAAACTTGTCTAAAATCTATTGGTTGAGATTATTTCGACCCATAAACCCATAAGTCTCGAAATAAACCCCTTTGGAGCAATTATAAACAGAATATTATTGTATAATAAATTTATATTTTAATCTTTTCCTAAAGTGACCGTCACCCCTCTTATAAAAGGGGACTTCATATTCTCTCAAGTCCACACCTCCAAAGCCATTAAAATCATCCAAACCCTGCCAAAATATAATCTCAACTATCCTACCTTCTACCTAGAGGAATTACTTTGATAATAAATCCTACCTATGTATCCCTTTTGATCAAATCAAAAGGAAGAACCCGGAGAAGAGGTAAATATTTCATCAACTCTTTCAAGTTCATTCCTTCTTCCCATTCTTCTTTATTTATTGTTTCCATTATAAAATAATAACTCCAATATATTCTACATAATGTGATGTTATTATAAAAATGGTACTCCCATATTCATTATTCTACCTATCATATGAATGACAACGTCACCATATGTGCGTACGTACGACTTACCATCTCCACGTCGTGGTGTAGTTGTTATTCAATACATCATTATTTGGATGGGTATAATAATGAGTATAACTGATGTAAATAATAAATATAACATGTTAATGATTCTGTATATATGATATACCATCCAATTACAAATTATTTCATCATCAATATAATGATATTGTCGCTCATGGGTACGTGCGGAATACCGTCTCCACGAACGCGATGAGATTCATTTCCACGTTCACCATTAAACGATGATTATAAAAATATATATTATTAATAAGTATGTAATATATGAAATAATAATTCTACTTGAGATATATATATATATATATTTATGTACTTACATATATCTTATTCACTTACTTCCATTCAATACGATATGAAAACAGAAACAATGTTTATGGGTACGTACGACCTACCGTCTCCATAAATGGTGTTTTCCATTTCATATATCTATCTATTATACATATTTATATTATATCTATATATATGATATATAAATCATGTTTTATATTCTGGAATTATTTAAATCATGATCTAAATGGCACAAACAATAATAACAAGTTAAAACACGTACGATAAAGAAAGCAATTATTACCTGAAATGTTAATTTAACATGGATATTATTATTCAATAAGTTGTATAAAGTCATTAATGAATCAATTATGAAATAATAAATATGAATATAGTTATGGTATAATTTAATAACATACTATGGTCATTATATAGGAGGTGAAACGTACCCCTGGCCAAAGGAAAGTGCAAGGTAAGGGTTAATTCCTCAATATCATTATTATCTTAGATTGTTTATGTGTAAGTATTTTCTGGGACATATTTACTATCCATGTCTATGATTCATAAAATAAATTTCAAAAATGATTCTTTTAAGTTAATATTTAACTAAAACATCATTCTAAATGTTTTAAAGATTTATTCTTCTAAACATTTCTCATTAATGTCCATATTTTCAAAATGATTTTAAGGATTTATTTATATGGACATGAATGTTTTAAAATGTTAATTAATTTAAAAAGTTTCCAATTGGTATGGGAAAATTTGATTAAAAAATTACTTTAAATGTATTCCTTTCAAAATTGGGTGAATTTAATATGTTTTCATGAAAAAGAGATATTTATCTCAAAGATTTTTACAAATAATTTTCAACTATGTCAACATCCCTTTTGAATATTATTAATGATTGATGTTTCTTTATTATAAATAAAATCTTCAATATTGTATAGAATGAGTTATGATATTTTTTAATGTGGATGTGTTATCTTTTTACCATTCATGGTTTATGGATAAAGTACTGACATTTCGTATGCTATTTTTAATACGAATGTTTATGTTATATTTAAACCTTTTCATATGAGGAATGCATTGGACATAGTATGTGACGAGTGGAGCTCGATATAGATCCTCGATGCATCGGTAGGTATCATGAGACAAACTAGTGTCTTGGAACAAGGAATTGACCAAATATTATTTATATTCTTGGCACAAGGCATTGACTATGTGGTTATGAAGTTTGGCATTATGCATTCCATCATTATGAAATTGTCTATTGATATTGGATGTGATTATTCTACTAGTAGAGTATCCATGTGAATAAGTAAATGGAATTATTTTGATTTATCTTTTCCATATTATGATTAATTTTATGTTGAAAATTCGTGTGTTTTAGTCTTATACATTTCCTTAAATGTTTATGCTTATTTATGAAAGTTTCCACTATATTGTTATCATTATTGATCATCTAAGATCACCCCTTTATTATGTTTTATTTTCCCAAGATCCCAAGAAGTGTTTTATGATTGATAATAAGGGTTAATATAGGGGATTAATGAAGTCCTCAAAGGATCGTTTATGTTTTTTTATTTTCTAATGTGTAATGTAACATTCATCTATGCAATCTGTTTTACAAGAAAACTAAACTGATCGGTCTTTTGGGACATTATTCCTTGTAATCATGCCAATGTATTAAAATAATGCACTGACTCTGGGATTCTCGGGTCATGGTGTTACAATATTTTGAAATGTGTTTCAATTACGAATCATATAATTCTAAAAGGATTTTCTATATTACAAAATTATTCATAAATATGATATTCAATAATATCATGTAGAAATAATTTTATTTTATATATATCCTTCTTAATGTCTCGTAAAAAGATTTTGATTAACCAAAAATATCTCTTAGGAGTTTCATACTTGGAGTATATCAAGGACTAATATAGTTCACTAATTTCTGATTGATTCTAGGTCAATGTTTTTTTCTTAGGTGATACCCCAAGGTACATTTTTGTTAGAGCTATATCCACTTGAACTATCCAGTCGTCGATGTATTTTCTTTGAAATAACTTAATTATTAATCCCCAAAATAAAAGGGATGTTTTCTATATTTTTAAATCGACATATAGTTATTATTTATTTGTTCATGTACTAATATCAATATATAACTAATCCTTCCTCTATTACAAACTATGGAAGCCCACATTTCTATTACATAAACATTTCTATTCATGGGAATAAATACTAGATCATTTATTGTCTAGTTTTATTTGAACTCCAAAACATAATAATTGAAAACACAAAACATTATTATAATATACATGAAATAATTCTTATTTTGTTCACCCAATATAAATTTTATTGTATCTCATATACTAGGGACATAAATAAAATGATACTAGTGAGCATGATCATCATAAGGGAATAAGGAAGGGAGACATTTAGCATGCGATCATGAAACATATTAGTTAAAACATGAAGTATGACATGATCAATAGAAAATGAGTAATATTATAATAAAAAAACATGAATCTTGACATGGAATTGTGGATTTAACATAAAAATTATGTTTTAATTATCATATCATAATGTTTTATCACCAAAGTGTCATAAATGAAAATTTCAATGTTTATTCACTGTGGTATCATAAAAAATATCACCCTAATAGATTAAATAATTTTAATAATAAATTAAAAAACTATTTTGGAAAAATATTCATATGTATTTATTTCATGTGATTCATATAGATCATAGCATGTCATTCAATTAATAACCCATTTAAAATAAAGAATAATTTTGGCATCAAATTCATTGTATAGAAAAGATAATAAAGGAATGATCATTAAATCATTCTTGACCCATGAAAATGGAATGTTTGTTAAATATATGAAAATCATCCAATTAATAATTAATTTTACCTTTAGGTTAATACCCATGAGAAATGATGAGTTTTGGGTATTGAAAAAAATTAAATAATTGAGAATTTGACAAATAAAAGAGTTAATTAAATTCAGTATCATGATGGGTATAAGAAATTGATTAGGAAAATGAGAATAAATGGGGAAAAGTGTACCAACATGATGAAATAATATTCTTATAGTAATGAGATAATAAAATTTTGAAAAATAGGTAATATTTTTGAAAATATAATATATACAAAATATTTGGAACTTGAATAGAAAAGACAAGTCAAGATTTAACTTTCCCTGAAGAGATGTTCCTAGAAGTTTAGGATTGGACAATGGGGGATTGATAATAACTTGGTTGAATCCTTATAGTCGAAATAACAAATAATTAATTGAGGGTATATTCTGAGTGAATGGGAAGGGTTAAATCATTAGTATTTATAGGAAATGTAGACAAATTAGTAAACAATTTTCAAATATAGGCCTTCGAAATATATGTTGTGGAAAATTAACAACCATTGTCTTATACACTGTTTTTCCCCAGGATTTTGGATATTTGAGTAAAATGTTATTATATTTTAATCCAATAGTATAAAAATGTTTTTAATACTTCTTTTATCATGGAAATGTATATTTTCCACAAAGCAATGTTCTTAAAATCAAAATTTCCATTTTAGACTTTGGAATGTCCATTATAGTTTTCAAAATTGATGAAAATATATTAATATAATTAATATTAATATAATAAAATATTTTAGTTCATGTATTATGGTAAATAAAATATTACATATTTATGATATAAATATGATTTGATAAAACATACCTAATACCCAGATTAGTATTTCTACTATTTACAAAAAAATAAAGTATATTAGATTATTCTCATAAATTATACATAACCTAATTTTCATTTGGTGATTTAAAATATAATATTTTTTGTGAGTAATTATGAAAATATGTGAAATTTGTCTTATAAATATAAAAAACCTTATTTATTGAAAAATATCTATATTTAAGGAAAATCAAAATTTTGACCTTTATAAAAATTTCGTAAGACGTTATGAAATAATATAATTATTTATATTTAATTTAATATTTTTAAAATATTATTTAATTAAACCCAATATTACTTAGTTTACATTACTATATTATAAAAATATATATCATTTATAAAAAAGTACAATTTTATTTAATTTGGGTATGAAAATAAATTTATAAAATTCCTCTCAATTAAACATATATATTATTTAGAAAATTTACTCTAATAAAGGAATTTAGGGAATAAAAAATTTACTTATACAAAGGAATACACTTTAATTTACTAGGGCCTAAACAATTATCCCCTTCTAAAACTAGCATAGATTCTAAGTGTAAGGTGTGTGATGGTGGAAGTTTCATGGGCTAGATTGACTAATATTGATCGAGTGGTAATCTCTACTAACATGAACTTCTCGTGTAATTGATTTCATTAAAAGTTCACTTACTAAATATTTTCATGGGATTAGTGAATGTTGAACCCATGTGACATCACCTCCCTCCCAAGTTCTGAAAAAAGGGGTTCGAATGATAATATTATACTGGTTAACTTCATCATTTCTATATTCAACATCAATTATCCTTTGTAATTAATACATACAAACACTATTTATAATAATAAAATTATCACTAATAGATATAGTAAAAAATGGTCAAATTTACTAATGGTTATTTTGAAAAGGTGTCATATTTTACCTATAGACATATAATAGTCAATCCTAATGGTCACATATCACGTTACATATTATAAATACCACTTAATTATTTCACTCCCTATTCACAATAATTTATCTAAGGGATATATATTCTCATTTTCTATGATTTCGATTGGTTTCCTAACATTTTTATAATTTTTTGTAGTGTTGACCTTGGGGGCGATGATACTCTAGAATTTAGGAGATCCTAATTTTTTAATTTTTTATTTATTATTTTATATTTTTTATCCGGAAGTAATTTTTGTCATTTTAATTGGTTCTATAGCAGAAAATGTATTGATATTTTTTATTAATAAATGTTTTTTTGTTCTTATATATATTTTACCTATATAATATAATATAATATAATATTACACACATTTTCTAAGGAAAAAATATCATTTAAATAATATTGGTTCATTACAGATAACCCTTAATTTCATCAATTTCCTATTCACTCTAATATTGACCTAGCCCTTTTGGATCTATAATATATGCATAATCTTTAAAATTTTTCATCACTACTATAAATATATTCATGGTAGTTATCAATTTTTATCTCTAGGTGGTCATGATACATATATTATTTATGTAAATATTCATTCTCTTGGATATATTTAGAAAAATCAGGAGGATCTAGTAGGGCTTCCCCCTTTTCACTCCGTCATTAACCTTTTATATAGAGTCTATTAACAATGACTTATAGCGTATGAAATGAGAGGAATAATTATTTTCTATTCACAATATTAGTAGATAAAACTATTAGTGCATCATCCCTTCATTGGTGATCAACCATCATATTATCAATTTTTATTCAATAACATATCTATTATAATTTCATATAGAATAATGGATTTTTGGAAAAAACTTGGAAAATAATTGTTTTTCCAAATCGTAAAAACAAAGAAAATAAATTAAAAAATTTTAATGTAGAAATAATGAAAGAATGACTACTTAGATCCACAGAAATGATTCTATTCTTGACAGTACAATCATGTAACGACGAATACTTTATCATACATATATATTACATTTTTAGATGAGTACCCATCAATTGACACAACTAAATGATGAAGGATTATAACGGTATAATACATTTGGAAACATGGACCCAAATATTATTATTTCAGCTATGGCCATTAACATCTCCCATAATGATCTTCACACATAATACTCTTCTTAAACATACCATACTTAAAATATGTCTTGAAAACTAGGGGAAAAGAAACATAAAGATGACAAATCTTATAAGCTTAGTAAGGGTATAAAGGGTATATAAACATATATAATCAGAATAAGGTTTTTATAACTTAATAATAACATTTGAAAACCCAAAATAGTATATAAAATATCCTAAACATAAGTGATGGACAAAATCATCATAGTTCAAAAGACTTTAATCATAATCAAATGAAATGACATCATCTCTGTGAAAATAACATTGGTATAAGTGATATTTATGGGGACTAAGAATAATAATAAAAAATAATTTCCTTAGTAGTATGTCTGATTTCCAAGGCAATCATTGTTGAATGATATTATTCCCCAAACTACTATGGTAGTCAGGGTTCACTCTCAAGACTAACATAGTTGAAAAAATACCCTACTAAACAAGTTTTAGTACCCATTCATGTCATATTTCTCTCATTATATATCATTATTTACCCAATTACTTTTATGAATATATATATCCCCTATCACATTATAAAAATAAATCATATGTGTCCCATAAGATCAAAAATCATTCATCATATTAGAACCCATTAAATGAAATGTGTTTCATAAAAATCTCATCATAACATAACTTGTAAAAGAAACTATTTTCATAATTATTTAATTATTTCATCAAAGCATAACCCATGGAAAATTAAGTGGGTTTTATAATTATTTTATCATTATATGACCCGTGGAAGATAAATGGTTTTCATAAGAATCTTTTCATCGTAAATATAAAATATTTAGAAAAAATAAAATGAATTTTTTCCATATACCATATCCCATGTAAATCATAAATTACAAAAAATGATATCATATTATATAGAGAATTATTTTTAAAGGAAACATTTAAAATTTTAGGAGGAAAATAGAATTCCACATTGAAATAAAAACTATTTAACTCAAAAGGAATTTCCAATTCATTTTCATTAAAAATAATATTGAAATGATATAATGGAAGAATTAGAAATCATTTAAAAGTTTTATTGAGAAAAATAACTAAACCATATTGAATCCTAGTTTTTATAAAATATTTTTTAAAATAATATTATTTGATAACTAACTTGTAACTTATACAGGATTATTTAAAGAATTTGTGGTCATGACTACAAAAATACCATTATTGAAGTACTATTTAAAATAAATATTCCTTTAACTAATTTAATTAAAAAAACGTGAATTCTTTATTAAAAGAAATGATGATTTCATTAAAATATCATAAAAATATAGAAATGGAAAAACCTATTTCACTAATTAATTTGAAAATTTTAAAAACATTATTTAAAACATTTTTTACAAATCTTTTTTTGGATGAAGTAAAAGTTTTTTTCCAAGAAAATAAATAAAGGCGATTTTTATTAGAATAGTTCCTCTAAATTTCTAGGCACATAAAGAGATATAAATGAATATAAAACATTTATTCTCATAAAATAAGCATATTAGAATAAAATAAATCCGTTTTATGAGATATGGATCATAATATTTCATCATTAGAAACAAAAATATATATAATCCGAATAAAGGATGATATTATATCACAAATCCATTACAAATTTTATGAAATTGAATCATAAACCCATGAAATAAAGAAAGTAAATAATACAGATAATATAATTATAATAAGTAAATTAATTATATTAAATATCATATGGGATTTTTTACATCTCATAAATGAAGATATGTGCATAATATAATATATGTTACAGAGAAGAGAAATTGAAAAAACCATCACTTACCATTGTGTTAATATCTTGAATCATATTCCACATTAAATTAAAATTGAAAATAAAACATTAAATATAAGTAAAATAGTGTATTGATGACATAACCTTTCAATTTGGAAGAATGTACAATACACTAAATAAACATTCAGTGAATATGGCACATGTCACTAAAAAATAAAAGAGACACTATAAACCTGTTACCTTTAGTCTCAACATCTTTATTGGGTGTTAAAAAAATCAGTATAATAAATATATGTTTATTATAATCTATTAATAAATCATTAATACATATATATCATAACATATATGATTTAATTATGACCTCTTATTACCCGTTTATTAACAACTCCTTGTTAAAGCCACGTTTCAAAAAATAATGACTATTTTTCATCTATGTTTTGATTAGTGAATTTTTTTACCCATGCTTTGATCATAGTTATATAATCAACATAATATTATAGATGATATTATTAGAATATATTTTCATTATATATGTTTTTTTAATAATCAATTAAAGTTATAGGTAGAAAATTAAATACAATATTCATGTAGATTATAGGCCATACATATGAATGAATTTTGTTTAAATTTTATTTATAAATTGAAATAAATATATTTACATAATATATAGACACCATATAGTCATTTTTATTTCTTATTTATTAAATATTTTTATTAAATCCATCCTTATTACATTATATGTAAATAGTGAACAAATCACATCACTTCGTGAGGTGGTGGTGCACGATAAACACAAATGATGATTTTGTATCCCATTTTCATAAAGTTGATAAGGTTATGGGTTATTCCATTAACATATAAACATATCAGTATATGTATGATACTAACTTTAATATATCAAAATGTTTAAATAATAATTTAAGGGGGTTCAGAAATAAATAAAATAGAAATAATCATTGAAGAACCTTAACTTTTCTTCAGGTAATGTCCTCGGGTTTGCACTAAAACCCTTCCTATGATGGATTATTGGAAAAAAATTCATATAGTATGTGAGAAGGAAATTATTTAAGATATTTGGGTATCTATTGGAGGAACAAATTTTTTTTGGAAGTGTGAAGGGGAGTAGAAATGGTGTGCACTTTTATAAGTGAGGTTAGTGGTACACATGTATTTTGTTTGATGGAAAAGGAATTACCGATGTTTTTTAGGTTCCAAAAGGCTCCAAAATGGTTAATTATAAATACATGTACATTTTAAGTTCCTCATATGTCTATAAAATGGGTTTTATAAGTTTGGTTTCTTTTTTACACCATATGTTTTTATTTTAACCTTTAGAAAAAAAATTTAACATAACTAAAGTAAATAATTTTCAAGGGGTTTAACATTCATTATTGAAATTTTTTTGCTGAAGACATTAAATAAAATAAATAATTATGATTAATAATGTATAATCTATTTCTGTAAATTCCATTTAGTGATGTTTGAAATATAAATTTAAAATTAGACTCGTAGATGTGATGAGAAAGTGGGTTTCCATAGAGAAAATTCTCAATTTTTTTAAAGATTATCTATATTTATTCACAATGAAATTGTTTCAAATGAAATAAATTTAATTAATTAATATATATTTTTTTATTTATACTTTTAAATCTATTTAAAATGAAGAAGTAACCCAAAAGTATTTTTAAATGAAATGTTATTTTTAAAAACATCAATTATTTTTAACTATTTATAAAAAATGAATCTTATGAAAAAAATAAAAAAAATCACATTATGTTAATTTTGAAATAATGATTTCATAAATAAATATTACATTTTAAAAAAATTATTAAAAAATATTTTTTTTAAAAATAATTGTGCAAATTATGATAGTTTTTTATAATATGTTAGTTTTCTAGAAAAACTTTAGATTTATTATTATCTATTGTCTATAAAACACATAATAAGAATATAAAACATGTGATTTAATATATAATATGTAAATTTATTTAAAATAATTCATATTAAGGTATTTATTTTATTTAATGAGATAAAAATTATATGTTTGAATAATATTTTTTTTTCATAAAATGGTTTCCTTTATTTTAAATTTTTTTAAATTTAAAATTAATTTCTAACCAAAGAATTCAATTTATATACGTTTTTAAATGATATATTTTCAGAAATTATTTTTTCTTATTCATACCCTCCATTAGAATGGCTAGGTAATAACTACCATATTACCTAATAATTTTTTAATAGTATGTCATGTTTTGTTAAAACTTTGTGTTTAATATAATAGAAGTCACACATAATGTTGAGTGTAACACAATCTAATATTAGTGTTGCATTGAAATAAGTAATTAAAAATAGATAAATTTATTTAAAAACTAAAGTATTTTAAAAATTATCATGTTGATATATTCTAAACCCATAAATAAATTGTGTCCTAAAAATTTGAAGTTCCTCTCTGTAAAAAAGTGATTAACTTTATAAATCCCTTTTCTAGAAACCATAATAACAAGAATGAATAATATAAATTCCTTTTTAAAATATAGAACATAATGTATAGATTTTATCTGAAATAACACATAAATATGATTCCATGTAGAAAAAATATATAGAAATTGAAAACATAAACATAGAAGATAATAATGACACCCAAATCATGATATAAAGTGGTATAGAAAATTCTCAAGAGAATAATAATGGTCAAGAATCAATAAAGATGTCATAATTGAAATTAAATTAATTCAACATAAATGAGGTTTAATGTATTACTTTTTATTTGAATATCATTATTTTATTGATGAATTATTTTCACTAGATATCATTATTACGTGACATCATTCCATTTCGTAATCAAAATATCATCCATTGGATGTGATTAAATCATCATTCACTTGAGCTCATACATTAAGAAATCAAGATATAATTGTTTTATTCATGAAGCACTAATGGATCCAAATATCTATAAAATAATCATATGTTATTCTTTACTTCTCTAGTTATTTTAAAAAATATAATTTTTATAATAGGTTGTCCAACAACATCCTAATAACAGCATAATCTATTTTCTGAGTAGTTAAACTTATGGAACCTCAACTAAAAAAAACAAAATTCAATATTTTTTAAACAAGGTTAATAAATTTGAAGAATGAATTTATCATTAATCATTCAGAAAAAATAACATTTCTTTTATTTTTATATACCAAATATGTGAATACATTGATCTAAGACATAATATTAACCCGAAATAGCATAAAACTATAATAAAAATATTCATAGATTAAAAAATTGACACTTTCCACATTCAATTTTTAAAAAACATATATTAATATATTTCTTCAAAAAAACAAAAAATGTTTTAAATTTCATCAGTCATAATCTAAAACACATTTTCGCCAAACCATTAATCACATACAATGTTATCAATACTATCAAATTTATATTATTCAAATCCATCATCTCATTATACAAATATCACAATAAAACCAACATGAACCTATTATGGGATAAATTCCATCAAACATATTTTTTCATTAAAACATCACATTTATAATAAATCACATTTCTATTTGAACAACTCCATTCATCGTATTCTTGGAAATCATTAATGGAGAACTTCTATAAAAAATATTTATTTTTTTATATCATGATTCATGTAAAGTAATTCCGGAATTCAAAAAAATGGATAAACAAATCAGTCATCCTCATCATTAAACTATTATCTAGGATTCATAATCTTATTCGTTAATAATGTTTTCCTAAAAAATTGAATATGAATAATTTCATAAAATTAATAAAAACCAATTAAATCATTCTTATATTTTTAATGTAGTGTAGTGTTTTGGTCATAGACCAAAACAATAAATTTATTAAATAAAAGGATTTAATGAGTTTTAAAGATGGAATTTTTTACAATATCTATTATAAATAGAATGTAAATCAATATGGAGTTCGTTCAACTAGGTTTTGTTATGATTGAATCCCATATTAATAATGAAATCTGAAAACTTGTTCGCTTCATGAAAGGTATGAGTGACAATATGTTAGATATACAATAGAGAATGCAGACTATCTATCCAATATTAAGTAAGCAGCCATGCAAGGTGGTCTACGCCATTCCATAGAGATTGCACTATAAGGCCCCAACCTTAAACCTTACTTAATATTGAATTAAATGAATAATTCACATTGAGTATCTTTTCAGGATTAGAGTTTTAGAGAATTAGGACATAACTGTTACATCTCAAAAGATTACAAAGTAGACACTTCTACTAAGTTTCCATAGAATAAAAAAACTCTTAAAAAGAAACATGTCTAGTTCCAAGTTTTATATAGCATGACATTCCCTTGATCCCATCCTTGACCCTATTCCATATTAAGTCCTGTGAAAAACATTTCAAAAAAACTTGGGGTGAGAAAAAAAAGCTCAGTAAGGGATATAAAAAGAATGAAAATTGTTCATATTTCAAACATCAAGTAAACCATGTATACTTTATCAAAGTAATAACTTCACCTTCATGAAGTAGTAAAAACTCTTCACTGAATAAAATATCATTACATACCCTTTTGTAACAAAGGTATTACCAAAAAACCCATATAAAGAACACATAACATATAAAGGTAACTTGGGAAATAAACATACTTAAGTGGAATAACCATACGGTCGACTTCCACACATATCACTTAATGGAATAGCCATACGGAAAACTTCCATACATACTTAATGGAATAGCCATACGGCCAACATCCATACCCAATGCATTGGAGGTTATAACGTAACCACCCATCCTGGTATTCACGGCACCACCCGTCATATGGTTTATCACGTAACCACCTGTCAAATGTCCAAGTACCATTATAAAAATAATAAGACATAAAACAAATATAATGGAAAGAAAACATTTAAAAACTTTGATCAAAATATATCAATTAAATATATTGACATAACAAATCCATTATAAAAACCATTTTCAATACCAAAATACATAAAAGAGTATATGGTATTTATTTCATTAAAAAAACATTACAGCTTGTTCAGGAAGCCAAAGACCAAATAATACTCACGGCGGCGGAAAAGGTCTTTATCACCGCGTATGTTAAAAGAAACATTCTTTTTTTTTCATTTTGTAAAACGATTCATAGAAAAAGATTCCTTTTGTATAAAATTAAAATTAAAAGAGGGTTTATACACCGTATAAAAGAAAGTTGTGTATAAAAAGAAATATGCCTCACTGAAAGGATATTGAGACGAAGTCCCTTACCTCGGGTCCGACTTGACTAGATCGTTCTTTAACGTCCTGAATAATAAACTTGGTTTAATTTATATTTTCTTAATAACCTTTTTCAAGTTCATTCTTCCTTTTATATCACTTATTTATATGTTATAAACATTATGTAATCATTTACGTTAATAATGTTTGTTTTGTCGATATTTGGTTCTTAAGTCGAAAGTGGACTTCTTACAATTAAATGTTATTCGTGTGGTCAAAGGTTCTTTATATCCAGAATGACATTCCTGATTTGGATATCATATATATCATATATATCTAGCATATAAATGTATTTATAATATCACATAATCATTTAGAGGTAAGAAATGAAATGCACCGTTCATGGAGACGGTTAGCCGTACGTACGCATGAACGCTACTTTCATTTCTATGTCTTATTAATGGAATTAAAACTAAATAAGAGGTATGTATATTTTAATTCCAGAATTATATTAATCATTTATATTTAACATAAATCATATATATCCATTATATATATGTACTTATAATAGTACATTACATTTGAGGATAAGAAATGAAATGCACCGTTCATGGAGACGGTAAGCAGTACGTACGCATGAACGCTACTTTCATTTCTATATCATAAATTAATGGAAAGAAATAATAATTATATAGAGGTATATTATAATTCCAGTATAAAATCATATATAATAACTTTAAAGACATCCTTTATACCTCCCACATATGGCATTAACGAATCACATCACTTTGAGGGGGCGGTAGTCCGCACTTTCTAAAATGAAATTATCGTGTTTAACCACAATGGAAACCATAATGTTAAAACACAAATGAAAAATAAAGAATCATAAGGAAAACATAAACATAATATATATCATATATAAATAGATTAACATCATAATTACCACCATTAAAGGAGTTTAAAAGAAGATTGAACAATCATCGTTTCATGAGGCAGAAATTCGCCAACCACAGAAACAGTATGTTCTTTAACCATTAGATGTAGATTTGTGTAAGTTTATCTCGAAAGATTATTATAACAACATCCTAGTATATTTACTATACAGTATTTGTTACAAAAGAAATGAATAAAAAGAGTTTAGGGGGTTGTAGAAGCAAAATAAAACAAAATAACACAAGTGAAGGCATCACCTTAAAATCGGGTAACTCTATTAGATTTGATCTCAAAGGCTTCCTTGGGAAGACTTATGCCCAAAGTGAGGCTTCAAGGAGTAATAGAGGGATGTGGAGAGACAAAATGGTCAGGGGTTGGCCGAGCCAAAGGATTTTGAAGTGTGGGTAAAGAGGTAGAGGTGGGGGCCTTTTATAAGAGGAGAGGAGGGGCACTTTTGGAAAGTAAGGAAATGTTACTTTATTTTAGAATGCGTTTCTGATTTTAATTGTACCACATTGATTTGGTTCGAGGATAAGCTGATAAGGGTTAGAAATAAACCCTTACAAAAGGTTTTGGACATGTGTAGGTCTTAGATTTTAAATTATCTTTCCTTTTTATTTAAATCGTTAAATAATGAGGTAATCGATGCTTCATCATGATGTCATAAATAATTTAATTTATTTTATGACTAAAAATTATAAAAAAACTAATATGATGTAGGAAATCATTTTAACTTTCCAATGAATATTTATAGTCAAAAATATGATTTTTATCACCCCATGTAAATATTGTTTTAGTAAAACAACTCATGTTTGTGACATTTTTATTTTAACTTTAAATAAAAAGTTATTAATGTCATTTTCCAACCAAAGTGGCTTCATGGGGTCCCCAAGTTGACCCATGGATTGTATTGGTCGGCCATGACACATCCAATTAGTTTAGGACATGTTTCAAGTTCATTTCATATTATTACAACATTATTTTTACCTTAAATTACACTAATTACCTCTAATCGCGATTAAAAACTTAATAAGTTACTATTCACTAAAAAATTATTTTAATCCCATTGAACCAAATTTTACTTCATAATGAAAACCATGTATGTCCATTTTTTGAAATTCAAAACAGAGAGGTGGTCAAATTTCATTTAAATGAAAAATCAGTTTTTTAAGTACCACTTAGTGGTTTCACTATTCATCAAAAATTGATGTTTTTCAGAAAAATTCCAAAACTTCACCCTAAGATATATTTGATATTCCGAATTCAAAAATGAAGTCCATTTAAAAAAATTCAAAACATATAAGTTTCATTAATTAATTTAATAATTAATTCCAGCTGTCAGAGCAAATAGCGTGTTTCTATGAAACAATAAGTATCAAAAGATTGACACTAGTTTAAGTCCGATTTCAAAGTGAAATTAATTCAACAACCAATATTGGATTTAATGGTACAAATATATTCTAATTTAACTTTAAAACCAATTCAAAATATTATCTAATCATATAAATAAATTAAATTAAAAAGAGGGTTTGAATTAAAATACAACATTTTACACTATTTATTAAAAAATGAACTTTATCGGAAAAATACCAAAAATTTACCCAAAGTAAATTTTGATGTCCCAATTCTAAATAAGAGTTTTATTTGATCCAATAGAATGTATAATAGTGAACAAAACTATATTTAATGACGGTTCACCATCAAAAGGCGATAAGTGAACCTTTAGTGAAAACTAGGGCATATACGCCTAAAATTGAATTCTTTCCGTATTTTAAGCCTTTATCTTTTATTAGATAAAAGTAAAAACATTTAAAAAACATATATAATCATATTTTAGTTATTTATAGCCATTCCCACCAATACAACGACTATGTGTTAACTACCATTTAAAATAATATTATTATATTACTTGTGTGCAACGTAAGATTTCAATGAAACTCATTGTTGTGTATCGGGTACGCTATCGAACATAGAAACCCCTTTAAAGTAAAATTAATATTTAATTCATAAATATTAATAAATATGGAAATGCTTTATTCTTTATTTACCTAGTATGTTACATGCACAGTGGTCTTTGAAGAGCTTTCGATCTAGATATTGTTCCACGCAAGCATCTTTGCTAAATAAATCATGTAAATCACTAACATAATTTTAGATTCCATGGACAAGGAGACTCCACAGCTGCCATAGAAGCATCCTAGAGTCTACCCAGAGTGGTTTCCAAAGATTTCGCAACAACCTGAGGGACCTGGGTTTCCTTTATAATAATAGTAAAAATTTACATTAATACATCCCATGTGTGGAAATTTTGAGAACACTTCAAGAGTTCATCTAGGATGAGGATAGATTCCCTTCACCCCCAGGTGATGCAGAATCACAAAGTCTCTTACAAAGTTGTTTTAAAGACCCTTCTAAATCAAGGTGGAATCTCGAATGGAAATTTGGATTCTAATTTTTCTTGAATTAAGATAAAATGAGTAGTTGTTATGAATATGAGAATTTATATCATACCAGATCACATGGTGAATCTCAACTATGGAAGTTATGAAGAGATTCAGCATTGGATGAGAGGCTATCATATCTACACAATGTTAGAGTTGAGAGTTGATTTAGTCATGAAGTGACCATATATGCTCAAAAAGATTAAATACGTAATTCTAAAGGGTAGTGGCTATAACACAAGATAGAAAAAGTTGGTTAGTGTCTTCATGATGTAGACTACAAAGATGAAATTTAGAGAAAAGATGAATACTAAAGGATTGAAAGAAAGTGTCAGTGGGAACCCTTTTGTACAAAATATTCCAAAAAATCATGAATCTCGAGAGATTTAATTATAATTTGTCAACATTTTTATCCACCTCAATTTATTGTGATAATTACTAAAAATATCTTAATAAATAAAAATTTAGTCCAGAATGACATTATGGGTAGGTTTCCAAATTAAAATATCTTCAGTGTTGAAAATGGGATTGTTATCAATTACCATCTTAATATTTTCTGGTATATTAAATACTTGATAGGTTTATATATATTTATATTATTATTTTATGTGCTCATGTGGTTGAATGGGGGAAACCATTGAAATGGGAGGAGCACCAGTCCCGTTGTCAAGCCAGAAGTTCAAGGAAGATTATTTGTTCACCATCTATATAGAGTTGTAAAATATGTTGGAAAATGTATTCTTAATAGAAATCCAGATGGAAGATATCATATAAATTAATTTTTCTTTAATTAATTTATTCTGAAATCAGTTTTTGATGAAAGGAATGGAATTAGAGTTATAATGAAGTAGGTTCCAAGTGAGTCTGGCCTGTAAGGAATCATTAAATAATTTGAGATTTTTGATGCCAAGATCACATTGATCCAAAGGCTTGTAATATGTAGATACATGAACAATCATCTGTTTTCATTAATGTGTGCTTCTACTGCACACAATGTTTTTATGGAATCATTAATTTTTTATAAGTCCTAAACGAAAATTATAAACCATCATGGAGTATACCATTTTAGAGACTCTCTTGCACTATACAAGAAAGATCATTCCATCCATGTATAGAGAGTTAACTTTCCTCAAGGTGAGTTGGTGGAGGATTTGGTCAATAATAGATGATATGTAACTAGACTTGTTCTTTCCCCAAATTATGGGCACAACGAGATAAGTAAAAAGAATAGGTTATTATTTAATGCATAAAACACACATAAAATTGAATTTTATGTTAGAAGGAAATCATTTATAAAAAAATATTTAAAATTTTATCCAACTAAAGGTTTGTCTGGAAACATCTTCATATTGATAAAGGTAACATTTGAGACTATTGATATTTAGTTTTTCACCTTGTAAAAAAATGATGATGTTATCAGTATATAAGAGATACAAAAGAGCATTCAAATTCCTTGATTCTTGAATAAGTTCAATCTTGTTCTGATCCACACGATGAGTGAGTAGTTTGCTTAAGTAATATTCAGATATTGAGAAAATAATGTCAGATATGGGGTCACCCTATCAGACACATTTATTGCATTTAATGTAACCCCTTGGAGAGCCATTAATAAAATTGACATGTATGCCGAATTGAAAAGAGTTTTAATTTTACTAATGAAAGAGTCATTAATCCCAAAAATCTGCAGAACCCTGAAAATAAAACCCCAATCCACGGAATCAAAATATTTTTTGAATTTTATGTTTGATTGAAATATTTACACCCCTACTAGAATTATTTAAAAAATTAGTGCACTCTTTGGAATGGAAAATTGAATCTTGGATGGATATTCCTTTAGAAAACAAAATTGGATCTACGAGAAAATATTGGTGATTATAGAATAAAATATATTAGCAATACTCTTGGTGATGATTTTACAAAGGGTATTAATAGTGGAAATGGGTCAGAGACTTCATTCCTCTATGGTCTATATCACACCTGGGTTTTTTAATTCTTTGTTTCAGCTCAAATTTGTATCTTAGTTTTCACTCATGTTTTGGGTTAGATGAGTTTGAATTTTGAGGCCCTATATTTTTTTATATTAGTCTGGTGATTATCCATGAGTTTACCATAGGATTTTGGTGTAAATTTGTTTTGGGTTGACATCCTGTGGAACACGGTTGAAGTATGGTTGACGCATGGTTTAGAAAAATTTGTGCCTTTTATTGGAAATCATGTGGCCCAAATTTTTTTTTGGGATAGTGGTTAACATATAATTAGAACATGGTTTGTAAAATATGTGGGTTTACTATGTGGAATGTTTTTCTGGGAAAGATAAGGGCACATAGTTTTTGTGTAGTCTGGAAACCCGTATGGGGAAACCGTGCAACCTGTACATGTCATTAAAAATTAGGTTATTTGTTTTTATTCCTCCCGTTATTTTGACCCTAATACCACCACCCCCAACCTTGAACCTACACCCTGGGGCATTCTCCTCCAAGGTGCCCCTCTATATCCCATTTTTTCCTTTGGCCTCAATTTTGGTGGTGGGTTTTTTGTGGTATTTCTCTAAAAATCTTCAATTAAGTCCTTATTTTTCCAATTTCTCCTCTAATATTAGGTTTCTCTCCTTCTCTCATGGGGTTTCAAATATCGAGCAAGTTGGGCTGTATTTTTAGGGATGAATCTCATTATTCAAGGTTCTATCTTGATCTTTAGTGCTCAGTCATTTAGGGTTTTGTGGGGGTGGGATTTTTGTTTCGCACCAATTTCCAGAAGCTTCCAAGGTTGAGGTAGGAGGTATCATGGTTTATAATTTATAAATGATTTTTATTTTCTTGTTTGAGTATATAAATGTGTTCTATGGTTGATTCTTGTGGTAATGAATATATTTTTGGATATATTTTGATATGAATATATGATGAATGTTGATTTTATAAAGGAAATGGTTTTGTTTTCATGTGTTCATTATTGCAGTTCTTCTTGGAAGTTATTTAATAATTATTTTAGGGACAAAAAAATATATTTTCAAAGTCACCTAAGGTTCAGTTTTGTTGAAAGTGTGTTTTCTAAATGAAAATGAGTTATTTTGTCATGTTAGATTTTTTCAAACATTAAAATATGATTTTTGAATTGAGTAAGTTATATAAATAATATTGTGAAATGAATTTGGTTAATGTGTTGATTTAAAAAGGGATTGTACCATGGAAATGGTTAAATTTAGTATATGGTTTCCTCGATTTATTTTCAAATTATCTTGATGGATTGGGAATGTAGTGTGAAATGACTTTTGAAAAGGGGTTGGTATGTAAAAATAAACATCATTTTTTGTGGAAAATGGTGGTTTCTATGTGATAGTTTGTGAATTTAGTGATTTTACCAGAGCATGTATGATTCTTGGCATGTGTATGTTGAATTAATGAATTCTGTGACATATAAAATTAAGAATTAATGTAATCTTGAGTATCTTGGTGTCCTGACTAGATCTATTATGCTAATAATAAAGAAGTGCCTAGTGTTTTTTTCACATATATATATTGATAATTACAACACTAACTAAATATGTATGATGATTGTACACCACTAGGACCATGGGGTGTCCCCTCCGAGTTGATTTCCCATGAGAAAGTTGATGGTCCTAGTTACTATACCTCCTTTAACCAAGGTATGGAGTTATAGTGTATCTTTTGATCTAGATTACACCTAAGAATAAATCCATGATTATCTATTGAGATATTTCGAAGTGGTTCCATCTGTCATTATAAACTGGAAAATGATTTCATTTCATTTTTAATAAATTTTTTCTTTGTAAAGGTTTCCTTTTTAAATGATTCCATTTAAAGTGTTTTTTTTGAAAAGTGTTATGATATAAACAGTTTTACATTAAATTATTCTATTGAAAATGTTTCAATGATTTTTGTGTTAATATGAATCTTAATTTGTAAAATATTTTTAAATAATGTAACCTTCTCTTTTGGGTGGCATTCCACTGGTATTTTTCTTCTATCTTACAAACACTTTAGGGTGTATATAGAATTTGTTTTGTATAACCTAGGTAAATGAAATATGTGTCATCATGGATCCTATTTCTATCATATCCCCTTTTTTTAGGTGTTGGTTGTGGATTTAGGGTGTTGTTACAAATGTCATATGGAGGTTTTTGGGATGTTTGTGGTTTCCATTAACATTGTATTTTTTTGTTTTTTTAATTTTAAACCCTTCCTTCTGAAAAGTTAGTGTACCTTTTTTGGATATAGTTATTTATTATTGTGGTGTTCATTTCTATTGATTTTATATGTTTATCTATATGGGTTAAATCATTCAGAATGAATATTATTGCTACCTTGGAACTACATTCAAAGAAGGTTGGGATTAGGAACTCCCCTCATCCCATGCCACGGGCCGGGTCATGTGTTAGGTTGGATGGAACTCCATATTGGTTTATAAAAAACATGGTATAATAGGTGGTAATTCTCTTTTTGAGACATGTTATTTGGGGAAGAATATGGATAGACCAGATCTATCACTCTCGGGACATGATTTCCTGGTTGTGAGTATGGTGCTTCACCAACAACCCTCCTGATGGGACTCAAGATACCATTATAACTCATGTTTCATTTTCCTTATTTGGTTCATTATGTTTTGTGTGTGTTTGGAAATGAAATGTGTGTTGGGATAATGGTATTAGTGAGATCATAAGGCCATAAAATCCATGTTGATCCTGGTCCAAGGTCCTAGAATACTCTTTGTGACAGTGGTGTGATTTTGTTATAGATAGACACTATGTGACCAAGTCACCAAATGACAGTAGTTTACTTTTTGGAATAGATTTGTTTCTTCTTGGGTTCTTAATTTTTTTTCAAAACCCATATTCTTCAATTGTGGAAACATTATTTATTTTTACAATGATCTGAATTTTTGAAAGGGTAATTTTTTCCATAATTAATTTGAAGGAATCCTTAGAAAAGTTACTTATTATGAAATTATTTTTAGGTAATGTCAGAATGAGTTTATAGAAAATTAATTCTTTATAGTTAGAATCTAGAGTTTATGAAATTGGTAGTCTTTAAAGATGATACATGTTTTAATGATGGTTATTAATTTTTGTTAAACAAATTATTTTTGAATAAATGGGTATGGGTTTACCAAAATTGGATTTCAATAATAAAAATTTTGGATTTTACAAAATTTATTATTTATAAAATATGATCTATTTTCATGAAGGATTTGTAAGTCATTTAAAATGGATTTTTTAAAATATCAATGATGCATTAAAAGGTGATAAATTAAAATTTTAGAGGAAATAATTTGGATTTTTAATGATAAATACTAAAATGATTTTATGTTTGGTGTTTGAATGTGATTGTGACTTGGTGGTAAGTGATATTTTGAAATATTTTATTAATTTATGAAATTAAAATTAAATTGAAATTTTGAAAATGTGGGTGGATTATTTTTTTGGGTAATGTAGAAAAGATTTTTTTTGACCATTGGAATTTGAAGGAGGTAAAATATGCATGGAAATATGTGGGAATCTGATTGGTTGATGACCTGAGGGGATGGGTGTATGGTTCTGGAGGAAAATAAACATGTATGAGACTTAATGAAATACCATTATTACGTGTGATACCCACAAATATTTTTTTCAAATGTGATTTTATGATAAGGTGTGATGTTTTGATGATAGTAGTTTTATGGTGTGTCTCCTTGTGATTTTGGAATGTTGGTTGGGTGATATTTTGAGTTTGATAACTCTGCTTGTCTTAATGTCTATTAATGTTTGTTTTTTTTCAATGAGTTAGGGTTGATAAAGTTGTATGTTCATTATTTTCAAATCCATTTTTTGAATCCTTTGAGTTGGTTTCTTTTTTGTGTTCAGAGTTTTTTGTGATGAGTTTTGGCCAATGGATCAATTTTATTGGTTCATTGGTTCCCTTGGTGGCTGGTTTATGCCCCACCAGATTCGTTGGATATTTAAAGTGACACCATAATTTATTAACGATTTTTAAAAACTCTACTTGATCAATGTATAAATTCACTTTTTATGTTTCAGAATTGAATACACCTTTCATTTTTTTGTTAATAGGATACTCTCGAAGCATAAGAGTGGATGCGAAAGATTGAAATAACCTTAGTTTCCATGATTTTTCGAGTCATAAAAGGTGATTTTTACCACCATTATGTTTTTGGATTTGGTCTTCAAGTGGTTTAGAGAAATATTGAAAAGAATACAGGCTTGAAGATGTTGGTGTTGGAAGTAGTATTAATAGGACCGATGAATCAGTCTTTAGTTTCATTCAAATGTAGGGTCACTTTGTGCCATTAGTTTCGTATGTCTGGTCATAAGAGGTCATCATGTATAAATTATCTGAAGAAATTATATGTCTATAGAAACCCATGGAACTTTCATTGGTTACTTCAGATCATATCTAGCTAGAATCCTAGTCCTCGGTCTACCCCTTCGATAGACACACCCCTACACGTTAAAGGATTAGTGTGTTATTTGGGACCCAGTTTAATTTACCTTTCCTTAAATCACTTTTATCATATGTTTTGGTCATGTTTTATTATGTTACAATTCTAGATCAGAATCTATTAGTTGTATTTTCACTCTTTTGAGAACATTTATTTTTATAGAAGTGTGTTCTTTTTTTGAAAATTCGGAATTCTATGTTTTACATGGATTTGTTCTCCATGTGTTCTTTGTTCATATTTTTCCTAATTATGATGAGTTAGGGTATATTTATGCAGTAATAGAATCTTGGTTTCGGTGAAGTTACATGTTGCTGTGAATTCAATTTCATAGTGTGTTGTGTTCTTTTAGTTCTTCTTGAAATATAGTGTGGTTTCTCTTGATGCTAATGAAAGTGTTCTGACTTATGAATTTCAACTTTTGGATCTGAGGTAAGAGATTCATCAAACATTAGGGCTCTATCCATAGGTCCTAAAGTGAATATTTCATATATTTAGGAACCCCATGGGTGTGAAGGACATTGGAATTTTTTATCTGGTTCTATAATGTGACAATTGAACTTTAATTTGGTATTTTCTTCTACATGGAGTGATTCCCTTTATAGAAATGAAATTATGGTATCATTAATTTTGGTGACCCCTATTGTATGAGAATTACTACACAATCATAAAGATTCATGGTATTCAATTTTTCTTGAGATTCCAATGGTTAATCATTCTTGATGTGAATACCTGTTTGGTTACCCTTGTGCAGTTGGCCCTTGTGAACAGGTTTTGGTTATATGTCATCTCTTGGGTGGTGGGTTCCATCGTCATGTTTTCTTCCCCTAGTGGAGGGGTATATTGGATCGTGTTTCCTTTTAGGGATGGTAATCTCCTAAGATGGTTCATGTCATGTTCCCGCATCTGTATGAGCTAGTTAGTTATGTTGGTTGGTTCTCATCATGGACATACCGACTGTATGTCTCATTGAAAACTCCTTTGAGGGTAAATTAGACCTAGATCGTTTAAAAAAGTTGGGTGTCAATTCATTCCTCCCTATATTTTTTTATTAGATTGTGTTTTTTGTGATGGTTTGTATGTGGTTAGTCTCATATAGAGCTATCGAACCTTAAGTACCTCCCTTATATAATGGTTGGTATGGGAATTTTCCCAATGGTTTTGTTAATGAATGGTCGTGTATGTGTTTATTAAGAAGTGGTTTGGGTGTTTTTGTTCATCTCATTTAGCAGGTATGGAGTTTTTTTGGAAATTTTAGAAGTATTATTGTCTTCATATGTGGTATTATGTGGTTGTGAGAATTCCTTTTTTATTAATTGATCAAACATAAATTTTGTGGCCTTCTAGGGTAAGAGAGAGTATGGGGGATAGTCCATTATCGCCACTTGAGTTAAATATTATCAATATATGTCTCTATTCATGGAATTCTTGATTTTACATCTTTTTATGTTTGTTAGGAATTTACTTGCGGTGTGGAGGAGTATCAGTTTATTTTAGAGCCATTCCATTTTGTGGTTTTTTTGGGGGTAGAAATCAATATGGTTGGAATAATTTTCACTCCCATGTTTTTATTTGTCCATCATTTTAACTCAAATTTGGAGCTTGATTCTTCTTATCAATTTCAAGTGTGACGGGGTTTCATTTTGTGGTACTACATTCGTTTATTTTCAATCCGGTGTTTATCCATGAGATTTCCTTGCTGTTTTTGATGAAAAAATTAATGTTTTTTGGGTTAATAGGAGGTGGAACATGGTTGGCACAGGGTTTGGAAAACTGTGTGCATTGACCCTGAAACAATACACCAAACTAGCATTTTGGGGAAGTGGCTAATTCATGGTTAGAACATGGTTTGTATACCGTGTAGGACAACCATGCGACATGTCCAACATGGATATAGAGTAGTGGAAGTTTTATACTTGGTTTGGAAACCCATGATGGAAATTGTTTTGACATGACCAGGTCTTTGAAAATTGGGTTTTAATTTTTCTTCCTCCATCAATTTTGAACCTTAAACCATCCAAAACTTCCCCACATAGGATTCCTACTCCCAGGGACCTAGACCTCTCCCATTTTCTTCCATAGACCTACATTTATGGGTGTATTTGGTGATATTTTTCTATGATTCTTCAAGTATGTACCTATTTTATCAATTTCTCATATTATCTAGGGTTTCTGTAAAACAACCAGAATGATAAAGGTTTAAATGAAAAAATTGATATGAATCATGTCAATATGGTGCACCTTTATTTTTAGGATCCTACCCCACTAGATCTCTACAATTCATAATTCTTAGACTCAAGTAGTGATTTGGATATGAGACCTTCTAGGAAATTTTCTAGGGTGTGTGTGAGTGAGAAAATAACAAACTCGAATTAAAATGTGTTGGCATGTGGGGGAAGTCATCAATAAGATGACCCATTCAAGCACATTGGTGGGCCCCAAGGAGGGGACCACATGTCTGTGGGGAAACCGGTGGTATCTGGTGAGATGGGATCCGATGAACATGTTAAGGTGGGGTGTTTTTATAGTCAGTGGGGCCTAGTTGTTACATTTTGTATCATAGTATGAACTCAACAATAAGTTTGATAGAACTATGTCGGTTGAGATGTATGGTCCACAATGAGCATGTTTTTTTCTAGGGGTGAATGTAACACCCCAACATGATAAAGGGTTAAATGAATAAATTATATGAATCATGTATACAAGGTGAACCTTTCTTTTCTAGAGCCTACACGATTAGAACTACACAGCTAAGTATGCATGGTCTGGAGTAGTGATCACGATGGTTGACCTTTTGGGATGTTTCCAAGGGTGTGTGTGAGTCAGGAAAAAGAACACTAGAAATAACATGTGATGGCCTATGGGAGAAAACATTAATTAGATGACCCATTCGTGCATGTTGGTGGGCCTCAAGTAGGGGACCACTTTTATGTGGGGAAACTGGTGGTATCTGGAAGGCCATGACCCTATAACCATGTTAAGGTGGGGTGGTTGTACTATCTGTAGGGCCCAATTGTTATAGTTTCTCCCCTTCGCTCATAGGGTTTCGTATCTCCAGTGGTTTACGTGGTCTTTTGGGGATGAATCTTGTACATTTGTGTTAAATAATTATGTTTAATGTTTAATAATTCTTTTCTATGGTTCTATAGTGGTGAAGATGTGGTTTTTTATAAATTTATACATTCTTCAAGGTTAAGATAGGTGGTTCCATGATTTATCATTTTTAGGGGATTTTAGCTCCCATTCGAGACTTTAAAAGGTGTTCAATGATTGATTTTTTTGGTAAAAAATATGTTTTTGATGTATTCTGATATGTTTATATTATAAAAGATGACAATATAAAGAAATGGTTATGTTTTGATGTGCACCTTATTTGGGGACTTCTTGGAAGTTATTTTTGAATTGTTTGAGTGATGAAAAATGTATTTTCAAATGAACTTGAGGTGTTTTTGTGTTGAATGTGTGTTATCTAACTGAAAATGAGTTATTTTGGTATATGTGATTCTATTATGCACATTTAAATATGATTTTTGAATTGAGTAAATGATATGAATCATGTTGTGAAATTATTTTGGTTTATGTGTGAATTTAAAAGGGATTGTAATATTGCAACGGTTAAATTGATTATATGATTTCCTTATATTATTAAAAATGAGTTTCATGGATTGTGAGAGTAGTCTGAAATGTATTTCGAAATGGTTTGGTTTTATGTAATAATTGAATGTTTTTATTTGTGATAAGTAGAGGTTTCCCTCTGATTGTTTACGAAATTAGTAATTTTTCAGGTTTATCTATGATTCTTGGCATGTGTATGTTGATGTGATGAATTATATGACATGTGAAATTGAGAGTAATGGGAATCCTAGTTATCTTGGTGGGATGACTAGATCTAGTTTGTTAGTGATAAAAAAGTTGCTAATCTTGGTTCGACTTAGCTGGATTGATAAGTACAACACTAATTAAATAATTATGATGATTGGAGACAACTAGGCCCATGGGGTTTCTCCTCCAAGTGGTTTGTGAATGAATAATATAATTGGCATGGTTACTATACCACCTTTCACTAAGGTACGAGGTTCTAGTGTCTCAATGAAGATAGATTACCCAATGGAGTTACCCAGTGTTCTCTCTTGAGAGTTATTTAGTGTGATTCAATCCATTGGAATATGGTGGAACTAGTGTGTATTTCATTTTTAATCAAGTTTATATTGGTAAAGGTTTAATTTTTAAATATAACCCTTATAAGATTATTTTATAAATGTGTTGTTCTAAAAACAATTTCTTTATAATATTCTCCTAAAAATGTTTCAAGGGATTTTATATAAATGTGAATGTTAATTTGTCAACAAATATTATAACATGGAAACTTATCTTTTGGGTGGAATACTACTAGGATTGGGATCACACCTTAGATACACCATTGGGTGTATGTATACTTTTCTTTGTATGGCCCAACTAATGACAAGATGTGTCCTGGTGGTTCTAGTATCTAGCATCCCCCCTTATTAAAGGTCGTGGTGGTGTCTTGAGGGAGGTGTTCCTCATGTCATATGAAATTTTCTAGGATGTTTGTGGTTTACCTTTCCCTTTTATTTTTTTGGTTTTTGTTTAAATATATAAACCTTCCATTCTAAAAAATTGACGTGACTTTTTTGGATTTGGCTATTTATTATGTTTTCCCATTATAGTTTCTAATTTTTTTACAAAAAATAACATAGAATACCGATTATAAAGAACCATAATTCTCATACATATATATTTAATTTTTATATAAATATTAATTATATTACAAAAAAACTCATGAGGGTCACATAAGTATTTTTGCTATGAAATCATGGATCATAATCTAATTTTTTAATAACATCTCTTCTAAATAACTCAAAATAATATTCCTACATAGTATTCTTCATAGAAATACCCTATATGAAGCATTACTTCATAAACTAGGAAAATTAAATATAAGAATTTATGAGATCATATATTTATTAAGGATAAACAAGGGAGATATCAATATATCATGAGAATAAGTTAATGTGAACATGTGAATAACATTCAAAAAACAAACCCTGAATATAATAGATTATAAAATTATATAATGGCTTAAATCATCACATATCAAATGTTATGAATCATTATGGAATCAAAGAACATTTTCCATGATAACAAAACATTTTCATAAGGAATATTTTATTGGAATACACATTAATATAAAAAATAATTTAAATAGTATTCAAGGATCATTTCTATGGTTGAATAGAGGAATGGGTTCACTAACCAAACCATCATAATAGTCATGGTTAATTCCCAATAATATAATTGTGTAAAAATTACCTCACAGAATAAGGATAACTTCCCATTATATCACAATATATTTCATTATATATCATTATTGAACTAATTAATGGGAGAGAGATATAGGTCCCAACTTTCACATAATGAAAACCATAAATATTTGTTCCATAAGATCATAAAATTCTTATCATATCAAAACAAATTAAATAAAATGGGATTCATTGATTTTTCATCAATACATTACATATAGAAAATAAGTAGGTTTCATAATTATTTTCTTCATTTAATCAGATCATAAAATAGGGAAAATGATGTTGGATTTAGAAGTATTTAATCATTGTATAACCAATGAAAGATAATTTGGTTTTATGAAAATCATGTTATAACAAACATAATGAATTCAGAGAAAGTATAATATTCATGTTCTTAGATTATATCCCTTCAAAAGAAGAAGCTTCATCAAAGTATCTCATATTAGATAGAAAATTATTTTGAAAGATCACTTTGAACATTTATTTAAGAATATATAATATCCACATTGAAAATAAATAAAATAGAAATAATTTTAAAAATCATTATCTTTATAAATAACCTTTTAATAACATAATAGAATCATTAAAAACATTTACAACATTTCTTGTGGAAAATCTATTTTCCACATTGATTTTTTTTTTCAATCATAAAATAGTTTTAAAATAATTTTCTATGATATTATCCTAAAAAACATATAATGTAATCTTAAAAAATTGAGTCTTTATGAACATAGAAAATATCATTCCTTCCATAAATATTAAAAAACATTCATTTCACATTTTTTTAAAATTCCAATAGGGGTATTGTTTAGAAAGTGACATAAAGATCACTTTAAATTTTTTTTAAATAATTAAAACATGTGTAAATATTCATTTAGAAATATCTAGAAAATATTAAAAATATTTTTTAATTTTTTTAGAAACATATGTTTTTGAACAAAAATAGGTTTTGAACCAATGAGATAAATAATAATGATTTATAATATAAATATTCCTTTGAATTATTGTGTTTTCAAATAGTTGAAAATTAAGGGAAACAATTATTCTCCGAAATTAACTAGTGAAAAAAAACTATTTAGTTTATTGATGTATAAAAATATTTCATCATCGGATGTTTAAACATAGAAAATAATATTTAAAGTTGATATTTTATCATATAACCATTACCACATTGGTATAATGTTATCATAACCACCATGAAAGAATAAAATTAAATAAAACATACAATATCATGAGAATAAATGAATTCCTGATAATAAATGTCAATGAGACTCTATATGCACCTCATAAAAATTCATATTTGAATAACATAATGTATTTACAAAATAATAAAAACTTAGATTTAAAAATATAAGGATTCTTACTAGGAAATAAAATGACCCTTTAATATAATGGGATTTGAATCAAGTAAATAAAATATTTAGGAATCAAAAAAATTAAACATAAAAATTTGAAATTAAATTTGATAATAATCCATAACATGGAAATGAAATAAAACAAAATTCATAATCATTAAGAAAGAATAATCAAATAATCAAAATATATAAAAAAATTCCAAAATTAAATATGAAATGAATTAATTAAAGATGTATACAATGTTATGTTAGAGATAATGTCTACATAAAATTTAAATAATAAAAATTTAAAATTCTATAGATTCTATCCACCATCTTGTGACATGTTAGATATATCCAACCATGTGACCATGATCATAATTGAAACCAAATAAAATTGGTATCTACCACACGAATTTGGTTCCTTATATTTACCTATATCTGTGGAAATAAGAAATAAATACCCTTATAAGATGTATGTAGGGGGTGAGAATATAAATCTCATAAAGATCCCACCAAATACTCATTGTGTAATGAATTGGAAGTAAGACAAGACCTACTAGTGTGGACTATGATATTCATCAACAATCAATTGATTTTTATCACAAAATTTTAAAGTGATAATTTCATGGAAATAATACATTTATTAGAGGTAAAAATATGATAATTATGTAAAAAAACCATCAAAATAATCCATAAAAATGTATCATTGATGAAACCATAGGTATATCTGAATATGAGATATTTGGACTCTACAAGGACATATTTATAAGTGGAAAAGGAAAAATAAGAATAGTTATATCATGAAATATCTTGATCTAGGATTCAAAAATTAATAATAATAAATATCTATGTATCAACTAGGCATGGATCACCAGAAATTAGCATGTTCACATATCAGCAAGGATGTGAAATATATTCTAGGAAGAGCCATTTCCATGTCCTAGCATGTTGGGAATCATATTCCTAGATATATACCTTGGGTTTCCAATGAAAGTGTAAGTATTTTTCAAAATCTAAAAATACACATATAGAAATAATTGAAATAAATTATTCTTAAAGGATATAATTTTTTAGGAAAGCTCATTACACATGAGATAAACACCCAAATAATCACTAGTCTTCCCACATAACCAAATTTTTTAATTCATTATAACATAAATATAGTTATTCTAATTAATTATCACTAGTTATTTCAAAGGAATATAATTGAATAATTTCAACAAGCACAAAGTTCATAATTCCGAAAAATCTAATGAAAAATTAATTTATTGGAAAATTTTCATCAAAAATTCAAAATAAACCAAAAAAACAAATATCATATATATTTAAATTCTCATAAGTATCAATAAAATTATTTATATAATTACAAAAAATTAATAAAAAAATAAATTCGCGGTTTATTACTATGGTAATGCATAACAATTTAGCTACCAATTTTATATTCAATTAATTAGCCTTATATGTTTTTACCAAATATGGGAAGAAGGGATACAAATTAGTTATAATTATACGTTAAGAAAAAGAAATTAAAATATTAAATTATGATTAAAATTACCAATTTCCAATCATGGACATATGGAAGTAAAAAAACAGAAAAGGGTATTACTAAACCAAATAATATTATAAGTACCATAAACATAAATTTCATTGGATGAATCATGATGAATATTGAGAATAGATCCACATAGAATAATGCTAAGTGGGTGAGGATAAAAGTTTTATATTCTTAGGGGTATAAATACTGTTAATCTAAAGGAAAGAGAGAGACAATATCTAAAATCATGTTTTTTGATAGATATAATTTAATCATTATAATTTTTCATATAGACGTCATGGTTTGGTCGTATAGTTTTATAATATATTCACCATCCTGGTAAATGAATTTGGAACTCATTTTACAGAATTAAATTTTTCTATAAAATATGTAAAACTTTGATAAATTGTTACTCATAATCACTAATCATGAACCTATTAGTATTGGGGTTACCATATATACAATTTATGTTTCATTATTTTCCCTATATATGTATGGTTATTCATCATGGTCTCTCCTAATTTTGTGTTAACAATACACCTTTCACTACCATGGGTGACATTTCATATGATTAAGAAACATGCTTTCATCTAACCAAGAACTAGGCATGTGATAGAAGTTAATATTTCACTACTCCACATTTTTCAATTAATTTCAATTAAATTTGACCAATGACCCAAAATAAAAATACATGTTATTAATATGAGACTTCATACAAAAATGTGGCAATGGGGTTCTACAAGTAGAAACACAAATTTCAATAACACAAATTAATAAAAAAATAATAGGATATTTAGAGAGATACATGAATAAAAATTCCAAGGATGATATATCATTAAAATATAGAGTATAAAATATAAGATAATTTTTAAATAGTTTTATTTTTGTTTTGGTAATGTTATTTTATAAAAAAATTATACATAACCTTCAAAAAATTAAAAATTTGATAATATTTTATTAAAAATATTATTTGAAAAATGTTCCGATAATATAATATAAATGTTAAATTGGAAGAAATATAAATTTAATTTTATAGACTGATTAGAATTAGAAATAATTTATTTTTATGAATTTTATGTCTTAAAAAAATCCACATAGATAATTATAATTTAAAATCTTCCATTTTAAATGAGATAAATATAAATTATGTTTTTTCTGGAATATAATACATATATTAATTTTAAAATAAATAAATAAATAATTCATTGAAAAAAGGTATGGGGATAATGAAGAAAATATGGAATATAATGAGTGGAAATTTTCCATGAGAATCTCTTATCATAATTAATAAAAAATCCATAAAAAGTGTAATTTCATAATGAATTTAAATTTCCATATATATAATGATTAAATATAACATGATATACATAAAGGGATAATTATAATAATTTTTTCGAAAGATTAATGCTTATGACCCAATGATCAGAGATTGTGTAAAAAAACTTATAAATTTAATAACATAAGAAACACAGAAATGTGAAAGATAGATCCTCAAATCGAATTGTAAACCCCATAAATGAAAATTCTATTATTATATAACCATTTCAACGGGGGATTTTACATATTATTTGATGAAAATTAAGATTATGTTTAAAAAAATGGCTCAATGAAAGGAAATTTAGATGAAAACACTTAAATTATATTTCTTCTTAATATAACGTATTGTAATAGCCTATATTAAAATTTTAGAATCATTACACTTGTAATTTAGAAACTTATTTATTTTTATTTCTATTAATACCATCCAATTAAAATTTATTATTAATTTTTTCTTAATATTTCATTATGAAAAATAAAAATCAATTATTAATTTTTTATTCAATCTATGTGTGTTATGGTTTGGTTATTTTTGGTTCACATTCATTGATCATGTTTTCATCACCTCTAAAATTCAAATAGATATTATATATAATGGCTTTAAAGGGTTTAAATATTTAAATATTTTATAACATTGTATAGGGTGATGGTTCATAATGAATGGATATGTGTCCTCTATATTTATGTGTAATGAATTAATATGAGAAATTAATTTTCGTAAAGAAAATATTTATATATATTTACATTTGTAAATTTAAAAATAACTTATTTTCATCATTGTTTATGAATGTCACAATAACATATGTTTTTTTATTTATTCATGGTGGATGTGTAATAGCACCGTTCATATAAGTTGTAATACCAACTCCAATTAGAAGGTATTATGTGGAATGAATGAGAAAGAATGGGATTTTATATGGTTATAATATCAATTTTAAAAAATAATAATGACTCAAAAAACACATCATTTGATACGTGGATAGTGATTGAGAATATTTTTGGTAGGAATAAAAATGAATGATATGGACAAAAAATAATTATTTACTTCGATGAAATGGATCCAATGGACAATGAATTAATTCATAATAAAAGAAATTATGGATATAATTTTCACAAAAATATACATAAATGATAAAGGAACAATAAGAGAGTATATTTATGAATGTATAAAAGAGAAAATTTAATCATATAAGTCATTTAGAATGCGTGTATCATATGTCCTTTTTTTAATGAATTGTATTTCATTGCAACCTCGTGTTCGATAATGGATAAACAGGGAATTACATGTGTGTTTGGTGATTTGGGTTATGAAAATTTGGTTTTAATTGAATTATTGAACCCCAAACCAAAAAAAGTTTTCAATAATACGTAAATATGATTCTAAATGTCCAATATTCTTAGCATGTCTTATTACCTCTTTTTAAATTATTATAGTATTTAGCGCTTTCAATATATTCAAAAAAATAAAAAATTATATGTATTATATAATTTCAATGTGATGATTTTAAATTTTGAAATAATTTAATCCAATTCAGTGTTTAATTATTATAATTTTATCTCATAAATGGAACAAGAAAATATATAAGAATATTTTTTAAATAGAAATATAATATATAAAAAAATTATTTTATCTTATTCTTTTTTCAGAAAAATATGAAATCATAAATTAAAATTAATATATTTTATATAAATATAAACATTAAATTGTATAGGAATAATATTTTAAACAAGATATATTTGGTTTGTGAATAGGAAAAAAGTATATTGAAAAAATATATTTAAAATAATAATATGAAGCCGAGAAATTTATTTAAATTTATTCTATTCCAACTAGTAATAATTCATGGAATATAAATTATTTTGTTTATATAATAAATAAATTTCACATGGATCATTGTTTTATAGTGATGAATTCAATTTATTAAGATAAATATAAATAATTAATAAATATATTTGAAAAATATCTATTCAATATTATATTATTTGGTCTATATTTTTTTAAAATTAACTATAAATTTTATGTTATTAGTAAAAAGGATTAGTATAATTACTTAAATTTTATAATTTTATTAAATTAAAATTGGTTGTGAAAATTATATTATAAAAGGAATCTTCCACTAAAGAATTATTATATTATTATGTTATGAAAATACAAAAATATACTATATAAAAAAAAATAAATGTTATATAATTTAAGTATGTCATTCTATTTAATTATTTGGTGTGTTTATAATAAATTACCATTTATAAAATGACTATATACCAATGATATTATAACCAAAATCCAAATATATAAAATGGTGAGGTTATACTATAATATATATCCACATTGACATCAAAATTATTCATCTCATTCTATTATTTATGATCCAAAAATTCTTAGTACATTTAAAATATATAATTTTATTTCTATAGATATCATCAGAGGTATGGTCTTCATGAATGAGTAGGATGAATATATTTACCGATGATGCACTTTTGTTTAGTTTTGTATTTATCCTACATTTAATTGTAATAATTTTGTTTTATTTTGATACATTATAATATTAGTTCAGTATAATATCAAAAATTAATTTAAGAAGGTATTATTCAATTTACTAAGGTGTTTCAGATAATACAAGCTATAAAACTCATATTATTTTTATAAAGGACATTTCATAATAAATATTTTTGGACATTACATTCCCCCACCCACCATAAAATATTTCACCTTAGGAATTTAATTACTCTGATGAATAAATATGCGTGTACTTTTTTAACAACCCATAATTATATCAATGGATATTCCATTGTTATTTATTTCAATAAATTAAATAAAATCACATAGAGAACATGGTACCTACATTATAAAAGAATAATGAATAAAGTAATAGGTATTTATAGTAATAAATGAACATATACCAATAGAATAATAACATGAAATTTGGAATAATAATATGACCCTTATAAATAGTAAACCATCCAATAGAATAGTTATATCATCCATGAAATTATAAATAAAATTTTCACACCTTATAGATGTTAATATGATATAATTATTTCATACTATGAGGTAATAAATGTTTTAGTAATTATTAATTAAGTGTTGATATTTTAATAAAACATAAATGTTTAATTTAAATTTTATAGTCAATATATGTATTTAAATGAAAATTTATTTTCATAATTTTTTAACAATTTAATATTTTCATATCTTATGATTTTAATATAAATTTATGTGATGTAAAATAATTTTTCAGATATTTATAAAATCACTTGTGAATTTAAAATTAGTATTATTTTATATAAATGATGATTTTAGTTAAAAAATATATTTTTTATATTTAGAAATTTATTTTCTTAATAGGGATTTCATTTTTATGTTATAAAAATTTATAATTTATTCTGGTCAATTGTTGGTATTTTTTCTAGAATACTTCAATTTTTGGTGAGTTGTAGAATGTGATAATTTACAATAAAATCTAAATACATGAATTATTTAGTCATAAATAATGTATGGGTGATTTCACCGCATAATATGGAACTATAAATCATTATTTTAATATATTTTTTTGATAATTGTCAAACTATGCATATTCTTGAGGAAGAATAATACACAAATGAATAAAATAATGAGAAAACACCCCTCTCCTCCACTTTAAATACCACCCCACCCCCTCTTCTCCTAACAAATACTAAGACTTTAAGCATGTCTATTTTCTACCCAATAAACTTAACATATCTCTTACCCAAGTATCTATGTGTTTGGTCACAACATTAGACTAAAACCCATTCTAGTATGGAGGTTCTCATTGAGAATAACTCAAGAGGTAAAATCTTATTCCTTTTTCTCTTATTTTTTTTTTCAATTCCAGTTCATTCTTAATATATTCACACCATCCCTTATCCAATTGACATGAAAAATTAAGTGTCATTTATATACTAGATATTTATTTTTATTATTGAATAACCCATAATCATTTATCTTCCCCTCCCCTCCTATTCTAAAAATGACAACACCATTTTTGATGTTTTGATTTATCGCATTCAAGGATGATGAGTTCTCAATTTCCATTAATGACATTAAAAATGGTCATATAAACATTTTTATGGTTAAAATAGATTATAATATATGTATTACTATCTATTTATTTTTCTGGAACCATTATATATTTATTATATTAATTAATAAAAAAATTATTCTGTGATGAGAAAAATCAGAAAAAAATATAAACAGTTTTCATTAACATTTTATGTAATCAATCATACCACCATATGAAAAAAGGATATATATAACCTTTAAATATTAAATAATTTAATTAAAAATAAATAATTTCAATTATCGACAACAATTATAATTTTAAATGTATTTCCATACATATATGCATGCAATCTAATTATAAAAATATGGGAAACAAACCCTCCCAAATGAAATAATTGTGTCCTAAAACTCATCAAGAAGATAATAAATGAACTTAAAAAAATTATGAAAAATATTTTTTTTTTCAAAATTCATTAATTACTTAATTAAAAGATTTAATTTTGTTTTCCATGACATTAATGTCAAGTGCTGAACAAAATCAGACATAAGGTAAAGGATTATTTCAAAACCTCCATTTTTCTGTTGGATTACGCTTTATATCACTTTACCCTAGTGTAATTAATATTTATTTTTTTATAATTATTCTAAATTATGTTTATATGTTCCAAAATCATGTTTTTATATCATTTCATCCTTTATTTATGGGGAAATACAAATTTAAAAAAGGGTATATTCTGATATCTTCCCGATAAGCAAGCCCAATTAAAGGGAACTTCTAGATTTCTTACCCATTTTCAAGTGCAATAAATATTCTATTCTAATCCATGATTTTTTTATAAACTCACTCATTTGGTCATGGAAAAATAATTTGGTTCATTTTAGGATTTATGAAAATAAATTTCACTTTTCCTCTTTAAATGCACGCTAATATTTTCATTAAAATACAAAAAAATGTTTCGTTACTAAATTTTCATGAAAATTATTTTTATTTGTATCCAATCCAATTAGATATAATTTTTCATTATATATTCCTATTTTACCCAATGGGTTTCTATGTATTATTTTTATTCACTCTTTCATGTAAACATTTATGATACGACCATTTGTTATTCTCCAAACATGTTTACGATACCCATTTCCTTCAATGCATAACCCATATTATTATGTTTGACTCTTCACATTCCTTATATAGGAATGAAAATTTACTGATGGGTGTTCCCAAATATCAATCAATTTTTTCGGGTAATTTTTAGTCTCATGAGACATCTTGTTGGGATAGGGAGTGGACCTGATTCCCTTATAAAACTTTTTCCACCCTAGGCAATGGTCTTGGTAGATATCCTTAACTCGTGATTATGTTATGTTGTATTTTTTCCCACATTCCTATATTCCATGAATTAATTTCCCCATACTATAAATTTTATTCTCCCTTATACTTATTCATGTTCTTTTCAGTTTTATGTTATCATGTTATGACTTCTAACCAATGTGCATTCTATTATTCCCATGTTTACACAATTACTGGGATTTTAGCTCATCCCTTTAATTCATATATTACCCATGGTATCCAATTAAGATGTATGAGATCAATGTATTTTATCATCCCTTTATATATTATTATAATAAAAATGGTTTATTACATTTCATTATTTTTAGTTTTGTGTTCCTAATTATCAAATGAAACTATAATTTTCAATACTTGGCCTAGAATTTTATGGTTGATTATGCTTAAAATTATGTAATTTTATGTGAAAAAATCTAGTGTAATTATTGTTTGTATTGGATAAATGTAAATTTTTTTGGGGAGATTAGTAGTATAGAGATTTAATAAAAACCCAAGGGGTAATTCTATAACCATGGATAAACTAGATTGAAACTTATGGAATCAATGGTTAAGATATACATTTTTACAGGTTTATCCTTATATGATCAATGTTTTATTTTTATATTTTTATTAGATATTTATTAAATCCCCCTAGTTATACACTATTTTTCATAGTTAATAGTTATAAATAGAAGAACCAGATATAAAAATAAATATGATATTAAATGTGATGATTACCATAATGATATGCCAAATATGATGGGAATGGGAGCTCAAAAATTCATTATTGTACCTATTCAACTGGATCATGTTTTGAATAACAACATTAATGCTGTGGAAGTACCTCTTTCTTCTAAAAATGAGAATTTTCCTATCGAATCTTTCATGAGAAAAAGGGCTCCCATGTTTAGTGGATCTTGTGATCCCCACCTCAAATAAAAATAGATTAACTCCATTGAGAAGTTATTATATGTCCTCTAGTGCTTAGAAAAAGATAATGTTGTGCTCGTATTTTATCATTTTGATGGGGAAATTGGATAGTATTGGACACTAATCAATAATAAAACTTCTAAAGAGGAAATTTATTCCATGGATTGGTACAAAATTAATAAAATATTTTTCAAAAAATATTTTCCCAAAAACCTTTCTCTTAATATTGATATGTAATTCCTTAGACTAAGGAATAAGAATATGATTTTATCCAGACATATGATGAAAACATCACATGGTTTGAAAGATAATACTCTGCCTTTTTCATGAACCCTGAAATAAAGTTAGACCACTTCTCTAGTTGACTAAAGACATTTCCAAAAAATCATAGAAGATTTGACTATTTGAAAAATACATGGAGATTGTATGTTTTTCCATATGGTTGATATAGAGATCTAGTATTTTCAATGGCCTCTTGGGAAAAAAGAAAACAAGTAGAAAATGGAGTTTAATTTGGGGGGATTAGAAGATAAATCCAATGATGGATAGAAAACCCAATATCCCACATGTAAAAAGTGTTGGTAGAATTATCTTTAAATATTCCTAAATTGAACAAAGATATTATTCAATAGGGGAATATAGGGATATATTGTTAATAAATTTGGAATGGATATAAAAATTAACACTAATGAAGATAAATAAGGGAAGGTTTAGATCAATACTTAGCCTGTAGTGTAGGGTTTCAACAGTAAGGACTTTGGGAATTATGCTACTAAATTCACTAATCCAATGGTTGTTGGAGGAAATAAACAACAAACATCCTCCATGGAAAAAAGGAAGGGAATATACAATCACTAATGCACATATGAAAACAGAAAATGATGTAGTGAATGGTATGAATGTTATTCATTATATAATATTGAACATACTATTCAATTCTAGATTAATTAATTCTTTTATATCTCCCATTTTTATAAGAATTATTCCTACATCACCTCAAAATATGGAGGTTAATTTATATATAAGAACAAAAAATAGAGAAATTAATTCATCCATTGTATATAACTCACCCCCAATTACTTTTTTGGACCCAATCTCAAATAAAATCTTATAAAAATTCCTTTGGTGGAGTTTGATTCTATATTGAACATGGATTGGCTATTTTATACAAAGAAAACAACAACTTTCTAGAAATGGATATCAATATTCACATCCAATGGTATCATCCAATTTGGTACAAGTGTAAGGAGGAGAATGAATATCTATCAGAATCATTGTCTCAATTATAGATACTATTCCCTAAGGGGAAATCATATCTAGAAGAAATGATTATGAAAAATGAGATAATCATTCCCAATGATATCCCTATTGTGAGGGACTACATAGATGTGTTCAATGAATATTTTCCTTAATAAATCATCATCAAGAAGTGAAGTTCTTAACTAAACTTTTACCGTGATCATTTCTTATGTCAAAGGAAAGTTATGGATTGGATCTTATTGAGTTGGAATAACCGAATAAGCTATTACCAAAGAATTTGGACAACAGTTTTATAGGCCCAAGTGCTTCATCATAGGGTGAAATATTTCTATTTATAATGAAGAAGTATGGATCAATGTGCCTATCCATTTATTATAATGGGCTCAATAAAATTAGTATAAAGAACATGTATCCACTTCCATGGATAGATGACTTGTTATATTAGATAACTATGGTCAAGTATTTCCCTATGTTGGAACTTTGTTTCAGATATCTATCATTAATGCTGAGGAAGAAAAATATTTCCATGATTACCTTTTGCATTGAAGCATGGACAATATGAGTTCATAACAATGCTCTATGGACTCACTAATACTCCAATTTTTTTGATGGATTTAATGAATAGAATCATTAGAAATTACCTTAGCCAATTTTTTTAAGTCATTATTAACTATATTATATAATAATATTAGAGAATAAAGAATCATGAGTATCAATTGAATAAATTTCGAAAGAAATTGAGATGGTAACAAATTATGAAATTTAAAGTAAATGTGAGTTCTAGATAAAAGATGTATAATTTTGGGGCACGTTATCACTAGTATAGGAATATATTTGGACTCCTCTAGGATAATGACAATCTAAGAGTGCTGAAATATATTTTTTTTAATAGAGATCTATACTTTCCTTGGTCTAGGTGGTTATTGCTAATGATTTTTAAAGAACATATCATGATTATCAAACCCCTTACCAAGATGAATCAGAAGGGAGTAAAGTTAGTTTGGACTAGTGAAAGTGAAGACTGCTTTAAAGAGGTGAAAAAGTGTCTCCTGACCACACCAGTGATCACTCTACTGATATGTGGGGAACTATTTGTGGTGTAAAAAGATGATTCAAATAAGGGATTATGATGTGTAATAAGTCAAAATGATAATTTTATAACCTACACCTCATGGACAATAGTAATTCATGATAAAAACTATAACACACATTATCCAAGGTTGGTGGTTGTTATCATTGCATTGGAAATATGCTAGCATTATATCTATGGGGAGAATTGTGAAATATATATTGATCATAAAATCATCAAGTATATATTCACACATAAAGAACATAATACGCTCCAATGAATATTGTTATAACTCATCAAGGATTATGACTACTTAATCTACTGCTATCATAGTAATGAAAATAAGGTTGTGGACTCTCTATGTAGAAAGGATATTACAACTATATAAATTATGATAATTGAGAAGGGCACAATATTCATTGTCCTAAAAATTATGGACTTCAGAATCATTAAAAAAGGAACATAATCAACCCTTTTTCAAGTGATTGATCAACCGTAATGTATTGAGAAAATAACGGATGCTTAATGAAATGATGTGAAAATTCATAAAATGGTAGAAGATATTAGAAATGGGAAATCCATCGAGTTAAATTGTTTTGAGGAATGAGTTATCAGATTTGGGTGATGACTATCTATACCATATAATACAAAGATAATAAAATATATTCTAAATTACGCACATAGATCGAGCTTCTCTATTCACCATGGGGTAATAAGAAATATTGAGATCTTTGAGAGAACTATTGGTAGGTAAATATGAAAAAATAAGATCTTTGAATATAAAAGAATGATCCCAGTATGTCTCCAAGTGATGTATGGAAGGGAAATTTCTAATGGGATGATGAAACCATTACACATACCCACCATGAAATGGGAAAACTTCACCATGGACATTGTAATTTTACTTCGGAATAAATCTAGAAGAAACAATGTTATATGGGTTATTGTGGATCCTCTCACAAAGACATCTAACATTATCACAATTTAAGAGGAATTTTAACTTGATTTAGTTTCACATATATTCATTAGAGAAGTGGAATGTCTACATTGGTTACCACTATCGATTTTATCAGATTGAGATCCAAGATTAAACTCCATGTTCTGAAAAAGTCTCTAACATTTTATAAACACACAGTTGAACATCATTTCTTCCTATAATTATCAATCTGACAGTCAATATTAGTGGAATATTCATAAACTAGAAGGAATATTTAGTGAATTTTATATGGACTTTAAAGGATGATGGGAACAACATATTTCTCATGTTGGGTTCTCTTAGAAAAATAGTTTCCACTTGAGCATCGAAATGTATCCATACAAACCCCATTATCGGAAATTATGTAGACCATTGGTGTACTGGGATGATGTTGGTTAACTTAAGCTTATTGGACCTGAAATGGAGAGGAGAATTATGGAAAAGGTGAAAGACATTTAATAACAAATAAAGGAATCCCAAATTGAACAAAATATCAATGTAGAAAATTGTCGATGATACCTTGATTTTTAGGCTGTAGAAATGTTATTCCTTTTAAAATTTTCACGGAAAAAGGATCATAAGATTTTGGAAGAATGGAAATATAAGCCCATGGTACATCATACCCTTCAATATTTTTGATAGTGTGGTAGTTGTGGCCTATCGACCTCAAATTCTGCCAAATAAGTCTTAAGTACATTAAGTATTCCGCGTATTCTACTTGAGGAATTAAATACCATATCCCTCACATGTATTGAATCAGAAGTGGTAAATTTAAAAATTATCTCTCGTATGAGGAGAATCTAGTGATAATCTTGGACTATAGAGATAAATTTACATACAACATGACTATTCACCTAGTAAAATTACTTTGGGGGAACCATAAGTTTGAATAGTCAATATGAAAATTAGTAAATGTAATGAAGGATAAGTAACATCAATTTTTTCACTATATTATGTGAGACAAAATTTTGAGGGTTAAATTACATAAATGGTGAAGAATTAAAAAACCTATAATTTTATCAATGTAATTTAACTTCTTATAATTATTTTAGAAATCATATAAAATGACATGTATAACACAATCAAAACATTATAAACTATGAAATAATGAAGTAATAGGTATTTCATGAAGCTAAAGGACATATACCAATGCAATATTAACACAAACTTTGGAAGAGTAATACGACCCTTATAAATACTAAAAAAAATATAATAGAAAACTCACACATAAAATTGTAAATAAAATTTAGGAAGCATATAAATGGTAATATGATATTATTATTTCATAGTATATGTATATAATCGTTTTAGAAATTATTAATTAAAAGTTAATATTTTTATAAAACATAAATGTTTATTTTCAATTTTATAATTAATATAATTATTTAAGATAATATTTATTTTCAATAAATGTATTCATAAATTTAAATTTATTTTCTTATTGTTATAATATAATTTTATGAGACCATAATTAATTTGTTAAAGTGTTATAAAATCAAATAAAATTTTAAAATCATTATCTTCCATGTGAATGATGATTTTAATTAAAAATTTAAATTCCCATATTTAGAAAATTATTTTAATTAAATGGAGTTAGTTTTTGAATTATAACCATTGAAAATTAGTTTGGTTGAGTTTTTGTGATTTTTATAAAATTACATAATTTTTGGAGAATAATAAAATATGAGAATTTACTATAACAAATAAATACACAAATTACTGACTCATAGATGATGTACAGATGATGTAAGACCATAATACTAAAATATCATTAATCAATTTAATATATTTAGTGATAAATCTCAATCTATTCATAGTATTGAGGCAAAATAAGTAACTAATGAATAAAATAATGAGAAAACACCCTTCTCCACCACTATGAATACCACCCCTCATGACCTATTTCACTCACACATATTATGTCTCGAATATGGAACAATTTTGTCCCAATACACTTCCCAAGACTCTTTCCATTATTTAAGATGTTCTTATCTCAATAAAATACCAATAACCATTCCCTTAAGGATTTTCTCAATGAGAATAACTCAAGAGGTAAAAGAATATTCCTTTTTCTTTTGATTTTTTTTTTCAATTTGGTTTATTTCTTATTATCTCCACACCTAACCTTATAAATGTGACATTATAACTCCAGTAACATTTATATAATGGAATTTTATTATCTATTTTCAATAACCCATCATCATTTCTATTCCCCTCCCATTTTATTCTAAAAATTAAAATATCATCTGCGATGAGTTTATTTATCATATTCAAGGATGACATGTTTTCAATTTACAGTTTTACCTTCAAGGATAGTCATTAAACCATATTTATGGTTAAAAAATATTATAATATATGTACTAAACACTATTTAATTTTCTGAAACGATTATATATACATTATATTAATAAATAAATCAAAGAAATCATGATAATCGAAAAATGAAAAAATAATAATATTAATGGTTGTTAGTAAAATTTTATCTAATGAATCATCCTCACATTTGAAAAAAATGAAATATAAGAAAAGTAATTATTATATTATTTCATTAATGAAATATAATTTATATTCCGAATAACTATTCTCATTTTACATGATTTTCCATACATATTTGAAAATAAACTAATCTTGAAATCCAAAGAAACAAACACTCTCAAATGATAAAATTGTATCTTAAAACTCCTAAAAAATACCATAAATAAAATTATTAAATTTATAATAAATTAAATAAATGTTGAAAGATAATTAATTAATTAATTAAATTATTTAATTTTATTATCTAGTATATTAATGTCAAGTGCAAAACACTTTCAGATAAAAGGTAACATATTATTTCTAAACCTCAATTTTTTCATCCGTATTAAACATTCTCCCTCTTTACCCTTATTTAATTATTCTTTATTTTTTATAAATCTTATAAATTATGTCTATATGTTACAAACTCATGTATCTATATCATTTCAACATTATTTAATGGGGGAAATACATGTTTTAAAATGGTTTACTTGTCAAATATTCTCCATAAGATATCCCAATTAAATGGAACTTCCTAATTTCAAACCCATTTTCATGTTCCATCCATAATATATTTTAAGCCACAATTATTTTTCTAAAATCAAATATTTTATTATAAAAAATATATTCATTAATTTTAGGTTTAATTAATAATCATATAACTTTTTTCGCATTAAATGCTCTATAATATTTTCTTTCAACCACACTAAAATGATTCATTATTAATGTTTATTAAACACTATTTTTACACTTTTCCACTTCAATTAGGAATAATATATCATTATATGTAACTTGTTTTTATTTATGAAGCCTTGTGTATGATTTAAATCCACTATTTACAGGAAAATGTAATGATACTCCCCTTTGTTATGCACCATGACATTATTAAGATACCCATTTCATTCTATCGGTAACCATTATAATGATGTTTGATTCTTCATATACCACACATATTAATAAATATATTATGATGTGTTCACCTAGATATGTCTCAAATACATTTCGTATTGTTTAATCACATGTGACGCCATGTTGGGACACAATGTGAACCTGCTTCCTTTATGGGACATGTCTACCATGGGATATAGATGTGGCAGTTAGCATTGACTCATTCTTATGTCATGTAGTTTATTGTTGAAACATTCCTATAATTACAGGATTATATGTCCCCTATACTACATGATATTTTTTATGTTTTATCATGTTCCATGCCTTTTTAGTTCATCATGTTATTCCCTTTAACTCATGTGCTTTAATTTATTCATATCTTTATACCCTTACTGGGCTATCAGCTCATCGCTTTCATTCATGTAATCCCTATGTCATATTTTACAAATATATGATGTTAATTAAAGTTATGATATATTTATGATTAAATAAAATTAATATATTTTAGGTTATTTCCTATTTTATTATTATGTCCCAAATCCCCAAAAGGAACTAGAATTTATAATTATTATCTTATCATTTAATGGCTAATCATGCATAAAATTATGTAATAATATGTGAAAAATATAGGTTCATTAAAGTTTGTATCAGAGACATTTTTAATAATTTTATAGGTTATGACTATTTAATTTTAGTTATAAATCTAGGGTTATTTCTATCACCATGGATAACCTATATTGAAACTTAAGCTATCAGAAGTTTGTATATACTTTTCATTTACATGTTTATACTCCTATATTCAATGTTTTATTTTTAGATTCTTGTTAGATAATTATTCAATCCCAATAATTGTAAATTATATTTATTAGTTAGTTTCTATAAATAAAATAACCCATGTAGACAATCAATGTGATAGGAAAGGTAATGATTTATCTAATGATATGCAAAATATTATGGGAATGGGTGCTACAAACTTCATGAAAAAACTTTCTCAATTGTATCATGATGTGAATAATAACTTGAACTGTGTGCACCTGTGTCCTTATTCTAAGAAATAAAAAGTTTTAGTTGAATACTTAATACATTAAAGGCCTCCCATGTTTATTATATCTTAAAATCCCATCATCAAATAACAAGGGATTAACTCAATTGAAAAGATATTTTCTATCCTCTAGTGCTTATAAGAAGGGAAATTTGTGATGGTATTTTTTTATTTTGATGGAGAATATAATTAGTGATAGTTACTGATCAATAACACAAATTCAAAATTGGAAATTGATTCCATGTATTGGTAGAAATTCATGAAAATAAAATTTAATAAATATTTTAACCAAACCTCCATATGAATATGGAAATGGAATTCCTCTTTTTGAAGTATAATGAAGATGAGTATGTTGTGGTATATGAAGAAAAAATCATAAGTATTGAAATATATTCATCTATCTTTGTCATGAACACTGATAGAAACATTGATCACTTCATTTGAAAAATAATTATGGGTCTACAAAATGAATTGGTTATTCGAGACTTTTACAACTATGGGGAGATTTTCTATTGTTCCCTTAATGTTTAAATAGATAATGGAGATTCTAAATATCATTTTGAGACTAGATATAAAAATATGAAAATGAATTTTAATATGAGAGGATAAAAATTTAATCCCATTATGGAAATAAAACCCATCATCCCACATTTAAAATTGTGGGAAGAAGCATCTAGGAAACTACTTAAAGGGAACCTAGAGATTCAACAAATGTGGAAGAGAGGGGAATATGACTAATAAATACCAAATGGATATAAATAATCTAATTAATGTAGAATAAAAATGTAATATTAAGATCCAAACTCTTCTTATATTGGAGTGTTTCAACTATATGAAAGATGATAATTATATAAGGAATTACCCTCTATCAAGGGTTTTTGGAGGTAATCAACAATAACAACCTACAAGGAAACAAGGAAGGGCATATGAAATCACTATTGGTAGGGTGGAACCAAATAATGATGTCATGAAAAGTACACTAGTTATTCATTCAATAATAGAAAACAAAATATTTGAATATTTTTCTACACATTCTTTCATATCATGGATGTTTAGTTAAACGGTTCAAACACCACCTCAAAATACAGTGGTTGAGATATCTCTGTGAACCTAAAAAGGGAAATTATTGAATCTAATGTATATAACTCATACATAGTTAATTTTTGTGGAATTAAGCTCCTATAAAATCCTTTCATACAAATTTTGTTGGAGCATGATGATATACTGAGCACGAATGGGTTATCTTAATACAAAGACAAAATCAACTATAAATAAAGGGAGATCACTCTTCACATCCCAAGGTATCCACCAATTCTATACATGTGTAAGGAGGATGATGAATCTACCTCAAAATTATATTTTCAATTTTGGATATTATTTCCTTATGAGTAAGAATATCTACCTAAAAATATTGTGAAAAAGGAGAAAATCACACTCAAAGACATTCCCTTTGTGAGGGACTACATTGATGTGTTCCCTAAATAATTTCCCAGTCTTCCCCCATGACCATGAAGTTGAGTTTTAATTATAAATTATTTCAAGATCTTTACCTATATAAAAGACACCTTATAGAATGGAATTTGATGAGTTGGAAGAACTAAAGAATAATTTATATGAGAATTTGGACAAATGGTTTTATATTCCCCAGTGCTTCATGATGGGGTGAACTATTCCCCTTTTTAAGAAGAAATTTCAATCAATGTTCCCTTACATTTATTATCATGATAATAATAAAAACAAAATAAAGAGAAATCATCCACTACCATGGATAAATGGCTTGTTTGATTAGTTACTTAGGGAAAAGTATTTCTCTTTGGTGGACCTTTAGTTGGGATATCACCAATTAAAGGCGAGGAAGAAAGATATTACCAATACTACATTTCAAATAATATATGGACACTATGAGTTTGTATTCATGACATTTGGTCTCACAAATAGTCCAGAAATTTTCATAAATTTAATGAATAGAGTCTTTAGAGATTACCATGACCAATTTATGGTTGTATTTATTTATAATATTATGATATATTACAAGATCAAGGAGGAACATAAGGAGAATTTGAATCACGTGCTAAAGACTTTTATATGGGATAAACATTATTCTAGGTAAAATAAATGTGCATTTTTTATAGATGAAGTATCATTCTTGGGGAAAGGAATCACTAGAATAAGAATATATATGGACCATTACAAGATAAAGTAAATTGAGGAGTGGCCTAAGAAAACATCTGTAACGAAGATCTGTTGTTTCCTTGGTATAGCCGATTATTGATAATGATTTTAAAATAACATCTCATGTTTTTTAAACACACTAAAAATGATTACATGGATGGAAGTAATGTTTTTATAGACCTATGAATGTGAATACTGCATCAAAGATTTGAAAAAGGATTATCACTATGCCATTTCTCACACTACTGGTATTTGGGGTACTCTTTATGGTGAACATCAATGTTTTAAATAATGGAATAGAATGTTTATAGATGGAAAATGTTAATGTGTTATCTTAAAATTCAAGGTAGTTGAAAATTCATGAGCAAAACACTCCCACCCATGATCTGGAGTTCCAAGCTATGATATTTGTATTGGAAATCTAGGGGAATTGTCTCCGTGGGGAGACATATGAAATATATAATAACCATATAATTAGAAACAATATATTCACATAGAAGAAGATTAATATTCTCAATAAAATATGGTTTGAAATCATCATGGAATACAACTACTCAATCCACTGCCATCCTCGTAAAGAAAATAAGGTTGAAGATTCTCTCAGTATAATGGATCTGTTATATTTATCAATGATGATAATTTATAAGGATACAATATTATTAAACCTATAAAGGATTTATATTCAAATTGTTAATGAAAAAACATCACACATTATTTATCAATTGATTTATCAACCACCAATTATGATGAAAATAAAGGATGCTGAATGAAATGATGTGTAAATTCAAAAAAAATATGGAAGCTATAAGAAATGGGAAATCCTAAGTGTTCAAAATTGATGATGAATGATTCGTGAGATTTGGGTCCTGACTAGGTGTATCATCCAATTGAGAGACAATGAAGGTGCTTTTGAATGTCACACATAACTCTACCATATCTATTCTCCCAGGGAGCAAAAAAAAGCATTGAGATCTCTATGAGGACAATTTGAAAAAGGGGATCATTGTATATACATCATTTTTTTTGGTATTCCAGTAAGTTAAGGTTGAATAGAAAAATTCTTAAGGGATGATGAAACTATTACCCATAACAACATGGAAATGGGAAAAAATCACCATGGACTTTGTCAATGGACTTCTAAATAAAACCATAGGAAATATTGCTATATGGGTTGTTTTGGATAATCTAACAAGGAATGATTACTTTATAAATATTTGAGAGGACTTGTCCATAAGATTAATATATATTGATATATATCAATGAATATGTAAGGATTCATATAGTACCACTAACGATTATATCTAATTGAGATTCGAGAATCACCTCTATGTTCTAGAAAAGTATGAAACATGATCTAAACACTAAGTTGAACTTATATATGACCCATCATCCTCAAACTAATGTCCAGTATTAGAGGACTATTCAAAAACTGGAAAAACTATGGAGAGAAAGTATTATACACTTGAATGGATTATTGGACAACCATATGCCTTTGGAGAAGTTCTCTTAGAACAACCGTTTCTACTTGAGACTCCAAAGGATCCATATGAACCCCTTTATGATAAATGATGCATAACACTGAAATGATGAGATTATATCTTGGAAGAAACCTACGTGTAGAGGAAATGGTCAAAAAAATGATGGAAAAGGTTAAAAAATTTTAACAGTACATCAAAGAAGCCCAAATTATACAGAAGAGCTGGGCATATAATCATCTATGAGAACATGAGTTTATTGTTTGAGACATATTATTCCTCAACATATCTATATGGAAATGGATCATTAGGTTTGGGAAGAAGGGAAGGAAAGTCCTATATACATCCACCACTTTGAGATTCATGATCATGTTAGATTTATGGTGTATTTCCTAGAACTTACAACTATCATGTCTCAAGTACATTATGTATTCCCTGTATCCTACTTGAGGAAGTAAAAAATGGATCCCTTAAATTTATTGAATTTAGATGTTTTACATATGGAAAATAATCTATCCTACGAGGAGAGTCTAGTGAAGATCTTAGACCATAGAGATGGAGTTTTACACAACAGGACTAATAAAATGGGAAAAGAACATTCGTGGAACCATATGTATGGAGAGGAAACATGGGAACTATATAAAGTGATGATGAAGAAGTACCCTCACCTTTTTCACCGTAATATGTATAAAGAAATTAAGTGTGAACTTTCAAAATGGGGGTAGAATGTAAAAACCTATACTTCTATCAAGGGAAGTTAAATTCTTATAATTGTACCATAGATCCCAATAAAACACACAGATAACATAATACAAATATTATAAAGGAATAAGGAATAGAATAAATGGTATTTTTAGAAGTTAAGAAACCAATACCAATGAAATACTATCATGACATTTAGAATGGTGATATGGCCCTTATAAGTAGTAAACCATAAAATATAATCTTAAACTCGCCAATGAACATATAAATCAAATTTAGGGATCCAATTTATGGTAATCTAGTATAATTATACTATAGTATAAGTAAATAATTTTTTTAGAAATTATTAATTAAGTTTTTATATTTTAATAAAACATAAATTTTTATTTTCAATTTTATAATTAATATAATGATTTTATAGAAAATTTATTTTCATTGATTTTTTTAAACAAATTACTATTTTCTTGTTTTATGATTATAATGAAAATATATGGGGGATTAATTAATTTTTTAATGTGTTATAAAATAATTTATAATTTTAAAATCTATTTTTCCATGTAAATGGTGATTTGAAATAAAAATTCATTTTCTTATATATAAAATGTTATTTTCATAAAATGGAGTAAATTTATTAATTTTACAAATCTAAAATTTTTTTATGGTGAAATTTTTTGAGATTTTTCTAAAATAATTTAAAATGTTTTAATTTTAAAATAATATAAATTATGATACATGTTAAATACATGAATTATTTATTAATAGATGATGTATGAATGATGTAATCACATAATCTAGAATTCTCATTCATTTTTTTAATATATTTAGTAAAAATTGTCAAACTACTAAATGTATTGATGATGATATAATAATGTATTGTATAAGATAATTTGAAAACACCCCTCCCATCCACTATATATACCATCCCTCATCACCTCTTCTCCTCACACATATTAATAATTGAAAATTTTGGATTTTCTTCCCAAAAATATTCTAGAGTCTCTTACCCACATCCAATAGGATTTGGTATCAACAAAATAACAAAGCCCATTCCCCTAAGGAGGTTCTCAAGGATAAGAACTCAAGAGGTAAAAACCTATCCTTTTTTCATTTTTGTTTTTTCAAATTATTTTCTATATTATTCTCTTCAAAATGCCCATTATCAATGTGAAATGATAAATCCAATATAATTTATATACATTAATTTTAAATTTTTTATGGAATAAACCATTATAATTTCTCTCCCCTCCCCTTATATTCTAAAAATTAAAATATCATTCATGACGTGTTAATGTGTTGCATTCAAGGATGATGATTTTTCAATTTCCATTAATTCCTTCACGGTAGGTCATAGAATTATTATTACGGTTAAGATAGATAGTATTATATGTATTAAATATTTCTTAATTTTTTGTTACTATTATATATTCATGATATTAATTTATAATAAACTAGTTTATTTATGAAAAAATTTCCAAAATAATCTATTTTTTTATTGTTATGTCCCAGACTCAGATGCCAAAAAATTGGTGCCCAAAGCCTGGTGGGCCACATGGCCTAAAGCACATCTACCCAAACACCAAAGGCTACCGACTATGAGAGGGGGCCTAAGGTGTGTCCGTGGGGAGACTATTCCATTATTACCAATGTGTAGAGAAATGTATAAATGCAAAGATAGATAAATTTTAGAAGCAGTATAAGTAAACAGAAGGAAAATTGGAATATAGAGACAATGTAAAAATAACTAAACCTACTGTAATATCATTCAACATGTGATGATGATAGGTCACTTCACTAGATAAAATAAAAACATGGATACAAGACAGCTGTCATAACATGTCCCACAATAGTATAAATGCAATTAATGACAATCCAAAACATCCTGAGCTATGGATTAGTCATATTATATCAAGATTCATCATAAAAAGTAAGAAATCAAGTGTTTGAATCTGTAAGATTACCTTTTTCAACAACTGAAACCATGTAATCTACTCTGAGTACCAAATGACACCTAGAAAGGGTGTGAGATAAATCTCGGTGGGACACCACCAATGACGTCTATAACATTCGATATATGTAATGGAAATGTAATAGTGTTCAAGAATTAATATATAATGTAAAGAATTAAAATGTAACTAAATACCCTTTTACCTACTTTATCCCTTGTCTAGTATCTGAACATGTAAAAAATTCATTCATTGATTGTTACCAATTTATAAATAAGTCACATTTTATAAATTTTTGAGGATCCAAGTTATCATAATGGAACTTGTAATCACATTTAATAATGAAGTTCCACGGTAATAACCAAGGAAACATAGACCTCTAGGGTCACTGACTCAGTAACAACTATAGCCTAACTATGGATAGGAGTGTAATACAAGGAGCATATTCCAAGGAATTCAACAATAAGGTGCCTACTGAGTCCAAGGGGATCATCCATAGTAAAATGGGGGTAAGCATAGATAGTGCCCTATATGATATAGTCATGGAACTTACTTGTTAATGATGTATCTAACGAGTGTATCCAAGGCATATGTCTATGATATTGAATTAATCTTATGGTTTCATACATAGAATCCAAATCGTAGACAAGGATCAGGATCTATGTGGTTCTCAACCTAAGCAATCCCCATCCTTGAATTGGAATTAGGTTCCCAAGTGATCATGGAATTCTCTGATTCGGATCCAAGGTGATATCGAGTCAACCCACTACTATTTAATTATGATTTCATGTAATATTTCATTTGGTTCAAGACTTTCCTTACATTAGTTTTATATGTTCATGTAGCATCCAACTAGTTAATCAAGTCATTTTGGTCAAGCCTTGCCTTTCATTAGTGTGACAAGGCCATGTATTATTCAAACAATAATTTAATGCATTTAAATATATTCAATATTCACATTCCATGCCAATAACATCCATTAATGTGGTAATGGGTGCAACTAATATGTAACTTATTATTCGTTTACATTCAAGTCCATGTCATATACTTAGTATACATTCTAATTCACATTTCACCTTTCATTGTAAAATTGAAGCAATTGATTTTAGAGGGAAAAGTGGTCATCATACATGATAATTTCCATTATGTTTTTCTCATTATAAATAATACTTTTAATATAGAAATGATTACCAATAGGAAGTTCAAGCCAAGGCACAATCAAATAGTTGAAAAAATATGATAAAGAAATAAACGAAAATTATCGAATAACATTCTACATGGTATGAATGGGTTGTGGGGGTAACTACCAATAATTAATCACATAAACAAAAATATCATTTCCATATGGTCATAATTATTATAAGCATGGAATATAAATTCTATAAATGGAACCCGATGAAATTGGTGAGCCCCACTCGACAGTTCCAAAATCAACGATCATGAGGGATGTGTTATAGACCACCCACGTTAGGGTTGTATGACTCTCCTACTTCGGTATTGGCCCTTAATTTTCCATGGATCCCAGTAAATCTAAGAAAAAGATAAAAATGTTTATACCCAAATAACTAGATTGAGAGAAAGAGAGAAGAGGAAAGGCTTAAACAGACTCGAGTACTTACGGTTCCGCATCCAACATGATGAATGAAAGCTCAATCAATTCTCAGATGAAGGAGATCTCTTGATTCCTACCTTAGTTATTGAAAAATATCCAATTTGAGATCATTTTAGGTTAATCACACATAAAATAATATTATCAAATAAGGATGAATCTAATTAGATCATGAAGGGAAAATTTGTAAAATTACCCAAAAGTAGAATCTTCATGATTTGTCCACATATTTTGACAAACCATGAGCAATCCGTGCATAGGTCCATGGGTAGAAGGGGAAATTTCATGGTTATTCTGAACAACCATGAACTAACTATTCAAGGTGGATATGTCTATAAAAATATCATCATCACGTTTTGGTAAACCGTGTTCCAACCATCTGCCAACTAGGAGAATTGTCTAATTTCCTCAAAAATATGTGTTACGAGCTCCGAACAAGCCTCATACACCCTTAAAACCTCTTCTATCACATTACAAATCCATATTTGGTTCAAATTAAAGATTTATAACCTATTATAAAAGATGAATACCTGTATGAAAAATCAGGTTCCTACAGTCTTCCCCCTTAAAAGAACTCATCTCTGTGTTCACCTTATAAGGGTGTAGAAACACTGTCTATGAAAAACTCTAGCCATTGGACATGTACATCAGCCTCCCACTCCCATGTTTTACCCTACATGCATCCATGATCCCATATAACTCATACTAGATGTGTTTACCAAAGTTCTAGAGCCTTTATTCTCTGACCAATGATGTGTACTAGATACTCCTCAATGGTAGCATCAACATCTAACTCAACTTTATCAGGATCAAATGTATCAGATGGGTCTGCATGATACTAGTGAAGTTATGAAACATGTATGTAATGAACCAATGTTTTTCAATGGAAATTACCTTCTTATATTTATGTCATAAAAAAACATGAAAACACAACATAATGAACTAATAAGTGATAAGTGACCTTTAAACATAAGTTTTTCACTTCTGTGTTTGGAATTTTAAAAATCCGACATACACAGTTGTGCTCAAGATGATTTTTGGAGTCTAATGAAACAAAAATAATTTTTGGTGAATCATAACATACCCTTAGGAATAGTAACATACCCTTATGAATAGTAATATGACCCTTATGAATAGTAAATCATCCAACATAAGAGTAACTTTACCCATGGATAATTAAATAAAATTTAGATATCTTATAAAGTGACAATTTGAACTTAGTAAACATTTGGTATTTTAAGTAATAAATAAATAAATATAATTAATTAATTAATTTAAAAGAAAATTTATTTCCGTAAAATGTATTAATTAATTAATTAATCAATATCTTATTGTTTTTAGATAATTTTATAAGACCCTACGTAATTTTTGAAAGCACTATAAAATCAGTTTTAATCATAAAAACTGTTTTTAAGTTAATTATGATTTTAATTAAATATTAAATTAATAATATTTAGAAAATTATTTTTGAAAAATGGACGTCATTTTTGGATTCTACACATTGAAAAATGGTTGGGGTAAATTTTGGGATTTTTCTGAAATACTTGAATTTTTTATGAATAGAAGAATCCGATAATTCACAATAAATGATAAATCATGAATTACTTGAGTCATCGATGATGTTATGCTGATGTAAGCCCACTTGGTTCGGGATCACATGATAAAATCACTATTCTTGGTCATTCAAGACTCTCTATTCCTTGTCTTAGGAGAAATTAATTAACTAATGTATATTATATTAAGGAAACCATTATCCCCTCCACTATAAATACCACCCTTCACTGCCTTATTTCCTCACTCCTCTCAAGATCCAAGAATCCTCTAAACTCTTCCCAAAAACATTCCGTAGACCCTGCCCCATGTCCAAGAGCTGATGGTATCCTCAAAAGACCAATCTTGGGCCCTTAAGGAGGACCTCAAGAGGAGGATTCAAGAGGTAATTTCTCTCCCTTTTCTCCTTTAATTTCCTTTCATGTTCAAGTTCATTTCTTGATCTCTCCCCACCTATCTTCATCCAAATGGTATTGTAAATCTAGTATTATACATATACTGTAATTTTTTGATTCTAATGAGATATTATATCATCCAACCCCCTTTCCCTCTTCCTTTTATTTTATTAAAGAGAACGTTGTTCGTGAGGTGTTAATTTATCACCTTCAAGAATGACATGCTTTCTTCTTCCATTTATACCTTCAGATCTGGTCGTGAAACCATTTTTATGGTTGAACCAGAATATGTTATATGTATTATTTTCTATTCTAAGTTATTTAAATAACCTATGGCCATATTACTAAGTGATAAGTTAAAACAAGTTCGTTGTGATCGAAGAACCGCCCAAATTGACCCAAACAATCATCATCTAATTCTTATCTAATGATTCATCCACATGGATATAAAATGATTCATTATAAAATCATTCAAACTCCTATAATATTATTAATAAAATTTAATATAATTTCTGTATGTTTACCCATGTTCTACCCAAACATCAATTTAAGAATACAAGTGAATCACTCCGAAAACCATAAAAACAAACATTCCCGAATAATGTTTTTTAAACTCTATAACTCATCCAAAGGAACATAAAATCACTTAATGAAACAATAATGAACCATATTAATTTACAAAATGGTTTTGGATTTCTAATTAATGAATATAATGTCATTATACTGGACATTAAAGAGAAGGAAGCATTCAGATACAAGGTAAGGGGAAATCTCAAACCCAATTTTCTTCTTTCGGGTTCTCCCTCTATCACGTCATTTTTATATGGTTACTCCATAAAGATAATTTTTTCATCATTTTATTTAATTTTATGGGATATAAATGTTTATCACTGATTTTTATGTCAAACAAAATGTTTCCCAAAAGAAGTCCTCTTTTAAGAACACCCCTTTTACTTCTCACTCAAAGTGGACGGTTCTTGTAACATGTATGTCATTCCCTCTTTCTTTTGGGAACCCAAATATTATGAATGTGTTATTATGAGATAAAACCCATTACATTCCATAGGTTAGTTATGTACATTTTAGATATGTGTTCTATGTGGAAATCATGATGATGATAATGTTATGATGTGACGGGTGCACACAGAATTATATAGCGTAATATGAATGATTCAATGTGACGGGTGATCCCAGAAATATACAGCGCTCCAATGCATTGGGTAAAGTGATTAATCTCATGAGTAAATGTGAAATGATGTGTGAAAAATATTCTATACTGGTTCACAAGTATGTGTGTTACTTAACCACTAAGACATGATGTTTCATATTTATGCATTTCCACATTCCATGTCTCATATTTATGTTTCCTCTCATGTTCATGATCTTTTTACCATGTTATGATTATGCTCACCCCATTCTATATTGTTCTTATCTATCCTCTTACTGGGCTTCTAGCCCACCCATTTTGATTTATATCCTCATGTGGCTACATGTAATAAGGAGAGGACAAGTGAAAATAAAAATCCAGAGAAGAAGAAATTTAATAAATGCTTATGCTTGATGTTGTAATTGTTATGTATGGTACAAGTTTTCCCAAGACACTAAACTTTTGGAGCCACTATGTGTAATACTATTATTATTTTTTCTTTAAAATTATGTAATATTAATGTAAGAAAAGGTCTAGTCTCTATAGTTGGTATCAGAGGAAAGGTTTAGTTAATTTGGGAATTAGGATTAGTGAATCCTAGAGAAAACCTATAGCATGAGACTAAGTACAAATATAAACACAATAATATTTACACAGGGATCCCATATGTTATGTTTTTGGTATAAATTTTTTAAATGAATAAGTTATTCATGACTTGTTTACTTATGTTTTGTTCTAACATTTTATATTCTCGAAAAATATGGGAACCAGGAGAAATCAGGCCAACAACTCGTGCGAGGGCCAATGCAACGATTACTGGAACGACATCCCCAATGATTTGGGAGGTGGAGTTCAGAACTTCATGGTGATGCTTACCCAATTATCACAGGTTATGAACAATAACCATAAAAATGGGGAACATCCTCCTTCACCAAAGAGGGAGAAACTGGCTATCGAATGATTTATGCGGCAACGACCACCGATGTTTAGTGGATCTTCCGATCCACTATTTGTGGAATAGTGGGTTAACTCCATGGTGATGATCTTTTCTTTTCTTCACTATTCTGAGATGGACAAGGTGACTTTAGTCATTTATCGTCTAGATGGAGAAGTTGATAAATGGTGGTCTTTTATTAAGAATACCAATCCAAGGGAGGAAATTGAAGAGATGGAATGGGAAGACTTTAAGATAATGTTTATTAATATGTACTTCCCACGAACTCCTCACACGAAGATATAGAGAGAATTTATAGAGCTCAAGAAAAAAGAAGGAGAATCTTTCACAACCTATGAAGCGAATTTCACAAGGCTCGCAAGGTATACTTCATGTTTTGTTATCAACAATGATAGAAAAATTGATAGATTCATTAGTGGATTAAAACCACACCTTAAAAAGGCTCTTGAAATTAAAGACTTTGGGAGTTATGAAGAAGTTTTTCAATGTGCCCTTAAAGTGGAGATGGAGTTTGGAGAACGGTCCCATGGCTATGGTGATAATAAAAGAAAGATGGAGTTTCAAGCTGGTGGATCTAATGATAAAGGTGGGAAGAAAAGTCAATGACCCAAATGAGAAAAATGTTGGAAGTTTCACCCTGGGAACTGCCTCAAAAGGACGGAGAAATGCTTCAAGTGTGGGAAAGAAGGACACCATGCTCAAGAGTTTCGAAAAGACACAAAAAGGAAGGAGAATGTATCTGATGAAAGGAGAGAACCAATCTTGTATCAATGCTACAACTGTAGGGAGATAGGGCACTATGAAAAGTAGTCCACTAAAGCTCGAGTTCTCGAGGGTAATCAGCATCAACAACCACCAAAGCCAAAGGAACAAGGGAAGGATTATGCCATCACTACTACAAAGGTGTATCATGATAATGAATTCATACAAGGTAAACTTCCTATTCACTCAATAATGGAAAAAGTATTATTTGTTTCTGGTTCTACTCATTCCTTTATATCTTGCAAGTTTTCTATAACTATAGAATCGAAGCCTCGAAACCTTGAAGTAGAGATATCTGAAAAAAACACCAAGTGGTGTAATCATTGCAACCCAAGTTTTTGACTCTTCTCCTATTGGCATATGTGGGAATATTCTTCTGTAAAATCTCGTAATACTTCCCTTGGTGAAATTCGATGCTATAGTGGGAATGGATTGACTCTCATTATATAGAGCACATATCAACTATCGGGAAAAAGAAATATATTTTCATATTCTGAACCATATCATGCTCCTCTACAAATACAAGGAAGATCATGAATCTCCTTTGAGAAATCCTGCAATGGTGTGGGTGTTGATTTCCTATGAATAATCATACCTCACCCAAATGGTTGAGTTGAAGGAAAGTGCCAACCTTGAGGAAATTCCCATCTTGAGGTAATACGACGATGTATTTCCCAAAGATTTACCCGGAATTCCCTCGGATCGTGAGGTAGAGTTCTCAGTTAAACTTATACCTGGAGCTATTACTATCTCAAAGTGTCTCTATAGTATGGCTCCTATTGAAATGGAGGAGTTAAAGAAGTAGCTGTAAGAGCATCTAGACAAAGGGTTCATAAGCCCAAGTGCATCACCTTGGGGTGCACCCGTGATCTTTGTGAAGAGGAAGGATGGAACAATGTGGCTATGTATCGATTATCGGGAACTCAACAAGATCACCATAAAGAACAAGTATCCTATCCCAAGGATTGATGACTTGTTCGACCAGTTAATAGGATCTCAATACTTCTCAAAGATGGATCTTCATTCTGGATATCATCAGGTAAAGGTGACGAAGGAAGATATTCATAAGACTTCCTTCCGTACATGGTATGGGCACTATGAGTTTTTGGTGATGCCCTTAGGACTTACTAATGCCCCGACAATCTTCATGGATTTGATGAATAGAGTCTTTAGACATTACATCGAAAAATTTTTGGTAGTGTTTATCAATGATATTATCATATACTCCAAGTGAAGGAGGAACATGAAGAACATCTATGACTTGTGTTGGAGATATTGAGAAAGGAGAAGTTGTACGCCAAGTTCAGAATGTATGACTTTTGGATGAGTCAAGTCACATTCTTGGGACATGTGATCACAAGTGAGGGAATTTCAGTGGATCCTTCAAAGACAAAGGCGATTGAGGAATGACCCAGGCCCTCCAGTGTCACAGAAATACATAGTTTTCTTGGATTAGCTGGGTACTACTGATGTTTTGTGAGAAACTTCTCACGATTGTCATGTCCGCTAACTAAGTTAACAAGGAAAGGGGTAAAGTATGTCTGGATGGAAGAATGTGAGGGAAGCTTCAAGGAGCTAAAGAGAATGCTGATCACTACACCTGTACTCACAATACCAAAAAGTGGAGAATGTTTTTTGATATATAGTTATGCTTCAAAGAAAGGCTTGGGGTGTGTACTCATGAAAAATGAAAATATGATAGCCTATGCCTCACGATAGTTGAAGATCCATGGGCAGAACAACCCGACACATGATCTAGAGTTGGCAGTCGTGATTTTTTCCTTGAAAATCTGGCGGCACTGCCTTTATGGCGAGAAGTGTGACATATACACCGATCAAAAGATCCTAAAGTATATATTCACACAAAAGGAGCTCAACAAGAGTAAAAGGAGATGGTTAGAGCTAATCAAGGATTATGATTGCTCTATTCACTACCATCCTGGAATGGAGAATAGGGCAGCTGATTCTCTAACCAGAAAAGAACCTGCTACTCTATCCATGTTGCAGATTGAGAAAGACCCTATTTTCTTGGATATGAAAAGAATGGATTTAGAAATAATAAAGGAAGGGGATACATCCTACCTTGCCCAAATTATTGCGCAACCATCCATCCAGGAGAAGATTAAGGAAGAACAAATAGATGATGTGGAGATACAAAAGAGGCTGAATGCAGTAAAGGAAGGGAAGCTGCAAGAGTTCCATATCGACGATGATGGTGTGATTTGGTTTGGAATACGGCTTTGTGTGCCTTCATCACCCAGGATAAAGTAGGAGATATTGGACAATTCACATAGCTCAACATTATTTATCCATCCTGGGAGTACCAAGATGTACCATGATCTCCGAGAACACTTCTGGTGGGATAACATGAAGGAGGAGATTGCAGAATATATATCAAGGTGCTTGGTATGTCAGCAAGTTAAAGCTGAGCAATAAAATTCCAAGGGTATGATGCTGCCATTGCCTATACCCATGTGGAAATGGAAAAATGTTACTATGGACTTTGTCATGGGTATCCCAAAGATGTCAAATGGAAGTAATATGATATGGTTTGTGGTTGATCGACTCACCAAGACTCCCCATTTTATTTCTATTCAAGAAGATCTCTTGCTTGAACAACTTTCAAAGATATATGTGAAGGAGCTGGTGAGATTGAACAGTTTTCCACTCTCAATTGTCTCTGACCATGATCTAAGGTTCACATCTATATTCGGGAGGAGCCTTCAACATGCTTTGAGTACTGGATTAAATTTCAGCATGGCCTATCACCCCCATACTGATGGCCAGTCTGAAAGGACTATTCATATGCTTGAAGATATGCTAAAATCATACTCTCTTGAATTCAACAGTGATTGGGATAAACATCTCCCATTGGTTGAGTTCTCATACAACAATAGCTTCCACTCGAGTATCCAAATGGCTTCATATGAAGCTTTGTATGGAAAGCTATGTAGAACTCCAACCTGTTGGTATGAAGTTAGAGAAAGAAAGCTACTTGGACCTGATCTTGTTAAAGAGATGACAGAGAAGGTTCAAGTCAACCAGAAACACATTAAAGCTGCTCAATGTTGGCAAAAGAGCTATTCTTACAACCGTCGAAGGGACTTGGAGTTCTATGTTGGAGATAAAGTCTTCCTTCTAATATCTCCATGGAAGAGAGTCATGCAATTCGGGAAGAAAGGGAAGCTAAGACCAAGGTATATCGTCCCCTTTGAAATCCTTGACCACATAGGATCCATGGCCTATCGTCTTGCACTTCCACCAAATATGGCTCAAGTTGATGATGTGTTTCATGTATCATTATAGAGGAAGTACATACCAGACCCCTCACATGAACTAAACTTAGAGGTGGTGCAACTGGAAGATGATATCTCCTATGAGGAGAAACCAGTAAAGATTCTGGATCGGAGAGATAAGGTTCTACGCAACAAGAGAACCCATATTTTCAAAGTGGTGTGGATGAACCATAAGTTTGAGGAAGAAACATGGGAACCAGTAGAGGCAACGAAGGAGAAACACCCTCATCTGTTTGTGTAAAGTGAAATTTCGGGGGCGAAATTTCTTAAGGGGGGAAGAATGTAACGACCCAATGTTTTCAATGGAAATTACCTTATTATATTTACTTCATAAAATAACATGAAAAAAAAAACATAATTAACTTCTAAGTGATAAGTTACCTTTAAACATAAGTTTGTCACTTCTGTGTTTGGAATTTTGAAAATCCGACAAACACGGTTATGCTCAAGATGATTTTTTGAGTCTAATGAAACTAAAATAATTTTCATTGAATAGTAACATACCCTTATGAATAGTAATATGACCCTTGTGAATAGTAAATCATCAAACATAAGAGTAGCCATACCCATGGGTAATTAAATAAAATTTAGACATCTTAGAAAGTGACAATTTTACCTTAGTAAACGTTTTGGTTTTTTAAGTCATAAATAATTAATTATAATTAAATAATTAATTTAAACGAAAATTTATTTCCCTAAAATTTATTAATAAATTAATTAATCAATGTCTTATAGTTTATAAATAATATTATAATACCCTATATAATTTTTAAGGCACTATAAAATCAGTTTTAATCTTAAAAACTATTTTTATGTAAATTATTATTTTAATTAAATATTAAATTAATAATATTTAGAAAATTATTTTTGAAAAATTGACTTCATTTTTGGATTTTACAAATCGAATAATGGTAGGGGTAAATTTTGGGGATTTTTCTGAAATACTTGAATTTTTTATGAATAGTAGAATCCGATAATTCACAATAAATTCTAAATAATGGATTAATTGAATAATCGATGATGTTATTCTAAATTAAGCCCACTTGGTTCGGGATCAGATGATTAAATTATTACTGTTGGTCATTCAAGACTCACTGTTCCTTTTCTTAGAGGAAATTAATAAACTAATGAATTTTATATTAAGGAAACCCCTCTCCCCTCCACTATAAATACCACCCTTCACTCCCTCATTTCCTCACACCTCTCAAGATCCAAGCATTATCTAAACTCTGCCCACACACTGTCCCTATCCCCTCCCCAACGTCCAAGAGCTTCTGGTCTGATCAAAAGACCAAGCTTAGGCCCTTAAATAGGATCTCAAAAGGAGGATTCAAGAGGTAATTTCTATCCCTCTTCTCCTTTAATTTCCTTTCAAGTTCAAGTTAATTTCTTGATCTATCCCCACCTATCTTCATCAAAATGCTATTGTAACTCCATTATTATAAATATAATGTAATTTTATGATTCTAGTGGGATATTATATCATCCAACCCCCTTTCCTTCTTCATTTTATTTTATTAAAGAGAACGCTGTTCGTGAGGTGTTAATTTATCACCTTCAAGAACAACATGATTTCTTCTTCCATTTCTATGTTCAGATCTGGTCATGAAACGATTATTATGGTTGAAATAGAATATTTTATATGCATTATTTCCTATTTAATGTTTTGTAAATAACCTATGGCTATATTACTAAGTGATAAGTTAAAACAAGTTCGTTGTGATCAAAAAACCGCCCAAATTGACCCAAACAATCATCATTTAATTCTTATCTAATGATTCATCAACAAGGATATAATATGAATCATTAAAATATTATTCAAAATCCTGTAATATGATTAATAATATGTAATATCAATTCTGGATGTTTACCCATGTTCTACCCAAACATCAATTTAAGAATATAAGTGAATTACTCAAGAAAACCATGAAAACAAACATTCACGACTAATGTTTTTAAACTCTATAACTCATCAAAAGGGACATAAAATAACATAATGAAACCATAATGGACCATAGTGATTTAAAAAAAGGTTCTGGATTTCTAATTAATGAATATAATATCATTATACAGGATATTAAACGGAAGGAAGCATTCAGATACACGGAAAGGGGAAATCTCAAACCCAATTTTCTTCCTTCAGGTTCTCCCTCTTTCAATCCATTTTTGATATGGTTGCTCCTTAAAGATAATTTTTTCCTCATTTTCTTTAATTTTTTGGGATATACATGTTTATCACTGGTTTTAATGTCAAACAAAATGTTTTCCAAAATAACTCCTCTTTTAAGAACACCCCTTTTACTTCTCAATCAAACTGGACGGTTATTGTAACATGTATGTTATTCCCTCTTTATTTTGGGAACCCAAAGATTATGAATGTGTTATTATGAGATAAAAACAATTAAATTCCATGGGTTAGTTATGTATATTTTTTATATGTGGTATATGTGGCATGCATGATGATGACAATGTTATGATGTGACGAGTGCGCCCAGAATTATATAGCGCAATATGAATGTTTCAATGTGATGGGTGCGCCCGGAATTATATAGCACTTCAATGCATTGGGTAAAGTGATGAATATCATGAGTAAATGTGAAATGATGCGTGAACAAGATTCTAGATTGTTTTACAAGTATGTGTGGTAGTTAACAACTAAGACATGATGTTTCATTTTTATGCATTGCCACATTCCAAGTCTTATATTTATGCTTCCTCTCATGTTCATGATCTTTTTACCATGTTATGATTATGCTCACCCCATGATATATTGTTCTTATATATCCTCTTACTGGGCTTCTATCTCACCTCTTTTGATGTATATCCTCAGGTGGCTACATGTACTAAGGAGAGGACAACTGCAAATAAAAATCTAGAGAAGAAAAAATGAAATAAATGTTTATGCTTGATGTTGTAATTGTTATGTATGGTCCTAGTTTTACCAAGAAACTAAACCTTTGGATCCTCTATGTGTAATACTATTATGTTTTTTATCTTTAAAATTATGTAATAGTAATGTAATAAATGGTCGGGTTGCTATAATGTATGACATCGTACATGGAACGATACCTCTGATGTAGTAGAAAACAATAGTCTACCATCCTAACTATCTCTAGAATTTAAAAAGGCCTTATATATCAAGGAGAAGTATTTCCCTAATTTTTTAATCATTTATGCCCATGACTGGGCAATACCTGAAGGAAAACATGATCCTTGACCTCGAACTCTAGATGTCATCGATGGCGATCAACCTAATATTTTTTACTAGACTGAGCAATTTTCATACACTTGCTGACAGTTGACCATACTCCTAGGTCTCTTAAATGATATGAGGACCCAATAGGGTTTCCTCAAGTTCATCTAACCAACACAAGGGTGACCAGAATGGACTACTATATAAAGAATCAAATATATCATTCCGAATTTTCACATGAAAGCTATTATTATAGGTGAAATCAACAAGAACAATATGCTTCTACCAAGAACTGCCGAAATCAAGGACACATAATAAGTAAATATCCTATAAAAAATGTATTTTTCTTAATGATTTTCCATTATTATGAGGGTGAAAAGATGTTCTTATAAGCACATGTGTTCTGATATCATTTTTGCAATCTCTTCTAGTACCGTCACATGAAATGAGAAACCCTATCTGAAATGATAGTATGTGGAACCCTATGTAGTCGTATGATCTTGAAAACATATAGTCATTCCATCTCATCAACTAAGAATGTCTCCCAAAAATGAATAAAGTGAGATTATTTCATTATTCGGATAATGAAAACCCATATAGCATCGCTACCCTTCAGTGACATAGGTAATCCAACTACAAAATCCATAACAATGTCTTCCCATTTCCATTACGAAACTAGAAGAGGCTCTAACAAGCCTGTAGGTCTCTGGTGCTCCTCCTTAACCTACTAACATGTGGAACACCTAGTGATAAAGCCTAAAACTTTATTTTTCAACCCAATCCACCAATACTGGTGTCACATATTTCGATACATCATTGAGATGCCTAAATAAACTACCCACTGAGAGGAGTACCACTCTTTAATAAACTCATATCTCATATCGTTAGGAACTGAAATATGTCCATATAGATGCATGATGTCGTCTTTGTCTACAGACCAATCCGGAGGTGAGTTATCTCTTGATATACTCTCATGAAGAACCAAACCATCATGATCATATTACTGTCATCCATTCAACTTCTCTAGGAGTGAAGAGGTAACTATCATGGATGGGAGATTATAATTCTTATGACTATCATTAAACTAAAAATGTAGCTCAGATAAGAGGTCCATTAACATCCATTCATCACTGGCTTCCCATACGACTTGTGTTTTATTATTTCGACTCATTGCATCAGCAACTATAGTGCCCTTCCTAGGCATATAGAAAAGATAAAAATCAATTTATTGAAGATATTCAACCAATATCGGTTTTCTGAGGTTCATGTATTATATAGAAAAGATATATTTGATTCTATTTAGGTCCATGTACACCACAAAGTGCTCACCCAATAGATAATGTATCCAAGAATGTAGGTCATAGACAAATGCTTCTAGATCACAGCTATGCATTGAGTAATTTTTTTTCATGAGGCCTTAACTATTGAGATCCTTAGGAAAAGAATCTTTAATCATGTATCAACAATTCTCCTATGTAGATGCCTAATGTATCATAGAAGATGGTATAACCTGAACTGGGATCTGGAAGAGTAATAATAGGTTCTTACAAAATCCTCCCTTTCATATCCTAAAAGGATTTCTCATATGATTCTGACCATATGATCTTGACACCGTTCTTTATAAGACTAGTAAGAGGTGGTCCATGGTGGTAAATTTCCTCTTTGAAATTCATGTAATATCCATACATCCCCAAGAAACTCCATATTTGAAACACATTATTGGGATTCTACTTGGAAATTAAAGCACTATCCTTATCATGGTCAAAAGATACTCTTGATTACGATATTATATGACCTATTAAGTGACCTTTTTCGATCCATAATTTTCATATAGCCTACTTGGTTTAAATATGATAATCTCTCAATATACTCAGAATGATCTCAATAAGTTTGGAATAGTCTCTATGAGGGTGAGAATACACTAAGATATCATCCAGAAAGACTATGACAAAATGACCCAAATAGGGGTGGAACACTCTTTTCATCAGATCCATGAAAAATGATAGAATGTTTGTAAGATTGAATGACATAAAAAGGTACTCATACAGACCATACCTACTATGAAAATCTATATGAGGTATGTCTGATAGTCTGAACCGCACCTTCCTATAACCTGATATCAGGTCAATCTTAGAGAATAACTTTTCTCCTTTGAGCTGGTCAAAGCAGTCATCTATTCAAGGAAGGGGATATCAGTTCTTGACTATAAGCTAGTTGAACCATTTGTAATCTATGAGTACACATATGGTTCCATCCGACTTCTTGTCAAAATAACATGAGAACCCCAAGAGGATATTCGGGGCTGTATAAATCCTTTGAATTCTAAATCATATAACTGCCACTTGATCTCTTGAAGCTCTGTGGGTTCTATCCTGTATAGAGGAACTGAAACTACTACTTCTCTTAGAACAAGCTCCACTGTAAGCTCTACCTCTCTCTTAGGAGGTAAACCAAAAATATCCTTGAGAAAGACTTCCCTGAAATGATCCACTACTGGAAGGAATTCAGCTTGTCGTAAACCCTGATCCTCAATGAAGATATTTACAACCAGGGAGTTCACTCCACCTAGACCATGATTCTCTAGACAGGTTACACCATTCTAGACATCCCACTCACCCTTATGAAGATAATTGTATCCCTCTAGTGATATAAAAGATACACTATAGAAATAATAGTCTAAAAAAGAATGATAGTGAACCAACCAGTACATTATGAAAATGAAATAGAAGGCCATCATCTTGAGAATAAAGTGGTTACATAAGAAAGGGTAATTTCCTACCTCAAGGGGACAGTCCCTACATTGAAATATACCCTCTGTTCATATATGTAATAGATTATCTAGGGTTATTACACCATTGTAATACATTATCACTAGTCTGAAAATTTCTATGATAGATACAGAGATAATTGAGTGTGAAGCATCTATATCAAATAATGATGATAAAATGGTAGATAATAAAATAATAGTACATCGTATTGTATCTGGTTCTAAAGCCAGATCCTTTCGTACCGACTATAGTGAATTCAACTGGCCTGATCCGTAACTATGTGAAAGAAATGAACTACCACGATCAAAACTACTCTGACGGCACTATTGGTGATCTGGGTTATGGCTACCACATCTATGACCTCCTCCTCACCCAAACCTACTAGTTCGATTCCGTCTCCCCACATGACGTGTCATTAATGAACATGATCCAGAATGTGGAGCTGGTGTGGATCATTCTTTCACTCGAATCTAGTGAAAAGGTCCTACATAAAGGCTAATGATTCCCCATATGGCCACAAGCCTGTTTCTCCAGGGGATCTCTATCACACTGAGTCTTTTAATTCCCCTATCTTCTATACATATGACACACTTTACAGATATCGAAATTGGCAGTCAATTTTTCACTACTATGATGAGAAACATCTAGGGAATGATTCCTACCACCAAAAGAACTATTATCATGATGCACCATTGGTGCCCTATACCTGGTACTATTTCCATCCCTAATTTTACACTCATTGATAAGATCATGGTTGACTATTTTAGAAAATATATGTAGTATAAAGACATTCACAAGCGTATGGATGGCATATTGGATCCCATCCTCAAAAAGTCTAGCATGTGAAAGCTTGTCAACGACTAGAAGAAGTGAAATGCACTACAACTCCATGAAAGGTGCTGAATATTCCATAACTGACATATAACCTTGTTCATGATTCATGAACTCTCTAGATCATTAGCTATCAGTTTATGAGGAATGAAATGATTATAAAAGGCATTCTGGAATCACCCCATAACATGCCCTGATGACAATAGGCCATGGAAATCACATCCCACCAACGTTCCAATGAATCTTGAAACATGTATGGGGAAAGAAAAACCCTCCTCTCTAGAGGAATATCTAGATGATCAATAATAGATAATGTGGATTCAATCCCAGACTCAATTGTCTATAGAATGCCATCCTCTAAAAATGTAGGAGGATTCTACTGCTGGAACTCATGAGTCAGATCATCCATCGTAGGTGTAATCCGTGGAGAACTATTCGTGGGATGCATCGGACATAGAAAAATATCATGAAAATGGTAACTTTTATTAGGTATATAAGGAGGTTCTTTGGTTGGAATATCTAGTGGTAAGACTCTTACCTTAGGTCCCACCATGTATGGAGAATAATCGTCGCCACCATCTTGGAGTACGATATGAGGATGTCATGTCAAAATTAGTCTACAAATTCCAAGAACACACCTCAGAACATTCTTAAGTAGAAGGATAGAATCACTATAATAAGATGGATGTAAGAAAACATATTACCTAAGGTATACTCTCCAAACTACCTACTTGGATGTCCTGGTATCAGTAAGTTCTCAATTATAATTTTCTTTTTATTTTAAATTTAATTTCCATGTTCACTACTTTACCTTTGTTAACCATGAAATGGAGGGATAGGTATGTGCAACCAATTCATTTTAGATTTCATGAATCACATTATAATGGATAGAAATTTCTAGTGAATCATTCCACATTCACATATCAACACAAACGACACCCATTTTTTATTGCATAATTGACCTATTTAGTAAAATACTCATCCCAAAAGATGAGGGCCCATACACCTCATGAATTGAGAAAAGAAATAACTCAATCAAAAAAAAAATTAATTCATGTATAAGATAACTATCCCAACATAAATCAATAATCACAGACATATCACGAAATGAAAAATAGTGAAATGCACCTATATATCATGTCAATATGCATGAAAAGAAAATTATAGGTGCCTATAATAATGCATGTAACAATTATCCTTTCCCCAATATCATCAGGACATGAATGAATGAATATTATCAAATAGAGTAAAAATAAACAACACCACACAAAATGTGTGTCACCCAACATTGAAATAATGTAAACTGTAATAAGAAAATTTGAACAACAATTACAAATTTGATTAACATGGATTTTAACATGAACATTGGTTCGCGACACCCAAGCATGTCATAAGACCAATTCTATAGTGTTCCTAATATCAAATACCTTGTATCAAAATAGTAAATAATGAAAATAAAATACTCTAATAACAATTTGTGACATCACATAAGCTAATTCCACTTAATGAGTTCCCTGATCCTCGTAGGCCACATGGCCTAAAGCGCATCTCCGTAAACGCTAGAGGATGCCGACCAGTAGCAAGAGACTAGGGTGTGTTATTTAGGACACTATGCCCTCATTACCAAAGTGTAGCACAACAGATGAATGTAGACATAGATAAATAGTGGATTCAGTATAAGTAAACAAAAGGAATATCAAAAAATAGAGACAATAATAGAAATAACTAAAACAAATAGAATAACATTCAACAAGTGATGATGATATGTCATATCAATAGAACACTCAAAAAAATGGATACATGAATTTATGAAAAACATGTAAAAAAAGTATAAATGAAATTAATGACTATCCCAACCATTAGAAGATTTATCTCAGTCATCTACTATCAAGATCCATCCTAGAACATAAGAAATCAAGTGTTTGAAGTTGTATGCTTCCCTTTTTCAACACATGCAACCATGTAATCTACTCTGGGTACCAAACAGTTCCTAAATAGGGTGTGATATAAATCCTAATGGGACACCACTAATAGCGTATATAACATATAGAAGGTGTAACTAAAATCTAACTATGTTAATGAATTCATATATAACGCCAAGCGGTAAAATGTAACTAAATAACCAAATACCTGCTTCATCCCACAACTAGTGTCTCAACATTTAAAAAATTCATTATTTAATTATTACTAGTTTATAAATAAATCACATGTTAAAAATTTTAGAGGTTTCATGTTATGACAAGGCAACCTAAAATGACATTTATAAATGGAATTCCAAGTTAATACACAAGGAAACATATACCTCAAGGTTCACAAACTCAGTAATAAATGTATTCTGGCTAAGTATAAGAGTGTAATCAAGGGATCATATTCCAAGGAATTGCCTGACAAGGTTCCTAATGAGTCGAAAGTGATCATCCAAGGTAAAACAAGGCTAAGAAGGGACATGGACCTATGGGATATAACCCTGGAACCAACATTTCAATGTTACATCCAAGGAGTATATCCAAGGAATCCTTTAATGATATTAAATGGATCATAAAAACTTCATTCTAGGCATCCAAATAATAGAAAAGGATCTGGATCTAGGTGGGTCTTAGCCTAAGAAAGCTATATCCTTGAATTGGAATGGGGTTCCCAAGTTATCATGGAATTACCTAATTAGAATACCAGGAAAGAATGAGTCTTGAAACTTCTATTGAGTTGTGATTTCATATAAAATTTCATTCGGTTCAATCCATTCATTTTATTATTTTGATTAGGTCACCTATCCTGAAAAAATTTAATCAATTCATTTGGTTCAATCTTTGCCTTTCATTAGTGTGATAAGGCCATGTAGCATGAAACCATTCATTTAATCCATTTAAATCATATTCCATATTCAAGGTTCATTCCTATACCTTCCATTAATGTGGTAAGGGGTGATATGGATACACATCTTACTATTCATTTACTTTTAAGGCTATGTTATAAAATTAGTATACTTGCCATTTCACATTTCACCTTCTATTATCAAATTGAGGCACGTACCTTAGGCTGGTCTAGTGGTTAGCATACATGGTACTTCACATTATTATCTTCTTATTATAAATAATCTATTTAATATATAAATTCATACCCTTAGTAAGGTCAATCAAAGGAACACCTGAATGATGGATGAAATGTGTTTAAACACTAAATGAATAATATGGAATAAAATCCTACATGGGATTAATGGAGTTTTAGTTTAAACCACAAAAAACCTATAAAATAAATTGAAAGATCATATTCGTACAGTTCTATTGATTGTAATCATTCCATATAAATTCTATAAATGACACTTGATTCAATCAGTGGGCCCAACATGACAATTCCAAAATCAATGAACATGAGGGATGAGTTATAGAACACCCACCGTAGGGTTGTATAACTCTCCTACTATAGTATTGTCCTCTTATTTGGCTCAAATTATATTAGATATATGAAAAAGTGAAAAATGATCATACCATGACAACATAGTCAAGACAAGAGAGAGGAGGAAAAGCTTAAACGAGATCGAGTACAAACCATTGTGCATCCCACGTCACAAACAGATGATTGATAGGATCCCAAAATAAGGAGATCTCTTGATTCCTACCTTAGGTCATGAAAAAGTCCTATTTTAGATCCATTGTGGTAAATTACCTATAAACACATATTAGGGAAGTGTGAGGGATCTAATTAGATCATTATGGGAAAATTTATTAAATTACCCAGAAAAAGACTTATGCACATTTTTTTCACACTGTTTGATAATTCCTGTATGGTTTCCAAGGTAGAAATGGAATTTCACTATTATTCCACATGGTATAAGCTAACTGTGTGAGGTGTCTCTATCTGGAAAGACACCATCTGCACAGTTATCAAAACTGTGTGCCAATTGTGAGACTTGACCAGTTTACCCAAACATATATTTTCTGATATTTTAAAACCCCCCAAAAACCCCAAAAACCTATGATAACCCATTAAGTATCTATATTAGGAGAAAATTAATAATTTTAACTAAAATTCATTGATTTCATACCTAATCGAAATACGAGGTTCATTCAATCATCACGATTTTATCAAATGAATCATCGTCACATATGGGAAATAATGATTTATAATACCATTTAATTTAATGAATGTTTATTAAAAACATATAATTTCAATTTTTGAAAACTATTCTCATTTTACATGACTTTTTATACATATATAAATGTAAACCAATAATGAATAACTAGGTAAATGAACACTACCAAATGAAAAAAATAGTATCTTATAATTTTCAAATTGACGGTTATTGAAAATAAAAAAACTATAAATAAAAAAAATGTAAAAGTGATTCTTAATTAACTAATTAGTGGATTTAATTAAATTATATATGATATTAAGGTCATGTGAAAAACGCTTTTCAGCATAATTTAAGGGATTCTTTTTAAACGTCAATTTTTCTTCGGATTACACATTCTCTTGCTTTAATGTAATGTTTTTCTTCATTCCATTTTTATACTTATTTTAAGTTATATATGATTATCTTCCAAAATCATTTATCCATTTCATTTTATCCTTCTTTGACAATGAAATACATGTTTTGAAGATGTTTATTTCTCAAATATTCTCGATAATAAAGCCCAATTAAAGTGAACATCTTGATTTCTTACCCATTTTTATGTACACTTCACAATTAATTTTATTATAACATTTATTTATAAAATAATTCATTTTATCATGATAAAATATTATTTTTCATTTTTCATTTTGTGAATAATTATATTCCTTTTTATATTTAAATGTAATTGATTTTTTTCCTTAAACCATACAATGTTTTTATATCTAATGGTTATAAAACACTCTTTTTACAAGTTTCCATTTAAATTTGACATTATTTATCTTGATATACTCTTATTTTACCATATGAATTTCCATTTATGGTTTAAATTCACTCATTCATGGAAACCTTTATGATAGACCCATTTTATAAGCTCCATTACATGACTATGATACCCATTTCATTCTAGGGGAAAACCTTATGTTTATGTCATATTATTCACTTGGAACAGATATTCATGACCAATTTATGACTGGTACAACTAGATAGAAATACAATGAATTTAGTAATATTTAGTCTCCTTAGATATCATAATGGGACAAGGAGTGATCCTGGTTCATTTTTGGGAATTTATCCACCATGTGGAATATGCATGGTAGTTATCGTTGAATCATATTGTTGCCATGTTTTGTGTTGTTTCCACCTAACAATAATTCCATTTTTTTTAATTACTCATACTTCACATTTTATGCTTCATTTTTTATTCATGTTTCATTACTTTTTATCTCTTCATGTTATGCCTTCTACCCCATGTAAATTTCTTTATTCCAATGTATATAACCTTACAAGAATTTTATCTCATTCCTTTTTTAGGAAATCTGTCGGATATCCAATGTAGATATCTGATCTCAATGGATGTTAGTATATCTTTTTGGATTATTAAGATAAATTTGGTTAATTCTATTTCCATGTGTTCAGTTTTATGTAACTAATCATCCAAAGAAACCAGAAAGTATGATCCATGGATGGTATATTGGTGGTTAATTATCCTTAAAATTATGTAATTACATGTGATAATGGATTGAGTAATTATATTTGGTATCATAGATAGATCCTATTATTTTCAGAGATTTGGACTACATCACTTCACTAAGAACCTTATGGGTAAGTATATCAACATTTATAACCAATATTGAAACATAAGGTATCCCATGTTAGGATATACTTTTCATTTAAATTTTATCCCATCTTCATTCAATGATTTCATTTTATATGATTATTAGTTACGTATGCATTCCCAATAATATTACATTCTTTTTCCTAGTTCAGGGGTGGAAATAGAATAACCCATGTTAGTAAAAAATGTGATAGAAACTATGATGATTTACCTAATGATATGCAAAATATGATGGGAATGGGTAATAAAAAATTCATGATAGTAATTGATCAACATTCTAAAGTTATTAATAATAGAATGTATCACATGGAACTACCTCCTTATACTATGTAAGAGAAAGTTGTATTTGAATCCACAATGTGACAAAGGCCAATCATGTTTAGTGGATCTTTCGATCCCCTCCTGGGTAAATAATTGACTATGTTAATTGAAAAGATATTCTATTTCCTCTAGTTCTTAGAAGAAGTGAATGTTGTGATTATGGTCCATCATTTTATTGAGAATGATTATCATTGATGGAAAATTATCAAGAACACAGTTTAAAAAATAATAAATTGACTCCATGGATTGGGTTGAATTCAAGAAAAATAATTTTCAAGAAATATTTTCCCAAAACCCTACGTATCAATATGTAAATGGAATTCCTCTTATATAAGTAGAAAGAATATGGGTCTATTAGGTAATATGAGGAAAATAACACAAGGATTAAAAGAAATGTATTTGTATTTATCATGAACACCAAATTAAATTTGGATCACTTCCCTATAAGACTAATGTCAAGCCTACAAAAACTGTTGGTGATTTGAGACATTGAAATCTATGAGGATATTGGTCCTTGTTCCCTTAAGGTTGAAATATATATTAGATATTCTCAAGGGTCTCATGGGAATAAAGATAAAAATCAATAAATAGATTTTAATGTGGTTGGATCAGTAGATAAATCGTATGATTTAATGAAGAACTAGAATCTCATAAGTCAAATGTGTTTGAAGAAGCATCCAAGAAACGACTTAAAAGTAACCAATATAATTTTAAAATTTTGGAGAGAGGGGAATATGTATAATAACTACCAAAGAGATATGAATAATCCACATAATTTGAATGAATAATGGAAGGTTCATATCAACACCCATCCTATAGTGTAGTGTTTCAACTGCACAGAACTTGGACATTATGCAAGAAATTCATAAAATCTAAGGGTTTTTGGAGGAAATTGATAACAATAACTTCCAAGGAATCAAGGAATGGAATATGTAATCACTCCTACTAAGGTGTAAATTGAAAATGATGTGGGGAAAATTATGTTAGTTATTCATTTAGAAAATATAGAATATACTAGTTTATTATAGTTGGAAACATTATTTAGTATCATTCATGTTTTGTTTAACTATTCAAACTCCAGCTAAAAATATCGAGTTTGATTTATCCATGAGAACAAAAAATTGGCAAATTATTACTTCAAAAGTATATATATCCTACATGGTTAATGTTTGTTTAATCAACCACCCAGAAAATATTTTCCTAATTTCTTCGGTGGAGTTAGATGTTATACTGATCATGGATTAGATATCATAATACAAATCCTACATTAACTATCAGGAAAGGGAGATCACTCTTCACATCCTGAGGTATACAAAAATTCATTATAAGTGTATGTATAATGATGAATCCCCAACTAAATGATTTTCTCAATTATGAATATTATTTCATGAAGATTAGAATATCTACCTCTAATGATTGATAGAAAAGAGAAAATCATGCTCGAAGAAATGCCTTTTGTGAGGGACTACACTGATGTGTTCCCTCAAGAATTTTATTTTCTTCCTCGTGACTGAGAAGTTAATTTCTAAATTTAAGTTATTACAGGATATTTGTAAATATAAAATTCACCTTATATAATGGCCATTATTGATTTGGAAGAACTGAATAAGCAATTACAAGAGAATCTATATAAGGATTGTATATGCACGAGAGCTTAACAATTTCACCATTATTCTTTGTCAAGTAGATGGATAAATCAATTTACCTATGCATTAATTTTTGTGATCTTAATAAAATCATGGTAATGAATAAGTTTCCTCTTCCATGGATAGATTAATAGTTCAATCAGTTATATAGGGAAATGTATTTCATTAAGGTGGACTATCAGACATGATATAATAAATTAAAGGAGAGGAAGGAAGGTATTCCCAAGAATTATTTTAGAGCATGGTATAGACACTATGAATTCATAGTGATTCCATTATAACTCACTAATGATTTAGAAATTTTCATGGATTTAATGAATTTTTTCTGTAGATATTTCCTTGAACAAAATTTGGTAGTATTTATTAATGATATTCAGATATACTCCATGATCAAGGAGAAACATGAGGAAAATTTTAATATAGTGATGAATATATTGTGAAGGGATAAACATTATTTAATGTATAGTAAATGTGATTTTTGGATATAGAATGTATGATTCTTGAGGAATTTCCTGGCCAGAAGAGTAATTTATGCGGACACTTATAAGGAAATGGAAATTGAGGAGTGGCCTAATATAATATCAATAAAAGAGATCCCTAGTCTACATGGTCTATTTGGGTATTACTAAAGATTTGTGATGAAATTCTCATGACTTTCATACCCACAAACCATGCTTAATCGGAAGGGGATAATGTTTTTCTTGACCAATGATTTTGAATACTGCTTCAAATAGTTGAAAATAAGGCTTATCACAACACCAATTCTCACACTAATGAGAAGTGGGGAACTATTTGTGGTGTAAAAATATTCTTAGAATTTGGTACTAGGATGTTTAATAATAAATAATGATAATTTTATATACTACGACACAAGTTAGTTAAAAATTGATGAAAAAATGACCCCATGCATGATTAGGAGTTGGCAGCTATGATTATTGAATTGAAAATATGGAAGCATTATCTCTATTGGGAGAAGTGTAAAATATTTACTTATCATAAAATATGATGTGTATATTCACTCATAAGGAGATTAATATTATCCAAAATATATAGTTAGATATCATCAAGGATTTCAATAGATCAATCCACTTCCAACATGGAAGAGGAAATAAAATTACAGCTGCAATAAGTAGATATGATCCGAAATCATTATCAATGATGATTATTTATATGGATATAAGATTTATATATCTAAAAAGGAGGGAAATGGGAACTGTTAAGGAAGGAACATCATCAATACTTTATCAAATGATTTCTCAGTAATCCCTTGTGGAGAAAATAAAGGATTTTCAATGAAATGATGTCAAAATTCTGAAAAATGGGGAAGCTATCAAAAATGGGAAATCCTTAGAGTTAAAAATTAATGGGGAGTGTGTAATGATATTTGGGTCATGTCATTGTGTACCATCCAATCTATGGATATTGAAAGATATTCTGAATTATGCACAAATTTCATCCTTATCTATTAACCTAGGGTGAATAATGATGTACCGAGATCTCTAAGAGAACTATTTGTGGAATAATAAGAAAAATGAGATTGTTGAAAATACATCAATGTGATTGGTATGTTAGAAAGTGAAGGTTTAGATGAACAATTATAAAGGGATGATGAAAGAATTACCCATACCAATATAAAAATGGGAAAAATCACCATGGGCATTATCAACAGACATCCAAATACATCTATATGAAACAATGATATATGGGTTTTCTGTATTATTTTAAAAATAAATATCACTTTATCTAAATTTTACTATAATTATCATCGGGTTAACATTCATATATATGCATTATTGAAGCAGTAAGGCTAAACTGAGTACCACTATCAATTGTATATAATCATGATCCAAGATTCACCTCCATGTTCTGAGAAAGTCTCGAACATTATATGAACACTGAGCTAAAATTCAGTAAAACCTATCAGACTAAAACTGATGTAAAACCTAAATGAAATATACAAAAACTGTAATAAATTTTTAGATCATGTTCAATAGAATTCAATGGAAGATGGGACCAAAATATTCCCATGGTGATGTTCACTTAGAAAAAAAACCAATATAGCATCCAAATGTCTCCATATAAATCTATTTATGGGAAAATATGTATAGAAAATTAATTCTTCTATTAATTCTTTAAATGTAAGCTTCTATAACATGAAATATTCAATTGGATGGTGGAAAAGATGAAAACCATTCAGTAGTGCATCAAGGAATCCCATATTAAGAAAAAGAGCTATGTAGATAATTGTCGATGAGACCTTGAGTTTAAGGTTGGCACATGGAATCTCTATGTGTATCTACATGGAAAATAATCATGAAATTTTGGTTGTATAGAAAGAAAAATCCTAGTTACATTATCACCTTTGAGATTATAGATTGTGTCGGAGCTCTGTCGTATCAACTAGAACTTCCACCAACCATGTATCATTTACATGATGTATTGCACATATCCCTCTTGATGATGTACATACTAGACCCCTCACATGTACGGAATTTGGAGGTTGTATATTTTTAAAATTATCCATCTTTTAAGGAGTGACTAGTGAAGCTCTTGGACCGTAGAGATAATTTTCAATGAAATGAGACTACACACTCGATCAAAGTACCTTGGCAGAACCATATGTATGGAGAGGAATCCTGGGAACCAGAGGAGGTGATGAAGGAGAAGTACCTACACTTATTTTCAACATTATATGTAAAATGAAATTTTTATGGTAAAATTTCATAAGGGTAAATAACTAACAACCCATTATTATAACAATAGAAATTACCTTTTTATAATTATTGCATAAATCACATATATTCACATAGATAACATAATAAAAAAATATAAATAAGTAATTAATGGAATAAGAGTTCTTAGAACTTGTTAAGGAACCAATAATAATAGAATAATAACATGATAGTTGGACTAGTAATATGACCCATAAGAATATTTAATCAGCCTATAGAATAGTAACCTCACCCATGAATGTATATATAAAATTTAGGAACATTATAAATGGTAATATGATATTTTTTTATCATTGTATAAGTTAATAAAAGTTTTAGAAATTATTAATTAAGTCTGGATATCTTTAAAAAACATAAATGATAATTTTAAATTTATATTTAAAATAATTATTTGAAAGGAAATTTTTCCATAAAATGTATTCATAATTTAATATTTTCTTGTATTATGATTATATGATAATTTTATTAGACGATAATTAATTTTTCAATGTTCTATAACATCAATTATAATTTTAAAATTAATATTTCCTATGTAAATGATGACATTAATTAGAAATAAATTTGACTTATTTAGAAAATTATTTTCAGAAAATGGATTTCATTTTTTGAATTCTATGCATTTGGAAATTTACAGTGATTTTTTTTTTCATTTTTATAAAATACATGAATTTTTTGTGAATAATAAAATATGTTAATTTACAATAAAAACAAAATATAGGAATTAACATGTTATTGGAGATGTATGGATGATGTAATCCCATAATCATGAAATATACATCATTATTTAAGTATGTTTATTGATGATTCTTAAAATATTCGTTCTATCAAGGAAAAATAATAAACTAATGAATAAAATAATAAAAACACACCCCTCTCATCCACTATAAATACCACCTATCACCACCTCCACTCCTCACACCCCTTATTGATTTAATATTATCCAATATCTACTCAATAATCCTCCAATTTTTTTTTTCTGAATATCCCTGAGGTTCTTTTCTAAAATAATATCCAAACCAAATTCCACTATGATGTTCATAAAGAGAAGAACTCAAGAGGAAAAACCTCTTCCTTTTTCTTTTAATTTCATTTCTATTTATTTTCCTCCTTATTATCTCATCATCTCCCCATATCAAAGTGACATGATAAATCTAGCATCATTTATATAATGAAATATTATTTTTTTAGGGAGTAACCCATCATAATTTATCTTTCCATCATTTTATATTCTAGAAATGAAAATATCATCAATGATGTGTCAATTTATTGCATTCAAGGATGAAGAGTTTTCAATTTACACTAATTCCATCGTATATGGTCATAAAAACATTTTATGGATAAAATATAATATAATATATGTATTACATTCTATTAATTTTTTTAACCATTATATATACCAGATATTAATCAATAAACAAAACAAGTCCAGGACAATCTAAATTTATAAAAATTAATAAAATAGTTATCATTAGAATTTTGTCTAATTAAAAATCCTCATAGATATAAAAGTTATATATAACACCATGTTCCTTTAAATAATAAAATATAAATTATAGAAAGTTATTCCCATTTTAAATTATTTTCAATAAATACATACAAGTATACTAATCATAAAAACTGAAGAAATGAACCCCCCAGAACATACAAATCAAAAACCCTATATTATCTTAATAAATTTATAATAAATAAAATTCATCTATAAACTCTTAATAATTAGTTAATTAATATATTTAATTTTATTATATTGAAAAGTTTGGTCAATTTAAGAACACTTTTGGACAAAATGTAAAATATTCTTTCTGAATCATCATTTTTTCCTTTGGATTACACTTTATCTCTGTTTTCCCCAATATAATAATTTTTTAATTTTTCATAATTGTTAAAAATTATATTTATATGTGCCATAATCATGTATTTATATTATTTCATCCCTCTTTTATGGGGAAATACATTTTTATACAGGCTCACCTCTCGAATTTTATCATTTAGAAATCCTGATAAGAGAACATCCTAATTTCTTACCCATTTTCATGTGCAAACCATAATCTATTTTAATCCATAATTATATTTATATAATTGATAATTTAATCATGAGAAACATTCTTGGTTCATTTCTGGTTTTATGAATACAAAAAATCTTTTTCCTCTATAGATTATCTTTAATATTTTCCTAGAACCGTGCTAAAATATTTTATTTCTAAAGTTTCTTAAACACTTTTTTAATTATTTTCACTTCAATGAGTCATTTTTTATCATTATATATTCCCATTTTACCTTATTGATGTCCATGAATTATTTAAATCTAATCTTTCATGGACAATTTTTTGATACACCCATTTTTATGCTCCATGATGTGATTTTGATCCCAACTTAATTCCATGTGTAACCGTTATGTTTATGTTTGATTCATTATTTGGAACAGATATTTAGGAACATGTTATGATTGGTGCACCTAGATAGAACTCTAATTTATTGGGTAATAGTTATTCTCACGATACTTCATGTTGGGATAAAGAGTGAACTCTATTCCATTATGGGACATTGTCTGCCAGGTGAAATTGTCTTGGAAGTTATCCTTGACTTAGGCTTATTTCATGTTCTGTGTTTCTTCCAAATTTCTATCATTCCATGATTACATAGACCCATACATTTTTTTTGATTCCATATGTTTGTTAATGTTCCATGTGTTTTTATTTCATATTTTTATTCGTTCTAATGCATGTGATTTTATTTATTGCTAAGTTTATACCCTTACTAGGATTTAAGATGATACCTTTTGATGATGTAATCTCAAGGTCATCCTATGATGATGTAGGATCTCATGGAAGTTAGCATATATTTAAAAAATATTTAAAATAAATATTTTTTATTATATTTCATTTTTTTTATTTTTATGTAACTAAAAATCCAATGACACTAGACTTTATGGTCATTGTCTTGTAATTTTATAGTTAATTATGACTAGAATTAGTTTAGAATATGTCAAAATGAAAGGTTAAATATAATTTTTTATAATTAAATCTTTTAATATCCACATTGAATCATTTAACATATTATTATGTAGATTTAATGATTAGAATATGTTTTCGAGCTTGAATATGCATCCCAAAAACTAATTCATGGAACAGTTGATTCCCCATGAGAGGATTTGTGTAAGTAAATAGTAATATAATATTATCCATATGTGATCAAGGATCTCAATGAGGTTATGAAATTTAGGGGAAACCATTCTATTCTTCACGAATCTCATAATTCTATTCCAATGTGATATATAAAGGAATACCTTATTTCCAACTTGATACTCCAGATATGACAAATTATTATCAATATAAATCTCTTATCAACCATGTTTTGTTTTATGATTGTTTAAATGGTTTGAATCTTTACAAAATTATAAAGATAAATATTTTTTTTCTAAATAGTTTCAATCCCCAAATCCACCCTACCATGTTAGAGTTTTACATCTCTTCATATATATAGCCTCATATGGTTTCCTTTGAATATTGGATTGTTAAATATTGTAACATGTGAACTCAACTAGAGGAAGTTTTTGAACCAACCTCCTATAAAATCCATCGAGTAGGATATCAATATATATTTTTGAGTTTTAATGGTCCTTTCATATTGACAATAATTTTTATAATAAAAATTAGTTATAAAACTCATCTCAATATTCAATTTGTGTTCCATTAAAGTCATTAACATTGATGAGATCAATATGGAATAATTAGATCATGTTAAATGTAGTACTCTATACCAAATACTATATTGATTCTGTATATCATAGGAAGATGATCGAGTGAGATGTAATCTCAAATATAATGAATGTGTGTTGAATTTTTGTGATTATCAAACACGTCCTAAATTAGACTATATAATTTATATGTCATAGTAATATATATGATGAAATATATTATGATATATTCCCATTTAGAGGAATGTATTAGTAGTGATTAAAATATCCAATTATACATGAGGTATTAACCATTATAATTTTGGAATACTATGAATTATGATATGCAATCTAAAATATCCCTCTTTATAATATTCCACCCTCAATTATTAATGAGATATCAAAAAATCATCATTCTTCATAGGTGAATAGTGATGGACCCAATACATGCATCATTTAAAAACTCACTTTTCATTTTTTGTTGGAATAGAACAATTATAATATTTCTAAATATTAAAAAACCATAATTATAAATTACAAAAAAATAACATTTTCAGAATTTTTATATAGCCCCATATCGTCCTTATATTCATCATTTATCTTCACAAAGATTTATTATTGAGGATTATTTTAGAATGTTTTGAATTCAACCATTTATTTGTGATTTACATCAGTATCCTTTGTATATAAAATAGTATGAGGCCAATTTAAATCCCTAATAGGGATAATAAAGAATTAATATTCATAATAAAATTATCAATCACCTTATTTTTCTTGCTTTCATGGGTTTTTATAGATAAATATATGATCTTTATTAACTCTAAGCATCTCTTTTGGCCTATATTCAACTCCTTCAATGGGAAGATATACTTTATTCCCCCATTATTTGTGTATATATCATAATGGTCTCCACTGAGAAATTTTTTCCAATTTTTTAATTAAAAAATTAAATATAACTTATAAGGTTCATGCAATATATAAATTTTATAATTGGCACTTTATTGAAAAAATTCATAAGATACTACCTTATCCTTTTGTATGTGGTAACATATTATTCCCTTTATTGGTGTAGTAATTTTTTTCACTAACACTTCTAGAATATTTGTTTATGAGAGTAATAGTGTAGTTACCAACTATGTGTTAACCTATTTTAAAGTATCTTTATATTCATTCAGTTAGTTTATCTTAACACCATTCTGAGTTAACTAGTTACTCCTCTTAAATAATTATAATAAATTTATAAAAAATCACAAATATTATCATTTAATAAATAAAAAAATTAAACTCTATTAAATTGGATAGTTTGTGCCATTATTCAATAACCCATATCCATCATGGATTCATAAATATACCCTCACATGCTATTATGTTACATGTTAAGGTGACTTTTTTTATCAAAAATTAACAATTACTAAATATGGAAAATAATTCTTAATTTTACATATAATTCCTTATATTCAAAAAAATATACTTTATTTTATTTTTTGGAAAAGTAATATAAAATAATATCTTAAATAAAGAGTAAAATGAAAAAACAATATTTATATATAAATGCTGTATTAAATAAATCCATAAAGATAATAAGGGAACTTGTAAGTCAGTATGGAGTAACAATGACTTCATAGCATCTTTATCTTGAATAGAATGTTTTTTGGGGTATATGTTCCCACATTATACTAAATTTATTATATGTAGATCTAATATCCACATAATTAATTTTCAATACACTCTATTTAGATAATAAAATGCATTGATATAAAGTTTATTACACCTCTATTGGATTGTGGTCTTGTTAAACTCAAGATAATAAATGAAAAGATGCATTCCCCAATCCCATTTCATAATGGGAAGAACAAGATCAAACCAAGGATAACCACATGGTAATGTAAATCCATTTTTCAAATTTTCCATAGTTATTATTTAAGGAATCTTTTATTTAAGTATTTATTTGTATACATGTTTAACTAAAAAGTCATCCATATGTTATAGGGGAAGAATGTGTAACTCATCATGAAATGCATTGAAATAATCCCATTTAATTTGATTATATTCAATTTAGAGTCTCTAATAAACCATTTAATTTATTTATTCATTTCTATTTTATATCATGCCTCATATTAGCGAATTAGTTTCCAAATGGATTTAATAATCATCCATGAAATAATATTTATCATAGTATTATTTGATACACAAATAGAGGTTTCCCAATTCTAATGACTGATATTATCTTATTATAAGGATATAAAATACATTCCTCATATAGGATGAAAACCATCCATGGAAAAAATAACAATTTTCATAAGAAAAAACCAAGGGAACTTCAATTTTAGAAAATGTATATACTTGGATCTAAATAATAAATCCACTGGTTGATCCCATTAATAACACAATATAAAATATTTATTGTTTGGAATTAAAAGTATTTTAAAATTTTTAAGAAATAATGGAATGAGGAGAACTATAATCTAATAAAAAATATTGATTTCATGAATTGATAATAAAAATACTTATCTCTATATTATTCTGGTATCATCATTTACTAAAACATAAAGGGATGACATGAATAATATAGTATAATATTATAATAAAATTAGAGTAAAGAAAAATATTTTTTATGAATATAATACCAAATATGTATTCATTTAGGACACCATAATTAAACCTATAGTTATCATGGTTAAAATTATAACTCTATACTTATAACGCATAACACCATCAATTAATCCAATAACACATTCAGTTCAATATATATTGATTTATGTTATCCCATATAAATATTATCTTTATATCTAAAAATAACTAAAACCCACTGTGATATACACTAATATTATACAATCATAAAATAAATAAAATAGTACTAATAAATATTAATTAATAAAAAAGACAATAGAACATACTCCTAGAACCCACATATTTATTATCCTTAGGAATTTGATACAAGATAATCTTATTAAACAATAGTAATTCAATATCACCCTAAAAATTATATACACATTATTATAACCTAGAAATATTAATGCATACAAGTTTATGGGTAAATATTGAACATAAATAATGATTCTTATATAATTAGATAATAAATATATAAGAAGTAAGATCTTGGGAGAAATTCCTTGTTAAAAAAATGAAATAAGAATAGATAAAAATAAGTAATAATAAAATATAATAAATCATAGTATACAGATATAGAAGAAACAAAGGGGTCACAATGAAAGGATAAAACATTCCATGACCTGGAATGTGGAAATAAGACAAAATAACCTTGATATAAATTTATATAATGACAGGATTTGACACCATTACGAGTATTTGAAATCATAACATTGGGATAATAGCTAGCCCCATTAATTTCCACATATACAGTTCTGAACAGAGCTAGCCATATCCATTTCTATGAATCATGTTGTGGATATAGGTTATTATAGTATTGTTTATGCATAATGTTGCATTTACTAAAATCATATCCTTGATTAATAATGTTTGATTTTATAAATGAAATAATGTATATGTGCAATATCATTATATCATGAGATATAAAGTTATATCTAGTACATTTGAGCCCTATATAATTTATATACCACCAATGAAATAATTAAAAATTATATATGTGTGTGACAATTAATATCAATCATAAATTGGAGTTTCTAAACCAACGTATAATAAAATGGGTTATAAAACATTTTCTTGGTGTCTTGCATAAGAAGAATCCATAATCCGATTGATAGATATCAAAACTCAACTAAACCTAAATAAATATAACATAAGAGAACATAGTGAGTGACACCTGATGAATTATTATATATATGATAGATCATTTAAGTATGAAGAGGAAAATGGGTGTGAATTCATAAAAAATATTTATTGATATTTTAGATACATATACATTAAAACAAAGTCATGTATCACATTTAAAAATATTTTTAGAAAGTTGAATTTGGGTTATTGAAATCACTATTTGAAATTACTTCCTAATAGTGGAACCTTGATAATTATATAATTAATAATTTATATGAAATATGGATTGAAGGATACATATAATAAGAAGTATAAAGTGGTGCCAATTCAATTATTCTACATGTTTTGAAGAATCTTTAATTGTATAAAACAAATATAAAACATCATTTAAAAAATATAAATAAATAAATATAAAATTTAGAATATAGAGTACTAATTTTAATTATAATATAAGTAAATAAAAAATATGGTACAAAAGAATATGAACATGTAAGAACCTGGATTTTCTTTTTAGGTATGGATCTTGATTTCGAATGTTTTTGAGAAAAAGAGGATTTTCTGGAAATTTAAGGAGTACACGCTGTGTACTTAAGAGTACACGTTATATACCTAGTTTTTGTGGGTAGCCGTGTACTGGATGTGTAATGGATGAGTACATGGCCATGTGAGGTGTCCTAGAGTCTGCCTAAATAGGGCCCTAATAAAGGCATATACACGCCATGTATCCTTAGGGAACACGCCATGCATTTTTATTTTAAATTGTTATATCATACCAGGGTCACGTCTTGTTTACAGAAACATATTCTTTTGTATCCGTCTTGTCTATGAGTGATCAATGATTTCCAGTTCTTCTCTGAGCCCCCATACCTTCATCCATGCTTCGAATAAAACTTCATCCGTTGTGTTGGAATCACATCGATCTACAACATTCTAGGCCGATTCAAAGGATAAGTTTCAACAATATCTATCGTACAACATCTGGTTAGGTGGTTTGTGCCTTTTTGTAGATTGTCATTGAATTATATCTACAAAAAGTGCCTCATACCCTAGTTTAGGGTATTGAGTGTTAGGTAATTTAACCCTGTTAAGGCCTTCCATTCCTTGTTTTCTTGAGTAATCATTTTTATTGTGAATAGGGTTATTTTACCTTGATATGGGCGTTTTTTTCCCATTTTTGATCTAATATTGGTCGTTGGGTCTATTATTTCTTTTAAGACTGCTCTGTTTTCCATGACTAGTGTTGTTAGGATGGAATGATGTTATCTAACATTCTTATGTTATGCATTGTACCTATTAGCCAAGTAGTATTTGCGAATTAATTTGGCTTCTCAATATCATTTGTGCATGATCACTTTACACAAGGCTGTGGAAATCTCGTGTAGTGAGACCATAGGGGGAATTGACATTGAGGGCTTACCCAGAATGTCTATTGTACTATTCATGTTGCGATACCATAGGGGTAATTGACATTGAGTGCTCCCTCATAGTGTCTATAGTTATCATTACGAGACCACATGGGGAATTTAAACTGAGTGATTCCTCAGAGAGTCTATAGTTTATCGTTAAAATACTATAGGAGGAATTGACAGTGAGTGCTTCTTCAAAGAGTATTTGTTTTTATGAGACCAAATGGGTTATACTACATGAGTTGTCCCAGGGTGTCATTATATCTTTATTGTTAAATGAAAAGTTTTAATAGAGGGGTTAGGATATGAGAACTTTCCCATAGGTTTACTTGTGAATGGGTGGTTGAATAATTGATAATGTAAATGAATGTAGGTGAAATTGTAAGACTATTTAATTTTGAGTAATTCCTTTTTTATTACTTTGTATTTCATATTTTCAGTTATATATATATATATTCACCGATAGTTAGGCACAAATATTTGGGCGGTTTCATACTGGGATTCATCTTACACTCAGTTTGGGTCATGCTTTTGGGCCCAAAGAGATTATATTGTGGCTGGTATAGATAAGGGAAAGCATCCTTCTATATTAGGTATTTCGCTATTGTGGAGTAGGGGAGCATGGAACCAAGATGCGGCATGCGATGCTATTGGTGTTTACTTGTTTTATTTGTACTTTGGTTTAGTAATGTATTCTAGCATTGTGACTTGTTTGGCTGTTTTCCAAGATACTTGTGACATGCATCGTTATTTAAATATATATATGCTTTAGTAATTTATTTACTCCCAGTCTTCCTTTGTTTACATATTGTATGGTATTACATCTTACACTACTGTTATAAGTTTGTTTCCATTGTGTAACTTTTCCAATGAGGTAATAGTTTCCCTACTATCACACCCAAGACCATTACATCTAGTTGGAAGCCTCTGGTGTTCGGGGAAATGCTCTTGAGGCCATGTGACCAACTAGGTAAAGGGAACCTTTGGGCGGTGCCTGGAACCAAAAAATTATAAAGTGGCATCAAATGAATTCTTTTCTTAACAACTTACTCTTTCGAGCATATAGATAGGGATACGAAATAATAGGTAGTTGTAAATAATCTATGCCCGGGAGCGGCTAAACCATATATAGGGAAAAGATAATTTACCTCTATTATTGCAATATTTCTAGTTTTTCAATAATTATAATTTATTTGATTTCAGCATATGGTGGTTCACATGTTTTGGGCTGTTATTGTTGACATTATTGAGGTTCTATTTCTGTTGCAACCCAATGAGATGAGGGTATTTAATCTCTTGCATCATATAGGAACTTTCTTGAGATCGCATGTCATGCATTCATTTCATGCCATGTAGGGTGCATTTCTGATTACATGTTGTTCTGATGGATGTTGTGTTAGATATGCATGCTGTTTGATAAATTCTTTAATAGAATACTTGTTATTTGATAGGGTATTACTGATATGTAAATTTATTTTAATGAGGAAAAAAATTTAGTTCCTAAGGTGTTATTGGCCCACAAGGATCAGAATTTGGTGGATCACGTGATTGATTTCACTATTATACTTAGTGATATACGTGAATATGATGACAATCTTGGATTCATTGGGAGTATACTTTGTGTACCATATGTACACATCGTGTAGTCCTAAAATGTGTGGCATGCTGTGTGTGAAAAGACACATGGTTGGGAAATGTTTGGTGACACACACCATGTACTTGGAGTGCATGTCGTGTTATAAGAGTTGTGTACCCAGCCGTGTGACCAACGACACAGGTGGATGAAACTCAGGTTTTACACTCTGTGTTCTCTTCTTACACGCCATGTAGAGTCAACCATGTCAATGACCATGTGACTAAGGACACAGTTGTATATGAATTAAGGGATGCATGTCGTTCCTAGGGAACACATGCCGTGTAGAGTTACCCAGATATGATCCTTGTGTATATCCATGTAGGGGAACTTGGGAAGGGGGAAAATGATTCAAGTACATGTTGTGTCTCAAGGAGAACACACAGTGTGTAAGGGTGTTACCCGAATAGAGTTGGAAGAATTACACACCCATGGGAAAGCATAATGGAACATGCCATGTAGGGGTCATAGACGCAGTGTATCCATGTTTTAAAGATAAACTTGAATGATTTATTTCTCCTAATCCCTTATTTCACTTATAGGTTTTATTCCTTGATAATCTTGAACAAAGGTGTGTGCATGACCTTGTAGAGTCATGCCACCGGGATGTCCTGCAGTTGTTCACCTGATATATGTAAACGATCAGACACCAGACATGGTAGATCGTGGACTCCCAGCAGATCATCCCATCGTTCCTGTCTTGGCACCGTCGATCATTCCAGATAAAGGTTTTGATGCACGATTCTGTGAAGGCTTAATGACATTTATGAAAACTTTACAGGGAGAACCACATCCTGCCCTGTCTATGGTATATTTGACATGGTTTTTTCAGTAGAATCATCCTCCCACCTTCTCAGGGGATGGATGACCTCAGGCTACAGAGTCATTGTAAGAATCCATGATATCTATCTTTTAACATCTGGATATGACTCTAGAAAATATGGTTAAGATCGCTACTTACATGCTTTGGGATTCCTCCAAGAGATGGTGGGATTTGATTTTATAGGCAGGACGCCAGTAGGTTATGTCTTGGGATGAGTTCTAGAATACCTTATATGACTAATTCTACCCAGTGACTTTGAGGGCCGATCGGTCCTGAGAGTTTATGAGATAGGAATAGTGTACTCTCATGGTCATGGATTATTCTTCTTGATTCATAGATCTGCAACAATTCACAACCATTCTAAGGGTGATGAGTTATTCCTAGCGAGGAATTTTTAGGATGGTCACAAGTATGGAATCTGATCTCAAGTGAACATCTTGAGGTAAACAACTGTATCTTCAATGCCCAACTAGGCTCTGATCACAAAGCCCATCCTAAGGGATTATAGAGCTGTGGGCTAGGGTAGTTTAGCATCCAGAGTTGGAGCTTCTCTGGCTGATTGTAGAAATCTCCTTAGGGAGTATACACATGGAGATCTGAGTAGGAGGGATAAACCTTTAGGTAGCCAGGTGGTATGCTACCAATGTGGGAAGGGAGGAAATACAAGGCCACATTTACCAAGAGACCTAGGTGAGTGCCAATCTTACAGAAAGATGGTTCATCTCCAGAATTTCTATCAGTTTTTTCCCACCAGAAGCTGGTGATAGAGGTTCTTCTATGACACGTTGTTCAAGAGTAGGATCGCTGTATAGGTCATAATTTTGTAGCAGATCAAACCCAACCAGAGGAGGATCCCAGAACCTATACAGTTAGAGGTAGGACTATATTTTCCTCAGTTTTAGTTTCTGTAATTTTAAATATAGGGGATTTCAACAGTTTCATATTTTTTCTGTTTTGGATAGCCTTAGGATCTTAATCTTTATTTTTGATGATATCATGATGCTAGAAACTCCGTTAGGGATTATAACAGCTTGTGTACATCAGTGAAAGGAGTCCCCTCTTGACGTTGGTGGGTGTCACTTCTTATGGGACCTTTATGTCTTGGAGATGACAGGCTATGATTTCATTCTCAGAATGGACTGGTTGGTTCCCTACATGGCTATTGTCGACTACTATCTCTGTAGGGTGAGTTTCAAATCACCAGAGGGAATTTTTATTCTACATAAAGGGGAATGGGATGTCTAGGAAAGAAGAGTGGGACCCAAGCATCATATGTTCAGTGGTGTTACAGTTCAGATTTCTAGTCTGTATCTGGATGACCAGGGGACTTCATAGATGGAATTTCATCTAGTGGTGGATCATTTCATATATGTATTTCCATAGGAATTTTCATGTTTTCCTCTAAAGTGGGAGTTATATTTCTCTATTGATCTTGTGCCAGGAGTGTCACTGGTATCCATTCCTCCTTATAGGATGGATACACCAGAGTTACCGAAGCTCAGGAAGTAGTTGGAGGAGTTGTAGGCAAAGGGTTTCATCTAACCAAGTAATTTTCTTTGGGGTTCACATGTCCTTTTTACAAATATGATGGAATGTACCCTCAGAAATTGTGTGGATTATCCGAATCTGGACGAGTTGACAGTCATGAACCGATATCCCTTGCTAAGGATTGATGATATCTTTGATTAACATCAAGGATCCCGGGTTTTCTCAAATATTGACTTTAGATCCGGTATCATCAATTGCATGTTAGGCCATCTGATATACCTCTCATAGATTTTTAGATCACGTATGTTCTATATAAGTATGCGGTTATGCCATTCTTTGTTACAAACGCGATAGCAGTTTTCATGGCACTGATGAACCGAGTGTCCCATCCATACATGGGCTCTTTCATGGTGGTTTTTGTGGATGATATCTTAGTGTACTATCACACTCTACACGAACACACTACGCATCTTGAGATTATTTTTAGTACACTAACAGAGCATCAATTTTATGCTATGCTCTCAAAATTCCACTTTTGGATAGACCAGATTAACTTCTTGGGTCATGTAATCTTAGAGACAGGAGTATCAGTAGACCTAGAGAAAGTGAGAGAAGTAGTCTCCTGGGAGAATCCAAAGATCTTCTTGGAGGTATAGAGTTTCTTAGAGATGGATGGTTACTACCAACATTTCATACAAGATGTTTCACACTTAGTAGTGTAATTGATGGGCCTGACTATGAATGGTGTGAAGTACCCGTGGACAGATTCTTACGATTTATCCTTAGAGGAGCTAAAAGGGAGGTTTACTTCAGCACTGATATTGGTTATTATAGAGCTGGGAAAGATTCATACAGTTTATTGTGATGCATTGGGTATCGGGCTGGGAGTAGTTCTTATACAAGGGGAAGTAGTCATTGCGTATGGGTCTCATCAGTTGAGGTCACATGATAGGAATTACCCGACGCACGATCTCGATTTGGATGCAGCTGTTCAATATTTACTCTATTGGATACATTATCTATTGGGATAGAATTTTGTAGTTTTCAATGACCACAAAAGTCTCAATAATATCTTCACCCAGCATGATTTTAATTTGAGACAACGAGGGTTGGTTGTGTACCTTCAGTCCATTGATTTCGAGCTTGCCTACACGCCTAGGAAAGGTTGCACAATGGCTGATGCTCTGAGAAAGAGGACTTAGATACAAGTAGTTCAAGAGGCCAGTAGTGAGTGGAAGATTATGGATGTGTTCTCTAAGATGCATTTGGTGGTGCATGACAGAAATGGACTGCTGTTTCTTTCTTCTATAGTTTCTACCTCTACTCTGCTTGTGCAAGTGCGAATGAGGCAGCTATCAGATGATGAAGGCCTAGTCCTATGAGAGAGTGGGTCAAGAGAGGACCTTATTCCTAGATAGACCATATGTGAGGATGAGATTTTGAACATCCACGGACACATATGTGTATCAGTAGACATACTCGACGATATTTCATGGGATTTCCATTCTTTAGTTTGGGAAGTTCATCCTAGTGTTACCAAGATGTATAGAGATCTACACCATCATTATTGGTAGCTAGGAATGAAGAGAGATGTTGTTGGTTTTTGGATGTGGTGTTCCACCTTTCTATAAGTAAAGGCATAGAATTAGCAACCAATAAGGATTTTACAGCAGTTACCCATCCCTGAGTGAATGTGAAATAATGTCGCGATGGATTTCGTGATAGGGTTACCGATATCCCCTCATGGGAATGATGTAGTTTAGGTTGTCATTGACAGACATACGAAGGTTCCACACTTCTTACCGATCGAGGAGACCTTTAGTGTTGATGATATGGGAATGTTGTACATCTGAGAGATTGTATGCTTGCATGGGGTTCCACAGTCCATCATTTCAGACAATGATTCTTGTTTTACTTCTCAGGTCTGGTAGGGACTAAAGAGGAATTTGGGTACACATGTAATTCTGAGTATGACTTACCACCCCCAGATTGATGGCCTGTCCGAGTATATTATTCAGGTGCTGGAGGACATACATCGAGCATGCATCCAAGATTTTAGAGGTTCTTGGGAGAAGCACATACCTCTGTTAGAGTTTTCCTACAATAATTGTTTTCGAGAAACTATTCAGATGGAACCATATGAGGCTTTGTATGATAGTAAATGCCGATCAACCCTATGTTGGATTGAGGCAGGAGAGGCAGCTATGCTAGGACCTAATCTTGCCTCGGAGACTACAGAGTAGGTGGAGTTCATTAAGAAGAGGATTTCTACTGCACAATCATGGAAGAAGTATTATTCTGACCCACAATGACGACTTTTAGAGTTTGAGGATGGAGATTAGGTTTTCCTCTATGTCACACCATGTTTGGAACACATGAGGGTTATGAGATAGGGAATGATTTCACTGAGATACGTCAGGCCATTTGAGGTTTTTGAGAGAGTCGGCCTAATTTACTATCATTTGAAGTTACCACAGAGGTACCAGGCCATGCATTACTTCTTCCACGTTTCACAACTATGACATTACTTCTCAGACTCGGCTCATGTTTTCCAACCCAAGGAGTGGAGTTAGAGGTGGACACATCGTTCAATGAGAATCCTATCTAGATTGTTGATCATAGCACGAAGGTTATCGGTGGTCGGTCTTTTACTCTAGTACGGGTGCGATGGTAGAACAGGAGAGTACATGACGTGACATAGGATAGGGAAGCCGATGTATGATTTTAGTGTCGGAAGCTATTCGAGGATTCTTCTTCATTTCCACCTTACTAGGGAAATACAAGGACATATTTCTTTAAGGGGGGATGTTTGTAAGAAAGAAATTTTCCTTTTAGGTATGGATCTTGATTTATTGTGTTTTTGAGAAAAAGAGGTGTTTCTCGAAATTTATGGTGTACACGCCATGTACTTAGGAGTACAGGCTGTGTATCTAGTTGCTGCAGGTAGTCATGTACTGGCCATGTGAGGTGACCTGGAGACCATCTAAAGTAGGGCCTGTAAAGGCCTATACATGCAGTGTATCCTTAGGGAACACACCCTGTATATTTATTTTTAATTGTTATATGAGATTAGGGTTGCGTCTCGTTTACAGAAATAACTTCTTTTGGCTTCGTCTCATCCAGGAGCGATCGAAGATCACTGATTATTCTCTGAGCCCTCGAACCGTCATCCTTGCTCTCAATCAAACTCAATCGGTTTCATTGGAATCAGATAAATCTATGGAATTATAGGTCGATTAAAAGTATGAGGTTCAACTATGTAGATCATACAACATTAAGGCAGGTGTTTTGTTCCTTTATGTAGATTTTCTTTGAATTATATGTGAAAAAAGTGACCAATACTGATGTTTAGATTATTGTGTGTTTGGGAATTTTACCTTGTTATTGCTTGGAATTCCTTGATTCGTTGAGAATGGGGTTTTGATTGTAAATATGGTTATTTTACCTTGCTATTAATGTGTTTTCGATGTTTGATCTCATATTGGCTGTTGGGTCTAGAAATGCCTATTAGACTGCTCTGTTTTCCATGCATAGTGTTGTTAGGATAGTGATGTTATTTGACATGCTTGTGTTATTATTTTTAGACATTATCCAAGTTGTATTTGTGATTTACATTTCCTGTTGAATATCGTTTGTGCCTGATCACTTTAAATAGGGCTATGGGAACTTGGTGTAGTGAGACCATAGATGGAATTGGCATTGAGGGATTCCCCAGAGTGTTTGTTGTACTTTTCACCCTACGAGACCATATGGGGATTCATGATGGGTTCTCCCTAATAGAGTATATAGTTATCGTTATGAGACCACAATGGGGAATTGAAGTTGATATATTCCTTATAGTGTCTATAGTTTATCATTAAAAGACTATAGGGTGAATTGATGGTGATTGTTTCCTCAGAGAGTCCTTGTTTGCATGGGACCAAATGGGTTTGGCTGTGTGAGCTATCCCAGAGGGTCGTTATATATTTATTGTTAAATGATATGTTGAACCAGAGGGTTTGGCAACAAGAACTTTCCCAGAGGGTTACTTGTGAATGATTGGTTGAATAATTGATAATGTAAATGAATGTAGTTAAAATTATTGGACTATTTACTTTTGAGTACTTCCTTGTTTATTACGTCATTTTTCATATTGTCTGTAATATATATATATATATATATATATATATATATATATATATATTTATATTCACTGACAATTAGGCACAAATAATTGGGTGTTTTCCAACTGGGATTCGTCTCACACCCTATTTGGGTCATGCTTTTGGGACCAAAAAGATTATATTGTTGCCGGTATTGATAAGGGAAAGTTCCCTTTTACTTTAGGTACTTGAATATTGTGGAGCTGGGGAGCACAGGACCAAGCTAATTCTTGTGATGCTATTGGAGTTTTCTTGTTTTCTTTGTACTTTGGTTTAGTACTGTAATCCAGCATTGTGACTTGTTTGGTTGTTTTCCTAGATGCTTATGACATGCATCATTATTTACACACACACACACACACACATGATGATGTTTTTTATTTAATCTCAGTTGTCAGCTGTTTATTTATTTTACAGTATTACTATTTCCACTACTGTTATACATTGTTTCCATTGTGTTACTCTACCAATGACGACATAGCTTCCACACTATAAAAACCAATGCCCTAACTTCTATTTGGTAGCCTCTAGCATTCAGGGAAATGAGATTGAGTCTATGTACCCAACCGAGTATGGGGAACCTTTGGGCATCACCAAGGACAGGAACATTATATGACATTAGAGAAACACATTAAAAACAAGGAGTGGAAATTTTCATATATTATAATTTGTATTTATTTTGAAATAATCAACCAAAAGAGTATCTGAAAATGAAATTTAATTTTAAATGAAATAAATAAAATATAAAATATTAGATTTTTTATGTTAAAATCCAATAAAACATATTCAATGGATTAAGAGTGTGAACTAATTTTATGAAATTTATTTAAGAAAACCATTATTAATTTAATGAATTATGAATTAAAATAAAATAAAATATATTTCATGAATTAGAATAAATAAACATATAATTCAGATATTAATTAGTATAAGGAGATATAAATGGAGAGATAAAAAATTAAAAAAATGTAAAATATGTTCATAATATGAGGCATGGATTAATAAACTGAAATTTACCCCAAAACCATTACCTTGGATTTATACACTGTTAAAAATGATCTAACTCTAGGTAAAACAAGTTTAGGGTGATTATATATATATATACATGTTTTAGATTAAAATTCATTTTTACTAAACTTATTTCTATATGTTAATAAATTAATATTTCATATTTATTAAAAAATTATTGTTAAATATAATCATCAGCTGTTAATTATTCAATTCATTCCACATTATCTTTACGTAAGTTAATTTTTTCATACTCATTTATCATGAATTCATTATCTCTAGAATTTTGATATAGATTATAAGGATATATTTTAGGGATTTGTATGGTTTTAATATCATTCTATGGATTCCACATTGATGGTTTGTAAGGAAAAGATATATGTTCTTCATTTTTGTAAATAAAAAATCAATAAGAAGAATTCATTTTGATAATGAAATTATTTATAAATGTATTTACTTTATATATTGAATAAATAATTTTATTTCACAATTATTATCACATATTACTAGAAGATATGTTTTCTTTATTATTTTGGGAGAATGTTTTATTGAATAATTCATATAGGTGGTAATACAAACTCAAACTATAATTTGTTATAGTGAAGGAATGGGAAATAATATTAATATATATCTTTTAAAATCAGTTTTGTTGAATGTAAATGTTAATAAAAAAGTATCATTATACTTTTGGGTATTAGTTGTAATGAATTATAATAATATAATAAATCAAGGAGAAGAAAAAAATCTCATTATTTACTCTGATGAATAGATCCTTCATGTAACAAATTCCTTTATATGAAGAACATATGTATTATTCAAATAAATAAAATCTAAAAAAACTCCAGATAAAACCGTTGGAAAGGATAATTCATTATGTATTCAATATAAAACATAAAGAAACATGTTTTTGGGAATTTTATAATAAGAGGACAATTTATATGTGAAATTATTAGAAATTTCATTAGAAATTTGAGTTTGGGGAAGGGTAAACATAGAATCATTTGGGTGTTAGGTGAGTAAATAATATTTGGAAATTTATAATCAAATATGACATCATTAAAATGAAAATTTTAAATTTTAAATATTTATTTATCTCCCAAAATTAATTTAATTTCAATTTGATTTTTTTACTTTATTTAATTATTTTCGATAGAAATGTTTTACAAAATAAATGATATTTTCGATATTTCCAAATTTCAAAACGGTGATTCAAAATTTTATCACAATTTAATAAAATTAACTTTCTATTTAAGATAATTTTGAATTTTAAATGTTAACATAACATATATATGGAAAACATGTTTTTATATAGAAATAAATTTTTAAAAGATTAAGTGTCCTCATTAATATTTCAAATCATTTTATAATAATTAGCTGATTTTAATTATATATATATATATAAACTCTTACATTTAATATAAGGATTCTTTAACAACTATTTATTTATTTTTTTAATAAAAAATATAACACCTAATAAAACAATTTCCAAAAAATATATTTTTATTCTAATATTGGACTTATTTTTATTAATTACCACCTTATAATTATATATATATATATATATATAATAACTTACATTTTAACCATTATTTTATAATTATTAATGTAATTTATTAGGATAAAAATTCAATATTATAGAATTAAAAATATTTTAAAATATATCGTTTAACATTAAATGATTTTCTTCATATTTATTTAAAATAAAACATGCATTTAATTTTCATTATACATTTTATTTAAATAATTAATTGAATTTTATAAATATATTCAGTTAAAATCATTTTTTTGTAATTAGTAAAAAAATATCATCAGGTTAGAATATTTAACATTATTTAAATAATAAGTATAATTTTTTTTAAATATTTGAAACATATATATTATTATTATAAGATCATCATAATTTTTATTGGAAAAATATATACTCAACAACCATATATCCAATGAAAATATGGAAATTAGTGTTTGGAGATAAGGCATATATTTATATATATCTCATGTTATATTGAAATATATAACCTTAAACACTTCAAAATCAATAATACAATAATATATTTTCATAATCATGAAATTATAATCATAATTGTAAAATATTATAATTTATATGTTTATAATCAATGGTATGGTATTAATGAAAGATATAGGTGGTTATTTTTTAATCATTTTAAGTTTTTAATTTTTTCGGATTAATCATTCGAAAATTTTACTATATTTTTTATCATTTATATTTAGTGTTTTTTTAATTTTTAATGTTTTTTCTTAATGGAATATTTATTTGTTAATATATTTTCAAGTATTAAAATAAATTTGATATTAGAAAAATTATATTTATTTAAGGGAATTTGAAACTAAATATTTGGTGGTGTAATATAACACATGCCTCCCTATATTCCATTGCTTATGAATTAGTGGTACGGGTTAGATAATAGGAAATTGAGAGACTATACTCTACACATCATAGTATAAAATAAAAAAATAAATCCCAAAATATATGCATACATCAATGAAATATAAAGTCATTATGAATGTTAAACAATAAAAAATAAATAAATCCATGTTATAATAATTGGACTAATCATGATACATGGACATTTAACAGATGAAAAAGTTCAGTAAAAGAATAAACACATACGTAGAATGAAAAATTAAAAATGAAAGACATATATTTATAAAAAATTTCTCAATGTGTCCTTGGTACAATCCTTTAATCCACTTAAGATACTCTAGATCTATATAGGACTTACTGATTCTCCCCTGACCTGCATGAAAAACATTTTGTCTACAAAAAAATTTATGTTGAAATGGATTAGATGATTGTTAACTCAATAGGTCACAAATAAGAAGGTGATAATATAATAAAAATATATGTGAATTTATATAAATTATAATTTATAATGATTTAATAGATAACATACATTAGACATGTTGAGTAATCATGAACATACCATTGTATAAGAGCTCCAAATCTGCACTCCCATATTCGAATCTAGGCATACATTCAATAAACTCTAGATTTGATAAAAAGAGAGAAGAACAAATCTGTATTTTAAAAAATTACCAAAGGATAAGTAGTATAACTCAAAAAACATCTCACAATACAAAAAATGGAATGTTTAGAATCATTGAGGCATGGATACATAAGAATATTATTTTATGATACTTGTGATCATTATTCCAAATTTGAACCACTATAGGTCAACTTTGTGACATCTCCTAGGTTATATTTATAATGCCCTGATATCCTAAAATGTGGATGTTATATTTCATTTAGTATCAGACACTAAGAACCAATAGTAAAAGGGAATATAACTGTAAAGACCCGTAAAATTCAAGGGAAATTTTTTCTTAATTTTCTTTGGAATTTTACAAGAGCGCGGTTTCTGACGGCACCTGATTCTGAGGCCCGGTGTGCCCGGAATCAATTTCCGAAGTTTAGCTCGGGTACGTTCAGTGAACGAACGAGCAGCAATTCCTAACTTTTGATCCAGTGATCGGAATTGAAATCTGAGGACACCGATGAACTCGCAACACCGATATTCGCTTAAGGAGACCTTTTCCGAAGTTGCGTTTATTGCGGGACGAAAGTTAATTTTTTGGGAGAATTATAAAAAGTTGAATAAAAATGTGTAACACTTTTTATTTTACTTTTGTTAGTTAACTTCTCTCAAAGGAAGTTAGGGGTGGGACCCACACCCACTTAACCTCCCTTGAGAGGATTAAGTGTGGTGGGACCCAAACGAACCTAAACCTTCCATCTTCTCTCAAACTCCCTTTAACCCCTCTTTAAATGACATGACAAATTGTTATTTAATTTTGGAGTTATGTTATTTGAATTTCAAACCTTTGAAATTCAATTTGTTAAGTTTGTGAATAAAATAAGTCTCTATCTTATTTTATTTGGTTAGAGTTGTTTAGCCATCTTGAGAGATTTTGCATTCTTCTCCTTCTTCTTCAACTTTGACGAAGAACGCTCAAGCTTTGACGAAGAACGCTCAAGCTCCGACGAAGAACACCGCTCCTCTCTTCTTCGTCTTCCGTGTCAACGAGATGGAACGCCGCTTCCTCCTCGGATTCCATTCGTCGGCATACGAAGATTCGCCAACGGCGTACCTCTTCGGACGTACCTCTTCCTCATCGGATTTGAAGAACGATTACCGTGACGCCCGACCTCCGCGACGTTGTCTTCCTCGGGACGTTGACAAATCTTCGAACCTATACCCAAGGTAGGGGTTGTTATTATTTGTTTATTTATTTATCCTTGTTCGTGGTTCTAGCATGACTAATGTGAGGATTTTCATTATGTGTTATCATTTAACGTGAGGGGGCCGGACCGCATGAACACGGCCGAACCCCCTCCTTTGTTCTTGATAACTTATCCTGCGGTTGATACAAGATGGCGTGGTGCCGTCGCACCACGCGGATATTCGCACGATTAAATTGTGGGGCGCCGTCGCGCCGCGCCGTGGAAGGATCATCAAGAACGCGACGCCGTCGCGCCGCGTCGAAGGGAATCGAAGGCGCGGCAGAGGGGCGCGGTGCCGTCGCACCGCGCCGGACGACGAACACCGCGGCCGGTTCCGGGCCGCGGCGGGACGAGAAGACCGGCGGCCGGGCCGCCGGCGTCGGAAGCCGGAAAGGGGACCGGTTTTCCGGTCCCGTTGAAGAAAAACTGGCTGGCAGATGGCCGGCCGGAAGGTCAAAGGCCGGGGGAATTTAATTCCCCCGGCCAGCTCTAAACCCCCCCCCATTTATGAGTGGGGCGGTTTCTTTGAGGGGGGCAGCCGACCCCCCGGTTTTCTTCAAAGCAGGCCCCCCCACGAGGGGGGGGGGGGGGGGGGGGTTTCCAAATGGCGCGGCTAAAAGCCACGCCGCCATTCCAATCAAGCGGGGGCCCTGCCCCCGGCGCGCTGCACCCGTGCGGCGCCAGGCCGCCGCGCCGCCGGCCGGCCGGGCCGGGTCGACCCGGTTCGGGCTGACCCAGGGGGGGTCGGGCCGGGTCGGCCCGGACCCTGACCCCCCGTTTTCGTGACGAATTCGGTCTTTTGGCCATAACTTGAGCCACAGACCTCCAATTGACGAACCTTCCACGGAAACGCGAGCCTTGGATCGAGACGGTCATTTCGTTATATCGCACTCAAAGTTTCGGAATACTCTGATTTCCGCCGAGTTGGTTCGTACACGAAACCAACCGGGCCTTCGGAGCGGAAACGCTCATATCTTGAGCTACGGACGTCCGATTGACGTGCCGTCATCTTTTTTGTGTTCCTCTTAGTGAGATAGATCTTTTGGCATACTCCGCCCGAGGTTTGGACGCAGGTGGAGTACGGTCGGGTTGGTTTTGCCTTAAAAACCAACCGGGCCCCGGGGACGAAAATGTCAATAACTCTCAGACCGGGCGTCCGATCGACGCGCCGTCTGTTGCGTTGAGTTCCTGTTGACGATACAGAACTTTTGGATACATCAACTATGGACTTTGTGACAGTTGATGTATCAGCCTCTCGGCTCGTGGAGCGGACCCTCCGAACGATCTTGCTGTGTGCGGAAACCCTAGTGCTGGCTGCGACTGTGACTACTACTGCTACTGCTACTGCTACTGCTGCTGTGACTGCGACGACGACAGTACAGAGATCCTGTGTGGATTCGACGACGACGACTACAGCACTCAGCGATCCTACGTGGATTAGTGCTACAGGTCATGTGTGGGCCCGATCCTGTGTGGGCCCGATCCTGTGTGGGTCCTTGCGCTCAGCGGTCCTATGTGAACCAGCGCCTACAGGTCCTATGTGGGCCCGATCCTATGTGGGTCTTTTGCGGGGGTTAGTTACCTATCGATCCTTCGTGGGTCCGACGACTTAGATGGATCAGAGATCGTCTTTATCGTCCTTTGAAGAAGTATACCTGTGTGAGCTGAATCCTGTGGCTTTCCTGTGTGGATTGTGTTGTGCTATCCTGTGTGGATTAAGTTTTGCTTTTCTGTGTGGAATACGTTTACTTCCCTGTGTGGACTGAGTTGTACTTGGGCTCGGAGGTTGGAGCGTATTTGAATTTGATGACTTAGGTATATGTATGGGCATATACCTAAGCAGTGTCGGTTGTTACTTCGTGATTGTACCTTTCTTCGTGGTTTATCCTTTGTGGATTTGAGAGACCTTCAGGGGTCTCGGGGTCCCTACTGAGTAGCTTATACTCACCCCTGCACGGGCTTTGCCCGCACTACGTTGTGTTGGTTGCAGACGACGGACAATGTTGATCTTAGCTGAGGCTTGCAGAGCAGGACGGTACCTGGAGGTGGACCACTGGACGGGACGTGCTCGGAGCGGACGGCGGGACCCGTGGAGCAGTGGAGCTATCTGTACCCACCCTTCAGGTGGGATTTCCAGTGGACAGCCCGGTGTAGCGGCTTTTACTTTTCAGTTGATGTTTTCCCTTTCGAGTTGTACTTTACTTTCAGTTTGGGTTTGTATACTGGCCCATTTACTTTTCCGCACTTTCAGTTGTACTCTGCTTTTGCTTAGTGTTTACTTTCCGCTTGCTTACTCTGTGGTGTTTGTTTACTTTACAAAGGCAATGCCTTCCCTTTTTACCGGGATTTACGCCTTGGTGCTAGTCGCCAGCCCCTGGCCTATGGAAGGCGGGCTTGGGGTAGTCACGGAACTAACCCCGAGGGCGGGTCGTGACAAATTGGTATCAAAGGAGTTCGGTTCTACCGCGAACTCTGATCTTTTCTATGTGAAGCAATAATGTTTAGCGTATTGAGTGTGGTTATCAGTCCAGGGAGTCCAGTGTTGGTGCGGTGGCCGACGTATCCGTACACCAGGACCCTGACTTCTGATTTCCGACTTAATGCACGAAAACATTGATTGCATGTGTGTTTCAAAGTTTTCTTTGTGATTACTTATATCAGCTCACCAGGTATACAGTTCTGACCGTGGCGCACCTGTTTCCTTTTCAGGATGGCCCCACGATGGCAGCCAGCTAGGGTTCCGAGAGTCGAGCGTGGTGAAAGCCCACCGAGCGACGAGGCCTCGGTGCAGGGCCCTTTGTCAGCAGTGGCACCGGCGGTAGCACTACCCGCCGAGCCCCCAATGCTTCCAGCGCCAGCCGCTGACGATGCACGTCGCCTCAGCGCACTGCATGAGTTTCAGTGCCAGCAACCACCCAGGTTTCGCGGGGAGACGGATCCCCAGGCAGCCGAGGACTGGCTGGAGGCAGTAGTACGTGTGTTTTGGCTAGTGAGGACACTAGCAGACCTCATGGTGATCCTCACTGCGAGCCTACTACACGGAGCAGCAGGACGATGGTGGAGCTTGATGCTCCAGGTGCATGATGAGGCATCTCTACTTTGGACGGACTTTGAGAGCCTCTTCCGCTCGGAGTTCGTCCCAGCCACCCTTTGTGCGGTGCGTATCCAGGAGCTTCTTCAGCTGCGACAGGGCAGCATGACGGTCGCTCAGTACTCCTCAAGATTTACTGATCTCTCGCGCTACTCGACTGATATGGTACGAGACCCATTCTTCTGGGCCCGGACCTTCGAGCAGGGTTTGAGACACGAGATCAGGGCATCGCTGATCTCCCTCAGCATACCGACTCAGACAGGAGTACTGGAGCGGGCCCTTTTGATCGAGAGCTTCCTTGCTGAGTCTACACCAGCACCGAGACCCACCGTAGGGCGGCACGTGGCAGAGTCATCTGCAGCAGGCAGTCGACGGATGACTCAGGGGTCCAGACAGACCAGACCCTCAGGCAGATGACCTCAGGAGACTGGCTCAGCAGTGCGGGGCACACAGCGAGGAGCCAGTCTTTCGAGAGGCAGACAGTGCTACTCGTGCGGCGGGCAGGGCCACATGGCTTGTGACTGCCCGACCTGCCGTGCCGAGGAGCAGCAGACAGTTGAGGGACCACTGAGGCAGAGGCAGAGGGCCGACCGTGGTGGTCCGCAGGGAGGAGGCGGATGAGGCAGAGGAGCTGGACGAGCGCCGGTGGTGGGCGATGCTTTGAGGCTCTGCCACCACCACCACCAGGAGGTCCACCCCGACCACAGGGAGCTGGCGGGCAGAGACAGGCACAGCTCCAGGCAGCAGAGGCCTATGACCACGGTGCACCCGAGATGATTCGAGGTACTATCTGTGTCTATTCCACCCTTCCTGCAGTTCTTATAAACACAGGAGCGAGTCACTCTTTCATAGCCGCTGCCCTTGTTCGGATCTCGGAGATTCCGACAGAGACGTTGGCTCGATCCTTACGGCTAGAGACTCCTACGGGAGCAGACTCGACGATTACGCACTGGTTCCGGTAGTGTGAGCTTACTCTAGGAGGCGAGAGCTTCAGCTGGGATCTTCTTGTAGCAGCGTCGAGGCCTTACGACGTCATCTTGGGCATGGATTGGCTATCTACGGTCCATGCGCAGATTGACTGTTTTAGGCGCAAGGTGTGATGTGTACGCACCGACGGGAGAAGGTTCACCTTCACCGGAGAGAAGGGAGCCTTTGCAGCATAGGATGGACTTCCGCGGAGGAGAGGACAGCCCATTACTCATCAGTTAGCTAGCCTCATCCTTGGAGCAGTTGACGTGCGGAGTCCTGGTTTTCCTGCAGCGGTGGATCAGTTTGCGGACGTTTTTCCCGACGACGTTCCAGGGCTACCTCCTCGCAGAGAGGTAGAATTTTATATTTACTTGTACCCCGGGATAACCCCGATATCCACTCTAGCATATCGGATGGCCCCCGCCGAGCTTCGAGAGCTACGGGTACAGTTGGAGGACTTGTAGGGCAAGGGGTTCATCCGACCCAGTGTTTCACCCTGGGCTTCCCCGATTTTGTTCGCCAAGAAGGCGGACGGGAGCCTGCGGATTTGTGTTGACTATCGTCGCCTGAACCAGGTGACAATGAGGAATAAGTATCCGCTACTGAGGATTGATGACCTCTTTGATCAGCTCAAGGGATCACGGTGGTTCTCAAAGATAGACCTCAGGTCAGGCTATCATCAGCTCAGAGTCAGAGACGAGGATGTACAGAAGACGGCCTTCAGATGTCGGTATGGCCACTATGAGTTCTTGGTTATGCCTTTCGGTGTAACCAATGCTCCAGCAGTGTCCATGGATCTCATGAACAGGATCTTTCAGCCATACCTCGATCGGTTTGTCGTGGTCTTCATCGACGACATTCTGATTTACTCTACGACTGAGGAGGAGCACGCCTATCACTTGCGAGTTATACTAGACACACTCTGAGAGCACCAGATTTATGGTAAGCTCTCGAAGTGCCAGTTCTGGATACGTGAGGTCCACTTCTTAGGACACGTTATCTCTGAGGTGGGAGTTGCGGTGGATCCCGCGAAGATCGAGGCTGTGTTAGCATGGGAGCCACCCAGGAGCATGACTGAGGTTCAGAGTTTCTTGGGTCTAGCTGGATACTATCGGAGATTCATGCCAGAATTCTCTAGAGTTGCGGAACCACTCACAGCTTTGACGAAGAAGGGGAAACCCTTCTTGTGGTCAGACAGATGTCAGCAGAGCTTCCAGGAGCTGAGACAGAGATTGACTAGCGCACCTATCTTGAGGTTTCCTGAGGAGGGAGTAGGGTACGTATTCTACTGAGATGCATCAGGGACCGGACTCAGATGTGTTCTGATGCAGGAGCGGGCAGTGATCGCCTATGGATCACGTTAGTTGAGGCCGCATGAGCAGAACTACGCTACCCATGACCTGGAGTTAGCAGTAGTGGTCTTTTCTCTGAAGACATGGCGACACTATCTGATGGGCGAGCGCTTTACAGTCTTTTCCGATCATCAGAGTCTCAGGTATATCTTCTCGCAGAAGGACCTGAACCTGAGATAGCGGCGATGGCTCGAGTTCCTCCAGGACTATGACTTTGAGATAGTCTATACTCCTGGGAAGGGGAACGTAGTAGCCGATTCCCTCAGCAGGAGGACGGGCATTCAACTACTTGAGGAGGCGACGGAGCAGCTAGCCTCTTTACAGATATCCTTCGTGGATAGAGATGGAGCAATCTTCCTCCAGTCTCTCACAGTCACCCCTCCACTACTGCAGCGGGTTAGAGAGGCACAGCGTGAGGACGCTGACTGTGAGACACAGAGTGCACAAATATCCTCGGGACAGGCACCTGATGGTTTCTCCCTTGGAGCAGAGCACGACATCTTTTTCAGAGGACGTACCATGGTACCAGTCGCTTTGCGAGAGGAAGTGCTGAGAGAGTTTCACACTTATCCTTTGGCGGTACATCATGGAGTGGCAAAGATGTACCGGGACCTCAGACGACAGCACTGGTGGCCGGTCATGAAGAAGGCAGTAGTATAGTTCGTTTCTCGATGCCTCACCTGCCAGCAGGTAAAGGCAGAGAATCAGGTACCAGCGGGCTTGGTACAGCCCTTGGAGGTTCCGGAGTGGAAGTGGGACGGCATATCTATGGACTTCGTGACTAGACTTCCACGCACTTCCAGAGGTCACGACTCCATATGTGTGATTGTTGACCGACTCACTAAGTCAGCACACTTCTTACCCATCAGAGAGCAGAGCTCAGTGGAGAGCTTGGGACGTCTCTACGTTCAGGAGATTGTGCGGCTCCACGGTGTTCCATCATCTATCGTCTCCGATCGAGATGCTCTCTTTACTTCTCGGATTTGGAAGGGGTTACAGGAGGCGTTCGGGACACAGCTACGTCTGAGCACAACCTTTCACCCTCAGACGGATGGTCAGACGGAGAGGACCATTCAGACTCTCGAGGACATGCTCCGCGCATGTGTCCTCGACTTTGGTCATAGCTGGGAGGACCACCTACCCTTGGTGGAGTTTTCTTACAACAACAGCTACCACTCCACCATCGGGATGGCACCGTACGAGGCGTTGTACGTCTGACCTTGTAGATCTCCTTTGTGATGGACAGACCCTGGGGAGTCAGCACTAGTGGGACCGGAGATGGTCCAGGCCACGACAGAGAAGGTCCAGGTCATCTAGGAGCGGATGAGGACAGCTCAGAGCCGGCAGAAGTCATATGCTGAAAGGAGGCAGAGGCCACTGGAGTTTGAGGATGGAGACCACGTCTTCTTGCGGGTCTCACCTCGACGTGGTATTCGGAGATTTGGCCGAGGCGGAAAGTTATCTCCGTGCTTCATCGGACCCTTCCAGGTCCTCAGCAGGGTTGGTGAGGTGGCTTATCGCCTGGCTCTGCCACCTCAGTTGCACCGGGTGCACAAAGTCTTCCACGTATCTCAGCTGAGGAGATACGTGCACGACCCGACGCACATCATTGACCATGGGGAGCTTGACGTTGACGATGGGGAGACTTTTACGGAGGTCCCGGTGGATATAGAGGATCGACAGGAGCGGGTCCTGCGTGGGTGATCGATTCCTCTTGTACGCATCAGATGGCAGCACGGGAATCTCCCGGAGAGCACATGGGAGCGGGAGGCTCAGATGCGTGCTCAGTACCCTCATTTGTTTCCCTAGTTTTTGATGTATCTTTACGGGGACATAAAGCCCTGAGGTGGGAGTAATGTAAATAACCGTAAAATTCAAGGGAAATTTTTTCTTAATTTTCTTTGGAATTTTACAAGAGCGTGGTTTCTGACGGCACCTGATTCCGAGGCCCGGTGTGCCCAGAATCAATTTCCGAAGTTTAGCTCGGGTACGTTCAGTGAACGAACGAGCGGGAATTCCTAACTTTTGATCCGGTGCTCGGAATTGAAATCCGAGGACACCGATGAACTCGCATCACCGATATTCGCTTAAGGAGACCTTTTCCGAAGTTGCGTTTATTGCGGGATGAAAGTTAATTTTTTGGGAGAATTATAAAAAGTTGAATAAAAATGTGTAACACTTTTTATTTTACTTTTGTTGGTTAACTTCTCTCAAAGGAAGTTAGGGGTGGGACCCACACCCACTTAACCTACCTTGAGAGGATTATGTGTGGTGGGACCCACACGAAACTAAACCTTCCATCTTCTCTCAAACTCCCTTTAACCCCTCTTTAAATGACATGACAAATTGTTATTTAATTTTGGAGTTATCTTATTTGAATTTCAATCCTTTGAAATTCAATTTGTTATGTTTGTGAATAAAATAAGTCTCTATCTTATTTTATTTGGTTAGAGTTGTTTAGCCATCTTGAGAGCTTTTGCGTTCTTCTCCTTCTTCTTCAACTTTGACGAAGAACGCTCAATCTTTGACGAAGAACGCTCAAGCTCCGACGAAGAACGCCGCTCCTCTCTTCTTCGTCTTCCGTGTCAACGAGAGGGAACGCCGCTTCCTCCTCGGACTCCCTTCGTCGGCATACGAAGATTCTCCAACGACGTACCTCTTCGGACGTACCTCTTCATCATCAGATTTGACGAACGATTACCGTGACGCCCGACCTCCGCGACGTTGTCTTCCGTGGGACATTGACAAATTTTCGAACCTATACCCAAGGTAGGGGTTGTTATTATTTGTTTATTTATTTATCCTTGTTCGTGGTTCTAGCATGACTAACGTGAGGATTTTAATTATGTGTTATCATTTAACGTGAGGGGGCCGGACCGCATGAACACGGCCTAACCCCCTCCTTTGTTCTTGATAATTTATCCTGCGGTTGATACAAGATGGCGTGGTGCGTCGCACCACGCGGATATTCACACGATTAAATTGCCCGGCGCCGTCGCACCGCGCCGTGGAAGGATCATCAAGAACGCGACGCCGTCGCGCCGCGTCGAAGGGAATCGAAGGCGCCACAGAGGGGCGCGGTGCCGTCGCACCGCGCCGGACGACGAACACCGCGGCCGGTTCCAGGCCGCGGCGGGACGAGAAGACCGGCGGCCGGGCCGTCGGCGTCGGAAGCCGGAAAGGGGACCGGTTTTCCGGTCCCCTTGAAGAAAAACCGGCCGGCAGATGGCCGGCCGGAAGGTCAAAGGCCGGGGGAATTTAATTCCCCCGGCCAGCTCTAAAACCCCCCCATTTATGAGGGGGGCGGTTTCTTTGAGGGGGGCAGTCGGCCCCCCGGTTTTCTTCAAAGCAGGCCCCCCACGAGGGGGGCGGGGTGGCGGTTTCCAAATGGCGCGGCTAAAAGCCGCGCCACCATTCCAATCAAGCGGGGGCCCTTCCCCCCATGCGCTGCACCCATGCGGCGCCCAGCCGCCGCGCCGCCGCGCCGCCGGCCGGCCGGGCTGGGTCGGCCCGGACCCGGACCCCCCGTTTTCGTGACGAATTCGGTATTTTGGCCATAACTTGAGCCACAGACCTCCGATTGACGAACCGTATGCGGAAACGTGATCCTTGGGTCGAGACGGTCTTTTCGGTATATCGCACTCAAAGTTTCGGAATACTTTGAGTTCGGCCGGGTTGGTTCGTACACGAAACCAACCGGGCCTTCGGAGCGGAAATGCTCATATCTTGAGCTACGGACGTCCGATTGACGTGCCGTCAGCTTTGTTGTGTTCCTCTTAGTGAGACGGATCTTTTGGAATACTCCGCCTGAGGTTTGGACGCAGGTGGAGTACATTCGGGTTGGTTTTTCCTTAAAAACCAACCGGGCCCTGGGGACGAAAATGCCAATAACTCTCAGACCGGGCGTCCGATCGACGCGCTGTCTGTTGCGTTGAGTTCCTGTTGACGATACAGAACTTTTGGATACATCAACTCTGGACTTTCTGACAGTTGATGTATCAGCCTCTCGGCTCGTGGAGCGGACCCTCCGAACGAGCTTGCTGTGTGCAGAAACCCTAGTGCTGGCTGCGACTGTGACTACTACTGCTACTGCTGCTGTGACTGCGACGACGACAGTACAGAGATCCTGTGTGGATTCGACGACGACGACTACAACACTCCGCGATCCTATGTGGATCAGTGCTACAGGTCCTGTGTGGGCCCGATCCTGTGTGGGTCCGATCCTGTGTGGGTCCTTGCGCTCAGCGGTACTGTGTGAACCAGCGCCTACAGGTCCTATGTGGGCCCGATCCTGTGTGGGTCTTTTGCGGGGGTTAGTTACCTATCGATCCTTCGTGGTTCCGAAGACATAGATGGATCAGAGATCATCTTTATCGTCCTTTGAAGAAGTATACCTGTGTGAGCTGAATCCTGTTGCTTTCCTGTGTGGATTGTGTTGTGCTATCCTGTGTGGATTACCTTTTTCTTTCCTGTGTGGAATACGTTTACTTCCCTGTGTGGACTGAGTTGTACTTGGGCTCGGAGGTTGGAGCGTATTTGAATTTGATGACTTAGGTATATGTATGGGCATATACCTAAGCAGTGTCAGTTGTTACTTCGTGATTGTACCTTTCTTCGTGGTTTATCCTTTGTGGATTTGAGAGACCTTCAGGGGTCTCGGGGTCCCTATTGAGTAGCTTATACTCACCCCTGCACGTTCCTTGCCCGCACTACGTTGTGTTGGTTGCAGACGACGGACAACGTTGATCTTAGCTGAGGCTTGCAGAGCAGGACCGTACCTGGAGGTGGACCACTGGACGGGACGTGCTCGGAGCGGACGGCGGGACCCGTGGAGCAGTGGAGCTATCTGTACACACCCTTCAGGTGGGATTTCCAATGGACAGCCCGGTGTAGTGGCTTTTACTTTTCAGTTTCTGTTTTCCCTTTTGAGTTGTACTTTACATTCAGTTTGGGTTTGTATACTGGCCCATTTACTTTTCCGCACTTTCAGTTGTACTCTGCTTTTGCTTAGTGTTTACTTTCCGCTTGCTTACTCTGTGGTGTTTGTTTACTTTACAAAGGCAATGCCTTCCCTTTTTACCGGGATTTACGCCTTGGTGCTAGTCGCCAGCCCCTGACCTATGGAAGGCGGGCTTGGGGTAGTCACGGCACGGACCCCGAGGGCGGGTCGTGACAATAACATCCACAAACATTAGAATATATTTAATTTATTCTATATCTTTAAATGAATGAAATAATGAGTTATATTTCATTTCATGAAACAATGATTTTATTTGAACCTTTCATTACATGAAAGACCAAGTTTTACCGAAAAAATATATTATTAAAATATTATGATATAATATTATAATATATAACCTATTAGTTTATTGGATTATATGAATATTATTAAATAAATTATAAAAATAAATGGTTTAATTCATTGGTTAAAAATTAATTGGAAATGAAAAAGAAGACTAATTGAATACATAAGAAATCCTTTTATATAAAACTATATTTTTATTTCAACGGTTTTTATCTAAAAAATTAAATTATTTACTATCATTGAATGATGTTAATGAAATTTATCAAAGAAAATATTTTTTACATTTAGCCAATATATTTATAGGTGTACGACAAGAATAAATCCAATTTTGCATATAAAAATGTTGACTTTTTCTAAATGTAGTTTGACAGCATATTAATGGCACAAAAATTTTAAAAATAAATTTTTTAAATCTTCGAAATTTTATATTTCATAATAAATATAATTTTACGAATCTAAATTTCAATGTTATGATACAGTTAATTTTAGGTATTTTTCTATGATGTTTTATTTTTTTTGAATACTGAAAAATATTGACTTTTAATTGAAAACTACTCATTTTTCTAAAAAATTAATAATGTTAAATAATATTTTTAATTTGATTTAAAGTATTATTAGAATAAAATATACATATATTAATATAATTTCATCCATTTTAGTCATTTTTATATTAAACAATAAAATAAAAATTTGTCAACTTTTGTACATTTTCACTTTAAATCCTTGCATTTAAGTCTCGTATGTCGAATTATTTTTTAAATAAATTATTCAACCTAAGTGATTGAAATTTAGAATAATGGATTAAATATCTAGAATCATAATAATTTATAATTTCTCTTATTTTCATTTTTTTCTACAAAAAATATTAGTGAATGAAATTAAAATAAATTACATCGATTAAGAGAAAAAATAGCTTAATAACAGAAAAAACCATAGTAATAATGGCCAAAATTACAAATAAAATATAAAAAAAATCCATTGGATAGAAATATATATACTATATACTCTATTTTTAATAATTTTTTTCATTATTGGTGTTATATGATTTATGGAGACTTCTCAAAAGTTTTTTACCTTTTATATTTACAAGAATGTCACTCCTCCTCCATAATAAAAGGGAACTCACCTATCCCACCTATTCACATTTATGAATCCCTTTTTTTTTGACAAATAACTACCCCATTAAGCTAAAAGAACCCCTAAACACATTATAGAAGCCTAAATTTGGGATTAAATCAAACTACGGTTTTTATTTAGTGTAATCCAAAAGGAGTTACCCGATAAGAGGCGACATTTTTCAATGAGAGATTTTTATTATTTATCTATAAAATAAGTAAATTAATATTATATATATATTATATAAAAAATCAGTATCCATAATATAATTATATTTTTTATCTTATCGGTATAAGCTACACCTACAAAAAATTCTATTAAATTGTATATACAATCATCATTCATTTGTACCGTGGACTATCACCCCCTAAACCGATGTTGTTCATCTTCCATTACAACTATTCAAAGTTGAAAATAATGGTGTATTAATTGATTATATATGATATATATTATATTTATAATGTTTTTATATTTTTTAATTATTATATAATACATACCATTATTCCTTCCATTTTTTGGGAAAACAATAACATAATTTTTAGACATGTATATTAACTCTTACTCAAGGAGAGATGATTCATTTAGGATATACATGAAACATATATATGATGGTTTTAATAATAATATGTGATATATATGATAAAAATATTATAATTTAATTATAATATACATATATACTATTTACTTTTCATTACATTAATACGTGAATAAAATTTAAAGAATGTTCATGAATACGTACAACATACCATCTCAATGAATGGTGTATTTAATTTATATATAAAAATGTAATGGATTAATATAAATACACATATACTAAATATATTTTATAGTCAATCTATTTTTACTTTATGGATATTTTTAAATCAGGTTATTTTTAATAGGAATAAAAATTAAAAATGAAAAACATACTAAACAATTAATCAATTACATCTAAAACAATGAAAATAATGAATGATTATAATATTTTATAAAATGATAATATGTGATGTTATGAAAATTAATAATGCTAATTTATAATTTATATCAATTTTAAAACAATTATTCATGTTTTTTATTAGAGCTTATCCAAAGGGAAGCATTTTGTCAGGTATTTCTAGTCTCAATTTTTTATATGAAACTTATTCTACATTCACAAGTTATTTTTGTTTTTTGGTGTACATACTAACCATAAATGTATTGTATGATTGTTATACTTTAATTTAGGGGAATTAACTTATCAATTTTATGTTATCTCTTTCATAGGGTTTATTGGATCAATATTACCAAATCCATAATTGATTTTTGTGACAATTTTCCTTCATTATGTTTTTTTTTGTTATACATATTTCTTCTTTTATGAAGAATATATACTCATACATTTCCCATTTATATAATGAATATACTTATTATCATGATATTATATGTTTCAATTAATTTTATTCCTTCATGGGGATTATAATTCAAATGTTTTAATGTGGAATGTGACATATTATGATGTTTAAATAATTTTTTCCCAAGAATGATCTTAAATGATCTTTTTATTCTTCAGAAACAGATAACTTCATTCTTAATCCAATGAGTATATGTTGTATTTATACCATAATTATTCATTATCATTCTGGATTATGATTATTATGACCATGTATTGTATTTAAATTCACTTCCTCAAATCATATTAGTTGTCATCAACATTCCCTCAAATTATTCGACATTAGGCGATCATTAACCCTTAAATTTCCTTGAAATTTCCATATCATTTATTAGGGATATGATTATTTCATAAACTGTATAATATTTTTACACACGATGTGTATTGAATATTATATTTTTCAATTATGGAAATGTTGAAAAATTTGTGTCCTTAATTCGATATATTTATTGGATTAGGAACAATTTTCATGAATTAAATAGATTATTTGATAGATGAGGAATGATTTGGAAAAGTATGAAATTATCGGTCCCATTCATATATACCAACTTGAATGAATCAGTAGTCTCATGGTATGAATTATTTGGATAGTGTTAATGGGATTTTCATCTGCTATGTTTTAAACTGTCGTGTGAATGGTCTTGAGGGTAAATGTATCATGTACCTAGGAAACATGTCATCCAATAATTAATCAATTCCTTCATTTAGATTTAGTTACTATTATCATTGATAATTTCATTATGAAAAAATATATGATTTAATTTAATTATAATTTTATTTATTATAAAGAATGTGTTTTTTATTTAACTTACAATATTTATAATTACTTATCCAATTATTTTAAAGTCAAGTATTACTTATTATTAACATTTATATTTTTTATGGACATACTTAATTGTTCATTAATTTTCTAGAATGTGTGTTCAATTATTACCTTTTAATATTGTGTATTATAATTGATTCATTATTAATTACACTATTTATAATCGTTATTGAAGATTTGGGAAAACCCTTATTTTATTTCCATTACCAAGGTTTCCATGAAGAATACTATGACTAATACTTTGGTATAATCTTGAATGAATAAAGTTATCTTAAAAAAATGCGACATAATTTTTTTATTCATATTTAATTAGAGAATCATGTGTGTATCTATTTTACCTAGAATATTTAACCGACCAATCAATAAGGATTTATATCTTTACACTCATGTTAATGTTATTATACCAGGCATCAAATCTTTAATTTAGTGGTCAAGGCCCTACAATCGGTATTTCATGGAGGTGTTGTAGCAACCTTAAGAACTAAATTAAAAAAAAAGATAATATATCATGACAATAATATGGAATTTGAGGAATGGACTAGAATCAAATATTACTTCATTAACATATGCTTTATTGATACCATCATTGGACTATTTTATTAAGGGTGATCATAGTTTGTAAGTATAAAATTCATATTTTTAGGTTTTATATTATAGAATTATACCAGGATTAAGGATATATTTTGGGAGAAATTTATGGAAATTATAGGTTTTACTATAAATGTTTTTTAGGAATAAGGAAATTAAATTTTGATGGCATAAGTTAAGTGATATAGAAAAAATTTAGGGTTGATATTGAAATATGATAATTGTAATTTGTAATAATGTTATATAAAAAACCATATTTAAAAATTTTATTTAATGATTAATTTCATTTCATGGATTTTCATCATACTTTTTGAAAAAATTATAGATATTATATTAATCCAATTTACTAAAATGATAACCTATATATTGAGTGACAACACATGAAATCCGTGAAGACGATGGGTCATGAACCCATAACTGATATATAATATGGGATTAATGACAACCCCTGAGCTTTCTAATGTCCTGGTTAACATGTCACTGTTTTTAGATAAAATACTTGGAAAATAATTATTAATCATGAAACAATAATATTAGTTTGGAGATTTAGGGATTAATTTATTATGCATATTGGTCATGGAAAATATTTATAGAAAAATGAAAATATTTTTTTAAGGATCTTAAGATTCATAAATTCTAGTGATTTAGGAAAAAGGGGGTTCATTTATGGATATTTATATATTGGAATAAGAGATGAATTAGATGTTGACCAAAAGTTAAACCAATAGATGATGTTCTATTTATATAAATATATCATTTATGTATTTGGGTTGTTTGTATTTGGGGTAGTATGTAATTCATTTTATAGAATGAAAATTTACTTTTAAAAGGTCTAGAATTTTGGTTCATTACATTGTTTCCACAATGATCGAATCTCACTTATTATACAATAGATTTTAATTTGGATTGTTTACTTATTGATTAATTTATTAGAATAGTATTTCCTAACATTTAATCACATTATTAATGGTAAAGCAAACATGGAATGTTATGAATAATCATTATTATAATATACTTGGGTTAATGAATTAGGTTTGTGAGCATTTTTTTTCAAAATCCTCGAAATTGGAAATACACATAATCTAGCCTCACGATTGATTCCCCTAATAACATTATTAATAAATCTATATAATAGGTAAGTAGTATCCAAACCCAATAGTAACATGTTGATAATAGAATCAATGTACTACTATATGACCCAAGGAATGGTCACAAAAAATGATATTAACCCAAAAAAATTCCATTGAAATGAATCTGATAGTAAAACATATGTATCAATCCCTATGACAGATACTCAGCCCCATGGGTGGAACAATCATATCTAAACCTCTAAAAAATAAAAAATTTCGTAGTCATGACATAATATTTTTGTGGACAATGGTTCTAATAATAAACATAAATGATAAAATAATTGTTGAAAGAATTCTAAAATTTGGATTATGAGAATAACAACCCTTAGTAGACATATTCCTAATAATATGTTAGTGACATTATGAAGACCAGAAAACTATACACGAATTACAATGTTAATAATTTTTTCCCAAATTCTGATTCTTAAATATCCAGTACAATGTTTTCACAACAACCCCCTAAATAAATTGTTAAATTAGATCTCATAAAACATTGTAATAACAATAATGAACTTGGTAAAATAACAACTCAAACCCCAAACACTATTTAGTAACCCATTTCACCATGGGTATAATGAGACTCAAATAATTGAAATAGGGAATGTTAATCAAAAAAATTAGTCATAACTCAAAAAACTCAGCTTGTATATGACATTGACCCCTATTCCCATAATCATATACTTATTTTTAGATGTTCATGACAAATTTAACACTTGCATGTGTGTAATAAAATGACTCAAATCAGTGATTTTGAACAAAAGTGACGAAAGACCTCATTTGTGGCTCCCCATAAGCAAGGTAATAAAAACTAGGAGTGTGGGTGTTGAGGTTAAATGGAGAGAATATACCCATTTAAATCAAGTAATACATAATAATATAGAAATATTAATACAAATCAACTAAACATCATAGATAAAACAACATAAAAAATATTCTATAACTTATTTAAAGTCAGGTGATGCAGTAGTCATCTAATCGGACCCCAATTTGGTAGGTAAATATGATTAGGTAATAAAACATGGAATAAATATATAAAAAATGTTACAAACGTTATCTATAGTCCTTTAGAACAATGTATCAAATTCTCAACTCCAATATCCTCATTAAACTACCATAGTTCCCTTTTCATCCCCTATATCCAAAGTCATGATATCTTCATGTGCACTGAGATGCCCATATAGGGAGTGAGTATAAACCTTATATGAACCCATAAATACATTGTTAATTCATGGGTATAAGTATATTTATTTTAATTCTATGAAAAAAAGTTAAATATGTTCTAAAAAATAAAACCAATGATATACCAAGTGATCATGTTCTAACAAAACTACAATGAACCCTAGGCGTACAAGCTTAGGTTCTAAGATGAAAGTTCCTATGCAGCAACCACATTACTATGATAATACTTAATTAGTATATTTTACTATAAATGACAATAAAAATACCACCTCTAAGGACAATTCCCATACCCACCTTTACGGGAATGAAACATGGACAACCCTTGACTATCATTAGATAGTACACATTCTTGGTAGGCCCAAAATAATAAAACCCCACACATTTTCATGGAAATACCCATTAAAAAATCATGAAAACCTAAAACCATATTCCAATGGTGTTTCACATTCTAATCCCATGGGATAATTATTTCCCTTTCTGTAGCGCTGCATATCTTATATCCAAAGCCACACAAAATTAGTCATTTCATCTATTCTCCCCATGTAGAAGTCAATTTACAAAAAATAAAACTATCTAATAGAACATTGAAACATGTTTCCACTATATTTTCACAAATTTAAATTTAAATCATGGAATATCATGGAAAAATAATTCATAATTAAATTTCTATAGTCTATAAACAATTTATAAGAACGGTAAAACATAGAAAAGAACAACCATGGAATATCAAATAGTCTAGGGATATGAATAAATACACAACATGAGATACATAAAAAATAACACACTATCCATAAGACTAAAATGTATAAAAATCTACCCATTAATTCCAATAATTTTTTTATCATGAAAGGTTCTCTACAATAAGAACAAACACACAAGACAAACAATTTAAACAATCCATAAAAGGCCTGATATGGCAATGAATTTATACCATTAATGTTTTTATGCCAATTTCCATGATTTATCAATGGGTGATACTAGGATCACACCAATTCAAGAAAATTAAATAGAAAATCTCCCAATCTATCATAATATATTGTATATAATTGCTTTTAAAGAATTAATGATTCCAAGAGACTAAATCCATAAAATATACTAATGTAGAGTCTTCACTGAAGTAAGAGCTAGGATCAATGAAAGGGAAGACACATATTCCTATCATCCATCATCAATCTATCGACAAAGAATTAATCATTTAGTATGGATGTGTAAAGATACATAGATAATTACAATATGGATTATATATATGATAAAATATGAATATGTAAGGATAATTATGGTATAATAGTTATATATCACATATTTTCATTCCAGCAGATCATTATATACATTAACACTCATGAGGATAGGAGGAGGAACCATGAATCACTAAGGGTGGGAACATCCATGAGAATAAAGGATTCACAAGGTCAATATAATTATATATTAAGGGGATATTAAATATTAAAATAGTCAATCGTATCATTGTAATTTCCAATTTTTATAAATCCCATATAGTTCTATCTGATTAAGACACATAGTTAGAAAAATAGTGCAGAAATAGTGTCCTTCCTTACTATCCCTTCAAAATAAAATAACATGGTAACCTAGGAAAAGAGACATAGTTAATCTAATCATATACAAACCATGAACCTTTAAAAAAATACATTCATAAGTTTCATGGACACTATCATATATATAAAACCCATTCTCAAACTATAAAAAACTCTACTAGATTTATTAAATACATGTCACATGGTTACTGCCCTTTTAGTACTAACCATACACAACCCATGGGTTTGAAATGTTTCTCAAACCACTCTTAATTTGTGCCCCATGACACCGAAAATCCAATAGGACCTAAATATCCATTGACACTAAGACATATAACCAATAACATACACCTTCATTAGAGAAATATTAAATTGAAACATAAGTTATAATTTAAAAACAAAAAATACGATGTATGTTAATGATGACTTAATTATCCCTTTATAAAGACATATCATCGCTTGGAATGTATTTATAGATCATGATTGAATAGACCAAGAAACTATTATAGAAAAAACATATTCATACTATAAAGTCTCCACATTAAATTGAACATATTTCCACTATACATTGACAAGTTTTATCATTTTTCCTCAAAAACCATTTTATCTTATGTCTATGATCCTTACCAGGAACTCTAAAAGTGATGTTTTTTGGCTCAAGTTCAACCTCATCACAATCTATCCCTTGCATAGAATATGGCATGTACATCTATAGCTTAGTTAAATGTAACACAAATTCTATACCATAGAACTAAGTAGGATGAATAAAATGTTATGCCACTATCCCAAAATGACTGGAAACATTGAATGGTCCCTAAAATATCCATACTAGAACCCCTATATTTTGAATCTTTTTATTTTCTACATGGTTATTCACCCATAATAAATCATGGTCCCCCATTTCAAACACCAATGTAAACCTACCGCTAATGGAATATGATTAGTGTTAACTCTTAGGGATGATTAATTTATTTTTGATCGTGTTCGCTCTCTCTTAGGACTTGTGTTACATTACCAAACTAAAATGGGTGTCTTACTATAATAATCACAACATATCATTAGCAGAAATAACATGATATGAAGATAAAAATATGGTTCCGTATGAATTAAATCCTAGAATCTTTTGTTTTATGTAAACATAACTAGTATATGGTGATCATACATAACTAAACTAAATATCAGAAAAAATTCCAATAGAATATCCAATAATATTTATATTTCTCTCCCTAATTTTCCATCAGTTTGTTGTTTGATACACTATACACGTTTCCATATTGTTAATTAATGCCTTATATATTCCATACCAAAATAATTATGTGGAATTTTTGTCCCTATATGTCATGATTATTAATGGAAATCCATAAATGTATACAATTTATCATACATATTTCCTTCTAAACACATCTTATGAATGGGTCTCTCGAATTGGAATATAATGAGAAAAATTATTTATAAATTTTCAACCATATAGAATAATAACTTATTGGGGACTGAGATAATATCATCATGAAGTTAATCTCCATATCATGGCACTTCTACATAGCCATCAAATGATCCTGAAGTAAACCATCAAGATGATTTTTATCTACCTTTAACCTCTATCATGTAAGGAAACATGAAACAAACCAAAATGTTCATATCTATACATATCTACCAGTATTGATATAGGATTTCATGGTATATATTTTTTAATAAAATATGCACAACATATTTAAAAACATGGTATTCCCTCACTAACTCTTATGTCAAGGAAGCTATAACTACTAAACTCTTTTGAATGTAGATAAAATATTTTTCATCTAATAACTATCCTAGGATATAATCATCACCCACTATGTTCCCACATCAATACACCCATAGAATCAAAATAATATATAGAATTTACATGGTCTACTAGAAAATATTTTATAATAAATAGAAAACATGTCACTACTTCATAATCTTCAAATCAATGAAATAGCCACTCATCCATGAAACTCATCAGATGTAATTTATTTTGTCAAGTTCACTCTCAAAACAAATGAGTCACTAGAGTTTTCCTTCTGACTAATTATATAATTAAATTATCATTCAATTGTCAATATGATAACTCATAGTTTAATGTTCATGGATACTCTACCAAATTATTTAAACATATATTTAGATCATGGTTAAAGAATATATATGACAAGATCTTGGGGATCATATAGAAGATAAATTTATCATAAAAGATTTTGATTCTCCAACACTTCAGATTATGGAAAACATAAAACAAAATCAAGTCATCCATCAGGTTGTTCCTATCCTTGGGTCATAGTTGTCATGAACTAGAAGATAATACATCGTCTCTTTTCATAAAATAGTTACTGGACTGATAGTTCATTCATCAAAAATAATATCATGTAAAATACTAGGATAAGGAAGAACCATAACTAGACATGTCACCAATCTATTATTTTACTATAGGGATGCCTCTTTACATTGACAAGATCACCCAAACATCAAAACCATTATAGTCAGCTCAAAAATAGGTGAAACAAAAATGGGAGAATAGTTAGATGAAATATTGAAAGTACCCCACAAGACCATGGAAAATAATGCTCTCAAATACATTTTTGGGGGTGTCCCCAATACATCAAAATGTCTTCTATTTATGATTCCATTGATATTAATTCCTTATAAATTACATTACTGAGAAACACATCTCCAAAATCAAAAATGTTAAATTTGAAAATGTTGATTAATGATACAGTTCTTAATTTGAACTCAATATATTCTCAATATTCCATGAAAACATATCATAAGTCTTTTTTTATATCAAGATAACATCCACTAACACAAAAATGAATGATTCAGGATATGGATGTAAAATCATAATCAAAATATCAATAAAGAATTATTTGAAATTTATTAACATAAAACTAATGAAAAGATACTCAAAAATTCCCTATACACTCCTAAACACTACCCTGAGAATATACTATAATTTCAAAAATATTAGATAGTCACCTGAATAATGGTCAATTGTGGAGAACCATGGGGCTCCCTATAACATATAAAATGGATCACCAATACATGGTAAAGAATAACTAATCTTCAGTTTCACCTAATTTATCTTCCTATAGAATATAAAGAGCCATATAATACCATCTTACCTCCTAAAATAAAACACTGGACCTCTCTATAAAGATTACCTTAGTCTAAAAAAGAATTTCACTTCTATGTACACTAGATTTACCTTCAACATTCACAAAATTTATGATTCCATATGAAATTGAGGTGTTTATATTGGTTTTAACACACCTATATGTTCATTAAATATAAAATTTATTTGTGTGGAGGACGCCCAAATTATTCCCTTTGGAAAACATTATGATAATTATCAACTGATCATGGTATATTGTCAAAGTTTCTTATAATTATTATATGAGAGTAAATCATGGTACATTCACCGTAATATATACATTATATCTCATGTATTGTACCATCATGAATACAAAAAAAAATAAGACTCATTGGGAAACATAAACCTCACTGCTCTACATGTGGTGAAAGATACATGTCTCCGGTAATAGTCTATATTGTCTTAATAGATAGTCAACAAATTGATTATAAATATCACATTAAAACTATCATATATTGGATAATTGACCAACATAGATATACCTAACCAATTAATACTATTTGGAACTCTATAAATCGTAGGAGATGGTCTACATTCATTCCCAAATGTAGGACAAGAAACAAAAAATCATTAGAAAACATAACAAATTAATATATTCCATTAAAACACTGGGAGATATTAAAAAATTTGATGCTCATATATGAAAAGAAGAAATAAATTTCATAGAAATAAAAAAAATGTAATAGTACTTTTTCTATATCAACTAATATATTTAACATTATCAATTATATACGTCCTAACATCTTATAGAGCATGGCCCTACCTCTATGGTGAAAATCTTGTTTGAGTCACCTTGGCTTCGAATGCGTGGTTTTAATACTATGGTCACCTTAATACACAATAAAATGAACTTCCAAATCCTATACCTGAACCATTAGAAAAATAAGATTATATTTGATCTATATTTCTACATTAGTGAATTTCACATCATGTCATCATGCACGATTTACTAAAAAGTACCATTTATCCATAGTTATAGAACCTGGAAGAGCCTCCCCCATGATAGGATGTAATGAAATACATAATACAATGCACATTTATTTTATCCAAACGAACCTCCTCATCACTTGTATTCATATCCCTAAAAGAGTCACTAAATGTATCCCAAGAATTTCCTGGCATGATTTGACAATAACCACGGAGAAAAAGTACAATCTTGTACTCCAATATCCCATTCTAAAAATTCATGGTCTTTCAAAGACCCATTGTATAAGGCCCCATCCTTAAACATTAAATAATCTTGATTTATGTCAAGAATTCACATTGGTGATCTTTTTAGGTTTTTAGTTTTAGATAATTAGGCTATAAATATTATATTTCATATAAAAAATTACAAACTAGACACTTCTACTCTATCCAAATTTTTTCATAATAAGAAAACTCCATGATTAAAAAAGGAATTATTTACTTAATAAAAATCATCTTGAATTATTCGTTTTTCTTACCCTTACATATACCCTATGAAAAACATTTCAAAAACATGGGATGAGCATTAAAAGATCTATAAGGGTTATAAAACAAGGAAAGAAAATATTTGTCCATCAATACTTACAAATCATTGAAATCATTCTTTTCAATAATAAAACACATGATCTTTAACGTTCCTCATGAAATCAAAAGATTTATGAATAACACAAAGAAATAAAAAATCATAAAGGTGACTTGTGTCATCCATAACATAATTACGTTGTAGCTTTCACAGCTATATAGGGAGTTACGTTTGGAATACCCATCACAGTATATTCCATTAATATCTTAGGAGAAACATTAACATTAAACTCCATCATGTTTACCAATTAACTTAAGAGCTATATCGATCTCAATATACCTAGGTTTATCATGGAACCACCCATATACATAAACAATTCCCAAGAACCATAACATAATCATAACACATAAAACAAGACTAAAGGAAAGATGAAATTTCCAATTGCAATCAGAATATTTAATTTCAAGATATTGATATAATCAATGATTTATGAAAACCATATTCAATAACAAAATATTTAAAAAGGGTATATGGTGTTTATTTTTCTTGTAAAACATTATTTCTTTTTAAGGATGCCAAATATAAAATAATGCTCGTGGCGGCAAAAAGGCCGTTGTCACTGCATTCGTTAAAAAGAAACATTCTTTTTGTCATTTTGTAAAATGATTCATATAAAAAGATTCCCTTTGAATTAAAATTCAAGTAAAATGATTTTATACACCATATAAAATAATTTAATGTATAAATTAAAACATGTCTCAATGAAATGAGATTGAGATGAAGTCCCTTACAATAATTCAACAGCCAAATGGCGTCATATAAAAATTCAAAAAATGAGTTGATGAGAGTGAAAAGGGTATCTCATCACATGGAAATAAAATTTATCATTATAAGTATATATAAGAACATATCCCAACATAATAAAATGGAAATTTACAGACATAACATAAAGATGTATTTGAAAAAAAGATGAGGGTGAAAGGTTCCCTTACCTTGAGTCCGCTTCGTCATGTATATTCCTTGTTCATCCAGAATAATAAATTTAATTTAATTTCATTTTGATTAATAACCATTTTCAAGTTTATTATTCCATTTTTATCAATTATTAATACATTAAAAAAAATTCATAATTATTTAAGTTAATATATGTCATTTTTTCGATATTGGGTACTTGAGTCAAAAATGATCTTGTTATAATTAAAAATTGTACATGTGGTAAAAATTACAATATCTAAAAAATCATATTCAGGATTTAAATATCACATATATCATATATATATCCAGTATATATGTATTTATAAGATTGCATAACATTTTTATATATGAAATGAAATGCATCATTCATGGAGATGGTAAGTCGTACGTACGCATAAACACTGCTTCCATTTCATTTTTTCAATTTCAAAAGAATAAAAACTAAAAGATACATAGGTATATTATAATTTATGTGTAATATAATATGATATATGCATTAATTATGTTCATTAATTAAATCCTTTATATGTTCCATGTATGTCATTAACAAGTCATCTCATTTTGAGGGGTGGTATTCCACGCTTCCTCAAATTAAATTATCGTATTTACACATTATGGAATGAATAATGGTATGTTGTAAATAAGATTACAGAAAAATAGAGACAATATAAATATAATAAATATAATATATAAATATAGTTCCATCATAATGGAAACCATGAGATGTGGTAGGAGATAATAGAACAATCACCATTTCGTGAGGCAATAGTTTGTCTTCCACAGAAACAGTATGTTCATATCCATTAGATGGAGGTGTGTGTAAGTTTAGTTCCAATAATTATTATAAAAACATCCTAGTATAATTAAGATACTGGTGTTGTTATAAAATAATGGAATCTAGAGATTCTAGGGGGTTGGAGAAGGAAAACAAATGGAAGAATCCTGAGAAGAGACATTACCTCAAATCGGGTAAATCCTTTTAATTTAATCTAAAAGGCCTTATTGAATTACCTTCTTCCCAAGGTAAGGATTATTGGAGGAATATAGGGATGTTGGGGGCCTATTTTAGAATATTTTGCGTGATACAAGGGGACTTGATAGGTGTGAGTTAGGGTTAGAGGTGATACCCTTTTATAAGAGGAAGGAGGGGCACTTTAAGAATGTCTTGAATTATTATTTTATTATAAACTAAATTTATCTTTCAAAAGAACCCCAAATAATTTAATTTGAAGATAAGGTGACAATTTTTCTAAATCCTCTCAATTAATAGGTTTAATACAAGTTTTGGTTTCAAATTTATCCTTATCATTTAACTTTAACACTTAGATAACATATTTGACTCTCACAATATCTTCTTGTATATTCATACTATATAAGTCATATAGTCACAATAAAATTCAAATATTACCTGAATGGTTTATTAATGACATTTTAAACCTTATATAAGTCATTCTGATGAATATTTTATTTTTAGGACTATTATATCATTTAATAATAGTGTATTTTTTTTAAAAAAAACTCATTTATGTTAATTTATATACTATTCATATCATGAATTTTTAAAAATCCACCAAAACATGATTAATTCGAAAAAACATACTTAATTCAATTATAAAAAGTCATAATTATCCATAAAATTCTTTGATAGCATAAAATGTTTCAATATAAATTTATTTTAATTTCTATAATCTCATTAATTTAAAGCAATCATTAATTTTGTAATCACTACATCATCATTGTGTCATGAATAAATTTATTTAACTGATGTATAAAGTTTATAAATAAAATATCAATATTTAGTAAATATTTATATCTTTCTAAATACTATTTATAGTATAAAATATCACATTTATAACCTTATAGAAAAATTGTTTAATAAATGATAAATGTTTTGTGTATATTTTCTTTAACTTTAAATTAAAAGTAATTAAATTTCATTTTCCCACACAAATAGCTCCATGGGTTCATCAAAATCAAACCAAGGATTCCCATGGTCTAAAATATCTCATCCAATAGGGTTAGAACACATGTTATATTAAATTTATATTATTATAATATTATTTTTCTACCCTTATTTACAAGATTTACCTTTGACCATAGTAAAAATGATATTTACAGAAGTTGGTATTCATAATGTCTATAAAAAAAATTTACCTATTTAAACAATTTGATCCTCCTAATTCCAAATATGGAATCCATTTTTAAAAATTCAAAACACATAAGTTTCCGAAATTAATTTAATATTAATTCCCGTTGTCAAAACTGAAAAGCTTGTCTTTAAGAAGTAATAACTATTAAAATATTGACTTGTGTTTATATCTAATTAAAAAGTAAAATTACTTCCAATGACCAAAATTGGATTAAATGATAAAAAAATAATATAATTACAATTTAAAGCCAATTAAAAATAATAATCTATCCATATAAATAAATCATATGAAAAGGCAATTTTGAGTTAAAATGCAGTATTTTTCACTATTCATTAAAAAATGAATTTTATCTGAAAAACTACCGAAAATTTACCCAAAGTAAATTTTGATGTCTCTAATCTAAATAATAATTTATTTGGTCAAATATAATATAAAAAAGTGATAAAAACAAGATTTAAAAAGGGTTTGTCCTCAAAAGGTAGTTAATCTACCATTTAAAGAATATTAAAGTATTTCATACTTAAAATAAGATTCGTTATTATTTTATGCCTCTAAAATTTATTAGATAAATGTAAAAAAATTTAGTAAAATTTGATAACCATAATGTAGTTAGATATGTTCATTCCCAAAAATACAACAAATACACATTAACTACCATTTAAAATTATAATTATAATAATATTTTATTTATTGGTATAACTAGATGTTGTGTGCAACGTAAGATTTCAAGGAAACCCATTATGGCGTGTTGAGTATGCTATGAAAAAAGTGCCATAATTAAAATAAAATAAATATCTTATTCATAAATATTAATATAAATGAAAAAATATTATTATATAAATATTTGGTCTTTACATTCTTCTTCCCTTTTGGGATTGCGTCCTCGCAATTTTATAATTGCGATCAGAAACATCATGGAAAGTTCCACATCAGAAAATATTCAATAAAAATATCACTTTAAAATAAATAAAGATATTTAAAAAGGTTACCTGAGATAACTCATACTAGGATTCCATGTAGGAAATCATGTATATGGAAGAGACACTCTGGGTCATGTTCTGATAGAGAGTGATAGAAAACATGATCAAGAAAAAGTTAACTTCAGAAAACCATATACGTATGAGGGGTTAAATGGTCTTGGATTTGCCAATAGGAAAAGTAAACAAACAATGTTTTTGATTTAAGTTATTTTTCATAAATTTTAGGAATTTATTTATGATATTTACTAAGAACATAAGGAGATATACTTACATTTCAAGTAGAGTATCATCCGTTAATAAATTTATACCACAAAATCATCTTTTCCCCAAAATATGAGTGTTCATTATTATTTGGTCACATCAAAAGTGGTAGAATAGACTTCTAGATAATCACATAATCCAAAAATGATGAACTATCTATTTCCCATGTCTTTACACATTATCCAAAACCAAAATGATGAGTAAAATATCAGATATTCCCTAGAAATGAATAGCCCTTTAATCTACAAAATTAAACAAACAATACCCAAATTTCATCAAAGACCATTCAATAAAAAAATTTATTTAAAATAATCGAAACTATTTTTGAAACCCAAAAAATCATAAGGATTTCATGACATAGTCTTCCACGATAAATCTTAGCATTTATCTCCGAATAACATTGACTAATCTTAAAGTCACAAAATTAAAAGTAATTAACCTAATCATATATTCTCTATGAGAGGTTAAAAATTTACGTAAATATCCCAAATAGATATAAGTCCACAACAAAAACATAGATTCTTCCAAAATAAAACTCCACCATTACTCCTCAAATGAAATCCCATAGTTTTCTATTTTCCTTGGGCATATAATGTTCCCAAAAGAGTGAACATATTCCAAAATAACCCTTATCACTTAATCACCAAATAATTTTCCAATACTAATATACCCATTTGATAAAACATAAGTTCCTAAAATAAACTTATTCTTGATCCATAAAATCATTTAACTAAATATAATTAGTCATACTAACCGGATACATCACATAGTCTAATGGTAGTCGATAAATCACAGTCGCAATTTGGTTTTTAGATTGATTCCCACATCTATGTTTGATGTGATGGGTTGTCACTTGGTATGCATGTTGTCCTTTTTCAAAAGCTATATAATTTTATAACATTTTAAAAAATGAGATAAATTACAAAAAAATAACCAGAACATATGTTATCCACAAATGATATCTAGTACATCTCATTTTCATGCCAAATAGTAATAAACTGTAATTTCATCAAATTCAAGTATTATATAAACCCAAATGGTTCTTTATAACTATATCCACAAAAGAAAATATAATTCTTCCTCATATATCATTACCAAATTACAAACTAAAGTGTTACACATAAAAGGGAAATGTGTTCCGAAGTAATCCCCTTAATAAAGAGAATTATTACTTTTAAACTGACCATCATCAATAGATCAAACATAACTCTAAAATTCCTAGACAACTTAATCATAGAAAATTCTTCATGATCCTTTATCCATGTTTTCCCATCTTATTATTTTATAGTTCTTTCCTACAAACAAAATCATGCATAATGTACTAAGATTTTAGTAATTTCAAAACAATAGCTAAGAAAAAATCCATACCTTTCAAAGGTTATTGCCAGTTTCCTCATCCTAAATTATAATGTAATTGGGCATTGGTAAAAATATATTTTTACGATATCACTAATCCCATTCCCAAACATTCTTCATAGCAATTCTATTTGTATAATGACTACACACACCACATTTAAAACATTAAATCCATCCTTCAGAAAGAACACACTTCCATTTACTAGAGTCAACTGAATGCTTCTTTTATACATGGATGGTTATTTATTTATGACTTTCATTACCACATCTAAAAAATATTTCATTACCTTTGAATCATTTTCCTAGGTGTTTCTTTCCACATCCTTGACACATAGGTTTTTGAATATACTTACCATTATTATTCTTACCTGAACATCCATTGTGATTTGTTTCTCACATATATGATGCCTTAGAAAAATCACCACGGTTCAAGTGGTCAATCATGACTCTAGATAGTTGGTTAGGAAAAATTACAAGATTTCTCGTTACAACTATAATTTCATTCAATTTTTCATTCAGAAAACCACTATAGTTTCCTTCACATCCACTGTTACTTTGGTGCCTGCTAGATCTAGTGATTTACAGAAGAAATAAATATTTGGGAGAGTATATTAGTAAAACCACCCAATAATATCTTATGAGGAGGGTAAAAACTAATATATACTTATTAATGTTATCTGAAACTCATTCAACTTATCTAAAAAACTACTACTCTTTATAATATGCTATCCATTATGGTAATGTAAAACATGTCACTTAATCATAAATAACACTCTAACCTCTAAAGTTATCTAAAAGGAATTCTGATACCAAATATAGTCTCCAACCATAAACATTACAAAATATTTAGTTATGTCAAGAATTGAAATTTTTTGAATCTTTTCAAGTCTATAGTTTTAGAGAATTATGTCGTAATTGTTACATAACACCTCAAAAATTACAAAGTAGACACTTCTACTCAATCCAAAAATTTTCACAATAAGAAAAATCATTGATTAAAATAGGAATTAATTTCTTGATAAAAATATTCCTGAATTATTACTTTATATTACCAATCCTTATATCCTGTGAAAAACATTTCAAAAAATTGGGATGACTATAAAAAGCTCAGTAAGGGTTATAAAATTAGGAAAGAAAACACTAGTCAATAAATACTTAAAAATTAATGAAATCACACTTTTTAATCATAAAACATAATCTATTTAACATAACTCATGTAATAATAAGATTCATGTATAACAAATAGAAATCATTAATCATAAAGGTGAATTATGGAATCCATAACATACTTATAACGTAGCTTTCACAGCTACATAGGGAGTTAGGTTTGGAATAACCATGACTGTATATTCCCTAAATCTATTAGGAGAAACACTAATGTTTAACTAATTCACATTACCCAATGCATTAGAGATCTATATCTGGCTCACCCACCCTAGGTTTATCATGGAATCACCCGTATATGTAAACAATCCCCAAGAACTAAAACATAATCATAACACATAAAACAAGCATAATGGAAAGATAACATTTCCAAATTGCAATTACTATATATCAATTCATGATATTAAGATAATAAATGATTATCCAATCAATTATCCATACAAAAATATGTAAACAGGGTATATGGTATTTATTTTCCTTTTGAAAACATTATGGCTTGTTAAAGAATCCAAATATCAAATAATGCTCGCGGTGGCAGGAAGGTTGTTGTCACCATGTATGTTAAAAAGAAACATTATTTTTGTCATTTAGTAAAATGCTTCATAGAAAATTTTTACCTTTGAATTAAAATACATGTCAAAAGTGTTTATACACCGTATAAAACAAAGTCATGTATAAACCAAAATAGGCTTTAATGAAAGGCGATTGAGACGAAGTTCCTTACGAAAATTCGGCAGCCTAAAATTGTTACTTATAAATTCATAAAATTAGTTGATGAGAGTGAAAAGGGTCTATCATCACATGGAAATAAAATTTATAATAACAAGGATATATAATAACATATCCCAACATAATAAAATTTAAATTAAAAGACATAACATAAAAGAAGACTTTCACTAAAAGATGAGGGGGAAAGGTTCCCTTACCTTGAGTTGGATTCATCATGTATGTTCCTTTTTCTTCCTGAATAATAAACATAAGATAATTTATAATTTCTTAAGAAAAATTTTCAAGTTTATTATTTTTCTATATCACTTATTACAAGGTTATAAGTATTACATAGTTATTTAATTTAATATCAGTTATTTTGTTGATATTGGGATATTGAGTCGAAAATGATGTTATTATAATTACAAATTTTCCTTTTTTTACAAAGTTCATTATATTCAAAATGATATTCATGATTTAAAATTCATATATATCATAGTTGTCATGTATATATGTTTTTATAATATTCCATAACATTTGGAGATATGAAATGAAATGCACCGTTCATGGATACAGTAAGCTGTACAAAAGCGTAAACGTGAATTTCATTTCATTTTTTCATTTTCAACGTAATGAAAACTAAATGATACATAGGTATATTGTAATTAAATAATAATATATTATTATATATACTTTACATAGGTTCATTAACAACATCCTTTATACATTCCATGTATGGTATGAATGAATCATCTTACTTTGAGGGGGTAGTAGTCCTCTTTTTATCAAATGAAATTATCATATTTACACATTATGGAATATATAAAGGTATATTGTTGAAAAAATTAAATAACAATAAATAATATATAAATATAATATATATCTTTTATAAATACAGTTTCATCATAATGGCCACCACGAGAGTCAGTAGTAGATAATTGAACAATCATCATTTTGTGAGGCTGTAGTTTGCCATCCGGAGAAATAGTATGTTCGTATCCATTAGATGGATGTGTGTGTATGTGTAGTTATAATAAATCTAAAAAAAATAATATTATATTGAAGATAATATTTTTTTATAATATAATGGAATAAAGAGTGTTTTTTGGGTTTGGAGATGGAAAATTGATTGAAGAAGCTTGAGATAAAACATTACCTCAAATATGGTAACTCCTTTTGATTTAAAATTAAAGGCATTCTTGAATAGCCTTTTAAAAATTTTAGGATTTGATGAGGAATATAGGGATGTTGGGGGCCTATTTGGGTAGAGTTTGGATGAGACATGGGGGCTTGACCGGTGTGAGTAAGGGTGAGAGGTGATTCCCTTTTATAAGAGGAAGGAAGAGCACATTCAGAATGTCTTGAATGGGTATTTTATTATAAACTGAATTTCAATATAAAAAGGTCCCCAACTCATTTAATTCTAAGGTAATGCGATTTTTTTAAATCATCTCATTCAATAGGATTCAGAAAAAATTTGGTTTCAAATTTTACCTTATCATTTAGCTTTAACCCTTAGTTAACTTATTTGACTCTTACAATTTCTTCTAGTATATTCATACTATATAGTAAATATAGTTACTATAAAATTAAAATATAACCTCATGTTGATCATTAATGAAATTTAAAACCTTATCAAAGTCACTTGGATAAATCATATATTTTTATGAGTATTATATCATTTAATAAAATAGTATTTCTTTAAAGAGCTCATTTATGTCAATTTATATACTATTCATATCCCGACTTTTTAAAAATCCATAAAAATGTTATTTTTCATAAAAAATTTCATTATTTCAAATATTAATGGTCATAATTGTCCCTATAATTTTTTATGTCGTCAAAAGTTTCAAAATAATTTTTTTAATTATTATAATCTCATTTTTTTAAAACATTCATTAATAAGGTAATCACTACATCATCATTGCATCATATAAACATTTATTTTTCTGAAGTATAAATTTTTTTAAACAAAATATCATGATTTAGGAAATGTTTTTATCTTTCTAATTAATATTTATTTTAAAAAATATCACTTTCATAACCACATATAAATTTTATTTTTCTAAAAGATACATGTTTAGGGGATATCTTCCTTAACATTAAATTAAAAGTAATTAAATGTCATTTTCTCACCCAAGTGGCTCCATGGGGTCCCAAAATCGACCCACTGATGCAAATGGTTAGGAGTATCTCACACAATAGGGTTAGAAAACGTGTTAGTATAATTTAATATTATTATTTTACCATTATATACAATATTTACCCTTTAACGATGGCAAATATAATATTTATTTAAGTTACTATTCATATTGTCGAAAAATAAAATTTACCTATTTACACAATTTAGACATCCTGATTCCATATATTGAATTCATTTTTAAAATTTCAAAATTTTTTTTGCAGAAATTAATTTAAAATTAATTCCCATTGTCAAAACCAAAAAGCGAGTTTTTAAGAAGGAATAACTATCAAAAGATTGAATTGTGTTTATGTCTAACTAAAAAGTGAAATTACTTAAAATTACCAAAATTATATTAAATGAAAAAAATAATCTAATTAAAATTTAAAAAAATTAAAAAAATAATATAACCATATAAATAAATAAGATGATAACATATTTTTGACATCAAATGCATCATTTTTCACTATTTATTAAAAAATGAACATTATCATAAAAATACCAAACATTTACTGATAGTAAATTTTGATGTCTTGCTTACAAATAATAATTTTATTTTGTCAAATAGAACATACAACAGTGAAAAAAACTATATTTAAATAGGGTTCTCCATCAAATGGTGGTAAATAGACCCTTTAAAGAATATTAAAATATTTAATGCTTAAATTCAGATTCATTGTTATTTTAAGCCTCTAAAATTTATTGGATAAATATAAAGACATTTATCAAACATGTGTAATATTAATTTCATAAGTTATGTTTATTCCCTGTAATACAATGACTATGCTTTAACTACCATTTAAAATAACATTATTATTATTATTTTATTTTTTTGTATAACTCATTGTTGAGTGAAACATATTATTTCAAGGAAACCCGTTGTTGTGTTTTGAGTATGGTATCATAAAAAAGTTTCCTATTAAAAAAAATTAATATCCTATTCATAAATGTTAATAGAAATGAAAAAAAAATTATTATATAAATACCTGGGTCATTACACATTTTTTATGAGATCATGTAATACACCCTATCCCAATATATATGGTTTGGGAGAAGGATAATATCAAGATTCCTTGATTTTTTTCTCTATACCAAGAAAAATTGGAGCACATTTCAGCTATTCTATGAAGAAATCAATATATATAGAAACTAACATTGTTCCCATTTGATGATAAAAAACTCATATACATGGGCATGCTTTAGCTTTATAGGAACTAAATATATGATGAATAAATCCTTTAAGGGATCCTATATAAGACCTTTACACTATCCTTCCATTCACATGACACCCCACTACCTCTTAAAAGTTCCATAAAGCACAATGTTATATGACTTAAACCTCCTTCCATATGTTGTCTCTTCAAGATGAATGAAACAATTGTTAATGTAACCCCAGTCCCCATCACCCTCAGGACCAAATGTTCCCTGGATTGATATAGGATAATACTGTATGAAATATTTGGCATAGTCAACCATTATATTATTCACCCATCAACCATGAGTTGGATCAATATAGAGAACTGTGGTCTTGGGAGTATTTTCTTCTATAATAACAAGATAAGTTATGGGAGTATTCTTAGGCTCATCCTCCAACACAGACTATAGTGTAACTAGATAGTCTTAAATAGTTGGATCATTTTGTATTTCTTTATCTGGTGTTCATATCAGGAAAATATTTGGGGCCTTTTTTTCAAAAAATTACAGTGGAACATCTAAAATTTTTATAGAAATTCTATATTGTAGAAATAGAATTAAATACACAACACAAACATAAGATTTCATTAAGAGTTACTATCCTTGGAGATAATCACATATATGTTAAAATAATCATAGTTCCACATAAGTAGGGATCCAAAACATTGGTACCGATACATTAGACACAACCATGTTTATAATACATAACTATATGAAGAAGTTAAAATATTAAATTCTAGAACAGATATATCTTAAAGAATAAAAATAAAAATATATAATTTAATAGATTACAAAAATAATTTCAATTAATTGAAAAACAATTGTGTGTTAAACTCCTAATATATAAATTACATGTGATCCTATATTCCAATTAATGATTCATGTATGCACCACAATACCATAAAATGAAGATAAAATTTCACAATAATATATTTGATATCTGTTACAGATGAGATGACTAGGAAAATGGAAACTCATCCACCAAAGTTTCACATACCCTATCTACCTTCAAAAATTTCCCAAGAAAACAAGAAAACAATATTTTAAAACATATTGACTAATAACATTTTTTAAAACAAAAACATGATCCCCATGTTTGGGATGAATTTCCACATGTAATAATATATGAATCCCTATATTCAATTGGTTTTTGACTATTTGTGAGGTTTTATAGGTTATGTAGGGATACTAGACCCTAATTAATCATATAAATCCATAATAATTAAAAAAATCTAGCACAATTAAAATTAACATCACATAAAAATAATAATTCAATCATGATTTTATAGTATACTACATGTTAAGTCATACTATAGTTAATAAACCCTAATAAAAATGTCGAATGTAAATAAAAATATGAAACAAAACATGAAATAAATAAATAAATGGAGTTTTAATAGTTATTTAATGTCAATCATTGTGACGAATAAATCATCTAACTATAAGATCCCTAGAAACATTCCACTTGTCTCTATCCCTTCACTTAGTTTCTATTCATGATGTATACTTCTACACCATGACACCCATTCATGGTATGAGTATAAACCCTGTATAACCCCCAAACAATGTTTCCTTGACACATTACCATAATTATGTAGAGTATAATGACATTATGGAAATGAATATGCGCAGAAAAGTATACAATGAATGATATAAATAGTGATTATGTGATAACCAATATTCTAGTAACCTTGGTCATAATTACTTCTGTTCCATCACATAATGAAATTTATAGTCACCGTATGTATTAGATCATTATTTATTAGACCCATCCACTTTTAAGGATAATTCAAATCCCACCATTATGTAAAAAATATCTTCCACCATTAATGGTGAAACACATTGAGATTTTATGATTTTCTTTTATTTTTAAATATATTCAATATCTTTGATATCTTGTGCTCAAACAATATTGGGATTAAATTTAACTAATTACTAGATTAAAATATTATTATTTAAACATAACCATTATGACTTACAACTTAAGTTGGTTGGTATGAATATGACTAAATAAACTATGGAACTTATTTTTAATTGATATATAAAATAAATTCAATGTATATATATTGATTAAAAATATAATAAGAAATATTTTAAAGAGAAATAAATGATTTTTCATAAAAATTAATATTATGAATGGAAGATTGGTAATAAGTTTACCACAAAATTTGGAATTAATTTTAACTAATTTTAGATACTTTTTTTTAAAAATAATATTTATTTATTAATGAGAATATAAAAATAGTTATGGTGAATTTTTTGGATTTATCTAAAATGAGACATTTTTCATTTAATAATGATGAATACTAGCTTACTAAAAAGTAAATTTTTATAAAATAATCCCATTATCAAGGGGATAATAAATGTGAATACCTTGGGAATCTTACCTTATAATGAGTTTTAAATCCTTAAGTAAGTTTTAAATTTTATAATATAAAATAATTCTTCCATTGGAGTTCCATTTTTTGGCCAGTGCATTAGTATAAAATATTCCAACCAACCAAGTGTTCCCAACCATTATTCCATCCTCCATGAACACCCTGATTTTCCTAGTTTAGTAATTATAGACTCAAGGTGAACATCCCAAATTTTGTATAATATTAACCAAAAAATTGGAATCTATATAAACCTCTTGGATATTTAAATTTTAATACATGTTTAAAGTAATATTGTCTAACAAAGATATGACTTAAACATCAATAGAAATACAAGGGATATAATAAGTACTAAAGTAAATGATTACTAATCCAATGTTGTTGTAAATAATAAAATATAATTTTACCTACTTGAACTAATAGGAACTGGAAAATAATCATTTTCAACCAATTATGGGAAGATGTCATTTAATGCATCTCCCCAGAAAACACCTACCTCCATCTTCTATGGAAATGTCCAACCCTAGAAGGAGCCTTTTATAATAGTAAACTAAATTTGTTTTTAATGAAAAACAACAATTCATTTAAATAAATTACATAAAATAATTTTTTTAATTATAATTTAAAAGTATCATTATTTATGTTATATATTATTTATTTCATACTATATTATTTTAATAAATTTCATACATAATTTTGATATAAAATCATTTACAAAATTTGAATTTTTTTCTGTTTGAAAATCATTTTCTTAACAACATGTGGGTTTAATTTTAAATTAAATTCTTCAACATATATTAGCCGAGTTTGAAAAAATGGAAATCATATTTTTAATTAGCATAATATATATTATCTATTATGATAAAAATATTTTTTGACCAAATGAAATAGTAAAAATCGTAAAAATCGTTTATCATAGTTAAGGTAAAAATATATTTATTGGGGGTTAAAAATAAAAGTATTAGGAATAAAAATTACCCAAATAATGAATAAATAATTATATATGGTGAGATATTGAAATTATATCATCTAGTTTTAGGAAATTTTCAATTTTGGTTTTTAAATAAATTAAAATGTGGGTGTAATTATTTCTTTCCAAAAAATCAATGTTTATACTCTCCCCCACGTATAAATGAAAAAACACTCTCCTATCTATTCCACACATCCAAAACCTGTTTATTTATCATAAAAATTCCCAATTCACATCCCCACCCTTCTGCACTCATCCTATATGACATTCTTTTTTCAATAAACCAATGTAATAATGATTTCGGTGCAAACCAAAACATGTTTTCTGAATAATATATAACATCTCCAACTAATAATTTTTATTTTATTCCATCAGTAACATAAAATAAGATTAATATATTATGATATAATAAATTCATTATCTTCAATATAATGTGTTTTTTTATGAGCACGATAAACAACAATATCTTACTCCCATAAATTTGAAATGAAATAGTTGAACATTTATAAGGTGTATTATGACCTCACGAACAGAGTTAATGCATTTTTTTCATTGATTCTTATCTGATGTTATAAATATGTATATAATATTTTTATATGACATTTATGATATAATTATACTTATATAATTATAATGTCTTATATATATTCTTAAATTACATTCCTTATAGAATATAATAACATCGCTCGTGTGTACAACAGACAACCGCCTCACATAGCGATGTCATTCATTTTTCCATTATTCGTAACATGGAATATTACAAGTTCTATATTGATGAATATAAATGATATTAATTAAATATTTAAAATTCATTACAAAACTATACACATTTTAACCATATCATTCATTGAATAACTGATAATTTCATTATCGTGTATAGTAAACTATCACCACATGAGGTGATGCGATTTTTTTTATTACTACACCACATGATTTTTATTTGTAATTATCTTTAAAAATATGTTACTATATTTATGTTATAATGATCAAAATTTATAGAGAAAATAATTTTTACCTTCTTCACATCATAATCATTGAAAAATAGAAATGTAACTCATGTGTATGCATGACCTACCATATAAATGATTATAATGTAGTTAACTTTTATTAACCACATTTCATGGATGGTTTAAAAACTATAATTATAAGTATGTCACAGATAAAATTTTGGAGGTGATGAAAAAATATTTTATTTGACCGCTGTCGACATACAAAAGTTATTTTTGATATATGAGTCATTTTTCAATAAAATATATCATGAGAAATTACTTGGTTAAAAAATTTAATATTACATTATAAAAACTAAAATAATATGAATAATAAAAATTAAAATTTTATGAGTGATTTTAAAATATATATTAATTTCCATGTTCATGGATATGAGGAATTCACATGAAAAATCAGGCAAGAGGTAAGGGTTCTTTATAACCCACGATTTTCTTCGAGTTATGACCACTACCACCCTTACACTCTATAAGTCTCTTTAATATTATTGAATTATTATAAATTCATTATAAATTTCTAGGAAATGTATAACTATATTATTATACCAACCATTTCTAGGGTAATACATTCAATATGATCCTATATATAAATCCATATTTTAGGAGTCCCTTTTTTATTATGTTATTGGACACAATTGGGCAACCTGTTTCTTTCTAAGGGAAATCCTTATTTTTTTCATTATGATCTCTATGCTTAAGTGGATAACATATATATGTAAATTAAATTATTTTTTATGTTTATTTCAAATTATATATCATTTCAAGGTTTAAAACCATGATTTTATTAATTAAGAACATTGTAATTTATATCTTACATTACACACAAAACCATGTGTTTATGGGACTATAACATCTAGAGATATTTTAATATACTCATATTTGAAAAAATATAAATATTTTTTATATCTTATAATTCATGAAACAATGATTTTATATACATTTACTTGTAACATAGAATTTTTATTTCATTACACACAAAAACAAGTTTCTTTGACAACACACATTACACGTAAGACCAAGTTTTATCAAACAAAAATAAATTATTATTATTATTATTATTTATCAATTTAGTTGTTTTTTGGCCATTGGAATGGTGGGTATGAATATGATTATCTACCTTATTAAAAATATATATTTTATAAATTTTTGTTACTTATATATTTTTTGGTAATAAATTAAAATTCATTTAAAAGAAAATGAGATGTTTTTTGAAAAAAAGATTTTTTTTTTCAAAAAGACTATTTAATCATTATTGGTGTACATTAATTAATTAATTTTTTAATATTATAGAAAATTAATTTGAAAAAATACAAACCATTTTTTAAATAATAATATAAATATTATCTTAGGGTTAATTTTTGTATTTTTCTGGAAATTTCAAAATGTGATGAGGACTAAAAAATATTAAATATTAATGGAAAAATACATTTTGTATAAATAAATTATATTTTTAATTTATTTTTTAAATTAGTTTTAGGTTAAAATTACTTATTTATTTTATCAATTAACCCAATTTATTTTATTTTAATAATTTTCATTTGGAAATTTGAAATAAGAATTTTAATCTTTTGGATATTTTCACTTAAAAAAAAACTTTTTGTTCGGTGTATGTGATTAATTTTAAATTAGATTCTGAAAAATATGCGACATTAACATGGAAAAATGGAATAAATATTATTAATATTAATAATTTATATTATCAAATAAGGTTAACATAATTTTTACCATAATGAATTTTGAAAACATTTAATATTAATTTTTGAGATTATGTTTAAAATGATGTTTCACTAATTACATGCATTTATACAAAAATTAATTTGACAAAAATATTTTATTTTTATTTAATAAATTAGTTTAAATATTTAGAAACATTATCTATAAATTATATCATTAAACTAGATTTTATTTTATTCTTAAAGAATAAATTACATAGGTAAATACACCAATACATGTTACTGTAGTTAAAAATAAAAGGGTAAAAATTAAAAAACATAAAAAATAAAAAATAAGAATATAAAAATTGTTTAATTTTGAATTGTGGAGGATTTTATTGACCCAATAAACAATACCTTACAATATAATTTAATTTCTAAGTTACATTATTTAAGGGAGACCTCCTAATAGTTAATACATTTTTCTATTTACAAATGTCACTCCTCCAAAATTATAAAAAGGAAAATAACTATTCTCTCTTATATGGACCTTAAAAACTATTTGGTTCATCCTAGAAATACATATATTACTTCAAAACCTCCATCAACTCATCCTAGAAGCTTTATTTTGGGATTAAATTCATAATTTTATGTCTTTAGTTGAATCATAGGGATGACACCTAATGAAAATGTAATGTTCTTCAATGAGTGTCTCTATTTAACTTCTTTATAAAACTATTAAAATTTAATTAAAACATGATTTTATAATTAAATATTTATTATAAATATAATGGTATGTTATTATAATATGTTAATTACCAAAAAACATTTCCACTTCCACAAAATGGATTAGAAAGTCATCATTCGTGATCACGAAGGACTACTGCCTCACAAACTGTTGTCGTTCATTTTTCCATGACCTCATCTAAAGGATGGGTGTTATTATATATATTTAGTATAAATAGAAGAATTATAAAACTATTATTCCTTTTGTGTCCTTATATAAAATATAAATTATTAAATTCAATTTTTTGGGAAATGATAATGTTGCTCATGTGTTCGACATACTACTTCCTTGTGAAGCAATGTGATTCATCATTCAATAAGAAATTACATGAAAGGTGATGATGAATGATGTTAAATATTTCATATGGTAAAAATTATATTATTATTATAATGATGTATTCATCATTTTGGTATGATAATATATCATTTTTACAATCAGTGATTATAATATAATTCATGTATGTGTAGACTACCGCCTTCATGAAGCTATGAGACCATATTTGCATCACCACACCACATAGATGCTATATATGTATATTTAAAGGAATAATATAATATTTATTATATAATTATTATTATTTAAGGGTAATATATTATGTAACTCATTACCATATTGATTATTAGAAATGAAAAAATTATTCATGCATACATAAGACCTACCATCTCCATGGTAAAAATGTACTTCATTTTTAATAACCACATTTCATGATGGGCTTAAAAATTAAAATAGATTTTAAAAAATTATAATTATTCCATTTTTATTCTTGAAATGATATAACTATATAATACACTCAAGAACCAGATCTTTGATGATGAAAAACACAAGATAAAATAAGGCAACTAACAGCCGCAACAATGAAAATAATGACAGATTATTAATGAAAGGGAAATAATAAATTATAAAAGAATCATATATGAAATTATAAATATTATTATTATTATGTAATATAATATTTTATTATTTAAATTCTATATATAGTAGGTTATGGAACACTCAATCAAAAGAAAGCGTGAGATTTGATTTTTCGTTTCAATTTCATTTCGGTTAGGAATATTGTAATGTTATGAACCTAATTTAATTTACATTATGTATATAATTACCCAATGACATGTAATATCATGAGTCCATAATTATTAATGGTATTTAATGTTTTAATTTTAATAATTTCATATATGGGTCTTTGAATTAAATGTTATCATGTGGTAAAGAAGATCACAACTCAATTTATTTCCATTAGGTTACATTACACCTTTATCATATTTTATATCATAATATCACATGTGTAATGAAATTTGATTATATTATATTTTATTTTATTTCTTTTATTTGGATTTACATTTGACACATGTAATCTATTCATTGATTAACTATCACTTCAACGTTATGAACTTTGTAAGGGTTTATTCAACAATTTCATTCTAATTGATATTTTTTACTATTAGATTTATGTTTAAGGTAATAATTTGACCATTTCATAAAAAAACCCAAAACTTTTATACTAATATGGTTATTAATTATTTTATAATGTAATATTAATATTATTTATCTCATTGGTACTTAACCCAATTCTATGTAAATTTAATGTCATTTTATCTTATGTTAGAAATCTATTTTCCTAACAAACCATCTATAATAAAAATGGTTTAAAATTTTATTAACCTTTAAATAATTATTTCCCACAGTTATTTTCACTAATTTTTATACTTAAATTTTTTCAAATGAATCATTATGTGATTTTCTTAAAATTCATGTTTTACTTTTATTGAATATGTGAAAGGAATATTATTTTCATCTTCTAATAATGGTACTTTTATAACCTATTTATAGTTAAATATGAATGATCTTTTTAAATTTTAATTGATGTATGTAATTACCCACCATAGTGACTATAATTTCATTTATTTTTCCTTTGAATGAACACATTGACCATTTTAAATGAAATGATTTTAAATGTGATTTTAAGGAAAGATATTTTAAAAAAATAAAAATAAAAATAAAATTTCCATCATGAATGTTTTTAATGATCATGATATAATATTTCTATTCATCAACGATAATAACAAATTATTAAAACTCAAATAGGTATATGTAAATACCTTCCTTATTCATTCTCTCATTGTTAAATAAATATTTTAACCAAGGAAAGTATTGGCATTCCCATCCATGATCAATTTTTTAGTCATTAACTATGACATAAAATATTCACATTACTATGATCATTGGAATTTAAATTTCCCAAAAATATCTATATTATTTATAATGTAAATTATTATTTTATTAAAAGTTTTCTCAGTTATACATAGGATTTTTTCATTTAATGTTATTTTATTGACTAGGAAAACATTGATAAATCTATATATTTTAATAAATAGGGATATTAGATATTAAGGTATATTGATTCATGAATTAAATAGATTATTAAATATATGAGGAATGATTTAGATCTATAGTGATGGGTGGGTCATAGTATTATATAAAACCACAATGCATGGGTTTTATTCATGAGAGAAATCAATTATAAAATCATTAAATTTGTTTCTACCTGTAGTTTATGCCATCATCTAAATGGTGTTGATGGTAGAGCCATCATGTTCTAGTGACATGGAATATACAAATTAAGCATTGGACTCATCAAAATTGTAGTAATTATTATCTCGTACATTTTCACTATAAAATTATATAATGATTAATTTCATTTTCTACTTATTGAATAAATAGAATGTGTGTTCAGTTATTTAAAATTTCATAATTATTATTCATTATATATTAATTTAAATGAAATGTGTTCTCAGTTATTTACCCTTCCTAATTGATTATTACATATTAATTTATTTAAATATAATTCATGATCACTTATTTACCTTTCCATATTTACTACTCTATATCCAGTTTTTTAAATTCCATGAGTGATCATTTATTTACATTTCCATTTTGATTATTCTTATTGATTCATGATATCTTATGATGTACTTAACCCTTACTGATCATTTGAGGTCACCATTATCTTTATTCCATTCCTATGAATCCATGGAGTGTACTATATTTGATATTAAATGATATGTGAGTGGTTATAATGTTATTTTAAAAACATTATGTCATATTTTAGGTATTCAAATATTTCATAAGACTCTAGTATGTAACCATTTTACCAAGATTACTAAACTGTAATGTTTGATGGGATACCATTACATGTATCTTATTCTAATGTAATAAAATAAGGTACTGACTCCATTATACTGGGGTCGGGTTTCTACAGTTGGTATCAGAGGTTATTTTTTAGAATCCTTGGGAACTATATTTTATAAAACTATATTAGGGAAAATAACCCTAAAGTAGACACTAATGATATTTATAGAAGAACATCATATTGTTTTGGCAAGGAAGAGATTATTCTTTTTCCTTAAAATACATCATTTTATTGATACTACATGTGGAGATGGTTCTGGTATAGTTTAAACAAGGGGTAATAAATTTAAAATGGGAGTAATAGACATGACCTATTATTTACTTGGTGCATGAAAATGAGCCTTAATGTTCACAAGGATTGATAATCTTTTGGGATATTCATCGGATAATTTACTTTTTATTTATACATAATTAGGAAGGAAATGAATAGATAATTACAATGAATCACCTCAGATGCACCCTATATCAAGAAAATAACACATGATGAAACAGAATGGTATAATTATTTAACTTCTCTGATTCCAAAAATTATATTTTTTATGTATTTTAAAAAATGTTATTTGTGTTATTGGAATGAGGAAAAATCCTTAGATTGTGCTAGAATCATATATGTATTCATTAATATAAATGTTAAAGGTACCATCATGGGTCAATGAGTTTATGATTCATTATATGTTCAATGTTATAAACACATATTTCATTGGTTTTTTTATGATGGGAGTGTACCATGATTATAAAAAATATTGAAAAATTTATGGTTAGTATACATATTATTGAACTTTGTATTTTGTGGAATAATTCATTTACCTTTGTTAGAAATAAGTTTAACGGAATTGTTATCCATTGTGTTTAATATGATCATTAATATCAATATAATAATTCTCAATTTTTATTATTACAATTAAAAAAATAGTTTTTTATTGAAAACTATATAAAAATGTTATTTAATTATTAAATTTACATCAATAATATCCATCATATATATTTGGAATATTATAGGAAATATTTTATTATAGTTTTAGAAAATAGAAAAATACATTGTGGGTGAAAACAACTTAGATATTCTAAAGAGGTGGGGATCCAACCCATAACTAACAGATGATAAGGGATTCATGCATAAAAATGGCCTATGACATGTCCCCATTAATATTCTATTTGTCAGATGATTTCAAAAATAAAAATTAATCATGAATGTGACACCCCAAACATAATTTTTGTAGTAATAATAGTTTTAATTATTACACTTGGCTTAATTTCTTTTTTTATATAAGTAGTTACCACAAAATAAACACAAGAATTTTTATTCATTCAAAACACTAGAAACAGATACATAGAAACCAGGCCTAAGGACCATAACTAACAAAAAATTCCTATAAGTAGGCCAATCATGATCACCGGTAGACCCAAAATCACCACAAACATACCAAGAAAGTAGTGGATTTCCTTCATATCTTCCACAACTAAGAACATTATAACTAGAACAACAACAATCGTACTAAGAGTTAGAGGGATGAAGAGCACCATCTTCTATGTCTCAGTGTCTAATTCTGTTTTTATAAGACCAAAAATTCATCCATTTCCATTTTGGGGACCGTTGAATTTACAAAAGCTATAATTGTATCCATTGTGTATTATCTTTTAATTATTTATGAATATTGAATTTTTTAATTATTTAAAATATACATTTAAGTCATTAAATCTTAAATATATTTTATGATTTCAAAACCTATTTCAATAAATTTTATTTTATGTCTCGAATATTTTAGACATTTCGGTTTTATATATTATTCTCCTGTAAGAAAATTATTTCTTTTTGAACATAATAAGTAATGATTTTTCTCAGTATAAAATCACCTTGAAATGTTCTATGTAATTGATTGCTTTAATGTACTATCATTAAACACATTTAATTGATCCTATCTTTCCAAAACATAACATTTAAAATCATAATGTTTTGGTACATATGTCTACGTGAATTCAATGAAAAATATGTGTATTGTTTTTGAATTTCAAAACATTTCTATGAATAATTTTATTAATTAAAAATTATATAGTTTGATTTGTGTATTTTTAAAATTTCAAAGTTATGAATAAAACAAATTTTATGAAAGTAAATCTATTCTGTAGAATTTTTTTCTTTCTTAATATATTTGGGTTAATAAAAAAAATATTAACCCAATAGGACATCCCTTTATAATTGGGATGAGGGAGGCGGCTCACACTAGGTGGTCGAGCCTAGCCCTCAGCCCACGCCCAGGCTGGCCCAAGCATGGGCATAGGTACCCTAAAGGGCACATGGAAGAAGGGGAGCCTGAGCACGCCACATCAGCACAAGGCTGTGGGGGAGCATAGCTAGGCCGAGGCCTACGGGGGTTGGGAGCCCATGTGTAAGGCTTCTTTTGGTGTATGCTGTGATCTTTGAGTTGAGTATCAGAGCCTAGAGCTTATAAGGAATCCATGCATGCCTCCCTGATTCGATGTGGGATGTGTTTTTTCATGATAAATGTAATATGGGCTATTTGATCATGTCACCCATGATATAGACCTTCGATCTTGATCTCGCATTCTACCCTCAATGAACATGGAGTGCTACCACGTTTTTTATAAACCATCTGATCAACATAAGATCTTATCACGACCGTTTACTCGGTATTATAATCCCGTGCCTTGCCTCATCCGTTCAATATTATTCAAGATCTAATCTCAACCTTCCTTCGTTTAAAAAAACCACAAACTCATCCTAGCTGTCAGATCAAATATTGAGTGATCCAGACTGATCATTTATTCCCACGATTTCTTCTCTATGTCTCCTTCTTGCACCTCACGCAAACCAGTGGGTTGCCCACTATTTATCCTTATTCTTTTTCATATTTTTCTTCTTATTTCATTCTTCATCGAGTATCCCCCACTGTTTTATGACTTTGCGGACTTGGCTTATACCCATAAGATCCTCCCTGATCCCCTTTATTTTATATTTTATTTTTTTTCAGTTTACTTTCATTGGTTTTGGTTTTATTTTTTTCACAAACATTATATTTGTGTATGTATTATATTCACCGATTTCTTTGGGTTCTCCTTTTAAGTAAAATGTTGGATCGGTGTTGATTTAGTCATAATCATGGGTATTTATTTATGTTTTTCTTTTATAAAAAATTTTAGATAAATATACTTATGTGGGGCTTATGTAAAAGCTGGTTGCACCCATAGTTACCCGTCCTTCCTCTCCTCAATAAACAAAACATTCCCTACCCATCCTTTTTACACACCCAAAGTTAGGTAAGGGATATTTTTTTGTTTTCTTTAGTAATGCTCTTATATTATTGTGTATATATAGACATATATATATATATACATACATATACATAAAATTATCCAGTTTCTTTTAAACCATAATTCACATGGGTCTTTTGTAAATTTATTTAGAGTATATAAACTCATGAAAGGGGTTATGCTTGAAACATAAAAATCGTCGTTGTCCATTTTAAATCTTCATGGATTTTATAATCTTGTTCTAACCTATTTTGAAATTTTGGAATCTCAAATGGTTTTTTCATGAAAATTATTTCAGGTTTATGAACTTTAAGGAGTGATCCTTTGTTTTCAAGGATTGTTTTCTTTTCGATACATGAAACCACATGAAAAGGTTCTAGTTTATCACATTTTTTGTGTATCCTTAAATAAATCTCATGTACATGTGGTTATGTATGAATGTATATATATATAATATAAGTTTGGTGACAAATATGTTTGTAAAAAACCTACCCTCATTAGTTTAAAACATGATTTTGAGGAATGCAACAGTTGCAAGAATCTATTTAGCCTTGTTTGGGGTTATGCAAGATCTCATGATTATACCTTGTATACTTATTTAAGAATATATAAGTTTTTTCCATGATTTCAAAATCCACATAAATACATAAGTGTATTTAGAACTTTATTTCTCAAGAAAATGGTATGATATATTTTATGTTCAAGTATAAATATATATTCTTGCATGATTACACATATTTAATTATTTCTTTTATGCATGAACATTTCTCTAAGGAATAATCCACATTTTGTATTTTACCATTTATCACAAGAAATGCTTGTATCAGTGGAAGTTTATGATCTAAACTTTTCACTTTTCTTGGATTTAATGAGTATCTCAAAGTCAAAATACATAAACATGGTTTGGAAAAGATCGCATTCTTAAGGGTTTAAATGAAAGAGTTTTTATTTCATGTGACAACCCATTATTTTATGTGTACATGTTTTTATTACATAAGCAAGAGTATGTTGCTTTAGATCATGCGCGTCACTATTAAATATGAAGCTAACATGTCTATTTATTTCTACATTTTTGGAATGATCCATTATAGATATGAACATGTATATAAAAAGGATTATGAAATAAGAATTTAAGTATGAGAGCCTATGAATATGAGATCATTCTAAGACATATAAGGAATGTATTGGACTTAAAATGATGTGAGATGTCCGCCTAGAATTATAAAGTGCTCCAATGCATTGGGTAAAGTTATGAAGACTCATGGGTTGAGTGAAATAATGTTTGAACATGATGCTATCTTTTTTCACAACTATGTGTGGTAGTTAACAACAATTATGTTGGGTTTCTTCCCATACGGTCTTAGTAAAAGGCCTTGACAAAGTCTGACATTATACATTTCCTTATTATGGAATAGTAAATGATCAAATAAGGGAGTATGGATCATTAAATAAGAATAATTTATGATAATGGAAGTGAAATCGTAAGGAATAACCAAGTATGCAAATGAAAAGGGAAAATTATCTAATATTAAAGTCACGTGAATCACTTTTAATGCTATAATGAATCATGATAGGAATGCTTATAATCACAACAATTCTTTCGGAGTTGGCTTCATAATGTCATGAATTATGCACATCTCATTTATTACATAAACATGCACACTCCGATTCATGTTTTTGTAGAAAGCACATTTATCTTATATGAAAATGATCTTTTGAAAACATTTCTCCAAGTAACCTCAGAAAATATTGACGTTGTGCCTTGAAATGCAATATCTTCTTCTTAATAAAATGTTTTATTATTATTTTCATGGTGGTTGTTTCAAAGAGGGGTATTTTATTCAAATCTTTTAGAACCCCCTTACTGGGCATTTTTATGCTAACACTATATTTTAATTCATGTTTTACAGGATTTTAGTAGTTTTTTCCAAGCCTTGAGTACTCTTTGTAATGACAACAATTTGAAGCTTAACCCTATAATGTTTTCAGAAGAAGTGCTTCAACAACATCTGATTTTCGAAGAACCTAAACCGAAACGATCCTCTACATTGGGACAAGATGTGAATTTTTTGTATGCCTGTTTTAATGAAGAAAATTTCACACCATGTTTCAGGCATCGATTTCAGACCTAGGATCGTGGTCGTAACAATAAAACACTGGTGTAAATTTTGAGGATTAGAGACTAATTTTTAATATTACAAAACATATGCTAAGAATATTGGTTTTTGAAAAAAGCTAAATGTGAGAATAATGACTTGTAAGTTTTTTATGGACCTTATAATCCATTATATGTAATAATTAGTGATTTATAAATAAAAAAATTCATTTTAGGATATTTGTTACATAGAATAAATGCTGAATTTTAAATTGATCATATCACAACAAAATGATGAAATTTTTCTTATGAAATAGAAATATATCTTGTAATTATATTTCATTATATTCGTAGAAAAAATAATTCCTCAACTAAATGAAATTGATATAGAATAAATTTTTTTATCCTATTATATCCATATCCTATAAATAAAATGGTCATATATATAATAATAGATTTAGGGTTTTTACACCTTTATCATTCAATTAATCATTCACATATTTTTTGATCAATGACCTCTATCATTCTATAAAATTATTTAAAATTTTATTACATGTTCAAATATTCATTTTCTACCAATGTTCTCCATATTATAATTATATTTATGTGTTATTATAGATGAAATTCCTACATCCTTCTCTCCATTAATAAAACGAAATGTTTATTTACAAAATTTAGGATGTAGATTTTCAATAAATGAATTTTAAAATATCAAACCCTAGATTACAATGTTAATGTTTAAATTTAATGGGAAAAATTTACTAAATGTAGGGTATAATGTAAAAAATAGAATTTTTTTTAGAAAATAACATTATATTTGAAAGTGTATATGTAATAAAAAACTGATGATAGAAGAGAATATAACATACTAATACAATACAATGTATTTACTATTTTCAATAAATTAAATATATTATATATCATGTAATTCAAAAAATTAAGATTTTATATTTCATTATATAAAACACTAAATTCATCATTATTTACACACTATAATGAGTTTCACTGATAACATATATAACATGCATAATAGAGTTTTAACAAAGTACAATAAACTTGTAACATTATTATTTAATTTGATAGTTATTATCAAGGAATTTGAATGGTGGATATGAAAATGATTTACTAACTTATTTAAATAAATTTTTTTATACGTTCTATTAGTTATCTAATGTTTATTATTAAAATATGAATCATTTAAAATAAAAATAATAGTTTTCTAAAAGACAAGTAATTTTCTTTGAGATACAGTTTAATCGTCAGTAGAACACATAATTAAAAAAAATTAACATATTTAGAAAATCAATTTGATAAAATGGAGATAATTTTTGAAATTATAATATAAAGTTTATCTCTTGGTTGGTTTTTGGGAATTTTTTAAAAGATTAATTATTTGATGAGTAATGACAAATACTAAATTTGAATTGCAAATTGACTTTTAATATAAATAAATTATACTATTAAAATGTATTTAGAATTTATTTTAAATTAAAATTAGTCAAGATTTTTATCATTTAATATATTTTTTCATTTTAATAATTTTCTTTTTGATTATTAATATAACACATTATAACGGTTTGAACATTTTCACTTTAAAGCCCCGCTCTATCATCCTGTTTGTGGGATTAATTTTTAAATTTATTATTACACTCATAAGAGTTTAACTTTAAAAAATGGATTCCATATTTACAATAATAATAATTTATATTATCTAAAATTTTAAACATTATTTTATACCATAATTATTAGTTGAAACATTTAAAATTCATTACCACAATTAAGGATAAAACAAGGCTTTAAGCATTGTATACATTCATATTAAAATTTAGTTCACACACACATTTAATTTTCAATAAAAAATTTTAATTAATATTTATAATCAGTTTGAATAAATTATATAATTATAAACTTCTTATTTTTTTATTAAAGGATTAATTACCTAGGTGAATAAATAGGTACATGTTATTGTGGTAAAAACTAAAATCATAAAATCAAAAAAAAACATAGATAATAAAGAATAAGAAGATAAAAATGATTTTATTTATTTATTTTGATGTTTTTCTCAACCAAATAAACTCTACCCTCCATTAGTATTCAATTTTTCATGATCTTGAGATAAGGGTTACCTCCTAGTAGTGAATACTTTTGGGTATTTACAAAAATTTCAATCCTCCTCAACTATAAAGGGGAACTCACTCTCATATATTATTCACTTCGTAAAAACCTATTTTGGTCAGAAAATACCTACCAAAATTAATTAAAAAAATTAAGACTATAATTTTTGATTCATTACCTCATCTATAAATCCATCCGTTTATGTATTTTCTGAAAACCTATACAGGATACCTGAAGAAGAGGTAATATTCATTTATGAGTGTAATTATTTTACTTCTTTCCCCAACACCTTAATTTTTTATTAAAATGTAATGATATGATAAATTTTTTATAATACATATTCATGGATGTTTTTGTTAATAATTTAATTACCTAAAATAATCTCCACTTCCATCAAATTGGTTATGATCTCATCATTCTGGTGTACAATAGAAAATCCCCTCATGAACAAATGTCATTAATTTTTCCATTAGCACCTATCATGGTTGGCTTTTATGATAGATATGGAGTATTTATTTATATATATGATAATTATAACTTTATTAAAAATATTGATCCATTATATCATATATAACTCATTACTTTACATTATTTAGGTGGAAAGGCAACATCAATAGTGTAAACAATAGACTACCGCCTTATTAAACACTGTGATTCATCTTTCACAAGCAATTTACATGGAAGGTGATATGTAACAATGATAATTATTATATTATATATAAATGAAATTAATGTTATATTAATGACATATTTAACATTATATAATGATAATATGTACTTTAATTTTTTAACTCTTAATTATGAAAACATCATTCATGCGTGTGCTGACTACTGCCTTCATGAAGATATTTTACTCTTTACAACACCACACCATATGGATAATAAATAAATAAATATATATATGTATATTTATAGAAATTATACGATTATATCATGATCATTTTATAAATTTATTATGTTAGATACCTCATTTCCATTATAATAATTGATAAATAGAAGTGTATCTCATGGATACATACAGTTTACTATCTCTATGATTGTATCATATTCCATTTATTGTAACCATCATTAATTATTGGTTTTAAAAGTAATATTGATCTAAATAAAGTATTATTATTTCATGATTATGATTAAATAATTTATATAATGATATAATATACATGATAAATTGAATATTCATTATGAATTATAGATGAGAAAACATGGTAATTAATAACTAAAAAATGAAACTATTGTATACTTATTTATGAAAGAGTAACAAGAAGTAATAAAACATGAATAAAAGATATTATAAATTTAATATCTTTAATTATTAAGTTAATAACATGTTTAATTCCACTATATTATTATTTAAATAATGTTCAATCAAAAAAATGCTTGGGGTATGGGATTTACTCTCAATTTTATTTCATAGAGGGACATTCTAATGTTATGAACAAAATTTATTTTATATAGTGTATACACATCCCCTTTTCCATGTAATATCATAAATAAATCATTATTCATTTTATTTTATGTTTTAATTAAAATTATTTCATTATAGGTATTTTAATTAATGTTTAAAATGGGGTAAAAAGTTTCATAACCCAATTTCATTTTATTAGGTAATATTTCTCCTTCATTTTCTTTGATATCCTATGATTATATGATTAAAGACTTCTGATTATATAATTTTTTATTTCACCTTTTTATCTGGATTTACTACTGTTAAAAATAATAAATTCATTGATTTATTATATTATCATTTTAAGGGTTTACTTCACAATCTCATTTTAATTAAGTTTGATTATTGTTTCATTTCAGTTAAAGGAAATTTAATAATAATTTCCTAATAAACACATTCAATTTTCTTCCAAAATGGTTATTATTTATAATTTCATTTAATATTAATATTTTCCACTTATTTAAACTTATGTTATTATTAACAAAATATGACTTCAATTTTATCTTCTGTAAGAAATATATTTTATTCCAAAACTATGTTTTCTAAAAAAAGTGAAATATGTTTTAACCATTTAAAAATTACATAACAATGGTATTTTCACTATTTATTTATTTATTAAATTTTTCTCAAAGGATATATTCTATCAGATTTAAATCAATTCATATTTAGATATTAATGAAAATATTAAAGGAATCTTCTTATTGTCTTCTAGACAAGTCACATTCCATTCATTGTTACAATAAATATTAAATTTTCTTTCTATATTTTATTTAATATACATAATTTTCTACATATATAACTACGACTTATTTAAATATTCTATTTCATGTGTATGAGTATCTTTTAAAAGAAATTTTTTTCAATATAATTTTATACAAAATGGATTTTTAAATGGAATTTCAAAATTAAAAGGATATTTTCTTGAAGAGTTATTTCAAGGATATTTTTATATTATTTATATTCATCATTGAAAAAAAACATTATTATTACTAAAATTAGTATAGTAAAATAACATCTATATTCATCCTGAAGATGGTTTATGATCATTTTGACATATTAATATAGTGGAATTCACTTCTTTGATTCATTTTTGTCGTAATTAATGTTCCCTTGTAATATTAACTCTCCTATGATCATTAGATATTAAATTTCATTGAAATACAAATATTATTTATCATGTACTATCTTATTTGTTAAATCATTACTCATTTTTCCATAATGTGTCCACATTGAATGTTATTAGATAAACTTGAGACATATTTATAAATATATATCTTATAATCAACAAGTATAGTTGATTTTAATGAATACTGATACATAAACTAAATTTATTATTTGATATATGAGGAGTTATTTGGATCTAAAGTGAAGGTTGGGACCCTATATTATATATCCACTTAAAGAATTGGTAATACAAATCATAAAAATCAGTTATGCTAGAATTAAATGTTGTTTTACCTGTATTTTAGTCCATCTTGGCAAAGGTATTACTGGTAAAGGTATCATGTTCCTGAGACATGATGCCTGATAATTAGGAATTGATGTTATTAATATTTTAGTTATTATTATCTAGGATATTTTTATAATAATATTATCTCTAGATTCCTTTAATTTTAGCATATATGATCAGTTATTTACCATTCCATATTTATTATTAATTGTCTAATTATTTAAATGGAATATTTTCCCAATTATTTACCTTGACATATTAAATATTTCATATATATTTATTTAAATGGATTTTTACCAAGTTATTTAAAATTATATACTGAAAATTCCATATCCTGTTATTTAAATTGTTTTTGATAAGTTATTTACCTTCTTATATTGAATATTCTTATAGATTCATGACTGATTCCACTATAATTATCCCATATAATGAATTTTAAATCACCAATAGTTTTTCCTTTCTATGGAATCAATGAAGTGTACATTATTTTTTAAATATGGATATTATGGAAGGGAATATTTTTATTCTCTTAAAAATGTATATGTTTAAATTTATGATTTGAAATTTAATGTAAGACTGAAGTATGCATCTAGTTTACCAACACCACTAAACTATTCATTCCTCTAGAATGTGATTCCTTATATCTTAGGCAAGTTAATAAGATCAGGTATTGGCACTGGGATATTAGGGTCAGGGGACCTAAACAATGAACATTTTAATGCTTTATTTTAATGAGACATCATGCATGTTATTAGGGAGTGAAATAATCCATCATGGGGCACTTTCAACCATGTGATGTTGTCTTGGAAGTTGTACTTAACTTATGTTTTTTCATGTTTTATTTTATTCCCAAATTCCCTTGATTCCATGATAGTAATAAATTTTTTTCATTATGATATGGTTCCATGTAATTTCTCATGTGACATCCATTTTATAAAATCATGTTATACCGCTGACTCACATGATATGTTTACTTAACAAGTTAATTCCCTTAATAGAATTTTCATCTCATCCCATTCATTATGTATTTCAAATGTTATCCTATAAAAATTTAGAACCTAAAATTGATTTTAGAACCTCACAATAGAAAATAAAATAAATATTCCATGATTATATTTCTTTCATTTTTTATTAACCTAGTCTTCCAAAGACATTAGGGAATTACTTTCCATGTGTTTTAAAATTTTTGTATTTATTTTTAAGAATCAGGATACAACATGTGTAAAAGGATGGGGTATCTATGGATTGTTTAAGAGAGAGTGTTAGTTTGGTATTGGAGTCTTAGATGAGAAATAATTCTGTAAACCCATGGTATAGGTCCATGGATAATTTTAAGGAATATACTATGAATATAAAAATAACATAGATTCATGGTGTTATATAGATATAGTGGTTTATGATAAATTATATATTTTATATATACTAAATGTGGGTGTGGTTCTAAAACAGGTACACCTTGGGGTAATAACTTTGAAAAAGGTGTGACAAGATTGACCAGATAAATACTTAGTACATAATGATAGCCCATACTACCGACCGCATTATACACTCCTATGGATTATATTTTAGAAATTCCCAATTTATTCACAAGCCATATGAAGGGGTAAAAAATTAACATATAAATTTATTTTTAGAAATATATAATGGATATCAGAAGTTGAATACAATATATTCATATATTAAGGAACAAATTTCATTTATCAGTGATCCCTTTGATGTTCACATTTTTTAATAAATTAGATTAATATTTTGAGAATAATAATCCACCTTTCTTCTTTTTTTCAATCATATTTTCCATAAATAAGATAAATTTATCCAATATTCATTGTATATAGAAATGTGATGACTAGAAAAATGAAATGACCAAACTGATATAAGCAGGATTCATGAACATCATGATATTACATTCTCAGCTAACTCTTGTTTTGAAAAAAAATTAATTTGTAGGAACACAGTAGTCTCCCCCCTAGAAATTGAATGTTTGTAATTGGATACATTATATTACATTGTCCGCTAACATTAAAAGGATATTCTGATCATTTAATTGTAGAAAATTGGATCAAATCCATTGAAAATATATTATTTATCCTTTAATGCTCTAAATAAGAGATGCTTTCACTATATTTATATCAAATAGATGGATAATCTGATCAATGGTGTACACTGATAAATAATAAAATTACTGATGAAGATACATAAGATATACAATGAACTAAATTAGGTAAAATATGTATTGAAAAATATATTCCATACACACTTTTTTCTAAAATAGAAGGTTATTTACTTATCATTAATAAAACTTTTAGAAAATATTTTGGGGTATACAAATCAATCATCACAAGACTATCAAGATAGTCATTTGGAATTTTCATCTCCCATAAAAATATTTTTGACCACTTATTTGGTGGGTAGCACCATGTTTGTGAAAATTATTTGAAATTAAATACTTCAATATCAAGGATTAAATTTTTTGATTTATACAAAAAATCCTGACAATGATACAGAATCATCAAGGCTTTATTAGGGATATGATGTGGAAAATAGATTTTATATTTTGTGGTACAATGACTAATTATAACAACGAAAATATTATCAAATATCCCACTTATAAAAAGAGTGGGATGAATAATCATAGAGATACCCTATAGAGTACGGGGAATTTATTTAGGTGTGGTAAGGAAGGGAACCTATGTTATTAATACCAGTGGGAGAAACCAAACAATGTAATGGAAGAAAGAATCTCTCCAACCTACCCTCATCCTTTTGAACAATGTCACAACTTCAAGGAATATCTAAAATATGCAAACCAATGTAGTATACCAATGGTTATTGATTAAAACCATTGAAAACAACCTCTCAGTCCTAGAGAGATTAGGAGTTCTTATTACATCACTATGATGAAGGTGGATTTTGACAACAATGTGGTGACATGTAAACCAGTTATATATTCAAGAATAGAAAACATACTTCTTGATTCATGTTCTATGAATTATTTCATATCGTATGATTTTATTAGAACAATTCAAGAGACACTAAAAAACATGGAATTTTAGTTTTCAATGAATATTTTGAATGGGTGAACTATTTTATCCCAATAATATATCTCATACTCTATCCACATTTGTGGGATGAATTTTCCTGAATACCTTGTGATACTTCCTTTAGTGGAATGTTATAAAATTATAGGAATAAATTGGTTATCCTTATACAATGCCATTATAAAATGCTGAGATAAGAAAATCAATCATCGAATCATGAATCTCTCTCTTTTTCTAAACATGTGCATGAAGGAAGGTAAATCTTCTTTGGTATCACCATCTGAATCTTATATATATTTTTTATTTTTATCAAGCTTATCAAATTAAAATTATATATACTAATTAATGTATGATTCTTGATTTCATTCCCCTTGTGAGGGATTGTACGAATATATTTCTAGAAGATTTACTTGGTCTTCCTACAATCCATGAGGTTAATTTTTCAATCCATACTATACTTGGATATTTTAAAATATATATGAATCCACATAGAATAGACTTTTTTGAAAATTAAGAAATATAGAATCAATAATAGGACCATCATGGTAAATGATTTATATAACCTAGTGCATCAAAATGGGGTAAACTAGTCCAGACCATCACAAAGAATAACAGTTCTATAAGACTCTGCATAAATTATTATGAGAAAAAAATCCAGATATAGAAAAATTACCTATTTCAATAGATATTAAAATTTATTTATCACCTATATGGGGATCAATATTTTTCTATGGGGTACATTTGGTAAGGATATCACCAATTTAGGTTAAAGAAGGATGATATTGCAAAAAAGGACGTCATACAAGGAATGTACACCATGAGTTAATATTTATTCCTTTGTAACTCACTAATTCTTTAGAATTATTTATTTGAATAATCAATATATTCATTAATTATTAACTTGAAATGTTTTTTGTAGTCCTAATAGATGATATTCTGATATACTCTTTCAGAAAGGAGGAGTGAGGAGTATTGTAATGGCATGCAACAGAAATTAATAAAGGATACACTATATGAAATGTAACATAAATGATATTTTTCATGATGGAATATAATTTTTTCATCATATAATCCAATTAAATAAGATACTATTTGACTCTTCTAAGACAATGGAAATCTAGGACAACCATAGACCAATATCTTCAATTTAGATCCATCGTTTCCATATAGTAGAAATTAATTTTCAATGATTTTTTTTAAAACAAATCGTGATTTTTAAATCAAATAACAAATATAACATGGAAATGAGGGAAGTATAACTTTATTAGTAAATGTTAAGATGGTATTAAAGAGTTTAAAATGAGGTATATCATTTCACAAAGAAAAACACTACAATAATGTGGTGATATATTTTTGGTAAAAATGATTCTTCAAATAAGGGTTTGGGATGTTTACTAATGAAATATGATAAAGTGATAGCTTATGCCTCTATAATGTTCGATTATAAATATAAGAGCTATCCTATTTTTGACATGGAGTTGGATGTAGTGATCTATGCACTCAAGAATTGGTGTCATTATATTTATAGGTTTAAGTATGATATATATTGGGATTCAAAGAGCCTCAAATATATATTCCCATTAAAATATCCTATCATATTCTAGTGAAGATGGTATGATCAAATCCAGTAATGTGAATTCATAATACACTACTATCATATGAAAAACTAAGTGGTAAATGATCTATAGAGAAGGGTTCTACACATTTATCAATGACGTGAATTTAAAAGGTTCTAATATTCTTTTATTTGAAAATTATGGATATGGGAATAGAAAAATTATCTTCATATTAACTTTCTAAATTAATTTTAACTATTCATTCATTAGAATGTCCAGGAGACCCATAAATAGATTGAGGATATATATAAATAATTAGAAAATATTCTAGTTTTCATCTATTATGAAAATGGGTTTTTAATATTTGGAAAAAATTCTTCTATCATATGTAAACTAGATCTGAAGTGGATGGTTGAAGAGGATTATAATAGCTCGTTGATATCCATTAAAACATGAAGCAGTAATATTTATATATATCTAGAGAAAAACTACCTGTGGGATAACATGAAGAGGGATATTGTAGAAATTTTATTTTGATGCTTCCTATTCCAACAAGACAGGGCTGGTGGATAGTAGTCTAAGGGTATGATGGAACAATTTCTCATACTTGTATGTAAATGGTAAAACATTAACATGTAATTTCTAAGTTGACTCCTAAAGACACCTAAATGGTACAATTCAATATGTGGTAGATGATATTTTTATGAACTCTTATTATTTCATTACTATCAAGGTATTTTATCACTTGAAACAGACTATATGATATAAATAAGACAATTTGTAATATTTAATTGAGTTACAAAATAAACTATATCCAATATACATCAATTTATTATTTCATAGTTTAGGATAATATTTCATCAAGCATTAAATAAAAAATTATATTATTGTACTTCTTATCACCCTCAAATAGTTGGTTACTCTGAGATACCATCAAAACTATAGAGGATATGATGATGACTTTTTCAATGGATTTACAAGGTTTTTTTGACATTAATATTCCCCTAGATGTGTAATTATATAACAATGGTTTCAATTCATGAAATTTAATGAAACCTTATAAAGATATTTATAGGAATAATAGTCAATCATTGATATTCTGGGATAGAGTTGTATATGGGAAGTTGTTGAGACATGATCATTCCTAATTGATGATAAATATTAAACTACCATTCAGTGTCATATAAAATTTTAAAAAAGATGACATAAAAGGTATATATAAAACTATTATCATAACATGGACATTATGGATTGTGAGAAGGTGTTATTATTTATTCCACTATTTGAAAATGTCTAGTGGTTTGGGAATAATGGAAATCATAGTTATATATACATAGAAAACTTTGAGATCCTTGAACACATAATTTTTTTTCAAATAACAAGAACTCTCACCTAACATATCTCAATTACGTGATTTTATCCAGAAATCCCTATTGCATAAGTACATACCATACCACTCTCTTGTATAGAATCCAATGGTTATATAACTGAACTGTGAACATTCATTTGGGGAGAGGACAACGTAGATATTGGATCATTGATATAATGTTCTAAATGTAGAGACACAATTTTTACATATAGTCCATTGAAATATATCTAGGAATATTTGTACATCGAGGAGCTGAGACAACATGTGACTTCGAGCCCTTGTGTGACCAGAATTAATTTTATTAAAATATTATATAAATTTTATATCAATCAAACATGATTTAAAAATGAAATGGAATAACTCTTAAATGGAATCATGGATAAGAACATGAGATGAAATTTGAGTTCATAACACATGGCTTACCCTAGAGACAACATAAATTTTTTTGGCGCGATACATTCAGATATCGTAACCATTAGTGGGTTTATTTCATAAAAAGAAATAAATAATTTGATTTATTAAAATTAATTGAACTAAACAAATTCAATATTTAAATATTTCTTTATGGATTATTTCCAAGGATATCCACAAAACCCTGGGATCATTGAGATGATCTTTGTCCACCTCTTATTGGTATTTTGGAATCATGCGATGATGAAACTATGGATCTTTGAATATAAAGGTGCTGAAAACATAAAAAATTCTCTTATTCATTTGAAGGAACATTCATCATCATCTAATTATCCAATATAAGTTCACAACATGTAAATTTGGTAATCTATCCCAAATTGATTAAATATATTATGCGTGATCAATTTTGTTGATATGATTAAATTGTATACCTTTTCAATTAGAGCCATGATAATTTTTAAATTTTTATTAAATCAGTATCTTTTGTGCCATGTTTATCACATGAATAACTAAAAATTAGATTTTTTGGATAGAATATCATGAGAAATGATTGTTGAACCTTTTTTTCTCTTTTTCCCCTAACTGTTTTCCATGTTCTTCACCTGTTGAGCTAAAAGGCATGGATTTAACATCATCAGGTGAGAACGAGACCAATTAAACCATTATACTTTTATAGAATTCATGAAAATTTTAATTTTTGATGAATAATGTATGGAATAAACGGATTTGGGGTATATGGGTGATTCCACGTTTGATATTTTTCCCTGGTGAGGTAGAGGGAGAATAATGGCTGACGACAACATGTGTAGGTACCTATAAGAATTTTTTATTTTATTTTATAGACATTGAATGACCTAAAATTAAGATAGAAGGCCTTCTCAGAAATGTTTTTGTTGCCTAGATGTGAGATAAAAGTTGTTGAGTTCCTCTTTTGAACACTAGAAGTGGATATAACTTTCAGTGGAAACCCATACTAAACTGAGTGTACTACAATGAACACACACTGTGTAGTTCCACTTCAGATATAATCTTAGGGTATTGAGAATATTATGTATGACACACAATGTGACTAATCCAAATTTCATGTGACTCTCCTCAGGTAGATCAGTTGTGTGATAAGAGCACCAGGGAAGGACCCCTTCTGAGATAACATGAATTGTATCGATGTAAATGAACATGGGAAATGATACAAACATATATCCAGTAGAATGGGTAGGGACCTAAGTGGATAAGACTTATCATGCAGTCTCCTTACACATTTCTTTCTTCATACATTCCATATAGGGATACATTGGTAGTGAGTTGTGTACCATCAATGGCCTGGCTAGGTGGTAGGGCTGGGACACATGTTTTGTGGGCCTAGTTACATGTTGTAATCTCATACTTTCATTTTGTGGAAACTTAAATCTCTCATATCCCCTTTATTTGGACACATATTTTGGCATGTGAGTATCCTATCATGTGTTTTATTCCACGTAGAATGTCATGGTCCCCTATGTATGGTATTTTTTAGATATGATGTGAGATGTTTTCGGAAATATGCTTATTTAGGCATTGCTCTATGATTGTAGTGATCACAAATTATCACTAGAGATTGTTGAATGGGACCCTCATAATGGGTTAGGGAATGGGTTCTCTACCTATCTATAGAGAGGATCCCTCCTTCTGGATGGGGTTTGGGTCCACTATAGAAAAATCATTGGAACCCTCTATCTAGGAATGACATGTGTCTTATACCAATCCCCTAAGTGGAATCCTCCTAAGAAGTCAAAATATTTCCCTCGATTAATAAATTTGAACCCTAATAATTTTTAGTACTTGGGTCCTCGATCATCAATTCGAGTGGCAGCCTCCTATGGTATTAGGGAATGGTTCCTTGACTATTGGAGTAGAACCCTCTTGCTGGGCCCGACATGGGTCCTCTAATAACCACTAGAGATTCACCTTCCTATTGGGAGAAGGCATGCAACATCTATTGAATATTGGGTGGAACCATTATATTTTTCCTTTGGATGGGTCCTCGACCATCAGAGTGAAACCCTTTTTCATGGAAAAGGCATGGGTTTTCTAGAAATACACTAAATGGTACCCACCTAACTTACCCTTTAATGCGTACTTTAGAAAGAGATTTTGTCCCCTAGACATTTCAGAATAGTGTAATTGTGTTGAGTAATTTGGATGTCTCTTAAAGAAGTTATGTTAGATTTTGGGAATCATTTATGGAAACTTGGAACTGAAGGAACTATTTTCCTTGTATGGGATGTGTGACGAAGATCCCATTTCCCTCTCATTTGGGATTATTTTTTTGAACACACAGACACACTAATATATATATATATACATACATGTTTTGGGATGTTGTAAATCTAATTATTTGGGTTTAGTTTTCTATTCGGATTGTGTACCACACTACCCCCTTCATCTTTTGTAGAATCCTATTGGGTATGTATATATGTACCCCTGAATGGGTTTTTTCTCATTGATCATGTCTTATGTTGATGTTGGACAAGTATTTTGATATTATAGAGGATCATAGAGATATCTAGTGAGTTTTACCATGTATGTTGGTTAGTTATTGGATATCTAGATTCTATCGCACATATAATTTTCTTTCCTTTATTGGTCAGGTTAGTACACCTTTGTGGTTTGGTGTGTATTTTACCATTACTTTTGATTTTACACTTTTGTAATCTTTTAACCCCAAAGGGTTTTACATTAATTGTTATTATCTTTATATTGAACATTATATTATTTTTCCTATACACATATACATTGATATGGATAGGTGTATAACTATAGGTACATTAAGAAAAGGCCTCCCAGATTAATTATTCCTTTAAACACTTGTTACAACCCCCTAGATGATAGTGGGAGGATTAGGGTAGTTATGTCTCAATAATGGTTTGGTGGGGTCATGATAGATTGGTACCAATGGATTTAGTTCCATTGGACATATATTTTAGTAGGCCCCTTATCAGTATTTTTTTTATTTAGGAAAATATGGTTGATGTATTTCAAGTGATGCTTTCAAACTAGGGAACCTAGTATTGTTATGGTTACTAATGTATCGATTAAATAGGAAATTAACTACCTTATTTTTACTCAAAATAACATGGAATTGATTATAGGTTCAATGGTACATGCATAGTATATGATTAAGCCTTTGGGATTTTCTTCTTGATCTATCTTTACATTATATATAAATGCTCATGTGACTATGGTATGTCTTATTAAGTTTTCTTGATGCCTCTATGAAGATAGATATCCAAGTTAATAGTTCTAGATAACGATGATTATCTAAATAGCGATGAGGCCTCAATTCAGGTCCCATATCATTATATATTTTTCCATGAGGATAGCTATATGCACCCCAACTGTTGATAAAAAGATCATACTAGTAGAGCATGTTGATTATAAACACATGCATAACAAACTCTGCAATCTCCATCACCAAAATCCACTAAGGTTATACAGTATACCTGATCCCCAAATTGTAGAGAATTTTCTAATGTATATGATATGTATTGTTAGGATTTTTCAATGAAAACCTGATCAAGTGGATTTACCAATAGCTATAATTTTACTTAGAGAAGTTAGGAACCTGTAGAGTCTATTTACATAGATGCACAATGAGTCAACACTCTTATGGAAAAACATATAGTAGATATTTAGGGAGGTTTACCACTTAAAAATATTTTACTCAGTGTAGATAAATGATCATCAATAGATACACCAGTGGGGGATTATAATGTCTATGTATGGTGAATGGTTTACTTATCTTACATGGTAATCACTAGTTATGATCAGTGATGGATACATCAAAGAACTGATGTTTCATAATGGTCTCTATAGATATATTTTTTCTAGAGTAGTATGCATTTGAATTCCCACCTATATCAAGGAGTTTTAGTGGCCTCTAGTGATAGGGATATAACAGTCTATGGGATTCATTATAGATTGTGCTAGAAGTGGGCCTAAAATTTATGAGTCACATGTAGTGGCTAGCATGTGCTAGTGGACATGCTCCATGTTCATGAGACCCTATTACGATCAAGTTTGTTCAAATTATCAGGGACCCCTTATAGGATAAGGGAATATCTAAGAGGGGTGATTCTAGGCAAGTGAATGGTGATGTCAAATGGCATGTTATTTTCTTACACAACGTGCTAAGAAGAGTAGGAACATAACAAAAAAAACCACAACATAATAGGTAGCTCTTTGACTGGGGACCGTCCAGGGGAGTGTAGGTAGTCCCATAGGTATGAGGAGATAAAATTGGAGTTGGTGGAGCACTAGGGGGAGGATATACGGGTGGTAGATGATGCTATGATTTCCTTTACGACCACCACCACCGTGTAGACCATATCAGGCTTAGGGAGCTGGCAGACATGGTCACAGAGAGCTACAAGCTACAGAGGATTATGAACTAGTGCAACCATAGGCAGTTAAATGTATAATATATGTTTATTAAAATATTGATTCATTGTTATCATGTATTTTTATGATTCATTCCTGTATCTCATTACACCTGGTGTGAGATATGGAGCTCCCAATTGAAGAATTGTCTTAGAAATAGTTTCTTAAAGTTATAATGGTGAACTATTATTCTATATCATTTCTATATATTTATTTAGAGTTGTCCCTTTTTGGAGATAGGTTCCTCAGGGACCTTTTTTCATTTTTATTTAAACATATGATGTACTCTTGAATATGGGTTGGTTTTCAACCACAAGTTCCTATATTTACCATCAATACAGAATAGTAAAATTCCTTTGCACAGATGGGATGAGATTATTTTTTATGGGTGAGATAGATCTCATAGAGGGAATAGACGGGTTTTTGTGTAAGATTATAGAAACTATCACCCATAAGTTTTTACTATACTTCATGTTTAAATAAGATAGTGAGTAATATTGATTCTTTCAATCATGGGGGATTTTTTGGGAATCTTTTTTGAGTAAATTTAGAGAATATCTCTGATGTGGTATATATATTTGTTTATCATTTTTCTTCAATGGACTTAGTCAATACATTTTATGTCATATTGGATGGCTGATACTAAGATCTAGGAGTTGTAGTTTCAGTTGGAGGGCCTTTTAGATATTGATTTTATTTGACATAGGGTGTCCCCCTAGGCAGCTCCAAGGTTTTTTAAAAAAAAATCATAAAAAAACATAAATACATGTGTATAATATCATCACGTGAAATAGTACATGATAAATAGCATTTAACACATACCATGTATTGATGATTTCTTTCATCAGTTGTGAGGCATGAGTGAGTTCTCAATAACCGATTTGAAGACCAGGTACCACCAATTTAGTGATCATGGGGATTATACTATGAAACATGAATTATGACGTCTCTATAGACCTTATGATTTCTCAATGATGACCTCATGGGATAATAATTCCCTTATTGTGTTTACGACTTTGATGATCTTGATCTTTTAGTCCTACATAGACCAATTTTTTGTTCCCTTTATTTATGACATACTTATATATTCTCTTTCCAAGGAGGATCGTATATAGCATGTGATGATAGTCCTAGACTTTCTTCAGAAGAACTATATTTCTTAAAATCACTCTATGATATTGTTCCCAAAACACGAGGTTAATTTATTTTAGAATTTCATTTCTAAACATGGTATAGTTATAGACACCATGACGATCTAAATAGTGCTTTCATGGGAGAGACCTATGAGTGTGTCATAGGTGAAATGTTTTACTTTCTTAGTAGAGTACTATATGAGGTCATTGGAATTATTCTCCGTGATTATTTCCCCTTTAAAATACCAAACATAGAAGGGGTAGTAATTTAGTTTAAATATTTAGGGATTGAGCGATTTTGAGGTGTTGAGTATGAGGATGATTAGTGTTCATGTTTTGAGTCTACCTCAGGAGGGTGTGGAGTACATAGTGTATTGTGTTGTCTTAGGATCTAGGCTAGGCTATGTGTGGATGTAAATACTAGAATATATCACATATAGGTTAGGGTAGTTGATCCGTTTGAGAATAACTAAATGACTCACAAACTATATTTGGATGTTCTAGTATTCACTATAAGGATATGGAGGTAGTATATTCTTAGAGATAACATTTTGTTCACTCAAGTCAACAGATTCTATGGTATGCCAACATATAAGGAAACATGAACCATAGATAGTGGAACTAGTTAGAGTTTCCTCATGACTATGATTTTGAGATAATATATACACCGAGGAGGAGAAATGTGTTATATTATTCCCACAAAATGATTTCCCAGGCTCTTTCAGTGAATAAAGAGTCTTATTAGTTGTATTCCATGTAGTTGACCTTGATTGAGCATGAAATTTTAAATTTTATTCATTTTAATTTTTTTAATCCTTCGCTCCATTAATGTGTTAAAGCATACAATTTGGTAGATATCAGCTAAAAGGTATTCTATGAAAAGTTATACTCTATAGGGACACTAAATTAGTTTTATAAAAGTTGAAATTATATCATATTTTTCTGTGTATGGATGGGGGTGCTGGAAATGACGTTGGGTGTAGTAATGAGAGGGTTTCATATATCCACTTATGTTATACATCCTACTGTTGGTAAAATTTACATTGACCTTCAATGGTTCTTTTTTGGGTAAGGAATGTAAAGAATCATGGATGAGTTTGTCTCATGGTTCCTCACTTGTGCATAGGTGAAGGATGATTAATAGGTCCTATAAGATTATTTGAAGAATATTAATTTCTAATAATGGATTTGAAACGTCATATCCATGAACATTATGATTGGAATTCCATTGACGGAGAGAGGCCATGATTACATCTAGGTGATATTTGATCAAATCACAAAGAGGGACACCTTTCTTACTATTAGTTGGATGAGTTTAGTGAAGAGTTTTATGTAGTTTTATGTGAGGGAATTTTTTCACCTTCATGGGGTTCCCTCAACTATAATAGATGATAGTGATTTATAGTGCACATCTTGGTTTTGGGGTGGCCTATAGGTGGAATTAGTTAAATAGATAAGGATGATTACAACCTTTAAACCCTATAAATATGGGTAGGCCAAGTGTAAAATTTAGGTGTTTGAGGATATGATGTTGGAATTGGAGTTTGAATTTTTCCAGGGATGGGTGTTTCATATTCCCATTGTAGAATTGATGTAAAATAATATCTACCTATATTCTATTAGTATATAACATTTTGAGGCTCAATCACAAGACCTTGTAGGTCACCCTTATGATGGACTATGATCAGTGAGGCATCTCTTATTGGTCCCATGATGGTGAATCTAACAAATGATAAGGTCCATGAAATCCACAAGTGGATTAAGATAGCCTACAGAAGGAATAAATATTATTAAAATTGGTCGACTAGGCCCCCGACGTTTGAGTTGAGAGAAAAAAAATTCATGGGAGTATCTCTGCAATAGATATTTTAGAGATTTAGATAGAGAATCAAGACATCCTCAAGGTTCATAGAGCCATTCTATATATTTAATAGGTATTGATAAGTTTCTTACAAAATTTCCTTACCAACACAGTTAGAAAAGTTACATGATGTCTTCCATGTCTTAGCAAAGGAGATATATTCTTGAAATCAAACATGTTATTGACTGAATATAGTTGGACTTCACAGATGGAGCCACTTTTTCAAATCACCAAGTGGTGATCAAGGATTAGATGGAGAGGATGATATGTGGAAAGAACATCCCCTTGGTTCATGTTCTTGGGAAACACAAAATCTTGAAGGATAGTTCATGGGAGTTGTAGATCTAAATGTGGGATCAATATCCCAATTTTATGTTTAATATTTTTATAATGGTTGTAAATAATCAAGTAGGGAATAGTTTAGATACCCTATTTCCCCATTTATGACCTTGAAATATATTTATAAATAGTTTTTGGAGAAATGAATTGACACATCAAGAAATTTTGAGGCCTTGTGTGCTGGTAATTATTGTTATAGAATTACTAAATATATTTTATATCTTGAATTCTTGATTTTTTTTTAAAAATTTATAACAATTATTTGGAAAACAAGATAAAAAAATATGAGACCATAATTGATTATACAATGATAGGTTTACCCTAGGCTCGACCAAATTCTGGTCAGCATGGGATGTTTGGACATCGTGACTGTTGGGGGGTTCATTTAATTATAGTAAATAATTAACATTATTTAAATTAAATGATCTAAACAGATTCCCTCTATAAATTTTCCATAATGGAATATCACTAGGGCTAGATACATAACCCTGGGATTTTTGAAAGTATATTTTTTCACCTCTTGTTGAGGTATCTGAATTAGATGAAAAATAAACTCTGGATCTAGGCAGATCACGATGCAGAAAACTCAATGAATTCTCTTATTCATTGGCGAGAATGTTCTTCATCAATGAAAATTAAAATATCCTGATAGGAAATTCCAATTTTATGATTCTTATCCACTTTATTAAATATATTTTTAATGATCAATTTTTTGTTGATATGCGTCAATTGAAAAACATTACATGTGCTCGCATACCAATTGACAAATGTTTATTAAATATTTATATTTTGATCTAGGTTTCTCACCAAAATCTAAGAATTTTTTTTTTCTTTACCCAAGAAATTGTGGAAATAAATTTCTACACCATCATTTTTTACCTTATTATTCTCCTTCTCCATAGTTTTTCCTATGAGGTCTATGTTCGACATTGTCATGTTCGACATTGTCAAGAGGGATAAAAGTTGATTGGACCTATAAATTCACCACAGATTCATGTGAAAGGGATGATTTGATGAATCAATGCTGGATTCAGATGGATTGTGGGTTATGGGTTACTCCATAATGGATATTTTTTTTAATTGTGAGGCTGTATGAGAATTACAGGCAATGGAAAGGCATGTGGGTATGTATGGGATTTTTTATTCCATTTTTCGGCCACTGGACAACTAGAAATGATGTTGGAAGGCCTTCAACCTTGATTTTAGGTGGCCTAATGGTGGGATATAAAGAGGAAATTCAAGATCCAAAATTCCAAGAGCACATATATATTTATATGAAAAATAAAACTAAAATTCATGTACTGTTATGAACAAACATATTATAGTACCCATTATGATGTGATGATAGGTTTTTGATAACGATATGGATAAAGCTCCCTATGGATAGAACAAACACCATTTGAATATATTCAGGTAGACATGTCATGTGATAGGAGCACACTAGAAGGACCTAGAGTAAGATAACATGTCACGTACCGAATTTCATAGACACGAGAAATCATACACAGACATGAATAGGGGAATGGGATTGAACTCATGTGGCATAAACATGGAATGTAAGACCCTTTAAAAATGTATAGGAATACATGGGTAGTGAACCATTCATCATTAGGGATGAGACCAGGTGGAAGGGAAAGACCAAAAAATATGTGGTTCCCTTTACATGTCATATACCCCTACATTAATTTGGATTAAACGTCAACCTCACATATACCCATCATTTTTAAACTGATTTTGTCTCATGAGAATCCTATAATGAGTGTTTTATCCATCTATAATATGCTGGTTCCATTTATATTAGATTTTGATATATGATGTGAGATGTTCGAGTAATGGTGCATAATTAGGATATACTCGATAGGATCCCAAAATATAATAGAGTGGAAACCTCTTATTATGTTAGTGAATTTTTCCTCAACCTATCTATAAAAAGAAAGCCCATTTCTGGGAATGGGATGCGTCATCTATTGAATAATAGTTTTCACCCTTATACTACACAGTGAATGGGTCCTCTACCTATCTATAAAGTGATACCCCATTGTGGATTTAGCGTATGGGTCCTTGATTTCTAGAGTGGACCCCTCCTATTGGACATGGAATGACACCTCTTTCTACTATTTTAGTGGTACCATACATTGGTGTTAGGGAATGAAGTTTCGACAACTAGAGTGAAACCCTACAATTGGCCAGGGCATAGATGCTCTACTAATAACATGAGTGATACGATCATATTGGGATAGAGAATAGTACCTTTATTGGCTATTGAGTGGAACACTATTATTTTCATAGAGCATGGGTCCTTGATTATGATAGTGGGACCCTCCAACAGAGATAGGGCATGGTCTTCTATTTATCAACTAACTATCACCATCCCATTGTACCAGGTCATGGTTCCTCTACCTAGATATTTTGGCCCCATGACTATGAAATGTGTTTGGTAGGTTTGTATTGATTTGGATGTCTCTTGAGAATTTTTTTTGTGAAATTTTGGGAATCATTGATGGTCTCTTGGAACTAAAGAAATTCCTTTCCTAGGTTGAGTTGTGATATGGAGATCCCCTTTCTCCCTCAGTTTTTATTTTTTGTGAGATTACATATATATATATATACATATTGTTTTCCATGTAGATTGAAATTGTTACTCTCTTTCTTCTTGATGATCTTTCTATTCCTAATATGTCTCTTACTACCCCCTTTATCTTTTGGGACATCATACTGGGTATTTATATGCTAACCCATACATGGTATTTCCATACATGTGTAGTGTATTTTGTAGATGAGGGACATTTTGGTGGTGATTATAGAGAATCATAGGGATTTATAGTGCATTTGACCATGTACGTTGTTTAGAGCACATATATTTAGATCTGGTTTCTCCTAGTATTTACTTTTCTAGTTTTTTCATGTTAGAACATTCTTCTGGTTGGTTGTGTATTTTTTCCCTTTAAATATCACATTAAACTATAAAAATCCTGTTCACCCAAGAGGTTCCAACATGAATAGTTATTATTTAAATATTGAATCTTCTTTTATTATTCCTCATTAATTTGGCATTGCTATTTTTCAGTGTTTGTGTATAGGTATATTTAAAAAATCCTACCATATTTTTATGACTTTCAGGGACTATCACCACCCCTAGACTATCAAATCTATCTTGGTGTATTCATAGATCAATCCACATTGGGTAGGGTTTTCACCCAAAAAATAAATTTAACTCCCATGATAAAATGTTTGTGAAAAAACTAAATGTTTGAGGATGCAATATGGGAAGAAGAATATTAAGTGAAGTACAAGTTCCCTAAACTATTTTAACTATAGTATATGATATTAATTTTATAGATTGAAATTAATTATGGGGGGGGGGACTTTAACACCTCGATACATTGAAATATATTTTATTAAAAATTAATCTATTCCCTTTGATTGTTTTTGATGCACACAACCCCATGATTAAATGAAATATGTAACGATGTTAAAATAAAATTACTAAAACATAAACATTATAAAGTAGCTACTAAGATATAAGGTATGAATAATATTTAATACTTTTGAAAAATATGTCTTAAACTTGAAAAAAAAAATCAACAGTTATATAGTGATTAGAAATAAAATTATAACAATTTTTAAGAAAAATAAATATTTTATAAAATATATAATTTTCATGATAGGTGGATAAGTCTAACCATTTTCATATAATTGAAAATTAATTTATATTAATTTTTTTAAGAAAAATATTTAAAAAAAAGTTCATGATTTTTTAAATTAGTATATCAAAATTATAATAGGGTGAATTTTTTATATTTTTCTATGAATATTCTTTTTTCGATGAATAGTAAAAACACTAATTAAAAAAACATTTTCTTTTAAAAGATTTAAAAGACCTATATTATTTCAATGTGGACTCAAAAATAATATTTTTTTTATTATATATTATATAATGGTAATTAGACCATTGGAATAATTTCTTATTAAATGTTGATACATAATTTTTTTCAATTTTTCAAAGTTTTTATTTTTACATTCCATTTTTTTAAAATGTATATGGGAATAATTTTTTATTAAATTCTACATGTTATGTGAGTTAAATTAGTTAAAATGGATTATCTATTTCAAATAATTATAATTTATATTATCTAATAAAGAGAAAATAATTTTTTACCATAATGAATAGTGAAATTAATAAAAACTACTTACTCCAATTATGTTGAAAATTGGTTTTTCGATGGTTAAACTAAAAGATATGGGTTATAAATGACACAAAACATATATAATTCACTTTTTATTTTCCTTATTTTAATTTTTATCTTATAGTGTTCTAAAATTTTTATTTATTGGAAATTGTTTCTTGAGAAAAATGTTGATGGAGTTGATTCTTTTCAAAAATTGGAAGTGTACCATCTCACCAATTTATAAAAGGCCACAAAATATACTCTAGATAAACTCATAAACCCAAATTTTTTCATCTAATAACTACTGAAAATAAATTCTATAATTACCTCCCCTTGATTTAGAATCCATTATTTGGTAACAAATCTAAAAAAGGAAGGATTTTTATGAAAACAAAAATATGTTGTCTTAAGAAGAGGAAAAATCTGTAACCAAGAATTTTATTTTAATTCATAATATACCTCATTAAAATAATATTACACATTTATGATATATTAACAAAACTATGTCAAATATAATGTGTTTTTTATTTTATGGTAACGACCTTAAAAAATATCCTCCTACCTCAAATGGGAAAAAAACTCGTTGACCGTGTGTACAAATGAATGCCCCCTGAAGAACCGACATATTTCATTTCTCCTCACCACTTTTAATGGGTGAACATAATGGTTTATAATAAATAAATATATATATATATATATTAAAACATTATTATCCTTATGGAATTATGAAATTTAATATACCGTTTTATTTTCTGTTCTGGAATAATATGATAACATTATCGATTTACACAATGGAATACCACTACCTGAAGCTATGTGATACATTTTTCACTAATTCATTAAGTAAAAAGTAAAAATTATTGTTTTTATTTTTATATATTATATTAATGAAATATTATCCATTTTATAATGTAACTATATCATACAATTTTATACCTTATCATTACTTAGATAAATGACAATGTCATCTGTCCGTAGGATGTACTACAGCCTCGAAAAACGATGTGATTCGTTTTTATTACCAGATATAAGGAATTGAATGTTTTTTATAAATTTTAAAAATATATTTTATATTAATTGTATAATTATAATTCTAAAATGATAAATTAACACTTATTTATTTTATACCTTGAACATTGATAAATCCAAACATGAATCTTAAGTATATATAACCTACCATCTCCTTGATTGCAACCTAGTACATTTATCAAAAACCATATTTCTTTCCTACTTTAAAAAATTATAATTTATTTATATGAATGACAATTATTTCATGGTTACCATTATAATAGTTAAAAATTAATAATAACTTAGTCTATATTCAACTTATCAAAGTGATTCTGAAAAAATGATTCATTTATCATTAAAAGGTTTGATTCTATGTTAACTGGTCAAGTAATTGAATATGAATTGGTATAAATTAAAATATAAAGAATAATAATCACTAAAAATGTTCTTAAGAATATATATAATTATTTACTATTTTTTATTCAGTGTGATATATTATGCATGTGTCAAATTTAGCTCGAAGTAAGGGATATTTCTAACTGACCCTTTTATTCCGTTTATGGACATTATCTCTCTATCTCACTTTAACTCTATTTAAATTTAAATAATTATTAAAAATTATATATATATATCTATCATGTATATACCTTCCTCTTTCTACCTTTATTTTATAGGGTAATAAATTCCTTATGTCCATCACTAAAATTTATTCTTAAAGGAATCTCTTTTGATTATGTTAAGAGATAATATTGAACAACCAATTTATTTATAAGGGTTATCCTTATGTTTGTTACCTATGGATTATAACCTTATTTGGCACAATAACTCCTTTACATGAAATTAATGCGATTGGTTGGCATGGAATTATATATCCCTCTAATTCCTTTAGTATGGTTTTAGACTTATGAGGAATCACGTCTGAGATTATGGGGTGAACCTAATCCGTTATGAGACTCTAACCACAATTTGATGTTGTTATAGTAGTCAACCGTGAATTATTTTTATGTAATGAATTATATAATTTCCAATTTATTATGTTCCCATGATCATTGATACAAATTTCAGTGTGATTTTCTTCCATCTAATTACTCATGATTCTTATATTTAATGAAATCAAGTTACAACATTGACTCATGTGTTTTGTTTATATACCATGCTTATCCCCTTACTAGATTTTTATCCCAAACCTTTCCTTATATATTCCCAAGGTTTTCCCATGTAGTTTTAGGGGCTCAAATGTATTTTAGGATCTCACCATATATTCTAAAATAAGTATTCAATGTTTATGTTTACATCACTTCATTATAAACATAGTCTTCCAAATAAATTATGATTTTACGACACCTTTGTTTTAGTTATTGAATATCGTTGTGGAATAATCCTATAATAATATGTGTAAATGGATTAGGTCTCTCATAAAGGAATGTCACATCCTTGAACCATTAATATCCCCATATGGTAAAAATTCATCCCAAAAATAGACTCCATAATCATTAGATATATGTATGAACATTTTCTATATACACCTTACACTAACCTATAGACCCTCTACCAATTTTTTATAGACTTTTCTCCCATGATATGATTTCAATACAATCTCTAGAACGTTTTATTCTTTATCCATAGCCATAACCAATGAGTCATGTCATCTGTGCTCACAGTCTAAGGAGATGATTTTATGCATTTAGGAAACTTTTGAAACTCAACACTAGGACATGGTTCAACTAGCCTTGTATAGATCCACATATAAAAATTAAATAATAAGGAAAACAATATCAAAAAAATACACTAACTATTAATAGTATATATGTAAGGTAAAAGAATAAGTGAAAAAATTAAATATAATACATTCCATAGTCTATGAATATCCACATAATTTGAATTACATATTAAACAGTATAAAATCCATACAATTAAATGGACTCTTAGGAAACCCATGAAAACCAACCACATATTACAATAAAAGGGCCTCCCTCCAAATAATAAACACACATGCCATGCTTGATAAAAAAAACTCAACCCTAAATCACAATGTACTTTCAACCATTAGATAAATTATGCCAATTTATATGATCTGTGAAGGGATGATTCAGGTATTATACATACACACCCACCTTCCTAAGAATAAGACCTACTCAATCATAAAAGAGTCAACAATTAAAATTCATGGAATATACACTGATAAAAAAATAAATCCACATCCACTAAAAACAATTTCTTTTTAAAAAATTATGATATATGATGAATTTAGTAGAGACAAATTATTCCCATAATACAACACAAAAATATCAATCAATAATAAATCATTTATTATATCTAGGTGTAGAATCATAGATCTACCCAATATGACATATACATATGATAAATTCTATTTAATGAAGAATTTTAAGGATAGAATGAATATATATCACCTCAATTAATGTCAACAGATAGATATAGAACTCAACACGTAGGAGGATAGGAGGAGGAATACATATTCACTAAGAGAGGGAACCGCCTATAGCTTCTTGTAATTTCTTGATCAGTCTAATGGGAGATGAGGTGGATAACTGAAATTTGGATTATCATGGTAATTATAGTTATTTAAAAATTTTATGAAAAAAATAATTACATCACAATTAGGTAGAATGGTTAGAGAAACTGTTCACTAATAGTGTAAACCCTTTTAAACCCTTTAAAATAAAAATACACTGTTATGTAGAAAAGTAAACAAGGTTATTAAAACCGTTTTCAATATGTTCCCATATACCTAAAAATCATATTATTTTCATTAACCTTAATATGAATAGAAAATTAATTAAATGTTTCAATATATTTGGTAGATACATATTTCGTGGGTATATCATTGTTATGACTAGCCATTCATAGACCATGTGGTAGATTTTTTCCCAAAACACCATATTACTGATCGTTGATACATGATATACTTTAACCCCTCAAAATGACTTACACCAGGACACTTAAAAAATAAGAAACACCTTTTACAGAGACCATAATTTTTCATACACACATATTACATAATTATAATGATAAAAAACATAATATAATTACAAAACCATGATCCAAAGGTTTAATGTAATGGGAAAATTTGGACAATAAAAAACATTTAGAAAATAAAAAATAAATAATTCTTTAATTTCAACTTCTATAGATTTTTAGTTTTACTTATGTTCTCCATAGTAAATGTAATCACCTAACGATATATATTAAAAATAGTGAGATAAAATCAAAATAAGATGATAGATAATAAAAATAATCAATATAACATGGGTTCATAATAATAATCATTATAAAATCATGATTATAATCATAACAGGAAGCATTAGATAATGTAAAGGAGAGTGGAAGTGCATAAAAATGAAATATCATATATTAGTGGTTGAAACAACACATAATTGTGAACAATGACAGAATAATTTTCAGTAATATTTAAATTTATTTCATATGATCAATCACATTAACAAACGAATTGGAGAACTATATAATTCTATGCCCACTCATCACATCATATCATTTAGTTAATCATGCATGGAAAATACCACCTATATCAATCATGGATATAAAATAACCCATGGAAGGGAATGAATTTAATTAAATAATTCAAACATATATGAATAAAAATTGTAAATCCCAAAATAAATAGGTAATAACATACTTTTTATAAGAATCATCAATAAAAAAATCTCAAGAGAAGTAAAAGACGAAATTTTTATAAGAATTATTAAGTTGTAAACATCATTTAATTTTTCATAAAATTAGATTTGAAATATGTATATACTATAATTTATAGAGTATGGGTAATTTAATGGTATTAATGGAAAACTGAAGGATCACCCATACAGAACATGAAGTGAAAGAGGAAAACCAAAGGAAAAGGAGTTGGGTTTGAGAATCCCCTTACCCTATGTATATGTGATTTATTCACTTTAATATCACGTATAATAAAAATAAAAATAATTAATTAACAAATAAAAAACCTCTTATACATGTTTATGATTCATTAATATTTTATAATGTTTATTTATGACCTTCTAAATGAGTTATAGTGTTAAATTTCATCAATTGTAAATGATAATTTTCTTGGTTTTTATGATCAGTTTACTTGAATATGAGTATGGATGTTTTTGTAGAATGTTTAAAATTCTACAGAATTTAAATTACGTATTATTAATGAAAATAAAGTGGTTTAAGTGGTTATATATATAATTTGGAATTTTTTTGAGGTTGAATCATAATATAAAATGTTAGTGATAATCATTTAGATTTTTGGCGGTTTTTTGAACATCACAAACCAGTTTTGTACCATTATTTATTATTTTATATATATAAATGTTCGAGAATAGAAAAAATAATATGTCACAAATTTTGTAGTATTTACCTAAGAATGTAATGTTTTTATGAAAATCTTGGATGTCTTTATAGGATAAAAAAATCATCCATGATGTCGGTAAATTGACACATCAGAGTCGATGATTTCATTATTAGAATAAAAGAGAGAGACAAAGGAGTTTGATGATGGATATTCTATTAAATTGATATAATTCGAATATATAAAATATATTGAATTTATCATATTTATTTGGATATAGAATGTGAGGATAAATAATAAAAGAAAATTAAATGCATATAAATTAAAAGAAAATGAAGTATGATTTTACCTTTTAAATTTTTCTAATTGAGAAATTTGTTAAGGAAATATGGTTTCTTCTAATATTGATACCAAAACCTCTTGGACTTGGGTAAGTGGCTTGGTAAGTTATTTGGGCATAATTTTGACAAAGATGGAAGCTTCGTAGTTTTAAGTGGAAGATGTGGTGAGGGGTGGTAATTATATGGGAGGATAATGGTGTTTTCCCATTATTTTATTGATTAGTTTATTATTTTGGTTCCATTCTATGAATAATTTTATCATTATTGATAAATATATTATAATAATGATGGAGGGATCAAGATAATGGATATTAAATTAGAAATTACTAAAGTAATATTGTATTTAACTTATAATGTATATATACTGTAACTTATCAAATTTTAATATTCAAAAAAATTCAACTATGTTAGAAAAATATAAAAAAATTTCCCAATCAAATTTTCAATGTTTATAATTCATGAATGATCTAAATTTTATGAAAATAATTTTCTAAATTTTAGAAATATTTTTTAATTAAAATCATCATTTATTTATAAATAAAAATTTTAAAATTATAACTGATTTTATGACTCATTCTAATATTAAAAATATTCTCAAAAAATAATATCAAAATCCTAAGAAAAATATTAATTTTTTAGTTTATTTTATGAAAATAAATTTTATTTTAAATCATTATGTTAGTAATAAAATTTTAAATAAATTTTTAGGACTTATAAAAATACCAACACATAATTTATTATTTTTAAAATATTTATTTACTTATTTTATGATAAAAATATATTATATTTTCATTCATTTTAAATAAAAATTTTATTCATAAATTCTATGATTAAGGTACTATTCTATTGGATGGATTACTATTTTTATGGGTAATGTTTCTATTTCAATGGTCATGTAAATATTCCATTAGATTATGTTTCATAATTTCTAAAAAAATTCTCTTATTTGATCAATTATTTATTTATAATTTTTTTAGTATCTATGTGATTTTATGGGATTTATACTATATGGAATAATTATAAAAAGGGATAAATTTCATTATTAAAATTATATTTTATTACATTCTTCCCCTCTTTTTAAATTTCACCCTCAAAAATTCATTTTACATAAATAAGTGAGGGTAATTATTCCTCATCGCCTCCTCATGTTCCCAAGTTTCTTATTCATAGTCATTGTTACTCCTCAAAATCATGGAAACATGGATTATCATAATGTGTATAAACATATTTCATTATTCAAAAATATTTACCAAATTGTACTCATAGGTTTGATCATCATCTGACTAAACCACCTTTGAGTTCATCACTTATAAGTGGCCATGTATATAATTCATTAAGAGTGATATGTAGAACACAACATGAACTTGAATCATATTTGGTGGAAGTGAATGTCAATGGTAAAATTCTCCTAGATGATAACGAATCTCAAATGGGTTAATGTAACTTGGTCTAAGCTTCCATTTCATTCCAAAATACATGAATCTCTTCCATGGTGTTATTATAAGGAAGAATTTACCTCCAAAATCAAACTCTAAGTCCCTTAGATGGTTGTCAATATATACATTTTTATACATCATAGTAGCATTGATGTATTTCTCGATTGATCGTAACTTCTCTGTCATCTCATTCCAAATATCATGTCCAAGTCACTTTATTTCACAAACATTATCCGAACATGTGGGTGTTCAACATCGCTTTCTATCCATAACATCATATAGATCCATCTGAATACTGTAGTGGAAGGTTTTTTCATATGAGAACTCAACCAATATGATATGATGATCAATTCCACTATTGAATTCCATTAGGATGAATCTTATAATTTATTCAAGAATATAAATTTTACATTCATATTTTCAATCTGTTTTGGGGTGATAGGTCATGTTGTAATTCAATTATGTACTCAAATCATGTTGAAGACCTCTCTATAATTTATATTTGAACCATAGATCACGATCTAAGATGATCGAGAGTGTAACACCATACAATCTCACCAAATCCTTCACACATATCTTACCACGTCTTTCAAGAGGGATATCTTCCCAAATAGAGATAAATTGGGAAGTCATAGTTAGTCAGTACACTACAACCCATTTCATGTTGTTTCCTTTTGATGTTTTTGGGAAACTAGTGAAACAATCCATAATGAAGTTTGATCATTTCCACATTGGTATTAGAAATGGTTTCACCATCCCGTTGGATCAAATTTACTTTTCTTTAACTTTCTGATATATCAAGAACCTAGAAATATACTCTAAAATCTCATTCTTTATTTTATCCCTCCATATGTGTTCTCGAAGACCATGGTACATATAGGTACTCCTTGGATGGATATAGAATGTTGAGATATGTTCATTATCTAATATATTATTATTTATCCATAGAGATTAAGGCACATAAAGAATCATTCCAAATTGAATCACAACATCATCGTCGATATTGATCTTTTGCAGCTTCCCCTCATTTACTGCATTCACCTTCTTTTGTTACTACAGATCACCCCTTTGTTCCTCTTTAATCATCTCTTGGATAGGTGGTTGTGAGATAATTTTTCATGGTAGTGTGCTTTCCTTATATTCATTATTTCCAAATAATTACTTTCAATATCAAGGAACATAGATTATTTCTAAATCCATAACATAGATAGAGTAATATGTTATTTTATGATAAGATCAACCCATACTTCGTTTTCCTTCACAAGATAATAGTGTATGCATCAGTCCTTGATTAACTCTAACCATATTCTTTGTCACATATTGTTCTCTTTTTGGGTGAATATATACTTTAGTCTCATGTGATCAAAATATTTTCCACACTTCTCACCATAGAGGATTTTTCAAAATAATTTCAAGGGAAAAAATCATAGATCCTAGATCTATATCAAGTTCTATGTAGTTCTTCTCATGGATATTCAACTTCCATGGGGTGTATGTTATCACTTTATCATACTAAATAACTATACAACCCAAGGCCTTCTTTAAAGCATAATTGTATATCAAAATTAATTCTCTTCTTTTCGGTAATGAGAGTACAAGTGTAGTGATAATCATATTATTTAGTTCCTTGAATCTTTATACACATTATTCTATCTAAATATTATTTACCCTTTTCCTTATTATCTTAGTCACTAGGCTAGAAAATCATGATAAATTTCTCACAAAAAAATTATTATACCCTCATAATCTAGGAAAATAGTGTATTTCCTTAATAATAGATGGTATGGTCTATTCTTCAATTTCCTCTATTTTTGAATAGTTCACATAAATTATGTAACTTATGATAACGTCTCCCAATAATGTGACTTTTTGTATCCAAAATTCACACTTCTTTATCATGGTTTACAATTTATCATTATCAATATCTCCAAAAAAATCATTATCATCATTTTACACATTTCACTTAGAGTATATGGGAACATCATCGATAAAAACTACAAAAAACTTTTCAACATAATGTATAAATACTATATTCATCAGAAATATGAATCTTAGTGGAGAATTAGTAAGTGTGATGAGAATCATAGGAAACTCATAGTTCCCATAACCTATACAGAAGGCAAACCTATCAATGTTTTCCTTCATAAAAATTATTTAATGATATCTATAACAATGATCCACCTTGGAGGGAAACTGATATTCTCATAGTTGATTGAAAAATTCATCAATACTTAGAAGAGGATACATTTTCTTATGGTGGTAGTGTTTATTTTTTTGATAATTGATACACAGCCCCATTGATCAATCCTTAGTCTTGAAAAAGAGTACTGGCGTGCCCCATCATGATGCATTATGGAGTATTAACTCTTAGTACAAATTTTCTTAAATCTACTTATTACAATCCTTCTGTTCTACCAAGACTATCCTTTAGGTGAATTTTGATAAAAGAGTATCTTCAGATATGATATATATATTTATCACTCTACCACATTGTCTGGGGAATCCTTGAATTAGTCATTAGGGAATATATCACTATATTCCATCATAATGGGAATTTCCACTTGGTTGATACCTTTATTTGACTCAACCATTTTAGAGAGGTATGATTCATCACAAATAATCAACACCCACACTGTTGAAGGATTTACCAAATGAGATTCAAGGTCTTCCATTTATTTGTAGACGAGCATGGGTTTATTAATAAAATGAAAATATATTTCATTTTCCTGAAATTTGATGTGAGTTCTATATAAAAATATCAAATAAATCCTTATTATATTATTAAATTCTACCAAGGGAACTATCACAAGATTTTCTTGGAGAATATTCCCACATACGCTAAGAGACAAAGAGTCCAACACTTGTGTTGCAATGATAACACCGCTATGTTTTTTATGGATATCTCTAATTCAAAGTCTCGGGGGTTTGATTTAGTAGTTATGAAAACATTAAATATAGAAAGTAATATTTAGAACTAGAATAAAATAATAATTTTCCAGTAATCTGTGAATAGGAAGAGTAACTTATATGACATCAATTTCTTTCTCTAAATCATTAGTAGAAATGTCATAAGACTTCACCTTCCCATTTAGCTTTGGTAGCTGATAAATTGGATACCTAAGAGGATTAAAGGTTTAGTGAAATATCTTGTATAGTTCTATTTCTCCCCAAAGATATAGTATTGGACCATGGGTGGTTCTCACCTTTCATCTGTTGTATTCAAAAAATTCATTATGTCTTTTAAACATTCATGATTCTGGTGGCTTTCTCTCCAAAACATATTTCCTTTCCCCATCTTGTTGAGGAAGTTCCCATGATTATTCTTCTCACATTTTTGACATGTTAGTTGTTGGAACTTCTTATCACCTTTGTTAGGAGGTCCTCTATCTTGAAACTACATAATTTACTTATTACCACCATATCCATATGACCATTCTCCAAAATCTATCTCAAGGTTGAGAGTGCATAGAACAAATTCTTCATAATTATCAATATCATAAATTTATAGAGACTTTACAAATAATTTTAATAACCCACTAAATAATCCATCAATATTTATATAACTATTGATAAAAAACATTAATCTTACATTGATGACCTTGTGAAATTTAATTACTTGGTCAGGGAAAATTCGAATTCCTTTTTCTACAGGTCCATAAATTCACTCCCCACCTATATATGAAGATTTTGATGAAAATTATTCTTAACAAACATTATATTAATGTCTTCTCACTCCATCACTTAAATTACATCCATCATCTTGGTGTTCTTAACCAAGTACCATCATTGGTTAGCCTATCCATCGGGAAAATAAATTGGTAGATTCACCTTATCCATTTCAGAATATTGAATAATAGAAAATTAATTTTTCATTGGGTAGACCAACTAATTTGCAACTAGTTGATCAGAGGGTCCACTAAATATCATTGGATGTTTCCACATACAGGATTTGATATGCAGTTTATCCCTCTTAGGTGAAGTAGGATGATCCTTATATTTCATGTTATTTTTCACATCCTGAAGCAGATGAGTAAGAATCACTATAAAAATATTTAACTCTACCTCCCAAGGCATTTTAGAGGGAATTTATCCAGTCACTGTATTATCCCTCACATGGGATGTCGTCCTAGATTCTCATAGTTGCTGGAATTTTGTAAAATATAAAAGGATAGAAAAAACATACGTGAAAAATTCATAAATAATTTATTCCTTTATACAGTTATCTCTAATGTTATATTCTGTGAGATCCATATGTTGAGAAATATTTTTGTTGGATTTCATATACTTAGTCACATACTATGCGTTTTCACAAAGGTTCTCCAATCATATTTCACGAATTAACCGAACCATGTTTGAATACCATCTATAGAAAACTAATTTTTCTTATATACTTATTATATAATTTTAAATATAAAAAAATAAAAAAAATTCTAAAACCATGATCTAATGGTTTAAATTGTCACGACCCATCCTCGGGGCCCGTGTCGTGAATACCCTAAGCCCGCCTTCCATAGGCCAGGGGCTGGCGACTAGCACCAAGGCATAAATCCCGATAAACAGGGAAGGCATTGCCATTGTAAAGTAAACAAGCACCTCAGAGTAAGCAAGCGGATAAAGGTTATCAGTAAGTAAAAACAGAGTACAACTACAAGTGCGGAAAGTAAGTGGGCCAGAATACAAACCCAAACTGAAAATAAAGTACAACTCAAAAGGAAAAAGAGCAACTGAAAGGTAAAAGCCGCTATGCTGATCTGTCCACTGGAAATCCCACCTGAAGGGTGGGTACAGATAGCTCCACTGATCCTCGGGTCCCACCGTCTGCTCCGAGTACGTCCCGCCCAGTGGTCCTCCTCCAGGTACCATCCTGCTCTGCAAGCCTCAACCACGATCAATGCTGTCCTTCGTCTGCAACCAACACAACGTAGTGTGGGCATAACCTGTGCAGGGGTGAGTATAAGCTACTCAGTAGGGACCCCGAGACCCCAGAGGGTCTCCCAAAATCCACAAAGGATAAACCACAAAGGAAAGATACAATCACGAAGTAACAACCGACACTACTTAGGTATATGACCATACATATACCTAAGTCAACAATTCCAATACGCTGCAACCTCCGAGCCCAAGTACAACTCAGTCCACACAGGAAAGTATATGTATTCCACACAGGAAAGAAAAACATAATCCACACAGGATAGAACAACACAATCCACACAGGAAGGCAAATAGGATTCAGCTCACACAGGTTCGATCATGAAGTTGAACCCAAAGCTATTGGGAAACTCCTTCTCCATCAAGTGCAGTGGTTATGCCGCTACAACCAAGCGCTTCCCTCTTACCTTGGACTGTTGTAGTTCTCCACCTATCCGGTACTGTGGGCCTGCTGCTACCACCAAGCGCTCCCCCATGCCGTTACAACCAAGTGCTCCTCTGTCGTGGGTCTGCCGCTACAACCAAGAGCTCCCCTGTGCCGCTACAACCAAGCGCACCTCTGTCGTGGGTCTGCCGCTACAACCAAGCGCTCCCCTGTGCCACTACAACCAAGCGCACCTCTATCGTGGGTCTGCCGCTACAACCAAGCGCTCCCTTGTGTTGCTACAACCAATCCCTCCTCCTTTGTGGGTCTGCCGCTACATCCAAGCGCTCCCCTATGCCGCTACAACCAAGCGCTCCTCCATCGTGGGTCTGCCGCTACAACCAAGCGCTCCCCTGTGCCGCTACAACCAAGCGCACCTCTGTCATGGGTCTGCAGCTACTACCAAGCGCTCCCCCGCTGGGCTATCCGTAACACACCGAGTCGTTCGATCAACAGTCATCAAGTCTCAACCAGCTCTAGGGTTTCCGCACACAGCATGATCGTTTCGGGAGGGTCCCCTCCACGAGCTAAGAGGTCGATGCATCAACTGACATGTAGAACGGAGTTGATGTATCCCAAGATGCACCGTAGTGGTCACTGCTGAAAACACGGAGGATTCCCGTACGGTTTTCATCATCATCGCAGTCGAATCCCCCGAGGATCTCTGTACATTCATCGTCGTCACAACAGCAGTAGTCGCCAACTCTAAGGTTCCCGCACACAGCAAGCTCGTTCGGGAGGGTCCGCTCCACGAGCCGAGAGGCTGATACATCAACTGACTAAAAGTCCAGAGTTGATGTATCCAAAAGTTCTGTATCGTCAATAGGAACTCAACGTCGCAGACGGCGCGTCAATCGGACGCCCGGTCTGAGAGTTATTGGCGCTTTCGTCCTAGGGGCCCGGTTGGTTTTTAAGGAAAACCAACCCGACCTTACTCCACCTACATCCAAAACTCGGACGGAGTATGCGAAAAGATCCGTCTCACTTAGAGAAATCCACCAAAGTCAACGGCACGTCAATCGGACGTCCGGAGCTCAAGATATGAGCGTTTCGGCTCCGAGGGCCCGGTTGGTTTCGTGTACGAACCAACCTGGCCGAACCCAAAGTATTCCGAAACCTTGAGTGCGATATACCGAAACGACCGTCTCGATCCAAGGATCACATCGCCACTGACGACGCGTCGTTCGGAGGCCCGTAGATCATGTTACGGGAAAAAAGACTGAAAATGGTCCGAAGACGGGGGGTCTGGGCCCGGGCCGACCCGGCCCGACGCCCCCTGGGTCGGCCGAACTGGGTCGACCCGACCCGGGTCTAGGTCGGACCCGGTTCGGCGCGGCCCGGTCCTGCCAGGGCGCGACCCGGGAGGTCGGGCCGGCCCGGCTCGGCTTGGCCGAGCGGCCGAGCGAGGCAGCCACGGGGCGCTGCCCCCGCGGAATGGTGGTGTCGCGACCCCGTGTGGGGCTGCGCTGGAGACAGCAGACACGAACTTTGCTGCATCCCGTGTGTGTGAGCCGGACCCGCGCGGCCGCGGCGGCCCTGTCCCGCAGCGTGCCGCCGCCTTCAGCCGCCGGCGACCCGCGCCGCCGGCGGCTTCCGTGGGCCACCAGAGTTGCTCCGGTGGTCCGTTTTTCTTCCCATCTGTGCCGAAGCTCCTCCCGGGTCCCGTTCTTCACTGCGGAAACAATGGATTGTCCCTGCAGCACGTTTTGTCGTCGCCCGCCAAATCCACACAACAACGAAGAACTGTGGAGGGTTGTCAGGCCGTGTTCGTTTGGCCCGCACCCTCCGCGTTAGGCGATAACCATCCGGAAGAAAATTCAACATATCAAATAACAATTTTAATAAATTAAAATTGTTCTTTATGAAACCGGGTTCTTTATTTTAAAATAAATGATCACGGGAATATAAATTAAATTTTATCATAACAAACTCATACCTCGCCAAGTCGTCGCACGCGCGTTCTTCGCCGAATTGACCGTCACGGAACAAGTGGAGCGTCGCGTCGCGGAAGGGCATCACGTCGTCGTGGAAGGGCGTCGCGTTGACGATCTCCAAGGATCATGAAACAACGGATTTAATTTTAATAATTAAATCCATATTGAGTTATAATCCACAAGGAAAATTAAAGGACCGCAATCCCCTACCTTGTCATTGTCGATCGAAGGTTGTCGTGGGGTTGGATCGTCGCAGAAGAAGCGTCGCGGAGGGAGAATCGTCGGCGTCGCGGTACACAGCATCGCGTCGCTGATCTCCATAGGTTCGGCGTTCTTCGTCGGAGGCCAGCGTTCTTCGCGTTCTTCGCGAAGAAGGATGAAGATCCTTAGAGATTCTTCAAAGGTTTAACACAACATTTCAAAAGGAAGGTGTGTTGGCCTTATTTTATTAACATGCAAACAAAATGAAAAAGTGTTAAGAAATGAACAAAATTAATTCATAGAATTAATTTCAATGAATAAACCGCCCATTTAATTGTTTATGAAAACTTCCCAGTTGACTTTTATTTAATAGGGGTTTTCGCGGGTGGTTACTTAGCGGAAAGAAACGGTGGGGCTCGTGTGGGCCCCACCCGACAAATATCCTATCAAGTGGATAGGATATTTTGGATTGCACCCTATCAGTTTCAACTGATATTAAGCAGCTTAAAGTGGTCTTCAAGTGGCTTTAAGTGAAGTAAAAATAAAATTGTCGCACAACTTTATTTTATTTCTTAACTTAAAACACAAAAATTAAAAACCACAACCGAGAAAACGAAACTCCGGAAGAAGCGTTTCTAAGAAAATACCGGCGCTGCGATTCCATCGGTGCCCTCAGAATTCGATTCCGAGCAACGGTTAAAAAGTTAGAAAAACCCACTCGTTCGTTCACTGAACGTACCCGAGCCAAACTTCGGAAATTAATTCCGGGCACACAGGGCCTCAGAATCAGGCGCCGTCAGAAACTGCGTTCTTGTAAAATTCCAAAGAAAATTAAGAAAAACATTTTCCTTGAAATTTATGGGGCTTTACATAAATTGTTTAGGAAATTAGGACCGTACATAATATATACAAAATAACATATAATAATATATTTAATTCCATATTCTATATATTTTTAATTATCCCTGTGGTATACATAGAAAAAGTAATCTCCTGTATATATATATCAAATTAATCGGTGATCAAAATACCAGTAAGATGATATGTAAGAACATGAATCAATATAACATGGGGTGAGAATAATAATAATCATAACATCATCATCATAATCAAGAGAGGAAACACTAGATAAAGGAATGGAATGTGGTGATGCATAAAAATAAAACATCATGTCTTAGTGTTCAACGCCACACTTATATGGGAAAAAATGTATCATCATTTTCACCCATATTTTACTTTATATTAAGATATTAATCACATTAAACATTTCATTGGAGCATTATATAATTATGGGTGCACCTGTCACATCATAACATTTACTTAATCATGCAAGCTACAGATAAGATATATCAATATTAAATATAAAATAAACCATAGAAAATATTGTTTTCACACCATAAAGTGAACATCTATGAATAAAAATTTTGGTTCCCAAAATAAATATGGAATATCATACTTCATATAAGAATCATCATGAAGAAAAAATATCATGATATTTAAAATATTTATTTTTTAAAGAATATTTAATTTGGGAAAGTATTTTTATTTTTCATAAAATCACATTAGAAATATATATACCCAACAATGATAAGGTAATGATAATTAAATAATATTTATGGAACATTAATGTAATGTACCCACTAAAAATGATCTTAAAGAGGAAGACCCATTGAACCAGATTTGGGTTTGAGAATCCCCTTAAATTACGTATGAGTTATTTCATCACTTTAATATTATGGATAATAAAATAAACTTCATTAAATATAAAATAGAAATAATATTTTAAATATTTTATTATTAAAATTTTAATGTTAATTATTTCCATCAAGATGATTTATTGTGTTCAATTTCATTGTTTTAGAGTGTTCATTTTCTTGGTTTTCATGATCGGTTCACACGAATTTGAGTACGGAAGTTTATATTGAATTGGTATAATTACAAGAAAGTGAAATGATGTGTTTTTAATGAACATAAATTGGTTGAAATGGTTATATATATATATATTTAAATTTAAGTATGATTAATCATTATATAAATGTTTTTTGATAATCATTTAGATTTTATAGGCAGCTTTTCAAACATCAGAAAATTATTTTGTTCCATTATTTAGTATTTTGTATATAACTATGATCCATAATAAAAAAAGTTTTATTAAAAAAATTACATTATTTACCAACCATTGTAGTGGTTTTTTTGAAAATCCTTGAAAAATTTACCGAAAATTGAAACTCATCATCCATGATGGCTGTAAATTAACACATCATGGGAGATTATTTCATTTTTAGAACAAAATTTAGGGTAAATGAGTTTAATGATAGATATTAAATTAACATGATATAATTCCCACATATAAAATATAATTAATTTATCAATCAAATTTTAATAGAGTATGTGGGTAAAGAAAAATAAAATTTTAAAAATAAAAATAAATTAAATTAAAAAGAAAGAGGATCTCACATCTTGAATTTTCCAGTTTGATAATTTCTTTAAGGAATGAAGGTTTAGCCTTTTATTAAGACCATAAGTCCTTATATTTTTTAGGGTCTTGGGAAGTGATTTAGGAAGAATGTGGACAAGTATCAATTATCAGAAGGTGTGAGGAGAAGAGGTGGTGAAGGATGGTATTTATAGGGGATGAGACGGTTGTTTTCCCATTATTTTATTCATTAGTTTTTTAAAATGAGTCAAGAATGTAAACAGTTTGATAATAATCACACAATATATTATAATAATTAAGGGAATTTCAATTAAATTTTGATTACATTAGTAATAACTAAATAAATTGTGTATTTAACTTATAATGTATATATACTTTAAATTACCACATTTTACAATTCACCAAATAATCAAATACTTTTGAAAAATCTCAATAATTTAGTATAACCATTTTCTATCATGTGAAATTAAAAAAATTAACTCCATTTTATGAATATAAATTTATAAATATAGGAAATTTAAATTTCAATTAAAATAATCATTTATTCAAAAAATACTAATATTGAAATTATAATTGATTTAATTACACATTCAAAAATTAACTACTATCTCATAATGTTATCTTATAATAATAAGGCAAGACAATATTAATTTTTGAGTTTATTTTATGATGAGAAGTTTTCTGGAAAATCATTATATTAATTATAATATTGTAAATAAATATTTATGTCTTATAAAGATACCAATAAATAATTTATCATTTATAAAATATTTATAGATTTTATTACATGATATAAATATATTATATTTTCATTAATAAGAAACATAAGTTATATTTATAATTTCAAACATGATGCTACTATTCTATTTTATAGATTACTATTCAAAATGCTCATGTTACAATTGCAATGGTTAAGTTAGTAGTCCATCGATATAAGTTCATTAATTTCACAAAAATTCTTTTATTTCATTAAATTTTCATTTATAATGTTTGTTTTGTGGTCTATATGTGATTTTATTTTATTTATATTATATGAAATAATTATAATAAGGGATAAATTCCATTGATAAAACTTCTGAATATTTAATATCTAATGGAATGATGTAAGCCATCATATTTCATAATATAAAAACCAATGTATCTTGAATTTAATTGATATTACATTAAGGATATATTGACATAACCTTGGTAGTTTATCTATTATGAACACTACTTATCACATTTATTTTTTACTATTATCTAATGATCATCCCACACGTTTACATATCATTAATGACATAGATCTCAAGTCCCATTTTTATAATTTCATCAGTAAATACCTATTAGAGAACAAAAAAAATTAAAATAATTTCTAACCAATATTTTCATTCAACAACATAAAAGGATACAATGATAATTATATAATAATCACATACTAAACTCGGAATTTACACGAAATATTAACTTGTTAGTAATTATAAAGAAGAATTATCCTATAACATGTAGATTGATCTCGAATCTCAGTTCAATGTTAGAAATTATCTCATGAGGCCACAAAATGGAAATTGATTCCTAACTAAATTGTAAACACACATTTCAGGTTCTTTGTTATCTCCTATGAATGTAAATTAACATTATTTGGGGGCGTGGAATATGAGTATGCTAATATTTTCCACAAACCTTCCCTAATAATCTTGTTCAAAAAATATTTTGAACAATAATATCCTATAATATTGATATGAAGATATAATGAAATAAAACGGGGTAAAAAAATTTACTTGTTTGACCCCCAATAGGGTAATCCAAGATCAAACAAAAATCCTCATGAACTTGAAACAATAATAACACTACTTCTTGTTTAAAATTTGGAACGGCCGTAGTGATCCCTATAACTAAAATACCCTCCAAAATAAATAAGTAGATCCTACCACACAGTCATAAAAATCACTTCCACAATAAATTTACTTTTCTAGATCATTTTGAAAAAATAAGTTTACATAATGGAGTATTAATATTTTTTTTCACATATATGATTTGTGAACTTAATCAATATCTACTATGAATATCTATGATTCGTGCTTCTGCTAATTTTTCAACACATGTATATAAATATTCTATATTTTGTTAAAATTTAAGCTATATTTTACAATTTTTATCTTCATAAATCTTTATTGTTCTTCTTAATATATAAATACATCTTCCATATCATAATATAATTAACATTTCCCATATAGAATGATCATTAATCCATCCTCAGTATTTTGGAAAAAATTCCCAATCACCCCTTCCAAAAAATGCTCCACATACATATTTAATTTCATCAAATTCCACCTAAATAATAGGAAATATAAACCCATAGGTCTGGTGACTCGATATAATCATATAATGAGAATACACACTATAGTTTGATATTTAGTTTCCCTCCATTCCTTGAACTCAATGTCTATAATTTCAAGGGGAAAAAGTATTTATCAAAACATCTATTTATTCATTTATGAATTTATTATATTTTACCCACAATAGATATTATACATATATATCTTGAAGTATTATTTGAGTCACACAACATTCTGTGACTCAATAGACACCGGTGTGGCCAACTGTACTACAAAAACATTAATAATTTTCATACTATGTTTCTATGGTGTGTCCCTCTACCAAAACATAGTCACCATGAGAACAAATGAATAACCAGAATATGCATTAACCCCATTATGGTGTGGCTATCCACCCCATGTAATTACTCAATATTTTAATTTATGTGATAAAGGTGGTATTCCAATATATTCTCCTTATAACTAAAAAAATAATATTACATATGAATATAACATATAAAGTGTTAATTTATAAATATACACACTATGTAATGTAGGAATCCATGATATGACCACTGAACCATTTTGAAGACCAAAACTCTTGGTCTTATATCATTACACATGCCTTTGGGTGAAGTCATCCATATAAAGTGGATCATATGACTTATCCGGGTAATATAGTTACTAGGGTATTTGTTATGTCACTACACTTATTCTATAATATATATATGTATATATAAATTTAAAATCCTTAAACACATATATAAATACTCGTCATATTTTATTTAATAATCTTATATATAAATGGTAACACTTTCAATTTTACTTTCTCGGGATCCTCATTCAATATTTATTCTTAATTATATTTGATATCACATTAGTTCATTTTAATTTAAAATAATAAAATTACTGTCTTTGGAATTGATAGATCCATTATTTTTAAATAATCCCTATTTATTGTTTAGAGAATTTGAATAGTAACCATAGAAATTTATATTACCATAGTAAAGGGTGATATGTGAAATTGATTTTAAAAATAAAATCCTAAGGACTATAAAATGACCAAATAATCATTCTTTGATTTTAATGGATGAATCTATTTCATCTATAATCCTCCAATATTGGATTCTATGACTTTATTTAACTCTTTTTATCATATTATGATATTTTTAATATTTTATTCAATGAAAAGACAAAATTATTCACCAATGTTTTTATTGACTATAGTTTTTCAAGCATAATAATTTATAGATGATATGTTTAGTTATAAATATAATTTTTATCTAGCATAATTATACTCATCTTGAAAATATATTTTTAATTTTTAGTGATCAAATAATCACCTTAAATTTTTCCACAATTTTGATGTAGTAATTTTTAAATTAATGGAAAAATAAAATAAATGAAATTAAAAATATTAAAATTAATAATATCTGAGATAATTTTTGTGATCCATAAATTCTATAGATGTCCATGATATGTTATTTTTTTATTATAAATTAATTTTATTTCTAATTTAATTGTTTCATGATATTATTAAAATCAATGTAATAATGGTTCACAAATATGATATTATTGATATATTATAATAAATTGTATTTTATTAAATAATTTAAAATTCCTAGAAAATTAAGATACATAAAATTTCTTAGGATATGGGTTTTTATTTAAATAATTGGTCTTTTTTTGAAATTCTTCTAATAATTGTGTCTATATTATCCTTAAAAAGGTAAAAAATCATTTTTTTCATGGTAAATATAAAAGGGATTTTGAGCTGTTAAAAAATATAAGGGAATTTTTTGTGTCAAAACATGTATATTTATTATTGGATAATAGTGTTTAAACCTCTATTTATTGTATATTTTTTATAAATAATTTTGTATCCATTTCTATAAAAAAACAAGTTTACATTAGTTTAAATTTTTTTGAAATATAAAGAGTCCCCCACCCTCTCTTATAAAAGGGAAAAAAATATTCTAATTTATTCACACGAAACAATCACATTTGGTGTGTAAAATACCTTAAAAAATCCCCAAAAAGAATATATCCCCAAATTATGTTTGTATTTTTTTATGATAAAGAAACATCTTTACTAGTATTATGTTTCTATGAAATGAGGTTTCCAAAAGTTGAGTTATATTTTTAATCGAGCATATCAATTTTATTTCATTATCCACGTACATAAAAAAATATTAAAAATTTATATAATAATGAAAACAGTATCCAAAATATAATTAGATTTTAATTTTTTAAGATAATATGTAACGCCCCACCCAAGAATCCTAGAGCTGGTGTATTATTTTATTAAAATTTAATGATTACACGATATCAAATCCCAAAGGATCAATTAGATTAGCAGTTTTGGAAAACCATATTAAATAAATAATACCAATAATGCATTGTGATAATAAAATAAATCATAAAATAAGTAAATGATCAAAATATTTTGAACTCATACAAAGGATTATTCATCATGACTTGGGGAAAGGAAATATAATAATGGTGAGCTCAAATTATCAATAAGGGTAAGTAAAGTGGAAGCAGTAATGAATCAATAAGGATAAATCAACATGGAATGGTGGATAAATCATAACACCTAAAATTTAAATAAATAAATAATCCATAATTATAATGGTATGGTAAATACCTGAAACACATTCCATTTAATCAATGAACATAGAATAAAATGGATCCATATAAAATTTCATAGAAAAAATATCATAGATAAATAATAACTGATAAAGAATGATTGAAATGTTAAATTTTTAGAAATAATATTTCCTAGTTACATGGTAAATTTACCATCATGCTCTATTATCATCACATTTTAAATTACTCCAATTTTTCCAAATAATTCTTCTCATTATAATACCAATGCATCGAGGGGATTACATTAACCAATCCCCAACACGTATCAATCCAATATATTCTGTTGGGAAAAAAGAAGGTGTTTCACCAACTTATTTCATCAAATGAAATTCATGATGAATTATTATGATTTCATTTATTGGTCCCCAATCCATATGTATTCCATTAAATGGTCACTAACCCATGCCTTTCATGTCCAAACCATTCTTTATATATCAAATAATTGATATAATTAATAATAATTGTTGAAATATCATAAAATGTCAATATTGAATAAATAATATGGATTAATCAGTAATTCCATAGTTGAGGTTATGTAACAACCAGGTTTTTTGATCTTTATGAACATATTTAATAATGAAATATCATTGAAAAAGTTATTAAGGAAAATAATCTTTAAACATTAAAAACTATCACATACAACATTTAAAAATTTGAATCATAATCTGGGGGAGATAAATAAAATTAAATGAAACTTATAATATCTTGATAATATGTAGATACATGATATAACATGTTATAGGAAATTATATAAACCATATAAAAGTTAATTGGTTCATAACAACAAATAATACTCAAAGGAATGTGAATTGAGACGAAATCACTTTCCTTGAGTATGAGTTTTAATTTGTGTAAATATATTCCTAAATATTAAATATATATTAATTAATAATAGTATTTATAACACTTTTAATATTTATAATTACTTTATTTTCACTTATAATAATATTTTAAACAACTACTTAAACAATTACGTTTACATTGGGGTGTTTTTAATATATTTGGTTTATGATTTAAAAATGACTTTTGTAGGTCAACTATGATCAAATGGTTCAATGTATAAAACTAAACTAAAAAAATTCATGAAAAAAATATCATATTTATACATAAATTATAATTTTATAACCAGCAAGGAAACATGGTTATGAAAAATTAATCAATGTTAAAATTTTAGAGAGGGTAGGATGTACGTACGCATGAGTAACATACACATTTTTCAATAATCCTTACATAAGAAATGTAAGAAATTTTATATATTTAAGAAATGATAACAATATCTCAAATAACATTTTATTTAATCCTATATACATTTATATAGAAATCATGTATTTTAAATGGAATCACATCACATCAAGGAGGTGGTGGTCCACACATCCACAAATGAGGTTATCACTTTTTTGGGCGTGAAAAGGGTAATAAATAAAATGGTATATTGTATTGATAGAAATTTAATTACACCATGAATACCACATATATTTCATTAATGACTCATTATTTGAATTAAAAATATCCTTAAGACATTCTATGAAATGTGTGAATGTATAGCATCACTATGAGGAGGCGGTATCCACACATCCAAAAATGATGTTATTGTATTTACACACAATGGAATGCATAAAGGTATTTTTTATATAAAAATTCTATAAGTATGAGTAAAAAATAAATTTAATAAATTTATATATGATATAAAATAGGGCTTTCATATTAATTTCAAAAAAGGAAAGGTGGTAACTGAAAAATTAACGACATCATTTTGTTAGGCGGTAGTTCACAGTAAAAAAGGTATGTTCGTTAGCCATTTGATGGAAGTGTGCTTATTTGTAGGTAAAAAACTCATTATAAAATAATCTCAGCATATTTAAGGAAATTATTATATTATATAATAGTGTAATAATTAAAAATTAATGTTTGTATAATCTAATATGACATAAATTCATTTTATAGAATGTTACACCTTTTTCGGGTAACACTTTTTTTATAATAAAGTGCTTACGTGGATTAATTTGTGCCTATGTAGAGGATTCTTGGAACAGGTGAGGGATTTTGGGAAACTATTTTAGTAGTTTTTTTATGAGGCAAAGTTTCTAGTTAGGTGTTAGAAATGGGATATGTGAATTCTTTTTTATAATGGAGGGGGAGTGGAATTATTGTAAATATCAAATATTAATCACTACTAGGATGTCTCCCTTACCTTACATTCTTAAAAAATGGTAAAATAATGGATTAATGATAATTTATTGTAGATTAAAATACCCACCACATGAAAATAAGTTATATTGTAATTTTTTTCCTTACTCTTTTAGATTCTATATATTTTTCATTTTGGTTTCTGATTTATGTAACTTGTTCTCCAACCTATGTAATTTAAAATTTAATAATAAATTACGTTGATATTTATTCGATAATATATTCAAACTATATTATTAATATAGTATCTAATTTAAAAAATAAAAATCCTACGTTTTTGGGTACTAATTTTAAAATAAGTGCATGTGACGCATAAAAACACTACTTTAACTCACACCATGCTAACACTATTTTTACTATCTATGGGTCAATATCTTACTCAGAAAATATAAAAATTTCAATTAATAAATCATATTTTATATTTATTAGAATTTAAAAATAAGTTTTAATAATATATGATTTCTTATTAATTATAAAGCAGTTAATAAAATATCATTTATTATAAAATAATATTAAGATCAATTTTAACTTTATTTATATATTCTAAATTTAAAAAAATAATAAGAAATACTCAAATTAAAATATATTAAGTTAAAATATTTTTAACATGATTTAATTTTAAAAAAAATTAATGCAACACAACAACTAACTAAATTTACTTTACTGTTAATGTTTTTAGAAATCATTTATTTTATTTAATTATTAACTTTATATTTTAGGTGTTAGCGCTTGTTAAGTATTTAATGAAAATATATCATCTATAAAAATTAAAGGAAGATTTCCGTGATAAAAAAACCCATTTTTCATTAAAAATAATATTTATAAACAAAACTATGTATCTTATACAATACTCTAAATCATTTTAAACATTAAAGGCAAGGATGATTATTTTTTGATTTTTTCTCGTAATTAACTAATTATATTTTTCACATTCCTGAACATATGTCCCAATAACTCATAAAATTATAAAAAAATATGATATTCCCTGACAATTTGATGAAAATGGTTTTTTTGAAATGTTATAGGTCATTTTTTTTTATGTTTAAGGTTTAGTCCCCTGTTAAGTTTAATTTTACCTTAATCAATGTTAATTATTTTTATTTACATTGAAAAACATTTCTTGGTCAAAACTACATTCATATTATTAGATATTATTAATTATTATGATTAAAAATATGGAATAATATTTTTATATTTTATAATCACATTAGTGGTAGAAATTTATTAATAATTAATCCTACAAATGAGATCCAAAACACTGGTTTTAAAGGAAAAATGTTCAAATGTTTGATATGTTTTTATATCTAAATTTAGAGTCAAAATGAATCCAATGTCCTAAATTGACCAAGACCCATTATCCTAGTTTGAGATATTTTACTTCTACATATGAAACATTAATTTGTGTAGTGTCCCGTCACCTTGAATATAGAGCACTATATATTTGAAAACTTTTTGGTATCCTTTAAATTTGAATCATGTTGTCCTTTAACTACAAACTTATAATAGAATCACATTTGTTTTATGAGTATACCAATGATATTATTTCCAAAATTATTTTATATAAAAAGAATACTTATTTCCCTTTATCCCTTTAGCCATATTCTTACTAGTTATCTTCTTGTAATCTTTTTTCCCTCTAAATGCATAAAGAAAAAACATACTTTCTCTATCTCATTAGAACATGATAATATGTTATGATAAAATGGATACTATTGGGATACTAATTACCTTAAAAGGATTGGATTATGGTAATAAAAAACATGATCTTTATTACTCTTTGGGTCAGATGCATCTGTTACATTCACATTCCATGTACTAGGTTTCGTTTCTAAATGATGACATACACTAGGTTAAATCACATATCTAAATAACGTAATTTATAATCCCAAAACGTAAAAAATAAATAAATAAAGCTGAAAATGTTAGGGGTTTATAATCTAATAATCATAAACATGATCCCATTAGTATGTTCATCTATACTTATCCTAAAATTGTTTCATAGAGTTTCATTCCCTATTTTTTTCTAAATATAGATTCAAATGATTCATAAAAACTCCATCTTGTACCATATGTAATGCCCCAAACCTAAAACACTAGAGTATGTTGATTACATTACTAAATTAGAATGATTAGAGATGATCAAATCATAAGAACCAAATATTTTATCTATTTTGGAAAACTATATTACATACATGATATAAATGAAACATAGGAAAATAAAATAAAATATAACACAGGTAAAATATTAACAACTTTTAAACTCATTCAAAGTATTCTACTTTATATCTCGGGGAATGGAAACATAATATGAGTGAGATCTAATTTTTAGTAATGTTTTGTAAAGTAGAATAAATAATGAATTAATAATGATATGCCAACACTGCACTATGGATAACAGAGAACACACACCATTTAAATATATATATAAGGAATAATCAATATGGAAAGATAGATTACTAAAAAAACATTCCATTTAATAAATAAACTAAGAATAAAATGAATTCATTTATAATTTCAATGAAAAATCTCATGGATAAATAATAAATGAATCTAAATTAAGGTAATTCATGGTTATTCGAACCCATGTTTCCTAGGTACATGGTACCTTTACTATTAAAAACTATTCTCATGATATTTAAAACTAATATATTTAGAAAAAATTATTCATCTCGTGAGATAAAAAATGAATAAAAGGTATTTGATTAACTAGACCCCAAATGTTATATCTCGATTATATTCTTCTTGAAAACCAACATAATGGTTTTCTCTCGAACTGATTTCTTACCATGAGACTACTGATGCATCATGGGGCTTGCATTAATGAGTCCCCGACCCATATTTAATGCATTAAACCATACCCAACCCATGCATTTGATTTCCAAATCATTAGAAGTATATAGAAAACATGATTTCATCAATAAAAAATGTGTGTTATCATCAAATATATGAATTAAATAAATAATAAAAAAATTCAATAATTTCATAGTGGAGTATAAGTAAGAAAAAGGGTTATTGAAGTTGATGAAAAGAGTATACCTTAAAATATCATTAAAAACATCCTGAGTAAAATTATATTTAATTATTTTAATGTGGCTCATACAACTTTGAAAAATTTAAACCATAATAACCTTGAAATATCATTAAAAACATTCTTATGGAAAATAATGTTTAAACATTCCAATGTGTCCAATAAAAATTTCAGTAATTTGAATCATAATTCACATTAAAGAATAAAATAAAATGAAACTGATTATATTACTAAAATACTGATACTCATGATATAACATTTCAAAGGGTAGTATATACACCATATAAAATTTAATTGGTGCATGCCAAAAAATAAGTCTCAATTGCATATAAATTGAGACAAAATCCCTAACATTGAGTATGATCTGTCATGTGTGTATTTATAATCCTTAAAAATAAACTTATTTTAAATAATAATTTACTTAAGAAACTTTTTCATTTTTATAATTACATTTATTTCACTTATTAAATTGTCATAATCAACTACACAAACAATTAAATTTACGTCTGTCGTTTTAACTATATTCGGTTTATGTGTCAAAAATGAAATTGGTAGGTAAAATATTGTCTAAGGGGTCACTATATTCACGTATCCAAAAAAATGAATCAGTAATTAATTATCACATTCATTCATAAATTATACTTCTGAAACCAATATAGAGATATGGACATGAAAAACGAACCATCGTTACAATTACTAAGAGTGTTGATCGTACGTATGCCTGAGTAATGTTCCCAATTTTCAATGACTGTTCTGGAAATAAGGTAAGTAAAATTATATACTTACATAATGATAATTATATAATAAATACCATTTTATTTAATCATATATACTTATATATATATATAGATGTAAATGGAATCACATTGTGTCGACGAGGCGGCACTCCACACCTCCATGAATGAAGCTATCACATTTTTCATGCGTGAAAAGAGTAACAAATAAAATGGAATATTATATTTATAGAAGTTAATTAAGTCTTTAATATCATATATATATTTAATTTATGTAACATATTTTTAATTAAACCCATCCTTATTACATTTCATGTAAGGTGTGAACGTATCATTTCACTCTAAGGAGTCTGCTCATCCACAAACGATACTATCATATTTACACCAAATGGAATACATAAGAGTTTGTGCAATATAAAAATTAAATATTTATTAAGAAAAAAAGTATCGTATATATTATATTAAAATATGGTTTCCATCATATTTCCCATCCATGAATGTTTTCAAAGAAAAAACAAACAACATCGTTTCTCTATGTGGTAGCTCTCTATACATGAAGGGTATGTTCGTTACCCATTTGATGGAAGTGTGTGTAGGTTTAGGTAAGAAAATTGATATAAAAACATATCATTAAATTTTTTATACTTATATTATTAAATATTAATGAAATAATAAGATATTAATGTGGAAAAAAAATAAATCAGAAATTCATATTGAAAAATTTTACTTCTTTTTTTGGTAACTTATTTTGGTATTCACCAAAGGGATTACATATTTTTATTTTGTCAAAATGTTATGATTCTAAGATTAATAGAGGTATTTGGGATAATATTATAGAATATTATGGACATTAAAAAGTCTCTTTATAGGTGTGCATAATTGGAAGATTGAATACCTTTTTTAGAATGCAGGAGAAGTGACATTTTTGTACATTACAAAAGGTATTTACTCTCATGAGGTATCCCTTACCAAATGTGATTCCAAAATGAAAAAAATATTGTTCTTATGTGTAATTATTATTGAATAAAATTTCCACTAGACAAACATAAGTGCACATTTCTATTTTTTCCTTATTCTTTATGTTTCCTTATTTTTTTCATTTTGGTTATTTATTTAGGTTACTAGTTTTCCATCTTATTTAATTTAACCATGAAGACTAAATTAAGATGAGATTTCATAGAAAATATATACCTAATTAATTATAAATAGGATTAATAATTTATACACTAATTATCATATGTGTGATGGAAATTAATTTTAAAAAAAGCGTATGTAATGCATAAAAAAATGCTTTAACCTGGATTGTGATAATAACATTTTAACTATATATGGGTCAATATATTATTAATAAAAAATTAATTGATCCATTAATAAACCCTATATTATATTTATTAATAGTAAAATATCACTTTTAGTAATATAGTATTTTTATTAGTTTTAAATCATTAAATAATATATCATTTATTTTAAAATGACATTAATTTCAATTTTGACAGTATTTATTTAGTTGTATTTTAAAATAATAAAGACAACATTTTAATAAAAAAATAGAATGTTAAAATAAATTTAAAATTATATATTTATCTAAAAAACATTTAACATAATAAATCATTAAATTTTCATTACTTTTAATGCTTTTATCATCAATTATTTTATTTAATTTTTAACTAAAAAATCGAAGTGTTTGTATTTGATAAGAATTTAATGTAATTATATTATCGATAAAAATTAAATTTAAACTACCTTGATAAAAAAATAATTTATCTTTAAATAATTTTTTTATAATGGAAGCTATGTGTCTTGTCCCATACATTAGATATTTTCCAATGTTAAAGGTAAGAAAGGTTATTTTTTTCTTACATAACATATTATATGGATAAATTTCATGAAAGTTTGTCTCAACAACTCATAAAATTCTAAAAAATAGAGAATATGGTCATAATATGGGAAGCCAATGATTTTTGGAAAATTTTGTGGTCTTTTTGGCCTTCTTTTTTAAGGTTTATAAACTCATTAATCTTAATTATACATTAATTATTGTAATTAATTTTAAATACTTTTGTTGATATTTTTAGTAAAAAACTAATTTTATATTATTTGAAATTATAAATTATTCTTATTCCAAATATGGAGTCAATTTTTCTATATTATAATCATTTACATTTCAGAAATCTGTTTAATGTTAATCTTGCGAAAGGGATGGGAAATCCAGTTTTAATGTAAATATATTCAAAACTATACTAAGTTATATCCAATTTCAGATTTAAATTGTTCCCAATGAACTATATTTAATTAAATGAGTTAAAATTTGTCTAAATATAATTAATAAAATAAAAATAGAATTTATCTATGTAAATAAATTAGATGAAAAAGCAGTTTTTAAATAAAATATTATATTTTTCACTATTCATCAAAAAAATTAATTTTTCAAAAAAAGTACAAATATTAACCAATGTATAAGTTTTATATTTATAAATAATAAATTACGTAAATTTTAGAATATAATTTTTTTAAAAAAATTTAAACAATTTTCTTTCAAATTAGTTCTCCATTGAAGGATAGAAAAACCTTGTTTTGTGTGTAAGGAACCTTAATTTAGTGTCATGCGTAATGTATGATTAACATTTCGTATAAATAATTCTAACAAATAAATTAGTTATTTATATAAAACTAAAATATCTTAATGTGTTGGGTGTCACATAATGACATCAATTAATATCCTCTTCCATGAAATGGGAAACAAATCCATCATTCTTTTGTACAATAGACTATCGACTTGCGAACCTAAGTAATTCGATTTTTATCACCATATCTCATATATGGATTATAGTGAAGGAATTACTATTTATATATCATATTATAGAAATAATTATCCTTACAAAAATATAATATAAAATTCACCTTCTTACATTTTCATTTACTGAAAAATGATAACTTTATTTGTGTGTATGTGTGGACTACAACCTCCAAAAAGTGATGGGAAGCATTTTTCATCACCACATCACATGGAAGATACATATAAACATATTTAATAGAGAAATATTATATTTTTTATGTTACTATAATTTTTGGAATATAAAATAATTCATACCCTCAATCTATAAAGATCGATGAACAAAGTAAATGTTACTCATGCGTACATATGGTCTACCATCACCATAAATGTGACATAGTTAAAATTTCATAACCATATTTATTAATCATATTAAATATATACTTGAAATATAAAATTTATAATTATTTCATATATATTAGTCTATAGATAATTTAAGGATATACACTATTACCATGGTAAATCTACCGATTCCTTTTTGGACTTATATATAAAATAGAGTCAAATATTAACACATGAAATTATAAGATAATATAAATTTATATAACATTATAGTATGTCATATAAAATTATTAATATACATGAAAATGGTTCTTATGAATGTATACAATTTTACTAAAATTATTTACAAATCCTGAAAATTCAAATGTAAGAACATTGTATTTTATAGGGTGTATGACATAGAACACTAACAGTAGAAGGGAATATAACATACTAATATATAATCATATATTCATTATTTTAAAATAAATTAAATATATTTTATATATTTTAATAGAAGTAAAAATGGGTTATCTTACATTACAAACAACAAATACTTTACTTAACAGCTTGCATTACTTGCAATACCGAGTTTTACAGAATACTATTAATACTATTATTTAATATAATAAGATATAAAAGATCATTGAAATTGGAATTTATAAATATTATGTACTAACATATGATATTATATGTTTTACGGAAAAATCAAATTAATTCATTGAAAAATAATAATTACAAATTAATATAAAAACAAAATGATTATAAATGAAATATTTTTATACACAAAAATGTGTCTTACAATAATAAATTAAATTAAAAACTATTATTTAATAGTCATAATTAAATATATATATCATATAATTAATAAAATATTTTTGTACATCATCCAATAGATTTCATTGGAATAAGATAAGATCAAATCCAATATAACCCTTAAATATATATTTTTATAAAGGATATTTTTACCATATTTTAATGGAGCGCATATATTAAATATAAACATTTATAATTTAATAAATTTAAAATGAAATAATAAAAATATTTTCTAAAATTGGGATATAAAAAATCAATTTGGATGAATTTTGGCAATTTTTCTGAAAAGTATCATTTTTTGATATACTCTGGAAAATAATGAACTTTAATTGAAAAACAAATATTAATGTAAAAAATTTATAGTGAGAAATTATGTTTTAAATCAGATTAATAGTATAATTAATTCATTTACATAGAAAATAATCCAATTTACATCATTGTACCAAATTTTTTATTGATATGGGATATAATAACATTTCAATCTTTGGAATATTTTTACTTTAAGAACCTTCTTTGTCATCTCATCTATGGGATTAATTTTTAAATAATTTCTGCCAATTATATGATTGGAATTTAGAATAATGGCATGTATATTTCAAATCAAAATAATTTTTAATATCCAATTTTTTACCAAGAATAATATTGAAATTGATGTAAATTAATTATAGCGATTAAGAGAAAGACTTTTAGAACAAGAGACCAAACCTTAAAATTAAGAGTCAAAATAACCTATAAACATTTCTAATATCCATTTCATTTCCATATTTAGACCTAAAAATACATCTATTCTAATTGATATAATTATGTAATATAATTAAAAAAGGAAAAACATTTGTGTAATTCCCTCAATTATAAATTTCTATGATTACAACTCCTCCTCAACTATAACAAAAAACTTACCACTCCCACTTATTTTGATAAATCAATCTATTTTGATCATTAAAAAAACGTAAAAATTAATCTCTAAAATAACATACCATAATCCCAGAATCCACAACTTGAGTAGAAAAAATCTATGTTTGTCATTTGGTGAAAACTAAAGGGAGTTACCCAAATAAGAGGTAACATTCTACAACATGTACTATGGTTTTTTATTATCCACCGCTTGAATTATTATTGTTTCTTGATTATAAAATTTAACAAAAACCATAAATATACTTATAATTTTTCATTTATGTATTATGATCTACAATCACACACACTTCTATGAAATGGGATTCACAATCATTGTTCCTGTGTATCGTAGACTACCTCCACATGAACAGAGGTCTTTTGGTCTTCCATTAAAACCTTTCGTGATTGATGATAATTATAAATTTATAGAGCTTATATGATATATATGATATTATTAATTTAAATATTCTTATTTTATTTTTATATAATGAAAACCATATTTCTATTAATTTTATGAAAATACGATAACAACGTTTATGGTTGTGTAGACTACCGCCACCTCAAAGTGATGTGATTCATCCACGCTATACATAGAATTTAATAAATATGGGTTTAAAACATATATTGGTCATATAAGACATAAATATTATACTTTTATTATAACTTTAATATACATCATTTAATTTTCATTCTTTAAATATTACAATAAAAAGGAAACATCATTCAGGCATACATACAACCCACCGTCTATATGAATAATATCTTTAGTTTCTTATAGCGCAATTTTATTGATTTTTATAATTACATATGCACAAAAAATATATGATATTTAATTAATTTAATATATATTTTATATTATGAAATAATTATCTAGTTAGTAATAATGAAGATAAAAAGTCAAGACTTAGTCGAAAAATATGACAATTAACACCTGAATCGTTGAAAATAATTAATGATTGTTAACAAACATGTAATAAGATATTTTAAGAATATTACATAAGATGTTATAAATATTATTTTTGTTTTGGTGTTAGATATTAAAATGTATTAAGCAACAATACGATAGTATAATTACAACTCAAATAAAAGGAAACATAAGGTATATTATTTCATCTCAATTTACATTTTATTGAGACTTATTTGGTATTATAATCCAAATCCATTTTATATGGTTCATATGATACACCATTATAATTTAATATAAAACAAGAATCATAATTCATGATATATTATGATTCAATTTGAACTATTTATTTCTTGTTTTTTACATTACAGTTACAAATTGGTAAAAGTTATATTATCAATATCACTTTCTTCTATGATTGTTAATATTCTCTGGAAAAAAATTACATCCTAATGATTAATTATATTGTACATTAAATTTATATTATATGTACATATCCTCATGTAATTTATATTATTATTTCACAAACCATATAAAATTTTTATATATAGTTTTCACATTTAAACTTATTTGATTAATTGGGGAAATATTGATAAATAAATATCTTTTACTCAATACAAAAAGTTGGTTGTAAGGAATGTTTTTTATTAATAAAATAGATTATTTGAAATGTAATATATTATTTGGATATGAAATAAATTAGTTAGGGACCAATTAAAGAAATCCCCATGATGAATTGGAAGTCATAGGAGACAAAATGAGTTGGCCAAATCAGATTGGTTTTAACCATAATGCTTTAAACTGGCTTGAGGACAGATCATGGTGGAAAAGTTATCATGTCCCTAGGAAACATGATGTCCATATATTAATAAATTTTATTATTTATAATTTAGTTTTCATTATTATAAAAGATATTTTCTCTTTTACATTACCTATGGATACAATTTTATTCTGAGTTTATTGATAAAATGGTATGTGTGTTCATTTGTTTACCTTTCTATACTGATCATGACTTATATATTTGGTTAAATGGAACGTGTGTTATGTTATTACCCTACCATATTCATAATATATTTTTAATTCATGGTATATTTCTTTGTAATTTACCGTCATGGAGTATTTTATATGATTCTTATTTTGTTTCCTTTCCCCAGTTTATAAAGAATGAATCCTTGAATATGATTTCAAGGATGCTCTTCAATTAATATTATTATGTATCATGTTTTATTTTATATTTATTATGGTAATATATGTATAATTTATTTAATATATTTTTATAAATATTCTATACTGAAATTCTTTTCAAGATTTGATTCTATGTAATAATACCAATGTAATAATGTAAGGAACTTACTCTGGATTCTGGGGTTAGGGTGTTATAATTTGAATCAATGGATATTTAGTAGAATCCTTGTAATTATATTTAGCAATAAATAATTATAGGATATGAAATTTATCTAGAGTATGTGGATAAGTATATGATGGAATCTTAATGATTTTTTTATAAATATTATGTTGTTTTCATATAAGTATATCCACATATGGATACTACATATAGATATGTTTCAAAATTAGATCTACTTTGGGGTAAAAACTCAAAAAGGGAATGACATTGATGACTTGAGAGTAACATAGTAAACAAAAATGGTCATTAATATACCAATAGTTTGATACTTATAGTGTAAATGCTTTATATAATTAACATTTTATTTACCAAACATTATGAGGGATTTGAATGGACAATGATAACAAATAAATTAGGTTAAACCCAACGGGTATTTGATAAAAAATAATATTTCAACATTTGGACACCCTAAAAATATTATATGGGTTTTTACACAATGATTATTGTGTCTCAAACTATTTTTTTTAGTCAATGGATTAAACCTAAAGTTACCATGTAAACATTGAACATAAAAGAAAAAAATAAGTGTAAATGTGAAAACAAATGGGTTGTTTAATGTAGTGAATGTTATTTTGTTCTTACCTAATTATTTTTGCTGAAATAGGATTAAAATTATTTACCTTAACATACTTCAGGACTCACTATAGTAAGAATTATGGAATTTACTAAGAGCTCTACTAGTAGAGTCCATGTAAAAAAAGGTCGTGATTTCAATCAAGAATGATCTGTAGAAGGACGAAAATCAGAATGTGTCTTAAAAGAATGATTAAATGATTATGTGTGGGAAATAAGGGCATAATGCAATTAATTTTAGTCTAACAAATTAATAGTATGAAGGAAGGATAAAAAACCAATCATGAGGATCGATTAATAGTTCATTTATCTAAATGTGGGGAACCTAGGTGTACCTGAGTCAGTTCAATTTTTTAATGGATAATCTATAGACCATGAATGGGACTATAAGAAAATATATTGATCAATTATTTATGTATTGGGGTTGTATTAAATTTATATGTTCAAATTATATTTAATAATTATATTTTACGGTTGTGAGAAATATTAATTTCAATAAATATATTAATATTGATTTATAAAAAGGGAAGAACAATATGTAGGGTGACAACCCATCAAATTAAAAGAGGAGGTGAGTCATCAACCCATGACTGAAGGATGATAAGGCTTTTCATGCCTACCACTATCTTATGTGATTTCCAGGGTAATATCTCATTACTTTTAGCTAAATAATTTGACAATTAAATTTTAATGATGAAGAAATGTTATCACTTTTGATGTTTAGAGATTAATTTATTAACAATTTTTGTTTCGAAATACTGTTCGAGAAAAGTTTAAAGACTCCTTTTATGGATATTAATATCAATAAAAAGTAAAATTAAGTGCTTCAGAAATGATTTTTTTTTCATTTTAGGAAATCTATTCCATGGATTAAGGGATGAATTAAAATTTTCTCATAGAACAAATAAAATAAGAAATTTAAAACTGTAATGTAAGTATAATTAGTGATATTTTTTTAGTAATATAATTCCTCAATAATAAAAAAAAATTATCTTAAACCAAAATTTATACTAATTACATCATTTTTTGATGAACCAATAGTCTTTTAAATCATCATAGAATTTTTCCTTTGAGATTGTCAATATTCAATTGATCATTTTCATGTTTCTGATCAATTAAATTAATAACATTATATAATTATTTACACTTTTCCATTATGTCCATATTTTTATGTTTTAATAATGTCCTCCCATATAGAAGCCTAGTTACGTTTTTTTTCTTAAAGAGATTTTTAGTTCTCATTATTTATTATAAAGAGGATATTTTAAAACTCTTTGGAAATGTGGGTTTTCAAACAATGAAATTTTTAAATATCAACCCCAGGACTAATAAGATAATGTTAAATTTGGGAGGAATTATTTTAATTATGGTGGGGAGAATGTAATGCCCCAAATTCTAATGTATTATCAATGTTTTTGATAGTTTGTATGACACACAAACCAATTGTAGAAGAAAATTTAAAATCCCAATAATTTAAAATATAACTATTATATTAATATAAATACAATAAATTTTATATCTTTTAATTCACATGATACCGAGTTAGAATCTTTTACACACAACAAAAAATATTTTTCGATTGATTTTGTTACATGCATTACTATATTTTACCAAATATTATTATTATCATTAAATATATTTAGATATTAAATCTCTATAAAATTGGTGTTTATGAATATCATAAGCATCCTTATGAAAATATATGGTTTACATAAATATAAAATTTATTCTTTGTTAATTAATTTGTTAGAAAATATAAAAACCAATTGAATATAAATGAAATGTTTTTATAGACATAATAGGGTTTTATTGAAATAAATTTAATCAAATACCATTATAGAATGATATTAATGAAATTTATATATTATATATTTAATATTTTTATTTTAAAACTCATATAATCTATTTTATGGGTTTAAGATAAGAACAAACCCAATATTATAAAAACAATATTATTATAAATGCACTTTTGATGCCTTTTAATGGATCACAATTTTTAAAACAATATTTTGAGTCTTATAAAAATAATTTGAATCAATTGACGTCATTTTTTATATAAAAATATTAAATTTTAATTCAGGTGTATTTTTTTATGAGTTTTTTAATTTTTGATGAATAATGAAAAATATTGAATTTTAATTGAAAACTATTTTTTTCGTAAATAATGTTAAGTTTTAAATTATATTTTATATTGGTTTTTATGTATAATGAAATAATTTATTAAAATTGAATCTAAATTATTTCATTGAAATCTATTTCACATTGATATTGTATATAATAATATTTCAATATTTTGAACTCCATTACATTAAATACACACTTTTTCATCTTGTCTATATGATTAATATGAAATTAATTTCCTCTGATTATATTATTGGAATTTATAAAAATAGAGTCTTTAAATTCAAAACTAATACTTTTTATTTTTTAATAAATTTAGCTATGTTTTTTCCAAAAAAGAATTCTGAAATTAATTAAAATTAATAAGAGTGATTGAGTGGAAATCTAGCTTGACAGGGGACTAAAATGTAATCATAAGTGCCATAATTATCTAAAACATTTCAAAAATAAAATTTTTAGACATATTTATACCACATAATACATTGTAAGTAACCTTGTTCATTATTGGCACCACTTGACCTTGAGAAAACCATAGTGGAATTCCCTATTTCAAAAATTAACAAGAATGCCACTCCTCCTACACTATAAAAAAAGAACTCAACCCTCTCACTTACTAAATATTGTCAAGCACTATTTCTCAAAAAACTTCTTCCCAAATAATCTAAATACATCCTTACCCTCATAATATAATCCTCAATTTTCTAATAAAAAAAATCCAATTATGTTTTATAGTTCCTATCAAAGAGAGTTACCCTAAAGAAGATGTGACTTTATTCAACGAGCACATTGGTTTTACATCTATATCCAACCCTTCAATTATTATTATAACTTTATTATATAATATTTATCATAACATAAATGTAATGATATTTTTTATTTCAAGTTTATAACCTGAGATCATAAACCCTTCCTCGAAATGCGAGACACAATAATCATTTGTGTGTATGGAAAACTACCACCTCATTAACCAATATCATTTATTCTTCCATTACTACTATTAATGGTAGAAATAATGATGTATTTATGGTTTTTATATGATATATATGATATTTATAAATTATTTATGCTTCTATAATTATAATATAACAAATACCCTCACAATTTTAAATTTGTGGGAATATAATAACATCGTTTGTGGACATATGTACCACTGCCTCCTCAAAGTAATGTGATTCATTCACGAAATAAATGGAATATATTAAGTATATTTTTAGTAAAAAAATATGAGATATGTGAAATAAATATGAAAATTTTATTATAATATACACATATATTTTATAATTTTCAATTTATTTATATTAATAAATGGAAACTACGTTCATATGTATGTACAACCCACCATCTGAATGAATGGTGTATTTCATTTCATATATCCAAATATAAATTAATAGTATTAACACATATATACTGAATATATGTTATATTTACATCATGGTTTACATCTTTTATATTTTTAAATAATGATTATCATTATAAAAAAAATAACATGTCAAAATATACATGGAAAACATGACAATTAACACCTGAAATGATGAAAATAATAAAGGACTATTAGAAAATGGGTAATAAGAAATTAGGGGAATTTTTCAAATCATATTAGCAATAATATTATGGTTTTTTTATAAAATATTTACATATTTTAAACCACTATAATAGTGGTTAAGGGCCATAAAACTAAATGTAGGTATAATTTAATGGATTTCATCTCAGTCTACATTCTATTTAGGCTTATTAGTTATTATAAACCAATTAATATTGATGTGGTTTATATAATTCCCTGTTGTAATTTAATATCATTATTCAATCATTATTCATGGTATTTTACCTTTCAATTTGAACTATCTCATCCAAGTGGGTTTGACATGAAAATTACCATGTGGTAAAAATTTTCATTGTAATGTTACATTTGTTTTTTATTGTTAACCTTGTTTTGAAAAAAAATACTTTGTTGTGATCATTTTTATTAATCAGTACATTTATATCAAATATCTATATTATCATTTAGTGGATATTATTATTTCTTGAAAAATATACATATTTTTACAATCTATGTTAACATTGAGTGTCATTTTATTAATTAAAGAAATATTGATAAATATGTATCTTTTAATGAGTACAGATATTTGAGGATAAGGCGTGATGTTAGTTAATTAAATTGATTATTTTATATATCAGTAATTAATTGGAAATTAACTATATGGGTAGGGAAATAGTTAAGGAAAACCCCTTGATACATCAGAAGCCTAATGACATGAAATCAGTTGGCCAAATCAGATGTGTTTTACCCACTATCTTATAAACTATATTGATGATAGATCTTTATGGTAAAGTTATAATTTGTATATGAAACTTGATGTTAAATAATTAAGAAATTACTTTGTGGAGAATTCAGTTATCATTATTATCTATGATATTTTTTCTTTGAAATTAACTATTGATGCATTTTCACCGTCACTTTATTTATTAAATGGGATGTGTGTTCATTTAATTACATTGATATATAGATTATGACTTATCTAATTGTATAAAATCAGTTTTTGGTTACTTATTACCTTTTTATAATTATTATTTATTATTAATTCATGATTATTTTCACTATAATTAACCCTTACTGAGAATTTTAGATCTCCCTTAATTTGACATCATTCTTCAGGTTATCAAGAGGATATAATTGAATAATCTTTCAAGGATTCATTTCATTTTACATTATTATATATAATTTTCTATTTTCTATTTACAATACAATATGGGTATCGTGAATAAAATTTGGTTTTCTAATACCGATAAACTATCGTTCCATTTGGATTTGATTCCTTATAATCATGACAATGTAATTAAGTAAGGCACAAAATTCATGATTCTGGTGTCGAGGTGTTACATTAATATTCTAGAAAATAATGAAGGGACATTATGAGTCAGAATATAGATAAGGTGATTTCTTCCAAGTACTCTTTAAATGATCCCCTTTAAAATCTTTTCAAAAAGGTCAATAGGAATCTATATTTTTACATATATGTTATAAATGAAATTTTCTAGAATTATGAAACCTCGATAATTTAAATTCCCTATTATAATATCCAATAGTTATATTCAATGAAAATGGTTTCATTATTATATGATTTGTTTTTAAATTATAATAAATTACTTTCATTAACATACATTCCTTTTTTTCAAAATGAATAATTTTATAGAATAATTGAATCTATTTACAAAAATGTAAAAAAGTAATGATCAACTTTAACATATATGGAGGAGAAAAAATTTCCAACCACTATAACCATTATTTTTTGTTTCCCTTCCTCTATAACATTTTATTTTTTCTATAATGAAATATTCCCTTTCACTTTTTCTGGTTTTTCCGAATAAGGATTATTATAAAGAATGGTTATTTTGAAATCTAAAATATTTTTCACATGAGTTTAAATCATTTTCAATGATTTTAAAAATGATATAGTCCGTGGAATTTATTTATGATGGTTTAGGCCCCATTATAGCTAACTTGTGAGACCATTATAGCATATATGATTGGTTCGGTAAGATATAACGCTGACACGTTAGTTTCTCTTGAGGTAGATGTATTCCGTATTGTATTCCACTAGTACGATTAATTATAAGTGTGATGTGGTAATGATGTACCAATGCACCAAAATGAAATTTATAATATTTCTAATTAGTTTTATTGAAAATTATTTTATTTTCAGAAGGTAATATAATGATATTTTTGAAAAATATTATTCCCTTTCAGGATAAAATTGTATGATTTTATCAAATTAATTTTCATGGGTTTTTGTTTTTTCATTTCACTAACTAGTTCCATATTATATATCCCTTATCTAGATTTTTTTATCATTAAATGTTTTTAAAATAGTTTCTATATGGTGTTAGTTAAGGGTAATCAAAAGGAATAAGTGAAGTTTAATTTATAATGATTCTACATGGATATAAATCGTGATTAATTTCATAAATTTTATAGTATTGGTACATAGATATTTATTTGAAAATTACAATATAAAATTTATGTTTTTGTTATATATAATTAGTAAACTAATTCTTTATAACACTAATAATAAATAATATTTTGGAAATTAAATTGAATTAAATTCTAAAGTAACTAGAATATGAAATAATTAAATTTTATTCCATACATTTACACATGTATAAAAACACTATAGTTATCTGTTTATAGAAACAATACAAGAATCATTTGATATAAAAAGTATTTCACTCAAAAAGACTATATTTTTATAAAAGTTTATTATAGATTTTTGAAAATAATATAATATAAAATTTACCAATTTATAAATAATTTTTTTTAAAATAAAATAAAAAATTTATAAATACATGTGAAATTTATCATTAGGATTTTTTAATATTTATGAACAAATTAAATTGTTTACGGATAGTTAATGTATTAATTTTTTGAAGAAATTTCCTTTTCATTTAAATTATTTTAAATGTTAAATTATACTGAATTTTTTTTAAGTAACATTGGTTTGTTTATATTACTATTTAATAAATTTTTCCCATTTTAAATAGTTTCAAATTTAATTTGGAAATAATTAGTTTATAAAATTTTGAATGTTTTTATTTGGAAAATTTGATCATTGGATGTGTATACAAGTTTATTTTTAAATTGAATTCTACCTCATATTTCCATTTAATATTAAAAAAGGATTAAAAATTTGTAATAAGAATAATATATAATATATAATAAGGTGAAAAATAATTTTTGACTGTATTTAAAGGTGGATAATTTAAAAATTATTTATTGTAGTTAAGGTAAAAAATTCATTACAAGGGTGTTAAACTAAGAAGATAAGATTAAAATGAACCAAAAATATGTCCTAGACCGATTGGATGGAAATATTTTGACATTTTTATGATATATGGTTCCACAATTACCCATTCTGGATTTATTTTTTATTATAATAACATGGGGATCACATTTACTTTTCAGAAATTATATCTTTGCCATCTCCCACACTTATAGAAGAACACCCCCTCACCTCTACACTTCACACATTAAAAAAAAAATGGTTTGAATAATACCATACCCAATAACTACCTTAATTTCCTCCCAAATACCAATATTTCATATTATGATTATCCAATACTCATAATAATGTTGTAGGTATAAACATAAATAGGATATCTAAAGAAGTGCTAAAATAATTAATTGTTTGTAACAGATTAATTTATTATTCCACCTAATTCATATCATTATAAAATATGACAATATAATAAATACAACATCCTATTTATACTGATTTTTTTTTAAATTTTAAAACCCATACCCATCTCTACTATAATCAAATTGGAAATTAAAATATTGATTGTTTGTGTGGAGGACTACCTCTTTGTGAACTGATATAATTATTTTTTCCATCATGAGCATTCTAGGATGGATATAATGATGGATTAAACATATTTATATGAAAATTATTACAATAATTTGATAATATATTTATTACTTCATATATAATTTCGTTAATTACATTCTTTGGGGGATTTGATGACGTCTCTCATGTGTACGACATATTACATCTTCACAATGTGATGTGATTCATTCTTCACTTATGATTTACATAGAAGGTAATAAGGTTATACTTAATGAAAATATGTGTCCTTTATGAACTAAAATTACTTCTTGAAACATTCTAGCATATATAACTTCTTACCATAATATCCAGTGAAAAATAATTATGTCAATCATGCATACATGTAGACTACTGCTTCAATAGAGTGATGTGAAATGTTTTTCATTTTATATTTTAATTTATTTTAATAATGATTAATTTTATTAAAATAAATGTTATACATAACTTTATAATAATTATAAACTGTTAAATAATATTTATTTTGTTTAATTTCCATCTATCAGGAAAATAGGATCATAGTTTATGCCACATACGACATTTTGTCTCTATTAATGAGGTAATAGATTTTCTATCATATAATTTTATTGATTAGTATAAAAAATTATGTAATTAATTAATAATATTTTTATATTATATTCTAAATTCTAAAGATTATGTTACCATGAACAATATAAAATTAAAAAAACATGACAAAAACACACACGGAAAATGAGGTAATTTTCACAAAAAATATTCATTTTTTAAATGAATTATTAATAAATTTATAACAAAAATATTATAAGTAAATCATAAATAATATTAAATATATGATTATGAAAATGTAATTTATTTATAATACATATTTATTTATTATATTTTAGGTTCAGACACATATAAAATAAGTCAAACGTGATGTAAGGGTTTCTCATCTCACATTCACTTCTATGATACATATGTCATATTCATCACTAATTCCACTAGAGTAGTGTATATACAAACTCTTATGATATTCTATATCATGAATACATTTTTATGTATCATATTTAATGTTCAATTTTAGTTTATTCCTTTCACAGGGCTTACGATTGAAAGGATACCAATATGATAAGAGATTTATGTTTTAATAAGAATTTAATCAGGATTGTTTAAACATTAATATATATTGAAATAAATCATTTCATAATTATATAATATACCAAATTTAAGTTTTTATAATATATATTATTTAATTTTTCAATTATTAGTACCATATTCCTCTCTATTGTAATATAAAATAATTGGAATTTTTTGAAATATAATCCGACTTCATTTCCTTTTTTGGTACAAAATCCTTTTTCTTCTAAACACTTTTTTTATAAAACTAAATTCTAAACATTTTATATATGTATCCAAATGATTTATTTATAACAAATTTACTAATTTTTTATTTATTTTTAAAAAATTAATTTAATATTCTTTTTGTTTTCCAAAAAGTCCATGTGATTATTAGATCAGTTAGAATAACCATTGATATGTTTCAAGCTTGTGTGATTAATTATATGGATTTATTTTATCATCATTTTCCCTCCAAAATTATGTTCTAGTTTTGTTTAAATGACATATGTTTTAGTCATTTACCATTCTATATTTATTATTATAATTTATTCATGATAGATTTAATTGTATGAATACCCTTATTTACCATCTGATCTAAAACTGTTCTTATGTTTTATTTTCCCTAAGATACCATGAATTATTATTTCATTGATACACATGGATATAATTTAGGGAATAATTTATTTCTTAAAGAAAATAATAATTTAATTTTAATTTTTCAAATTTAAATTATATTTTTCTAGGTATCTAGTTTACCAAGACTAATAAAGTATTTTTTCTTTGGTATGTGATATATTGTATCTAGTTCCACTATAAAAAAATATCCATTAACTCATTGATACTGGGGTTGGGGAATTTAAAGATGTTATCAATGAAAGGATTAGTTGGATCCTTGGTAACATGATTACGGAAAACATAAATTATGGAAGAAAACATAACTAAATACTCAAAGGATACGTTTATGGATAAAAAAACATCATAATTGGTATTTATGGTATATATTATGTGTTTTAACATTTAATACATCCCTATATGAATACTATATGTGTATTTGGTTGTGTTATAGATGTACCAATGGGTAATAACCCCAAAAGGAATATTGGGCTTGACTCAAAAATGACTTGGTATATAAAAACATTCCATACTATACATCTGGATTGACAATACTGGTGGATTTTATTTGTATAATTCATTTTTCTACACAAACCATGATGAATTATTTAATAAGATTATCATAATGAATAAACAAGGTTAAAAATAAGATATCATAGAATGAAAATATTGTGTCATGATGTAGTAATACTATAAATGATTCATCATGAATATGTGGTTTCCCACACTTATTATTGTTTCTCACAATATTCTCTTTTTTTATTTAATGGATAAAAGCAAAAGGGCTTGGGTTTGAATAGAATGTGAAGGATAGTGTATTGATGATAAAAAAGGGTTAATGACTAGTTGGAAGTATATTATGATTATTCCTAATTGATTATGATTATATATTAATAAAAAAATACCCCTTAACCAAATCATGGACTAACCAATGAAGAGAGTTAGAGTGTTCACTAAGATCTCATGTGGTGGGAACCATAGAGTAAAGAGGATTTTGTTCCCTATATTTTGAAAATGATGGATGAAACACCCAAGTGAATGTCCTAATCAAATGAAATTATGTTTTAGGTGTAAAAAATATTGACACAAAAATGTAATTTAGGAGGAAAAAATAAAAGTCCATTTAACAATGTGTACAATAATAATGTTATACCTAACGTATCAATGATGGATAAATGTTTTCAATATGGAATGTGAGGGAATTATTCAAATCAATTTATTTTGTAGGGATATCTCAAGAATATGACAATAATGGTTGTATGTATAATTGTTTTTCAGTTAATGATGAATAGACTACAATTGACATGTGAAATTAAGGAGGTATTAATTAAAAAGACGACAAATCATGGATAATTGTTTCATAATTAATTTTATATTATTAAAGTTATTTTTTATTTTTATTTTAGAAAATATTTTGTAGGAGAATTTTATTAATCAAATTATCATTATTAGAATCATGAAAGATATAAGGATTATACTAAAATTTTTCTTTCTAAATATTTTAAAACATATGTTGAATGGAACCAATGAAAAAATGATATAGATTCAGTTTTTACATTTTGGAAGACACATTATTATGATTGGATAACACTAAATATGTTACTAATTTTGGGATAAAAGTTTTTAGTTTGGATGAATATTGATATGTATAAATTTAATGGGAAAACATTAATGTAAATGGAACTGATTATTAACTACTCGAAAAACATGTTTTTATAATCATTGATGGAGTTTATGACATTATTTAATTAATGGGATATATATAACAATATGTTGTTCTACATAAGTATTAGGGTTGAATTCCAATTTTCATTACATTTTTTTTGATATTAATGTATTCATATATTTGGAATGAGATAGTAAGAGATATGTTATATTTTTTTGGAGAATAAAAAGTTATATTGATTATAGAAATTTAGTTAAATACCATATAAATTTAGGGACATTAAATTTGGCTAGAAATATTATAGAGGAGTATTAAGTATAACTATTTATGAAATTAATTCTATTGAATGTTTGGTGTTACTGGAGAACATGTGATAATAAATTTTGTATTATCAAATATATGAGGGATAACCTTTTATTATTTTTTTGATACAATGATTTTTTAAAAGATAATTTTTGTTATTCATAAAAGAAACATTAATCTTCAGTACACCTCTTTTTTAACAAATAAATAAATAAATTTTTGTTGAAATTGATTAGTGGTTAAAATTATATTATTTATGTAAGTATATTTCATTATTTTCCCTGTCAAAATAGTAAAAGAATTACTCAGCTATAGGAAAAGATATAGGTACAATAATATTATCCAGCAAAATTTTATAATGAGAAAAATAGTATCTTAAATAATAATAGATTTATCTTTTTTTATTCACCTTATTTGAATTAATTATGTCAATATATCTCTAAAATTATTTCTACTTTTCCTACATGTCATTATTATCACTTCCCACTGATTTTTCCTACTTAGAAACCAGATAATGGGTTATTATCGATTAAATCTATAAATAAATAATTCCCTTATCATGAGGTTGTTTTATTAAATATTTTTTTATAATGTGGGTTTGAAAAGGAATTTTCAAATTTCAATTCACTATTTTCCAAGAGAAATATTAAAATTAGGATGACAAACATTATTCATGTAGGTAGAATGCAACTACTCGAGGTTTTAAAAGAGGAACATCATGTCTGATAATATATATGACAAACAGAAATAATAATATAATACAATATTACATGTGTATAATTAATGATATATTTATGTTTTATTAAATCAAATTTCATCTATATCATTTGATGTAGGAAACACCGTCGTTAAACAAAACATGATGCTCTTCTAAAATATTATTATTTAATAATGAAAATTATTACATATCCATTCATTTGGTGTTTTTGAATATGAATAAATAAATTAATAAAAATATATGGTATAAATATTTATAGAATAAATTAAATTTATATTTTATTATTATAAACAAAATAAGAATGATTTGAAGGAAAAAATAAATTTTTTTCTCATTTTTTTAAAAGGAGGTTTAGTCATGCTTTATACACATAATTTAAAATGAAATTTTAATATATTTATAAACTATATTTATCAAAACAAATTTCATTTTTTGAATCTAAATTTTAAAATTATGTTTTTGTGATTTTTGGAAATTTTCTGAGAAGATAATTTTATTTATAAATAATGAAAAATTATAATTTTTAATAAAAACAATTTTTCATATAAATTATTTAAAAATATAATTTCTAATTTATATTTTTCTAAATTAAAACTAAATAAATTATATTTAAGTTAAATCATTTAAATCATTTAAATCAATTTGATATTTAATTATGATATAATTTTTTTTAATCTCTTTAATGTTTTTCAGTGGAAACCCAATTTTTTTATGTGTACATGAGTTTATTTTTGAATTAAATTATAATAAATCTATTTTTTGAATTTGAGAAAATATATCACCTATTATTAATCAGAATAATATATATTATATAATAAGTGTTAATTAATTTTTTTCATTATCTATACTAAAAATAGAAGAAAAAACAATAATCGAAATCATGGTAAAAAAAGTTTACCCTTTGTTAAACTCTAAATATAAGGGTTAAAGTGACATAAAAACATGTTTAAACCGCATTTAATAGAAATATTTAGACCTTATATCATCTTAATATTAATAATTTACCATTTTTAGGCTTTTTGAACTATAAAAACGTGGTTATCACTTTTTCTATTCCCAAGTTCTAAGTGTGTCCTCTCCCCCACTTATAAAAGTATACCAAGTCTCCTCTAAAATTCCCACATATGCATACATTATTTTGGAGGATAAATTAAAAATAACATCCTTAAATCCCTACCCCCACATTTTAGAGGTATTAAATTTATTTTTAATCAATATAATTATCGATCTATTTATAAACATAAATAAGATCTCAAAAGAAGATGGAAAATCAAAAAATGTATGTATTTGTTTTATTTCTTCTTCCAATTACATTAAATAATATAAAACTTTGATAATAAAATAATACAATTATAAGATATATAGTAAGATAATATTATGTTAATGTTATAATCCATATTAATTTCCACTTTTATCAAATTGGAAACTAAACCTTCAATCAAGTGTAAGGTGGACTACCGCCCCAGGCATCAATTTTTTTCTTTTGCTGTAAAAATATTCCAATGATGAATACAATGATTTATTTTACATAGTTATGTTATATTTTTGGAATTTATTATACTTTTTGAACAATTATATCATGGATACCATCTCACATTCTTATTCAGGCGGTATATGATAATGTCGCTCGGGTCTATGGCTGACAACCACCTCACGATGTGATGCGATTTGTTTTTATCTTACACTTCACATGGAAGTTAGTAAAGATAATGATTAAGTTTTTATGTGATATTAATGACCATAAAAGTAATTTTGAAATGTAATAAAAATATAACTTCTAACATTTCAATATGTAGGAACAAAATAATGACTCTATTACATACGTGGGGACTACCGCCTCCACACATCGATGTGAGAAGTGTTTCATTTTAGTTTAACATGTTTTATATAAATGTTTTTTTATATTAATATAAATTATATGAATAATTTTTTTTAAATACATAATTATTTTTTATTTTTCATTCATTCCATCCATTATGAAAATTTAAGAAACATTCATTCGTATTCACAATCATCTTTCTCCATCAGTAGTGTAAATCATGTTAGTATATTTAACATTTACAGAATAATATAAATAATTAAATAATAACTAAATAATATATTTATACAATGATTTAAATTTTAGAGATTATTTTTCCATGATCAATGAAAATTTACCAAAAATATCAAACCAAAACACACCTGAAAAGCAAAGTAGATATCACCCAAAACCATGATTTTAACAAATAATTATTAATAAATCAGTTTTAAAAAATATAATTAATTCATATATGGTATGAAATATGTTAGTATGGTTCAATAATATATTAATAATTAATCAATATTTATTATATATATGCTTTTTATACATATATATGAAGTCCAACCTTTATGATCCCGAACATCATAGTGGAACATCATTGATTAATTTTTTGTTTGAATATATTAATGTTGCATAATAAAAATTTTATACGATTTATTTAGAGTCTATGTGTGTTTAGGGGGTTCATGAAATAAATTACGTGGTAATAATGGATATCTAGTTCATTTCCCATGGTTGGACTATGGGTAGGATCAACTGTGAACTCAAAATGTGTGGCCAAGAGGATGGGTGAACAGTTATGTTAACCTTGCAATGGGGAGACCAAACTGTGTGGGATTAGATTGAGGAATTATATTTGGTTGGTGCAAGGTTTTTGAAACCATGAAATATCCCTAGGTAACCGTGTGACATGAACCCCTCTTTGATAGAGGCTGGAATGTGGTTTGTCAAACTATGTGGGATCCTAAGGTAACCATCTGACAGGGACACCTATTGGATAGAGTCTAGCACAAGGTTGGAATTTGTTTTTGTAAAATCATGTGGCCAAACCATGACCCCATTAAATGTAAAAATTTCACACTTCCTCCGTCAATATTTAAAGATTATAACCCTATTTAATTACCCATTTCAACTTTAGGAACCCTTTTGGTGAACCTAAACTTTAAAATCATCCAAAGGATGGATATCTTTAATTTCTGGTCTTTTTAGAGTGATTTTTCTTATAGATCGAAGCTCTATGTGTATCTAAATATTTTCATTCCCCTCTTTTTCAGATTAGGGGTTGTGGTCTCTTTATAATTCTTCAGAATCCCTAAAACCTTAATTTTCAATCAGATCATAGGATGGGGATTAAAATGGGGGTTGGATTTGAGTCAAAGTATGTGTTTAAGAATGTTTTCATCATCAAAATTGATGTTGGTGTTTTTCAAGTTATATCATATATTCTTGAATATTATTAGTGAATGTGTGGTAATTTTTTTTCATCCCACTTATCATGAATTTGATTCCCATAATAATATTTTTTAAAAGTGATGGGTAAATGATTAATTGAAACACTTATTATCCTCATGTTATACACTGAGATTTATTAGATCATCATAGGGATAACAATGGGGTGTGATAATATTCCTGAACCTTGAAAATTTTAAGGATAATTATTTTCTTGATTAATGTTGAGATGGATCCCCTGATAATTATATTGATATGTTTTTTAGTTATGTGACATGTATTTATAGTTATGTGTTATTGTAAGTGAGGATATATACCCATATTTCATATTATACTGAGGCTCTCAATCCCTACCCTATAATGCAATTATTTGGGAATGGAACTACGACTCTATGCCCCTAATGATTTCATTAAATTAGACTACCTGGACAGAGGATACAAAGTAAGTATGATGTATTTTTTATGAAATTTTTATCACTAGTGTGACAGTGATGTGGACTTATTCTTCTATTAGTGGTAATTAACAGGAATAAAACATAGTGTAAATAATATAAATTTATAATCTATATATTAAGTGATGAAAATGAATTAAGTAGTGGAATTTTAAATAATGAGGTAAATGGTTATATTGAATATCATTAATTAATTATACCTAAGTTATCTTTTATTTTTCTTTTCACTATTTAGTACCTTCATGAAATATCAGATTGGAATGATTATTTTGTAGACAATATTTTTGGTGACCTACTAATTTTTACTCACATACTATTCATGTCATCGTTGGGTGCCCAACCATATTTCAGGGTTGTCGGGTAGGATAAGGGAAATTGACCTATGCTATGGAGTTCAATTGGGACTAGGATGTGAATAGGTGAGGAACCATACATAGAACCAGGACATGTTTGGGGTTTCTTATATTAGACTTTATTTTGGGGTATCTACACTTTGGCACTATTATCATTACATGACATATTTATTGTTTTTTTATTATACCATATTTGTGAATTGGTCACTATTTCATGTTTTGGGTTTTTTATTATATCATTTATTTCATATTATATTAGTAGTATATTACTCTATTAAAGAGGGTGTAGTCTCCCCATGTGATCCATTAGACCCTCTCTACTAGTCGGAAACATATTGCGTACGAGGAGGAGTTCTTAAGGTCATGTGATGACCCAAAATAGGGAACTTGTTCAGTGGACACCATGTTGAGGATGTTACAATGTTGTATCTGTGTAGTTATTTTCTGTGACATACTATTTTGAAAATTAGACATCGTATTAAGAGGTTTCAAGTCTTTCTAGTGTGGCCATCCATGGGAAAATCAAACCCATGTACTAGGGAAATCCCAAGTACATAGGGTGGGATTTTTTTTCTTGATGTGTATTGTTATAATTTAATGATATTACTCCATGGGGTGATTGCAGTTTTGTGTGATTTGAATATTTTGTTATATTTTCTCATGAATATAATTGAATGAGTTTGTCCATTCATGCATCATTTTTGGAACTAAAAGATATTGGTTGAGTGTACATGTTTGGAACACATGGTAATAGTGTGTGGGAAAAGATATATAGAATTTATTTCATATTACTTATATATAAAAAGAAGTAACATCTAATAAAATCAATAATAATAGGTAATTGGAAGGAATTTTATATAATTCTTAAAAACAAATTTGGAAATAAAATTTAAGAATGAGTTAATACATTGGTTGTGATGAGTTGTAATGATAGAGAGGAACCCAAATGAGAATGATTCATGTTGTGAAGGTACGATGGTATGAAATGTGTGTGAAATGGAGACTCATGAAAATGTATGTTGGTTTAACACTAGTTTTCCATGACCCACCATTGGGAGTGTTTGGGTTATTTTTCTAGTTGTTATAAAGTCCTTTGGTATAGTATATGTGAAATTGGTTGTTTGTGGATAGTGGAGAGGCTTATTTAATTTTAATAGTCAAATATGTATGTTAATTTTTATACGACTTGTTTTTGTAATTGTAGAGGAATTCCACCATGATGGAGACATCCAATTGGGTGACAAGAGGACATTTCTAAGAATGATCAACCAGTTGTGGAGAAAAAAAGAGCATTGGTTTAAGATAACCAAGGAGAGGATAAGTTATGTGATAACTTTACTCATTTTATTCAGATGATGGAATGAGACATATGGTGGGTCATGTTGTGTGTGTTTGATCTGACCAGAGATATTACACTACAACACCCACCATCATTCTCTAGAGAGGGTGGAATAGAAGAAGTATAGTTCTATATTGATTCAATCTAGATTATTTTTGATCAATTGGATACTCTGGTGGAGAAAATTTCCATGTTGGTAGCCTATATGTTGTGGGGATAGAAAAAGTGATGCTACAAAATTTTATTTTAGACATAGAAGGATGATGGTATGTTTTGGAAAGTCTTTTAGATAACTTTTGTGGATAATTTCTATCTAGATATCCTGAGGAAAGAGTTGGATATTGAGTTTATGGTTTTGACTTCGAGAAACATGTTAGTGATAGATTATGCAGGCCACTTCATAGACTTTAAACACATTGTACGCAAGTTGGTAGGGGATGAGGTAGCTACAAAAATATGTTTCTGGGGTGGAATTAGACATGAGATTTTTTCCCAGGCTAAAATATAATGTTTAAATATTTTTTGTAGAAATGGTGATCCATTATTTATTTTATAGGGGACAATAAGTGATTCATCAAGTGTAGCGTTTTTGGTTTGAGTTGGATTTTCTAGTGGTGAAACTTATAAGGGTAGGAAACATTTAAGAATTTTTTTTAGGATATTAGTGTGTATAGTGTTCAAAAGAGGGGACCATCCAATCATATTAGTGTCTAGGTGTTTTTATATTAGTGTGGTTGGTCATGGAATAGGTTGTTTTAGTGCACCCAACCATCGGTAGAGTGCAGAGAATTCCAAAAAAATGGGTAATGTGAAGTGGTGTTTTAGGGACCCTCGATGACGGGGGACAAATTCAAGATTGGGGCTAATGTAGAGTGCTAAAAGTGGGTTGGTTACCCATGATCAGTCAGACATTTGGAGGTCAACTGGTCATACCCATTGGGTTCCTATTTGTGGTACTATGGGTCGAGAGCATCCAATTTAGTGGGGTAGGGATGTTCCAGGATCTCAAATCAGGACACATGGTAGATGGGTAGGTATGCATCATATAGTTTTGTCAACAGATGGATGTGGTGAGGCTGGGAAATCGACTAATCGATGTATGATCTGTATAGATTCCACCCATGATATTTCATTGTTTGATATAAGTGTTACAAAATCCATTATATCTGCTCAGTTTTTGATTATATAGAATTTTTAAGTAGAATTTATTTGTCGAGTTATATAAATTTGTACACTATTAGGGTTATGAGTATAAAATGTTTGGAAATGTAAGGGTCATGTTATTGAGGTTTGTTGGTATCGTCTTTTGGAACTTTGTAATTCTGGATATTTTGGTTTTGTTCATTTTTTGGTCATGAATTTGATAGTGTTGTACCAGGACCATATATATAGTTACCATCATTGGGTAATTTTATCATATCTTTATGGAGACATATATATATATTATGGTAAATGGTTTTTACAGGTAGGTTGTGCATGGCCAATTTTTCAGTAGTTGGGTGAGACCACATCCAAGATAAATTATTTTGTGGTTAATGATTTGGGAGTAGAGTAGATTGTCTATCCTTTTATGGAAGATCCACTTCAGGATATGTTTCATGAGGACTTATCAGGGATACCACTCAAGAGTGATGTTGACTTCACAATAGTGTTCATTCCATGAGTAGAACAACTTTCCATTCCAACATATATAATGGAAATAATGGAACTTTAGGAACATAAACCCTTTTTAGAGGAATTTGAGAAAAAAGAATCATTAATATGAGTATCTCACATTGGGTATCTCTGGTGTTTTTCATGAAATATTATGGATACTTGTGACTAAGTATAAATTATAGGAAGCAAAATCATAAGACTCTTAAGAGGTAATATCATCTATCTCAAATCGATGACTATTTTTGACCAGCAGAGGGGTGAAGTAGTGTTCTCCAAGAGTGATATGAGGTCAAGGTATCATCAGAAAGGGGTGATAAATTTTGATGTACAACAAACTACCTTATTAAGTAGGTGTTAGATGTATGAGTTTTTTGGATTTCATTCATGTTGAACAATGTTCCTTCATTTTTAATGGTGCGTGATGAATCAAATCATTAATCATTACTTATATCCTTTTGTATTTGTTTTTATGAAATCTTGGTGTACTCTAAGGCCCATGACTATAAGGCCAAACATCTTGAAATAATGTTATGTACACTAAGATCGAAGTGACATTACACCATACTATCCATGTGAAAAATTTGGATTAAAATTGTTCATTTATTTGGTCACATCAACTTAGTGGAGGGTGTGTTAGTGGATGTGGGGAATTTTCATGTAGGTGGGTCTTTGGAACAATTATTTATTCTGATGTTTAATTTTTTCTATGATTTTTGGGTTATTATAGTAGTTTCATTAATAAATTTTCCTATTTAGCGGTACCACTTTCGGGTTTGATGAAGAAGGGTTCCTTGTTCAAATGGTCTTGAGGATGCGGTGATACTTTCTAAGAGTTAAATAAGCAGTTGAAAACCACACCAATTATGATCTTACCCATTCCATGTAAGTGGTATACATTTTTCAATGTCTCTACTATTATAATTGTGATAGTGTAGGTGCATGATGATCTAGTTGTGGAGTATGGGTCAAGATAATTGAGGGTGCATTAAAACCATTACGCTTCGCAGGATATATAGATGACCATTTTGGTTTAGGTTTTAAAGTGTTCGAATAATTACTTATTGAGAGAATGATTTACTATGTATACTGAACCTTAAATCCATATGTATATCTTCTATCAACATGATTTGAATATTTGTAATTGAATATGGGTTGAGTACATGTAGTCCACTAATAGGAATTTGGTTTATACACATGAGAAGGGAAATAATATTAACTATGCATTGAGACAAAAGACATGAAATTAGGTAGTTTAGGGGTCCATCTCTATTTGGAGCCTGATGGTGTTATATATTGAGAAGCATCTGGTTGTGTAGGATGACCAATTAAGGATGACCTCGAAATCCTTGGTAGTTAATTCAATGCTTGTGAGCCAGATTATGGAGATGAAGGATGAGGATCTAGATTTTTGGGATTTTAGGGAAGTCTTAAAAGTTTGGCGTTAACCTTCTAGTTGGAATTTTGGATAAAATGTGATTTTTTTGTTTTGGGATGTTTTGTTGTCCCACCATGTATTTGAAAATATTTTATTTGTTATTTTTAGTCATTGAAGTGGGTGGTGCATCCAAATTTGACTAAAATGTATCATGATCTTTGTAGGCAGTATTGGTGTCCCTAGATGATGAAATAACTATAAGGTTTTATGGTGTGATGCCTTGCCTCCCAGCCGGTGAGGTCTGAGCATCCGCAACTGGGTGATTTTTTGTATGCATTTTCCATTACAGAATGGATGTTAGATATTGTGATGATGTATTTTGTGGTAGGTCTCACAATGGTGTATCGAATGAATGACGTTATCTATGTACTTTTGGGTCCATTAACTTAGGTGGCCCAATTCTTTCCAATTCTAAATACTTTAAACATGGTTTTGTTTTGGGAGATGTATGTTTTGGAGATAATGTATTTACACATGGTTCCACAGACTATAGTTTCCTATCATGATCTAGGTTTTACATTTCACATCTAGAAGGGTTTATAGAGGGAACTTGGTACCCATGTGTTATTTAGTATGAATTTCCACCCACAGAAGGATAGATAGTCATATAATACTATTCATGTACAATAGGACATGTTGTTAGAGTCCAATATATTGATGGGTTGTGGGAAATATTTTTCTCACATTCTTATTTTTCGTACAAGAATAGTTACAAGGATATGATCCAAATTGGACCATTTGAGGCTCCATATGGAGACCATGTTGGTATCTGTTTTTTGGTTAGATATTGGGGAATTATAATTTATGGGTCTGAGTCTCATGGAGGATATGAAAAAACATGTACAATTGATTCGAAAATGTATGTACGTAGCTCAGAGATGGAAGAATTCATATGTGAATATACATTATATGCCTCTTCAGTTTTAGGTGGATGATCATGTGTTTCTTAAGGATTCGTTAGGGTTGGTTCATCATTAGATTTGAAATCGGGGTTAGTTAAAACCTAGGTACAATGGGAAATTTGGGATGTTGGAGATGATTAGACTCATGGAACACTGATTTCCTCTTCAAAAATGGTTTAGTTGAATTTAATATGTTTTTAATGTGTCATTGATTTGGAAGTATCACCCATTCCCATCTCATTTGATTGATGTTGATGATGTTGAACATGAGGTTGATGAACCCATTAAGAAGAATCATGTTCATATTTTTGATTACAGTGAGAATGTATTTCAGGATAAAATTGTGCCTTTCGTTTGAGTTTTTTGGAATAATGGTAATGTTTAGGAAGATACATATGAGATAATGAAGGAAATGAAGGCCTAATGACCCAATATCTTTACCTCAGAATCTCAGTGAATCATAGAAGTGTGTCTCAAGGTTGAGCCATTATTATGTGGGTAAGTTGTATGATCTTAGAATTTAGTGTGGTATGTACATGCTTAATTTTTTTTTCTATGCTATTAATTCTTGGTAATAAAATTTTTATCCCACTTAGGAGGAGGATTGAGGGTGTTCATGGGTCATGGAATGACAGACCGTGGGGGAATGGTAATCCAATGCATGTTACACAGTTGGCGTACATGTAGGATTGACCATGCACCCAAACCATTCTGGTCATGATGAGGGGTTCATTATTAAGTAAGCCATGCAATGGGGTACCAAACCAAGTGGGATTGTACATAGTCATTCCACACGGTTTGTAAAGTGTTTTCCAGACAGTTTGGGATCCCCAGGTACCTATGTGACATGGACCCTTCTTGGAAAGAGGTTGTTACACTATTAGGGCACAAATTTTCAATCCATGTGGTATCCCTAAGTAAATATGCAATATGGACCCCTCTTAGATAGAGTCTAGCACACATTTGGAGAAATATTTTTCAAACCTTATGGCCAAACCATTCTTCCCATTAAACGTAGAAATTTACCATTCCCCATTGTGATTTTAATTGTTTCACCCAAATTTCAACCCCATTTCTCTTAAGGAATCTTGAGTGATGATCATATACACCAAAATAATTCCAAGGGTATATATCATTCATTTCTAGTTCATTTCAAGTGCATTTGGTTATTTATCGAAGCTCCATGTGTGTCTAACATGTCTCTTCAGTCTCTTTTCGGGATTTAGCCTTGTAGTTTTGTTCTTATACTTTGACTCCCTAAAAACCTATTTTGTCAGTGGTTCTAAGGTTTTGGATTTAAAGAGTGCTTTAATTCAAGTAAATGTACATGTTTAAGCATAAATTCATATTTGGAATCGAGGTAGGTGGTCTATATGTTATCTATCATAGTCATGATGTTTATTTATGCATGTGTGGTTGTTATTTTTCTTCCCTATTGTTGTGAATATGATTCCATTAGAAATATTTTCTAAAATAGTTGGATAAATGATGAATTTAACCACTAGTGATCTTCATGGGATACATTGATAATGAATATATTGGTTTAGGTCCACCCAAGCAGTTTTCCAGTATTCCCGAACATGGGAAATTGGTAGGATACAAATTTTATTGATTTATATTAGTTTAGAGCCCATAATAAATATGTCGATATGCTAGTTTAGTTATAATGTTTCACTAATTATATTTTTTTCTAGTAATTAGTAACCACATTAGAGTCTTTTTGGAAGAACATGAAAATGGTTAAATGGATTAATGTGAACGTTTCAAATTGATTTTGAATTTGTAACGGATGTACCTAAAGGGATTAATGAATGGGAATTGATGAATATGTTAAACATTATAATATATGATAATATTTTATCAGATTAAATGGGATATTTTATAAAATAAAAAATGGTTAAATGGGTTATGAATTGTAAGTGGAAAATGTGGTAATGGGTTAAATATTGATGATGGATAATATCTTGTATAAAATTTGAACTGTAAATATCATGTGTATTTATTATGTATGGTTGTGATATTTTATGTGTGGAAAATGGATCAAAAAAGTATATGGGCATGGATTAGTAGTTGCGGGGTATTTTTCATGTGGATATATTGATATGGATTCGGTTAGACTGAGGATCTCAACACCCCCTTATAATTCATGGGTTAGGAAAGGGGAATAAGGATCTATGCCCCAATGGTTGCATTTGATGATAATACCTAGATAGAGGTTCCAAGGTGATTGGGATGTATTTGTTTATTAAAATTTGTTCCCTAGTGAGATTGGGAGTTTATTATTCCTTTAGTCATGGTAATTGGCCATATTCGGCCGTAGTGTAAATAATATAAATTCATAACCCATATACAAAGCGATGCAAATGAATTAAGTGATGGAAATGAAAATAATGAGGTAAATAGATAAAGTGAATATTTTTACGTAATGGTACCAGAATTATCTTCAATAAAAATTTATTCATTTAGAACATTCATGCACTATCTATTAAGAATTTATTTTTTAGACACCATTGGTTGTGGCCTATTGAGTTTTCCTCGCACCCTACTTGGTCCTTCAATGGATACATGATAATATTTCATGGTTTCACATCAGGATATGGTCAAAGTACCTATACTAGGGAGTTGATTTGGGTTTGAGATGTTTATTTATGTGTATCCATACTTGGAGTCAAGACCTATTTTTGGTATTATTTTACTAGTATTTATTTTGTGGTCTCTTCACATTAGCACCATTATCATGGCATGAAATATATTTTTTGGTTACGGTTTTTAACCTTTTTGGGAATTGGTTAGTAATGAATGTTTCTAGTTTATTGATTATTATCTCTTTTAATTAAAATGATATCTGTTATGGATTAATCTAGTAAAGTGGGTATATTCTCCCCATGTGATCCATTATACCCTCGCTTAAAGTAAAAAAATATTTCATATTGGGAGGCATGATATAGTTCATGTGGTGACCTGACTCTGGGAACTAGTTTAGAGGGATTCGGGCATGGGACCATACAGAACCTAATATATGTGATATGTGAGACATAACTGATAATAAAAACGTACCCATTTTGTGTGGTTTATATAAGGCTCCTTTTGATATGTTATATTATGAATTTTTTTATTTTCAGTGTATTTAATGTTTAATTTAACGTTATTCCATTAATAGATAATATGATCCAAATTTTCCAATGTTTTATGAAATTTTTTATTCAATATTATTTTAATTGTTATTATTTATACGTGAATATCCAGTGAAAGAAATTACTTGATCATTGTCTAATAAAAAATATAACTTTAAGCCACTGATATTTATTCATTATATATTCATGTAATAGTTATAATTTTATCTATTTGGTATATAAAATGTAGGATAAAATCTTTTTAATGAAATCTGACTTCATTTCATTCTTTAGAAAAAAAATTCATGAAAAAAAATGTTTTCTAAAAATGGTTTGAATAATGTTTTTATTATTCTCAAAATTATTTATAAAATAAATTTTTCCCATTTTTCTTTTTATAAAAACATTTGAAATTAATCTTCATGTCATTTTCAAAACAACTCATTTTTGGATTTTACTAAAAAGAGTAAGGATTATTTATTATAATGTGTAATGTATGAATGGAATTTCTCACTTCCACTGACACAAAAAATTTTCAACCATCCATTATAAGATTCAAAGTGTTTATTCAATGAAAAGTATTTTAAAAATAAATTATGATCTTTTAAATTTTAATATAGTCATAGTGAAAAATTTATATTCCTTAGGAATTATTTTGCTGAAAATTTTAGGGCATTTCTATTCAACAATGACATCATAACAATTTCAAATTGTAATATACTATGGATATATTTTATTGATATCATGTTTATTCTTTTCATGGATTTTTTATGATCATTTTGGTTTAACATGTAAAATTTTATTACCTATTCACCATATTACTATAGATTGTTAAGGATTATATTTATTGATTAGGGTAAGAAATTAATTTCATATTACAGTTTTTTTAAATGTTTATATGAATTATTTTTCACCCCTTTCGTTTGATTTAATAATTTTACATATTAAATTTTGGGCGTTTTCTCAGTTATAGATATTCCTTATATACATTAATAGTTCTTTTGAGACAAATTCGGTGGAGTAATAAAATTTATTTTCACTAATAGTTATAAGCTATCTTTTGAATGGCCTTGATATTATGATTCAAATGAACAGAGGTATCAATTACCCCATTAAAATATTAGTTTTTTATTTACATGTTATTATAAAATTATTTATAATATCTGTGGATTTTGTTAAGAAAAATTTTATTACTTATAAGGATTTATATGATCATCATTTATTCCATCCATATTATGCTTAATTTATTATTCAAGTGTAATATGTTTCAGTAATTTTCATTGAAATATATTATCCAATTCATGATATAATATAATGTATGCATACACCTATATAGGATTTGATATCAATCCTTTCATATGATTTATTTTCCCTATGATATGTAACGACCCAAATCCAGAGCCACTCAACTAGAGCCCCATACCCAGTTTTCCACATGACCTCAAGCACATTTTCCCAAACACCGGAGGCTGCCGACTAGCAGCGTGGGCCTTGATGAGTCAGAGGAGAAACTATGCCCTCATTTGGTAAAGTATGCAGCGGAAGTAAATAATAAACAATAGCGGAAGCAGTAAATAGCATACGACAACTGAAACTAAATAGTATAAGAAATGTATAATATAATAATGATGTAGCATGGAATATGTTTCTATTGAAAGCATTAATCAAATCAATGTGTTGAAATAAAACTAAAAACCAAGTAGAAAAAGTAAACGGTAAACTCCTGCAGCATCGTAAGCCTAAGCTCGGTCCAATGCTCTCCAGATCTAACTAGAAATAAAGCACCTGAGGTATAAGGGCCATAATACATATCCACACCTGAAACCATATGACCTGTTTGGGCCAAAAAGAAGGACCCAAACAGCGTGTGAGACTAATCCTAGTAGGCAACCACTAAAAGATCTGTGCCCTACTGTCAGTGAGCAATATAGAAAAAGTAATGGAAATAAATGTAGCATAGAAACGGGGTACACTAAAGTAAACAATCCTACAATTCTCCATTCAAATTTATTTATTAATTTAATTCAACCATTTAATCATCAGCCAAAGAATCTAGCAACAGCTCTATATTCCAAAGACATCGCATGTAACACAACAGGTATCTCAACAGACTACCTAAACTACAAGCAGTAAAAACCCAAGCTTGTTGTTTGGCTTGGTAGACTTGTCACAACCAACCAAAAATATTTATTACACTGACCCTCTAGGTGGCTCACGTGGCAGGCGCTTATGGTCAAGCATTTGAACAAAGGCAAAGACACTTTGAGGAAGCACTCAACGTCAATTCCCCCTATGGTCTTGCAGCGATACTACAGACTCTCTGAGGAAGCACTTACGTCTAATTCCTCCTTTAGTCTTGATTCGAAAATTATCAAACCCTATAAGAGAGCACAAAGTCAACCCCCCTTATGGTCTCTCAACAGTAATAATTAAACATGCCCTCAGAGGAAGCACTCAATGTCAATCCCCCTATGGTCTAACTACACCAGGTTCCCGCATCCCTGAGTAAAAGAAATCATACGTAAATGATTCATAACATCCATAATTATGTTCAGAAAACTACTTGGCTAATATCTACAATGCATCAAAAGTATATAAACAATAGGCAATACATGCAATCAACTATATAAAGGCCATCAAGAAAAGCAACAAGGTCTTCCTCACAGGCAACCTAAGACAAATGGCCATAAATAGCCAAAACAAGGGAAACACACATGGCGTGATCCTAAAACATGATAACAATCAATTATTAATCATCTACTAACCTCAATCATAGATTCAATCTAAGGCAGATAAAAAAACAAGATCAGAACCCTATCTCTAGATACCCGATACATGGATATCCGGTAATTTTGCAAAAAAAACTCAAGGACATTCAATGTAGTGTATCAAAACACATACCTCGATCCTCGTAAATTAATATACTTGAACCTCGGCCTATGAATCGTCCTATAACGGAGTAAATCTGCAAAAACATCTAAAACATTCAACCTCGGATAACTCACGTGAGAGGAAGAATTAGTAAACGAGGCCAAAGAAGAACAAAGAACTCACCGCTGCGATTCTATTGCAACCGACAGTGTCTGATTCTGATAGTCAGTGATGGATCGGTGGCTTGGAGAAGATTCATCCTCCTTGGACACTCTGGGAGGAATTAGGTGGAGAAGAAGACGAAAACAGGGTTCAGGCATGACCCTGGTCGGATTAATGAAATAAAAAAGAAAAGTACACGTCATGTACTTCATGAGTACACGACCTGTACTCGCCCTTGCCGTACACCACATTAAGCAGCCTCCACATCACCGCTACACACCTTGTGTGTGGACTAAACACGGCCAGCACCTGGCCTCACACGGGAGAAAAGTACACGGCGTGTACTTTGAAAATATCTATATTTTCCCCTTTTTCTCAAAAATGACCAGAAATGAAAAAACATACCAGAAACGAACATCCGGGTTCTTAAAAACTTCCCCACTTAATGAAATTCATGCACGAATTTCCCTAATGAGGTATAAAAGAAGAATAATTGAACAACTCCGACCACTGTGATCGCATGTTGGCATCCCTTTTCGAAGTCTCATCCTGTACACGGTCGTGCTGCCATATCACCCGTACTAGAGGGACAGACCGGACACAAAGTACCTTTTCAAAATGATCAACAATCTTGATAGGATTCTCCTTGAACGATGCATCCAACTCCAGCTGAACCTCCTTGGGTTGAAAAACATGAGACGGGTCTGAGAAATACCGCCGAAGCTAAGAGACGTGGAAGATTTCGTGCATATCCTAATACCATTGAGTTAACTGCAACTTGTAAGAAACTAGCCCGACTCTCTCGAGGACCTCAAACGGCCTGACGTATCTTGGTGAATGCTTTTTCTGTCTCTTAATCCTCTTATGTCCTAACCTTGGGGTAACACTCAAGAAAACCTAATCTCCGACCAAGAAATCTAAAGGTCATGTCCACTGATGAGCATAATATTTCATCTGAGACTGTGCAGTATCCATCCTCCTCTAAATCAACTCCACCTATTATGTGGTCTCCTGAACAAGACGAGGTCCCAACACAACTGCCTCTCCCGCCTCCATCCAACACAAGGGTGATCAGCAATGCATACCGTACAAAGCCTCGTAAGTTTCCATCTGAATAGTTTCTTGAAAACTATTATAATAGGCAATATACACTAAAGGTATATGTGTCTCCCAATAACCTCCAAAATCAAGGACTCATGCTCATAGCATGTCCTCCAGCACCTGAATCGTTTGCTCTGACTGGCCATCTATTTGGGGATGGTAAGATTTACTCAGAAGTACCTGGGTACCCAAATCCCTCTGTAGCCCCTGCCAAAAATGCGAAGTAAAGCGGGCATCCCTATCAGAAACTATAGAACTCAGAACCCCATGCAAGCGTATAATCTCTCAGATGTACAACCTCCCAAGCTAATCCACACTGAAGGTCCCCTTGGCCAGTAAGAAATGGGAAACCTTCATTATTCTATCAATGAAAACCCATACCGCATCATTCCCTCAAGGTGATCTCGATAACCCTATCACGATGTCCATCACGACATCATTCCATTTCTACTCAGGAATGGGTAACTGCTGTAGAAGCCCTGCTTGTCACTGATGCTCTACCTTCACCTGCTGACAGGTGGAGCACCGCATAACAAAACTAGCCACATCCTTCTTTATACCTGGCCACCAATACTGACGACGTAAGTCTCGATACATCTTTGTGACACTAGGATGAACTGCCCAAGCTGAAGCATAAAACTCCTACATCTTCTCCTCATGTATGTCTGTTGAAACCCATACACGACCATGAAAACATAACACCTCATCATCGCCCACTTTCTACCCCGAAGTAGGGTCTCCATCTGACACACCCTATCATAGGACTAGGAATTCTGGGTCTGATAGCTTCCTCATTCGAACTCGACCAAGAAGAGTGGAGGTAACAACTATAGATGAAAGAACGGTCTGTCCCTGTCTATCAGGCATCGCCAAATGCATCCCAGAGAACATATCCATAATCTACCACTCGTTGCTGGCCTCTCAAACTGCCTGTAACTGAGTTCTCCTACTCCGTGCGTCTTCCACAACATTGCCTTTCCCAAGCGTATAAGAAAGCTCAAAGTCGAATGACTGTAGGTACTCGACCTACCTCTGCTATCTTAGATTTAAGTCACTCTGCGTGAAGATACATTTGAGGCTCTTGTGGTCAGTATATACCAAAAAAATGATCTCCCAAAAGATAGTGTCTCCAACAACGCAAAGCATGAACAACAACATCCAACTCCAGGTCGTGCGTAGGATAGTTCTTCTCATGTGGCCTCAAGTGCCTAGATCCATATGCAACAACATGATCCTCATGCATAAGAACTGCTTCAAGCCCGATGCCAGATGCATCACAGAAAACTGTATAAATCTTTTTCGGTTCAGGGAAAACTAGAATCAGTGATGATGTCTATCTCCCCTTGAGCTATTGAAAGGCTGAATCATAGGCTTCTAACCAAATGTACTTCATAACTTTCTTAGTCAAGCCCGTCAACGGCGCTGCCAAGCATGAGAAGTCTTCAATAAACCGCCTGTAGTAACCAGCCAATCCTATGAAACTCTGTACCTCGAAGAAATTATTCGGTTTCTCCCAAGTAACTACCACTCTCACCTTCTCTGGGTCTACTGATACTCTTGTGTATGAGATGAAATGACCCAGGAAGTGAATTTCATCCATCTAGAAGTGGAACTTATAGATCCTAGCATATAACTGATGCTCTCTCGGTGTACTCAATCCGATCTCAAGATGTGTAGAATGGCCATGTCGAGTGTGAGAGTACCCCAAGATATCGTCCACAAAAACCACCACGATGGAATCCAAGTAAGGATGGAAAACTCTGTTCATCAGTGCCATGAAGACTGCTGGAGCGTTTGTGAGACCGTACGGCATAACCAAATACTCATACAGACCATACCTGCTCCGAAAGGCTGTAGGAGGTATATCAGATGGTCTGACCCACAACTGATGGTAGCCAGATCTCAAGTCGATCATCGAGAACACCCTTGCTCCTCGTATCTAATAAAAAATATCATCAATCCTCAGTAAGGGATATCGGTTCTTGACCGTTAACTAGTTTAGCTTCCGATAATCCACACAAAGATGTAAAGTACCATCCTCCATTTTTGCAAACAAAACAGGGAAACCCCAAGGAGATGTAGTGGGTCAGATAAAACCATTTTCCCGCAACTCCTCCAACTACTTTTTGAGCTCTTGCAACTCAGGTATAGCCATCGTATAAAGAGGTATGGATACTGGTGCTGCTCCTAGCATAAGCTCAATAGAGAAGTCTACCTCACGCTCCAGAGGTAACCCTAAAAAGTCTTCTGGAAAGAAATTAGAAAAACAGTCAAACACTGGATGATAATTCATCTGAGAAGTCACATGATCGTCTAGATATAAACTAGAAATCTGGGCTGTAACACCGCCTAAACTATGGTGCTCTGGTCTATCTCTACTTTCCTGGACATCTCAGTCACCCTTGTGATGAAACGATCTACCCTATAGTGACGTGAAACTCACCCTACGATGATAGAAATCGAAAAGGGCCTAAAAAGGAACTAGTCAGTCCATTCTGATAATGACATCATAAACTGTCATCTCTAGGACATAAAGATCCCACAAGAAGTGACACCCACCAACCTCAAGGGGGCACTCCTAGAACTGACGCACACTAGCAGTTCTATGTCCCAAGGGAGTTTCTAGTGTCATCGTATCCTCAGAAGTAAAGATAGTAATTCTAAGTCTCTCCATAGTGTGCACATAAATAAAGCTATGAGAAGCTTCTGTATCGAAAAGTGAAAAGGATAAAACTAAGGATACTAATATTGTACCTCGCACTGTTGAAGGTCCAAGATCCTGCTCCGGATGAATCTTCTCTACCACAAACATCTGGCCTGTACCACGGCCTTATGTAGCTGCCTGAGATCCTTGAGATGATCCTCCTTGAGCCTGACCACCGTGTCCATGACCTCTACCCTAGCTTGAACAACTTGTAGAACTCCTGCCCCCAGTCTGCTGCGGAACTGTTAAACCTAATCCTGTATGCGGAGTCGAAACTGATCCTCCTTCAGTAGCCACTGGAAGAAGAACCTTGCAAAACTGCTGCAGGTGACCCATCTTTCCACAATCTCGGCACTCTAATGGGTCCCTCAGGCACTGTGGCTTCTAATGATCATCCTTCCTACCCTGTTATCACACAACCTTGCTACTTGAAGGAACATCTCGCTTCCTGGAGTCCCCTCGTGTTGAATCTCAGTGGCGCTTCCTACTGTCAGTAGAAAGAGTACTGACTCTTGATGTTGACCTTCCCAAGATCACTACTCCAGTATCCCTCAGATTCCTCTCTGTGATCAACTCTTGGTTGGCTATAAAATAAATTGAATTAAACTGGAAGACATTTACCTGTGATTTGATATCTGGTCTGAGGCCCTCCTCAAACTTCCTCACTAAAAAAAGATCTCTATTCCCCAGAACTAGAGTGAAACACTGTAAATCAGTGAAACAAGAGAAATAATCCATAACTGATAGTGTACCCTACGATAGGTTCATGAACTCTCTGGCTCTATTGGCCCTCATAATTTCCATTTAGAAGTAGTCGTATAACGTACGCTGAAACTCGTCCCAAGAAACTATCTACTAACGCCCTACCTGAGAAACTACATCCCTCCATCTCTTAATGGAATCTCACAACAGTTAAGTCACGAGATTCACCCTTCTATTTAGGGGTGTCTTGAGATGATCAAAGATATAAACCATATCTTCGAACTAGAATTCAGCATCCCGAGGGCCTCCATCCCCTGAGAACGTGGGAGGATGCTGCTGCTGGAAGACTCGTGTATGCTTTGCCATAGACTGGGCAGGTTGCTGAGCTCCCAGAAAGGTCTGTATGAACCTCATGAATCCCTCACAGAACTGTGCGTCTGCACCAGTATCCAGGACAACTGCATGTTCCATATATAGCGTATGATCATCGTCAGATCCCTGACGTGCAACGAGAGGACGTCTTGGCGACATGACATTGCAAGGTCAAAAGCACACCTTTATTAACAACGAGCACAATTGTAAATCAAAAGAGCAAAAAATGAATAGAAGATGAAAACATTTAAAACCGGAAAAACATAGTTACACAGCGTGTAGTCCCTATACACGATGTGTTCCATAAATATTTTACTTGGGCTTGTACACCGGCCAAGCTGGGTGTGTAAACCCAAACTACACGACACGTTCTTACATATACACGGCATGTACCGTCCTTTTTCCTCATGCCCGGTTACTCCTACACGACTAAGTCACACAGACTGTCCCAACCGAAGACTACATGGAGTGTCTATCCACTACATGACATGTCTTTAAGGGTTTTACCCTGTCAGTGTCGTTAGTCACACAGACTGGTACACGGACCAAAACTACATGGTGTGTCGACAATGTACACGGCGTGTTGTCCCTAATATTTTCCAACCCATGTATTCAACTACACGACTAGGTCATACAGACCATTACTAAATAGTGTGTCAACATGGTACACATCATGTTGTTCTTGAGATTATCCATCCCATGTATTCAACCACACGGCTAGGTCACACGGAAGAAGAGTACTCGGCGTGTACTTAAAAGTACATGGCGTGTAACAGTTAAAAGTAGTTATTCCTGAACAGAAGAACACATGGTGTGTGTTCAAAAGGCCACACACCATGTTGTCTGGGTTTCTGGGCAGTAGGCATACAAAACACCCCAAAACCACTGAAAAACACTGAAAACCATCACCTATGTGTCAAATTCCGATCCGTGGGGGCCCATACTCCCCGCGAATCAAAGCTTGACATCATAACAATGCATAGAGAAAGTAAACAGTATGATAATCTCATGATCCACCAAATTCAGACCCTTTGAGGGACCATAACACCTCTAAGATCAAACCTTGGCATCCATGATAAATAAGCTATAAAATAAACAATACCCTATCAGCATAGCATGTATCTATATCATAGAAAATATCACAACATCATGCATAATCTATCATGACACCTATCACAACAGCATTACATTTATAATGCACCCTAGATGGAATGGTAAAATGTATGACATGAGATTTTCTAACCAGTGCCTATATGATGAATGAGATGGCATACCCTCATCTCATCGGGTTGTAAACAAATAGAACCACAATCATATAAACTATAACAGCACAAAAACAAGTGCATCACCCAACAGTGAAATATAATCAACTGTAACACTTGCAAAAAGTAAAAAGTTAAATTATGTGGTAGTATAGCTTTTCCCTATACATGGGTTAATTAGTCCCGAGTACAGTTAAGTAAAAACTACCCATTCCATCCTATCCCTGTCTTTTGTCACCAAATAGTAATGAAATAGAAAATAAAGTAAAGTCCTCTAATACCACTTTGTAACGACCCGAATCCGGAGCAACTAAACTCGAACCCCGTACCCGGTTCGCCACATGACCTCAAGCGCGTTTCCCCAAACACCAGAGGCTACCGACTAGCAGTGAGGGCCTTGATGAGTCAGTGGGGAAACTATGCCCTAATTTAGTAATGTATGCAGCTAAAGGAAATAATAAATAATAGCGGAAGCAGTAAACAACACACGACAACTGAAACTAAACAGAATATGCAATGTATAATATAATAATGATGCACCATGGAATATGTTTCTATGGAAAGCAGTAAATAATAAAACGTGCTAAAATACATCTAAAACCCAAGTATAAAAAGTAAACAGTAAACTCCAACAGCATCACAAGCCGAAGCTCAATCCCATGCTCTCCAACTCTAACCAACAATCAAGCACCTAAGGTAGAAGGTACACAATCCCTATCTACACCTGTAACCATATAACCTATTTGGGTTGAAAAGACGGACCCAAATAGGGTGTGAGACTAATCCTTGTAGGAAACCACCAGAATATCTGTTCCCTAATGTCAGTGAGCAATATACAAAATGTAATGGAAATAAATGCAGCAGAGAAATAGGGTACACTAAAGTAAACAATCCTAAAAATATCCATTCTAATTTATTTGTTAATTTAATTTAACCATTTAATCATAAACCAAAGAATCTAGCAACATCTCTATAGTCCAAATTCATAGCAAGTAACACAACAGGTATTTCAACCGACTACCTAAACTACAAGCAGTACAAACCCAATCTTGTTCTATGGCGTGGTGGACTCGTCGCAACCAACCAAAAATATTTATTACAATGACCCATCAGGGTGGCTCACATGGTTAGGCCCTTTTGGTCAAGCATTCGAATAAAGGAAAAGACACTATGAGGAAGCACTCAACATCAATTCCCTATATGGTCTTGTAGTGATACTACAGACTCTCTGAGAAAGCAATTATGTATAATTACCCCTTTAGTCTCGATTCGATAATTATCAGACCCTCTGAGACAGCACAAAGTCAATCCCCCTTATGGTGTCACAACAATAATAATTAAATAGGCCCTCTGAGGAAGCACTCAACATCAATCCCCCTATGGTATAACTACACAAGGTTCCCGCAACCCTGAGTAAAAACAATCATACGTAAACGATTCATAGGAGCCCTAAGTATGTTAAGAAAACTACTTGGATAATATATAAAATGCCTAAAAATCAAATAAATAGTAGGGAATACATGAAATCAACTATATCAATGATAATAAGAAAAGCAACAAGGTCTTCCTCACAGGAAACCTAATCCAAACGGTGATAAACATCCAAAACAAGGGAAACACCCATGGGGTGATCCTAAAACATGCTAACAAGAAATTATTAATCACTTAATAACCTCAAGAATACATGAAATCTAAGGCAAATAACAAAACTAGATCAGAACCCTAACCCGAGATACCCGATACATTGATATCTGGTACTTTTGCACAAAAACTCAAGCACATTCAATGTAGGGCATAAAACCACCTACCACGATCCTCGTAGTTTGATATACTTGATCCTCAGCCTGTGAATTGGCCTAGAATGGAGTAGATCTGCAAAAAGGTATAAAATTTTCAAGCTTAGATAACTCACGTGAGAGAAAGAATTAGGAAACGAGGACCAAGAAGAACCAACAACTCACAGCTGCAATTCTATTGCAACCGACGATGTTAGATTCAGATAGCCGGTGACGGGTCAGTGGAACAGAGAAGATTCCACCTCCTTGGATCCTCTAGGCAGAATTAGGATGAGATGAAGATGAAAATAGGGTTAAGTCATGACCCTGGTCCAATTAATGAAATAAAAAGAAAAGTACATAGCATGTACTTCATGAGTACACGACGTGTACTCGCCCTTTCCGTACACCGCATTAAACATCCTCCACATCACCGCTACACACTGTGTGTGTGGCCCGGACATGGCCAACACCCGACCTTGTGTGGGAGAAAATTAAACGACATTTACTCATAAAGTACATGACGTGTACTTAGAAAATTTCTATATTTTCCCCTTTTTCTCAAAAATGACGTGAAACAAAAAAAACATACCCGAAACGAAGATCTGGGTTCTTACATGATACTCGGATGTGTTTTATGATTTATATAAAGGGATATTATATATTGAATGATGGTGGTTAATTGGAATTTGTTGTTTTACTTTTTTATTTCATATGAATTTTAAATTGATGTATGTTCTAGTTTACCAATACAACATCCTTCTATTTTTGATACCTGGAATCTATTTTCAATGTTATAAAGTAACCACTGACTCATGAAAACTGGCGTCAGGAATTTTATATGAATATTATAAGTAATTTATAATAATTTAGAAAATATGTTTTATAAAAATCATACCATTTTTTAAATTATCATATTATATTTATCTTAATGTAACATGTCAATTTTTTTTGAAAAATATTAATTTTTCAGTGCATTGTGAGAAAATAATGATTTTATAAAAAAAAAATCAGTTCTGTTCTAAATTATCAATGTTACATAATTTATAAATGTATTTTAAAACTTTATTGATTGATTTTGAGTAAAAATTAAATTAATATAATTATAATTGATATTCTTTTGAATTTTTTTTGAATACAATTATATACATAAAAATTTCTTTTTCTAGAGAACTGTTTGTCATTGTGTTTTATGGGTTCATTTGAAAATGAATACTAATATATATAGAAACATAATCTGGAGAAATTTATTCAATAAATTTTATTATAATAATTAATATATTTTAATTGGGTAAAATTAGTTTTTTTCATAACAAGTAGTAAAATAAAAATAATAATCACAAGAAGTAAATTGGGTGTCTCTAAGTTAAAACAAAATTATAAGGCCAAAAATTTTCATCTTAATTCTTATTTGATGAATATATTTCATCCATTATCACCATAGTCTCTATAATAAAATTTTTATTGGGACCATTTTCCATGAAAATGAATTAATAATATTTTAATCATTTTAAATATTCATGGTATGTCCTTGATCCCACTTATAAATGGACACCCCTCATATAGTTTTATTTCTCCTACACGAGCTACCTAGATCAATTAAATATAAAAAATTATCTAATAAACTAAATTTATATGAATTTTAATGATGGTATTTATAAAATACCATTCAAATGCTCCTTATGATTTCTTACCACAATTATCAACCACATTTTTTGGAAAATGTGAAATTAAAGTATCACTCACACATAAGTGTGGACTATCACCTCGATATAAAGGTATGATTCATTTTAAATCTCTATAAATAATAGATATATTTTTATTATGGATTCAATTTCTTCATTAAAAATTTATGAAATAATTATTCATCTATAAATTTATTATGTTATCTAACTTCATACACTTACTTCGGTTGGAAAATGGAAATGTTAGTCTAGTGTACATGTGGACTACCACCACCATGAAATGATGTGATTTTCTCTTTTTTATACATAAAAATAAATAAGGATTTAATTAATTAATTTATATGTTATTTTTTATGAAATATTTATTTTTTAAAAATGAATTATTTTTTATCTTTCTTTCATTCCATGAATCAAAAACATTGGAGGCATCACTTGTGTATATGTATACATTTCAATGTCCCTAAATTAATTTAATTATTTTTTCATCAAAAAATTATTTTTAATAAGTATTTAAGAGTAAATAATAGATAAATATTTAAATTATGACATTATTAGCATTTTTTATATGATATAACCTTAATTAATTAACAATGACAATATATGATATGTAGAAGCATTCAAGAAAAAAATTAATATTACCCAGAATAGTAATTTTAATAAATTCATATTAATAATTATTTTATAATATGTTACAAGAAAATAATATATTTTATTATTTTTATTAATATTGTTTTGGATTAGTTTTATAAAAAATTAATATTTTTTTATTTTGGAGGTTTCTATGCATATAAAACTGGACATGACGTGAGGTATGGGATTTAAAAATCAATCTCATTTTAATAGTGATTTTTTTGCTTAAATTTACATTGATGAAAATTAAGATATCATTTTATAATAAAGCATATTAATTTTTCTTCTCATTTTAGTATTTCTACAGTTTTAACTTTTTTATGATCTTCCACACTTTTGTAGTCAAAATTATTCATAAAATGTTTTTTTGGAAAAGATAGACTTTTTGTATCCTCTTTATATTAGAAATAATTTTTCTATAGAAATACATTTTTAATAAAGTATATTAACGAATATTTTATTTAATATTAATTTATTTTTATATACATTTATTTATATTTCATCATTTTTACAAAATAGATTAAAATGAATATTTTTTTGTTTTCTTTATAAGGGACTTTGTACCAATTTTTTAAACAGAATCCTTGTTTTAAAAATTACATTATGAAATATATTTATAGGCAAATGAATATTTAATTAATTAAATGTAAATTTATATGGTTCCATTTTAATTTTCAAGGATTTTTTTTCCCATAATATCATGTGAATATTTAGATTTTAAATAAGTGGTTTCAAAATAAGAAATCTACTATCCTCATTGAATGTTCAAATTAATATTTTAATGGAATTTTTCATCCATGATAACTTCTTTTGATGTTAATTATGTTTTAATAGGGATATGATTATATAATATCATTATTTTTATTTCTTTATATATTTTTGGTTATAATGATGATGTGTTTAAGTAACCTATTTTCATTCCACGGGATATGTTATGCAGAAATGTTAAAGGATTTCATGATCTTATAGAATACATATGTGAAAGGACCAGTTTGGGATATACCTAACACTGGGGGGGGGGTGGGTGGGGGTGAATCAGTGTTGAGGAATTTTTAAACCAATTCCAACTTTCTGTCCCTATAACTTTTGACATGTTAGGATCTTCATTATATTATTCTCTTTTCCCCGTTTCATGACATAATAGAAAAAAGTAAAAATATGCATACAATATTTTTACAAGGTTCACTGCTCAATAAGAGAAGCTACGTCCTTTCCATGCATGTGGATGACCAGTTAATGGCTTCTCTACTATAATGTGATATGCTGTTATAGAGGACTGTCTAGGAAAACAACCTTCTAGCTAGTGTGGGTCCATACACTTTGGAGGGGGTGAGAAACAATCCTCTTCCCTGGACAGTTTATAGCCTAGTCCAACTTTTATCCTCTGTCTGGTTCTTTATACTGCCTATGTAGATAGTCTTTTTACTTATTCAAATGTTAGGTTATTCTCTTGATCTTCTTAAGTTCTCTTAACTTGATTACTTGCAAAGCAGTAGGCATGGAATTCATCCTTCTTTCTCTTAGTGCAAAACCAACTACACTATTCTTCTTCTCTCTTCTTCTCTAGTGAAAAAACCAACTGCACTAGAACTTCTTCTATATTATTGGATAGAATCATATACACCTATGATATTACTTAGGAAATGAAGATCATATCACCTGGTATCATTTGAATTAATTATTATCTCTTGATTATGAATGCATGTGAACATGCATATGGCATTTAGGTTGATCCTTTTCTTCCCATTATTTCTTTTTCTTGTTTACATACATGCACACACTTGTTTTTGATTATTTATTTAAGTCACTTCATGTGGTCATGTGAATGCATAGATGCATGAATTCACCTCTTCCTCTTCTTTTGTGAGAACCCTAATGTGGTATTATTATTTGGGCGCACAGACTGCCTCTTCCACTCTCTTGTCTTTCTTCTTCACTCCTCCAATTTGCACTTGGTTGAGATAAATTTACATCATACAAATATTTTCATTTGTTTTATGTGTTATGTTCTTTCAACCCAAATGTTAATGACCATTCCTCCATGAAAACTCATTCTTCAATCCCTTCGGCTTCTTCAAAGAAGGCACATAGGTGCGTGAAACACGTACCACCCCATCTATCTTCACAAAAACTCAAACCCCTAAAAATAATGGGATAAACATGAAAATAAAAGGGTGATCACCTTTTGGAAGGCCATGAGATTCATGGTTCTTTTTCGTGCATAAGAATTATGGGTCTTCCTCATCACAAAGAACAGTGATAGGATAAATCTCAACCATTGGCTCATGATGTCTTGACCTTGGTGAAGAACAATGAGGGTTTTTAAAAAACTTATCACGTGTTCGGATGATGGTTATTTATGATGCTATTTGAGGTGTGTATCACCTGTCAATGGCTCGTGGAATCTCTTCTTCATGGTTCCTTGAAGACTCGCTATTCTTTTTCTTCATGAAGTGATGTGTAGAGGTGCTCTGTTTTTGAAAACATGAGATCTCAAAAATGAGGGAGGAGCAACCTCTCTCAGCTTGCGTGCAGTTCCTTTTATAGGCATGAGATACCTCCTCTTCTGCATTCCACATATGTGTATATAACATTAATACCGAGGATTTGAATGCCCCGGATCATTGGATTAAATATTTCGAAACCACGGGTCAAGGATAATCCACAAGTCTTAGGTGTTTCTTTATTCTGAATGTGGGATCCTATCTTCGTGCATAGAGTTAAGATCGCATGCATGATTATTGTTCATAAATCTCACACGGATCCTCTATGAACCTCGGATGAATGTTTGGGCCACACAAATCCTTTTTTTAGTACTCATTCGAGATATTCACAAGAATGCAAGATGTTGATTTCATGAATGGATTCAGGTCACTCACGAGGCTCTTCTTAGATGGAAAGGGATCATCCATGGTGGTTGGTCTTCATCTTCAGTGAGATGTAGCAGTAGTGACATGTAGTGGTGTGAGGAAGATGACAACACGGTTCATCAAATACCATAGGAGGATAGGATGGCCTGATTTAAAACTCACGTAGCGCGAGATAAATGGATGGTGGAGATTATATCCATATGCTGCGGATTGATCGAACGGTAGGGCAAGATGTAGGACTGAATGTACGATAGATATTACAACAGCATTTTAAAAATATTTTCCCACATAGAAATGGAGATGCAGGTTTCCCGTGCTTTATTAATCAACTCCCCTAGCCAACCGATCAAAATTACCCTCTCCCCATCCAGTGCCGCCCCACAATGGTTCTCTACGGGCGCACTCTAAGTGCCCACTCTACCTCCTTGAGTGCACACCTAGCACCTACAATGACCTTGTTCTATATTCCACCCTTCACGGTGGCGTGCAATTTGTTACCACTGCCTCTCTTGGTCCTGGACTCGGTCTGGATTCCCCATGGGCATGGTTGACCCCTAGTGGTCCCACACATCACTTGGGTAGAATTACAGCTGGCTTGCTCAAGAGTTGGCCCAAATTTTTGTAAGCCACAAATAAGATTTATAAGGAAATTTGTGGCCATATTAAAATACGTACATGGACACCTCAAAGTACAATCCAATTATTCAAACTTCTTATCTTCTTCATTTCTTTTTATATTTTTAATTCCAAAGTAATTCATTAATCTTTAAAGGAAAGTTACTTCAATGATGTAAACATTGTATCACAAATGAGACATGTTTTTTGAACTTTTAAGATTAGTTCATCAATTATCTGATATCCATTCTATATTTCACTTAGGAGAGTGTATTTAACCATTTTTTACATTCATTAACCTCATTGACAAAAAACAAAACTCAATTACTAAACTGGTCTCAACAATATCCCTCTTTGTATTTGTTGGAAATACCTAATTTTTTTACTAAATGAATGTTTCAATGTGAGTCTTCACTTATTTCTCTCTCTTAAAATTTTATTTCACTTATATCCCAATTTTTGAAAAGGAATAAAAATTTAATGGTAGAGAGGGTATCATTTCATACTTAAGAAATATGGCATCTATCATTTCACTCTATGTTTACTTGAGCAATTCTCGGTGTAGAAAACAAGAGGATTTGATTTAGTCAACAAAGTTGTCCATTACCCACTGAATATGATGTCAAAGGAGATGATAACTCATGTACATGTATTAAAGGGATTTCTACTTTCATTACAAGATTATGATAATAAGTGTGATATGATATAATCAACCTAAAACTCTTTCACTCTCTCCAAAACAAGTATCAAAAACATGCATGTGCAATTGGTGGGAAAAGTGGCCTTGGGTAACCTAAACCCTTCTTAGGAAACTGATTAACTTTGCTACTCCCCCTTTGTAGAATGATGTATATTTTCAGTAACCAAGGATCCAGGATTTTCAAATAACATACCTTTTCCAATGACATGATCTTTAGACAATGTTCAGAGTTATTGAGTTCTATAGCAACTGATGTTGATACTGATTGAGATACGGACTCTGGAAGCTTCTTCATGTGTCTCCCCCCTTAAGGGAACACTTGTAATTAATTAATATAAAGTCCCCGAAATTTCAAGGAATTTTTTTTCTACAATTCCATGAATTTTACGAGTCTGGGGATTTTGACGGCACTTGATTCCGAGGCTGGTGTGCCTAGAATCAATTTTCGAAGTTTAGCTCGGGTACGTTCAGTAAAATAATGAGCGGGTTTTTCTATCCTTGGAACTAGTGCTCAGAATTAATGTCCAAGGGAACTGATAAACTCACAACGCCAGTAATTTCTTAACGTGATCTATACTGTAGTTGCATTCGCACTGGAGGAGAAGTTAATTATTGGGGGTTTATTTAATAAGTGAATAAAAATTGTCATAACAATTTTTATTTTATAAAGAGGTTATTCCCTCCCATGGGTAGTTAAGGATGGGGCCCACAACCACCTAACTTCCCAAGAGTGGATGTTAGAGAGGTGGGGCCCACACGAGCCCCAACTATTTAATTTCCACTAAACTCATTAAAAACCCCTCATTAAATTGGTAACCCCCCATTAAATGCCAATCTCTCTACCTCACTCGTTTAATTCATGTAAACCCATAATTTAATGAGGATCCGTCCTCTTTCCCCCCTTTTTATTTAATTGCCAACGCGTTTGATAAATGGGGACCTTCCCTCTCCCTTCCTAAATTGATTGTCAACACATTTGATTTAATGTGGTAATTTAATTTTGGGAGAGTTGCATTGCGTGTAAAATAAATTATAGGAGGAGCCTATTATTTTATTAAGGGGGAGAACTATCGTTGTGAGGGAAAGATTGAGAGAACTCTCGAGGTTTTGTAAGAACGCCTACCTCCGAAGAAGAATGATGAAGAACGCTGGTTCCTCGAAGAACAACGACGCGACACCAATCCTCTTCTCCAAAAAAAGAGAGGAGACACTGCTTCCTCCTCGGCGCACTCTGAAGATGCCTACGAACCCTTTACCCACGATGTCATCTACCACAATTCCGAAGTTCGTCTTTGATTTTTGAGGTAGAAGAGTTTGTATATATTTCATTATGTGATCTATACCCTGGGCATGGAGTGTAATTGTTTGGTGATGTTCTGAACCACTAACCTAGTGGGTACGGACTAACAAACAAGTCCAGACCCACCACTATTTTGTTCTTGATGCGCTGAACATTTGGAGACAACGAAGTGGGATCGCAATGGAGATTGGAGGCCTTCGCAGTGATGTATGGGTCTTGAGACGACCGCAGGCGCAGACGGGAGTAAAAACGGACCACCGGAATGACTTTGGTGGCCCACTGAAGCCCCCGGCAGCACATGTCGCCGGTGGCAGGCCGCCTAGAATCAGTGGCACCCCGGCGCGCCGTAGGAAGTAGCCCATCGCGGTTGAGGTCGTAGCAGCGAAGGCGGGATCCCACGACCGCGTGAGATCCCGGAGAGCCTGCGACGCCACCCTGGCGCTGAGTCCGTGGAAAGCGGGAGCCGTGCACCCCGCTCAGCTCACTGGCCGAGCCAGCCCCCCCCCCCCCCCCGGCTGGGCCGGGGCGCGTCATGCGGACAGGGTCACGCCGTCCGGGCTAGACCTGGTTCGGGCATTCCCAGGGGTGGTTGGGCCGGGTCGGACCGAGCCTAGACCCCCACTTCGGACCGTTTTTCTGTCTTTTTCCCATAACTTGAGATACATACCTCCGATCGACTCACCGTTAGTTGAATATGAATCCTTGGATCAAGAATGTAATTTCGTTATATTACACTCAAGTTTTCGGCAAATCTTGGGTACGACCGGGTTGGTTCGAACCTGAAACCAACTAGGCCCTTGGAGCGGAAACACTTATAACTTAAGGAACAGACGTTCATTTGATGTGTCGTTAACTGAGTTGAATTCCTCCTAATGAGATAGTCCTTTTGGCTTACTCCGATTGAGGATTGGACACATATGGAGTACGATCAGGTTGGTTTTAGCTTAAATCCCAACTGGGCCCCTAGGACGAAAAAGTGAATAACTCTCAGACCAGGCGTCCGATTGACGCACCATATGTCACGTTGGGTTTTTTTTTGATGAGACAGATCTTTGAGATACATAAACACTGGACTTTGTGATATTTTATGTATCGACTCTTTTTCTCGAGGAGCAGACCCTCCTGGAATCGAGCATGTTGTGTGCAGGAACCCTAGAGCTGGCTGCGACTGCATCGACTACTGTACTGGAATCTTCCGTGGGTTCGACAACGATGACTACCGTACTGGGATCCTCCGTGAGTTCAATGGCGATGACTACTGTTCTTGTATCCTGTGTGGGTCCGACAGTATTGACCTCTGTACTTGTATCCTATGTGGGTCTGACAGATTAGCTGGTCTTGTTTCATGGTTGGGTCCGACAGCTTAGTTGGACTTGTATCCTGTGTGGGTCCGACAACTTAGATGAATCAGTGGCTACATCTGATCATCTCTATCGCTATACGAAAGATGTATACCTGTGTGATCTGATTCTTGACTTCAATTATTGACATCGATGTGATTGACTTGTTTTCCTGTGTGGACAGGGTTGTGTTTTCCTGTGTGTACTGAGTTGTGCTTTCCTTTGTGGACGGGGTTGTGCTTTCCTTTGTGGACTGGGTTGTGCTCGGGCTCGAGAGTTGGAGCCGATTTTAAATGATGACTTAGGTATATGTATGGTCATATACCTAAGATGAGTTGTTTGATACTTCGTGATTGTGTATTTATTTTGTGGTTTATCCTTCATGGATTCTGAGAGACCTTTGGGGGTCTCGGGGCCCCTACTGAGTATCCTATACTCACCCCTGCATGGGCTATGCCCGCACTACATTGTGTTGGATGCGGAAGATGGATGACACTGACCGAGGTGGAGGCTTGTGGAGCTGGACGATACCTAGAGGTGGACCATTTGGTGGGACGTACACGGAGCGGACGGCCGAACCCGAGGTGTTGAGGAGACTATCTGTACCCACCCTTCAGGTGGGATTTCCGGAGGACAACTCGGTGTTGCTGTTTTACTTTACTGCTGTTGTACTCCCTTTTTAGTTGTACTGCACTTCAGTTGGGTTTTTATACTGGCCCATTTACTTTTCATCACTTACTTTGTATCCAGTTTTACTTAGTGCTTACATCACTTTCATACTCGGTTGTGTTTGTTTACTTTTATAAAGGCAATGGCTTCCCTTTTTCTGGGATTTATGCCTTTGGTGCTAGTCGCCAGCCCCTGGCCTATGGAAGGCGGGCTTGGGGTAGTCACGACATGGGCTCCAAGGACGGGTCGTGAAAAATTGGTATCAGAGGTGTCGGTTCTACCACATAACTCAGGACTTCGATCTTCCCTTTTTGTGAAGCAATAGTGTTAAGAATATTGAGTGTGGTTTTCAGTCCAGGGAGTCCAGTGTTGGTGTGGCAGCTGACGTATCCATACACCAGGACCCTGACCTCTGATTTCTGACTCAGTACACGAAAGCACTTATTGTGTGTGTGTTTCCTTTCAAACGTTTTCTTAGTGATTACTTTGTGTCAGCTCACCAGGTATACTTTTTGGCCGTGGAGAACCTGATTCTTTTCAGGATGGCCCCACGAAGGCAGCTAGCTAGGGTTCCTAGTTATGTGTGGGATGGCAGCCCACCGAGCGACGAGGACTCGGTGTAGGGCCCCATTACAGCGGAGGCACCAGCGGTACCACTACTCGCTGAGCCAACGATGCTACCAGTCCCTACGGTGGAGAGTGCACACTGCCTGAGCGTGTTGCACGAGTTTCAGAGGCATAGGCCGACCAGGTTCTGCAGAGAGACGGATCCTCAGGAAGCCAAGGATTGGATAGAGGCTATTGTCAGAGTCTTCAGATTGGTAAGGACACCATCATACCTTATAGTGATCCTTGCTGCGAGTCTCTTGCACACAACAGTAGGTAGATGTTGGAGCCTGATGCTCCAGGTACAGGATGAGGCATCTCTACTTTGGATGGAATTCAAGAGGCTCTTCTGCTCGGAGTTTTTTCCAGACATCCTCCGTGCGGTGCACATCCATGAGTTACTGCCGCTGCGGTAGGGCAGCATGACACTAGCCCAGTACTTGTCGAGGTTTACCGACCTCTCACGCTACTTCACGGACATGGTTCGAGACACATTCTTCAGGGCCCAGACCTTTGAGCAGGGACTGAGGCATGAGATCAGAGCTTCGACGATTCCCTTCAGTATCCCGACGCAGGTGGGGGTGCTGGAGCGAGCCCTGTTAGTGGAGAGCTTTCTCGCCGATCAGCCATCAGCAACGAGACCCACCGTAGGACGGCAAGGAGCATAGTCTTTTGCAGCCGGCAATCGATAGATGTCTCAGGGATCCAAGTGGACCAAGACGTCAGGTGAGAAACCTCAGGATACATGTTCTGTTGTGTGGGGTACGTATTGTAGAGCCATCCTTACGAGGAGCAGATAGTGCTACGCATACGGCGGGCAGGGCCACATGGCTCATGACTGCCCGACCCGCTATGCAGACGAGAAACAGACAATGGAGGGACCTCCCAGGAAGAGGAAGAGGTTCGACCATGGCGGTCCGCAGGGAGCAGGCGGACAAGGTAGAGGAGCTGGCCGAGCAGCGGGTGGTGGACGACGCTTCGTGGCTCTACCACCACCACCCCCAGGAGGTCCACCCCGACCACAGGGATCTGGAAGGTAGAGGTAGTCCCAGATATAGGCAGTAGTGGCTTATGACCATGGTGCACCTGAGATGATTCAAGGTACTATCTGTGTCTACTCCACCCTCGCTACAATTATTATAGACATAGGTGCGAGTCATTATTTTATTGCCGCTACCATTGTTCGAAGCTCGGAGATTCCGTTAGAGCCGTTGGCTCAATCCTTATGGCTAGAGACTTCTATAGGAGTAGAATCGTTTATTACGCACTGGTGCCAGCAGTGAGAGCTTACTCTAGGAGGTGAGAGATTCAGCTGGGATCTTCTTGTAGTGGCGTAGAGGCCGTACGACGTCATCTTGAGTATGAACTGGTTATCTATAGTCCCTGCTCAGATTGACTATAATAGGAACAAGGTGCGGTATTATCACACATATGGGACTAGGTTCACCTTCCCCAGCGATAAGGGAACTTTCGCAACACAAAATGGAACCACTCATAAGAGAGGGTAGCTGATCACACATCAGTTGGCTAGACTCATCCTCTGAGCGGTTGATGTGCAGAGTCCAAGTTTTCCAGTTGTGGTGGATCAGTATGCGAATGTTTTTCATGACGATGTTCCAGGACTACCTCCTCACAGGGAGGTAGATTTCTACATAGAATTGTATGATGTGACATCACCGATATCTACTCCGGCATATCGGATGGCTCCTACCAAGCTTCTTCAGCTTCGGGTACAGCTGGAGGACTTACAGGGGAATGGTTTCCTCTGACCCGGTGTTTCACCCTAGGCTTCTCCGATTCTATTCGCCAAGAAGGCTGATGGGGGTTTGTGACTGTGTATCGACTACCATCGCCTGAACCAGGTGACCATGAGGAACATGTATCCGATTCCGAGGATTGATGACCTCTTTGATCAGCTCAAGGGGGCATGTATGCGAATGTTTTTCATGACGATGTTCCAGGACTACCTCCTCACAGGGAGGTAGATTTCTACATAGAATTGTATGATGTGACATCACCGATATCTACTCCGGCATATCGGATGGCTCCTACCAAGCTTCTTCAGCTTCGGGTACAGCTGGAGGACTTACAGGGGAATGGTTTCCTCTGACCCGGTGTTTCACCCTAGGCTTCTCCGATTCTATTCGCCAAGAAGGCTGATGGGGGTTTGTGACTGTGTATCGACTACCATCGCCTGAACCAGGTGACCATGAGGAACATGTATCCGATTCCGAGGATTGATGACCTCTTTGATCAGCTCAAGGGGGCATGATGGTTCTCGAATATAGACCTCAGGTCGATCTATCATCAGCTCTGAGTTCGGGATGAGGATGTGCAGAAGAGGGCCTTCAGGTGTCGGTATGGCCACTCTGAGTTCTTTGTCATGCCCTTCGGTGTGACCAACGCTCCAGCAGTGTTCATGAGCCTCATGAACAGGATCTTCTAGCCCTACCTCGACAGGTTTGTCGTAGTCTTCATTGAAGACATATTGATTTACTCGACCACCAAGGAGGAGCACGCCTGCCACTTATGGGTTGTACTGGATACACTCCGAGAGCACCATCATTATGGTAAGCTCTCGAAGTGAAAATTCTGGCTTCGAGAGGTTCACTTCTTGGGGAACGAAATTCTCAGAGGGGGGATTTGCAGTGGATACCGTAAAGATCGAGGAAGTGTGGCCATCTTGAGTATTCCGAAGTAGGGCGTAGGGTACTTAGTTTACTGCGATACATCAGGGACCAGACTCGAGTGTGTCCTGATGTTAGAGCGAGCTATGATTGCATATGGTTCATGATAGTTGAGGCAGCATGAGCAGAACTATGCTACCCATGACCTGGATTTAGCAGCGGTGGTCTTCGCCCTAAAGATGTGGCAGCACAATCTGATGGGTGAGCACTCTACAATCTACTCTAACCACCAAAGTCTCAAGAACATTTTCTCGTAGAAGGACTTGAGCCTGAGACAATGGTGATGGCTCGAGTTCCTCCAGGATTATGACTTTGAGATTGTCTATACTCCTGGGAAGGGGAACATTGTGGCCGACGCTCTCAGCAGGAGATCGGGCATTCAACTACTTGGAGAGGTGATGGAGGAGTTAGCCGCTTTGCAGATATCCTTCATGGATAGAGATGAGACAGCCTATCTACAGTCTCTCACAGTCACTCCTCCACTACTTCAGCAGGTCAGAGGGTAACAGTGTGGGGACATTGAATGTGAGATGTGACGTGATCAGGTTTTCACAGGACAGGTGCCTGATGTATTTTCTGGAGGGGAAGAGAACGTCACCCTCTTCAGTGGATGTACCATGGTACTAGTTGCACAATAGGAGGAAGTGATGAGGGAGTTTCACACTTCCCCACTAGCAGTACATCCTAGAGTAGAAAAGATGTACCAGGACCTCAGACGACAGTACTGGTGGATGGGTATGAAAAGGGATGTAGTAGAGTTCCTTTCATGATGCCTCCCTTTCCAGCAAGTGAAGGCGGGGCATCAGGTACCAGTAGGCTTGGTAAAACCGTTAGAGGTTCCAGAGTGGATGTGGGATGGGATATCCATGGACTTTGTGATGGGGATCCCATGTACTTTTAGAGGATACAACACCATCTAGGTGATCATAGACCGACTCACCAAGTTGGCCCACTTCCTACCGATCAGAGAGTAGGGCTCAGTAGAGAGGTTGGGACGCCTATATGTTCAGGAGATAGTACGACTTCATAGTGTTCCATTGTCTATCGTCTCTGATCGAGATGCTCACTTTACTTCCCAGCTTTGGAAGGGGTTGCAGGAGGCTTTTGGGGCGCAGATACGCATGTGCACTGCCTTTCACCCTCAGGCAGATGGCCAGATGGAGTGGACCATTCAGACACTCGACGACATGCTCCGTGCATGTGTCCTTGACTTTGGTCGTAACTGGGAGGATCACCTACCCTTGGTGGAGTTTTCATACAACAACAGATACCACTCCACCATTAGGATGGCACCATATGAGGCACCGTACGACCGACCTTGCAGATCACCTCTATGATGGACTGACCCTGGGGAGTCAGCACTTGTAGGACCAGAGATGGTTAAGGATACAACGGAGAAGGTTAAGATCATCCAGGAGCAAATGAGGACTTCACAGAGCAGACATAAGTCCTATGCTGATTGGAGGCGGAGACCACTAGAGTTCGAGGATGGCGACCACGTTTTCTTACGGTTCTTACCTCGATGTGGATTGCGGAGATTTGACCGGGGAGGAAAGTTATCTCCACACTTCATCGGACCATTCCAGGTCCTCAGTAGTTTAGGTGAGGTGGTTTACCACCTGGCCCTTCCACCTCAGTTGCACAAGGTGCACGATGTCTTCTACGTGTCTTAGCTGAGGAGATATGTGCATGACCCAATGCATATCATCGACCATGGGGAGTTGGACATCAATGACGGGGTGACTTTCGCGGAGGTCCCGGTGGGGATCAAGGATATATAGGAGAGGTTCCTATGTGGACAGTCAATTCCTCTGGTGCGTATTCATTGGCTGCACGAGAACCTCTAGGAGAGCACAAGGGAGTGGGAGGCTCAGATGCGTGCTCAGTACCCTCATTTGTTTCCCTAGTTTACGTTGTAGCTTTAAGGGTATGTAAAGCCCTGAGGTGGGAGTAATGTAAAGACCCTAAAATTTCAAGGATTTTTTTTAAATGTTTGGAATTTTATGAGACTGTGGCTTCTGAAAGAACTTGAATCCAAGGCCCGTTGTTCCCAGAATCAATTTTCGAAGTTTAGCTCGGGTATGTTCAATAAACGAAAGAGCGAGTTTTTCTATCTATTGAACTGGTGCTTGGAATTAAAATCCAAGGGCACTGATGAAATCAAAATGCCGGTAATTTCATAACGTGACCCTTACCGTAGTTGCGTTCGCACTAGAGGAGAAGTTATTTATTGGGGGTTTATTAAAGAAGTGAATAAAAACTGTCAAAACAATTTTTATTTTATAAAGAGGTTATTAAATCCCATGGGTAGTTAAGGATGGGGCCCACATCAAACTAACTACCCAAGTGTGGATATTAGATAGGTGTGGTCTACACGAGCCCCAACTATTTAACTTCCTCTAAACTCATTAAAAAACCTCCTTAAATTGGAAACCCCCCATTCAATGAAAATCTCTCCACCTCACTCCTTTAATTCATGTCAACCGATAATTTAATGAGGATCCGTCCACTTTTCCCCCATTTTATTCAATTTCCAACGTGTTTAATAAATGGGTACCTTCCCTTTCCCTTCCTTAATTGACTATCAAGACGTTTTATTTAATGTGGTGATTTAATTTTGGTAGTGTTTCTTTGCGTGTATAATAAAATAATAGGAGGAGCCTATTATTTTATTAAGGGAGATAGCTATTGTTGTGAAGGAAAGATCGAGATAACTCTTGAGGTTTTGTAAGAACTCCGACCTCTGACAAAGAATGATGAAGAACGCCGGTTCCTTGAAGAACAAAGATGCGCCACCAATCCTCTTCTCTGCGACAAGAGAGGAGACACTGTTTCCTCCTCGACGCACTCTGACGATGCCTACAAACCCTTTCCCCGCGACGCTATCTACCGCGACGCCGTCTACCACGACACCGACGTTTGTCATCGATTGTTGAGGTAGGGGAATTTTTATATATTTCATTATGTTATTTATACCCTCAGTATGGCGTGTAATTGTTTTGTGATGTTCTGAACCACTAACGCGGTGGGTACAGACTAACAAACTTGTCTGAAACCACTGCTATTTTGTTCATGATGCGCGGAACATTTGGCGACAATGAAGCAGGACCAAAATGGATATTGGAGGGATTCGTAGTGATGTACGGGTCCCGAGATGACTGCAGGCACAGATGGGAGTAAAATTGGACAACCGGAATGACTCCGGGGGCCCACGAAAGCCCCCGACGGCGGCCAGCACCGGTGGCCGGAGGCGGCGGCCAGCATCGGCAGGCTGCCTGGAGGCGGTGGCGCCCCAGCATGTTGCCAGGAGAAGCCCGCCGCGACTTCAGCCACACCGGCGAAGGTGGGATCCCACGGCTGCGCGGGATCCAGGGGAGACCGCGGCACCACCCTGGCACACCATCCGTGGAAAGCGGGGGCCGCTCCCCCCACTCGGCTCACTGGCTGAGCCAGCGCACCCCCCCCCCCTCAGCCAGGCCAGGGTGGGTCGCGCGGACCGGGCTGGACCCGGACATGGGCTGGGTCGACCCGGTTCGGGCCAACCCAGGGGGGTTGTGCCGGGTCAGACTGGGCCCAAACCCCCACTTCAGACCGTTTTTTGGTCTTTTTCCCATAACATGAGCTAAGGACCTCCAATTGTTGCACCATCAGTTTTGTATGAATCCTTGGATCGAGACGATCATTTCGGTATATTACAGTCATGGTTTCTGCAAAGCTTGGGTATGGCCAGGTTGGTTCGAACCTGAAACCAACCGGGCCCTTGGAGCGAAAACACTTATAACTTAAGGACCGGATGTCCGTTTGACGTGTCGTCAACTGCATTGAATTCCTATTGATGAGGTGGTCCTTTTGGATTACTCTTCTTGAGCTTTGTCGGGTTGGTTTTAGCTTAAAAACCAACCGGGCCCCTGGGACGGAAAAGCCAATAACTCTCAGACTAGGCGTCTGATTGATACACCTTCTGTCGCATAGGGTTTCTTTTGATGGGACGGAACTTTGGGATACATCAAAACTCTATATCGTGACTGTTGATGTATTGACACTTTTGATCGAGGAGCAGACCCTCTCAGAATTGAGCATGCTGTGTGCGGGAACCCTAGAGCTGTTTGCGACTACCTCGACTACTGTACTGGAATCGTCTGTGGGTTCGACATTGATGACTATCATACTGGGATCCTCCATGGGTTCGATGGATATGACTACTATTCTTATATCCTATGTGGTTTTGGAAGTATTGAACTCTGTACTTGTATCCGGTGTGGGTCCAACAGAGTAGCTGGTCTTGTATCCTACGTGGGTCCGACATCTTAGCTGGACTTGTATCCTGTGTGGGTCCGACAACATAGATGAATTAGTGGCTACATCTGATCATCTCTATCGCTATACGAAAGATGTATACCTTTGTGAGCTGAGTCTTGACTTCAATCATTAACATCAATGTGATTGACTTGTTTTCTTGTGTGGACTGGGTTTTGTTTTCCCGTGTGGACTGAGTTGTGCTTTCCTTTGTGGACTGGGTTTTGCATTCCTTTGTGGACTGGGTTGTTCTTGGGCTCGAGAGTTGGAGCTGATTTTAAATGATGACTTAGGTATATGTATGGGCATATACCTAATTAGAGTCGGTTGATACTTCGTGATTGTATCTTTCCTTTGTGGTTTATCCTTCATGGATTCTGAGAGACCTTTGGGGGTATCGGGGTCTGTACTGAGTATTGTATACTCACCCCTGCATGGGCTATGCCCGCACTACATTGTGTTTGATGCAGACGACGGACGACACTGACCGAGGTGGAGGCCTGTGGAGCTGGACCATACCCAGAGGTGGACCACTGGGTGGGACGTACACGGAGCGGATGACCGAACACGAGTTGCTGAGGAGACTATCTGTACCAATCATTCAGGTAGGATTTCCAGAGGATGACTCAGTGTTGTTGTTTTACTTTACTGCTGATGTACTCCCTTTTCAGTTGTACTGTACTTCAGTTGGGTTTGTATACTGGCCCATTTACTTTTCATCACTTACTTTGTATCCAGTTTTACTTAGTGCTTACTTCACTTGCGTACTCTGTTGTGTTTGTTTACTTTTATAAAGGAAATGCCTTCCATTTTTCTGGGATTTACGCCTTTGGTTCTAGTCTCCATCCCCTGGCCTATGGATGGTGGGCTTGGGGTAGTCATGGCATGGGCCCCAAGGATGGGTCATGACACTGAAACCCAGGTTCTCCCTCTGAGATCATTCCTCAAATTGAATTCCATGTATGATAAAAACAAATAAAATAAATAAATATTTAATTGAATAAGGTGGATCATCATTGCTCCATCAATGAGAACAACACGGTTGAGATGATTTTATCAACCCAGATGATCCATTATTCACACTTTCACAACTGATCTTCAATGCTGACTGTGATTGTGTTGACCTCACTATTTCTTCCATCTCTTTGGGCATGTGTCCCCTCTCTTTAAGGGATTTCAAATCACTAGAATATCATGGTGCAACGTTCATTTTCTTGTCGAATTCTTGTTGGGTTTGAGTAAATTCGAAGCATCTTCTAAAAGTGTGAACAACCTTATAGCACCTCACACATAGAATTTCATTGAATTTATGTAGAATCTTATTTTTGTTTTTAGCACTTACCTTAGCCTGTGCATCTTCCTTTTTCCTCATTATTTTAAAATCTCTTGGACAAAAAACAATATGTCATTACGAACTGAGGCATCAAGATTGGATCTTCTACATGGCTTCTTCTGAGTGGAGTCCTTTTTAGTAGTTCTTTTTAATGCACCACATTTCACCTTCTTGGACATATAACACAAGGAATTATCATCTTTTCCAATTTTGGCCTGCATCTCTGATCTTCTTTTCTGATCAACTTTGCGTACTTTTTGAAATGAACAAGCACCATTCATGTGGTCACTCCTATTGCATAAATCACAGATATTATCTAACATTCCAAATATATTTGTAGTATAAAGATGCTTATGGATATGTGGATGTTGCTTCATCGTCTCTGGCTTTCTCTCCCTTGATATTGGATTTCTATTTTCTTTACATTTAAATTATTGTACCAACAATCCAGTGCACAATTACCAAATCTATAACAGCAATATCATTGACCAAAGAACCTTGATTATTTCCACCTTCTTTATAGGTTTCTTGAGCCTTCTTCTTGGAATGTTGTGCTTTATGTGGGGAGATATCTTCCACACTCTTTCCCCTATCCATACTATCCATGGTGGTCGGTTTATTATCACTTTTATTCATCCATACTTGTTTATAAATTTTCATCTAACCTATAATTTTTGTAGAAGCAACTTTATAAACATTAGTACAAATTGGTATGGATTGAAATTTTACTCTATCAGCTACTTGTGATGGATCAATGAGTGATGTCATGATATTCTTATCACATGTTAGAGGTATTTTGAATATAGAATACTCTAGTGGGAATTGAGTACTAGCAGAAATAGTTTCCTTATTTTATGGAGACTCAATATTTTTCTTCCCAATATTGGTTAACTCAGCTTCTAATTATAGACATCTCATATTGAGGATGACTTCGTAGTCTTCTATCATTGTCATATTCTCCTAAAAATCCTTCTTTAATCTTTCCACTTCACTATCATGCATATTTACTTTGTTTTGTAACAAAAAGTCAAGTTCTTTGATCTTCTTGGAGTCTTATTCCCAATATAACTCCTTGACTTCATTACTCTTTTTCATCTCATTTTCAAGTGCATAGATATTATCTTACAGAATCTTTTTGACTCCCTTATTTTATTAAACATATTTGAGCCATTTTGAATAACTTACTTCAAGTACCCTCTTTTTTGATTCAAATTATCCACCATGTCTGGATATATTTAACCATTCAATTTTTTTTTCTTGCAATACTTTCTACAAAACATTAATTTATTCTTCCAACTGAGTGATACTTTACTACATGCATTAAAATACTCTACAAACCAAGGATTTAATTTCTTCAGTAATACCATACTGAATCATTTTTAATATATCAAATAATATTTATTGATATTTTGTAGACTGATCATCACCACTTATGCTAGAATTTTAATCATGAGAATAATTTCCAAATGAACCAACACATACCTCTTGATTAGTTGAGGAAAAACGGTTTTCCATATTATTGGTGGGAACTTGAGCCACCTTCTCATTATATTTCAACTATATTGTATCTTCAATGTTATACAGATATGGAGAACTAGATGCTTCCTCCTCTTTAGATAAGAGGGAATTTTTCTTCAAAATTCTCTTCTACTTATTTTTCCTGTTCATCATGGTCTTGGTAGATATATCCTTCTGCTCAGAGAAAACTAAATCAATACTATAATTTCACTTCCTTGATAACTCAGGAAGGAAAAAAAATTAAAAAAAGAATAAATTCACTATAGAGAATCTAACAAAGGTGAACCAACCCCTTTGATACTAATTGAGAGGACCATTTTCAGATATACCTAATACTAAGAGTTGGGTGAATCAGTGTTGAGGACTTTTTAAACCAATTACAACTTTCTATCCCAATACCTCTTGATCTGTTAGGATCTTGACTCTCTTATTCTCCTTTCCCTATCGTATGAAATAATAAAAATTAGTAAAAATATACACATAGTATTTTTACAAGGTTCCCCACTCGATAAAGTAGCTACGTCCTCGCCATGCATGGGTATGACTAGAGAATGAATTATCTACTATAAAGTGATATTATATTAAAATGGATTGGATAGGAAAGCAATACTCTAGCCAGTGTGGGTCTGTACACTTTGGATGGGGGTGGGAAACAATCCTCTTCCCTAGACTGGTGATAGCCTAGTCTAACTTGCAACCTATAGCTGGTTCTTTATACTGCCTATACAGATAGGATTCTTCCTTCTTCAAAAGGTAGGTTATTCTCTTCATCATCTTACGTGCTCTTCACTTGGTTACTTTCAAAGCAGTAGGTAAGAAAATATTCATTCTTTATCTTAGTGAAATACCAACAACACTATTCTTCTTCTCCATTATTCTCTCGTGCAACAACCAAATGCACTAGAACTTATTCTCTCTTCTTGTCTAGAATCACATACATCAATGTTATTATTCAGTAAATGAATATCAGTTCAAAAGGAATCATCTGAATTAATTCTTCTCTATTTTTTATGAATTCTTGTGTATATACATATGGAATTTAGGTTGAACCTTTTATTAACTTTCATTATTCTTATTATTTACACTTGTTCAAAAACTTGTTATTTATTCTTTATTTAAGTCACTTCACATGTGAATGTACTTGCATGAATAAATGCATTCACCCCTTCCTCTTATTGTTTGAGAACCCTAATGGGTATGATTATTTGAGAGCACACACCACCTCTTCCTCTCTCTTTTTTTTCTTCTTCACTCATCCACTTTGAACTTGGTTTGGATTCCTTTACATCATAAACATAAGTGAATGTGTTTCATGTGTTCTCTTCCTCAAACCTGAATGGGTATGACCATTCCTTTGTGAAAACTTATTCTTTAAGGCTTCAGGCTTCTTCAAACAACTCACATAGGTGCAAGCAATACATACTGCCCCATATTAATTCACCAAAACTCTAACCACTGCAAACAATGGAATAAATGTGAAAATTGGATGGTTCTAACAATTTGGAATTCATTGAGATTTATGGTTCTTCCTCATGTTTAATCATCACATATCTACCTCTTCGCAAAGCATAGTAATAGGCTAAAGCTCTACCATTGGATCATGATGGCTTGAACTTCATGAAGCACAACTATGTGTTTTACAAAACCTATCGTATGTTCGGATGTTGGTTCTTCGTGAAGATATTAGAGGGTAAATACCCAAAAAAATGGAGGATTTCAGGATCTCTTCTTCACGGAGACTTGAAGACCCATGGTTCTCTGCCTTCTCTTCATGAAGAGAAACATAGAGATGCTATTTTTTTTAAAACATGATCTCTTGGGAATGAGGGAGAATTAGCCTCTCCCATATTGGGTGAAACCCCTTTTATATGTGATAGAAAATTACTCTTCCACATTCAACATTAATGTATCTAACATTAATATATGGTCTTTTGATGCTCGAGATCATTGGCTTCAAGATTTCCAAACTGTAGTTCAAGGATAAGCCACAAGTCTCAGCTGTTTCCTTTTTCTGAATGAGAGCTCTTATATTTGTGCATGGATTCAAGATCACATGCATGATTCTTATGCATGAATATCGCATGGATCCTCCATGAATCTCAAATGAAATTCAGGGCCTCGCAACTCCGTTTTCTTCGGCATCCTTCGAGATATTCACAAGCATAAAAGACGCAGATTGCATGCATGGTCTCGGGTCACTTAGGAGACTCTTATTCGATGGAAATGAATCATCCATGGTGGTTGGTCTTCATCTCTAGTGAGACACAATTGTAGTGAAATACCATGGTGGGAGGAAGACAATGCCGTAGTTCTTTAGATACCGCAGGAGGATCGGATGGCTCCGGTTCATACTCACATGGTGCGAGATAGATGGATGGTGGGGATTAGATCCATCTGTCATGGATTGATTGAATGGTAGGTAGATGTGCAGGATTGGATGGATGGCAGATATTACATCTTATTTTTTTTAAAAAAATTCTCTTCAAAAGAAATATGTGGGTTTCCTTTGTTTTATCAATCCACTCCCCTGAAAAACTGCTCAGAATTCTCCTCTCCCCCCTCTAGTGTCACCCCGCACTGGTTATTTATGGGTGCACTCTTTGTTCCCACTCTACCTTCTTAGGAGCACACTTATCACCCACTATTCCCTTGTGCCTTCGTGCCACCCCGAACAGTGGTGTGCGATGTGCACCCACTACCACTATCAGGCCTGTCCTCGGCCTAGCTTCCCCATGGGTGCGGTTGACCCCTATTGGTCCCGCACATTCCTTGGGTAAAATTCTGGCTGGTTGGCTCAAGTGTGGGGATAATTTTTTGTATGCCAAAAATAATATTTCTATGAGAAATTCATGTCCAAATTAAAATATGTGCATGGCCACCTCAAAATCCAAGCCTCTTATTCAATGTTCTTCTCCTCTTAATTTCTTTTTGGATTATCAAATCCAATGTACAACATTCATCGTTAAAATAATGCTACCTAAATGTTGTAAACATTGCATCCAGAATGATACAAGTTTATTGAACTTTAAAGATCAGTCGATCAATCATCTATTATCTATTCTTCATTTCACTTTGGAGAGTGTCTTTAACCATCATTGAAATTCTTTGATCTCATTGAAAAAAATTAAAACTCAATTACTAAAGTTGTCCCAACAATATGAATTGATTATGATTATTTGATGGGTGGTTCTGTTATATCCATTTCATTTTCGTGGAAAATATTGATAAATCAGTTGAGTATTATGTTATGTGTGAACATGATGACATTTTCAGAACACGCTTTGTGGACCAATTGTCATGTTCATATGTTTATTCCTTCACCTTGTTTACAGTCCATAATTTTATTCATGGACCTATTTTCATATCAAAATGTCTATATGAGGGCATGATTTCATGTTTGTAACATAATGAGTGATCATAATTCTATTTATACATGTTCACAATTTAATGAGATTTTTTCCTTTCCATATTCCATATTTTAGGTTATGGTATCATGGATATTGATTGATTATAGTTCTCTCTCTTATGAATATTACATTTTTAATGAAAATTCATTATTACATGACTCATTATTTATGATATTATAAGGATCAATATATAATTATATTTTTTATTATGTTTACATAATATTATTCAATTGTGGGATATTTTACTTATATATCTAATGTTTACAGTTACAGAGCATTTGAGATCACCAATACATTTTTTTCCTTCCCCATATTTTGATGGATGGTTTCGAAGTATTAAATTTATTAATTGTCTAAATATGAATAATTCTTTTGGAATATGTTTAATATGAAATTGGAAGTAAGAATTCACTAAACATTTACTATTATATAAATGTATAATGATTTTATGTTTTTTATATTCATCTCAAATTATGTTATATTTAGGTACGTTCTAGTTGGGTCACATAGAGAAACAATTATCAATAAATCCATTATAAAATATCTTCATGTCATATAAAATTTCATTATGAAAATGTATCTCCTTTATTTGTCTTCAAATACAATTTCAAAAAACTAAAAAAGATAACAAAGTTGTTTTTTATAAAACTCATTAATTAAAGGAAACACCCCTATTTTGATATAATCATCAAATAATAATAACATTAAGAAAAATAATGTATTTATTATGAATTATTTTTTCACATGCACACGAAGGCCCTGGTATTATGAAACCAAGTTCAAAATGCATATGTATCAAAGATAAAAATAATATAACACCTAATATATATATATAATAATGGAATATTTCATGAAAGTACTTGAATAATGGTAATATGAGTCCACTCACCAAATAAAACATGGATTAATTAATTCAATTTTTACTAGAATATAAAATTTATAATAAAATATATATATTGTGATTTTATTATAAAATATTATAAAAACAAGAAAACTCATTAAATAATTGATGCTCAAAGTTAACTTTATATCGACGAGATTGCTACCATAGATTGATCATTGATCAAGAAAGGGACTATGATTCCCCCTAGGTCATAAGTATGAGATAGCCGAGAATTGGCCTTTCTATTTTGTGGTCCAGGAAGATTTAGGTGATCAGATATTGATAAAATAATTGTTTTATAAAATAGGCTAGGTGTATGGTTAAGGTTCATAATTATAGTAAAAAAAGAGAACCGATTAGGTATGTCTCTATGAGGTTTAATAGGCATTTTTTATGATTTGAGCATTGTTAGTCAAACAATGTGATATACCTAGTTAACCATGAAGGGTGTCTATTGTTTGTTTACCAGTATCACATTGTTTGATATATGTTTTCCAAAACCTTTTACATATCCATTGAAAACCATGAAACCCCAAAAATAATAGATAGTAGGGGCACTTGGTTAAGGAATTAGGATAATTTAACCAGGTATCATCTTTCAGTAAACCATGTGACCCCTCTGTACTCTAAAAAAGTGAAATTTTATTCCATTTCAATTTCCCACTTTTATGTATAATCACTCATATTCACATGTTTTCTAATAAAAATCATTCCTTATAATGTTGATGGTTAATCCCCTTGGTTTCTATGTGTAATTACTTCATTATTTATTAATCAACTCAACTATTTTTGTGTTTTTTATTTTTTTTCTTTCTCAATTAATATACTCACTAGATCTCTTCTCCTCTTATCTTTTGGAACCCGAGTGGGATTATTTTTTCATATCTATAGGGAATTTTAAATTATTTATGTGTTTTAATTGGATTTTGGATAGTGGGGTCTAGATTGAATTTTCCTTAGTCAATGTTGTCTATGTTTTTTGGTTCTACCTTTGTTCCTGAATTAGGCGTTTCTATGAAAGGGTTAAATTATTAAAATTTCTTCTTTTTCTTGTGAATTAATTAGGGTTCTTTATCTAATTGATTTTATTTTTTATTAATATAATTGTTTTTAAAAAATAAATCTTGTTTTTATTGTAATTTTTATTTAAAATTGTTTTTACAATAATTTTTTTATTGAATTCATTAATGGTGGTTTTGATTTGAAAATGGGTCTTTAAACACCAACAATAATTGGATGGGTATTTATAATGTTTTATAATGTTAGAGTGTTATTATTAAATGGAAGTTTCCAAACATGGACCATTGGAAACATTTTTTCTTATTGGGAAAGGGATATAGGTGACCCTTGTGTGCACAACACCATAAGGGGTTACGTATGTGATATCAGTGAACAATGGTAGGAATTGATATTGTTTGGTACAAGAAAAATATTGGATTATTATCTTCTATGTCTTATAAATATTATAATTTTATAGGGACCAATACAAAGTGATTTTTCATTTATGTTTTATTTGTTGAATGATAGATTGTGCCATAAATTTATACTCACATATTTTTGTATGAGGTTACATCACATTCCTTGGCATGATAGATAAATTCAAGGATATGTGTTTACATTATTACCTAACATTTCATAGATATTCTATCACGATATATAAAATATTTTTATTATATTCAATTTTTTTAATATGAATGTATTTTATGAAAACCAATGGAAATTTATTAATTTTTATTGGATTTATGAAAATTCATTTTTTTAAATCTAGAAATAGTACCTTCATAAAATTATAATTTCTATACATTCTATGGTTTTATCATTCTAGAATTTGTGATCACATAATAAATTTTCCTTTGTAGGTTTTAAATGTTATATTGTCAGATTCATTTAAAGGTAAGGTAATATAATATCATAATGTTTTCCATTTTTTTCACAGTCATCATAGTGGGATGGTTTCATGGTGACGATTGGCCACAAGAAGACTAGTTTCTTTTTTGTAGTTACAATTCTCATGTTTATCCTATCTTTCATTGGTTTTATTGATTTATTTATAACATTTTATTCCTTTTTAAACTCTGGTTACATGTCTTGTTTTTGATATGTTCATGAATTTTTTCCTTCATATTTGATATATCACACCATGTGACAACAAGCTCTGGTTGAAGGTTTTGTTGACTAGAGTTGGTGTTTTATAATTTTCCATTTGAAGAATTCTTAATATGATGTGTGTTAACATTGAAAAGGTCTGGTTCTATTTCTTTAGTGAATACGATTTCCCACCATCAGTGTTTAAGTAGTATTTGTGGGAGGGTTCCTGGCTAGTTGTCTTGCATGTCTACACTCGATTAACCAGTGGTGGTTGGAAATATTTCACCTTATTTGAAACATGGAGTTTGAGTTAATTTGATTGAAATAAATGGGAGTTTATTTAAATGGACCCTTTCATTCATATATTTTCATTTTTTCATAGAATTAATGATTGATTTAAATTTAGGATTTTTTAATTCATATATATGAATTTTTTATATTGGTTATAATATTTTGGAATATGATCTAAATATAATAGTTCATTGTATTGTACATAAAAATTCCTCTGAGAACATCTCTTCCAAATCTAAGAGTGGAAGTTGTGATATCACATCTATATGTTTATCCTCTAGTAGAACATTGATTTGTTGAAGCTGTAATTTGCACAATTTTGATTCACGGTCAACTGGGTGTTAAAAATTAGAGAAATATAGTGGATCATGGATATGAATTCACTAATCATTATCCACCCATCTTCTATGGTGATAAGGGAACTAGTAATAAATGGAGTGTCTTGAGGGAATTTATGGGATCATTAAATTCTTAATGAATCTTATGGACTATTTGGTTGGATTCACAAAATATATTATCAAAGGACCAGGAATGAGATGACATGAATAATTCTTGAAATATATGTATCACAAGGAAATTACCCAGACATCATTAAATAAAATATCCAAACTTCATTGTTACCCAGATACGTTACATATAGACAAGAACTAGGGTCGCTAACCATTGATAAAGGGAATCCTGAAATTATGGAGTAATCATCCCATTATGTTGAGTTGGATAATTTGGAACCAAATCTAGTCACCAATAATTACATTATGTCTCCAAGGGTAGATTTGGTATTGAGGCCAAATTCTAATTCCACGTTGATTCTCACCTATCTTACAACCTTTAACATGGTTGTCAAAAATTATTATTTGGATGAGGTAGACAAAAATAGAATGACTATTTTTGGTGGGGATTTTATTGGTGATATTGATTTCAATGGTGTATCATTCTATCTAGATAAAGGAACTATATGTGTTGTAAATTTTCTTCATGTGTAGTTTCATATTCCTCAATAGGATAATAGTAGTTTAGCTCCAACCAGTGAAAAATGCATACTCATACCAATCCTAACTATATAGATGTCCCCAAGAATTATCTTGATTTATTACTATTAGGCCATTTAATGTGATTATGTTAATTTATATTCTAAGGATTAGGGCATGATTTACTCTCAAAAAGGGTTCATAGGTATTTACCAATTATTCCAGGGGTGGTGGGTATAGTCTATTATCCTTGAAAGATTTTCATTAGTATATGACTAGAACAATTTATGTGACTATGTTTTTTCCAAAGTAATCTATTGTAGGGAAAAATAATTTTATAGGTATATTTATTATTTCATCATTTAAAGAACTATCATGGATTGAAATAGGTTCTACTAATTTTTTGTATCATCAATTTTTGTTGATGTATTGATCAGAAAATAAGAAATTATATCATTCTGGTTGTATCTTTCCACACATTTTAAAAGTGGTCTGGTAAAGGTTTCAGTTGTCATGCATATCGAGTTATTATATCCAACTATAAGGTGATATGGGATATTTCAAATATTAATATTGGCCAATTAGACTTGATACTTGGCATGAGTTTTATAACCGGTGTCATGGCCTTGATAGACTATTATCATTATTGGGAATAATTTGTATCTTATGATGGGGTCACTCATGTTTTTTAGGGTAGTGAGACTACAGAATTGGAATGGTGGGGATCATTTCCTCTTATCATGGTGAAATATCACTCTTGTTATAAGAAATTATTCTTAATTATTATGAACCTAGTTTGGATAGTCCAATCATTTCAGTGGTTTGTGTGTACCCTGTGGTATTTTGAGATGTTTTTTTTCTAAGAATCGACAGAGAGGTCAATTTTACTATTAACCATATCCATAGTAAGAATACGATTTCAATTCTAATTTACCTCATGGTACCCGTTGAGTTGGTGTAACATAAATAATAACTTCATAACCTTGTGGCTATGTGATTTTATTATTCATAGTGTTTCACTATAGGAATCACATGTTATCCTATCTAGGAAGACATATGGGATTCCGATACATTCCAATGATTTTACATTTTTGAATTAGAGGCCCATTAAAAACTAATATCCTTTATTTAGATTGATGAAATCTTTGACTATCTTAGATGATCATATTGGTTTTCAAATATTAACACTGAATTAGGGTAACCAAAGTTACATGTTTGAGAAATGAAAATAAATAACACAATGTTTAGGACATATATTGGGAATACCATTTTTTGGTTTCACAAATCAGTAAAACTACTGATACTATGGAGTGTATGAAATTAATGAACTGATTCATTCATAAGTTCTTGGACTATATTTTTGTTGTGTTTTTGGATGCGACATTTTTATACATAATAATGTATTAGGATCAAACATACCATTTATATGTCATTATATGAACTATTAAGGAACATATTATACATTTTAAGCTTAAAAAAGGCATGTTTTTTAACTAAGAAGTGAAAATTTTAGAGAACACGATATCATATTGGGGTATCTATGTAAATTAAAAAAAATGTAAAGCCAGTAATTTCATATTATAATTAGTAAAATGTGTTTGAGATCTAGATATTCTTAGGTTTTTAAGGTTACTATAGTGGGTCTATTCAATATTTCTCCATGATTTCATATTCAAGGAAAATTTTTCCCATATGTTTGTAAACGGTGAATGTAATGAATAATTTTTGATATATTTTTCAGAGAAAAATATGAGGCTAAATTCAAAACCATTTTATGTTCATCCATAATTGGGTTCAAATTATTATTCATTTAGTAAGGCTTTAGGTGTGGGGTTGAGATGTTTGTTAATGCTGAGGAATCATGTGGAGTTCTATATCTCTGACCATTTACAACCTAATGAGAATAACTACCCTACCCACTATATTGAGTTATTATAAGGTATGAATAAACTCAAAACGTGGCATATATATCAATTTTGGGAGTGGATTAATGTGTACTCTAACCATAAGAGACTAAATTATACTTTTACTCAGAGGTGTCTGAACCTGTTATAGTAATAGTGGGGTGAGTATCATTAAGAATATGATTTTGATATTTTATACACTCTAGGGAAGTGGTTGCAGTATTTGATTCCTTGAGAATAATTTTACAGATGCATGACATGAAGAAATCAGTTGGGGTGGTCTCTCATTATTTTTTTGTTGAGATGATATAGTGAGTGAAAGATGTTCGTGGACATGTGTTCATGGTTTCAACAAAATTTGACTTGTCTTTTGATGATATATTCTAGATCCATTAGGTTATAAAAACTATTTTCCCATAATTTGGTAATATCCTTTTTGTTGGGGAGACCTCAGTTGAATGGACTGAGTCTCCAAGTGGAGATTTGTACGTCTTTAGAAAGTTGTTTGTTTGGATTTATCTTTTGAATGTGTTTGATAAAAATTGGAAACAAGTCATTTTGGTTTGTACACTCTAGGGATAACATGATGTATTAAGACATGAAATGATGGTATTGGTTTTTAGGTATGATGTGGTCAATTGTAGATTTGGTATCATGGTATCTCACATGTCAAAAAATAAAAGTGGAACACTAAGGACTTGCGGGTTTATTACAATAATTTTTCATTATTTTATTGAATTAAGATACTATTTATTGGGAATTTAGTGATGGTTTTCCCTATAATCCTAGTGGGAAGGATTTTTTTAGGGTGATCATTGATCAACTTATAAAATCAGCAAATTCTATACCATTCAATGAGATGATTAATGTGGAAGTACTTGGAGACTTTACAGTCTGAGATATTGTGAGCCATCATGTGGTTCCATATATAGTTGTCTATAATAGGGACCCATAGTTCATATATTGTCACTATAATGTATTACAAGAGGTGATGTGTTCCTAGATGAAATTTATCATTGATTATTACTAAAAAATAGATTAATAGAAAATGATATATATCGTGGTTCCTGAGTATATTCTTTAGTATTGTGTGATTTATATTTATGGATCGTGAGAAAAGAATTTTCATTTAGTTGAATTATCCAAAAACACTATTTATTAGGATTTGATAAATATGGCTCCCTTTATTGTGTTGTATGGGGGAATGTAGGTCTTTCTATTTTTGGGGGTGTTTAGAGATTGGTCTTATGGTTTGAATATCATTTAAGAGATGATGGAACATCTTCATCTGATCTGAAATAGGTTGATCACAACACATATAAATCTTAAATCATTTGTATTCCTTCATTTTTGGAAACTTTGATTGAGTTTATATTCATTTTTATCTAAATACTCACCTCACACAGGACATCTTATGTTGGGTAATAAGATTAATTCTATACAGTGGTTTTTTGGACCCTTTGAGAGTATATAATGAATTATAAAGGTGGAATATTGGTTGAACATACTTTATTTATTGACATTGATTCATGTCTTGTGTCATGTTTCAAAGATGAGGAGTTATCACTTGGATAATTCCAATATGATTAATTGGGAGGATATTAATATTGAGCCTAATACCATTTCTATTGATATACTAGTTCACAATATAGATAGAATAATAACATACTATGTGGTACTTCAATTACCAACATTCAATTATTATAGAAATTTAGAATGGATATCCTCAATACATGTGAGAGGTAATCATTGATGAGGAACACATTTTGTGGTTCCAGTATCATTATGATGTACATATGTCATAATGATCACATAGTGGGGAGAGTTTTGATACCCAATGAGTCATGAATATTCACTAATTGAGCCTTTTTGTTCTCCAATAGGGTCTGTGAAAATTTATGGTATTAGAGGATGTGAAAATGTTTTTTGAGAAAATTTTCCAAAAATCACAGTTCTAGACACCAATTATTTTAATCATGTGGTTACCATGAGGTATGAATATCAATTTTTATACTTGAATTTTACACTGATTGGGCATGGTCAGTAAAAATGTGGGACATGTGTATTGAACTTTGTGGGGTGTTATGTGGTTTTCTAGGGGTGTTACATGGTTTGATCACAATTTTCACCAACTATTAGGAAAAATAATGAAAATAATGAACCCTTATAATGAATAGATAGTATGGGGAAATGTTAAGGTGAATTGTTACATTAACCTTGCGTCCTCCTTTATCAAATCCTGATAACCCCCTCTAAACTCTTGAAAAGTATAATTTTAATATTTTTCCATGGTATATTTTAATCATAGTCATCCTAATCTCATTTTATCTCATCTTAACCCTTCCCTAGTGCTTTACTGGTGTCTACCCTTGCCTTATTGTTTTAATTTCTTCATTGTTAATAGATTATCTTAGGGTATGTTGCATTATTTATCTAGTTATTCTTTTTTCCTTATAAATCGTTGTTAAATATCTTCTCCTCTTGTCTTATGGAACCCAAATTTGAAATGAATGATAGATTGAAGGAGGTTTAATAGAATATTTATGAGTTTCTTATGGTTCTTGGATCATGTAAACCCAATCTAGACTTCTAAGATTGATATTATCAATGGCTATTATTTTTACTAATTTTCTTAATATAGGTGTTTTTATACAAATGTTTATTTTAATGAATTTATTATTTTTATTGTATGTTCCTTTGGTTTTGTTTCTAAATTATTTTTATTTGGGATTGAAATGATTTTTTGGAAAAATTAATGTTTTTATAGGGTAGTTTCATAAAAAATGGTATATGAAAAAAAGTGTTATATTAAATCCTTGACTGGTGGTTTTGATCTTAAAATGGGTTTTGAAGCCCTAAAGTAGATTTGATTGTTATTGAAATTTTTTATATATAGTGTACATGGTTTTGAAAATTATTTTATCAACCATGTCACATTGGGAACCTTTAGTGCACTGAGAAAGGGACATGGGTGACCCTAGTTTTTGTGGCACCACAAGGGGATGCTTATTTTGTCTTGATGAAATATTTTAGTAATTGAGATTAATTACTACCAACATATTCATATATAAGGATATATAATTCCTAGTACATATTCTGATATTATATGGCCCAATAGAGATGTTTTTGTAATTCATGATTTATTAATTTCATGAAGTATTTGGTCATTGATTATTTCTCATATGTTTTCATATGAGGCATATCACACATAATTTCATGATGGATTGCTTCCTGGATATGTCTTCAATTTCTTACAATATGGTGTGTGGATATGGTCTCCTACCATATCACTAATAGTTTTCATATTCCTTAATTTTTTAATATTAAAGGATATAATTAAAACCAATAAAAAATTATTTACTAATGGGTTTAGGTTAATTAAAATTCATTATAAAACTATATTTGATTTAAAATCCATAAATACTGAATTATTAACATTATAAACTGTATATACTTTGTTTTTGTATCTTATTGGTCTTTTTTCTCACTCAATTAATTCTCCTTTGTGAGGTTTTAGATGTTTATTTATAAGATCTCGGTAATGGGAAGGTTGTATTATACTATATTAGTTTTTAATATAATCATATCCTTCATAATTGGATTTTTGGTTGGTGATGATTGGTCCCATGGAGGCTATTTGATCATGTCTTGTTATAATTTTTTGGTTTAGCCTATTTTTTCTTGGTTTTGTTGAATTGAATTTCTTTTTTTCATCCATGTTGTACTATAGTTGTATATCATTTTTGGTTATGTTCAAGACTTGTTTCTATTATATTTTTTAAACCTCACCATGTGATAGTCAACTTAAGGGGGGAGGTCATGTTGACATAGGATGGACTACTATATAGACTGGGATATGATATCATTGGAAAAAGAGGAGAGAGTGAGGGGAGTCTGATATTGGTCATATGGATTTATCAACATATTAGAGATCAGTTATATGCGTTTTTTCTTAAATTTTTCGTATAATTTAAATTTTTAATATAATAAATCTATAGGAAATATTGTTCCCAGTTTCCATTATCATGTATTAATTCAACTGTTGACCTTGTTGTATATAACCAATAACAAACTTGTGGCCATCTAAGGCCTTAACCTCCTTATTATAAACTCTATATTTTACCGGATGGGATTTATATCACTTTAAGAAAAGAATGTCCTACAACCCTTTTCAATGAAATCCATATTTCCCTAAAATAATATTATACACCAATATATATCTATAAATTAAAAAAACATCATTTTAATCATCAGGATCATATTCTCCATAAAATAATGTGTTATTATAATTATACTATTTTATTACTTTATAAACTATTCTATAATATATCCACTAGAGTCTAACTATTTTATTTATTATATGTTTTTATGTCTACCTTATTTATAGGATATTTATGGTTATTAATAATTCATTATATTTGTTATTTTGGTTAGTTTTGAAGGTATAATATCCCTAATGTTTTTTTGAAACTCTATCATCCAATTTTAAGACTCTACCTTTTAAATAATAGTGTTTATGGTTATGTAGTGTTTGAAATCCAGCACTATTTTAGGTATTTAGGTGAGGAAAATACACATTTGGTGAGGGGCTGAAATTTTTCAAATATAAATGAATAATGTGGTTTAATAAAGAATGAGGTATTTGCACTCACATGACTAAAATTATCATATGTGGGATATAAAATTAGATATTCATATTAATTTTATAAATATTTTGGAGATATTACATGTCCTATGAGATGTTTATGGTGTATTAATACGATAAAAAGTTTAATGTATTTTCTTCCTAGAGGGGTCTAGACATTATGAGAAAAAAATTGTTCAATTTAATTATAAATGTAATATTATATTATTATATAAAATTGGAATATAGATTTTTATAGTGTATTCCTAGAGAATTAACTTTAAAATAATGAGGAGGACAAAGAATAAATTTAATTGAAATTAGTGAATCTGTTAGAATATTTACTTCTTGAGAGAGAAAATCTGAGATATTTTTAAATGATTTCATAGATAAAAATCACTTATACACTTCTAGAAATTTAAAATTGAACAAAACTATCTAATAATGAATAATGGGGGACACATGGATCCTTAAATTGTGGGTATTATAATGGATAGTTGTCACGACACGCCTTCACCATGATGAGGGATGGGATAGTGGATTTCCAGAACCTTACTTCCTCAAGTTTAAGGAGAGATAATGACCCCCAAAACCTACCTTCAATTGGTCCTGGAGTGGTGAATAGCTCCACGGGTATAGAATCACGCACAAAAAATGGAAGGCATTACCCTTTTTATTTTGTAGGATCGGGAGATAAGATAGTAAATCCCAAAAAACACCTAAACTGTAGGTAAAAGTAAATAAAAAACAAACCATTACTGTATTCATGTTCCAAAAGTAAGTGCTACAAAGTATAATAAAACTCCAAAGGAAATTACCAACGAAATGAAAAAAAAACAACAAAAATTGTCCCATGTCTGAAAAAGTAAGGTCCTGCATGATCCTCGAAGTCCTCCTAGAAACCTGAAAGTAGTTTTATGTACGTAGGGTGAGTATGCAGGTATAGTCAGTAGGGAAAACAAAATATCTCATGAACAAGTGGATAGGCATTATAATTTCCTATTAGAAAATTAGATAACCAAGCACCTAATAAGGAAAGAATCCACAAAAACCTCACCAAGGCATGCTCCACTAATAACACAAGTCAAGTAATGTAATAGTAATAACACATCGATGTTTGGGTACCCCGCACCACATTCCCCCATGTTATTGAAGACATCCTACGCATCAAACCTCTCACGCCATTCTCACCGCAGTCCCACTACCATACCCCGCCCACACACACCTGACTACTACAACCTCACATCTCACTTTCAAACACTTGGGACACATCCAACCATAACCACACCCACATACACCTGAGCTAGAACCACTACCTCCACGCCCGAAGACAGCTGGGCCATAACAACAACTACCACACCCAAAGACACATCTGAATCATCCCGAAGACACTTGGGAAAACAAACTTCATGCACACACCTGGGAAAACCACCAAAACTTCCCATACCAAATAATCATGGGCTAAAATGGACCTCAGGCCATCACATTATGCCCAAATAGTCTTGGGCTACTTGGTAAATGGAGATGAAAAGGAGCTAATAAACAGCCACTCATAGGAGTGTTGGAAAAAACACCATCCCTCATGAAATGGGGGTTTTCAGCACGATGTTCTCAACATGGGCGGGGAGCTAATAAGAATCATAAAAAATAAATTATATATTTAGGTAACAATAACTCATCCTAGCCTAGGGGTTCTTAAACCAACCTATATACAAACACCCTCATTATTATTCATTCATAAGAAGTACAACAGCCACAACCATGTCAAAGATCCTTACCAGAAAACAATTCCCCTTTGAACCCATTATTGTTTTCCAATTCAAGTGATTCCATTCAAATAGTTCTTCACAACTAGGAATCTAAAAGGAATATCCATAAGCCAAGGAAGGAAAAATAGCCAAGCATAAATTGAGGCACTCACACCCAGTTAACTTGTAACGTCACAACAAAAAAAGACATCCCTGAGATCCCTCAAAGTATTGGAACCAAACCAAGCCCCACCATACATCCCCACATGGTCTTATATCCATAAACCCACAACTTAACCACAATAAGGGATCCCATCCCCACCCATGTCACCCCACAAGCATCAAGCAGATCAACCACACATGTTACCAAGATAGAGCAATGGAGTTTTTAGATTCAAACACATCTTTTATTAATTTTACTTCTTCTGTTTGGTTATCTGGGGTGACCACACACGGATTCATTAATCATCGGGAATCCATTTAATCAACCGAGTTTACGTGATTAGACACTTTCCATGTTACATCCATTCAATCATCACATAAGACAAGGTTCCATTAGTGCGCAAGGAAATACCACCAACAACCATGATTTTTAGTGGAAATAAGCCCATACAATTTACAACATATAAGAAAAGGTAAACGAGTACAACAACATCATTAAATACACAAAATAATTATTTAATAGATTTTTTATTATCTTCATTAATGTTGGGTTTCATCCATCACTGTAGAAACATTAGCATACCCACCCCGCATGATACAAAGTAAAGAGATATGAAGGAAAACACTAATGGATGGTCAATTAACGATGTTTCTCACCACATTCCAAGAAATGTGGATGCACAACTTGCGAAGGATGAACTCTGGGGGCTCCAAGAGTGGTAAGGAAGGCACCAGCATAGGCGTGCCACTTTCCACAGGAAGGGGGACTCCAAACTCACCAAGGAGAAGAAGGAAACCAGCAAAGAGGAAGAAGGAAATAATTCATGTGAGATAAAAAGGAGAGATCTTGGAGATACAAAATATAAAAATATTGGACAGATGTTAAGGAGGATCATGGATTCACCATGTGGTTGGGCGGTTATACATGATTTACTTAATTGTTACTTAATAATTTTATCTGGGTGGTGGCCATAACTGCTATTAATTGAACAATTTCCTTTAATCAGAGGGAAACACGTAACAGGGGAGGAACTGGAAAGTACAAAAAAAGGTGTGCCACTGGGGAAATGCCACATGTTTTGGTAATTCATGGGTCACCTGGATCTTGGGGAGTTTAGATATCATTTATGGGATTTAAATGGCTTTGAAAGGGTTATTAAAAGATTTTTATGTTATAATATACTTTGCGGGGGAGAAACTAGGAAAACTCAAGAAATTTGAAAAAGGAAAAGGCAAAAGGGGATGACATGATGCCACCATAATGGTTCCACAGTCATGGTGCCAACATTATGGTGCCACCATAAGTTGTGCCACCATAAGTAGTGCCACCGTTTCAGTGTGAGACCGTGATGGTTCCTTCGTGATGGTGCCACCATGACGGTGCCACCAGTTTATTGAGACACCGTAAAGTAGTGCCACCATTTTGGTGTGTGACTATGACGGTGTCGCCATTTCGGTGTGCGACCATTATGGTGCCACTGTTTAGGTGTGCGACTGTGACAGTGCCACTATTTTGGTGTGTGACCATGATGGTATCATCGTTTTAGTGTGCGATTATGACGATTCCACCATGAAGGTGCCACCGTAATGGTGCCACCGTGACCAGTGCCACTGTAATGGTGGAACCGTTTAGTGGAACTGTGTTTTTGGAAAATTACTGGGCCAGGAGGGTCCATTCCATTTCATCAGATACCTCTCAAATGGTTCTCACCCTTGAAAATCAAACTAATCCCAAAGGAAAGATAGGGGTATGAACAAACACCTCAGAAGATACCCCTCAGGTGTAAACCTTGTCGGCCATTAGCAACACATCTCCCTCAAGTAACCACACATCATATGAAGGTGTAACTATCTAGGCATATGGATTAGGGAGTATTTTCACCCATGTCAAGATACTATCCCATTTGGGCAACACTGACTCACTCGCACAAGTTTAATCGCATCCACCTTAATGTGCCTTGATTAGGGATCGGGTCCTCCCTTCCCCACAGTAAGGACTCTTCGAACACCTTCAGAGAACAGAAAAAACAACACTTTTCATAGTCAAAAAGTTCAAAAGCTACATCAAAGACAAGTACAAAATAGAACATAACAAAATTCAACACAACTCTTGGTACTAGGTGCACATCTATGCCTCCCATTCCTAGGTACTCTCCTCCAACCCACCATTCCTCCATAACTCACAAACCAAGGGGACTATTCGTCCACAGAGAACCTTCTCCTCAAGTCCTTCGATCATCATTTTTCACTCTAAAAATGCCACATAATCATGTATATCTATCTTCTCCAAGTCTTGGACATGTGAATCATCATGTATATACCGATGGAGCTGAGACATGTGGAAGAAGTCTTGCGCCCTCAATAGCAGTGGTGGTAGCGCTAGCTATTAAGCCACACCGCCAACCCGCCGTAACACTTTGAAGGGTCCAACGTACCTGGGAGAAAGCTTACTCTGTTTGCCGAACCTCTGTTTCCCAAACCGAGTTGAGACCTTCAGGAACACGTGGTCCCCAATCTCAAACTCCAAGGGTCTCCTCCTATTAACAAAATATGACTTCTACTGGTCCTGGTCCACCTTCAACCTCTCTTATATAAGATGAACCTTCTCCTTCATGCTTTGAACCACTTTCGGGCGAAGAACACCTGCTTCCCTGACCTTTGTCCAGCACATGGGTTCGCTACACGACCTCCCGTATGAAGATTAGAACAAAACCATTACAATGGTAGAGTTATAGCTATTATTGTAAGAAAAACCTACCAGAGGCATGTTCCATAACCATGATCCCCCAAATTCCAAAACCCATGCTTGTAGCATATCCTCCAACATCTTGATGGTGTGATCTTTCTACCCATCTTTCTGGGGGTGGAAAGCAGTGTTAAGCCATATCTGGGTGCCAAAAGAATGTTTCAATGCTTTCCATACCCATGAGGTAAATCTAGTATCCCTATTAGAGACTATGGACCTCGGAACACCATTCAACCGCACCACCTAATCCATGTACCGATGTGCAAGGGCACCGACCGCACTCAACTCCTTGATTGCTAGGAAGTGAGCTGACTTTTTCAGTCGGTCCACCAATACCCAGATTGCATCACATCACCCTTAAACTATGGGTAGTACCATGACAAAATCCATCATTATGTCGTCCCACTTCCAATCGGGACATCTAAAGGGTGTAACAGACCTCCTAGGACGCGGTGTTCATCCTTTACCTACTGACACATGTGGCCATTTGCCAAAAACTCAGCTACTTCCCACTTCACCCATGGCTACCAAATGTGACCCCTCAAGCCTTTTTACATCTTGTAAACTCATAGATGTACTTCCAGGGGTGAGTTGTGGAATTCACCAAGAACTCTATCGCACATCGTTTCAGGAACAATCAACTTCCCTCATTAAAGAATCTGATTCTGACCATTCTCCGACCACCCCTCCAGATCATTTCCTTTGTTAAATCGACCACACATAACTTCACATTCTATGTCTCCCCACTAAGACTCCTCCACCTACTGCATAAAAGAGGACTGCACTATCATACGGAATAGAAAACTTCTAATACCATCCATCCTCACATCCAGGTGTAGGGAAGCCAACTCCTCAATCGCCTTACAAGCATTTTCCGACTCCAGAACCGACTTAATTTTCAAGGAATCAGCCACTATGTTCCCCTTTCCTAATATGCAGTAAATTTCAAAGTCATAGTCCTGAATAAACACCATCCACATCTGATACTGCATGTTCATATACCATTGGGAGAAGATATATCTCAAGATCTAGTAATCCGTGAAGACCACAAATCACTCCCCGACGTGGTAGTGCCGCCATAACATTAGTTCTAACACAAATTCTGCAAGTTACAGATCATGGGTGGGGTAGTTACACTCATGGGGATGTAAATTCCTAGATCCATAAGAGATCACGCCCTGTTGTTACATCAACACACACCCCAATCCTTGGGCTGAAGCATCACATAACTCCTGAAATGTCACCCCTTCTTCTAGAAACCTCATTATTGGGGCACTAACCAGCTTCCCCATCAGATAACTGATGACTTATAAGAACTGCTCAGTCTATATAAAATCCTATTATTTCTTGGTCAAGACTGTCAAAGGTACATTAACTTGGGAGATGTTGGGTACGAACCTCCGGTAGTAACCTGCTATACCTAGGAAACTATGAGCTTCTACCAGACTCCTGGGTGCTTCCCAAGAAACAACTTCTTCGACCATCAATGGGTCCACTGATATCCCCTTCTAAGACACCACATGTCCAAGGAAGTGTACTTCTTGTGTCTAGAACATGGACTTAGACACTTTCCCATAGAGCTGGTGCTGTCAGAGGACCTCAAAAACCATTCTAAGATGCTCAATGTGATCCTCTTCTAATCTTGTGTAGACTAAGATGTCATCAATAAAATTGACTAAAAACCGGTCTAGATATTCCTGGAATATGGATTTCATGTTCCCCATGAACACAGCTGGCTCATTCGTAATGCCGTCCAACATGACCGTGAACTCAAAGTGCCCATATTTCCACCTGAAGGTAGTCTTCGAGATGTCACCCTCCTTCACCCACATCTGGTGATTTCCTGACTATAGGTCTATCTTGGAGAACTATCCCTCCCCATTAAATTGGTCAAAGAGGTCATCTATTCTTAGAAGAGGGTAAAAATTCTTGATTGTTACCTGATTTAGTCTCCAGTAGTCTATACATTGCATGAGACCACCATCATCCTTCTTCGCGAAAAACACTGGAGTGCCCCATGGTGACACACTTGGTCGAACAAAACCATTATTTATCATATCATCAATCAGAATTTTTATCTCCTGTTGCTCTGAAGGTTCCATCCGATAGGGAGACATTGAAATCGTATGGGCACCATGTTGAAAGTCTATCCCAAACTCAACGCCACGTCAAGGGGGTAGAGTCACCACCTCCTCAGGGAAGACATCCAGGAACTCAATGACAATCATTGAGACAACCAACATCTCTATATCTACGAACTCTACTGACAAATCAGCTAATAAAGAAAGAAGGGGATCCACTCGCCAGTTATCCTCCTGGAAACCCCACTCGCCACCGAAGTTCACACGTTGTCTGCCAACATCTAAAAACATGATACTTATTCAAAAATAGTTGATAACTACACACACATAGAACATTTGGTCGATTACTATAATGATAGAATATGGATGCATCTATAGCCAAAGAAGGTCCCCACTGGACTGATGTGGCCCCAACATCAGTCTACATCCTCAGTAAACACGAGACAAGATGGTCTGACCACCGACTAGAGTACACAAAACCAGGGGTAAGGGATGTCTCTCTGTGTCTAGACCCAAAGCATTGCCTAGACTGGGTGAAACAAAATAGTGTGGAGATCCTAAATCAAACAAGGCATATGCAATAGTACTAAACAAGCTGATCGTACCTTGAACAACTTCTGGGCCTACTGCAACTTCTACCTCTGTGGCGTGTTACTACCCACATTGAGTTCCTCTTCCCCTCGGCTATCGGCCACCTCCCCGACCACACCCTAGTCAAGGTCCCTGAGGAGTGCCCTAAGGTTGGCCTCCTCCCACAACATCTGCTCTTAGAGGAGCGTAAGCTCATTGTCCCTACTGCTGCTACAGAAAGGGCCTGGATGGAAACTACTACTACTGAGGTGGGAACTGAACCGGCCCACCCCTGCTGTTCTACACTTGGTCTAAGAATTAATTATGATGATTTCCACGGCTTCCATAGATGAAGCATCTTGGTCCTGGGTCTGAAAAGAAAGGGCAAGGACTGGGAGATCGAAAATGGAACTGCTGGGGCCTGCTCCCCACTGGCCGAAACTTGGATAGCCCTAACGCTGGAGGCCTGCCACATATGACCTTTCCCATTGAAGAGCCCAACTACCCTCATAGCACAACTCCATGAATTTTCATCCTCCCCACCACTTGATCCTTCTTTGGTACATCCAAGTACGTCGGTAGGGTGAAAAGAAATAACAAAATACTGAAGGGAAGGTCAGTGTTCCTCCTATAAGTATCTCACTCGAGGCTCCTCATCCGGAAAGAGGTCTGGAGAAAAAGGAAGGAGATCCATGAACATGATCCCCAACTCCCTCACTAACGTGCTCCCCTGTTTTATGGAGAGAGGATCCTTCCTCTTCTCAGCCTTCATTGTGGAAGAGTGTAATTCTGCCTGGAACACCCTCTCGAAGTCATTCCACAAAACCTGAGCATCCATCTTCTCCACAAGATAAATCGTCCACCACAGACTCGGTGCTCCCAGCATCCAGATTACAGACAGTGGAACCTAGTACTCCATCGAAGCCTGGATGAAGTTGAAAGCTATCACCAACTCCTCATGCCAGCTCTCCGTCTCCATGCACGAGACGCTGCCGTCATACTTCCCAAGGGTATACTGTTGAAAGGCACAAAGGGTATCATACCATTGATCTTCCTTCTCTTCTCAATCAACCCTCTTCTAATCATCCAAATCAACCTCCTGGGCCTCGATTTCCCATACTACTCATGTTCGTCATCCAGGTGTCATAGCTGCAAGGTAAACATTGAATGCCTAAGCCCGAGTAGTGAAGAAGATTGATTTTAATTTTTATTAGACTTTTTATTCATTTTAAATCCCAAAAAAAACCCAATACACACAAGAAATCATGTCATTTTGATTCATGTACCTTTCCTAGGGTCTCTAACATGAAATTAATGTAGCCTCACTTGGTCGTTCCGTAGGCTGAGAGTGCTTGCATCAGATCAAGTGGGGACCTAAAATCCAATGTCCTCACCTGTATTCCCTAGACTATTTCACACACCAGGATTGCCTAAAACTATTTCCCAACCATCCCTTGTAATCACCACTATGCCTAACCCCTAGCTCTATACTATCTCTCAACCCTCACTCTGATACCATTCTGTCACGACCCGCCTTTACCATGATGAGGTAAGGGACAACGGATTTTCAGACCCCTTCCTTCATCAAGTGAAAGGAGAGATAGTGACCCATGAAACCTACTTCAATAGGTCTCAGAGCAGTGACTAGCACCAAGGGTATATAATCATGCACAAAAAATGGAAGGAATTACCCTTTTTATTTAGTAGGATCAGGAGATAAGATAGTAAATCCCAAAAAACACCAAACTGATGGTCAAAGTATAGCAAAAAAACCATTCCCATTTTCATGTTCCAAAATAAAGTGCTATAAAGTACAAGATAAATACAAATTAAAGTACCAAAGAAAAGAAAAACATTAACAAAAACTATCCCAAGTCTAAACTAGTATGGTCCTGCATGATCCTCGAAGTCCTCCAGGAAATCTGGAAGCAGTTTTATATACATAGGTTGAGAATACAGGTATACTAAGTAGGGAAAACCAAAATCTCCCGTGCACAAGTGGGGAGGCATTATAATGACCTTTGAGATAATGAGATAACCAAGCACCTAATAAGGAAACTATCCACCCAAACATCCCCAAGGCACACTCCCCAAATAACGCAAGTCATGTAATGTAATAGTAATAACACATTGATGTTTGGGTACCTCCACCACTTTCCCACTTGTTATTGAAGACATCATATGCATCAGACCTCTCCCACCATTCTCACAGTAGTCCCACTACCATACCCCTCCCACACACACCTAGGCTACCACAACCTCACATCTCGCCCACAAACATCTGGGCCACAATCACCCATAACCATGCCCGCAGACACCTGAGCCAGAACCACTACAACTGTGCCTGAAGACACCTGGTCCATAACAACCACTTCCATGCCCGAAGACACTTGGGCCTTATCCCAAAGACACTTTGGAAAACAACCTAACCACAAACACAAGGGAAAACTACCACAACTACTCGGCCAAAAGAATCATCGGCCAAAATGGAACTTAGGCTGTCACATTCTGCCCGAAGAGTCTTTGGACACTAAGGAAAGGGATCATAAAAGGAGCTAATTACCAACCAATCATATAAATGTTGAAAAAAACACCCTCCCCTATGTAATGGGGGTGTTCGGCACGAAGTTCACAACATGGGTGAGGCACAAATAAAAAACATAAAAACTAAATTATACATATAGGTAACAAGCATTCATCCTGCCCTAGGGGTTCCAAAACCAGCTAGTATACAAACACCCTCGATACTATTAATTCATAAGAAGCACCACAACCACAAACATTTCAAAACCCATTCCAAGAAAACTATTCCACTTTGAAACCATTCTTTTTTTACCTATTCAAGTTATTCTATTTAGATAATTCTTCACTATCAGGAAACTAAAAGGCATAACCAAAAACAAGGAAGGAAAAACAGCCAAGCAGTAATTTAAGCATTCAACCCTAGTTCTATAGTAATGTCACAACAAAACAAGTGATCCATGAGATCCCTTAAAGTACTAGAACCAAAACAATCCCCATCATACAACCCCACATGACCATAGATCCATAAACAAATAGTCACACAACAATAGGGGATCCCATCCCCACCCATGTCACCCCCTAAGCATCAAGTAGATCAACCACACATGTTACCAAGACAGAGCAAGGGAGTTTTCAAATTCAAAGTCATATTTCATTAATTTTCTGTCTTTCATTTGGTTAAATGGGGTGACGACACAAATATTCTTAATCACTGGGCATCAATTTAGTCAACTGAGATTACTTTATTATCCAGTTTCTATGATACAACCATTAAATCATCACATAAGACATGGGTCCATTAGTGTGCATGGAAAGACCTCCAAAGACCATGATTTTTAGTGGACACAAGACCATACAATTCAAAACAAATAAGAAAGGGTAAATTAGTACAACATCATCATAAAACTCACCCATTCATTCATTAAAACTCCTTTTATTATTTTCATTGAGGTTTGGATTCATCCATACCTATAGAAACATTAGCATATCCACCCCTCACGATACACAGTAAATATAGACTAAGGAAGAACCCTACCTAGATGATCAAAGATCGAAGTTTCTCTCTATGCTCCAAGAACTGGGGATGCACAACTTGTGAAGGATAAACTCTGGGGGCTCCAAGAGTTGGCATGAATGCACCAACATTGGCGCACCACTTTTCTCAAGAAGGGCGACTCCAGACGCACCAAGGAGGATAAGGAAACTTGACAATAAGAATAAGTAAATAACTCTCATGTAATAAACAGGGGAGATCTTGGAGTTTCGAGATATGAAAATCTTGGACAGCTTTTAAGATGGATAGTGGATTCACCACGCAGTTGGATGGTTATACACGATGGAATTAATTGTTTTTTAATAATTCTCATCAGAGATGTGGCCATAATGGCTATGCATTTAACGATTTCCTTTAATCAGAGGGAAAACTATAATAGGGTTGGAAATGGAAATTACGGGAAAAAGTTGTGACACCGGGGAAAAGCCACACGTTTAGGTAAGTGAAGGGTGGCCCGACTCTTGGGGGATTTTAGATATCATTCATGGGATTAAAATGGCTTTGAAAGTGGTACTAAAAAAATTTACATCAAAAGATATATTATGGGGGATGAACTTGGAAAACATGGAGAACTAGAAAAACGAAAAGGAAAAAAAGGGAATACACGATGCCACCAAAACAGTGCCATGGTCAGGGTGCCATCGTCACAGTTCCACCATATGCAGTTCCACCGTTTCGGTGTGCGACCGTGATGGTGCGAACGTGATGGTTCCACCATGAAGATGCCACCATAACAGTGACACCAGGTCGGTGAGACACCGTAATGTGGTGGCACCGTTTTGGTGTGCGACCACGATGCTGAAACCATTTCGGTGTGCTATGGTGACGGTGCCACCGTAACGGTGACACCATGACCAGTGCCACCATAACGGTTGAACGGTTTGCTGGAATCTAGTTTTTGGAAAAGTACTGGACTAGCAGGGTCCATGCCATTACAATAGTGGTCACAGTAAAATAACATAACACACTATTTGATGAATAATATTGTAGTTCCAATGGTGTTGAGGGGAAATGTTATGAATCCATTTAATAAATATAGTAAGGCTATTCGTTATAGAGTTACTATATTACATCATGAAATTATATAATAATATTTTTATATATGGATGATTAAATATATAGTAATGTAAATTCCTTAATGTATGAATATTTAGTGTATAATGGCTAATCAACAATGACGAATGGTCTTATTGAATCCATTACTAATGTTGGGATAAAATATGTTAATATCTCAATGGTTTGTATTGATTTTTTTAAAAAAATCACTATGATGGAATGATATTATATAGGTAATATAAAATGAACATATAGAGTCAATTACATTATTATACATTTATAAAAATAATTCAGTTGAAGATTTGGGTAAATTATAAGTATGAAATGTGGTAACATTATATGGTCAAAAAAATTTATTATCATATCAGGATGCATAATTTTCTCTATGCTTTTGGAAGTTGATTTAGAGAACTATAAGAACTCTGTTGGTGAATAATTATTATTTTGACTATATCCATATTTTTTATATCGATAACATTTTATAAAAGGGTTGTTAAATCCTTAGTATGAGATAAATTTTGAGGAAATGAAATTTATTTAGGAATTGAAATTTATTTTAACATTTCCTAGAATTTATTAATCAATTTATTTTTTATTCCTTGTTTCCTAGATGATATGATACCCTCTAATGCTGTATCATATTTTAGATAGAGAAATTTTATGGTTATTTAAAGAATATATAGAGAGATTATTTTTTGGGTAATAAGTTATATAGTGTGGATAATTATGATATCATTAAAATTCCAAGTAAGAATAACTTCTATGTTTTATGTAATTAAAAATAAAAATAGGGAAATTAAATAATTTCATTATTTACTCAAGGTTACTTGCATGGTTAAATAATGTTTCGGACTAATCATGCATCGTTATATTTGGATAAATTTGTTCACAAGAATACAGACATAGTTAACAATACATGTGGTCTAATGAGGAATTTTTGGGTTGTATGGATATTGGGTCTCATATCATTAGGTGAATGATTAGCTAATATATGTTCTAAATAAAATGTTATATTTTTGTATTTAAATATATAATTTTCCTTTATTTTCCCAGATTATGAACCTAACATGATGTTATTCATGATGAGAGAATATTTTTGGTTGAGTGTTTTCCATCATTGAATAATCAATGTCTATTTTGGATTAGAAAGATCAACATCCATATCAATTGTAATGGGTACTATTTCTTTTATATTAACATATATCACTATTTAAATCCATCATATTTCCCTTGGAAACACTTATACAAGGAATATATTAGGATGAAATTCAATATTATATCTAAATAAAAATTTGTCATAATATAAATATATAATTTATATTTCTAATTCCCTTACTGGATCAGAATTTTTTGTATTTTTAATCTTCTAATATAAGGTAGGATTCTTTAATTATTTCCTAATATACAAGGAATAATTCACATTGAGGATCTTTTCAGGTTTAGAGTTTTCGAGAATTAGGACATAACTATTACATATCAAAAGATTATAAAGTAGACACTTCTACTAAGTTTCCATAGAATAAAAACTCTTAAAAAGAAACATGTCTAGTTCCATGTTTTATATAGCATGACTTTCCCTTGATCTCATCCTTGACCCTATTCCACATTATGTCCTGTGAAAAACATTTCAAAAAAATTGGGGAGAGCATAAAAAGCTCAGTAAGGGATACACAAAGAATGAAAACTGTTAGTTTATCAAAACAACAAGTAAACCATGTATACTTTATAAAAGTAATACTTTTCACCTTTATGAAGTAGTAAAAACTATTCACTGAATAAAAGATCATTACTTACCCTTTTTTAACCAAAATATTACCATAAAACCCATATAAAGATCACATAACATATAAAGGTAACTTGGGACATAAACATACTTAAATGGAATAACCATACAGTCAACTTCCACACATATCACTTAATGGAATAGCCATACGGCCGACTTCCATACCCAATGCATTGGAGGTTATAACGTATCCACCTGTCCTGGTATTCACGACACCACCCGTCATATGGTTTATCACGTAACCACCCGTCAAATGTCCAAGTACCATTATAAAATCATAAGACATAAAAAAAATATAATGGAAAGAAAAAATTTCCACACTTTGATCACAATATATCAATTAAATATATTGAAATAAAAAATCCATTATAAAAACCATTTTCAATTCCAAAATACATAAAAATTATATGGTATTTATTTCATTTTAAAAACATTACGGCTTATTGAGGAAGCCAAAGACCAAATAATACTCGCAGTGGCGGAAAAGGTTGTTGTCACCACGTATGTTAAAAGATACATTCCTTTTTTTCGTTTAGTAAAACACTTCGTAGAAAAATATTCCTTTTGTATAAAAGTAAAAGTCAAAGGGGTTTATACACCATATAAATGAAAGTTGTGTATAAAATGAAATATCCCTCAATGAAAGGAGATTGAGACGAAGTCCCTTACCTCGGGTACGACTTGACTCGATCGTTCTTTAACATCCTGAATAATAAACTTGAGTTAATTTCTACTTGCTTAAGATCCTTTTTGAAGTCCATTATTACTTCTATATCAATTATTACCATGTTATAAACATTATGTAATCATTTAAGTTAATAATGTTTGTTTTGTCGATATTTGGTTCTTAAGTCGAAAGTGGACTTCTTACAATTACATGTTGTTCATGTGGTCAAAGGTTCATTATATCTAAAATGATATTAATGATTTGGATATCATATATTTCATATATATTCCGAATATACATGTATTTATAATATTACATAATAATTTAGAGGTAATAAATTAAATGCACCGTTCATGGAGACGGTAAGCCGTACGTACACCTGAACGCTATTTTCATTTCTATGTCATATTAATGGAATTAAAACTAAATGAGAGGTATGTATATTTTAATTATAGAATTATATTCATAATTTAGATGTAACATACATCATATATATCCATTATATATATGTACTTATAATAGTACATTACATTTGGGGATAAAAAATGAAATGCACCGTTCATGGAGACGGTAAGCCATACGTACGCATGAACGCTACTTTAATTTCTATCTCATACTTTAATGGAGTGAAATCATAATGATATAAAGGTATATTATAATTCCAGTATATTATCATATATAATATCATTAAATCCATACTTTATACATCCCACGTATGGCATTAACGAATCAAATCACTTTGAGGGGGCGGTAGTTCGCAATTCCTAAAATGAAATTATCGCGTATACCCATAATGGAAACCATAAAGGTATGCCATAAATGAAAAATACAGAAGCTTAAGGAAAATATAAACATATTATATATCATATATAAATATAGTGACATCTTTATGGCCACCTTTGAAGGTGTTAAAAGAATATTGAACAATCATCGTTTCGTGAGGCAGAAATTCACCATCCACAGATTCAATATGTTCTTTAACCATTAGACGTAGTTGTGTGTAAGTGTAGCTCGAACCCTTCTTATAACAACATCCTAGTATATTCAAGATACTGGATTTGTTGCAAATGAAATGAATAAAAAGCATTTAGGGGGTTGGAGAAGAAAAATAAAACAAAAGAACACAAGTGAAGACATTACCTTAAAATCGGGTAACTCTCTTAGATTTGAGATCAATGGCTTCCTTAAGAAGACTTCTGCCCAAATTGAGGCTTCTAAGAGTAAGGGAGGGATGTGGAGAGGAAAAAATAGCATATATTTTCCGAACAAAAGGCTTGATAGGTGTGGGTAAGGAGGTAGGGGTGGGGGCTTTTTATAAGAGGAGAGGAGGGGCACTCTTGGAAAGTTAGGAAAAGATACTTTATTATAAAATGATTTTCGGATCAAAAGGGTCCCAAAATTATATATTTAGAGGATAAGGTGATAGGAGTTCAAAATCCACCCATCCAAAAGGCTTTTGACATGTGTCGGTCTTAGATTTTACAATATCTTTTCATTTTATTTAAATCGTCAAATAATGAGGTAATCACTGCATCATCATGGTGTCATAAATATTTTAATTTATTTAATGTCGAAAAATTATAAAAAAATATCATGATGTAGGAAATCGTTTTATATTTCTAATGAATATTTATAGTAAAAAATATGACTTGTATAACCCCATTTAAGAATTGTTTTAGTAAAAAAACACATGTTTGTGACATTTTTATTTTAACTTTAAATAAAAAGTTATTAATGTAATTTTTCTACCAAAGTGGCTCCATGGGGTCCCCAAGTTGACCCATGGATTGTCGTGTTCGGCCATGACACATTAAATAAAGGTAGGACATGTTTCTGGGTCATTTCATATTATTAAAACATTATTTTTACCTTAAACTACACTAATTACCTCTAATTACGATTAATAAACATAAAAGTTACTATTCACCAAAAAATTATTTTAATCTCATTGAACCACATTTTACTTCTTAATTACAACCATGTATGTCAGATTTTTGAAATTCAAAACACAAATGTGGTAAAATTTCATTTAAACGAAAAATCAGTTTTTTAAGTACCACTTAGTGGTTTCACTATTCATCAAAAATTGATGTTTTTCAGAAAAATACCAAAAAATCACCCTAAGCTATATTTGATACTACGAATTAAAAAATGATGTCTATTTTACAAAATTCAAAACCTATAAGTTGCATTAATTAATTTAATAATTAATTCCAGGTGCCAAAACATATAGCGTGTTTTTATGAAACAAAAAGTATCAAAAGATTGACACTAGTTTAAGTCCGATTTCAAAGTCAAATTAATTCCAGCGACCACTATTGGATTTAATGGTAAAAATATATTCTAATTTCACTTTAAATACAATTCAAAAGATAATATAATCATATAAATAAATTAGATTAAAAAGAGGTTTTGAATTAAAATACAACATTTTCACTATTCATTAAAAAAACTTTATCGGAAAAATACCAAAAAATTACACAAAGTAAATTTTGATGTCCCGATTCTATAGGAGAGTTTTATTTGGTCCAATATAAAGTATAAGGGTGACCAAAACTATATTTAAAGAAGGTTCTCCATGAAAAGGTGATAAGTCGACCTTTAGTGAAAATTAGAGTATATATGCCTAATATTGAATTCTTTTCATATTTTAAGCCTTTTTCCTTTATTGGATAAATGTAAAAACATTTAACAGACATATATAATCATATTTTAGTTATTTATATTCATTCCTACCAATACAACGGCTACGTGTTAACTACCATTTAAAATAATATTATTTTATTACTAGTGTGCAACGTAAGATTTCAAAGAAACTCTTTGTTGCATATCGGGTACGCTATCGAACATAGAAACTCCTTTAAAGTAAAATTATTATTCAATTATCAAATATTAATAAATATGAAAATGTATTATCCTTTATTTAGCTGGGATGTTACATCCTTCCCCCCTTCTGGGAATTGCGTCCTCGCAATTTTATTCACTTATCAAAATAAGTGGGGGTATTTATCCCTCATAGCATTTTCAGATTCTCATATTGCCTCTTCAACCATATGGTTTTTACACAAAACCTTTACCGGGTGAATTACCTTATTTCACAACACTTGCTATCTTCGGTCAAGAATCTGGACTGGTTGTTCTTCATAAGGGAGATTCTCTTCCAACTGAACTACCTCTGGGCTCAAAACATGAGATGGATCTGGAATATACTTTCTCAACATCGAAACAGGAAAAAAATTATGTACCTGAGATAAACTCGGAGGTAAAGCCACTCAGTAAGCAACCGATCCAACTTTCTCCAGAATTTTATATGGTCCAATGAACCTTGGACTTAGCTTTCCTTTCTTACCATATCACATCACACTTTTCCACGGTGAAACATTGAGAAAAACATGATCACCTACCTCGAAAGATAGATCCTTCCTCCGGTTATCCGCATAACTCTTCTGCCTACTCTGAGCTGTTCTCATGTGTTTCTGAATCAACTGAACTTTTTCTACCATCTCTTCTACCAATTCTGGTCCCATCAGCTTCCTTTCATCCACATCATCCCAAAAAGATGTAGTTCGACACCGCTTCCCATATAATGCCTCAAATGGTGCCATCTGTATACTGGAATGAAAACTGTTATTATAAGAAAAATCAACCAAAGAAAGATGTCGGTCCCAACTTCCCTGATAATCCATCGAACAATCACGTAGCATATCCTATAATGTATGAATTTTTCATTCTGACTGCCCATCTGATTGCGGATGAAAAGTTGTACTAAAATTTAAGTTAGTACCCAATGACATCAGAAGGCCCTTCCAAAAGTTAGAAGTAAATCTGGGATCATGATCAGACACAATGGAGAGGGGAAATCAATGTAACCTGACTATCTCTTTAAGATACAAACTGGAAATTTGATCTAGGTAAAAAGTATCTCATATAGCAAGGAAATGACCAGATTTAGTCAAGAGATCAACAATAACCCAGATTGCATTATTACCGCGAGGTGACTTCAGCAATCCCACAATGAAGTCCATAGATATATTCTCCCATTTCCACTCTGGTACTGGTAAAGGCTGCAGTATCCGTTTTGGTAACTGACGCTATTCTTTAACCTGGTGACAAGTCAAACACTTCACAGTAAAATAAGCAATATCCCTATTCATTCCATCCCACCAGTAATACTCTCGCAGATTTCTGTACATCTTAGTACTGCCAGGATGAACTGAAAACGCAGAACTATGAGCTTCACATAACAACTCTCTCTTCAACTGTGAATCACAAGGCACACACAATCTCTTCCCAAATCTCAAAACACAATCATTATCAATGTTGAATTCAAGAAACATACCCTTCTGAACCAGCTCTTCCTTTTTCTGCTACTCACTATCTTGCTTCTGTGCTTGCTTAATTCTGTCTGATAGGGGAAGATTTCACTGATACCTGAAACAAAACAGAAGGCCATCCTGCACCAACAACTTCTATGTCAAAATTCATCAAATCAAAAACCAAAGGATATCGTTCCAAATGTAGCATTGTTAATGAAGCATTACATTTTCGACTCAAAGCATCAGCCACTTTATTTTCTTTTCCTGGATGGTAATTAATTTTACAATCATAATACTTGATTAATTCAAGCCATCTCCACTACCTCATGTTCAATTCTTTCTGAGTGAATATATACATTAAACATTTGTGATCAGTATATATTTCAAACTTTACTCCATACAAATGATGCCTCCAAATTTTTAAAGCGAAAACAACAGCAGATAATTCCAAATCATGTGTAGGGTAATTTACCTAATGAGTTTTCAACTGACGTGAAGCATAAGCAATTACCTGATCATTCTGCATAAGGACACAACCAATTCCTTTCAACGAAGCACCACTGTAGATAAAAAACTCACCATTCCTTGAAAGAAGTGCCAAAACTGGAGCATTCACCAATTTTCTTTTCAACTCCTGAGTCAACTGATCCATCACTGCAACAAACTGTTTAGTTCTAATTCAGACCATCTTAGGATACTAATTTTAAAGGTCATTTCCCACTGTATGCCTTCCTAGAAAATCTATTCTATTTCCTCTATGAAAAACAATTCTTAACAAACATGTCTTATATGAAGCAACGTGGTAATCTTCAAATGCTATATCATTTAAATTTGACCATAAAAAATATTTTTGGATAATAATTTAATATAATTCTAACTCCTAAAGTTGTCTAAACTGACCTCTGATACCAACTATAAGTCCCCGACCTTAAACCGTACTTAATATTTTATTAAATGAATAATTCACATTGAGGATCTTTTTAGGTTTAGTGTTTTAGATAATTAGGATATAACTATTACATCTCAAAAGATTACAAAGTAGACACATATACTAAGTTTCAATAGAATAAAAAATCTTAAAAAAACATGTCTACTTCCATGTTTTATATAGCATGACTTTCCCATGATCTCATCCTTGACCCTATTCCACATTAATTCCTCTGAAAAACATTTCAAAAAAATTGGGGTGATCATAAAAATCTTAGTAAGGGATACACAAAGAATGAAGACTGTTAGTTTATCAAAACAACAAGTAAACCATGTATACTTTATCAACGTAATACTTTTCACCTTTATGAAGTAGTAAAGACTCTTCACTGAATAAAAGATCATTACATACCCTTTTGTAACCAAAGGATTACCATAAAACCCATATAAAGATCACATAACATATTAAGGTAACCTGGGACATAAACATACTTAAATGGAATAACCATACGGTCAACTTCCACACATATCACTTAATGGAATAGCCATAAGGCCAAATTCCATACCCAATGCATTGGAGGTTATAAAATAACCACCCGTCCTGGTATTCATGGCACCACCTGTCATATGGTTTATCACGTAACCACCCGTCAAATGTCCAAGTACCATTATAAAATCGTAAGACATAAAACAAATATAATGGAATGAAAACATTTCCACACTTTGATCACAATATATCACTTAAATATATTGACATAACAAATCCATTATAAAAACCACTTTGAATACCAAAATACATAAAATAGTATATGGTATTTATTTCATTTTAAAAACATCACGGCTTATTGAGGAAGCCAAAGACCAAATAATACTCACGGCAGCAGAAAAGGTCGTTGTCACCGCGTATGTTAAAAGAAACATTCCTTTTTGTCGTTTAGTAAAACGCTTCGTAGAAAAAGATTCCTTTTGTAAAAATTTAAAATTAAAATGGGTTTATACACTGTATAAAAGAAAGTTGTGTATAAAATGAAATATGCCTCATTGAAAGAAGATTGAGATGAAGTCCCTTACCTCGGGTCCGTCTTGACTCGAACGTTCTTTAACGTCCTGAATAATAAACTTGAGTTAATTTCTACTTGCTTAAGAACCTTTTTGAAGTTCATTATTACTTTTATATCACTTATTACCATGTTATAAACATTATGTAATCATTTATGTTAATAATGTTTTTTTGTCAATATTTGGTTCTTAAGTCGAAAGTGGACTTTTTACGATTACATGTTGTTCGTGTGGTCAAAGGTTCATTATATCCAAAATGATATTCATGATTTGGATATCATATATATCATATATATCCAGCTTATACATGTATTTATAATATTACAAAATCATTTAGAGGTAAAAAATTAAATGCACCGTTCATGGAGACGGTAAGCCATACGTACGCATGAACGCTACTTTCATTTCTATGTCATATTAATGGAATTAAAACTAAATGATAGGTATTTATATTTTAATTCCAGAATTATATTCATAATTTAGATGTAACATAAATCATATATATCCATTATATATATGTACTTATAATAGTACATTACATTTGGGGATAAAAAATGAAATGCACCGTTCATGGAGACGGTAAGCCGTACATACGCATGAACGCTAATTTCATTTCTATATCATACATTAATGGAGTTAAATCATAATGATATAAAGGTATATTATAATTCCAGTATATTATCATATATAATATCATTAAATCCATACTTTATACGTCCCACGTATGGAATTAACGAATCAAATCACTTTGAGGGCGCGGTAGTCCGCACTTCCTAAAATGAAATTATCACGTATACCCACAATGGAAACCATAAAGGTATGACATAAATGAAAAATACAGAAGATTAAGGAAAATATAAACATATTATATATCATATATAAATATAGTAACGTCTTTATGGCCACCTTTGAAGGTGTAAAAAGAATATTGAACAATCATCGTTTTGTGAGGCAGAAATTCACCATCCACAGAAACAGTAAGTTCTTTAACCATTAGATGTATTTGTGTGAATGTGTAGCTCGAATCCTTCTTATAAAAACATCATAGTATATTGAAGATACATTATTTTTTACAAAATAAATGAATAAAAAGAGTTTATGGGGTTGGAGAGGCAAAATAAAACAAAAGAACACAAGTGAAGACATTACCTTAAAATCGGGTAAATCTCTTAGATTTGAGCTCAACGGCTTCCTTGGGAAGACTTCTGCCCAAAGTGAGGCTTCTAAGAGTAACAGAGGGATGTGTAGAGGCAAAAAGAGCAGAGCTTGGCCGAACCAAAGGCTTGAGAGGTGTGGGTAAGGAGGTAGGGGTGGGAGCCTTTTATAAGAGGAGAGGAGGGGCACTCTTGGAAAGTTAAGAAAGGATACTTTATTATAAAATGATTTTAGGATCAAAAGGGTCCCAAAATTATATATTTATAGGATAAGGTGATAAGAGTTATAAATCCACCCATCCAATTGGTTTTTGACTTTATTTAGGTCTTAGATTTTACATTATCTTTTCATTTTATTTAAATCGTTAAATAATGAGGAAATCGCTGCATCATCATGGTGACCTAAATAATTTCATTTATTTAATGTCTAAAAATTATAAAAAGAAGTCATGATGTAGGAAATATTTTTATATTTCTAATTAATATTTATAGTCAAACATCAGACTTGTATAACCCCATTTAAGAATTGTTTTATTAAAACAACCCATGTTTGCGACATTTTTATTTTAACTTTAAATAAAAAGTTATTAATGTCATTTTCCTACCAAAGTGGCTCCATGGGGTCCCCAAGTTGACCCATGGATTTTCTTGGTCGTCCATGACACATCCAATAATGGTAGGACATGTGTCTTGGTCATTTCATATTATTAAAACATTATTTTTACCTTAAACTACACTAATTACCTCTAATTGCGATTAATAAACATAAAAGGTACTATTCACCAAAAAATTATTTTAATCTCATTGGACCACATTTTACATCCTAATGAAAACCATGTATGTCAGATTTTTGAAATTCAAAACACAAAGGTGGTGAAATTTCATTTAAACGAAAAATCAGTTTTTTAAGTACCACTTAGTGGTTTCACTATTCATCAAAAATTGAAGTTTTTCAGAGAAATACCAAAAATTCCCCCTAAGCTATATTTGATATTCCGAATTCGAAAATGATGTCTATTTTACAAAATGAAAAACATATAAGTTGCATTAATTAATTTAATAATTAATTCTCACTGTCAAAACAAATAACGTGATTTTATGAAACAAAAAGTATCAAAAGATTGACACTAGTTTAAGTCCGATATTAAAGTGAAATTAATTCCAGCGAACAATATTGGATTAAATGGTAAAAATATATTCTAATTTCACTTTAAAAATAATTCAAAAGATAATATAATCATATAAATAAATTAGATTAAAAAGAGGTTTTGAATTAAAATACAACATATTTCACTATTCATTAAAAAAGAACTTTATCGGAAAAATACCAAAAATCTACACAATGTAAATTTTGATGTCCCGATTCTGAAGGAGAGTTTTATTTGGTCCAATAAAATGTATAAGAGTGACCAGAACTATATTTAATGAAGGTTCTCCATGAAAAGGCGATAAGTCGACCTTTAGTGAAAATTAGAGTATATATGCCTAAAATTGAATTCTTTTCATATTTTAAGCCTTTATCCATTATTGGATAAATGTAAAAACATTTAGAAAACATATATAATAATATTTTAGTTATTTCTATTCATTCCTACAAATACAACAGCTACGTGTTAACTACCATTTAAAATAATATTATTTTATTACTAGTGTGCAATGTAAGATTTCAAAGAAACGCTTTGTTGCATATCTGGTAGGTTATCGAACATCGAAACCCATTTAAAGTAAAATTAATATTAAATTCTAAAATATTAATAAATATGAAAATGTATTATTCTTTATTTACCTGGGATGTTACATTTTTGGAGATACTTAACGTTTTATGGATTAACAAACAATAAAGGTCATTATACAACCTAGGTGTAAGAGATGTGAAACCTAGTGCCAACCTAGGGATGAGTGATATTGGATCATACCACAATACACATAGAGGGATACCTGACTATATTCATAACTAAACAATAGAGAAGATATGTCATACTTTATTATGGATAAGATACATTATTATATCCTTATAGAGATGGATTTATGTAACTCTCACACACTACTATGAATTGAGGGATCTCACCCAATATCAAAATGAATCTAGAATGTGTAGCATAAGGGAACTAAACAACCCTATATGACATAAATAGTGTGTCACATTGGGTAAAATATTTTTATTAATGATTGTGGAACTTCATGAATCATAATGTATCACATGGATTGTCTCCCCCACAATACATGCAATGTTTTTACAACACACATAATGTGGATGTTATGCTATAACTGGTCATCTATCGTCGAATAAATCCCATGTACATTATATTTAACACACGGTGTACTCCATAATATACATGTTGCATATAGGATAGGATATCACTCTCCTTGTTCCACCATACCAGACACATGGTAATTTCAATGTTTAGGGTATGTGACTTGTAACACACTATGTAGATTCACATGGCCTTCCTAGTGTAGAATCCCCTTAAATTTATAGATAGTTTTTTATCGGTCCCATTGTGCATGGGATTCAAACATAATGAGTGATATTTAACTCAATGATTAAACCCTAGATATCGTAATGAGGGTACCACAAGGCATGTGTTCTTCCAAACTATGGTCCACATACAAAAAAATTTCCATGAAATTATAGACTATTCACATACCTCTAACATACAACTTACTCCCATAAATATGTTAGAAATCATGAACAAACACCCGAATCAGGGATAACTATACCCAAACAATCTTTAGTGGCCAAATTTGGGCCACCCGTTGATCTAAATATGAATTCTATTTCCATTCATAAGAACCCACGAGGATCAGGTCAAGAAAACGACCATGTCCCATACCATTACTAATTATTCATTTTCACTAGTGCCCAGATTTTGATCACCCATAGCTCAAAAAAATCTATTATCACATTTTATGTGATTTCCTCTTTATCCATTATAGTGTTACACAATCACATGAACTATCTTCATAATTCCATTATTTCCACCATACAATCCTCACATCTCCAAATCTAAATGCTAAAACTATTAACATTTCCTAATCATGAAATGAATAAATGTATAAAAATTTATTCTCATTGTTATCATTGAATCATTGTAAAAATGAAATGTCTTTTTCTATCATTGAATACATGATTTAAAAAGCCACATAACAAAATCCAATATTCTATTTATAGGTTTTTCAATTTTCCATCATCACTAAAATACAAAGATAATGGTGGATTATAAAATAAAAAAACTAATAATAGCGTTTATATAAAATTACTTGATCTATGAAGAGATATAAACATTGGATAAATGAATGAATAACTACCCATGAATTTAATTTTGATGTAATATATTTTTATACATATAAAAAATAAGATCAAACCAAAATATCAGATGCCCTAATGATGTTTAAATCAATCAAAAATGAAGAACGTTTAGGTAACCAAATATTTTGGGATATGCACGAACACCAATGATGGAGATGATCCTCGAAGTACACTGATCCATAGTCCACAACATCATGAACGTCCAAAAACATGCTCACATATATGATTCTCTTTATCCTGTAAATACTCTATAATTAAGTGTATAACCCAATGGAATTAATAAAAGAGTATATTATAAAGGATGTTTTGTTATGGTTTCGAAATTGAATGGAAATTAAATTAATAATTTACTTTAATTCATTTAATCTTCCCATGACAACACTCTATCAAAATAATAAGTGAATACAGGAATTATGTTACACCATGGGTAAAATGCATGTTCAAGACAAAATGGATGTCTTAGTTTTCAAATAAGAGATACCATTTGGGTGTAATTCCATTATTTCTAAAGAACTATGTTCCTTTGATACATTCAATTAGATATTTTTTATATATCAGCACTAAGGCTCCACATTCTCTATAATCCCATGATGACTCCATTTATCACTCAAGAACATCATTAAAAATATTATAATGTGTCAAAGAGAAATTTCATAAATATTAAATTCTGAACAACCTCAAGTTTTTTCATAATGAAACAAAAAAACATTCCAAAACAAGGGATGATTCTGTGCTCACATCTAGATACCCACTCCCATGAAGACTCCTAGAGGATTCCATAAAACCAAAAAACATGAAACCGAATAAAATGAATTCCCATGAAGTATATTCTCCCGCTAATTCTAAATTGAAACTTGGCTACTCAAAAAAGTGTATACACCCTCAATTTCCTACCCACAATGATCGAGAATTTGTTACTAACCATGCAAAAATATCCTCATCTACGACATGTGGATTACATAATGCACCTAGTCTAAATTCAATGGATGGGATAAGCAGTATAGAACCACTGTAACCATATTTAGTAATAATAAAAATGGAATATGAACTTCAGATATGATATGATTCCATGTCCAAATATCTATAATCTATCACATAGGTGAAACCCATCATGAATAAGTGGTATCCATCATTGAACTCTAATGTCCTCAGTTTTTAGTCTACAAAGAATAATGAAATATATTAGATGTCATCACCCCCCTAGAAAGATACCCCATCCCTACCATTTCATGGACAATCATTGGGCCAATAAGATTTATTCCTTTTACTCTAACTAGAACCTCATTGACCTATAAGGTCTCTTTTACATTTCCTAGAATTATTTCAAAACATTGATGTTGTGGTAACTATTTAATACAAAAAATCAACCAATAAAAATTGATTATCATAGGTATGTATATAAAGAACATTAAAACCTGAAGAAGGTTCCCCTGGATCTAAATGGTAAATTATTCCTAACCATTTTTCTGTGGGTAAAAACATCATCCCCCACTATAAATGAGATCCAATGCCTCTAATAACGATTTCCATAATTGAAATGTGAATTGAAAATCATGGTTTGAGGAAATCATATTGGAAACACTATGAATCTGAATTACCACTTTCATGCAGATACATTCCATGCTATCAGCTATGCTCTACTCTCAGATGGCTAGGAAGTGGGTCATATTGGTGAGTTAGTATATTATAACCAAGATAGAGTAGTTTATTTTAGTTTATTTTGGATATACTACAACAAAATACATGATGATAAATTTCCATTTATATTCCCAATGGTCACATCATCCTCAATTTTTTGGGAGGATATGCATCGAGGGAAAAAATATAAAACATCACAATATATCATTGGGTGAGTCTACTAATGCCAAATGATATTGGTACATCCTCAAAATTTCTATATATAATTCAATGGGAAAGTTTAAAACCTACACTTCACCTCATTTCATAGTATGACTAGTTTCTTCATCCTTCCATAAACAAATATGATGTTCTCCCACCTACATAAAATCTACCAAGAATATGTTTAGTGGATATATCATCATGTAAAGTCATGAAATCAATATCCCCAAGGTGTGCCTCAAAAACACATTGATGAGTAAAAGGATAAAAACCATTTAATAGATGTTACCTTTACCACCTTCATACTTAATAGTATAATTCAGTATGTTCAAGTAGTCTATCACATCAATTAACAAAAATGAATAAAAAAACCTATAGTGAGAATCTTCTACAATAGAAACAATCCTGGAAAAGACTATATCAACCAATGAAGAGTTCATTATTACTTCCTTATTTGAGATGAAAAATTATAGTATGTATAAAATTTTTATCCATAATTGATACATTAAATAGTTCCCATAAATATAGATCTCTCGTAGAATGTTCAGAATGACCCTAAAATTTCACACATGCTCCTCCATAGATGCTGAGTACATGGTGTTCTCATATATGATGACCATCATGATATTTTATAAGATGGGATAAAGATCTAGTTCATGAGTCCCATAAATAGTGTTGGATCATCAAAAACACCAAAATTTATTACAATGAACTCATGATATCAATAAAAGGTTTATAATATTGCCTCTCATATATCCTTATCTTGAACTCTGAGCTTGTGAAAACACATTCCACGGTCAAACTCAATTTTCCACTTCACCCCTAACGGCCTTTTTAGATATTTCATCAATTCACAAGTGAATAAAATCCTTCCTGACAGCCACTAAGGTTAGGATTACTTAGTCCATTCATTAACTCAAACTCACATCCCCAATCCAGGTGAAAAAAATTATGGCTACATAGGCAAAAAATTGGTATAACAAAGCCACATAATCTGTAGAATTTCAAACTAAACCTTTAGATATAAATGTTATAAAAGGTTATATAATATTATAGAATATAAATTAGGATCTCCTAGGGTACATGTCAGTGTAGAAGTTGAACATTCAACTAGTTAGTAATCCTAAAACATCCTTATAATGGACCACTTTATATTCCTCGACCAAAATAGAAATTGAATGATCATATAATTTTCCACTTCAAGGATTATACTTGAAAAAATATATGTAATCAACTGTATCCTAATTTATATGAGCTAATACAACTCCATCTTCAATTAATTTAACTAAATAATGAGAATCACATCCCACTAACTTAGATACCACCACAATAGCTACTAGTAGTAGTAAACTAGGCTTGGAATGTAGGGAAACTATCCATAGGGAAAAAATTATTTCACATAACCACCATAGAATGTTTCTAGAAGAGTCGTTCTCTCATCCCAGATTCAGGTCACACTATAATAAATATTGTGAGGTCACCAAATCTTCTCTAGTAAGATCCTCATAATGCCACGGTAAATAATAAATGATTTACTATAATAAGAAGGCATTTAAAAAGGGTTATGATCAATAATAAGTGGTTATAAATAGAGTATTATTGTTTTAGTTGGATAGAGGGAAAATATTTGTGATACCATGAATCACATCCATAGATTTTTTGTCACAATCCCCTACTATTTGAAGCTATCCTTCCCCTTTCACACATATTCATCACAACTTGGGGTCTCTATAACAACGTAAGAAAATAAAAAATGTCTTCAATCATAGAAATAAATGGATCTAAACGAACACAACATGACACTACCCACATTGGGAATCACCAAATCACCCTCATGTCTTTAAATTGTGTCCGAGCAGAACACATCTCAGTTTGGGGAAGTGTAACTATTCATTTCATATTTAAATACACCAAAACATTAACTAGGATAAGGATCCAAAAATTACCTACATATCTTAAGAGATGTATCTCTACTATGGAAAATATTAAGAGGTTTCCAAATTAGGAAGAACATATACACCACAGTTTTTATCCATGCCTCTACTACATGAGGTGGGGGTCTAGCTCACCATAAGGCTTGGGTGGTCTCTGTATCTGATACTTGCATATCACACCAATAATAATTGTTTCATATACTTTTACTTCTAGAACCATTAACATATCAAACAGTGAGTACAATCCACTTGAATAGCTATAGGTGATATTGAATGAAACTTAATGGGTGGAGACACTACTCACTATCCACTTGGGGAAGAAACATCATGAATATGTCTCTAAACTAAAGCCTCATCACTAAGAAGATACCAATTTAGTTTCTACAATAGAAAATACATTGTTGTTATTATGGAGGTATCTAAAATAAACAAGATAACCTTTGGTCATTAAGCTAATATATGTGGAGTTGACATAATAATTAACTGGAAATCATAACCCATTATTATGTTATGCATCAACTATTTTTCCCCTATAACTATTTCCTAAATGTATGTATTTTATCATAGTACTACTGAATACATATTTTAGTAACTACAACATGACAATATACCTTATAATGAAAGAAAATATCAGGAAAATTTATCATTTTCTCCATAGTTCCCAAACCAAAACTGTCATCTAAAATATTTTTAATCTACAAGAATAAGATGAATTTCTCTCATAAAATATATCATGATCTATCCCTATGGGCCCAAAATACCCCATAGTAAGTTGAGGATTACACCTCAATCCCAACTTCAATTGGGTAGGGGTGTAAAACTAGTTTCTTGAAGGAAAAAATACATATGGGAGGCCTTATCCATATATATCGGCATACATGCACACATATCTATACATCAGTATAATGTGGGAAAAGATAACAAACTTATACTCTAAACCCATGCATAAAAAATATCCCACATAAGAGTTTAAAATGAATACAATAACTAATAGTGGACCGTATACATTCTAATTAAAAATATAAAAGTTACTAATATTCTATCCAAAGGGTAGGGCTATAAATAAGTAACTCCTGGAATGATCTAAATCCCAATTAGAACTACTAAGTTCCACCGTATCCTAGTACCTGATAGAATCTACCAAAAGGCTTATCATATGTATAAGACATCACATGTTCTTATATAATCCATATAAGTATGCATATAAATAACCATACTAGGAAACATCCAAATAGCCGAAAACAATGAATCAACAAATTATTCATCTCTAAATCACAAATCAAATGGAACGAGAAAGATAAATACAACATTTTCCAGGGTAGAAACCAGGCCTCATTGTGAGGTCATGCCTGCATTGAAAACCTAGAATTCCAATATATGATTAATGTTGACATCCTAAAGATTAAACTCACTCACCATCTCACTGTTCTATAAGAACTCATGTAAGCGTAAATTTCCATTATTTATTTCCATGAATACAATCTATGAAAAATAAGAGGGATAATCCAAAAAACTCACTCAATCTGAATTAATCTTATCGAGAGACAATATATATTGATTCAAATATGGAAGAATATAATGAGGGCCTATGAGAGATACCTAAACATTTGTATATAAACCTACTAGGATAGGTTAGACACTTCTTTGACGTTAGAAACAAAATATCTAAACTAACTTAGTTGATAATGATAGAGAATAGAACCTATATCTACACTGAGACATAATAGAATCTATCTAGAACTAACCCATAATGGGGATCTCTAAACCTATGTTCCAGATATGACACCTCATAGTACCCTCCTAGTGATAGAAAATGAGAATTCACCCATAATACTATGGTTTGATGGAACTCGGCCAAGTTTATGATGAATCTATTTTAAGTATAAAATGTGTATAACCTAACCTAGAATAAGTTAAATATATGTCATATAGGGTACATGATGTTTCCTACAGAGTCTCACACTACCCGTGTCTTGATATCTCACATGACATGTCCCCCTCGGGTTATATAGCATATTGTTTAGTCAAACTATGAGTAGATGTTGGTCTAGGACATTGCTTTTTTATTGTTCTCGAGACAATGTTGATTAAAATATATCTAAGTTATACTACACATCAAAAAAAATTATAGGTTTGGATATTATTTGGTGTGTTCCATATACCCATGCTACTATAACATATATAGTAGATGAGGAGTTCCTTGTTCCTCACTAAAAGTGCGGCCACATGAACTCTAAGGTTTGTAAACCATGTACATTCCAAGACTGACATATATGGGTCACATGACAGGGTGGATTCCCACAATTAATGTGGTATTTACATTTATGTGTCAACACTAACCATCACAAAGAGGTGATGATGTGGTATGTATTCTTCTGAACAACATGTCGTGTATATCAAAATTTCATAGAAAATGTGTTCTATTTTTGTGGCTTCACCTACACCCTGTATTCCCTTGAATCCATTGGGAATCATGAAATTTAACCTGAATCTTGGTTGAAAACACCCATAACATCTGAGTGGCCAATTCCTGAGACATGTTAGTTGGAAAATGAAATTTGTTACAATTATAAAGACCCCATATAGGCCTTGTCATGAAATCCTAAATCTATAATACGACTATTGGATCTTGAAAATTGTTGGTGAAAAAATTCTAGAAACCTATATATCCTTATACTATTATTCACACAACTAGAGATATCCCCTAAATAGAACATAGATCCACCATCTCCCAAACCATAATCAATCCATCATCACCCAATCCATAATAAAATTCCATTATTTCTCAATAATTTCAATTCAGAGTCTCTAGATCCCTAAAATGAATTTATAATGAAAATATAATCCTCAATATAATGAATTCAGACTGAGTGGTCATCCCATGTATCCTCAAATCATTTTGCAACAAAAATTTTATTGATTAACACCGATTAATGGAGGGAGATAGAAATAATGAAAAGGTAATATATGATCAAATAAAACATTTATTTTTCCATCATAATATAATGAAATGGATGAATTACAAAAAAAATAAATACATAGTTAATAATAAATTTATAGATCTTAGAAAAGAAACAACACTGGAAAAACACACATTTTTATAGCACAAGAGTTCTCCTATATCACAATGGTATCGTACTTTGGAATAATGAAATTTCTAATTATCCTATCATGGTTAATAATGATCATTATAAACTTCAATGAATTATACACACATTTTTATACTTATTGATTGTGATATATATATATGAAACCATTTTTAAACACCAGTAAGATATCACGAAGGATGAAAAAAATTTGTTTCATGATGTTAATTTATTGGTTCATTGTTGATCTTTTTTGTCCTAATTATATTTATTGTAGTTTTTAATGAAATTTTTTCTCTATTATATAAATATCTGTAGAGTACCAAAAATAACTATTCCATTACAATAAATTTAAATTATGAAAAATTCATATATATTCCTCTCTAAATAACATAGAAATGTTAGATAATTTTTATAACATTCCTTCAATATATATTCACATAGACAGTAATAAAAAATATTCCTTAACTTTATTAAGCCAACAAATATTTATTAAATTTAATTAAATAAAGATATAAATATCTAAAAAAAGATGAATCCTAAAAAATAAATTATATATTATAATATAATCATTATTATCAATGTTATCACATTGTTATGGTATCATAATAACCATCTAACAAAATTCAATATATTGATGTATGTTTGATATAAAGGGATGTCAATAAGATATAATATCAACTTTAAGAGAATATTTTTTTTATAAACAATCACTGGTATCTGTGATAAAATTGGAAAATACATAGTGTTTTTAAATTAATAAGTCATTATTTTCATTTTACCTTCTCGAAAATTCCCATTTTTTTTAAAAAAAATCATCCCCTTCTATTGATTTCATAAATGGACCAAATAACTCTCTCATATTAAGTTTGTTTAATAAACATTTTATTTAAATTATTTAATTAACCCAATATAGTCTATTGAAGAACAAAGTTACTAATTTTTGTACATAGTCCCCATTAAGAATATCAGGTTCAACATTATATAAAATTATTCCATCATAAAGGGTCCCCATTAATTTGAGGAATCTCATAATGATATAATTTTTTTAAAATATTCCACCTTATTATTATCAGATACATCATGTATATATTTTTAAGGGTTTTCTCGATTAACAAAATTATATTTTCTTCAAGATTGTTTATTTCCTAAAACTCCATGAGTTGAATTTTTTAAATTGTCTAAAGGAACATAAAATTATAGGGGGTAGATATATTATTATATTATTAGAGTGGATTAAAGAAATCAAAATGAGGATTCTTAGAGGATTAATTTATATAAGTCATCATATTCCTAAAAATAGTAATTTTATGTAATGGCCTACATAAAATTGGCCTGAATTCATTCTTAGGAGAGGCTCAAAGGCCTAATATTATTTGATTATCCTCATGAATCCAATAGTTTAATCATTTGATTTTGTTAGTAAATGGATATTATTAATGTCTCAAAACCCCTAGTGGATTACTTAAGAGTAGTGTATATAGCTATATCAGGGCACACATAATGTTTACCTAGTAAAGAATCCCTTTTTTATACAAATAAATATAATCCTACACTAGTATCATAGGTTATGAATCATGTATACAGATAACACTAACGAATTGAACCAATAAAAAAAGTACACAAAAACAACACATGTAAATAATACTCATAAATAGTACATATAATCAATACTTATAAATATTATGTGAATGAAATACCCACTAATGGTACATGCAGATTTTATCATAGGTGACACTGATAATAATAATAGTAAATATTTCCAATTATAATGATTATTATAAAAATTGATTTAATAACATATATAGTTCCTTCTATGTTAACTACTATAATATATGTATAGTACCTATTTTTTTAATAAGATAATTTATATCTATTGAGATATTAATTATAAAACACTCGAATTTCAATCCCCCACTACTCAATGGGGATATAAAGATTATTAGCCTGATTCAAATTCCTATGATGAGGTTTTTTTTAATTTAAAAAAATTATTCTATCATGTTTCAATAATGTATTAGAATTATTATTAATAAAACTATTAAATTATGCTTTCATGAAATATTTAATAACCATTTAATTTTATATGGGTATATAATATTTTTTTACCAAGTATAAATCATTTAATACCTCTAAAAATTTATTTTTTTAATATTTAAAATGACTAATATTATAACCTCTTAGTTTAGTAGTATATATTAGGAAAACTATGTAACATTGTTATTTATTTGGATGATATTTATTTTTATGGTTATTTATTTTTCATCATTAATTTTGGATTCATTTTTTATAAATTTATAATCAAAATATCATGTTATATGTAAATCACTTCTTATTATTCAATGATACATTATTATAGAGAGATATTAAAATCTGGAATAAATCTTGACCTACTTTATGATCCATTTTTTAATCATTATAGTGATATACAAAATATAAAATAACGAAATAAATTTTTATTAAATTTAAAAAATTTCGTTCATAATTAAATGATAAGTTCATAGGGGAATATTCATGATCTGCTTATGGTATTATTTAAAAGAATATTTTTTATAAAAGAATTCATTTCCTCCTTCAAAAGGTAGAAATTGTGTTGTCATGGGAAGTGGCCTATATATTTGTAATAATCAATAACAAAATTAGTGAACTAAAAAAATTTAATGTGAACAATAGAAATAACACATTCATTACTTGTTTCAATTGACATATAACAGTTATTAAAATCAAGTGATCGATATTGATGACATTTATTTGGGTAAATATGATTAATTGTGAATTTTTTAACATTTAACTTATCCATATTATTTTTTGTAAAGCATTTCATGAATTATTAGCGTTGATTTGAAAATAAAAAAATAACAGACTGTCTATTATACACAATGAAAAAAAAACCATTATAACTCTATGGATCAGCCTGCTGCAACAATACTCTAGCAGGGGTCCCTATAACACCTCTTGTGTTCCCCACTACACTCTAGATAATTCCAAATATGGAAAATGGATTAAAATAATAATGGGATACTATTCCCTCTCATAGTGAAAATAATTGTAAATATGATGAGATAAAGAAAACAAGGGTATTAAATAAACCTAGAAACAACTTAGTAAACAAAATTGTATAATATTAATTACCAATCCACTACCATCCTATCAAATCCTTATCCTCTATGAACATCCAGTAATATATCATTTATATATATCTATGAAATAATAGTGACCTAAGATAATATATTAATTTCATCCCATGTACATAAAAACCATTGATCTGTATGCAGGTAGGGTGAGTCTAATTACCAAATCGGTATCCATAATACCTCCAAAATACAGAGTTATTTTTTGACAAAGTAGATGTTCATGTAATACATATAAATAGGTTAATAAGTGATTGTGAAACACACCCACACAAAAACATAGCATGAAATTCAAATAAAATCACACAATATAGGTATCTTTGTGATGACCAGGCCACCACGACACCTATCCATATATACTAAGTCTCTATGATGGATAACGATCATCACTTACCACATACCCAACCATACATAAAGAGTCATGTTTGGGTTAGATATGACTTTTTCTAGACTAAACCTAATGAAACTACATTGGGAATCATCCAAACTTGATAAGACTATCTATTGAGTTCATAATGTTCTTATGTATACGAGTTTCGACTCATCCCTTATAAACTGATGGGATTTATATCATCTATGTGTCCCATTATCCCATGACCCACCCCCTTGTTTTTTACATGAACTAATCATTATATGCAATGTAAAATTAATGTCATCTCACTTAAGAAAAGAATTAAAAGGTCGTTTATATACACATTATGTATTATGGAATGGTATTACAAATGACTAAAGACATCTTAATAATTTTTCATAGAACCAATACACTATTCAAGGAATGAACATTATAGTAACCCATCCCAAAATACTCTAGGAATGTTATTACATTCACACCATCATATCCCAATAGAATATAGGAGGCCACATTCATGAACATTGTCCCACCCCTACAGATCATGGGGTGGGAGCATCAAGAACATACAAAAAATAAAATAGGGCACACAACCCATTTCAGAGCTCACTAACTAACCATCAAAGAACCAATACCACTTAATCTGCTCCCACCTATTGTATACATTTGGGATGCATGTCATATTTTTAAGGGTTTTTTCACTTCTATCCATAATAACATCATAATCGAATAATAAGATAGTTCTCATAAGATATCAAAACAATATTCATCATTAGGAATATAAAAAATACAAATAAATACCAATTAGGGAACATAAAATAAATAATCATTTGAAAACAAAGTAATCAACCATTGTTGCCCAAATAGACAATAAAAAACTCACAAAATAATAATTGTCCATCCATTAGAAAAAATTTCAAATAACATATTAAAACCATTCAAAAAGGTATATGTCATTATTTTGTACACAGAGAAGGCCTTTTTTTCACAAAAAATTTTCATTTTGTGATATGTTTTAAAAAAATTATTAAATCACCAATTTCATTTGGAATTAGCATCCTAATAAGATCCTATTCTTATAATTACACTTCAAATGGAAGCCATTTTACCCTTTTGAATCAAATACATGCCACCATGAAAATAAATTAGGAGGATCCATGGAACTATTTTGAACACGGAGAAAACAAGTAATGTTTCATAACATATGTGGTGCTATTTTATTATTTGTATGGTGAAATCCCATCCCACCCAAATAGAATCTAAAAAACATAAATAATTAGTATATGTATAATCCTGAAGGAATGTTAATATTAAAAAACAAATTAACATTTATATGTGTTAATCATGAGGCCCCTACAAAATATGGTATTTCTATAAAACCATAAAAGCATGTAATGATATCCATAGGGTCTACGATCACTTATATAATCATCCTAAATCCTCAAATTAACTTATATATTCATTTAAACTAAATCCCCGATGAGGCATTATTGGATGTAAACTCACATGGTAGTCCAATAATGCTAGAATCATGATTAGATTTATGTATTCAACTCCCAATGAAACCTTGATCATGTACAACCAAAATTACAAATTTATATTTCTTAATCGATGGAAGAAACCTAAATTCACTAAAAATATCATAATTAAACTCTCCACGTAAAATAACTTCAATCAAATAAATAAAAAAAACTGCTTCCCATTTTATTATGAAATTATCTGTGAGATGATTATGAAATCCCATTTAGTCATTAATATATCACCATGATCTTGTGAAATAATTTTTCTAAAACCATACATAATAAATACAAAATACCATGAAATTAGAAGAAAAAAAGGAATAGGGAAGGATATTATACTTATATCCCATAGTAAAAATCATCCACAAACAATCCATATCAAATGAAATGGAAGGAAAGAGAGTTATTCAGTATTCAACTTGTGTGAAAGACATCAGAGTAAAGAAAATTAAGGGGGACTATCATTTTGAAACACCTAAACCACTTAGAAAAAGTTATACAACTTGTGTCATAATGTGAACCAAGTGTTAATTTCAGGGTTCTCAACCCAACTTTTTGTTTCTCCCCTTTCTATGGTGACAACTAGATACGACCCCATGAATTTGATTCATGACATGAATGAGCCATTAATACTATGAATGGCCAATATATACTGTTCTAGATAGAATAGAAACTCTATATCGACACCTATATCTTCATGGTCACCTGAGATACAACTGAATTCTTAAAATGTCATTTAAAAATAAAATATAAAGAATAATCACATTTTCAAAAAACCATTGTGATTAATTATTCTAAAAACAACACAATACTAAATAATAATTAAAATTATATATATTTTTTTTAACCCATAAAATTGTGTCTTTTCAGAGTCAAAGATTAGAAAAATTATTATCTTGGTTGATTAATTAGACCACATATATCAACATGAATTATTTCCCCGAATTAAAATATTATGCAATAAATATAAAAAATAAATATATAATTTATGAAACTATTTGAAACAAACTGAACCTCCTTCAATACATAATTTACAAATTAATTTCAGTTATAAAATAATTAAATTAAAAAAATAATAAGAGATGTAATAATTCATTTTTCATCATAATACAATATTTTGTGGAATTTTTTGTATTATATTTTAATTTCACTTAATTGACAAACGATTAATATAAACAAAGGGTTTCCATGTACAATAAATACATTACTATTTTCCATTACTATCACTTGGAATTCACATTTTGGTTGTTTTAAAAATTTTGAATGTGTTTATTAATCATTTTTCAACATCATGTTGTGAAGTTTACTATTTTCATTCTATGTTGTAGTTTTATATCTTATAGTGGGTAAGTTGACTCATGAATATGTTGGTTTTTTCCTATTCTTTTATAAAAGAATTATTAACAATATTAGTTATCTATCTTAGCTTTATTCTTCCATCATTATTTTGGAAAAAATATTTTTTAAAGAAAGTGTTTCACATGATTCTAAAAAGTGAAAACTAATCATTTAAATATATATTATATTAAATAAAACACACTCAATAACACAAAAATGAACATTATTCAAGTAAATATAATGTTGATAATGTATTGATAAATATAGATATAAATATTAAATTAAAACTACAATGAATTTCAAAACCAGTGGTGGGTCGCTGATTATAGATGAAGTGTGTTCTTTAACATTGAAGAGGATAAATTTTGATCATAGGGAAAATAAAGGTGAACAAGAAAAAACACACCATTATTCTATTTATTTAGAAGAATGATAAAAGTTCCATGAGAATGATTATATAAAAATTGTAATTTTTATATTACCATATCATTACCTTTATTAGTTAAATGATAATATAATAACCATTTTAAACTTGTTCAATTATTATATGTAAAACTAAATGTATAAAAACATATCTCATAATAATAAGGATAAAAATTTACAAAATAAATCCCATTATATATACAATCTAAGACAACTATGAAATTTCCAATTAAATTGTAATTTCATATTTTCATTTTATTTTCAGAAAAATTATATCTTTGAAATTTATTCATTATTAATGTTGAAATATCATGTATCCATTTTTTTAATTAATTAAAAAACTATGGAGTTATTGATAATTATTTGGTTGAGGTATTTTAAAGTGTATTTTTAGTACTTATGGAGTTAAGGAAAGTTTTCAAGGGTTCAGTAAATGTTTGGTAATAGATTAACCTGTAATCAATTTTTATTTTTTAAAACTTAAAGAATTATTCTTCCTTGAATGGATAAGGCATTTTTAGGTAATATTTAAAAGGAAAATTTCATTTTAAATCTAGTTATTATTTCTTTAGCTGTTTAAAGTGAGTTTACATGGTTTATTGTTTATATAAAATTATTACTCTTGGAATCTATGTTTCCAACAATTTATGATTAGAACACATCATATTATATGTGAGAAAACGTTAATTAACCATTCATTGAGTAGCATAGATTCCCTTTTTGTAGGTGGTCTATATTTTTATCCACAAGAGGATGACATAAAGGGAATTTAGGGATCATTATTATAACTAAAAATAAAGTATAACCATATGTGGGATTATGTATTTATCAATAAATAGAACATTATTAGATTTATGTTAATTTTAGGTAATGGTTTAATTATTGATGGAAATATAATTTAAATATTCATTTTAATATTCATTTTATATTCTGATTAAACAATATAAATGAATATCATTATGAAATATTTACATTATTTCAGGGTAATTCATTAATTTTAATTCATTAATAATGTATAACTAATATATGGTATTGATATAATTATTGTTTTAAATATTATAATGAATAAATATACTAACCCCAATACATATTCTAAGAGTATGAATATAGATATTATTTCCAATTATGAATGTATTGTAAAATATTACCTCTATATAATTGATGGGTCTTGGAATATCTTATAAAGATATGGATATAGTTCAATATAATGGATGTACATGATTATAGTTATGATAGTGGTTTCATTTTTTATTTATCTAATAATTTTTATATTCAAATGGACCTGTGGGATATTATTTTAGTTTACTACATTACATTGATTGGAGTATATATTTTCATATATTTTAGAATAAAATGAATATTTTATTATGTCAATTTTATTTTATTATATTTAATTAAATTTCACAAATATATGTTTATTAGATTGTATAAAATTTTTATCTGGATTGTTATAAGAAATAATTTTTCTACTAAACAGGACTAGGGAATAATATATGGATATTTCTTTTTGAATAGTCAAAAAATATTTTTTAATTTTTCTGTGTTTTAATGTATAATTTCCCCCCCAATTTCTATTTTGTATCCTTTAATGTACTTGTAATTATAAAATGATATAAATATGTTATATAGTTAATATAGTATTCCTAAATTAAGTATTTTGGATGGTATATATGTTTAGAAGGTTACATAATTGTATTGATGTGTTTTTGTGTCATGTATTTTGGAATTTTTTAGAAATAGTGGAGATAGGAATGTGAGGGCTAGATAGGTATACCATTGAAGATGACTATCCAACATTTTTATAGTTACGAAATAGTTGGAATGACATTTTGTTTTTTAAATTTGGCATATATGTTTTTAATAAATATTTTTAGTAATTATTTTTGAAATCATTGTTACTATAAATTTTATAATTATTTAAATTATGATTCATGAATTTTTTTGTTTAGAAAGAGAAAACTAATAAAAAACATGATGGAAAACTAACTTTTTCATTGATATGTATTCATGGAGATTTCAATGGTTAATTAAGGAAAATGGAACTTTTAGGAGAATGGTCAATAACTCATGCATCTTAAACAAGTGAGTTTTCATGGTTTTTATATGTTGTTACATGACCATTCATTGTCATCAAGCTTTTTAAAAATGTTTTATATATAATTAAATTAAATTTTATTTATTCTATATGATATATAGGTGTATTCATAATAAAACTAAAATGAACGAATGATAATGATATACTATATCTGAAAAATACATAAATAGGATTTGATTTTTTTTTAAATTATGAGATAGATTCTAATTGGATTTTTATTCTCTCATATATATAGAGTGATACTTTCTAAAAAAGAAATTAATTAATAAATAAAAAATAGATTTAAATATTTTTATATATGATATTCCTCTTATTGAATAGAATCAATTTAATATATTTGTTTAATAAAATAATATTATAATATGTGAATCGTTTACAGTAATAATTTATATATTGGTCGTGAAAAATAGTTCTAAATGATTGAAAAAGTTACCTTTATAAAAGTTACTATACCTCATATATCGGCCATTGTTTTGGATAATATTGAATTTTTTATATATTATTTAAATAATTGAATGTTTTATGATTATTTATATTACCAATATGTTCAACTTCATAGCTATATGTTTTTGGAGTCCATTATACAAGAAATTATTTACAGAAAATTATACAAAAAAATAATTTAATAAATATTAATCAATAATATTATCACAACATTTTAATTTTGGTAAGGTACCTATGGAAGAATATATAAAGCAATTTTTATAACATGTTTAATTTTCACTAGAGATGGTTTATATTGAAGAAATGAAGGTTTTATGTTTCAAAATGGGCCTTTATCCATAAAAATTGTATATGGTTTTATAATTATATTTTATTTCATATAAATAGGTGGTAAGTAATGTGGTAATATTAGATACTAAAATATTATTCGTTACTAAATTTGGACTGATACCAAATTATATAAGTGGAAATAGAACAATATTTTATAACAATAATAATGATTGAGACGATTTCCATGATGGAGTTGGTAAATGTGCATGATAATAGAAAAAAATATAAAATTCAATCCTAAAATTGAAAAAATGAGATGTTATATTTCTATTATATAATATTTTTACAGATAAATCCTAAATATATATGAAAATAAAAGGAATTACAATTATATGGATAATTGGAATCTCTAAATCAATATCAAATAAATTACTCTCACTAGAATAGAATGGTTGGTTATAATGTGGAAAGGGAATATTAATTCCAGTTTGATAGGTAAAAAAATTTAGATGTTGAATTTTTATTCATAAATAAAAGAATTGGAATTATCAGGGAAAAAGTGACAAATAGATATGACCATAAAAAGTAGTCAAGTCTATTGGTTAGCCTAATTCTTGGAATTTATTTTATACTAAGCATTATTTAATAGAAATAGAAGATTGAATTTCTATATTTAAAGGTACTATGAATGATGAGAAACCCCATTATTTAAATTTAAAATTCTTTATCAAATGCTATATTTATTTTTTAGCAATAAGCACACATAAATGTAAGCTGAAATTGTAAAGACCATAACCATGGGAGCATAGAGTTAGTGGTTGTTAGGACCAATCTGATTACGAAGAATATCCTTCTCAGGTATTTTATTTTGTTTTCAAGGATGTTTGAGAAGAACAAAAATCACTTCACTTTGTATAAGTGGTTGATGGACGATAGGGAAGTTACAATACTTCCCAGGGTAACTATGAAAATTCTTTTCTAATTTGTATTAAACAAATATCATAAGTTTGGAGAACATTTGATGCAATTCTTATGAAGGATATGGGGTGTATATAAGTGTTTTTGGAAAAGGAAAGAAATTGGAGTGCAAGTCAAAAGTGGAGTGAGAGTGGGGCATGCAAGTATATATGACACACAAGTGTATGTTGTGCGCAAGTAATATTTCAAGAATATCACATCCAAATATGACAAATGAAATAATGTGGCGTGAAAGTTAATGATTGGCACGAAAGTCAAAAAGCGACACGCAAGTATAAGCGGCGCTCAAGTGTATGTTGGGTGCAAGTTATATTTCACAGTCTTCACAACAAAATATGACATAGGAAATAAAGCTGTGTGAATGTGATGGATCAATGCACATGTGATGGTGCGACGCGCAAGTGGGAATGGAACACAAGTATATGTGATGCGCACACCACCAAAATTATTATTAATATATGACTACCACCCTCATTTTTTAATGCTAAACATTTAAGAGAAAATTTGAGCTCTGAGCACGCAAGAAGTAGAAAGTGGTGCACAAGCTGAAGTGTCACACAATTCAGTAGTTATTTATAAGGTTCCCAAGTAGGGAGGCGCGTAAGAAGAAGTGGCGTGCAAGTCATAAGAGGTGTGAAATTAGGGATTTGTGTTCAAGAAGTGTGTTGTGTATATGCCAAAGGTGGCGCACAAGTTGTGAGTTGTGCACAATAGTGGAGCAAAATTAGTTAGTGACATGAAAGCATGTAAGTGCTCAAGTTAACTAGTGCACAATTAGGTGGAGCACAAGTAGGGAGGCACGCAAGCGGGGAGAGGCACATAAGTTTTTTTCACCAGGAGGTTCTTTCCATCTTCTTGGTATGAAAGTGAAGAATTTGTTTGAAGGATTATATTTTTCAATGTTCATTAAGAATCACAAATACAATACATTATCTTATTTGTGATAAAAGGGAGAACACACACTATTGGAATTTTTTTACAGTGCTAAATGAGTGTAAGGGCATATCCTACTCATTGTATTCCACATCAAAGGGTTGTTTTCTAGTGTATTGTGTGGTCCTAGATTGTTTTTGTACTATATAAAGGACATAACTACTCTTGTTGAGTAGTGAACCTTGTAAATTTTATGTTCCTGTGGTTGTGTGTGTTCAGTAGGGAAGAAAATATTTAACTGGAGGAAAAGGTTGTTTCAAAAAGAAGGAAACGTAAAAAGAAAATTGATATCACATATTCACCCCATCCCCCTCTCAGTGATACATGGATCCTGATTGAGAACTACAAATAGTATCAAAGAGAAGGTTACATTCATTTGTTCTTTGCTGAAGTTTTGAATAAAATTTTTAATGGAAAATATGAATTGCATGAAAAGTATGGGGATTCCAATATTGGATGAAAATAATTATCATATCTAGAAATATAGAAGGATTCTTTATCTTATGTCTCTTGGGTATGATGTTCTTGAAACTACAACTGATTGATTTTCTCCTATTGATGGCAAGGTTCCTCTTTCACCTACTGATAAAAACAATCTTGGGAATGATGGAATATCTAAAAATTAATTATTGTCATCTCTTTATTAGAGTGAGACTTTTAGAGTGAAAGGTGTCTCTACAGCTAAAGGAATCTGGGATAAGTTTAAGAACATCTATAAAGGAAATACAAAAGTGACATAGGAAAAATTACAAATCTGGAAGATGAAGTATGATGACTTGAAAATGGGAGAATCTAAATCTATTGGGGACTTTTTTACATTGTTCAATGACATTATTTGTTCAATATTATGTCATGGTGAAGATTTGGATGATTCAACAATTGTTAAAAATATCTTGAGAATTTCATTAAAAAAGATTGATGATAAGGTGTATTCATTAGGAGTTAGAGTCCCTGAAACATTATCTCTATATGATTTTCATAGTACTCTCATTACATATGAAATGAGAAGGGAGAAGACAATGAAGAGAAAAACAAAAGATGATATATAAATTTCATTCAAGGCTGAAAAGAGAGAGAAGTAAAAGAAGACTCTTATTAAAGATGAAGCTGGTGAATCCAATTCTAAAGATGAGGTATGTAAAAATTTTGATGAAATTTTATACTTGTTTTCTAAGAATGTGAAAAGAGGTTTATAGAATACAAGGGGAAACATCCATTGAATAGTATTGAGTGTGGAGGCATTGGTCACTTTGAGGCTAACTATCCTCAAAAGAATAAAGCAGATGATTGTGATGATGATAAAAGAAGGTCAAGAAGGTATTTAAGAAACAAGCTGAGAAAGATAAATATTTTTCAAATGGAAAGGATAAAATGTTCATCAAATACAAATTAAAAATCTTTTTATCTACAGATAAAGAAGTAGTAGATAGTGAAGTTGAATATGAGAAATCATTTTCTGAGAAATATAGAGAGAAAACATTTATTTTATTAGTGAATAATTATGATTACAGGAGAAAAAGTTCTGAAGAAGAATAAACTCAACTTGAATTTCATCTAAAAGAATATTTGAAAGAAGATTTGTTGAAGATCATAAGGCTAGAGAAGAAAAACAAGAAGTTGATAAATGTAATTTCCACATTAAACAATCAAGAAGGTTTTACTGATGAGAAAATCAAGATGGAAAATGATATTTGTGATCTGAAGAATTCTCTTGAGAACAAAATTTATCGTAATGATCATCTTGATGTAAAGATAAATGCTAAAAGGAAGAGTTTGAACTATTCCAACAAAAACATTATAATGCTAATGAAATGAATAACTGTTTCAAAAAATCTATCTCAGAAGTTGGTGAAAGTTATTGTAAGAATGATCCAAAGAAGGATCCAAAAAAGAGACCTTGAAATGTTGAGAGGAAATATAGAATTATTTCTGATAAGAACAAAGCTAGAAAGGATATTTATGTGTCCAAAGTCAGCAATTCCAAAAAATCAAAAGTATATAAAAATAATGAGTCCAAAAATATTTCCACTACTTCTGGTACTGATAATTCTTAACTGAAATATGAGCTAAATAAGACTATTACAAATGAAGACTGTATGGTTGATGTTTAGTTGAGTTCTATTAAGAAGGTTGTGGAGAAGCATGTTCACAACTCGGGTCAGTATATAAGTTTAAGTGGGAAATATTCATTATATGGTCACTTCTGGTATTGTGGTGGAATCAGACACACTACAAACATGTGTTGGTTAAATATACAACATTAAAACTTTTCAAAAAGTTATGGAAGACATGGTTTGATGGGGATTCAATCCTCTCAAAAAGGGAATTACGAGAAGGATGTTTTGAAGAAATATGATAAGGATAGGGTGGTAGTTAAATATAGGTTCCAACCATTTGAAACTATTTATGAAAGAAGTGAAAATACTGGACATCTAACTAAGGGATGTCTTGTTTTTTTTCTATCACAACAAAAAATTCATAACAAATCTCAGAAGTTGGTGGTGAAGAATGAAAAATAAGAACAAAAAGATTTTATTGTTGAAACTGCCTTGAAATATAGAAAAAGTTAATGTCCATGGATTCTTGATAGTGGGTGTTCTTCCCATATGAAAAGAGACATAAAGTTATAGAAGAATATGAAAGACTTAAAAGAATTAACAGTTACATTTGGAAATGATGAATATCTGAGGATCAAAGGTCTTCGATTAGCCATCATTAGGAAAGAAAATATGAAATCCAGGAAAACATTATATGTTGATGGGTGAAACATAATCTATTGAGTGTTTCATAACTCTGTGATGAGGGAAGAAAAGTAAACTTCTGGGAATATGGGTTCGTTGTGGAAAATAAAAATGATAGATAGGTAATTAAAAGAGGCCAATGTACAAAATGGAACTTATTCCATGTAGGTGAAGTAAAAAACTCTTGTTACATGGGTATAATGGATGAAAATCTATTATTGAATAAAAGGCTGGGACATATGTGTTTGAAAAAACTGTTCAAATTATCAATACGAGACAGTGTCCGAGATATGCCTGATTTATCAAGAAGAAGAGATTGGTGTTGCACTATTTGTGAGAAAAGAACGATTAATAACTCTAAATATAAGAGAGTTGAAAATCATTCAAAATAGCCCTTTTAACTTATACATTCTGATATATGTGGACCAATGAGAATGTAATCAATAAATGGATATAAGTACTTCATTAAATTCGTTGATGACTTTACCTGCATTACTTGTGTTATGTACATGAGACATAAGTAAGATGCCCTGAAAATCTTCAAGAGATTCAAGAGGAAAGTAGAGAAGGAATTTGAGTATTCAGTGAATAATTTGAGAACTAATAATGGAAGATAGTATAATAATGAATAGTTTGAATGTTACCTCATGAAACAAGGAATTCAGCATGAGTTGAGTTCACCATACACACCTCATCAAAACGGAGTTTCTGAAAGGAAGAATATAAGTCTCGTGGAAATGGAGAGAACTATGCCACTTGAACATGGTCTCTCTCATTATTAGTATAAGAAATCCATGAGTAATACAATGTATATTCATAATCGATTTCTCTATAGGCCACATCCAGATATTAATATTTATGAAATGTTTTATAAAAAACTCCATGTTTGAAACACATAATAGTTTTTGGGACTCCATGAATCATAAAGAAAAAGGTTGGAAAGCTTGAAAAGTTTTAACAAAGAAGAGAAGATGAAATTTTTATTGGCTAAGCTTCAGATGGAATAAGATACAAATTATTCAACAAAAAAACTAGAAGAATCATCGATTCTGCTGAAGTAAAAGTTGTTGAAATGTTTAGAAAGAAACCAAGACTTTTTCCTATATAGAAGTTGAGATGGACAAGGAGTTTATTTTTAATGATTCTGATAATGATACCCACAATGGAAATCATACTCAAGAAGAAGAATCCGAGTCAAAAATTTCATGTGATGCAGATGATATTCGAATATCTCATGCTAGGCTGAGGAAGAAAGTGGAGGCTCAGAAAATTATTGGGGATCAACATCAGAGGGTTCAAACAAGAAGAACAAAAAATTTTGTTACACATACTTATTTGTATTCAATAGTGGAGACAAATGATGTGAATTAATATTATGAGCATCCAGAATGTATTTATGGTATGAATGAAGAGCATGATCAGATATAAATGAATGGTACATGGGAACTCATACTCAAATCGGATGACAAAAATGTTTTTGGTAAAAAATGAGTTTTTTCAGAACAAGATAAAAGAATAAAGAAATATTAGTTAGAAAATGTAACTCACAAATTGAAGGTGTTGATTTTGATAAGTCTTTTGATCTAGGGGCTATATTTGAAAAAAATAGAATATTTCATGCTATTCTTGCACAACGAGGTTACAAAAATTTTCAAATGGCTGTGAAGTCTGAATTTCTTAATGGAAATATTGATAAAAATGTTCACATTGAACAAACATGTGGATTTTTTTGTTGGGAAAGATGAAAGTTATGTGTGTACGATGAATAAATCCTTGTATGGGATAAAAAAAAGTTCCAAGGGTGTGGTATTCATAACAGGATAATTGATTAAGGAAAATTAGTTTCAGGAAAGGAATAGTTGACATGAATATTTACATCATGGAATGTCAGGAGTCTTATCTCATTGTAATTGTTTATATTGATAATATTATCCTTCCTGGAAATGATGAATGATCTTGTGAAATATTTTTTGAATATATTAATAAGTTTTTTGAGATTTTCATGCTCGGAGAAATGAAATATTTCTTGGGTTACAAATATTACAGAAAAAGAATGAAAAATTTCTTTCTCAAGAGAAGTATGGTAAGGAACTTTTGAAGAAGTTTGCAATGGAAAATTCACAACTAGTTTTCACACCAATTTCAGTGGGAACCACGTTTTCTATAGATGGAGATGGCCATGAAGTTGATCAGAAAGAGTTTTGAAACTTGATTTTAGGTTTATTATTTTTTAGATCCTCATGTCCTAACATTTTCTATACTATTACCTTTTGTGAATGGTTTTAGAGTGCTCCTAAAGAATCAAATTTAGTTGATGGAAAGAGGATTCTCCGATATATCAAAGGTACAACATATTTTGGATTCAGGTATGATGGAACATAAAATATTGATTTGTCCGGGTATTCAGATGGTGATTAGGAAAAAAATGTTGATGATAAAAGATCCACATCTGGTGGAGTTTTCTTTCTGAGGAAAAGTTGTGTTAGTTTGAATACAAGGAAACATAATTGAGTAACACTTCACATGGCTGAAGCTGAGTATGTTTCTTTAACTCAATCTACTACCCGACTTATGTGGATGAAGATGCAGTTGGAAGATCTACACGTTTAGGTATATCTACCCTTACTCTAGGGATGTGATAACTAGATTACAATAAATATTACAAGGAATTCAGTACAACATTCTCATCCAAAACACATTGACATAATGTACCACTTCATCAAAGATAAGGTGGATAAAAATAAATTGATGTTGGAGTACATTCCAACAATGTTACCAGTTGCTGACATATTCACAATACCTTTTTTGAAGGAACCATTTTCTGAATTGCGGTGGAACATGGGTGTCCAACCTAATTCTCATCAGGGTTGTGGTACATGTGTCTATCCCCTCTCTCTTCTTACCTTTGTATAGTGTTGTCAAGGGGGATAATTATTTCATAAATCTATCTTTAAGGTTGTATGCATAAAGGGGGTGTTGTGGGTAAGTTGTGAATTCAGCATGTAAGTGTGTGAACTATTCTAATAATTTGCTGGAGTGGTTATAGAAAAAAAATTGTTTTTCCCTACTAGGAGTTGAAGTTGTGGAAGAATTTTCGGAAGAAAAAGAAGACATGTATGTTTTGGAGAAGGCTGGAGAAGAATGCAAAAGATTATTCATAGTCACTACATTTGGAAAACATGGTTCTGCTGTCAATAATTCTAGTTTCCTACGATGATTTTCCTCATGCAGGTTTAGAATTTTTTATTAGTAATACATTTCTTGAGATTGAAATGTTTAGTGATTTATGAATCTTGGTTGACAACAAAATCCAAAGGGGGAGATTGTTAGGACCAAGATGATTATGAAGAATATCCTTTCCAGGTATTGTATTTTGTTTTCAAGGATATTTGATATGAAATTAAATCAATCAACTTTGTAAAAGTGGTTGATGGACGATAGGGATGTTACAATACTTCCCCTGGTAACTATAAAGATTTTTTTTTCTGATTTGTATTTCACAAATACCATATGTTTGGTGAAATTTCAATGCAAGCCTTATGAAGGATATGGGGAGTAAAGAAGTGTTTTTGGAAAAGGAATGAAAGTGGTGCTCTAGTCAAAAGTGGCGCAAAATTGTGGTGTGAAATAATATATGGAACACAAGTGTATTTTTTGCGCAATTCATATTTCAAGATCATCACATAAAAATATGACAAAAGAAAATAAAGTGGAACACAAGTTAAAAATTAGTGTGCAAGTCAAAAAGTGGTGCACAAGTATAAGAAACACACAAGTGTATGTTGCATGCAAGTCATATTTCACAATCATCACAACAAAATATGAAAAATGAATGAAAGTTGCAAGCAAGTGTTGGAGCTGTGTGAAAGTGATGAAGCAGCACACAAGTGATGGATCGACACATAAGTATGAATGGAACACAAGTGTATGTGACGCCTAAGTCACCAAAATTACAATAAATAGATGACTAACATCATCATATTTTTAATGCTAAATGATTAAGAGAAAATTTTAGATCTGAGAACACAAGTAGTATAATGTGGCATGAAAGATGAAGTGTCACACAAGATAAGAGTTATTTATAAGTCATGCACATAGGTAGGGACACAAGCATCATGGCGCGCAAGCAGAGTGGAGGACAAGAAGATGTGGCGTGTAAGTTGTAAGAGGCACACAGGAAGGTAGGTTTGTTCAAGAAGTGTGTTGTGTATAAGCCAAATGTGGCATGCATGATGTGACCTATGGACAATAGTGGCTCACAAGTAGTTAATGGCACAAAAGTAGATAAGCGCACAATCTGAGTGGTGTGCAAGCAGGGAGGCATGCAAGTAAGAAGTATCACACAAGTTGTTTTCACTAGGAGGTTATTACTAGATTTTGGGTAAAAGAGTGAAGATTTGTTTTGAAATATGCGATTCGTGAATGTTCATTAAGGAATAGAGAAAATTATATTACCATATTTGTAATAGGAGGGAGAACATGCACTATTAAATTGTTTTCAAAGTGCTACACGAGTGTAATGGAATATCATACTTGTTGTATTACACATTAAATGATTATTTTACATTGGATTGTTTGGTACTGGATTGTATTGGTACCATACCAAGGATGTAGCTACTCTTGTTGAGTAGTGAACCTTATAAATCTTGTGTTACTATGGTTGTGTGTGTTTAACAGGGAATAAAATCTTTAACATGAGCTGACGTTTGTTTCAAAAATAAGGAAACATAAAAATAAAATTGATATCACTGATTCAACTCATCCCCCTCTTAGAGATAGTTGGATCATGACTAGGAACTACAGTGGTTACATTAATAAATTAGTTCTAGATACAAGTGATATCATCACAAATGTCCAAATAGTTTAATTTTATCATTAATATTGTTTTATGTCTTAAAATAACATTATATTTTAAAACACGAATTACAATATATTGAGAGTAAAAAAATTCATCCTTGAACTAAGTAAATGGTTTTTTCTTTATAAAAGTGTGAAGGGAAACAAATTAAGTGCGATTTACAATATGTCGTAATGGTTATGTGTAGTGGAATCTATGATGAATCATTAAGGAATAATAAATATCGAAAGGAAAATAAGTGAACATTCATAAAATTAATAAATATATTGAATGTCATGACTAAATAAGTGATAATGAATACGGTAATGTGAATAACTAATCCCACATTACATTTAATATATAACATGAATATTATTATCAGTTAAGGAATAATCAATATGAATTGTTAAATAACTAAAAACCATACCATTTAATTAATACCCTGGGAATAAAATTCATCAATGGATAATAAACATGTGATAATCTCATGGAAAATAATAAATGAATTTATATTTAAGAAATTGATTACTATTGGTTGACATGATCTTCTACATCATGATACCAATAATATCAATATATTTAAAAAAAGGTTTCAAATAATACATAAAATCCCATTTAATATTACGATACAAATTCACCTCATGAGACTACCAATTCATGGAGGGACTATATAATTTTTGTCCTCATCCATCAATACATTTCAAATTACTAAAAAATGAAATTTTTATTATTTCTACCCACATTTATGGAGGGAAGTGAAAAACAAAATACTCAACCACAAATATTTCATGAACATAATAAATTAAGTAAACTATTGAAATCAATCATAGGCCCCTTTATATCATCATCCCTATTAAATTTCCATTGTGAAGCACTAACCATTGTATCTGGGTCACCCTAGAGAATATCTTTGAACCAATAGTCCATCTTGTCGAATTTTTGAATGTACCCCTATATATGTACCCCCTTTCATTGAATACTCTAATTAGGATGGGGTCCTAATTATTGATCTATTTTCACTCTCTATATTAATGTCTGTTAGTAATGATCACTCACACATTTGATTTAAATCCTATATAGCGGTCTTAATCTCAAAGGGCTCATCAAGAATTTTTCCTTAGAGTGGTTGATAAGATCTCACATTTTAACTTTATTCTAAAAGATATTAGTTTCCTTGTGATGCTGATCCGATAACCCACATTTATTTTTAAGATCCACCATCACCAATTATTTGTGCATCCAATTAGGTACTCCAATCATACCATATGTTTGTTATTGATCTCTATAAACTCCCCATTTAGGTTCCTAATATTTTAAAATAGAGATGTATTTCATCTTCTTCAGCCTCAACAAAATTTTAGATCATTTCTCCATAGATTTGGGAAGTTGAGAATAATCTTTTAACCCTTTTGATTTTTTCCCCTTGAATAGAATGCAACTCTCCAAGTATTTATTTCCCTTTAATATCTTCTACATACTTGATATTTGAATCCCTATATATTTTCCTCTGTCATCATTGTCACCCAAAAGCATGTCGCACACCCCATCACAATATTTCTCTCCTAGAATTACTTTCCCATCGTTGTTATTAACAACATGAACTAACTCACATTGGTCTGGAAATAGCTCCCCCAAACCTTCAAATAGATTTATAAGGTTTAATATAATAAAGGACTATTATATACTGAGTCCCTTCACAATATCTATCCATCCCTAAGTACCATTAATTGAGTTATATTTCCCCATAGAGCCCATTAAATATCCTTATGTTCTCGATAAAACAACCACTGATTAATTATTTCCACTACCAGCTCTAAAAACCCATCTATAAGAGTCATCATTCATATATATGGTGTTTTAGTTTGGGAAATTTGTAGAAGCCAAATCCTCAGTTCCAACATTCCTAGAAGGGTCCTAAAATACCATCTTCGTGTCAATGAGGTTTGCCTTAAAATAGACGAAGATATCATCCACCTTTGGATCATCCTTCCATGGTTCTGAGTATTTTTGGATGCAATTTACCAGAACATGATCACAAATACCCTCATTGTCGATAACTATTCCAATAAACTTATTAATTATAGATAGTTTTTTAGTTTTCTATGTGGGTTCCCTATGTCCTTATTTCCACATTAACAATAATTCCATTGGTGATGGCCATTGTGTTTGTCAGGAAATACAGTATTCTATAAATCATTAAAACACAACAATAAATTTTCAATGAAACTCTTCTAAACATCGGTTCAAATTCACTCAATTGGAAGATTTTAGACATTTAATTTAAGCCATAGGAAAGTAGATATTAGATTACATATTGATTTTATTATTACGTCTATGTAAAGAAACTTACCAAACATATTTCCATGAATCAAATAGTAGAAGGATTATTGAAGGGAAGAGGATGTTTAGGAAAACATACTCATAGTTCTTTAGTAAGATAATTTCATCTCATATGAAATATATATTACCACAAGTAAATAATAAAATGCATTTGATTAAAGGAATGAAAATAAAATTCCCAAGCAGAGATCAAATCCTCTAATGATGAAAATTGGATTATAAAGAGCTTCTCATGGAAGAGACCAACAATATCATGTCCCTATATACACCTTGAACCTGGGATGGAAAAGTCAAAGGTCCCTACATAGTCCTATTATACCTAAAACAAGACACCGATGTAAGATCCAGAAGGTCCAAAGCATATTGTATTTTAGATGTAGAATGATAGAGCATATGAGAGCAATAGAAAAAGGAATAAAACCTCCATACAAATTAATATTGAAAAAAATGAAAAATAAGAGACACACACGCATAGAAACACAGACATATATACATGATATTTCAATAAGAATATAGATAATTTGAAGATGAAGGGGTATAAAATCCCCATTCTCTTCTAATAGTGGGGGTGGGGAGGGTTTGTTCCAACATCATTAAGGACAGATCTTCATTGTGGGGGTATGGTGGGTCTGGGTAGTCATTGAAGGAAATATCAAAAATATACATTTCAAATTCCTTCCTCATATATCAAATAATTGATTTAAATCATGATCAATATTTCCCATTGATAAATTTCCATATTGAATAAGTAATATTAAACAAATATGTTTCCCAGTCAGCAAAATAAAATTCAAAATAAAGAACGTTATGTAAAATGATATTTGGTTTTACTAATAGTCATATCCATGATAAATATTAAGGTTATTTTGTGAAATGTGTTTAAAAATATCACAGGAAATTTAGTATTTCAATGGATTTCTAATTGTTACAAAAACAATTCTGGAAATATAATGTTAAAATATTTACCTAGTTAAAATGATTTTAAAACCATCCAAAGAATGAAAAATGATGAAATTATTAAAAAAATATCTAGTGGAGAATTTTCAAAATAAATTATTGTTGACATTGATGAATAGAATTATCATATAATGATATTTATTAAAAATTAAGAAAAATAAACTTTTCCCTTTGAAAAATAAATTTTAAAATATATGAATTTTAAGACTATAAAGAAATTCATTTTATCTAAAAAGTTAAATTTAAACATGCAATTTAATTTAAAAATTAATCAGTAGATATGATATAAGGAGTGTTCTATTTAGGCAATGTATGTTAAAATAAATATTCCATTCATATTTTTAAATGAAAGTAATAGAGAACCTTATTTGAAAAAATACATGATGAAAACATATTATTTTTATTATGAATACAATTATTATTAAAAATTACATTAAACAATCATATTAAATAAATTTTTTAATTTTTTCTAAAAAAAAGATTTTCAAAAATACCGAATATTGATTACAAATATAGATGAAGTCATATTTTTTAAAAAATATATTATCAATAACTATAATTACTAATGAAAGTAAAATTTTTATATTAATTAAAAAAATCAGAAATAATTATAGGATAATATAAATTAATGTATTTATTATAAAAAGATCAAATAATTTCCACCAAGGGAAAGTGAAGTACAAACAATACTTATTAAAATAATTTTGTTATACTGTTCTAAAACAAAATTTTTAGATCTTGAATAGTAATCCCCATAAAATGAATTAAATAAAATGAAAAATTATATTCCATGAATATAAATAGATTCAATATATAACATATGAATGTGTATTAGAAAAAATTGAAAATTAATGTAGGTGTCTAACATAACAAATTTCGAAAATAATACAATTTTGGTTGAGCGACCCATTCAACGATCATAAGGTTGAAGTGAAAATTAATGATATAATTTGTTATATGTATCAAATTAAAATCCATGTAAAATAAGTTAAAATATAAAATAATATAATAAAAATACTTTGCAGACATTATATTATAATATCTTAGATAATGATGAAATGATATTAACCAATGAAAAAAATTTAGTTATGATATTCTTTTCTATATTATAGATTAAAATTAAAAAAAAATTTGGGTGAAATAATTAAAATTAAATATTAAAATAATCTTTATAATAAATAATTTGTGATATTACATGTAAATGCGGATGTTTGTAAACCAAATAAAACAAACTAGGTTCATAACTTTAATATATTCCTTGATGAAAGGAAATTGAGACAAAATAGCTTACCTTGTTTCTCCCTCTAGTTGAACAAGATTTATCCTCATGTATATTGGTTTTAAAATTTTCATTTTTTTAATTGAACCAAATTAAAATTTACATGATCATATATGATTTTATTATAGTGTCACACCACTGATTGGTTAATAATATTTTTTATCACTATTATGTTGGGTAGTAATTTCCTTATTTTTTATGCATTTTTTGCCTTTAATGTTATGGTTCGTTTTTATAGGGTATAGTTCCATCATATAAATATTGAGATTAATATAGAAAATATCTTATTTAATCATTAAATTATTTTTTAAACACTACTTATTGTTTTATATTGAAACTATATCATATGACTTTGTGAAGGAAGTTAGTTTTACTTATGCATGACTGACGATATAGTTTCCTTATTGGGAGAAATTGTTAGGAAATTGATGATATATTAATTTTTCAGAAATAATATCATGTCATATGTTTTATATATATTAATCATTTCCATAATTTTGACTATCCATTTGAGTTGGTGATAGAAAATAAATTACATTGATTCGTTAGTATGTAGTCCACCATACAAATAAGTGATATAATTTTCCCTTTTAATGTATAAATAGATGAATAAATATTAAATCCATAAACTTAATATAATATTGTTTTAGGTTATAATTTTTTATATTTTATATTAATTTATTTTTAATAATTCCTTATCATATAATAATAAATAAAAAATGATCTTTGTTAAGATGATTTCCTTCTCTTATAGAAACCCCCTTTGGATCTCTTCTAAATATCCCTATGGTTTTCCTTTTGGTAATACTAAAACATAAAAATTTTGATACTTGTGATGGTGAAATTTGTTTTTGTGGTTTTTTGATCCAATGGGATTGTTAGGTTTGATGACGTGAGAGGGGTGTTTAAATTTTTAATTAAGGATGGGCATTTTTGTAAATACCAAAATAAATTCAATAATGCGAAGGCACCCTCAAACCATGTGACATGAAAATTTATGAATAATTTGTTTTATATATTTTAAATAAAATCCATACCTCAATAACAAAAAAGGTATTTTTTTGAAATATTTTAGTCCCTTATCCTCTATGTTTACACTCTTTTACCATTTTTGTTTTCACAACGATAACTAGTTCTTTTCATAGGGTAAATAATCCTTGATGTCTAAAATAAAATGATCTATATTAGATAATTTCATCCAAGTGATTATAAAAATAAAAACAGATTTATTAAATAAAAATTAAATGTCAATGAAAAATTAATTTTAACACAACCCCATGTAGTGCGAAAAATTGCGTTTAAACAATAATCATGATAAAAATATTAAATTATTAACTAATAATTATTAAAAAAATTATATTGAACCTATTATATAAGATGAATTATATAATTATTCCAATTATGGAATAAATTTATTCAATTTCTATCCACATAAGTGGATAATAATAATTTAAATATAATTCCAAAAATAGTGTCGAAAAGCAGTTTTTCATTTAATTCATTTTTCTAGAATTAGATAATCCCACATTTACTAAATTAATAGTTATGATAATTATATTTTTTTATATTAATATATTTATATATTTAAAAAATATAATTATTAAAAATTATTCATCATAATGGGTTATATTAATTAACTAGAATTGAGAAACAGTATTCACCTAAAAACTATTTATTGAAAAATTTGTTTCTTGACTAAAATAAAAATAAATAAAAATTTGGTATTCATATGGCTCAAAACAACATATTTCTATTTAATATATCTAATAATATTTATTTTAAATTTAAAAAAATTTAAATCAATAATGGGACATTAAAATTACATAATTAAATAAAAAAAATACTTTTATCTGAAAAATTGGTTTTTCCAAGATTGGATAAAAAACATACTTTTCAGAAATATATAAAAATTTTACCCTATATTAATTTCGATGTGATTATTTAAAAAAATTAATTCAATTATACCAAATATAATATCTAAAGGTGGAAACATTTGATTTCATTATTTTCTCCCAAAGTGCTGTGAGACACCGTTTTTACAAAAACTACTTTTTTCACGAATATATTTACATTATTAAAAATTGAGTGATTATTAGAAATATTTTTTTAATAAATTTATATATATTTAATTGTTTATTTAATCATATTCAAACCTACCAAGTTAATCGATCTATTATACTATTCATATAAAAATAATATGTTTCAATGTTTATTTAATCACGATGTCAATTGTAATATACACTATAGAGCACAATGTTCTTCTTTTAAAATAACAATGTTTTAATTTCTCTCCATCTTTAATAAATTAAATCATATCAATTAAAAATTTCTTTCAAAAAATGGGTTTGATATTTTATAATTTAATTTTTAAAACCCATATCTTAAAATGGTTTAAAAAATATCCTACTGAAAGAGGGATGGTCATGTATTAAGGTCATCTGAAATAAAATATCACTTGTTTTATAAATAGTAGAACATTGGTATGAAGTGAAAATATTTTCATGGAAGAAAAATGTTAATAATTATGAAGACTAACTAGAATCATTAATGAAAACAAATTTAATGACCATGAAAATTTCAATGACAACAATTCCATAAATCGGTGATGAGTTAGCTAACCATAATAATAAGATATTTAAGAAAATAAGATAATATTTTTTTCAATATTATTTTCCCAGAATTTAATTTCTATTTTAATATAATGATACAAAATACCATAAAATAAAAATACATTAAATATTATTGTTTCATAATATAAAATTCATCATTTGGTTTTCATTCAATCAAATTCAACATTAACTCTTACTAAAAAGAATGAATATCCAGTAAGAATTTTTTTACCAAACTAGTAAAATTAATTGAAAAAATATGAAATAATAAAAATAAATAACAATATATTCAACCCATATCTATGGACATCAATATTAAAATAAAATTTCATACAATATATAAAATTATAATAAATTAATCTATGAAACCTTTACAGTAACACCCCAATTCAATAAAATTTATTAAATAAGTATCTATTCATCATATCATTTATATAAAACAAATTTCACACTGACCATACCATCACATTTTCTTCTGGTACTCACTACACAAATTTTATCATTTTTCATTTGGTTCAAAACCTAGAACATTACCAGATGTGAGAGGATGTCACATAGAATGCAGATTTTACTTTTTATAAAACTATATAAGTATAATTTTTAAAGTATTATCAAATTTAAATGACCAGTAATAAAAAAAAATCAGGGATATGATATAAATTAATGGATACCAATATGTTTATTCTTATATCCACAAAATTTAAAGGCATTATACGTTAAAAATATTTTTTGTAAAATTATTTAATAATCCAACAAGTTTTATTTCCATAAGTCTGTCAAAATATACCCTTATTCCTATTATAATAATCTTCACATAAAACATAGAATATGGTGTTTAGGAAATTTAACATATTATCAAACATAAACAAATAATCCCATGATGTATTCCATAATTATTTATTTAGTTTTATATAAATAAAATTTTACTTCAAAAAGTCTAACACAACTTTTTAATGATTTATCATTCTTATAATAACTAAATTTGATAAAAATAATTTTATAATATGATTCTTGAATCCAAAAACATGAATACATAAACCTATTTTCATTAAATATTATGTTCTTTATAATAGAACATTTCCTTCAAAAGTGGTAATTGATTCGAATAATTTCTAGGATCCCACATTCATAAAATAAACTATAAAGGGATCTCTATGACCAAATTTATTTCACTCCACTGAAATTTTCACTTTCCCTCAAAAATTTATTCCACTTTTCCCTTAATTTCCACAATTAAATCATTTTCATATTCCTTTGAGAGATTCACCTACTTTTATATTTCCACATTTCTAAAATAATGTAATTTTAGATTTCATTCCTCCATGGTCTCAAACAATAAATCTCCTTGGGGAATAAAAAATTCTCTATATTAGTGGGTATAATAGTTGGTTTAAATATTTTATTATAACTAAATTTCACGATATGCGATTATGAATTGTCATTATATCCTTAAATCCAATCATCATCACATATGGTTGAAGAAAATAACCATATTTTCCATTATATTTTGTGTAAACATGATTTCATCAATTTATATTCATTTACTAAAACTAAATGGAAAATAGTGATATGAAATCATTAGTGGAAAACCATGTATTCATTAATAGTATCTCTATATTATGACACCTATTATTCAATATGTTACACCTTAGGATTAACCTAGGTTACTTTTTTTATCATCTATTAAAATAAATTATATTCTTCCATAAATAAAATGTTAATTATCCAAAATAATATCCCATGAGAGTGTTAACCTAGGTATGTTGTAATGTTGTTGTTGTGCAATAGGTGATGATCATGAAAGATATAGATGTTTAATTTTCTGATTATTATTTATAGATACATCTGTTTCATAACCATGTCAACAAATATCATAAAGTTAGATATTTATTCTAGGGAATCCACATAATCTATTAATAAAAAATCCATAGGAAGTTTTATTTATCTTCTTCTCCATGTATATAGTAGTTATATTATCCCTAATATATTATTTAATAGAACTAGTTCTTAGGGTTTCTATTAAACATGAACTAATACCATCTATTTAGACCCCCTACCCTTGAAGCTAAGAGTTGGTGGTAACATTAATATATTGGTACTCAATGAAAATTATCACATCTAAAAAGACCATATATTTTAGTAGATATTGTAAACGACATACCTAAATTAAAAACAACATTAATTTGAATACATGAAATAAAAAATAGTGGGATAAGAAAATAAATCCCCAACTCATTAAATCATATAATCATTATTATATAGGTAAGGGGAAAAAATTAATTGTGTTCTAAAATTCACACTAATGGTAACATTCAATGAAATATGTCATGAATCATTAAGTAATAATCAATATGGAAATGTAAATTAATGAACACATAGTCAATTAAATAAATAATTTTAATATCATGATGAAATAAGATTTAATCCATACAGATAGTTAAATATCTATAAAAACATTTCATAAAATCAATATGTTCAATAACATGAATATATATAGAATAATTAATATGGAATGATAAATAAGTAAACACACATTAAATATATTTAATATGATTACTATCATGATTTGATAAGGAAAAATCCACTAGGAAATGAAAATACCTAGACACATAGGACATTTAGAAAATAACATGATAAAAAAAATGCATCCATAGATAATATCAATCCAATAATATCATTGATAATAATAACTGAATTTTTATGGAAGGAAATTATTAATATTGGATTACATGATATCAAACATTATGTTATCTATATATCCAATTCCTTTCATAATAAGGTTTAAAACTATATAAAAAATACCATTTAATGTTATTATATTGATTCAACTCATGATACAATCATTGCATCAAGGTGCTATATAATTTTGGGCCCCACCTATCATAAAAAGTCTAATGCATTCCCCATATATGGAATGATTTATATAAATCGTGAATAATATTCATTATCAATAAATTTTTATATTGAATAATGTGTACACACTACCAATAATTCGATAGTAAATCAAATAACATACAATGCAAAACAAATTATATTTAAATTATATGGAGTTTCTGTAATAAAAACACCCATGATAAATTATATAGATATTTTGGGGGAAATATAAGCCATTTTTTACAATAAAGAGAATATTAAAGAATTAAAAAGAAAAAAAATTTGAATAAATTCCATTGAAAAATTGATCACAGACAACCTTAAGAAAAAAGCATCACAATATTAAAATATATCGCATTTTAGGTATGTGTAAAATCAATGGTTATTATCATTGATGAAAAAAATTCATAAAATGATCTATAAAACATTCATGAGGAAAATAAAATTTTCAATTTATAATTAAATATTAAAAACTAGTAATTTGAACAATATTTGTAAAAAAATCAATGAAAATATCATTTTATATTTTCAAATGATTCATCAATGAAATGAGTGGTCATAGAGTCGTGAATATTCTGTTCATGCCTAGTATGATAAAATAATGATTCCTTTAACTATTTTGTATTAAGAACAAAAACTATCATTTTTTAAACCAAAAATAAGATCACATTTAAAAAACTTTTACATGAATTAAGGGAACAAATATCTTAAATGATTATATTAATTCATGTTCTAATATTTTCTTTTGAAAAAATTCATTTGGAAGAAAATATTTTATCTTCCAAAGAGAGAAATAAAAGTAGGTTTTATTAGAAAAATTTTACCAATAATTTTATTTACTAAAGGGACAAATATTATACTATTACAGGAAAACATCATTAATTACTAAATTTTAAAAATTTCATGGGGGTTTTCAGACAATGATAAAATTATTCCATTCATTGGAAATTCAAGTATAAATAATTTTGATTAAAATAAGATATAATCCAAGATCTTTTACCACATTGATAACATTTGAATCATAATCCATTTGAAATAAATAACATTAAATTAAACATTAAATACCATGAATATAAATATATTAATTATTTGATGTATACAATTTGAATTATATACATCTTATTAAATAAAATAGGTGAATACTATAACAAACGTCCCAAAGAAGAAAACAGGAGAGGAGAAACCCTTACAAAAATCATAACATTGAATTGAAATTTTATATGTTAATTAATTATTTGTATAAAATTTAAATCATAATTAAAAACTAAAAATATTACCTAACATAATAAATATTAATTACACATATAATATTATAATATTGAAGACAACGAGTAAATAATATAATCCAATGAACATATTTTTAGTTATGAAATTCTTTAGAGCTTGGTAATTTTAAATTTCATTACCCTATATAAAATAATTAAAATTTAAACATAAAATAAAATGCAATATTAAGGATTCATGAAATTACATGTAAAATGGAGAGTATATACACCCTATAAATTAATGAGGTTCATAATATTAATATATTCTTCAATGATAAGAAATTGACACAAAATTCATAACCACACATTTCCCTATAGTATATCATGGACTAACCAAAATTTAAATGGTTTAAATTTTTAATTAATTAAAAAAACAAATTCATTTTTATAATATCACTTATGATTTTCTTATAATATCATATCCCCATTTATTAATAATTTTTCGTTATTAACATTGTATCTTTTATTAATTTCCTTATTTTCTCATTCTTGTTTTCTCATGAAAATTATTAATATTATGTAAGAGATATAGTTCCTTCATATAAATTATACTATTAATATTATAAATATAATATTTATTGATTAAATACATGTTTTTATCCATTTACAATATTTTCATATAGAGAATGTATCGCATCGCTTCGGGGACATGGTTGGCCATACATATGTATAAGTGATGATATCATAAACTTGAAATGGGTGAATGGTTATGAAAATGGATGATATATTAATTTTAATGATTTAATATCATTTAAAATATATTATATATATTCATTATTTCAATAATTAATTCTAGCCATGTGATTTGATGTTGGAAAAAAATTACATCGACATAAGAGGCAGTGCCCCATTATAAACATGAGCGATGGTTTTGTTTCCCATTTTTTAGAGAAGGATATATATTATTGTTATTCTATATAAATAAAAACATCTGTGTATAAGGGATATATTGGTGTTATTATATTAATTTTTTTATAACATATTTGATGGTTTTAAAAGAATATTTAACGAAAATGGGCTTTGTTAAGACAGTTAGTTCCAATTAGAGATACCTCATATGGATCACATATCAAGAACAATCAGGTTTATTTTTATGGAATAAATATACCTCTATAATATGGATAAGTATGTTGAGTAGTAATTAGGATGGATTTGTTAGCACTCAAGGGCTTTAGAGGTGTAATGAATCACATCACTTTGAGGAATGTGACATTTAAATTTATATAATAATCATTATATACTAAATATAATTTATTTAATTATTGTGATGTGGGGATGGAAATAGAATAATAACATAACATTTAGGAGGTGGTATTCAGCATAACCATAAATGATGGTATCACATTCTCAGCGTTTGAAAAGGTAATAATAATATTATATATTATATTTCTAGAAATATAATTAATTTATGAAAATAATAATGATGTAATTTATAGTATATATATTCATTATAGTTACCCTTATTAAATTTTTTATAACACATTAATTAAAAATACTTCACATTTCTTCATGTGGCGGTAGTCTACCATACATAGTACCGATGTTATCATATCCACAACTATACGAAATAAAAAAAGGGATTATATGATATAACATTTTAATAGGTAAAATTATGTTATTAATATCATAAATATCATATTTAACTAGTATTAACATAATTATTTCTTACCCTAAGAGGTAGTAAAAAACAAGGGACATAGTTTCGTGAGATGGTAGTCCACCATACACATTAAAGATGCATCTCTAACCCATTTAATGGAAGTGTGTTTGGGTGTAGGTCATACCCTTAAAATGAAAAAATTAGAGTATATTAATGTTAATATAGTGATTATATAATCATGGTATATTAATAATTTAAGGTGTTGATAAATAAATTAAAAAAATAATGTTGATGAAGGGTGCCTATTTTCCAGGTAACTCATTATAGTTTTCACCAGAGGACTTCCTTGGTTGGATATATGCCCATATTAAGGAATATAGGATGAGAGGAGGTAATAGTAGAAGGTATTTGGATATGAATTGGTGAATACAATGGGAATGAGTGGTGTGAATATAGGAATATATTAAGAGGCCTTTAATAAGGGAGTTGAGTGGAAAACATGTAAATTTTGAATGATTGAATTCCACCAATGTTTCTCCATGAAACGTTTTCCCAATAATGCACAATATTCTATAAAATAATTGATTAGGATGAAATATATCATATAAATGTGTTATTTAAAGTTATAAAGGTCATTTTCCCAAAAACATTATGTTTAGTCACTTCAAAAATCTCATTTTTTACTTTAGTAGTTGTGATGTTTTTTGATCATTTAATAACATGGGTAATAAAAATGTTGTTATTTATAAACTATTTTGATTCAAATGTCTCATCCAATACTTCAATTTCAATAAAAATATGGTGAAAATTTTATTGTAATATTATTCATGTAATCATTGCGAGAGAGTATGTTTTTATGAAAATTATTTTTTCATAAAACAAAATATGAATCTATATTAACTGAGCGACTAAATATAATAATTAAATTAAAATAAAATAAAATTTAATGAAATTTAGTCTATTAATTTCAATTAAAACATTAACAAATTTTGAATAATTTTAATTAATTAAAAAGTTGAAACTTTATGAATTTTAAAACAGTTTTAGAAAAAACTGTCTTTAAAGCAAAAAATAAAATTATACTAAAAAAATTATTCATAAGAATTTATGTGAACTAAGATTAAAAAAACTCTATATAGGACTCTTAAAAACCTATAGAAAAAATGTTTATCATTTTAAATTAAATAATTTATTAAAAAAAGTGGTTTTTTAAAAATCAGTATTTTTCAATATTCTTTGAAAAATAATAAGTTTTCAAAAAATGAAAAAAATATCCTAAATTAATTTTTGATTTTATGATTTAAAAATTGATATTATTTATTTAAAATTAATATTATAAGAATTATAAATTAATCATATAAATGATTATTTATATGAAAAGTGTTTAATCAATCTATTTCATTTTTGATAAAAATATTGGTTAATATTTAAGTTTAGCAACGTTATTATCTAAATAATGTTAAAAATCATTAAAATGGTTTATTATACCTTTTTAATTATAGTTAAATCCTTCACCCATGTAAAAATTTCACCATCTTATGTCCATTGACTTATTATATAAGTGGATATATTTTATCCATCATAACATTTTTCAAATTCTAATGATTCATTGTCAACCATATAGTTTTTATATAAAACCATATTCTAATTAATCACATTATTCAATAAAACATTCCCTACGTGGTCAAGAACATGAAAATTATTTTTATTTTGAGAAATAATTTCTTTCATCTGAACAACTTCAATGCACAAACATGACAAAACTTTGGTACATATTTCTCTAACAATGTAAGATGAAATACGTTGTGTACAAGAGATAAATTTGAAAGTAAATACAATATGTAGAAATTGATCCATAATTATGTAGGATTTAATATTCTCCAATTAAACATGGAATAATATTCTACTTATTACCAAAATAAAAAATAAGTTTCCATATATAAAGTTTGAAAATGAAACGATCACCAACCTTGAATGAAATATCTTTACAATGATAATCTGCACAACATTTCATCCAGCTTTGAGTTATCCTCTCATGACACTTAATTAACATCACCTTCTCAAAAATTTCCTCAAAAAAATCTAGTCCCATAGACACTGTTTCTCTTAATTAATCCCAAAAATCTATTGTTTTGAACCACTTTCCATATAATGCCTCAAATGGTTCCATCTTACTATTGGAAAAAGATATTTATTATAAGAAAAATAAACCAATGAAAGATATTTATCCCAATGTAAATAGTCATAAATTGAAAAATACTGAATAATTTCTTTCATGGTTTTAATATACCACTTATATTTTCCCTTTATTTTGAGTATCAAAATCCATACTAAAGTTTAATTTAGTACACATAAAATTCTAATGTCCTTCCAAAAAATGGTTGTTATCCTAGGTCCACAGTCTGATATAATGAAGAGAGGAACTCCATGTAAACTGAATATTTCCTTTATATATAGTCCAAAAATATGATATGAAACAATTATATCATTAATGGGAATGAAATATTCAGATTTATTTAAGTGAATAAAAATATTCATCATTTCATTTTTAACTTGAGAATACCTTAGAAATACAACTATTAAATCCATTGATATATTATACCATTACTGTTATGGTACAAGAAAATATTGAAGCTTACCATTTGGTATCATTGATTATGATTTGACATACTATTAATTCAAAAAAATCATAGAAAATTCAAAAATTTCTTTTTTCCATTCCATATCAAAATTTGTAATTAAAAAGGTCTCTCTACATCTTAGTGGTTCTAGATGAATGGAAAATAGAAGACTGTGATATTAAATAAATAAATATTTCCTATAGTATAATTCACAAAACACACATAATCTATATTCAAATCATAATACAACTTCCTTGTCAATACTATAAATAGGAAACATACCATTCTAAATGGATTCTACATTTTTTTCAAATATTTATCCTCCTTATGATCTTTATTAATTCATTCTAAAAAAATTATAATGTATTGAATCCTAAATCAAAATATTTTTTCCCTACATCAAAAAATTCTAGAAAAAATTCATAAAATCATTTGGAAGAGGGTTATTTTCCAAATTTAAATTAGTTAATGTGAAATTAGTATTTCTACTAAAAGTATAATCCATTTTCATATGAATGGTAATTAATCATTCAATAATAGTCCTTGATTAGATACATCAATCTTCTCTATCTGATGTTCTATAATTTCTGATTAATTATATACTTAATTAATATTTGGTAATTATATAATTTTTACTTTACTATATTAAAATTATTTTTCTGAATATATGATGAAAAAAAACCATCAAATTTCAAATAAAATAAATAGTAATTTAACTCACGAGGTTTCAAAATATGTACATAATAATTAATTACCTAATCATTATGTATTATGATGAAACTTGGTTATTTCAATGAAGAATCATGGTAGATGATAAATTCACCATTATTGGAAGTAAGTACCAAAGCATTAGTATTCACCAACCATATATTAGGTTCTTGAAAAAAATATTATTTTTATTTTCAGATGAATATAACTCCTATTTAATTTAACATAGTATGTGGGATTAGCAACTAATAAAATTTCTCAACAAATCACCAATAGTAAACTGATAATCTAATTAGGCTAAGAAATTATGTTATATTTGTTGGGCTTGGCCATTCTTTACTGAATTTTTTAATTTTATGGTAAATAGTTCTTTCATATTTAGAAACTATATGGACAAGGAATGAAACCTTTTGATAAAAAAAAATTATTACTTGCTAAATTTATCATATAGTTTCTTTCATTTAATGTTTGAAAAATATCTATTAGGTATATTTCATTTTATTCTTAAAATTCTGAATATACTAAAATGTTATAAATAAACAGAATAACAATATTATTAATGAAATAAAAAGTAATTCTTTTTTTAGATCCATGAAGATAGTAGGTAATTTATATAACCGAAATTCTGTAACTATAAATTAAATGTACAGATTAGTAGTCTAAATCGTATTCTTTAAAATTTATTCTTTATTCATATTCATATGATGCTAGTTTGTCCTTAGGTTAACATTTGAAATATACTCTTTTCATAGATTTTATCAAAAAAATCATCAATAGGAGGAAAATGATACTTGTTCTTGATAATTATGATTTTAAAATCTTTATAATCAATGAAATATCTCATAGAACCATCATTGCTTTTTATAAACAAGACAGGATCACCCCACAGTGAATTGCTAGGTCAGATAAAAGATTTATCTAATTAACACTTTGATTTATTTTTCAAATATAAATGATCAAATTATACAATTAATTATTGGGGTTTAGAAACTTGAATATAATCTGGTACTAATTCAATAGTAAAATCAATATCTTCATCAAGAATAATAGATGAAAAATCATCCAAAAAACAAAAATATCTTCATTTACTAATGGAACCCCACTAATTAGAACAGTTTATGTTTTTAAAAAAAAAATGAGCTAGGTGACTTTCACTGACATCTATAATCGATTTATCAGCTTCTTGATATGCTATCAAAAGAATGAAATCATTAAACACATATTTCATAGAACTACAATCTATCATAATATGATAAACTGAAATACCATCCATGATCAGAATGATATTGAACTCTACAATAGTCAGTTGACCAAGATTCAAATGAATGACCATCCCAATGAAAAAAAGTAGAATATTTCCATAAATCATTGTTTCTTTAATACTCCAATAATAAGATTTCATGAAAAGTTAAATCATATATTCCATAGTGGATATTCCCAATTTTGTTGAGGGGTTCTAAAAACTGAATCAATATAAAGATCTAGAGTTAAAAATGATATTGAAATAATTTGAATACAGAATAAACATACTTGTCACCACGTTATTCAATGGACCAAAAGTTACTATATTAGTTAAAAATTACTTTAAGATACCGTTCTATTTCAAAAAATTATGATTTCTATTAGGGGAAACTATCTTCAAATTTATGAATTTTATTAATACAGGAACTCAATATAACTAAATAACCACTCCATAAAATAGATACTAGTTACAACTTCTTTTATTGTTCATGACTCTTATCTTTGAATTCATGAGCCCTATGACCAAACTGACTATACCAAATACCCTTACCTAATTTTGGAAAACATTACTTGAAATTTTTTCTACAAACATAGAAAATTTTAGGTGACTTCCATTGGAATTTAGAGTAATTTGTTTCTCCATTTCCTCACACTATGACATTGTCTTACTATTTTCATATTGTGAGTAATATGTGTAAGTAAAGTCCTTATAATCATTCATAGAATAACACAACACACTATCATAACATTTAAATTATTTTATGGAAAATTCTCTTTCTAAACATAGTTTCATCATTGTGAAAATATATTAATCTTAATGTTTGTGTCCCAAATAAAATATAGCACATACCTATCTCATCTTTTGTTTTTTATTCATATACATATATGTAATCTAAATCTTCTATAACGAATTATATGGGTTTTTTTTCAAATTTAGTTCGAAAAACTTTAGGAATTATGCATAAATTAAAATTTAATTAAATGATTCAAATTCCATGGTTTCAAGATTATCATTCCCTCTAATATTCATAAAAAATGCAATCAATTATTAATTTATGCTTTAAAATGATAAAATTAAAGTGTTACCTATTGAGGTTTTGAACAACCCATAACATCAAATATATTTGTGAGAAAATTTATCCATCATTCAGCTACCACAGGGTCAGCTAATCCACTAAATGATTGGGGATGTTTTATCTTGAAATTATCCACAAAATACATATTAATTCATGGTATAAATGTTTATATTATAACATAAATACCACAACTAATAATCAATTATTTCAAATGATCCATCACTGTATCAAGCTGTTCAATTCTCATTCAAACCATCTTGGATGCTAATTTTGAGTATATTATCATACTGGTCCCTTTTAACTATAGAATCCCTATTTCATTAGTGGAAATCCATTCTGAACAGAAATAGTTTATTCAAAACATCATCATAATCTCCAAATGCAATAAAATTTCAATTTTATAGTAATATAAAATATTTCATCATAATCCTACTATCATTATCTTATACTTTACAGTTACTAAAACTGACATCTGACACTCTGTGTATTTCCCCAACCAGAAACATTTCATAATCATGAGTATTATTAAAGAATATACATTATTTCACATTAAATATATTATTAGATTTATATTTTTAAATAACTAGTTCATACCTCATATATAAAAACCATAAAATAAAATGTATCCACTTATAATTACTATCCATTTTTCACATAATATAATAATTTTAAAAAATAAATATATTTTTTTATGAAAATATTAATTTTATTCATCATTACTTCATTCATTACCTTACCCATAATTAAATTCATTGAAAAAATTTATAAATGTGGGATTAGCATAAAAAGCTCTGTAAGTGATACAAAACGAAGTAAACCCATTATTTATATGAAAACATGAAAGATCATATAACATTTACCATTGTATTCAATTTTTATAAAAAATTTAAAGTAAAAAATTTTCACTTGAAAAGAAAACACACATTTTCCTCATAGAAAATCATTAAAAACCATAACATGTTATTAAAAACCCTTATTTGTAACATAGTGCATAACTATCATAACTTATCTTAATCTAATTTGAAATGTAATAAGAACCTATTTGAATACATAAAAGAAACTCCTTTGAAACTAACTCTTAATTTCCTATTGAAAATTTTATTTTACCCAATCCATTAGAGTGCCCTATGGGAACACTCATCATTTATGATATAACATGTTCGCAAAGTTCTATCAGGACCACCACATTCTACAATCTTTAATCCAATAACCTAGTGCTATCTATGGAACACCATCATATAATTATCAAGTAAAATAGACTGAATAAAACAAATTTATTCATCCACTTTTCTATCATAAAACATTAAAAAAATTAAACTAAAAAAACCATTTTCTTTTGAAATTCCCTTTTCAATATAAATGTAAAACATTTCTTTAAATAAATATTTCCAAAAAAAATAACTGATTAAAATTATTTAGAATATTTCATTGAAGGAAACAGGAAATTATTATTCAAAATATATTACTAAAAATTTAGTAATGGATTCTCATTGATTTTGTAAACAAATGAGGTCCACAGTATTTGAGGATCATCATGGAGATTGCGGGGAAATAAAAGGGACAATTTATTGATGTTTGTTTTACAAAGTTCCCATAATTAAATATATAATAATTTTCACATAGATATATAGATATTGAATTTATGAATTTGACATAGAAAATATTTTCACGATTTTCATGATTTTCTCATATTCAAAATATATTATGTTTTCAAAATTTATTATTCATTGAATATATAATAAAAGATGGATGAGATTTATAAAAAAGTGAATCAGTAATAATGTTATTGAAATATATATTATTCGAATAAAAATATAGGCTAAAGTGAAGATTTAATGTGTTAATTTACATAGTATAAGTGACTGAATGATACATCTTGTATTCAAAAGGAGTATAATAAAAAATAATAATTGAATATCTAGTGTTTTGAGGAGACTATGGAGGTGAGGTAAACATTTTCGTATCTAGTTCCAATGAATTATAAGAATATGTGAATATATTCGTAGAAGTATTTTAATGATAATATCTTGTTTATTACTTAATATTGATCAAAGGGTACTAGTACTGCACTTCCACATCTGAGAGTAGATGGAGGAGTTATATACATAAATTACATGGGGGAATTATTATCATCTAAAATAATTGTCTATAAAATGTTCCAAAGGATTAATTCATATTGAAAATTACTCTTAGTGACCATCCCAAATATTATAAATAAATATGAGTAAACAATACCATAATTTGAATGAAAACCCATTTCAAAGATTTGATGTATGTATATATTCATGATATATATGGAGAGACCATAATTTCATTATAAAATAAAAAAATTAGACTAATGTAGTGTGTAGATTATAAGAATAAGGTGTATCCATAGGTGGAAATTAACTAAACCCCAAATCATATAAGTTAAGTGATCAGTGATGTGGAGTGACCATCATCAAACATGTATCCACCTAACAATTGAATTAGTTGATTTTTCCACATCAACACATCATGGGTCAATACTCCATAAAAATATATCATTTCTCTTAACCAAGTTGAATCCTATTATCTTGTGAAATTATTCCTTACCACATTTTTTCATATAATATTATGGAAAATATCCAATAGGGACAAGTTCAATAGTAGTTGCAGATAACAGTTGAATACTCTCATAAAGTGAAATCAATCTTGTCAATGAATAATTTAAATTTTCGAAACTTCTTGATTCCCCCCACCATAAGTGTATTGTAATGAAACAAGTTGTATCTGTCATGACATTTTATAACACTGTTTTCAACATCTATTTATAATATTTAATTTTCTCACATGAATTAAAAGTTCAAGCAACTATTTTTCAATGGAATTAGTTTTTGGGGATTTAAAAAGAATATGAATTAGTTTCTATAGGATTGTGTTTAAGATATTATGGATTATGTCAAAAAATGATATATATTATGAATAAAAAATTAATTTTTGAATGATATTAAGACACTAATAATAAATTTCCTTGACATCTCAAGTGTTTTATATAATAAAACCATTCGATTTTCAAGTGAAATTAAATTTTTAAAACTACTGTATATTTTTAGGGAGAATCAAAAGACAATTTTTTTTTTCAGATGTCAACCTCATTATGTAGTTTTAGGACTATCCTTGTGGTGAATGTAGTGAAAACCCCCAAAAGGGAAACTTATGGTTAAATGAGACAATAATCTAAATAATTATATGAATATTACTAGAAATATAGACTATCCAATTAACATTGATGTACACTTTTAAAAAAAATATTTCATAGAAACTACATCACGTTTCTAGTGATGAATTTATTTATTTAGTAACCAAGATAATATCCGTTACTAACATGAAAACATTGATCTATATATAATCATTCATAAAAGGAACATATAATTTTATAAATATTGGTTAATGGATAAAAAAAGTTAATGAAAGTAGTTGTTGAATGAAGTTTGATATAATAAAATTGGTGAGAAGTAGATTGTGAAAAGGGATCTAATTGAGGACTATTCCCATGAAATAGAAAAAATTATTTCTCTGGAGAATGACTTGAAATTTAATCATATCATTCTCATGAAAAACAATTATGAGAAGAAAAAATGTAAAGTATTTTTACTAAAGGCTTGAAAATATTAAAAAATATCAGAAGGATAAGGGTATAATTATTAAGAAGCCTAGGTAGATGTTGAAATCTATAACAAAAATAAAGAAGAACTCTTGAATGGTAGAATCAATAAGTGAAATGTATAGAATTTCCAATTTTGAATCTATTAATGGTAGTAATATAATTTTTAAACAAGGATTTAAGGTTTATTATTCGTTAATGTCTATCGATTACTGATTTTTTTAAGATTAGGAAAAAATTCATTTGATGGTCCAGAATCCCAAGGGTTTGATGATAGAAAAATTTATACCACACTATCTAATTAACCAAGAAATGAACACATGATATATAATTTTAATGTAACACATCATACATGTTATAAAAAGGTAAATTTAGAAAATAATATTGAAAATATATGTGCATATAATTCTTGGTGGACAATTCTCATTCTTAAATTAAGGGGGGGGGAAATGAATTTGAGAATGAACAATTTGTTCCACCTGAAAAAGATTTATAGTGCTGGATAATTTGATGTGAATATGAAAAAGTAACAACCATAAGTTTTATTAATGGTTATCATGTAATAATAACCCTAAGGAGATAAAACCAAATTATTTATAAAATATAAGAAATAAAATTATTCTTTAAAATAAGGTCTATCACATTTTAATAGCATGGATGTAATTCCCCTAAAAAAATAGGGTTGATGGTTTCTTGAATGAAAATTCAATCTAGGATAAATTTTTTTGAATTAGTTTTGATATAAATAAATAAATATTAACATTGTTTATCCATTAGTGGACTTATCCATACCACTTGAATTGAGGAGATGATGACTGAGGGACTTTTATTTTATGGAGAAAAAGGCATGACAGAGAATATAGAAAAAAGTAATCGTGGCTAAAGACACATGTTTTCCAAACAAGAAATTTCAACTGAAATTTACTTTTTTATTTTGGATTATTATGATGGGTAAAATATTCATTTACCCTAATATGTTATACCATTTAATTTTTTTGACCATTATAATGGTTTCATAATATGTTATTTATGAAAGGATATGATATTGGATAAAAAAGTGGATCAATCTACTTTTCATTTAATTATCAATATTTAATATTACATTAAATAAATATTAAATTTTCTATAAATATATTATAATGACTCTTATTTTCTTTGGTTTTATTTTGATAAATTAATTTGAAAAATTATGTGACCAGGCATATAGATGGTATGTGACTTCGAGACCTTGTGTGCTCAGGATAAATCGTTTAAAAAATGACATTTTTTTATTAAAATGCTTTGTACGGTTTTATTTAAAACTAAATAACTTCAAAATGGGTAAGAAAATCAGTAATATGAGGGAACTATTTCATTTATAACAATGAGTGTACCATAGGTGAGGTGTAATATTGGTCGGCATGGGTCAACTGTGAAAATTATGTTTGTACGTATCACAAATAAAAATATTTTATTTTAACATAGTGAATAATTTATTTATATTTTAGTTTTTTAGGAATTATGGGTTATCATAGTAACCCTAAAATTCCCCTCATATGAGGAGAAGGAAGTTCTCTCAAGGGTGACAATGGATCAATGGTTGAGACATGGATCCATGATCAACGGATCGATAAACGAAGAAGACACTACTTCTTCTTTCATCAACAACCAATCCAAAACTCATATAGGGTGTTGTGTATTTGGAATTTGTTCCCCATTACTAAATTCTATGATGAACATAGATCATCCCATGAATAAGATGAACTTATGTTCGATCGCTTTGGGGATGGGAGTTATCATGCAGGAATTAAATGGGGGTTAGATCTGTGTGTTTTCTTCATTCCTCATGCTCCCTTTAACAAGGAAGAATCAAGGCTGACATGAACAGAGGTCAAGATCCATACTTAGAGTTATTTTTTCTTACCCTATTCTCCCTTATTCTTCCTATTCGTTATGATTGTATAGGAGGATGATTTTTTCACATTTGTTTTGTTGCACAATAATCTGAGATAGAATATATTACTCACCCATGACACCACAGAGTTATGACTATGATGTTAAAGTGATTTTCATTCTAAGTAGTGTTCAAGGGGAGGATGGAGGGCCCTCAGTGGAGTGGGGGGGAGGGGTAGGTAGTAGATAATGGTAGGTGAGAGACCATGTTGGAGATGGCATTACTGGCTGGCATAGGTCGTGAGAGGAGGTCACGACATTAACTGGGGTACATGGCTCAGGGTCTCTTTGGATGAAACAATGGTTGAAAGAATATGGGGTTTGAATTGGGGTAGGCCAGGCGTATGGAATGAGTAATGTCATCACATCAACATGGGGGGGGGGGGGTACACGGTCGGGGTAGACCCTGAGAGACATAGAAAACCAGCCCGCAACGCAGCCACACATGGGAGTTAGGATGATCCAATGGCCCAAAAGGTTGAGACATTGGGTAGGGATGGTTTATCCTAGTTTGGTTGGGGCTGGGTGGGATCATATCAAGTCATGTCGGAAGGTGAATTGGTCTAGGGGTGGTGGGTCGGGTCGGACCCGAACTAGACCTGAGTCATACATTTTTATAAAAACAATGGTAACATTCAAACTGGGTGTCTATTTTATGAGTTATTTGAAGAATTGGGAACCTTGCGATGCGACCGTTTTTTGTAGATACTATAATTGAGTCTTTTTGGAAGTTGGAATAATACCTTTTGGCTTGATGTGTAGGTTTTCTCAGAACAAGCATTCTAGAAGCAGAATTTTATGGCTAGTTGTGATCATGAAAATATGTGACTTCAAGACTAAGTCAATTTGGGGATACATTACTTAACAAGACTCCATGTCTTACTGATAATACATTTATTACTAAGAAAATGTTTCTTACAGAGACTTTGTGTCTTACTGAAACTATATGTCTTTTGGATACTAGTTTTTTGGACTACCTCTCACTATCCTTCTTTTCTTTTTATAGACTAAAACCAGTTGGATCTATCCGTGTATTACTTTTTGTTATAATTCATGTATTTATTTGTTTTATACTTCTTGTATTTGTTTTCTATATACATCATGTATTTAAATTTGGTATACATCAAATATATTATTGTGGTATACTTTGTGTAATTATTTTTGGTATACAACATGTATTTCATTGTGGCATTCTTTGTGTATTTCTTAGTGGTATCCCATTTTGGTTTATAGGTGTCCCGCTGAGTATTTTTTTACTCACCCATGAATGTAAATTGCCTTCATGTGTCATGTCCTGTGAAAATGAACAATGTTTTGATAGATTTCTGGGTGGACCATGACCAGGTGGTTCTTTGAGTGATCAGATAGATGAGGTGTGCTCATATGGCTTCAGACAGCTATCCTACACCTACCATTCCTATTGGGTTTTCTATGAATGAGTCTTAGGAACATGTACATTCACATTAATAGGATCTTTCTTTTGGTGGGATTGTATCCAACCATTTTTACATTCATGTTTCCTACATTCATACATTTTAGTTAGTAAATTAGTGTATGAAAGCATTTTTTACATAGTGATTTTACTTTCTAGAATTTTGGGCATAGACATGTCTACACGAATACAGGTACTTAGGAAAATGAATCTCATTGTGGGATAAGCCTACTCGGTGCTAGTCACCTACACCTAGCCTATCATAGGAGGGATCAGGGTAGTCATGTCACAAGCCCCTCTGGGATTGGTCAGGACAGAGTGGTATCATAGGGGGTCGGTTCAACGTAAGTATTGGGAGTTTGCGACATTGGTTTGGGGAAACACTATTATGTGTTACTAGTTTTTCTTTTAGGACATGGAATCCAATGTTAGTTCAATGGATGAAATCTCCACACAAAATGATTCTAGACACGTTATTTTCAACTCAATACATGAGAAAACTAGTTGCAGCAAAATTAACAGTGCATGCATCAAATATTATTTGGGTGTTTTCTCAATTCCCTCTTAAGTTAGATATCCAAGTAAACTCTATTGACTGTAGACCATCTTGATATTTTTAGGATTCCTTTCTTTAAACATATAGCCAATAATATATTATCAGATCACAATGACGATCCACCTACAAATGAGAAGTCATTTTTGGGGCATGTTATAGATTTGGAACCTCAAGGTGGTTTTCCTATTGTAGTGTCGCCCTTCAAGAAGTAGTTGCTATTAGTACTGATGGATGATTATGCATGTAGACTGAGAACATTTCATGAGTTGTAATGGTAGATACCTCCTTGTTTAAGGGGTGAGAATGACCCCTAGGTATCTTAGGTTTGGATTGAGGGAGTTACTCATGTCTTCCATCGTCTGAGGAAACATGATGACCAAATGGAAGTCCTAGCCATGAGACTTCTTTTAGGATTAGCATGATAATGGTGGAGCTTAGTGACCCTGAAAATGATGAGCTGAATCTCTCTTGGGAAGACGTCGAGCGACTATTCCTAGCGGTGTTATTCAAAGTTATGTTATACTCATTGTGCATATATGATCTCTTCCATCTACAGTAGTGAAGTCAGACTATGGTAGAGTTCTCAGTAAGGTATACTACACTTTCTCACTACTAAAATGATATGGTATGTGAACCATTCTTTAGGGATCATAAATTTGGGAATATATTACACTGAGTGATCAAGGAATTGATGATATAATTTATCATTCTAATATATTTTGTGGTACTTTAGAAGGATTTATATTAGAGAGATTTCATGTGGAGAATATTCTTATAGTGGGAGTTACAAGAAGGCACCAGACATCTCAGTATTTGATGATAGGTAGATGACAATATTCATAGGGACCCAAATGGTTTAAGAACTCCCGGGGATGACCCCAATATATGGGATCAAGGGTGTGTGTCTCCTAGGGTAGATAGAGTTAGTTAAATAATGTATTTTGTTAGTCATGTGGTGGTCATGGCCATCTGATAAGAGATTTCTAAAACAACCATATGGATGGTCAGAAGATGGTCGACGGACCACTGAGGAATAAGAGGAGGAAAGGGCATGGTGTTCTGTAGGGTGGTAGACGTGGAAGAGAAGTAGGTAGGGTCGAAGGAGCTGGGATATGATCAATATATTACCACCACCATCCCCCACGTGGCCCACCATGGGCTCAGGGAGATAGTGGATAGGGATGAGGCTAGCATAATATGTTAGAGGATTACAACCACAAGGATCCCTGAATGATTAGATGTATGATCTATGTCTTTTATACCTTAGCTATAGTTTGCATAGGCACAGGTTCTAATCATTATTTTCTTGTCACAACCCCTTTTTGAGACTTTGCGATTCTTATTGAAGTATTGACTCGATCCACATTCATAGAGACTCCTACGAAAGGAGATACTATGATCACACCCTAGTTCCAACTGGGTGAGTTTACTCTTGGAGGTGGGGGATTTGGTTGGGATCTCATGGTATCAGCATTGAGGCCTGACGAAGTAATTCTCAGTATGGAATATCCTTCCATAGTCCATGCTCATATTGACTATTTTATGCACGGAGTGTAGAGTGTTTGTTGTGATGGGACCAGGTTTTACTTTTTTGGTGAAAAGGAATGGAATGGATTGAATTATGGACATACTTCTAAGAGTGTGTAACTAATTACCCATAAGTTGTAAATCCTCAAACTAAATGTATTGGATGTAGGAGTCCTATGTTTTCTATTGTTGTGGTTGAGTATGAGGATATTTTTTGCTAATAATTTACCCAAATAAAATCCATGTAGGGAGGTAGACTTCAGCATTGATCTATACCCTAGGACCACACCAACATATTCATGTGCATATCGACTAGATCCCACAAATCTTTTTGAGTTGAGGGTACTGCTAGAAGACTTATAGGGGAATGGATTTTGGAGACCTAGTGTTTCACCCTCAGTGGACCCAGTTTTGTTTACAAAGAAGGAATATAGTAGGTTTAGGTTATTTGTGGACTTACGAGACATAAATCAGGTGACCCTGAAAATCAATTACCACTTACCAAGGATTGAATATATCTTTGATCAGCTGAAGGGAGCGACGTGGTTCTCGAAGAATGAAATTAGATCTAGATATCACCTACTTCTTGTGTGTGATGAATATTTACCAAATAAAGACTTCAAATTTTAGTATGACCACTACGAGTATAGGATGATGCCATTTGGCATGAGTACTTCCCCTGGTGAGTTTATGGGACTCTTGAATAGGATATACTAACCATACATAAACTCATTCATGGTGGTCTTCATTGATGACATCCTAGTGCACTCGATGACTGAGGAGGAGCATGTGATACACTTGAAGATGGTCTTTGACACACTGCAAGATAACCATCTTTATTGAAAGCTATCATAGTTTTCGTTTTGGATTTTGGTGGTCTATTTTCTGGGACATGCCATATTAGAGTATGGAGTCATAGTGGATCTGGTGAAGAATGTGGCGGTGCATTCTTGGGATCCACCAAAGAGTGTTACCATGGTATCAAGTTTCATGGGATTTGGTGGGTTCTATTAAAGGTTTTTACCTAATTGTTCAGGAGTAGTAGCAACATTTATGGATTTTATATTGAAGGGGTATCCATTAGTGTGTACAAAGAAGTTCTTGTAGTTATTTTTGGAGTTAATAGAGCAATTGAAAAGAGATCCCATCTTGATACTATCATTGGAGAGCATCAGGTATGTAGTGTTCTTCGATGCATCAGAGACCGATCTTGGTTGTGTCCTGAAGTAGGGTCAAATAGTGATTTGATATGGTTTTACGCTAGTTGGGAAATCATGATCATAACAACGTGATCCATGATGTTGATCTAGTAGTGATAGTCTTCTCATTGAAGATATGGTGACACTACCATATGGGCGAATAGTTTACCATCTACTCTGACCATGTGATTCTCATGTATATCTTCTCTCATATGGATCTGAAAATGAGATAGGGGCAATGTCTAAAGTTCCACAAGGACTATGACTCCAAGATTTTCTATACTTCTAGGAAGGGTAATATAGTGGAAGACGCTCTTAATAGAAGATCCAGCTTGCAGTTGTTTAGTGAGGCATCAAAGAAGTTGTCCTTTTTATAAGTATCCATCGTGGATGGTGATTGATCAGCTTACCTCTAGTCGATAGTTTGCACCCCTCCACTCTTACAACGAGTCAGGTAGGTACAACTATGCAATACCGACTTTGAGACTTGATGTACTCTGTTTTCCATAGTGAAGGCTCTACTCTAGGTTCCAGTAGGCATGAAAAAACCACTTGAGGTTCTAGTTTGGAATTGGTAGGGTATATCGATGGATTTTTTTACCAGTTTACCATGAATATCATGAGTACAAGATAATATCTGGGTGATCATTGACCGAATCACCATGTCATCCCACTTCATAATGATCCAGGAGTAGGGTTCATTAGAGTTCTTTGGATGCCTCTATATGGATGAGATAATTATGATTCATGGAGTTCCTTCGAGGTTCATTTTATATTGTGATGATCATTTAACATCCCAGTTGTGGGAGGGATTTCAAGAGAATTTTGGGACTCAATTATGCTTGACCATGGTGTTTCATCCCCATACAAGTGGCCATACGGAGAGAACAATTTAGTTAATTTTGGATATGATACAGGCCTTCATCTTAGAAGGTGTTCTTAGAGAGAAAGATCACCAACCACCGGTGGTGATTTCCTACATAAAAATTTACCACTACACCATTAGTATGTCACCATTCCAGGCCCTGTATAGATGTCCATGTATGAAAACACTATACTGGACTGACCAAGAAGAGTCAACACTCATGGGTTGAAAGACGGTACGTGGTACCACTGAGAAGTTACAGAACATACAAGAGTATATGAGGACTACACAAATCTGACATAAGTTGTATGCTAGAAGGGTATTGTGGCCTTTAATTTTCGAGAAGGGAGACCATGTGTTCCTTTGGGTCTCAGCATGATGGGGACTACATATATTTTTCCAGGGTTAGAAGTTATCTTTGAGATACACCGACCCTTTTCAGATTCTGTGTAGTGTTTTTCAGGTGGAATACCACCTAACTCTATCCCCGCAGTTGCATCAGGTACATGTTATATTCCATGTGTTGTAGTTATGGAGGTATGTGCATGATCCATCACACATCATCTAATAGGGAGAGGTGGAAATTGAAGACAAGGGGACTTTTGTGGAGTACCCAGTGGATATCAAGGATCAATAGGAGATGATCCTTTGTGGGTGGTCGATTCCTCTAGTTCTTATTAGGTGGTAGAATGAGAATATCCAAGAGATAATTATGAAGTGGGAGGATTATATGCTTACTTAGTACCATCAACTTTTTGTTGAGTGACCCTTGTTTTGGATTTTAGGGATGTAATGATCAGTGGTGGGGAGAATTTAATGATTCATATTTTCTCCAATTTTTACTTTTTAAATTAATTGGTAAAATTATAAGACCATGCATTGATATGGAATTTGATTTTGTGTCCACGTGTTTCAAGGATAAATTGATGAAAAATTTTCATTTTTAATTAAATTCATTGGAGGGTATTCTTTAAAACTGAATAACTTATAAACAGGTGTATGAATTATAAATCTGAGGGAACAATTTCATTTAGAGAAAAATGATTAACCTTGGAGAGGCCTAACATTGTCTAGCACAGGTCAACCATAGAGAATATTTTATTGACGTATTCGTAATAAAATATTTAATAAAAATATTTTATTTGATTCTGTGAAACTGTTATTTATAAAATAGTTTTTCATGAAATCATGTTTTTACCATAATCCCAAAATTCACCTGATATAAGGAGAATTAACTTCTCTCAAAGATGAAGATAGATCAGTGATTGAGACTTTGATTGATGAATGAAATATCAAAGAACAACGATGATGCTGCTTCTACCTTTATAAAAGACCAATACAAAACCCTGGTAAGGTGTTTTATCTTTATGATTTGTTCCATATTATAAAATTATATGATGAATGCTAACCAACAAATGGATAGGTTGATCCATGGTTTGACCACATACATGATGGGAGTCATCTTACGATAATTAAATGAGTGTTAGATATGTTTGATTTCTTCGGTTGTCATGATCCATATTTTAAGGATGAATCGAGGATGACATGAATTAAATTCAAGATCCATCTTTTGGGTGCTTTTGGGGCTCTCAATTTCCCTCTTATTCTTCACATTCAGTATTTTTCCATGATTTTATGAGAGGATGAATTTTTTTTATTTAGTTAGTAGTGTAACATTATGAGACTGAAGGTCTAAGACCACCACGACACCGTTGAGGATTGTTAGTAAAAGTGAAATGATTTTCAGTTCAGGTGGAGTGTGAGGGAACCATGGTGGGACGCTGATGTGGAGGATGGTGTTGTTAGTCTAGTCAGAGATGGAGGGAAAGGCTGCCTATAGGGAAGCCAGTGGAGGCGGAACATGGAAAAAAAGAGGCTAAGTCAAATATGGCATGGACAGTGGCCACATGTCATGGCGCTGGCTGGGGGACTCATCTCAGTGCCACATCGCAGGAACCAACGGTGGTGAGGCCATGGGGTAGGCAGTACAATGGTTTAGAAGTGTATTATGTGGCACAAGTCTGCATCATTAAATGGGGTCCATGGATGGGGGATACCTTGTATGGTGTAGTGAAGCATCCCACAGTGCGAGCCCGACATGGGATTTGGGCCACTCCAACAGCACGGCGGGTCAGCACGGAATGGGCTGAGTCAAGACGACTAGACTTGGTCCGGTCAACCAGAAGGTTGGGCTAGGTCAGGTGGGTCGGGTTGAACCCGAACTATACCATACTTGCAACATTTCATAAAAATAGTCGAAACCTTTAAACCGTGTGTTCGTTTGATGAGCCGTTTGCGGTGTTGGGATCCTTTTAACAAGATGTTACATTTGATATACTCTATGTGAGTATTTTAAGAAGTTGGAATATGACCTATTAGCTTTTAGAGTAGGTTCACCCAAAAAAATTGTGCTACCATTGGAATCATGTGGATGGTTGTGATATTGAAATAGTGGGAATCGTAGAATATGTGACATTTGGGATACATGACATTCTGAGACTTAGTTTCTTATAGATAATCCATGTCGTACCGAGATAATGTGTCTTTCCAAGACTCCATGTCTTACTGAGACTTTATATAATTCCTAGACTTTGTGTATTATCGATAATAGGTTTTTACTACATCTGGTTATCCTACATTTCTTTCTATAGAATAATACAAATTTGAGATGACTGTATTTCCATTTGTGGTATAATCCATGTATTTCTTTGGGGTATAATTTATGTATTTGTTTGTGGTATATTTCCTCTATTTCATTATGGTATACTTCATCTAATTTTTTTTGGAATAATTCATGTATTTCATTGTGGCATACTTCAATAATTTCATAGTGGTATTACTTTGTGGTTTTGGGGAGTCCTATTGAGTATTGTTTTACTCAACTCTGAATGGGATTTGTGCAAACTTGTTGTGTCTTGTGTAGATGATTTATGCTTTGATGGAGTTATAGGTGGACCAGGAACATGATTGTACTTAGAGTGATCATACCGATGAGGGGTACTCCTATAGCTTCAGACATCTGTCCTACACCTACCCTTCATATATGGTTTTCTATAGATGAGTTTCAAGAAGTTTTACATGCACTTTGATAGATTTTTTATTATTGTGGTCATGTATTCAGTCCCTTTTTTTACTTTTCAATTTCCCTTTTTCTTACTATGTGGTTGGGTCTTAGTGTATGGATGAAGTGTTTAATTAGTGTTTTTACATTCACACATTTTGGGCTTGGAGATGTGTGTATGTGGAAAGGTACTTAGGAAAATTCCTACTCGGTGCTAGTTGTTATCCCCTAGACTATCGGTGGTGGTCTTGGGGTAGTCATGGAATGGGCCCCTCTAGGATGGGTTGTCACATGTTTGTTGAAAAAATTATTTATAACATAACATAATATTGGGATTATGTCTCCACTTTTGACTAAAAAATGAAGAGTTTTTCATATGTGACATATAATTTAATATATAAAAGTATGGATGAGGTCCTACTCCTTGTTCATTTTATTATATTTTCATCCATTTATTTTACCAATTTTATTTCATCACGTTCCTTAGAATACCATATACACCTCCAGTGGGAATTCACCATTTATGACCAAGAGAGAAAAGGGAGAGGTAGATACATAGAGGGGTAGGTCAAAGGGAGGTTTTGTGATTAACATTAGGAGGAGGAGGATCCTTATTTTTTAATGGGTGAAAATATTTTAGAAAAATTCTTTAGTGTATTCAACTCAATTTTATGTAATATAAATATTTTTTTTGTCAATTTATTTGAATATATAAATTTCAATTTATACTGTCCTTTTATGTTTTCTAATAAACTATATTTGTTGATCTATTCGCAACATGAAAAAAATGGTATTTTGGTTGATCAAAAGTTTTCCAGCCAAGAAATACTGGTCATAATTTTTTTGATTCAATGAATAAAAACAAAATATTTACCATCTCATGGAAGATAAATTTTTAAAATTACATGCTGTGTAATATGAGTGCAATCTTATATCTTGTAATCATCCATATATATACCTACATTTTTTTAAAGCCTGAGTAGGGGCACTTCGTCATGTAAGGAGAATAACTTGACCTAATGTGGGATACACACTATGTAGAAGTACATGTCTATAAAATAATATTTGTATATGATATGTGATGTACTCAAGAATGTACTATATGTATGGTATATGTCATGTACATGTTTTATGCTTAATGTACATGATTTTCACACTCCATGTGTGGTTAAAATACATTCTGTTGTAGGTTATTTAGATTATACACCATATACAGTAGTATACACACCATTTACATCTTCCTTTCTACCATAGTAATGATTTTATGTTCATTCACACCCATGATTTATAATTTTACAAGTTTATAGTTCATCATGAGAGATTTTACACATATATTTTGATGGTGTAAACCTTGGGATGATTAAACAACTCAAAATATGTGTATTGGGGTGATAAATATAGTGAACATGTTCTTCAAATTATTAATAAATATAGTTTTCCATGGTAAGTAAGACATAAGATAAGACCTAATTGTGGGTTGTGTGAATAGTTGGTAGACATGGGAGGTAATTTCTATTTTCCTCAACAATTTTATTTAGTAAAAAACTCCATTTAGCAACAAAATTTTACAACTTGATGTATCAAATAAGTTGGGTGTTTGGAATGGCATAGAGTGAGACCTTGGGACATCTCGTTTGACAGATTCTAGTGTGGAAATTTCACAAGAGGAAATCATCATCCTGAGGTGTGCCATTTTTTCATTTCATTCAGTGAGATGTTATAGGTTCGGTTATGGGAAGTGATTACCCTGAGAGAATGGTCAATGAATTATGACCCCTATAGGATTCCACCACATAGGACATGACCCAAAGGACCTGATGTATGATACCTCTCCCTACAAGTTAATTTTAGGATCTGAAGATGAATTCATCTATATATAAGTTTATTTATTAGTTCTCATATGGGATGCCTCCTCTTACATAAAATTTATATGGATCCCATTTTTTATTTCTATCATGTATATATTGTGTTTGGTCACCCTAGTGGGTACCCCAGTGTTTGACGAATCCTGAGTGCATGTATCTTGGCGTTTGGGTAGAGATTGTAGTAGGTGTAACCATATAACCCATACCTATCATGTGAGTTCTAGGGGCTATGCTGATCAAGGTAAGATCATTTTTCCATCCACCATCACTATTTTATTTATGTATTCAAATGGTTACTATTGATGGAACTTGGATTTCTAGTGGCTCTTCCTAGTTTTTGGCTATTGATATTGACACAAGGTGATATTTGAAAATGATTTCTAGATTTACATCCTAAGATCCATCTTTGAGCCTTAATATTTTGGGATTCCCATAGGCAATTCCTATGATATGAATTTAAATCATTTTTTTATTATTACGTTATTAGTATTCCCTGACATACATCCATAGATCATGATTTTGATCCATACATTATTGGATGTGGGAAATGAAGATCGTCATTATTTATGGGGAATGGTTGTGCATTACTTTCTCTTCCATGTTGATATATTCTCTCAGAATGATGATGATATACTTGAGGGATTAATAGGAGAGACTAAGGGTTTTGGTGGTATCATTACTATAATATGGCCAAGACATTTCAACGGATGAGGAAATTTAGAGAGTTATTGAATTATTATATGTTGTTATACTAGATCTGGAGAATATTACTTATAAAACCATAATGGTTCATCCTTGTTAGGGATTATCCACTTTTAAATGTTATGCCTGTCTATAGATCAGGACCTCGGACATAATAATCAGACAACATTTATTTGTCATGGGTTGTATAACATCCAACATATAGAAATATTTAAAAAATATATGGTAATTACTTGAAATCTATTAATATAGTGATAAGAGTTGAGTGTGTGTGAATCAATGCTATTAAATGTATCCCTATATAGTGAAATAGATTTCTCCAATAAATTATAGTGATATATGAAGACAGTACTATTGATGGGGGTTATATATCCATGGATCGACATAGTTAAATATTACATCAATGGAAAATAGTTTGTCATAATGCCTAATTCAATGTATGTGAAGATGATTGGGATTCGGGGCCCATGTTTCCCTGTGGATTTATTTTAAGTCATTATTAATGTAGGTTATTGACTCGACTGAGTATATTGTAAGAGGATTGAGTTATCAAATCATGTTATAGTATCATAGGTTGTGGTGGCCTACTAATATGAATTTCTCACCACTATAGAGACCCCCCATAGTAAATAAAAATTTATCTCAACATTCAGGTTAACCATGGATTCATGATGGTTATGGTATATGTCTAGGATTTCATGACCAAGGGGAGCTACATGTGAAGATTCATATGATTTTGTTGATGCACCTAGAGTGTATTTTGGATAATAGGTATGTGTTTATCATGGATATAGTATTAGATCCTTGTACACTTATTTCAGTTTAACTTATCTACTTTTGTATATGTGGATGACCTAATGAGAGATCTGTGTTGTATCTATGACATGTACCTTCATTACATTACTGTATTAAATTAATTATAGCTCTTCAACACTATTTATTTTTATTTCAAAAAAATTTATTATTAATAACACTAGTTTATAACTCTTTTTGAGGTCATAGTCCCCCCTACTATAACACCATAGTACCTTGCTGCTTGTCTATAGCCTATGGAATAAGAGGAGTCACACTTGAGGAATTGTCACTAACTAGATTAGTTACTATTTAAAATGTGATCTGAGTACATATGTGATAATGTTTTATTATAGCTATTCCATTTGGGTTGAATTACTATTTTTTATATGCTATTCTATAGTATTATGATTTTTTCTGAACCTGTGATGGATAATTGAATGGTGAATTGAGAACAACTATTTCCATAAGAATCCATCGTTTCTAGTGATATAGGGTTTTTGTTTGTGAATTTTGATGTTTTAGTTTTAAATAGTTTTCTATTGGATAGATGCACTAGTTATGTGGATTTGATGATTTATTCTAGATTACCATATCTCATTTTTTGGTGAAAGGATGGACAATGACATTAACTCTTGGCTTGTAAATGAATGAGGCATCTTAGGAATCAAATTTTATCATGTTGGGTCTACATTTTATAGGAATTATACTATTATATTTTAACACTAAAATTGATTAAATATATTTTATGTATCATGAAAATCTAAATGGTGTTCCCCTTATTGGTTCTTCATAGAATTATATTCAGCCAGACAGACATATATGTATATTTTTTATGATAGTTGGATATATTGACCTATAGTGAATCGTTCTTCATTGAAGATGATGCCTCAGTACTTCAAGAAAAGTTTTACAATGAGCCTTTTAAGTCAATATAACTAGTTATGTGAAAGGGTTAGACCCCTCATGGAGTGTCTATTATTTTCTTATGTTATTTAATGTGTTAGTATCAAACAATACAATGTTAACTCGTATTGTTGGGAATGTAATTATACATAATTGAAAAATGTTTATGGTGTGACATTGATCATTTAGAGGATTTTGGATGATTATATTGCTCTATGTTGGTAGTTGATACTTATTCAGTAGACACATTTCAAGAGTATATTATCCCTTGAATACTAATAATGGTTTGTAACATCCTACATAGTTTTTTCCCATACATTATGTGATGATATTTTTCTTAAATGACATATTACAGTTGTCCAATTAGATTTTATGTGTTATGTCGATAGGTACATAAAATATACCATTCAACTGATTCTGTGAGTGGGTATTTGCCTCAAAATATCTCCAGTGATGCTTAGTACATCATCATTATTTTTTAGGATGTCATGATATTTTTTGGGAAATCCTGTAGGAGGATTCCTGGATAGGATGAGGTCATTATGGGATGAGTCATGGTAGGTTATGATGATATATTTATTTCCTTATGTTAGTAGTTACAAAATTATTTAACCTATATGGGTTTTTAAATTTACAATAATAATTTGTTTCCTTTTATAACTTGGGTATTAAAAACCTATATATTTAAACCATTTTTGATTATTGTGTACCCTTGCTGGTAAATGTTTTATTTTCCACAATTATAGAGGTTTATTAGGTTGGATTTTTTTCCTAACATTGAGTTGGGTGTGTGGATGACACCTCATGAGATGTGACCATAAAAGGAAGTTCACTTGTGGGTTAGGTGTTTAGACCAAGCGAACCTAATATGAGACACGATATTTAGATCTTGGTTGGAGGCCTCGAGGCCAAAACCTATGACTCAATCCTTTGAAGGTTGAAATTTAAAATGGTGTATTAAAACATATGAGAGGGTTTTTCCTGATTGTATATATGCCTGCTGTGGCCATGATCATGCTTGTTCACTCTTATAGAGACCGATTAATGGTAGTTATTTTTGATTTGTGATATAGGTGTAATGATCCCTTTGGGTTTTAAGGAAGAACCTAAGGTTCTTGTGTATCAAGACAGAGTTAAGTAGTTTGGAGTTTTATGTTCCTTTCAATGTTGACCAATGGGTTTTAATTTAGATGTTTTCTTATAAAATGTGTATAACCTGATGAATATAATGATGTCATGCGATGTGTGGTCATGGAATAAGTCATTTAATAGGTGAGGTACACTATTTTTAAAAGTATTTATAAGGTATTTCATGGTATTTCAACACTGATGTGCCATTTAGCATTGTTCTTTGTCTGTGAAAGTGATGACTTGAAGGATTTTGTGTTGGGTGATAATAGTGTGTGTCGATCACATGTCATACCATTTAATTAGTTAATAATTTAGTATCTATGTATGAACTGGGGAGAATTGGTTTTATATATATATATATATTTGGAAATGGTGACTTGGAGATTTTGTTAAAATTAATTGAGGTTCTCGTGTGATGAGGGGCATATTGAAAACGATCCAGGTTAAACTATACAGTAGACTATTGGTGAACCATGCCACATATTTTTGGAATACCTAGGTTCACATGTTGTTTATGGAAATTATAGCCTCATGTGATATGATTGTGGCTATGGGAGTGTGATAAATACCTATTGGTATAATCATAGTATACTCATAGATATAGGGAAAAATTCCAAAAAAATGGCACAACATTATGTGTACACTGAGAGAGAATATGATATACATTAATCTATTTAAATTTATTTTTTGGTCAGATGAGAGGAATTATTTTTAGGATATCTTGAGGATAGGTATTATCTTGAAAACCTAATAAAAAGTACTCCTATACTAGTCTATAAATGAGATAAGGGATATAGTGACTCCGGGATTGTCACCTCCTATAGGACTTGGGTTGGAGACTAGCACCAAGGTTAAAATAAACATACATATTGGATGATATCTCTCTAAGAAAACATATGAAAGAGATATATTAAGATTATAAAAAAACCACATCAGATTAAACATATATATACTGAAATACACTATGATAACTATAAATCTAATCTAGTACAACAAAAACTAAAAGGAAAACAACAAGACAACAAAAATGTAATGATGAATATGACCACAAATCCAAAATTGTTACTAGAAAACCACAATCAAGTAATATACATCCACATAACTAGCCCTCATTGGATTAATTGAAAAATATTGTATATATAATTTCAGTGATTATAATTTTATACTATGTATGATCCTCCCCATATGATCTCATGAAAATGATAAAGAATGTATGAAAAATCAGAGTGAACAATTGTGGAAGAAATTGATTGTAGAAAATGATATATTATGTACCCCAAATCACTATTTATAACTCTCACTATGTTTCACATAAAATAGATCATATAATATAATAATGAAACATTAAGGGTACCCCGCCCCCACTTCCCCATTGGTTTCCCGCTCTACACCAATTTTTCACATCCAGATCCATTTTTATCCAACATAATAAATCCAGAAAACAAATGGGAAAGGAATCACAATCATGAAACTCATGCATCACATCCCTACAACATACAATCTACCATTAACATGACATAACCATGTATCATTTGGGATCCACCATATATCGTAATACATGTATCATACACCAAGTATTATACCTCAATCCATCTCATCACATAAACAATGTATGTACCTCAATACATTATAGATTATAAGTGTCATACCTTTAAAAAACCCTTTGATAGAATTTATGGAAATACATGGGTGTATATAACCATAAGCCATCACATTACTGTAGAAACATTTATGGTAAAACTGACTATCATGCATACCAACAAAATTAACTACTAAGATAAGAGAGTAGGTCCAAAGGGTTAGTAAGTCATCCATCCTCCAATTTGGATATTTGGAAAAAAATCCCGTCCAAGAGGCTATTAGTTGTTAGTTTCTCTAATAGAAATATGTGGGGAAGCCTATGAAATAATAGAATATAAAATATAAAATATAGATAATTATCACAATATGGGCCTAAACTTGTATAATAATCAAATGAAGCTAAAATAACTCATACAACCATCTTCCAAAACTATTCCTAGATATTCTATAAGAAGAAAAATTAAATAAGATAAAAAAATTAGTTCTTTCTTTTTAATAATCTTGATCAGATAGTTTATTTAATATTGAATAAAATAATTGTTTACATTATTTCAAGATACATCCATTAATAATAACCATGAAGTAAATTCGATCCATACATAATCAAAACAAAAAACTTTTATTCTGAATAGAGATATATTTCTATTATTTTCATTATATCATTACCAATCTTATAGTTTAAGAATTTATTAGAATATCATACATCCATAATTCTAACTACCATCAAAAAATCATCGTAAGATACCAGAAATTGGAAACATGAAACCAATAACATACATATACTTCATGTAGAAGGAAAAAATATAGATAAAAAATAAACCCGTCCATCAACCATGAAATAGATTCATTTCAAGAAACCATTCACCTTTTACAAATCCTTGGGTAAACCAATATTCAACCAATTCTATCATCTTTAGTCCAATCCCTGAAACCCACACGAATATCCTAATGCATCATATAATCACATGTGTCAACTATTTCCATATCATCGAGGCATCCCCACCCAAATAATACATAATCTATCCTAGACTCATCCTTCCCAGAGTCATAATATCATATGGACCTCCCTACCCCATATCACATCAGCCACCCTAGGAGAATCCATGCTTGGGTGAACACATCACATAGTGAAGCTCACATCAAAAGGACATCACAAGAAAAAAAAAATATTATATGATGTGAAAATATATATCCATAAAACAAGAAACCCATCCATTAAACCAATTGAGTTGTCACAGATCAAACTCAAGGAACATGACCTTCTTTATAGGATTTAAAATCTAGGCAATTTTGATTAACATTATCATAGAAAATTTCCTTATTCTATCCTGACATAACGTATTCATTATTCACATTTACCAACTTTGGGAATCATAGTGAGTCCATCTATATCAATCTCTTAAAGGATAATCATTCTCTTTGTATTTAATCTTGTTTTACTGAACATTGAGATGTACCATTAAAATTAACATAACTTTTTAATTATTCAAAACAATAAGAATTAATAGGATCCAAATTCAAAAAATTTATATTTATCAATGGGAAAATCATTTTCAATTATATATATTTACTAAATCAGTTTTATTATCATAAAATTACAATAATCGCCAGATTCATTAAACAAGCCAATTTTTCACAAGGTAATTAACAAAAAAATAATTTCGGTTTATGTTCATTACCATTATCCATAATTATTGATGATATAATACATAGAATAATAATAAATTCTATTAATAATAACATAACAAGGAAATTATCTTGAAAATCATGAGAGATACCATTATCATGTTAGAAATAAAAGAAAATATGTTTTTTCTACAAACAATTCTATATTAATTTAGTTTAATATTTTTAGGTTTATTCAATTTGAATAAAATTTTATAACCCATAAAAAATATACAATTTACTATAGATAAATTGGAAAAGCAACGAATCCCCTACATGGAAGAAACAAGACTCACATGACTCATTTCCCCAAAATAAGGTAAAATACAAGATGAGATCATCACTACAGAATATGAGCCACCTTACAAGGTTACCATGAAACCAGGGGAAGTGTTCTATAACTTCCTGTGTCAAGAGAATGTACATAGGGATGAATGAAGGTAATATCCTTTTTTTTCAATTCAAAATATATAAGATGATTGGATTTATGAATTTGAAAAATATTCAATTCCATAAAATATGGAACTCATTAAACTAAACATGGAAGGATTCATTTATAACCTCAATAATCAAAAAAATCGTAGACATAATTATCATAAAAAAATCAGCCTTTGAAGGCCCATGATTTATATGAAAGATTTATCTACAAGGAAATTTTCACAAAACTAGTGGAAATATCCACATACGTGATATCATGTAGTCGAATTCATCATAGAGCCAAAAGTCCCACATAGGCGAATTAACCGTGTATAATAATTCCAAACATAGTTTCTGGCACATAGCCAAATTCTCAATGTCTCCAAATTCCCCAGGTAGCTAATGGATCACATTGCTGATTTCTCAAGTATAAAATATACATGGTCAATCAAACCATGAAGCCAATTAATATAGGTGATCACTAACATAGTCGATCCTTCCACATAACCAGAGCATACACATACATAATTCATCCAAATAAATGATACTTCTATGTAGTCAATCATTCCAAATATCCAATACATTCATGTAGATGAAGGTTTCATAAAGACAATGGATCCACGTAGTTTTTCCTTATATAGTTGATACAACTATCTATAAATTTATCATTAACTCTATCCTTGAAATATGCAGTTAGATGTGAAACTATCCCTTCTTCCATTTATTAGCTGTTAAACACCTCCAACCTATCTCTAAGAACTCTTATGGGAACCATAATATTCAAATACACATAAAGGGTCAGACAATATAGAATAAAAACGTTATAAGTATAAGGTAATCTATATAGTGGTAAGTGTAATGTGGGATGTTTGAGTGTAGTGACGCTCATTATGAATTAAAAATTTTGTGGTTGCTGTGGAAAACAATTTAGAGAAGTGGGAACTAGTGATTTTTGAATATTGTATGTTAATGTTATAGATGATCAATTATTTCTCAAAAAGTCAATTTTTTATGGATGGTTTGTGGCCCTTTGAACCTTTAGTTTGGTTTCATTAGAGATGATAAGTTTACTGTTTTGGTGGGGAGAAAAAGAGTTGTTAAGGTTTAACATCTTCCCTAAAGGGGAATATATGACTTCTAATAGATAGGTCACTAGATGGTCATGATAGAATATATATAATGATAATGTGGTTTAGAACTTGGAAACCACTTGTTAACCAAGGATTCTCAAGGATGATAAGGTTCACAGAGGGGGGGGGTGTAAAGACATGTGTTTTCTTGATAGGGAAATTCAGTGTAAAATTTATTTTTTCTCTTGGATTTGTATATGGGGTAAAACTAACTCTAACACATGTATATAATCCCATATAATTTATTATACCACTATGTTGGACCTGGAATAAATTATTTACCATAGAAAAAGAGGTTCATTAGAATTTAAGTCATTCGTTTTTTCATAAAATAATTGATATAAAATATTGAAATAATAAAAAATTAATTTCGTCTCACATGTTCATTCTTAAATATAATTTAGACATAATATAGTATCGAGATTGAATCTGTATAATTGTGTCTATTATTGGGGGGTGTTCTATGTGAGAAACAAACTCATGTGTTGCATTGGGTCCGGGTCCATGCCCTGTTTTCTTTTTATTTTATTTTTTTCATTATATTTTTCATCTATTATTTCATATCCTCCCATGAATTATTATGTACCCCTAGTGGTATTTTCAATTTCATGACTGAAAGTGAAAGGGGTTATGGGGTAGATAGAGAGAGGGAAGGGAAGTGTGGTGCCGACGTAGAGCTCAGGGGGAGTCAAACCATTGTGTGGAAGTGGTGGAATGAAAATGCATGTAATGATTTTGTGGATCCAACCCCATGGAATGACATTGTTAATTTTTATCAAAATTATCCATATATTTTCATTTGTTTAAATCATTTTTATGGTTTATAAGGATCCAATGTTGGTCAATATATGCTTAACTAATAGAAAAACAATGTTTCATGTTAATTTCATGGGTTTCCAATTTGGAAATCCTGACCACTTGGCTTTTGGTTCCATGAACAGTCCTAGTATAGCATATTTTTTTGGGTATGATTTTTTTAGAAGTCAAAGACATGTATTTAGAGTACAAACCATGTACGGGTACTTGACCATTTAGCCCAGTACATGTCCAAAAAGCCCATGCAAGGGAACATAATTGAGTAGGGTACATGGCTTAACCTTGTGTTTGTTAGACATTGTGTTAAATTACAGAACTGGTAAATAACACATGAAAATGTATTTTTATATAAACATGAAGGTACCTCATGTAGGTTACATTACATTTACATTTTTTACATGATGTGTACATGTGTTTGACATTCCAATTCTCCCATAATTATATTCATGAGTTAGGATTTGAGAGTTCAAGTTGTGTACTCGAGTATACATGTAGTGTTGTTATACATTAAAACCCTTTTGAGGGTTTTACATGATTTTATATTAGATAAAATTCATTAAATATATATTGTTTAAGGATAATACCCCTTTTTTATTATCTATGTATTTATTTAATCATTTATTATGATCCAACCCCAAATACTCAACCATAAAAATGGATTTACATGTCATGAGCAATCAGATATCCAGCTTCGTGCCAGATTTTTAACACATTGTGTAAATTCTTAGAATCCATCATTATATTGATTGGAAGATTGTATGGGTGATCACAAGTCTAGGAAATGTATCTCCCTATGGTTAATTATCTTTTTTAGATACATTCTGGGGTTGGCTAAATCATGTATTTTTTGTGACTTTTATAGACCCAAGGATTGGAATACATATACATGGATTGAGTGGCATGACATCTTTTAAGATTCTTAATTCAGAGGATATACAATATATTAGGATCATATAACCAAGGATATATTTTGGTTTTATTTTATGTATTCATTCAAGTTATTTAGTGGCTAGGTTAGTCATATTTCATGAGCAATAATATATTCAGGCAAATTATAGGTTCACCATTAAGAGTGTCATACTATGATTTATTTCTCACCCCTATTAATTCACTTTGGTTTTGTGTATAGATAATATGTAGGAGTTTAGGCTTATCATAGATTCACAATGGATTGGGTTGTGTCCCATGGACTCATGGTCATACTGATACACGCATCTTGTTACATATGATGTGGAATGAATATATAAAAAATATTTTTCAGATGGGGTATGTGGTTTTGTTTGGATAAATTAGTTCAACATTGTATATTTATTTTAGTTTATTTAATAAATTATTATATGTTTGATCATCATAGAGGTTTAAATTTGTTTTATGTATGACATGGTCTTTTGATATTTCAATAAATTATATTTATTATATAATTATTTACAATTATTACTCCCACACTCTAAATATTGTTTATCTATACACGGTTATTTGTTATTTCTACTTGTTTATTACACTAATAATAGTTAATTTTCAAACCACTATTAAACCCTATTGCAACACTTCTAATTTGTAGATTCATTTAAATGGGTTGGTTCTCTATATTTATTTTATGAAACTGGTTTGGTTACACATTATTGAGTGATTCGGGCAGATACATGACATCATCAAAGGAGGTATCATATACAGGAGGGATTATTCTATTAGTTGGAATGGAAATATAGATAAGTGAATTTATGAAACCAAAGGAAATGATTCATGGGGAATATTTTATGTGTCGTATTTTTTATGGAGGACTAATATTAGGGAATGTAATGAGATTGGAGGAAAAGGTATGGTCCCCCATAACCAACCAAATTCCCCAACATGAGGATTTTGCACGTACCTGTTTCCTCGTGTATTAAAATATATATTACAATTGTTATAATTTTTGTAGTCTTAAGTGGGGGATATGATCAAACATGTTATTTTTATAAAATAAAGAATAAGTCAAATTTCATAGAGATATAATATCTGTTGAAGAAGTTACAAGTATATTATTATATCAAATGAAGATACATAAAACCAGAGGAGTAATACAAATTAAAATTAATAATTATTATCAAGACTAATAAAATTATAAATGGTGTTATGGGTCTAATATTACACAATATTTTTTTAAGACACCACACTATTTTTCTAATTAGAAATTTCAATTTCATGAATTATAGTCTAATCTTGACTAAAAAATGTGCCAAAAACCTATATGATGTTTCTAGTAGAATCAATACATCAATATTGATCAAAAGGTGATGTATATATATATATACCATGTGTCATAACACAACCATGAATGGGAAGAAAACATAATGGATGAATCAACAAAAATAATGAGATACCTTTCTACATGATTTGACCTAATGATGTGGTATCAAGTGATTATTTTTCATGACACCAATATCATCAATATTGTATCATAATGAATAATTATTTCAACATGATTTAAATTATTCAACCCTTCATATCAATAAATGTGTTATTTTTGTGGGAGTGTTGAGGAAAATTTAAAGATTGGTTCTCCTTTCATGAGAAATGAGAATCCTTTTTAAGAAATAATTTAGAAGAATATCAACTATAACTTTTTTATCAATCAATTTAATATGTGTTATACCTTTAACATTATTATATTTATTATTTACATGATGGTGGGTTTATGTAAGTATTATTGTGAGCATAATATATGTCAATGAATTAAAATTCTCAAGATCCATGTGATATTTTAGTTGTATATACAATGATTTTATTTTATTGAATTAAAATTTTGATCCCTCAATAAACATTTGTCTCCCTAGGCTTTGAGGATTTTTTGACAAGTCAATTTCCTTGGGGTGAATTCAAAAAATAAATTCATCCAAGAAGATGAAGAAAGATAGGGAGGATGTTTTCATGGATCCATAATGGTGAAAATTATTGAATTATTTTGTTTCATTAAAATTCTCAGAGGGTCAAATTTTATTAATGGAATAAATTTATTTTTAAATATGCATCATTAAGTCCAATAGTGGAATGAAAAATCAAAAGTTTCGTTAATAATGTTTTTTGGAGAGAACAATGGTGTGAATGTTGTAAATGGATGAAAATCATTAGATTGAAACAAGTGTTTTCAAATTAGATCAATGGAAATGTATTGAATAATTATTGTGAGATTATAAATCATCTTGTTCATATCCAATATTATGGTTATAAATATTATTATAAATTTTATGTCTTGAATGGTCCAAGAGAGAGAAAGAGAGAGTAGATATGAGAAGATATACCTAGGGTGCCTAGAAAATTTATGAGAGTAGTATTGAATGTATATTTAGAGAAACATATGAGGGAATATTATCAAAAAAACCTTGATAGAGAAGACCCATTATATTTTATTAAAATAGGGGGTGATGGTTCAATATAAATACCTATATTTTTTATATAGAAATAATAATAAATTATTGTATTTGTGGGAGTATTGTAAATAATAGAAAAATTGGGATCATATCTTAACACGAGTGTTGTTTTTTTCATTTTCTCTGAATATATATTTTATTTCTTGATGTTTTATTCACATTAAGAGTGATATTTTCTGACATGTTTATGAATAATGAAATAAAGGGATATTGTGTATTGTATTGAGGAATAAAGAAGAATATCATTTCAATATTATTGGAATCTTTATTCTGATGTCTGTGAAGGATGTAAAACAGTAGAATTTATGGTGTGTAATATAAATGAAAATGATTCCTTATTTGAACATGAATTTGGAGTGGTATAATTATAAAATTTAAGAAATAATAGGTCTATCAGTGTTTCATCAATATTGTTGTTTTAATGGTTATTAAATAAACTTTTTCAAGCTAGAAATGGAAGATTAGTTCATAAGATATTTATCTATATTTGTAATTTATTTATGATATTAAATAAGATATAATATTTAATAAGTATTGGAGTTATTATTTATGTATGACTAAACTAATCAATATTCTTTAAAATTTTGTAAAGGATGAAATTCTTCCATTGGTTGTGATAGTTTTTGGATGTTGGGAATATGCAATATTTGAAAAAGGAATGAATCTTAAATATGTGTGTATGGGTAGATTCAATAAGTTGTAGAGAGATTTGGAAATATCATAGGGGGAGTTTCTTATATGTTAAATGGTCTAACCTTATTTCTCACATTGAAATATTTCAAATGAATAGAAGTACCTTGATTTTTTTGGGTAATTAGGACCCTCTCATTGAATTAATAATAGTAAAAAGTTTTATGTTGTAAAAGAATTTATAGAAGCAACATAGATTCATTGGGTTATTTAGGAGTTTAAGATATATAGTAGGTTGATGAAATAGAAAAGTCATTGAACAATATTTAATCATAATATCCATATTTATGGACTGAGTGAAAATGTTAAAAGGGGATGAACTATGCTATGGTACATAACTTTAATCCATGAGTAATTCTACAATCATCACTTGTGTAACTTGGAAAAGTATTCGAGTAAACTATTATTCGTAATGGTAATCCAAATAGTTTTAAGACTCATTTTTTTGAATCTATAATTTTTATAAAATCAATATATATTTCATGGACGTGCAATTAAGGGGATATTAGATTTTTCATTTTTCTGGAATACTAATATTAAAGGAAACCTGTAGGATTCATTCATTGATTAAACATTACCTATATTTAAATAAAACACTATTTATCATTACATGATGGAGTAGATAAATTTAACATTATATAATGTTCCAATAGTAATTCTAATGTAGTCTTTTTGTGGATAATGAAATTGAATGAGATTACACCATGAACCATAAATGATGTAATACAACATTTACAGGTGGGGGGTAATTATTTTCATTATATAATTAGGATTAATATTATTAACAAAAATATATTATTTATAATGAAGTAAAAAATAATCTTTTATGAATGAATGAAGACTAAAATATTTGAATATAGACATGATGATTATAGAGAATTATATAAAAAGGTTTATAGGTGTAAATTTAAAATCTTATACATATAGAAAATAGTAATATTATCTCTTGATGATCAAAATAATAAATAGATTGATTTGAATAATAACATTATATCACAATGTACATTATGAATACATATTAAAATTGGGGAAATAAATCACAATTGATTATTCGTTGGATTGTGTAAAAAAATGGAGAATATGGAAGAAAGAATTTTTGGGATTAGAATTATTATTATCAATATAATTGTTTTGATATAAGAATAGTGGGATGATGAAGAAAATAGAATATCCTATTTTACCTAGTAAAATTGATTAGAAAAATATGTGGTGTTCTAGATGAAAAAATAGAAACTAAATAAGTGTAGTTATTTTGTTGTGAAGTGAATTAGTCTGTCCTATAATAATTAACATATCCAATTCAATTTAAGAAGAATGAGAATGAAAAATATACAATATACATAAAATGATACTACTGTTCATATTTTGGGTTTAAAATGAAGAAGAATAGAATAATATCACTATAATATTTAAATATAAATGAGAATAAATAAGAGTTATATATTGAAATTATATAGTGGAATTATTATCATCTGATAGAAGAAGGGTTTTTTGGGTTTTTAAGAAATAAATTAGATTGATAATAACTTTTGGATGTCAGTCTCATCCCGATAAAGGAAGTATAAAACATATATTGATTTAAAAGAAAAATAAATTATAAATATTTTTTGATATAAACATTCATGTACATAGATAAAACCTCATATATATAAAATGTTAAAGGTCTCATCCAAATAGTTTATAGAGGATACGAACATGGTCTATTTCTTGAGTGAGTTGTTATTTAACCATAAATATCGTAATGGAAGTTATCTTTGTTATGTATTGACCATAATGAAACATATATTTTCTTGAATAGTGTAGTAGTGTGTTTTCTCACATTGAAACATCATTGGTGAGTCCTTATTTGATGTATCACTTTGTGTATAACCATGTAAAATCATATATTCTTATTTAAGTATTAAATTCATGAATATCATTGTATATTTAGATAAAAATTAACTCAATATATATAGGTTGAAATATATTTCTTATTAACACAAAAAAAAGATACTTAAGGGAAAATGATGGAATGAAGAATATTAATTTTGGATAATCATGGTGTACCGAGTTATAATATTTTTATTGAAATGGTGATTATAATAGTGATTCTTGCATGTGAAAATTATTATAATTTCCAAATAAACCATCATGGATCCTTTTTTAGTTTTAAAAATATTCTGTTTTATTTCCTGTAAATGTTATTTAATTTTATATTGAATGATATTTTATTATATTTTAGGGGATTATATTTTTAAAGGAAATGATTTAAAGTAACTTCTCATTTTTTCTGATAAACATTATCCAACACATATAATTTTTTCGTTTATTTTAGTTTTTATAGAAATTTTTTATAAAATATGTTTATTTCAATTTAAATGGTATGTGTATGATCTTTTATGATTATAAGGGTTAGTATTTTAAAGAAAACCATTCACATATATATTTTTATTTTTCAATAGAGTAGACAGTTTTATCACTCTTTTTTACCCCTTACTCTGATTTTTATACCCATCCCTCGTTTATAAATTTTTTTCTCAAAGAATTAGGGTTATTTGTAATTATAGTGAATCGTTCATTTTTCATGTGAGGTTTTAGCCTTAAATGTAGTTGTTGTATCATTTTAGTAGTTTGGTTTAATTAAAAAAGTGTATGTCTGTTATATATAATATGGGTTTTGTTAGAATAGGGATCAAACTAATTTTATAAAACTATAAACATAAATGGTCTTACATATGTAATTGATAAAATATTTACATAAAATCATTTAATTTTTGGAGAGTTTTGTTTAATATTTTTTTTATTAAATTTTCTGACAATTAAGCATGATTTCAGAAACCACATGATTCATTGTTTGTATATAAAAATGAAAATAAAAATAAATTCCGTAAATGATGTGTGAATTTTATAAGAATTTTTTGATTCCTCATGATAATGTGGATTGGATTTCATGTTTTAGACATTGTTATTATTAACATAGTTACATGGTGAATGAATATAATTTTGTTAATGATACTGATTTATAATTTAATTTTTATATGATAAATTATATGTATATATTTTTAGATAATATAAATATATCCTAATTATATTAATAATTACTATGTGATTAATATATTGATCATTGGTTGGGCAGTGTTATTTCTCTAATTACTATTTATACATCTCTTTTATGATATTGTCATATATTTTATGCATATCGATGGAGATTTTATACTATAGAATTTACACCATAATCGCCTACTCTATTGGATGGAGGTAGATGATGCCTCATTTTATATTTATTATAATTTTCCAATATTACGTTTTTTATTATGTTAATGATACACAAGTGTATATGTCTCTATCATTATCCATTGTCATGTGTATTGGTTAAAAACAATATCAGTGGGCCATTCATACTATTTATCTCTCATTTATCTCTGATTATGGTGGATGATAAACATTCAAATATTTATTATTTACACACCCAATATCTGGGTTTGAGTTAAACTATCCATAGATTTATTTCACTTTTATATGGAACTGGTGTGTTCGGGGTTATTTAGTCAATGTACAATTTATTATGGGATGTTACATATGATATCTATATTTTATGATATTCTATTTCATATATATGTCTACCATTCCCATATATGTGGATAATTTCCAATATGTATTGGGGTTCGTATATAGGGATCCTCTTTATGGATTGATTATAATAATTATTATCCCTCTTTATGTAGTCAGGGGATACAATTATGGTATAGGATGAGGGAAAGTGTTTTTTAGCGTCCCCTTACATGGAATAGTTTATAAGGGACTTTATTATTATATTATTTAGAAATATGAGTTCAAATTTATAAGTTAATTATTATTTTATGATCACTAGGGTGGGGTCCAATATGTATCTTTCTATAAAATAAATCACAAATATGGATGTGAGAATTGTAACAAGTTTCTGTTAATAAACATTATTGAGGAAGGAATCTAATTTTTAATTGGTTTACGAAAGAACCGTTACATGATTGTATGTATAAAGATCAAAATTACCTAAATACTAGTGGCCTAAGAATCGATTATAAATTATACCACCCATCACTATCAAGGTAACCATTGGCATAATTTCATATTTAATTTTCTATAAATATCCCAAGAATACCTACTTAGGGAGGCATATAGTGTTTTAACCCTGGTCCTATATATAATTATATGGTGAATTTTTCACCCAATAATGTCTCTAATGTGAGGATATTAATGTTAAAATTTTTGTGGTAAGAATTGAAAGTTTTATCTTTTCAAATCATTATATTTTGATGACTCATGTATTATATAGTGGTTAGTGGGAGTTGTTTAACTACTTGGGATGACTATAATAAATACTATAACCCACCCATTCATATGTAGTTTTTGTCATAATATAGTTTTATTCATGATAATTTTTAGGTTTATCTAGTACACGGTCATTCACATTGGATTTTTTTGAGAGATTTATTATTTAATGATTTGGATTGTTTATTGAGATATCTTCATTGGTTTCATCAATATTAAATTTTATAGTTCGTTATATCTATTCAAAAAGTGGTGTTTGTATGTGGTGGTTTATTAAATTACATTGTATTATATAATAAATATACTTTTCATATATTCATGTTTTACATTTAATTGGATATTATAACTTATAACATGACGGATGATGCTTTATGGTTGTATGAGACATGTTTTATTTAAAACTAATGTGTCCCATTATTTTTTGGGAATATATCATTATGGGACACTGTCCCATGCATATTTATTATGGGTATATGGATTTCACTTCTGAAATGTTGTCATGTTAAAAATTTGAATCATAGAATGTGGTTAGAGTATGGAGTTACGAATATATGTGGCTTGGAGAAGTTAATTAAGAATATTGTTTTACTGAATTATTTCTCATTTAGTTATATTAGAGGGATTTTACATGAGTAAAGGTGGATAATGCATTCCAATGTAGGATTGTCAATGATGAATCATGACTAAGAGAACATACTATAAAAATCATTGGGTATAAATAGAAGAATTATACTTAATACATATACATGTATAGATTTTATGCCTGTTTTTTATTTTGTTGATATTGGGATTAGATTGTGTGAGTTAGGATGAAGTGTGATAATTAATTATGCCCCTCATATACTAGGAACTATATTTTTGATATTCTCTAGAGATGTTAGAATCTTATCTAGTAGAGATGTTATCATTGATTTTATAGATAGTTTTGACATGCTTTTGGATGATACATTATATATTAGTTATATTGAAAAAATATTGATACTGTTATATAAAATGATACGTTGTAACATCATTCACATGGTATTTAAAATATATATATTTGTAAAATATTGGGTATAGTTTAATATATTATTTATATTATGTAGCGGTTACTAATTTATTATATAATTCCAATGAAATGATTCTATTTTTTTTAAAAAAACCTTCTTTTAATTATTATTTATTTATTAAATATTTTAAATTACATAAATAAAAACTTTGTTAAATTTAAAGGAAATATATGGTAATTATTAATATTTAATAATATTTTTTTTTCATTAGTTATATATTCACTAATGTTTGATTGTGATATAATAATTTATTTTGGATGTAATTGTGACTAACCTAGACAGGAGTGATTTTAAAATTTTATCACATTATAGATTATAAGACAACTCCTTATGTATAAAGAACTATACTTAAACATTAAAAAAATCTGGTGTCTTTATATTGTTGTTAATTTTATTTCATTATAATTGTTTATTTAGGATTCTATTTTAACATAATTATGTCACAATCATAACATAATAATCCCATATATTATAAATTATCACCTCTATATATACCACTTTCAAAATAATATAAAATATTTATACTATACATGTTTGGTTTTCAAAAAAATCATTATGACATTCAACTTCACTTCTTCATTTCATAAATCTATCCATAATGCCTATGAATGACATTTTAAAAATTTGGGATGAGAAAAAAATCATAATAAGAGACGTAAAAAGTGGAAATCCAATAATCCGTTGAAAAACATAACAAATGAAAATTTTCCTTCATCAAAATTTTCATTTTTAAAATAGATCATTTCAACATGAAAAAAAATGCTTTTTCCTCCAAAACAACCTTTAAAACCTATATTAGGAAAATAAAATCCTTTCAAGAAACCTAGAGCATTATATTTATAACCTATGTCAGGAATAATTGATGCCATATAAAATCCATTAGGGAAACCTTCTTGGTCACTCCCTTATTATTTCCTATTAATACAAGGAAAAATACAAAATTTAATGGACTGTAATATTAATGCACCCACCATAAATGCTATATCAAGATCACCTATTGTATTAGTTATATCAGGATCACCGATTCATCATGATATATAATGGGGGCCAATCCATCATACAAGACGTATACATTTTAATAGTTTTTCATATATATTTATAAATTTCTATTTCATGAATTATAATTTTCATTCTTTAACATGTTCATAATTAATACTTTGAAACTCATTTCAAATAATATGAAATAATTTTGTTTTAACAAAATACACTTTCCCTTAAAAACCATTTTAATACCAAATATACTAAATTAAAGGAAACATGGGTTTTCATTGAACAAAACATGAATTCTTTAAATTAAATCCAAAATTCAAAGAAAATTTATGGTTTTATGAAAAAATCATTGTCATAGTATTTTTGAAATATAAAAATTCATTCTTCATTTAAAAAAACGTTTTGTATGAATCGTGTAAAAATATTATTTTTAAAAATCATTAATGGAAATTAAAAATGAATATAAAATTAAATTTATAAATATTTTATTTCCATATGAATAAAATCGTAAAATAATCTTATTAATTTGTATATGGAAGATAATAATTCTAAAAATAAATCATTAAATCATTGAAAACGAGGTTTTATGATAACATGTAACATAATTCGAGTCCAATTTATCAAGTACATTTTTATATTCATTAATAATAAACATATATTAAGTATTAACATACATAATAACCATTTTCATGTTTATTATTCCTTTAATTTCATTTAAAAAAATTATATATGCAATTTGTTAATCATTTAGGTTTATGTTGGATCTTTTGACTAAATTCGACTCATATATAAAAAATGACATCGGTAGATTGAAGATGGTCTAAGTGGTAATTATTCCATCATCTGGAGAATAATAATTATTACATAATAATAATTTTTATATATAAATTATAATTTTTAAACCAACCATGAATGGTAGATTTGAAAAATGAACATTGTTACACTCATTGATATTGTAGGCCGTATGTATGCATGAGTAATTATTCTATTTTTAAATGATCATTGTAGAAAATAGTTAATTGTTATTTCAAATTTAAATGAAAAAAATTATATCATAATAAAAATAGTATATCATTAAAAAAACTTATATATATCATCCATAGATGTTGTGATGAAAAATAATTACATATATTCGTAGATGTGGTAGTCCATAAATACATGGGAATGACATTGTCGTTATTCTTTGAATGTCTATGTAATATAATATGTTTTATATAATCATTGAATAATGATAAAATTTATTTAATAATAATATATATATATATATATAATCCATCATTATGACCTTATCTGAGAGGTTTTATTGGAAATTTATTACATAGGATCGTGAGAAGGTCATCTGCAATACACTCAAATAATGGATTCCATTCAAATTTAATAGCGGCTTGATATGGATAAGGGTCATTAAATTTACATATTAATATTAAATTTTGTATTAGATAATTATTTTATTATATAATCATTTATAATGAGGAATAAATTTTGATGGATGGAGAAAAAAATACAAAAAAGGCTTAATTATGAATGATAACACTTCTTCGGAAAACCTCTTACAGTTTACACTGGAATCGATACTGGGATATTTTTTTATAAAAAATACTTCAATGATGTGTAAAGGGATATTATGAAGGATATTCTATTGGTCCTTGTATAATCAAAAGTATTTTTATCTAGGAATATAATGGGAGAGTTGGTGCACTTTTATAAGATATGGGAGGATCACTCTTCGATTTTCATGAAGTTTAAAATTAATATAAATTTATTTCAACATTAATGTGTCTCAAATTATATAAGTTTAAAATCAAATATGAATATGAACCCAAATATTCTCATTCCAATAAAATGGAAACATGTTTAGATTATTTTTTCGCATATTTCTATTTTAATTTACATTAAATATTTTTGAAAATTACAACAATACCAATGTTTTTAATATTTTGGGTTCAATATAGTAACTATAAAAATAAAATTTCCCCATAAATGGAACATGGATTCTAGTTTCTAACATATCCCAATCACATAGATAGTAATTATTTATTTATACCTTTTAGATCATTTAATAAAATTATTTTTCTTATATAAATTAACATGAATGAACATTTTTACATTATTTGTTTAATTTGAATTTAGAAACCTCAATAAAAATATAGAATTTGAATATAATACTTTAACAACTATATAATATTTTATATTTATCTAAAACATTTATCAAACTGCAGAAAATAATTTTAATCATAGAACATGTTTAATTTTAAAAATCATTGTTTTTATTTGTCTATTCATTGAATAATTACAATGTCACTATTGTGTATTATTTTAAGCTAATTATTTCATACAGAAAAATAAAAAATTAAATACCATGAAAATTAATAAATAATTATTCTTTCAAAATACAATATTTAACCAAACATATTTACTTTGCACATGAATGAAAAAAATTTAGAGATAATAAAAAATAAGAGAGTGAAATTTTATACATTTTTATATAAGAGAATACAATGGTGAAAATTATTTATGAATGGGAAAAGAATAATTAACTAGTAGTTTGGATTATTATGGTTTATATATGTACATACACTAAAATCATGTTTGGTTTTAGGTCATTTTTTAAAAATTATCAAAATATTTTTACCCATAATTAACATATTTTACCTTTGTCTTGGTAACAAATATTTACTAGGGTAACTATTCATAAGGGAAAAGGGATCTATTTACCAAATTTGGACTTCATGTTTACAAATATACAATTAATTTTTAAATATTCATGGATGTGGATAATTTAAATTTAAATTTAAATTGAAAAATAACAATGAAAAATAGTCTCTACTGAACATTTCTTTTTATATATATAAAACTTTTAAAAACAATTTCATGTATAAAATTTATGTCAACAACTATAATTTGATTTTTTAAAATAAAAAATAAATATTTATATTTTTAAAAACACCATAATATAATTTTATATTCTAAAAAATTATAATGAAAATAAAAAAATCAATACAAATAATTATTTTTCATTATTCACTAAAAAATAAATATTTTCTGAAAATTAAGAAGAAATCATTTGACTAAATTTTTTGACGATGAAATCAAAAATGAATTTAATTTTTTATATTAAAATTATAAAATTTTAATTTTAATCATTTCAATGAATCATTATATTAAAATTTTATAAAAATGATTTCCATTTTTATTTAAATGAACATAAATTTTTTATAATGAATATAACTATCTAATTTATTAATACTAATAAAGAAAGAAATGATTTATTATATTATTAAATGGGTTGTAAAATTCAAACCCTTTTTTGAAATATATTCCTTTCAATTTTATTATCTTATTAAACAGGTTTTTATATCTTTTCCCTTATAGCATTTTCATATTCCCACATTTCTTCTTCCATTATATGGTTTTTCCATGAAAACAAAAACATGATGAATTACCTAATTTCACAATACATTATATATATGGTCTTGAAAATGAACTATAAATTCCACATATGAAATGATGTCTTCCAATTGAACTTCTTCAAGGATCAAAACATGACATGCATCTAACATATATTTTATTTACATAGAAACATGAAATAATGTATATACCTTGGATATAATTAGTTGAAATTCCAATAAAAATCCAATTGATACATTTTTTTATATGATTTTATATATTCTAATAAACTATAGACTTGTCTTATTCTTTTTAAGAAAAAACATAACACTTTACTATGAATATAGTTTAAAAAACATTATCACCTACCTCGAATTAATGATATTTCCCCATATTATTTGGATAAAATTTCTTCATTCTCTTCGCTATCCTCATATATTGTTGAATCAATACCTCCTCAAAAATTTCATCAACCATCTGTAGTCTTGTGAACTTCCCTTCTCATACTTCATCAAAATATGGTGAATTATGACAATCGTTTACATATAATTCCTCAAAAAGATCAATCAGAATATTTTAATGAAAACATTTATTATAGTAAATCAAACCAAATGAAATTGTTTGATCCAAAACTCCATTAAATACATTAAACAATCAAAAATCACGTCTTCCATGTACTATATAATTTACCAATACTATTCAATAGAGTGATAATTAAAATCTACAATGAATTTTATTTTAGTACACAACGACATCTAATGACCTTTATAAAATTTTAAGGTTTATATGGTGTCATGATCAAATAAAAAAGAAAGACTAACTCCATGTAAACTAACTATGTACATGTGATACAATTGATAATGGTCATATAAAGGGATCATATCTTGAATATGTTGGAAATAATTAGATTTTGATAATCAATTAACATGAACACATATCACATTATTTCCACATGATTAATTTGGAAATTACACTAAAAAATACATTGATATATTTTACTATTACCACTCTCAAACAATTAACATAAAAACAATAACCTTTAATAATTTTCATTCTACTTTTTATTGATGAAAACAAAAAGATATTGTAGCATCCCCAACTCGATTATCCACTCGAACATTGTTATCGGGCAAGGTGCCAATAGAAATAGGCACACCTCCCCATATTCAAATGGTTGTCAACTAGAAATATGGGTGTATAAGGGATAATGGGGAGGATATACTCTCATGGAATGATATAGTTATTTTTTGAAAAAAAATAAATATAACTTCAAATGGAAGGAATGACTAAGAAGACTCGAACTGAACATTCCAGTTGCAGAAGAACACCAATAACAATAAATAACGGAATAAATATATCCAAATAAATAGATAAAAATAAACTTTCCAGTATACAATATAAAGATACTAAAAAAGATCACACATAAATAAAATGTCATATAGTTAAATATCCAAAAAGAAGGCATTGCCAATATATGAACATAGTATCTACATACAAATAAATCATATAGAATATAAATGAAAACTGAATAAAAAAATACATCAATGAACTACCTCAAGGTCACCTTCCAGTATCCATGTCAACTCAATTAGGTATTAGCTATAGAGCCCAAACCCTTACGTAACATAAAACCATATTGTCATCATGTATCTAGACGGAACCTTGTTGGGTGTGAGAATGTGTCTTAGTAGGATACCACCCACATTTTAATACCCAACATGAGGGTTTAATTATGTTTTTAGTGACATAAATATAATAGTTCATCAAATTTAAATATAATATATAGACTTCACAGTGCTTAAGAGCCACTAATAATTTTTCACATGCTTCAGCCAATATCAAAATATATAAAGAGGAATGGATCCTTGTCCCATGACCTAATGTATCACATGATTTCATACTACCCAGGAGAACCATTAGCTTCCACCTCCATGTAAGAAACACATAACCATTTTCCTCATTACACCTCACGTATCAATTAATTCATTGATTTCCAGAAGGCATTCCCATGAAAAAGTAACTAGTCCCTCAAACCCATACTTGGAAGCACCATTTGGATCGATGACCGACATCTGAAGGAATGATGATATTTGTCCACAATTAAAATCATTTTAATCTCATAGAAAAAATCCCAAGGAATATAAATATCTATCATCCAAAAGCAGTCTAGGATCAATGACCTTAATATAGTAACCCTCATCCCCAAACCAATAGCCTCAAATATATAATTTGAATTCTCCTCTCCTTCCTTATTCCATTCAATGGAAAGAAACCCCATCATAATTTTAAAAACCAAATTGCACGGGGCATTTATCCACACTATTTGTTAGAATAACCTCGTCACTAAGTCATCATATGTCCACATGACTCTAATAAGCTCTTGGGGATTATAGGTGTGTGGCATCACTAAATTAGTACCATATATAAATCAAACCGAAACCTCATTCTCCTACAACATTTTCAATCAAATTCGATGGATATTCCATCAAAATATCTCAGTTCATGACCATACCTGATGGCCTTGACAACTCAAAATGATTTACAGGAAACCTAATAATTTGATCAAAATAACTATTGTAAACCAGACCAAGCCTAACTAGCCGACCATGTTTCCTAAATCTCAAGGTCCATCCCATACCATTTCCTAGTGCTAATCCCATAATGATTCAAAGGATCCTGGTGGAACATTACAAGAAAACACATGTATATAATTCACATAGATTTAAAAAATCTATTTAATGTAATTGAATTGTTTAGATAAACTTAAACAAACAACTCAAATTAAATCAGGAACTCATGCCAGCCTAACTACTAAAGGTGGTTAATGGATTCTAAACTAGACTCACACATATGATATCAGCTAAGAAATTTCAAAAAGAATAAAATAAGGTAATACATTTAATATATAATCTCAAAATAGTTTCTCTTTAATGTACCCAATGAAACCCAAAAATGATCACCCTCCCCCTAAAACGATCACCAAATAATATTTCACAGTATTCCCCACCTACCTTGGAGTAATAGATGTAGGTATGTCGATGATTAAGATCTAACTACAACTAGTTTGAATGAAATTGGGGTTTCCTTCAAATGACATGATAATTAGGAAAAATTACTAAAACTAATTTAGCCCTCCATGAGGTGATAGAATGTAAGAATGAATTCAATAGAGATAAAATACTTATTGTGATGGTTCTAATGCACCCACTGAATCGATGTATAGATCAGAAAAAATAGGGAGTGGAATACATAGGAGAGGAATATTGTGTCTCATCCCACTATTGTATGTGCAACCCCGGAGGAGAAAAGGATAAAAAATAAATAAATAAGGAGATGTCAAAAAAGGTAATTTTACCCCATTAATGAGGCCCCATGGTTTTTTAAACCATCCATTAACAGTGGAGACTACAGTGAATGGGTACTGCTTAAGTGACATTAGCCATGATGTTTTCCACACTGTTTTCCCTTACCATGTGAAAAATATTAGGTGTATATCATCTAAAATCTGATGATCCTTTGAAAGGTCATGTGCCTCACCCCACATGCTTTTGAAAACCGTGATGATGTACAAAAACAGTGTTATATTTATCTATTAGAGGCCAAAATATTTACACAAATAGTGTGGCATGATATATAACTCCAAAATCATGCATTCAAGATTCTGATTATATCAAAATCCATCATAAAGCCAGAGGAATTAGATAAGAACCTAATCCAATCTAAAATGAGGTCACTAGATTAGAAAAATATCATAATTATATTCGGATGCTCAAAAAATATTTTCGCATACCTACTCCATAAAAAAGTCAAAAAGAGAGAGGCTTTCATCCATCCCGAAAATCCCAAGACATTAAAATCTCCCCACATTGTCATATCTCATCCTGATTCTATAAAAACCCAAAATATGGTAACGAACATACTCAACCCATTAAAAGCATCCAAGGCTTTTTGATTCAAAATAGTGTAGGGTAACTACCTCAATGGGTCTCCCCACCCCATTATGAGTGAACTTCCCTTGTAATAACCTAACCTAAAACTCAAATATAAAGATGTTTTGTTAACCAATTCCTAGACTCAAAGTTCTACCATATGCATCTTCACTCTTTCACTTCATTAGGTTCTCTTGTGTCAGACCCGACACCCATTAGCATCCTACACCGCATCAGTGGCCACCTCATTCCGATATCAAAAAATGGATCCATTGAGGTCTAGAATCACAACAGAAGACCATTTTAATCCCAATTCCTCAAAACATCATCAATTCCTTTATCTAATGATTCTTAGATTTAAAAAAACATTTGAAAAAATGCATCCAATGATGCTGAAATTTAGACCATGGTTCGACAAACCACACACACACACACAGATATATATCACCCACTTGAGCCAGTTATAACCTATTAAAGAGCATCTAATTGGTCCATACATAAAACCTATTAACCTCATGCACTAAAAATGGACACAACTCAAGGTCCATTACAAAAGAATTCAAAATTTCCACTATATACCATTAACTGTATTTAGATATTCATATTGATCATCCCCAATTATATCTACATCATGTACCTAGATTGATGCCCGAATTCTTGAAGCCTAACCGCCCTTTGGTGTTGCACAAAACACCAACCACTGACCACACTACTAGGTCCCACCATCTTTATTATTTTATACTTTTGTGGTTGAAGCTCAGTTTCCCTCAATTAGTACCCATCCGGGAATGACCATAGAACCCTGAGGCTACCCAATTCCCTAACAACCTACTATGTGAGAATTCATCTTATAGAACCTCTATGGATTCCCAACCTATCCACATACTCTCCACACCATTGGAGGCTTCTCACACTATGTCCGGAAATGTCCTAGATTCCAAACTAAATAATAACCATCAAAGAAAAACATTTAAGTGGTATTCCTGAGTCCCTGGACTCAATGTCCTATTGAAATTTTTATTCATATGTTCCTTCTATTTGAATTTTCTCTACTGAAATCACCAAATTTAACTTCTCGGATCGAGAATGACATACCCATCATGTTTCACTCGACTACGAGTTCCTGATTCACCACCTTTGATAATGAGGCTAACCTAATGACGTTTAACTTCACCCTAATGGACTTCTGTAAACCATCTTAGATGAACCTCATCCTCGATGTTTCATCACTCACCATGTCAAGTGAAATTTGAGAACACACAGTGAAGGCCACTACATTTTTCAGGACCAAAATTTCACCCTGTTGAAGGCTTTATATCTTCCAATCCCGTGCCACCCTCATCATCTTCATGACAAAGTGCTCGATGAACCTAGCCTCAAAGCCCGTGATACTCTTCCCTCTTATATTCATACCAGAACCTCCATATCAAACAAGCACTTAGCTGGTCCATTGATTATTTATGTTTCCAGATTCACCCTCCACCATAGAGGCACCAATATATTCTCAAAAAAAACTGCATGGATTTGATCCAATTATAATATGCTCGTAGGCCACTATCACCCTAAAAAATTGGTTGGTGATGAAAATAGAATTTTCAATTAATATATTACCTGGATGGATATTCTCTCTGTGGTCCCCAAAAAATACACTAGATCACCCATACAAGTCTTTCTCTGTGCTGCTGATCTATCCACAACCCAAAAGCAGTAAGATCTAGTTGTTGCCCCACATGTAATTGAACCCGAACATTATCATGTTAATGATGCTGCACCTATAGCTCATTCTCTACAAAACCATCATAATCCTCAACTAGATCATGCCATGATGGCACCTTGAAATCACTAACCTAACAATCTATTTGAAATATATAGGTTCATCCTACTGAATACAATGAACATTTTCATACATCACATAATATATATATATATATAAATGATATATGGAATGAAGTAACATAAAGAGGATTCTCATTACCCATACCATTTCCTATCATAATAATGCCTCATGGAATCCCAACCTCCTGGCCTCCATACCATCCCTCAATAGAGCCATCTATTAAAATTTCATCAGGCCACACCTTTCATAATGAACCACATCACCTCAATCCGATGACCAAATTACTTAACCTAGTGATTAAAATCACATAGTATCATACCTTCCTACTCTTATATGAAATAGTCCCAATACAAATATCACAAGAAATATATATTATAGGAATAAAATTATAGATATATATATATATATATATCACACCACATGGAATATCATAGTAACAAATAATTTCAGAATAAATTTTCACAAGAACATTATTATTCATAATTTAAACATCCTAACAAATGACAAATCGATGGAATAATCATGAATACACCCCTATACATATTGGAAAAAGGGTCTATGAGCTCATACAATGTTATTCTAGTACATTTTAACATATCATAACATAATAAAATCCCAATCCAAGAATACAACTCAAGGTGGAATTCATATAAACCGTAAACAAAGAAAAATGAAAAAACAATTCCCATAGATGGTAACTTGGCCAATCACTCATGAATGGGGATAGAGGCATCCAAGCATGAGTTCTAATCTATGTTCTAACAATATCTTAATCTTCAGTTTACCACAAAAAAATAGTAATACTATCAGAAACAAATAAAACTCTATCCCATTAGTATCCATAATTACACAGCAACTAAATCACATTCAATAACTACTATAATACCACTTGTAGAATCACTAACCCAATTAGCTACCAAAACAGTGCTGTTAGGATGGGTGGAACTAGCCTTAAGCATGTATCCCCATATTCCAATGGTTTATTACTAGAAGAAGTTGTGTTATGAGGGTTATTGGGGTGTCTACACACTCAGTGAATGATATAATAATGGTTTGAGTAAATATATATAACATAAAGTGGAATGAAAGACTCAACAGACATGAAATAGGTCCACCAATATCAAAAGGACATCCAGTAACAATAAATAACATAAGAAGTATAACTGAAGTAGTAGAAATAAATAAACATTCCAAAAATAAAACTTGATGCTTCAAAAGTATAGGATGAATGAATAACTTGACATATATTACAATATCCAAAAAGAAGGTGTTGCCAATGGAAGACCACATTGTCTACATACATATAAATCGTAGTGACCATAAAATAAAAAATGAATTAATACTCCATCTATGGATGACCTCAAAGACCCCAGCTAACATCCATGTCAACTAAGACATATTATTTTTCAAGATCCCAAACCCTTACCTGAAGGTAAAAGAATTAATTTACACACATTCCAAAGGGACAATGTAGGTTGTCACAATGAGTCTTATTAGAATACCACCCCATTTTTCATTCCCAAAATATGTTATTAAGACAATATTTTATGCATTTTGATTATAATAAAGAAACATATCTTGTTATGAACAACCACATTGATTTTGTAACCTACTATAGAAAACACCAAAATCACTAAACATGAAGGAATATTTGGCACATTTCTCATGGTATCCTATGAAGTCAGAAAACCTATGTGAACCCTCGTGATCAACCTCTATGTAATAAATGTGTCACCCCATGCCTCATATTACACCATGTCTCAAAAAAATCACCGACATCAAAAAGGAATTCCCTATGTAAAGTAATTAGTACCTTTTACCCATGTTCGAACACACTTGTCATCTTGAATCTTGACATCGAGAGACACAATGATATCTATTCTCAATTAAAAAAAAATTCCTATCATACCATGAAATATTGAGTAACAGAAATATCAGTCACCCAATGTAGTCTAGGCCCAACCAACACAATATGATGAGCCTCTCCCCCATATAATAGCCTCAACACTATCATCTGATGTCTCCTCACCTTCCCCATGGATTTTTATGACAATCATCCCCATACTATTTTCTATGCCATGCTACCAGGGGCCTCTACCCAGATGAATGGTCAAAAGAACATCATCAGTAAGTCCCCTAGTGGAAACATGATTCCAATCAGATCTTGGCCACCATAGGTGTGTGGCATCCCCAAATTAGTTCCTAAAACACATCTAACTGCCACCTCGTGCCCCTACGTCAAGGCCACTCCAATTAGATGGCTATGCCATCCAAATATCGTGGTATGTTCCTATATCTTAATTGCCTCACCACATCAAACTGACATACAAAATGACCAATCCTATGATCAATATCACTCATGTAAACCTGTCCAAGCTTTACCCGAAGAGAATGTTGCATGAATCCCCATGGACATTCCATCCCAATTATTTGGATAGTCATATCATGATCAAAAGGATCATAGAGAAAAATCACCAGGAAACACACATTTATTATTCAAAGAAATTTAAATAAAAAATTATATACAATTGAATATTACATCTCATGTTAAATAAAAATCTTATATTAAATCCAGAATTCACATTCTCTTAACAACCCGAGCTGGTCAATGGAATCTGACCAATTCTATCACACATGATAAAATAATCACTCCCAAGACAACTAAAAATATAAAAATAATGCTATGTACCAACTAACATGGAGTCCTAGCTATAGTCACGTCTATTATGAGGCTGTAACACTAAATAATCAGGAATAAATTATTGTTTTCATAAAAATCCATGAAAATAGGGGAAAATTATTTAAATGGATTTAGTACTCTTTGAGGAAAGAGAAAGGAATAAGATAAGACAGGGTGAGGGATTCCTTAATGGGCTTCTTCAAACAAACTAGATGGATCGATGAATGGATCACTGGAGAAGGGGGAGAGAAAACCCTATGGGAGGAAAAATGTGGTTCCTAACACTATTGTACATGTGACCTAAGAGGATAAAAAAAGAAAAATAATTAAATAGGTAGAAGGGAAAAATGATATTTTTCCAATTTAAAGAGGAAAAATTGACATCTCACATGGTTTTCCAAATGTTTTTCAACCCGTGTGGGCTATAGTTCATGGGTACTACCTAAAGGCCACTACACATGTCCCCTATTGCAATGCTTTTTTGAACTGTTCTCAAACCATGTGGTATCACTATAATAAAATCTAAAGATATTTTTAGGGTTATGTGATTCACTCTGCATAGGTTTTAAAACTATGTTGAATTTAAAAAATAAGGTTCACCTTATGCTGGAAGAGGCTACACGGTTTATTGTTAATATGGTCATGGAGCTGCAACTCCAAAAATAGGCCTTCGGGCCTCTGATTCCCCCTAAATTCTTTTGAACACCCGAGGAATTGGATAAACCACAAAACAAAACAAAAATAAGGATATTGTTGTGGGAAAGCTCTTGTAATTGAGTTCCTATTATCCATTTTTTTTTGGAAAACCACCAATTTAAAACATCAAAAAAGAGAAGTTTCAACCTGCTCCAAAAAACATAGGACAATACATATTTCATGGGAAATACAATAATAAATTTATAAAAAACATCCCACTAATAATACTACTATAGATCTATGAATATCTTATTTCTCCCAGGGTGAACAAAAAACATGAAATTTTTATCTTCACTAATATATTAACACTTCAATATGAATCACAAGAAACAAATAATGTAATTGAAAATATCAAATCTCTATGTTTTAAAATATTCAATTCATCTAAAATAACCTTCTCAAATAATTTAAAAAAATCATGTATCTCATGGTCATCCTTATAAACCTTCCTAATTATTTCTGGAAGATTTGATTTTACTGAATGTTGATGTATAACAGTGGATGTTACAACATCCACAATTTATAGGATATAATTCATCAAACCATTAATCTAAAGTGTTTATTATCCAAACACAACATGGATAATGATAATAGTCATTTCAACTAAAAGCATCAACTTATTTGTTTAACTTTTCAGGATGATAATGAATCATGTAGTCATAATCCTAGATTAGATCCATCCATCTTATCTTTCTCATGATCAAATCTTTTGAGTGAATATATAATTATAATATTTATGATAATTTTATAATTCAAGCATTACCCAATATAAATGATGCCAAATTGTTTTTAAAGAAAAACTAATAGAAACTAATTCCAAATCATATTCATGATTTCTTGAATCATGAAGGTTAATATTACGTGAAGCATGTGAAATTACCCTATTATTCTTTACTTAAACACAACCAAGTCCCTTTCAATGAAGCATAAATATCGTTGAAAGATGACTACAACAAGATAGTGTTTCCAAAACCAGTTCGATCAATAATCTTCATTTCATTTCCAAATAACAATGATCACACTGTTCTATCATGATGAATTTAACTCCATTTATATTTAACAAATGTAGTGGGAAAGAAAATCAAGAATCATTTTGAATAAATTGTCACTAGTAACCCTCTAATCCAAGAGAACTACATTCCATTATGACATTTTTTGGTCTTGTACATTCTAAAAAAATTTATTTTATCAAGATCAATATTTATTCCATTTATGTGAAAAATAATCAAAATAAAATACATTTTTTGGAAATCAAAATTTACATTTACTAAATTTTCATTAATATTTGTTTTTTCTTAATGATTTCTAAACAATTCAAAGATTTAATTGCTAATCATCACGCCTATTATAACATATTAATATATAATAAATAAACACAACCCAAAATTTATCTACATAGTCATGGGATCCATTATTCATAAGATCGATGAATACATATTGTGAATTAGACATCCAAAATTGAATTACTACATTCGAATAATTCTAAAATCTATTTTGAAACAAAGTCTTCCAAATATATTCCTCTTTCACCTTCAATATATGGTACCGAGACATGATATCAATCGTTGAAAAATAATGTGCTCTTTTGGGATGAAAAAGAAATCATGAAAAAAAATCCATGGATACATGTTCCTAAAAAATATGTTATTTAAGGATTTATATTCAATATAATGTCTAATTAAACTAAATTTACTTTTAATAAATAAAACTAGGAACCCCAAGTCGAAGTTCTTGGATGAATGAATCATTTATATAAAAAAATATAGAAACTAGTTTTTCTATTCAAAACTAATACATGGGACATTTTATAAGGTAGATTTGAAAAAAGATTATAATTATGTACTATTTCAACAATAAACATGACCTATAGATCATGAATAAGATAAGGATATTCCATATGAGAAACATAAAAATATTTATTTAATACATGAACATCACTTATTTGAATAGATGAATTATTTTTAGCAAAATGAGTTAGGATTCCACGACATATATATCTATTAAATTTATCATCTTCTTGTAAGATTATTGAATTTACGAGACCACTAAATAAAACATTTGTAGAATTGAAATATAACTTTTCATGATAAAATATAATTCATTCTATAACTAAGATAATAATAAACTATACTTTACATAGTTGTATATGATTCATTAGATGACTATCTAACTAAAAATAACACGAATATTTCTTTAAATACATTTTGTTTTAATATTTCCACCTAGATTCTTTATTAAAAGTGTTATCCAATTTTTTTAATTATACCCTTATTTTAAATGAAATCCCTCCAAACTAAATTAATGTGAGCATATTGAGAAAAATAGGTCACTAGAGAAAATAATATAAAAAAGTATAATATCTATTATAAATTCATTTGACGGTCGAACATAGACTGCAGTAGCAGAAAATTATTCTTCCACACCATTCTATTTCGGATCCTAATGATTTCCACCGTGTATAACATACTTTGGACACACATTAACATAATGAACCATATAATTAAAACTAGAAAATTTCATAAATGGATTCCTTTCTATTACACTATTATTGAATTGTTTAAGATTATTCTCTTTATTAGGGAGAATTATAACCGTTATTACCACAATATTAATAATTTCCAGATCCCATTGGAAATTTCCAAGAAATTTCATTACTAATCATTAATGATGATTGCAGATTTTGATTAGATTAATTTGTTTTTTTATTATATATTACCAACCAATATGACCTTTTCACACACTTTCAATATCATATAATAGAAGCGTTAGAAAAATATATCTCGACATTGTCCTCACAATTAATATCATTATAATTGTTTTTATATTTTCATTCAAAAAAATCCATTTATAAACATGTTTTGAATCTGATAAAAATCTATGAATCTTAGTATTAATATACTAAATTAAATGTGGTAGATAAATGTGAAATATTTTTACATTCTCTTATTACAAAGATTCATAATATTCAACTTTTATCAAAAATTTAGTGGATTGGTTCTCCACCTAGAGGCTAAAAATATAATTGATATATTTCGATAGAAAAATATTATTTAATGTTTCATATTCCAATGAATCAATATCATCTATCTATCTCACTCCTTTTCCAAAAATACTACCATTGATCAATGTCACATTCAAAATGATAATCTTTAAGAGTTACCATTGGATGTTATAGGCATCACATTGCATCAAATATATTTTCATGAATATTGATCTATCTTTCATCTATGAATGGGTATAAGGTTCCACTAAATTATACAGGTTACAATTATATGAAATTCTCAAATAATAACATTTCCCATTTTTCTATTTGGGAAGTTAATTTTGATGGATGGATTCCACATGATAAATTCCAATATCATGTTCCATTTTTTACCTTGAAGAAAACCATTCCAAAAATATATATACTTTATAAATAAGCATGATGATCATACATAGGTAATTAAATAAGCACACCCATATATATATTCTCTCAAGTTATTCTACTAACATTACCCTAAAATATAAAATTACCCTAAACATTCACTTTGATACAAAATATAAATATATGGACTTATAACTATTCTGATAGAATTGATAAATATTATATAAATCCAAGGGTGGAAATACAATATTGATATTACTCTTATAACCATACCTAGTATAATCCCCATCCATAAAGAACCCCTTTTGTTAGAGGTCCATTATTTTCCCAATATTCACATGTCATTGTTACTATAGTTCAATTTCCATCCATTTCATTGATCCAAACTATTAGGATCCAATATTAAACATTATATAATATAGCTTCATTTTAATAAAATTCATTTTTATTCATTCCAAATGATCTTTTAGGTATAATGTTTTAGAGTAAAAGATTATAACTATTACAAAACAATCTCATAAATAATAAATATTAAAATTCTACTCAGTGTCCAATTTTTAAAAAATGTAAAAATTTAATGTAAAATATGATTTAAATTAATGAAAAACATCATTACATTAAATAATAGATACTTGTTTTCCATTAAAAATCATCAATACCGATGAATGAAAATTTATAAAAATAGGATAATCACAGAAATAGTATTACTGGGCATAAAAAGAAGAAATTAAATAGTATAATGATAAGAAGGATGTAGGATACCCTTATTTTATGAAGAATTTTAGAAGACATGAAATTATATTACAAGTCATGTAAAAGTTTAATTGGGATAATAACATCTGAGGTGACAAATTTTTCAATGTAAACCATTACAGAGAATTACATGATGTGTAATGGAATTACACACCATGTAATTCCCTGAGAAAAAAATTAAAAAGTGCAATATAGCTTATCTTTTACATTTAAGTCATTAATCCTCCCTCCCCCCAAAACTAGTGAGATTATTAGAATAATTTGAGTGATTTCCCCAACTCTGGTCATTGCAGACCAAAGATCAGTATGACACCTTTTATGTGGATTATCCCTGATTGTATCTCATTCTATTTTTATCCTCTTCCCAGATAAAGGAAACATATTTTTCAACTATTGGATCTAGATATAGATGTTTTAAATATAGATATAAGATTATTGGATTTATATCTAGATATAAGAGATATTGTTTAATTTTACTATGGATTTTGGTTGCAGATCTAGACTAAAATCATCGTCACATTCTCCGTTGATCCATTTCAAATTAGAGTTTTCTGTTTGCAAGCGTTCTTCTTGAACATTCTCAAGGAAGGTGGTATAAAATTTAAATCCTAGTGTTATGTTTTTTAATTATGAATATGAAAGTCGTATAATTGAATGATATCTTTAGCAATTATATTTAAAACAGCATAAATTAATTTTGTGAATTAATTAATTATGGAATTGTGAAATTGTGATATTTATGGATCCTTGCAGGGTATAATTAATTGGAGGTTTAATTATTATATTTTCAAATTTTTAAATGTGAAAATTAATTGTGGGAATTAATTAATGAGTTATTGATATTGTTGAACCAAATTAGATAGTTGTGAAATTAATTAATGGGAATGGTCAGGATTGTGAAATTGTGATTTTGGATAAATAATTTTTTATTTAATTATACCGAGATAGAGATTTATGAGATTGAATAAATAATTAAAAATTAATTATTATTGCATTGAAGTTGTTGAAAACGGATAATTAAATGTAGAATTTGTTATCATTTTTTATTATTAATATTAAATTAATTTAAATGGAACAATTAATTGAGTAATTAATTTTAGATATTGATTTAATGGAGATAAGATAATTAAATGATGAATTAACTTTGGTTATTGTATTAATTGACACCGTACAATTAATTAATGAATTAATTGGGGTTAATGAATTTTTTATTTTGGGAATAATTAGGTTTTTTATTAATTAATTGGGGTATTGTTGATATTTAATTGATTAATTAAATAATAGGATTTAGTAAGATTAATTATTTGTCGAAATTAATTAACAGAATTGACAGGGATAATTAATAGGTCAATTAATTAAAGGGTTTGAGTTTGATTAATTTATTATGTAATTAATTAATGCATATTATTTTGATTAATTAATTATGGAATTAATTATTGGATGTAATGTTATGATTTCTAAGTTGGATTAATTAATTGGATAATTAGTCAATGGGTATTTTTGTGATGGTTCCATTGAAGTAATGAGTTTAATTAATTGGTAAATTAATTAATATGGATTGTTGGAATATTTAATTGTTGATATTAAATAATTAATTGTGGAATTAATTTTAGATATGGAAATATTTTAATTGGGATTTTTTTGGATAATTAATTATGTGATATTGAGTTGTGGATTTGAGATAATAAACTATTGAATTAATAATGTGATATTTAATTATTGATTTGAGATAATTAATTATGTGATATTGAGTTTTTCATTTACGTAATTAATTTTGTAACTAATTATTTGTTACAAATATTACAAATTAAGAAAATTAATTTTTGATTTAATTATGGGATATTATGATTTCATATAATTAGTTGTAGAATTGATTATGTGATGGTGAGTTGTTGATCTATGTAATTAACTATATAATTTATTACTCGTTACAAATATTATTAATTGAGATTATTAATTTGGTAATTAAAAATGGGATATCATGATTTAAGATATTTAATTATAGATTTAATTATGTGTTATTGGGGTTTTGAATTGGGAAATTGATTGTGGGATTAATTATTGGTTATCAATTTTATAAAATGAGATAATTAATTTGGAAGTTAATTATGTGATATTTATTTCATGGTTAATGGTAAATAATTTTGGTATTATGTTGGGAAATATTCCCTCATAACATCATTGAAGCATTTTTGAGGGGATTGTGTTTGTTGACAAAGTGGACAATTGTGCTGTGATTGTTGACAAAGCAGACCATGACATACAAATTTATTGACAAAGGGGATTTCATGGTGGAATGTAAAGTTCAAGAGTCATGGTCAACGATCCATGTTTGATTCAAGAACTTCGATAAAGGAATGGATGATCCGGAGGTGGAATAAAAAGAATAGATACAAGGTGGCACCGTTTTCCAGTGTTTGCCAAATTTTTGGGCCTGAAAATCGGCAAATGAAGACAAGTGGTTTTTGGAAAAGGGACTTGTGCACCATGTACTTGAAGGCTTTGAAACTTGCACGCCATATGTTTTTCAAGATCATATCATCAAAACATGGAAAAGGGATAAGTGTCGTGCAAGTATTGGTGGTGTCGCGCAAGTGACTTGCGTATCGTGAAAGAGTCTTGGACGCAGATGCCTTGGAATCTTGAGAACTTTCGAGCCGAGGGTTGACTTGCGCACCGTCGCGCATGGTGGTCAATTTTCGTGTAAATACTGGACCACCCCTCCTCATTTCATACCGGAGTTCAACACTTTGAAGATTCGGAGCTCCCGTCGCGCAGGTGTGGTGGTCGTGCAGGTGGTGGTGTGTTGCACAAGTGGGACTTGCGTGCCTGTGTAGGAAGTTGCATGCCAAGTGTTGGTTGTGTTCCTGAGGTGGTTTAGACGAGGAAGGAAGTGATTCACGCAAGTGTGGAGTTGGAGAAGCTTGTGTCACGCAAGTGTCCGAGGAGTACTTTCACGCCAGTTGTGACTTGCGCACCGATACTTGCGCGCCGAGGTAGAATTGCACGCCAAGTAAGGTTGATTTCCCAGCCGTACTTTCATGCCGCGTGGAAGCTGGAAGATTGCCTGATACCATCAGTGCAATGTGAGAATCATCTATGAGTGAAAGTTGGACTTCAACAGAGTATCCACATACAATAGAGGATGCATTTCTTCATGAAAATTAAGAGACCTATAGGTCTATAAACTGTGTGTGGATCCTTTCCAGAGTAGTGAGCGAAGTAAGTGGAAGAAGGTGATCCTCTCCATCTGCAGTGAGCCAGAGAGAGAGAAACATGGAGTGACCCTTGGGAAAGTAGTGAGCTGACCCTAAACATTGTAAACTCAGTGAGCCTGGGAATATAAGTGGTCTAGCCCGAACCTTGTAATCCACATCTAGTGAAGTTTAGTGGAATTTGGTATGACCGACAACCTGTCGGCGTATGCTCCATGGACGCAGCCCTTTGTAGTGAACCAAGTAAAATTGTTGTGTCCTGTGCATGCTTTACTTTCTTTTTATATTGTGCAATAGGAAAGAGAGAGAAGAGTGTTTTTCTTAACAGTGAAAAAAGATCAGAATGGGATTTATTTTTAAATCAGTCATACCCTGATTCACCCCCCCCCTCCTAGGGTATTCAGCCTTGTGGACCTATCAATTGGTATTAGAGGGAATGGTTGACATTTGTTTTCTCTCAATGGAGGTCACTAATCATAAAGGGATTCAAATATTTGAAGGATGTAATTTTCAAATATGGAATAATCGAATGCAACACTATTTCCGATCATTGGGAATGGATGTGTTTTCAGCTTCTATTCAAGGTATCAATGCTGGTATTAATAGTGGTGCATGATCAGAAGCGGAGCATAGAGAATTGGTTGATGAATCCAAAGCAATCAATGCCTTAGGGGGAGCCCTTTATAATCCCATCTACACAAAGGTGATGTCATGAAAAATGTCACATTCCATGTGGGAAAAACTTTTGAATATATATGATGGAGATACAAAGGTTATAGAGGCAAAGCTGCAAGTGCTGTGGAATAAGTATGAAGATCTGAAGATGAACCCGTATGAGTCTATTGATGCATTCTTTGACATGGTAAATATTGTTGTGGAAGATATGTGAGGACTCGGTGAAGTCATTGAAGACATAAAGATCGTAAAGCGCATCTTGAGGAAGCTTCCACCTCGGTTTAATCCGAAATTTTCAGTACTGGAAGATAAAGATCCCAAGGAGCTGACATTGGACAATTTGCACAGTACCTTGGTTGCATATGAAATGAGGAATGATGATAACGAGGATGTGGAAAAGGGTAAATACAAAAGGATGGAATTTAAGACCATGAATAAGCTCACCATTGAAGATTCTCAGGAATAAGAAGAGACAAATGAGGTGATGTCATTCCTTTCTTCAAATCTGCAAAGAGGAAAAGGAAAGTTTAAAGGGAAACTTCCACTAGCATTCTTTCAATGTGGAAAGGTTGGTCATCTTGCAGCACGGTTCCCCAAAAAGTTTCAATATGACGATAATGATGATGACGAAGTTGAAATTCCCAAGAAGAAGTCTTCAGTATTTGTGAAAGGGAAGAAACAATTCAAGAGAAATTTTTTCAAGAAGAAGAATCTTCTTTCACAAGAAATAGACAGTTCATATGTGTCTGGGGATGAAGAGGTTGAGGAGTATGAAAATTGTAAAGACCATGGACAAAATGCAATGGTGGATGTTGTTGGTAGTGCTCAATAAATGGAACAAACCAACACTGGGGAAGAAGAAGAAGAAATTGAAGGTAGAGTTGACATAGAAGCTGAATTAGAAGCCTCTCTTGAAGAGATAGATATTTGGAGAGAAAAAACAAAGAAATCCAACATGGTGGTACATGATGCCAAACTCTACATTCAACAGAAGGAAGACGAGAAGTCCGAGCTTGTAAAATAAATATAAAACCTTAAGTCTTCGAGGCCAGAGAGCACATGAATTGTTGATGTGAATAAGATCAAAATTGAAGAACAAAAAAGGGAGATCGATGGCTTGAACGGAAAATTGAAAGATCACGTCAAGCGTATCGAAGAGCATGAAGAGGAATTTGTCGGTCTGCGGAGAAAAATCAAAGACCAGGAAAACCCATTGATTCCTAACACATTCTTGGGAATGAATGTTATTTTGAAGACTAAAAAGATAAAAGAAGGGCCTAGTAGTTTAGCAGGGAAGAAGAAAAAATTGAGCTCAGAAATTAAAGTTGTTTCAAGGCTTAATCAGAAACAAAAATCTCGGACAATTGATGTCAGACCGCAAGCACCAGTCCCAAGATTGAAGGTTGATTTGGGAATAAAGTAGAATCAGATTATTCAGAGATCCTAAGGAGAAAATCGTAGTTCTGAAGTACCACGAAGGAATGCACCATATATCATGTGTTATTATTGCAGGAATATGGGACATTCACAGTATGTGTGTTCCATAGCCAAGAGATATCAAAGGGAACAAGAACAGAGGTGGCAGCCAAACAGAGAACGATTGTCCAGAACATATTTCAAAGGACACTATTTTTGTTGTGGAGGATTTGGACACATGGCTAGGTACTATACTTAGACCATACATAGAAATGAACCAAATCAGAATCAAAATGTTCGCAAGTAGCAGATCAATAAACCAATAGGTGAGTTTGAAATGCGGAATATATTTTCGGCTTTGCAAGATGAAGCTGGTCCATCATACTCTGAGAAAGAACAGAAGTCTTCATCTATGCTGAGTGTGAAGGAAAAAGTATGGACCAAAAATAAGAAAGAAGAAATGGTAGTAGTTGCAGAAATTTCCCTTAAAGCTTCAGATTGTTCAGGAATATGGATCCTTGACAGTGGTTTCACATCCCATATGACATGGAACAAGGATCTAATTACAAACATAAAATTTGACAAAGAAGGAGTTTTCATGTTTGGGAATGATTAAGGGCTCAGTATTGTTGGTTCTAGAATGGCCAAATTTTGGGGAAAAGAAATGAGACATGTTGATGTCATGGTACTAGAGGGGCTTAGTCATAACTTACTCAGTTTCAGTCAATTATGTGACTCTGAGAACTCTATCCGATTTACCAAGAAGATGTGTGTTGTTAAAGAAAAATATGGAGAAGTTGTTCTACAAGGAAAAAGGACAAAGGAAAATCTTTACCTTGTAAGTGGGGAAGAAGATACATGCCTTTTATCCAGAGAGGAAGAAAACCAGTTGTGGCATAAGCGACTTGGTCATCTATGACAACCATCTATGGAGGATCTGGTAAAGTGTGATGCTGTTAGAGACCTTCCCAAACTATCACATGATCGCACTCATACGTGTGATTCTTGACAATAAGGGAAGATCATCAGAAAGGCATACATGCCAAAGGAACCGAAATCAACTAGAGTGCTCAAATTGGTTCATGCTGATGTATGTGGATCTATCTCACCGTGAGCTATAAATGGGAAAAGGTACTATGTTTTTTTCATTTATGATTATAGAAAAATGTCCTAAGCATTTTTCATTACCCATAAGACAGAGGTGTTCAGTTGCATAAAGATGTATAGGAGGGAATCAAAAAGAATTCTTGGGTATAAAATTTTGATGTTCCTAACAGATAATGGTACAGAATTCACAAATATTCAAGTGGAAGAATATCTCGTGAAACACGGGATTAGGCATCAAGTTTCATCATTGTGAACTCCTCAACATAATGGTGTTATTGAAAGAAGAAATCTGATCATCAACAACATGGCCAGAACAATGCTCATTGAAAAGGACCTACCAGAGAAATTTTAGAAGGAAGTAGTTTTGACATCAGTCTATATTTCGAATAGGTCTCTGTTATGTCTAAAGCAAGGGAAGACTCCGTATGAAATGTGGTACGCAAATAATCCAATGTTGAAATACTTTCAAATCATTGGAATTAAGGGTTTCATTCTCAAAAAAGAAAATCATTGGATGTTTGAGTCATGAGAAGATGAGGGAATATTCCTTGGCTACGCAGGGAAAAGAAATGCATATAAATGCTTCAACAAAAGGCTGGGAAAATTTATTGAGAGCAATGATGTCACTATAGTTGAAAATGAACAGAATGCTCAACGACCCAATGAACTGTTTCTGGATGAAAGTGATGATGAGGTAAGCAACACAGGGGAGTAGAAGTTGCAGAGGCTGACTCAGAAGAAGATATTGATGATGAACAAGAGAGTTTCAAGTCTGTGTCTGCAAGGAAGCCAAATAGTCGAGCTGAAATTGATTGGAAAAATATCATTGGTGATCAGACAACTCCAGTTCAGACTCGAAGAATGAAATCATTACATCAAACATCATTTTTATCTTAGGTGGAGCCAAAATGTATTTCCAATGCAGCTGAAGATGAAAACTGGGTTCATGCTATGAATGAAGAGCTTGATCAGATTGAGAAGAACCAGACGTGGGAGATTGATTCGAGGCTAGCAGACAAGAATTTCATCAAGACTAAATGGGTTTATCGCAACAAGATGAATTAAGATGGCACAGTTATTCGGAACAAAGCATGACTAGTGTGCAAGGGATACTCCCAGATAGAGGGAATACATGTTGATGAGACATTTGCACCAGTTTCAAGGATGGAAACTATCAGACTATTTTTGGCAATAGCAGTGCAAAGAAAGTTCTAAGTGTTCCAGATGGATGGAAAATCTGCATTCTTAAATGGAGTTCTAGAAGAGGAGGTGTATATTGAGCATCTAGATGGTTTTCTCATTCATGAGGATGAAAAAAAAATTATAGGATGAAGAAGGCATTGAATGGGCTGAAACAAGCACCAAGGGCATGGTATTCAAGGCTTGATCAGTACTTAAAGAAGCTTGGTATCCAGCGTGGAGGAGTTGATTACAATCTCTATTTCAGCAATGAAAGTAACCAAAGGATAATGGTGTTGGTGTATGTCGATGACAAAATTTTTGGCAGATCAGATGAAGCTCAGTGCAGAATGTTTTCTGAATTCATGAAAAATGAGTTTGAAATGTCAATGATTGGAGAGATAAAGTTTTTCCATGGTCTATAGGTGACACAAGGAAGGAATGGAACATTCATTTCTCAATATAAATATGCCAAGGAGGTTCTGAGAAGGTTTGGAAAGGATAATTCCAAGGAGATGAAGACTTCGGTTTCTACCAGGATGAAATTATCAAAAGATGATGATGGCAAGGCAGTTAATATCACAGAATACAGGAAAACTATTGGAAGTCTGTTGTACTTAACTACAACAAGGCCTAATATTGATTTTTCCACATGCCAAGCAGCGAGATATAAGAGTAATCCAAGGGAAATCCACATGCTTATAGTGAAAAGAATACTTTGGTATATCTAGGGCACAGTGTATTTGGGTTTGATATATACTGATAAATCTCAGACAGAGTTATTGGGATATATAGATACAGACTGGGCTGGATCTGCAGATGATAGAAAATCAACGTCAGGAGGTGCATTCTATCTTGGTGGATTGTGTATTTCTTGGCTAAGCAAGAAGAAAGATTGCATTTCATTGAGCACTGCGGAAGCTGAGTATATTGCGGCCACTCAAGAGTGCACACAGTTATTGTGGATGAAGAAGCATCGTGAAGATATGGGAGTTGAAGTGAAGTCTCCGATCAGAATCCAGTGCGATAAATCATGTGCTATTAATATTTGAAAAAATCCCGTCCATCACTCAAGGACCAAACACGTTGAGATAAAGTATCATTTTATCAAGGAGAAGGTTGAGTAGGGAATCGTGAAGTTGGAGTATGTGCCTACAGAGCTATAGGTTGTAGACATTCTAACAAAGGCCTTACCCAAGGAAGCTTTTGAGAGGCATCGACTAGATCTGGGAGTTCAGTTGACTCCACACACTTAATAGAGTGTGGTTGTGAAATCCCCCTCTCCCCAAGGTACGATGTGTTTTTCCCTAATATGCTGATGTGTTCTCTACATTGTTGTAGACTACAAAGGAGTGACATTTGGGTTCATTGATAAAGGAGGAGAAAATAGTGATTGTTCAAGGGGGAGAAAATGTGGAGATTTGATAAATCATGAATGATATGGGGAGAAGCTGATAGGTGGAGCAGCCAGATAGGGGGAATTGAAGCTAGTTGAACATGTTTTGCCCGATCTTAGCTTGGACAACCCAGGAAATGGGGCTGAAGAGGTTTTGAAGATGACAAGGGTTGAAGGTGTGAACATAAAGGAGGATCGTATTAAATCAGACGATTCTAGAAGTGAACGATCAAAGAATAGATATCACGACAGTTGATGATCGTGATAAAAGCAAAAGAGAGATGTTGGAATGTGGTAAGAAGATTTCCAACAATTGGTATCAGTTTGGTAAAAATTGGTATCAGTTTGGTTTCAACAGTAGATGTCAGAGATGAAGTGATTCATTGAAGAACTTTTTATTTACTCATGTTTCTCATTCCAAGCATTGCTCATGTGAGCTTAGAGTATGTGTTGAGTAAATCCTTGATCGCTATCAGAATCGCAAAAGGAGAATGGTGGATGAAGACTCAATGATGTATCTTTTTATGGAAGAGTTGTCAACAATCCCAAAGGGGGAGATTGTTGGGAAAATCCCTCATAACATCATAGAAGAATTTTTGAGGTGATTGTGTTTGTTGACAAAGTGGACAAGTGTGCTTTGATTGTTGACAAATAAAACCATGACATACAAATTTGTTGACAAAGGGGATTTCATGGTGGAATGTTGAGTTCAAGAGTTGTGGTCAACGATCCATGTTTGATTCAAGAATGTCAATAAAGGAATGGATGATTTAGAGGCAGCATAAATAGAACATATACAAGGTTGCTCCGTTTTCCAGTGTTTTCCAAATTTTTGGGCATGAAAATCGACAAATGAAGAAAAGTGATTTTTGGAAAAGGGACTTGCGCGCGGTGTACTTGAAGGCTTGGAAACTTGCGTGCCATATTTTTTTCAATATCAGATCATCAAAATATGGCAAAGGGATAAGTGTCGCGCAAGTATTGGTGGTGTCGCGCAAGTAACTTGCATGTCATGAAAGAGACTTGTGCGCCGATGCCTTAGAAGCTTGAGAATATGCACTCCAATGGTTTTTCAAGATCAGAAGATCAAAATACGGCAAAGGAAAGAGGTTCACGCAAGTTTGGAAGTGGGTCACGCAAGTAACTTGCAGGGGAAGAGACCTGTGCGCCGAGACTTGCACCCTGAGGGTTGACTTGCGCGCCGTCGCGCAGGGTGGTCAATTTGCCTATAAATAATGGACCACCCCTCCTCATTTCTTACCGGAGTTCAACACTTTGAAGATTCAGAGCTCCCATAGCGAAGGTGTGGTGGTCGTGCAAGTGGTGGTGTGTCGCGCAAGTGGGACTAGCGCATCGGTGTAGGAAGTTGTGCGCCAAGTGTTGGTTGCACGCCTGAGGTGGTTTAGGAGAGGAAGGAAGTGAGTCGTGCAAGTGTGGAGTAGGAGAAGCTTGTGTCGCACAAGTGTTAGAGGAGGACTTGCGCACCAGTTGTGATTTGCGCGCTGATACTTGCGCACCGAGGTAGACTTGTGTGCCATGTAAGGTTGATTTCCCAGCCATACTTTCGGGCCGTGTGGAAGTTGGAAGATTGCCTGATACCTTCGGTGCAAAGTGAGATTCATCTACGGGTGAATGTTGGAATTCAACAGAGCATCCACATAAAACAGAGGATGCATTTCTTCATGTAAATGAAGAGACCTACAGGTCTATAAACTGTGAGTGGATCCTTTCCAGAGCAGTGAGCGAAGGTAGAGGAAGAAGGTGATCCTCTCCACCGGCAGTGAGTCAGAGAGAGAGAGAGAAACAAGGAGTGACCCTTGGGAAAGGAGTGAGCTGACCATAAACATTGTAAAGGCAGCGAGCCTGGGCATAGAGGTGATCTAGCCCAAACCTTGTAATCCACATCAGGTGAAGTTTAGTGGAATTTGGTACGACCGACAACCTATCGGCATATGCTCCTTGGATGTTTCCCTTAGCGGTGAACCAAATAAAATTGATGTGTCTTGTGCATGATTTAATTTTTGTTTATTTTGTGCAATAGGAAAGAGAGAGAAGACTGTTTTTCTTAAGAGTGAAACATGATCAGAACGGGATTTATTATTAAATCAGTCATACCCTGATTCACCCCCCCCCCCTCTCAGGGTATTCATCCTTATGGACCTAACCATTGGTATCATAGGGAAAGGTTGATATATGTTCTTCTCTCAATGGAGGTGACTAATCATATTGGGATTCCAATCTTCGATGGATGTAATTTTTAGATCTGGAAGAATCGGATAAAACATTATTTACGATCATTGGGAATGTATGTGTTTTCAGCTGCTATGCATGGTATCACAACTGGTATTAATAGTGGTGCATTATCAGAAGCAGAGCATAGAGAGTTGGTTGCTGATACAAAAGAAATCAATGCCTTAGGGGGGTCCCTTTCTAATCCCATCTAAACAATGGTGATGTCATGCCAAACATCACATGCCATGTGGGAAAAACTTTTGAATATATATGAAGGAGATACAAAGGTCAGAGCGGTAAAGCTGCAAGTGCTGTGGAATAAGTATGATGATCTGAAGATGAACCCGAATGATTCTGTTGATGCATTCTTTGACAGGGTAAATATTGTTGTGGAAGATATGAAAGGACATGGTGATGTCATTGAAGACATAAAGATCGTAAAGCACATTTTGAGGAAGCTTCCACCTCGGTTCAATCCAAATGTTTCAGTACTGGAAGATAATGATCCCAAGGAGATGAAATTGGACAATTTTCACAGTACCTTGGTTGCATATGAAATGAGGAATGATGATAATGAGGCTGTGGAAAATGGGAAATCCAAAGAGATGGAATTTAAGGCCATGAAGAATCTCACCATTGAAGATTCTCAGGAATAAGAAGAGACAGATGAGGTGATGTAATTCCTTTCCTCAAATCTACAAAGAGGAAAAGGAAAGTCTAAAGGGAAACTTACACTAGCATGCTTTCGATGTGGAAATGTTGGTCATCTTGCGGCAAGGTGCTCCAAAAAGTTTTAATATGACGATAATGATGATGATGAAGCTGAAATTCTAAAGAAGAAGTCTTCAGCATTTGTGAAGGGGATGAAAAAATTCAAGAGAAATTTCATCAAGAAGAAGAATCTTCTTTCACAAGAAATAGACAGTTCAGATGAGTCTGAGGATGAAGAGGTTGAGGAGTTTGAAAATTATAAAGATCATGGACAAAATGCAATGGAGGATGTTGTCGGTAGTGCTCAAGAAAAGGAAGAAACTGACACTGGGGAAGAAGAAGACGAAATTGAAGGTAGAGTTGACATGGAAGCTGAATTAGAAGCAGCTCTTGAAGAGATTGATATTTGGAGAGAAAAAACCAAGAATGCCAACAAGGTGGTACATGATGCCAAACTCTACATGCAACAACATCAAGAAAAGAATTTTGAGCTTGTAAAATAAATTGAAATCCTAAAGTCTTCAAGGCCAGAGAGCACCGGAAAGGTTGATGAGCCTAAGCTCAAAATTGAAGAACAGAAAAGGGAGATCGATGGATTGAATGGAAAATTGAAAGATCACGTCAAGCGTATCGAAGTGCTTGAAGAGGAAGTTGTCGGTATGCGGAGAAAAATCAAAGACCACGAAAAACCTTGGATTCCTAACACATTATTGGGAAAGAAGGTTATTTTGAAGAATGAAAAGATGAAAGAGGAGCCTAGTAGTTCAGCAGGGAAGAAGCAGCAATTGAGCTCAGACGTTAAAGCTGTTTCAGGGATTAATCAGAAACAAAAATCTATGACAATTGAAGTCAGACTGCCAGCACATGTCCCAAGATTGAAGATTGATTTGGGCACAAAGAAGAATCAGATTATTCAGAGATCCCAGGGGGAAAATTGTAGTACTGAAGTACCACGAAGGAATTCACCATATATCAGGTGTTATTGTTGCGGGAAGATGGGACATTCACAGTATGTGTGTTCCATAGCCAAGAGATATCGAAGGGAACAAGAATAGAGGTGGTAGCCAAACAGAGAACGATTTTCCAGAACATATTTCCAAGGACACTGTTTTTGGTGCGGAGGATTTGGACACATGGCTAGGTACGTTACTTCACCCATACAGAGAAATGATCCAACGTAGAATCTAAACATTTACAAAAAGAAGATCAATAAACCCATTGGTGAGTTAAAAATGTAGAATAGATTTGTGGCTTTGAAAGATGAAGCTGGTCTATCATACTCTGAGAAATAACATAAGTCTCAATCTATTCCAAGTGTGAAGGCAAAAGTATGGACCAAGAAGAAGAACGAAGAAATGGCAGTAGTTGCAGAAATTTCCCTTAAAGCTTCAGATCGTTCAGGAATATGGATCATTGATAGTGGTTGCACATCACATATGACAGGGAACAATGATCTAATTACAAGCATAAAATATGACAAAGAAGGAGTTGTCAAGTTTGGGAATGATGAAGGGATGAAAATTTTTGGTTCCAAAAAGGCAAAATTTGGGGGAAAAGAAATGAGACGTGCTGATGTCTTGGTAGTAGAGGGGCTTAGTCATAACTTACTCAGTGTCAGTCAATTATGTGACCCTGGGAACACTATCCGATTTACCAAGATGATGTGTGTTGTGAAAGAAAAAGATGGAGCAGTTGTTCTACAAGAAAAAATGACAATGGGAAATCTTTACCTTGTAAGTGGGTCAGATGATATATACATTTTGTTGAGAGGGGAAGAAAACCACCAGTGGAATAAGCGACTTGGTCATCTATGCCAACCATCTATGGAGGATCTGGTAAAGTGTGATGCTGCTAGAGACCTTCCCAAACTATCATGTGATCACACTCATACGTGTGATGCTTGCCAACAAGGGAAGATTATCAGAAATACATACATGACAAATGAACATAAATCAACTAGAGTGATCGAATTGGTTCATACTGATGTATGTGGACCTATCTCACCACGAGCTATAAATTGGAAAAGTTACTATGTTCTTTTCATTGATGATTATAGCAGAATGGCATGGGTATTTGTCATTACCCATAAGACAGAGGTGTTTAGTTGCATAAAGCAGTATAGGAGGGAATCCGAAAGGATGCTTGGGTAGAAAATTTTGAAGTTCCATACAGATAATGGTACAAAATTAACAAATAGTCAAGTGGAAGAATATCTCAAGAAACACGTGATAAGGAATCATGTTTCATCAGTGAGAACTCCCCAACATAATGGATTTATTAAAAGAAGAAATTAGATAATCAACAACATGGCCAGAACAATGCTTATTGAAAAGGACCTACCAGAGAAATTTTGGAAGGAGGTAGTTTTGACATCGGTCTATATTTCGAACAGGTCTCTATTATGTCTGAAGCAAGGGAAGACTCCGTATGAAATGTGATACAGAATGAATCCAACATTGAAATACTTTCGAATATTTGGAAGTAAGTGTTTCATTCTCAACAAAGAAAATCACAGGAAGTTTGAGTCACGAGGAGATGAGGGAATATTACATGGCTACTCAGGGAAAAGAAAAGCATATAAATGCTTCAACAAAAGGCTGGGAAATTTTTTTGAGAGAAATGATGTCACTATAGTTGAAAATGAACAGAATTCTCATCAACCCAGTGAACTGTTTCTGGATGAAATTGATGATGAGGTAAGCAACACAGGGGAGTATAAGTTGTAGAGGCTGACTCAAAAGAAGATACTAATGATGAACAAGAAAGTTTCAAGTATGTTTCTACAAGGAAGCCAAAGAGTCGAGCTAAAATTGATAGGCAAAATATCATTGGTGATCAGATAGCTAAAATTCGGACTCAAAAAATGAAATCATTACAGAAAACACCATTTTTATCTCAGGTGGAACCAAAATGTTTTTCCGATGCAACTGAAGATGAAAAGTCGGTTCAGGCTATGAATGAAGAGCTTGATTAGATTGAGAAGAACCAGACGTGGGAGATTGTTTCGAGGCCAGTAGACAAGAATGTCATTAGGACTAAACGGGTTTATCAGAATAAGATGAATGAAGATGGCACAGTGATTCGGAACAAAGCGTGACTATTGTGCAAGGGATACTCCCAGATAGAGGGAATAGTTGTTGATGAGACACATTCACCAGTTGCAAGGCAGGAAAAGATCCGACTATTTTTGGCCATACCAGTGCAAAGAAAGTTCTTAGTGTTCCAGATGGATGTCAAATCTGCATTCTTAAATGGAGTTCTATAAGAGGAGGTATATATTGAGCATCCAGATGGTTTTCTCATTCATGAGGATGAAAACAAAGTTTGTAGGACGAAGAAGGCATTGTGTGGGATGAAACAAGCACCAAGGGCATGGTACTCAAGGCTTGATTAGTACTTGAAGAAGCATGGTTTCCAGCCTGGAGGAGTTGATTACAATATCTATTTCAGAAATGACAGTAATCAATGGATGATGATGCCGGTGTATGTCAATGACATAATTTTTGGCAGATCAGATGAAGCTCAGTGCAGACAGTTTTTCGAATTCATGAAAAATGAGTTTGAAATGTCAATGATTAGAGAGATAACGTTTTTCCTTGGTCTATAGGTGACACAAGGAAGGAATGGAACATTCATTTCTCAATCTAAATATTCTAAAGAGGATAAACGATGGTTTGGAATAGGGAATTCCAAGGATATGAAGACTCTGGTTGCTACCTTGATGAAATTATCAAAAGATGAGGATGGAAAGGCAGTTAATATCACAAAATACAGGAAAATTATTGGAAGTCTGTTGTACTTAACTTCAAAACGGCCTGATATTGTTTTCGCCACAACCCAAGTAGTGAGAAATCAGAGTAATCCCATGGAAAGCCACATTCTTGCAGTGAAAATAATACTTCGGTATATCCAAGGCACAGTGGATTTCAGCTTGACATATACTGATAAATCTTAGACAGAGTTATCAGGATATACTGATGCAGACAGGGATGGATCATCAGATGATAGAAAATCAACGTCAGGAGGTGAATTCTATCTTAGTGGATTGTGTATTTATTGGCTAAGAAAGAAGCAAGATTGCATTTCATTGAGCATCACAGAAGCTGAGTATATTGTGGTCACTCAAGCATGCACACAGTTATTGTGGATGAATCACCAGCTTGAAGATATGGGAGTTGATGTGAATTCTCCGATTGGAATCCAGTGCGATAACTCAAGTGCTATAAATCTTAGAAAAAATCTCGTTCATCACTCAAGGTACAAGAACATTGAGATAATGTATCATTGTATCAAGGAGAAGGTTGAGCAGGGAATCGTGAAGTTGGATTATGTGCCTACAGAGCTTCAGGTTGCAGACATTCTGACAAAGGCCTTACACAAGGAAGCTTTTGAGAGGCAGCGACTGGATCTGGGAGTTCAGTCGACTCCCCACACATAACAGAGTGTGGATGTGAATCCCCCTATCCCCGAGGTACGATGTTTTTTTCATTAATGTGCTGATGTGTTCTCTACTCTGTTGTAGACTGGAAAGGAGTGACCTTTGGGTTCATTGACAAAGGGGAGAAAATAGTGATTGTTCAAGGGGGAGACAATGTGGAGATTTGATAAATCATGAATGATATGGGGAGAAGCTGATAGGTGGAGCCGCCAAATAGGGGGAGTTAAAGCTAGTTGAATGTTCTTAGCCAGAGCTTAGCTTGGACAACAATGGAAATGGGGCTAAAGAGGTTTTGATGGTGACAAGGGTTGAAGCTGTGAACAAAAAGGAGGAGTGTATTAAATCATATGATGCTAGAAGTGAACGATCAAAGAATAGATATAACGACATCTGATGATCATGATAAAAGAAATAGAGAGATGTTGGAATGTGGTAAGAAGATTTCCAACAATTGGTATCAGTTTGGTAAATTTTTTTATCAGTTTGGTGTCAATAGTGGATGTTAGAGATGAAGTTATTCATTGATTAACTTTTCATTTACTCTTGTTTCTCACACCGAGCATTGCTCATGTGAGCTTAGATTATGTGTTGATTAAATCCTTGATCGCTATCAGAATCACAAAAGGAGAATGATGGCTGAAGAATCAATGATGTATCTTTTTATGGAAGAGTTGTCAACAAACCCAAAGGGGGAGATTTTTGGAAAAAATCCCTCATAACATCATTGAAGCATTTTTGAGGTGATTGTGTTTATTGACAAAGTGGAAAACTGTGTTGTGATTGTTGAAAAAGCAAACCATGACATACAAATTTGTTGAAAAAGGGGATTTCATGTTGGAATGTTGAGTTGAAGAGTTGTGGTCAACGATCCATGTTTGATTCAAAAACTCCAATAAAGGAATGGATGATCTGGAGGTGGCATAAAAAGAAAAGATACAAGGTGGTGCTGTTTTCCAGTGTTTTCCAAATTTTTGGGCCTGAAAATCGACAAATGAAGACAAGTGGTTTCTGGAAAAGGGAATTGTGCGCCGTGTACTTGAAGGCTTGGAAACTTGCGCGCTATATGTTTTTCAAGATCATATCATCAAAATATGGCAAAGGGATAAGTGTCGCGCAAGTATTGGTGGTGTTGCGCAAGTGACTTGCGCGTTGTGAAAGAGTCTTGCATGCCGATGCCTTGGATACTTGAAAACTTGTGTGCCTATGGTTTTTAAAGATCAGAAGATCAAAATATCGAAAAGGAAAGAGGTTCGCACAAGTTTGGAAGTGGGTCGTGCAAGTGGCTTGCATGGGAAGAGACATGTGTGCCGAGACATGCGTGCCGAGGGTTGACTTGCGCGCCGTCGCGCAGGGTGGTCAATTTGCCTATAAATACTGAACCATCCCTCCTCATTTATTACCAGAGTTCAACACTTTGAAGATTCAGAGCTTCCGTCGGGCAGGTGTGGTGGTCGCGCAAGTGTTGGTGTGTCGCGCAAATGGGACTTGCAAGCCGGTGTAGGAATTTGTGCGCCAAGTGTTGGTTGCGCGCCTGAGGTGGTTTAGGTGAGGAAGGATGTGAGTCGCGCAAGTGTGGAGTTGGATAAGCTTGTGTCGCACAAGTGTCCGAGGAGGACTTGCGCGCCAGTTGTGACTTGCGCGTTGATACTTGTGCACCGAGGTAGACTTGTGCGCCAAGTAAGGTTGATTTCCCGGCCGTACTTTCGGGCCATGTGGAAGCTGGAAGATTTCCCGATACCTTCAGTGCAAAGTGATATTCATCTACGGGTGAAAGTTGGACTTCAACAGAGTATCCACATACAATAGAGGATGTATTTGTTCATGAAAATGAAGAGAACTACATGTATTTAAACTGTGAGTGGATCCTTTCCAGAGTATTGAGCGAAGGAAGAGGAAGAAGGTGATCCTCTACACCAGAAGTGAGCCAGAGAGAGAGAAACTGGGAGTGACCCTTGGGAAAGCAGTGAGCTGACCCTAAACATTATAAAGGCAGTGAGCCTGGGCATAGAAGTGATCTAGCCCGAACCTTGTAATCCAAAGCTATTGAAGTTTAGTGGAATTTGGTATGACCGAAAACCTGTCAGTGTATGCTCCATGGAGGTAGCCCTTAGCGGTGAACCAAGTAAAATTGTTGTGTCTTGTGCATGCTTTAATTTCTGTTTATATTGTGCAACCGGAAAGAGAGAGAAGAGTGTTTTGCTTAACAGTGAAACAAGATCAGAACATGCTTTATTTTTAAATCAGTCATACCCTGATTCACCCCCACTCAGGGTCTTCGGCCCTGTGGACCCAACATATTAATTATGGGTTTTCTAGTTTGTGGATATTGATTAATTGATTATTGAATTAATTAATGGAATTTACATGATTACATAATTGGTAATATTAATTATGTTGATTAATGAGAAAAAATATCTCCTGAATTAATGATGTAATTGATGAGTTGAGTTATTATTTAAATTAACTGATAGAATTAAAGTAAATAATTAAATATTTTATTAATTAATATATTTGATGTAATTAATTAACTTTAAAATTAATCAATATTATTGATGTGATTAGTTAATTGTTGAATTAACTAGTGGAGTAGATGTGATTAGTTAATTTTATAATTAAATAGATTAATTGATGTTATTAGTTAATTTTTGAATAAACTAGAGTAATTAATTTTATTAGTTAATATATGAATTAACTATAGAAGTTGATGTCTTTAATTAATGGTTGAATAAATTAATGATATTACAGTGATTAGATAATTTTTGTGGTTTTATAATTGTTGAATTAATAATTCCATTGGTGTGGATAATTGATTTTTGAATTAATTCCAAATTAAAGACTGGTAATATTGTATTTATAATGTGTGATATGTGAATAGTAACATGTTCATCACGCTTGAATTAAATGATGGTAATATAGTTATTCTAATGTGTGATATGTGAAAGGTAACTGCTTCATTGAGTAGGAATTAAATGATGTTAACATGGTCATACAAATTGTGTGATTTAAGGAATGATGACATGGTCATTCACTGTTCAATATGGATGGTAACATGGTTATCCAAATTGAGTGATTTAATGAATGATAATGTGGTCATTTATTTTGAAATAAGAATTATAATAATGGTACTCCAATATATGGACTCACTTAAGAAGGCTATGAACTCTGGTATGAGTCGAATCTGGTACTAAGATATGATATCACCTTTCAACATTTCATGCTCTATCACGAGTCAATGTAGGTATTATGATATGATATTACTTTGGGAATACTTTTGGTTTCAATATGAGCTGAATATAGTATTGATGTAAGGGTTTCCATGGGAACCCTAGAATTAATGTTGTTAAATAATGAATAACTGGTAATGTAATAAATGTTTATTTACGAATTATTCTTATTTAGTTATACAAAAACATAAATTATTTGACTGGATATGTTTTAGACACCACTGGTGGTGGCCTACTGAGTGTACCCACAACCTATATGGGATTACTGATTGATACCCAAGTATACTTTGTGTTTTCTAGGCTTGTTAAGGGTATTTACCCTATGTTATATGATTGAGTTGGAATATATCATGGGTGAGGGAACTAGAGGTGGTTTAGGACCCTCATGAGAGATTCAATGTATTTACCTTTTTGTTTTCATTTTGTAATGTGGAATGTACTTTATAATGACATATCTCCTATTATATTTTGAATTTTTATTTTTAGTTTTGGTCATCTTGTGATATTTGTTTTGTAGATTGATATATATATATATATATAATTCCAAATTTTTTTATTTATATCTGATGTTGTATTACTCTAATAAAGGGAGAAAATGAGGGTATAATCTCCCCATGATCAGTATTAGACCCACACTTCAAGTCGGAAACCTCAAGCATACAGGGAGGCACGCCTGAGGATATGTGGTGGTTTGCCTTGGGGTACCGGTGCCTGGATCCCAGGTTGGGACGTTACAAGGTTGTATTAGTGGAGTTTATTTTCGTCTTATTTTTTCATAATTTTCAGGAATGGTAAATATGATTCTCAAAAGAGTCATGTTTTGGTTATGATCTCATACATGCGGTATTAGAGGAGATTATTTTCTTCTTATTTTGTCTTTTTTATTAAATTTTTATGGTAAAATCCTTGCTATAAAGAGAAATAAAATGTATCCATGGCCTCACATAAATTATTTTTGAATCATATTCATTGAGCTATATATTTTTCTATGATTGAAAATAACTTTGGATATCAAAAATTTCATTTATATAAAGAAGATATTCTGAACATAGCATCTCATTTGAGTTATGGACATTATGAATTTACAATAAATCCATTTGGATTTCTTAATTCTCCCTATTATTTCTGGATCTAATTAATTGAATATTAAAGGAATATATTGATAATTATTTTTTTATTTATTAATGATATCTTGGAATATTCTAAAATCTATATAGACCACAAGAATCAGTGTTTGATATTTCGTATGAAAAATATAGGAAAAAATTTAATTAATGTTATTTAGACAGCGTGAATTATTGATTTATAATATTTGTTTTAGTACCAATATTATATCCATGGAAGGATAATCAGAAGTTCATTAAAATGGAAAACTAGAAAAGGAATGTCCTACACAAAAGAACATCACAATGGTATGTAGTTTCATTTTGTTGTCTAGTAACTATCGATGATTTTTTTAAAAAAATTTGATTATTGGATAACTCATTATACAATTTTACATGTAAGGGGTTTATATTCATCTGGGTGAAGTAATGTCATTAATTCATTGAATAATTGAGGAGGTATAATGCCCTATACTTTACATACATGGTTTTTACTTCAGAAATGAAGCATACTTATTACAACATATAACAAAACCATGATAGGACCGTATAGGTATAGTGTCATTAAAAACTGGAAAACATAAACAACAGGTTCATAAATCATATACATTGTCTCCAGTTTAATTCATCTTATCTAGAGTCCATTATGGAATATCCTACTTAATACCATTCTTCCTGACCTGGGGAAAAGAAAACATTCAAAAGGGTGAGCTCAAATTCTCAGTAAGTGTAAAAAAAATAATTATCAATCATATTATATTCATAATAACATAACATTTTTAAAATCATAACCTACAAAAGAGATAATAATATCATAACATGGGATAAATCATAGTAGTGAAATGTAATCCCAATAATCATAACCTAAAAAATGTAACTTTTTTGCATACACACATAATCATAGAAAATCATTTCATTTTAGTCAAGGCTCTTTTCCAAGACCATCATTGTAGACAATGTCCATTACTGAACTGAGTTCACTCCTCGTTCCGGTCATATATCACTGAACCAGATTAACTTTTCATTCCAGGCATGTCTATATCATGAGATATGAATCATTTCCTAATCCATTGGAGGTAGATATAGGTCCCACCCATCTCATAGCAATACCATTTTTATGTGTGCCACAAAATCATAAATCATACATCATTGCATAACCCATGTAATAAAGATGGGATTCTTAAACATCATGTCATTGTAACATAATCCATATAATATAAAAGGACTTCATAAAAATAATTTAATCATAACATAATCAAATCAATGTAATAATAGGGATAGAAATAGAACCCTATATTATCTTATATGGAAAATAATTTTGATAAAACACTTGAACTCCATTCTTGATGAAAATAACCTTTCTACTTTAAAAATATTTTTCCTTTCTTAACATGTCATACAATTTTAAAATAAAGAAGTTGATTAAAAATAAACTTGAAAACTTGCAAAGCAAGCTTCATGGAGATAATTTTCTATTAAATCATAAAAATCCATTCATTATGTATAAGTTCAAAAAACATTCTTCTCGTACTTTGGCCGGAAAAGTCAAAAAGTACCTCATACTAAAAAAACACAAAATATTCCATTCATATCTTTTAATAAAAACTCACCAATGGGTAAAATTGGATTTAAACAATTGTAAGAGGATATAAATAATATTAAATATTGAGGAAACATGGATATGGATGAAAAATATTCTCCAGTAAATTCTGAAGTATAAACAATCTCGGATAAAAATGATATTGCGAGATTTTCCCTTACCATATGTCCAATTTGCTTCATACGTATCCGAACCTCCGGTATAATGATGTAAATTATTTCATTGACTTATTACAGAATCATATTCAACGTTATGATATCATATATGGTCATATTCTTATCTTCTTATTATTAATATCTCATTGCTACTTGTTATTCGTGTGTTCATTGCTTTATGTTCTTATGCATTTTTTGTCGAATAAATTCTTATTCTTATTTTTAGGTTATAGATACCTAATTTAAATAATTTTGTTAGTATAATATATATCATATTTATTCATTAAATTCATTTATATAATCTTTATTCAATGAAGATCCTATAAAACCAGTCGTATCACATCGTGGAGACGGTAGGCCGTACGTACGCACGAGCGATGATATCGTTCCCATAATCGTGGAATTTTATTTAAGTGTATGTATACTATTTAGGAATAAATATCAATTTTCAATAATCATATATAGTTATTATTTACACCATTATACACATCCATGTAAGGTGGTGGTGGAAAACAGATTACACCACGACGTGGAGATGATATTCCGTACGTACGCACGCGCGGTGATTTTGTTTTCTGTAGGATGGATAGAAGGTGAAATAGGTTTTTTTAATATTTATAATAAAATATCTGTATATGAGTGATACTTAAATTATTACTTTATAATGAAAAAACTAAATAAGAGGAAGTAGAAGAAGAAATAAATTTGAAATAATCAGTAACAGATATTACATTTTCTCCGACACGCCTCTTTGAAACCTCCTCTTAGGGCACTAACATTGGTCTTTAAAAAAACCAGGACCTCTAGTATGTTGATAAAGATTTTTATAAGGGAAATGGTCTAGGGTTGTCCGATCATAATGGCTCAAAATGATGTGAGATGGAGAGGGAGGAGGTGCCCTTTTATAAGGGAGGAGAGGGGCACCTTTGAAAATCTAAAAAAATAAATTTATAATAAATTCAAACCCCAGATAAAAACTCCCAAAATTACTCAAATTCTAAGATTATATGATATAGGGTAGTAATATCATTAACCAATAAAATTTAGACATTTTGGGAATTTATTTAAAACATTATCAACTTGATTTATCCTTATTTAATCTATTTAATTTTATTTGTGATAAAAATATTGTAAATTTTAAATAATTATAAATAATTACTTATATGTTGTTAATTTCCTATAATTTTATACTTTATTAAATTTTATATCATATAAAATTTAATTTATAATTTTTAAATATTTTTTGGATTTTTAAACAATTTTTTAATATGTTATTTTTATAAAATAACAATGGTGTCAATTTTGACACTATTCATTTATTTGAATTTAAATAAAATCCACACAGAAGATATGTTTGAACTAAAAGATTTAATGGATTCATAACATGTCATGTTTTTCTATAAAATTCGTGGAGTAAATTAAATAGTTCATATAATATTTATTTTAATATTTTAAAAACCATTTATTTGATATTTCAATCAATAAAATAAATTCAACATCACTATTGTGTCATGATTAATGGTAATTATATAATCCCTAAAAATTCTAAATAAATTCACATGATGTAGATAATTTTATTATCTTTCTAGAGACTATTTATGTTAGAAGTTTTATGAATTTTATCACTAACGTAAAATTAATACACTTATAAGATTTAAGAGAGTGACATATTGTCACTTTATTTAGTTTTAATAATAATTACATCATTTTCATGGTCAAAGGCCCATTAAATGAATCTATTCTGACACTTAGGTGATACGGGTCGACCTTTATTCATCAAATAGAATTTTGGAAAGTGTTAGGGTAATTTTACAATCTTATTTTGAACCTTAATTACATGATTGACCTTTAACTATAGTAAATAAAAATTACCATAGTTACTATTCATAATATAAAAAATAAATAAAAGTAACCTATTAACATAATTTTTACCCAATGAATCCAAATATTGAATCCATTTTTAAAAATTAAAAAAACAGAATTTTTAGTAATTAATTTAAAATTAATCCAGTTGTTAATCAAAGGGGTTTTAAAAGTTAAAACATTGCCAATGATTGAAATGTTTTTACCTATGAATTCAATGTAAAATTAATGATAATTACATAAATTATATAAAATCGTAAAAATATATTATATTTATAATTTAAAACCATTGAATAATATATTTTAACCATATAAATAATTTTTTTGAAAAAAGTTTTTTTCAATTAAAAATTTGCGTATTTTTACTATTCATCAAAATAAAAAAGTTAATAGAAAATTATCAAAAATTTATCCAATGTAAATTTTTAGATCGTGATTCAAAGGAAAAATTTTATTTTGTAAAATTTAATTTATAAACTCATCCAAAAATATCCTTAAAATGGGTGCTCTATTAAAAGGTGGAAAACTGCATTTTTTTAAAAAAAAATTCTTTTATCCGAAAAATTGATTTTTTGTCATATCATATGTAAAATTAATTTTAATGTTATATAAAATTAAAACTTTTGTTAATAATATTTATAACATCCAATTTATATGATATTTTAATAACATATCGTTGTTTAGTGAAACTCGATATTGCGTACAACACACGCTATCGAGGAAGGTTTCTCTTGTGTATAACCCAAGCCAAGCTAGTGTTGTGTGTAGTGAAAGATTCCTTTGATTTTGCGAATAACATAAGATATAAAAAATATACGTATCATAAAATATCTGGGTGTTACATTCTACCCCCCTTAAAATGAATTTCTCAAATTGAAATTCATCACTTCGTAACAAACAGATGAGGATACCTCTCCCTCATCATATCCTCAAGCTCCCATGTAGCTTCTTCTAATTGGTGGTTCCTCCATAAAACTTTCACCAAGCGAGTGGTCCTGTTCCGTAGAAATTTTTCGCTACGATCCAGAATCTCTATCGGCTATTCTTCATAAGAAAGATCTTTCTCTAGCAGTACAACTTCTGATCTTAGTACATGTGAAGGATCGAGTATATACTTTATCAGGAGAGATACATGGAACACATCATGAACATGGGAGTGATTCAGTGGAAGCTCCAATTGATAAGCTACCTTCCCAACAAGATCCAGTATTTCAAAAGGACCGATATACATGGGCTCAGCTTTCCCTTCTTTCCAAATCTCAATACTCTCTTCCAAGGACATATTTGTAAGAACACTTTAACACACACTTCAAAATCTAGGTCTTTTCTTTGGTTGTCGGCATAACTTTTTTGTTGACTATGAGATGCTATTATGTGTTGTTGAATAGATCTAATCTTTTCTTCCATCTCATCAATAAGATCAGGTCCTAATATCTTCTTTCCCCAACTTCAACCTAGCAAGTTAGAGTCCTACATTTCTTTCCATAGAGAGCTTCATAAGGAGCCATCTAAATACGGGATTGAAAGATATTATTATAAGAAAATTCAATTAATGTTAGGTGTTGATCCCACCACCTTTGAAATCAATAGAGAAAGCTCTTAACATATCTTCTAGAGTTTGAATTTTTTCTCAGACTGACTGTCTGTCTGAGGATGATAAGCAGTGCTGAAACTCAACTCTGTATCTAAATTATTCCAAAAGACTTCACCAAAACTTCGAGGTAAACCTCAGATCCTGATCAGATATAATGGAAATTGGTACTCCATGAAATATTACCACTTCCTTCACATATATCCTGGAAAGCTTATCCAGAGAGAAATATTCTCTAATAGCAATGAAGTATGCAGATTTCGTAAGACGATCAACTATAACCCAGATAGCATTATTGCCTTTGTATGTTTTAGGAAGTCCAGGGACAAAGTCCATAGTGATGTTTTCTCATTTCCATTCTAGTATGGGTAATGTTTGTAACATCCCCCTAGACTTCTGTCTCTCAGCTTTAACTAGGTGACAAACCAAGCATCAAGAGACATATTGAACAACATCTCTTTTCATTCCATCCCACCAGAAGTACTCTTTCAGACCCCTATACATATTCATCCTTCTAGGATGAATAGAGAATGATGAAATTTGAGCCTCATCTAGTAGCTCCTTCTTTAATTCTGAGATGGGAAGAACACAAACCCGATTCCTAAACCTTACTATCCCATCATAATCAAGGTCAAATTCAAGAACATTTCTCACCATTTTTTGTAACTCTATATCTTCTTTTTGTGCCTCTTTAATATTCACATGTATAGATGGTTGAACATTCATTTAAGAAAGATAAGATTTTCCCCTTCTATTATAATTCCAAGATCCATCCTTTGTAAATCCATAAATATTGGATCTTTTGTGATCCTCATCATGGATACGCTAGGATGGTCTTGTCGACTTAATGCATCTTCCACCTTGTATGCTTTCCTAGGGTGATAATGAATTGAGCAGTCGTAGTCCTTAATCAACTCCAACCATCTTCTTTGGTTCATATTCAACTTATTTGGTGTGAAAATATACTTTAATCTTTTATGATCAGTATAAATATCACACCTTTCACCATAAAGATAATGCCTCCATATTTTTCATTCAAAGATTACCGCGAATAACTCCAAATCATGAGTAGGGTAGTTTTGCTCGTGGATTTTCAATTGTCATGAGGCATAAGCTATCACCATATCATTTTGCATGAGAACACACCCCAGTCTCTTCTTGGATGCATCACTGTAGATCACAAACCTTTCTTCACTATACGACAGTGTGAGCACAGGTCCAATGGATAACCTTCGTTTTAAATCATTGAAATTCTGTTCACACTCCTCCATCCACACGAACTTAACTTCTTTTCGAGTCAACCTGGTGAGTGGATTAGATAATCCAGAAAAATCATTCACAAAACGTTTATAATATCCAGCCAAGCCCAGAAAACTTCGGATCTCAGTTACTATTGTTGGTCTCGACCATCTTTTGATAACCTCCGTTTCTGCTGGATCCACAGATATCCCCTCTTTTGAGATTATGTGACCCAAAAAATGAAACATTTTGAAGCCAAAATTCAATCTTGGTAAATTTGGCATAAATATTATCCTTTATTAGGGTCTTTAATACAATTCTCAAATGATCTTAATGTTGTTAATTTCTCTTTGAATAGACAAGAATATCATCTATAAAGACTACCACAAACTGATCAAGATAGTCTCTAAATACTCTATTCATTAGATCCATGAAGACAGCAGGGGAATTAGTAAGACCAAATGGAATCATTATAAATTCATAGTGTCTATACCTTGTATGGAAATTCGTCTTTGGTATATCCTCCCTTTTGACCCTTAATTGATGATACCCTGAACAGAGATCAATCTTGGAAAAGTATTGAGCTCCACGTAGTTAGTCAAATAATTCATCAATGCGTGGGAGAGGATATTTGTTCTTGATGTGATCTTGTTAAGTTCTCAATAATCAATACATAGTCTCATTGATCCATCTTTCTTCTTAACAAACAGAATAGGTGCTCCCCAAGGTGATGCACTAGGGTGTATGAATCCCTTATCAAGATTCTCTTGGATTTTCTTCTTCAATTCGTACAACTCAATTGGGGCTATTCTATAAGGTTTATTTGAAATGGGCATAACACCTGGTATGATTTCTATTGAAAACTCAACTTCACGATTTGGTGGAAGACCTGAGAATTCCTATGAAAAGTAATCATTAAACTCCCGTACAGTGGGAATATTCATAATCGTGAGTTTTTCTCCAACCATTTGAGATAAATAACCTTCCTTTATTGGAATCAAGACCCATAATATGGAAGAAATTTCCACTAGAAGGTTATGTTCATCCTTCCATCGATAGATGATAGTAGATTGGTTAGGAATATTAAATGTGATTTTCATTCTTTGGAAATTAATATGAGCTCCTTATAAAAAAATCCAATCCATGCCAAGTATCACATCAAATTCCACTATAGGAAAGATCACAAGATTTGCAGGAAGCACTTTGCCACAAACATTAATCGGAGAAGAGTTGTAAACTTTTGATGCAACTATTGTTCCATTAGGGGTTGTCCAAGATAACTCAATATCTAACAGCTATGTTAATATTGAGATACCCTTAGAAAATTCTTCAGAAATAAAACAGTGGGTAGATCCAGAATCAAATAAAACATTCGCTACATTAGAGTGGATGGTAAGTGTACCTTTCACCACTTCGTTATTATACTTCACATCGCCGATAGAAATTGCATTTGAATTTCATTTATCTTTGGCCTTTAGTGTTTTTTGACGTCGATCATCATTAACAACCCTTGGATTAGATAATTGATTGGCATAATTCCCTATTTCATTGCACTTGAAACATTGATGTGTTGGAGGTTCATTCTGTGTATCCCTTTCTTTGTTCGAATCATTATACATCTTCTTCCAATTATTTCGACATTAAACTTCCTGATGACCTTCTTTTCAACACTTAAAACATTTTCTTGTCCCTTTAAGACAATTTCCTACATGTTTCTTTCCACAATTTGAACATAAGGGAAAACACATCTTCATTCAGTGTGGTCTTTAGATTACCCTTTGAATTCCATTTTCCTCTTCTTATCAAACCCATATGATTGATGGGTTACTCCGATGTCCATCTCAACCTTGAGGGCACATAGAAAAATTTCCTCTTAGCTATTGAAGTCCCTTATGGATAATTCCCATCTAAGGCTTAGTTTTAAGTCACTAATGAATCGATCGATTTTACTCTCAGGTTGGATAATAATTCCTAAAGTTTACATTCCATGTCTTGTAAAATTTTCTTCGTAGGTACTAACCGATTCATCATCCTTTTACTTCAGTTCAAGAAAATCCTTCTCCATATTTGTTCTAAGAATATGAGGGAAGTACTTATTGAAAAATAAGTTCTTGAACTCATCCCATTCCATTGACTCAATTTCATCCCTTTGCCTCGCATTCTTATTAATATTCCACCATTGATCAGCTTCACCTTCAAAACGATATACCAATGAGATGAAATTATCATGTTCAGAACATTGCAGGACTAAAAATATCTTATTAGTGGAACTAATCCATTTTTCAGCGACTAATGGATCAGAAGACCTGCTGAATGAAGGTGGACGCTGCCTCATGAAGGATTCAACAGAATGTTGCTACTTCCTTTGCTCGTTTGGAAGTCCTACATGAATCATAGCTTGAAAATGTTTTGTGAGCATGGGTACATGAATTTTCATTCCAGCTCCCATAACAATTGGTTGCTCAGGGGGACAATCATTGCATTGCTCGTCGCATTCAGCATTAACACGGTTCATTCGGGTTCTAGCCATTGACTAAAACCAAGAAGCATAGTGTGAGAAACACTAATCATAACAGGAAAACTACATAATCAAGAATAAAATCTCACATTTTACATCTTATAATAGGTTGTTCATGTCCATTTCTAAAACACTAATATTGTGTTCTATGTTTAGACATATCCTTAGAGTTCTTACTAAGTCTTTCACATCCTTGTTTCCAAAGGATGACTATACCTTTCCTCCGATACCAACTATAACGACCCATACTTTACATACATGGTTATTACTTCAGAATTGAAGCATAATTATTACAATATATAAAAAAACATGATAGTACCGTATAGGTATAGTGTCTTTAGAAACTCGAAAACATAAACAACTGGTTCATAAATCATATACATTGTCTCCAGTTTATTTCATCATATCTAGAGTCCCTTTTGGCATATCCTACTTAATACCCTGCTTCCTGACCTGGGGAAAAAACATAAAAAAGGGTGATCCCAAATTCTCAGTAAGGGTAAAAAAAGAAATATAAATCATATCATATTCATAAGAACATAACATTTTGAAAATCATAATCTAAAAAAGAGATCATATTATCATAATATGGGATAAATAATAGTAGTGAAATGTATTACCAATAATCATAACTTAAAACATGAAAATTTGTGGCATACATACATAATCATAAAAAATCATTTCATAATACTCAATGCTTTTTCCAAGACCATCATAGCGGACAAAGTCCATTACTGAACCATGTTCACTTCTCGTTCCATTCCTGTATCACTGAACCAGATTAACTTTCCATTCCAGCCATGTCTATATCATGAGATATAAATCATTACCCAATGCATTGGAGGGAGATATAGGTCTCACCCATCTTATAATGATACAATTCTTATGTGTGCCACAAAATCATAAATCATACCTCATAGCATAACCCATGTAATAAATATGGGATTCTTAAACATCATGTCATCGTAACATAATCCATATAAGATAAAAGGACTTCATAAAAATAATTCCATCATAACATAATCAAATAAATGTAATAATAGGGATAGAAACAGAACCCTATATTATCTTATATGGAAAATAATTTTGATAAAACACCTGAACTCCATTCTTAAGGAAAATATCCTTTCTACTTCAAAAATATTTTTTCTTTCTTAACATGTCATACAATTTTACACTAAATAATGTTTATTAAAAATAAACTTGAAAACTTGTAAAGGAATATTATTTTAAATAATTTTCTATGAAATCATAAAAATCCTTTCATTCTGTATAAGTTAAAAAAACAATCTTCTCGTACTTTGGACAGAAAAGTCAAATAGTAACTCATACTAAAAAAACGACAAAAGATTCCTTTCATATCTTTATTAAAAAAAACAATGGGTAAAATTGGATTTAAAAAATTGTAGGAGGATCGAAATAATGTTACATATTGAGGAAACATGGATGTGGATGATAAATATTCCCCCGTAAATTCTGAAGTATAAACAATCTCGGATAAAAATGAGATTGTGAGATTTTCTCTTACCTTACGTTCGATTTGCTTCGTACGTATACGAACCTCATGTATAATGATTTAAATAATGTCATTGACTTATTAAAGAATCATATTCATTGTTATGATATCATATATGTTCATATTCTTATCTTATTATTAGAAATATTTCATTGATACATTTTATTCGGGTGTTCATTGCTTTATGTTCTTATACATGTTTTATCGAATAAATTATTCTTCTTCATTTTAGGTTATAGATACCTCATTTACAGAATGGTTTTAGTGTAATATATATCATATTTATTCATTAAATTCATATATATAATCATTATTAAATGATGATCATGTAGAACGAGTCGCATCACATCATGGAGACGGTAGGTCGTACGTACGCACGAGCGATGATATCATTCCCATGATCGTGGAATTGTATTTAAGTGTATGTATACTATTTCAGAATCAATATCAATTTATAAATAATAATATATAGTCATTCTTTACACCATTATACCCATCCAAGTAAGGTGGTGGTGGAAAACAGATTACACCACGGCGTGGAGACGGTATTCCATACGTACGCACGCGCGATGATTTTGTTTTCTATAGGTTGGATAGAATGTGAAATAGGGATGTTTAATATTTATAATAACATATAAATATATTAGTGATACTTATTTTATTACTTCATAATGAAACAACTAAAGAACATGAACTAGAAGAAGAAATAAATTTGAAAGAATCGGTAACAGATATTACCTCTTCTTCGACACGCCTCTTTGAAACCTCCTCTTAGGGAACCAAAATTTTTCTTTGAAGAACACAAGGACCTCTATTATGTTTCTAGGAAAGTTTAGAAGGGAAATGGGCAGAATTTGTCCGAGCATGAAAGCTAAAAATTGTGTGAGGATGGGAGGGAGGAGGTGCCCTTTTATAAGGGAGGAGAGGGGCACCTTTGGAAATTTAAAAAATATTAATTTATAATAAATTCAAACCCACATAAAAACTTTCAAAATTACTAAAATTAAAATATTAGATGAGATAGGGTATTAATATAAATATCCAAAAAAAATTAGACACGTTGGGAATTTATTTAAAACATTATCAACTTGATTTATCCTTATTTAATCTATTTAATTTTATTTGTGGTAAAAATATTCTAAATTTTAAATCATTATAAATAATTACATATATGTTGTTAATTTCCAATAATTTTATACTTTATAAAATTTTAGACCATATAAATTTTAATTTATAATTTATAATTTTTTTTGTGATTTTTAAAAAAATTTATAATATGTTATTTTTATAAAATAACAATAGTGTCAATTTTGACACTATTCATTTATTTGAATTTAATTAAAATCCAAACAGAAGATATGTTCAATCTAAAATATTTAATAGATTCATAACATGTCATATTTATCTAGAAATCTTTTTAGTACATTAAATTGTTCGTATAATAATTATTTTAATATTTTTAAAACCATTTATTTGATATTTCAATCAATAAAATAAATTCAACATCACTATTGTGTCAAAATTAATGATAATTATATAATCCCTAAAAATTATAAATAAGTTCACATGATGTAGATACTTTTACTAGATTTTTGGATACTATTTATGTTCGAATTTTTATGAATTTTATCACTAAATTAATATTATTACACTTATAAGATTTAAGAGAGTGACATAATGTCACTTTCTTTAGTTTTAATAATAATTACATAATCTTCATGGTCAAAGGTCCAGGAAATGAATCTATTCCGACCCTTAGGTTATATGGGTCGACTTTTATTCATCCAATAGAATTTTTTCAAGTGTTAGGGTAATTTTACAATCTTATTTTTACCCTTAATTAACCGATTTACCTTTTTCTGTAGTAAATAAAAATTACCATAGTTACTATTCATAATATCAAAAAACATAACCTATTTACATAATTTAGACCCACGGAATCCAAATATGGAATCCATTTTTCAAAATTCAAAGCACACAATTTGCAGTAATTAATTAAAAATTAATCCCGTTGTTAAGAAAACAGGTTTTAAAAGTTAAAACATTTCCAAAGATTGAAATGTTGTTACCTATGAATTCAATGTAAAATTAATTCTAATTTCATACATTATATTAAATGGTAAAAATATATTATATTTTTAATTTAAAACCATTCAATAATATATTTTATCCATATAAATTATTTTGATGTAAAAAGTTGTTTTCAATTAAAAATTTGCGTATTTTTACTATTCATCAAAATATGAAAGTTATCAGAAAAGTATCAAAAATTTATACAATGTAAATTTTTATATCTTGATTCAAAGGAAGAATTTTATTTTGTAAAATTTAACTTATAAACTTGTCAAAAATTATCCTTAAAATGGGTGCGCCATCAAAAAGCGGAAAACTGTATTTAAAAATAATAATAATTCTTTTATCTGAAAATTTATTTTTTTTCATTTATCATATTTTAAATGAATTATAATGTTATATAAAATTCAAATTGTTGTTAATACTAATTATAACAGATACTTTATATAATATTTTAATAACATATCATTGTTTAGTGAAACTCGATATTTCGTACAACACATGTTATTGAAGAAGGTTTCTCTTGCGTATAACGCAAGCCAATGTAGTGTTGTGTGTGGTGAAAGATTCCTTTGATGTTGCATATAACATAAGACATAAAAAAATATACTTCTCATAAAATATCATGGTGTTACAGGAGGGGCTGGTGAATGCTCTATGTTTTCCTATACTATCGAGAAATGATTTGTTTTAATACATTGTGATGCATAAAAATATGGGAAAATGGTGTGTACTTATATATAAGGATACAGATCTTACATATGAACTATGGAAGTTAAATATTAATAATAAAAACTATCCAACTCATGATCTGGAGTGGTAGTCGTAATATTAAATATTAGGAAATGGAGACATTATCTTTTTAGTGAATGATGTGAGATATATATAGATGATAATAGTACAAAAAACATATATTCATAAAAATATATCATTTTGTTGAAATGAAAATGGACTTATCAACTCATAGTATATGAGTTTTCAATATAATAACTCATAGGTAAGGATAATAAGATAATAAATACATTGGGAAGGAATGATCCGGGAGTTCCTTCTATAATAAGGACTCAAAGGGATCATGCGTTCAAGGTTATACTAAAGAACGATAAATGAATAAAAAAAGAAGGGTAAATGAGAGTATATTTTAATTTTATTACTCCACATTATTTTTCAGAAATAAGAAAATGTTCTCTTATTGATGATGTGAATTTTAAAATGAAAATTAATGTCCTTTATGATATAAATTTTTGTGACATCAAATATAATGATTGAGTTATAAAATTTGGTGATTGGATGTTTCTTACATATCTAATTAATAAATAAATGGAATTTTTAGATGACATAATAATTTTAATTTCAATTTAAACCTTCATTGTATTATGGTCTATAGGGATTAGAAATATTTTTTTTTGTTTTGGTGACATGATGCGGGAAATTGGTGATTATATACCAGGATATATCGTTTTTCGATAAGTAAAGGATTATATACATCATCATAAATTATTTATGAAACCTATGCTCCTTATTATATTTAAATGGGGTAATATTATTAATAAAATTACCACTTTATTAAAAATTAAAACTCGAATGAATTTGGAAATATGTTTTATTTTTTATAAAATTAACAAATCAGGAAAAATTATTATAATATAATATTTACCACATGTGAACCTTAAATGGTTTAATATTAATGATATTTATTGACATAATGTCACATATTATCCAATTTTGTCTAATTTTTATGCACGCATTACATTCAAATTATTGATTAAAATTTAGATGGAAGTAAATACTCTAATTAATTAGAGAACTTCATATCATCCTAAAATTGATGGTTAGTCTGAAAGGAATATTCATGAATTATATTAAATTTTTATTTCATGAACAAATTAATTTCAATGTATGAAGAATCAGAATTTACAAATGGTATCATTTTCCTTAAATAATATCTTCCATTAAAGTATTCAAATGTTGTTGTTTGAAGAATTATATGGAATGAGATGCCACAGTTCAACGTGTAGGGATGAAGTTAGTGAATGGTATATTTTAGGAAAAGAACCTATTTAGGAGTCAATGAATATGGTAAATACTATTTATTCCTATTTTAATGAATCTCAATAAAATAAAAAGTGATATACTGATATCCAAAGTAATTGTTTTGTAATATCAATACGAATACCATGTTTTCATGAATTTATCTTCATTAAAGGTGTTATAAGATTTGATAATAATGAAAAAATAATTCCTAGATACAATTTTCATTTTGAATTTATGGAAATAATAAAAAAATATGGATTGTCTATTAGAAATTACACCAATCCTTTACAAATTAGACGATGTGTTCTATAAGTAATTATTGTGAAATTATATTCCAAAACTGGTGGTTATTCTCACATTTAAAGAAATTGAACCGGAACATGATGTATCATAATATGAAGAATATATCTAGATTTGTGAAACTGTGTAGTAATTGTTGATTAATCTGACCATGTGACTAGTAAATGTACTTTTTAGAAATCATAAAATTGAAGTGAAAATATGTGAATATGATTATGTTATAAGGAATAATCGTGCTCATTTACTAAGGAGTAATATCAATAAATATTTAGAGGATGGAAATTTTATTGGAGGGAAGATTATAACATCCTTGGTAATGTTATTATAAATAATTTTCATATCATAATAATATTATTTAATTTAATTTTAATTATTTATAATAATATTACACAATTTGTTATTAAAAATCAAACACCATTACTTTATTAAAATTGGATTCACAGAAATTATATTATATTGTTTAAAAATTTATTTATTAATTAAAGAAATTTATTTTTGAAAATTTAATTTAATTTTTAAAATAATCATCTCAAATTTATCATAGGCTTATTTTTTCAGTAATCTTCTAAAGTGTTTTAATTTTCAATGAATTATGGAAAATAATAACAATTATTTGAAATAGTTTTTTTATTTCAAATATGTAAAAATATCCACTTTTTTAATGGGTTCAATAAAAAATTTATTAAATTATAATATTAATATTTTAATTTAGGTATTTTAAATAAATTGAATACCTAAATTTTGTATGATAGCATTTTTATACTCTTGAAGGTATATTTTTGTAAAACTGTTTTTCTGAGTGATTTCAAGGATTTATTTTATATTAAAATATAATAATAATTAGAAATTAATTTCATAAAATTAATTAAATATTTGGAATAAAATTAATTTATATTAGGTAATAAGGTTAAATAAATTTTTTTACTACTTTAATCGTAAAAATGATAAATGTATCTTACCACATATAATGTTAAAACTGGTTTACAAGGGAATTAAACCAATCAAATTAGGTTAAAAATGACCAAAAATGATTAATTTCTACTATATATACGTATTTCAACCAAATATTTTCAACTTTTCTAAATAGTTAATTTCTAATCTATTTTTGTTGATTAATATATTTATATAACTTCTTCATTTTAGAATTTCCATGTATGTCCTCTCCCTCACGTATAAAAGGACACCCCCTCTCCTCTCCACTCTACAAATAAAGAGCCCTTTGGTTTAGTAAATACCATACTTTCATCCCTCCCCATAACATATAGTCAATTTTTTAATATCAAATTCTTCCTTATAACGATTTAGTTATAATCCTAATGTGGTTTTCTAGAGAAGTGTTATAGTTATTAACCGTAAACTTTTGTTTTATTTATTATTCCATATAAAAATAATGATCTTCAACAATTATAAAAAAATAATGCTGGTATATTACATATAATTTGATTTTATTATAGTAATTTCTATATATATTTATGTATATACATCTGTCTATTGGGAAATGAAACTGTCATTCATGTGTATGGATGACTACGACCTATCAACCACTATAATTTTTTTTCCATCAGCGCCTATCATAGTTGGTTATAGTGATTGATTTAATGTATAAAAATTACTTTCAGTGAATATAAATCATTATATAAAATTAATAATTGACATAATTTCTAACCATTAAATTCTATTAAAATGATAACATCGTTCATGCGTACATCTAAACATCGAACTCTATGAAGAGATGTGGATCCTTTTTCACCACCACATCAAATGGATAATATATATAATTTTATTAAAATAAATAATATTTTATTTATGATATATTTATATTATTATAATATGAAGACAATACATTCCTTCTTTCTATTAAAATCAATGAAAACTACAATTTCTACTCATGAAAACTTATGAAATATCATCTCCAAAATTATAAGATAGTTAATTTTTGAAAACCATCATTATTGAATTATTTTTAAAATAATTGATATATAAACATTTAAATATGGAGTAATTATTTTTGAGATTATAGAGAAAGATATATTTATTCATATTCATCCTAATAATTTCATTTTAGACACTTGAATTGAATATCATCAAAATTTCTGACATGAGTTGATTTTTTAATATAATAAAATATAATTTTTTTTGTAATAACTCAACCCACTTGGGCCCTCATGGTTAGTGTAATTCTAGGTGTGAAAAACCCCATCTATACACTAATAGGGAAGGGTTTGGAGACATGTGTCTAGAAGGAATAAAATAAATGTTTAGCCTTTTCCTGATGTACCAGTATGGATGAACCCTTCCATATCGATAAAAATATCTATAAGTATGATAAAGTGGGTTGTGATATCTTATGTAAAACCATTAATGAAAGATAATATTTAAAATAAATTAGAGTATGAATGAATTAATCCAATGATTATATAGGAAAAATATACTCTCATGTTGATATGAAATCCCAATATCACAATAATAAGAATATAGAATTCTAAGAGAGCTTGACTCTTGATCTCTTGGTATGCCCACTATTTACATTCTATATAGTTTTGTATCACCAGTGTCTACTTATTTCACTGGAATGCATCCAATTTAATACATAATACATGACACATTTGGGGAAATCCCATGAACCTATGAGTACATAGAGACATGGTAGGACGCACTAAAAACTAAAAATGGAGAAATAGAAAGATACAAAATAAGTTAGATAAACCCATAATAATAGAGATTAAAAATAAAATATATACTATAATAAGGAAGAAAAGATGAGTGAGAAAGTGTATCTCTATCTCCACAACCCATCCAAGGATGATGATTCTTCTGGAATCTTCAAGGTTCCATCTCTAATACCCATAATCTAACATTTCCTTCCAAGAAGACAATGTGGATAACCTTCACCTTAACACTACTCTGTAGCCCTAGAGGTCAAAATAACCCATTACAGTAATCATTACCTATTGTGGTATGGGTTTATTATTAGTAGGTAGAGAGAATTTTATTTTCTAAAATTGGGGGGGGGGGTACTAATCGACAGATAGAGGACCAATGTTATGGTGCGTATGTGGGATTCCACTCAAAACATAGGGGATACACAGCCCAACTCATCATGGGATTCCATATAGTAGGTAGTTATGGGGAACACTGCCCTGTGTGATAGGGGTTAACAATCAATTGATGCAGGACACATTCCTTCCCAATATTCTACAAAGTCAAGGGGGAACAATCACCAATAGGGGATCCATGCCTAATTATATTATTGGGGGGTCCACTCATCTAATGAACTAAGTATAAGGGACCTACATCCTAGTGAGAATAGGGGGATTCCAACCCCTGCCTCTATATGATGATCCAACCTGACCATTGTTTCTAGTTGATCATTTCTTGATGAAGTGTCGTGCTTCTAAAACCTAATGTCGTATCTCAAAAGACAATAACAAGGATAAAATAATGTTCTACATGCAAATATTATTGGGATTGTTTACTCAAATTCCAAAATACATTTTTCAAATAATGATATATGGATGTTATTAGTCCCAAAGAATACTAAATGGAATGGTCTTGGGTCACAGGGTGTGTTACCTCATTGGCATACATAGTTGTTTCCTCACATGATCTCGAATTGGATGACCTCATAGTAATACATGGAATGCATGCGTACTAAATGACATGTCTCATCAACCTAAGGACTTTCCATGTGATCCTGGTCATCCCCATGTATATCTGGTCATACCCATGAACATGAGGTCAAGATCATATACATATCTTCATCTAAGAACCAGGTTATGCCCATGTACCCCTTTTCATGCTGGTGTTCATAGAAATTCACATGCCTCTGTACTCATAGAGTTAAAATCAGGTTTCATTTATAGGTTCAAATGGAATGCATGTGGCCATACACATTGTGTGTTATTATCTTCCCCAGATCCCTAGTTTTCTCAACCAATGGACTGCACAATGTGTTTTAAAGACTTTATGATGTGTAGTATATTTTTTGACAAAAACCGAGGACTATTTTATGAACACCACTGCAGTACATCCATCACATCTTCCACCAATATTCACACTAGGGCTTCTAAATTTGGTGATGTTTATGCCCGTTCCATCACCGGTGGATATATTTCATCCAACCAAACATAGTATGGCTCTAAACATATAACCATACAACTTTTTCCACCACTCTAAATCCCAAATACATTGAGTCATTACCCACAAACCTCAAAATTACCAACCCATAAAAAATCACTCTCCCTCATATAATTTTTATTACCACTGCAAATATCATGGTTCGATCATGCTTGAACCCTCCATGGAACTGTCGTACCATGAACCCAGGTGATAATAGTGAAAAAATGCTGAAATGTTGGTGTGGAAGTAGAATGAAGATGCAAACCCGTCATTATAATAGAAATCAAATCCAAATATCAATGAATTAGGGAATCCATGGGTGATATCAATTTGAAATAATGAATTATGGGATCAATAATATCTATGAATTTTTTCTTGCCTCATGCAAATACCAGGAAAAATTTAAATAAAAAGATGAATTAATCCATGACTGATTAAATTAATATGGAAGAAATCCAAAAAAATAACATTACATACTAATATTTATGATCAATAAATATTAAAGATTGCATTTGAAAATGAGGAATAAGATATGATACACCCACAACCTCTCATCCAAATTCAATCTGATTCCATTCTACATATAATCATGTTCCACCAATGAAGAACACCAAATTTCCTCCTATAAATTCCTCCTAGGGTTATACTACCAACCAAGATTATTACTTATAAATATATATTTATAGAGGTTTATATTTATCTCATTTATAAAATAAAATAAATTTATTTATTTATATTATTAAACACACCCTCTAATGTTAACATATCTTGAAACATCCGACGCTAACAAATCATAGGATGTACCTATGGTAAAACCCACATTTAGGAATCACCAATGGACTTAGATTTCTTATCTAAGGACCCAATAAATAAGAAATCAAAATTAATTTAAATGATATAAAATAATGAATTAATATAATATTTTTAGTATATAAATTCATATTCCTTTGAAAACCAAACACCACATTGATAGTGTTGATAAACACACACACACACATATATATATATATATATATATTTCAATATAATATCCACAAAAACCATAGTATCTACATTCTACCAAAATTCACATATTTTCTCCTAAAAATAAAAATATATAAAGAGATATGGGTTTACTATTTCAGCATTTGACTCCCTCTCTCTATCCCCCTTTGGCTCTCATACATGCTCCCGAAATTACATAGCCCACCAACCACATAAATTATCCCTCTATAACTCCACGAGTTTTATGAATTTTTTTTCTAATAAATAAAATTTATATGAATTATTTTGTTTTAAAGATAAATCATTTTAATCATTCACTACACACAAGAATAACTTGGAATGTGTTACACACAACAATGTGTTTCTCATAAATCATATGTAGCACACAATAACTGAGTTATAAAGAAAAATAATATATAGTTAACATTACATTATATGGTAGATATCACATATGCATTTTATCATTTGGAATGAATTTTAATATCTTTTTATGTTTTCACATGTTAATTATATGTTTTTACATTCCTTTAACAAATTTTATTAGCTTAAAATAATAATTAATCCATTTTTATGCGTGAAACCTCTATGTTTTGGAATGATAGTTGTACTACCTTTTAATGGTGACCCTCGATTAAATCACAATTATGACACTTTTATAATTAGTTTTTGACATAATAAGATTTTTTTTGAAATAAAAATATTAAAATTTAGATTGGGAGATGTTTTGGAATGTTTATATGAACAATTTTATTTCGATGAATAATGAATAACACTTAATTTGAGTTTAAAAATGCTTTTTACGATTTATGAAAATAGTTAAATTATGTTTTTTATTTTGTTAAATATAATTATATTAATTATTTATCATTTAATAAAATATATGAAATTTTAATAATTACCCATTTAATTTTGATATAAAAATTATTCAATTTTTTTGATGTTTTGACATTGAAAACATGTTTTCGCATTCTGTTAACGTGATGAATTTCAAGTTAATTTTATACCATTATGTGTTTTGTTAGGTGAAAAATTGATTCCCTATTTTGAATCAGATGTGAAATTTATTTAACTAGGTTCCTATTATTTTTGGACTGATATGAATAGTAATATTGGTAATTATTTTTACCATAGTAATGGATAAATTGAGTAATTATGGGTAAAAATAATATTACAATTAGTATAAAAATATAATAAGAGAAGATAAAATTGTATTCTATGAAGTTAATCAGAACCATGTAACTTATGGATTCCACATTTAATTAAATATTGGACACTTTTCCCTAAAAATGACTTAGATATTATTAAAATCAACTAGAGTGAAAAAATGTCTCACAATTAATTTCAATAAGTATTATATTTTTAATATGGAGATAAATATAATATATTATAGACTATATATATTATGTTATAATTTAAAATTTTTATATACATTTCAGAAATTTATTTTAAATTTTCTGTAATAAAAAAATAATCATAAATAATAACAAAATTCTGATGTAGTTATTATTCAATTCATGAAACAATCAATTAAATGATATTAAAAATGTTAATTGAATATAATTTGAATTAACCAAGGTTATAAAATAGTTATATATTATAATATTAGATTTTAGGGGTTTATTCCTATAATTTTTTTGATGTTATATTACAATAATGGGTTTTTAATGTCTATGTAATGAATACTCTCAAAATTGACACTTAAGATACTTTATGAAAATAAAAATTTATTAAATTGTTTAGAAAATGATAAAAAAATATTTTAAAATTAAATGAAATTATTATATGGTCTAAATTGTTATATATTTTTTATTTATGATTTAATTAACAACACATAATTAAAAATAATATTTTTAAAATTATTTAGGAATTTTTTGCCTTAATTAAAAATAAAATAGGACTACAAAGGATTAACTAAAATTATATAGTTTAAAATACTAACAAAACATATATATAATATATTGGATAATGAAATTAAAACCATGTCCCGTAATATCTTTGAATACATGATCTTTTTTAGGTATTTGGAATGATATTTAATTTTTTTTATAAATTAATATTTTGAGGAAATTCCAAAGGTTCCCCCTCACTTATTTTATTAAAGGGAAGCTATTCTTCCATTTTCTACTCAATTTAAAACCTATATGGTTCAATCATCCTCTATAGACATATCCTCACAAAATCCTATAATTAATCCTCAAATCCTCTCTCTAGGAAGGAATCCATCCAATGGAGCATATTGGTGAAACCCTAAAACAGTTACCCAAAGAAGAGGTAACATTCATTCACAAGATCTTTTGTTTTATTTTAATTCTCAAATCACTCAAATCATCTTTTTATATTCTTATATAATATAATCAGTATCATAAATATAATTATTATTTTTTTAATGATCATTTCTATAATCATACACAATTCCACCAAATTTGTAATAAACATAAGTTATTGTGAACGATGAACTGCCGCCTCACGAAATGATGTTGTTCGTTTTTTCATTAACACTTATAATAGTTGAGAATTTTGTTGAAAATATATATTTTTGAATGATATATATGATATATTTATACTTATATATTTATTATTATATATATATCATTTAATTTTTTTATTTCAAAACTATAATTCTAGAGAAGTAGTCTACATGCAAACGTTTGACTAATCGTCTATATAAATGGTGTCTTCCATTAGATTTTTAATTGTTTATAAATTATTATAAATAAATATATATTGAATATATATGATATTTAAATCATTTTATTAACTATATAAATGATAAAATCAATATCTATGTCATATGATCAATAATAAAAAGTCAAAAGAAGTGGATATTAACTGAAAAGTAACAGTAATATGGAATGACTAATTAATTTGTTACATAATTCATAAGTAAAACATATATCATATGATTTAATTTAACATCATATTGGAATAGATTTATAATAAACTTATATTTACTATATATGAGTATTAATTGAATAATAATAGAGTAAGGATAGAAGGTAAGGGATTTATGTAACACTTTTTTTGCGGGAAACATCCATTATACCCAACTTTTTTCCTATAATTGGTGTATATACTACCAATTAATGTGTTTTATGAGTCATATAAACATTATTATGGTATTTTAATATCCATAATATTTTTTTTCATGGGTAATATGAATCTACTGATTTGTATTTATTTCAAAATCTCATCAATATTGGGGTTGCCTTATTTTATGCCAATATTGGTGAATATTTATCGTACATGTCCTTGTTTTCCAAAAAAGTTTTAAAAATTGTTTTAATAATTATAATATAGACTTTTAAAGTAGTTTTACCCTTTTTCGACTTTTTATTAAATGGTTTGAAGAGAATGTTTTTGCCATTTTCCAAAAGAGGTAATTTTTGACATTTCAAGAAAAAGAATGAAAGGAATATTTATTTAAAATTAATCGGCTTGAATAATATTTTACTCCATCATGAAACATTAATGTATTGAAGCTTCAAATACAATATTACAAGTTTATTTTTGATGATTTTTTTTTCATTTAATATTGTGTGGGATATTAAAAAAATAAATATTTTCAAAGAAGAAAGTATATCATACTAAATAATTCTTGTCAAGTGATATATCAAAATTATTTTTCATCTCATATATAATTATTGGATGTTTTATACAATTTAAAATGTACATTATTCATTTATACCATTCTAATTAAGTATACCAATGTTTTATTTTTTTATTGATTGATATTTATGAATCTCATTTCTTTTCAATGGGTAGTATTATGATTGAATGATGTTTATGAAACCTGTTTGTTTCAAAGGGTAATGATATTTTTAATGATTTATGTTATTTTGGAAAATACAGAATTGGTTTTCATTGTTTGATGGGTGGTACATATATCTCCCTGTAATTCATTGGTTACTGATTTATATCACGTGTGATAATGATGGGAATCATGTCAACGATCTTGATCCATTATGGAAGATGGGAAAACTAGTTCATTATGGGATTATTTAGAATCTAAATGACTTACAAGGAAAGGAATATGATTTTGGATGGTGGTGTAACTCAAAAAGTAGGCGTATACCACACAAACTACCCCATTTTTTTAGTAATGCACCTTGAATTATAAGAAAAATATTACATGTTTATGTCTTCTTCCAAAAATTCCATGTCATATTATTGTATTATTCGTTAATGAGTTATTCTATTGATTCCATTATTTTTCAATTCATATAAACATCCAATATTTATTCGATGACTCTTTTTATGATATATTATATAAATATTATATTATTATATTTTCAAAATCATGTTATAATACCCTTATGCTCATAATATGCTCACATAGGTTCCATGTTTACAATTATTGAGGATCTGAGCTGAACCATTTTAATTTTTCCATTTCCTAGGTTATGAATATATGTATTATATAGGATTTAACTAAGAAGAGTGTTATTAAAGAAGATTATAGTGGGATATAATATATCTCACTTATATACTAGTGTTTCTGTTTCAATGTTTCCAAATTCACTAAACATATATGGTCATTGAGAGCCTCTATGTGTAATGTTTACGTTATTCCACAAAAAAATGATGGATTGTTAATTTATGAAATGTTTTGGTTGGAATACCTTTTATGGGATAAAAGTTTTAGTTATAAATGGAAGAAATAGGTGTGAAAACTTTATTTACATCCCTAAATATGTTTCTATGAATATATCTAGGGATGTCTCTAAGAATAAGACTATGTTTTCATTAATTAAATAAGGTGCCATAATTTGGACATCGTAATGTTGTTTTTTCATGATTGCATGGTTCCTAACTATGTCAACTATTTATTAATGTATTCTTTTTTGGTTTTATTTAATGGATAAAACCTGAATGAACCAAATTATTGGGGATTGTGATAGAAAATTAAATTATTGATTTACTCTATAACTAAATGCTATTAGAGAAGGTGTGAAAAATATTATTGATACTTCCTTTATAAGGCAGTGTCCACCTTATTTAAATGGATATTCTAATCAAATTATTAATGAATGATGGATCAGTACCACTAAAATGATATTCTCTTCTATTAAGTGTCCATAACATGGTAATGTCATTCAGACTATTTATCAACTCAAAGTTCAAGTGGAGTTTTGGCGGACTCTAATCCCGAATATGTGGAATAAATTTGAGATTTAATACATGGATTGGGAAAGGATCAATAATATATTATTGAGTAAATACTTTCATCATGTTCTCTAGATATATATTGAAAATTATTTCGATGATTTGATGGAAACTGATAATGAATCTGTCGATACTTGTTAGGATAATTTCACAGGTCATTCATGGTATTCATCTAGAATTTTCATCTAACCCAAACATAATGCCGATCAAAATTTTCAGGTAAATTCCATGTCTCGGAAGGGTGTTATACTTGAGAGACTTTATTATATATGAAAAAATTGCTGTTTATGTAATCACAGTAGAAATTAATGTTGGAGTTACATATAAATATAATTATTTTTACATCAAAATGAAGATGGTTTTCAATGGAAAATATAAAAACACTGGATAAAATAATATGATCCATTCTTTATGAATTTCTTTTTGAATGAATGATAAAGGAAATTGTATTATGGGTTCCATTAAATGATTTAAATGTTAAAGGGGGGGGGGGCTTGGGAAACTTAATATCAAACTATTGGGAAAAGGTTACTAAATGATGATAATAGAGGAACATCCACGCATAATGCACCCCCACATGTTAGTTCATCATGTGTATGGAGAATTGTAACTATAAAAATGAGTTCTCAAACCAAAGGGTTAGTGTTGATGATCAACATGATCAACCACATAAACTGAGGGACAATGGAATATCTCATATGATCACTATTTATAATGAGGGATGCAAAAAGAATGTGGTTAAAGGTACAAATACCAGCCACTCTAGAACTACCAATGTCTTTTTTGATTCTGGATTGAACCACTATTTAAAATATAAAATTTTTTATAATGGTATTGTGATTTCATCCAAAATATTAGATGTGGAATTAGTAGTACAATCCACTAGTGGTACGATAATTTCATCTAAAGTATATGATTAATTTATGGTTGATGTTTGTCGGAATGTGTTTCATTTAAATCTTTTAATTTTTAATCTGGTTGGATTTGATGTCATCATAGGCATGGATTGGATTTCTCTATATAAATACCACATTAATTTTCAAGGAAGGGAAATTATGTTTTATGTTTCAAACCAACCTATGATCATCTATCAATGTGATAATAATTATGAACATCCTATGGAGATTACATCCAGGGTATGTGTATTAATTATAATTCATAAAAAATGCTTAAATCGAATAGTTGGTGAGAAAAATCACTGTGATGATGTTATAATTGATGGGGAATTTGTGGATGTCATTCTGGAACATTTTCCTAGTCTTCCACCAAAACATGATGTGGAGTTCTCAATAGAAATTATACATTGTTCTACACCAATTTCAATGGATACCTATAGAATTTCCCCAATAATGTTGCAGTAATTGAAGAAGACACTCTAAGAAAACCTTGATACACGATTCATTCGACCATCTATGACACCTTGGGGGTGCGCTGGTTGTTTTTTGAAATATAATGATCGATAAATGTGACTCTTCATTGATTATACAGAGTACATTGAGAAAAAATTCATAATAAGGATCCTCCTCCCCATATAGATGATTATTTTCAACAGCTTCACAGAGCTCTATAATTTTCCTTGATTGAACATTGTTTTGGATTTCATTAATTGAGGGTCATGCAGGAGGATATACCAAGACAACATTCTGTAAATGGTATGGAAAAAATGAATATATAGTAATTCTTTTTGGCTTACTAATTCCCCATATATATTAATAGACATTAAGAATAGATTTTGAATAGGTTAGATTAATTTGTTTTGGGTTTTCATTATAAATTAGATTCTTATATATTCAATGATCATGTAAGAGAATGAATAAAACTATATAATTTTACTAAATAACTAAAGGAAGGATAAAATATTTAAAAAAATTTAAAAGTGTGAATTTTGGGAACAGAAGATTTCAATTTTTGATATATATAATCTCAATATAGGGTATATAATTAGATCCATAAAATGTGAAGTCTATTCAATAGTGTCAATGAAAAACAACAATTAGAGAGGTTTATTGTTTTCTTGGATTAGCTAGATATTATCAATGGGTTCTAGATATATTCTCAAAATAATCTAATCATATGACCATGTTATCTCACAAGGGTTCTGATTTTCACAAGATAGATGAATGTGAGGAAAATTTCAAGGAACTAAATAGAATATTAGTCAATTTAGCTGTGATAACACTGAGTTATTAGAAGAAGGGTTTGTAATATATAATAATGAATCTATAGAGGGATTGGGATGTGTACTTATGAAAAATAACCTGGTTATCATTTATTGCGCATGACCTGACAATTGGTGACCCTTTGAGATTTGAACATGACAAGAATAGAGCAATGCCTATTGCAAATATTTATAATTTTAATATTTTATTTTTTTTTATTATTTTAATAATATTAATATTTTTATTTCATAAATATTGATAATATAATTTTTTTTCTTAGTAATAATTAGATATAATTATAATTAGTAAATGAAAACTACTTAGGTAATGAAGGGAGAATTTGTAATAATCTGAACTACGATTATTACCAAACTTCGTTTCATTATTCAAGTAGTGTTCATTTTACAATGTATTACTAAGTATTTCTAAATTAGAAATAATTGGTAATAATCTGAAATAGTTTTTCTATGTATTGATAAATTAGTAATAATTAGTAATAATCAAGTGTAGAAGATGATGTGTTAGTGGGAGCAGTAGTGGAAGGAGAAACACGATGAGGAGATGGGTCGATATCATCAACAACATGATGTGGAGACACGTCGATATGTGGAGTGGTAGTAGGAATAGATGGAGTTCTTGCACAATCTGACTTGTAGTTTAGGGATGTATTTTCCTCCACCATCTCGTCCAGGTCCTCAAGATTATCCACCCCAATGATTTTTTTACATGTAACAAACATTTGAGTTTGTAGCTTATTGTAATATTAACTATTTACAATTTCTCTTTTTCATAGTGGTACGAAAATTGCTTAATTTAAATTTTTATATTATTTTTAATATTTTATTACTTATTAGTATTATTTTTAATGTCTGTTTATTTTAATAACAATAATAATATTTTTTTACATTTTATATTTGTTTTCAATATTGATAATTTTAATATTTTATAATTTTAATAATATTAATATTTTTTTTCATAAATATGTATGTTAATTTTAATAAAAATAATATTATTATATTAATTTCTTATATTATTAATATTAATAATATATTATAGAATATAATATTATTTATACTAATAGTATTCATATTATTATTATTTTCCGATATTAATATTTCATAATTTTATTTTATATATTTTCTTATTATTAATATTATAATAATATAATATTATTATATTATAAATATTAATATACATATTATATAATTTTATATAATATTATATGATTTATATTAATTATTTTATTTTATTTTTATGTTCTTTCAATATTTACGATGGGGTTATTTACGTAGGGACCCCTTCGCAAATGTGTTATTTATTGTTATATTTGTGACAGTATGAACGGCCCGTCGTAAGAACTTATTTGTGATGGGCCCTTTGTAAATAAGTTTTTATTTACCTATTTGCGATGGAATAAAAGTCTCGTTGTAATACCTTATTTACGATGGCCCATCGCAAAAAGCTTTTTTATATATAAATGAAAACCATTTGTGACGGTGAATTTTCCCGTCGTGAAAAAATATTGTTTTGCGAGGGTCCCATATTAAATAATATTTTCTGTGACGGTGTTTTCTACAATGGGCTATTTGCAATGGGGTCCCATCGCTAAAGCTTATTTGCGATGGGAACCCATCACAAATAACCCATTGCAAATACCTTGAATTCAAGTTGTGTACCTAAAACCATTCCTTATATCCTAGTGAAAAGAAACCATAAAAAGGGTGAGCTCAACACTCATTAGGGGTAAACATTGATAACATAGAAGAAACAATAAAAACAAGAATATAAAAACATGAACATAAGGTTAACAATTTAAAATCGTGGGTCTTGAAATAAATATTTGTAGTACGTAAGGTATAGATCATAAATTAACATTTACCATGATAAAATAGAATTTTAGTAAAACATGGAATTTTTGAAAAAATAATAACGTAATATTATTCCCATAGTATCAAAGGCATTATTTCCAAGACATTCGCAGTGGACAATGTCAATTACTGAACTATGTTTGTATGTCATTCCAGGCTTGTATTGCTGAACCAGATTAATTTGTCCTTCTAGCCCAATATTACTGAACCATATTTACTTACCATTAGATTTATGTATATCTAATTAGATATAAATATTTACCTAATCCATTGTAGGGTGATATATGTCCCACTCATCTCATAATGATACCATTCTTACATATTCCACAAAAACATAAATCATTAATCATAGAATAACTCATGAAATAAAATGTGTATCTTAAACATCATTCCATAATAACATAATCCATACAATAAAAAATTAAATCATTAACAACATCAAATAATAGTAATAACTAGGATATAAACATAACACTATTTAATAGCGTCATTGTATATGGAAAATAATTTTGATAAAACACTTGAACTTAATTCTTGAATAAAATATAATTTCTTCCTCAAAAACATTTTCTTTTCTCAAAATGCCGTACAATTTTAAAATAAACCAATTTAGTTGAAAATAAACTTGAAATAGTGTAAGAAAAAATATAGGGAAATAATTCATCATGAAAACAAAAAAATCCATTCAAGTAGTATAAGTTAAAAAATATTATCCTCTTACTTTTTCGGAAAAAGTCAAAAAGTACGTTTTTTGGAAAATGAATGAATGATTACATCCATACCATTTAAAAATAAATCTCTAATGGGTAAAATTGATATTAAAAAATAGCAGAAGAATAAAAATAATATTATATATTTTGGAGACATAGATGTGAATGATAAATATACCTCAGTAAATACTTACAAATAATCAATTTTAGATAATAATGAGATTGCGAAACTATCCCTCACTATTGGTCTGATTTCCTCCACATGTGTCTGAAACACCAATATATTGGGTTTAAAATTATTATTAACTTGTAAAATAACCATAATAATATTTATTATTTCATATATTCTTCATTTATGACGTCATATTAGCCATTTATTTATCAATTCCTTGTTAATCCAACATTTTGGGTAAAAATCGTTTTATTTATCATACGTGTTTTAAATTGTAATTCTTGATATTATCACATAGATTGTGATTTAACTACATCCATAATTTGAAACATGATTTATATATCATAATTATTCAGTATATATATATATATAATATAAAGATAAATCAAATGCAATATACTATTCATGGATACGTTAGGTTGTACGTATGTATGAACGTTGTTTCCATTTCCTTATCGAATTGAATGGAATAATGTAAATGACATAAATATATATAGAAAAATAAAGTTTCATTATTATGTCATATATTTAATGGTTATTTATTATATATACTTTTCAATCATTCGTAAATAGATAACGTGTAGAATGAATCTCATCGAGTCGTGAAGACGGTGGGCTGTACGTACGCACGAGCGACGATATCATTCACCTAATGGTTAAATGGTATTAAATTTTATGGTATATTAACTATAATGAATAATTATCATGTTATATTCATTATTTAAACCCATTATACTCATTATTATACCCATCCAATATATGTATTGTTAATTTAACAAATTACACCACAGGGTGGAGACGGTAAGTCATACGTATGCACGCATGGTGATATTTTTGTTCATTGGGTGGATAAAAGGAGGTATGAGGTTTTTCAACAATTATAAGAACTTAGATTAATTTATATGATACTTTAGTTATTGATTTTTCATGGAAACAACATAATAATAGGAATTTGAAGATGAAAATAATTTTAAAGGGGTGATAAAACAATTTCCTCTTCTTCGTGTATCTTCTTATGATTTGCACAAAAGGCCTCCCTAGGAAGAATTTATGACTAAGGTATGGAATGTAAGAGGAATTTAGAGATTTTGGGAGCTTTATTTGGGATGATTTTGGATGATTCAAATGGCTTGAAAGGTGTGAGTAAGTGGGTAGAGTTGGCGGCCTTGTATAAGAGGGAGGAAGGGCACTTTAAGAATGTCTTTAAATATTAATTTATTATAAATTGATTTTCAGTTAAAAATGGTCCCAAACTCAATTATTTCAATTATAAGATGATTATGGGTCTAAATCCTCTCAAAAACATAAATTTAGAAATTTTTTATTTTTTAACCGTATAATTTCGTTGTATCCTTATTTAATATATTTAATTTTATTCGTGGTAATAATATTATAAATATTAAATGGTTATAAATATTTACATATGTGATGTAAATTATCCATAATTGGATAATTTATGAAATTTTAAACCTTATAATTTTAAATTTGTAATTTTTAATGATTTTTGCGATTTTTAAATAATTTAATAATATGGTATTTTTTATTAAATATCAATTGTGTCAATTTTGACACTATTCATTTATTTGCATTAAATAAAATCCACGTAGAATATAATTTCAAAAAAAAAATTCAATACACTCCTAACATGTCACTGTGACCTAAAATATTTGTGCTTCACATTAATTAGTTCATATGATATTTATTGTAATATTTTAAAACCTTTTATTTGATATTTCTATTAATGAAATAATTTAAACATCACTATTTTGTAATCATTAAGGGTAATTATTTATTCTCTAAAAATTATAAATAAATTTACATGATGTATATAATTTCATTATTTTTCAGGATACTCTTTATGTTAGATGTTTTATCATGTTTATCATTATATTAAAAGTATTATACTTATTAGACATATATGATAGGTAAATGTTGTCACCTTCTTTTGTTTTAATTATAATTACATCTCATTCAGGGAAAAAGGTCTATTAAATGAATTAGTTATGACCCCAAGGTGATATTGGTTGAATTTAATTAATATAATAGTATTTTCTTAGGTGATAGGGTAATTTTATTATGTTTATCATATTGTTATTTACCATAATTTACCGGATTTTCCATTAACCGTTGTAAATAGAAATTACCATAGTTACTATTCATAATATCCAAAAAATTAAAAGTAATCTATAAACATAATTTGGAACCACTTATTCTAAATATGGATTACATTTTTCATAATTCCCAAAATAAATATTGGAAGACAATTAATTTTAAACAAATTCCCTTTGTCCAAACCAAAATGTGGGTTTTTAAGAAGTAAAAAACTATCAAAAGATTTACATGTTTTATGACCAATTTAAATGATAAATTACATCCATTAAACAATTTTTTATAATTATATGATCATTATCAAATTATTCTTTAAAAAAATTAAAAATATAATATAACCCTATCAATGAAATATAATAAAAGGCAACTTTGAATTAATATGCAGTATTTATCACTATTCATTAAAATATGAATTTTATCATAAAAATAACTACAATTCATCCAAAGTAGATTATGATATCCCGCTTCAAAATAAGATTTCAATTTTTTCAAATAGAATATATACAACTGTTAAAAACTATATTCAAAATTGGTGTTCCATCAAATGGTAAAAAAATGCATTTTATTTAAAATACTGCCTTTATTGGAAAAATTGAATTTGTTCTTATATAACATTCTAGAGAATACTTAATATGAATTTTAATGTTATATAAAATATAAAATTATGTTTATAAAATTCATAATGGAAAGTTTATATAATTGTTTTAAAATATATCATTGTTTAGTGAAACTCATTATTGTGTACAACACAAGATATCAAGGAAGGTCGCTCGAGCATCTAACACAAGCCAACTATGTTTTGTGTTTAGTGAAATATTTATTAGGTGTTTCATATAACATAATAAAAACATAATTATTTTATACATTGAAAAAAATATATAATAAGTGTTACCTGAAATGAAATATATCAAAAAAACTTTAAATTTTGTGTTACACAAGCCAAGTATATTTTTGTGTGTACTACATGCTAATACGATGTTACAGATAGTGCAAACTAATATTGGTGTACCGTATAACACAAGACATTAATGAATTTAAAAATAACCTATCTCATAAAATATTAGGGTATTACTATTATGAAACTGGATAATTTTGAAAAACCACGATCACATCCTAATGCACCCTCACTAGAACAACAGTTTGTCCCTAAAAAAGGATTTCATGCCCCCATCCTTCAAAAAATACATATTTTTCATATCTTAAGTATATATGTTAACATAAAACCTCATAATCAATGACTCCGATTTGTTCCAGTCTCACATGATAAAAATGTAGAGGATTCAACACCATCTACAATTGATAAACTACACAACTATCCTCCACCTAGGTGTGCTAAAATGAATCTAAATAATCAGACAATACCTTAACCATGATGAAATTAGACATCCCCCATTGTTATTCAGCCACTATATTTACATTACATGGAGTATAGACTACCTAGAATTCATATACCTATTGGAACTCCAAACTATGCATCTATTTGTGGTCCAGATCTCTCCATGTTAATATTCCTTTGAGATTTTAGTGGTCTAGGTAAAAAATGAAATGCTCACAGAGAAGATAGTGCCTTCACATATTCATAGTTAAAACTATTGATCTAAACTATGTCTCATGACTTGTATTATAACGACCCATACTTTACATACATTGTTAATACTTCAAAATTGAAGCATACTTATTACAACATATAACAAAAACCACGAAAGGACCGTATAGGTATAGTGTATTTAGAAACTGGGAAACATAAACAACTGGTTCATAAAGCATCAACTTTGCCTCCCACTTATTTCATCATATCTAGAGTCCCTTTTTGGCATATCCTACTTAATAACCTTCTTCGTGAACTGGGGAAAGAAAACATACAAAAGGGTGAGCTCAAATGCTCAGTAAGGGTAAACAAAAGAAATGTCAATCACATCGTATACACAAGCACATAACTTTTGGAAATCTTAACCAGTAAAAGAGATCATAATTTCATAACATGGGATAAATCATGGAAGTGAAATGTAATCACAATAATCATAACATAAAACATTAAACTTTGTGGCATACACACATAATCATAGAGAATCATTTCTTGTTAGTCAAGGCTCATTGCCAAGACTATCTTAGTGGACAAAGTCCCTTTCTGAACCGAGTCACCCTCATTTCAGTCCTGTTTCACTAAACCGGTATAACCTACCATTCCAGCCATGTCTATCTCATGAGATATAAAATCTTTACCCAATGCATTGGAGGGAGATATAGGTCCCAACCATCTCATAATGATACCATTCTTATGTGTGCCACAAAATCATAAATCATAAATCATTGCATAACCCATGTAATAAATATGGGAATCTCAAACATCATGACATCATAAAACAATTCATATAGGATAAAGGAATTCATAAAAATATTTCCATCACAACATAATCAAATCCATGTAATAATAGGGATAGAAACAAAACCCTTTATTATCTTAGATGGAAAATAATTTTGATAAAACACTTGAACTCCAGTCTTGAGGAAAATATCCTTTCTACTTCAAAAATACTTTTCCTTTCTTAACATGTCATAAAATTCTAAAATAAAAGAATTTGATTAAAAATAAATTTGAAAACATGTAAAGGAATCTTCTTGTAAATAATTTTTTAAAAATCCATTCATGCCGTATAAGTTAAAAAAAACATTCTTCTCGTACTTTTGTCAGAAAAGTCAAAAAGTACCTCGTACGAAAAACGACAAAAGATTCCTTTCATATCTTTTACTAGAAACTCACCGAAGGGTAAAATTGAATATAAACTATTGTAGAAGGATATAAATGTTACATATTGAGGAAAAATTGATGTGTATTATAAAATACACCCTAGTAAATAACAAAGTATAAACAATCTCGGATAAAAATGAGATTGTGATATTTCCCTTACCTTAGGTCTGACTTGCTTTGTAAGTGTCCGAACCTCCTGTATAATTATTTAAATAATGTTATTGACTTATTCCATAATCATACTTATTTTTATGATATCATATATGGTCATATTCTTAGCTTCTTAGTAGTAATATTTCATTGCTACTTTTTATTCGGGTGTTTATAACTTTTTGTTCTTATGTGTGTTTTGTCGAATAAATTATTATTCTTCTCTTTAGGTTATAGATACCTCATTTCTAGAATGGTATTAGTGTAATATATATCATATTCATTCATTCAATTCATTTATATAATCATTATGAAATGAATATCATGTAGAACGAGTCACATCACATCGTGGAGACGGTATTCCGTACGTACGCACGAGTGATGATATCGTTCCTATGATCGTGGAATTGAATTGGAGTATATTTATACTATTTAAGAATCAATATCACTTTATTATAGTTATATATAGTCATTATTTACACCATTATACCCATCCAAGTAAGGTGGTGGTGGAAAATAGATTACACCACGGCATGGAGACGGTATTCCGTACGTACCCACGCGCGGTGATTTCTTTTTCCGTAGGATGGATAGATGGTGAAATAGGGTTGTTTCATACTTATAATAACATATCCGTATATGAGTGATACTTATCTTATTACTTCATAATGAAAAAACTAAAGAATAAACAGTGGAATAAGAAATAAAGATGAAGGAATCGGTAACGGACATTACCTCTTCTTTGAAGTGCTTCTTTGAGACCTTCTTTTAGGGCACTAAAATTGGTCTTTGAAGAAGACCAGGACCTCTATAATGTCTCTAGGGAAGTGGAGAAGAGAAAGTGACAGTGTTTTGCCGATCATGAAGGCTCAAAGTGGTGTGAGGAAGAGGGGGAGGAGGTGTCCTTTTATAAGGGAGGAGAGGGGCACCTTTGGAATAACTAAAACTATTATTTTATTATAAAGTCAAGATCGGTTTTAAATATCTCAAAATTGTTATATTTCGAAGCTAAGGTGGGGATGGGTCGAAATAATTTCATAAAATATAATTTAGACAAGTTTAGGTTCCTATTTTAACCTTATCATTTAGATTTAACATTAAGTTAAATAATTTTACTTTTACCATGTCTTCTTGTGTTCTTATACTATAAGGTTAATAAACTTACTATAAGCAGCCAAACGAACCCCAATTTGTTTATTATTAATATATATAACCTTATCTAAGTCATTTGGCCGAACCTTAGATTTTTAGGAATAAAATAACAATTACTAATATAATATTTGTTTTAAAAACTATTTTATGTCAATTTTGAAACTATTTAGTAATTGATTTTTTTGAAAATCATAACAGAATTATTAGTTCAAACCAAGTTGATTAAATCAATACTAACATGCCATATTAACCTAGAAAATTAGTGGGATTCATAAAAAGTCTCAAATTACATTTATTTTGGTGTTTATAACATCAATTATGTCAATATTTCATTAATAAGATAATTACTGCATCATCATTGTGTCATAAATAAATAAATTTAGTTAAAGTCTAAAAATTATAAATAAAATATAATTATGTAGGAAATCGCTTTAGATTTCTTATGAATATTTATAGTCGAATTTATCTTATGTATAATCCCATATTAAAAATGTTTTAGTTATTAAACTTTGATTTTAACTATTTTAGATATTCATTAAATAAAATAATATTAAATGTCATAATCTAATCCAAGTGGACCTAAATGGTCATATAATATTCATAAGGTTGTTTTTGGTCTAATTAAACTTATCCAATAGAATTAGGACATGTGTTAGGGTAATAGTAATATCATATTTACCCTTAGTTACCCTATTTACTATTAACTGCGGTAAAAAAAGTAAAAAGTTACTATTTACCAAAAAATTATTTTTATCTCATTGAACCACATTTTACTTACTGATATCAACCGTGTCTGACAGATTTTCGAAATTCCATTCACAGAAGCGGTAAAATTAATTTTTATGCAAAATTCAGTTTTTAACCTACCACTTAGTGGTTTCACTATTCATCAAAAATTGAATGTTTTCACAAAAATACCAAAATTTCACCCTAGGCTAATTTCGATATTCTGAATCCAAAAATGAAGTCCATTTTGAAAAATAAAATTTATAAAATTTCAAAAAGTGGTTATTACTATTCATAACGGCTAATTTTAATAATATTTTAATATCATATCATTGTTTAGTGAAACTCGGTATTGCGTACGACGCAAGCTATCGAGGAAGGTCGCGATTTCGTGTAAAGCAAGCCAAGAAAGTGTTGTGTAGAAAAAGATTCCTTTTGTGATTTATATAACATAAAAGTCTCGGGTGTTACATTCTACCCCCCTTAAAATGAATTGCGCCCTCGAAATTCGTCACTTGGTAACAAACAGATGAGGATACCTCTCCCTCATCATATCCTCAAGTTCCCATGTAGCTTCTTCTAATTGGTGGTTCCTCCATAAAATTTTCACCAATCGAGTGGTCTTGTTTCGTAGGACTTTTTCGCTACGATCCAGAATCTCTATCAGTTGTTCTTCATAAGAAAGATCTTGCCCCAGTGGTACAACTTCTGAGCTGAGTACATGTGAAGGATCATGTATGTAATTTCTCAGGAGAGATACATGGAACACATCGTGAACTTGAGAGAGATTCGGTGGAAGCGCCAATCGGTAAGCTACCTTCCCAACACGATCCAGTATTTCGAAAGGACCGATATATCTAGGGATCAACTTCCCCTTCTTTCCAAATCTCATAACCCTCTTCCAGGGAGATATTCGTAAGAACACTTTATCACCCACTTCAAACTCTAGGTCTTTTCTTTGGTTGTCGGCATAAATTTTCTGTCAACTCTAAGCTGCTCTTATGTGTTGTTGAATAGATCTGACCTTTTTTGCCATTTCATCGATGAGATCAGGTCCTAATAGCTTTCTTTCCCCAACTTCATCCCAGCAAGTTGGAGTCCTGCATTTCTTTCCATAGAGAGCTTCATAAAGAGCAATCTGAATACAGGAGTGAAAGCTATTAATATAAGAAAATTCCACCAAAGGTAGGTGTTGATCCCAACCTCCTTTGAAATCCATAGAGCAAGCTCTCGACATATCTTCTAGGGTTTGAATTGTTCTCTCAGGCTGACCGTCTGTCTGAGGATGATAATCAGTGCTAAAACTCAACTCTGTATCCAGAGTATGCTGAAGACTTCGCCAGAACATCGAGGTAAATCTCGGATCCCGATCAGATATAATAGAAAGTGGTACTCTATGAAATCTTACCACTTCCTTTACATATATCCTGGCAAGCTGATCTAGAGAGAAATCCTCTCTAATAGCAATGAAGTGTGCAGACTTTGTAAGACGATGAACTATGACCCAGATAGCATTATTTCCTTTGGATGTTTTAGGAAGTCCTGTGACAAAGTCCATAGTGATGTTTTCCCACTTCCATTCGGGTATGGGTAATGGTTGTAACATCCCCTTAGACTTCTGTCTCTCACCATTAACATGTTGACAAACTAAGCATCGAGAGACATATTCAGCAACATCTCTTTTCATGCCATCCCACCAGAAGTACTCTTTCAGATCCCTATACATCTTCGTGCTTCCAGGATGAATTGAGAATGAAGAACTATGAGCCTCATCCAGTAGCTCCTTCTTTAATTCGGGGATGGGAGGAACACAAACCCGATTCGTGAACTTTATTATCCCATCACAATCAAGGTTGAACTCAGGAACATTTCTCACCTTCTTTTGTAACTCGACATCTTCTTTTTATGCCTCTTTAATCTTCACATGTATAGATGGTTGAACATTCATTTGAGAAAGATAAGATTTTTCCCCTTCCATTATAATTCAAAGATCCATCCTTTGTAAATCCATAAATATTGGATCTTTTGTGATCCTCATCATGGATAAACTAGCATGGTCTTGTTGACTTAATGCATCTGCCACCTTGTTTGCTTTCCCAGGGTTGTAATTGATTGAGCAGTCATAATCCTTAATCAGCTCCAACCATCTTCTTTGACGCATATTCAGCTCCTTTTGTGTGAAAATATACTTTAAACTTTTATGATCAGTATAAATATCACACCTTTCACCATAAAGGTAATGCCTCCAAATCTTTAATGCAAATATTACCACAGCTAACTCCAAATCATGTGTTGGGTAATTTTGGTCATGGATTTTCAACTGTCGTGAGGCATAAGCTATTACCATATCATTTTGCATAAGAACACACCCTAATCCCTTCTTTGATGCATCACTGTAGATCACAAACCTCTCTCCACTACAAGGCAGTGTGAGCACAGGTGCACTGGATAACCTTCTTTTCAAATCCTTGAAATTCTCTTCACATTCTTCCATCCAGACAAACTTAACTCCTTTCCGAGTCAACTTGGTGAGTGGATTAGATAATCATGAAAAATCTTTCACAAAACGTCGATAATATCCAGACAAACCAAGAAAACATCGGATCTCAGTTACTGTTGTTGGTCTTGACCATCTTTCGATAACCTCTGTTTTTGCTGGATCCAAAGATATCCCCTCTTTTGAGATTATGTGACCCAAAAATGCAACTTTTTGAATCCAAAATTCACACTTGGTAAATTTGGAATAAAGCTTATCCTTTCTCAGGGTCTTCAATATAATTCTCAAGTGATCTTCTTGGTCTTCCTTTCTCTTTGAATAGACAAGAATATCGTCTATAAAGACTACCACAAATTGATCAAGATAGTCTCTAAAGACTCTATTAATCATATCCATGAAGATAGCAGGGGAATTAGTAAGACCAAATGGAATCACTATAAATTCATAGTGTCCATACCTTGTACGGAAAGCCGTCTTTGGTATATCCTCCCTTTTGACCCTTAATTGATGATACCCTGAACGAAGATCAATCTTGGAAAAGTATTGAGCTCTGCGTAGTTGGTCAAATAAGTCATCAATGCGTGGGAGAGGGTATTGTTCTTGATAGTGATCTTGTCAAGTTCTCGATAATCAATGCAGAGTCTCATTGATCCATCTTTCTTCTTAACATATAGAACAGGTGCTCCCCAAGGTGACGCACTAGGGCGTATGAATCCCTTATCAAGATTCTCTTGGAGTTGCTTCTTCAATTCCTGCAACTCAATTGGGGCCATTCTATAAGGTGTCTTTGAAATAGGCAAAGCACCCGGTATGAGTTCTATTGAGAACTCAACTTCACGATTTGGTGGAAGTCCCGGTAATTCCTCCGGAAAGACATCATCAAACTCCCGTACAATGGGCATATTCTTAATCGTGAGTTTCTCACCAACCATTTGAGATAAATAACCTTCATTTAGTGGAATCAAGACCCATAAGATGGAAGAAATTTCCACTGGAAGGTTATGTTCATCCTTGCATTGATAGACGATAATAGATTGATCTGGAATATGAAATGTGACTTCCCTTCTTTGGCAACTGATATGAGCTCCATATAAAGAAAGCCAATCCATGCCAAGAATCACATCAAATTCCACTATAGGAAGGATCATAAGATATGCAGGAAGCACTTTCCCACAAACATTGATCGGAGAAGAATTATAAACTTTTGATGCGACTGTTGTTCCATTAGGTGTTGTCACAACTAACTCAACATCTAATTGTTGAGGTAATACGGTGATACCCTTAGAAAATTATTCAGAAATAAAAGAGTGGGTGGATCCAGAATCAAATAAAACATTTGCTACATTAGAGTGGATGGTATGTGTACCTTTCACCACATCGTTATCGTACTCCACATCGCTGATAGAAATTGCATGTGACTTTCCTTTGTCTTTAGCCTTTAGAGTTTGTTGACGTCGACCATCATCATCAACCCTTGGATTAGGGAATTTATTGGCATAATGCCCCATCTCCTTGCACTTGAAACATTGAAGTGTAGTAGGTTCATTCTGTGTATCCCTTCCTTTGTTTGCATCATTAGACATCTTCTTCCCATCATCGTGGCATTCAAATGCCCGATGACCTTCCTTTCCACATTTGAAACATTTACTTGTCCCTTTAAGACAACTCCCTCCATGTTTCTTTCCACACTTTGAGCATAAGGGAAAGCTCATATTCTTTTCAGTGTGCTCTTTAGATTTTCCTTTGAATTCCATTTTCCTCTTCTTATCAAACCCATATGACTGATGGGTTACTCCAATCTCCATCTCAACTTTGAGAGCACATCGAACGATTTCCTCGTAGCTATTGAAGTCCCTTATGGCTAACGCCCTTCGAAGACTTGGTTTTAATCCACTAAAGAATCGATCGATCTTACACTCAGGTTGGATAATAATACCAGAAGCATACCTTGCAAGTCTTGTACAATTTTCTTCATAGGTACCAACAGATTCATCATCCTTTTGCTTCAGTTCAAGAAACTATTTCTCCATCTTTGATCGGAGAATACGAGGGAAGTACTTATTGAAAATAAGTTCTTGAACTCGTCCCATTCCATGGTCTCAATTTCATCCCTTTTCCTCGTATTCTTAATAAGATTCCACCATTGATCAACATCTCCTTCCAAACGATACACTGCTAGGATGACTTTATCATGTTCAGAACATTGAAGAACTGAAAATATCTTTTCAGTAGTACTAATCCATTGTTCAGCAACTAATGGATCAGTAGACCTGCTGAAAGAAAGTGGGCGCTGCCTCATGAAGGATTCAACAGAATGTTGCTCCTTCCTTTGATCGTTTGGAAGTCCTGCATGATTCATAGCTTGAGAAAGTTGTGTGAGCATGGCTACAAGATTTTGCATTCCATCTCCCATAACGTTTGGTTTCTCAAGGGGAAAATCATTGCATTGCCCATCACATTCCGCATTAACACGATTCCTTCGGGTTCCAGCCATTGACCAAAACCAAGAAGAATAGTGTGAGCAACACTAATTATAATAGGAAAACCACATAATCAAGAATAAAATTTCACACATAAGGTCTTATCCTAGGTTATTCATGGCCATTTCTAAAACACTAAGATTGTGTTCTATGCTTAGACTTATCTTTAGGGTTCTTACTAAGGCTCTCACATCCTAGATTCCAAAGGTTGACTATACCTTTCCTATGATACCAACTATAACGACCCATACTTTGCATACATTGTTAATACATCAAAATTTAAGCATACTTATTACAACATATAACAAAAACCACGAAAGGACCGTATAGGTATAGGGTCTTTAGAAACTGGGAAACATAAACAACTGGTTCATAAAGAATCAACTTTGCCTCCCACTTATTTCATCATATCTAGAGTCCCTTTTTGGCATATCCTACTTAATAACCTTCTTCCTGACCTGGGGAAAGAAAACATACAAAAGGGTGAGCTCAAATTCTCAGTAAGGGTAAACAAAAGAAATATCAATCACATCGTATACACAAGCACATAACTTTTGGAAATCTTAACCTGTAAAAGAGATCATAATTTCATAACATGGGATAAATCATGGCATTGAAATGTAATCACAATAATCATAACTTAAAACATGAAACTTTGTGGCATACACACATAATCATAGAGAATCATTTCTTGTTAGTCAAGACTCATTTCCAAGACTATCTTAGTGGACAAAGTCCCTTTCTGAACTGAGTAACCCTCGTTTCAGTCCTGTTTCACTGAACCGGTATAACCTACCATTCCAGACATGTCTATCTCATGAGATATAAAATATTTACCCAATGCATTGGATGGAGATATAGGTCCCAACTATCTTATAATTATACCATTCTTATGTGTGCCACAAAATCATAAATCATACATCATTGCATAACCCATGTAATAAAAATGGGAATCTCAAACATCATGACATCATAAAACAATTCATATAGGATAAAGGAATTCATAAAAATATTTCCATCACAACATAATCAAATCCATGTAATAATAGGGATAGAAACAGAACCCTTTATTATCTTAGATGGAATATAATTTTGATAAAACACTTGAACTCCATTCTTGAGGAAAATATCCTTTCTACTTCAAAAATACTTTTCCTTTCTTAACATGTCATAAAATTCTAAACTAAAAGAAGTTGATTAAAAATAAACATGAAAACTTGTAAAGTAAGCTTCTTGGAAATAATGTTTTAAAAATCCATTCATGTCGTATAAGTTAAAAAAACATTTTTCTCGTACTTTTGTCGGAAAAGTCAAAAAGTACCTCGTACGAAAAAAGACAAAAGATTCCTTTCATATCTTTTACTAAAAACTCACCAAAGGGTAAAATTGAATATAAACTATTGTAGAAATATATAAATGTTACATATTGAAGAAACATGGATGTGGATGATAAAATACACCCCAGTAAATTACAAAGTATAAACAATTTCGGATAAAAATGAGATTGTGATATTTCCCTTACCTTAGGTCCGACTTTCTTTGTAAGTGTCCAAACCTCCTGTATAATGATTTAAATAATGTTATTGACTTATTCCAGAATCATACTTATTTTTATGATATCATATATGGTCATATTCTTAGACTCATAGTAGTAATATTTCATTGCTACTTGTTATTCGGGTGTTTATAACTTTTTGTTCTTATGCGTGTTTTGACGAATAAATTCTTATTCTTCTCTTTAGGTTATAGATACCTCATTACCAGAATGGTATTAGTGTAATATATATCATATTCATTCACTAAATTCATTTATATAATCTTTATGAAATGAAGATCATGTAGAACGAGTCGCATCACATCGTGGAGACGGTATTCCGTACATACGCACGAGTGATGATATCGTTCCTATGATCATGGAATTGTATTGGAGTATATTTATACTATTTCAGAATCAATATCACTTTATAATAGTTATATATAGTCATTATTTACACCATTATAACCATCCAAGTAAGGTGTTGGTGGAAAATAGATTACACCATGGCGTGGAGACGGTATTCCGTACGTACGCACGCGCGGTGATTTCTTTTTCTATAGGATGGATAGATGGTGAAATAGGGTTGTTTCATACGTATAATAACATATCATTATATGAGTGATACTTATGTTATTACTTCATAATTAAACAACTAAAGAAGAACAGTGGAAGAAGAAATAAAGATGAAAGAATCGGTAACGGACATTACCTCTTCTTTGAAGTGCTTCTTTGAGACCTTCTTTTAGGGCACTAAAATTGGTCTTTGAAAAAGACCAGGACATCTAGGATGTATATAGGGAAGTGGAGAGGAGAAAGTGTCAGGGGTTGGCCGAGCTTGAATGCTCAAAGTGGTGTGAGGAAGAGGGGGAGGAGGTGTCCTTTTATAAGGGAGGAGAGGGGAACCTTTGGAATAACTAAAACTATTATTTTATTATAAAGTCAAGTTCAGTTTTAAATAGCTCAAAATTGATATATTTAGAATCTAAGGTGGGTATGGGTCGAAATAATCTCATCTAATATAATTTATACAAGTTTAGGTTCCTATTTTAACCATATCATTTAGATTTAACATTAAGTTAAATAATTTTACTTTTATCATGTCTTCTTGTGTTCTTATACTATAAGGTTAAAAAACATACTATAAGCAGCCAAAAGAACAGGACTTTGTTTATTATTAATATATATAACCTTATCTAAGTCATTTGGCCGAACCTTAGATTTTTAGGAATAAAATAACAATTACTAATATAATATTTGTTTTAAAAACTATTTTATGTCAATTTTGACACTATTTAGTAATTGATTTTTTTGAAAATCATAACAGATTTATTAGTTCGAAAAAAGTTAATTAAATCAATAATAACATGTCATATTGACCTTGAAAATTAGTGGGATTCATAAAAAGTCTCAAATTACATTTATTTTGGTGTTTATAACATCAATTATGTCAATATTTCATTAATAAGATAATTACTGTATCATCATTGTGTCATAAATAAATATATTTATTTAAAGTCTAAAAATTATAAATAAAATATCATTATATAGGAAATCTTTTTATCTTTCTAATGAATATTTATAGTCGAATTTATCTTATGTATAATCCCATATTAAAAATGTTTTAGTTTTTAAACTTTGATTTTAACTATTTTAACTATTCATTAAATAAAATAATATTAAATGTCATAATCTAATCCAAGTGGACCTAAATGGTCATATTATATTAATAAGGTTGTTTTTGGTCGAATTAAACTTATCAAATAGAATTAGAACATGTGTTAGGGTAATAGTTATATCATATTTACCCTTAGTTACCCTATTTACTATTAACCGCGGTAAAAAAAAGTAAAAAGTTACTATTCACCAAAAAATTATTTTTATCTCATTGAACCACATTTTACTTACTGATATCAACCGCGTCTGTCGGATTTTCGAAATTCCATTCACATAAGCGGTAAAATTAAGTTTTATGCAAAATTCAGTTTTTAACCTACCACTTAGTGGTTTCACTACTCATCAAAAATTGAAAGTTTTCAGAAAAATACCAAAATTTTACCCTAGGCTAATTTCCATATTCTGAATCCAAAAATGAAGTCCATATTGAAAAATAAAATTTATAAAATTTCAAAAAGTGGTTATTACTATTCATAACAGCTAGTTTTAATAATATTTTAATAGCATATCATTGTTTAGTGAAACTCGGTATTGCGTACGACGCAAGCTATCGAGGAAGGTTGCGATTTTGTGTAAAGCAAGCCAAGCACGTTTTGTGTAGAAAAAGATTCCTTTGATGATTTATATAACATAAAAGTCTCGGGTGTTACATGTATATATCGTATGATGATGTATTATCTCTCTCAAACCATAAGCTACCACTATATTGCTCTGTATCAACATGTAACCAATACCAGTTATAGAATAATTGTTAATCAAAATGTACTCTATGCCATCCTCTAGTAATCTTAACATAGGATTTATGGACCACCTCTTCCTCAACTCCAAAAGGCACCCAGACAATACCCTATCCATCTAATTGGATATACTGTCCATGTTAAGGAGGTTTAATAGGAAAAAATCCTAGATATGTCTTAAATAAAGATCGCGTAGTACCCCACTATACTAAAAAATCCACTACTCTGATACGATATTGGTTTGATCTCATGAAATAACGGAATCAATAATCAATATTTCCACATCTAACATATTCTCAAAAAATAAATTACTATGAATGTAAACCTAAAGGATCCAAAAGTAGAACTTATATATCTTGAAATTAATGTTGGTTCTCCCAAAGTATGTTTTGGGACCTTTTTCAGATGATCTTCTTGATCGTAATTTGGTTCATAGTAAAGGAATATTTCATCAATGAAGATAACCCCAAATTGGTCCAAATATAGATTATTAATGTGCTTCATAAGATACATGAACACCCTTGTGGAATTCATCCTATAAAAAGGAATCACTTGATACTAAAGATTCTATATCTACATCTGAATGATGTCTTAAAAATATTAGTATCATGATCCTATAAATGGTGGTAGCCAGGTCAAGGATTAATATTTGAGAACTAAATTGGTCCTTAAAACTATTAAAATAATCCATAAATCATTGAAAAGTAGTACTTATTCATTATCATTACCTATATCAATTGATGATAATAGAAAAAAGTCCATATTCTCTTGTGTGCCTTGTTCATGATCAAAATTGGAGATTCATAGGGGTCACACTGGATCTGATGAATCCCTTAAATCAGTTGTCCTCCAGTAGCATCCATATCTCTTGGTTTTCTTTAGGACCCATAAAATATTCTCCAATGGATATCGTTTTGGCCCCAGGGTGTATATAAATATGGAAAACCATCTCTTACAATATATTTTTCTCAAAACATCCTCAGGGAACATATCTATGTAGTCATCTACTACTCAAGGAATCAAGGTGCTTAAATTACCCAATGAACTAATGTCTAAAATCAACAACTATTAGTTGATAGGTTTCATCTCATATTTTGAAATACCCACTTGATCATCCATGAGATATATCTTTCTTATAAAGGATAATATCATCTAATTAGTTTGAATCTATCTTATTCATATTTGATGGAAATCAATCATAGACCACACCATGAAAGTCAATTACACACCCTAGTTAATTTCATTAGGTTTTTTCATGATGAAACCACATACACATGGGTAACTCTCCTTACCATGTTCAATATCACAATGTCCTTAGATATTAAATATTTTTATTCACACCATATTAGAACCTCTAGCAACAGTTTTTGGGATAACATATATGATTTATGGTACATTTCACATATGATGAATAAAAAGATAATGTAATTCCTCATACATATGTCCAATAGTACTATGGAATGTCTATAAAAGATATATTTCATCATAAAATTATCTCGTGCATGTCCTTGTCCTAGACCCCCAAATCGTGATGCTTCCCACATCCTTAATCACCATCTATCTAATCCTAGCATTGTACACATGGTTGTGGTGGTGGATGTTGTTCACAGTGTCACCCTAAACCAATAACTCCACCCTATGTACCTCCACCATATAATATTCCATAATCTCCTCCCTATCATACAATGTATCCATTTTTGGGAGATCCCAAATCATGTCACTACATCTTCAATGGTGGCCCATCTGCTTCTTGTCTTCCATTTATAGCACGTCAGGTGGGGAAATCAAATTCAATGTGACCTATACCATCTCATTAATATCACCACCCCTATATTGATATAATTAATAACATATGTGAATCATGTGTTGAAGATCTATGTTACATATTCTAACCATAAGTAGATCTCTTACATAGAGACCCCTACGACTAAATCATACTATTTGATGCAAACAACTAATCTCCATGATGACCACTACCGACTCCAACTTATCAGCTACCCTCCACTAGGAATCTCATTACAACTAGTTCCTACACCATTACTTCTGTACAATTATGTATATATTGAGATACTAATTAAATAGATATGTCTCTACTAAGACCATGTTCAAACATCCATGCTAAGAAGAAACCGTCATTCACCAAGTTGAGAAAGTAAGGTGTGAGGTCAGTGAACATGAAATCATAATAAAAAACTATCAAAACACCATTTTTTATCTCATGAATTTACGAAATCCATTTATAGAACAAGAACAATGGGTAGATATCCTCATCAAAAACTATTGAAAATCAGTCCATAAGAGCATCACTCTTCATGGGATTATGTAAATAGGATCCACCATCACCTATATTATACATGGTATTTAATAGTTATATTTGAAACCATATTTTCTTTTGAGGAATGAAAAATATTCAATACTAATATCACCAACTCAAATCCAATCATCTTCTTCTTGGGGGTATGGATCTCTGTGGAACCTCAATGGTCTATGATGTTACAATATAGGGATCATGCTAGGCTTGTATGAATCATAATTTTTTCTGGATAGAATTAAGTATTTCTCAAAATTAATTGGTTGAACTCTCTTCCCATTTTGGGGAAAGACATCATGAGATGACCCCTATACTAAGGCATTATCCCTCAATGAATAGTCATCCAGATCATGTATTCATAACTAGGATTTCAATCATCATGGATGCATTATAAAAGGGATCATGATATACTAAAGTGAAGTAAGAATATATAGGGGAGGATAATAAAGAAAGACAGTAAGAAAAATTATATATTATTCATTTACAAGACATACCAACCAGTAATGTATCAATATCTGGTGTTAACAGGTTGATCATCATAGCCCTTGTGAATGGGCACATCATCATCCGCACCAATAGTAAATTCCCCAACCTAATTTCATTACTAAATTCACTATTGGAATTATGATCAATTTCCTAAAAAATCTTTATTGTAGGGGAAACTCTAAACACCATCCTAAGGAATGTACTTCCTCGATAATTCTTTATTACAACCAAACAAATCATGGTCCACCTAGATTATAAAAATCCATTTGGGACAACTCCAACATGTCATCTATTATTCTATAGGATGGTTACATGTTCTAAGAAGGAATTAATAATATATGAGGACTTTCTAAAATTTACCTATATCCATGAACCCAAAATTCTCCATGTAAATGTGCATAAAAATAATTAAGTGTCCTGTAACATCTAGATTAAAACCACTCATGTAATCACCTTGCTAGAATAAATCATAATAGAATAGAATATTATCAAGGTGAAAATAAGAAAAATAAATTCCATATTAGAAATTAGGTATCACACTAATAATAATAGGAATACAGAAACTAATAGATCATGGTCTCTAATTCTGACAACAATATTTGGCTTTTACACCCCACAATCACTATGCTCCATCAATTTCACTACTGAATTGCACACCATCATCATAAGAAACAACATCTGTGGGAAAATTCCATGAAGGGGTGTTTATATAAATACAGAGTAATCTACCCTAAAATCCATAATGGGTGAAATATACATAAAATATAGATTTCTTATCAAAACAATACAATAGAGAATGGAAATACCATGATATATACTCGTAAAAAATCATAAGAGAGGGAGAATGGTGACCTCTTACTCCACAAAATAGTCTAGGATAATGAGTCTGCCTGATGCTCCAAGGGAATATATTTGATTCATAGATTCTCATGTGTGTTTATGAGAAATACATGTGAAGGGGCTCCTCATGAGCATGACTACATATCATGTGGTGTCATGATTCAAATTAGAGAAGCCACACCCTAGTATGGTATGAAGGTTCCTCACAGTAGATAGATGAAAAATTCCCAGATGTATTAAGGGGATGTCGTACAAACAATAGAGAACCCACACCTTAGTTCATTAGGGGGATTCCACTCTTTAGATAGTTGGAGTAAATGCACTGTACATTGATATGTGGGAAGAAAAATATTTTGTAGACACTATCCACACTACTGTGTCACATTTTGCATGGGGCACAGTCTTTAGTACATAACTCACACACTAGTGCAACAGGGGGTTCAACTCAACTAGAGAAAATAGTATGGGGGCCTACAACCTAGTGAAACAGGGGGTTTCTAACCACAAAATCATTCTAATGACCCCCCCATAATAATTGTTACCAGTCCAATGTGTCTTTGTGATCCATAATTTGTGAAAAACCACAATTCATATATCAAAATACACTAAAAAGTTTACCATAACATTATGTGGGAAAAAATACACTGAATAGGGTACACTTTGGCCTACATTTGAGTACCGATTAAAAAGATATTAATAGATTATGTACAAAAGAAAACTATAGGTCATGCACCTAGGGTAAAAATGTGTGTGGTCATTCATGGACACCTAGCCATGCCCTAACCTTTATATAGCATGGAAGGATATAAAGTACAACATGAAATATATATATATTACATTACATGTCAGCCTCTAAAGCCTTGCATATATTCTCATAGCCTTGAAAATGTATATCCATTCATTATCAGGTACATCATTTTGTGTTTGGGAACCTATAAAAGTATAATGTTCGAGATGTACCAGGGTACTCCTAGTCATTCCCATGTTACTGGACATGCCTGAACATACATAATCCTAATCTTTTTATCAATTTGTTACCAGAGAGTTAAACAACATGTATGGGTTCATAAAAAATATAATATATATCTTCCTTAAAACCATACCTACCATAGATAGGGGCCTACAAGAAATTTTTTCTTCAACTACATACTGTACAGTTTTTTTGTAGAATCCCAAGAATCATCTATTCACTTCACTAAACCATAATCGTCACATCTTCCAATAGGACTCATGCATGGGGTTCTAGATATTGAACATTCAATGCATGATCCATCATTGGAGGTAGGATTCATAAAACATAAAACATGTATAAATTCAATCATCATACTACACCACTATCTTCACCACTACTACTCCCAAATCCAAGGTGCCTTCCCTTGGAACACACAATCTATCCTGACCCTAAGAAAAACTGATGAAGAAGACAAAGAAACGTGTGGGAGGAAGAACAAAAAAAATTGAATAAATAACTAGAAAATAAATATCATCTTGAAATAACATAATAAAGGTATATTATAGAGAAAAAAGGAAAAATATAGTTATCTAACTTACAATATAAACTAAATTTTATTATTTTCAAAAAAAAATTGGAAAACATAATAAATCAAGGAATAAAATTTTGTCATTGCATAATTAAATTAAAATGTAATAGATACATAAAATTACATGTCATACCATTATTTAGGATCAATAATTGGTTAATAAATCTTTCACCTATGACATAGATGATCAACATCATTCATAGCCACTTGAACGACCATGATCTAGTCATTATTGGTCTTATGACCCTGATCCACCAATGATGAATGCTCATTTTCCTCCTCTCAAAACACCCTATAGTTATTAATATCACCCTAGTGACTTATAATTAAATATTTATTAAATATATTTTATAGTGCATTTAACTAATAAATAACATACATTGTTTATTTTTTTAAATGTAATAGCTAATATTCACCTCCAACAAAACTTTTGATGTATACCAATCTTATATTGTAAAAGGTTGAACCCAACATTCTATAATGAACAGTGGACACATATTTCCCATACATGGTCTTAAATAACAAGAAACCAAATTAATCTAAAATTTTAAGCTTGTATACAATAAATTTGATTTATGTTGATAATATATTAATTTAGAGGTCATGAGGAACCTATTAACTACGCCGATTATGAGGATAAATTCTGATATATAAATAGAAATATGAAAGAGGAAAATCAATTAAAACAAAACAATTTATAGTAATAAAATATTTAAATGGAATAATATACATAAAAACAGTCATTAAAAAGTAAATAATAAGAATAACATTATTATTCATGAAGATATATAATATATGTGATTCATCAGACTTGAAGTTAATGATTTTGCCTCAATTTCTACTTCATTGAGTCTTATTTTGTATTATACCAATTATATATATATTTTGTGTATATAATTCACATTTGAGGAATTTATAATTAATATTAATTTATTACTGATGGTTAATTATTCATTTCATGTTTAACCAATCAAGGGGTTTCAATTTGACTGTCACCAAAGGGGTAAGAATTTATTCTAAAATAACAATTTTTGGATTTCCTTTAATTTCTTTATGGTATATTAAAATTTATCCTTATTAAAATCCCTATATATTCTTATCCATTTAATATGTAGGGGTTTAAAATTTTTCTTCCAACCTTTCCATCCATTGGAACATAATTAAAAAATTGAATCATTTAATATAAAATTGAATCTTATTTCACTTTTTGATATGGTATATTTTTATTTCACATCCTAAATTTTCAATTATATTTTATGAAATTAAATTATTACTCAATTAATTTACTAAAAGATTTTAAATTTTTCCTTTACATTTAAAATGAATTTAATAGAATCTTCTTAATGCTTTATTGAAGGGTCATTTTTAACATTCTTTTGCAATATTCAACAGGAATAATTTCTTTATAAATGTACATATTGTTAACTGAAAATCTACTTCCATACAATTATAAAACTCATTTAGTTTCTTTTAGACGTTTTATATAATTTGATGAAGTAAACTCATTAATTGAAGATTATATTAATTTTTTCTCTTTATTTTCATTTATTTCTTAATTGATCTGAATATATTTGAAACCTATATTACTAATGAATTGATGGTAATCGTTTATATTTTTTTTGTTAACTTTTTCAGGAAACATTCACTTTATTTTAATAATCAAGAAATTAATTATATTTTAAATATCTATATTATTTGTATAATTAAGATGATTATTTATTAAACTATAAAAAATTTCTACATGGGTTGTCTTATTATGAATTTTATTTGATTTGATTTAGAAAAACATTATTAATATGTATTCTCTATTGAACATAGTAATTAGTTGATAATGAAATTGTTGATAAATTAAATTGACCATTTTCTTTATGATTATTTAATTTTATATGATGCTATGGGTGGGGAACCGAATGATATACCCTATTGATTCCATTGACAAGTCTCGTGAGATAATTTAGTTAGCTAATTTAAATGTGTTTCTGGTGTATACCTACCTATACATTAAATTTTCTGATCACAATTCATTGATGGTGTAAATATCTTGACATATTAAATCATAATGCCAAAAATTATTCATTTACATCATTGATAGTTATGTTATTATTATCCACGGTATAATTACATTATCATTATCAATATATGTCTTTACACTCAACTTATTGATTTAATGGAATGTGTTTTCAGTTATTATTCATGCCATATTGATTATTTTGTATTTATTCATTATTTATTTTATTTTATGTAAACTTAATTTTCCCACACATTTATTATTTTTTATATCCCATGGATGTGAAGTATGATATTTTGACAAATAACAAGGCTAAATGAATCATTCTTATGATTTATATCTTATGTTTCCATTATAATTTTGGAATCAGGTATGTATATAGATTTCTAAGACTTGTGAATTGATCGATAATTCATGAGAATATACCTTGTATCTATTCCACTGTAATATGGTATACACTGGATTTGGGTTACTAAAGTTAGGTTGTTATAATTTATCTAGTCACGATCTCAAAGTAAGAATTATTTAATATTTCCAAGGATCATAGTCTTCTTAAAAATTAATAGTAATAAATATATTTTATGAATTATTATCTATTTATATCACTGAATTTATTCTCACTAAATGACTACTTATATTTTAATATTATATTTCATAAAGTATATCATATAAAATATTTTTATCAATTAATAACTTTTAAAATATTTGTTTTGAGGGGTGTTATTTTCATATCGTGTAATTGAGGGAGGATGAAATCTCACACCAAGAGGCGCATACATATCACATCAATCCAACATGAGTAGATATGATCTATGTGTCTTAATTTATACTAATTATAATAATTTATATGAACTTTTAGGGATTTATATCAATTTATAATAAATTATATTTATTTTTTAGTATAACACAACAATATATATTAAATTTTATCAATTTAATTAAATTTAAACTTAAAAATTATTATTTTTATTTATTTATAATAATTTATAATAATTTATATTAATTTATGTTATTTTTTTAAAATTTATACCAATAAATAAATTTATATATAATTTATAATTTTTTTTTAAATTATATTAATTTAATTTTTTTAAAAATTTATACTAATTTATAGTGTTTGAAATTATTTTATACTAAATTATATCATGTTATTTTAATTTATATTAATCTCTAAAAATAATTTTGAATATATAGTAATTTATAATAATTTATAATAACTTTCATTAATTTATAGTCAATTATACTAATGTAATACATTTTTTATTAACAAATACTAAACGATACAAATTTATAGTAATTTACATTAATAAATATAAATTTTATTAAATTTAAACTAATTTTTATTATTATATAGTATTTTCTAGTAATTTATAATAAATCATACTTTTTTAAAAAAAATATTTAATAGGGAATTATATCAATTTATAATATTTTATATTCATTTATACTAATAATTATTTATTAATTATAATTTATACTATTATATATTAATATGTTTTTTACTTTATATTAATTTATACTATGGTATACCATTATTATTTAATTAATACTATGTTACTATAGTTTAAATAAATTTATGTAAATTGATATAAATTTACATCAATTTATATAAAATTGTTTCAATTTATAGTATAATATATGTTTTGGTTAAAAAATTTACAATAAAAAACACCCAATATAAAATAAAAAAGAACTATTAATCAGTGTAGTAAATTTTTAATAGTTTTATTGTTCAATTATCTTTTAGTCAGAAGACTCATTAATACTCAATTATATCAATTTAAAATATCGATATAACTTTTAAAAATAATTTACCGAACAAAATAGTTATAAATACAATCTAATATCAGTTATCAAATTAAAACATAATTTTCTATAATATGAGTTAAAATAGTGTAATATGAATTCTTAATAGCATAGTAGAATAAAAAAAGATGTTTAGTCTCAAGTTGAGACATAATGCTCTATATTTGGTGATCACCTTCCTCCAATCAGTTTAAATTAAAAAACATTAATCCACACCCTGGATCTAGGTTTACAACAAAATATAGTGTTTTTCAGGTCAAGCTATACCTCTCCATAGTTATTCATGGGAAACTGATTCTACCCAGTTCACACATAGAAATCATCCATAGTTATTCAAGAGAGAAATATTGTGTAATATAATGGTAGTGTGGGGACATCTTGTATCCTCCACCTTATCACAGAGGACATGATGCCTTTATACTACAAATACACACTCTCCTCAAAAAGTAATAAAATTAAACATAATTTGAGTAAAAATAAAGAGATTAGATTTATAATTATCCATGTCTTCTTATTGAAGATTCTGGACTCCTTGAATGTAGTATAAGTGTATCTCGATTACTCTTCTGGAAACAAACACAAAAAACATATTGTCGTGGAACATTTATCTTCTTGTTTCTAGGAAAACGAGATATTCTTTGAAGGTTTTCCTCTATAGGGTTTGTTTGTTGCAAGACTCATTGGAATATTGATTCACAACAATTTCTTCATTGTTTTTAGTCGTCAATGAGGTGTGTTATTTGTTATTTTCTTCACAGGTTCTCTTTATATGGTTTCTCAGGTGTGTGTTAATGTTTTTCCCCGAGTGATTCCCTTATTATATTCTGTAGGTCTGACATTAGTCATTATTGGGACATGTGTTGTATCTTATCCCTCTGACATCAAATTTAATGATGTCTGAAAAATGTTATACATGTAAATTAGTTACATTAAATAACCAAATATGAACAAAGGAATACATATTTGAATTTATAGAGTCATGAAATTTTGAATAGTCTATGAACGAGTCATTCTTCTGGAATGTCACACTGTAGGTGACTAATTATTTTGGTAGGTTGGTTCATCAGTGACTTGTTTTATCAGTGATTCATGAATTCTGTAGGTCCATGCATTGATAGGTGAATCAGGATATCAGTGAGTTAGTTGTTCTATCGATGCCTCATTTGATATGTCAGTTAGGAAGACTATCGTTGATTAATTTATTCTGTTCATGACACATCTATTATATCAGGGAGTACTCTATTATATTAGTGAGTCAGGCTGTTGGTGGTTCAGTCTATTGGTTACTCAAACATAAAACTATCGGTGACTCGTTTTTTCGGTTGGTTAGTCAAACTTTAAGTGAATAAATCGTAGACTATTTTCCTATCTTTCTTTATTATAATATAAACATGTATATAATATGATAAACATATAATTGAGCATAGATAATCATAATTAATTATCTTTAAACTTAACTAAACATGTTCTGAAATAAATGAACATGGTTTAATATGATTTTACATGATTATTTATTATTAAAACTAGAGAGGGACACCAATATCCCCCTTTTTTATGATCACAAATCATGGCATTATAATGTACAATCAGATGATGATCAAATTATTAATTCTTCTTACTATCACCTATTATTTATTTTATTAAAATTAAGCCTCCCTTTTTATATGGCCCTAGAAATAATGTCGTGTCATTTTATAATTAATCATATTTAATCATAGGAAAAATAAATAATTCCTTTTTATGCTCCCCCATTTGGTATTATCAAAAAGAATAATGATATGAATAAAATAGGTAAAAAAATGATATAAATGAAATAAAAATGAATTCTATTATCAATGTAAGATATAGTGTATTAAAAAATTACATTGGAGTATGACAATGTTAAATTGAATTATCCCTATCAATGTGTGACCCAAACTACTTTTTCTTCTTCAATAAAGGATCCTAAACATCCATGCCTTTGGGAGAGGGATCAATTATTGGTGTATAAGAGGTAGAAGTAGTGGTTGGTGACGTTTTAGAGTAAATTTTGAGAGGGAGAATAGGAATTCTTGTAAACAATGAAAGTTCTAGGCTTGGATGAGTGGATGAAGGAGTTCCAATGATGATAAGTAGAATCTGTGTGAGGGCATGGGCATGAGACATTGCATGAGAGGTAGAGGTTGTAGGTTCTATAGATGGTATAATAGTTGCAACTTGTGGTACCACAGTTGCAATACATTGATCATTCAAATAGGGATTTTACAAATTGATGAAATACATAATTATCTACCAAACATAATAAAAATAATTTTCAAAAACATCTTTTTTCTCAAAAAACATTACAATTGTTGTATAAAACTCTTTGAGCTTATTTACATGATACCCAAACGCATGATTCATTGGAGGAATTATCATGTTTTTAAGTAAAAGCTTGATGTAACTATCTAGTTGATACTTTGTGTATATCCTCTTGAAGTAGAAATCCACTTTCATGGTAATTTCTTCATAAGAAGTTGTATCCTTGTCTGAATAGATTCTGACCATGTCATAGACGTGATTAGTATTATACGTGAGCTTCAAAACTCTATTGATATAGTCCATCCATCATAGTGCTCAGTTATTCTCTAAGGGAATTTCAAATGGACTCAATGTCTGAGGAATGAGATACATGTGTAGCTGAGGTTGAAGCACCTTGGATATTTTTTCTAACATTCAGTCTTAATTAGGTAAAATCGATAACATGAAAGTGGTAAATAATATACTCATTTCCATTCATGAATCTATACATGGTTGTCCTATACTCTTAGGTCAAACTATTAATAGTTGAAACCAATGCAGTCAACTCATTTCTCATCTTTTGATTATCTTTCAATATAGCTTCAATAAGTTCAATCAGTCTGGGATTCACTTGAGAAATAATAACGATAGAGAGTATATTTTTATCACATTCCCTAAAACTCAACATGTGAATATGCAAGAAATAATTCTTAATGGTAGATAAATGTTCATCCTTGAATATTTAAAAATTATATATAATGACATATGCATCTAGAATTTGAACTACTGAAGGTGAAAGAGCAGAAGAAGATGCACCTGATGGAACATGCATAGATTGTATAGGCTCTTCCACCACTGGACTCGTAGGAACTACTCTATCATCTTCATAATCAGAATAATAATACTCAAATCCATGGAAAAAATATCTAGGAATACAATTCAATTCAAAAAACACATAGGCTTTCAAAAGAGTGAGTGTGTTAACTTTCACTCTTCCAGCTAGAGACACCCCCAAAATGTGAGAACTTCTATTTTGATACTCCTCCTCAACTGAATTTAATCTTACTTGCTACTCACTATCATCTTGAGATCTTATTATAATATAATCCAACAGTGGTAAATGGACTATCTGATCTCCCATTGCATGAACTACTTCAACTATTTATTCCTCTTCTACAGTATAAGCTTCTACCTAATCAAGAGGTTCTACATTCTTCTTTGGATAAAAATTATCTACAAGCTCTCCAAAATCACCTTGATCGTGACCAAGTTGATCAGAGACACTATCACTTCCACTTTTTTCATTGTTCTTATCATTTCCATCATTTCCATCCCCATATTCTTCTCCTTCAACATATTCTCCACTTCTAGAACCACTTCCATTTTATTATCCTTCTCTGTATTCTTCTTATGTAGAATCATCATCTAAACCATTGGATCTTCTCACATATTAAACACTTCCAGATTCATTATTTTCATTATCATCACCAAAAATTGGTTCTTTTGAAGGAATAACAAGAGGTGGACAGGGTGATCCAAAGGTTATTCTCTATTGGATTTCAACAATGTCTGAGTCACCCATATCATCTATAGTATATCCTTTCTCTTTTGCTGATCCATCTTCTTTATAATTATCCTCATCATCATAATATTCAGCCACTTCATCTAGAGCTATACTAGGATCGGCAACATCTCTAGGCCTAACTGGACGATCAACAAGATTTAAATTCTCATAAAACGTATCTTCTTCTCTAACCACACATATTTCCAAGGATTCCATATTATTTTCATTCTTTTTCAAATATCCTTATTTATGCATTCACCACTATATATAGAAATGGTTTCTTCATTATCAACTACACATCATTTTTTCCTTTACCATAGTAGATATCTTCCTTGGATAGAACAAGGAATTGGACTTATAGTATGGATTAATAATTTTAAGGATATTTACTATCAGATACCAATATAGATTCACTTTATTCCCTTTCATTAGTTAAATTAAAAGTACACATCTTGGTACTTCAATGAAAGAAAATTCCCCTTTTACAAAACACAGTCTATGATGAATAAATTCAAAAAGACTTTTGTTTTCCCCATCCAACTCTAAGGCTATAGGCCTTATGTGATCCCTTTTTTCAATTATCCCTCCCAGTGTAATCTCACATGAAAATGATGTTAGGAGTGGGTGGATTTCTTCCTTGGTAGTCATCAAATACTCCCTAATTTGGATATTTCATGTATTCTACCCATTTTCTCAATGAAAAAGAAATGATTTTTCCATTTACCATATATATCATCTAGTACATCTCACTACCTTCCAGAATTAAATCAAAATGAATATAGAACACATGGAAAACCTTATGATAAAAGGGTTTTTATTATCATACAACCAATCTAACTGGCCTCACATTTCTAGAACTTTTAAAAGAATTGACTTACTAAATAGTAACCATTATTTGAATACCTCCTTCTCACCAGTTACCACATAATTCACACGAACTGGATTGACATGTTTAGATTTTCTAAACTCCCCTTTCAACTTTTTAGTGAGTCACAATTCATATCATGATCCTTTTAGTATCAGCTTTAATCTGACCACTATGATGGTTCTGTCAAAGGGTATGAAGGTGGAAGGTCTAATAATAGAAAGGGAAATGGTTGGATATGGGAGTGAAAGTATAAGAGTAAGAAATAGAGTCAATCAACTTGATTTTATCAATTAATGCATTAGAAATATAAAATAGGCAAACCAGGTTTAATTATAAATAGAAAAAGTAAAACTACATCATTTTGGTTAAAACATATACAAACAATCAGAAACAATAATCAAGTTGCCAATGGTGAGACATTATTGTTAATGTCGGCAATGCAATGATGTAAGTGAGAAATATGTGTTATTGTTAGTGACAAAATTTTTTGTGTCGACATGATAGAGCATAGAGCTTTTGGTGTCGGCATAAAATAGCCTGAATCTCTCAGTGTTAGCATGACATAGCCTGACACTGTTAGTGTTAAAATGAAATTATCACCATCCTACCAGTGATACATCAACAATGAATTTTAGTACAGAGTTATTTATAGTAGGTATTTATAAATTAATCATTCCTAATTCATTTTTTATGTTGCTTATCTTCTAAGAGTTCAATGGCTTAGTAAATATATTAGCAAACTGATGTTCTATGCTAATATATTCTGGATTTATATCATCTTTTTGATAATGTTATCTAAAAAATTTATGTCTTAAATAAATATAGTTTGTTATATATTGAGAAATAGGACACATTTATATGTTAATAATGCTTTTATTATCAAAATTTACAGGGCCATGTTTAAATTGGTATCCATAGTCTAGTAAAGAGTGTCTCAGCCACAAAATTTGTCCACAATAACTACCATCAGCAATGTATTGAGCACCTAAAGTAGATAACTCAATTGATTTTTTCTTCTTACTACACTATGACACTAGAGAGTTTTCCAAAAAGTGACACATCCCATAGGTTATTTTTCTATATATCTTATAGCCACCAAAATCCACATCCTAATAACTATCAAAATCATATTTTTTCCCTCTGTTATAGAATAATCCAATGTTGGAAGTATACATGAGATATTTTAAAATTATTTTAACATAATTTAAATGATATTATTTAGTGGTTAATTAGAGTAAACTCCCAGACATTCATCTGTAACTGGTTCGATCAACAGATTTACCATTTTAATCAAGATCAGAATTATAAGGGCACTAATTAGAGTATCACTACTCTTTGAACCATCAAATACAAATGTTTTTAAAATATGATTAGTATATTAACATCAGGTTAAAATAATTAATTCTTTATTTAAAAATTTGAAAATCCAAGACACTATTTGAGTTCCCCCATTAAACAAATTTCAAATTCACATTGCATCTTTTTTGAAAAATCAATACTTAGAAAATTACATGAATATCCAAAAATAATATAATAACCATATATTTGAACTACTATATCATATTTAGAAATTCATTTAATAATGAGAGTAAGATCATCTATACCTTTTATAAAACCTTTTAAAATAAGAAAAGTGCTGAGCTCATCATACCAAGCTCTTGGATCATGTTTTAAACCATATAATGCCTCTGTTAATTATAAAAATTATTGGGACAATTAGGGTTTTTAACAAAATGGTTTGCTCAAAAAAACATGCTCAACAATATAACCATTTAAGAATGTTATCATAATATCCATTTGATATTTTTTGAAATTGAGATGATCGGCATATGAAAGCGATATTCTAATGGCCTCAAGTATAGTAGTTGGTGAAAAATTTTCTTCCCAATCAATCCATTTTTCTTGATAATAACCTTGTGCAACCAATCTAGCCTTATATCATACAATATTTCTAGCATCATATATGTTGATTCTAAACACACATTTAATGCCTATATTAATGGTTTATTTGGGTCTATCTACTAGTTTGTAGACTTTATTACATTAAATCTAATTCAACACTTTATACATATCGATCACCCAAAATTCATCATTGATTGGATCATTGATATTTTTAGGTTGAAGATATGAAGAAAAGATTGATGTTCAACCTAGTTTCTCAGAGATGCTCTAGTCTATATAAATTTATATAAGTAATCAACTATAGCATCTAAAGGATATTTCTAAAGGATTATTTTAGGTCAAGAAAATTAAGGGCTATTAATTTAAGATTCTTCAATTGGTCTGGGATCATTATGACTTAAGTATAGAGAAATTTCTCAACTGGTTGATTTAATAGGTAGATTAACTATATGGTCAACTGATTTTTCATTTATGTCCATATTTGACTGATCATCCTCAATATTTTCTAGGTAGGTAATATGTTCATGTGGGTATATTTCATTAAATTATACATGTATAGTTTCTTCCACTCACTTATTACTTTTGTTAAAATACTTTATTGGTTTTAATATATGTTGAATATCCTATATACATTCTTTCATCTATTTCAATATTAATTTTTTTACTATTGTAAATTATATTAATGGCATACACATTACAACCAAAAACATTGAAGTAACTATGTTTGGGTTTCCTACTGTTTCATATCTCATAGGGGGTTCTCATAAGAATTGGTCTAATTATGTCTCTGTTAATTATATAATGAGTTGTATTAATAGATTCTTACCAAAAGTAGAAAGGTAAGTCATATTCATTCATCATATCATGGGTTATCACCTTTAGGGTGTTATTTATTCTTTCTTAAACAACATTCTGTTTGGGTGTCCTAGGATTATAGAAGTTGTGACTTTAGGCACAATGTGAGCAGAAATATTCAAACTCTTGGTTTTCAAACTCTTATCCATGGTCACTTATTATGGGTTTAATTCAAATGCAACTTAGATTCTTTAATTTTTGAGTATAATTAATAGATTAATATAGAGCTTCACGTTTGTGAGAAATAATGAAATTAAATGTGTATCTAGAAAATTAATCTTCTAAAAAAAAGTCATAGTGCTTCCCATTAAGACTATAAACCCTAAAATGTACAAAAAAATCCATGTGAACCAACTCAGGATGTTGAAAAGTTCAAACTTCATTATTTGTCTTGAATGATATTTTATGTTGTTTACCCTTTTTATAGAGATTATAGACTTTTTCATTTGAAAACTCATATTTGGTTAGATTCTTAAGTAGTTATTTTCCTAGTATTCATTCTATGTGAATGAATATTACATTTTAGTAATCACATATTCCATAGAAATGAATTTTTTTCAAAAGGAACTGAAGCATGAAACATTTTGAGACACTGAGGAATGTATTATTACAACATACCGATTTTCATTTATAAAGGTTATAAATACTAATTTAATTTCATAATTAAATACATTTCCTGTATCATTTTCAAATTTAACATTAAAACCATCATCACACAACTCAGAGATACTAAGTATATTGTAAATTAATATATCAATATTTTGTACTTTGGATATTAAAACTGAATTATAGTTACCAATATGGACGAGGCCAATTATATTTCCTTTACCATTGTCACCAAAATTGAAATTCCCACCATCAATCATTATCAGATTCTTGGAGCATGACCAATCCTCTATCATGGGACATTAACAAAAATTTTACATGTACCATAGAAATATAAAGGTTATATTAAAACTACTTTCCTACCAAAATATCAAACAATAGAAGATTTTGGAGAATGTATTTTTTTGGGTGCAGTAAAATTAGTAATAAGGGATTCTAGAACCCATACATTATTTGTGGGTCTCCTTAATGAAATTTGTAATGTATTTGAAAAACAAATTTTACTTAGTCTAGAAAAATGAATGTAGTATAAGTTTTTCATGTTTTAGAACTACAAAATAAAAATTATCAGTTCTATACATAAAAACTATTTTTCCAAATTTGGTTACAAAACGATTATTATCTATGATCTTATGTCAAGGTTGGTATCATATAACAGTAGTATACTTAGTATATACTTCTTTACCAATCATTTTTGTAGAGTAATTTCGCTATTATTAAATTTATCTATGTTATTTTTCAATTGATAATTTGATAACCTAATCTTATATTTTTCTTTATGAAATTGAGGAATTTCTTATTTTTTTATTGTAAGCTCAGATTTGATAATAGAGGTGAGAGAAATATTTTCTTCAAAATTTTATATTTATAGTTTAATTCATTTCTTGTATCTTCATGTTTTTTCCGTAATCAAAAATTTTCTCATTAGCCATAATTTCAAAGTCAGATTCATCTCCAAAATAATAAGAATTTTGTATAAGATACTAAAGGGTTTCCATAGATGTGTTTTTTAGGAAACACATGTTTTCTTTTTCCCCTTTCTCATCATGTGGTGATTTTGACTCAGAAGATATATCCCCAAAAGCACTCCAGGTGGACTTAATTTCCTTTTTGTACATTTAATCTTTTTCCTCGTATTTCATCTTATATTTTTTACTTAGGTTAGTTAACATTTACATGTCCTCTTCTCTAACATTCATTCCAAAATATTTCATTTGAGTTATCACTAATTTTCCCATCCTTTTTCCATATTCCCTTTTATCAAATTTACTTTTGTTGTTGGGATTCCAGGTAAAATTTATTCTTTCTATAAAATATTTTAATCGTTCTTGCTAATTGATCCATTTAATAATTGTTGTATGATGGTAAATCATCATCACATTTACTTTCAAAATGATGATTTATACTTTCAATTTCATTATTTTTTGGAAGTAGACATTTTGAAATCCTATGTGTTTCTCTTTAGTTCATCACCTTCTTCTTTTTTTACCTTTAATTATTCCTAAAACACAATAATATTTCTTATTAACATATTATCTAGGAACATAAAGTTATTATATGATTCCTTAATTTATATTGATGTTCCCCTCAATATGTCCGATAGACATTTGATAATTCTCATGATTTTTTACTTATCAAAAACATCCTTTCCCAGAAAAATCATTATATTTAAAATTTCAACAAACCTAAGATACATGTAAATGGTATGTTCATAAAGCTTCATTTTGAAGTCATAATGTTTAATGGTACACAAATTATGTCTCATTTTCTTTATCATTAGTTGTTACTTCATTTGAAATAGCTAGAGTGTCCTAAATTTCATGGGTTGTTTTACATGAAAAAATCCTATTGAATATCTAAAATTCTAAAGAAAAATATATGTAATTTATATATTTGTATTTAATATTATAATATGAAATATTTGGGTAATCCAAAGTATTTCTAGAAGTAGCAGGAATATTATTTTTATCAATAATGGAAGAAAAAATATCAAAAATGATACTTTATGAATGAATTTTCTTCTTAATTTTGCACTAAGCATTATTAGTTCCATTGAAAAAGGGAGGTATATGGGTAGCAAAACCTCCCAATATATTATCCATAAAGTAGAATATAGAAAATGTTTTTAAATATCTAATAATTTAGAAAAAACAGATATTTATAGATCCTTATAATAGAACTAAAATCACAGTTTAAAATATATAAAATTCATTAAAAACATTAAAAATACAAGATTAAAAATATATTTGATACCAAATTGTAGTTAGATTATAAAAATTTAATTGGGGTTTAAATTTTAATCTTATAAAAATTTATATTAAAAACCGTAGTTAAAAAATCCTCCACATTAAAATCAAAACAGACCAGTTAATCTAATTAGTAATTTTATTTTAGTTTGATTGTTCAATAAATTTCTCAAAAGATTGACTAATTCTCATTTATATCAATGTTAAATATTAATATATCATTTGACTCAAATTTATCAGACCAAAACAGTTATAAAGACTATACAAGATCAACCCTCAATGTAAAACATTATTTTCTGAAACATGTGTGAAAACAGAGAAACGTAAATATGAAATTGCTCATTAGAATAAAAAAAGGTGGTTTAGTGTAAAGATGAGATATAATCCTCTCCACATTTTGATCAATTTCCACCACGATGTTTAAATTAATAAAACTTTATCCACTCCCTAGATATGGGTTTACAACAACATACATTGTTGTCCAGGTTAAGATAGACAACTACTAGAGTTATTCGTGGGAAACAAATTACAACCAAATCAAAAAAAGACCTCATAAATAGTTCTTCATGGGATAAATATGATGTATGACAATAGAAGTGTGATGATATATTGTATCCTCTAGATTATCACAAGAGAAAATGTGTGTTTATACTACAAATACACACTATACTATAAAAGTAATAAAAACAAGAACAATTAGAAAAGAAATAATGATATAAACTTGAGAATTACTTGTGTGTTGTTACTCAAGATTTTTTACTCTAAATGTAGAAGATGTGGGGCTCGAGTACTCATATAGAAAAAGAAAACAAAATAGATTTTCTTGGAAGCTCTAAGTTCTGGTTTCCTGGAAAATGAGTTATTCTTTGATTTTTTCCCTCTCTAGTTTTTTTCAATGTAAGAGGGATTTTAACTTTTATGAAAAAAAATTTATTCATTGTTTTCAGTCATCTAGGAGGAATATTCTTTTTTATTTTCATTGAAATTTCTCTCTATGTGGTTTATCATGTATGTGTCTTATACTTTTTCCTCAAATGATTCCCTTTTTATATTCAACAGGTCTGAAATTATTCATTATTGGGACATATTTTGTACCTCGTACCAGTAACATCAATGTTAATGATGTCTAAAAAAACATATAAAGTAAATTATTAGAATTAAATAACACAATATGACTGTTGGATAAAATTTTAAAATTTATAGAGAAATTAAATTTTTCAATAGACTTTCAGTGAGTCCTTCTATCAGTAGGCCTCACTCTTAGTGACACATTCTATTAGTAGGTTACTGAATTAGTGAATCCGTATTTTAGTACATCGTGATGTCGATAAGTCCATGTGTCAGTATTTGAGTTAGGATATCATTGATTATATTGGTCTTTGTGGAATGATTTGATCAATCGGTGGGTCAGACTATCAGTGAGTCATTTGTTCTGTTGGAGACTCATTTTTTCCCTTAGTGAGTATTCCATTTTTTGGCGAGTCAAGCTATCATTGAGTTAGTCTATCATCGAGTCAAACTTATAATTGTCAGTGACTCATTGGTTCTGTTAGTTAGTTAGACTATCCTAGATTCAGTCATAGACAATTTCTCAGTATATTTTCATTTTAATATAAACACTTATAGTATATGATAAATATATAATAGAACATATATAATTATAATTAATTATCTTTAAACTTAAAAAACCTGATTTGAAATAAATGAACATGATTTAATATGATTAAACCTGATTTGGGATTATTAAAACTAGAGTTGGCCAACAATATTTATTCATACTAAAAAATGATGAAATTATAATAATTTTTTATGATATATATAATATTATATAAAATTGTACCAATTTCCACCTAGCCCATATGTTACTCTCCATTTATTTCGTCTCTCCCTATATTGATAGGGAGCACCATAAATATTAAGATTATGATTGAAAACCTCTAAATGTCTGAATTGATAGTACATCACTCCATGGTTGATCATAAAATTAAGGAACCCAAGGTACAAATTTATAGGTTGTGGGATGTACTATTTTTGTATACAATCTTTTAAGTCACTGCCTGTAACACCCTAAAATTCTCAAGTACATCATTTTATTTGATAGAGTGTATGGAACATGACCCAAATCACATAAGGTAAGATAATATCCAAGTAATTTATGATATATTTAATATTTAAAATATATTCTATATATTTCAATTCATGAAACACCAAGTTAGTGTGTGTTACGTACACGAGTGAATTTCCTAGACAACTTCTATTATATGAAAGTCTGAGTTTTATCAAACAATAATATATTGATAAAATATTATGATATAGAAACTAGCCAATAAATTTTTAGTTAAGAATATTAATAAATAATTTATTAAAATTTTTATTTATTCCAATATATAATGAATCATTTTCTGAGAAGATATCAATAAATTAATATAAGATGAAACATAATATAATGTGAATATTTTTTAGAAAACAATTTTTATCCCTAAAAAGTTGTTTTATGGTAATATATTAAATCAATTATATTTACATAGTGATATTAAGGTAATATATATATATATACAATATTATATATATAACACTCATTTATTAGGTTTTATAGACATAAGATAAGAAAAAACACTATTTTACACCTGAAATATATATTTTTATAAAGGCAATTTTACCACCTTTTAATGGGGAACCCATTTTAAATCTTAATTTTTACACAATTATTTTATAAATATGTAAAAATAAACTTCATCGTTAAAATATATATAATAATAAGTTTAGGTTTAATTTTTTATATTGATCTAAAATATTTGATTTTATAATTTGTAGTTAAAAATACTGAATTTTTGTTAAAAACCTATTTTTAATATAATTTATTTATAAGGTTAAATAATAATTATTTAATTTATTTTACTGATTAATTAGATAAATTTTTATCAATTAGTATAATTTATTTCAATGGAATCAATTTCACTTTTAAATTAATCATAAAAACATAGAAAACATTTGGATATTTTTACTTTAATAACCTGGATTGTCGTTTCACATGCAGGATTAAATTTAAATCAATTTCTGTCACTTCTATGAATGAAAATTGGAAAAAAATTTAAATTTTTTAATGATAATAAATTAAAAATTAAATGAAGGAAAAAATTTTAATAGATCAAAAAGATACTTGAAATCAATTAAAATTAATTACAACGATTAAGATTAAATTATTATTATTAAGGGACACACCCTAAACCTTAAGGCACCAGACGACCTATACACTTATAAAAGAATTATTAGATGTTCATTTTTTATCCCTAACCTCTCTTTTATAGAAATTTTTTAATTATTTGATCCATATAAAATATGGAGAACAATCATGGAATTCCCTTCTCCAAATATTACAAGAGTGCCACTCCTCATCCACTCTAAAAGGAAGATATTTCAACCACATCCTCAAAACTCTCAAGAAAACATGGCTAGAAAAATATATTCCCAAATATATCCAAAACATACCACCATCATCTTAGAAGCATCCCCTTGTGAATAATTAAATATAAGGAGGATTTTGGTTCAAACGAAAAAGAGTTACCCGATTAAGAGGTAACATCTTTGCTTAATCTTTTTAGATTTATTTCCATTCTCCAACACCTAAAATATTATCATTATCTTGTTATATAAAGAAATATTTATAATAAGTATACTAATATGTTTTTATGATATGTTTTGGACCCAAAATTGTGCACACATCCATCTAATAGGTAACAAACATATTGTTTCAGTGTACGATGATGTATTGCCTCATAGAATGATGATTGTTTATTTTTTCCTTCGCCTCCTATCATTTTGGTGATTATAATGAAAACGGTAATTTTAAAAGAAATATATTATATGTATTTTTTATTTATACTTATTTTATATTTTTATTACACATAACATTAATACATTCCTTTCTATTTTAATGTGATAACATCGATTCAGGAAGTGTGTACTACCACCCACTCGAAGTGATGTGATTCATTCACTCTATACATGGAATGTATAATGGATGGTTAAAATTAATCATATGTGACATAAATAACACTATACTATATATGTCACATAAATAGAATTCCATAAATATACTATACATATACATATCATTTTGTTTTTTACCTACTCACACACATAAAAAAGTGATAACATCATTTATGGATGTATAGACAACCACCACCACAAAACGATGTGATTAATTTTACAGAAAATGAATTATATATATGTGTGTGTGTTTATTTGATTAAATAATAAGTTATTTATTATATAATTATCACTCTATAATGAAAAAATGTTACTTTTGTAATTTCTATAACGATCATTGAAAAAATGTGAATGTTACACATGTGTACGTATGACCTACAATCTCTATGAATGTAATGTCAGTTCATTTTTAATAAATTTATTTAATATTAAAATTAAAAGTAGAATTAAATTATAAATATTATAATTATGTCTTGATTATTATTTGGTTGATGTTATATAAGGACCCTTTTGACATACCTAATTCATTTTTCACACATCAATTGAATTTTTTCAATACACCAGATATAAATATAATTTCCTTAGTAATTGTAAAAAAAATTACAAAAAGTTAAATCAATTTAATTATAAACATGAAAAATTTTCTTCAAGAAGTATAATTTTAAAATATGATTATTATAAAAGAATTTAAAGGAAATTTACCCTAAATGAAACATAACGTAATGGTATTTTCATCTCCTTTTTTACATCTATGAGATAAATGTGATGTTCACCACTAAAATGTTTTCTGTGGTGTATTTACTAACCATTTTTATTTATTATTTCATGAATTAATTTATCATCATGGAAATAAAAACTTACATTTATCTCTATTCCTTAATAAGGGTTATGATTTAAAATGTTTCTTATTGGTATTGGATACTTTGGAAGGTTTAATGATTATTTTCATCAATAATAAATGTAATGATATTTCAATTGTATTTAAATTTGATGTAATTATATGAAAATTGTTATATAAATCCTTTCATTTTTTTAATTTGGTTATTCATTACCATTTTCTAAGTATTAGTACCATTTTTCACTCATTGGTATTCAAAATGACCTAGAAAATGTTTTTCAGAAAACCTATTTTTTTTATCTCTTTAGTCGGAGAACTTATTTTCATCTAAATACCATGCTTTATAAGAATGTTTTTAAAATTATATTCTAAACAAATTTTTACCATTTTTTATTTTACAAAAGTTTTCATAGGAATCTTCTTTTTTATTTTCGAATATGTAATTTTTCTAAACATTATTAATGAAAAAGGAATGTTCTTTTTTCCACATATGGCATGTAAAACACTACCCATCCTTATTTCATTGAAACTTCCTTTTCATGTTTAAAAGGATACTTTTTAAAGAAAATATTTTCAAAATTGATTTTTAATGTAATGGTTTTTCAAATGGTATTTTTTAAAATAAAAGGATATTTTCCTCAAGAATGATTTCTAAATATATTTTTATAGTGTTTCTATTCATAAACAACAATAATTATGGATGTTTGTTGATACCGTACGTATTCTTCTTATGGAGAGATTATTAATGATTTTTCGAAGGATAATTTTCTCATTCACATCCTTGAATCATTTTATATTCCCATTGAAATATTTACTCTTTAATGATCATTGACCATTGAATTTCTCCCTAATTATATATTTCATTTATCAAAGATATTATGATTTCCTAAACCGTAAAATATTTTACATATAGTTTCTATTTTGATAGTTATTTGATTATTTGGGGAAATAATGACATTTTTATATTCATTATTCAATAACGATAGTTGATGAGAAAAATTATTTATTTTTATTTTTAAGTATAAGGAATACGTTGGACTGGTAATGAAGGGAGGAGCATAGACATTATATATCTCATGGATAAATCAATAGGTTCTGATGAGAGAATTTAGTTACACAAACTAAACATGAATCAACCCATAGATTTAAAATGTCTTTCAGACAGTATTCATGGTATAGTTTTTCATATTATTTATACACAACCTCAATTAATAAATAATTTCCTTCATATTAGTTTTATTTATTACACATCCATGAGATTAAACATCAACATATCCATAGATACATTTTATTTTCTATTCACTTATTAAATGGAATGTGTTTCTGTTTCATAACCTATCATATTCAATTTTTCTTATCTAATTATTTGAATAGAATTGGTTTCCATTTCCCACATTTCCATATTTTTTTGCACTTACTTCTTAGTTTTTTGATTACATGGTATGTGTGTTCATATATTTTTACGTTCTATAATTCTTACTCTCATTGATTCATTATTGATTCCTCTACATTTTTTCATTACCGAGCATTTGAGCTCACCCTTATTATGATTAACTTCGTAGTAATATAATAATCATGATATTAATTATTTGTAGGGATTTACCAGTTGAAATATAGATATTTCCAATGATATTTATTTTGAAAGATGAAAAAGTTATTTTTTAATTAGTTCATTCTTTTTTAATAAAATTATGAGGATTGTATCTGGTTACTGGGACTACTAAACTCCCATTATTTCGAGATATGATTCCTTATAATCATTAAAATGTAATTATTATAAAAAATTGAGTCTAGGCTATATGGGGTCAAGGAAATACAGATGGTATCATAGTTTGTTTATCAGAAACCATGGAAAATAGATTTTGGAAAAAATCGAATAGAGAACCTAACCAGAAGAAATAATTTTAAAATAAGTATACAAGACCATCAGATAATTTTGGCAAGGTATACTTTATGTGGGTATTCTTAGAAAAAAATATGTTCTAGAAAATACAAGTGGATAGGGTTCAAGCACAGATGTACCCAAGATTAATAACACTAATAAGGTGTTATGGGCCAGATATGGGGTAACCAGCACTACGGGAAAAATGGGTATTTGCGACGGGTTATTTGTGACTGGATTTATTCCCGTCGCAAATAGCCCTGTTAAAAACTTATTTGCGACGGGGGTATTTGCCCGTCGCAAATAAGTAGCCTTTTGCGACGGGATAGCTTTCCCCGTCGCAAAAGGACTGGCGCCCTTTGCGCGCCAAATCGCGGGAAACATATTTGCGACGGGGGAATTCCCCCGTCGCAAATAACCGGCGGTGGTAAAAGATATTTGCGACTGGCATATTCCCCCATCGCAAATAGTATGTCGGCAGGTGGTTATTTGCGACGAGACCCGTCGCAAATAACTATTTAACCGTTGACCGTAATAAATGCTGGCTAAGGTATTTGCGACGGGATACCCGTCGCAAATGGGCCCGTCGCAACTAATCTAACCTATAAATACCCCCATCCGTTTTTTCAAATCATTCTCAAATTCCATCTTCTTCTTCTCTCAAAATTTTATTTCTACAGTTCAGTTTATCTCAAGTTTAATTTTTTTCTGCGGAGTTGATATTGAAGTTTTGATGAACGATCAGAGATAAACCTCAGATCAATTTTCAAGGTATTTATATTTATTTTAATTTAATATTTATTTTTAATGATTTATTAGTTTCAATTATTCTTAATTAGTTGTAATTTAATTATGTTTACATTGTTTTATTACTTAATAATTAGTAATAAATACTAATAATTAGGAATAATAACATTATTTAATTATTAGTATATTTTATTATTAATATTAAAATAATATAATTTTTCAAATATATACAATTCTCTTTTCATCTGTGTGTTTGCTGTTTTCACATGTATTATTTGTATATGGAGATAGAAAACACACAGATGAAAGAAGAATTGTATATAAATTAGAAAATTATATTATTTTAATATTAATAATAAAATATACTAATAATGTTATTATTCCTAATTATTGGTAATTATTCCTAATTATTGGTAATTATTCATTTAATTACTCATAATTAAGAACAATTACCAACAATTACCAATAATTACCAATAATTAGTAATAATTAGTAATAATTAGTAATAATTAGTAATAATTAGTAATAATTACCAATAATTAGTAATAATTATCAATAATTAGTAATAATTACAAATAATTAGTAATACTTACCAATAATTAGTAATACTTACCAATAATTAGTAATACTTACCAATAATTAGTAATACTTACAATTAATTAGTAATAATTACCAATAATTAGTAATAATTAGTAATAATTATCAATAATTAGTAATAATTAGTAATAATTACAAACAATTACCACTAATTAGTCATAATTAAGAATAATTAGTAATAATTAAGAATAATTAGGAATAATTACCAATAATTACCAATAATTAGGAATAATTAGTAATAATTAGTAATAATTAGTAATAATTAGTAATAATTAGTAATAATTAGTAATAATTAGGAATAATTAGTAATAATTAGTAATAATTAGGAATAATTAGTAATAATTAGGAATAATTAGTAATAATTTAGAATAATTAGTATTAATTAGTAATAATTAGTAATAATTAGTAATAATTACCAATAATTAGTAATAATTAACAAGAATTAGTAATAATTACCAATAATTAGTAATAATTAGTAATAATTACCGGTAAATAGTAATAATTACCGGTAAATAGTAATAATTAGTAATAATTAGAAATAATTACCGGTAAATAGTAATAATTAGTAATAATTAGTAATAATTACCAATAATTAGTAATAACTACCAATAATTAGTAATAATTACCAATAATTAGTAATAATTACCAATAACTAGCAATAATTACCAATAATTACCAATAATTAGTAATAATTAGTAATAATTAGGAATAATTAGTAATAATTAGGAATAATTAGTAATAATTAGGAATAATTAGTAATAATTAATAATAATTAGTAATAATTACCAATAATTAGTAATAATTACCAATAATTAGTAATAATTACCAATAATTAGTAATAATTAGTAATAATTACCGGTAAATAGTAATAATTAGTAATAATTAGTAATAATTAATAATAATTACCAATAATTAGTAATAATTACCAATAATTAGTAATAATAACCAATAATTAGTAATAATTACCAATAATTAGTAATAATTACCAATAATTACCAATAATTAGTAATAATTAGTAATAATTAGTAATAATTAGTAATAATTAGTAATAATTAGTAATAATTAGTAATAATTACCAATAATTAGTAATAATAACCAATAATTAGTAATAATTACCCATAATTAGTAATAATTACCAATAATTACTAATAATTACCAATAATTAGTAATAATTAAGAATAATTATCAATAATTACCGGTAAATAGTAACAATTAGTAATAATTAGAAATAATTACCAACAATTAGTAATAATTACCAATAATTAGTAATAATTACCAATAATTTGTAATAATTACCAATAATTAGTAATAATTATCAATAATTACCAATAATTACCAATAATTCGTAATAATTAGTAATAATTACCAATAATTAGTAATAATTAGTAATAATTAGTAATAATTAGTAATAATTACCTATAATTAGTAATAATTACCAATAATTAGTAATAATTACCAATAATTAGTAATAATTACCAATAATTAGTAATAATTACCAATAATTACAAATAATTAGTAATAATTAGAAATAATTAGTAATAATTACCAATAATTAGTAATAATTAGTAATAATTACCAATAATTAGTAATAATTAGTAATAATTTGTAATAATTACCAATAATTAGTAATAATTACCAATAATTAGTAATAATTAGTAATAATTACCAATAGTTAGTAATAATTAGTAATAATTACCAATAATTAGTAATAATTACCAATAATTAGTAATACTTAACAATAATTAGTAATACTTAACAATAATTAGTAATAATTACCAATAATTAGTAATAATTACCAATAAGTAGTAATAATTAGTAATAATTACCAATAATTAGTAATAATTACCAATAATTCGTAATAATTAACAATAATTAGTAATAATTACCAATAATTACCAATAATTCGTAATAATTACCAATAATTACCATTAATTAGTAATAATTAGTAATAATTACCAATAATTAGTAATAATTAGTAATAATTAGTAATAATTACCAATAATTAGTAATAATTAGAAATAATTAGAAATAATTACCAATAATTAGTAATAATTACCAATAATTAGTAATAACTACCAATAATTAGTAATAATTAATAATAATTAGTAATAATTAGTATTAATTACTAATAATTACCAATAATTAGTAATAATTACCAATAATTAGTAATACTTAACAATAATTAGTAATACTTACCAATAATTAGGAATAATTGCCGATAAATAGTAATAATTAGTAAAAATTACCAATAATTACCCATAATTAGTAATAATTACCAATAATTACCAATAATTAGTAATAATTAGTAATAATTACCAATAATTCATAATAATTAGTAATAATGAGTAATAATTACCAATAATTAGTAATAATTACCAATAATTAGTAATAATTAATAATAATTACCAATAATTAGTAATAATTACCAATAATTACTAATAATTAATAATAATTAGTAATAATTAGTAATAATTAGTAATAATTACTAATAATTAGTAATAATTACCAATAATTAGTAATAATTAACAATAATTAGTAATAATTAGTAATAATTAGAAATAATTACCAATAATTAGTAATAATTACCAATAATTAGTAATACTTAACAATAATTAGTAATACTTACCAATAATTAGTAATAATTACCAATAATTAGTAATAATTACCAATAATTAGTAATAATTACCAATAATTAGTAATACTTAACAATAATTAGTAATAATTAACAATAATTAGTAATAATTACCAATAATTAGTAATACTTACCGATAATTAGTAATAATTACCAATAATTAGTAATAATTAGTAATAATTACCAATAATTACCAATAATTAGTTATAATTAGTAATAATTAGTAATAATTAGTAATAATTACCAATAATTAGTAATAATTACCAATAATTAGAAATAATTAACAATAATTAGTAATAATTACCAATAATTAGTAATAATTACAAATAATTACCAATAATTAGTAATAATTACCAATAACTACCAATAATTAGTAATAATTAGTAATAATTACCAATAATTAGTAATAATTGGTAATAATTACCAATAATTAGTAATAATTAGTAATAATTAGTAATAATTAGTAATAATTACCAATAATTAGTAATAATTACCAATAATGAGTAATAATTACCAATAATTAGTAATAATTAATAATAATTTGTAATAATTAGTAATAATTAATAATAATTACCAATAATTAGTAATAATTACCAATAATTAGTAATACTTAACAATAATTAGTAATACTTACCAATAATTAGGAATAATTACCGGTAAATAGTAATAATTAGTAATAATTGGTAATAATTAGTAATAATTAGTAATAATTAGTAATAATTAGTAACAATTAATAATAATTACCAATAATTAGTAATAATTACCAATAATTAGTATTAATTAGTACTAATTAGTAATAATTACCAATAATTACAAATAATTAGTAATAATTAGTAATAATTAGTAATAATTACCAATTATTAGTAATAATTAGTAATAATTAGTAATAATTAGTAATAATTACCAATAATTAGTAATAATTACAAATAATTAGTAATAATTACCAATAATTAGTAATAATTATCAATAATTAGTAATAATTACCAATAATTAGTAATAATTACCAATAATTAGTAATAATTACCGATAATTACCAATAATTGCTAATAATTACCAATAATTAGTAATAATTTTCAATAATTAGTATTAATTAGTAATAATTACAAATAATTGGTAATAATTAGTAATAATTACCAGTAATTAGTAATAATTAGTAATAATTAGTAATAATTACAAATAATATTAGTACTATGAAAATAATAAAAAATTTATATAATATTAAAATTATCAATATTTGTAACATATTTTGCTTTATTCTCAACATATTTAATTCTTAAAGGGTCAATTTTTAGGTCTATCTCAATAAAAAGTTTGCGTCAGTCGTGTATGATCTAAACTCTATAATTATCCTAGCTTGAGTGTTTTTTCTAAAAAATTATTCAAAACCAGTAATGATTTTATATTTTATAGAGAAATATGGAACAACGAGGTCGTCAACAATCATTATTATGTCACCGCATATGGATAAATCAACGTAGAAATCCAAACGGTTCTGGTTTAAATCCAGTATATGTAGAGGGTGTGGAGAATTTTTTATCATTTGCGGCATCAAATCCAGAATTTGTTTCAGAAGGCAAAATAAAATGCCCTTGCAGAAAATGTGCATTGAGAACGTTTGACACGTTTGACAAAGTGGGAGAACATCTCTTGCATTTTGGTTTTCAACCATATTATGTTTTTTGTTATCAACACGGTGAACGCAGTTCCAGAGCAGGTGATACCAACTTGATTCCAGATCCATCCCAGTTTCAAGATTTAGTACATGATGTTGCAGGTTCATCTGTTCAACATACAGAAACTCCGGTTGATATAGCTTCAAATCCTGAGTTGGCACCGTCTAAATTTTATTAGTTGTTGAAGTCTGCTAAGGATGCATTATATCCTGGCTGCAAGATGAGCAAATTAGAAGCAGTTGCAAAATTTATGGCTATAAAATCAGATAACGGAATGTCAAACACCTATTTTGACTAGATATTTTCTTTACTTAAAACACTGTTACCCGAAGGAAATGTTTTACCTGCAAATTACTATGAGAGTAAGAGGCTGGTTCGAAATTTGGGACTTACTTTTCAGAAGATTCATGCATGTTCCAATGACTGCATTTTATATTCTGGGGAAAATGAGTCGTTGGATAGTTGTCCCACATGTGGGAAACTGAGATATAAAGAAGGAAAACACAGGAAGTCTGGTTTGATTCCTGTAAAACAGTTGAGATATTTCCCTCTTACATCTAGACTCCAGCGTTTATTCATGTCTAAGAATACAGCAACAATGATGTCATGGAATAAAGAGAATATTTCAACCGATAAAAGCTTGAATCATCCAGCCGATGGTGATTTATGGAAACATTTTGATAGAGTGCATCCATCATTTGCTTTAGAAGCTGGAAATGTCCGACTGGGCCTTTCCACTGATGGTTTCTGTCCGTTTGGATCTTATGGTAGTCAATATTCATGTTGGCCTGTTTTTTTAACTCCGTAAAATTTACCACCATGGATGTTGATGAAGGAGCCATATATATTTTTGAATTTACTAATTCCAGGACATCCGATGAAAAATATTGATGTTTATTTGAAACCATTGATTGATGAATTAAATTTATTGTGGAGTACTGGTGTCAGTACATATGATGTTGCAACGAAACAGAATTTCATACTGAGAGCAGCATTGATGTGGACAATAAGTGACTTCCCGGCTTATGGGATGTTATCTAGCTGGAGTACACATGGTCATAAATCATGTCCTTACTGTATGGGAGAGAAAAAATCATTTATGCTCATTCATGGAAAGAAACCTTGTTATTTTGACTATCATCGTAGGTTTCTTCCAGCTGATCATCCTTTTTGCAGAAACAAATCTCATTTCAGAAAAGGAACAGTTGAAAGGGAAGGACCTCCAAAAATTCTTTCAGGTTCGGAGTTAAAATCAGTTGTATTTTCATTACCTCCCATCACTTTTGGTCCCACAATAAACCAACAGAAAATTTCTGGTTTTGGGAAAGAACACAATTGGATTAAACGTAGCATATTTTGGGATTTTCCATATTGGTCTGATTTGTTGGTCCGACACATGTTAGATGTCATGCATATTGAGAAGAATTGTTTTGATAATTTGTTTCATACAGTTTTGGATACTCCAGGAAAGAGAAAAGACAATGTAAATGCACGTTTAGATCTTTCCCAAATTTACAGGCATCCAGAATTGGAACTGTTTGAGAATGTCAGAACAGAAAGGTTACTAAAACCAAAAGCATCTTATACACTGTCTAAAGAAAAAAGTTTATTATTTTGTCAGTGGATTGCATATTTGAGACCTCCAGATGGTTGTGCTTCCAATTTGGGTAGATGTGTAAAGAATGGTCATATTACTGAATTAAAAAGTCATGATTGTCATGTTATAATGGAAAGACTGCTACCCATTGGATTAAGAGGTCTGTTGAATTCTGTGATTTGGGATTCCATAACAGACATGTCTCATTTTTTCGGGAAATTTGTGCGGCTACAGCAGATTATGATGCTCTAGGAAAACTTGAAAAAGATGTTGTTGTAATTATATGTAAACTAGAAAAAATATTTCTGCAGTCTTTCTTCGACTCAATAGAACATTTGATGTTACATTTTCCATATGAATCCAAATGTGGATGTCCAGTACAGTTTCGATGGATGTACCCATTTGAAAGATGCATGCAAAAATTGAAAAGAAAAGTACGTAACAAAGCATCTGTTGAAGGATCTATTGTAGAAGCTTATTTGCAAGAGGAAATATCTTTTTTCTGCTCCAATTATTTTGAATCTGAGTATCCTTAAAAACACAACCGAATGGGATGGAACGAGAGGAATATTGATGAAATCGACAATCAATTATCTGTTTTCAACCAGTCAGAGCTTGGTTTTGGTGGAGTTTATGAACGCTGGCTTTCAGATGATGAACATCATAGAGCTCATACGTATGTTCTGCTCAACTGTGAAGAGATGACATCAGTTGTACTGTAAGTGTTTATATCACTTATTCTATCATTTATGTTACAGTAAATAACTTTGGTTTTTATAGGTTGTATGATAATCATATCAAGAAACAAATTCCACAAATTACAGCAGCTGCTCTCGAAGAACGTCGACTGAAAAATTTCTCTGAGTGGTTTCAAAAACTGGTAACATAAATTCTTTATCTTTTAGAAACTCATTCAATGTATAGATTACTATATTGATAATTATTTCACAAATTTTCAGGTGTCTCGAAATGCTGATAAAATTGACAAACGACTGTGTGTATTGAGTAACCCACCTACCAAACTTGTTAAAACTTATAATGCATATGTGGTGAATGGATTTCTATTCCACACACATGCATATGGGGAATCAAAAAAAACAATGAACAGTGGAGTTAGCTCGAGAGGATCTCATCATCGAGAAAATGAAGTTGACTTTTATGGCATACTTGATGAAATCATTGAACTCTGTTGTCTTGGACAACATTACATAACCATGTTCAGATGTCGGTGGTTGGATACAGAGAGAGGCGTGCGTGTTCATCTGACTCATGGAATCATCGATATTAAATGTAAATGTGTTCTCGCAGTAAATGAACCATTATTATTGGCTCAACAGGCACATTAAGTTTATTACGCAAAGTATTGTGCTACATCAAGAGACTTGACTGATTGGTGGAGTGTAATAAAAATCAAAATTCGAGACAATCAGTTTAGTCAAAGTGAATGTGCTTTCACTGATGTGCAAAGAATTGAAGTTTTTCAAGAGAGTACTCAAAATCAATCTTTTTTACAAAGAGACATGAGTATCGATGACGACACCCCACATTTAAGAGTCGGTGATGACGATGATGTTAATGATGTCACATATGAATTTGAAATGGTAAGAGATGAAGCAACTGTAACTCGAATGGATATCGATGATGTTGAGGAGGAATATGAAGATGACATTGACATATATGAAGATGATGATGAAGATGAACACTGATAGAATTCCATGGTATTTATATACAATCATAATATGTATATATGTATATATAATAGTAATTATGAATTATTTTCTAACAACATTAACATTTTCTGTTTCAGATGGACGACGCCACATTTCTTGAGTTGGTGGATGCTGACCTGACTTTCGATGCGTATGAGTTGCTGCCAGATGACCCTCAACCTGCAGGCGCTCCAGGGAGTACGCGGAGGGGGCGCAGTCTTGCACGATTGATGATTCCTGACCCCGTCCCCGAGCGACGTCCACGTCTTGGGTTTGATCCACGCACACGGAGGTGTGATAACCGGTTCATTTGACTATGATTTCATTAATCTATTCACATAATAAATGTTTATTATTTTTACTGTTTTCCGCATATAGCAGTCGGACAGGGCAGCGCTATAATGCGCAACTATTTCTCTTAGCCGTGGACCACATGGGAGCAGATTTCCATTGATGTGCAGCAGGCCATGTTCGGCCATTGGCTGGTACGTACGTAAATAAATAATTTATATTTTGAAAATTATTTCATTTCTAACTTGATATTTTGATTTATTTGTAGGGTTTATGGTATCCGATCGAGGATACCATGCGTGACGCCATCCACGAGGCATGGGAGGTGGCCATGCGTGATCACCTTCATCAGTTTTTGCACAATTTAAGAAAAGCTGCGATGAAGAAAGTAGGAGTGTCAGATTTTGACGAGTAATGTAGAGCACACCGACCAGAGTACATTTCATCCCATGTATGGGATGGATTATGTGCGCACTGGTTGAGTGGTGCCTTTCAGAGGAGATCATTGGTGGGGAGGTAGAATCGGGGGAGACAGGAGGTGACTCATCGAGCTGGGAGTCGTTCTTTCAGTACTCATAGACAGCATCTGGTACGTACATTATTTATAAATATTTTATATAACTATAAATATTAGCAGTTTATTTTTTATTCTTATAGGCTGTCGAGCACCCCGATATTACGGAGTACGACGTATATCGGAGGATGTATAGTGATCCTGCTACTGGGGAGCTCAGAAGTGATCGTCAGCATCACATAATGGTTAGTATTATTTGTTTTAAGTTTAAAAATTAACTGTATATAATATATTCACAATTTTAATTTTAAATTTCAACTACAGGAGTCATATGAGGCCGCAGTGTCACAGGCCCGGCCTGAGAGTTAGGCCGAGTCATCAGATCAGACCACTGGCCGTCAGTTTGATGAGGCAGCATGGATGCAGGCCACCTAGTATGCCTTCGAGAAGGGCCGGGTAGTCGGTATCAGCTCTCGACTGACTCCCGGAGATTATTATGGAAGTGCTGCGATTTCGGCGTCCAGCTCGAGAGGATCTCGTACATCTTCTTCTGCTACACAGTATGAGGATCAGTTGCGACCTCAGACTGCACTGATAGAGAGTCTCCGACAGGAGCAGGAGCAGATGCGTCAGCAGTATGAGGAGGAGCGTCAACGCCAGCACCAGCTGTACGAGGAGCAGACGAGTCAGTGGCAGCAGCAGCATCAGGAGAAGATGGAGTACATGCACCGACTCACTCATGCTTTAGGGATGGAGTTTCCTCCACCACCATCTGCAGATCCCCCCCTCCCCCCTCCTAAAGATAAGAGTTTGTATTTATGTTATAAAATTTCTGAAATCAAAATATGATTTTTTTTCTATTCGTAGTTTCTATCTCATTATAAAATATTTATTAATATTCTATTATTATTTATTTTTGAATTATAATTCTATTATTATTATATTAATTAAAATAATTTATTATTTTTATTTGTGAATTATAATTCTATTATTATATTAATTAAAATCATTTATTAATATTTTATTATTTTTTATTTTTGAATTATAATTGGATTATTATTATATTAATTAAAATAATTTATTAAAAATTTATTTTTTTTATAGTATTTGCGACGGGATACTATTCCTGTCGCAAATAGTATTATTATTCTTTTATTTTTTAAAAAATAGTTTTTGCGACGGGCCCCGTCGCAAATAGCTTTTTACAAATATACGGATTACTAGTTGCGACGGGAATTCTCCCCGTCGCGGAAAAAGGCTTTAGCGACGGGCCCGTCGCAAAAAATTGTTATTGCGACACCGTTTTCAGCAACGGGTCATTTGCGACGGGATCCCGTCGCAAATGACCCGTCGCAAATACCTATTTTTCTAGTAGTGCAGGGGCATGGAAATGACCCTTAATGCACACCTAGTTTGACACACCTGGGGGATATTCATTAGAAAATTAACACTTTCATTACAATAAATTATAATGTCTTTTTACAAATAATATTATTGGACAAACATAAAGTATTATAGGTGGAAGATATGGTTTCATGATTTCTAAATCAAATAGATGATATTATGGAAAATACTTAGAATAATTAAGGACCAATTTTGATGAATTACTCTTTTGAATCGATAATTAAATTTTAGAATAAATTTACTAGTGGTATATTGGATATAAGAATCATGAAACATCTAAAGAATATGCTTGATTTTAGAACCATAGGTTTTTAAGTAAATTTTTATTTAATGAATAATTAATTTACATTTGTATAGATGCAATTTTAATGGTATTGATAACCATTAGGGTTCGTATGATCATTAATGGTATTGTACTAATAGATAAATAAGATTACCATAACATATAAAAAATTTCTCTTATTATAAACCATAGTTTTGTTTTTATTTAATGATTAAATTTCAAGGATTTCAATTACATTTATTTTTGAAATTATAGTCACATGCTTTTAGAAAAGGATAACCTACAATATATCTTACAAAAAATAGAATCCAGAAAGGCCATGGGTCATGAACCCATGACCATAAGATGATAAGGGATTCATGACAACCACTAACCTACATAAATTTCTCATTATTTTTTAATTGTTTCTAGAAAATCAATTTGAATAATAAATTTTAATGATGATCAATAAATACCACTTTTTATGATTATATATTAATACATTGATCATATTAGTTTTGGAAGATATATAATGATAAATTGTTTTAATTGAGATTATTTTACAAGCCTTAGGATCCTTTAAAATTTTCTTTTTGTTCTGCATGAATAAAAAAATTAATTATTGGCAATTAATTTCATGGATTAATTGGACGAATTATAATTTGTTAAAAGAATAAAAAAATGGTAGGATTTTTCATTTGAAATTGAAACATATCAAGTTGGAATATTTCTTTATATTCGTAGATTGTAAAATAATTACCCAACATTAGTAAAATGACATAGAATGAAATTTTTTTATTATTAACATAATTTATATTTAACATATGGCCTTCTAAATCATTACCGATTTGTGAATTTGATGACCTCAAAATTGTATTTATCATTCACATGTTATTTATTGATGACCGAATTCACTCCCAATAAATATTTATACTTTTCCTCTAAGTACGTATCTATACTTACCATGAATGGTATCATACATAGATACTTAGGTACATAGTTTTCCATTAAACCGTCTTACATTCCATTCATAGTTTTATTGATAATGACTTATGAACCCTTTTAACGACGTGGGATTTGAAAATAGGAAATATCAAACAATATATTCCCTATATTGATTTTAAATTGTGCGGATTCAATTTATTTAAGGTTTGGAGAATGTAACACCTTGAAACTCTCAAGTACAACTTTTTATTCAATAATATCTATGATATGTGACACCAAGCATTTAAGGTAATATAACATTGGGATAAATTTTAATATATTTAATATTTAAAATAGAATATGTGGTATGTGAGATATTGGAATGTTTACTGATTGTTTTCCTCAACAATAACATTAATTATCTTTCAATGGTATTTGTATTTGATGAAATTATAGAACCATTCTTCAATAAAAACTTTTCATATTCTCTCCAATGGTTACTAATGACCATTTTCATGTATTAGTACATTTTTCCACACATTGGTACTCAAAATGTTTCATAAACTGTTTTTAGACAAATCAATTGTGTTTTCCTCTTTTTCTGTAGAATTTAGTTGCTCTTAAAAACCAAGTATTAGAAAAATTATTTCTAGGATATTTTTTTAATTATTTTGTAAATAAATGTTTTTTTCCTTTTCATTTACCAATGTTTTCAAATGTCTCCTTTTTTCACATTCTGAACAAGTAATTTTTTTAACCATTAAATTTGAAAAAGGAATGTTCTTTTTTACCTTGTACAACTTGTATGGATATGCGAACCATAATTTATATTAATATTTAATTTATTTTTTAAATTGTATATATTTAATGAAAAAAGTTTCAAATTTTATTTCAAATTAAAAGGTTTTTATATAATTTTTTAAAAGGATACATCCCCCCTGCTCGGCTGGGGTGGTAGGGGTGGGGAGGGGTTTGGGACATGGTCCAGGGGTCAAGTCTACATGCCAATGGGTTTACCTGTATTGTATATGTGATGTCCCAGCCCTTGTTACCAAGAATTAGTGCATTATTACATAACATTGGCTTGATACAAGGAATCATGTCCTGAAAGACCGATCAGTTTAGTAGCCTTGGAAGTACTAAATACATACATTGGTTTTAAATTACACCATGAAATAAAAAAATATCATTCTGTACCCTTTGAACAATATTATATCCCTTATCATATTCCTACAATAAAACATAAGAAAGGGGTGATCTTAGATACTCAGTATGGTTAACAATATAGCCGAAACTGAATTAAATAAGAATAAACATTTAATGAAATGTATAAGACTAGAACACAAGGCTTTTAAACTTAAACTTCATCATAATATTGCAAATATAGATCAAATAATTCCATTTAATTAATCAAAGGTATGTTATACTTGTCGAATAATCATATTTAATATCAATATCTAATTTCATAATGGTGGAATGCATAATGTCGGCCATCATAACCATATAGTCAAGACCTCGTGCTAGGACTACAAATACGATTTTTTCTAGACCTTTTTCCAAGACACTAGTTTTCCTCATGAGACGTACCGATGCATCGAGGAGCTATAGCGGGCTCCACCCATCACTTACTAAGTAAAATGAATTCCTCATATGAAAAGGTTTAAACATAACAAGAAAATTCGTATTAAAACTAGCATAAAAAATGTCAATACTTTATCCACAAACAATGAATGGTATAAAAATTACACGTACACAATCAAAAAAAAGTAATTAAATAAAATATAGAATATTTTATTATAATATATTAACCTCAATGAAGAATAATGAAGGATATTGACATAGATGAAAATAATCATCAAAACAATTTGAGAGAAATGTCCCCCTTTTTCTTGAAAATAGTTAAGTGTCTCACTATATATCAAGAAGCTATTTAAAATTTATTTTTGAATCAAAGTGTCCCATACCACATGGAATCTTTAAAAATGAATTTTAATTTTTAATCCTTAATGTCCATATAAATGAATCCTTAAAACCATTTTTAAAACATGGACATTATTGTCAAAGATTTAGAAGAATAAATCTCTAAAACATTTAGAATGATATTTTAGTTAGAGTTCATAACCAAACGAGAGATACTTGAATTAAAATAATTGTGGTAATAAAAATATTATAATATCATGAGAATAAATGGATTCATGATATACTATGTCAAATTACAGTATATACACTATTTAAAAGTGAATTGGTTCATAATAACAAAGAAGTCTCAATGGAATGTAAATTAGGATGAAATCCCTTATAATGACTGTATCCTTAGTCTAAGGATAAATCAATGAAATAATTATGTGTGAAAAATATAAATTCACTCAATGTGATTGGATATTCATTCTAAGTCAATCAGAGTTCATTCACACATTTTTTTTTAAAAAAACAGCACCAATGACTAGGATGTTTCACTCAATGGATAGAAATTGAGTTAAAATTACTCGTATCAAGTTCATATTAATGACTTGAAAATTTATTAATCGAGTTATTATGTGTATCAAAATTATATCCACACAAAGGGGAGTGTAAATTACTACATAATTAAATAAATAGTGATTTCATACATAATCTTTGAGTAAAACAATCGATGAAGTTTGTGTAAAACAAAATGAGTGGAAATTGAAATTGGAAATTCCATTACCGATTTGGTAACTTACGAAACATACACCCCATGAAAGAACGATAATTAAATGATGATTAAAATATCCATAAATTAAAGTAAGTTACATAAATAATACAATCATGGTATGTACATACACCCCATAAAATGAATCAATGCAAATATAGCATGAATCTCACAGGAATAAGAAGTGAGATAAAAACCCCTTATCACATTGTAATCAATCGAGTCCTATGAAAAAAAGTTAATAACCACAAAATGAATCACAAAATACCACGAATATAAATATAATCATGATAATGTATATCAAATGGCAGTACACCATACACCACATGAAATTAATAAGTGGTGAACAGTGGAAATCTCACGGAATTAAAAGTGAGATAGGAAACCCCTTACCTAGGGTCCAAATTGACTTGTTCGTTCTTTAATCTCATGATTAATAAAATAACGCCGAGTTATACATGATTAATAATCCTTTTCAGGTTTATTATTTATTTTATATCACTTATTACCATGTTATAAACATTATGTAATCATTTATGTTAATCATGGTTATTTTGTCGATATTTGGTACTTGAGTAAAAAATGAACTTGTTATAATTAAAAATTGTCCATGTGGCCAAAATACAATTATCTATAGTATAATATTCAGGTTTTAAATATCATATATATCATATATATCTAGTATATATATATAATTATAATTTGTTCATCATATTTAAAGATTAGAAATGAAATGCACCGTTCAAGGAGACGGTAAGCCGTACACAAGCATGAACGCTACATTCATTTCTATAACATATTTAATGAAAAGAAAACTAAATGATACATAAATAAATTATAATAACAGTATAATATCATAGTATATATCTATTACATAATTTAATTAAATCCATACTTTATAATTTTCATGTAAGTCATGAATGAATCATATCACCTTGAGGGGGCAGTAGTCTGCACTTCCTTAAATGAAATTATCATGTTCTCACATATAGGAATGTATAAAGGTAGGTTTGTAATTGAAAATTACAGAAGAAAAGAGAAAAAATATACATAATATATAACAACTATAAATACAGTTCCATCATAATGGCCACCATAAGAGGTGGTAGGAGATAATTGAACAATCATCATTTCGTGAGGCAGTAGTTCGCCGTCCACAGAAACAATATGTTCTTTTCTCATTAGATGGAAGTATGTGTAAGTGTAGCTCAAATAATTCTCATAAAAACATCCCGGTATATTAATGATATTTGTTTTTTTATAAAATAATGTAATAAAAAGGTTTTATGCGTTGGAGAAGTAAAATAAAAGAGGAGAACTTTAGGGAAGACGTTACCTTAAAATTGGAAAACTCCCTTTAGATTCAATCAAAAGGATTTATTAAAGTTCCTTCTACCTATGGTAAGGCTCCTAGGTGTAATGGAGGTATATTGAGAGCTTATGTGGGAAGATTTTGGACAAGTAAAGGGGCTTGATAGGTGTGGGTAATCAGTTATTGGTGAGGGAATTTTATAAGGGGGAGGAGGGACTCTTTCCGAAAGTGTGAAAATATTATTTTATTATATAATTATTTTCGATTTATAAAGGTCCAAAACTAATTATATTTGAATATAATATGATTCATGGTCAAAATAAAATCATCCAATAATAATTGGATAGGTTTTGGATATTTTTTTTAATCTTCATAATCTTATTTATTTATATCATTCACTAATTAGGTAAACACCACATCATTATTGTGTTACAAATAATTTTATTTATTTGATGTATAAAAATTATAAACAAAATACCATCATGTATAAAAATATTTTTATCTTTCCAATGAATATTTATTGTCAAAAGGATAACTTATATTACCCCATGTAAAAATTAATTTACTAAAAGATACTTGTTTATGTCATTTTTTCCTTTACTTTAAGTAAATTAAAATAAATTGTCATTATCTTTCTTAAGTGGCTCCATGGGGTCCAAAAATAGACCCAAATTTGTCCATGGTTGGAAATTACTCATCCAATAAGGTTAGGAGAAGTGTTAAGGTAATTTTATATTATTAAAATATTCTTTTTACCTTGAATTAACCTATTTACCTTTAACTGCGGTAAATAAAAGTCAAAAGTTACTATTCACCAATATTATTTTCATCTTATTGAACCAAGTTTTACATAATAATAACAACCATGTTTGTATTATTTTCAAAATTCAACTGACAGAATCGGTACAACTTCATTTAAATGAAAAAGTCAGATTTTTAACTACTACTTAGTGGTTTCACTATTCATCAAAAATTGATGTTTTTCAGAAAAAACCCAAAAATTCAGCCTAAGATAAATGTGATATTCTGAATTCAAAAATGATGTCTATTTTACCGAATTAAAAACATAGAAGTTGAATTAATTCATTTAAAATTAATTCCCATTGTCAAAACAAAAAGCGTGTTTTTAAGAAAAATTTAATTATCAAAAGATTGGCACTCGTTTATGTTCAATTTCAAAGTGAAATTACTTAAAAAGCCCTAAATTAGATTAAATGGTAAAAATATAATATAATTAAACTTCAAAAACAATTAAAAAGATAATCTATCCATAAAAATAAATTTTATTAAAATGTAGTTTTGAATTAAAATACAATATTTCTCATTATTAAAAAAATGAATATTATTAGAAAAATTCCAAAATTTCATCCAAACTAAACATTGATGTCATGATTTTAATGAATAATTTTATTTTTTCATGTTTAATATGTAAAAGTGTCAAATATTATATTTAAAAAGGGTTCTCCATTAAAAGGTGGTAAAATTTCATTTTTTTCAAAAATACTTTTTTTATCTAAAAAATTGAATATGTTCTTATAATATGTATAATAAAGACATAATACATAAGTTAAAATTATATGTAGTATATAAGCTTCAAAATTTAGTTAATACTATTCATAAACACTTTTGGCTAGTTTGGTAAGTCGTGTTGTGCTCGAACTCAGTGTTGTGTATAATACAAGTTATTGAATTACATTGAAGAGATAACGTACCATGAAATCTTGGGGTGTTACAGTCTTCTATGTGTTTATGTTCTGCTTTTAGTGTTACTACCAAACTTTTAAAGAGATTTTTTTGAAAAGGTTTTTTTATAATAAAAGGATATTTTCCTCAAGAATAATTTTCAAAGATATTTTTATTGTATTTGTATTCATCATCAACAAAAAATCACTAATTTTAGTCAGAAATTATTTTTTATTAATACCATCCATATTCATCCTTGACGATGGTTTATTATTGATTTGGATATGGATTTTATTCACAATCACATTATTTAATAATTGGTTATTCCCATAGAATTATTCAATCACCAGGGATCATTGAACATTGAATTTCCCCTAATTATCCATTTAATTTATCGTTGATTATACTATTATATAAATCATATTCCCTTTTACAAATGCTTTCTACATCAAAAATTATTTGATTATTGGTGAAATAATGAAAATTTAATATTCATTTTTGAATATAGATATATGATAATGTATATTATTTATTTTTATTATTCAATAAGAGGAATTAATTGGATTGGTAATGATGAGTGGAGCACAGAAATTATATAGCTCCTTGATGCATCAATAGCTTCTCATGAGAAATTTTTTTTAGGAAAAATAAAGGGGTTTCTATCCATAGTATTATATTTTATTCTGAAAGGTATTTAATGTACAGTTTTTTATGTTCCATAGACATGAATTCCAATATGAAATATTTCCCTTCATATTTTTTTAGTTGTTACTCTTCCATGGGATTTTGTATCGAAATATCTATGGATACATTTCATTGTCCGTTCATTGATTAAATGGCATGAGTTTTAGTTTCATACCTTTACATAATAATTTTACATTATCTAGTTATTTGATTGATATATTTTGTTAGTTATTTTCTTTCCATATTTTTTATGTGTTTCATTATTAGTTTTTTCACTACATGGTTTGTGTGTTATGTTATTTATCATTCTAAAATTATTACTCACATTAATTCTTTATTTCTTAGTCTATATTATTCTCTTATTGATCATTTTATATCACCCTTATTAAATTTAATTTCAAATGAATCCAAGAACCATACTATGAATGATATGCATTGATTTATAATATGGATTACAGATATTCTAAAAATTATTTATTTAGAAGAAAGAAAATTTATTATGTAATTAGTGTCTTGTTTTGTAATAATATTAACATATATATATCACGATATGAATAATAATAAACTCTAGTTCCTTATAAAATTTATTCTATGAAATTATTCCAATGTTGTTCACAGTAGATAATTGATCCAGTCTATCAAGGGTTGGGTCACTATACCACTTGTGGATCATATTTATGTAATTAGAAGAAATTATCACGAATTTAATAAAATAGTTAATTAATTGTAAGAAAAGTCTTTTATATCCCTATTAAATATGGAAATAATTGGTGTTATATAATGGGATATATTTTTAGTATTCCTAGTTTAACTCATGAATGTGGGGAATTTTAGTTTTTTGGATAAATAACCTCATTTTTTCTATTATATGGATAACTGTGGTATAAGTCTTTTCATAGACATTAGGGTAATATTTTCAATGAGGATTATTTATTGGGGGGGGGGGGGGGTATAATATTAAAAATATTTTATTACCTCACTTTTATGGTTTCCTCTAACATTAAGTTTTTAATTAAATGATATATGTCTTATTAAGGGTGTTTAGAGAACAAAATAGACCATGTCTTGAAATTAACAACAAGAGAGCTTCATGACATGAATTTAAATTTATTTCATAAATATTTTTTTGATATACCCATGAATCTATAGTCATCATGTGGAATAAATCAATTACATGAATGATATTTCATTACATGAATAGGTATTTTTGGAGTTTATATTGAAGTTAAGTGATTTTCAACATGTCATTTCTCATAATAATTCATGATGTGAATCCTTAATTAGGACCAATATTGTAGCAGGTTCTAGATAAATTTTTAACTTAATATAATTATCTTTTCTCTTATATCTCCCATTTTTATACTCTGAACCCTATGGTATTTTTAATTGATTTATGGATCTTTAATCCTTTCCAACTAGTCCGACTGATTCATGAATTCATGATAATTACTACACATGAAATCCATTAGGTTCATAACTAATTATGAAAAATTATATCCTTTTATAAATGATAAAAATCAATTATACCGTTGACTTAATATTAGGATCTAATAAGATTTTCAGGATAAAAAAATTGTTTTTTATTATCATATATAGAATCATCATATAGATTAATGAATTTTTATTCTATATAATGCTTGTACCAAAAATATATTTAGATGATGATTATATTTATAAGTTGAACTTGTACTGATTTTTTTATTTTTATCCTCTAATACCTTAATATTATTGTTATAAACATGTGAAAACAAGAAATTTTATTGGATCCAATGGTGGAGTTCATCATGTATAGTGACTATTTTCTTATTTTTTATTAATGATCATTAGGTATAAAGATCATGACATTCATGCATATCCTATATAGGTTATTGGAGTGTTTTTTGTGTGTGTTTACATCCCTCAAAATCAAAATGATACTAAATCAAATTAGGTTATTTATATCCTCAATATGTTTTTTATATCAATATGTTCCTTTGTTTATTTCATATGGATTTTTACAATAAAATACCACAGGTAAAAAACCATCTATAATTATATTTTTTGAATCCCAATACATAAATGATTTTTCATTTTTTTACTTTCAATAGAAAATTCTATTGTCTAGGAATTATCATAGGCCATTCATTGTCAATATCTGTTGAAATCCTTCATAATGTTCTGTAAATAAAATATAATTTATAGTAAAAATATCGCCCGAGAGTATCCAACATGGTGAAAAATAATGCATTTTGTCAAACACCAGGTGACGATTATGTCATACCCAATGTTCCCTTTTCAGATTTATTACCCCTAGGTACATCATTTATATAACCAAATCCACTTATACGATCCAAAAATCGATGTATTGAAATGAAATATCACATAGTGTCTACCTTAAAAATACATTAGGATGTTCAACTACACATATCTTTAAATTCCATTTTTGGGTTTATGTTCCTTAATCTATGTTTTACTAAATCTAATTCCCTTTATTTTGACTAAAATTCATTTCATACCAACTATAGAGACCCTAATCTCATTACCATTGAGCCAATTTCTTCTTCGTTACACTAGCATAAGATACATGGATTCACATCTTAGAGGACAAAACAATTTATTAGTATCGGTAAAATATATGCATACAAGATACCCATAATACATTTGGATACCCAAATTATAAAATAATATTTTTATTGAGAATATCATTATTCCATCCAGAATATTAATTAATATCATATAGAGTACAATTAATGGATTCCATATAATGAAAAAATAATAATTGGGATATCAATTATTATGTAAGGGTTATGTACAATGGATTTTATCACCAATCCATAAAAATAAACAATATAGTAACATAAATAACTGGTCAAATATTAAATTTATAAGACAAGATACCACATAATCAATATTGAATGATGAATAATTTAGAACACTTTCATTTCGATAATTAGATTAGGAATAATAAAAATAGAAAGACAATTAATTAAGAACACATTCAATTTGAATAACATGATAAAGAATATGAAATTTAATCTATAAAGTAAAAAAAGAAAATTTATACAGACATAATACCATTTTAAAAATCTCCTTGGTAATAAATACTATAATCTTAATGAAGTAAATTTTTAATTATTGGACATCATGTCTCAGGAACATGATACATCTACCATCAATAACATTAAAAAGATGGTTTTAACAATATTTTAAAACTGTTTTAATGCTAGATTAACTGATTTGACTATTAATGGTTACCGATGCAACTAAATGATATATAATACTAGCCCACAACCATAATAGAACAACCAAATCATTCCACAAATTTCAAACATTCTATTCAATTCATGAATCAATATTCCATAACATCAAATATCCATATTAATTTATATATACAAATTTATCAATATTCACATTATTAATCAAATAATGTTTAATGGAATCACCATATGTAAATATGATATATTTTTTATGTAATAATAATATACATGACAAGGAATATGGATATTATTTGGAAATTTAATTTCCAATGATCACATGAAAATAAATATTTGAACAATAAGTCAATGAAAACAAAAATAAATAAAGGAAATGAATGTCAATAATTTTTTTTCCGAATAATAACCAACCATATTGGGGAAGAATAAAGATTGAATGAACAAATAACCATTTTGGTATGAATAATTTTTGTATTAAATTTTTTAATATAAATACCAAAAAATTTCTTTATAAACATTCTTTATGAATAAATCCTTCACATTTTGAAAAACAATTCATTGAAAAATTCAATTAAATACATTTTCATTAAAAATATCCATATAAAAATGTAATGGAAGATATAATGGAATAAATATCATGGTGGTGGGTAATTTATTACATTCTATAAATTTAGAAAAACATATTAAATTTTTACATTAAAAATGGTGCGAATGTTCCCCATTTAGAAGATGATAAGAAGATTCCTTTCATAATTTTAGTAAATCTAACAAATTAATTATTTGTAAAATTATATAAAGTTTATTTTCCGTTTTTAAAACTAGTAAAAATGGTAAAAAATTAAATTGTTAAACCATTTTTAAATGTTTTAATTTTTTTTGGAAACAAGGTTTTGGATGCAAATAGAATTTTGACCAAAGAGATAAATCATGTCAGATTTTCCTAAAAACCATTCAAGTATAAAATAGTAAAAAAAATATTGCTTGAAAATATAATTAATAAAATGAGATAATATAATTTAATGTGTTAACTATGAAATTTTTTAATTATTATATTCAATTGAAATTCAAGAATCTTCAATCTTGATTATAATGAGATTGGGAAATAAACCCATAAAATGATCACAAAATTGAATTGAATGTTTATGAATTAACATAATATTTGTATATAATTTAATTCATCATAAAAATTTATAATATAAGATAATATAATATAATTTAATATAAAAATAATTTTAGGATATGAAAGACAAAAGAGTAGTATAACACAGTGAAATGAAATTTGGTTGTGAAATTATTTATCACTTTGTAACTTTTAATTTAAAAACACATAGATAAAATAATATAAATTAAAACCTTAAAACTATGAAGAATTATGAATTCATGGTATTAAAATTCAATGGGTTATTATATACATTATTTAGTATAAATCATGATCATAACATTGCAATATGACTCATTGAAATAAAATTATTATGAAATCTCTTACCTCACGATCCCTTTTGACGAAAAATTAATTAGCATCCTATATAGTGGTTTTAACCATTATATTATCTTATTATAGAACTGTATTAATATATTTAATATCATATATTATCTTTTTATAACTTTTTATTACCCGTTCATTAATTTTATTTTATTATTTTCATTATTTCATTTGATAATTGCCTTCTTCTCTAATGTGTGTTCCATCATGGAATATATAGTTATTCAGAATATTATATAGATATATCATTTAAAGAATCAAAATAATGTACTAATTATCATTATTTTTCATTTTTTATACAGCCAAAACAAGTCATTCGATATTCTCATGAAAAATGATGTTTGTTACAATGATGGATATGGAAGGTCATACATACACATGATCAATGTTTCCATATTCAAATTATTATTATGGGAATGTGGAAGGTAATGTAGAAACATTATAGAATTATCTGGATATCATAAATGAAATATTATTTCCTTAAATATATATATATATATGTATCATCCATTTTCTATGGTGATGAAAAAGAGAGTCACATGGCTTCATGTAGGCGATAGTCTACACGTACACGAATGATGTTATCATCTGTAAGTGTAAAAAATAATATTTTATATTATCTTTCTATAATTATGAATATGAAATGAAATTAATAAATAATTTTTTATATCACATATAATCATTAACATTATTTATTATTACCTTTTATGTAAATGGATAGTTAATGACGAATCACATCACTTTGTGAGGCAGTAGTCTGATTTAGACATGAGAAATGTTATCTTGTCTCCTACAGAATTAACAATAATGAGGTATATATGATATAAGGACACCATGGGTGTATTAATTTAATAATTATCATATAAATACTTTATATCCATCATAATACCCAACCCTTGGAGGTGGTAATGGAAAACATGATCTCAGTTCTTGAGACAGTAGTATGCCGTACTCATGATTGAAGTTTCCATAAACCAATTGATGTAAGGGGATAAAATTTTTAGTCTTTAAAAAAATACCATCATAATAAATATAATATTTTTACCATATCATCTTATTTTTAATACATATTTAATGAGGTGTAGACATTAGTAATGTAAAGACATTCGTTGAATTATATTACCTCCTTTTCAAGTATCCTTTTCAAGGTTGTAGTAAAGAGTATAAAGAATGGATTTAATCTAAATAAAAGTCTTCTATGATGATATTATAAATTTTGGGAATTTATTTGGTAATGGATTTTCCAAACTAATGAGTTTTAATGTTTTTATAATGAGAGGAGAGTTATTTCCTTTTATAATTGATGTGGAGTGTTATTTTTCTAAAGACCCACGTATATTCACTGTTGGAATGTCAACCTTGCCTAATGTGCCTCCAAAATGGAATAATAATTTATGGAAGGGTTTTTTATAAGAAAAAAATACACAATATATAAATTAACAAAATTATTTATCATGTTATTCATTATTCGTTGTTTTTACTCTATTTTACACTTTTAGTTTTAAACATGATAACTTATAAATTTTTTTATTTAACAAGGAAATTTCTCCTTAAGAATAAAATTTAAATTAGTTTTAGTATATAATTTAGACATAAAGATTATAAATATTAAAGAAAATTTATTAGACAATAATACAACAAGTGGGTATAATTAATTTTAACACAATCATAAGTAATGCGCAAAACCTCATCGTATCCTTAATTATATCAATTAATTTTAACTATTTATTATTATTATTATGTTAAAATATATGTTGAGTTTATAAGATAAAATAAATTATTCATATTCTGAATATTTAATCCATTTTTTCAAATTAATCTCACAAATTTTCATGAAGTTAATTTAAAATTAATCTTACAAACACGAAGATATTCTGGTGTTTTAATCTGAAAATGATCAAATATTAAAATTGTTTAATATCCAAATTCAAAATAAAAATTATATAATTACAAAAATTGAATTAATTTATATAAAATATAACTAATTTTTCCTTAAAAAAATTAAAAATATAACATAAAATTATAAATTATTTAAATGAAAACGTAGTATTAAATGAAAATTCAATACATTTCACTATTCATTAAGAAATGAAATTTATCAAAATAATAAAAAAATTCCTAATATGATAATTTTTATGGAAAATTTATAAATTGTTTTTTAAATTTTTTTATAGATTTTATAAATGTTTTAATAATTAATTTTAAATTATATTTTCCATAAATGATTAAACTGTCAGCTTGAAAAAATTAGTTATTCAGAAAAAGAAAATCATTTTATTTTAAATTATTCTTTATTTTTTACTAATCAATAGATAAATAATAAAAGTTATTAAAATATATATTTTTACAAGATATTTAATACTATTCAGACTCTATAATACAATGACATGGTGGTAAATTTATTACTAAATGTAAATTTTAATGTATAGTGGTGTTCGATAAATATCAGACTTTTGTTTAGTGTAAGATATCTAAGAAACTAGTTATTGTATGAAACACCAGTCAACATGGAATTTCATGTAACATACTCTATTTAATAATGTTATATTGATTTATAATTTTTTTGGTTTTTCAATTGATATATAGGAATTATTATGTTATGGGAGGGGTATAAAAATAAACGTACCCTTTACAAATTAGTATGTATCATTAGATAAACTAGTCAGTTCATTTAGTATAATCCCTTAATATTTATGTTTTATTTATTGGATAATGGACCTGATGATTTCATAAAGATATTTTACATTATATATTTCATCACTATTCGATCTTTTACCCTTATCCAAGATTTTTTTATTGTTTTGTAATCCTTGGATACGTTTAGATCACAACTACATTTTTTTATAACATATTTATTTCAATTTGTTTGCCTAATTTTTTTTTCTCTTTTTAATAAAACATTTTTTACATATACTTTTTTTATAATGTATTATAATATAACTATATAAAAATATTGTTTAAAAGCATGAAATAATATTGATAATAAATCTTATATTAGTACATAGAGATAAATATTATTATTTTTGCTTGTTTTTAGTCTAGATTCATTAGAAACATGATTATAAGTAGACATGAGCACATAAATATCATTAAAAAAGTTGTTTGATTATTTATACTATAGTGTTTCAAAGATTATTGAGATCAATGGTTTGTCACTAGACAAAAAATCCACTAAACCATTATTAGTGGATGCAGTTTCATCAAACTGAGGGCTTTTGTGGATAGGCATTGATCATCTAATGTATATCATTGGAGAAATATGTTATCATTTTATTTTCATAGTTTACCCTTATATGGGTACCCTTAGAGAAAAAATGGTTACCTTTACATGAGTAGAGGAATCATTAAACTACCCTTAGAAAACTATATATTTACCCTTAAATTATTATTTATTATTATTTGATATCATTATCTAGGATGTTTTAAATAAAGACACATTTTAGTATTCATAGTTTCTCAAGTCATTGGAAGGTATAAAATGAAGACAATATGTTGTCGAAATGTTTTTGACTAGAAAATAACTTCTATAAACTGGTTTTGGCCCATGCATCCCACATTATATAATATCTTTATTAATATTGTCTATTTCTAAAATACAAAAATCTCAGAACTAGGAGAGTATATTATAAATAGTTTTTTATAGTTCCTGTATCTTCAATGATGAAAAAATCATGAAGTGTTCTATTATTTATGTATTAATTTTTATGAACCATGTTAAAAGTTGTTTGTCCATTTTTTATTTTCAATTTTTTTTATAATTTCTTCACATTAAGATTATGTGTGGTTATTAGGATGGTGATATTCCTTACAGTTCTAGTGTAAATTTACGAGAACATGATTTTATAGAAAAACCATATTTTATACAAATATTTTTTATGCAACCACTTCCACTATGGTTACTGAATATTGTAGACTTACATATCTATATAATGGATATTATCTCATCATGTCCGTATATAAGATCTAATGGATATGGATTCATGTTTATATAAATACTTATATTCCAAACAAGTGGTATCTAAGAGATTTATGGTTATATTCTACTTCACTAAAATAATCCAAGTGTATTATATTATTATGAAACTATTTATTAAATTATAGTTGGTTTTACTATTATAGGTAGAATTACTTCAATGGATGTTTGTGGTCATTTCAATAAATTTGGTGGAATGTAGTTTGGATTTTGGATAATGATGCTTGATTATATTATGATATAGACAGATCATGATGATAATATTTATGAGAAGAAACCTTCAACAATGGAAAATGAGGAATGAGGGTAGTTAGACATAGGTGAATTATCATTAACCAAGATATATCATTCCTAAAATGTTAGGATCAACATTAAATAATATGAAACAATTTCACGTGTCGTGACATAATTCACAGAAATATATGTGAATATATCCCCCATTAAAAAATATTCCACATTGTGTTCAGTTTTCAAAATGAATTTTTCATATGGAAGACCGATTTTAGATATTTTTAAAGCATTCAATATGATCTATGGGATATTCCAATATTTTAAGATAACATTTTAAATGATTTTTGGGATTTTATTCTTCTTTATACAACTAAATTGATCTATGATACCATGGTTAATATAGTGAAAAACTCTAGTTATAAGGTATATGTTTCTTTCTGATATATTTAAAATATGGTCTTTAATGAAGAGTTAATTTAGATGGATGTTTAAGAACCATACATAATACAACTCAATGTTACCATATGGGGATGGTAAGTTCATTATATAGACTATCAAAAGATGAAATCTTTAGAGGGTAAGTCTTAGAGATGAAGTCAAAATAAGTTGACTGGTTAAGGTATAATATAATGGATTTATTAGAGGAAGAAGCATATCAATTAAGGTTTATAGAATCAATCAGAGCCATCAACTTGTAGATATAAAAACCCAGTCACTAAAATAGACATGGGCTCCATATATATATGATGTATGATCATTCTATAAGATTCATAAGTTATTTACTCAAGGGCATCATTCCTTTCAACTAGTTATATAGTGGTCTTGGTTGATTATATACGAGGAGGAGTAGGAATATTTCCTCTAGTGTACTATGAGTATATTGAATTAGTTTTTAAGGATTATGTAATCATTCAGATGAAAAATTCATGTATCGTGAAACTAATGGATTTTATAAGTATCACTGGTCTCCATTGGAGCCTCTTATTAGTGGGAAAACTTTAGGATTTAGGATACCTAAATAGATTTTTTTAATGTTTATTGGATCATCAATAAATTTTACAAGGTGAATTATCATGGAGTAAATAATGGTACTTATCATCTTTGTTGTTGGAGGAATTACGTTTCATATATTGGAATGAATTTATCAAATAGTTGATAAAATTGAACTTATGGGATCAATCACATCAGTGAAAAAAATATAATTTTTTTAGGGAATAGGGAATACTAAAAATCATTCACATATACCATTGAATATATGAGATGTGTATTCTATAAAAATTATATTTTCCTTCAACATGGATAGAAGAAATTCACAGAATCAAAAGTAATAACTTGCATATTCTATTCTTTGGGGTCCAGAAATTTTCCCTAAAATGGAAGATGTTTTCCCTAATATGAAGGATCATTGTATTTTTGGATCTTCTTTGCTGATTTCAATTTCATCTTCTAGACCTTATACCTGAAGAATAAATATAATTTTTTATGAATTTATAGAGTGGATGATATTTAATAAGAATTATTGTGAATGAAATTTGAAATGCCTCAATACATACAATTATGGGATATTCACCAGATACAATATCTGCAACATATGTATTAATAAGGTTGTACAGAATGAGAAGACTATTATAGGGACTCAACAACTAAAAATAACAGTATTGATAATTAATTGGTAACTGAAAAATAAATTTTGCAGTATGAAACTTCAATCCATAATTCTATTTTTAATATGTATATAATCATTGAATATAGAAACATACGTGGTGATCATGACACCAACTTTATCTTTTACATAAAAACATCACATGGAATTTTTTCTCGTAAAATACCATAGCTCAACCATTTAATGATAATTGTAATTGTCAAATATGTTCATATTTTTTATATAGATATTGGTAAATAGGATGATAAATCTAATGTTTATTTTACAAATGGATATGGTGATGATAACTTTGGTTATCTCTAGTGGGTTGAGGAAAATGAAACTTTCCTCCAGAGATGATATATTATTCCTAAAGAATAAATATTGGAGAAATATACAGATCGTTATGTAATATAATGTGAGGATAATAAACTATCAATGTTTTGATTTATCTTAAAGAGGTTAATATAAAAAATTCTACCTGGAATGTTCTAGGGATGCACTATATATTGGAGCTCTTTGACCTAGAGTACCATGAAGTGGTTGATCAAATGGAAAATTTATCAATGATGAAATTAGAACTAGACATGTATGAGATAGATAATGATAAGAAACCCCATTACACTATGGAAGACTGTTAGACAAAAATGTTTGAAAGGATAAACATAATAATGTGATGAGAAGATCCACCCATATCATGAAACCAATTCAACAATTAGTGGATTATATAATTTATTAATTTTATAGATAGGTTAAAACAATACAACCTTGATGAAGAATCTACTCTATGATACACAAAAGTGTGATATTTATCCATTGAAATGGAAGTAGGACTGTTAAATATCAGGATTTATTGGGAGTTTTTTTGAGATATTTGATGAAAATTGGGATCTATAAAAAAATGTGTGCTGTATTTTAATGTGGAATATGATAAAATTATGAGATAGAAATCAATACTGTTTTTGAAATGTTTTAAAAAGTATGAAATTTATTTTTTTATAAAAATTTCAAATTGAAAATCAAAAAAACAGTAAAATAGTACTTATCATTATTCCATTCAAAGATCTATATATAGATAATATGGATGTAAAGATACATATTATTCAGTATATATGAGAGGATGGAATTTACATGTATCAACCCATGTGTAACAACTGGGCCCTAGTGACTGCACAACCACCCCGCCTTAACATGGCCATCAGGTCCTGTTCTACCAGGTACCACCAGTTGCCACGCAGACACGTGGGTCCCACCCCAGGGTCCACCCACGTGCCTGAACGGGTGATATGACTAATGATTTTCCCCACCGACCAACACATGTCCTTTATAGTGTGCTTTTTCCTCACTCGCACACACCATGAGAGACTTTCGAGAAGGTCACACATCCTTATCAATAATCTATGCCAAGCATGCTTAAATATGAAATTCTAATCAGACATGATCTCAAAAAGGAAGGTTCTACTTGTTGACATGGGTAGTAACATTTATCCTTTTAAGTCTCACTTGTCTAGGAGTGTAGGTCTAAGGCGATTTGGATGAGGTGGAAAGTTATCTCTGAGGTTCATCGGACCCTTCTAGGTCCTCAGCAGCGTAGGCGAGGTGGTTTACCGCTTGAACTTTCTACCACAGTTGCACCGGGTGCACAACGTCTTCCACTTATCTCACCTGAGGAGATATGGGCATGACCCGACCCATATCATCGATCACGGAGAGCTGGACATCGATGACGGGGATACATTCGCGAATGTCTCGGTGAAGATTGAGGATCGACAGGAGTGGGTCCTAAGAGGATGGTCGATTCCTCTTGTGCGCTTTTGTGGGCAGCGTGGGAACCTCTAGGAGAGAACATGGAAGTGGGAGGCGTAGTTGCGTGCTCGATACCACCTTTTGTTTCCCTAGTTTTTGATGTAGCTTTACGGGGACGTAAAGCCCTGAGGTGGGAGTAATGTAAAGACCCATAAATTTCATGGAATTTTTTTTCATAATTTCTTTTGGATTTTACGAGTATGTAGTTTATGACGGCACCTGATTCCAAGGCCCAATGTGCATGGAATAATTTTATGAATTTTAGCTCGGGTTCGTTTAGTGAATGGACGAGCGGGTTATTCTATCTTTTGAACCGGTGCATGGAATTGAAATCCGAAGGCACCGATGAACTCATAGTGCCAGTAATTGCTTAAGGGGATCTTAAGTGCAGTTATGTTTTGTCATATAAGGTGGTTAATTTTTGGGGATTTGATGAGTCTTAAATAAATTATAGTATTACAATTTATTTTAAGTGGAAGCTAATCTATCCAAAGAGAAGTTGGAGGTGGGGCCAGACCCCACCTAACTTCCATTGAGAGGGTATGACCAAAGGTGGTGGGGTCCGCACGAAACGCCAACCCTTCATCTTCCCTTTATCTCCCACGAACTTTCCCCCATTTAACACCCCTTGTGTTTAAATGTATAACTCTTCACCCCCCAAAACACCCTTGAATTTTATGTGCCAACTCCCCATTAATCTCCTCTTCCATTAAGTTTGTTAGATCCTCTTAATTTGTGTAACTCTCCACCTTTTACTTCCACAATTAATTCATGCCAACATGCCTTAATTAATGAGATGAGTCTCTTAATTTAATTAATTAAGTGGTTTGGTTTGAATTTTAAAATCTTCGTGGTGTGAATAAAAATAATATCATGAGATATTATTTTCAGTTAGAGCTTTTGGTGTGTGATAAAACTATAGCAATGTACAAGTGTTTTTGGGAGAGATTTGGTGTGAATAAGAAGAGAACTTCCCTCCGACGAAGAATGATGCATCTTCAATGATGAATGGTTCTTCATTGATGAAGAACACCTTCCCATGGTTCTACATCCTCTTCTTCCTTCTCAACAAGAGAGGAGACGTCACTTCCTCGGGTGCACACCGACCACGACGGAAATGACGCCAACGTCCATGACGCTTGACAACTGCAAACCATTTCGAGGTAGGGGTTTGATTTTAGAATGTTAATATTATCGTGATTGTTCCCTTCCAAACAAAGAATGTGGATCAACTCATTATCATGTTTATCCATGAATATTTTATTTACGGGATGAGATTATTTAATTATGAGAGTATTATTGGGAATTAGGTTCAATTTTAATTAATTAAAATTGTTCCTTGTTAAGTTGTTGAACAACATGTGTTGATTTTTTCCAATTGATAACACCTAATGCAGAGGGTGTGGGCCGAACAGACACGGCTCTACAACCCTCCGCTGGTTGTTCTTTTATACAGGGATTGACAGGCGACATTGAAAAGGGCCACAACGGCGATTCGAAGCCGGTATGATGCGCATAAGGATCTCATGGCGCCATTCTGATAAGAGTCTCGGCGGTCCAATGCGATTGTTCAGTTGGGCGAGCAGGAGACCGTGGCTACTAGTGCAGGCAGAAGGCAATGCGACATGGGGTCCGGTGCGTGGTAGCAAGAGATGGATGCTAGGGTAGAGGTCGCGTGAGATTTCTGGAGGAGAAAGGAGATTGGAGAGAGAAAGAAGAAATAAGAGAAATAAATTAAAAGAAGAAATAAGAAATCAATAGGAAGTGATGGGGTCTGAAGGCATGGAGTAAAGGGAGGTGCTACCTTTGGGTGGTGAGTGGATTTTGGGGTTTGAGATTTAAAGAATTAAATCAAATTAAAAATAATAATAATATAATAATGTTAGTATTATTTTCATTGGGAAAACTATATTTTGACGGTATATTCCTCCTGCGACCTCAGTTTCACGAACCGTCAGCAGCAGTGTGACCCTAATTCTGAGACGGACGTTTCGAGTCCAATATTGGATGTCTTTTTCGGGTTTTTGGATCAGGTACCCGAAGCGCTCGGAAAATAATAGATTTAATATTATTATTAAATCTTCAATATGCTATAACTCATGCGTGCGACGTCTGATTGGCTTGTCGTCAGTGGCGAAGTGACCCTGTCTTTAAGACAGTCGATTAAAGTCTAATGTTCGATACTAAATTCTGGTTCATGGCTCGGGTCCACGAAAGACCCAATGATAATAATAATAATATTATTACGGGATCTTGTATCTGACATATCTCTCTCATACGGTGTCAGAATGACGAACCATCTGTGAAGTTGTGACCCTGGAATTAAGACGGATGTTTTAAGACCAATTTTGGTTATTTATGTCGAGGTCAAGGCGTGGGCCCCATGAGGCTCGTTTCGCACGTGTTGTGGTGAAATGAAACTTTTTCACCAGATTTCCATTATGGACCAATGGGTAGTCCATATCATGTGTTTTTCAGTATGGATCACAGTGGTGTGACCAGTTTGGTTAACCGGTGTCATTTAAAGTACAGCAGGGTAGGTTTGAACCTGAAACCAACCGGGCCCTCAGAGCGGAAATGCTTATAACCTGAGCTCCGGATGTCCGAATGATGTGCCGTCAACTTTGTTAGATTCATCTTGAAGAGAAGGATATTTTGGAATACTTTACATGAGGATTGTACGCAGTTGGAGTAAGGTTGGGTTGGATAGTACCCGAAATCCAACTGGGCCCCTAGAACAGAAAAGCTGATAACTTTCAGACCAGATGTTCCTTTGACGAACCGTCAGTGGAGTTGGTGATCACTTTGAGAAACGGTCCCTTTGAGTATTCCCTATGAGAGTTCAGGGTACAATTGAGATACGGTCGGGTTGGTTTGTACACAAAACCAACCGAGCACCCGGAAAGAAAAGGCTAATAACTCAAAGAATGGGCGTCCGATTGATGTGCCATCTATTGCATTGAGACCCCTGTGACGAGGAAGTCCCTTGTGATACTTCTTTGTGGGACTTTGGGATACATGGTGTATCGACCAGTATCTCATGGAGAAGATCCTCATAGAGACGAGCGTATGGAGTGCGAAGACCTAGAAGCTTTGGACTTGACGTCTGCTTGACCGATTCGACTTGGAGTGAGTCGACTAGCACAGTGGATGGAGCGCTCGGTATTTGGTGGCAGACCCACGGTGGACGGAGCACCTGGTAGTTGGCGGAAGACCAACGATACTCGACAGGAGGAGTACCTTTGTAGGCTATTAGGGGAACCGCTACTGTGTTTGGGCAACAGGACCCCTGGCGGGAAGCACTACTGTGTTTGGGTGCGGAACCACAGTACTTAATAGGAGGAGTACCTCAGTAGTCTAAGGTTAGTGAGTAGCATCTCAGAGTTGTGACAGGGCTACTGTACTCGATAGAGGAGGAGTTATCCAGCAGTTTTGGTTTCAGTATCATTAATGAAAATCCTGGTTTGAGCTGAGTCAATGACCTTTGTGCATTCCTCATGATTGAGATGGGCTACTTGATAACTTAGGTATAAGTAGGGGATTATACCTAAGTAAGGGTTATCTGTTTAGATACTTCTTTGTGGTTAAAGTTTTTGGATTTAGTGAGACCTTGAGGGTCTCGGGGTCCCTACTGAGTATCGTTATACTCACCCCTATACGGGCTATGCCCGCACCTCATTATGCTGGATGCAGATGACAAACAACGCTAACGGAGACCGAGTGTACGAGGACTCGACGACACCTGCAGGAGGACCTCACGACGAGTCGGTACATGGAGGTGGACCTCACGGTGACTCGGTACCCGGAGGAGGTTGATGGATGAGGGAACTGATGATGCTGTCTATACCTACCCTTCAGGTAGGATCTGTGGTGGATGATCCAGGAGCTTCTTGTCACCTTCCAGCTGTTTTGTCTATTTCCTTGTACTTTACTGTTAGACTTGTATTTCGGGACCCTTTTACTTTCAGCCCTACTTTTGTATTCAGTTTTAATTCATGTTTACTTATGCTTGTACTCTGGTTGAGTGTGTTTATGATTTATAATGGAAATGTCTTCCCAGTTATTAGGATTTAGGCCTTTGGTGCTAGTCGCCAGCCCCTGGCCTATGGAAGGAGGGCTTGGGGTAGTCATGGAACGGGCCCCGAGGATGGGTCGTGACACCATGGGCTATGAAGCTCAACACAAAAGGATTTTTTTTCATGGAAATGTAATTATGGATTGAAGAAAGCTCCAAGATAGTTGAACATAATGCATGAAAATTACATTGTTAATAATATTTCCATAAGTACGTTCTTGATCAATGTTATTATTAAAATAAATGGTAATGTAGAACATTTCCAATTTAATTCTTATATGTGGATGATATGTTGATGGATTGTAAAGAGTTAATTTAGAGAAATGTTCTTAAGGGGAAGCATCCATCTTGATTTGAGATGAATAATAATGGGAAGGTGATAAGATAATGGGGATGATAATTAAGTGGGATTTTTTATGATAGGTCATTGGTTCTATCCATGATGTAAAATATTATCATTGTCATTGAATGATTCATAATTTATATTTTTAATCATTTCTCAACCCCCCTTTCTGGAAAAATCGATATTAATAAAAATCAATAAATATAAACATGTGAAGACATTTTTGATTTGGATATGGTTTCTTATGTCTTTTAAGGAATTATGATGTACTAAATGGTATGAACATAGGAATATACATCTTTTATAATGGGGTATCCATTACATGTAAAATCTTAGAAAGAAAAAATGGGACGATTTTTAATATATTTTTGATACGTGATAGGTTAAAGGTTGCATACTTTTGATTAGGCGATGATGAGAAGATGAATGAATTTATATATGTATATTTTTTTAGAGCCATGGTTCAAAAAAGTACTATATGGTTTGTATTTAGTTTGGTTGGAATAATTTTATGTTCGATGTCATGGTTGAAAAAAGTTATGACATTATCTAGAATATAAGTAAAATAAATAATTACTGAAAAACTGGGGAATGATTTTATATGGTTAATTTGATTACATGATGAACATTTAATGGGATGAGAAAGTGATATGTTATTTCGTGATAGTCAAAGTGTCACCCATCCTTCCTGAAACACAAATTTATATAAAAAAATTAAACCCAATTATAATAAATATAACATCATATTATGTATGTTAGAGGGAAATGCGTTTGATATTCATAATATCATTGGGAATAAAAATAAATTTATAAATTTAAAAATGTGATAGTCCAAGAAGAAATAAATCAACATTGTTCTTCATTGGGACTCAGCTGATCAGATTGAATGTGGAAAATTTCATGCATAAGATTGTGGAAGAGTTTAGGTAAATGTAAAAAGATTATGGTTGAAATTTTAAATATGTGCTGATATGGGAAATTGTATGGTTTTTGGATGTTTATTAATTATTTTTCATTAATTTTTTTCATGTAGTCATAATCAGGCATAGATCTCCAAAAAAGAAAAATAAGTGTTACAAGTAATGGTGTTTCATATCATATTGGGAAATAATTGTCTCCTCAAATAACATCCATCTAATCCAGGTCATCAAAAATATTTTCATCGGACATAGTGTTTATTTAGAGAAACTTTGATTATTGTAAATACATCATCTGAGGTGTGTTTTAGTAATTAATATTCTAGGATACCATTAGATGGGAACCCTTATGAAACTGTATGGTCACCCTTATGTAGGATGTGGAAACATGTTTCTATCCATACAAAAATGTATCAATACCCTTACTCTAGTTTTCATTAAATCCATCAGACTCTATTTTTAGGATTTTAAGGTATTCTAAACTTATTTATCCACTTTTTTTCATTATAATATAAGGTCTATGTTGTAGATCAATTGCTGGTGAATAATTGTTGACTAGAAAAATATATCTATAAAATGGTGGTGGACTTTCTCTCTAATTATGAATGAAAACAATATGAGTAATGATTTATTATAATTTTACAACGTTTTCTACCCTTAATAAAAAGTGAAAAAGAGTATTGTACTCTAATTTTATATCATATAATGAATAATTTCTGTAATATTCTCCCATGAATGTATAACTTTTGTCAGAACCATGCTAAATCATTTTCTTAAATTTAGCATTTTTAGTATTTTTTGAAGTATGAACATTGAATTTATCTATGATGATTAGGTTAGTTCTTCTTCTTTACGTTCTATTTCACATTTATCAGGAGGAAATTTTTATCATAAAATATATATCTCCATTAAATATTTTTGAAGCTGTGTTCTCTATTATGCTTGATGATGTGCTGGAGGGACATATACTTCTAGGGATCAAAGTACCATAAATTATTTCTATTTTATAAAGCATTGAGAGTTTGTATTTTCTTCAAAGACTATCCTCCCAACAAAATATATAGAATTATAATTCACACACTAGTGTAAAATCTAGGGAATAAAATTCTTCCTTAATAATATGTTTTAAAAAATACAATCAAAATAAAGAGTAGTGTTAGAAATATGATAGACATTATTATGGAATGTAAATAAAAATTTTAATTTAAATAGGGAAGGATGAGGTTTGATTATTTTATAGAATATGTAATGTTTAATGGGAAATGTGGATATTAAGATTTGGTTGTTACATAAATATTTTATAACGATCTTTGTGAATTATGTATATTTAGAATCATTTCTATTATTAATAATGATAATAATAGAATTATTTATATAAATGGAATTGAAAATATATAATTATTGTAGAAGGGATAAACAAGGGCCTCAAAAAGTAGTATCATGCCTTTAAAATCCAATTAATTAAAGAATGGGAGGTATGTAACATCATTGGATTCATACATGAAAAAACCCAGAAGGGATTGAAAAAGGTATGCATGAATGGAATTTCATATAGGATATGTTCATGTTATTAGAAATAACTATAACAATAATGTTAGTTGAACCACCCTTTAAAACTACCATAATAAAAAAAATCACCATTATGGTTCATGATAATGTGATAAGGTATTATTTATATAGTCAATAAGTAGCATTAACATGTAAATTATATTAAAAATGAAATAGAGGTTAAAATAATCACATGTATTGTCCAATTTATCATAGTATTAAAAAATATATAATCCCTATGATTATAGAATAATGATAATATAGGATATTTTTGATATAAAGAAATTGTAAATGTATTTTTGGAGAAAACATATGTCTAATTAACATAAAGTTTTAGGATCAATAAAAAATTTCAAATAAATGTTTATTTTCATAATATTTTGATTTAAACCTATATTTATTTCTTACATAAATAATAAAATAGTTTTATGCAATCATTTTCAATTTTTCTAACGGTTAAAAACATGATCATTATATAAAAATTAGTAGTTCCCAATAAATATGTAATTTATTTAAATATTAAATATACTATATTTTTAAAAATAGTTTTATAAATTAAATGATACATTTTAAGAAATTTATTTCAAACTATCAAACTGCTAATTTCTTATAATTTTTTGGGGAAATATAAATTTTAGGTAAAAATAAAAATATTGTATAAATGTTGGGAATGTATTATAACATCATAGGGACATAAATCTATTGTAACAATTATTTGAAAAAATTTACAAATATAAACTATGTATTATCATAAAAAATATTTCTTTTTATGTGATATTATTAATTTTACAAACCTTTCATTATTCTTAAAAAAGATAATATTTTTTTTGTTTTTTAAAATTATGTATTTATGAAAAATAATGTTTTCCACATAAGAATTATATATTAAAGGTTTTTACACACAAACTATTATAATAAAAAAAATAATTCCCTTTTAAAAATATAATTTAATTATACCATTGGAATGAAAATTGTTTTGTATTTTTGATACAATGATTCCAAAACCAATGTTTAGAAATTAAAAAACTTACCCCCACTCTTATTATAAAGACACTCACACTCTCCCACTATTCTAAAATCCAAATCAATTTAGAATCTTTTTATTCTCATTTTAATTTTGTATGTTCTCTTCATGATGTATTTATGGTTCCAAGGAGAAATTATTGAGAATTATAAAGTCACATTACAAGTAAGGGAATCACTTCCATTTCCAGTTCATTAAAATAATGTATTCATAGTAAGATTTATAATCTTAAAATTACTAGGTTACATAAATTTTTAATTATCCCATTATAGTATAAATTTCGTTTTATCAATGAGATACTATTTTTATTCTCTTGTTTCCCCCCTTTCATTAGCCATTTTGTTTTCCTTTTTTTTCCAAAATTATTATATGATTTTCCATGGAACTGTCTTTCAATTTTAATAATGAAAACATATTTCATTTAAAATATATTGATATAAATGTAACCATAAATGATTTTTTTTTCCGTTTATGAAATAGACATTCCCTCTCATGATTTACAAATTTTTAAAGGCTTGTGCCTTCTATTCCATATTAACTAGGAAGGATATATGATATAAAATAATATTAGGGAATTTAAATAAAGATTATTTTGTTCTTTAATGTTATTGTATTTATGTATTTGATCATCCAGATATAATATACATATATATATATATATGGTTTTTGATATATGGATCCATATTTTAATAATTGTTTTAAAAAAAGTGTAATCTGATTTGGGTTGTAAGGTTTGGAATAAAATAAATTCCTGGATATATTTTTAAATTTCATTGAAAAAAATTATTTAATATTCTATGGATGAGCCTTTATATAATAAATCCTCCTAAAATATGTTAAATCATATTTGTCTATTTTTTTGAGATACGAAATATATGTTTAGGTAATATAGTGGGTGAAGGATATAATACAGATTCACCAAGGGGTATTTAATCTTACAATAAAGGTTGATAAATTTCATTATATCCACCTAGTTCATTCAGATGTGCCTAAACTTCAAACCAAGTTGGACACTTCCATGGAGGATTCATGGATAAACCACATTCTTCATACAAACCATTATAAAGGATTTGAATATATTATTATGTAAGTTAATGTTGTACAGTAAGAGATTCAAATTGGAAAATAACCATGTATACATGTTATTTAAACTTATAGATTCATAAGTAATGATAAATATTTAATTAAATTAAATTTAAGTACATTTACTTCTTATATAATTAGAGATTCATGTATCCTTATTTGAAATACTCAATTATATTAAAATTGTATTGAAATATTTGGATATATATAAAAAATTTAATGGAAAATTTAATGATTAAAATAAATAAATACCTAATATAATGTGGGTGGGATTAGTAAAATTCATAGAGGGACTAGAAAAACTGTCTAAAGTATAACTAATAACATGAATAATATCAAACAATATCTTTCTCTCAAGAGGGAACAAGATTTAGTTTAATATGTTTCTAATGAAGTCTTATTGTTTATTTAGATATTATTATCCATTAATTGTAGAGAAATTTAATATATATATTGAGAAAATATTATTTATCCTCGAATGTGCTATATATGAAAAAGACATATTGGTCATTTATCTACTAGAGGGATAATATGCTATGTTTGTTATAATTGGTGAATAATATGAAGGAAAAGGGGGGAAATTTCATCCTGTGAATGAAAAGGATTTAGGAATCTATATTTTAATAATTGTATTCACTATAATATTAATCTTAAAATGTGGATGGAATTCCTTGGACTCAAGAAGAATGAGGATAAATCTAATGGGTATTATAAATAAAACATTATTAAGAATATAATATACCCATGCATATTTTTCAAGGATGTTAAAATTAATATTAATTAATTATTTAGTGGACATAATTCGAGTCATAAAAATACATTGGTGTTTCATTAATTATAAAACTATAATGAAATTATCTAATGTTTCCTCAAAGTAGAGAATAGTATAGGCTATTATTAATGGTGTAATTGTACTAAAAATAAGAAGACTAAAAGAGAGTTTAACCATTGAGGATCGTCATAATATCCTCATGGATGAATGGAAATTCAACTTTTGACATTCCATTTGTGTGGGAAGTAAAATTTTGTAAATAGACTCATAGGGGAATTTGTTTTAGTGTGATTGGGAAAAAAATAGGCCTAATGAAATTGGGAAGGAGAATAACACCACTAATTTGATAAAGGGAAAATGATTAAATCTACCCAAATCCCATTGTACAACATTTCTAGCATAGAGAATATTGAAAATTTTCAACCCATTTCTTGAACCTGTGGGTTTTTGTACATATGAAAATATGTAAACATATAATTCCAAGGTAGTAGGTGTGAGATTTTTTATAAATACAACTTTGGTGTATCCTAAAAATGATGTGGTGGAAGGTATTTTGGTTACACATTCTACAAAATTGAATATACTATTTTATTGTTGTAATATGAATTCATTTAAATAAGGAAACTTTATTACAACATTTCAAACAACACCTCAAACATAATTGATGAGTTATCAAGGAAACCAAAAAGAGTTCAATTTATTACATGTTGAGAATATAAATCACCCCCTATCAATATTTTTTTAGAAAAATCAACAGTAATAAATTTCCATACTAGAATACCTAGAATTTAATACTATACTAGAAATGGATTATCTATCATTAAAAAGAGACAACATAAATTTTCATGGGATATAAATCACTCTTCATGTCTCAAATAATCCCTTGATCCAATACAAGTTAAATAAGGATTATCAATATCTATTGGAAAAAAATTCTCATGAATTTATATTAAATCCATCATGTAAAGGATATATTGTTAAAATAGTTTTGAAGAATTAGGTAACCACACTTGGAATCATTGAAATTATATTGGAATGTGAAAACATTTTCCCTAAGGAGTCTGATGGACTTATATAAAACAATGAGGTTCAATTCCCACTTGGACTAAAACTCGATGCCCTTATAATATGAAACACTCTATATATAATTACAACCATTTAATTGGATCTACTAATGGAAAAAATACAATATAATCAGAAAAAGGATTCATACACTTCAGTGGATCATAATGGGGATCATCGGTCCTCTATCAAACTTAATGATGGGTCAATATATCTCTACATTAATAATCATGATATCATATTGATTATAAAATGAAACTATAATAACCTACCACGCATTGATGACTTTTATGATCAACTATATATAGACCTATATTTATCAATTGTTTCTATATTGGGAATCATATTATAAATGTGATGAAGTAGGATATACTAAATAAATCATTTCATATAATGTACATACACTATGAGTGAAATTTAACACCCTTCAGAAAAAAATTATATATAAATTTTCATAGAGATGATGATTGGAGTCTTTAAATATTATCTTGAAAATTTATTCTAGATTTTATAGAGAATACTATCATATAATTAAAAAAAGTACGAGGAACATGGTATTCATTTAATTATCAAATTAAGCACCCGGATAATTGAAAAGGTATACCGAATGTTAAAAAAATTTATTTTCCATATTGAGAAAGTGCATTCTATTAGCATTATATTACATGAAAAAATATATTTTAGGAATCTTTATTTTCCATTGTTGTTGAGGAATTTCCCATAAAAATATGTGTAACACGAATCAATAGTTTTCACTTATTATCACGGTAATACCTATGATTTCAGATAAACATTTCATGATTATCAATCCCACAAACCTACTTAACCTAAAAGGGAATCATGTGATTCTTGAGTAATGAATATAGGTAGACCATCATGGAATTTAATAAGAGGATAATCACATAAAATTTACTTACACTACCAAACTGTGTGGAAGGATTTTTTGTCTACATTGAATTTACAGGAATAAATTATTTTTTACCCCAATTAAAAATGATAAACTAATAAACTATAACTCACTATTTATGATGGTTAGTGAATCGAATTCTAAAATTCATGAAATGCAGTTTGATAAAATTTCTTCTTTATTGATATTTCTATTTAAATTTTTATATATAACTAAATTAGAATAATTATATTTATTATAGGATACTTATCTATACATTCACAAATAAAGAGTTCAACATCCCACAATGATTATTAGTAACCTAATAATGGATATTGATTATTCAATTCCATACATTATTAGGATGTGAAATAAATCTAATTATTCCATAAGAATAATGGATCCTATAATATTATAATTGATAGGTGTTTATAAGGATATCCTTCTTGAATTGGAAAGGTTTATACATGGGAATTCTAAAGATTTGAACACTAAGCTACCATATAAAAATGATCTCACGACCACACATTTAAGATATGATTGTTGAATATCATTTGTACAATATAGATGTATCGAATAAGGTGGATTCTCGAAGGCTAGGGAATTCATTAGTGTTCAGAAAAGATTTGTTAGAGGAAGGTACGAACAATTACTTCCATCAATCATTGATTTATAAATTGATATATTTACTGACTCTTATAGATAAAACTTTTCTATCTTACTAGTGTGGGAAAAGATATGTATACATATATGATAGAAATAAATTTTGGAAAAAATAAAATAATATAATTGATATTATTAAACAGGGTTCCCATTATGTTTTATTGTAAGGGAATATATTAAAAAACCTTTGGGGATAATGAATCCATTACACGCAACTTCCTTGATATAATATAATGTCACCATATAATTTTCTATGGGACATCAGGAGAATGTGGCAGATAAATTTTTTTTATAATGGTTATGTTGGACCATCTAAAAAGACTAATAATTACATTTCCTTTCAGGATTTATTATCTCTTGATCAACATGCATGGTTATATATTAAAGAAGTGATTATGCTTCAGATCACAACACTATTTATTGTAAATAAATGGGAGTTTATGTTCACCAAAAATTTCTAGAAAGGTATATAACATGATATGAATATATTAGTTATATTTGGTATATAATATCACTTTTATAATGATATAAAATCTAATTGGAATGTCTAAAAACTCAAGGATATGTAGAGATATTTATAAAAATACTTTAATGGAGGATGTGATCACGATTTTTTTAGGTCGAGTTATCATAAAAAATAATTCACTCAACCAATCATAATGATTTTTTAATCCATTTTTCCAAGAAATTAATAAATCTATCTTATTGGGTTATGTTTATATATCATAAGTTATTCTGACCCAAAACATAGAATAAATGACTAACAATGTCAATACCATTCAATATCACATCCATATAGGATAAAGTTGATTGATTAATAATGTTAAAAATAATCAAAGCGATCTAGTGTTTTAGGATAGATATAATGTGTTCATTCATATATCTCCCTTGAAAAGATTGATGAGGTTTATGAGTAAGTGAATCCTATTCCCTTTTTATATTCTCCCATTTTATATTCTTGATTGTGTTATTTCTATGGAACTTCGGATAAAACTCCCAAAATAAAATTCCGTAGTACATTAATTATTTAATGTATCCCACTTGTGGAAGTAAAAACCATATCCACAAAATTTACTATATATAGTGGTATTATACATTGAAAATGTGTATACATTGGTAAATATGGTATACCTTATTAAAAAAGTTCTACCTAATAATAAAACCAACTTACTAAATGTTCTTTTATAAAACCATAAATATGTGGAAGAAACATTGTTATGATAAGAATCAATATGGTAGATTTACTCCCTTGTTTTTAACCTAATATATGAAGTTAAATTTTAGGGAAATTTCTTAAATGAGGTAATAGGATATAACTACTAAAGTATTTCTCTATTTTTTTTATTAAAGAAACTCTTACATAAAAATTTGAATTTTATTATATTTGAGTTTTTTAACAAGAAGTTTTTATTAAATATAATTAAATAATGTGGGATATATATTTAATATTAATATAGTGAGATAAAAAAATTTAATGCACAAAGGTAAAATACACAAGCTCTAAATCTCCCTCAAATATAATTCCTACTATAAAGACTATTAATTGAATTTTAATCGTTATTAATATTATAGATATTACCAAGGTATGTATATGACATGTGTATGTTATATAGTGAATTATGTGGTATGAAAATGGTGGACTGTATATATGGTATAAAGGTAAATGAAACTGTTATAATCCTACCATTACCTGAAATATGAATTTTGAATGTTTTGTATAATAATGAATAGTCATTATGACCATTTCAAAGAATGTCCAATGGTATTAATGATAGCCTTATAATTAATGGATATGAAGGTAATGAAAATATAAATTGATACATACGAAATAAACTATGGCCTCGATAAGTAGGATCATACAACTTTGTTCCTATTTGATAGTGATGGGGGGAGGTTGCATCCCTAAGGGAAAACCCACAAACATTCATAAGTAATGATTTATCAACTGAGGCTTCAGTGGAATTAAATACATGGGAATTTAATTTTTTTTAATATCCCAACATGATCAATTTCATCTCATCAACCCCATGAGAGTACCATGATTTAGATAGTGATATAAGTGGTCATGTATCTATACGTTCAATAGTATTATCAGGTATATTCTATTAAAAATAAAATAGTAATTTTATGAATTCATTATCATTTTTAATTTGACCATACCTAACAAAATATATAATTTATTTAATTAGAAACTGAATATTATTAAGATGATTTTTGACACAAATACATCTATATTGATTATTTTGGAATACATATATATATCTATTTATAATACATTTTTATTATTAGTTTAATATTTTAAAAAAATCAATTTTAATTTAAATGTTTCTAAAAACAATATCTCTTATTATATAAATAATAATATAAAATTATACCACCATATATAGTTTTCCTAATGGTTATAAAGATGAACATGTTATGAAAGTAATTTTTTTCAATAAATGAAAATTTTCTTTCAATATTCAATTTAAAATATATTGAAATATATTTTGGTTAATTCAATTTTATTATTCATAAAATGAGGTTGAAATTTTCAAATGGTGATTATTTCATAATTTTCTATGAAATCTGATTTTTTTTTGTTAAAAATAAAATGTTACTTAAATTTATTTTATGTATTATGAAATCAATATGTAAAGACCCGTAAATTTCAAGAAACTTTTTTTCTTAATTTTCTTTGGAATTTTACAAGAACGCGGTTTCTGACGACGCCTGATTCCGAGACCCGGTGTGCCCGGAATCAATTTCCGAAGTTTGGCTCGGGTACGTTCAGTGAACGGAGGAGTGGGTTTTTCTAACTTTTGAACCGGTGCCCGGAATCGAATTCTGAGGGCACCGATGAAATCGCAGTGCTCGTATTCGCTTAGAAACGCCTCTTCCGGAGTTGCGTTTTCTCAGGTGTGGTTTTTAAATTTTCGGGCTTAAGGTTAAGAAATAAAATAATTTTTTCGACAACTTTATTTTATTTCATTTAAGCCACTTGGAGGCCACTTGAAGCCACTTAAAAGAGGCTTAAACTGAGTTGAAACGGATAGGGTACCATCAAGAAATATCCTACCCTCTTGGTAGGATATTTGTGAGGTGGGGCCCACACGAGCCCCGTCGTTTCTTTCCGCTAAGTAACGCACCCGCGAAAACCCGTCATTATGAAAGTCAACTGACGTGTTTTCTTAAATTCTTAAAAGACCATTTAATTGGGCAGTTTATTTCATAAATTAAATGAGCTGTTTCTTTCGTTGAATTAATTCTACGAATTAATGGTTCCTTTATTATCTTTTGAAATTTCAATGTTTAGTTTTGTAAATAAAATAAGGCTTAAGCTTATTTTATTTTGGGTTGGTCTCCTTTGCCACCTTGAGAGATTTTGAGAAGCTCTCTCCATCTTCTTCAACATTGACGAAGAGCACGAAGAACACTTAAGCTCCGATGAAGAACGCTGCTTCTCTTCTTCGTAGACGGCGTGTTTCCGAAGATCGACGACGCCGCTTCTTCGATCTTCTTCCCATGCCAACGAAAGGAGACGTCGTTTCCTCCTCGGACTATCTCCGTCAGCTTACGAAGCTTCTCCAGCAATGTACCTCTTAGGACGCACCTCGACGTCAATGGAAACGATGTTCGATTACCGCGACGCCCGACCTCCACGACGCTAGTCTTCCGAGGCTTGATTGGCGTGCTCCACACTTGAAACCGAGGTAGGGGATTGTTGATATTTTATTTATTTGTGTTCCATTCTTGATTCTAGAATGTCGAACTTCGAGGATTAAGGATTAAATGTTGTTGTCTAACGAGAGGGGGGCCCGGACCGCACCAACACGGCCGAACCCCCCTCAAATGTTCATAATTGTTTCCTTGCGGATGGAACGGGATGGCGTGGTGTCATCGCACCACGCGGGAATCGCACGAAAATTATTGCGCGACGCCGTCACGCCGCGCCGCAGAAAGAAATCCAAGAACGAGACGCCGTCGCGTCGCGTCGAAGAAAGTCAAAGGCGCCGCGGCCGAAGCGGGGCCGTGGCGGAGGGAAGCGATGCTGTCGCATCGCGCCGTACGGCATAGGCCGTGGCCGGTTCCGGGCCTCGGCGGAGCAGGATGACCGGCGGCCGGCACCGGGCCGCCGGTGTCGGCGAAGGAAGGACCGGCCGTCGCATGTCCTTGCGGGAGAAACCGGCCGGCCAGTGCGGGCCGGCCGGACAGTCGAGACCGGGGGAATTAATTTCCCCGGCCAGGTCTCAAAAGCGGCCCCAATTAAGGGGATGTGGTTCTCAAAGGGGGGCTTTGCCCCCCCCCCCCCCCCCGCGCGGCACCCGAACGAAGCCTAGGCCGCGCCACCGTGCCGGTCCGCGCCGCCGCGCCGGACCGCGCCGCCGCCCAGGCCCGCACTGCCGGCCGGGCCGGGTTTTCCGAGCCGGGCCGGGTCGGCCCGGGCCCAGACCCCCAGTTTCGGACCACTTTCGGTCAAATGCCCTTATCTTGGGCTACGGGCCTCCAAACGACTCGCCGTCAGCGGCTACGCGATCCTTGGATCGAGACGGTCGTTTCGGTATTCTATACTCAAAGTGCACCTTCCTTTTCGGGAGCCTACGTGGTTAAAACTCCATAGTTAAGCGTACTTGGCCTAGAGTAGTGATCAGGATGGGTGACCTCTTGGGAAGTTTCTCAGGGTGGGTGTGAGACGGAAAGGCCAATAAATAACAGACTGGGCGTCTGATTGACGCGCCGTCTGTTTCGTTGAATTCCTCTAAGTGAGACAGATCTTTTGCCTTACTCCGCTTGAGGTTTGGATGCCGACAGAGTGCGGTCGGGTTGGATTGCACTGATATCCAACCGAGCCCCTGGAACGAAAAAGCCAATAACTCTGAGACCGGGCGTCTGATTGACGCGCCGTCTGTTGCGTTGAGACCCCTATGACGAGGTGGTCCTTTCAGATACTTCTTTGTGGGAATTTGTGATACTTGGAATATTGACCAGTAGCTCGTGGAGCGGACCCTCCCGGAGACGAGTGTGCGGATTACGGAGACCATGTAGCCGGCTGAGACCTGACGACTGCTTGAACGACTCGACTTGGAGTGAGTCGACTAGCCCAGTGGACGAAGCGCCCGGTATTTGGCGACAAACCCACGGCGAACGGAGCGCCCGGTAGTTGGCCGCAATCCCACAGTACTCGACAGGAGGAGTACCTCTGTAGGCTATTAGTGGGAGCGCCCGGTATTTGGTGACAGACCCTCAGCGGACGGAGCGCCCGGTAGTTGGCCGCAAACCCGCAGTACTCAACAGGAGGAGTACCTCAGCAGTCTTAGGTTAGTGAGCAGTACCTCAGAGTCGTGACATGACCACTGTACACTCCAGAGACGGTGCTCTTCAGCAATTACAGTTTCGATAATGAAAATCCTGGTTTGAGCTGAGACTTTTGACCTTTGTGTTTACCTCATGATTGAGATGGGTCACTTGATAACTTAGGTATATGTATGGGCATATACCTGGGTAGTGGTTATCCGTTGATTTCACAATCCTTGTGTTTCCTCATGATTGAGATCGGTTACTTGATAACTTAGGTATATGTATGGGCATGTATCTAAGTAGAGTTTATCTGTTGAGATCTTCTTGTGGTTATCCTTGTTGGTTTAGTGAGACCTTGAGGGTCTCAGGGTCCCTACTAAGTATCGTTATACTCACCCCTGCACGGGCTATGCCCGCACCTCGTTGTGTTGGTTGCAGACGACGGGCAGTGATGACGGAGGCCGAGTGTTCGAGGACTGTACGGTACTCGGAGGTGGACTACACGACGAGTCGGTACCCGAAGGTGGACTACAGGACGAGTCGGTACCCGGAGGTGGACTACACGATGAGTCGGTACCCGGAGGTGGACTACACGACGAGTCGGTACCCGGAGGTGGACTACATGACGAGTGGGTACCCGGAGGTGGACTACTTGACGAGTCGGTACCCGGAGGTGGACTACACGACGAGTCCATACCCGGAGGTGGACTACGTGACGAGACGACTCACAGAGGAGGTTGACGGATGAGAGCGTGGAGGAGGCTATCTGTACCTACCCTTCAGGTAGGATCCGAGGTGGACGACCAGGAGCTGCGCTATCTGTACCTACCCTTTAGGTAGGACCCGAGGAGGACGACCCATGAGCTGCTCCCCACTTCCAGCTATTTGTCTTTTTGCTGTTATATCTTGTTCAGTTGTAGTTGTACTTTCTTTTGGGTTTGTATTCTGGCCCATTTACCTTTCAGCTTTTCTTTTGTACTTAGTGTTTTGTTTCCTCTTGTACTCTGTGGTTCTTGTTTTCTTTTATAAAGGCAATGCCTTCCCAGTTATCGGGATTTTACGCCTTTGGTGCTAGTCGCCAGCCCCTGGCCTATGGAAGACGGGCTTGGGGTAGTCACGGCATAGGCCCTGAGGACGGGTCGTGAAAAATTGGTATCAAAGGAGTTCGGTTCTACCGCAGAACTTATAACTCCGATGTTTCTTGCTGTGAAGCAATAGTGTTAAGGGTACCGAGTGTGGTTTTCAGTTTAGGGAGTCCAGTGTTGGTGCGAGCGGCCGGCGTATCCATACACCAGGACCCTGACAACTGATTTCCGACTTTGTGCATGAAAACACTGATTGCGTGTGTATTTTCCAGAAGTTTTATTTAAATGTCAGCTCATACCAGGTCAGCTCACCAGGTATAATCTTTTGACCATGTCACGTTGTTTCTTTCAGGATGCCTCCCCATTGACGACCAGCTAGAGCCCCGAGAGTGGTGCGTACTGACAGCCCGCCGAGCGACGAGGCCTCAGTAGAGGGCCCTATCCCAGTTGAGGCACCAGCGGAGGCACCAACGGTACTACTACCCGTTGGGCCACCAATGCCACCAGCCCCAGCAGTAGAGGATGCACGTCGCTTGAGCGAACTGCATGAGTTCCAGCGCCAGAGGCCACCTAGGATTCAGGGAGGGACGGACCCGCAGGCGGCTGAGGATTGGCTGGAGGCTGTGGTGAGAGTCTTCAGGCTAGTGGGGACGCCGACAGATTTCATGGTGATCCTTGCAGCCAGCCTTCTTCAGGCAGCAGCAGGTAGATGGTGGATCCTGATGCTTCAGATGCATGACGAGGCGACACTTCTATGGGCAGACTTCGAGAGCCTGTTCCGGGCAGAGTTTGTACCAGCCACCCTTCGAGCGGTGCGTATACAGGAGTTACTTTAGCTGTGGCAGGGCATCATGTCAGTGGCGCAGTACTCAGCGAGATTCACAGACCTCTCACGCTACTCCACAGATATGGTACGAGACCCGTTCTTCAGGGCCCGAACCTTCGAGCAGGGGCTCAGGCGAGAGATTAGAGCTTCTGTTGTTTCTCACAGCTTTCCGACGAAGACAGGGGTGTTGGAGAGAGCTCTCTTAGTGTAGAGTTTCCTTTCTGAGCAGTCTCCAGCAGCAGGACCCACCACTAGCTGGCTTGCGGAAGAGTCTTCTGCAGTAGGCATTAGACAGATGACACAGAGGTCCAAGAGGACCAGACCTACCAGTGGCCGACTGCACGACTCAGGTTCAGTTGTGCGGGGAAACCGGGGTGGAGTCAGAGCCAGACGTGCCGAGAGTGGACAGTGTTACTCCTGCGGCGGAATTGGTCACATGGCACGTGACTGTCCGACCCGCCATACAGATGACCAGTAGTTAAATGAAGAACCTGTGAGGCAAAGACAGAGGTTCGATCAGGGCGGACCGCAAGGAGCAGGCGGCCATGGCAGAGGAGCTGGCCGTGCAGCTGGAGGTGGACGACGCTTCGGGATGTTGCCACCACCACCAGGAGGCCCACCCCGACCGCAGGGGACAGGAGGACATGGGAGAGATCAGCTTCAGGCAGCTGAGGCCTATGGTCATGGAGCTCCGAGAGCAGGTGGACAGGAGAGGATCTAGTGGATACGTCCTTTTTACTTCTAGTTCCATGATGCTTTTGTATTCGTGTCTTTGTACTATGAGCTGCAATAATAAAAAGACACTTATCTTTGTTTGCTTTCCTGTCCTTTTTGTTTGGTTGATACTGAGTGGTCCCGGTTAAACTGTTGACTTGACCCTCACTTTTGAGATTCCTACTGGAGGAGACCCAGTGAACTCACACTGATGCCGATAGTGTGACTTGACCCTTGGAGGCGAGAGTGACAGTTGGATCTCTTAGTAGTTGCGTCGAGGCCTTACGACGTCATTCATGGCATGAATGCATCATTTATGTCAGGATTGACTGTATTAGGCAACGAATGTGGTTCATCCAGGGGATGAGACCAGATTTATCTTATCGTCAAAGAAGAAATCATAGTAGCTCTTGTGAGAATAAAGGAGGTGTAGTTCATCCAGGAGCGGATGAAGACTGCACAGTGCAGCAAGAAAAAAGGAACCGGTGCCAGTCTTAGAGACTCGGGCGTGTTAAATGTTTCAAGAAGAGGTAGCTTTAAATAGAGATGAGTCTGCGAAGCGGCAGATGTGGAGGCAGAGCTAGGAGAGAAGCATGAGGTGGTGTACATCTTAACATGCTACAACCACCCGCCTTAGTTATCCCCCCCAAGATCAGGGAGCTGGAGGGCGGTGGAAGAATGCGGCTGCATGCGGTCAAGGAGTGTGACCCAATGGCTCTAGAAATGATTCAAGGGACAGTCTGTGTCCACTACTAGATGCAGTAGTAACGGACGTCGATATGAATCATTCCTCGCTTTCACGAATCTTGTTCCAGACCTAGAGTTTCCGGTAAGCCATGGACTTGACCCTCACGTCTGGAGATACCTTGGGAGGAGACTCGATAATCACACTTACGCCGACAGTGTGGTCAGACCCTCGAGGCAAGAGTTTTGGTTGGAATCTCTTGGTGGCAGCGTCGAGGCCTTACGACGTTAGTTTGAGTATGGAATGGGCAATAACTGTTCATACTCAAATTGACGGTTTTAGTCAAATGTCAGAATGGGTTTTCCTTGGTCAGCGGAAAAGGAAACCCCAGGAAGCGCAGGGTAACTCTTGCATAGGAGGGTGTGACTGATCACTCTTGAGTCAGTCAACCTTACCCTCGTGGCAGCAGTCGTTCTGAGTTCCAGTTCTAACAGGAAATGGAGACACCTGGAGTTCGAGGATGACGATCATGTCCTTATACGGGTCTCACTTTGATGAGGTTTACGGAGATGTGGCCAAGGCAGCAAGTTATCTCTGAGGTTCAACGGACCTTTCTAGGTCCTCAGCTGGGTAGGCGGTGTGGTTTACCGCCTGACCCATCCACCTAAGTTGCACCAGGTGCACGACAACTTCCACGTATCTCAACTGAGGAGATACGTGCTCGACCCTTCACATATCATCGACCATGAGGAGCTGGACGATGGCGATGAGGTGTTTTTCGCAGAGGATCCTGTGGGGATCGAGGATCAACAGGAGCAGATCCCAGGAGGACAGTCGATTCCTCTTGTTCACTTTCTTTGGCAGTGCGGGAACCTCCAGGTGAGCACATGGGAGCGGAAGGCTCAGATGCGTGCTCAATACCGCTTTGTTTCCCTAAGTTTATGGTGATGCTTTATGGGGACGTAAAGCCCTGTGGTGGGAGTAATGTAAAGACCCGTAAATTCCAAGGAAATTTTTTTCTTAATTTTCTTTGGAATTTTACAAGAACTCACTTTCTAACAGCACCTGATTCCGAGACCCGGTGTGCCCGAAATCAATTTCCGAAGTTTGGCTCAGGTACATTCAGTGAACGGACGAGGGGGTTTTTCTAACTTTTGAACCGGTGCCCGGAATCAAATTCTGAGGTCACCGATGAAATCACAACGCCGGTATTTGCTTAGAAACGCCTCTTCCGGAGTTGCGTTTTCTTGGGTGTGGTTTTTAAATTTTCGGGCTTAAGGTTAAGAAATAAAATAATTTTCTCGACAACTTTATTTTATTTCACTTAAGCCACTTGGAGGCCACTTGAAGCCACTTAAAAGTGGCTTAAACTGAGTTGAACCAGATAGGGTACTATCCAGAAATATCCAACCCTCTTGGTAGGATATTTGTGAGGTGGGGCCCGCGCGAGCCCCACCGTTTCTTTCCGCTAAGTAACGCACCCGCGAAAACCCGTCATTATGAAAGTCAACTGACGTGTTTTCTTAAATTCTTAACAGACCATTTAATTGGGCGGTTTATTTCGTAAATTAAATGAGCTGTTTCTTTCGTTAAATTAATTCTAGGAATTAATGGTTCCTTTCTTATCTTTTGAAATTCAAATGTTTAGTTGTGTAAATAAAATAAGGATTAAGCTTATTTTATTTTGGGTTGGTCTCCTTTGCCACCTTGAGAGATTTTGAGAAGCTCTCTCCATCTTCTTCAACCTTGACGAAGAACACGAAGAAAACTTAAGCTCCGACGAAGAACGCCGCTTCTCTTCTTCGTAGGCGGCGTGTTTCCGAAGATCGACGACGCCGCTTCTTCGATCTTCTTCCCGTGTCAACGAAAGGAGACGTTGTTTCCTCCTCGGACGATCTCCGTCAGCTTACGAAGCTTCTCCAGCAACGTACCTCTACAGACGCACCTCGACGTCAACGGAAACGACGTTCGATTACCACGACGCCCGACCTCCGCGACGCTAGTCTTCCGCGGCTTGATTGGCGTGCTCCGCACTTGAAACCGAGGTAGGGGATTATTGATATTTTATTTATTTGTGTTCCATTCTTGATTCTAGAATGTCGAACTTCGAGGATAAAGGATTAAATGTTATTGTCTAACGAGAGGGGGGCCCGGACCGCACCAACACGGCCGAACCCCCCTCCTTTGTTCATAATTGTTTCCTTGCGGATGGAACAGGATGGCGTGGTGCCGTCGCACCACGCGGGAATCGCACGACAATTATTGCGTGACGCCGTCGCGCCGCGCCATGGAAAGAAATCCAAGAACGCAACGCCGTCGCGTCACGTCGAAGAAAGTCAAAGGCACCGCGGCCGGAGTGGGGCCGCGGCGGAGGGAAGCGATGCCGTCGCATCGCGCCGGACGGCATAGGCCGCGGCCGGTTCTGGGCAGCGACGGAGCAAGATGACCGGCGGCAGGCACCGGGCCGCCGGTGTCGGCGAAGGAAGGACCGGCCGTCGCCGGTCCTTGCTGGCGAAACCGGCCGGCCTGTGCGGGCCGACCGGATAGTCGAGACCGGGGGAATTAATTTCCCCCAGCCGGGTCTCAAAAGCGGCCCCAATTAAGGGGTCGCGGTTCTCAAAGGGGGGCTTTGCGCCCCCGCGCGCGGCACCCGAACGGCGCCCAGGCCGCACTGCCGTGCCGGTCCGCGCCGCTGCGCCGGACCGCGCCGCCGCACCGCGCCGGGTTTTCCGAGCAGGGCCGGGTCGCCGCCCGGGGCGGGTCGACCCGGTTCGGCCGACCCAGGGGGGGGGGGGGGGGTCGGGCCGGTCCCAGACCCCCAGTTTCGGACCACTTTCGGTCAAATGCCCGTATCTTGGGCTACGGGCCTCCAAACGACTCGCCGTCAGCGGCAACGCGATCCTTGGATCGAGACGGTCATTTCGGTATACTATACTCAAGGTGCACCTTCCTTTTTGGGAGCCTACGTGGTTAAAACTCCATAGTTAAGCGTGCTTGGACTAGAGTAGTGATCAGGATGGGTGACCTCCTGGGAAGTTTACCAGGGTGGGTGTGAGATGGAAATGCCAATAAATAATAGACCGAGCGTCCGATTGACGCGTCGTCTGTTTCGCTGAATTCCTCTAAGTGAGACGGATCTTTTGGCTTACTCCGCTCGAGGTTTGGATGCCGATGGAGTGCGGTCGGGTTGGATCGCACCGAAATCCAACCGGGCCCCTGGAACGAAAAAGCCAATAACTCTCAGACCGGGCGTCCGATTGACGCGCCGTCTGTTGCGTTGAGACCCCTATGACGAGGTGGTCCTTTGAGATACTTCTTTGCGGGACTTTGTGATACTTGGAGTATCGACCAGTAGCTCATGGAGCGGACCCTCCCGGAGACGAGCGTGCGGAGTACGGAGACCGTGTAGCCGGCTGAGACCTGACGACTGCTTGAACGACTCAACATGGAGTGAGTCGACTAGCCCAGTGGACAGAGCGCCCGGTATTTGGCGACAAACCCACGGCGGACGGAGCGCCCGGTAGTTGTCCGCAAACCCGCGGTACTCGACAGGAGGAGTACCTCTGTAGGCTATTAGTGGGAGCGCCCGGTATTTGGCGATAGAACCTCAGCAGACGGAGCGCCCGGTAGTTGGCCGCAAACCCACAGTACTCGACAAGAGGAGTACCTCAGCATTATTAGGTTAGTGAGCAGTACCTCGGAGTCGTGACAGGACCACTGTACACTCTAGAGACGGAGCTCTTCAGCTGTTACAGTTTCGATAATGAAAATCCTGGTTTGAGCTGAGACTTTTGACCTTTGTGTTTACCTCATGATTGAGATGGGTCACTTGATAACTTAGGTATATGTATGGGCATATACCTGGGTAGTGGTTATCCGTTGATTTCACAATCCTTGTGTTTCCTCATGATTGAGATGGGTTACTTGATAACTTAGGTATATGTATGGGCATGTATCTAAGTAGCGGTTATCTGTTGAGATCTTCTTGTGGTTATCCTTGTTGGTTTAGTATGACCTTGAGGGTCTCGGGGTCCCTACCGAGTATCGTTATACTCACCCCTGCACGGTTTATGCCCGCACCTCATTGTGTTGGTTGCAGACGACAGGCAGTGCTGACGGAGGCCGAGTGTTCGAGGACTGGACGGTACCCGGAGGTGGACTACACGACGAGTCGGTACCCGGAGGTGGACTACATGACGAGTCGGTACCCGGAGGTGGACTACACGACGAGTCAGTACCCGGAGGTGGACTACGCGACGAGACGACTCACAGAGGAGGTTGACGGACGAGAGCGTGGAGGAGGCTATCTATACCTACCCTTCAGGTAGGATCTGAGTTGGACGACCAGGAGCTGCGCTATCTGTACCTACCCTTTAGGTAGGACCCGAGGAGGACGACCCAGGAGCTGCTTCCCACTTCCAGCTATTTGTCTTTTTTCTGTTGTATCTTGTTTAGTTGTAGTTGTACTTTCTTTTTGGTTTGTATTCTGGCCCATTTACCTTTCAGCTTTTCTTTTTTACTTAGTGTTTTGTTTCCGCTTGTACTCTATGGTGCTTGTTTTCTTTTATAAAGGCAATGCCTTCCCAGTTATCAGGATTTTACGCCTTTGGTGCTAGTCGCCAGCCCCTGACCTATGGAAGGCGGGCATGGGGTAGTCACGACACAGGCCCCGAGGACGGGTCGTGACACAATATTAATTTTATGTGATTTCACAAATACAATAAAACATTCCTCAACAAAAAATTTAAATTTATAATCAATATAATGTATTATAAAGTAACAAGATTTTTTTCCATTCATATAATAAATCATCACCAAAGTAATGAATATTTTTTGTTGTTAAATATAGTACTTTAAAAGTGTTTTATAAACATCGAAAATATTTCTATAAAGGGTTTTAGAAAAATAAAATATTATAATAATAAAATAAAAAATCTCCATAAGAATATATAATTGGCTAAAACATTATGAGTGAAAATGGGTTTTCATATTTTTATGATGGTCCAAAACCTATGTTTTGAAATTAATAAACTAGGCCTCTTCTATTTATATTCATAAAAATCCATTATATAATTAATGTCCATTAAAATTCAAATTTTCATAAAACTCCTCTAATATCGTCACCCAAATGTCCCTCTAAGGATTTTTTATGGTTCATTGAATAACTTTTCAATTATTAAGAAATGATATGGTATGTAAGGGATTATCTTTCTCTTCCCATTTATTTATCTACATCTTTATTAAATTTTTATAAAATATTCAAATAAATTTTTTTTCTATAACTTTAAAATCATTATTTTAATGTACAAATGATTTTTTTATCAATTACATACTTATATTTTTTCTCATTAGCACCATTCATGTATCCATATTTTATAATCGTTATGCTGCTAAAATAATTCATTGATTTTCCATATCACCCTCCATTATGATAACAAAATACTAATTTTATTCAATGTTACTCATATAAATGTTTTATACATTTGTTATTTTTTATTATGATGTGTTAATCACACATTTCCTCTCATTTGAATAAAATATTGAAAGGATCATAGATTTTATGTTCTTATTAACTCAATGATTAAATGAAATTTTTTCCCATTATACATGGTATATTGATTAAATAATCTCTAAATATAGTTAACATATATAGGAATTTTTTTCACAAATGTTGGTTTAACCCTAATATCAATCCTATGAATTCGTTAATGTTTTGAACCCCGTGAGTGTATATTTATGGGGCATAGGTGGTCATCCTAGAATATTAGGTAATATTGTATTTTTTAGCATTTACCTGTACATAAGATCTCATATTTTATATTATTGTTAAATCAATATAATTCTATGATATGATTATAATAAAATTTTTATTACATGATTCAATAGTATTATTCTCTTTTATTCTGTCATGAAATTTCTTTTTATCTCTTCTGTATCATGATTACTTTGATTATTTCGTTGTTATGATTTATTGAACATCAATTTTATTATTTATTCCCAATATTATTCTGTGTATTATTATATTTTCAATTGGATATCGGACTAAGTGGTAGTGTTTAAATAAATATGATTTAGTTTTTTAAATATTATTGGTTTTAAGAATCTAGTATTTCAAACACCCTATACATCTATATCTGTGTTCTGTGTCATATGGATTATTATGTTAGAAATCATGTAATAATATTTTTAATTACATTTGGAGTTTTATAGAATTCATTAAATTTGACTTATTCTAATGTATGATTACCCTTAGAGAGCATTGGAGATCATAGATTTATAATTCCCCTCATTTCCCTTGGCAACCATGAATATTACTATTTGTGACCTCTATATTTTCATGGAGTAATAATAAATTCTCATTTATTAATTTTATTAATATTATATATTAACTGTAATAAATTGTTAATTTATATACATGGTTTCATGGAATTAATAAAATAAAATATCCTTGATACTGAATTCTATGTATTATATAAATTTTTTTATAAAATTACCACCATGTACATGTTATTATGGTCAGGGTGTTTCAGTTATTATCAAAATGTTTTTAGTGAAACCATACATACTATATTTAAGATATAGTTATTATACAACATAACACTATGAACACCCATTATGATATTCTGAAAACAATTCAGAAATAAATTTAATGAATTTACAATAAATGCATAGAAATTTTATATTAGGGAATATAATTCATGGTTTTTTTCATAAAAATATTTACTATATTCTATTATTTATAAACTGAACCTAATAGATAGAATAAAAATGAATCAATACCTATAATAATTATTGGTGTTTCCATTTATAAAAATTTCATTAGTCTAATATTAGAGTGGACTATATTATTACACTGTTAGGTTACTCCAATTTTGTTATTACTAATAACCTTTTATTTATAGAACGATTTATTTCCCTTTAATATTGTGTATCAATGTCGAACTACTTCATAGGTAAGATAACTAAACACTTAAAAGGTACCATAATTATAGTAATAGCTAGAAAATGGATGAAGTTTCTAAAGAATTAATTCCATGATTTAGGATACAGTGAAAGAGATATTTTTATAATTGATTTATATCATGTTAGAGGAGATGATGGTTAATAGTGGTATTCAATTAAAATCACCATGACGTTATAAGAGAAAATAAATAGTAAATTTATATCTTTTATGGTTATATAAATTTAAATATTCTTAACTTATAATCAATGAGATGATATAGAAGGTATATTATTAATTTTTTTAAAAAAGTTAGATTTAGTTATTTATGAGTTTGAGGATAACATTACTAGGATATCCAGAAACAATACTGACAATATATGTTATCTCAAAATCCTGAATTATTTATTCTTTGATGTATTAAATTAATACCATTGTTGTTAGTTATTCCCCAAGAAAAATTTATCATATGAATTTTTGGTGAAATGTCCATTATGATCGTTAATGTATTATCTTATCCATTTTTATAAAAATTAATCTAGGAGAATAAGTGGGTGGTTGATCAATATGTTGAAATAATGTTATTTAAGAAAATGAAATATGGGTATAATTTTCAAGGTGAAATTACTATGGGAAGAATTACCATGGGTATTCCTTTAATGGAATGTGAGTTTATTATAGTATAATAGAAAAATTCCTTCAAGATTATGACTCTAAAGGAATTAATGTATCCAATATTCTCAACCACATAAATTATAAGACACTGGGAAAATATTCCAATCAATAACCCATGATATAATGAAATGAACCCTAGAAGATGGAAGGGGAAAAGGTTGTGTTTATGTGATGATAAGTTTGTAATTTGTGGTTCCAAATGATATTATATACAATATTATTATTATAACCCAAAAATTAATTTTAAATTATTTAAATTTGGATCTTTGAACTCTATTATATTTTAATTTTTTTAATAACACTAAATCAGCACTAAAATATTAATTAAGGGTTATAAGTATTTACTTATAGAGTAAATATTATAGCAGTGAATGTTTACATTTATATCTATATTAAAATTCAAGGAATTTCATTAGTTTCAAATATGGTGTTAATACCAATGGTCAACATTGATATAATATGTTATACATATTTTATCTAAATTTTAATGAAATTATATTTTATTTTATGATTGATATTATAATATATATGGTAGGAATATAATTGTTTATAATTATATGGTAGACTTCCTTCTGTGTTTAATATTAAGAACCACCTCTATTCTCCCATCTTAATTAATATCTGTGTAGAGACAAAATAATGAACAAGAAGGATAACCAAATAATGAGGATGTATCAATTCTGATATATTATATTATTGTATTTTTCAAGGAATAGGTATGATAAACACATAATCCTTATGTTAGATTCTATATTTATGTTATCCCAGATGAAAACCCCAAATATGAGAATCCTAATGGAATGGATGAACTAGAATTATAAAAATGATTTAAATAGTAGTTTAAAAAGGGATCAATATTCCTTCTTATTTTACTATTTAGAGCATCAATCTTGTTTATTAATATGACGTCTCAATTTATGATATTGTACATCATTTATAGGGAAATCATTGTCTTTATTATAACGAAAATGTATGGTTTAACTCAGATTGATGGTATTTTTTATCAACATAAATGTGTTATATATATGTAAATTATTTATAATTAGTCTAGAAATGATTGATTAATTTTGAATAATGAATATATATAATAACAAATTTTCATTCCATTTTATTAGAATTATAAGTTCACACGAATTCCTTTTAGGTAATAAAATCCACTCTTAATGTGTTTGGATATAGATATGAAACTATTCATATGTTATCTTAAAATATTATTAATGATTTTTATTTATTATATCATAACATATTATGTTTACAAAATCCTTACACACACCTTAATCGATTATTTATAACACAGTTTTCAATAATTATATCAAAGGATATATAAGTTTATTTTTATTAGATGATTAGATATTTAAATGCATCGTCATAATTGTAGAAAGAAAACCTCATTTAAATTTCAAAATAGTTCTCTTAACTTTTTTATATCATTTAAAACTACATACGATACCCAGGGGTAAACACATTATGAAAACTGGTGGTATAAAAATCCCAATAAGGGAATAAGAATCATAATAAATAATAACATGAGATTTAAGAGGAAGAACATGATATTAGAAATAGAATGGTCACTATTATTCAAAAAATTGAATAAAAAAATTAATTCAGATGATCATTGAATCATATAAATCTCTAAATACCATAAATCATGAAATCAAATGAATATGTCATGGGTAGGTTCTAAGAAAATGTAACATAGGATAATCTCCATAATAATGATTTTATGCTCAAGATAAACACCATCATAACATATTGTGATTAGGTAAAGAGGTTTTTAACTATAAATTATATCTCAAAATGTAATAATATTCCCCAATTCAATACACGTCAATAATGGAACCATCCCTTATATCATAATATGCATAGTAACTATTTTTCCCCTATAATAAAATAAAATATAAATAAAATCATAAACCAAATCAGACCCCTGAAAATGATGTGGAGTTCATAATTTTCTTAAATGAATATTTGAAGGATAAAATATTTCGATTCAAAAAACAATAATGAGTTAATATATTTTAATCAATAATAGTTTCACAAGTTTTATATGTCAGGAACATGGAGTTCCAAAGTAAAAAATTCATGATAAAGATCTTGGTGATGAATGAATAAAAATATACCACAATATTCAAGCTTTATAAAATAAGTAAAGGTTATCTTTGATATTTAAAATAGAATATTATTTTCAATAAATGTAAAATTTATTCATGAGTGTTCTCAATAAAATAATTATTTTTTAGAAAATATTCATTATTTTGAATTATTTTATGGGGGAGATTCAGGACATGAAACAAGAAAAAGAAATGTTAATTTAAATAGAGATCAACTAAAAACAAATATATCCCCATAAATGAAAACTATGTATCTGTGTATGGTAAATATATAATAAATATTAAGGTTAAATGATAATAATATTTCATTAAATATGAAAAAAATGTCTGTGTTACAAATATTCCATTAAGGTTGTATAAAATATCACATTTTTGTTTCAAAATACAATTTTCAAAATAAACCAATATAAACTAATATTAAAAATAGTATTATTAAAAGTTTATTAGGATAATATGTTCTCAACATGAGAAAATACTTAATTTGGTATTTGATAAAAAAGGATAACATTGGAAGGAAGGGTAATTATATACATGAAATTTAAATTTAAATTTAAATAGATGGTAATAACTATTATCACAATTTCATTTGAAAAAAGTATTTGAACTCATTAATGAAAAATATTTTAATCAAATGTGATCTATAATGATAGATATTGGTAATACTATATGAAATGATAGATGTAACTCATGTATCAATATCATAACTCATGAAATCATGTTAATTTATGAAAACATTTATATTTTATGGAAGGTATAACTTGTATACCATATCAAGAGATGGATTTAATTGAATAGAAGTTTCATTGTAAAAAATAATTTATTTTATTATAAGTCATGGGGTTTGTTTCTACACCATTAAAATGATAATTGGTGCGTAATGTAAAATCATGTCACAAGGAATAATTATTGAGGTTAAACCCAATAACATAATAAAATATAATAAAAAACTTTTGTAATGGGGATAAATTGAATTTGAAGTTAAAATACCATGAATTAAAATAATACATGATAATAAATTTCAAATTTATTCTATGCAGACTATTTAAAATAAATTAGGTGTATAAAATTAAAGATGTCTCAATTATTGAAATTTTGAGATGAAACCCTTAACTTGTGTCCAAAGAATAGTTCACATGAAAATAACTTCTTGTAAAATTAAATTAATTTCATTATATATATATAAGAATATTATTAAAATATATTTTACATTCTATTTTCAATCAAATAGATTTTGTAACTTTTTTTTAATATAGATCACACTTACATTGTTTACTCAGGGATATCATGTTAATTTATTTTTAACACATTCAGTTTGATGACGATGGTCAAAGGTGTTATAAAATAACTTCATGAACACCCAAATTTTAATTGGTTTTTTATTTTAATAGTAAATTTATGGAATACATATATAGTTTAAAATGTTAACCAATTATATATCACAATTATGAATGATACCATGACAAGAAAATTTAATTTTGTTAATGATACTACAGTTTTTTCTCTTTAATTATATATATATATAAATCCTAATATTATAATTATATAATTTTAATTTTGTGCATCACATCATTTTATATAACTAAAAAACCTATTTGAACATTCAATTTAATGTGTCGATGGAAAATTTAACTCTTCATTCCTAGAGGCGGTAGTACAAGCACACTAACACGATAACGATCACCTTTTTATTAATTACATTGTAGGAATGTATAAAATGGACATTATTATAGTATAATAACACCAAATATTACTAAAAAATATTATTTAATAATAAAATCATGGATAATAGATATTTAAAAGATTTACAAGAATACAAGAGATAGTGAAGTATTATTGAATGTATTGCTTATCCCTTGGATGATCTCCCTTCGGTATTTACAAAAGGATACTTAGTGTTGTATTATAGAATGACCAAGGCATCAAAGGCATGGTGAGAGTTTTTATTATATAATAAGTATTATTTTTTTGATCCAATTATTTTTAAATTGTAGGTAAATGGGGAGGTGGTGGTCTACTTTTATAACTGATAAATGGGTACTTTAGACAAAAAATATATATCTCAATAACATCACATTGTTATTTAAATAAATATTCACAAAAAATTGAGAATACTGTTATAAGAAAGGATAAATTTTTAATACTTCCTCCACTATAGGATATAAAACATTCCTTTCATAAGTTTTATATTTTTTCTCTAATTTAAATTAAATTTACCCTTACTATGGTAAAACTACATTCACCATTGATAAATAATATAAATATGAAAAATTATAATTTAAATTATTTACTAAATGGAACATTATTATTTAACATTTGGGAATCATTTTTAAAAAATAAAATTCATATTTAATAGAGAAAATAATTTTTATATTATGGTATATATCGTATAAAACCATTTTTTAGAAAAAAGTGTCTGTAATTATATGATATTTATTTAGGATAAAATTATAATTTTTACTAGATATATTAATATTAACGTTTTTTGTTGTAAAAATAGGATTTAATTATCATTAAATGATGTTGATATCATAATTAAACCAAGAGAAAATTTTATATAATGAAATAGAGGAAAAATAATTTTATTTACCGCAATTCCATATATTTTTTAAAACTATAAGCTTGGGTTTTATATATCTATATTATTTTTTTAGAAAAAATTTTTACAATATAAAATCTATTTTATATTGAAAAAATTCCATCAAAACATTTCATATTGTTTGGTATTTCCAATAGCATGGATCTTATAGACATATCCTAGATTATGAACTTCTCTTGTATACGGTTTTTTTTCAAACATTAATTACTAGATTTCAGTTTCAGATTGGTCCATTAAAAATAATAAAAAATATTTCACCTTCATACTTTAGAAAAATGGTCATCATATAGAATACTTCTAATTTTAAATTTCATTTCTTCACACATTTATTATTTTCTAATAGGGTTACCTGAATTTTATACTAGCTAATATAATGAAAAAATTTTAATAGTAATATTCAATATTAAAAATATATATTTGTCTTCTAATTTTAGTTTTGAATAGTTTCTAAAACACACCTTGTTATATATTATTTTTTAAACTTTGATATGAAGTGAAATATTGGTCCCTTGCATATTCTCTAGGATATAAAAATAATATGATGATTATTTACAAATTTTCCTTGATACTATACTGAATAAGAATCTATATGTGAAATTTATTGATTGTGAACTTTGTATTTAGTATTCCATGGAGGTATTGACAAAAAATATGGATTATAATTTTATGCTTCATAAACAAGGGATATCAAATAGTCTCCCGAAACAAATAAAATAACTCAGACTCTTAGTTTTACATGTTTAGATTAATACTATCAGTGATTTTTTTAATATTTTCCATCTACCTAATCAATTAACCATGTTGACATGTAATGGGGGAAAAATTTCCCAGGATGAGGAATTTGAAGAAATAATTCAAAAATTATAAGATAGAAAGGTCAATATACTAGTATTGACCAAACTATATTTAATGGTTGGATTTCAAATATATATTAATGAATTAATGAAATGAACCTAGTGTGTATTAATTAAAAAGTATAGATATAATATTTATTCATCAAGTAAATTAGATTTCTTTTTTCAGGACCTTGATCTAATAGTTATAATGTCTTCTTCAAAAATATATAGGCGCTATCTTTTTATTGGTAGACATAAATAAAATATATTAATAATAAAAGTTTGAAGTATGTGTGAAATAAGAATGATCTCAATATTAGAAAAAGGAGATTGATGGAACTACTCATAGACTATGATTTTATAATACACTAGAGACCTAGGAAGGTGAACAATGTTTCTTATGCATTGATTTGGAATGATTGTACATTTTAATCCCTGGTAAGGATTCTCACAAATCCTATTATTTGGGTTTAGTTATTATTTTATTGATATTATTATGGAAAGTAATTCATCATTTGTTTCCAAATAATTGTTGATCTAACTATACTAGGGATATTGATGAGTTCTCATTAATATGATAAGTTAATATAAAAGAAAATAAAATCCATAAAATATGGGATTTTTTCTAATTTTATCAATGATGATAGAGTGTTAATGTTTATAAATTAACTATTAGAAATTTTGGTACCATATATAAAGCGAGAATTAATTCATGAAGAAAATATATCATAATTATAAAATAATATTGATTGTACTATGATGTATGGGTATATAAAAGAGTACATAGGGTTGGAATAAATATATAAGGAAATTTAAGTATATGTGTCAAGATTCATGGCATGCTCTCAAGTAAATTTTTAGAGATAACATCCAAAGGGTATAACATATCCTCTCCCTACACCAATATAGAAGTTAGAAAATATCATAATGGACATTGTTCCTTGAAATGATTATGCTAATATGAATAAGTATGTAATATGGTTAATTTTGGATAAACATACAACTTCCCCACATTTTTTAGTTACAAAGGATGATCTAACTCTTGAATTAATTGAACATACTTTTAATATATTGACCGTTTAAGAAATACACTATGTTCAATAGCGTAAATGATATTCCAAAGCAATCATAGATGATAAATAAGTAATAGTATTAAAATGTTACTATTATAAAATATGAATTATATAAAAGGGTATGAATATGAATAAATATTTAATGAAATGAATATAAATCTGGTACTCAATATGAATATATTGGTATGTTCTTAAAAAATAATCACACAATTTTTATTAGTCATTTTATTTTTGAAAATAATTATTTCCTCAAAATCGATGTATTATTCTTTTTGTGATTGAATATTATAATATCCATTATTTTGAGAAAATTTATTTGAAAAAATAAATTCCCTTTCTGAAAACATATTTTCAATATTATCTTAAATTGAAAATTTGACAATTTTCATAAAATATTTATTTTTTCATGGAATATTTAAAAAATAATGATTTATATATAAAATGTAATTTATTTAAATGGTAATTTTTTTAAATAAATTTTCATTAAAGAAATTTTATTTATGGTATTCCAACTATGTATTTAAAAATTAATTTTCTAATAGAATTTTGTAAAAAATCATTTTATATTTAAAAAAGGGATTTTTTTCCAAAAAACTATTTTTTTTGTGTTTTTATGATTTAATATTAAATTATATTATGAAAAATCTATGATTTTTTATTTTGAAAAAATGGATTCAATATATTTAACCATTTATCCCAAATTTAATGAATATCACCATTTTAGTTATGGAAAATATGAATAGTAAACTTTGTAATTTTTAATAACATATTAAAGGGTAAATCATGTAATTTAGGTTAAAAATTAAATGATATGGTATATAAAATTAACATAACACTTCATTAAACATTCTTAGTTGAGACTATATAAGGTATAATAATCTAAGTATTGATTTTATGACATTTTGGGGTCACTTTTATTATATGATTACCGTTATAATAGTTTTTTAAAAGAAATTTCATACATGTCACCCTCTAATTTTTCATCAGTTCAGTGTTATTAATTTATTGTCATCTATATTGTATGTTGAACTATAAATATTTTTCTGAAATATATATTTTTTTATTATGGTAATTTTTTTTTAAATTTTATTGAAGAAATAATTACATAAAATGAGTATAAAACATTGATGATTTAAGAATTAAATTTGTGAAAAAATAAAACAAATGATATTATAAATATTAAATTTACTATATTGTGAGAAAATTAATAAAGTAATATATTTTTCTAAATTAACATGACATGACGGGGATATAATAAAATAATTTATTTTAGTTTTAGAAATTTTATTGATATTAATAAAGTCAAATTAATAAATAGTTCTAAAAATTGACATTATTGATATTATATAGCAAATAATATTTTATTAAATGATGTAAAATTCCAAAAAAATATTAAATAAATCAAGTTGATTAGAATAAGGAATAAAATAACAACCATGTTCTATTTATGGGTCATTTTTTATTTTGTAATAACTATATTGATTCTCAAAGAGTAAAACACCTTGTTATCAAGGAAAACAATTAAGGGGCAAAATTGGGGTCAAAACCTATGTATCTGGGGATAAATATAGTCAATTAATTAAAAATAATTATTGGATCTGTGTATTAGTAAGAATAATTATCCTATATTCTAAATAACTTACTTAAGATCCATTTTTAAATGAAAATTAATTTATCTTAATTTAATATTTTATGAAATTCCAATAGTATCACTATTTTCTCTTCTAAATGGAAACTCTTCTTCTCATTTGGTCACACACAAAACCCTTTTTGCTGGCCAATACCAAAAAAATAATAATTTCATAGATTCTCGCCTCTAATTATATAAGTACTATTTAGGAATACAACCAATTTTAGATGTATTGATCTTGATTCCAGAAGCCTGGAGCCGATGAATTCTATAATATGTTGGTATTAGATACATAGAATTGTATCCAGAATGATCAAATTGTTTTTAGTCCTGGAAAAATATATTTTTTGGTTGATAAAAATAAATTTGAAATCACTGAATTAAACGATGTTTTTTATTTACAAAAACATTACCCATCTAACCATATCCCTACATATCAATCATAAAATAGTTCTTAGTATCCTTGAAAAAACTAAAACATTATAAAGGGGCGAGTTCACATTCTTAACAAAGGTAATATTAAAACAAATGTTATGAATAAATAAGGAATATTTAATATGGAAAGATAAAACACATTCCATTTAATCCATAATGTGATCATAATATGGATAGAATAAATGTTAATCTACAATTTGTATACAAATAATCAGATTAACTTGAAACTTGATAATGGATATTCTTACAAATCGAGTAATCACATAGAATATCAATAATTAAATTAAGAACCATTTTATGAATACTGATGGACATAAAAACCATGAAATAGAGTCTTTATGCATGGAAATATAATTCCATTGTGGTTTCATGTAGTGAAACCTAATTATGTTTAGACTTTATTCGAAGACATCTAATCCCATCGAGGACTCATGTCAAGATATCTATATAAATGTGTAAGGACTAATCCAAAACCATATCTAGATTGTCTTATAAGACCTACTGATTCATTAATTGGCTATATTGTACAAGGATCCACACATCACTATATAAATAAATAATTCCTCACATATCGAATGATCAATTTAATTCATGAATCAGTATACCATATCCTCAAATATTTGTATTCTATAAAAGATACATATTTATCAATATTTCTCCAAATAATTAATAAAATTATAATTTAAAAAACCATTTGTGTAATGTTATACAGTTTATCAAACACTCATATCTATCTTTCAAGAATATGTATACTTATGGGATACATAATATCCATTGAAAATGGGTTGCATGAAGGTGATTATTTCATATGATAGTTAATTATAACAAAAAATTAATAATTTATAATAATTTTTCCAATTTGTAATTTTCATGTCAAATCCCCTTGGATGATATGATTCAATGTAAAAATTAAAAATAATAATAATTATTAATAAATAATTCTAATCAATTTCAAAGGGGAAATATAAACACAACAACTAAAATTAATTGTTATATAATAAAAAATATGTCTTATTAGAATGTAAATTATGATTAAATCGATTACCTTAAAGGTATTTTTGAATGAAAATTATATAAAGTACTATATAGTGGTTTTAATCTTGTTAATAACTTATAAAACTACTATTATAAATATTTTTTTATCATATATGATCCTATTATAAATGTTTACCACCCATTTGAAAATAATATTTTAGTATTTTTATTATTTCATATGTTAATTTCCTGGTTTTCTCAATCAGGAATTATTACGAAATATCTAGTTAATTCACATATTATAGAGTATCATCATCTCCAGAAGAATAATTCTAAAATAATTATCATACTAGTTCATGAATTATAATTTTAAAGTTAATCATGAATGGGTTTTTTGAGAAATGATGTATGTTGTGAACATAGAGATGGTATTCCATACATATACATGAGTACCACTTCAATTATTAAATGATAATTATAGAAAAGAGGTTAGTAATATTTAAAATTTTATAGATGATAATAATATAATATGTATATTATTATTTTTTTAAATATACACAAACACACACACACACATATATATATCTTCCAAGTTGTGTGTTTATGAAAAGAGAGACACTTTGCTCTGTGAAAAGGGTTGTCCACACATACACTAATAATGTATTCAACATTATATTGTATCAAAAATATAAATCATCTTTTAATATTAATAAATAATAATACATGAAAATATTAATTATTTTAATTTTATCACAAATAATCATTAATTTCTCCCTATAACCTTCCATGTAAAGTGTTACTAAAAGAAAAATCACATCACTCTACAATACGGTAGTTCACCATACACGTGGGAGAAGTTATTGACTACCCTATATAATGGAAATTAAAATGTTATATATTATATAATGAATATAGAGGTATAATTATATAATTAATATCATATATATACTATATATATTTCAGAATACCCCATAATGAATGGTGGTAATAGAAAAATTAATGGCATTAGTAAATGAGTTTGTAGTTCATCATTGACAATAAGGATTCTTTCATAATAAATTTGATGGAATGGGATATGTTTTTTAATGACCATAATATAAGAAAATATATTAATATTTAATATATTGAAAGTATAATACTATAATAGATTAATAATAATTGAACAAGGTGAGAAAATATATAAAATAAATATGCTCGTTGAATAACATTACCTCTTTTTTAGGTATCCTAATTAAAATTACACCTAATCCTTCCAAAGATGGTTTTATAACATGATTAAAGTATATAAAAAGAGATTATGGAGGTTTACAAGTCATTTTTGTAGTGATTTTCTAACCAAAATTAGTTTTAATTTGGAATAATAGAGGAGTGATTGTGGCCATTTATATGTTAGGTGATTGGTACACTTTTAATGTTTTCAAAGATTCAATCATAACAATGATATTAAAATTTCAAAGGATTTAAAAATTTTCTACTCATAATCATATAAGAGATAATGTGGAATTATTGGCAGAAAATGGGGTTTTAAAAAAAAAATTGGACATTATTAACCATTATCATCTTACTGTAACCCTTTATAAATATTTTTTACCACAACAATGATAATTACTTTTTGAAATTTTCCATATTCATTTTTGTAAGAAAATTACCCTATAAAAAATATAAATAATTATCATTAAAAATAAGAAATCAATTTTTACAAATTAATTCATATATGTGGAGATTTTTAATTCATAATTAATCCAACAGACAAGATGAGAAAACTAGTTGTTAAAGAAAAAATGTACTAATGTTTTAAGGAAAAATAATACTAAATTTACTATAAAAATTATTATAATGACATAAATTGTATTAATTTATATAATATAGTTCTAATGATAATTTAAATATAATAAAAAATATAATTTAATATTATAAATAAATTAACTGAAAAATTAATTTTTTAATAAAAATATATTATTTTTCAATATTCATACAAAAATGAAACAATTAAAAAATAATAAAAATCCGTCACCCAAATACAATTTTTTCTATTCAAATTTCAGAAATTGTGGGTTTTTCAAATAAATATTCTAAAAATTGTAAAAAATAAATTTATATTAGGTAAGAAAAGTGTGATTTATCTTTCCCTTATAAAAATAAATTTCATAAAAAAGTATTTATTTTCCATTTAAACTATTATTATTTTATTTATAATACATAAATATAAAATGAATCTTTGTATACTATATATTTTTCATAATATATTTAATTCTATTCATAACTACCATTATAATGTTCATTTGAAAAGTATAACATTAAAAAATAATATATACATAATATTTCACATTTCATTTACTTGATGTTGTGTGTAAAGAATGATAAAATTAGTGTTTCAAGTTATAAAATCAATACTCAGTGTTGTGTGTAATTAATGCTAAATTCAGTGTTTCAGTTAATGTATGAAATTGAGAAAAATGAATTTTTAAAGCAAATATATATCATAATGTCTCGTGGTTTTATATTTTCTTATAATATCAGTGTTGTGTGTAAAATATTCTCCCAAATACAATATAATTATTTTGGAATTTTTTTATTAAATTTTACCAATGTTAAATAAATGATTTCCTAAGAATTAAAAAATTATGAAAATAATAAATGGTTTGTTATTTTAAAATTATTTTTTAGAAAACCCACGTCAAAAAAAGAGAAAAAAAATATTATTTATAAGTGATCAATGGGATGTAAAAAAATCATATGGGATATGAACAAAAACTAGGTTTCTATTAAAATATTATTGGTGGAATATAATTATATGTACATTTAATAAAATTATAAATAATTAAATAGAGTATTTTATGTTATTAATCATAAGAAATTTAATTATGAATGGAATGTTATAGTCCTCAAATCTAAAATTTTATGAGGATTAATAAGTCTATCTGAATTATTAGATATGAATGCAACAAAATAACATTTTTTTCAACATCCTTTTCCTAAATTTGAGTAATTATTGTACTATATATGAATATTCTGAAATATAATTACCTAATATGTTTAAACTTTAAAATAAAATTTCTATCCTTTGGTTACGCTTCATTAAATTTCCAAAGCATCACATACTATAAGAAATAATTATCAAAAATATTATTATTTTTTAGGAAATAAAACTCACATTTAATGGAACAATAAGTGCATAATATATTGAAAGTTCATTTGATGTGTCTCTTTCTATTGTGATACAAAATTATTTCCATATATTATCCATTGTGCATAAATCATCATGTGGTGAAGTGGTACATTAATATCTGAAACCTCATCCATAATTCATTATAAAAGAATTCATAAATGGTTAACCTTATGACCCTTTGAAAATATTAAGATATACAACATTATATGTAATGTCAATAAATTTACAAAATAAACTTGTGATTGACCCCCAAACAGTATTAAGAAGCTATTAATAATCATATACCAAATATGAGAATACCATTATCATTTATTTTGTTGAATCATGGTAATAACCAGAGTTAGAACAAAACATTTTGGAAAACAAACATTATTCCTTATTCATTATGTGAAATATTTATTATTAGATATATTAATTAAATTTAAAAATGTATTAAAAAACTTCTAGAATAATCCATATTGTCAAAAAAACTCATTATTCAATTCTATGTTTTTCAGTACTATCAAATTTAGTTTAGCCATATTACTTTTCTCTATATCCCAATGTTATTATCTTAGCATCAATAACATATTAATTGTCCTCAATTAGGTGTTTCCCATGAAGATAAAATTTCAATTAAATTATTCTTCATTTTCATCAATGCAATTCAACTCATTCTTCCAAATCCTTAGTCAATATATAATTTAGAACAATCTAAATTTATTTCATAATTATCATAACTAGAAAATCATTGATAGAATACTCAAATAAAATAATTATTTCATCCAAACACAATAACATTAATAATTTCTATTTTATATTGTAATATCATATGTAGGACCATGATCCTTTATCTTATTTTGTGGTTTATTATTTTGATAGTTGAGATAATAATTTATGTAGTGCCTCATCTCTAAACAGTAGAAGCATTGTACATTTTGAAAAAATTAATTACACTAAAAATTACATTCCTGGTGTAATTTATCTTCAATATTCCATCAAACTCTCATTCTTTTTATGAATGTATCTAGTAATTTCTACCCACAATTACCACATTTGTTAAAATTATTTTTTCCATTTTTCACTTTATCTACCATTTTCCTAGTTGTACTCATATTCTTATACTTCCCTCAAAAGACATTATACTTATGATATTATTTGAATATTTTTTAGAACAAGATAATATATCTTTATATATTGAGATTTTATGGGAGAGTTTTTCCCTTATAAATATTTGCTTTAAACTAAAAAGTAAAATATCATTCAGGCTCATTTTATTATGTCTATTGATTTGGTTCCCATTCCCCTACTATGAAGCATTTATTAATGATGTAATACACTAGAAAATATCAAATAATTATAAAACATAATGTAAAATACCGAAAATAGTTAAAACCTTGATAAATTTAAGCATAAATAATATTATAATAATTAGAATGGATTCTTTGTAGATATCTCTATTTTGAAATCCTTCGTAATGGTTTGTAATGAATATTTGAATTTTCTTATGAATACCCATGAGTATTGTCAATATAGGGTCTCATTAAGCCATATTATCATGATATAAGTGATGAATGCGTCGTAAAAAATAGTCCCTTTTCAGAGTGATGTACCTATTTTAAATATCCAAATCCTCTTATGATATCCATTAAAGGATTTATTTCTAGGAAAACATCATAATCCCTACCTTATCATAACATTAGGATGTTATTCAATATTTTTATTTGAAGTCTATCATATGTCAGTGTTCTTTGATCTATGATTTCCTAAATCTACTTCTTATGGATTATAATAAAATTGCAATGATATTTTCTATATTGAACCAAACCACAGATGCCCAAAACCAGTGTATGACTTATTACATTGGTATAATATTCAAGAAATCACACCTTAAGGGACCAAATATTTTTGTAGTATTGGTAAACTATATACATACCTAAATCTCATTAACATTTCAAAAAATATAATAGAAATAATTATTATATATGTATTTCCACTATTACCCATGTCGCAACATTTTATATCAATCATAAAAAACATCTTGGTATCACATGGAAAATAAAACATATGAAAGGTGTGAGGATAGATTCTTAGTAAGGTTATGCATAAAGTGAAAACAATAAATCAATAAGGCACAATCAATGTGGGAAATTTAATGACTAAGATACTTGGAATTTAATCTTTAAAGTGACTATAATATGTCACGAATAAATGATGATCAATTAATTCCATCTAAATAATCACATTAGCATAATTCTTAACCATGTATATTCATACTAATCAATTAGGCTGTTGTAATATCAACCATTGAATTCTTAATGATGGATTGAATAATTATAAAAATATAAAAAAACCATCAAGGCCTCATGAAATGATATCTACTACCATTGAGGCTATATTGAAAAAGTTATAACATCATCAAGTATTCCTTCCAAGACATCTAATAAAACCAAGGCCTCATGTTAGGACAACTATATTAATAGGTAATGCCTTAATCAAAATATGCCTTCATCTTTCTTATGAGACATAACAATGAAAAAATATGATATATTATATCTATTACCACTATTCACTATAGGTAGAAAACATTACTAAAATTTTTAATGATTTGTTTAATTCATTAATTAATATACTTTATCTTCAAATATCTATATTGATTAAAAGAATCATATTTTTCCATGTCTCCCCAGTTAATAAAATAACATTCGGAGTAATCACCATATGTAAAAAATGTTATATTGAACAATAAATAATCATATATATCATTCAAGAATTTTTATATTGAAGATAAATTTAATTTATAATGAAATGTTTTTATAATAAAGTTATTTTTAAGAGAAAGTTAAAAATCATAAATGAAAGTGATATTGTACAATAAGTTTACCACATGGTAATATTCATTTCATATCCCATTTAGTAAAATGAATAAATTTGAGCAATAATGTAACATTATTTATGAATTAATAAAAAAAATATTTCAAATGTGTATTATATACACTAAAGAAATGTTAATTGTTTAATAATGAAAAAGAAACCTCAATGGAATGTATATTGAGATGAAATAACAGAACCCATTTTTCATTTGATTGAATATTATTTAACCTTATGTATCGTATTTTTAAATATTTTATTATCATATAACAAAACAAAAATTAAATTTATAATGGAATTTATGATCATATTATAACATTTTACATCTTTTTTAGGTTATAAAATATCATTATTTAAATTATTTTAAATATTCAAATATTAATTACTTTTTTTCCTCATTCATGCTTTGTTATATAATATATTGTTCATGAATATATTATATTGACTCATCATATATAGAATAACAATAATGAAAATGGTATCATATTTGTACGTCAATTTTACATTAAAAACCAATCCTGAATAATGGTTTTTATAAAGTTGTATATTACGATCATGGAAACTGTATGTCATACTTATATATGAGAAACTTTTCAGATTTATAATGATCATAATAGAAAGGATGTAAGTAATATTTTTATCTTCTTATAATGATAATAATAACACATATACTATATAATTTCATTAAATACACATATATATATATATCATCCATGTAGTGTGGTTATGAAAAAAGAGTCGCATTGCTTCGTGAAGGTGGTAGTGGTAATGTACATGAATGATGTTATCATATTTTTTTTTGTAAAATGAATGTGATTTATTATATTTTCAGAATAATAAATATTTCATGAGTATCGTAATTATAAAATTTATATCAACAATAATTATTGTAATTATCCTCATCACCTTCTTTTTTAAGAGTTATTGAAAGATGAATCACATCTCTTCAAGAGGAGGTAGTCCACTGTACACACTAAAAATTTATTATTTCCCATAAATAATGGAAATGAAAATGTTATATATTATATAATTTATAAAATGGTATAATTATTTATCAAATATAAAAAATTTAATTTATATCTATAATAGTAGACACCGTTAAAGGTGGTATTGTGAAAAAATATTTACACCAATTCGATAGGTGATAGTCAGTCGTACTCATGAATGATGATTTTGTAGACCATTTGATGGAAGTTGATATTTTGGTATGTTACAGGGTCAGAATAAAAAAATGTATTTACATGGAATATAAATACTATAAGTTATTACAAAGGTTTAATATTAATTTAATGAGGTGGGGAATGAAATAAATTATAGAATCTTATTGAAAAATGTTACCTCGTCTTCGGGTATCCTTAATAGGTTTTCACATATGCCTTAATAAAGTTTCCTTCATCCAAAAAACATTTTATGACAAGATTATGTATGTTTATAAGTAAATTGAGTAGGTAGGAGATGAACCAAATGTGCTTGATTTTGTAAATAAAAAATAAAATTATGTGATTATGTACATGTTGGGTGAGTGGCATGCTTGTAATTTTTTTAAATGATTCAATGTTTCCCATGTTTTTATCTTGTAAAAATCATTATAAATTGTCCATTATCATTGTTACAATATATTAATAGGATTTAATTCCATAAAATTGGAGTTTTCTGAGTCAATAGGTAAATTTTAACCTTACCTTCTTAAATTATCCCCAATAAATTGATTTTTAACTTATATGTGGAAATTAATTTTTACTATTATAATTAATCATTTTGATGAAAATTATTTTTGAACTAATTATAAATTATAAATTAAGGTTATTAAAAAATGGAATCTATTTTTTGAAATTGAATTTTGAGAACTGGTAAATTTTAATTTTAATTTAATCCATCCAACGTGATGAGAAATTGGGTTTTTAATGAAAAATATTCATTAGTTTAAAACATTTTTGTATCAAAATTTAATAATAAAATTATTCGATTGATTTAAATGTGATTAATCTAATTTTAATTTAAGTAATTTATCATTTAAAAAGGAATATAATAATTTAACATTACAAATAATTTAAAGTAAATGATTGTTTATAATTAAAATTCATTATTTTTCACAATTCATAAAAAAATGAAACCATTTAGAAAAACACTAATTATTAACCAAAATAAATTTTTTGTATTACCATTTCAAAACTTATGGTTATTTTATAAAATATGTTTTCTCGATGTGGTATAACATAATTCTGAATTATCTGGGAAAATCATGATTAAAAAATAATTTAGGAAAATATATTTTTTTATAAAACATTTATTTTTCATTTCTATAATTCATATATTATTTATAAACAAAAAATAAAAAATGAACGTGCGGAAAAAATAAATTTTTTAATATATATAATCCTATTCATACTAATTATTATTATGTCTATGGCAATAAAATCACCTTAAATAATAATATTTTAACAATATGAAACATTTTGTTTAAACTTAATGTTTCCTATAATGAATGATAAATTCAATTTTACTTGTAATTAATGATACAATCAGTGTTTCATGAAATGAAAGATGGCCCTAGTGTTGTGTGTAATAAATGATATTAAATTTATTGTTTTTTTAATATATATTTTTAATGTCTTTGGAGGTTATATTTTCTTCTAAGAATGGAATTTTTTGTCTCAAATGATATCAAATAAAATGTCATTATTTTATAAGTTATGTGTTCTACCATAAATATCATTGGGTGATAATAAAAGGATTTCTTCTAAAGAATAGATATATTTTTTCCTTATATTTTTTCTTCTACCTCCCCCAAAAATTAATTATCCATGTTAAAATAAAAACTACTAAATAATCTATATACATATATTTTGTAATATTAGTTTCATGTAATATATACATATCATATTTCATATAATTGGAAAATAATTCATCATCCATGTGTAAGGTGGAAGAATGACTCCTGAACCAATGCAATTATTTTTCTACCACCAACTCTCAATATTGGTTATAATGATAGAAATAATGGTAAAATATTATCTCCATGAAATATAATCATTATTTCAATATAATATATAAATTACCATATTAAATTTTCATGCACAGATGAATGATAATATCCTACATGTGTATGTGTAGACTTCCACCTACATTAAGATATTAGATTAGTTTTTCATCACAACATAACATGGATTAAATATATAAGTACTTTTGAAGAATAAATATGATATTTATAATATTATGATAATTCACGAAGGATAAAATAATACTTAACTTATTTCATAAATTATCACTGAAAAAATGAAACTCCACTCATGTGTACATACAGCCTTCATCTCAATGATCATAACATAGTTCATTTTTTATAAGAATATTTAATGGTTGGATATAAATTTATAATTTATATATAAAAATGATAACTATTTCATGATTATTTTTATGTATATGATGTAATTATAATCTATTTGACCATTGTCAATATACTGATATAATTTTGGATTTATATATTGATTATTGTAAAAATGTCCAATGTGAACATAAATGATTATTTTGTTGGATATAATATAAAATTAAATAGAATAATGGAATATTTTTTATGTAATTTTTTTTAATAAAAATTAAAATTAAAACACGTCTATTTTTCAAAATGATAATTAATGTATATGATGAGTCACACTGATCATATTGAAATTTCATTTCAAAAATCATATTATATTGTTTCTCTTGAAACAATGTATTTTTCATCAAAATCCATGTTTAAAAAAATAATAGCTAATATTTTTATTATATTTATATTAATTTCTAATGTAATTTTAACAGATATCTAAATTTTCACTAAATTTTTTCGAATGAATATCTTTGTGTATATGAAAACGAGGTACCTAGTGATTTTTTTGCTAAAAATATAGAAGGAATTTTTATTAACTTATACACAATGAGCATATTTTCATAACATCATGAACAATGTTTTCTTTGAATATTACATAACTTGATTACATAAATATTTTTAAATAAATTTTATTCATATGTATGTGAGAATTTATCTTCGTTGAATAATTGATTTTCCACCATTAATTTCTTATAATGCATGTATAATTTTTTTATGATTATGTTATAATTATTGGAAATTTTTTAGGATGTCTAGAGGTTCCATATTAAACCAAATAAATGTTGGTATGTGATATCCCTATAATTCATTTTGTTTTTTACATAGCAAGGTGATCATGATGATCATTTCAAGACTAACATTTATTGTTAATGGAAGTATAACTATGTGGGTTCTTATATTTATAACCATGTGGGTTATTTCATGTGTAGTTGTGAGGTGTAATCCATAAGTAAGTTTTATTATAAAACTATTCTCCATGTAACATATACGATTTATATATTTTTTATATTTTGTATAGATATCTGATTTTTTACAAGTTAATTTATTGAGATTATGATCAATGAAATGTATGTTACCTTCTTCATGGTGAAAAGTATAACATTGTTAAAAAAATATCCATGAGTTTATCATGTTTTCAAATAAATCCTTATATTTGTCTTCTAACTTTAAAATTTATTATGAAAAACAATATTTAATTATTTAAAAAAGTTATTTCATCAGTTAGAAATGATTATTTAGAGCACAAAAATTGTTTTGGAAAATGAAAAAATCAACAAGAGTTCATGGAATAGTGATTTCAATATATTATTGGGTCCCTTAATAAGATTTATTTTTTGATACAAAGTGTTAAAAAAATTTCACTAGATTTAAGGATCAATAATGGAATATATGAAATCATGTTTTTAGTTTTGAATATTTTTCATGAAATGAAATAATTTGTTCATAAAATAGTTTGATATTTCGAAGAAATTGATATTTTATATAATATTTACATTAGAGTTTATGAGATGATAACTAAGTGTCATTACATAATTATATAAAACTATTAACTCAAGATGTCCTTGGGAATTTAGTATTTTTATTTATATTTTGAGGAAAATGGATTATTTTTTGTTTAATTTGAGGTCCTTATTATTGCTATTAGATGAGTAGTTAAACAAAATTAAATAATTGTTTCTTTTCAAGATTAGTAATGTGAAGAGTAATGAATACCTCTGTTGGTTTTTAATTTTAATTTTTCGAATAAATAGAATGTTATAGACACACTTTTTTAGGTTTTTAGATATGAAAAATTATAGTTATTAAGTATATTTTTGGAGACACATGTTTTTTGAGGTATATGTGACCCTTGATTTTATCATTTGAGAAAGGAGGCTTGAGAAAAAATACCATTAATTTGGGGGGGGGAAGTTTTATTAATATTTATACACTTTAGTGTTAATATAATATTTAATTTTTATGTAGTTATTGGGAATTAAAAATTTGAAATATGTGTTTTATCATAAATATAACAATGAAATTGGAAATTAATTTCATAACTAATCTCATTTTTGAATAAGATCACTGTAATTTTGGGGATCATTACATGAATAAGTTAAATTGAACAGTATGAGGTTTTATTTAAGAAATAAATGTAAAATTATATTTTGGAAGAATATATAATTTTATTCTGGATTTGTTTAGACTAAATTTATTTTTGGCAATCGCTAGAATATATTATATACTATTTTATTTGTGAAATTACCATTTTTATGAGACATTAACAAATAATTGATATTATTTGGAGACAAAAAATAAAATTTATACTAGAATAAAATGTGATCAATTCCATATAAATTTTTAGCTTCAATATTAGTATATAATATCTTTGAGTAATTTTAAGGTTTTTTATTTTTATAAGGAGCTATATTGAACTTTTGGTTTTACTATTGAATTTTTGAGATTATATTAGGTTTATTAATATGTTAACTAATTTTATTAGAAACATTATCTTATCCGTTAAGAAGAATTTTTGTTTGTGTTATTTCCTAAATGTGGGAGGAATATATAGTTATTTTTTAATTTTATGATCTTTATATGTTGATTCTAATGTTTGAGGCATGGAGAAATATTCTTTAATACTCATAATTTGGAAAAAATTATGAATTTATGATGGTATTTGTTAAAGGATTATATACTTAAGGTCTTGTAATTATATTCCATTATGTTTCTAGTATATATAGTAAATTATATTCTTAAATATAGGGAAAAAATTTTAATGAAAAAATTTTATATGTTTAATTTTCTTAGCATGAAATTAATATCCTCTTAAACCATCCCCTATTTAATGCTTCTATTATGGTTACCTTTCTCAGGAAAATATTTTTTATAAATCTCTATCAGTCTATGAGAGTTAGTTTTATCATCCATAACCTTGTTTTCTCTTCCCACCAATGTTATCTAACATGAAAACCTAGTATTTGTTACTCCTGATGACCTCTATGAATCCAATTTCTTTCAGGCTAAGGGGAAGTCTTAATAATCCTTTTCACGATGTGGGATTTTAAAATGTATTATAAAAATTCAAAACCCTAGTAACAAAAAATGAGTTCAAATTTAAAGTATGGGAGTTCTAAAAGTGTGCATAATGTAAGGTAATTATATTTTAAAATGATACGTTGTCTTCTTTAACATACAAGATATGTCCCATTTAGCATAAATGAATAAATAAATATAGTTATTTATATATAAATATTCTAATATAGACACATAATGAGTGGGTTTTTGTTGGATGAAAAATTTTAGGAAATAAATATAATTGACCAACTCTCTATGAATTTATTGATATATTCATATATAATAGTCCCATAAATTTTAGTAATGTAATTTTATTTTTCAAAACATTGTATTCTTGGAAAATATGTTTCTTACCTTTTTGATTGAATATTATAAATTTCAAATAGTTATAGAAAATTTAATTAAAAATTAGAATTTCATTCCCGAAAAAATCATCACATTATTATCATAAAATGATTTTTTTTAAATATTTGGAAAATAATATTTTTCCATGTAATAGTTTAAATTAATGTATTTATTGAAAATTGAATTTTATTTTCAAGTAAAGATTATGTTTTGATTAAGTATTAATTGGTTAATTTTTACTTAAAATAATTCAATTATTTTTAATGAAATTTATTTTATACTTTAATTTGTTATATTATCTTTTTATATTTAAAAAATAGTTTTTTTCAGAAAAAATATATTTTTTATTCCATTTTCTGGATTTAATTTTAAAAAATATTGTAAAACATATTTTATTTGAATTTATAAAAATTAATCAAAATTCATTGGGACAATATTATATAAATATGCCTCTTTTGTTTTTGGAAAATAGGAATAGTAACCTTAGTAATATTTATACCAATGGTAAATAGTCAATTTCATAATATTTGTTACAAAGAAAATGAAAATTAATATAAAATTTTATAAAAATATAATTTTAAATTATTTGTTTATTGTGAATATACGATAATAATCCTATAGAAATAAATTTTAACTTTTGGATGAACTTTATTAGATTATGACCTTTGTAATGGTATATTCAATGAAGTTCCCAACTTATCTCTCTTTTTTAATAAGAGTAATATTTTTTATATGGTGCTTTCCAATGGGTAGGTATGATAATAATTTTTTTTAATATAAAGGAATAATTTTTATAATGGTAAATTATTTTTAATTTTTAGTCAATAAATAATTACCTTAAAAACATGTACAACACTGATGGTGTAATTATTCAATTAATTAAGGAATAAAATAAATGATAATAAATCTGTCAAAATAAATATAAATTTAGATAAATAATGTCATATAGTAATTTTTGGGATTAACACCACATGTTACGTATATAATAAAATATTTTATTGAATTTTAGGAATTGACATGTTATTATTAAATTCAATCTATGGAATACTTCTACAAATTGACATTTTGGATATATTATATTAAATGAAATTTCATTAAATGATATAAAATTATAAAAAAATTATCTTTTCAATGCCATTATTTTATTTTTTAGAATATCAACTATTGTTCATATATAGGTTGCTAGTCATTTTACATTTACTATATTTACCCTCAAAAAGTAAATATCCAAATTTTCTATGTAATTGTTAAAGAGGTAAATTTTGGGTCAAAACTAAAAGATAATGGTAAAAATATAGAAATGTCATGTCAATTTTTTTGAATAATATTATTTCTACTAGAAATCATATTATATTTTCAATAATTCACTTATAACCCTTTTTAATTGAAAATTCATTTATAATAATTTAATATTTTTTGAAATTCCATGAGTGGTATACCCCTATCATATAAATGATAACTACATAATCTCATTTCATCAAAAAATCACTTTTATTTTGGAAACTATCTAAAAGAATAACTTAATAGAATATATATTCTCATCTGGTAGGTATTGTTTTTTCATAATATTAAAAAATGAGGTCTTAAGTTGTTAAAAAAGGGGGGTTTTCAAAATAATGAGTATAGTTTTTATCTGCATGTTTTAGGTTGGTTCTTCTATAAAATTTCTAAAAACATACTCAATTATGAGAAAATAATAATTACAATATACTCCATATTCTAATATATTATTATTTTAATATATTGACCTTTTTATATATCATATTCTATTAAATCAGAAAGTAATTCATCATTCATGCGTACGGTTTACTACTACCTCATAGACAGATGAAATTATTTCTCTATCATTACATATTAGGACCAGTAGTAATGATAGAAATAATTTTTACATATTTTATTATTGAAATATTTATCCTTACTAATAGATAATATATGATTTACCTTTTTACATTTCAATGAAATGAAAAATGATAATGTCATTTGGGTGTATATGTGGACTACCACCTCCACGAAGCCATGTGCATCATTTTCTTATCAGAAAATAATATGAATTATCTATAAAATAATATTTAAATGTGTAATATGATAGTTTTTTATTATTATAATTCTAACATGAGATAATTAAACTTACCTTTTTTCCATAATGAATGTTGAAAATTGGAAATGTTACTCTTGTGTCGGTACATGGTGCTCTCTCAACGATTGTAACAAGGTTTATTTTTAATTAATATATATAATGAGTGGATTTAAAATTATAATTTATTAAAAAAAATATACTTACTTCATTAATATTATTCTATATATTATATATTTATACCATTTTTACAATAGTCAACTATCCTTTGTATTTTTAGGCTTATTTTTTAAATAAAATCAAAGACATATGATGTGAGCAAACATGATGTAGTATTTGTGACTAACATGGTATTAAATAAAATAAAGTAAAAATGATCATTAAAATTGTTCTTAATAATTTATGAAAATAATAAAATTCTTTTATATAATATTATAAATAATGTATGTGATGAGTTAGACTCATGGTAAGAGACATTATTTTAAAAATGATATTTAAATTGTTTCCTCAAACTCTATATTTATCATATATAAAAATAATTTCTAAAAATATTAATTAATTATTTATCATTATTCTATTAATGTATAAATATTTTTTTATACATGTCTTAATTTTTAAAAAATGGGTTCAAATAAATATTTGGGTAATTTTTAAAATGAGGTACTTGTTGTATTTTTTGTAAAAAATATACAAGGGTTGTTTTTTTAAATTATACATAATAAGCATAATTTCACTATTTCATGAATAATATTCATTTATTCCCCATTAAAATAATATAATTTTTTATAATAATTTTTTTTTTATATGCACAATTTTCTTTTTAGAAAAGTGATATAACTCAAGGGATGTTTTTATGATGAATGTACACATTTTTAATGATTATGTTATGGTTCATATAAATTTTTTATGAAGATGAGTGGTTAATATATAAAATAATAGTGGTTGGTACATGATATCCCTCTAAATCCTTAGGCATGTATATGTTGGAATTTTATCTTTAGGGTTATTCTAAGTGTAATAGCTGTTATTACTCCATATATAGCTACATGTGTTATTTTAAGTATACATGTAAGGGTTATTTCATGAGTATCAATGAGGTTTACTCCATATGTATGTATGTTAATATAATTATCCCTTGACTAAAATATATTATTTACTTATTCTTACAATGTTATTATATAAATATCATCCTTTCACATTTTGTGTTATTGAGTTTATGTACAAAGAAAAGTATATGTTGTTTCTTAAGGGTGAAAATCATAACAATATAAAAAATGTTTCAAGAGTAATATTTTTTCCAATAAACCTTTTTAATATTTATTTTAAATTTATGATTTCTTATGATATGTTTTTTGTAAATAATTTTGAAGAAATGTATATTTACAGAGAAAAAAATGATTATTTTATTCCCAATTATTATCATAAAAATGTAAACTTTTATTAGTATTTATAGAATAATAGTTTAGTTATTTATTTTTGTGACCCTCACGTAGATTTTTTGTGTTTATCCCATGTTGTAAAATTATTTCACTTTTTTTAAGAATGGGTAAAGGAAAATAAGAACTAATTATTATTTTAATGAATATTTATCCTGAAAGTAAATTTTGTTTTTTTAATGATTCTTATTGTGAAAAAAGGTTATTTAGTATAAGTGTCAACATTGTGTTGTATGGGTATTAATATATGAGTAATTACCAAATTGACTAAAACTAGAAACCAAAAATATCATTGGGATTTTAATAATTGTAATCAAAGTTCAACGACACTATAATATTTAATTTATAATTTCAGTTACTTATAGAATCCAGATCAATAATATTCTAATAACTCATGGTGTATTTTTTTCAATTTTATTTGATCATGTCCCTCATTTTACATTTAAATTTATTATAGGTATTTAAATGCTTGTAAACAATATGATATATTATATAATGTAATGTGATCCAAAAACGTACGGATAGTATAAGTGTACCATCCAATCCAAAATGGACATGTTATATCCATTATTTTTTTGACTTCCATGGAACATGGAACCAAAACATACATCTAGTTGAATATTCATACAATAGTGGAATCCATATGAAAATTCATTATGAACTATACAAAGCCTTCTATGAAAAATTATATAATAATCATGTATATTAGAATGATAATGGGTAAATGATTTTATTTGGTCAATAACTCATTCATGAAATCAAAGAGAAGGTGTGCAACATCTAGATTCATATTGAGTCTTCTCCGAGAAGATAGAGAAACTATTAAAATAATCAAAGTAAGGGATAGTATATCAAAGTATAAGATCATTACTTCTTGGATATATTTCCTTTTAAGGTAGATGTATGTATCAATGAAAATTTGAATAATTTATTATGCATATTTATCCTTTTGATATTTTGGAGGCAATTCAGTTTATATAATATTGATTGGCATTTCCACCCAACGTATCTAAGGTTCATAGTTTCCACAATATTTTGATATTAACTATGTACTTATTATTCTCTATGAATTTACCCAAAAATGATGAAATATAATTATAACCATACCTTTTATATAATTAAGAGTCTACCTTGATTGATGACTGTGTATATAAATTTTTATAAAATTTGAAAACATTACCGGTGAAATATCATTTGATAATCCAATAGTTGGATGGTGAATCGAGGGATCCAAAGAAATTAATGATAATGAATTAAATTAATTTGTTCATGTGTTGATATACACCCCAAATTTTGAGGACAAAATTATTTTATGGGTGAAAATGTAATTTAGCAGATTCTACTTTTGAAAATTAACATGTAACCCCAAAAATTATGGCATAATGAAAATAAATTCTTTTTCATCATAAGTATAAATCAAATTACAATATAATTTAAGTCATAGTAAATATATATATAATATATTGAATATAAGAACCGTTGAATCATTTAATAAACATATAAGTAATAATTAATAATACATTTTAATTGATGACTAACAATATAATTATACACCAGTACATTATAATTAAAATTAGCATCGTGTTATTATTTTACATTCCAATTGAATTATTATGAAATGAATAAGTAATTTTAATTTATTTTCACATTCCAAAATGGTATATTATGATAAAAATTATTTATTTAAAATTAAAATCAATATTTCACTATTTTGAAATGATGATTTTTCATAATATTTGGAGGTAATCATTTTTTGGTGAAAATTAAAATATTATATGAATATGTAGTAAGTATTATGTAATCATAATGTCTTAATTTGTTTAATGTTTAATAAAAATTATTTCTCGGTGAAAATCTATTTAATCATAAAAATAATGTAATTTAAAAAAGTAAAATTTATTTTATAAAATGTATAATGAATCACTCAGGACCATAATATTATTTTAACCATTTTAAAAACAATTATATTTAATTAAAAATTCAATCCAAATGAAAAATAGAATATTTTAATAAATTATAGTTCATAAAAAAATAAAAAAATAAACTTGGCCATATATTTCACATTCCATGGGAAACCCTATTGTAATAAGTTTGGTTCTTTTAATTTCCAATGATCCAAATCCCATGATGATAAATTAATAAGAAAATTCCCCTTATTCACTCTAAATACTCTCCCACCCTCCATTAAATCGTGACTCAAAAATTTCTTATCACAAATCTCCTTTTTTTCTCTTTCAAAAGAGTGAGTCTATGGCGTTTCAAATTGTTTATGTTGCACTTGTGAAGTTTCGTAATGATAACATTCATGGTAACAATTTTTAATCCATAAATTTTCATTTTGAATTTCATTAAATTTTTTATAATATCACTGAGAATTATTTTTAACATATTTATATGATTGTAATTAAATTATAACATACACCATTTTATGGATTTTTAATGGAGTTCTACTTAATACATCTCATTATATCCTTTTTCTATGACTTAATTATGTTGAAACAATTGTAAAAAATCCCTTATTATCCTTAACTTATGAAATCATCTAACATGTATTTTCAATTCAATTTAAAATAACATTGTGACTCCTTGATAGGAATTCTATATCATATAATAATTGAGATAGAACCATTCTCTAGTATTATTTTCCATTTATAAGCTGTTATAATGATCAAGCATCCATGGAAAACCAAGAGATAAATCTAGAATATTTTGAATGTTTGGTAAAGATAATAGTGTTTTGTTTTATAGAAATGGACCCTAGGTTTTGGTTTCATATGTAAAAGTAGGTTTTGGTTTACATGTATCTATGGTTAATAACCTTGATGTTTTTTTATTTAGAATTAACTCAATCCACACTCATTGCAAAAAAAATTGGTCTAACTATACATCATGTTTGATAATATCAGGGGATACACATTAGATGATTCAAAATCTCTTCATAAAATAAAATAAAGGATTAAAATATATTATTAAAAACCAATTGACATTAATGTCCATAAAATATTAATATAACTTTTATCATTGTTTCATTTCCATTCCATTGGTTAGGCTACATTCTATTATAATGTGAATATCCTATATTTTCAATGTTTATAGTCATATAATTACCTACATAATTATATTTTTCCATTTAATGAGGAGATATTGGATTTTTATAACCTTTCCATATTTATGGAAACTATATATGTAACATTATAATATTTTATGAATTTTTTAATAACTTCAATTTCTACGATTTCTTGCGTCACACTCAATACTGAGTCACTACTAAAGACAATATACTATTTATATTATTATTTAACCTGACTTTTGTGTCCTAGATTATAAAGTAGTAATGAATATTAATAAAATAATTTGAAAAGTTATATATAATGGTTTTACATAAATAAAACATATTGACTAAAAGTACTGAAATTTAATGTCATATAATTATGTGTTTCAAAAAATAAATTTAACCCAAAATGATTTTATTTTATTGTGTAAACAATTAATAGAACAAATTTGTTAAATTTTCAATAATTTTATTGAATAAATTAACTTTGTTTTTTAATTAACATGTAAAAATTATCTTATGGATAATTTTAGGTGTTTAATGAAAATATTATATTTTTGATGAATACTAAAAAATACTAAGTTTTATTGAAAAATTACATTTCATTTAAGGAATTTATATGTTTAAATATTATTTTAAATTTATCAAAATATGTTATTAGTTTTATTGTATTTTATTTTATTAAATATATTTCATAGGAATCAATTTCATATTTAATATTGAAATGAAAACATTTTACTCTTTTAAAACTATTCACTTTGAAAAGTACATTTTTCCTCATGTATGTGATTTAAATTTTTTAATTTACTTCGTCCACTTATGTGAATTGATGTATGAATAATTTATTATATATTTTCAACAATTTTATATAATATTATTTAATATTTGAGACTTAATTTTTGACTATAATTAATTTTTAAAATAGTAAAATATAATTACTATGGTTATCATAAAATGGTTTTATTGGGGGTTAAAATAGAAATGAAAATATATAAAATGTCCTAGAAACATATCCAAAACCAATTTTATTGGAATATTTTTACATTATCCCAATAACTATTTTTAATAACCCATTTTAATTTCTTTTTTGATTTTAAAAACATTGGTAAATTTTTTTATTTTAAATAATTTTCTTATGTCCTCTTCTTAACTTATAAAAGGACACACATCCCCTCTCTATATCACATGTCAAAAATAGTTATTTAACCAAATAACTTTTTAAATAAAGAATTTAATTCCATAAAATCATCCTATAATTCATTTTTTTCATCATAATTCCATCACATAATGTCTTTTTGTGGTTCTCTATAGATGTTTTCAAAATAATAGGTAACATTACTAACTAAGAATTTCATTTTATTTGTCCTTCAACATTCATAAAAAATTAAAAAATTATATAATAACCCCTATATTTTCCATATAATTTTATAAGTTTTTATGTTTGTGACAGAAAAACTTATCTTCTTCTATAAAATGTTAAATAAAATCATTGATTGTGTGTACAGTGGACTACGGCCGCAAAAACCAACATATTAGAGTTTCCGACGCCACTTATTATGACTGGATAAAAACTTTTATATAATGATTATCTTTTATATTTATGATATAACGTTATTTCATTAATTATATAATTTGTTATACATTTTCACCTTCCATTATGTAGAGAAATGTATTATGTTGATAAGGTGTACGACATACTACCACCTAGAAAAGTGATGTAGTTCGTTTTTTCAATCAGAAATTATATGTAATGTAATAAAGATGAATTTTTCTTATATATGATATTCATTAAATATTAATCTTTAAAAAAATTATATAAATCATATAATTTCTCATTTTACCATCCATTTAATAAATAATATATTTATTCATGTGTGTATCAGACTACCATATTGCAAATTGATGTGATTTAGTTTTACGTTACACATCAAAAAATATGTTATATAGATTTTTATTAAGAATATATGTCAAATATATGTAATCAAAATAAATTTATAAAGGTGATAAATTATTTACGTCAATTTAATTCAATCCATCGATAAAATGGAAAAAATGTGCATGTGTTTGTAGAGCTAACTAATGGTATATATAATTATATAGATATAATATTAATGGATTACCCTAAATATGTATATATAAAAATAATATATTATATTTATTTCATGGCTAAAATTATACAGATGGTGGAACCATTTTCTTTGTAAATGGATAAAAACCCGACAAAAAATACAAGAACAACATAGTATTTTTAAATTTAAATGTGATTGTAATAAGGAATTATTCTTAAAAAAGTAATAAAATGTAATATGAAAATTGGATATGGTATGGTTCATATTATTATGGATTTTTAATATATTTATAATAAATATACATTAATTATAAATGAATTTCAAATTTTTCTATAGGAATTCAATAATTTAGGTGAGGCATTTTTGTCTCAATTTAACTTATTTGAGACACATGTTATGTTTTCCAAATATCTTATATTATGGGGAATATATACATCCCCTATGAAATTTCATATCATGAATTTATCTATTCACATTCTTTTTCATGCTTTAGTTGATTGTATTATTTCATGGGGATTATGATTTATTGTTACAATAGTAGTAATAGTTTTGTGATACAATCTAATAGTTTTTTCACCATTTTTTATGTCTTTGAATCCAATAATTAAAAATTTATATCCAAATCTAATGAAATTTGTTATTTTTATTATCATCTGGTTATTTCATAATAATACATTTTCCCCTTATTTTTCTTTATTTATGTACTAGAGTGTTGAAAAACATGTTTGTAATAAAAATTTACTTATTTTCCCCTTTTTCCTGAAACAATTTTTCATTCCACATCCATTTAAATAAAAGTTTTTTATAATGTTATTAAAACTTTAAAAGTATTTTTTATAGAAATATTTAACATGTTGAAATTTTAAAATATTTTTTAAAATAATTCTTCATGTTATTTTTTATAAAATTCCCATTTATATTTTACCAAAAATGTAAATGGAATCATTTTTTAATGTGTAGGAAATAAATAGGTTTTCATTCCATCATGAACACAACATGTTTTATATCATACATTATATGTATTAATATTTATATTCAATGAAAATTAATTTGAAAATGATTTCTAAATTTATTGTTATAAAAAATAATTTTCAATTTAAAAAGGTTATCTTCCTTAAAAAATTATCCATGTGATCCTTCAAAATAATTTTCAATCTATGAGTACTTCCTTTGATGCTACTTACACTTTACTATTGATATGATCCAAGGATACCATTAAAATTTTATTTTTGGATGGTTTTTATTGACGATGAAATTATGTTAATAAAACCCATTTCTCTTCTATGTGTTATAACCTGATTTTTTAGGAAGCCTTCTTATGATTAAATTTTATATTCTTTGATTAAATGATGAAAAGATTATGAAACCTATTTCTTTTTCAATAGGATATGATATGATAAAATATTTAAGAAACAAAATTATTTATTTGGGTTCTTTTATGATTAATGTTTTATGTTCCTATGGCACACACATGTATGATTTTAATTATCTAATGATAAGAACTTTTATCTTCGTCAATTTTATTTAGAAACAATTGATATATAATAAGATAAATAAGACTAAAATGGAGACTCAATCGATTTCGGTAATGGAATGTTTCCACCAGATTGTCTGTGGAGTGAACCTTTACCATTATAATAGTATCTAGAGTGAACCAATTTCACTATCATTTCCTAGTTAATGAGAATTTACATATATGAAAATTTCTCTATTATTGTTTTTATTAACATATTAAATTAATTTTATAATTTATATACAATCATGGACAATGTTCTTCAATTACATTTTGAATCTTTTCTTCTAAACTATAAATCATTATGACATGATAGGGGATTTTTATATTTGAAATTAAGGGTATGGTTTTCATATTATATGATAATTTTTCATGAAATTATTGTCCTGTTATGTATATATATTAAAATTTATTACAATTACTAATCATTCATGTAGTGCCTCAAAATTCTAATGAAATAAAATTTTAATGAATATCGTTTATAAAACACGAAACCATTTCCATAAGAAAATACAATATCTTGTGTCATTATAATATATGTAATATTTTATTAAAATTAACCCATTATATAGATTTTAGTTTATTTGAAAATGATTTAGTATGTGTCATGCACAACGATATGTTCTTCAATGACTTTCATTAAACTTAAGACTATATTTTATTAAACAAGAATATATTAAAGAAAAAAGAAAACAAAACAGGGGAAAGAGTTACAATCCTGGAACACCCAACATCCATAATGAAATAGTTATATTGTTGGAGATCTAAATCCCAAACATCAATATAAAAGCATCAAGAACCACCCAATGAAGTGTGGTCAGATCTGGATGTCAACAGTATCATCTTACTGGTATGTGATATGAATAAATCATGTTTATGATTAAAATTGGTAATTTTCATAAAAGGCTATTTTAAACCCTTTTAATGGAAAACATATTTTAAATATATTTTTTAAAAATTTATAAATTTTTATCAAAACACAAACTTCATTTTTTATGGATAATCCTAAAAATTATCTTCACAGTTAATTTTTTCATATTTTTTTGGAGATTTTTTTTTTATAAATAGTGAATAATAATTAATTATTATTAAAAGCTAATATTAATAATTTATTTAGGAGGATATATTAAACTTATATTGGTTATAATGTTTAATTAGGAAAATATTACATATATTAACCAAATTTAGGTAATTGGAATAAATTTCATAGTGAAATTTAATATAAAACATTGCAAACTTTTGAACATTTTACATTAAAACCCCTATTTTTCATCCCATATATGATATAAATTATAAATTAATTTCTTCATATTTTCTTATTGGAAATTGGAAAAATGGATTCCTTTTTTTTAAAAGGAATAATTTTTAATTTATAATAAGTTCATATTGGTATTGACCCAAAATATTCGTGAATTCAATTAAAAATAACTACAACGATTAAGTGGAAAATTTTCTTAATAAGGGACTAAACATTATTTTGAAGAGCCAAAATAACCTAAAAACAATAAAAAACAATTTTTCATCCAACTATTTTTCCTATCCCCCATTTTACCAAATTTTAAACATTATTGGGGACAAATTTTGGAGGCAAATTGTGGGTGTAATTCCCTTTCCAATGAATTAGATGAATTTCACTCATCCTTGACTATAAAAACTCACTCACACCTCCTAATATCTCACACCTCTCATTATATTTTCTATAGAACAATATATTACCAATTATCTATTATAAAGAACTCCCATAAATATACAATTGTCAACTTGGGATGAAATCCATCCAATGAATCACTTTGGTGCAAACTGAATGAAGTTTCCCCCAAAAGAGGTGTCATTATTCCATAGTCTCCTTCTATTTATTTTCATTCTTCAGCCCTTGTAAATTATTAAAAAATTATATAATAATATAAATATCCCAAAGTGACATATATATATTTTTTGGAACTACCCATACACATACTCCCATATAATGGGTACCGAATATAAAATGTATGTTTATAGTGAACTATCATGCCATGAAACGATTTAATTCATTTTCTCGTTAACACATCTCATAGTTGGAAATTATAATTGAAAACATTTTTATATATGATATATATGATATTTAATAGTTCGTTATTATTCATTAATTTTTATATAACACATACTTTTCTTCCTCCAATTTCTTGGGAATAAGATAACATTGGTTGTGGAAGTGTGGAATTCCGCCTCGTTAATGAAAAGTTATATGTTCTCACTATACATGGAATGTTTAAAGTGTGTATTTAAGAAAATATGTAACATATATGAAACAAATATAACAATCTAATTATAATATACCTATATAAAATTTAATTGTCACTCTATTAAAATATAACAAAAAATTAAAATACCATGCATGTATACGTACAACAAAATGTCTCCATGAATAGTGAATTTCATTTCATAACTCCATTTTTTTGGATTATGATAAAAATATATATAATTAATATATTTAAAATTTAAATCATGTTTTTCATCATTGATATTATCAAACCATTATCTATTTAATAAGATCAAAAATTAAAATTTAAAACATAGTGGGAAAACTATGTAATTAACGCACGAAATAGTGAATATAATAAAATTTTATTAATAAACAGAAAATAAAATGTTATAATACGAGAATATTTGATGTTGAAAATTTTATTATGTTTTTTGAATCATTTTTAGACATTTATAGAACTTTTATTCTAGATTTTAAATGATTTTCACCTAAAAGGAAACTTAATGTAATGGATTTCCATTTCACATTAGACATGAGTGAGATAAAATTCATATTCACCAATTCCTTTTTCTGTTATATATACTACCCATATTGATATCATATCATTAATAATGGTATATTCATGTAATTTTTTGTTACAATTTGAATTATCTCATCTAAATAGATCTGAATTTATCGTTTCTAAGTGTTATATAATTTCATAACCTAATTCCTTTCATTGGGTTATATTATATAATCATTTTTGTTAATATTATAAAATTATTTTTGTAATCAATTTTTACTATCTATTATAATATTTACAATTTTTTATGTGGATTTACATTATACACACATAATATATTCATTTATTTATTCTCACAATAACATTGTGATCTTTTTTTGGGGATTACTTCACAATCTCATTTTTTTGAAATTAATTATAGTTGAATTTAATTTCAAACCAATTAAATAAAAATTGTTCAATATAACCATTAAATTTATTATACTCTAGTATTCATGACCTTTTATAATTATTATTATAATATTTCCACCCATCGTAATCAATTTTTTTATAATTTTTTTGACAATTATACATCATTTCCATAATCTGTTGGAGAACCTGTTTTCTTCTAAAAACGTTATTTTCTAAAATAGGTTTAACAAAATTACATCTAAAAATGATTTATTAAAGAAATTTTTATCATTTTTTATAGTTTATAGACATTTTCAATGTAATATTTATATTTATTTTGAAACAATTTCCTTTTCTATCCTTTAACTGTGAAAATGGAATGTTCTTTTTTACCATGTACCATTTTTATGGATTTCACTACCGTCATTTCATTGAAGCATCCTTTTCACGATTAAGTTTTTAAATTTTAAATAAAACATTTCCAGAATATATTTTCAATGAATGTTTTTTTCAAAATGTTGTTTATACTGAAATAGTTATTTTTATAAATAAGGTTTTAAAAGTTACATTCAATGTATTTCCATTAATCAATGACAATAAAACATTATTTTAATTCACTTGGGATATACATTATTTATAATTTTCTCATTCATCCTCTCGAAGGTTTATGACTGATTTAGAAAGTGTTTGTACTGACATTCAGTTCATTTATTCATTTTATTTACATTGAAATATTCAATTTCCTATGACCATTGAACATTTAATCTCCCCTAATTATCCCTATTATTTATCATCTAGGTGTTTATTTCATAAAAAATATACCATTTTTAAATTAAATTTTTTCTATGATGATTTTTTGATTTAATAATGAAATATATATAAAAATATATTCTTTACTCAATACAGATATTTTATTAAGACCATTTTTATGAATTAAATTGAATATTCCATAGTTAGGGAATTCCTTGGACAATTAAGACATGTATTGTTTCCAGTTATCGATATCTCCTCAATGCATCAGTAGTCTCCTGGGATGAAATTAGTTTGTGGGAAAATATTTATGTTTTTTTCCAAATCAGTATTGTTTTAAACTGTATTCTAAAACATATTTATAGTATATTTATGGTTAGAAAACCTAAATTGTTTTGTAACCATTTTGTTTTAAAACATACAGTGAAAGGTATTTATGTCAAGGATTCCATGTATCTATGAAACATGACCCATATAACTAATAATTTCCATATTTTATATTAAATCATTATTATTAACTATATTTTTTTGTCGATAGTCTATAGATGAATTTCATTCTAAGGCAATTTATTAAATGGAATGTATTTTTATTTATTTCACTTTACATATTATTTACTAACTTTCATCTCAATTATTTATTGTATAACATTTTTTCACATTTATTTACCTTCTCATATTGATAATTCTCATTGATTTATTATTTCTTGTAATATACATTACCCTTACTGAGTATTTTAGATCAACATTATTTTTCCCTTCTCCATGAATCCAAAAAATTTACTATGAGTGGTATGAAGAGAAATCATATATTTAATAGATTTACCCTAAAAATAAGTAAATAATGTTGACATTGGGGTATTTATTTGTAAAACAAGACTCTTGTATGCATATGGTTATATAAGACTACAAAAATAGTCATCCCTTATTCATTTCATACATTTTGATCATTCCAATTTAATTGTATTAGACACTAGATTTGGGTTTTCTATATTCGGATCCCTACGTTTAGTATCAATGAAAATTTATTAGTATCCATAAGAATTAGATTTATGAAACATAGATTATAGAACGTAGGCCAATATTAGACGTTGTGGTTAAGTATAGAATAACATCCTAGAATTATTGTTAGGTATAGTATATGTGTTTCTTCTTATAAATACAATTATGTTTTGACAATTCTAGAGGATGTCATTATAAAATACATGTACATATGGGTTAAAAATCTTTTAATGTTCTTCAGTCCAAACTTGGGAATACCCTAATACAAAAAAACAAGCCTTGTTGTGCACCATGTTTGACACTCCCCAAGGATATTAAAAGTATAAAACATAATTTATTTGAAATAAGTTATGAATTATTTGAATATGTAATGCAATAATGGCCTAGGAAAAACCTTTGACCAACAAGGGACCTCTGTTGATACAAAATAAATGGATTATTTATATATTATGGTTTTATTTAAAACCATAGTAAAAAAAACAAATTTATTGATTAAATTTCAAGGAACTTTTTAATATTTATTTTGTAGAATAATTTAAAATTGTTTATAATAGTCCAATAGGCATCCTTGCTACCAACCCATGATGTTTGTAAAGGTCACGTGACTCAAAACCATGACCGAAGACTGGTAATGTTTTAGTGACAGCCACTAACCTATGTAATTTCACGGTTAATATGTCATCATTTTTAGTTAAAATATTTTAGAAATATATATTTCTGATGAAGAAATAGTGATAAATTTTAGTAAAAGATATTAATTTATTAATAATATTGAATTTAGAGAATATTTTGAGGCAAAAGGAAACACATGTCCCTCTTTTATGGACATGAGAATCCATTAAATGAAAATTTGAGTATAGAAAATGGGGGTTCATTCTTGGATATCCGTTTTATAGTGTAATGGATTAATTGTAATTTTATTTAATAATAAGAAAATATGGAATCATAAATATGAATTTAAATCCTATCAAGTAAAAATATTTGGATCATTCAGGTTTTTTTTGATTAATGACCTCAATCACTACAAATAAATATTTACACTTTTCCTTCATGTATGTATCTCCAATTTCCATCAACGATCTTGTACTTATATACCTATTTATATGTTTCTATTATTGACCTTTGTACTTCCCATTATATCTTTTATAGAGGAAATTTTACAAACCCTTCTTAGGATGTGTGATTTAAATATAAGAATCATCAAACAATTTATTACCATTGTTGATTATATATTGTGAGTATATAATTTCATAAACATTGGGAGACGTAACACCATTAAATTAGGAAGTAAAAACATTTTATTCAATAGAATATAAGAAATTTGAAACCAAGTTCATAATTAAATATAATATCAGGAGAATTTATATGAATATAAGCAAGACATAGTTTTACCGAAAAAAATATATTAATTAAAAATTATTATTTTACATAATAAGATATAAACAAACCATTAAATTGATTTTATGAATCTGATTGAATTTTTTTTGAAAATATATGGTTTAAAACGTAAAATTACGTCACTAGATTAAAATTAATATTAAATGAATATAACACCCAATTGAATATAAAGGGATCATTTTTATTGAAAAATATTTTTGTGGACATTAATATTTTTTATAATAATAAACTAAATTAATTAAAATTAGTGAGTGATGATATTTTAAGATATATATATATATATATATATTCATATAAATTATTTCATATATTTTTCCATAATATTGTATAGGCATACAATAAGAATAAATCATGTTTTATAATTAAACTTGTATTTCTCTAAAACATCACTTTTTCCACATTTTAATGGAGAACCTATTTTAAATCCAATACATGGATCTTTTTGGTTTTAAAATATGAACATATTATTTATCTTATAGTAAATGTTTTATATTTTTATTTGTGGTTTCAGTTTTTTGCTGAATAGTGAAAAATACTGAATTTTTATTCAAAGTGGGATTTATTTCTAATTTATTTATAAGGTAAAATTATATTTTTTATTTGATTTTAATGTATAAATATTTCAATATTACATATTTTAATCCATTATATTTAATTGGAATCAATTTCACATTGAAATTTTATATAAAAACAATTAAAACATTTGAAGATATTAATTTAAAACACTTTTCGTAATGTCTAGGAGATTTTGTTTAATATAATTTAATCAAATTATAGGATTGGAATTTGGAAAATGGATTCCATAAAAGTGAACATCCTAATTTATAATTTCTAATATGGAAAACATGGTTTTTTAAAAAAAATAGTAAAAGTAATTAATATTATTTATAGCTATTAAGTGGAAAATTAGATTAATAATGAACTATTCCTAACACTTAAGATCCAAAATTTCCTTGGAACCTATAAAAATGAATTTGAGGGAAACATTTCTACCATATACAACATTGGATATGTTATGGGAAATTATTGGATCCCCTATTCATAATAAATAGGGGTGAAATTCAATTTGAAAATTATTTACAAGAATGCACTCCTTCTCCACTAAGACACTCACCCCTCCAACTTCCTCATGCATCTCATGAAACATTGGACAGAAAAATATATAAAAAAATTGATCATAAAAATCGATCCAAAAATCCTATAATCAAATAATTAAGATAAATTTCAATCAATATAATCTCTTTGGTGACAACCAAAAGGAGTGACCTGAAAAAGTGGTAGCATCCTTTCACAAGATCCTCTGTTTTATTTTCCTTCTCCACCACATATAATATTATTATTTAGTTATTATATAACAAAACAATTATCCTAAATATACTTTTATATTTTATGTTATGGTTTCTACATAAAATTACAGACACATTCATCTAATGAGTAATTATCTTACCATCTTTTGTTTATGAAGAACTACTAACTCTCAAAACGATGTCATTATTTTATGCTTTACCACTTATCATGGTGGGAATTATGATAGAAATTCTATTTATATATGATATTTTTGATATTTATAATGTATTTATTGTTATTTAATTTTTATAAAACACTTAACATTATGCTTTCTATTTATTGAGAATATGATCATATTGTGTGTGGAAGTGCGGACTACTACCTCCTCAAAATAATGTGATCTGTTCACACTATACATGGAATTCATAAATGATGTTTAAAAAAAATTAGACTTGAATGAAATAAATATTATAAATTAATTATAATATACATAAATACAATTTTCTTTTAATTATTTTAAAATAGAATAATAAAATTGATGTATCGTGCATTCGTACATACGACCTACCGTCTCAATGATCTATGTATTTCCCTTCCAATCACCATTTTTCTGTATTATTATAACCAAATAAATATACACTATATATATATTATAAATCATTTTTAGCTTATTTATATGATTTAATAATGATCTGCGTAATAGGAACAATAATATAAAGTCAAAATATACTTGACAAACTGGGGAATTAATGTAACACCCCAGGTAAATAAAGAATATTAAATTTTCACATTTATCCATATTTGTGAATAAAATATTAATATAACTTTAAAGGGGATGCTATTCTCGATGGCGTACCCAATATGCAACAACGAGTTTTTTTGGGTATCTTGCGTTGCACTCTAATAATAAAATAATATTATTTTAAATTGTAGTTAACGCCTAGACATTGTAATGGCGAGAATGAAAAGAACTAACTAAAAAATGATTATATATGTTTTTCAAATATTTTTACTTTTTACAATAAATTTTAGAGAATTAAAAATGCGAATGAATCCAATTTTAAGCGTAAACATTCTAATATTCTTTAAAAGGTCGATTAACCGCCTTTTGATGACGAACTTACTTTAGATCCACTTTTTGAAAATTTTATGTGTTATATTTGACAAAATAAAATTATTCTTTAGAATCGGGACATCAAAATTTACTTTGTGTAAATTTTTGGTATTTTTCCGATAATGTTCATTTTTTAATGAATAGTGCAAAATGTTGTATTTTGATTCAAAACCTCTTTTTAATCTAATTTATTTATATGATTAGATTATCTTTTGAATTGGTTTCAAAGTGAAATTAAAATATATTTTTAGCATTTAATCCAATTGTGGTCATTTGAATTAATTTCACTTTGAAATCAGACTTAAACTAGTGTCTATCTTTTGATACTTATTGTTTCATAAATACACGCTATTTGCTCTGTCAGCGGGAATTAATTATTAAATTAATTAATGCAACTTATATGTTTTGAATTATTTAAAATTGACTTAATTTTTGAATTCTGAATATCAAATATAGCTTAGGGTGATGTTTTGGTATTTTTCCGAAAAACTTCAATTTTGGATGGATAGTGAAACCACTAAGTGGTAGTTATAAAAACTGATTTTCCGTTTAAATGAAATTTTATCACCTCTGTTTTTTGAATTTCAAAAATCTGACATACATGTTTGTCACTAATATGTAAAATGTGGTTCAATGAAATTAAAATATTTTTTTGGTGAATAGTACCTTTTAAGTTTTTAATCGCGATTAGAGGTAATTAGTGTAGTTTAAGGTAAAAATAATGTTTTAATAATATGAAATGACCTAGACCCATGTACAACCCTTATTGGATGTGTCATGGCCGACCAAGACAATCCATGGGTAAACTTGGGTACCCCATGGAGCCACTTTTCGTGGAAAATGACATTACTACCTTTTTATTTATAGTTAAAATTAAAATGTCACAAACTTGTTTTGTTTTAATAATCCAATTTTTAGATGGGGTTATAAAAGTCAGATTTTGGACAATAAATAGTCATTTGAAATATAAAAATATTTCCTACATCATAGTATTTTTTTATAATTTTTAGACATTAAATAAATTAACTTATTTATGACATCATGATGATTCATCGATTACCACATTATTTAACGATTTAAATAAAATGAACAGATAATGTTAAATCTAAGACCTACATATGTCAAAAACCTATTTTATGGGTGGATTTATAACCCTTATCACTTTATACTCTAAATATATCAATGTGGGACCTTTAAAATCCGAAACTCATTTGAAAATAATGTACCGTTTTTTTACTTTCCATGAGTGCCCCTCCTCTCCTCTTATAAAAGGCCCCCACCTCTACCACCTTACACACACCCCTAAAGACTTTTCCTCGGCCAAACCCTTCCCATTTCATCTCTCCATATCCCTCTCTTAATCATTGAGGCCTCACTTTGGGCAGAATCCTTTCCAAGGAAGCCTTTGAACTCAAATCAAAGAGAGTAACCCGATTTAAAGGTAGTGTCCTCTCTTGTGTTCTTATGTTTTATTTTGCTTCTCCAACCCTATAAACTCTTTTTATTCCTTTCTTTTGTAACAACACCAGTATCCTAAATATACTAGGATGTTGTTATGTTAAGGATTCGAGCTACACTTACACACACCTTCGTCTAATGGTTAAAGAACATACTGTTTTTGTGGATGACGAATTTCTGCCTCACGAAACGATGATTGTTCAATCTTCCCTTAACACCTTTCATGGTGGCCATTATGATGTCACTATATTTTATATATGATATAAATGGTATTTATGTTTTTTATATGCTTCTGAATTTTATATTTAAAACATTCCTTTATACTTTTCATGTTGTGGAAATGCGATAATTTCATACGAGGAACTGTGGACTACCACCCCCTCAAGTGATATGACTCGTTCATGCAATACATGGAATGTACAAAGAATGAAATTAATGAACATATGTGACCTATATAACATATATATTATACTGGAATTATAATATATATATATCTCAATTTTTTTTAATTCCATTAATATGAAAAAGAAATGAGAGTAGCGTTCATGCGTACGTACAGCCTACGGTCTCCATGAACGATGCATTTCAATTCTTAACTCTAAATGATTATGTAATATTATAAATACATGTATATTTTGGATATATATTATATATATGATATTCAAATCATGAATATCATTCTGGATATAATGAACCTTTGACCACACGAACAACATGTAATTGTAAGAAGTCCACTTTCGACTTAAGAACCAAATATCGAATAAAAAAAGAATTAGTAACTTAAATGATTACATAATTTTTATAACATATAAATAATTGATATAAAAGGAATAATGAACTTGAAAAATGTTTCTTTAGAAATTATAAATTAACTCAAGTTTATTATTCAGGACGTTAACGAACGATCGAGTCAAGTCAGACCCAAGGTAAGGGATCCTACCCCTCTCTTTCTTTTTAAGTACACTCTTTTATGTCATTTCTTTTAGGCTCATATTTATTATGATTGGGTTGTTCTTTTATATTAATCTTACTGTAAATATTATGTTAATATGATGAGATACCCTATTTGATCTCATCAATCCATTTTTGAAGTTTTAAGTGGCGCCGTTAGGCGGCCGATTTTTCGTAGGGGATTTTTCATCTCACTTTTATTCCCGTGACATATATGCTATGTTTTCCACTATTTCCCATGAGTGGTGTATATACTGCCCATTATTATACAATTTGTGTAGTATAATTTCAATTATGGGTATTTACATCTTCATCGTATGACCCTTATTCCATGGGGTGTATGTTTTGAAAGTTACCCAACTTGGTAAGGGGACCTTTCACCCTCCTCTTTTTAAAAGACTTATTTTTATTATGTATTTTAATTTACATCTTATTATGTTAGGATATGTTCTTATATATCCTTATTGATGTAAAATTTATTTCCAAGTGATGAGAAACCATTTTTGTCTCATCATCTCATTTTCTGAATTTTAATGTGACGTTGTTAGGCTGTCGAATTTTTACAAGGGAACGTCTTAACCCAATTTCGATTTCTTTGGGTTCAACTTGTAATTATTGAACATGTCATCCTATGAATATGTTTGAATGACCTATGACTGTTTCACACTTAATATCCACTTATATTGGGTGTATTTATATTTCTCACAAATAATTATGTGATATATTTATCCTTAATTTAAGGATACCATCTTTATAATGGATTTCATCTCAATTTACATTTCCATTGAGACTTAATTTTTGTTATGCACCAATTCACTATTATATGGTGTATATACTATCCTTTGACATATTATATAATGAATCCCTTTATTCTCATGATACTGTAAAGTTCAGATTAAATGTTATTCCGAAATTATTTGTATTCAAGAGTCTCTCATTTTGTTATAAACTCTTTAACAAATATATCGTTTTAAATGTTTTAAAGATTCATTATTCTAAATATTTGTATTTAATGTCCATGTTTTAAAAATGGTTTTAAATATTTATTTATATGGAAATTAATTTTTTAAAATTATAATTTCATTAAAAGCTTCAAAGTGGTATGGGACACTTTGATTCAAAAATCTCTTTTAAATGGTTTTTGAAAATGGATTGATTAGTTCAATATCTTGGAATTACTTATTGTGATTGCAAATGAAACGTTGTTTTTGAAATGTTTATATTTTCAATATTTTATGTGTAATGATGGTACTTGGACATTTTACAGGTGGTTACATGATAAACCATATGACTGGTGGTGCCGTGAATACCAGGATGGGTGGTTACGTTATAACCTCCAATGCATTGGGTATGGAAGTCGGCCGTATGGATATTCCATTAAGTATGTGTGGAAGTCGACCGTATGGTTATTCCTTTTAAGTATGTTTATGTCCCAAGTTACCTTTATTATGTTATGTGTTCTTTATATGGGTTCTATGGTAATCTTTTTGTTACAAAAGGGTAAGTAATGATATTTTATTCATTGAATATTTTTTTACTACTTCATAAAGGTGAATATTATTACATTGATAATGTATACATGGTTTACTTGTTGTTTTGAAAAACTAACAGTTTTCATTCTTTGTGTATCCCATACTGAGCTTTTTATGCTCACCCAAAGTTTTTTTGAAATTTTTTTCACATGACTTAATGCAGAATATGGACAAGGATGGGACCAAGAGAAAGTCATGCTATCTAAAACATGGAACTAAACATGTTTTTTTAAAAGTTTTTATTATAGGGAAACTTAGTAGAAGTGTCTACTTTGTAATCTTTTGCGATTTAATAGTTATGTCCTAAATCTATAAAACTCTAAACAATGAAAAGATCATCAATGTGGATTATTCATTTAATTCAATATAAAGTAAGTTTTAAGGCTGGTGCCGTATAGTTGGTATCAGAGGTCGGTTTAGACAACTTTAGGGATTATGAGTTTTGTTAAACACATGGTTAGTCCCTATATCTATTATTTCAGTTAAATCCTTATTTTATAACTTATTTTTAGGTCAAGTAAATTCAGTTACGAATGGAAGGAGAAGGATCTCAATCGACATTCCTATCTCTTCTTGATGACATGCTTGCAATAATTATTGCAAAGTCATGTTCGGATGATTGTGAAACTTTTTCTAGCATACAACTCACTTGCAAGAAGTTGTTTGAGATATCAAAAAACTCCACTATACCTCGTTATCATCGTGGATCATGTGGTGTATTTAGACAAATACTATTTTCACAGTATTCTCATATTTTCAAGAAAGGAAAATATTATCATGGTATTTTCAAATATTTTACCTTATCACAAGAATTTGAAGCATATTATGATTTTAAAAATGGTGCTGAGGAAGGAGACCCTTGAGCAACCTATTTATATTTTCTTTTAAAATATAGTATCTCAGCACATACTTTGGTATTTTAAAAGGACCAATAATAGAAATTTTCAACTAAAATTCTATCCGACTATTTTATAGAAATCATGTTTTATCAGATGTTTTGGAATTATATGTCATACATGATTATTTTCGAAAACTGTTTTTCTGTGAACACCTATATGAACCATGTTTTAAAAGGTGTATTTGGATGGAGGAAGAAAATGATTTTTAAGGATCTCTAAATAATTGTTGTAATGAATGGGACATCTACCTACGTGAACAAGATGACGATGAAACCGAGTGGACTCCATGATCAAGGTATGCTGTTATTCATTTTGGGAATCGTTTTATTTTATCTTATGGTGGCGAAATAAGACTTCAAGAATTAAGATGTTGAGATCGTAATGAATTTGGATGAAAATGAGAGGTATAAGGAAACTATTGAGGTTAAAACATGTTAGGGTTATTTTTGGAGTTTTATAAAAAGTACAACACGCAGACCGTGTGACAGCCCATCGCGTCGGACAAAGCTGCGGGAATCGAACGCACAACCAAAGTACGACTGGTATTTATCGCCTACCACTTGACTACGTGAAGTCCCTGGTTAGTTTGACTAATTCATTTTAGTTAAATGATTTTATGAATTAAGAGTAAGTTTATTTTGGGTTATCTATGGAAATTATTAACCTATCATAGAGGATATGTGATTTGTTTAATTATATTTCAATATGAGACTTTAAGATCAACTGATGTTATTTGAAGATATGTGTTATTTTGTACCTTGGAGGACTATGTGATTAAATACTTAAAATATTTGGGTTTCAATATTAATTTGGTTTAGGTTGAATAATTTTATGGAAATTTTTTTTATTGAATGGTCTTCGTTGAACTTTGGGTTTTGTTGGACAAATTTTAAAGATTAAGAATAGATTTTCTTTTTATAAAGGGTTATCCTTTTCTGGATTATCTGATCTTGTACTAACCATTTTGGTTTTGGTTTTGGTTAAAGTCTAAAGACATGGGAAGTATATAGTTCTCTTTTTTGGATTAGGTGATTCTCTAGAAGTTGATTATAGCTCTATTAATATAAACAAGTCATCCTAAATACTCATCTTTTGGAGAAAATATGAGTTCGTGTAAGAAATCTAGTAAAATATGAAAGTCAACATGATAATTAAGTATGTTTCCTTATGTTTTAGTTAAGCTCAAAAATAAATTCCTCAATGAAGAGTAACATAAAACAAAAATATTTTCTGTTAACTTTTCCTACTGGGGAATCGAATACCGTTTAACCCACCACAAGTTTGTGATTTTCTTATGGTTAACTATATCCTAAACATGTTTACTATCACTCTCCATCAGGACATAACCGTTTTTTTCTCCTCCATATCCATATTTTCATACTTGGAATTCTAGTATGGGTTAACTTGGGTGACCTTTGTACTTCTCTTTCTTTATTTTAAAGTGATAGTTTTACTGACACTTGTTCCGATCTGGGATTTCCAATGAAGTTTCCAAGCCCAATTTTAAAATTGCGAGGACGCAATAACCAAAAGGAGGGAAGGATGTAACACCCCAGTTAAATAAAGAATATGACATTTTCACATTTATCCATATTTGTGAATAAAATGTTAATATAACTTTAAAGTGGAAGTTATGCTCAATGGTGTACCCAATACGCAACAACGAGTTTCTTGGGAATCTTACGTTGCACTCTAATAATAAAATACTATTATTTTAAATTGTAGTTAACGCCTAGCCATTAAAATGGAGGGAATGAATGGAACTAACTACAAAATGATTATATATGTTTGTCAAATATTTCTACTTTTTAAAATAATTGTGAGAGGATTAAAAATGTGAATGAATCCAATTTTACATGTAAACATTCTAATATTCTTTAAAAGGTCGATTAACCGCCTTTTGATGAAGAACCTCCTTTAAATAAACTTTTTGAAAATTTTATGAGTTATATTTGACAAAATAAAATTCTTCTTTAGAGTCGGGATATCAAAATTTACTTTGTGTAAATTTTTGGTATTTTTCCGATAATGTTCATTTTTTAATGAATAGTGAAAAATGTTGTATTTTGATTCAAAACCTCTTTTTAATCTAATTTATTTATATGATTAGATTATCCTTTGAATTGGTTTCAAAGTTAAATTAAAATATATTTTTTCCATTTAATCCAATTGTGGTCATTGGAATTAATTTCACTTTGAAATCAGACTTAAACTAGTGTCAATCTTTTGATACTAATTGTTTCATAAAAACACGTTGTTTGCTCTGTCAGCAGGAATTAATTTTTAAATTAATTAATTCCACTTATATGTTTTGAATATTGTAAAATATACTTTATTTTTGAATTCTGAATATCAAATATAGCTTAGGGTGATGTTTTGGTATTTTTCTAAAAAACTTCAATTTTTGATGAATAGTGAAACCACTAAGTGGTACTTATAAAAACTGATTTTCCGTTTAAATGAAATTTTACCACCTCTGTGTTTTGAATTTCAAAACTCCGACATACATGGTTTTCATTAAGAAGTAAAATCTGGTTCAATGGAATTAAGACAATTTTTTGGTGAATAGTAACTTTTAAGTTTTTAATCGCGATTAGAGGTAATTAGTGTAGTTTAAGGTAAAAATAATGTTTTAATAATATGAAATGACCTAGAAACATGTCCTAACCTTATTGGATGTGTCATGGTCGACCAAGAAAATACATGGGTCAACTTGGGGACCCCATGGAGACACTTTTCATGGAAAATGACATTAATACCTTTTTATTTAAAGTTAAAATTAAAATGTCGCAAACATGTGTTATTTTAATAAACAAATTTTAGATGGGGTTATACAAGTCATATTTTTGACTATAAATAGTCATTGGAAAGCTAAAAGGATTTCCTAAATCATAGTATTTGTTTTATAATTTTTAGACATTAAATAAATTAACTTATTTATGACATCATGATGATGCATCAATTACCTCATTATTTAACAATTTAAATAAAATGAAAAGATAATGTAAAATATAAGACCTAAACATTTCAAAAACCTATTGTATGGGAGGATTTGGAACCCTTATCACCTTATCCTCGAAATATTTCAATTTGGGACCTTTAAAATCCGAAACTCATTTGAAAATAATGTATCTTTTTTTTTGACTTTCCATGAGTCCCCCTCCCCTCCTCTTATAAAAGGCCCCCACCTCTACCACCTTACACACACCACTCAAGAATTTGGCTCGGCCAACCCATTCCCATTTCGTCTCTCCACATCCCCCTCTTCATCATTTAAGCCTCTATTTGGGAATAATCCTTTCCAAGGAAGCCTTTGAGCTCAAATCAAAGAGAGTTACCCGATTTAAAGGTAGTGTCCTCTCTTGTGTTCTTATGTTTTATTTTGCTTCTCCAACCCTCTAAACTCTTTTTATTCCTTTATTTTGTAACAAAACCAGTATATTAAATATACTATGATGTTTTTATGTGAAGGATTCGAGCTACACTTACACACACCATCATCTAATGGTTAAAGAACATATTGTATCTGTGGATGGCGAATTTCTGCATCACGAAACGATGATTGTTCAATCTTCTCATAACACCTTTATTGGTGACCATTATGATGTCACTATATTTTATATATGATATAAATGGTATTTATGTTTTATATATTTCTTTCTGAATTTTATATTTAAAACATTCCTTTATGCTTTTCATGTTGTGCAAATGTGATAATATCATACGAGGAAGTGTGGACTACCGCCCCCTCAAGTGATGTAACTTGTTCATGCAATACATGGAATGTATAAAGAATGAAATTAATTAACATATGTGACCTATATAAAATATATATTATACTTGAATTATAATATATATATCTATCAATTATTTTTAATTCTATTAATATGACAAACAAATTAAAGTAGCATTCATGCATACATATGGCCTACCGTCTCCATGAACAGTGCATTTCATTTCTTACCTCTAAATGAATATGTAATACTATAAATACATGTATATTCTGGATATATATGATATATATGATATCCAAATAATGAATATCATTATGGATATAATGAACCTTTGACCACACGAACAATATGTAATTGTAAGAAGTCCACTTTCGACTTAAGAACCAAATATCGACAAAACAAAAATTATTAACGTAAATGATTACATAATGTTTATAACATGGAAATAAGTGATATAAAAGTAATAATAACCTTAAAAAGGCTCTTAATTTTTTTTAAATTAACTCATGTTTATTATTCAGGACGTTAAAGAACGATCGAGTCAAGTCGCACCCGAGGTAAGGGATCATACCCCTCTCTTTCATTTTATGTACACTCTTTTATGTCATTTATTTTAAGCTCATATTTATTATGATTGGGATGTTCTTTATATTAATATTTATGTAAATATTATGTTAATATGATGAGATACCCTATTTTATCTCATCAATCCATTTTTTTATGTTTTAAGTGGCGCTATTAGTCGGCCAAGTTTTCGTAGGGGATTTTTCATCTCACTTTTATTCCCATGACATTTATGATAAGTTTTCCACTATTTCCTTTGATTGGTGTATGTACTACCAATTATTATACACTTTGTGTAGTATAATTTCATTTATGGGTATTTATATCTTCATCATATGACCCTTCTTCCATGGGGTGTACGTTTCAAAAGTTACCCAACTCGTTAAGGGGACCTTTCACCCTCCTCTTTTTAAAAGACTTATTTTTGTTATGTCTTTTAATTTACATATTATTATGTTGGAATATGTTCTTATATATCTTTATTGATGTAAATTGTTTTTCCAAGTGATGAGATACCCTTTTTGTCTCATCAACTCATTTTCTGAATTTTAGAGTGACGTCGTTAGGCTGTCGAATTTTTACAAGGGAACGTCTTAACCCAATTTCGATTTCTTTGGTTTCAACTTTTAATTCTTGAACATGTCATCCTATGAATATGTGTGAATGGACTATGATTGTTTCACACTTAATATCCACTAATATTGGGTGTATTTATATCTCTCTCACATAATTATGTGATATATTTATCCTTAATTTTAGGATACCATCATTATAATGGATTTCATCTCAATTTACATTTCCATTGAGACTTCATTGTTGTTATTCACCAATTCACTCTTATATGGTGTATATACTGTCCTTTGACATATTATATCATGAATCCCTGTATTATCATGATATTATAAAGTTCGGATTAAATGTTATTCCAAAATTATTTGTAGTCAAGAGTCTCTCGTTTTGTTAAAAACTCTTTAACAAAAATATCGTTTTAAATGTTTTAAAGATTCATTATTATAAATATTTATCTTTAATGTACATGTTTTAAAAATGGGTTTCAGTATTTATTTATATGGACATTAATGTTTTAAAACTATAATTCCATTAAAATCTTCAAAGTGGTATGGGACACTTTGATTCAAAAATCTCTTTTAAATGGTTTTTGAAAATGGATTGATTAGTTCAATATCTTGGAATTATTTATTGTGATTGAAAATGAAACGTTGTTATTGAAATGTTTATATTTTCAATATTTTATGTGTAATGATGGTACTTGGAAATTTTACGGGTGGTTACGTGATAAACCATATGACGGGTGGTGCTGTGAATACCAGGATGGTTGGTTACGTTATAACCTCTAATGCATTGGGTATGGAAGTCGACCGTATGGTTATTCCATTAAGTATGTGTGGAAGTCGACCGTATGGTTATTCCATTTAAGTATTTTTATGTCCCAAGTTACCTTTTTATGTAATGTGTTATTTATATGGGTTCAATGGTAATATTTTGGTTACAAAAGGGTAAGTAATGGTCTTTTATTCATTGAAGAGTTTTTTACTACTTCATAAAGTTGAAAATTATTACATTGATAAAGTATACATGGTTTACTTGTTGTTGTAAAAAACTAACAGTTTTCATTCTTTGTGTATCCCTTACTGAGCTTTTTATGCTCTCCCCAAGTTTTTATGAAATTTTTTTCACAGGACATAATGTGGAATAGGGTCAAGGATGGGATCAAGAGAAAGTCATGCTATCTAAAACATGGAACTAAACATTTTTCTTTTTAAGAGTTTTTATTTTATGGAAACTTAGTAGAAGTGTCTACTTTGTAATCTTCTGAGATGTAATAGTTATGTCCTAAATATCTAAAACTCTACACCATGAAAAGATCCTCAATGTGAATTATTCATTTAATTCAATATTTAGTAAGGTTTAAGTCTGGGGCCTTATAGTTGGTATCAGAGGTCGGTTTAGACAACTTTAGGGATTAGGAGTTTCGTTAGACACATGGTTAGTCCCTATATCTGTTATTTTAGTTAAATCCTTATTTTATAACTTTTTTTCAGGTCAAGTAAAGTCAGTTATGAATGGAAGGTGAAGGATCTCAAACGACATTCCTTTCTCTTCCTGATGACATGCTTGCAATAATTATTGCAAAGTCCTGTTCGGATGATTGTGAAACTTTTTCTAGCATACAACTCACTTGCAAGAAGATGTTTGAGATATCAAACACCTCAACTATACCTTGTTATCATCGTGGATCATGGGTTGTATTTATAAAAATACTATTTTCACACTATTCTAATATTTTCAAGAAAGGAAAATATTATCAAGGTATTTTCAATTATTTTACCTTATCACAAGAATTTGAAGCATATTATGATTTTAGAAATGGTGATGAGGAAGGAGACCCTTGTGCAACCTACTTATATTTTCTTTTAAAATATATTCTCTCAGCAAAAACATATGGTATTTTAAAAGGACCAATAATAGAAATTTTCAACTCAAATTCTGTCAGACTATTTTATATAAATCATGTTTTATCAGATGTCTTGGAATTATATGTCATACATGATTATTTTCCAAAACTGTTTTTCTATGAACACCCATATGACCCATGTTATACAATGTGTATTTGGATGGAGGAAGAAAATGATTTTTAAGGATCTCTAAATCATTGTTGTAATGCATGGGACATCTACCTACGTGAACAAGATGACGATGAAACCGAGTGGACTCCATGATCAAGGTATGCTATTTTTCATTTTGGGAATTGTTTTATTTTATCCTATGGTGGTGAAATAAGAATTCAAGAATTAAGATGTTGAGATCATAATGAATTTGGATGAAAATGAGAGGTATAAGGAAACTATTGAGGTTTAAACATGTTAGGGTTATTTTTTGAGTTTTATAAAAAGGACAACACGCAGACCGTGTGACAACCCGTCGCGTCAGACAAAGCTGTGTGAATCGAACACACAACCAAAGTGCAACTGGTATTTATCGCCTACCACTTGACTACGTGAAGTACCTGGTTAGTTTAACTAATTATTTTTATTTAAATGATTTTATGAATTAAGAGTAAGTTGATTTTGGGTTATCTATGGAAATTATTAACTTATCATGGAGGATATGTGATTAGTTTAATTACATTTCAATATGAGACTTTAAGAGCAACTGATGTTATTTGGAGATAAATGTTATTTTGTACCTTGGAGGACTATGTGATTAAATCCTTCAAATATTTGGGTTTCAATCTTAGTTTGGTTTACTTTGAATAATTTTATGGAAAAATTGGTTATCAAATGGTCTTTGTTGAACTTTGGGTTTTGTTGGACAAATTTTGGAGATTAAGAATAGATTTTCATTTTATAAAGGGTTATCCTTTTCTGGATTATCTGATCTTGTACTAACCTTTTTGGTTTTGGTTTTGGTTAAAGCCTAAATACATGGGAAGTATATAGTTCTCTTTTGTGGATTAGGTGATTATCTAGAAGTTGATTATAGCTCTCTTAATGTAAACAAGTCATCCTAAATACTCATCTTTTGGAGAAAATATGAGTTCTTGTAAGAAATCTAGTAAAATTTGAAAGTCAACATCACAAGTAAGTATGTATCCTTATGTTTTAGTTAAGCTCAAAAATAAATTCCTCAATGAAGAGTAACTTAAAACAAAATGTTGTCTGTTAACTTTTCCTACTGGGGAATCGAATACCGTTTAACCCACCACATGTTTGTGATTTTTTTGTGCTTAACTTTCTCCTAAAAATGTTTACTATCACTCTCCATAAGGACATAACCCTTTGTTTTCATCTCCATATCCATATTTTCATACATGGAATCGTAGTATGGGTTAACTCGGGTGACCTTTTTACTTCTCTTTGTTTATTTTAATGTGATAGTTTTACTGACTATTATTCCGATGTGGGATTTCCAATGAAGTTTCCAAGCCCAATTTTAAAATTGCGAGGACGCAATTCCCCAAAGGGGGGAAGGATGTAACACCCTAGGTAAATAATGAATATGATATTTTCATATTTATCAATATTTGTGAATAAAATATTAATATTACTTTAAATAGGACGCTATGCTCGATGGCGTACCCAATACGCAACAACGAGTTTCTTGGGAATCTTACGTTGCACTCTAAAAAAAAATATTATTTTAAATTGTAGTTAACTCATAGCCACTTTAATGGCGGGAATGAACGGAACTAACTAAAAAATGATTATATATGTTTGTCAAATTTTTTTACTTTTTACAATAAATGTTAGAGGATTAAAAATGCGAATGAATCCAATTTTAAGTGTAAACATTCTAATATTCTTTAAAAGGTCGATTAACCACCTTTTGATGACGAACCTCCTTTAAATCCACTTTTTGACAATTTTATGTGTTATATTTGACAAAATAAAATTCTTCTTTAGAATCGGGACATCAAAATTTACTTTGTCTAATTTTTTGGTATTTTTCCGATAATGTTCATTTTTTAATGAATAGTGAAATATGTTGTATATTGGTTCAAAACCTCTTTTTAATCTAATTTATTTATATGATTAGATTATCTTTTTAATTGGTTTAAAAGTGAAATTAGAATATATTTTTACCATTTAATCCAATTGTGGTCATTGGAATTAATTTCACTTTGAAATCGGAGTTAAACTAGTGTCAATCTTTTGATACTTATTATTTCATAAAAACATGCTATTTGCTCTCTCGGCGGAAATTAATTATTAAATTAATTAATGAAACTTATATTTTTGTAATTTTGTAAAATAGTCTTCATTTTTGAATTCGGAATATCAAATATATCTTAGGGTGATGTTATGATATTTTTCTGAAAAACTTCAATTTTTGATGAATAGTGAAACCACTAAGTGGTACTTATAAAAACTGATTTTCCGTTTAAATAAAATATTACCACCTCTGTGTTTTGAATTTCAAAAATCCGACATTCATGGTTGTAATTAAGATGTAAAATGTGTTTCAATGGAATTAAAATAATTTTTTGGTGAATAGTACCATTTAGTTTTTAATCGCGATTAGAGGTAATTAGTGTAGTTTAAGGTAAAAATAATGTTTTAATAATATGAAACGACCTAGACACATGTCCTACCCTTATTGGATGTGTCATGGCCGACCTAGAAAATCCATGGTTCAACTTAGGGACCCCATGGAGCCACTTTTCTTGGAAAATTACATTAATACCTTTTTATTTAAAGTTAAAATTAAAATGTCACAAACATGTGTTGTTTTAATAAACAAATTTTTAGATGGGGTTATACAAGTCAGATTTATGACTTTAAATAGTCATTGGAAATCTAAAACGATTTCCTACATCATAGTAGTTTTTTTATAATTTTTAGACATTAAATAAATTAAATTATTTATGACATCATGATGATGCAGCGATTACCTCATTATTTAATGATTTAAATAAAATGAAAAGATATTGTAAAATATAAGACCTACACATGTAAAAAACCTATTGGATGGGTGGATTTATATCCCTTATCACCTTATCCTAGAAATATTTCTATCTGGGACCTTTAAAATCCGAAACTCATTTGAAAATAATGTAACTTTTTTTGACTTCCCATGGGTGACAATCCTCTCATCTTATAAAAGGCCCCCACCTCTACCACCTTACACACACCTCTCAAGCCTTTGGCTCGGCCAACCCCTTACCATTTAATCTCTCCACATCCCTATATTCATCATTGAATTCTCACTTTTGGCAGAATCCTTTCCAAGGAAGCCTTTGAGCTCAAATAAAAGAGAGTTACCCGATTTAAAGGTAGTGTCCTCTCTTGTGTTCTTATGTTTAATTTTGCTTCTCCAACCCCCTAAACTCTTTTTATTCCATTATTTTGTAAACAAACAGTATCTTCAATATACTAGGATGTTTTTATTTGAATTATTAGAGCCACACTTACACTCACCTTCGTCTAATGGTTAAAGAACATACTGTTTCTGTAGATGGCGAATTTCTGCCTCATGAAACGATGATTGTTCAATCTTCTCTTAACACCATTCATGGTGGCCATTATGATTTCAATATATTTTATATATTATATATATGGTATTTATTTTTTCTATATTATTATGAATTTTATATTTAAAACAATCCTTTATGCTTTTCATGTTCTGCAAATGCGATAATTTCATACGAGGAAGTGTGGACTACCGCCCCCTCAGGTGATGTGACTCGTTCATGCAATAAATGGAATGTATGAAGAATGAAATTAATGAACATATGTGACCTATATAAAATATATATTATACATTAATTATAATATATATATCTCTCAATTATTTTTAATTCCATTAATATGACAATGAAATGAATGTAGCGTTCATGCGTACGTACGGCCCACCGTCTCCATGAACGGGGCATTTCATTTCTTACCTATAAATGATTATGTAATATTTTAAATACATTTATATTCTGGATATATATGATATATATGATATCCAAATCATGAATATAATTCTTGATATAATGAACCTTTGACCACACTAACAACATTTAATTGTAAGAAGTCCACTTTCAACTTAAGAACAAAATATCGACAAAACAAAAATTATTAACTTAAACAATTACATAATGTTTATAACATGGGAATAAGTGATATAAAAGGAATAATGAACTTGAAAAAGGTTCTTAATAAATTATAAATTAACTCACGTTTATTATTCAGGACGTTAAAGAACGATCGAGTCAACTCGGACCCGAGGTAAGGGATCCTACCCCTCTTTTTCTTTTTAAGTACACTCTTTTATTTCATTTCTTTTAAGCTCATATTTCTTATGATTGGGAAGTTATTTTATATTAATCTTACTGTAAATATTATGTTAATATGATGAAATAACCTATTTTATCTCATCAATCCATTTTTGAGGTTTTAAGTGGCGTTGTTAGGCGGCCGAGTTTTCGTAGGGGGTTTTTCATCTCACTGTTATTCCCATGACATTTATGCTATGTTTGCCACTATTTACATTGAGTGGTGTATGTAATGCACATTATTATACACTTTTTGTAGTATAATTTCATTTATGGGTATTTACATATTCATCGTATGACCCTTCTTCCATGGGGTGTACGTTTCGAAAGTTACCCTACTCGGTAAGGGGACCTTTCACCCTCCTCTTTTTAAAATAATTATTTTTGTTGTCTTTTAATTTACATCATATTATGTTGGGATATGTTCTTCTATATCCTTATTGATGTAAATATTATTTCCAAGTGATGAGATATACTTTTTGTCTCATCAAATCATTTTATGAATTTTAAATTAACGTCATTTGGCTGTCGAATTTTTACAAGGGAACGTCTTAACCCAATTTCGATTTCTTTGGGTTCAACTTGTAATTCTTGATCATGTCATCCTATGAATATGTGTGAATGACCTATGATTTTTTCACCCTTAATATCCACTTATAATGGGTGTATTTATATTTCTCACACATAATAATGTGATATATTTATCCTTAATTTAAGGATACTATCTTTATAATGGATTTCATATCAATTTACATTTCCATTGAGACTTCATTGTTGTTATGCACCAATTCAATCTTATATGGTGTATATACTGTCCTTTGACATATTATATCATGAATCCCTTTATTCTCGTTAAATTTTGAAGTTTGGATTAAATGTTATTCTGAAATTATTTGTATTCAAGAGTCTCTCATTTTGTTAAAAACTCTTTAACAAAAATATCATTTTAAATGTTTTAAAGATTCATAATTCTAAATCTTTATCTTTAATGTCCTTGTTTTCAAAATGGTTTTCAGTATTTATTTATATGGACATTAATGTTTTAAAATTATAATTCCATTAAAAGATTCAAAGTGGTATGGGACACTTTGATTCAAAAATCTCTTTTAAATGGTTTTTGAAAATGGATTGATTAGTTCAATATCCTGGAATTACTTATTTTGATTCAAAATGAAACGTTGTTATTGAAATGTTTATATTTTTAATATTTTATGTGTAATGATGGTACTTGGACATTTTATGGGTGGTTACATGATAAACCATATGACGGGTGGTGCCGTGAATACCAGGACGGGTGGTTACGTTATAACCTCCAATGCATTGGGTTTGGAAGTCGGCCGTATGGCTATTCAATTAAGTATGTGTGGAAGTCGACCGTATGGTTATTCGATTTATGTATGTTTATGTCCCAAGTTACCTTTTTATGTTATGTTTCTTTATATGGGTTCTATGGTAATATTTTGGTTACAAAAGGGTAAGTAATGATCTTTTATTCATTGAAGAGTTTTTTACTACTTCATAAAGGTGAAAATTATTACATTGATAAAGTATACATGGTTTACTTGTTATTTTGAAAAAAATAACAGTTTTCATTCTTTGTGTATCCCTTACTGAGCTTTTTATGCTCACCCCATGTTTTTTGAAATGTTTTTCACCGGACTTAATGTGGAATAGGGTCAAGGATGGGATCAAGAGAAAGTCATACTTTATAAAACATGGAACTGAACATGTTTTTTTAAGAGTTTTTATTTTATGGAAACATAGTAGACGTGTATACTTTGTAATCTTTTGAGATGTAATAGTTATGTCCTAAATCACTAAAACTCTAAACCATGAAAAGATAATCAATGTCAATTATTCATTTAATTCAATATTAAGTAAGGTTTAAGGCTGGGTCCTTATAATTAACACCCGATACATTGAAAATAATGAAAGGTTGTTAACAGTTGGGTAAAAATATATTATAAAAAGGGAATATATGATATTAAAAATATTATTATGGTTCTGGTATTTGTTATTGAAATGTTTAGAATAATTATATATGAGTTTAAAGGACATTCACCCAAAAGTAAAGTCAAGGTAATAAATTTTCATCTCAATTTTTACATCTGTGAGATAAATGTCATATTCACCACATACATATTTTGTGTGGTTTATTTATTAAAAAAATTGATATAATCTATCATTAATTATTTTATCTATATTGTTTTTAGTTTCAATTTTAATTATTTCACTTAAGGGGATTATGATTAATCATCACCATGTGGTAAGTAATTTCATAACCCAACTCCTTTTAATGGGTTATATAACATCCTCATTACTATAAATATTATATAGATATGTGTTAAGTAAATTTCCACTATATATTATTCTATTTCATCTTTTTTTATATGGATATGAATTTAACACACATAATCTATTCATTTATTTATTCTCACGTCAATTATGTTGTATTTTCAAGGGTTTACTTCATAATGAAATTTTATTCACGATTGTTTACACTTGAATTTCTATTAAAGGAAATTATTTTACCATTGTTTAATAAACACATTCATTTTCTTCTACTAAGGTTATTCTGGATTTTTTTTCATGTATTGGAAACAAATTTCAAATATTCAGTACTCACTATAATGTATAAATGTTTTTTAATAAAATTGGACATCATTTCTCTCTTTAGTCAGAGAACCTATTGTGTTTTAAAACCTATTTTTTTCAAAAAATGTAATCAAATTTTTTTTACCTTCCCAAACTCATTTTATGATGGAATTTTATCCTTTTTGTTCTTTTATATATTTTTTCAAAATAATCATCTGGTTTCTTTCAAAAAAAATCTATTTTTGAACCATTATCTTGGAAAAATAAATGTTTTTTACCTTATGCAACATGTACCTCTTTTCCTACCATGATTTTAACAATGTTTCCATTGAATTAATAATATTTTACTTTTAAAAGATATTTGTTTCAAATGTGATTTTCACGGAAAATATTTTTCTATTCTTTTTTCCTAATAAAAAAGTTATTTACCTGATGAATGTTTTGAAAATATCATTTTATAGTTTTTCCATTAATAAATGAAAAAAACATTTATTTTAATCTAATTTGGATATATTGTAATAATTCCAACATTATTAGTCCTATTGATGGGGTATGACTTATTTGGACATGGGTAGTATTCAAATTCAATTCCTTGATTTCTTTTAGATGACTTGAAGTTTTTTATTTCCAATGATCATTGAACATTAAATTTACCCAAATTATTAATATCATTTATCATAGATATGTTTATTTCCTAAACCATATATTAGTTTACATATAGTGTTTTATTTGAGAGTAATTTCATTGGTTGGGAAAATATTGATAAATTATAATCCTTTACCCAATATAAATATTATACGAGGAACATAGTTTATAAATTAAATATATTAATCAATAGTTATGGAATACTTTATATAGGTATGAAGTTTTGGGGTCTTAAATATATATCCCCTCGATGCATTAGTAGTCTCATATGAAGAAATTAGTTTCTAAATACTGATTTGAGTTAGTTTCTATATCATAGTAGTTTTATATTTTCTTGTGAACGGTATTAAAAGTATAGTAAATATCTGGTCAAACAAAATTAGTTTTCAACAAGTATGTTTTTAAATTGTCTTATTATTGGTCAAGATGGTAATGGTTCCATTTACCTGGAAAATTTTGAATTCAATTATTAATAATTTTAATAATTTATACTCAATTATTATTTTCCATTGGGTTATCACACCGACCTATATATGGATGCATTTCCTTTTTAGTTCATTATTTGAATTTAATTAGTTTTCAATAATTTATCTTACTATATTATTTACTTACTTCTTTCTTAGTTAATGACACTATAATATGTGTTCTTAGTCATTTATCACCCCATATTGATTATTATAAATAATTCATTATTGATTCCAATGTACATTTCCATTAATAAGTATTTGAGAATAACCTTCTTTTTATCTTACCTAGGAATTAATGAATTATCCTAAAAAAGATCTATAAAGTTGTCATAGATGGTACAAATTCATCCTTTAAGGAAAAAGTTATGTTATAATTTTTTTACTTTTTTATAATTAAAGTCTCTTTTATGAATCTGGTTTACCAAAAATAATAAAAACATTAGAACTCCATAAATTTATTTGTATTAAACCTGAAAATGTAATGCTAGTAGGAACCGTCTCTAGGATTTTTGGGATTGGGTCGCTACAGCATTTTCTCACCCTATATTTTTTTTATTTTCCCCATGTTATTATGACAAATATTACATGTGACATCTTTAAAAAGTGTTATTTTACTGAGAAACTAAGTTGGAGATAATGTAAAACTCTTGTGAATGGGTTTTTATTATTTCTATATTTCCAAATGAACAATAAATTTAGTATCATAAGGCTGGTCTGTATTCAATGTAATGATTTTTCAATTAAATATATAACATCTACGTATGATAATATTTGTTTTTTATAGTTGGTAGTAGTGAATATGTTTAGTTATCCATTAGAAAAAATAATTTGAAATATTTAGTGGTAAAACATAGGATAAGCCTATTTATAGTGTAACATCCTTTCATTTTCTTATGTAATAGATTATTTGATTTACTAGAAATATTTCTTCGTTAGTATTATAAAAATGTATGTGGTTCTCAGACTGATATACATAGGGGTAATAACTCTAAAAAATTTATTATTAGGATTGACATAACAATTACCTAGGACATGACAATGTGCCTTACAACACACCATTTATGACACACCGAGGGGATATGCTATTGTTAATTTATATTTTCATTATGAACAAGAATGATGGATTTGAATATATGGTTACCATGAATAACCTAGTATGAAATTTACATGTTTCTTATTTAACAAAATGTGTATTTATTTAGACATCCTATAAATTATTTTTGAAATCATTCAATTTTCCCACAATGATTATTATTCATCACACTATTAGTTTTAGGTTATATTCGATGGATATAATCTAAATAAACCATGTAAAAGATAAATAAAATGGAAAGTGAAGTGATTATCATCTTGGAAACTGAATGATGATGGAGATGAAATGGAAAATATAATTTTTATTCTAAAAAAACATTCTCAATCTATGAATCTTGATTAATATCCAACAAATAAATGTTTTAAAGAACACTATAATGATACCTTTATGAGGAAATTTCCAGTATAATTTAGTAATAAAATTAATATTCTAGTTTCTAAGTAACAAATAAATAAAACTAATTTTTTTTTTAAATTCTATAATGTTTATAAAATGAAAAATACATTTTGTTTGTCCATCAGTTTGGATGATAAGATGATTAATGTGAACTACAAAAAATAATATGTTGAAAAAAATATGAAATTTACTCCATGGAGTGGGATGAGTTGAGGAGTATATTTTTTCCATAAGTATATCCATCAATTATTTTTACAAAAAATGGATAAGTAATTTCTTGACCTAAAATATAATAGAGACTGATCATTTTTATTTACTAGAATTTTTTTAAAAAAATATTGCATTGTATGCTTCTTGAATTATCTTCCATCGTGAATTTAGGGTAGGCCAATTACTTAGTAGAATAAATCAAAGTCCCTAAGGTCATCACCCTTATGGGGATTCAATATCTATGAATAAGTAATTAGATATTTTCATAAGGTGGAAATTGAAAATTGAGTTACCCATAAAACACATGGTTTTGATAAGAATTAAAATATGGAGTTCAAGTGGAAAAAAAATAACTATGGAGAGAAGGTGATGATATTTGATTAATGCTCATTGTGAGGAAGGAAAGATATTTGAAAAAAATTTATGGGAAATGATAAATTTTTTACCTATATAATAGATGTTCATTAGGAAATAAAATGTAGATGATTTTAGAAAAATGAAATAATGATGAAAATAGAAAGAAATATCTACATAATGGACTACCAAAATAAATTGTTTTAAAACTACAGAGTATGGGAAAAATGAAAACCATTTTCCAAAATTAAAGGATAATTACATTAATCATATTAAGAAACCTATTAAGACAAGAGATAAGAATAAATCTCTTACTATTAGTATTTTAGGTGAGGAGTGTGATAAAGGCATGTGAAAGGTAAAAATACAATAAAATCTAGAACTGCTAATGTCTTATTTGAATATAGTTATTCCTATTTATTATATCTAAATAATATTATATGGGTATTAAGATTCCACCACCATAGTTACACCTCTAATTATCTATGAAATTCTTTAATGTAATGATGATCACATATAAAGTCTATGATTCTTCTCAAATTGATGTTTGTTCGAATGTGAATCCAGAAAACCATAAAATTCATCCTCTGCTTGAATTTAATGTTATTGTAGGAATATATTGGATTTCTATACAAAAATACCACAACAATTTCTGAGGAAGGGAACTCATTTTTTATATTTTGAACCACCTTTTGAGCATATATCTTTTCAATGAAAAATATGAACATATTATGGAAATGAAATCCATTTTATTGGTTTTGATTTCTATTAAAATTGTGAACTTATCTCAAAATTACAGAAAGAAACTCAACATCGAGGATGTTCCTATTGTATGGGTTTTTAATTTCATTAAGAAAGATTTTTATTTTATTTAATATAATAGTGATATTCATTTTTTAATAGATATCATGACTAGTATGACACCTATTTCAATGACTCAATATGGAATGGGCCCAGTTGTGTTATAGTAATTGAAGGAGAAAACCCAGTTATTAATGAAAATGGATTAATTAGGCTAACATTATATCCTTTGGGTTCACCCATTCTCTATTAATAATATAAAAATAGATCAATGTAACTTATCATTGATCATTATTAGTGGAATAAGATTATGATAAAGAAAAAGTGTCATCCATCCCATATTGATGGTTTGATTGATAATCCTCATGAAGATCAATACTTTTATATGATTTATATTCATTATATAGATCTTTAATTGATGTTCATGAATTATTTTATACCAAATATAGCATTCCCTACAACGTATGGAAATTTATGTATATAGTTATTCATTTTTTCTTTATAATTACCCTATTATCTTCATGGACTTAATGAAAATAGTATGCAGTGATTACATTGATTAGTTTGTGGTATTCTATATTTATAATATTATTATATATTCAAAGAGAAATTAAGAACATTGAGATCATTTTATATTTTAACTAAAGGCTCGAGGGATGGAATAATTTTATGAAGAATCTAAAAAATTGAATGTCTGGTAAAATGGTTTAATTTTGGTGTCATATAATAATAAACTAGGGTATATCAGTGGATCCATCAGAGATAGTGGATATTTAATTTTTGATGAGACAAACCATAGTGACTGAGATAATATGTTTTCATGAATTGTATGGTTATTATCAAATGTTTGTAAATAATTTAGAACAATTAACTAATCTATTCAGAATGTAAACATAGAATCCATCTACGTAATTTTTTATAGATGAATGCTATGAAATTTCTAGGAATGTAGTATAATATTAGTCAAAAATACTATTCTATAGTTATAGTATATTAGATAATGGGTTTTCATATTTATTAATGCATCCATGAAATGATAAATATGTGTTCTTAAACATAATAACAAAGTTATAGATTATACCTCAAAATAACTTAATGTTCATTAGAAAAATTTCCAAATAATTTCTTTTGTGTTAGTAATTTTTACTTAAATGATATAGATTCATAATATTTATAATTAAATGTGTCATATATGTACAAATCACAAATGTATAATTTATATATCCTCATTGAAGCATTTGAACGTGTCATAGGATATTCTCGGACAAAATTAATTGTTATGACTTCTCAATACATTTACACCCTCATAATGTGAATAATATGGTTGATTATTTGAGTTAAGAGGATCATGCTAGAATATCCATTATGAGGATACAAACATATAAAATACGTGTGGTATAACAATTAACGAATTTAGAAATATTGAAGGAAAGGGGAGAAATATTGTGTTTCTAAAATAAATCATCAAACATTGATTCAAGTGAATGCTAAGGAGGTGAATAAGGATAATATAGAGCTACAATAGATGGTGGGAAATTTAACCAATTATAACATTGATTATGAAATAATGATCGGGATTGAAAACTATGTATGTGTTCCTATTATTTTAGAATTGAATAAGGGGTCGTTAAATGAGGATCATAGTCCATTTTCATTATTTCATATTGATTATATGAGGATGTATATCATTTTGAAAGTGTATTTATATTAGGATGGAATGAATATTGATATCATAATTTTTTTATCATTATTAATGGGCTATTAAAAACATAAAATTTAATTATATAAAATATAGGAATTTAAAATACCAATTAAAAAATCAAGAATTTCATATAAAATAATACATTTATAATTGATAAATTGTATAATATTTACTTTTAATTTAAACATCAACAAGAGTTAAAAATAGTGGAATACCCATTTATGACATTATAAGGATTTTTTGAAATGAAAACTATTAAAATGGTGAGAGAAGGCATAAAATAGTTTTTTAAAATAAAATTATCATTGGAATTATAGAAGAAGTTATGGTCTCATTGACAATTAATTTTTAAAACTGTATATTGGTAATATTAGAAAAATAATTCATTAAAAATAGTATTAGATATTTGGGAATTGAAAATATATAATTTATTTATAATGATAATGTGGAGTAGAAGATAAAATGATTGGGTTTTAAAGGATAAAAAACTATTGAATAATTTAAAATAAAATTCATGAAAACCTACATCATAGAAGGTAATTATAAAACTTACTATTTAAAATATGTTAAATTAAAATGAATGTAACATGATATAACACATACTCAGGATTCAAAAAATATTATTGATCAATAGTGTGAAGGGAAAATATAGACAAGGAGGAACAATCATTGCTAAAAATATTTGGAATTATTATTAACAATTAGTCACATTAATATTGAATAAATTCATCATGGTGTTATATTTGAATTAAAATATACATTTTATAACGAGAATGTGGAATTTAAATATAAACTATTTGGGAGGAAAAAACGTAACATAGAATAAAGAAGATCAAAATGAAGAATTCTTACTCAAAGTAATAATATTTTAGTTATAAATATACATTATATATAATGAAAAGTTATAAAAAATTTAAAATTAAAATGGAGATCATGAAATTAGACATTAAATTCCATTATTATAAGTGAATTCAAGAAATAAAATAATTAATTGGGTTTAATACATACTATTTAAATAAAATTTGGTTTAAAAAACATCATATTGAAAATAATTGATATGAAGAACCCTTTACTTATATTCCTATATAAATTTCTATTATATAACCTCATATATAAAAAAATATCTTAATTAATCACTTATTCAATAAAAATATTCATATTAATAAAATTTTATTAATTTTTATTACAATGATCCTCAATTGGTTAATTAGTTAGTTGTTATGGTTTTTTATATTTGGTGTTCGTAATATCAATTGTTTGGAACTAGCATTTAGATTTAGTGTTATTATTAATTATTATAGAAAATTAATTTATTGAATTAATATTCAATATTGAAAATTTGTTATCATAAAATTATCCCTTATGATCCATTTTATTTGGTGAATGATATGTATATAGTTTTTGAAAAAGTAAGTTGTCATGAACTAGATCTAAAATATTTAATAATAAAAAGGTGATATATTAATAAATATAAAAAATATTTTTGAAAAAGTACTGAATATTAAAAAAAATTAAAAAAATATTATTAAATTATATTAAAATTATATAAAATATAATAATAATTCAATGTTTAAACATTATAACATAGTATATTTAAGTGGTAAAGCTTTTCAAAAATGAGAGAAAGTTATAATAATTTTTTGAGTGATGAAATATTTTTATAAAATATTACTATAACTGTTAAATAATAATAAAAAATTCCATAAATATCATATATATTCATTAAAATTATTCTTATAACCATCTCTGAAGGGTAGTTAATAGAAATTAAATATGATATTCATGGAGGTTGTTGCCAATTATATTCGAGATTAATTATTCCATTTCTCAATTAATAATGTAGAATGAATGTTGGTGATGAATGATACATTAAGAATTATAACTTTTAAATATTATTAATATTAATTCATGGAAAATCTATTTCGTAAAAATAATTAATGGTACATTTCAGAAATTAGACACAACATTTCATGATGGCGGTAGTGAGCGCATTCACAAAATTGATGTTGTTTTTCTATATGTATAATAAATGTTTGAGTTATGGTTTATCTGTTATTAAAATAAAATAAGAATATATTAATAATACATGTGTTATTATATATGTTTTTTAGAATACTTTTTCAAATATAATATTAAGAATAATGGTATGATTATTATGTAATACTAATGTTGGGACCTTAAACATTAACTTAAGTCTAAATGAATATTAAAGGAGTAGTCTAAATATTTTAGACCATATGATTATGAGCATGAGAGAGGTTTCATATCGGAAAAATAGGAAAATTCTTAAGAAATTTTTTTGAAATATTATTTTTTCTAGGATGTAGTGTAATTCCTCTACTTTATAAGTTTTTAAAGGGGCACTTTTATGAACACGAATTATTTTTAAATAAGGTAATTGCACTATAAATGAGTCAAAGGATTTAAAAGTTATAAATAATTGTTTTAAGAGTGGGATATGGTCATTAAATCTTTTTTTTCATTTTAACACTTTTTTTTGAAACATTGATGTCATTTCAAATTAATATTTTAAATTATACCATTTCAATTTTTCATAAGAAACACGTTTTAAACTATGTAATATATTTTTTACTAAAAACTAAAATTAATCTTTTTACCAAATTTAGTGTTGTTAACATAAATATATACTCAATTTAACATAATTATATTTTAATATAATTGGAGAATAACTTTTAATTTTAATCATTTAATATATATATATATATATAATATGTACAAAAAAGTTTTTTTATTTAGTGTTCTTAATCATATATAATATTTATTACCAATTAAATTAATTATGAAATAATTATATTAATTTATATATATTATAAAATCATTTTTAGATTAAACTTATCTATCAAATTAGATAAACATTACATAATATTAATAAAACTATAATTTAAAAATATTATTATTTCAATTATTGTGGTCATTAATCATAATTTAACTAATAATTATTTTATTCCGAAAAGTGAAATAGATATTGTTGAATTTTAGGAACTTTTTGATATTAAAGATGAAATTCATTTTTTTATAATTTTTATATGGGATTAAATATAATTTTTCTAATATATGTTAATAAAAACATTTTTTAGAGTAAAATATTACTAATATTTCTGAAATTCTAAACATAGGTTTTGAAAACTCAATACATTACTTTTATATGATTTCATTTTTTCTATAAAGATATATTTTAAATAAAAAATAGTTTAAAACTTATAATACATTATATTATTATGATAATATCATAAAAGTTGTGTTTTTAGAAAAAATGGTATTTTTTACAATTTTCAAAAATTTCTACAATTTTAAAAAATTAAAAAAATTTAACTTCAAGATAATTTTGGTATGAAGAATCCAAAAATTAAAGTTAATTTTATAAAAAAAATATAAAACATTTAAATACCCATTTAAAATTAAATATATACACATATATATGAAATATTTATTTATTATAAAATAAAATTTAAATTATTTAAATGTTTTAAGAAATATTCTTTTCATTTTCTAGTTGATTAAAAAAATTAATATAAGGTTTATTATTATTAAATTTTATTAATAATAAATATGTTGTATCTCATTTTATATTAGTATTTATTGTGTTGAATTTTCTTGAATATATTATTAATTTATATATATATATATATATATATTCTAAAATCTCTAGGAACTTCATTCTCCCCCATTAAATAAATTATGTTCTGGAAATTTTAATTATCATATACTATTCACACTATTTAAGGGTATCTATGAGATGAATATGGCTCATGATTTAAGTAGTATAAACATATCTATGAAATATTTAATTTTCCCACAGATTAGATTACTCATAATATTTTGTTTCACTATACTCATTTTATCAAAAAATCCTTTATGAAAATGTATTGAAACAGATGCAATAAAATTATTTTTCTATGGAAACTAAATTTCATCCAATAATTGATAAATGATCATATGTTGGATTGAAATATGAAAATTTATTCCATTTTGTTGTTGATAATTATGAATTATAAGTGGAAATAAGCAATAAAATACCAAAATACCATAAAATTCATATAATTGGGAGATAGTAATAATTTGATGAAGTGTATTCCAAAAAACCTCAACAGAAGAACAATAATAACAAAAGTTTTTCCATGATGATTTCAAACAAATTTTTATTGATTTTTTGATCTTATAAAACATCCTTGTCCAATTATGTTGTCTTGTAAAAAAATCTATTAGACATTAAAAATTTTAGAGAGTATGGTGGATATAAATTTTACGGTAAATTTTTAGTTCCTACATTCAGATGTTACGCTAAAATAGGCCTTCCCTTCCTCTATAAGTTTTATAGGCCATTGATGTTTACTATATTATTTTTTCATTGGGTTAGGGAATAATTTTAAAAAAAGACCAAACTGTTAGTATTTGAGTTATTATGAATTATTCAACTTCATTTCAATAATTTTAATCGTCACCCTTGTATGAAAATCATTTTCTCAAGGGATAATCATGCTATAGATGAAAATTATTATTATTCCTATAAGAAATTCACTTACATGATTCTATTCATATTTTTGACATGTAATGTGGTAAATATTTATTCATCCATTATCCACATCACCTAATATTCTATGAAACTAAATAATTATTCTCTTTAGTGTGTTTTTATATTTTTAAATAATCACATTTCAAATAACAACTCGAGATAGTTGGGAGAACATAACAATGATATTTTCTAAAAAATATTCTATCCCACTTGGTTTCTCCTTAAGTAAATAATAGTATTTTCAATCATGTATATTATTAACTAGATTATTCCTATCTCAATCCATTTACAGAACCAAAATATCTTATCATATGTGATCAATAAAAAAATAAATTGTGAATTACTATAAATAAACTCAATAATATGATTCTCCAAATGTATTAATTTTTTAAAAAATCAAGTTAACATATAATTATTTTTGATCACCATTGATAAATCTTAATTAAACAAAGATAAATATTAGATTATTATTTTTTTATATTGTTTATTCTCATATTACTAACAAAATTCATTATGATATTAAATCCTTATAAATATCATATAATGTGACTATGATTAAAAACGAATATCCCCCTAGAGTGTCCATGATGGAGTAAAGTTATGAATATTTTTGTGGCTATTGTGATGATTGATTTCAGACTAAATGCAAAATTTTTATATTTACCAACCCAATTTACAACTATAAAAACCCATATATTAACATGTATTATCAACAGAAGGATGTAATTTATAGGTAAACCCCCGATTTGTAGCCAAATGTTTAGGTTTTTATCCAATACATAAACTTATACCATAGAAATGTCAATTGGGGTTTCAATAATGATATATTATCCTAATAAAAAATAAATATTCTATTCAAAAAAATAAATAATGTATACATTGAATAAAAATTAGATACCATGAACCCACAATCCCATGTTTGATCCTAACAAATACATTTTCAAATTATCTTTGATTCTAAGTGAGATTATTGAAGATATAAATGTGAAAATTTCACAATTTTATTATGTATCAAAATAATCTCAAATAACACATAGATGATTTTGGTTTATTTTATTAGTGAACTAGTTACATAAATATCATAAATTAAATTATTTTTTAACATTTCTTTATAATCAAACCATACCAAACACACTTTTAAACATATCATTGGTTTCACTCATCATCATGACATGGTGAAAGTAAATATAATAATTTTGTGAGATTAAAAACCTAGTAAGGTAAAAATTAACAACATGTCATGAATAGTTAGATAATAATCATAAGAAAAAACATGGGTTAGGGAAATTTTATTTTTAAAAAGAATATGAATAAATAAATGTTGTTAAAAGATCATGATTGAAGGTCATGTAAACCCAAATTAAAAAACATATACAATAGAAACCATGAATGAATTATGTTATAATAAAAATGATACATGAAGTATAATAATAGGAAAATGGTATGTAAATGTATATTTCACTTAAAAACAGATTAATGAATTACATTGTAGAAAAAAATGTAAAATTAGGACATTACAATTCTATCATTCTAGCAAATTATTTTTGGGAAACACAAAAGAAACATGCATTATATCCTAAAAAAATTACATTCATCCTATTATAAACAAACAAAATTGTTGGAAACACCTATTTTGATAATCTCGATTATTTTTAGATATGCTTTGATAATCCCAAATAATATCTATCTATATATTAATTACACTTTTTAAATAATAAATCATGCTAATGAGTTGATATGAATTCCAAAATGATCATATCATATCATTAGGATATTTTATTCAATGTTTATTTATGATTATAGATATTTAACGATGATTTGTCTTGATATTAACTCAATCTAGAAATGAAATTCATATAACCAGTACATTATAAACATTCGAGTAAAGATAGAGATACAGATAAACAAAGGTCACCGATAGACTATGTCTACTAATAAACAAGTTCATTGATACAAGATACCGATAAAGTGGAGATACAGATATAGGCAGATACTAATAGAGAGAGATACTACTACTGATGTTAACAACTATTGATAGGTGGGAAGATCTACCAATAGAAGTTCACCATTACAAGGAGCTACAGCTACACATGGAGATACCGATACAAGCAAGATGCCGCTATAGAGAGTAATAGCTACCGATGCAAGACCTACTGTTACAAGTCCACCGCTACAAGTTTCCTGATACAAATAGCTATCGATGGAAACCAGTCACTATTTCTCTAAACTCTATCCCTCTTATTAATTATTAGAAACAGTTATATTTGCGGTTTTAATGCAACTGAAATTAATTAATGATGTCTGTTGGATATCAGAAAACAGTACCTCATACCTTTATAAGTAATCACTCCTTCGGTCAGATACAACCTAATGATGTTTGTTGGATGTTAGGGAACCATTCCTCATACCTGTAAAATGTAATCATTCCCATTGCTGGAGCTCAAGGAATAAAAAGGAATATCGAGCAACTGGAGAAAGCGGGGATAATGATACACATACAAGAAGAACACACGATGAAATTTAAGAACACTCATACACATCAAGAGGAGAAGTTGAAGAGGATGTTTAAGTGTTACAAGTAATATTCCCACATTCAAGCTGAACACCTCTACTGGAAGTGAAGGAACAAAACCACGACACTCTATTTTACAGATAACTTTCAGAAAAAGAATCAAAGCTTCATCTGCTTCAATCCAAAGGAGTCCAGAGCTTCATTGATATAACAAAAGAAAATTATAAACTCATCTCAATATTATTTCTCTATTGTGATTATTTTAATTGCATTACGAGCAGTGTGTGTGCTTCTATCTACTTGGACACACAATATCTCCTAATCTGAACTGGAGGATACTCAAATCCTGACACCAAAATCTTTATACCTTTGTGTATCCCATGTAGAACTATGTAAGAGGTATGAATACCTGGACATCTTCTGTGTGTGTTGTTGTTGTTGTTGCATTCCCACGTAGAACTATGGTAGAGGTCTGAGGACCAGGACAGTCTGAGTACTATTGTAAACCCTGATCTAGGGTGTGGATCAAAGTTTTATATATAAACTATTTTAGAGGACTATGTATTAGCTTTAGACTAAACCTCTTTGTTTAAAATGATGTGCATCTTATTTCAGATTAAACTACTTTCAATATTCCGCTACTAATTACTTTGAAATTCAAATCCATTTTAATGTAACTCTAATAGTTTAACTATAAAGTGTTTGTAATTATTTTTACCTAGTAAGTTAGTTTCAAAAGCTAACTTAATTTTTAGATTAAGTTAACTGAGAAATCATCAATCTCTGGGAAACTAATTGAACACTTACTATCTTTATAAATTGACTACAGTTTAACTTGTTTTATGAATTGGGGGATTTAAAAATAAATGTTCTAAATAGGAATTTTTAATAGGAACTCAATTCACCCCCTCATGAGTATCCGCTCCGACCATCGTTTTGTATCCGAGGGAGGTTGATAAATGTTTTTCAAAAAACTCTATTTGTGAAAAGTTTTCAACTGTGATTTTAGTTGTATCTTAAAGATCTCAGAATTTCTATTATTTCTATATTTCTATATCTTTATATATCCTTTTAAAACATAGTTATTATGGATAACATATTATAAGGTGTATCTACCAACATTCCACCTCTCTTTAATGGTGTCAATTATGCCCAATGGAAAATAAAAAAGAAAATCCATTTAGAAAGTATGGGATTTGACATCTGGACTACTATAGACTCAATATAAGATTGTAGAAACTGTTAGAACTACTTGGGATGAACCTAAAAAAGATTCTTACAATAATAATTGTAAATAAATGTATTCCATGTATTATGATTTTGAAGATGAAGAATTTATTAAAATTTCTACTTGTAAGACTGCTTAAGAAATTTGGGATACTTTGGATTTTTCCCAGGAGGGAACAACCAATGTCAAGGAAATGAGAATAAATACATACACTATTATGTATGGAAATTTTAAAATAAAATTTAATGAATCTATTTCTGATATATATCATAGGTTTAATGAGATAGTTAACATAATGAGCTCACTGGGAAAAGTTGTTCCTACAAAAGATCAAATCATGAGGATACTGAGATTCCTACCAGACAGATGGAGGGTAACCACTATCTCTATATGAGAATCATGTGACAATGGTAAACTACCTGTCAAGGAGCTGATCGGTAAGTTAATAATGTATTAAGAGGAGCTAATTTTAAAAAAATAGGAAGAAGATGAAACTAAGAAGATGTCAGTGGCATTTAAATCTAATACCTCAAAGGCCAAGGGAAAGTAGAAAGTTAACACACATGTCGAAAGCTCAACATGTGATGGTTCAGATTCATATTGTGATGAAGATATGGCACATATAGCCAGAATATTCAAGATATTTTATAAGAAGAAGAAATTTTTTATCAAATCAAATTATAATGGTAAGTATGACGAACGAGGTAATAGGAAGAGAGATTGGATGAAAGATAATAAAGACGACGAGATAGTCTATTATGAATGTAAAAGGAAATGACAAGTTAAGGCTGATGGTCCAAAATTTATGTTTAATAAGCAATATTATTTCAAGGAAAAAAATATAATAAAGCTATAAAGGAAACATCGAGTTCTTCTGAAGACAGCTCATATGGATTTGAGGCTTCTGATTCGGAAGAAAAAATCATGCCCACATGTGTTTCATGACTAAAACATCTAAGGTAACACTTAATCGCCTTACACACAATGATTAATATTCTGGGAAAGAAATTGATTCAAATAATGATGATAATATGTCTAAAGATGAATTATATAAATAATATAATATTTTGGAAGATACTTGTAATGAGATGAAAGATATGTACAAATCATTGAAGAAACAATATGCCATGAATAGTACTGTTAAATTAGATCTTATTATAGAAAAGGAATAGAATGATCAACTGTTAGAGGAGAATAACGAACTCAAATTGTCTTATGAGAAACATAGAAAATACTTAGAGAAGTTCAAAAAAAGAAAATAATACTCTCACTCAAATTATGGGAACAAAAGTTTCACCAAAGTATACTATTGGTTTAGGATACCAACCTGGACAGAGACAGATTGTTAAGAGTAAATATACTCTAAAATCTGGACAGTATGGTGCTAGTTCAAGTTCTGGAAATTCATATGAATTATCTAGCTATTCAAATTATTACATACCAAACAAAGTTTATTTTTCAAAATCGTTTGAATCTGTTAATTATAGGAAATCCATTAGTCAAATATGGGTGACTAATGTTTTACTTCCTAACCATTCTGGACCCATGAAAATCTAGGAACCAAAAGTTATCTTCGGTATAAATCTTTTTTGTAGGAAACATAATTGAGAAGTTCTTGTAGGATGATATAGTACTTGGACAGTTTTTGTTCAAGGCATGTGATAGGAGACTACTCATGCTTTAAGAGTGTAAGCAAAGTTGATGGAGGACATGTCACCTTTGGGTATAACTCAAAAGTAAAGATCATCAGATTAGGGAAGATCGGTAACAATGATTCAATTTTAATTTCTAATGTATTATTTGTTGATGGACTGAAATACAACTTGTTAAGCATTTCTCACCTGTGTGATGATGGTTTCAATGATATATTTGAAAATGATGCTTTCAATGTATTTAATTCTAAAATTATTTTGGTATTTAATTCATTAAGAAATGAAAATGTATATGTTGTAGATATGAATTTTTTAGCTAAAAAAGGATACTTTTTTAAATTCTTTACATAAAGAATCTTGGCTATGGAAAAAAAGATTAGGACACTGCAATGTTCATTCATGTAAGAAACTGACTAGGAACATTTTAGTTTGAGATCTACCCAAACTAAAATTCCTAACATATAAAGCTTGTAATCCCTATCAAAATGGAAAGCAACATAATGTTTCATTCAAATCAAAGAAAGAAGTTTCAACTTCTCAGCTTCATGACATTGTTCATATGGATTTATTTGGACCATCTAGAGTTTCTAGTTTAAATGGGAAGCACAATGTCTATGTTCTAATAGATTAATTTTATTGATACACTTGGGTATACTTTCTTGCTCACAAAAGTGAAGCTTGTTACTATTTCATTAAATAATCCAAGTCTATAGAAAACCATGGTGTGCTTAAGATTAAGACCCTGAGAAGTGATCATGATCATGAGTTTGAAAATCATTACTTTAAAACCTATTGATCACACAATGGATATAGTCACAACTTCTCTGCCCCTAGGAAACCTCAAAAGAATTGTGTATTAGAAAGAAGGAATACGACTCTTCAAGAAATTGAAAGAACTATGCTCAATGAGTATGACTTACCTATTTTTGGGCTGAAGCTGTTAATACATCTTGTTACATTATAAATAGATTCTTGATTAGACCTGTTCATAAAAAGACATCTTATGAAATGTGGAATAATAGGAATCCAAATCTTAGTTACTTTAGAGTCTTTATTTGAAATGTATTTATTCTCGATAGTAAATATAATCTTGATAAGTTTTCATCAAAAAGAGATGAAGGAATCCTTCTAAGTTATTCTATATCTAGTAATTCTTATAGAGTATTTAATAAGAGGTCCAAATGTGTGGAAGAATATGTACAAATCAAATTTTATGAAACTGATCCACACGAACCAAATAACCCTCTTGAGAATCTTGAAGAAGATATGTCCATTCTAAACCTTAATAACAAAAATAGTGATCCTGTTGTTAAGACAACCAGTTCTGGAAATTTCCTAGAACCTGTTTCTGTTGAACCTAAACCTTTAAATGGACCTGAAATTTCTATCCTTAAATTTTCTAGACCAACGAGGACCCTTAAAACCATCCCTTAGATTCCATTGTAGGAGATTTAGATAGAGGAACACAATCTGGAGCTTCTCTACGAAATCAAGTTGAACATCAAGCCTTTCTTTCACAGTCAGAACATATAAATATCAATGATGCTATGAATGATGAATTTTGGGTAATAGCTACGCTAGAAGAGTTAAATCAATTTGAAAGAAGCAAATTCTGGGAATTTTTAGATAGAACTAAGGAAAACTTGACCATATGCGCTAAATGTGTTTTTAGAAATAAAGTTGATGAGTCTTGAAATATAGTTAGGAACATAGCTAGGTTATTTGCACAAGGATATAGTCACGAAGTATGAATATACTCTGAGGAAACCTTTTCACTAGTATCTAGGTTAAAATCTATTAGAATTATACTTTCTTATACTGCTCATCTGAATTACATGTTATATCAAATGGATGTTAAAAGTGATTTTCTAAATGGATTTATATTTGAAGATTTTTTTTTGGACAACCACCAAGATTTACTAATCCAAATTTTCCAAATCGAGTTTTAAACTTTACAAAGCTTTGTATGGTTTAAAATAAGCTCCACGAGATTGGTATGATAGACATTGTAATTTTCTTATTTCAAAAGGTTTTATTAAATTGATTGCTGATTGAACTCTTATTATCAAAAGGATTTCCAAAGATGTTTTGTAAGTACAAATCTATGTGGATGATATTATTTTTGGATCTTCTAAAAATGATTTATGTATTGATTTTTCAAAGAGTAATCAATTTTAATTTTAAATGAGTTTAATGGGTGAACACAAATTTTTTCTTGGATTTCAGGTTTTTCAAAATGAAAATGGTATTATCTTCAATCAAAGTAAATATAAAAAAGATGTTTTAAAACGATTTTGTTTGGATAGTTATAAGGAAAGTGATACACCTATGAGTACCACTTGTAAATTGGATTCATATGAAACTGGGAAACTAGTGGATCAAACCATTAATAAAGGTTTGATTGAGAGTTCACTTTATCTTATTGCTAGTCGATCGGTAATTATGTTTAGTGTGTGCGTGTGAAAGATTTCAAGGAAATCAAAAAGAGTCACACTTCATTGATGTTAAAAGGATTTTTATATATCTTAAACATACTACTGATTTAGGATTATTTTATCCAAAAGGAAAATCATTCTATTTAACAAGTTATTCAGATTCTGACTTTTCTGGTTGAAAGTTAGATAGGAAGAGCACTTCTGGAGCATGTCATATTCTAGGTAAGTCCTTTGTATCTTGGTGTAGTAAGAAACAGAATTCTATTTCACTTTCTACTGCTAAAGTAGAGTATATAGCTACTGGTAGTTTCTGTGCATAAATTTTGTTGATGAAACACACTTTATTGGACAATGGATATCAATTTAGACATGTATCTATAAATAGTGACAACACTAGTTCAATAAATATCTCTAATAATCTTGTATCTCACTCTAGGACTAAGCACATTGATGTAAGGAATCACTTTTTGAGGGATCATTATCAAAGGGTGGTATTACTCTTGAATTTATAAGCACTGAACATCAACTAGATAATATATTCACCAAGCCTTTAAGATCAGATATGTTATGTTACATTAGACATGAGTTAGGAATGATAAAATTTCCTTAAACCTCACCATTATACCTCACTGGTATGAACCACCCCGTTATACCTCACTGGTATGAACCTCACCGTTATACCTCCCTGGTATGAACCTCACCGTTATACCTCCTTGTTTTGAACCACACCATTATACATCACTGCTATAAACCTCATCATTATAACCACATGGTTGGTTGACCTCACTGTTAGGAATCCTCACCGGTGTATGTCACCACTAGTTTGCACGGTTTTAAACTTAATGTTTTTATTATAGGCCACTGAAATCTGTATCGTTTGAAATATATTTATTATGTTTTATTTATTTATTTCATGATTCATAAATGATAAAACATTAGTCTTAACCTCATTTCAATCCACCTCGAACCCTTTAACTTCAATCCTTAGCTCCCAACCCTTCATTTCTCTCGAACCCTAAACCCCTCGATTCGCAGAATGGAACGAGTTAAGAGACAGGATATTAGTAAAGAGAGTGATGAGCCGAATGAAAAGAGAATCAAAGGAGAGTCTTGTAGTGACAGTGATGTGAATAAACATGTAAAACAACATCTAATTAAAAGGGAAATAGTAATCGAGAAAGAACTATGTGAATAATGTCTCCTGCTTAGAAAATCCTTGGTTCAAATGATTTTGGAGGAACAATGGTGGATCGAATGTTTTGAGAATAAAAATGGTCCTTATTATCCGAAATTGGAAAAATAATTCTTTTATTTTGTTTCGTTTTGAGAAATTTGAATGTGAAAACATAATGGTTTCCGTAGTGAATGACAAGATAATATACTTTTCTTCCATTGAATGAGCTGAGTGCTTGAAAGTTCCACACAGGGGTAAATTTGGATATTTCTCAAAGTTAGTACCTCCTACTAGTGAAATTGGTTAGTATAAAGCTACTTTGGAAGAGCTCACAGGAGATGGAACACCAATTAAAGTAGTTGATACAGATATGGATGGAAAAGAATTGGTTGCTCTTCAAATTTGTCCAGCAGGTTTTATGTCTAAGAAAAGGGGACTTTTCTAACCTCAGATTCCATGATATATTCTTGTTGTGTCTGCTAAGTCATAGTGTCAAAGTGAATTAGTGTAGGCTTTTGATGATTCAAATTGAAGATTTGACCAGGAAAAAATATAAAACAAATGCTGCATTCTTTTCAAATCTGATCTCTTTGATGATTAAGGTAAAAGGTGTGTCTAAGTCTCAAGATGATACAGTGGTTGTAAGATACAACTCTTGTATTAAAAAACATCTTGTAAGTACATGAAGATAGGCTGGAACCCATGGAAGAGGGAATGGGTAAATGACGATGACAAAATTTATGATAAATTTAACCATGTTGAGCATCCCAATAGGCCAAGAGATAAGAGAGATCTAGGTCTAGTACGTAATAAAAAGGAACCTAATTACAGTGATGACGATTATTAGGAGGATACCTATATAGAAGAAGGAGGGGATCCAGATTTTTCTCCAAGACTAGCTGCTGAAAAGGTATCTAGGGGAAGGCACGTCCACCTGTGATAGAAGTAGTTAAAGAAGAAACTGTTGAAGAAATATCTATAAATAAGGAATACCAACATAAATCAGATCATAGGGAGACCTATCCAGATTCCAATAATAGTGATGATGAGGAGGAAGAAGTATCTGAGAATGGAAGTACATGTTTGAGTCTCAGTCCTCTGATTGAGAGCTCTACTATGCCTGTTGCGGAGATTCTTGCAGTGGATAGACCCGTACCTATTTCTGACATACCCCAGCCTATAAAACCTAGTTTGGATGTGAATATGATTGGAGATGACTCTTATGTAGAGTAAGTACCCAATGGTGCATCTTCTGTTGTAGATATAGTGATGGATTCTCAGGTTGAGGGGGAGAAACTTGTAAGGAAATGATCAGTTTATGTGACATATGAAGTGGAATATTGGTCTGTGGATCTATGATTTGTTGTTTGGGGTCTAGAAAATATTTATTTTGATGATGAGACCCCAATTAGAAGGCATCATGTGTCTTATTATATTTTTTCTTAGGAATTTACTGCTAAACTAGTAGCTCCTCTAGCTTTACCTAAAGACTTTGTCAGAAAATAAGATCTTGGGGATCTGAAATCAGATTTGAAAGCTATTTTGTTGAAGTGATAAATAAGATGGAGTGTTCTTTGGTATCCTCACTAAGAAATGTTTTGTCAAGTGTTGTGACAGAAGAGATAAATAAAGTGAATTGTATGTCAAAATCAGATTGGGAGTTTGACAGAGGCTATTGATTCCTTGAAGCAATCTGTTACTTAATTTGACATTTCATGAGTTCTAGATCTCAGGTTGATACTGACATCAACTACATTAAAGGTGTAGTGAAACAGTTTGTGGATGTGTTTGAAGATTTTAATAAGACCATAAAAATGCATGTCAGTACTCATGTTTTTTTTGAGAAAAATTTGATAAGTAATTTGACTTTGTCTTTCAAAGAAACAGTAGCTTTTACTGTGGAACCTCTTTCTAGGTACAGAGTTTTTGTTGATGTTTAACAGTTTAGGTCTGTGCTGAAAGAAGAACTTGGTCAAGTTAGTATGAGTAGATCATCTGATTCATAGGTGATTATTACCACCAGAGATATCTGAAAAATCATCCAATATTATATGAGCGATGCTACTACAGCCCAGAAGAAAATCAAAGGAAAAATTGATTACTATTTTCATAGAGTGTACACCAAGAATCAACTATCCAATCATTTCAAGCTGCTGTTAGATAATACGAAACTGCCCCCAGTTTCTTGAGCCTTCAAAGAACAAGTTAGTAAGCTCAAGGAGTTGACTCCTACCTTGGACATGTTTTTGGGGAACAAGGATGATTTTATACCAGCTATAGAGAGAGGGAGATATATCATTATGGATTTCTGGAATCTCTTATTATCATTCCTACATGTAGAAAATACAACAATTATCATCCCTCCTGCCTTATATGCCACTAGTTCTACAGGTTCTACACCTCAAATGACTCTTGCTCAGGAAATCAAAAGTCTGGCTCGTATGATCACCCAGAGGAGTACTCATTACCGACCTGGAAATGTGTCAGTATCTCAACCACCATTGATCAACAATGGTGTTCCCAAGCCTTCACCTACGCCTACCAAGCCCGAATCCTCTACTGATTCCAATGAAAAATCCAAATTACCTATGGAGGAGGTTCATTGATTAGTGGCCATGAAATTTGATAGGAATCCTAGTACGTTTTGTCTTTCATTTTTACTATATCATGTAACTTTGTCATGTGAAATGAAAATATATGTTTTCTCTTTTCTCCTTTAATGCTCTAAACCTTTTTATTTTCTCTTTTTTTTATCACAAAGGGGGATAATGATTATAATATGGGGAGACATTACACTAAGGGGGAGGAATTTATAATATGCATCTTTGTGTTTTTCCATAGATAAACTCTGATATATTTAAGAATTATGATCTGAACACACTGAGAAATTCTATTAGATGTATTTTACTCTGATTTATTAAAGTTTATTATGGATTATAATGTCGTAATTTGGGATTATCAAAAAGGGGGATATTGTTAGAAACACCTATTTTGGTAATCTCAATTATGTTTAGTTATGATTTGATAATCTCAAATAATTTCTATCTATATATTAGTTATACTTTCTAATTATGAATTCATGATAATGAGTTAAATGAATGCCAAAATGATCATATCATATAATTGGAATATGTTATTCAATGTTTATATGATTATAGTTATTTAACGATGATTAATCTTGATACTAACTCAATCTGGAAATGAAATGCATAGAACAGATACTTTATAAACATTCGAGTACAAACACAGCTACTGATAAACAATTTTCACTGATAGACTAAGTATACTGATAGAAAAGGTCACTCATACAAGTTACCAATGAAGTGGAGGAACCGATAGAGGAAACTACTGATAGAGAGATCTACCACGACCATTTTTAACATCTACTGATATCAAGGAAGAGATACTGACATAATTTCACCATTACAATGAGCTTCCACAACACAGGGAGCTACCGATACAATCAAGCTACTGTTACAGAGAGTAATAGACACCGATGAAAGACCTACTGTTACAAGTCCACCGCTACCTGTTCACTAATACAAAGAGCTACCGATGGAAACCAGTCACTATTTATCTAAACTCTATCTCTCTGATTAATTATTATCAATGGTCATATTTGGTGCCTTTAATGCAACTGAAATTAATTAATGATGTCTGTTGGATATCAGGAAACTGTACCTCGTACCTGAAGAATTAATCACTCCTTATGTCAGATACTAATTAATGATGTTTTTTGGATGTCAAGGAACCGTACCTCGTACCTATAAAAGGTAATAATTCCCATTGCCAGAGCTCAAGAAATAAAAATAAATATCGAGATACTAGAGAAAGGGGGGATAGAGATACACATACAAGAAGAACACACGAATAATTTGAAGAACACTCTTACACAACAAGAACAGAAGTTCAGGAGCAGGTTCAAGTGCTACAAGGAATACTCTCACATTCAAGTTGAACACCTATACTGGAAGTGAAAGAAAAAAACCACGACACTCTGTTTTTCAGGAAACTTCCAGAAAAGGACTCAAAGCTTCTTCTTCAATACAAAGGAGTCTAGAGCTACATTGACATCACACAAGATCATTCTAAACTCTTCTCTATATTATTGCTCTGCTATGATTATTTTAATTACATTACGAGTAGTGTGTGTGCTTCTGTTTTCTTAGACACACACTATCTCCTAAGTTGAACTAGAGGATACTGAAATCCTCACACCAAACTCTTTATACCTTTGTGTATCCCACATAGAACTATAGAAGAGGTGTGAGGACTTGGTCAGCCTGTGTGCTGCTGTTGTTGTTTATTTCCCATGTAAAACTACAGTAGAGGTCTCAGGACCTAGACAGTCTGTGTACTGTTGTAAACCCCGATCCAAGTTGTGAATCAATGTTTTATATATAAATTTTTTGAGAGAAAAAGTCTCATATTGAGGCTGAACCTCTTGGTTAAAACTATTGGGAATATTATTTCAATTTAAACTTCTTTCAATATTCCGCTGCTAATTACTTTGAAATTCAAATCTATTTTTAAGTAACTTTGATATTTGAACTAGCAAGTGTTTTTAATTATTGTTAGCCATTAATTTACTTAATAAATACAACAAAATATTTAGATTCATTGAACTGAGAAATAATCAATCTTTGAGAAAATATTTGGACACTTACAATATTTATAAATTCACTGTAGTTTAACTTGTTTTATGAATTACGGGATTTCAATATAACTATTTTAAACAGAAATTTTTAATAGGAACTCAATTCACCCCCCTCTTGAGTATATACTCCGACCAACAAAGATGTACATTATCTCTATTGTGACCCAATAAAATATATATGATTAATATTGTGAATAAAATATTTCCACGACTTATGTTGTGAAAACAATGTTTTAACTTCTATTTATGATGAAAAAAACATCCACACATCATGTTGTGATTTTTTTTTCATTCTTCCTGTTTGTTACAAAAAAACACATTTGGAAAATATCCAATAAATTATAACTTCTAAATATAAAAATTGAATGGATGTATAATACCCTACCCATTAATCATCCAAATAGATGTCTTTCTAATAAAATAAATCATTTATATATCAATCATAACATGATCATACAATTAAAAATATGTGGTTCACAAAAAATCCTATATTATTCTATTAAAAATCAATATAAAATATAAGCATGGTTAAAAAAATATCTATACTATAACAAAATAAATATCATAGGTTGTTAAAATACATAAAAATTACATTTCAGGTTTTTTGACAATCCACTTTAAAAAACATGAATAAATGCCCTTTTTTATATGCCTAAAAAATCCAAAAATTGTGTTATTAAATATTAAATACAACAATCTTGATTATGTTTATTTATGATTTTAGTAGAGACCATAACCATAGATTCCAAAATCATGTGTTTTCTTTTCTATATTGGCATGATATACAAGGTATTTCATCCCAATGGAAAAAATAGTTTATAAGTATTAGTAAAATAGATACGTACTTGATTCATTCATCACATATGAAAAAACAATTTCAAAATAACTCACTTTTCAGAATAACATTATTCCATCTATTATATCCTTAAATATCAAACACAATAAACTTCATGAATTCTTAGGAATAGAAACCAAATAAATTTGAGATCAAATAATCTATAAGGGTTATATATATAGGGGTAGGTACCATGAATCAATAAAAATAAAAAACATGGAAAGGTAAATAACTGAACACACATTCCATTTAAATAACATTACAATCATGATAAGATATGTCCTAATTAATTTGAAATAGTAATTAACTAAACATAGACTTTATTTAAATAATAATCTTAAAATGGTATAAATCTTTAGATAATATTGTTTTTGGACTATCATGTATAATAAAAACTGAATTCTTAACAAATGCTTGTTATTGGACACCATGATATCAAGATTCATTAAAACTCTATCATCAAAACCTTTCACAAGATGGTTTACAATTACAGGTATAATCTTATTTTATACTATCTTAATCTATTTATCAACCAAGACCTATTGATGTTACAAGGAACTATATAACACCAGGCCTCACCCATGACTGTAGTTCCAAATCATTCATCATATATCGAATGATTCATTTAATTCTTGAATAAATATTCCTTTATATAAAATATCTATGTAGAATAATGGATACAAAGATACCAATATTCCCCTGGAAATCAAATAAAATTGAATTTAAAACACAGTATGATGAAATGATATATGGTTTAAAAAATCATAATCTCTATAATTAATAATTTGGATAATTAGGTTAAAATAAATTTATAATTCTAATATGAAAGTTATTATTTTATGGGCATGTAAAAGAATACAAAATGAAACAACAAATTAAATATAAATACTATCCTTCATCAAAATAACCATAAAACATATATTAGAAAAATAATAATTGGAATAAATATATACACATTGGATTAAGAATGTTTTCTAATTCCCGTTTATGAATTAAAAAATGATAAATGATCTTTTCAATAATGTTTTGGGGAAATATCCTTTTCAATTTGAAAAAAATGTGACTATAATTTTATATGAACATAACTTTTAAAAAAATATTTTCTTTAAAAATATCTGGGGAGACATGTAGAAGAATATTTAAATAAATAATATTTACTATGGTGTGTAATTATATACATTATTTAAAGGTTAAAAATAATATTCTGTTTTCAAAGTAAAATGGGTATGAAGGTTCTTTGTGCAGAAAATATTATGAAGATTTTATACATATTTTACATAAAAGTAAAAGGTGAATTATTTTGAAATTAAAATCAAATATTGATTTAAAAAGTTTCTATATAGAGTAATAGTGGGTAAAAATTACATCAATAAATCATTTTTAAACTGTTAGAAAAATTAATATAGATTTATAATCCACAGTTTTGTATGAAAATAGATTTCTGACCGAAGAGATAAATGAAGCTAGATTTTTTTAAAACATGTTATTAATTTATTTTTATACCAAGTAGTGTCAAATATAACTATTAAATGAAAATATCATAAATAAATACCTATAATTAAAATTAAATGGTTCAATTAAGAAAAAGAGAAGTAGTTTCTGAAAGCTTAAATTACAGAGTAAACACTACCGATTCGAGTGATATTGTGAAATAAATCATTACAATGATCACAATGTTAATGTGATAAATAATACATGAATCCATTCTATGTATCAACTATAAATCCATAATTACTTAAATACTAAATTATATATTGAGATGTCATTAGGGATATATTAATATAATATTAATGAAAATGAAGGAGTATTATGACAGAATGAAAACAGATTGAGTTTAGAAATTATTTACCACATAGAAACATTTAATATTAATCCCCATAGATGAAATAATTAAATTATAAAATTTATATAACATTAACAATTAATTATTCATGATATTACATTTCAATTTGGTATTATATACAACACATAAATGAAATATGGGACATGCCATTTAAATTTTCCTCAATGAAATGAAATTTCGTAGAAATACCTTACCCCACACATCCTTTTTATTGAATGTTCTTTAACAAAAAAATATATTTGTTTTAAAATATTTATTAACTTATAAAATAACAATATTAATAATTATAATATTATATATGATCTTTTTATTACATATTGTTACATATTGTTTAATAATAATTGATCATTTTCATTATGTTGGTTGTTAATTTTCTTGTTTTGTCAAGCGTGTTTCATCCGGAATGGTGTGGTTCTATCACATATTATATGGTTCTATCATCTCTATAAAAATAATCATGCATAATTATTATTTTTTCATCAATTTTATTTTTAAAACCATGCATGAATGATTTTTTATAGAAAATGAAATACATTTCGACCAAGGATATGGTAGGCCTTACGTACGTTTGAGTAATGTTTCAATTTTTCAATGATAATTATGAAGAGGTGGTATGTAATATTTAACATTTTCAAAGAAATAATTAAATAATATATATATTACATATCTATATATATCATCCATGTGGTAGGGTTTTTAAAAGGTAGTCACATTGGTTCATGAATGTGGTAGTCTACACATACATGAATGTTGTTTTTCCTTTATGTGAGTGGACCTGAAAGAAAGAAACTGATATATATTATCTTTAAAAAAATTTAAATATATAATTAATTTCATAATTATTTCATATATATAACATATAATAATTTTATTTCTCATTATCATCTTCCATGTGATGTGTTAGTGATAGTTGAATAACATCGCTTTGTGAGGCAGTAGTCCACCGTACATATGAGTGATATTATCGTATCTTCTATAGAAAGGAATATAATATATATATATATATATATATATATATATGATATAGTGACTATGTAGGGATAAATATTTTATAAAAATAATTTATATAATTTATATTCTATCATCAAACACATCTTGGAGAGGTGGAAATTGGAAAACAAATGACATCGATTCGTGATTTAATACGTTGTTGTATACATGAATGATGTTTTTGTAACCCATTTAATCGATGTGGAAATATTTTTTTATAATTAACATATTATGAAAAATTGTCAGTAGAAGGATGCTATTGATGATATTATATCTTCATATTTTAATAAAAATTTAATGAAGTGGAGAAAAAAATTTAAAAAGAAGATTTTCTTTCAATAATATTATATATTCTTTGGGTATTCCCCATAAGATTCAATTAATAATTCCTTGGATGGATTTATACCCAAAAAAGAATTGACGAATTAGGGGAGGGATGTTTTCACATGATTTTGATAGGTATGGGCCAAAAAATGGATTTAAAGGTGTGAAAATGAGAGGAGTGGGGTTTCCATTTATATGTAGTGGAGAGGAAACATAAGGTATTTCTGAAAATAACTAAGTTCTACCACATTTTTAATATGAAAAATGGTCAAAAATAAGAAATTATATAACTTGAGAGACATAATGGTACAAAAGTGGCTATTAAATATCTTTTTGGTATGTTTATGGGTTAATTTGTAACCATATATTTTTTGATTAGCCCCTGATTAATATATTTTCATCTTAACCACAATAAATAAGATTTATAGCAATATCCACTAATTTTGGTAATAAATTAATGTGAAATTATTTAACATAATAAATTATTTTTATTCAAAATATGGAATCTAAATTTTCAATTTCCATCCACAAAATTGAAAAATTTATAGAAAATTGAATCCCATAGACCAAATACGAAAAAATATTTTTAAAGGAATAATATTCAAAATTTTATAATTTTTTACATAAATATTCAACATGAAAATGACTATATTGAACGAAATTGAATTTATAAATATATAAAATAAATAATAATACTTTAAAACGAAATTTAAAATTAAATTTATCATTTTATATTACATAAAAAATGTTTTCTTAAAAGTCTATATTTTTTACTTTTTATTAAAAAAGAAAAAATTCAAAAAAATCATAAAAAAACTAACAATAGTTTCATAAATATGATTTCAAAAATTTTATTTTCTTTTTAAAATAAAATTTTTAATGGTTGAAAAAAAAAATTTAAATTATGTGATCATAATGGGACTATAAAAGCTTTTATAAAAAATACTATTTTTCAAAAAATATATCTTTTTTTTAAAGATTATTATTTTAATTATAATAAACAGATATCTAATAAACATGTTTAAATTTTATATTTTCATTTTTTAGTTAATATTATTTTTATATGCCCATTCCATCATCTAGGAGATTATTTTCATATTAAATTATAATATTAATATTTTATTATTCTATGGTAAAAACACATTCATGATTGTAAAAAACATATCAAAGAAACTGATTGTCTTCTATATCATTATATATCATTGAAATTAAATTTAAAATAAAATAAATAAATTTTTTATTATATTTTTTTATATTCCCTTCCATGATATATGTTTCATGTCACATGCGGTATTATATTAAATATTATTACTTTAAAATTTTGTGGTGTCACATTCTTCAAACCATCAATGAATTAGATCCTCACAATTTAAATATGATCTCAGTGATCTATGGTTTTATAATTTAAAATTTATCTATTTAAAAACCAAAATCATATAAGGTATAATAAAAAAATCTTCATAATAAGAATGAAAAAAAGTATCATGTCCATCTAGAAATAAGCATAACAAGTTTTCCATGTATGACAACATTGGTGGTAGGTAAAGATATGGTAATGTAGGTACAATGTATATTATTATAGAGAGTTACTAAGGTCATTAGTCACAATAAATTGAATGATCAATGGAAATTTATGGGCCTTAGAACCGTAAATCTGTGATGATTTGAAAGACCACATGTTTCATCATATATGAATATAATAGGATAACATTTTTGTTTCAAGATCCATTACACAATGTTGTGTAAATATTTTACTATCTAAAAATATAGTAAAATATAATTATATTATCTATTTATCCATAATAATCACTAATTCATCCATTTGTTGTTTTTCAATAAATTTCAAATTCATCACATACTCATTGAAATGTGTAATTAAAATTTAATTTTAATCCTCAAGCCTTAAAACTAACAATTAACTAATTGAAAGATTCATAAAATAGTGATAATCATTCCTTCCATCTCCAATAATTTTTCAAAACCAATATTTTTACTACTAGTTATCTTATATAATAAATTAATAATTAAATTTAAAAAGTAACAAAATTGTTCATAATTAATATTTATTTTTCAAATAATTTATCTAAAAATAAAGGCATATTAACCAGGACATCACATAGGCTGTTGGTAGGAATTAAAACCTTATCATCCATCAACACTAGGTTCAACTACCATTGACATGCCTTAAAATTTTGGGTTGTCACCCAATATGTTATATATCAATTTTCAAAAACCCTATTATAGAAATATTTTATCATTCCTGAAAAACATGATGGATATCCATGATATAAAATTACCAATTTAATAACCTTTATAATATTTTTTAAATTAAAACATTTTTTATAAACATCTAATAGTCCTTTATTACTATTATTACATTAAAATTAATTATCATAATAACCAAAATGATTATCAACACCTATATGTACTATTCCTAAAATATAATATTCACTGAAATATATAACAAACCAATCAGTTGTATTTTGATAATTTTCTAAAAACTTTTAATTAAACTTGGTGGATTCCTATCCCATAAATCCTAAAAAGTATTTTTTAATAATTTCTTCTTAGGGTAATCCATAAAATCAAAAATAAATGATGGTATCCATAACTCACATGTTAATAATGACATATATGATTCTAAACATACAACAATGGTTGGATGTTTTATGATTCTAATAAACAACATTCAATTATAAAAAATACTTATTAAATATAATTTTTGAACCCATAAACATAAGTAATTCATCTATTTTTTTCTACATAGGTCATTCATTATTTTAGAATATACCCTTCAGATGTGGGAATTTAATTGGATAATTCTATTTTTCTCTATATTTAATACAATTAAATATAAATATATCCCTAGGATAATATATATTTCATTTCGTTGTACTATTAATTTTTTCTAGGAAATTATTTAATTTATAAGAAAAAATTCCACATAAGAATTTTTTTTATGTTCCTTTGAGACACCAAAATTTCAATCTAATATGACTTATGTTTTACCTTGTTCCTCAATATTCATAATCTATTAAAATTATTATTAGTATTTTGTATAAAAATTTTGAATTATCATAGGAACATCCCCTAGAAGTTTGAAACTATATCCACAGTAAGGCATGTTTCTATGAACCAAGTGATGATAAGGTCAATAAAAAAGTGCTCTTTTTAGTGTAATTAACCATAGGTATATATGTTCTATAAAATATTTGACTTTTAGTATATTTGAGTGATGTATCTCAAGGAAGAACCACATAATATTTACCTTACCAATTCTTTTGGATGTTCATATATACATTTCCTCAAGGACTATATTTGGGTTTCGTTCTTTATTTTATGTTTTACAAAATCTAGTTTCCATGGATTCTACTAAACTTCGAGTCATACAATCTATAGTAACAACTACCCTATATGGACAGATCTATTCTATACTTTATGAAATTCCAAAAAAATATAAATAATAGTATCCTAAAAGACCAAATAAATGATTAGACTAGGTAAACCAGACACATATATGAGTCATTCATTTCATTTGAAAACATAAATTACCATATATATATTTTAGAATAAATTTATTCCATATACAATATCATTTCATATGAAAAGTAGAATAATTAATGGATTACTAAGAAATTAAACAAATTTAGGGCGAGTTAAATTCTTAGTAAGGGTTATTTGTAATGGGATATTTCATGAATCAATAAGAATAATAAACATGGAAGGTAAATAAATGAGCACATATACCATTAAAATAACATTACCATCATGATATGATATGTAATAATCAATATGGAATGGAAAATTACGAAACACACATTCCTTTTAATTCATAATATTATAATTAAATGTAGCCTAAGATAGTATCATTTTTTAAATCTCATTGAAAATAATTATTGAAATCTTTATAATGGAAATGAATTATTATTAGATGCCATGATCTCCAAAAACATGACACCCCTATAGTCAAAAAAGTTCATACGACGTTTACTCCTGAGACTGACAAATGTATTGAGGGGCTATAAAATACTAATCCCCACCAATCACTATAGTTCTAAATCCTTCCCCATATATCAAATAATCGATTTAATTCATGAATCAATATTCCCTAACATCACATATCAGTATTGATTAAAGGATGTGGATTTATAGTCTATCCCCAACCAACCAAATAACAATCAAAGTAAAAAAATGTATAATGATTTGGTATTATTTTTAAGAAAAAAATATCCATTAAAAACAATATGGATATTTATGGGATATTTAATGTATAATTATCATTATTAGTGAATATTTAAATAGGAATTTAATGAATACTATATTAAACATAGACGTGAATTTCAATACTATCATTGATCAAAATAACAATAAACCATGTAGAGGAAGAATAAAGATGGTATAATCATATAACAATTAGAGTAAGAATAAATGGTTTTTTTAATGATGAAAAGAAATAAAATAAAATATATTTTGAAACATTAATTAGTAAAATATAAATTTCATTTTAAAATTTTCACGACCCTTCCTCGGCGCCCGTTCCGTGACTACCCCAAGCCTGCCATCCATAGACCAGGGGCTGATGACTAGCACCAAAGCCGTAAATCCCGACAACTGGGAAGGGATTGCCTTTATAAAATTAAACAAAACACCACAGAGTACAAGAGAAAGTAAAACACTAAGTAAAAAAGAAAGTACTGAAAAGTAAAAGGGCCAGAATACAAACCCAACTGAAAAGTAAAGCTATAACGAAAAGGAAGTACAACAGAAAAGACAAATAGCTGGAAGAATAGAAGCAGCTCCTGGGTCGTCCACCTCGGATCCTACCTGAAGGGTAGGTACAGATAGCGTAGCTCTTGGATCGTCCACCACGGATCCTACCTGAAGGGTAGGCACAGATAGCATCCACAATGCTCTCGCCCGTCAACCTCCTCCGAGTATCGTCTCGTTATGAAGTCCACCACTGGGTACCGTCCAGTCCTCGAACACTCGGCCTCCGTCAGCGCTGCCCGTCTTCTGCAACTAATACAACGTGGTGCAGGCATAGCCCTTTCAGGGGTGAGTATACGATACTCATTAGGGACCCCGAGACCCTCAAGGTCTCACTAAATCCAACAAGGATAACCACAAAGAAGGATCTCAACAGATAACCCTTACATAGGTATAAGCCCATACTTATACCTATGTAATCAAGTAACCCATCTCAATCATGAAGAATCACAATGGTTATGAAATCAACGGATAACCACTACCTAGGTATATTCCCATACATATACCTATGTTATCAAGTGACCCATCTCAATCATGAGGTAAACACAAAGGTCATAGACTCAGCTCAAACCAGGATTTTCATTATCTAAACCGTAACTGCTGAAGAGCTCCATCTCTGATGAGTACAGTGATCATGTCACGACTCCGAGGTACTGATCACTAACCTAAGACTGCTGAGTTACTCCTCCTATCGAGTACCACGGTTTTGCCACCTCACAAAGTAGTGCTCCTCCGCCATGGGTCTGCCACCTCACACTGTATTGCTCCCCCTCAGAGCCTACAGAGGTACTCCTCCTGTCGAGTACCGCGGGTCTTCCACCTCACAAAGTAGTGCTACTCCACCATGGGTCTGCTACCTAAAAAAGTAGTGCTCCCCACTAGTCTATGCATGTCACTCTGAATCGAATCAGACAAGTAGTCATCAGATCTCAGCCAGCTACACGGTCTCTGTACTCCTTACGCTCGTCTCCGGGAGGGTCTGCTCCACGAGCTACAGGTCGATACTCCAAGTATCACAAGTTCCCATGAATAAGTATCTCAATGGACCACCTCGTCATAAAGGTCTCAACGCAAGAGACGACGCGTCAATCGGACGCCTGGTCTATGAGTTATTAGAATTTTTGTCCCAGGGGCCCGGTTGGTTTCGTGTGAGAACCAACCCATATGTATCTCAACAGTACCCCAAACTCTCATATGGTATATTCATAGGGACTGTTTCTCAACGAGATCACCAACGTCGCTGACGGTTCGTCAAACGGACGTCCGGTCTGAAAGTTATCAGCTTTCCCGATTCAGGGGCCCTGTTGGATTTTGGGTTCAATCCAACCCGGCCACTATCCAACAACATCCAAACCTCAGTCAAAGTATTCCAAATGTTTCATCTCATCAATAGGAATCCAACAAAGTCGAAGACACATAAATCGGACGTCCGGAGCTCAAGTTATAAGTGTTTCCGCTCCGAGGGCCCGGTTGGTTTCGGGTTCGAACCAACCCGCCCGTAAACAAAGTTTTCCGAAACCTTGAGTGTAAATTATCAAAACGACCGTCTCGATCCAAGGATTGCATCTCAACTGACGGTTTGTCAATCAGAGGTCCGTAGCCCATATTATGGGCTTTTGAATGGATCTGTCTGAAAATAGGGGGTTCGGGCCCGGTCCGACTTGGCCCGATACCCCCCATGGGTCAGCCCGAACCGGGTCGAACCGACCCTGGTCCAGGTCTGGCCCATTAGGGCGAGGCCTGGCCCGGCCTCGGTGGCCCAACCTGGTGCGACCGGTCCGCGTGGCCAGCCTGGAGTGGGGGGTTACAACCCCCTGGCTGAAAGAAACCGGCCCAACATTAAGCCGCGCCGCCCTGCCTCCGGAACGGCTAAGCCGTTCTGGTTTGGTTCGCCGCCGTGGCGGTTCTACTGCGACGCCGCATTACCGCCGCCGCCATTTTTTTCGGACCACCGGACGCACTCCGATGGTCCGTTTTTCTCCCCTTCTTCGCCAGCAGTCCTCCCAGGACCCCATCTTCACCGCGAAGGGATTGAAATGCCATTCCGGCCGACTTCGTTGTCGCCCGTCAATCCACACGTCAATAAACAAACTGCTGAGTCTTCGAATTGTCTCTTCGGCCCTGACTCCAACCACGGTTTCGTTCGGCCTCAACGGCAGGGCGCGGCGGTGCCGCGCTTCTTCGTCGTGTTCCTTCTTGTTTCCGCGCGGTGCAATGGCACCGCGTCACCTTCCTTCGAGCCACAACGAGTATAACAGCAAGGGGAGGAGGGTCGGCCGTGTTTGTGCGGGCTGAACTCCTCTCTTTATAATGATAGCAAGCGGCCCACAATTATCAATGAAGTTCGTTAAATAAATCTTGAACGAAGATTAAACCCCTACCTCGAAATTGAAGTCTCACGTCCCCGAGTCGCAGAAGTCGAATGTCGCGGAAGAATGGTATTGACGTCGTCGATGTCAGAAGAAGAAGAAGAACGTTGTTGTTGGCATAGGTCTCCACGCTCGGCTTCTCATTCTTCGTCGAGGAAGGGTGTCGTTCTTTGATAAGGAAGTGTCGCTCTTCGATGAGGAGGAATCCTCTTCTCTTCCTTCTTCTTCTTCTTCTTCTCACAAAGGCTCTCCCACCCAACAATCCCAACCCCAAATAAAATAATACTTACCCTTATTTTATTACAACATTCCAAGCATTTCAAACATAAAATTCAAACTCTTTTGTTAAATTAATTGAATATGTTTAGTCAATTAATTTAACGTGAGTTGGAATGAAATAAAGAGGGAGAGAGGGAGAGAAGGAGTTTCCCAAAAATTAAGAGGGAGTTAGGAAGGTGAGAGAAGAAGGTGAGGAGTTATACAATTAAACACAAGGGGTGTTAACGAGAAATAAGGGGAGTTGGCACATTAAGTGCAAGGGAGTTTAAGGGGTTATAAGAAGTTCAAGGGGTTATGGTCTTGTGTGGTCCCCACCACACTAAAATCTCCCATGGGAGGTTAGGTGGGTGTGGGCCCCACCTCCCACATATTCACACATGGGAAGTCGGGTGATTTTTGTCCCCACTGATAACTTCCCAAGGTAGATTTTAACTTCCTTGAATATCAAAAATATGATTGTTCATAATTTTATTTATTTCTTCCATAAACCCCAAAATTTAACTTCTTTCCCCGAATAAACGCACCTATGGTAAAAGTCCACTTAAGAAAATACCGGCGCTGCGGTTTCATCGGTGCCCTCAGATTTCAATTCCGAGCATAGGTTCAAAACTTAGAAAAAACACGCTAGTTCGTTCACTAAATGTACCCGAGATAAACTTCAGAAAATTGATTCTGGGCACACCGGGCCTCAGAATCAGGTGCCGTCAGAAATTTCATTCTTGTAAAATCCCAATAAAATTATGATAAAATTTTCCTTCAAATTTCCGGGTCTTCAAATTACTCTCACCTCAGGGCTTTACGTCCCAATAAAGCTTTATCACAAACTTTTGAAACAAAAGTGGTACTGAGCATGCATCTGAGGCTTCAACTCCCATGTGATCTCCTAGAGGTTCTCGTGCTGCCAACAAAAGCGCACAAGAGGAATCGACTGTCCTCGTAGGATCCGCTCCTGTTGATCCTCAACCTCTACTGGATCCCAGCAAAAAGTCACCCCATCACCAAAGTCCAGCTCCCCATGGTCGATGATATATGTCGGGTCAAGCACGTATCTTCTCAGTTGAGATACGTGGAAGTTGTCGTGCATCTATTGCAACTGAGGTGGATAGGTCAAGTGATAACGCACCTCGCCTACCCTGCTGAGGACCTTGAAGGGTCCGATGAAGCGCGGAGATAACTTTATGCCTCTGTCAAATCTCCGTAATTCCACGTCGTGGTGAGACCCGTAAGGAAACGTGGTCGCCATCCTCAAACTCTAGTGGTCTCTGCCTCCTGTCTGAATAAGACTTTTTTCGGCTCTGAGCTATCCTCATCGGCTCCTGTATGACCTGGACCTTCTCTGACGTGACCTGGACCATCTCTATTCCCACAAGAGCTGCTAAGTTTTCTTCTTTGTCGATAAGATAAATCCGGTCTCATCCCCTGGATGAACCACGTTCTTTCCCTAATACAGTCAATCCAGACATGAATGATGCATTCATTCCATGGATGACGTCATAAGGCCTCGACGCTACTATCAAGACACCCAACTGTCACTCTCGCCTCTAAGGGTCAAGTCAAACTGTCAGCATCAGCATGAGGTCACTAGTTCTCCTCCAGTAGGAATCTCAAATGTGAGGGTCAAGTCAATAGTTTAAACCAGAACCTCTTAGTACACAAAAATAAAGGAAGCAAATGTCACAAGGAAAAGTGTGATTTATTACTGTATCTCTATGTACAAAGAAACACAACAATGACATCAAGGAAACTAAAAGGATCAAGATCAAATTACCCATGCGTAGAACTAGTCCCGCTCTTGTCCGCCTGCTTCTGGAGCTCCGTAGTCATAAGCTTCTACTGCCTAAAGATGAGCTCTACCATTCCACATATTCCCTGCGGTCGGGGTGGTCCTCCTGGTTGTGGTAGATCCTCAAAGCGTCGTCCACCACCCGCTGCTCGGCCATCTCCTTGCGGTCCGCCCTGATCGAACCTCTGCCTCTGTCTAAGGGGTTCTTCATTTATCTGCTGATCATCTGAGCGGTGGGTCAGACAGTCACGAGCCATTTGACCCTGTCTGCCGCAAGGGTATCATAGAATGGCAGGTTTGGATCTGTAATTCCCCTTGGTACCTCTCACTACCGACCCTGAGTCATGTGGTCGACCACCTGTAGGTCTGGTCCTCTTAGATCTCTGCGTCATCTGTCTACTACCTGCTGCAGAAGACTCTGCCGTATGTCAGCTAGTGTTGGGTCCTGATGCTGGAGACTGCTCAGAAAGGAAACTCTCCACTAAGAGGGATCGCTCCAACACCACTATCTATGTCGGGATGCTGTGAGAAACAACAGAAGCTCTAATCTTTCGCCTGATCCCCTGATCGAAGGTTCAGACCCGGAAGAATGGGTCCTGTACCATATCTGTGGAGTAGCACGAGAGGTCTGTGAACATCACTGAGTATTGCGCCACCGTCATGCTACCCTGCTGTAGATGCAGTAGCTCCTGTATTGGGACTGCTCGAAGGGTGGCTGGTACAAACTCTGCCTGGAACCGGCTCTCGAAGTCTGCCCAAATAAGTGTCACCTCGTTATGCATATGGAGAATCAGGCTCAACCATCTGCCTAATGTTGCCTGAAAAAGGATGGCAACAAGGATCACCATGAAGTCTACTGGCATCCCCACTAGCCTGAAGACTCTCACCACAGCCTCCATCCAATCCTTAGCCACATGTGGATCCATCTCTCCCCTGATCCTGGGTATCCTCTAGCGCTAGAACTGGTGCAGTGCGCTCAAGCGACGTGCACTCTCTGCTGCTAGGGCTGGTGGCATCGGTGGCCCAATGGGTGGTAGTACCACTGGTGCCTCCGCTGGTGCCTCAACTGGGATAGGGCCCTATATTGATGCCTCATCACTTGGTGGGCTGTTAGTACATAACACTCTTGGGGCTCTAGCTGGTCGTCCATGAGGAGGCATCCTGAAAGAAACAGACATGACATGGTCAAACGATTTATACCTGGTGAGCTGACCTAGTTTGAGTTGTTTTAACGGAAAACCTTTGAAAACAAACACGCAATCTTGGTTTTCTTGCATAAATTTGGAAATCAGTTGTTAGGGTCCTGGTGTATGGATACGTCGGCCGCCCGCACCAATACTGGACTCCCTGAACATAAAACCACACTCTGTACCCTTAATACTATTTCTTCATAGAAAAAAATTATCAGAGTTTATAAGTTCTGCGGTAGAACCGACTCCTCTGACACCAATTTGTCACGACCTGTCCTCGGGGACCGTGCCGTGACTACCCCAAGCCCGCCTTCCATAGACCAGGGGCTGGCGACTAGCACCAAAGGCGTAAATACTGATAATTGGGAAGGCATTTCCTTTATAAAAGTAAACAAAACACCATTGAGTACAAGTGGAAGTAAAATACTAAGTATAAAAGAAAGTGCTGAAAAATAAAAGGGCCAGAATACAAACCCAACTGAAAAGTACAACTACAATGGAAAAAAAGTACAACAGAAAAGACAAACAGCTGGAAGAATAGAAGCAGCTCCTGGTTCATCCACCATGGATCCTACCAGAAGGGTAGGTATAGATAGCGCAGCTCCTAGATCGTCCACCAAGAATCCTACCTAAAGCATAGGTATAGATAGCCTCCACAATTCTCTCACTCGTCAACCTCCTCTGAGTATCATCTCGTTGTGAATTCCACCACCGGGTACCGTCCATTCCTCGAACACTCGGCCTCCGTCAGTGCTGTCCGTCGTCTGCAACCAACACAATGAGGTGTGGGCATAGCCCGTGTAGGGGTGCGTATACGATACTCAGTAGAGACCCCGAGACCCTCAAGGTCTCACGAAATCCAACAAGGATAACCACAAAGAAGGATCTCAACAGACAACCCTTACTTAGGTATAATCCCATACTTATACCTATGTTATCAAGTAACCCATCTAACTCATGAAGAAACAAAAAGGTTATGAAATCAACAGATAACCACTACCTAGGTATATGCCCATACATATACCTAAGTTATCAAGTGACCCATCTCAATCATGAGGTAAACACAAAGATCATAGACTCAGCTCAAACCAGGATTTTCATTATCGAAACTGTAACTGCTGAAGAGCTCCGTCTCTGACGAGTACATTGATCATGTCACAACTTCGAGGTACTGCTCACTAACCTAAGACTGCTGAGGTACTCCTCCTGTCGAGTACCGTGGGTCTTCCACCTCACAAAGTAGTGATCCTCTTCCATGGGTCTTCCACCTCACACAGTAGTGCTCCCCCTCACAGACTACAGAGGTACTCCTCCTGTTGAGTACCGTGAGTCTTCCACCTCACAAAGTAGTGCTCCTCCGCCATGGGTCTACCACCTCACAAAGTAGTGCTCCCCACTGGGCTATGCAGGTCACTCCGAATCGAATCGGATCAGCAGTCATCAGGTCTCAGTCAGCTAAACGGTCTCCGTACTCCATATGCTCGTCTTCAGGAGGGTCCGCCCCACAATCTACAGATCGATACTCCAAGAATCACAAAGTACCACGAAGAGGTATCTCAATGGACCGCCTCATCATAGGGGTCTCAACGCAATAGACAACACGTCAATTGGATGGATGGTCTGTGAGTTATTAGCCTTTTCGTCCCAGGGGCCCGGTTTGTTTCGTGTGCGAACCAACCCGACCATATCTCAACTGTACCCCGAACCCTCATAGGGTATACTCATAGGTATTGTTTCTCAATTAGATCACCAACGCCGATGATGGATCGTCAAATGGACGTCCGGTCTGAAAGTTATCAGCTTTTCCATTTTAGGGGCCCGGTTGGATTTTGGGTTCAATTCAACCCGGCTACTATCCAATTGCATCCAAACCTTAGGCTAAGTATGTCATAAGTTCCTTCTCATCAAAAGGAATCAAACAAAGTCGATGACACGTCAATCGGACGTCCGGAGCTCATGTTATAAGCATTTCCTCTTCGAGGGCCCGGTCGGTTTCGGGTTCGAACCAAGCCAGCCATACGAAAAGTTCTCCGAAACCTTGAGTGTAATATGCCGAAATGACCATCTCGATCCAAGGATCGCATCTCAATTAATGGTGCATCGATCGGAGGTACGTATCCCATGTTATGGGCATTTGAACAGATCTATCCGAAAATAGGCGGTTCGGGCCTGGTCCGACCCGACCCGATACCCCCCCTGGGTCGGCCCGAACCCAGTCGAACCGACCCGGGTTCGGGTCCAGCCCATTAGGGAACAACCTGGCCTAGCCTAGGGGACCCGGCCTGGCCTGGGCGGCCCGGGACGGTGCGGCCGGTCGGCGTGGCCAGCGTGGAGCGGGGGGTTACAACCCCTCGACTGAAAGAAACCAGCGCAGCATTGAGCCACACTGCCCTGCCTCCAGAATGGCTAAGTTGTTCTGGTTTGGTCCATTGCCACGACGGTTCTGCTCCGGCGGTGCGCCTCTGCCATTTTCCGCGGACCACCAGACGTTCTCCGGTGGTCCGTTTTGCTCGCCATCTTCGCCAGCGGTCCTCTTAGGACTCAATCTTCACTGCGAAGGGATTCAAACGCCATTACGGCCCACTTCGTCGTTTCCCATCGATCCGTACATCAATAAACAAACATTGGAGTCTTCGAATCTCCTCTGAGGCCCCGACTCCGACCACGGTTTTGTTCGGCCTCAACGGCGCGGCGCGACGACGCCACACTTCTTCGCCGTGTTCCTTCTTGTTTCCGCGCGGTGTGACGGCACCGCGTCACCTTCGTTTGAGCCACAACGAATATGACAGAAATGGGGGGAGGGTCGGCTATGTTTGTGTCGGTCGACCTCCTCCCGTTATAACGATAGAAAGTAGTCAACAATGATCAACAAAGTTCGTTAAATTAAACTTTAATGAAGATTAAACCCCTACCTCGAAATTGAAGTCGCACGTCGTCGAGTCGTGGAAGTCGAACGTCGCGGTAGAACGGTATCGATTCCGTCGACGTCAGAAAAAGAAGAAGAACATTGTTGTTGGCTTCAGTCTCCATGGTTGGCGTCTCATTCTTCGTCGAGGAAGGGTGTCATTCTTTGATAAAGAAGCGTCATTCTTCGACGAGGAGGAATCCTCTTCTCTTCCTTTTTCTTCTTCTTCTTCTCACAAAGGCTCTTCCACCCAAAAATCCCAAGCCCAAATAAAATAAGACTTACTCTTATTTTATTAAAAAATTCCAAGAATTTCAAACTTAAAATTCTAACTCTTTAGTTAAATTAATTGAATAGGTTTAGTCAGTTAATTTAACATGAGTTGGCATGAAATAAAGTGGGAGAGAGGGAGAGAAGGAGTTTCCCAAAAATTAAGAGGGAGTGAGGAAGGAGAGAGAATAAGGTGAGGAGTTATACAATTATACACAATGGGTGCTAAAGAGAAATAAGGGGAGTTGGCACATTATGTGCAAGGGAGTTTAAGGGGGTTATAAGAAGTTCAAGGGGTTATGGTCTCGTGTGGGCCCCACCACACTAATCTCTCCCATGGGAGGTTAGGTGGGTGTGGGCCCCACCTCCCACATATTCACACATGTGATGTTGGGTGATTGTGGTCCCAACCAACAACTTCCCATGGTATATTTTAACTTCCTTGAATATCAAAAATAAAATTGTTTACAATTTTATTTATTTCTTCCATAAACCCCAAAATTTAACTTCTTTCCCTGAAAAAACGCACCTACGGTAAAATTCCACTTAAGAAAATACTGGCGCGAAGGTTTCATCGGTACCCTCATATTTCGATTCCCAGCACCAGTTCAAAAGTTAGAAAAAACACGCTCATTCGTTCACTGAACGTACCCGAGCTAAACTTTGGAATATTTTTTATGGGCACACCGGGCCTCAGAATCAGGATCCGTCAGAAAATATTTTCAGGTAAAATCCAAAAGAAATTAAGAAAAAAATTTCCTTGAAATTTCCAGGTTTTTACAAAAATCTACTATAATTGTTTTTCGAAAAAACTTTAAAATAATATGTATTAAAAATGATCCTGAAAAACATATAAAGGATGCTTCTAAGAAATTATTTTCATTATTGTATGTAATTATATACCTTTCATAAAAGTTTAAAAGAATATTCATTTTTCAATATATAATGTTTGTGAAGGTTATTTTATTTGGGAAAACAATAAGTAGATTATATTCAAATATTTACGAAAAAAATGATTTTTTTTGGAAAAGACATAAGATTCCTCTGAAAAAAATTCATTTCATAATATTTGATAGAAATACATTACAAAATCATTTTAAAAAGTTAAAAAAAATTATACAAAATAGTTTTAGATAAATACATATTTATGACTAAATCGATATATGAATTGAGATTGTCCTAAAAAATTACAAATTAGTTTTCATAACGTTGAAAGGAAAATAAAACTCATAAATAAAAATACCATGAATAACTATAAGTGAATAATATTTAATGGATTCATTAAGAAATTTTCAAATAATTTTATACACCTGAAATTCATGTGTAAAAAATCTCAATTAGAATGGTATTTTCAAATAAACAATTATAATGATCCTAACATTGAAGTGAGAATTAATCAATTAATAAATTAAATTTTTAACAATAAATCAACATAAAAAAGTATAAATACAATTAAATATAATAAAAAAACTGTTTAAACATAATCATAAGATATAAATTACCACAAATAAGTAATATAACCAAATGAAAATGGATTGATTAAAAATATTCATTACCACTTATTAACCTTCAATTAAAATCCTCTTAGATGAAATAATTAAAATAAAAACGAAAATTAACATTTCAAATTATTTATTCATGATATTACATGTTAAAGGAGAAGTATATATACAACATAAAATTAATTATGTGCATAACATTATAATATGTCTCAAAGAAAGAAAATTTGGAAGAAATCCATTATATCATGATTACTTTTTATTAAAAATTATTTTAAATAATGTGTAGTGCTTTTAAACATGTGATTAGATTACACAACAATTGTATTATTAATGATAATATTATATATGATCCTTTTATTTCAACTTATATCCAATTAATTAATAATCATTCATTATTTTCAATGTTTAAGATGTTAATTAAATTATTTTATAATGCAGATTTCATCACGAAAGATATAGTTTATCGATATAGTATGTAGTTATATCATCTCTAGAATTTAATAATTAGATAATTATCTTATTTTAAATTAATTTTATTTTTCAAACCAATCATGAATTATTGTTGTAAAAAATGTAGTATATTATGATCATGGAAACGGTAGATCGTACATACAGATGAGAAACATTTACATTTTCAATGATCATAATGAGGGAGAGGTATGTAATATTTTGTCATTAAATAATTATCATAATATGTTTTATAAAATATTAGATAATTATATTTATCATCCATGTGGTGTGGTGATGAATAGAGACAATCATTGAATTTTTATCACGGTAGTCCGCACGTATGCAAATGATGGTACCATCTATCCATGAGTAAAATGAATTAAAGAAAAGATGTATATTATTTATCTATAATGATATATATTTAATTAATATCACTATTATTTCATTTACATGACATATTATGATAAATTTTGTCTTTATCACCTTCCAAGTGAATAGTTAGTAAATGATGAATGACATCCATTTGCAAAGTGGTGTTATCATAACTCATTTAGTATTGAAGTTAAATATATCGGTATATATAAATTATAGTGACTCAATATGAATAATTTTTTTAAAAATATCACATATATATATATTCTTTAGTTCCACCATCACTCAACCTTTATATATAGAAATGAAAAAACGAATGACATCGATTCATGAGCCAGTAGTTTTTTGCACACATAAACGATGATTTCATGTCCCATTTTATTGAAGTATAGATGTTTTTAGTTCATGAATATACTATTTAAAAAAATCCTAGTATATGGATGATATATATGATATTATATCAATTCTGTTTAATAAAAATTAAAGGATTTGGGGAAATATGAAATATAAAGATTCTCATTGAAAAACGTTGCCTCTTCTATAGGTATCTTCCTTAGGTTTTAACAATTAATTTTCATGGATGGATTTCTTCTCAAAATAAGGATTCTAGAATGATGGGAAGTAATTTGTGACGTTATATATTCAGACACCTTAGAATCCAAATAGGTGTGCTGGTGTGAAGAATAATTGAGGGGGGGGGGTGGAATATTATATGTTGTGGAGAGGACACACTTGCTACATCTGAAATAAATTAAAATATCTCATGTTTTTCATATGTAAAAAGCGGTCCAAAATGGGATCTTATATAACCATATAGGTGGGATGGTATAATTATTTCTAGCCAATAGTATTTATACAAGTGAAGTATTCATTTCTTATCTGATATTTGTAATTGAACCCCACCCCCCACATAAACCATTTTTACCTTAACCAGGGTAATTAATTTTTATGGAATTCACTATTAGTTTTGTTGATAACATAGGAAAATAATAGTAGAAATTAAATATTGTATGGATTAATTATATGGAATACATTTTTTGAAATTAAATTAACATAAGTGACAAAATTTAATTTAAAATTAATCTTGTAGAAATGAACAGAAATGGCGTTTTAAATGGAATATATTCAAAAGTATACAATGTTTTATTTAAAAATTAAATATAAAAATGATTATAGTTACCTATATATAATTAACTTATATTTAAATATATATGAAAAATAATTACATTAAAATAAGTTTGAAATTTAATTAATCATTGCCAATTATTTAAATAGAGAAGACGGTTTCAACTAAAATTCGAATTTTTTCAATATTCCACAAAAATGAAGCATTTCAGAAAAATATAAAAAATAGTACTAATATAAATTTGGTATTTAAAATACAAAATGAAGATTAAAATTTAAAATAATTTTAAAAAATTGGTAAAAAACAGTATTAACTTATGTGCACCAAATAAGATGAAGCCGTATTTTAGAACAACAATACTATTTTCATAAAATATTAATTTTTTATTTCTATGATTATAATTTTATTTTTAATCAATATATCGATAATAAATTATTTAAGAAATATAATTTCATAACATATTTAATCATATTCATAATTGGCTATTCAAATTACTACAAGATTTTATTCATATTAAATAGTGATATTAATAATATATTGTAGAACAAAATGTTATTCTTTGAGAATTTTTCATTGTGTCGATATTCCGTTAAAACAAAAAATTAAATTTATAGAAAATAATTATGAATGTATTTTGACTAGAAAAAAAATTATAACTATTTCTAAAAAACACATGACATTATAATCCATTTTAAAAATCAATACTACCACTACGAATAAAATTTTGACTTTTGAAAAATATAATAATATTTTATTTTCTTTTACAAACAATAAATAGTTAAAAATTTATATAATATATTCAAAAATGATAATAAATATTTTTAAATAATGATTCTCATACTATGAGAGAATTCACTAAAGAGTTTTTACAAATTATTTTATAATTTGAATAAAAGAACATGTTACAATCTCAATGAAAATTAATTTTGTAAAATGAAATGTGAAAAAATAAAAAAATTTACATTAAAATTATTCTAAAAGATTAAATATTAAAAAAATTATATCAGAGTATTTTGTTAACTGTAAGATAAAACATTTTATTTTGAAGTGAATATACCCATTTTTTATATTTTGAAATACCTATGTTGATAACCCATATTATAAAAATGATTAAAAAATATAACTTTTTTAAACAAGATAAGGGATAAATGAATGTAATATGATATACCACAAGATTAGGGATAAAAATATATAGGATACCATTGTTTCAAAATAAATTATAGACATGGATGAAATATAACATGTATATTTATTTGGAATTATTTTTAACAATATCACAATTTTATAGTTAAAAAATCACTGAGGACAAAGACTTGAACCAGACACTTCATATTGAAAAAATTAGAAGTAAAAATTTATTTATCAAATCTTGTGGAAGAAGAAACCCATAATATAGCTAATATGTTCAATATTAAAAATTATAACGAATTAAAAAAAATATTATTGTTATAAATATATGATATGTCTTATGAAAATTTTAAGTAAAACCCTACAGAATGATTGAGATTGCAATTATATTTAAAATGATATAAATATAAGATAGTTTATATATAAAATATCCAATAGGAACTATAAAAACCATTGAACTGAAATTTTATGCATAATAAAAAAATTTCATAAAAAGAAAACTAAGATGAAACATCTTTTATTGGTATTTCGACATACTAAAATATGTTGTAATCTCCATTCTAATCAACATAACTAACTTAATCATTTTTTATAAAATCTAATTCATATTCATAACCTTTTATTAGTTTATTATATATATATTCTATACATTTATATATGTTAGTTATTATCATTATTCAAAATTTGGTGTGAGCAATATTGATTGTCTGGAACCAGTTTTGTAAAAGTTTTGTTTTTCATTATATATATCCCAATGTTCATCATTTCTATATTATTCAATACATATTAATGATCTTTTAGTAGATACAAATATTAAATTTTATTAGGATATATATAAGGATATGTTTTGTGAAAAGTAAAGTTGTAATAAACTAGTTTTGGAGTACATAAGTCTCAAAAGGGGATATATTAATGAATATTTTAAATTAGAATAACACTATTATAGAGTCATTAAAAAATATCAAATATATTATTAATAATGTATATAACCATTATTCTAAAACCTTGAAATTTTATTCCATTTTTATTGAGAAAAATTAATTTCATTAATAGCATGGGATATATGAAACAACGAGATTAAAAAAACATGATATACTATTAAAATATTAATATTTAGTAGAATTATTATAGACTATCAATAAAATTAGAATTTATTTTAAAATAAAAAATAAAAAATATATAATTTTATGGTTTACTCACATATGAAATAAATTCCATGGTTATAAATTTACTACAAATGAGAATAAAAATAATTTGAAATATTTTGAAAGTGAATGAAATTGTTTTCTAAAAAAATGTTTTGAATTCATGAATTGTGTTTTTATCATAATAAATTAAATTATTAGTCATTGGTAAATTATTTTAATTAATTTTATATTTTATACTCAATGAAATTTTTTATCATTAATCGGAAATTATTCTATGCATCGTATATGAATAAATCTATGTTAACACTTATAGAATAATTTTTTCAAAAAATATACTTCATCACAAGTTCGAAACATATTTTAAAATAAATAATTTCAAATATTAGAAATTTTTTTTGAAAGATAACTTATTTTTTTAAATCATAATTTCATTATTATCTTATAGATTACTTTTATAATTTTCTGAGAGAAATATATTTTTTGAAAAAAGGGAAAAATAAGGTTATTTAAAAAAAATTCATTTTATTAATTAAATTACAAAGAAAAATTTTGATTAAAATTGGATATTAAAATAAAATTGTTTAAATTATATTCATAACAATCCAATTTAGTTCCTTATATGTTAATCTTTGAGGTAAAAAATTTTTATACTTCAAAAATATTAATCATTGGAAATCTATATTTTAATAATTCTTGAGGGTATTATTTTAATTTTGTTTCTTTCACATCAATTAATTAAATTTAGAAATATGAATTAATTTTTTGGAATAATATTTATTAATACTATTTAATAATTTCATTTTATTTTTTAGTCATAATTAGTAGTAACAAAATTATAGTAGTTAATTTTAAATGGGGTTTCAGGGGCGGTTAAACCAAAATTGGATTCTATGATTCCAAATTAACCTTTCCAAATACCATAATATAGGAATATTTTAAAATTATAATAGAATAAATTTTAATTTATATTCATTTCGAATAATTTATCTTGAGTATTAATTTTTTTTCTTATTGTTTTGGAAAATTTCAATGCGGTTTCCAAGTATGTCCTCTACCCCACTAATAAAACGATATCCCCATTCATCAATTTTTTAAACATAAAAAACTTTTTTCATTTAATAAATTCCCAAATACATTCCATAATTCTAATTCTTGGATATTAATATATCCCATATAATAATATTTTAATTTTTATAATGGAATGAACACACCCATCCTTTATTCAATCAAATGAAAAATGGTACCCTCGATCGTGTGTATGGAGGCTTATTGCCCCATGAGCTGATTAATTTTTTTCCATCACCAAAACTCACAGATAGATATAATAATGAAATTTTTGTATTTATATTATATTTAACACATAATTATACATTTGTAATTATAACATCACATCTACCTTATTACCTATCAATCTGTTGAAAAATTTTAATAGCATTCGTGTGTATGTGTGGACCGCAACCTCCATAATGTCGTTTGATACATTTATTCCGTTTATTTTGACATGGGTGGTAATAAGGATAGTTTTAATTAACACATAAGTTATCTAAGAAATAAAAATTACTCATTAAAGTGTGATTAATTTTTATATTTATTTTTTCCAACCATAAAAAAATGGATCAATCCTTCATGCATATATAGGGCCCAGCATATCCCAAAACAATGTAATTCAGTTTTCTATCAATAATTTTATGGAAGACTATAAATATGTATATAATGAATTTTTTTATATTTATATCATTATTAAAATTATTATTATGATATAACATTAATATATTTAAAAGGAGAAAAATTTCCAAACCAAATCATATATGAAAAATGAAGCAGTTATCACCTAAAATATTGATTTTTATAGAACATTTTTGCTAAACTAGTTGTAAAATTGGTTGATAACATAATATATTCTGTTGTATATATATTTATGTGTTATAATAGATTTATAATAAACCAATATTTTTTATATAGGTGTTTCCACTTGGTATAATTAAATTCAATATTTGATAGAAGATATCTTCATCTCACTTTTAGATCGGGGAAACACCTGCCAAATTCAATACTTTTTCCTTTTTATATAGTGTATATGATACAAAATAATCTCTTTTATAATTATTATTATTAATTTTTATGGATTTATATTTCATTCTATTTTATTATTAGGAATATGAAAGAAAAAGTTACCAATGTTGTAAGTGTTTTATGTTACAATAAATAAAATTATTGGTTCTATATAACATTATGCTTACAATGAATGAATTTAGTAATTTACACCTTGAGAATACAATGAATGTTATTTTCCTCTATTAATTTTTTAAAAGTAAATGTATCCATACATTTTAATATCATTGTGTACTCTTAAGTACAAAATATTTTTTTAAAAAAAACACCTGACATTAATTCTCTCTTCAATCAAAAAACCATTTTTTGATATCCATGTTTTGTATAAATGATTTCAATAATGATTTAAATATTATTATATTATTTTTTACCACCGTTTTTACATGATTATAATTTTAATTTGTTTTTTAAATAGAAAATTCTATTCTTTATTTGAATAAGGTACATTTTATATCATACCAAAAATGTGGGATGATTATTTGTTTTACCATACAGGGTATTAAAGGAATTTTCAGCCATCATTACCACTCAATTATTTTATGATTCATCTATATGCTTCCATGTTTCTTTTTAAATAAATTTTTTTCTTTATTTTTTTTAGTTTTTTATATATTTATTATGTGATTTCAATGTTATAAAGTTATGTTAACCAAGAATTTTCTAATGATACTTCTATGGAATTTGTATTCATCAATGACAAGAAACATTTCATGTTACTTGTGTTTTTTGGGGATATCATCTAATAGTACAGTCCTTATTCATTCTATGAACGGTTTATGACATCGATGGTGAGATATTTATGAATAATTGTAATTTACAAGGGGTTATACTATGATAGATTACTGAAATGTTTGTGAAACCTGATTTCATTGAATATTTTATGATATAATGATATATTGAATGATTAAGGATATTAAATAACTAATATGTTTTGTTTTAATTATGCGATTTATAGTCTCAAAATAATTTATACATCTAATAAATTGTTTATATTTTTATATCTCATTATTTAACTATGTGAAAAAAATATGTATGCTTGACCCTCTATGTGAAACAAGTCAATTTTAATTATTTTTAATTTGAATAATGTTATGGGTCTTGATTCACAATGGGAAATTGGTGTATATTTGGGAAAAAATATTGGAAATAGTTTTAGATTCATGACCTATTATGATTTGATAGTTTAGGTAGTTACATTGGACATATGAAACGTTTTCTATACAATCAGTGGTGTAACAATTATATTACATGGTCTTATAGTTCAGGATTGATTTATAAATATTTCCCACTCTTATGTTTCCATTATTTCACAATCATAATTTCGTATAACATGTATAATGTTGACATTCTATGATAGCTTAGGTATAAACATTGTATGTTATATTCACGATATCGTATGCTTGTTCTAATCTATTTCTTTAATTTGATCATCAGTTAATATGTCTCATGTTTACCCTTACTAATTATCATATCACACCCTTAAATATGTATCTTCTTCTCATGTTATCATAAATATTTTTAATTTAGGGAATTTTTATAAAGATTATTAAATGGGATGATCATTGTATGAAATGTTTAAACTAATCCATGAAATTATAAGATTTTGTATATTGTCTCTAATAATACTAAGAAATTATGGTCCCCAGATGTGTATTTGTGAATTGTATTGAATATTTATCTAAAAAGGTAATGTTTATTTGTGTGAATCACAAATTTTTATAAATATAAAACAAAACTTTATTTATAATACATTAAAAATTATAACATCATTAATTCATGTGGTCCATTCTGACCCAAACAAGATATTTTTATAATTTTTTTACGTGATACGACTAGTTTTTATATAATGTAAGAAAAATATTTTATAAAGAATAAAAATTTCATAAATATCATATTTTTCAATAAATTCATTCTTTTAACCATGCTTAAATGGTGTTAAAAAATATGAAATTATTTTTTCATGGTTAGAGGAGTCCTCAGTACAAAATATTATTGATTTTAATTCTTATGAATTCGTATTAAATAAAGTTATGTGATAAGTTATCATTTTAGTATTATAATTGGAAAATATTCAGAATCTTCCCTCATAAAATCCTTCAGTTCTACCTATCGTGAATGGTGATAATGGAAAACTAACCACATCATATGATGGTTGAAATAGTATATTCGTACACAGGACCATTTTTTTGAAGTGGATACAAAGGATTGTATATTGTTTCACTCATTAGTATAATAACATTCAATTATTGTAAAAATAAAAATTTCATTATAATAGTGTTTGAAAAATATTTTTTGGATATATATATTAAAAAGTAATATATTTGTGTTAAATAACACTCATGTTTGGACATTGAATAGTCATTTTAAATTCTTTTTTTGAAAATAATATTTTAGGGGCAGACCCAAGAATTACATATGAAAATATGACATTATTTTAGGGAAAAAATTAATATGTTTTATAATAAAACATTACCAAGGAACCTAAATGTTATCTGTATTTGGTGTGTAGATGGATAATAATATTATTTCATGGATAATGTTATATATGTCCTATAAATTCTTATCATATAGTACATTTATTAATCAAACACTACCTAAGTACTTTATTCATAACCTTGGGTATAGAAACATAAAAATGGGTGTTCTGTAATTCTCTACATGTGTAATGATGAGAGATACTAGTTAATAATCATTACTGAGAATAAGATAAGATTAATGATTTGTGAAAATGATCTTAATGTTAATAAATAATTCCCAAAAACGTCATATACTACAAACATGTATAGTGTCTTCAATATTTTGTTGTTCATAACACATGAATCCTATTTGAATCCAAGATCATTGTCTATGTGTATAAAAATTTTCCATGATATAGTATCATTTGATAGTGTAATGATGTTTGGTATAACCATAATCATCTAAAAAATATGTCATGGCAATCGTCCAAGTAATTCATAACATGTTTAACTTAGGATAACCACTTATATATCTACTTCAATATAGGAATAAACTCCCATGTAACATATTTGATTATTAGGATAACTTATGTTTTACCTAATTTTTAACATGGAATATCCTATAATGTTCCATTTTTTATTATAAAAAATTTAATTTTAACTAATTAATTGAATGACCATAATGGACCCACCAATTAGATAATCATATCCCATTGATTTGTATGTCATAAGATATTGATTGTATTTATCATTACATCGACCCATAACCCATTTAAATACAAATGGGTTTCCTCAAAAGTTCACCACAACAATCATAAATCATCTTGGGAAAGAATATTTATAGAAATATTGGATCATATCCTCAGTAATGTATAGGAAATATCAATGTATTTTTTATAGAAAGAAATACCTATAAAATATTATTTAATAATTTATTGAGTAAAATACCAATTTTATTTTGAAATCAATTATTTAACAATAAAAATTTCAAAAATATTATGTAAAAAATTTTATTTTAAAATAAAAATTTATTATTTTATTAGAATATTCAAATAAAATAGTGGTTATAAAAGTGGGAAAATTTATTATATTTATATTTAAACCATTTTATTTTCAAATTATCAGTACAAAAATTAAAATTAACACATTATAAAAAAAGTATATCCCATTTTAATAATTATATATAAATTAAATCATGGTTAATAATTAATTTATATTTTTAATGGTTATTGGAAAAATATTCATGAAAAATTTTTAAATCAAACATGGATATAGATGAAAAAGATTCTCGACCAATGAGATAAATAATGTGGGGTTTTCATTAAAACATTCCTTCAGACTATGGAGTATATGACAATGGTAAATTGAAATGAAAAATGGTGATTTAATGTAACAACTATAGGATTATAAATAAAAAAATAGTTTGATATATAATTAATAGAATTTCATGATCAAAAATTTAATAGTAAATAGTTCTCTTAGAAATGATATTTTAAGGTAAAATTATCACCATTATGGTTAAATTTGAATCATAAACCATGGAAATAAATAATTTCAAATGATAAATTAAATTATATAAATATAAGAATAATAATGATATAATATTTTAATGTCTCATTATATACAGTTTATAAAATTAGATAGTTTAACAAAATAACACATGTCCCCAAAAAGTCAATTTTAGATAATAAACCAATAATACTTTTGAATGTATTGTATAAATACGTATTGGATTAACAAATATGAATTTTAACACTACCTTCAATTAATTATGAAGACATAATGATATATAATTTCGATGGAAATTTTTATATATTCCACATACACACAATTTTTCATATCATCAAATATGTATCAATAAAACAATATTAAGAAAAGAACCATATCTTTTTTATGAAAACATTCATAATAAATAAACTGTAATATATACTAATTTAATATTTATTATAATTATAAAATAGAAACAATAAAAAAACCAATAATATCATATTTTAAGATCTTATAATATTCCAACACCAATATATAAATATTTCTTTATTAAAATCCTGATATTATGGGTGATAGATGTTTCATTTTTCATATATGATTCCATTCAAACGTTATGGTCCCAAAAAATTTATTATGGTTAAATAATCTATAAAATATCAGTCTGGTCATATATATCATATTTAATCATTATATACAATTTTATAGCTATTTATAAAATATGCTGATGAATAATTAATTACATCACTTCAAGGATATGGTAGCCTGTGTGTGAATGAGTGATGTTTCAATATTTATATTTGTAAATATAAGGAATCTAATATAATAAATAAATATAGTAGAAAAATTATTATATAAAAAAGCTCATATTTTTTTAAATATATCTATATTACAATCGATGATAATCACAAATGAGAAATGAATCACATCATATTCTTGAGGATGTAGTCCACACGCATGAAAAAATGGTGTTATCATTAAAATAAATATGGTATACTAATAATGTAGACAATATATTATATTTAATAATGCTTAATTATATCCAAAATTTAATAATTGAAAAATTAATTCAATAAAATGAGCTCCCACAATGGATTGTCACTAAAAAGTAATCATATCTCTACTTTGTGGTGGTATTACACATGGAAGCATGAGCAATAAATTCTTTTCAAATTTATGTAAAAGTTAGAAATTTTTATTCCATCATTATTACAAAACATAAAAATATTTATAATAATTTATTAATAGTTATTATGGAAACAATGGTTATATATATGATGTAATAACTAATAAAATTTAGTGATCTTGGTTATGATTAATAAAAAATCATTTAGAGACCTCAAATAGATTAAAACATAATATTTGAAATAATATTCTTTTGAAAAAAGGGATAAATAATTATGGTATAGAATTTAGGAATGCATTTTATTAGGTATTTTCAAGTATGAATGTTCTAATTTTTTGAATTATGGAGGATAATATGTTCCTTTTTATAAGTAAGGGTAGGGACACACAAGGAATTACGTAAATTATATTAATAATATGAGGTCACATCCATGGGAAGGAGGCTCCAAATAAAAATAAATTAGAATTTTGGAAAAAATAAGTTTTAAATATATTCATCCAATAATAATTTTACATTTTTAGGGGGAACTCTTTCCTTTATCTCTCATATTAATCCCCAATAGAGCTATTTTAACATTAATCATGGCAGAAAAATGTTACAATATAAACTATTTATTATGAAAAAAAATTAATTTGGACATATTGAATTATATTTATAATTTCTTTCCAAAATATGGAATCATTTTTTATTTATTTTCAATAATTTTATGTATTTAATTTTATATAAGCGCGCAAAAAACAACAAAAACATTTAATTTTAAAAAAATAATTTTTTATCATAAAACATAATTTACATTCATTCCTTGACTTCTCAAACCCCTAAAATGATATTTAAAATATTTTATTGAAAATAATATCGTTAAATTCCATTAAAACCATTTATAAATAGAGATTAATTCATTTTATTTTGAATAAACATAATTATACACATTAAAATAGTTTTTTGATAAATCAGTTTAATGCATAAAGTGAACTTATTAAAAAATAATGTATAATTTGGATTCCTATTAAATTTATTAGTTTTATCTAATTAAAATAATCATCTATTAAATTATGGTTAAATTAAAAAATATTATGGGAATTTTAAACTACATGATCAATTTAAATGAGATAGAATTTTATCAACCAAAATTGGTTTCTCACTATTCACATAAAGATAAATATTTTTTGAAAAACAAAAATATTCACTATAAGATAAATTTAACAGGAAAATCGTAATTTTTTTTATTAATTTATTAAAATTTTATTTTATAAAATTGTATTAATTAATTTTAATTTGTGCACATTAATTAAAATAAACTATTTTTAAAATAGACATATTTTTTAAAAATAATATGCAATAAATGAAAATTTAGTAGATATTAATTTTTAATAAAAAAAATTCATTATATAAAAAAATATAAAAAAATATTCATAATGTGAATATTCCCATTCAATCTATAAATCTTACATCTATGTTAGGATGTACCCATTTAAATATTTTTTTTATTATATCACATTTCACATAATATTTTGTTTTGTGTGTTGAGAAATCTATTACGCACAATATTATTTTAAATAATTTTTTTTGTTCCTACATTATACCTACATTAGTTAATTTTTTCCTCAATATTTTTATATTTTTAATATTTGGACAAATAAGTAAAAATATATTTTTTGATATACCATATCATACTAAGGGATAATAAAAAATCCTTTGAAAAGGGATGGTGGGAAACATATGGGATCACAGAAATAACATATATTTTCATTTATGGATGAGGAGAAAGTTAAAATGAAGTATACATATTGACATGGAGGATAAATGTAATTTCTAGAGAATAATATAGAGTGGTAGAGATTATAGTCCTGATAATGTTAATGATTATGAAATGATTAATCAAATGGGCATGAACAAACCCATAAATTCATCCATAATTACTTTAAAAGGATAATATTGTTATTTCACGTTACTTTTGAAAAAGTTTAGGAGATATTTATTTTCATTATAAGGAATATTATATAATATAATTACATTACATCATTACATTTACATAGATTAATTTAATTCATATGTTCATCATCAATCAATCTTCCACTCTTATCTCATCACTAACTACAAGAATAAATAATGGTGATCTTTTTACATTTCCTGAATCACTAAAATCAAAAATTAAGGGATCATCATATACCAAAAATAATGAAAAATATTTAAATCTGACATTTGATATTTAGCAAACCAAAAAACGTTAGAAGAAGTTATCCAATATGGATAAATCTCCATATGATGAAATAATACATTAAACTCTAAAACATAAATAATAAAAACTAATAATCAACATAAATAATTCAATATGTATATAATAATAAAAAAACATCTGAAATATATGTCATAAAATTTCTAAAACAAAGAGAAAATCTTACTTATTTCAGTAGATTTCTATCCCATGATTTTATTTATCATATTTCCTATGCTACATAAATTATTTCATAATTTCATAAACCAAACATATGAATTACATGGCCATATATCCCCTTAAAGCATAATAATACTATCACAAAATAACCTTATCCTCAATGAAAATATTAATGATTCAAATAATTAACTTAAACCTTATTTTTATGACATATAAAATACTATCGAATTTATAACATTAATTAAAAAATTGAAATAACCATCATAAAAATTCACTTAATTTAATAAAATCGTTAATGTCCGTTAATATTATCTAAAATTATTTATCAATATATGTCATCTATTTATACCATGTAAACATTAAAATATCTATATATAATATATATTAAATGTTACCTATCCCAAATCAGGGTTTTTTCAAAATTATCAACATTCCATTAAATCACTTATCCAGGTTGTCAATACAATATAACAAATGATTGAAAATAAATACAAAAAATTAATTTAAAAAAAAACATTAATTGTTTTATGATTATTAAATCCATAGTTTCATTGATAAAGGACTTTTCCAACATAATTCAGGAATCAAAAAACATAAGTAGTTTAATAATTCCACATCATTCTTAATCCAATGACTTTACTTATGAATTTTAATAAATAATAAAATGTTTTACAATAAAAATGTGAAATGTGTCTTATGATTCATCATATTCTGTCTAAATTTTTTTACCATTATAATATGAAATAGTGTTTAAAAAATTCATGACTTTCATATAAAATTCATATTCTATTCATTGTCATTAGTAAATAAAATATCAAGGGAAACCTGTGGATCCACTTATCGAGATTTAAAACTAGGACATAAATTTTTATAATTCTTATATGTACCATATATAAAACATTCAACCATATATGATAACTTAAGGAAACCATTATTCCTATATATAGTGTAAACCAAAAATTTCAATCTTCCTTGGAAATTCACCACTTTATGCAACAGTTCTCCAAATATAAATATATATCATGTACCTTTTTGATATTCCATTAACTTATTCGTTCCATATTTTGAATATGTTAGAATGTAAATATTCATTCTTTCATGGCCTTCATAAAACTCCACTTTTCTCTAATTTGGTTCATTTAGAATGTTGTTTAGGTTATTAATCATGTGGTTATATATCTAGTCATGTGTAATTAGAATCATTCAAATTCCATCTCCCATTTAATTTTCTTTCGAATGAAGAAAATAACTGCAACATACATAAAATAATTTATTAATGGAAATTCCCCTATTTCTTGTTATATAATCAAACCAAAAACATAGTGTGAGAAAAAATATCCAGAGTAATAAATCATATAATCCTAATAATCTTTTTTAGGATGTGCAAATCGTGAAATTTTGATTTCAATATTTTACACGATAGGTTTAAAATAGGTAATAAATTTTCATTATAAATTAAAATACATTATAACATATCATAATTAAAATATGAATTAATACAATAATATCCCACAGGACTATCTTTTCATGTGTGCAGTCTTATGGCTACTAATTATGAAAGATTGAATATCAAGTTAATACAAAATATTCAACATTAATTTTGTCACCCTTGGGATCATCTGTACCACAACCACATCAAATTTCTAATATTCTATAATTGATTTATTTTCTAGGAAAACAACACTCAATTAATTGAAAAGATGTTTTTCTCATATATATAAGAATATACTTAGGGTCCTTACAAAATCATTCTAATCGTAATACCCAAAAAATAGATTATTGTGTGATATAAACCAAGTTAAACCATGAATTATATACATAAATATTATATTATTTAGGAAATATATTAAATCAGTACACAAAAATAGATACCCATAGAGACTAATGGTTTTTTTACTCTAGATTTTTGATACAAAATCATCTTATTTCATGAAAGTAATTATGCATCCTTTAAAAATCCTCCTCACATAATTTACTTCTTAATAATATCATAAAAATATTTTTTACCATAACCTTGGTAAATGAAACAAATTAGAGGGTGATCATGGATTATTTTTAACATAAAATATGGGAGATATTAGTAATTGACCATATGTGAGCATAATATATATAAGTATATGATAACATACAATAATATTTATAAATAATTCCTAATAATGTATTGATCACAAACATGATTCATATAATAAATATTTGGAAATTCATAAATCATAAATCATAAGAGAATCAATGATTATGATACATGAGAATATAACATTTACATTATAAAATTCCATAAGATAGTTGAATAAGGTGATTTATAATCATAATAATAGAATAATTATAGAAAGTATTCCCAAAAAGACATTAATGTCAAGTAAATTTTGAGATAACTACCCATGTTCCTACATCATAGATGTGTTAACCTCTTATATACCCTCTTTTGGGATTGGGATGAACTCCCATGTACACTCTTTTGGGCATGGTATAACACACCCTACAATCATTGTAACCATAAAACATCAATTTATAAATAATTCATTAGATGGATATAAATGAATAACCCATCACTAGAATGGAATGTTATATATGCCACTCAATAGGTGACTCATCCTAGTTCAACATCATAATCTTCATTTCCTCCCTATACACCATATGCTATTGAATAGTAGTGAGGGCTTACTGTAGTACTTTTCAGAGAATATACCTCATTATTAGAGTACACTATAATATAAAAAATATCCAAATATAAAACTCCAAAAAATAAACACCAAGAATAATTAGATATATTTAAAGAAGAATAAATAATAAATTAAATTAAGTAAAGACCAAAACAAGTATGGAGTACAGTAAAGTGACCTGAAAAAGGCTAGTTATTCATATTAAACTTCTATGTGTAAAATAATGAAATAAAAGTACTAAATTCTCAACCTCATATCCAATATTAACATCATATCAATCTTCAATATTGTTCCAAAAATCAAAATATAAAATCTGACCCATGCCTCTATACATCTTATACATGAAATAAGTGTGAGGTATGCTCGATTACACATGTGTCATGGACACCTGAGAAGAGTTTGAATATATAACATAGTAGATAACCACAAATGTGTTCCCAAGAATAACTATTATATGAATTATATTTTCATGTGATATGATCATATTAAATAATAAATAACTATGGAAATTAAAGAAAAAACAACTATTGATCCCCATATTCATTACTGTGATCTACCATAACTACTAGAGACATTGATGGTATTTCTCAAAACAAAATTCACGATAACTTTTAAAAAATAAATACAAGATATTATTTTTACCCATGAATCCCAAAAAACAAAGCTCAAGTGGCCAAATGACCCATCATAGCAACTCAACCCCTAATATTAGTTATCATTGGCATCTCTCTTAACCCCCATGTCTAAAAAGGATCAACACCAATACTTTAAAATCATGGGAAGTCAATAACACTAATACCATCATCCAAATTATCATACTATTCCATTAGATCCAATTTATCCTAGCTATCATGATCATGAAAAAGTAGAATATTTTTTCTTGACTAGAAGGATCCTAGGGATAACCTAAGAATCACATCAATGAAAAATTCATCATAAAAAACCCAAAATCCGGAATGTATTGTTCCTATAAAATTTATGTATTCTATAAACATGTAGAATTATTGGTTTTTCATATAGAACAAATGTTGAATCCCATAATATTAGGTATTCTTCTTATGCCTCAATGTTCTGATCTTTAGTGGGACTAGGAATCCATTGGGACATCATGGTTCTTATTGTCGCATACTAGTATCACATAAGCCTTCAATTTCTACGATATAATAAGGGAATTTTTTTATCCTTATGAAAAACATCTCCTCTCATAATTCCCAAAGATAGAGTCCCAGAGATAGAATATGGGAATATATTGTTGTTCCGTGATTAAAAAAGTGGAAGCGTCTACATATGTTATGGGTTTGTGGAAATCCTAAACCCCTCTCCCATCCCCCCGGTTACAAATGATTATATAATCTATATAGTTCCGTTGTGACACCTTGTAACATATTAACCATAAATAAGCACCACCCACTTTCTCAGGTCAAAACTCATAGAGTTAACCTACTATGGTCTCCTTAGCCCTCATCGAGGTCTCCATATCCTCCGAGTAATGTGACTCTAAAAATATGTCCCAATGTACAACCCATTTCTTATAAATCATATCTCGGATAGAACACCCAACCAATACACTATTATCAACTTTGTCTAACCACCAATTTAGTCACATCTTGATGGGGAAGGAAACCTCTCCCCATGATCGTATCCAATATATCCATAACCTTAGAAAATATCTCATTTCCATCCTCATGGGAAGTCATACAAAGTATCTTGTTTCAATTTATATTAATATAAAAATATTCCAATTTGTCTATAAGGTCCATTATTTTCCATCCAGGGAAGGAATCCCACATTAGACTAAATAACTAAATGCATAATACCAAAAGAAGGATGAATAAGGACCACCTAAATTTTATAATTTTTTTTTTCTAATTTCCTTCCATTAGATTGAATCCTTACCAACACACAACATGATCCATCTAAGATCACCATGTTCTAGCCAGTAATCATCAAACACAATGAATCCATAACCCAAAATCATACCAAAAAAATTAATTAATTATAATCAAATTTTAATTAATTAAATAAATTCAACAAAATAATAAAAATTCATAATTTATTATTTCTATATGATTAATTCCCAAATTAAATCTAGATAAAAAATTCACATAAAAACCCTTACCAATCACTCCCCAATAACCCATGGAATACCCTTGACATTGAATTAAGAAAAACACCTAACCAAAGATTCAAAATTATAATTAATTTAATTTAAATCATCCTTTAAAACATTGAAAATTTGCAATGGAGACATAAAATGTTGAAATGGAATGTTGTGATGTGGGGACGATATCGTTGGTTGTACTCTTCCTAGGAAGAGAAAAAGAAACTTCATGATCGGATTCTACAACCAGGATCTTATGTAATAAAAAGAAAATACCTAAAAAAAGATACTAATATTACAGTGGGGTATAAGAATATGCCAAGGAAGGGTAGTGTAAGTAGGATCATACATCAATTTTCTAGGAAAAACTTCATGAAAACACAACCTTGTTTAGGATTGAAGATGGAGGTGAGGGTTAGGATGGTCGACTCGCATGAGGGGATGTAAAGAGAGAAATATGGTTCCCTCACTTTAATTTTATTGGTATGGGGTGATATTTTTACCTCTTTAATAGGTTTTAATGTTTTTCCAAACTGTATTTTGAATTTTACAACAAATATGTTCCCCCCAATTCCCATAAAAAAACCCCACATAGTTTGGTCACACAATTTTCATAAACATTGAACCAACCATACATAAACCAATGCAGCTTCACACAGATTCCTAAAAAATAGTACATAGATTGACCTCAACCATGTGATCTATCCATGATCCTCACAAGGTGATCTAAATGTTCATCAAGAATTAGGGTATAAAAAGTTTTTCCCCAAACCGTGTACCCAATCCAAAATAATTCAAAACACCAGAAAAAATAACCAGATTACCCATTGGATTACCTTAAAAAGGTACCTCATCACAATAATTACTCATATAGAAACATCACGTTAATATAATCAAACTCTTTAAATTTTATTCTAAATCAAAAATAAAAATTCTTTCCATATAGTAATTGAAAATATAAATTCTATTTGACATTTCCAAGTTATATTGATATTGATTCTTTCAGATTTTAATAATATTAATTATGACCCATGATTAGTATCTATGGGATAAAAATATAACATCCTAAAACTATATGGTTATGATTTACTGAAAAATTTTCTAATTTCATCCTCTAAACATACACCTTTAATCCAAAGTACCATTGTGATACCAAGAATGTTCAGGACTCGAGCATGCTCGGTACTAATAAATTATTAAAGAAAATAGAAACAGACACAAATATAACAACATACCTGCGGCATAGTAAGTTCAACCAAAAAAAGACTCATTCCAAGAACCAACAAACAAAAGGATCCAAACTTCCCACACTGCATCTGCCCGCATCACACCAAAACACTCTAGAGCGAATAAAAAATACACCGAAAATGAATCCCAAACATCACAGCCAAACACTCCAGAGCCTATAAAAAATACACCAAAAATGCATCCCAAAGTCAGTGCCAACAGTTCTCCGACACGAACTAGTTCACTTCCGTCTCAATCCCCATAATTTTCCGCCAGCCTGTTCGCGCATCCCCCCAATCGCTCATCACAATTTGGTCTCCATTTAAAACATCACCCTACCCATGGTGTTCTCCACCATAGAACATATGTTTTAACATCAATATCTAATGCGTTGGTGATTTATCCATTGTAATTTCATTATGACACATGCCCTCAAATCCTGAAGAAAATTCAACAATAATTTACTTCTCTACCCACATAATAAAATATGAGAACACTAACCATAATGATATATTTTGATATGTAATGGTTTAACTCTAGTTCACCATGTTCAAACCATGTCATTCTATATTTTCCTTTAAATTTATCAATCAATACTTAATGAACTCACATCGACAACCATATACTGTGCCCTATATATTTTACAACCCACAGCATGCCATTACATGTTATAATAAATTAGACTAAACTTTGAATGTCTTTTCTTAAAATTATTTCCTTCTATATATGATGTGTCCCAAACACATGATCATGGTATATTCATCCCAAAAGACATCCTCAAATCATCCATGACCACCCACTAAATCTCATAACTGACTTTTAATTTCATTCCATAGTTGAACCATCCACTATCCATTTCCATTGATATGCCAACCCACGAACACCAATCCATCATCAATTTGATTCCTACTCAGATTATCACAAAAATTATTATTCTAGGAATCCATGTTCAGAATTTACGCAGAATTATATATGGATTTATAACTAGAATAAAATTAATAATAAATTCGTTAGCATGTCTCTTTATCCATAAAAAATAAAATTCCAAAATAACCATCCAATGACTAGTCCATCAACACCCATGATTCATCCCTCATGAGGGTAAAAAAATAGTGGCTCACATCCATCTCCCCAACATAGGAGCACCCTTTTCATCACTTAACCACAACAATATCTTTACTATCATGGGAAGGGACCCATCAATCATTAGATATTAGGACTAGAATGGAAATAAGCTAATAATATTTCTCCAGGAAAACTCATGTTATGTTCCACCCTTTTGTTAATTTTCCCCCAACACCTGAGGCATTTATAACTTACCCTTTCCCATATAGGGACATCTCCCATTTCTAGAAAAACTAGGGAAAATAAACCCATAACTAATCTATTATTAACAATTGACCCTCATCTTCTAATTGATGTTGTTGATTACAACACCCAAATAATTGTATTCTGAGTCACAAGTCACCCATGCCATGAAAAAATTACTCTATAGGATGTTGTTCTTTATATTCTATGGTTTTCCTATGAACTCTCACATAAAACAAGGAGCCTCATTCATGACCTATCTATTCACATAACGAATTACAATGATGTTTCATAATAGTATTGAGTGTCCGCATACACACTCAACACCATGTTAATTTTCCTCTATAACCCTGAGTGACAGTGTCCTAAATGCTCCTACCGTAGAAACTATCCATTGATAATAGTGGGATTACCACTCAATGTGATTATCACATAAAAACCCTAATCACCTCCCTTAAATCAGTATCATATTCTAAAGCATTCATATGTTCTTATGTCTATTGTAAAACCACTAACCTAGGATAATCAATCTTATGATTACCCCTCAATCAAACCAAATATTGTCCCATTTTGATCCAATTCAAAATTAATGGCCTCTACGTCTCCAACTTAACACTACCATCCTAGTCTCTGGAATTTCAATACAAAAGGGAATACTAATGTTATATTATTAATAAAACATGTCATAAATATGATAATATCTACACTATGGTCCCTAATACACATTGTTCATTCACCAAGTGTGGATTAAACATCCCACGATGGTGCAGAATCTCACTGAACATTTGTACGTACGAATTCCACCTCATGAATATTAACCTCATCAGTCAATTCCTACACACAAAAAAATTTCCAAGTGATATATTCTATGAAAGACATAATCATGTTTGGTTAATAATAGTGTCATTTCAAACTATATGTGAACAATCCATATTTGTTTTGTAATGACCCCCTAATCTCATTGGCTTCATAATACCATTAATCATTAATAGACCTTAAGTGACATCCCAAGATACCAAAGACTAGAAATAAATTACTAAGGATATCAAATAAATATGGTGGATGACATACCCTTTAATAATAAATTACTAACCAAACAAACCACATTCCATAATATCTATATGGCGCATGGTACAAATAAATAAAACTCAACAATTTCTTTTATACCAATGTAAACCCAAATTGTGCTATACTAGAAAAAAAACATAAAAAAAATAGAAGAAGATAACTACAAGAGACACCAAAACAACTATAAGACTCTATGATCCACCAGATATGTTCTCCACCATCACCAAATGGCCCATAAAATTCATGAGTTAGTGCTAAAAACATGCAGTGCCAAACCTTTTCCCACGTCACAGAATATGACATCTAAAAAAGAACCAATGTTCCAAAAAAGGGGTGAGTATAAAACATATTAGGTATTTCCCAATTAATTTCCTTATCACTCCGTTGTGATGGAATAGTTAATAACAATGAAATAAAACTAATGATACCATACAATTTCCAAAGAGATTTTATAAGAAAATATAATCATTTATCAAATAATTGATAACAAAATATAAACAATTACCATGCTAAATTATCTCCAGAAATTTATTTTCCTTGTAAAAAATATAATAAATCATTAAACCCATTTTAAATATCTATATTGTCTTAATAATTCAATTCCACATATCTACAATTCCAACAATTATTGTTGATTATGAAAAATCTATTCTCATGTGCGGTTTCTTATTAATTTACCAAGTCATCATAAGGTAATTAAATTCCATGTTCCATTACACATTTTTCACCATGAAAAATGTCATATTTTAACCATTCCACATAATTCAATATGAATATAGGCACCATGTTTTACAAAATCCAATGCCAATTTCAACAATTTGATCCACTTCAATAAAAACTGGTAGTTTATTGAAACTTAACATTGAGCCACATTAACAACCAAAACTTATAAATAACCTAAAAAAATTTGAAAACATTTATAATAAATAAACTTAGTAAAATTCCACTAAATCCATTACATACAATATCCACCTTAAAATCAAGAACATATTCTGATGTTAAGAATTCTTATTTTTCCATAATTTCAAAATTCCTCAAACCTCCACTAAAGAGGGTTCCAGATAAATGTCTAACAGAAAATTAAAATTTAATATCAAAGAAAACAATATTTGAATTTTTTTTTTAATTTTTCCAGTATAGGGAGTAGAGAGTGAAGCCACCTACTAAAACCGTTTTTATAAAAACTGAGAATGGATAAAGAATTCTCAAGAAAATTTAGTTGATTCTCCACCAAACCTCCTTAGATCTCCTCTTCTACCAATAAAAATACCAAATATCATCCTATTTTTTCAGTATCTTATATATACCCATAACATGAATATAGCTTCATAACTAATTGGATATTAGAAATAGATCTAAGTGTATCTATGAAAATGTGACAAGAATGATGAAGAAACAGCACATACTACAAGAATCAGGATTCAAAACAACATGGGTGGGCTCCAGATTGATTCAATATTACATGGGAGAGGTTCCCCTACCATCAATAGAGTAGAATCTTGAGTTAGGTCCACCGTGGAGATAAAATAATTAGTTAGAGGAAAAATGAGCGAGATCCTATTTTTTAGGATGTAACTTTAACTTTGTGCACAGTTAGTTCACATGGTTAGACAGACTATGTGCTTACAGTGCATTAGATACTACCCTATAGAATCCCTCACATAGTATTATTGCATAGTATGCATAATCCTTACACACCATGATGACTCTACTACCAAAAAACTTCTATTTTATATGTTTTCTTCTAGGATTTACACACGGATTAGACAAACCATGTATAGCCCATGCATATCACCTTTTTTTACCAAATACTTATCGAAATTTCACCCAAATATCACATCCTTAACCCTAATAGATTATAAACCTAACCAGTTAAATTTAAGGGTTACATAAGAGAAACCAAAAATAAAAAATTCTCCCTACCATTGGTCTTCCTATCCTAGGAGCGTAGAAAACAATGAATTCCCTAAAAGAGTTCTGATCTTTCTCATTTATTTCCTTCACACATTTCCATGTCTCTTTCAGAATCTGACAATGTTTCCACAAAACCCTCACTAGGACAATGATTGTTTCACACAATAATTTCTCTTATCTGTGCACAGTCCACAACGGGATATGTACCAACAATGCATAAGGATCTAGGTAAACGTGATTCCATCTAATCACATGGTCATGATCTGGATGATTCATTTTCAACTAATATATGAGACACACATTGTTCTCCGAACTGAACCATGTTGAAAATACCAAATGATATAGAACCTCTCCAACCATTTCTAGTATCTCAAAAGGGATTTTATATAGAGGATATAACATTACCTACTTATTAAAATGACGATGTCCAATACATGGAGAGATCCTTAATGACACATAATCACTCACCACAAAAGAAAATGGTCTTCAGAAATTATCCTCATATAATTTTTTATGACTTCAAGATTCCTACATCCTCTTTATGATCAACTCAATCTTCTCCATCCTTTCATGGACACAAATTGGCCCAACTAGTGAAGTATCACCTGTCTCCACACCACAATGTGGATAATGACAGAAAAACCCATAAAAGTCTTCAAAAGGAGCCATATGTATCGATTCCTAATATCTGTTGTTATATAATAACATTACTAAGGGTATATTCTCTTCCTATGACCCACCAAAAACCATTTCCCAGGCATTCAACATGTCCTCCAATGTCTGTATCATCCTTATAGATTGTTCGTCTATGTTTGGATGATACTCCATATTCATAATCAATAGAGTCCCAGTGTATTTTTGTAAGGATTTACATAAATAAGATGTGAACCTCAGATCTATGTCTGACCTGATTGAAACTGGTATTCCATCTATCTTCATTACATCTTAGATATATATTTTTCATATATCCTCCACCATATGAGTTTCACGAATAGTGATGAAATGAGCCAACATAGTGAGTCGATCGAATATCACCCATATGTCATCGTGTTTTCAAACCGTTCTTGGTTGACATGTAATAAAAATCCATTGCTATCTGCTCCCATTTTCACACTATAAATGGTTAATACTACAACATTCCTCGTGTTCTTTGACGCTCTACCATAATTTTATGAAAATTTGATAACTTTGAATCGAACTCATCCACATTATTTTTCATTCAAATCCACCCAAACTACGCCTTCAATGCCATATAAAACTTATATATTCTTGGATGTATATACCATCCTGAATATTGGTAGGCATGAAGATGTTTTTCTGGACAGACCATATATTTGTATATATGATTTTGGAACCAAAAAACCAATATTCAATATTGTTTCTAACACTCAATGGTATCACCACCATTTATTTTTTAAGTCATCACCATGCATTCTTAATCAGATGTTTGTTCCTCCCTTACCATCATTACCAAATCAGGAACCATATAAACTAAAAATAAAACTGCAATATCACCTCAATTTTCACATTCCATATGTGTATCGTCTAACTCTGACATCAACTTCCACTCAACTAAAGCTTATTTTTCCATCTTAGCATATGAATTCCGATTTAATGACTCGACCAGTGAATTTCTTTTTCCTAGTGTATACATAAAGTAAATTTCAAACATATGGAGATACTTCATCCTTATAATATGCTACATATTAAAATCTCGCTGTTAGATATTATGTTTCATTGTATTATGGTCCATGAACATAGTGAATTTCTCACCAATGAGATATGTTCTCCATGTATTCAAATAATGTATGAACACAACTAACACCAAGTCATGTTTTGGGTATTTCTTCACATACACCATCAAATTCCGTGAACCAAAAGCAGCTGTGTGGTGTCCGTGCGTGAGAACACATCCCAAAATAGATCCTAAAGCATCACCGTAGACCATATACCCATTTCATCATTGTAGAAAAACCAATATATCTACTATTGTAATACAAAATTTCAACACTTGAAAAGACTTCTTGAATTCCTCGCTCTAATTGAAAGGGAAATTTTTATTTTTCGCCACTGTCATAGGAGATTCTAGTCATGATAAGTTGGTCACAAAGTGCCAGTAGTAACTAACCAGAATGAGAAAACATCATATCCCAAAGAAATTATTTAGAAATTTAAATGTGATGACCACTTATATCTTTTCAAGATATATTGAAGAACCATTTTCAAAAAATACATGTCTAATAAAGTGTACGTCATGTATCCAGAAGTCACATAATGATAGATTAGCATATAACTGATGATCTCCCAAGATATCCAACACTATTTCCAAGTGTTTCCTATAATAAAACTTTGTTATTGAATATAACAATATGTAGTCCAAAAAACTACCCATAAAAAGAATCTAGATATTTTAGAAATATATGACTCATAAATTCCATAAGTCTATGGGAGAAATAATAGTACATAAAGGCCTCACTGCATATTCTTAGTGGCCCTTTCTACTTCTGAAAGCTATCTTTGGAATATATTCATTTAGAACTCACAATTGGTGATATAATGTTCACAAGTAAATATAATTGAACAAATTATATCCCCTCAATTGATCAAATATATCATCAATGTGTGGACGCGAATACCAATTATTTATCGTAATGTGGTTAAGCCTATGATAATCATTGGACAACCATAAAGTTTCATTAGCTTTCTTGATGAAAAAGACTGGTGCTTCCCACAAAGATACACTAGGAAGAATGAAACCTTTTCTTTCCAACTCCTCTAACTCCACTTTTAGATCAATTAATTCTATTGGTTCCATCCTATAAGATACAAGGGAATAGGGCTGGTCCCCTGAGGAATATCTATCATAAACTCTACTTCCCCTATTGGTGGTATACTTGAGAAGTTATTTGGAATGAAATTTGGAAATTGAGTCACGACTACTAGAAAATTGGTATCCTTGATCTCTTCTATTAATGTCAAGGTCAACGCTGCCAACATGTAAGAGATCGTACCCACCCCTAGTGCCAACACACCCATTGCATTAATCATTATAACCTTTTTCCCTTAGAATAGATGATCGACACCATCATCCATTATGAAACTAACTATTCTACAATAACAATAAATGTGACAATTAAACATTATCAACCAATTGATACCCATTTTTACATAAAATTCAACCATCTCCCAGACTAATATGTCCCATTTCAGCTCAGATCTATCAACAATTATAGAACTTTCTCTGCACATAAAGGCTCAACATTATCTTTCACCGACAAGAGTTTTATGTTTTATTATTGAAGGCATAATCCCCAGTTTTAAACATAGAAAATAAAAATCACCGGAAGAAATAAATGAACGAGATTCACCAGTATAAAAAAACACATTCATAATGGTATAATTCAATATAATCCTACCTCTCACAATTGATATTCCAACATGATCATCCCATATTATCTTCTTAACTCCATACAATTCCTTTGCTAGTTCACGTTTCTCCTTGCTCCTTGAAGATATTTACCTTGCTATTGTAACAACCCAAGATTTTATGAGTATTATTCTTTTTAATTTCATTTATGTCTTGTGTTTTATGCTACACTAAAACATCATGCACTATATGCATCTCGGACTTGGCTTGCATTACACGCAATCACAACCTTCCTCGATAGCGTGTATATTACGCAATATCAGGTTTCATTAAACTACGATATATTTTTATAATATTATAATGGAATAGCTGTTATAAATAGCATTAACTACATTTTGAATTTTATAACATTATTATTAATCTTACACATTTTCTAGAACATGGTATGATAACAACATAAATTTTTTAGGTAAAATAATTATTTTTCAAAAAATGCAGTTTTGCCACCTTTTAATGGTGCACCCACATAAAATCTTGTTTTTGACATGTTTATAAGATCAATTTGACAAAATATAATTCTTCTATGAAATCAGGATATAAAAATTTACTTTGGATAAATTTTTCATATTATTTTGATAACATTCATATTTTAATGAATAGTAAAAACATGCTATATTTTAAATAAAAAAAATTTCATCGCAATAATTTATAAGGTGAAATTATAATATTGAATTTTATTAAACTATAAATAGAATATATTTTTACCATTTAATATTATTTATGTCATTACCATTAATTTTACATTGAATTCATAGGTAAATACATTTCAATCTTCGGCAATATTTTAACTTTCCAACCCCATTTTCTTAACAACGGGATAAATTTTAATTTAATTACTACAAATTATGTGTCTTGAATTTTCAAAATTGGATTCCATATTTGGATTCATTGGGTCCAAATTATGATAATAGGTTACTTTTATTTTTTTGATATTATGAATAGTAACTACAGTAATTTTTATTTACTTCAGTTAAACATAAATTGGGTAGTTAAGGGTAAACCTAAGATTATAAAATTAACCTAAGACATGCCAAAATTCTATTGGATGACTAAAAGTAGACCCATGTCACCTAAGGGTCGGATTAGATTCATTTTATGGACTTTTGACCATGAAAATAATTTAATTATTATTAAAACCAGAGAAAGTGACAACATGTCACTCTCCTAAATCTTATAAGTATAATTATTTTAATTTAGTGATAAACTTCAGGAAAAATCGAACATGAATAGTCTCCATAAAGATAATAAAATTATATAAATCATGTGGATTTATTTATAATTCTTAGGGATTAAATAATTATCATTAAAGGTGACACAATAGTGATGTTGAAATTATTTTATTGATTTATAAATGAAATTAATGGTTCTAAAAATATTAAATTAAATATTATATAAACTATTTAATCTGATACACTAAATTTTAGATAAATATTACATGTTATGAATATATTAAATCTTTTAGTTCAAACATATCTTCTGTGAGGATTTTATTTAAATTCAAATAAATGAATAGTGTCAAAATTGACACTATTGTTATTTTATAAAAATAACATATTATAAAATTGTTTAAAAATCACAAAAATATTTATAAATTAAAAATTTAAATTTATAGGGTCTAAAATTTCATAAATTATCTAATTATGGATAATTCATAGCTTATAAGTAATTATTGATATCAATTTAAAATTTACAATATTATTACCAAAAATAAAATTAAATAGATTAAATAAAGATAAACCAAGTTGATGATGTTTAAAATAAATTCCCAACATGTCTAAATTTTATTGGTTGATGAGATTAAAACCCTATATAATCTAATATTTTAATTTGAGTAATTTTAGAAGTTTTTAATTAGTGTTTTAATTTATTATAAATTAATATTTTTAGATTAAAAAAGGTACCCCTCTCCTCCCTTATAAAAGGGCACCTCCTCCCTCTCCTCCTCACACTATTTTGAGCCTCCAAGCTCGGCCAAACACAGACCATTTATCTTATCCACTTCTATATAAACATTCTTGAGGTTCTGGTCTTCTCAAAAGACCAACTATACTGCCTTAACAAGAATCTTAAAAGAGGTGCGTCGAAGAAGAGGTAATCTCTTCTACTGATTCATTCATGTTTCCTTCTTCCACAACTTATTCTTATTTGGTTGTTTCATTATGAAGTAATAACATAAGTATCAATAATATACCGATATGTTATTATAAATAGTAAACAACCTCATTCCAACTTCTATCCATTCTACGAAAAATGAAATCATCGCGCGTGCGTACGTTCAGAATATCGTTTCCACGCCGTGGTGTAATCTGTTTTTCCACCACCACCTTAATTGGGTGGGTAAAATAGAGTAAATAATAACTATATGTACAATAAATATAACATGATACTAATTTTTAGATATTATATCATCCAGTCTAATTCTATTCAATAATTATTGGAACAATATCATTGTTCGTGCGTACGTATGGACTACCGTGTCCACGAACGCGATGAGATTAATTTTCCATGATTAACCATTCAAGTATGATTATAAAGTATATATGTAATAAATAATCATGAAAGATATTACATAATAATGATACTGGATTTATCTACATATATTTTTCATTTACTTAATTCCATTCAATTCAATAAGGAAATGAAAACAGCGTTCATGCGTACGTAGGAACTACCGTCTCCATGAACGATTTATTGATCAATCATATATATTTATATATTCAATATATATTATATATAAATCATTTTTTACATTTTGGAATTAATTAAATCAGGATATGAGTAATAATATCAATAACAACAAATCGAAACACATACGATAAATGAAACGATTTTACCGAAAATGGTGTTTTAACATGGAATTTACAAAAGAACGGGTAATATAAAGTAATAAGTGAACCATATATGATATCGTAACAATGAATATGATTATATAATAATTCAATGACATTATTTAAATCATTATACAAGAGGCTCAGATACATACAAAGCATATCTGACATAAGGTAAGGGATAATTTTGAAAATCTCATTTTTATATGAGATTGCTTATATGTAAGTATTTACTGGGGTATATTTTTCATCCATGTCAATAAAAATGTTTTTAATAAAGTTTTTAATATTATTCCATGTATTTTTAAAGTCATTTTTAACCCTCTTTGACTTTTATTTTGTGTTATGGAGGGAATCATTCTTTTGTTTTCCATACGTGGTACTTTTTTTCTTTTCCGTTAAAGGTATGAGGATAATGTTTTTTTTACTTATACGGCATGAACGGGTTTTTACGGTTTTATAACAACTTATTTTCATGAAGCTTACTCTACAAGATTTCATCGTTATTTTCAATAAAATCCTTTTCTTTTAAAATTGTGTGGCATTTTGTGAAAATAAAATAATTTTTAAGGAGAAAGGGTATATTCCTCAAGAAGTCATTTCAAGTATTTTATCAAAACCATTTTCCATCTAAGATGACATTATTTCATATGTGTATGTTTCAAGTATAATGTCCCTATGATTTACATGGTTTCACTTTTCTTATGATGAAATGATATCTATAATGAACCATACTTTACATACATGGTTAATACTTTAAAATTGAAGCAGAATTATTAAAACATATAACAAAACCATAAAAGGACCGTATAGGTATAGTGTATTTAGAAACTGGGAAACATAATCAACTGGTTCATAAAGCATCTACATTGTCTCGCATTTATTTCATCATCTCTATTGTCCCTTTTTGGCATATCATACTTAATAACCATCTTCCTGACCTGGGGAAAGAAAATATACAGTAGGGTGAGCTCAAATGCTCAGTAAGGGTAAGAAAAAGAAATATCAATCACATCAAATTCATAAGAACATAACATTTTGGAAATCATACCCTGAAAAAGTGATCATAATTTCATAACATGGGATAAATCATGGTAGTGAAATGCAATCTCAATAATCATAAATTAAAACATGAAACATTTTGGCATACACACATAATCATATGGAATCATTTCTTATTAGTCAAGACTCATTTCCAAGACTATCTTATTAGACAAAGTCCATTTCTGAACTGATTTCACTCCTCGTTTCAGTCCTCTTTCACTGAACTGGTTTAACCTGCCGTTCCTACCATGTCTATATCATGAGATATAAAATCATTACCCAATGAATTGGAGGGAGATATAGGTCCCACCCATCTCATAATGATACCATTCTTATGTGTTCCACAAAATCATAAACCATACATCATAGCATAACCCATGTAATAAACATGGGAATCTTAAACATCGTGACATCATAAAACAAGTCATATAAAATAAAGGAATTCATAAAAATATTTCCATAACAACATAATCAAATCAATGTAATAATAGGGATAGAAACAGAACCCTATATTATCTTATATGGAAAATAATTTTTATAAAACACTTGAACTCCATTCTTGAGGAAAATATTTTTTCTACTTCCAAATTTTTTTTCCTTTCTTAACATTTCATAGAATTTTAAACTAAAAGAAGTTGATTAAAAAAAACTAGAAAACTTGTAAAGTAAGATTCTTGGAAATAATTTTTTACAAATCTATTCATGCCGTACAAGTTAAAAAAACATTCTTCTCGTACTTTGGTCAAAAAAGTCAAAAAGTACCTCGTACGAAAAACAAAAAAAGATTCCTTTCATATATTTTACTAAAAACTCACCGAAGGGTGAAATTGGATTTAAAAAATTGTAGGAGGATAGAATTAATATTAAATATTGAGGAAACATGGATGTGGATGGTAAATATTCCCCAGTAAATGCTAAAGTATAAACAATCTCGGATAAAAATGAGATTGCGAGATTTTCCATTACCTTAGGTCCGATATGCTTTGTACATGTCTGAACCTCCTGTATAATGATTTAAATAATGTTATTGACTTATTCCAAAATCATACTTGTTGTTAAGATATCATATATGGTCATATTCTTAGCTTCTTATTAGTAATATTTCATTACTACTTGTTATTCGGGTGTTTATTACTTTTTGTTCTTATGCGTGTTTTATCGAATAAATTCTTATTCCTCTTTATAGGATATAGATACATAATTTACAAAATTGTATTAGTTTAATATATATCATATTAATTCATTCAATTCATTTATATAATCATTATTCAATAAAGATCATATAGAACGAGTCGCATCACATCGTGGAGACGGTAGGCCGTACGTACGCACGAGCGATGATATCGTTCCCACGATCATGTAATTGTATTGAAGTGTATGTATACTATTTAAGAATTAATATCTCTTTAAAATAATCATATATATTTATTCTTTACAAAATTATACCCATCCAAGAAAGGTGGTGGTGGAAAACAGATTACACCACGGCGTGGAGACGGTATTCCGTACGTACGCACGCGCGGTGATTTCATTTTCCGTAGGATGGATAAGAGGTGAAATAGAGTTGTTTCATATTTATAATAACATATAAGTATTTGAGGGATACTTATGTTATTACCTAATAATGAAACAACTAATGAAGATGGAGTAGAAGAAGAATGGAACTTGAAGAAAACGGTATAAGGTATTACCTCTTTCTCGATGTGCCTCATTTAAAATTTTTCTTAAGGAACTAGGGTTGGTCTTTTGAGAAGACCAGTTCCTCTAGTAGGTTTCTAAGGAAGTGGGGAAGTGAAATGGGTAGGTTTTGGCCAAACTTGAAGGCTCAAATTGGTGTGAGGAAGAGAGGGAGGAGGTTCCTTTTATAAGGGAGGAGAGGGGAACCTTTGGAAAGTGTTGAAATATTATTTTATTATAAACGTATATTCAGTTTCAAAAGGTTAAAATATCATTAAAGATTAAGATAAGATGACTAATGCTCGAAATAAATTCATTCAATCAGAAGTGGACATGTTTTGGAAAATAGTTTAATCATTATAATCTCATTTATTTAAATCATTTATTAATGAGGTAAATACTTCATCATTATTGTGTCATAAATAATTTAATTTATTTGGTGTATAAAAATTATAAAAAAAATAATTATGTACGAAATATTTTTATCTTTACAATGAATATTTATAGTCGAAAATATAATTTATATAACCCTTTATAATAATTAATTACTAAAATATTTTTGTTAATGTCAATTTTGTCTTTACATTAAATTAATTAATCTAAATTGTCGTTGTCACTACCAAGTGGCTCAATGGGGTCCCCAAATCGACACAAGGATTCCCATGGTCGGCCACTACTCATCCAATAAGGTTATCACAAGTGTCAAGGTAATTTTGAATTATTATATTATTCATTTAACCTTGAATTACCCTATTTACCTTTAACTGTAGTAAATAAAAATTATCGTAGTTACTATTCATAATATCAAAAAAACTAAAAGTAAACTATTAACATAATTTGGACCCACTAATTCCAAATATGGAATCCATTTTTCAAAATTCAAAACATATAAGTTGCAGTAATTAATTTAAAATTAATCTCGTTGTTAAGCAAATGAGTTTTAAAAGTTAAAACATTGCCAAAGATTGAAATGTTTTTACCTATGAATTCAATTTAAAATAATTCTAATGACATAAATTATATTAAATGGTAAAAATATATTCTAGTTATACTTTAAAAACATTAAATATTATAATTTAACCATATAATGTTTTGCGATGAAAAAAGATTTTTTAAATTAAAATATAGCGTGTTTTTACTAGTCATTAAAATATGAAAGTTATCATAATAATATGTAAAATATATCCCAAGTAAATTTCTATATCTTGATTCTAAAGAAGAATTTTATTTTTTCAAATTGAACTTATAAACTTGTCAAAAACTAGATTTAATGTGGGTGCGCGATCAAAAGGAGGTAAAACTGTATTTTTTGAAAAATACTTCTTTTATCCAAAAAACTGATTTTGTTTTCATACCTCATTCTAGAAAATGTATAAGATGAATTAAAATGTTAAAAAATTAAAAATTCAGAGAATACTATTCATAACGTCAAGTTTATAATATTATAATAATATATCGTTGTTTAGTGAAACTCAGTATTGCGTACTACACACGCTATTAAGGAAGGTCGCGATTGCGTGTAACGCAAGCCAAGCTAGTGTTGTGTGCAGTGGAAGATTCCTTTTCATATAACATATTACATAAAGAAAATACACTTCTCATAAAATATCAGAGTGTTACATTCTACCCCCCTTATAATGAATTTCTCCCTCAAAATTTGTCACTTCATAACAAACAGATGAGGATACTTCTCCCTCATCATATCCTCAAGTTCCCATGTAGCTTCTTATAATTTGTGGTTCTTCCATAAAACTTTTACCAAGCAAGTGGTCTTGTTCCGTAGGACTTTTTCGCTACGATCCAGAATCTCTATCGGCTATTCTTCATAATAAAGATCTTGTTCCAGTGGTACAACTTTTGAGCTGAGTACATGTGAAGGATCAGGTATGTACTTTCTCAGGAGAGATACATGGAACCCATCGTGAACTTCAGAGAGATTCGGTGGAAGCACCAATCGATAAGATACCTTCCCAACACGATCCATAATTTCAAAAAGACCGATATATCAAGGGCTCAACTTTCCCTTCTTTCAAAATATCATTACTCTCTTCCAAGGAGATATTCGTAAGAACACTTTATCACCCACTTCAAACTCTAGGTCTTTTTTTTCAGTTTTCGGCATAACTTTTTTTTCTACTCTGAGCTGATCTTATGTGTTGTTGAATAGATCTGACCTTTTCTACCATTTCATCAACAAGACAAGTTCCAAATAGCTTTATTTCCCCAACTTCATCCTAGCAAGTTGGAGTCCTGCATTTCTTTCTATAGAGAGATTCATAAGGAGCCATTTGAATACTGGAGTGAAAGCTATTTTTATAAGAAAATTCCACCAAAGGTAGGTGTTGATCCCAACCACCTTTGAAATCTATAGAGGAAGATCTCAAAATATCTTCTAGAGTATGAATTGTCCTCTCAGACTGACTGTCTCTCTGAGGATGATAAGCAGTACTGAAACTCAACTATGTATCCAGAGTATATTGAAGACTTCACCAGAACATTGAGGTAAACCTCGGATCCCGATCAGATATAATAGAAAGTGGTACTCCATCCAATCTTACCACTTCCTTTACATATATCCTAGAAATCTGATCTAGAGAGAAATCCTCTCTAATATAAATTAAATGTGCATACTTTGTAAGACAATCAACTATAATCCAGATAGCATTATTGCCTTTGGATGTTTTAGGAAGTCCAGTGACAAAGTCCATAGTGATTTTTTCCCAATTCCATTCAGGTATGGGTAATGGATGTAACATCCCCATAGACTTCTGTCTCTCAGCTATAACTTTATAACAAACCAAGCATCGAGAGACATATTTAACAACATCTCTTTTCATGTCGTCCAACCAGAAGTACTCTTTCAGGACCCTATACATCTTCATGCTTCCAGGATGAATAGAGAATTAAGAACTATGAGCCTCATCCAGCAGCTCCTTCTTTAATTCTGGGATGGGAGGAACAAAAACCTGATTCCTGAACATTATTATCCCATCACAATCAAGGTTGAATTCAGGAACATTTCTCACCTTCTTTTGTAACTCGACATCTTATTTCTGTGCCTCTTTAATCTTCACATGTATAGATGGTTGAACATTCATTTGAGAAAGATACGATTTTCCCCTTTCATTATAATTCCAAGATCAATCCTTTGTAAATCCATAAATATTGGATCTTTTGTGATCCTCATGACGGATAAGCTAGCATGGTCTTTTCGACTTAATGCATCTGCCAACTTGTCTGCTTTCCCAGGGTGGTAATGAATTGAGCAGTCGTAATCCTTAATCAGCTCCAACCATCTTCTTTGGTGCATATTCAGCTCCTTTTGTGTGAAAATATACTTTAAAATTTTATGATCAGTATAAATGTCACACTTTTCTCCATAAAGATATTGCCTCCAAATCATTAATGCAATGAATACCGCAGCTTACTCCAAATCATGAGTTGGGTAATTTTGCTCATGGATTTTCAACTGTCGTGAGGCATAAGCTATCACCATATCGTTTTTCATAAGAACACACCCCAACCCCTTATTGTTTTCATCCCTATAGATCTCAAACATTTCTCCACTACAAGGATGTGTGAGCACAAGTGCAATGGATAACCTTCTTTTCAACTCTTTGAAATTATCTTCACATTCCTTTGTCCAAACAAACTTAACTCCTTTTCGAGTCAACTGGGTGAGTGGATTAGATAATCATGAAAAATCTTTCACAAAACGTCGATAATATCCTACCAAACCAAGAAAAGTTTGGATCTCAGTTACTGTTGTTGGTCTCGACCATCTTTCGCTAACCTCTGTTTTTGCTGGATCCACAGATATCCCCTCTTTTGAGATTATGTGACCCAAAAATGCAACATTTTGAAGCAAAAATTCACACATGGTAAATTTGGCATAAAGCTTCTCCTTTCTCAGGGTCTTTAATACAATTATCAAGTGATCTTCATGTTCTTCTTTGCTCTTTGAATAGACAAGAATATCATCTATAAAGAATACCATAAACAGACCAAGATAGTCTCTAAAGACTCTATTCATCAGATCCATGAAGATAGCAGGGGCTTTAGTAAGACCAAATGGCATCACTATAAATTCATAGTGTACATACCTTGTACGGAAATACGTCTTTGGTATATCCTCCCTTTTGACCCTTAATTGGTGATACTCTGAATGAAGATCAATCTTGGAAAAGTATTGAGCTCCACGTAGTTGGTCAAATAGGTCATCATTGCGTAGGAGGGGATATTTTTTCTTGATAGTGATCTTGTTAAGTTCTCGATAATCAATGCAGAGTCTCATTGATCCATATTTCTTCTTAATAAACAGAACAAGTTCACCCCAAGGTGACATACTAGGGCGTATGAATCCTTTATCAAGATTCTCTTGGAGTTTCTTCTTCAATTCCTACAACTCAATTGGGGTCATTCTATAAGGTGTCTTTGAAATAGGGAAAGCACCCGGTACGAGTTCTATTGAAAACTCAACTTCACGATTTGGTGTAAGACGTGGAAAATCCTCCAGAAAGACATCATCAAATTCCAGTACAGTGGGCATATTATTAATCGTGAGTTTCTCTCCAACCATTTTAGATAAATAACCTTCATTTAGTGGGATCAAGACCCATAATATAGAAGAAATTTCTACTAGAAGGTTATGTTCATCCTTTCATCGATAGATGATCATAGATTGATCTAGAATATGAAATGTGACTTCCCTTATTTTGGAAATTGATATAAGATCCATATAAAGAAAGCCAATCCATGCCAAGAATCACATCAAATTCCACTATAAGAAGGATCACAAGATTTTCAAGAATCACATTACCACAAACTTCAATCGGAGAAGAATTGTAAACTTTTGATGCGATCGTTGTGCCATTAGGAGTTGTCACAGCCAACTCAACATCTAATTGTTGAGGTAATACAACCATACCCTTAGAAAATTCTTCAGAAATAAAAGAGTGGGTGGATCCAGAATCAAATAAAACATTTGCTACTTTATAGTGGATGGTATGTATACCTCTCACCTCTTCGTTGTCGTACTCCACATCACCGATAGTAATTGCATGTGACATTCCTTTTTCATTGGCCTTAAGAGTTTGTTGATGTCGATCATCATCATCAACCCTTGGATTTGGGCATTGATTGGCATAATTCCCCAATCTCCTTGAACTTGAAACATTGATGTGTAGTAGGTTCATTCTGTGTATCCCTTCATTTGTTTGAATCATTAGACATCTTCTTCCCATTATTTCGACATTCAATTTCCTGATGACCTTTTTTTCCACACATATAAAATTTTCTTGTCCCCTGAAGACAATTTCCTCCATGTTTATTTCTAAACATTGAGCATAAGGGAAAACTCATCTTCTTTTCAGTGTGGTCTTTATATTTTCCTTTGAATTCCATTTTCCTCTTCTTATCAAACCCATGTGATTGATGGGTTACACCAATCTCCATCTCAACCTTGAGAGCACATCGAACAATTTCCTCATAGCTATTGAAGTCCCTTATGGATAACTCCCTTCGAAGACTTGGTTTTGATCCACTAAAGAATCGATCGATCTTACTCTTAGGTTGGATACTAATTCTGGAAGCGTACCTTGCAAGTCTTGTAAAATTTTCTTCGTAGGTACCAACAGATTCATCATCCTTTTGCTTCAGTTCACGAAACTCCTTCTCCAACTTTGTTCGAAGAATACGAGGTAAATACTTATTGAAAAATAAGTTCTTGAACTCATCCCATTCCATGGACTCAATTTCATCCCTTTTCTTCATATTCTTAATAAGATTCCACCATTGATCAGCATCACCTTCCAAACGATACACTGCTAAAATGACTTTATCATGTTCAGAACATTGAAGAACTAAAAATATCTTTTCAGTGGTACTGATCCATTGTTTAGCCACTAATGGATCAAAAGACCCGCTGAATGAAGGTGGACGCTGCCTCATGAATGATTCAACAGAATATTTCTCATTCCTTTGCTCATTTGGAAGTCCTGCATGATTCATAGCCTGAGAAAGTTTTGTGAGCATGGCTATAAGGTTTTTCATTCTAGCTACCATAACGTTTGGTTTCTCAGGGGGACAATCATTGCATTTCCCGTCACATTCTGCATTAACACGGTTACTTCGGGTTCCAACCATTGACTTAAAACCAAGATGAATAGTGTGAGAAACACTAATTATAATCGGAAAACCATGTAATCAAGAAAAAAATTTCACACTTAAGGTCTTATCATAGGTTTTTCATGGAAATTTATAAAACACTAAGATTGTGTTCTATTCTTAGAAATATCCTTAGGTTTCTTACTAAGGATTTCACATCCTAGTTTCCAATGGTTGACTATACCTTTCCTATGATACCAACTATAACAACCCATACTTTACATACATTGTTAATACTTCAAAATTGACGCATACTTATTACAACATATAACAAAACCATGAAAGGACCGTATAGGTATCATGTCTTTAAAAACTGGGAAACATAAACAACTGGTTCATAAAGCATCTACACTGTCTCCCATTTATTTCATCATATCTATAATATCTTTTTGGCATATATTACTTAATGACCTTCTTCCTGACCTGGGGAAAGAAAACATACAAAAGGGTGAGATAAAATGCTCATTAAGGGTAAACAAAAGAAATATCAATCACATCAAATTCATAAGAACATAACATTTTGGAAATCCTACCCTACAAAAGAGATCATAATTTCATAACATGGGATAAATCATGGTGTTGAAATTTAATCAGAATAATCATAACTTAAAACATGAAACATTGTGGAAGACACACATAATCATAGATAATCATTTCTTATTAGTCAAGACTCATTGCTAAGACTATCTTAGTGGACAAAGTCCGTTTCTAAACCGAGTTCACTCCTCATTTCAGCCATGTGTCACTGAACCTGTTTAACCTGCCATTCCAGCCATGTCTATATCATGAGATATAAAATCTTTACCCAGTGAATTGGAGGGAGATATAGGTCCCACCCATCTCATAATGATACCATTCTTATGTGTTCCACAAAATCATTAACCATACATCATAGCATAACCCATGTAATAAAAATGGTAATCTTAAACATCGTGACATCATAAAACAATTCATATAAGATAAAAGAATTCATAAAAATATTTCCATCACAACATAATCAAATCAATGTAATAATAGGGATAGAAACAGAACCCTATATTATCTTAGATAGAAAATAATTTTGATAAAACACTTGAACTCCATTCATGAGGAAAATATCCTTTATACTTCCAAAAACATATTTTCTTTCTTAACATGTCATAAAATATTAAACGAAAAGAAGATGATTAAAAATAAACTTTAAAACATGAAAAGGAAGATTCTTGGAAATAATGTTTCAAAAATCCATTCATGCCGTATAAGTTAAAAAAACATTCTTCTCGTACTTTGGCTGGAAAGGTAAAAAAGTACCTCGTACGAAAAACGACAAAAGATTCATTTCATATCTTTTACTAAAAACTCACCGAAGGGTAAAATTCAATATAAAAAATTGTAGTAGGATAGAAATAATATTAAATATTGAGGAAACATGGATGTGGATGATAAATATTCCCCAGTAAATTCTAAAGTATAAACAATCTTGAATAAAAATGAGATTGCGAGATTTTCCCTTACCTTAGGTCTGATATGCTTTGTACGTGTAAGAAACTCGTGTATAATGATTTAAATAATGTTATTTATTTATTCCAGAATCATACTTATTGTTATGATATAATATATGGTCATATTCTTAGCTTCTTATTAGTAATATTTCATTACTTCTTGTTATTCGGGTGTTTATTACTTTTTGTTCTTATGCGTGTTTTGTCGAATAAAATATTATAACTGATTATAGGATACAGATACATCATTTATAGAATGGTATTAGTATAATATATATCATATTAATTCATTCAATTCATTTATATAATAATTATTCAATGAAGATCATATAGAACGAGTTGCATCACATCGTGGAGACGGTAGGCCGTACGTACGCATGAGTGATGACATTGTTACCATGATCATGGAATTGTATTGAAGTGTATGTATACTATTTCATAATCAATATCACTTTACAGTAATCATATATAGTTTTTATTTACCCCATTATACCCATCCAAGTAAGGTGGTGGTGGAAGACAGATTACACCACGGCGCGGAGACGGTATTCCGTACGTACGAACGCGCGATGATTTCGTTTTCTGTAGGATGGATAAGAGGTGAAATAGAGTTGTTTCATATTTATAATAACATATCAGTATATGAGGGATAGTGATTTTATTACCTCATAATGAAACAACTAATGAATATGGAGTAGAAGAAGAATGGAACTTGAAGAAAATGGTAGAAGGTATTACCTCTTTCTCGAAGTGCCTCCTTTAAACTTTCTCTTAAGGAACTATAGTAGGTCTTTTGAGAAGACAAGTACCTCTATTAGGTTTCTAAGGAAGTGGGGAAGTTAAATTGGCAAGGGTTGGCTGAGAATGAAGGCTCCTATTGGGGTGAGGAAGAGAGGCAGGATGTGCCATTTATAAGGGAGGAGAGGGGCACCTTTGGAAAGTGTGGAAATATTATTTTATTATAAACTTATCTTCGGTTTCAAAAGGTCCAAAAATAATTAAAGATGAAGCTAAGATGAATAATGGTCGAAATAAATTCATACTCTCAGAATTGGACATGTTTGGGAAAATATTTTAATCATTATAATCTTATTTATTTAAATCATTTATTAATGAGGTAAATACTTCATCATTATTGTGTCATATAAAATTCAATTTATTTTTTGTCTAAAAATTATAAAAAAATATAATTATGTAGGAAATATTTTTATCTTTTCAATGAATATTTATAGTTGAAAATATAATTTATATAACCCCTTATAAAAATTAATTACAAAAAGATTTTTGTTAATGTCAATTTTGTCTTTACATTAAATTAATTAATCCAAATTGTCGTTGTCACTACCAAGTGGCTCAATGAGGTCCCAAAATCGACCCAAGGATGCCCATGGTCGGCCACTACTCATCAAATAAGGTTAGCACAATTTTCAAGGTAATTTTTAATTATTATAATATTCTTTTAACCTTGAATTACCCTATATACCATTAACCGTAGTAAATAAAAATTACCGTAATTACTATTCATAATATCAAAAAAATAAAAGTAACCTATTAACATAATTTGGACCCAGTGATTCCAAATATGGAATCCATTTTTCGAAATTAAAAACATAGAAGTTGCAGTAATTAATTTAAAATTAATCCCGTTGTTAAGCAAACGGGTTTTAAAAGTTAAAACATTGCCAAAGATTTAAATGTTTTTACCTATGAATTCAATGTAAAATTAATGCTAATGACATAAATTATATTAAATGGTTAAAATATATTCTATTTATACTTTAAAAACATTCAATATTATATTTTAACCACATAATGTATTGCGATGAAAAAGTTGTTTTTAATTAAAATATAGTGTGTTTTTACTATTCATTAAAATATGAAAGTTATCAGAATAATATGAAAAATATATATCCAAGTAAATTTTTAGATGCTGATTCTAAAGAAGACTTTTATTTTGTCAAATTGAACTTATAAACTTGTCAAAAACTAGATTTAATGTGGGTGCACCATCAAGAGGCGGTAAAACTGCATTTTCTGAAAAATACTTCTTTTATCCAAAAAACTGATTTTGTTTTCATACCTCATTCTAAAAAATGTATAAGATGGATTAAAATTTTATAAAACTAAAAATTCAGTTAATACTATTCATAATGGCTAGTTTATAATATTATAATAATATATCGTTGTTTAGTGAAACTCGATATTGCGTAATACACACGCTATCGAGGAAGGTCGTGATTGCGTGTAACGCAAGCCAAGCTAGTGTTGTGTGCAGTGGAAGATTCCTTTGCCGATAAAATATTACATAAATAAAATATACATCTCCAAAAATATCTGGGTGTTACAATATCCATTTGTTTTATATGGATTATGTTATGATGGCATGATGTTTATGAAACCCATTTTATTTTTTGGGTTATGATGAATGATTTATGTTTATGTTCTGGAAGAAGTAATAATGATTTCATTATGAGATGGGCGGGACCTATATCTCACTCCAATTCATTGGGTAAAGATTTATATCTCATGATATAGACATGGATGGAATGGTAACTTAATCCGGTTCAGTGATACAGGACTGGAATGAGGAGTGAACTCGATTCAGAAAGGGACTTTGTTCACTAAGATTGTCTTGGCAGAAATGCATTCGCTAATATGGAAATCATATCATGTGATTAATGGTTGCCACAATTACATATTTTCTTCCCATGTTATTTTATCATGATTAATGTTCCATTATGATATATGCCTTACGTACTTCCATGATTTATATCTTTCCTCAAGATTTTGATATTTAGATTTTGTATTAAATTTATTGCATTCAAATGTTTATGAATTGTTTTATGTTCTCTATGTTTACCCTTACTGGGAATTTGAGCTCACCCTTTTTATGTTTTCTTTTCCCAAGGATATAAAGAATGGTTTTAGGTAAGAAAACAATAGGGGAAGATCTTTATTGGAGATGTTGAAGATCTTTCACCATGATTAGAAAATTATGTTCCAAGTTTCCAAAGACACTAAACTATTACTGTCCTTTGGTGTCTGTTTTTGTTATTTATTATGTATTTTGCAAAAGTAATGTAATTTATATTTACATCATGTATGTGTATCTACTGTTGGCATCAGAGGAAAGGTTTAGTCAGCCTTTGGAAACTAGGAAGCGAGAACTTTAGTGAGATACCTAGAGATATTTCAAAGGTATGTCTAGGGATGTCCCTAAGGTTAAGTATAAGTATAGTTTATAGTCGTAGAATTATGGTAACGATTTTAGAATTAAACCTAAGATGTTTGATATTGAAGGTACTCCCCCTTTATTATGTTTTTTTCCTAGCATGATTTTTTCCTCTCACACTGTTCTTTTTGGATTTTAGAAGATGGCTGGAACCGAAAGGAATCATGTTGATCAATGTAATGGACAATGCAATGATTTTCCTCCTGAGTAACCAAATGTGATAGGAGATGGATTGAAAAATCTTATTGCTATACTTACACAAGCTATGAATCATTCTGGATTTCCAAATGATCTGATAAGGGAACAATATTCTATTGAGTCCTTCTTGAGGCAACATCCACCGTCTTTCAATGGGACTTCTGATACATTTATTGCTGAACAATGGATCAGTACCATTGAAAAGATATTTTCCATACATCACTATTCAGAACCTGAAAAAGTCATTTTAGTTATTTACCGTGTAGAAGGTGAAGCAGACCAGTGGTGGACTCTAATTAAGAATACAAGGCCCCAAGATTAAATTGAATCCATGGAATGGGACGAGTTAAAGAACTTTTTTTTCAGTATTTACTTACCTCGTATTCTTCGAACAAAGATGGAAAAGGAGTTCCTTGAGCTTAAGAATAAGGATGAAAAATCTGTTGGTATATATGAAGAAAATTTTACAAGACATGCAAGGTATGCATCTGTATTTATCATCCAACTGAATGTAAAGTTGATCTATTCTTTAGTGGCTTAAAACCAAGTCTTCGAAGGGCATTAGGTATAAGAGACATCAGTAGCTATGGAGAAATTGTTCATTGTGCTATCAAGGTAGAACTAGAAGTTGGTGTAACATATCCATCTCATGGTTTTGACATGAAACGAAAGATGGAGTTCAAGGAAATACCTCAGGAAAATGGTGAAAATAAGGTGAATGTTTCTTTATGCTCAAAGTGTGGAATGAAGCATGGTGGAGACTGTATAAAAGGTACAAGAAAATACTTCAAGTGTGGAAAAGAAGGTCATCAAGAAGCTGAGTGCCGATGTAATGGAAAAAAGGTTTCTAATGACGTGAATAGAGAAAAGATTACAGAGAACTCTCCACCAACAATTCAATGCTTCAAGTGAAAGGAAATGGGGCATTATACTAATCAATTCCATAATCCAAGGGTTAATGATGATCGACGTGAGAAACCTCTTAAGGAAAAGGAAAAAAGATAAGTCACATGTGATCACTATTGGAGATGTTGAGTATGAATACGATTTACTGGAATGATTATGTGTTTATGTAACGGGATTCCAAAATAATGTTGTGGAATCTAATTTATAGTACTGTGGAATATTAGAATATCTACATATTGGTTTATTATGGTTTTCAATAATTAAATGGTACCCGTAACCATGGAAAGTAATTCAAATATTTTGGAAAGTAGATGATGTGCGCATAATGAAGGGACAAGGAGAAAATAATATTAATGAGCTCATGACTGATATAAAGAAAAAGTGATATCATGGTTTGAGAATATTGAAATTTTGGGATTTTGGTATGTGTAAAGAGTTACCTTTTGATAGCATTCATGTTTTTACTATGGTTCTATGGTAATTCATGTTGCAAGACAATAAAAGATTAACGTATTAACATGTTTGGAATTCTATCAACACGATATATCTTATGATATATAAGGGATAAAGGATGGTATTCAAATTCTTGGTTAATGAAATTTCTAGTAATATTTTTTCATTTTACTATGAGATTGGATATATGTATTTTGGATAAGTCTAAAGAATGGAATGGATTATGTCGGACATTACATTGTATTGTTTAAGGCTAGAACTTTTTTAGATATTATTTTTGTAATATTATAATAGTGATGTTTTAGAAAAAAAAAAGACAACCTGAAGAACGGTAGACAACCCGTCATGTCAGACAAGGTTGCAGAAATTGAACCCACAACCGAAGTGCGACATGCCTTTATTTCCTACCACTGTCCTATAGGAAGTCCCTGATTAGTAGAAAGTAGTTTTATTTTCTAAGTGTTATGATAGATGAAGTATAACTCCATTTTTGGACTCATATACGATTAACCTCACCATTGATGGACTTATGTATATTTGATAACTTTAGCTAACCGTTTTTTTGAGACATATGGAATGACCAAAAATTCTATCACATGATCTGCTAACACTTCATGAATGAAAAATTCAACTTCATTTCTTTATGATATGAAGTGGAAATTGTTCAATGCACGAACAACAGTGAGATTATACCAAAATAATGTATTTCTTCTAATTAAAATTCTTCAACTTTAGGGAAATGATCTTAAAAACCAAAAATGTTGTCCTAGTTCCCTTATATCCGATGAATCAGATGGTACCATAGATCATCACAAATTTATGGCTTTGTGATTTTTTTCTTTTTCATAGCCATGTTCTCTACCACTCTCCAGCAGAACATGATGGTTAGGTTTCTCTTACATATCCATATTTTAACCTATGTTCATCTATGTGGAAACCCAGTGATGAGTTAATTTGGTTAACCGATATGTTTCATACTTCACTTTTTAAAATTATGTTTATGTATTCTTTTATAGGATGTTTTTTTCTATGAAATAAACTTTCAAGTAGTAAACCATTTATAACCCCAATGAATTTTGAGGGAAAAAATCATTTTAAGGGGGGTAGAATGTAATAACTTGAGATTTTATGAGAATTATTCTTTTTAATTTCATTGATGTCTTGTGGTGTACGCTACACCAAAAGGAGCTTTCACTACATGCATCCCTGACATGGCTTGCATTACACGCAATCACAACCTTCCTCGATAGCGTGTGAAGTACGCAATACCAGGTTTCACTAAACAACGATATATTGTTATAATATTATAATGGAATATCCGGTATGAATAGTATTAACTAAATTGTGAATTTTATAACATTATTATTCATCTTACACATTTTCTAGAACATTTTATGAGAACAAAATAATTTTTTTCGGGTAAAATAAGTATTTTTCAAAAAAATGTAGTTTTGCAGCCTTTTGATATTGCACCCACATTAAATATAGTTTTTTTAAAGGTTTATAACTTCAATTTGACAAAATAAAATTATTATTTGGAATCAGGATATAAAAATTTTCTTTGTATAAATTTTCCATATTATTCTGATAACTTTCATATTTTAATAAATAGTAAAAACACGCTATATTATAATTAAAAAAACATTTCACGATAATTTATATGGTTAAATTATAATATTAAATGGTTTAAAGTATAATTTGAATATATTTTTAACATTTAATATAATTTATGTCATTTAAATTAATTTTACATTGAATTCATAGATAAAAACATTTCAATCTTTGGCAATATTTTAACATTTAAAACCCATTTTCTTAACAACAAGATAAATATTAATTTAATTACTGCAATGTATGTGTTTTTAATTTTGAAAAATTGATTCCATATTTGGACTTAGTGGGTCCAAATTATGTTAATAGGTTAGTTTTATTTTTTTGTTATTATGAATAGTAACTACGATAATCTTTATTTACTTGGGTTAAAGATAAATCAGTTAATTAAGGGTAAACCTAAGATTATACAATTACCCTAACACATGAAAAAATTTTATTTGATGACTAAAATTTGACCCATATCACATAATGGTTATATTGGATTCATTTTATGGACTTTTGACCATGAAAATAATTTAATTATTATTAAAACCAATGAAAGTGACAAAATGCCACACTCTTAAATCTTATAAGTATAATAATTTTAATTTAGGGATAAACTTCATGAAACCTATAAAATGAATAGTCTCAAAAAATATAATAGCATTATATATTTTATTTGGATTTATTTTGAATTTTTAAGGATTAAATAATTATCATTAATGGTGACACAATAGTGATGTTGAAATTATTTTATTGATTGAAATATCAAATAAATGGTTTAAAAAATATTAAAATAAATATTATAAGAACACTTTAATGTGATCCACTAATTTAATAGATAAATATGACATGTTATAAATATATTAATGCTTTTAGTTCGAACATATCTTTTGTGAGGAGTTTATTTAAATTCAAATAAATGAATAGTGTCAAAATTGACACTATTGTTATTTTATAAAAATAACATATTATAAAATTGTTTAAAAATCACAAAAATATTTTTAAATTATAAATTTATATATATATGTTCTAAAATTTCATAAATTATATAATTATGGATAATTCTCATAACATAAGTAATTATTTATATCAATCTAAAATTTAGAATATTATTACCACAAATAAAATTAAATAGATTAAATAAGGATAAATCAAGTTGATAATGTTTAAAATAAATTCTCAACATGTATAAATTTTATTGGTTGATGAGATTACAACCCTATCTCATTTAATATTTGAATTTGAGTAATTTTGGTGGTTTTTAAGTGGGGTTTGAATTTATTATAAATTAATATTTTTTAGATTGCCAAAGGTACCCCTCTCCTCCCTTATAAAAGAGCACCTCCTCCCTCTCCTCCTCACACAATTTTTAGACTTTATTCTCGGCCAAACCCTGCCCATTTCTCTTTTACACTTCCCTAGAAACATTATTTAGGTTATGTTCTTCTCAAAAGACCAACTCTAGTGCCTTAATATGAAGCTTAGAAGAGGTGCGTCGAAGAAGAGGTAATATCTTCTACTGATTCTTTCAAGTTTCCTTCTTCTTCAACTTCTTCATCTTTAGTTGTTTCATTATAAAGTAATAACATCAGTATAAATAATATACTGATATGTTGTTATAAATATTAAACAACCCCATATAACCTTCTACCCATCCTACCGAAAATGAAATCACCGCATGTGTGTACGTACGGAATACTGTCTCTATGCCATGGTGTAATCTGTTTTTCCACCACCACCTTACATGGATGGGTATAATGGAGTAATTAATAACTATATATATGGTAATTATAACATTATACTAATTCTGAGATATTATATCATCCACTATAATTCTATTCAATAATTATGGGAACGATATCATCGCTCATGTGTACGTACGGACTACCGTCTCCACGAATGCGATGAGATTCATTTTCCATGATTAACCATTCAAGTATGATTATAAAGTATATTTTTAATACATAATCATGAAAGATATTCAATAATAATGATACTAGATTTATGTACATATATGTTTCATTTACATAATTCCATTCAATTCAATAAGGATACGAAAACAACATTCATGTGTACGTACGGCCTACTATCTCCATAAACGGTGTATTTTATTCCATTTATCGATCTATAATATATATTCATATACTGAATATATATTATATATAAATAATATTTTACATTCTAGAATTAAGTAAATCAGGATATGAGTAATAATATCAAGAACAACAAATCGAAACACGTATGATAAATGAAACGATTTTACCCAAAACACTGCTTTAACATGGAATTTACAAAAGAACGGGTAATATAAAGTCATATGTGAACCATATATGATATAATCATAATGAATATGATTCTGTAATAATTCAATGACATTATTTAAATCATTATACAGGAGGTTCGGATACATATGAAGCATATCAGACAAAAGGTAAGGGATAATTTTGAAAATCTAATTTTTATCTTAGATTGCTTATACGTAAGTATTTACTGGGGTATATTTTTCATCCATGTCCATAAAAATGTTTTCCATAAAGTTTTTAATATTCTTCCATGTATTTATAAAGTCATTTTTAACCGTCTTTGAATTTTACTTTGTGTTATGGAGGGAATATTTCTTTTGTTTACCATATGTGGTACTTTTTGACTTTTCCATTAAAATTACGAGGAGAATGTTTTTTTACTTATACGGCATGAACAGATTTTTACGATTTTATAATGCCTTATTTTTATGAAGCTTACTCTATAAGATTTAATTTTTATTTTCAATAAAATCTGTTTCTTTTATAATTGTGTGGCATTTTGTGAAAAGAAAATGACTTTTAAGGAGAAAGGATATTTTCCTTAAGAATTCATTTCAAGGATTTTATCAAAACCATTTTCCATCTAAGATGAAATTATTTCATATGTGTATGTTTCAAGTATAATGTCTCTAAGATTTACATGGTTTCACTTTTTTTATGATGAAATGATATCCATTTGTTTTATATGGATTACGTTATGATGGGATGATGTTTATGTAACCCATTTTATTCTTTGGTTTATGATGAATGATTTATGTTTATGTTGTGGAACACATAAGAATGATTTCATTATGGGATGGGTGGGACCTATATCTACTTCCAATTCATTGGGTATTGATTTATATCTCCTGAGATATACATGGCTGGAAAGAGAAGTTAATCTGGTTCAGTGATACAGGACTATAACGTGGAGAGAACTCGATTCAGAAAGGGACTTTGTCCATTACGATTGTCTTAGCAGCAATGCCTTGGCTACTAAGGAAATAAAATCATGTCCTTAATGGTTTTCAAGAATTACATGTTTTCTTCCCATTATATTTCATCACTATTGTTGTTACATTATTATATATTCCTTACGTACTTCCATGATTTATGTCTTTTCTCAAGATTTTGATGTTTAGATTTTATGTTCAAGTTTTTGCATTCAAATTTTTATTGATTGTTTTATGTTCTCTATGTTTACCCTTAATGAGAATTTGAGCTCACCCTTTTTATGTTTTATTTTCCCCAGGATATAAAGAAAGGTTTTAAGTAAAAAAACAAAAGGGGATGAACTTTATGGGAGATGTTGAATATCTTTCACCATGATGAGAATATTATGTTCCAAGTTTCCAAAGACACTAAACTATTACGGTCCATTGGTGTCTGTTTTTGTTATGTATTAAGAATTCCAAAAAAGTAATGTAATGTCTATGTATGTCAAGTACGGGTCAATATATCTATGGAGTCCTGGTATTACTAAAATCACCATGGATAGCTCTACTATACTGTTGAGATTAATTCTATTTCCCTCACTTTTTCGAAGCATCTGGTGCCTGCGATACCTGAGAAGACTCCTTAACACCTAACCTCAGAGCAATGAGACAATAGAAATTAATATGTTCTATATTATTATAATTATGTAATGTGATGGGTTTCTTCATACAATATCACTTAATGGGACTATGTTAACCACTGATGAAACATCTAGGACTGTCCTATGGTCTTGGTGGGAGATTACATGCTCCTGTGGTCCGATTCATATTTTTTTGATCTGCTTGAGAATTATTTTCCCTCGTCATTTTAATTTTAGTGCTATATTCCTCACATCCTCTTATGTATACAATTTTTAGTCTTCCATATGGATTTTTAATAGTCGTATATATCATAAAGATATTATTTGGTTGCAGTCCCAACTCACTGGTTTGAAAAGCTTTGGCGATGCTTTGGACAAACTGGTGGTTCTCTTTGGATCATGGGCAACCATATTATCTCTTGCCTCTTCCAACTAAGTTCAATAACACCTACCCGTTTTCTATTTCTACTACAATAAAAACTCTATAAATATCACCCTCTAAAAAATAATGTCTTATCATTTCAAATCATTTCACATTAACTATCACAACATTTTTTTCAACGAACAATATCTTCTAGTGTAACTATTTTTGATAAATCTTATTCTTTATTTTGTAAATCAAAACCATTTTTAAAATACATCAATCATACCCTTTTTCAAATTCTTTCATATGAAAACATTTTTCTACATTTCTTTCAAAAATAAACATAATGCATCAAATCATATATCATTTCTCGAAATGAAATATGAAAAAATAATGGGAAGTCATTCCTCTATTATTCATTTCATGTTCATCTCATTAGATTGAAAAATGAAAATTATATTCCATGATACTATAAGTGTGTCCAAAACATGTATGTAACAAACACCTTGATAACCAGATGTTCATTATAAAAAGGATTATTATGTTTTTATGCTCTACATATAAATTCTTGAAAGTCCTACTCATTCATAAGAACACAACCCAAGGAATAGATAAGTAAAAACTTCAACTAAAATACCATGAAAATGGATGACTACAAATTCAAAAAAAAATAAAGAACAATATGATACCACTAATCTTAGAGAATCTTTCAGATTTAACTAACTCATACAATTTTTAATGACCTGTGTATTCTCATTGGATTGAGAATACCATGATTCATTACTCAGCCTTAAGAAATATACCCAATATGCCATTGGCAGTAAATAAATGTAGATGGGTTTGAAATGCAAGTGGTAGACGATTAAACCTTATATAATAAATGAGAAACCAAATTTACCACAACCCTTAATAACTATATAATGCACAACCCAAATAAATAAAACTCAATAATTTCCTTTATACCATAGTTAACCCAGAATGTTATATAGTTATATACAATTAAACCTCAATGAATATAGTTAAAGATAACTAAAAAATACACAAAAAACTACAAGAATCCATGCTTCAGAAGCTCTATGCTCCACCACCACCAAACAACACAACAACTCATGAAATAGTTCCAAAAGCATGTGGTTCTATACATTTTCCCACGTCCCAGAATATGAAATATACAAAGGCACCCAAGGGAAAAATAAATAGTGAGTATAAAATAGATTAGGCCTTATCCAATTCCTTCTCTAATCACTCCACTAAGGTAGAAAATTTAGCAACACTTAAAAAAACAAATTTTACAAAACAATTTCAAAAAATAGTTTATAAAAAAATATCAATGCTTCTCAAATAGTTGATAACTAGATATTAACAAAACACTAGTTATATAATTTTATAGAATGTTATTTTACTTTTAAAAACTCAAATAAATCATTAAAAACTTTTTATATATCTATTTTGGCATAATTATTTATTTCTACACATCTATTATTGCTACAATGAATACTTCGTTATGACAAATTTATATTCATTAGTGGTTTATCATTGATACATCATGTTACCAAAAGGTAATTAAATCCAATGTTCCATTACACAATTGAAACAGAGAAAAAGATAAAATTTCAACCATTCCTCATAATGCAATATGAATACTCACACAACGTTTTCCAAAAACCCATTACAATTTCACTAATTTCATCAACAACAAAAAAAACTATTAGTTTATTGAATCTTTTTAATGACCCAATTTAATAATAAAGTTATTTAAAAAACCTTATCCCTTTATTTAAAACATTTAAATTAAATCATCTTACCAAAATTCATGAAAATTACCAATATAAAATCTCTGTTTTTAAAATCGAGAACAAAATCCAATTTCAAGAATGCTTAATTTTCTAGAATTTCATCATTCCCAAAATCATCAGTATAAGGGTTTCACAATAAATCATAATTAGAAAATTAAAAATTATTATCACATAAAAAAATAAATTTGAAAGCAATATTAATAGTGTTAGAAGGGGATTTGAGTGTAATGACACCTACCTCAACTGTTTTGATGGAAACTAAAAACTGATGAAGAACCCTCTAGAAATCCGGCTTGGTTCTCCACTAAACAGCCATAGATATATTCTGCTACAAAACTAGTCAAAATCAAAACATATATTTCATCCAAAATCATTAATCTACCCATAACGTGTGTAGATATAAGAAAATGATTTTAGAGGAGAAGTATACCTCAAAAACCTGACATGAATGGTGAAAAATGACACTTACCACAAGAATCAATCTTAAAAACACCAAGGGAGGGCTCTGTATTTATTCTAAATTTCTTTAGAGAGGTTATAATACATTAAATGGAGAATAATCCATAGTTATGGTATCCAAGGAGAAAAAATTAGGGAGATAGATGAAAATTAATGAGATCCTATTTTTACGGTCTAGCAATAACTCTCTACACTATTAGTTCACACAGTTAGACAAATCAGGTGCTAACTATGTGTTAGTAACTACCATATGGAAGCCCCTTAATATCCTCCTCACATAGTATCCCTAACCATGGTCACACCTTTCCAACGATACTTCCTCAGAACTAATACTGCACACAAATTATTCTATGATTTTACTAAGTGTTAGACAAACCGTGCACAACCCTTGCACATCACCTTTTTCCATAAAAAACATATTAGAATTCACCCAACACTCCCATCCTTTACCCTTAAACTTTATAAACATTAAAAAACAAAAAATAAAGGATACATACCATAGAATAGTGGTACTACATGGTTTTATTGTTAATATAAATAGTTGAACTCAAATATAGATGACCCTAATAGTGAATACCCAAAAGAAATTAAATAAAAGTATTGAGAAATTAGTGTCAATGAACCTCCTATGAACATGAACTATTATATTTACCCCACAACCACTTTTCTCATATTATATGCACATAACCTTCCATCAAACAAAATACACAAAATTGTTGGCCTATCTGAGTAAAATCCCACTAATTAGAGATATGGGAAATGCTATATGAGGAAATTAAGAAATTTTAAACAACTAATACAAAGAAATTAGTGAAAACAATGACACTAGTATGGCATTATTTCATACAAATCCTACATTATTAATATGATGCATGAGATATTTCTAGATTCAACATGATATGAGACAAATCAAATCCCCAACATTTTAACAATGGACCATGAAATAAAAAATCTCCTAATCAATGATTTTTAATCCCATTGTGTGATCCTAAAAGAAATATATATATATATATATATATATATAACTTTGGAAATAAAAATTAAAATCATGTACCCTTAGTAAGAGGACTTTTGATCATAAAAAATTTCTCAATTCCCTAGTCATATATCCATTTTAGGAAGTAACACATTCCAAATCCTCCAACCTATAATTTTAACAATATTATGAGGAAGAAAAAATAATTCTTTGATACCACTTGGTAATGTACCAATATAGAGGCCAAATGACTAGAACCCCATCCTAGTTTTCAGATACTTCCCCTTAATTCTTCCCCATATGTCAGAGGTTATAGACTGATAGCGGTGGCCTAGGGTACCATGGGAAGACTATACCCTATAATAAATGTGAATAATAATAAAATGAATAAATAAATATCATAAATAATAAAATAAAGATGAAGTAGAACCTGATAAATGTTAATAATACTATGTAAAAGAATAAATTCATTAAATTCCTGAATATTCTTTTTATACAAAAAACATACCAGCCACTAGTCAAGATACATTTATAAATAAAGACCAAATAAATTTAAAAAATAAATATACCAGAAGCTGAACTACATATCCAAACCTCCCCATATCAAATTCTTAACTCTCAACCCAGATATTTCATTTTATAATTTTAACTGGGCCTCTACCCAACCTGTGAATGTATTATGTGAGAGGTATTCATGGGTATCAAAAATTCAGGCCTGGTAGAGAATGGTGTGAGTACATAACTAAACAGGGAAAACCCAACATGGTTCCATACATAACTAGTATATGTCGTGTCTATTAATGTGATATTATTATATACAATAAATATAAAAATAACTACCAAAAGTAAATAAATAACAATCATTTATTCTTAAGTCCATTACCCTAATCAGATATTCTTACATTCAGGTAGTGTCCTAGTGTCTCTAATCATGTCACAATATATTATCACAATATAAAATTTGGATCCCATTATATCATAAGAATATTAAATCCTTTGCTCAAATGGTGTAATGTCTCATTATACAATATAATCCTAAATTTATAAGGCATCCTGGGCATTTTCTCCAAATCTCATACCCAAAATGGATAAAATCCAATACCTGAGTATCATGTGATGTAACATACCGTAAATAAATACCCTATATAAACATTACAATGATATGAATATAATAAATCATGGATATGCTAGTAAAAAATAAGAACCACAAACTTTATCAACAAGATAGATACCAGGGATTACATATAAAACACAATAACATAAAATAAATCTTATTAAACCTCAATTCATCACTACAAGATCCTAGAAAATATTGTCTTCCTAGTGGTCTTTGTCATCCCAAGACTTTTCTTTAGACAAAATGTTGAACCACAACATCCCTATAATTTGTCTTATGTCTCGACAGCTAGATCCTTGGCGGCCATTGGAATCAATGACGATGTCAATTTCTCTTCCATATCATAATAGATTCACATAGGGTTACAAAATACATATCCTAGTTAAAACCAATAGGAAACCCAATTACCATAACTTCTTTTTAGACCCCTAGAGCATTTCCCAGGGAGCACATATGGGAATTTGTAATTGCATCCAAAGTAAATAAGTTAAACTATAAATTTTAATGAGGGATTTCTCAAATTCCAAAATCCTGCGCCATTATCCATAGTCAGTTATACTCACTACCTGATTTAGATTCTATTATGACAATTAGTATCATCTCTACCTATTTATAGTTCAACACATTAATTATGGACAAAATTCTCAAAGAAAAACTACTAGGATCCCATTAGCTCACATAGAGGTCTCTTTTTCCTTATAGGAAAGACACTCTAGGAGGATAACCTCATTTTGATCCCCATTTGTTAGAATCATCGGTTAAACCAAACACCAAATATATCCTTTAGTCATTAGATGAAATTTATTCCCTAGTAGTCAAGTCCATGTGGGGAAGGAATACTCACTCCACATTCATCTTAAATATCCAAAAATCCCTTGGGAATCTGTTTAAGAAAGCCCTTGGAAAATGCATCCCAAGTCACACTTTTATATTTATATTCTAATTTAATAGTGGATGACATGTCAAGTCAGTACATGGGGGTCCATCAAGTCCCTCAACACATTTTTTAAAATCTAACCTAGGAATTGGGTTTTTATTAAAAAATAATCATTTTCTAATAGTTCCACCACCAAAAGTGTAGGGACAACAATTCCATCATGTAAATAAATAAATAAATTCACAATACCAAGGAGTATATTAATATAGATCGCTACCATTTAATAAACTTTTTATTATTTCATTGAAAGGGATTGAATCCCTAACAAGTCCCACAAAGATGCATGAATGATTTTTCAGGTTTACACAACAATTTTACAACACACTGAATCCCCAACTAAAATACAAACCACTAACATTAATTAATTATAATCACATTCTAATTAATTAATTAATATCAAAAAAATGTAATAAATAATTAAAATAATTTGATAAAATATTATTAATTAAAAAACTCTTATCATCCAATCTCACCCTTCTAGAACCATGATTGAACACTCACCAACAAATTGAAATATACCACCATACATAATTCGAGTAAAATCCTTATTCCGAGCATCAGTGAAATTAATAATTAAATTTAAATTATGATTTAAAAACATGAAAATTTTATTCAATGATATAGCTTCATGAAACATCCCTCGGTGAACTGTGTAAAACATATCAGGATTTCCACATCAAATATATAGAATAAGACCCATTATGTTCATCCAATAACACCATAATCTACTCGATTAAAAAAATCCATAAATTATGAATCCAAAATAATAGTTGTGGTAGGGTGGATGAAAATATAGGTTATTTATTATAATATAATAACTCAAAACACTCTGAAAACATCAATGAAGACACTACCATCATGGGTCTTGAATAAGGAGGCAAGGGTGAAGAATATTGGATAATGCGAGGGGGGATGTGAGATAGAGTGGTGCCCATATTAAAATATTGTTGTAAAAAATTATTTTACCAATTTTTATAAGATATTTGGTTTTCAAACATAATTTTAAGACCGTGGACCATCCCTGAACATTAAGTACCTATTCCATCAAACCCCACATTTTTTATCTATATATTTTTTCAAATTAAGTGAAAATCATGACAACGCCCTTTAAACCTCACACAACATCCTTTTAAATTTCTCATAGTTTCACTACAACCATGCATCAATCAAGGGATCAAACCATACTCCTTATAAAATGAAAAAATCATCACCCAAAAGGGTACCACATGATTTCCATAAAAATATTTTCTTCAAACCATTTTCCTTAGAAAAACACCTCCAAAACTCAAGAATAATTCATGGAAGCCCCTACGACTTTACCAAACCCTAGAGGAACATATTGAAAATAATTAATCATATAAAAACATCAAATTAATTCATTACAACTCTAAGATTTGTGTTTAATATCCTCAATAAAAACATGACCCATCCAGTAATTGAAAATTCAAATTCAGTCTAAAATTTTCAACTTATATGAGCATCGATTATTATATTCACACAATAATAATATATTCACATGTATTCCATAATATAATGAAAATATTTATCATTAATAATAAACCAAACCACAAAATAGTAATACATATTTCATAAATATTTCATCATCATAATCATAAACCAACCAATAATATATAAAAACTCTTTTCCTTCAGATCATAACCATAGTAAATCACAAAAAGAATAAAAGGATGTTGTTACAGATGTAAATAAATTATTCAAAATCTAAAAATTTAGTAAATGATAATGAAATAATTTTCATTTAAAATAAACATGGAATCATTTAATGTAATCTTAAATTCAAAGAGTACACATAATGATAGGAAAAGAATTCTATACGGTGTACTTTAAAACAATTATTCCCTTCATTTGTTTTATAAAAAAATAAAATGTTCCTTGTTATAAATATGAAAATAATATTCCATTATAATTTTTTAATAATAATTTAAACTTGGTTATGGAGTAATTTTTTCGTTCTTTGGGTAATGGTATAGAAAATTCATGAAATTATTTTAAATTAAATATAGACATTAAATAATAAGATTCATAACGAAAGAATGAAATAAAGTAGGTATTCCACAAAACCATTTTTTAGAAATTTGTATACATAGGCATAGTTAAATGACATAAAACCATCCAATTTATAGTAATAAACTTTGAATAAAAATATGTCCCATTTTTTAGGAAAATCATATAATTTTATAAAAAGAATTATGTATAAATAATCACTACAAAAAAATATATTGTAAAGTAAAATCTATACCATTATGGTAACATTTTAATGATAACACCCCTAAAATAAATAACATCAAATAAATATTTAAATTATTATAATATTAGGATATTAATTAGGTTAAATACCATATGGGTAGTAAATTCACCTTATAATGGAATATTTCCCAAAAACATTGCATATATCCCTAATAAGATAACATGAGACAATGAAGGCTTACCAATTTGGTAACATTCACAAAAAATCTTTTTGAATGAATTAATTTTACATATTACAATATATACCAGGATTTAGTAAAGATATGAGACATAAATTATCAAGGGATAGTCATATACATCTCATAAACCTAATTAGGTTCAACATATAAAACAGGTCTCAACAAAACAGTATTGATATGAAGATCCCTAAACTTTTGTCCCACTTGGTTCATAAGCATCAGAATATCCATTATTTTAAATTATAATTTAAAAAATATACCCATTAATATATTTAAAATATGAGATATGATCAAATATAACATATCATCACATTTTTATTATTAATTCTTTACTGAAACCCTCATTTGGGGTGACAAAAGTCCCGTTTTTCATGTATGTTTCGGTTGAAAACTTTTGATAATGGTATTTTGATCATGCTTCCAAAAAAATAATCATAATCTTGAAATAATTATAATATGTATTCATTGTATACATGATTATAATAATTCATATAACATGGTGATGAAAAATAAATATGATCTCAATGTGGAGACAATAGTCTATACATACGATAGACTGATGTATCACATTTCAATTGATGAATCCAAATATTAATATAAATTAAGTTTTAAATAGTAATTAAATTATCATAAATGTCATATATATTCATATAATTTTCCCTTATTAACATCCGCGTATTGATAAATGAAAAAATAATCACATAGATTTATGGAGGTGGTAGCGAACACGTATGCATGACTGGAATTATCATTTTATAACTGATGGGATAATAATAAGGTACAAAAGATAATATTTTCAAATGAACATAAAAATGTTATGAGTATCGTCATTGTAACCATCCATGAAAAATGGTTATTGAAAATGAACTATGACACCATGTAGAGGTTGTGATCCACACGTACAGATGAGCTATTTTTTCATTTCAAATTTAATGGAGATAAAGGGGGAAATCCTTATGAACTAATCATAATAATATCATAGTATTTTTATTATATAGGATCAAATATTTTTTATAGGTAATAAAAATTTTAAAGAATTTTTATTAAAAAATAATGAAAAAGTGTTTGGTTAATATTTATACATCTTCTTTGGTAGACATCCTTTAGAATATACCTTTTTCTTTTTAAATATTGGAAATAGGATAATGAGAGTGTATTGAGGTTGAAGGGAATAAATCTAGGTTTTTTTTGAGTAGTTATATTATAGGATATATTTCTATAACATTGTAAATAATATAAATTTATTTGAGTTATTTTATATGTGAGGGGTGGGACACACATTGAATTACTTGAATGATTTCAATTATATAATGATATTTGATATTAATATGGCTCAAAATGGATATAAATTCAAAGTTAAATAATTATAATGTTTAATTATAATCTAAAAATTATAATTACTCTTGTAGATGTTTTATTAATACCCTGATGGAAATGTTTATCCCCCCTTGTTAAACCCATTTTATCATTTATTGGGGACACAAAAATTTAATTTTTCTATTATTCATTATTAAAAAATATTTTGTTTAACATATTATATTATTTAAATAATTATAATTAAAAAAAATTAATCCATAGAAAAAAAATAAATTTCAATAATTTAATGAATTTAATTTTAAATAATCACAGAAAACATAATCAAAACACAATTCTGGAAAAATATATATTTAAGAATTAAACATAAAAAACCTCAATTAATGGACAAGTAAAAAACATCAAATGCATGTAATTTTAAATAATAAATAATAAATATAAATCATTTAAAAATTTAATTAATATATATTAATTAAATTAATTGTGATAAAAACACATTTCTTTCATAAAAAAGGGTTTTGGCAGAATGTATTTTTATTGCAAAATAATGAACTTATAATGATATCTCATATATTTATAATTATTTGAAATTAATTATATTATTTCTAATTAAAGGTTAATTATGTAAAATATTTATCATATTGAAAATATTAATTTAATTTAAATTATATTATTTGTTAAAAAATTAGTGTTTACATATATTTTTATTTTTCAGTATTTGTGGCAAAATAAATTTTTTTAGAAAAATACAAAAAAATACATCCTATGATAATATTTAGAAGGCTATTTTGAATACTAATTTTGGTACCTAAAAATATTCTAAACAATTTGGTAATTAATAATTATTTTCAATGAAAAATAATTATAATAACCATTTTTATAAAAAAATATTTTTATATAAAAATGACTTAACATAAAATTTAATAGATATTAATTAGGAATTAATTAATATATTTTCATTACATAAATTCAGTATAAATATTTTTCATTATTTGGGTGTTCCTATTAATATATTCCATTTATTGGATATCTTATAATTGTCAATGTTAGATAATTGTTTACATTATATCATCGTTCACTTAAAGATTATAGCTTTTAGTAAGCCAAGTTATTGATCTTACTGATCTTTTAATCTAAATGTATGGGGTGGTTACAAAATTATAATAATTTGTTATAGAGGCTTAAAAATGAAATATGATTCTATTAGGAGAAAAATTCAATATTTTCAAGATGAAATTATAAGGAATAGGTTTTACACAAACTGTTGTACGTGATCCGAATTTATGAGTGAAGAAAAGAGAATTTTTTTAAAACCAAATTTTTTCAATAATTGATTGAATATATTCATTGGTGAATGGCACAAAAAATGATAAATAATTTATTTCATGTTGTTATAATGTCTATAAAATCATTAAATCTATATGAACACTTGATTTAAACATGTCTCAAGTCATTTTACAATAAGGTTTTATATGTTTCTAATTTATTTTTAACCTAGTTAACAACTTTTTACCTAAGAAATATATGTTTCACTAAAATTATATAATATGATATTAATCATTTCACTATTTCATGAAAAATAATCTGACTTATATTTTATCCAATTAAATTTCTCAAAAACATTAAACTATTTTAAAATTAAAACATTTATGAATATATAATTTTTTTGTACAAAATTTTTTTGTACCATTAAATGTTTTTTATATTATTTTCTAGTGATTCCAAATTTAATTTCAGATAATATCTATATATATTTAAAAATATTATTAAATTCATTTTGAAAATGTTTTAATTTATTTTGAAGATACCAATTACATAAGATCAGTAAAAAAATTGTTGAAAATAGTATCTTTTCTATTATTATTTCATTAAATATAATATTATTAATCATTATTTTTGGCATAAAAATATAGTTGAAAAAATATATATTAAAAAACCATGACCAAAAAATATAAATAAATTTTTTTACATTTAATTTTCACAAGTATTTTAAAAAATGTTTATAAATATATGAGAATAAAAGTTGTTTTATAGTAACATATTGGTCCTTCTTCAAAAATAATAAACCTAGGTTTTAAAAATTCAATGTATTATTTTTTTAGTCATTTATTTTACATTAAAACATATATTTTTATAGGAAATTTTATTATCAACCTTTAAGTAGTTTTTGTTTTATAAAATTCTCATCAAAGTATTTTTAATAGAAATATCAATATTTTTTTTCAATTCACATAAACATTAATTATTTTCTAGATGTATGAAAAATTATCCTTAGGAATTTTTTTAATTCAATAATTATTTTCATTTTATAAAATTAAACTTTCAAACTTTATCAATTGATATTTGAAATGAAAAACTCAATATATATAACTAATTATATCTTATCAAAAATATGTTTTGTTCATAAATTTGTTAATTCATTTACTAATTAATTAAAACAAATATTTAAGATAGGTTTCATTATTCTAATATAGTATTAATAATAGATATGTTTCAACATGGTTTTGTTTAGTGTTTTGTGAAGAGAAAAATATTGATCATTGTATTAATTTATAATATAAAAATATATATTCCAAAATCATAGGTTGTTACATTATCATGTAATACTAATAAATATCCACCATATAATATTGGTAATTTATAGTTTAATAAAATTATTTACCCCTAATAAGACTATCATCCTTCAATTACCCATTTATCATGATATACACCCTCAAAAGGTGTAGTTCTCATGGTGTTAATTGAGTGTGTGTGTGTGTGTGTGAGTGTATTTGTATCTTAACGAAGACCATGATATGGGAACATTTCATTTAGAAGAAGAAGACTTAGTAGTGCATCGGTTGGAATTTTAATTTTAGATGGTTTCATGAACACCCCACTATATATATGACAAGTTGGTATTTATAAAATGGGGATTTTTAGAAGAAAACATTTGATAATGTTATTTTTTGGGCCCTCGATGTTTCACAGTTCGACCAACTATGTTTCATAATAGTTTTCCAAGTGACGTGTAATTAAATTTGGGTGTGACTGTATAAATATAATTTATTAATTACTAGTACAGTAAGGTAATGTAGTTATAAGACGATGAGCGGTGGATATATGTTTTAATGGAAATTTATTAGTTTTAAATTCTGTAAATATAGACTCTTAAAAATAAATCCTATATTAGTGTTTCTTAGGACTAGTTGTTTCCTTAAATAACTAGATAAAACACCCAATAATGAATTACGGATGTTGTTTCTCACCTGGATTCGACCTTTCATACTCGCATGTGTGGATCCTAAGGATCATTTACCACTTTTCCCTGGATTCGACTAGTGAAACCCATGCTTATGCCTAGTAATGACCCCCACCGGGCTTTCAAATTTCAACGATAATTGACTTTTGGTTTGTGATTTGTCAGTTACCATGGAATATGTCTTCATCTCAAATAGGACCTTGGTAAGATGGTTATTTATAAACAATATATATATATATATATATATATATATTCGATAATTAAAAATAGACTTATGACAAAATTGTTAAGTAATTTAACAACTTAATCTAATGATTAACTTTCATACATGTAATCTCATATTCTATTACCCTGTTTTAATAAAATTGATTAATTAAAAAATTTATAACTCATATAATCCATTATTTCATTTTTATTGTTGAAAATTTATTATTTACTCATCTCATGTATTTTTTATGAAAATAATTTAAAAATTCTAATTGAATATAGTCCATATCATATATTGGGTTATCATTATATTACACAGGAAGTGTGAGTTTCTGTTATCTATAAATACATACAGTTGTTTCATGTAAAATTACTCCTCAAAATCACCATGAGGGAATGTCCTCTATATATATATATATCTACAACATGTGAGAATTTTCCAATGAATCCAGAATCCATGTTCCCTATGTTGTATTTTTTATTTATATATGGAAGTATTTTTTAGATTTTCACTCTATAATGAAATAATTTCACCTCCATCCATCCTTTATACCATTTCATACCATTTAATTTTTTTAAAATTAAATTTACAGTTATTATTAATTATTTATTCCCGTGTTGTAGTTATTTTTGATCACATGTTCTATTTCCACCTAATTAATACTTTTCATCATTCATAGTAAACTCTATGTTTTTATAATTATTATTACTATAAACATCATCATGCATCATATGTTATCCTTCATCCCAAAGAACCATTAAAAAAATTTCATCTAAAACCTTATAAACGGATCAATTAACGATTTTAGATCACTATAATTGAACACATGTTTCATCAATTTATGTATCTGAATCATCTAGGACATTACCTTTTTGAACTCTAATCTGAGAATCCATGGTCCTAAAGAGTATATATTTTTATCTAATGAACCGGTGTAATATCCCTTGTAAATAAAGTGACAATTTCATATTTATTAATAGTTTTTAATTAAATTTTAATTTTACTTTAAAGGGGTTTCTGTGTCTGATAGCGTAATCAACACTCAAAAACATGTTTCTTTGAAATCATACACTTCACATAATGTTTAGTTATACTAAATAATAATAATATATCTAAATATTTTAAATGGTAGTTAACTCATTGCCATTGTATTGGAGAGAATGAATAGAACTAACTATAATATGATTAATTTTTTTTCTAAATGTTTGTACTGTTTTCCAATAATATTAGTTGCTTAAAATAAGAATGAATCCAATTTTAAGCATGAATACTCTAATAATTTTTAAAAGGTCTATTTACCGCCTATTGATGGAGAACCCATTTTAAATCTATTTTTCTTACATTTATATGTTATATTTGAAAAAATAAAATTCTTATATATAATTATGGAAAAAATTTTACTTTGGATGAAATTTTGGTATTTTTTTGGATAAAGATCATTTTTTAATGAGTTGAAAAAAATACTACATTTTAATTACAAATTTCCTTTTAATATAATTTATTTATATGGTTATATTATAATTTTAAATGTTATTAAAGTTTAATTGGATTATATTTACAAGTTAATATAATGTTGGTCATTAGAAGTAATTTCACTTTGAAATTGGACTTAAACAGGTGTCAATCTTTTGACTGTTTTTATTTCATAAAAAACACATTTTTTGTTTTAACAAATGAAATTAATTTTAAATTAAATAATTTGATTTATATGTCTTAAATTTGGTAAAATATACATCAATTTTCAATTCATAATATCAAAATTATCTTTTGGTGAATATTTGGTATTTTTCGGAAAACGTTCAATTTTTTCTGAGTAGTGAAACAACGCGTAGTAGTTAAAAAACTGAATTTTTCATTTAAATGAAATTTTGCCACTTATGTGAATTGAATTTCAGAAATAAGAAATAAATGGTTGTCATCAGTAAGTAAATTTTTCTATAATAAGATGAAAATAAATTTTGGTGAATAGTGACTTTTTTTTATTTACTGTAGTTAAAGGTAAATGTGGTAATTTAAGGTAAAAATAATATTATAGTAATATAAAATCACCTTAACACTTATCCTAACCCTACTAGATAAGTCATGGCCGACCAATAAAATCCTTTTGTGTGATTTTTACCCTTTTCATGCCACTTCGGTAAGACAATGACATTAATAACATTTTGTTTAAAGTTAACATATAAATATCTTAAACATGAATTATTTTGCTAAAAAAATTAATATGGGGTTATATAATTGATATATCTGACAATAAATAGTAATTAGATAGATAAAAATATTTCCTACATCATGGTACTTTATTTATAATTTTTAGACATCAAATAAATATTATTATTTATTACAAAATGATGATTTAATGATCACCTCATTAATGAATGTTTTAAATAAAAGAGATTATAAGTATTAAAATAAATTTATTTTGAAAATATTTATTCCATCCACAAATTCTATATATTAGGATGACTTGTTATATTTAAATTAATGATGGTTTTTAAAAAATATAATGTTCTTTCTGGATTTTTTAAAATGTCATGATATGAATAGTATAGAAATTGACATAAATGTGTTTTTAAATAAATCAATATTTTATTAAATGACAAAATATCCCTAAAAATTTAATATTCGTCCAAATGACACATATGATGTTACAAATTACATTAATGATCAATTTTTTGTTCTCTTGTCATTTTTTAGTAACTATATTAACCATATAGTTTGTATATACAATAAGACATTGTAGAGACCCAAGCTTGACGTACATTGACATTACATTACTTTTGTATAATAATTAATTCATAACCAGAACCAACACTCAAGGACCGTAATAGTTTAGTGTCTTTGGAAACTCAGAACACAATCTTCTAATCATGGTGAAAGATCATCAACATCTCCCATAAAGATCTTTCCCTTTTGTTTTCTTACCTAAAACCTTTCATTAAATCCCGGGGAAAAGAAAACATTTAAAGGGTGAGCTCAAATGCTCAGTAAGGGTAAGCATGGAGAAAATAAAACAAATCATATACATTTGAACTAAAAAAATGAACATAAAGTTTAATCATCAAAATCTTGAGAAATAAATATTGGTAGTACATAAGGTATAGATCATTAAGGAACATTAATCATGATAAAATATCATGGGAATAGAATATGTAATTGTGGAAAACCATTATTCACTTGATATGATTTCCATAGTAGCCAAGGCATTACTTCCAATACCATCTTAGTGGACAAAGTCCCTTACTAAATCGAGTTCACTCCTCATTCCAGTCCTGTATCACTAAACCGGATTAACTTTCCATTCCATCCATGTCAATCTCATGATATATAAATATTTACCCAATGCATTGGAGGGAGATATATGTCCCACCGATCTGATAATGAAATCATTATTACTTGTTCCAAAAAATAAACACAAAACTTTCATCATAACCCAAAGAATAAAATGGGATTCATAAACATTATTCCATCATCACATAATCTATATGAAAGAAATGGATATCATTTCATCATAAGAAAAATCAAACCATGTAAATAATAGAGACATTATACATGAACCATTAACATGATAAATAATTTTATCTTAGATGGAAAATAGTTTTGATAAAACACTTGAAATTAATTCATGAGGAAAATATCCTTTCTTCTTCAAAATCATTTTGTTTTCACAAAATGCCACACAATTTTAAAAGTAAACGATTTTATTTAAAATAACAATAAAAATTATAGATGAAGCTTCATGAAAATTAGGTGTTATGAAACCATAAAAATCCTTTCATGCCGTATAAGTTCAAAAAAACATTCTCCTCGTACTTTTTCCGAAAAAGCCAAAAAAAATCCTCGTATGGTAAACAAAAGAAAGATTATTTCCATGACACAATTTAAAGTCAAAGAGGGTTAAAAATGACTTTAAACATACATGGAAGAATATTAAACACTTTATGAAAAACATTTTTATGGACATGGATGAAAAATATAACCTGAGTAAATACTTACGTCTAAGAAATCCCAGATAAAATTGAGATTGCAAAATTATCCCTTACCTTATGTCTGCTATGCTACATATGTATCCAAACCTCCTGTATAATTATTTAAATAATTTCATTGAATTATTATAGAATCATATTCATTGTTATGATATCATATATGGTTCACTTATGGCTTTATATTACCAGTACATTTGTAAATTCCATGTTAAATCAGCGTTTTGGGTAAAATCATTTCATTTATCGTACATGTTTTGATTTGTTGTTATTGATATTATTACTAATATCCTGATTTAATTAATTACATACTGTAATAAATGATTTATAATATATATTTATTATATAAATATATATTATAGATCGATAAATGGAATGAAATATACCATTCATCGAGACGGTAGGCCGTACGTATGCATGAATGTTGTTTTCATTTTCTTATTGAATTGAATGGAATTAGGTAAATGAAAAATATATTTAAATTAATCCAGTATAATTATTTTTTAATATATTTCATTATTATTTATTATATATATACTTTATAATCATACTTGAATTGTTAATCATGAAAAATAAATCTCATCGCATTCGTGGAGAAGTTAGTCCGTACGTACGCACAAGAAATGATATCATTCCCATTATTATTGAATAGAATTGGAGTGGGTGATATAATATCTCAAAATCAGTATGATGTTATAATAACCATATATAGTTATTATTTACACAATTATACCGATCCAAGTAAGGGGGTGGCGAAAAAACTAATTACACCACGACGTGGAGACGGTATTCCGTACGTACGCACGCGCGATGATTTATTTTTCCGCAGGATGAATAGATGGTGAAATGGGGTTGTTTCAAATTTATAATATCACATCTGTATATTAGTGATACTAATTGTATTACTTTACAATGTAACAACTAATGAATAAGAAGTTGAAGAAGAAAGAAACTTGAAAGAATCGGTAGAAGAGATTACCTCTTCTTCGACGCACCTCCTTTAAGCTTCCTCTTAAGGGACTTGAGTTGGTCTTTTGAGAAGACCAGAACCTCCAGAATGTTTATAGGGAAGTGGATAAGAGAAATGGGTAGAGTTTGGCCAAGATTGAAGGCTCAAGGTGTTTTTAAGAGGAGAGGGAGGAGGTGCCGTTTTATAAGGGAGGAGTGAGGCACCAATGGAAACCTCAAAAATATTATTTTAATATAAATTCAAACCCCACTTAAAAACTTCCAAAATGAATCGAATACAAATATTATATGAGATAGGGTTGTAATATTATCAACCAATAAAATTTAAACATGTTTGTACCTTATCAATTTGATTTAGCCTTATTTAATCTATTTAAATTTTTTTGAGGTAATAATGTTATAAATTTCATATGGTTATTAATACATACTTCTGTGTTGTTAATTATACATAATTTGATAATTTATGACATGTTAGATAATATATATTTTAATTTGTAAATTTTAAATATTTTTGTGATTTTTAAACATTTTAATAATATAAAATATCAATAGTGTCAATTTTAACACAATTCATTTATTTGAATTTTAATAAAATCCAAAAAGAATATATTTTCGAAATAAAATATATAATAGATTACTAAAAAGTCATATTCATATATAAAATTCGTGGATAACATTAATTAGTTCATATAATATTTATTTTAATACTTTTAAAATCATTTATTTTAAAGTTCTATTAATAAAATAATTAAAAAAACATTTTGTATAATTTTTTAATATACATATATATTGTATAAAAATTAAAAATAAAATACTCTGATGATGATAAATATAATATATTTCTTAATAATACTTTTCGTCAAATTTATCTTCTAATACAACAATCTTTTAAAATTTTATCCTTATTAAAAGTATGAAGTTGACAACTTTGACATCATTTAAAATAAAGTAATATAAATGTCCTAATCTATTTTATAAGGCTCCAAATGGTCCATAATTTGACCCTTGGATGATTAGGGTATGTATATACTCGACTAATAAGGTTTGGAAATGTTTATGGTCCTTTTGATGGGTATTATTATTGTAATAAAAACTATATTATTGATTTTTCTACTAAATAAATAATTTCTGCATCATTAATGTATATGCTATTAAGGTAATTAAATATCTCTTAAAAATTACAAATAAATTACCATAAAAAAGAATAAAAATTTATATTTTAAATGAGTATTTATAATTGAATTTATATTCTTTATAGCCTTATATTAAAAATAATTTATTTATTAAAGTTTGAGTGATACATATTTCACTTTCTTTAAAATAAAATAAATTAAAGGTCTTAATAACATACATGTGGGTTCCAATGGATCCCATATTGACCCAAATATTCCTTAGGAAAAAATATAATCATCTAATTATATTAATATAAGTGTTAGGGTAATTGTATAATATTATATTTACCCTTAATTACCCGATTTACCTTTAATAATGGTAAATAAAATTTACCTTTGTTAATATTCTTAGTGCCCAAAAATAAAAAGCAGCCTATTAACATAATTTGGACCTACTGATTCAAAATATGGAATCCATTTTTCCAAATTAAAATTACAGAAGTTTCAGAAATTATTTAAAAATTAATCCCTTTGTTAAGAAAATGAGTTTTAAAAGTTAAAACATTACAAAAGATTGAAATGATTTTACCTATGAATTCAATGTAGAATCAATGCTAATGAAATAAATTTTATTAAATGGTAAAAATATATTACATTTATTCTTTAAAACCATTAAATATTATAATTTTACCATATAAATTATTACGATATAATTTTTTTTTAAATTAAAATATAGTGTGTTTTTACTATTCATTAAAATATGAAACTTATTAGAATAATATGAAATATTTATCCAAAGTAAATTTTTATATCATAATTTCAAAGAAGAATTTTATTTTGTCAAAATTTTCTTATAAACATGTCAAAAATTATATTTAAAATGGGTGTTCCATCAAAAGGCAGAAAAACTGCTTTTTTTTTAAATACATATTTTACCCGAAAAATTTATTTTGTTCTCATACCTCAATCTAGAAAATGTGTAAGATGAATAATAATGTTATAAAATTCAAAATGTGTTTAATATTATTCATAATGGCTAGTTCATAATAATATTATAACCATATATCTTTGTTTAGTGAAACCCAGTCTTGCGTACAACACACGCTATCGAGGATAATCGTGATTGCATGTAATGCAAGCCAAGTCAGAGTTGTGTGTAGTGCAAGACTACTTTGTTGTTGTGTATAAGAAAATCCAACCTTATTTCATTTATAAATTTAATATATATATATATACACTCAATGTTGCGTAGAATAACAACTATCAAACAAACTTGAAATTGTGTATAACACGATCCCAGAATAGTGTTTCATATACTGCAAGCTAATACGATGTTGCGTATAGAACAAGATAATAATGGTGTATCATAAAAAAGAATATATAAAATAAATTAAAAAGAATATATCTCATAAAATCTCATGGTGTAATATTCTACCCCCTTAAAATTAATTTCACCCTCAAAATTCATCGGGGTTATAAATGGTTTATTACTTGAGAGTTTCTTTCATAGAAACCCACATCGTAAAAAGAAATACCAAAACTTAACTTTAAAAACTAAATTTTGAAACATAACAGATACCCAAATTAACTACTCAATGGGTTTCCACATAGGAGAACATCGGTTAAAATATGGATATGGAAGATAAATCTAACCATCATGTTCTGGTGGAGAGTGGTAGAGAACAAGGCTTTGAAAAAGCCAACAATCACAAAGCCATAAATTTGTGATGATCTAAGGTACCATCTGATTCATCAAATATGAGGGCAATAGGAAAAAAAATTCTTTTTCAAGATCATTTCCCTAAATTTGAAAAAATTGAAAGTAGAAGAAATACTTTCTTGATTTTGGTACAATCTCACCATTGGTCATTCCTTGAACAATTTCCACTTCATATCTTAAAGAAAGGAAGTTTAATTTGTCATTCGTGAAGTGTTAGTAGATCATGCGATAGAATGATAGGTCATTCCATCTGTCTCAAAAAAAGAGGTTAACAAATGTTATTAAATATACATAAGTCCATTTAAAGTGATATTAATCGTATATCATTCCTAAAATGGACTTATACTTCATATATCATACCACTTAACAAATTAAAACTAATTTTTACCGACCAGGAACTTCCTGTAGGCCAGTGGTATGCGATCAAGGTATGTCACACTTTGGTTGTGGGTTTGATTCCCACAACCTTGTCCGGTCTGATGGGTTGTTGTCCTTGCTACATGTTGTCCCTTTTCTAAAACTACACTATTAACACATTCCAGAAACAATATCAAAAAATGGTTCTGTCCTTAAATAATATTATCTTACGTCAAACATAATCCATTTAAAATCTTCAGTCTTATCCAAAATACCTCTATCCTAGCTCATAGTATAAAAAAAATGATTACTAGAAAGGTCACATAACAAGCACATGAATACCATAATTTATTCCCCGTATATCATAAGATATATCTTGTTGGTCATATTCCAAAAATGTGAATACCTTAATGTTGTATTCTCTTGAAACATAAATTACTATAGAACTTTAGTGAAAACCTGAAGGCTGTCAAAAGTTAAATCTTTCCACATACCAAAATACCAAAATTTTGATAAACTCAAACCATGATATCAATTTTTCCTTATATCATTCATGAGCTCATGAATACTATTATACATATTAATTTCACCTTATTCCTTGATTATGCACATTTCATATTCTTTCCAAAAATATTTCAATCACTTTTCATGGTTACCGTTACCATATTCTTATAGAAAATCACAATGGACCAATACATAGATATTTCAATATACCATAAAAGTACCTCAACAACATTATTATTTAATTTCAATACATAAGACCTTAAGTACATCCTCTTCAATGATTGGAATAAAATTGGTCCTTCCTCAATTTAGAAGTAACCTCTTAGTTCAGGGCATTGAGTTGGGTAATTCCCGTGTTCTCTATAGACAAGACATTGATCTCTATAATACATTGTCACTCTATGACCCTTCTCCCCACATTGATAACATCTTCCCCTCTATTTGATGTATTCATCAAGGTTCTTCTTCCCTTCTTTAGAAATCTCAATCTTCCTTTCTCTATGCTCCTCACCATGCGAACATGCATAAAAGTCCATCTTCCTATTATTTGATGAATTAGGAATGTAGAGACCCAAATCATGACGTACATAGACATTACATTACTTTTTTGGTATACTTAATACATAAAAAAACAAACACACAAGGACCGAAATAGTTTAGTGTCTTTGGAAACTCGGAACATAATCTTCTAATCGTGGTAAAAGATATTCAACATCTCCCATAAAGATCTTCCCTTTTTGTTTTCATACATAAAACCTGTCTTTATATCCCGGGGAAAAGAAAACATATAAAGGGTGAGCTCAAATTATCATTAAGGGTATGAATGAAGAAAATAAAACAAACCATATACATTTGAACTTCAAAACATGAACATAATGTTTACACACCAAATTCCTTAGTTGTGAAATAAATCTTGGTAGTACGTAAGGCATAGGTCATAATGAAACATTAATAATTATAAAATATCATGGGAATAAAACATGTAGTTGTGTAAAACAATTAATCACATGATATGATTTCCATAGTAGCCAAGGAATTGCTGCCAAGACCTTATTAGTGGACAAATTCGCTTTCTGAATCAAGTTCACTCCCCGTTCCACTCATGTATCACTGAATCGAATTAACTTACCATTCCAACCATGTATATCTCATGAGATATAAATCTTTACCCAATTCATTGGAAGGATATATAGTTCCCACCAATCTCATAATGAAATCATTCTTACTTGTGCCACAAAATCAATTTAACACATTCATCATAACCCAAAGAATAAAATTGGTTTCCTAAACATCATCCCATAATCACATAATCCATATAAAACAAATGGATATTTCATCATAATAAAATTTAAACCATGTAAATCATAGAGACGTTATTCTTCAAACATACACATATGAAATAATGTCATCATAGATGGAAATTGGGTTTGATAAAACACTGGAAATGAATTCTTGAGGAAAATATCCTTTCTTCTTCAAAATCATTTTCTTTTCACAAAATGAAATGAAATTTTAAAATAAAAGTATTTTGTTGAAAATAGACATAAAATCTGGTAGAGAATGCATCATAAAAATGAGGCATTGTGAAACCATAAAAATCCGTTCACGCCGTATAAGTTAAAAATAACATTCTTCTTGTACTTTTGTCGAAAAAGTCAAACAGTTCCCCGTGTGGTCAACAAAAGAAAGATTCTTTTCATAACATGTGGTAAATTTCAAAAAATTGTAAAAAGGACTTTAAAAATACATGAAAACATTTTTATAAAACAAGGGCATCGATGATAACAATAACCCCAATAAATACTTACGAATAACAATCTCAGATAAGAACGAGATTGGAATAGTTGTCCATTATCTTAGGTCCGATATGATTCGTACATATCCGAACCTCCTATATAATGATTTAAATAATATCATTTACTTATTAAAGAATCATATTAATTGTTATTAAATCATAAATGGTTCACTTATGACTTTATATTACCCATTCTTTTGTAAATTCCATGTTAAAGCAGTGTTTTGGGTAAAATCGTTTTATTTATCGTACATGTTTGGACTTGTTGTTCGTGATATTATTATTACTTATATCATGATTTTATTACTTACACAATGTAAATAATGATTTATATATCATATATATTCAGTATATATATATAATTGATAGATAGATGAAATGAAATACACCGTTCATGGAGACGGTAGGCCGTACATACGCATGAACACTGTTTTCCTTTCCTTATTGACTTGAATACAATTAAGTAGAAGACACATATATATATATATATACATAAATCCAGTAGCATTATTATGTCAATTATTTCATGATTTCTTATTATATATACTTTATAATCATTCTTGAATTGTTAACATGCAAAATGAACCTCATCGCGTTGTGGAGACGGTAATCCGTACGTACGCACTAGCGATGACATCATTCCCATATTTATTGAATGTAATTGGAGTGGATGATATAATATCCTATAATTAGTATGATGTTATAATAATCATATATATTTATTCTTTACACCATTATACCCATCCAAGTAAGGTGGTGGTTGAAAAACAGATTACACCACCGCATGGAGATGGTATTTCGTACCTACACACGCTCGGTGATTTCATTTTCTGATGGATGGATAGAAGGTTAAATGAGATTGTTTAATATTTATAATAAAATTTCATTATATAATTAATACTAATGTTATTAATTTATAATGAAAAAACTGAAGAAGAGGAAGTAGAAGAAGAAATAAATTTGAAAGAGTCAGTAGAAGAGATTACCTCTTCCTCGACGCACCTCCTTTAAACTTCTTCTTAGGGCACTAGAGTTGGTCTTTTGAGAAGACCAGAACCTCTATGATATAACTAGAGAGGTTGAGAAGAGGAAATGGCAGTGGTTGACAGATCTTCGAGGCTCAAAAGAATGTGAAGAGAAGGGGGAAGGGGTGCCCTTTTTATAATGGAGGAGAGGGGCACCATTGGAAAACATAAAATATTATTTTATAATAAAGTCATATTCGGTTTATAATGGCTCCGAAGTGAATTATTTCGAAGATAAATGGGTATGGGTCGAAATACTCTCAACCACCAGGTTTTGGACAAGTTTAGGTTACTACTTTAACCTTATCATTTAGATTTAACTCTAAGTTAAATAATTTAACTTTTACTATGTCTTCTTTTTTTCTTACACTATATGGTTAATAAACTTACAATTACAAGACAAAAGAACCCAAAGTGGTTATTTATTAATATATATAACCTCATCTATGTAATTTGACTTATCCTTATATTTTTAGGAATAAAATAACAATTAACAATATAATATTTGTTTTAAAAACCATTTTATGTCAATTTTGATACTATTTGGTAATTGACATTTGTAAAAATCATAAAAACATTATTAGTTCAAAAAAAGTTAATTAAATCAATACTAATATGTCCTATTGACCAATTTTTTTTTAATTTATAAAAAGTCTCAAATTACATTTATTTGGGTATTTATAACATCAATTATGTTAATATTTCATTAATAAGGTAATTACTGCATCATCATTGTGTCATAAATAAATTAAATTATTTAATGTCTAAAAATTATAAATAAAATACCATTATGTAGGAAATATTATTACCTTTCTAATGAATATTTATAGTTGAATTTATCTTATGTATAACCCTATATTAAATATATTTTAGTTATTAAACATTGATTTTAACTATTTTAACTCTTCTTTAAATAAAATAATAATAAATGTCCTAATCTAATCCAAGTGGAACTAAAGTGTAATATTTTATTTCTAATGTTGTTTTTGGTCGAATTACACTTATCCAATAGAATTTGGACATGTGATAGGGTAATATTAATATCATTTTTACCCCTAATTACCCTATTTACATTTAACTACGGTAAATTAAATTAAAAAGTTACTATTCAAAAAAAATTATTTTTATCTTATTGAACCACATTTTACTCATTAATATTAACCGTGTCTCTATGATTTTTGATATTCCACTAACATAAGTGGTAAAATTATGTTTTATGTAAATTTCCAAACTCTCCAAGGAGGTGGGTAAAAGACGGTGAAATGTTCAATAAATATTTTATGTCTAAAATTATTATAAAACGACTCCAATGAATAACATTGAACTAATATTGGTATTATGTATCAATTCTGAAATAAAATAAATTTAAATAAAATACATAATTATTTATATAAAAATTCGGTTTTTAAAAAGTAGCACAGTGTTTTCACTATTCATTAAAAATTGAATGTTTCCAGAAAAATACCAAAATTTCACCATAGGATAATTTCGATATTCCAAATCCAAAAATGAATTCCATTTTGAAAGATAATATTTATAAAATTTTGAAAATTCGGTATTACTATTCATAACAGCTAGTTCATAATAATATTATAATAATATATCGGTTAATGAAACTCGGTATTGCGTACTACACACGCTATCGAGGAAGGTCTTGATTGCGTGTAATGCAAGCCAATTCAGGGATGCGTGTAGTGAAATATCCATTTTGTGTTCTGTAAAACATAATCAAAACATATTTTATTTATACATTAAAAAAATCTATAATTAATGTTGCGTAGAATACTTTCCACAAAACGAACGGGAAATTGTGTGTAACACGAGCCAAGAATAGTGTTGCGTATACTGCAAGCTAATACAATGTTGCGTATAGTACAAGATAATCTTGGTGTAGTTTATAATAGAAGACATAAAAGAAATTAAAAATAATATATCTCATAAAATCTCAGGGTGTTACAATATACCCCCCTTAAAATGAATTTCTCCCTCAAAATTCGTCAGGGTTATAAATGGTTTACTACTTGAACGTTTCTTTCATAGAAACCCACATCGTAAAAAGGAATAATAAAACTTCATTTAAAAAAGGGAAGTTAGAATCATAACAGTCACCCAAAATAACTCAGCATTGGGTTTCCACATAGGACAACATATGTGAAAATATAGATATGGAAGAGAAATACAACCATAAACTTATGATGAAGAGTGGTAGAGGACATGGCTATAAAAAGCCAACAATAACAAAGCCATAAATTTGTGATGATCTAAGGTACCATCTGATTCATCAGATATGAGGACACTAGGACAACAATTTCGTTTTTCAAGATCATTTCCCTAAAGTTGAATAATTTTTTAATTAAAATAAATTCTTACTTGATTTTGGAACAATCTTACCGTTGCTCGTGCCTTAAACAATTTCCACTTCATCTCTTGAGGAAATGAATTTGAATTTCTCTTTTCCGATGTGTTAGCAAATCATGCGATAAAATGATGGGTCATTCCATCTGTCTCAAACATAGGATTAGCAAAATTTATATAGATAAGTCCATTTTATTGTGATATTAATCGTATATGGTTCCAAAAATCGACTTATACATCACATTAAATAAAACTAGTTTCTACTAACCAGAGACTTCCTGTAGCCCAGTGGTAGGTGATAAAGGCTTGTCACACTTTGGTTGTGGTATCGATTCCCACAACCCTGTCCAATGCGATGGGATGTCGCCCATTCTACAGGTTTCCACTTTTCTTAAACTACACTATTATTAAATTCTATCAATAATATAGAAAAAAATTCTAGCCTTAAACAATACTAACATATGATCGGCATAATCCATCTCATTCTCTAGGCTTATCCAAAATACTTCTTTCCAAACTCATAGTATAAAGAGAACAATAACTAAAAAGTTCATATTACATGCATGTGAATAACATCATTTATCCCTCATATATCTTGTTGGTCACATTGCAATCATGTGAATACCTTAATCATGTATTCTCTTAAATATTTAATACCCATTGAACATTAGTGAATACATGAATGCTGTCAAAAGTTAACTCTTTCCTCTTAGAAAAATCCAAAAATTCTATATACTCAAACCATGATTTAACCTTGTCCTTATATCTATCATGAGCTCATGAATACTATCAATCTTTTAATTTTATCTGTATCCCTTCATTTTTCACATATCATATGCTTTCTAAAATATTTTAATCGCTTTTCATGTTTACCGGTACCATATAATTATCGAAAACCACAATATACCATTACATAGATATTGTAATGTTCCACAATACTATAAATGAGATTCCACAAACATTATTTTGGAATCCCTTTACATAAACACATAATCATTCCAGCACATCGTTTTCATATTCAAAATTGCTAACAGTGATCGCATGTGACTTCCCTTTGTCCATTGCCTTATGAGGTTTCTCATGTTGATCATCATTAACCCTTAGAACAGGGAATTGATTAGCATAATTCCCTATTTCCTTGCACTTGAAGAATTTAAGTGTTGGTGGTGCATTATCTACAGTCTTTTCATTATTCACATCATTAGAAACCCTTTTTCCATTACTGTGACACTCAGATGCTTGATGACCTTCTTTTCCACACTTAAAACAGTTTCATTTCCCTTTATGACAATCTCCACCATGCTTCCTTCCACACATTGAGCATAAGGAAACATTTATCTTCTTTTCACCATTATTATGAGATTTCTCCTTAAACTCGATCTTTTGTTTCTTGTAAAAACCATGAGATGGATATGTAACACCAACTTCCATTTCTACCTTGATAGCACAATGTAGAATTTCATCATAGCTACTGAAGTCTCTTATAGCTAATTCCCTTCTAAGACTTGGTTTTAAGCCACTGAAGAATCGATAAACATTACTTTCAGGTTGGATGATAAATCCAGATGCATACCTTTCAAGATTTGTAAAATTCTATTTGTATATACCAACAGATTCATCATCCATTTTCTTAAGCTCAAGGAAATCCTTTTCCATATTTGTTCGAAGAATACGAGGGATGTACTTATTGAAAAATAAGATCTTGAACCCATCCCATTCCATGGATTCAATTTCATCTCAGGGCCTCGTATTCTTAATTAGATTCCACCATTGATCTGCTTCACCTTCTAAATGGTAAATAGCCAGAATGACTTTTTCATGTTCCGAACAGCAAAGTATGGGAAATATCTTTTCAATGGTACTGATCCACTGTTCAACAACAAGTGGGTCAGAAGACCCAATGAAAGAAGGTGGATGCTACCTCGCGAAGGATTCATTAGAATATTGTTCCCACTTATGCTCATTTGGAAGTCCATAATGATTCATATCTTGTGTAAGTATAACAATAATATTTTTCACTTCATATACTATAACATTGGTTTGTTTAGGAGGAGAATCATTGCATCATCCATTACATTGATCAACACTGTTCCTTCGGGTTCCAGCCATCGTCTAAAACCCAAAAAGAATAGTGTGAGGGGAAAAATCATGCTAGGTAAAAAACTTAATAAATTGGGAGTAACTTTGATATCTAACATCTTAGGTTTAATTCTAATATCATTACTGTAATTCTAGGACTATAACCTATACTTATACTTAAAGTTCGGGACATCCCAAGACATACCTTAGAAATATCTCAAGGGATCTCACTAAAGTTTTCGCATCCAAGTTTCCAAAGGTTAACTAAAACTTTCCTCTGATATCAACTGTAGAGACCCAAATATTGACATACATAGACAATACATTACTTTTGAGGAATACTTAATACATAAACAAAACAAACACACAAGGACCGTTATAGTTTAGTGTCCTTGGAAACTCAGAACATAATTTTCTAATCGTGGTGAAAGATCTTCAACATCACACATAAAGATCTTCCCTTTCTGTTTTTTTACCTAAAACCTTTCTTTATATCCTAGGGAAAAAACATATAAAGTGTGAGCTCAAATTCTCAATAAGGGTAAGCATGGAGAAAATAAAACAAACCATATACATTTGAACTTCAAAACATGAACATAAAGTTTACACAACAAAATCATTAGTTTTGAAATAAATCTGGGTAGTATGTAAGGCATACGTTATAAATAAACATTAATCATGATAAAATAGCATGGGAATAAAACATGTAATTGTGGAAAACTATTAAGCACATGTTATGATTTCCATAGTAGCCAAGGCATTGCTGCCAAGACAATCTTAGTGGACAAAGTCCCTCTCTGAATCGAGTTCACTCCTCATTCTATTCCTATATCACTGAACCAGATTAACTTTCCATTCCATCCATGTATATCTCATGAGATATAAATCATTAACGAATGCATTGGAGGGAGATATAGGTCTCACCCATCTCATAATGAAATCATTCTTACTTGTGCCACAAAATAAACTTAAAACATTCATCATAACCCAAAGAATAAAATGGGTTTCATAAATATCATCCCATCATCACATAATCCATATAAAATAAATGGATATTTAATCATAAGAAAATTGAAACCATGTAAATCATAGATACATTATACCTGAAACATACACATATGAAATAATGTCATCATAGATGGAAAATGGTTTTGATAAAACACTTGAAATGAATTCGTGAGGATAATATCATTTCTTCTTCAAAATAATTTTCTTTTCACAAAATACCATGAAATTTTAAAAGAAATGTATTTTGTTGAAAATATTCATAAAATATTTTAGAGTAATCTTCATGAAAATGAGGCTTTAAGAAACCGTAAAAATCTGTTCACACCGTATAAATTAAAAATAACATTCTTCTCTTACTTTTTTCAGAAAAGTCAAAAAGTTCCCCGTGTGGTAAAAAAAGTAAGATTCCTTTCATAACATGTGGTAAATTTAAAAAATGGGTAAAAAGGACTTTAAAAATACATGAATTTTTTTTATAAAACATGGGCATGGATGATAATAATAACCCTAGTAAATACTTATGAATAACAATCTCGGAAAAGAATGAGATTGGAATAGTTATCCCTTACCTTAGGTTCGATATGATTAGTACGTATTCGAACATCCTGTATAATGATTTAAATAATTTAATTTACTTATTATAGAATTATATTCATTGTTATTATATCATATATGGTTCACTTATGACTTTATATTACCCATTCTTTTTTAAATTCCATGTTAAAGAAGTGTTTTGGGTAAATTCGTTTTATTTGTCATACATGTTTGGACTTGTTGTTCTTGATATTATTGTTAATTATATCATGATTTAATTACTTACAGAATGTAAATAATTATTTATATATCATATATATTCATTATATATATATATAATAGATAGATAAATGAAATTAAATACACCGTTCATGGAGACGGTAGGTCGTACGTACGCATGAACACTGTTTTCCTTTACTTATTGACTTGAATGGAATTAAGTAGATGACATACATATGTATATACATAAATCCAGTAGCATGATTATGTAATATATTTCATGATTACTTATTATATATACTTTATAATCAATATTGAATTGTTGACATGGAAAATGAATCTCATCGCGTCGTGGAGACGGTAATCCATATATATGCACGAGTGATTATATCATTCCCATATTTATTGAATGGAATTGGAGTGGATGATATAATATCATAGAATCCATATGATGTTATAATAATCATATATATTTATTCTTTACACCATTATACTCATCCAAGTAGGGTGGTGGTGGAAAAACAGATTACACCACTGTGTGGGGACAGTATTCCGTATGTACTATCGCGCGGTGATTTCATTTTCCGTAGGATGGATTGAAGGTAAAATGGGGTTGTTTCATATTTATAATAACATATCAGTATATAAGTAATAATTATGTTATTAATTTATAATTAAACAACTAAAGAAGAGGAAGTAGAAGAAGAAAGAAACATGAAAGATTCAGTAGAAGAGATTACATCATCCTCGACGCACCTCCTTTAAACTTCTTCTTAGGGAACTAGAGTTGGTATTTTGAGAAGACCAGAACCACTATGATATAAATAGAGGGGTTGAGATGATGAATTGGTAGGGGTTAGCCACGCTTAAAGGCTCATAATTTTGTGAAGAGAAGAGGGAAGGGGTGCCCTTTTTATAAAGGATGAGAGGGGCACCTTTGGAGAAACATAAAATATTATTTTATAATAAAGTCATATTTGGTTTATAATGGATCCAAAGTGACTTAATTCGGAGATAAAGTGGGTATGGGTCGAAATACTCTCAACCAACAGGTTTTAGACAAGTTTAGTTTACTATTTTAACCTTATCATTTTGATATAACTCTAAGTTAAATAATTTAACTTTTACCTTGTCTTCTTGTTTTCTTACACTATATGGTTAATAAACTTACTATAACAAGACAAACGAACCCCAAGTGGTTCATTATTAACATATATAACCATATCTATGTTATTTGGACAATCATTAGATTTTTAGGAATAAAACAACAATTAATAAAATATTATTTGTTTTAAAAACAATTTTATGTCAATTTGGATACTATTTGGTAATTGATTTTTATGAAAATCATAATAGCATGATTATTTCAAAAAAAGTTAATTTAATAAATACTATCATGTCATATTAACCAAAAAACTTATTTTAATTTATAAAAAGTCTCCAATTACATTTATTTGTGTATTTATAACATCAATTATGTTAATATTTCATTAATAAGGTAATTACTGCATCATCATTGTGTCATAAATAAATTAAATTATTTAATGTCTAAAATTTTTAAATAAAATATCATTATGTATTAAATATGTTTATATTTCTAATGAATATTTATATTCGAATTTATCTTAAGTATAACCCTATTTTTAAAATATTTTAGTTATTAAACTTTGATTTTAACTATTTTAACTCTTCTTTAAATAAAATAATAATAAATGTCCTAATCTAATCCAAGTAGACCTAAAGGGTAATATTTTATTCCTATGGGAGTTTTTGGTCGAATTACACTTATCCAATAGAATTTGGACATGATTTAGGGTAATATTAATATCATTTTTACCATTAATTACCCTATTTACTTTTAACTATGGTAAATAAAAGTAAAAAGATACTATGTACAAAAAAATTACTTTTATCTTATTTAACCACATTTTACTCCTTGATATTAACCTTGTATCACGGATTTTCGAAATTCCACTCATATAAGAGGTAAAATTAATTTTTATGTAAATTTTCGAACTCTCATAGGAGGTGGGTAAAAGACAGTGAAAAGTTAAATAAAATTTTTATATGTCTAAAATTATTATAAAATGACTCCAATGAATTAAATTGAACTTATATAGGTAATATGTATCAATTTTGACCTAAAATAAATTTAAATAAAATAGATAATTATTTATATAAAAATTCGGTTTTTAAAATAGTAACCCAATGTTTTCACTATTCATCAAAAAATGAAAGTTTTTAAAAAAATACCGAAATTTTACCCTAGGCTAATTTTGATATTCCGAATCCAAAAATGAAGTCCATTTTGAATGATAAAATTTATAAAATTTTAAAAAGTTGGTATTACTATTCATAACGGCTAGTTCATAATAATATTATAATAATATATCATTTAGTGTAACTCGGTATTGCGTACTACACAAGTTATCGAGGAAAGTCTGGATTTCTTGTAATGCAAGCCACGTCAGGGTTGTGTATAGTGAAATCTCCATTTTGTGTTGGGTATAACCTGATCAAAACATATTTCATTTATACATTAAACAAATTATATACTTAATGTTGCAGAGAATAATTTCCACAAAACGATCTTGAAATTGTGTGTAACACGATCCAAGAATAGTGTTGCATATACTGCAAGCTAATACGGTGTTGTGTATAGTATACACTAATCTTGGTGTAGTCTATAATAGAAGACATCAAAGAAATTAAAAATAATATATCTAATAAAATCTTGGGGTGTTACATGGAATACCACTAAAGTTCAACTTGTTAATCATAAATCGCGATGAGTGATTCGGCATAATCACAATATCTCTCTTTCTAGGCATTACACAATTTCATTGCTCATAATAACCAATTTTTCCATTGGATTCATAGTTGAACCAAATTACTTCTGGTTCCCTCTATTGACTAAAACCAAAAACCATGGTGTAAGAAATATTTAAAATAAAGAGGAACCACATTATCATAAAAAGGCACTTATGGGATGTCTAACATATAACACATTCTTTAATCCATGAAAACTTTGGTTCACCCTAGGTTATTCATGATCGTAAACATTATTCTAGTACTGTAACCTATAGTTAGACTAAACCTTAGGGACATCCCTATACATACCTTAGAAATATATCTAGGGATCTCACTAAAGTTTTTTCATCCTAGTTCCCAAAGGTTAACTAAACCTTTCCTCTAATACCAACAGTAGAGACCCAAGATTGACGTACATGGACATTATATTACTTTTGCAGAATAACTAATACATAACAAGAACAAACCATCATGGACCGGCCAACACATCCAAAGCCTTTGGATCGGACAACACATGCCCATGTTGTCTCTCCACATCACTCTCTAACTCGTTGAAGCATCACTTTGGGCAGAAGTCTTCCCAAGGAAGCCTTTGAACTCAAACGAAAGGGAGTTACCCGATTTTAAGGTAATGTCTTCACTTGTGTCCTTTTGTTTTATTTTGTTTCTCCAACACCCTAAACTCTTTTTATTCATTTATTTTGTATCAAATCCAGTATCTTAAATATACTAGGATGTTGTTATAAGAATTATTCTAGCTACACTTATAGACACTTACATCTAATGGTTAAAGAACATATTGTTTCTGTGGATGGTGAATTTCTGCCTCACGAAACGATGATTGTTCAACATTCATCTAACACCTTAAAAGGTGGCCATTAAGATGACACTATATTTATATATGATATATAATATTTTTATGTTTTACTTAAGCTTCTTTATTTTTCATTTATGGTATTCCATTATGGTTTCCATTATGGGTAAACGCGATATCATCATTTAAGGAAGTGCGGACTACCGCCCCCTCAAAGTGATTTGATTCGTTAATACCATATGTGGTACGTATAAAGGATATATTTAATGATATTATATATGATACCATACTGGAATTAAAATAATATTATGTATCATTATGTTTTAATTCCATTGAATACGAAATAGAAATGGAAGTAGTGTTCATGCATACGTACGACTTACCGTCTCCATGAACGGTACATTTCATTTCTTATCTCAAAATGTTATGTACTATTATAAGTACATATATATAATGGATATGTATGTAATATATTACATATAAATTATGGATATCATTCTGTAATTAAAACATATATATATATATATATATATCTCATTTTGTTTTAATTCCATTAATATGACAAAAAAATGAAAGTAGCGTTCATGCGTACGTACGGCCTACCGTCTCCATGAACGGTGCTTTTAATTTTTTATCTCCAAATTATATGGAATAGTATAAAATGAATATATACTGGATTTATATGATATTTAAAACATCAATTCTATTCTGGATATTATGTACCTATAACTACATGGAAAATTATTTTCCAACAAGTTCAATTTTTGACTCATGTACCAAACATCGACAAAAACGTCTGATATGAACTCATATTATTAACCAATTATTTTAACATTATAATATATGATACGAACTGAATAATAATATGTAAATGAGGTACTTAAGAAATTATAAATTGACCAAAGTTTACTATTCAGGAATATAATGAAACGAACAAGACAAGTTGGATTTGAGGTAAGATATCTCACTCCTCTCTTTCTTTTTAAGTACACTATTTTATGTCATTCCTTTTAATCTCATATTTCTTGTGATGGGGGATGTTATTTTATATTCCTCTTGCTATAAATTTTATTTTAATATGGTGAGATACCCTATTTTATCTCATCAATCCATTTTTGGAAGTTTTGAGTGGCGCCGTTAGGCTGTCGAATTTTCATAAGAGATCTAATCTCTCTCTTTATTTTTAAGTACTCTCCTTTATGTCACTTCTTTTAAGCTCCTATTTGTTATGATGAGGGATGTTATTTTATATTCCACTTTCTGTAAATTTTATTTTAATATGATGAGAGACCCTATTTGATCTCATCAATCCATTTTTTGAAGTTTTAAGTGGCACCGTTAGGCTGCCGAGTTTTCGTAAGGGATTTTTCATCTCACTTTTATTCCCGTGAGATTTATGCTACATTATCCACAATTTCCTTTGTGTGGTGTATGTACTGACCATTATTTTACTCATTGTGTAATATTCTTTCATTTATGAGTATTTACATCAATGTTGTATTGTCTTTATTTCACGGGGTGTATGTTTCAAAAGATACCCCTGCCGGTAAGGGAACCTTTCACCCTCCTCTTTTTAAAAGACTTATTTTGTTGTGTCTTTTAATTCACATACTATTAAGTTGGGATATGTTATTCTATATCCTTACTGATGTAAATTTTATCTCCAAGTGATGAGATACCCTTTTTATCTCTCATCAACCCATTTTCTGAATTTTAAAGTGACGCCATTAGGCTGTCAAATTTTACCAAGGGAACTTCTTAACCCAATTTTGATTTCATTGGGTTCAACATGTAGTTATTGAATATGTCCTCCTTTTAATATGTGTGAATTACCTTTGAGTGTATTACACTTAATATCCACTTATATTGGGAGTATTTATATTTTTCACACATAATTATGAGATTGATTTATCCTTTATTTAAGGGTACCTTCATTACAGGGGATTTCATCTCATTTTACATTTCTATTGAGACTTCATTGTTGTTATGCACCAATTCACTCTTATATGGGGTATATAATGTCCTTTGGAATATTATATCATGAATTACTTTATTCTCATGATATTATAAAGTTCTGATTAAATTTTATTCCTCAATTATTGTATTCAAGTGTCTCTCATTTTGTTAAAAACACTTTAAATAAAATATCATTTTAAATGTTTTAATGATTTATTCTTATAAATGGTTCCGATTAATATCCATGTTTTCAAAATGGTTTTAAGGATTTATTTATATGGATATTAATGGTTTAAAATGTTAAAATCTTCAAAGTGGTATGGGACACTTTGATTCTAAAAATCTCTTTATTAAATGTTTTAAATGGTTTTGAAAATGGTTTTCAGAATGGATTCATTATTTCAATATCTTAAAATGTTATATTGTTATTACAATGTGGGAATGTTATGTTTCTTTTGTGCTTAATTTATGTTCTATGATTATGTTATGGTTCTTGGTCATTTTTTATGAATACGGGTGGTTCCGTGATAAACTAAGGGCGGGTGAGCCCGATATAGCTCTCCAATGCATTGGGTAATGCGAAGGAGTGAAAAGTTAAGGTTTCTCTGAAGCGATTTAGGGAATATACTGTGGTGGGTATTCCAAACTTAACCAAGAGGGTTACTCCCAATGTAAGAATGTTTTGAATGCCTCAAGATACCTTTATGTCTTATGATTTCTATGATTTATTCATGATTTTATGAGGTATGTTAATGTTCTTATGTTTTATGGGTAAAGTATGATTTCATTCTTATGTATACATGTACTCATGTTTCCTTTCCATATTTTGATATCCCTTACTGAGATTTTTAACCTCATCCCAAGTTTTTGAAATGTTTTTCACAGGTCAAGGGAAGGGTACATGATATGATGATAGTGTTAAGGAAGTTTCAAGAAAGAATCCATGCTTTATATTAAATATGTTTCCATTGATGGGAAAAAATTAATAATATCTTTTATGTAACCACTTTGTTTAAATGTGGAATGTAATGCAAGTTTTATGATCTAATTCTCTAAAACTCTAAACCTGAAAATATCATCAATGTGTAATCTTGTAATAACTCAAGATTAAGTAAGGTTTAAGGTTGGGGCCTTATAGTTGCTATCAAAGGTCGGTTTAGATAACTTTAGAGGTTATGGTATTCTTTAGTCATAAGTGACAGTACCATAATGGATAGGATTTCAGAAAGAGTCCTAGTTTTAGATAAAGTGAATGAGTAAGTATATCTTAGTGTTTACCTTCCTCATTAGTACATGATGGTTTTGTTGATATAATCACACATACATTTCTGTTTTTAGTGAATGGATGGATCTAGCAGGAACCATAGAGACAACAGGTTTGAAGGAAACTATGGTGGTTCTCTGATTAAGATACTAGATAAAATGGGGGATTCAATGAGGAAACTCGTGGTTGTTATAAACCAACTATCAAGGAGTCATGATCAACCACTTGAACCTTGGTATGATCTGTAATGCATCATGTACGAGTTGACCAATCGATGTGGAAGTTCAGGTAATAATTATAAAGGTAACCATTAGGGTTTATATGATCCTTGCTTTTGAGGTAATTATTGGTTATTATATATTATGATGGAAAATAAAAGGCATGAGATAAAATTGAGGTTAAAATATGTTATGATTATTTTTGAATATTTTATCTCGTTTTGGGGAATGTTTTAAGAATTATATAGTTTTGTAAAAAGGACAACACGCAGACCGTGTGACAACCCGTCGCGTCGGACAAAGTTGCGGGAATCGAACCCACAACCAAAGTGCAACTGGTATTTATTGCCTACCACTGGACTACAAGAAGTCCCTGGTTAGTTTGGCTGATTCTTTTTTAGTTAGATGATTTTATGAATTATGAGTAAGTTGATTTTGGGTTATCTATGGAAATTTATTAACCTATCATGGAGGATATGTGATTAGGTTAATTACTTTTCAATACAAGACATTAAGAGCAACTGATGTTGTTTGGAGATAAATGTTATGATTTAACTTGGAAGACAATGTGACTAAATACATAAAATATTTGGGTTTCAATCTTAGTTTGGTTTACTTTGAAGAATTTTATGGGCAAATTGTTTATCGAATGGTCCTCGTTGAACTTTGGGTTTTGTTAGACAAATTTTGGAGATTAAGAATAGATTTTATTTTTATAAAGGGTTATCCTTTTTTGGATTATCTGATCTTGTAATAACCTTTTTGTTTTTTGGTTTTGGTTAAATTCTAAAGACATGGGATGTATATAGTTCTCTTTTGTGGACTAGGTGATTCTCTAGAAGTTGATTATAGTACTCTTAATGTGAACAAGTCTTCCTAGATACTCATCTTTTGGAAAAAATATGATATTGAGTAAAAAATCTAATAAATGTTGAAAGTCAACATGATAAGTAATTATGTTTCCTTATTAATAAATTCCTCAATAAAAATTAACGTAAAACAAAAATTTTGTCTGTTAACTTTTCCTACTGGGGAGTCGAATACCGTTTAACCCATCACAAGTTTGTGATTTTCTTGTGGTTATCTTTCTCCTAAACATGTTTTCTATCACTCTCCATTAGAACATGACCCTATGTTTTCTCCTCCATGTCCATGTTTTCCTACATGTAATCCTAGTATGGGTTAACTCGGGTGACCTCTATACTTATCTTTATTTATTTTAAAGTGATGGTTTTACAGACTCTTGTTTTGATGTGGGACTTTCAAGGATGTTTCCAAGCTCAATTTTAAAATTGCGAGGATGCAGTTCTCAAAAGGGGAGAAGGATGTAACACCCCAGGTAAATAAAGAGTATGAAATTTTCACATTTATCCATATTTGTGAATAAAATATTAATATAACTTTAAAGGGGACACTATGCTCGATGGCATACCCAACACGCAACAACGAGTTCTTGGGAATCTTACGTTGCAATCTAATAATAAAATAATATTATTTTGAAGGGTAGTTAACGCCTAGCTGTTGTGATGGAGGGAATGAATATAACTAACTACAAAATTATTATATATGTTTGTCAAATATTTTTACTTTTTACAATAAATGTTAGAGGAATGAAAATGTGAATGAATCCAATTTTAAGCGTAAACATTCTAATTTTCTTTAAAAGGTCGATTAACTGCCTTTTGATGGAGAACCTCTTCTAAATCCACTTTTTGAAAATTTTATGTGTTATATTCGACAAAATAAAATTCTTCTTTAGAATCGGGACATCAATATTTACTTTGTGTAAATTTTTGGTATTTTTCGGAAAAGATCAATTTTTAATGAATAGTGAAAAATGTTGTATTTTAATTCAAAACCTATTTTTAATCTAATTTATTAATATGATTAGATTATCTTTTTAATTGGTTTTAAAGTGAAATTAGAATATATTTTTACCATTTTATCCAATATTGTTCGTTGGAATTAATTTCACTTTGAAATTGGACTTCAACTAGTGTCAATCTTTTGATACATTTTGTTTCATAAAAAGACGCTATTTGTTTTGACAGCGGGAATTAATTATTAAATTAATTAATGAAACCTATATGTTTTAATTTTTTTAAAATAGACATCATTTTTTAATTCATAATATCAAATATAGCTTAGGGTGAATTTTTGGTAATTTTCTGAAAAAATTCAATTTTTGATGAATAGTGAAACCACTAAGTGGTACTTATAAAAACTGATTTTCTGTTTAAATGATATTTTGCCATCTTTGTGTTTTGAATTTCAAAAATCTGACATACATGGTTGTCATTAAGAAGTAAAATGTGGTTCTATGGGGTTAAAATAATTTTTTGGTGAATAATAACTTATTAAGTTTTTAATCGCGATTAGAGGTAATTAGTGTAGTTTAAGGTAAGAGTAGTGTTTTAATAAAATTAAATGACCTAGAAACATGTCCTACCCTCATTGGATGTGTCATTTACGAACAATACAATCCATGGGTCAACTTGGGGACCCCATGGAGCAACTTTGGTTGGAAAATGACATAAATACCTTTTTATTTAATGTTAAAGTAAAAATAACACAAACATGAGATGTTTTACTAAAACAATTTTTACATGGGGTTATAGAAGTCATATTTTTGACTATAAATAGTAATTGGAAAGATAAAAAGATATACTACATAATAGTATTTTTTTATAATTTTTATACATTAAATAAATTAAATTATTTATGACATCATGATGATGCAGCGATGACCTCATTATTTAACGATTTAAATAAAATGGAAAGATAATGTAATATCTAAGAACTAAACATGTACAAAACCTATTGTATTGGTGGATTTCTGACCCTTATCACCTTATCCTATAAAAAAATCAATATGGGACCATTAATATCCGAAACTCATTCTAAAATAATGTAACATTTCTTTACATTCCAAAAGTGCCCCTCCTCTCCTCTTATAAAAATCCCCCACCGCTACCTTGTTACCCACACTTCCAAAGCCTTTGGCTCGGCCAAACCCTACCCAGTTTGTCTCTCCCCATCCCTCTCTAACTCCTTGAAGCCTCACTTTGGGCAGAAGTCTTTCCAAGGAAGGCTTTGAGCTCAAACCAAAGGGAGTTACCTGATTTTAAGGTAATGTCTTCACTTGTGTCCTTTTGTTTTATTTTGTTTCTCCAACCCCCTAAACTCTTTTTATTCATTTATTTTGTAACAAATCTTGTATCTTCAATATACTAGGATGTTGTTATAATAAGGATTCGAGCTACACTTACACACACTTACATCTAATGGTTAATGAACATATTGTTTCTGTGGATGGTGAATTTCTGCCTCACGAAACGATGATTGTTCAACATTCATCTAACACCTTCAAAGGTGGCCATTAAGATGACACTATATTTTAATATTATATATAATATGTTTATGTTTTACTTAAGCTTCTGTATTTTTCATTTGTGGCATACCTTTATGGTTTCCATTATCGGTAAACGCGATATCTTCATTTAAGGAAGTGTGGACTAGCACCCCCTCAAAGTGATTTGATTCGTTAATACCATATGTGGTACGTATAAAGGATATATTTAATGATATTATATATGATACCATACTGGAATTAAAATACTATTATGTATCATTATGTTTTAATTCCATTGAATATGAAATAGAAATGGAAGTATCGTTCATGCGTACGTACGACTTACCGTCTACATGAATGGTACATTTCATTTCTTATCTCAAAATGTTATGTACTATTATAAGTACATATATATAATGGATTTGTATTTAATATATTATATCTAAATTATGGATATAATTCTGGAATTATAACATATATATATATCGCTCATTTTGTTTTAATTCCATTAATATGACAGAAAAATGAAAGTAGTATTCATGCGTACATACGGCCTACCGTCTCCATGAACGGTGCTTTTAATTTTGTATCTACAAATTCTATGGAATAGTATAAAATGAATATATACTGGATATATATTATATTTAAAACATCAATTATATTCTGGATATGATGTACCAATAACTACATGGAAAATTCTTTTCCAAGGAGTTCAATTTTTGACTCATGTACCAAACATCGAAAAAAACGTCTGATATGAACTCATATTATTAACCAATTATTATAACATTATAATATGTGATATGAACTGAATAATAATATGTAAAGGAGGTCCTTAAGAAATTATAAATTGACCAAAGTTTATTATTCAGGAATATAAAGAAACGAACAAGACAAGCTGGACTTGAGGTAAGGGATCCCACTCCTCTCTTTCTTTTTAAGTACACTCTTTTTTGTCATTCCTTTTAATCTAATCTTTATTGTGATGGGGGATGTTATTTTATATTCCTATTTCTGTAAATTGTATTTTAATATGGTGAGATACCCTATTTGATCTCATCAATCCATTTTTGGATGTTTTGAGTGGCGCCGTTAGGCTGTCGAATTTTCGTAAGAGATCTAACCTCTCTCTTTCTTTTTAAGTACTCTCCTTTATGGAACTTCTTTTAAGCTCCTATTTGTTATGATGAGTGATGTTATTTTATATTCCTCTTTCTGTAAATTTTATTTTAATATGATGAGAGATCCTATTTTATCTCATCAATCCATTTTTGGATGTTTTAAGTGGCGCCGTTAGGCTGCCGAGTTTTCGTAAGGGATTTTTCATCTCACTTTTATTCCCGTGAGATTTATGCTTCATTTGCCAAAATTTCCTTTGATTGGTGTATGTACTGACCATTATTTTACTCATTGTGTAATATAATTTCATTTATGAGTATTTACATCAATGTTTTATTGTCTTTATTTCACGGGGTGTATGTTTCGAAAGATACCCATGTCGGTAAGGGAACCTTTCACCCTCCTCTTTATAAAAGACTTATTTTGTTATGTCTTTTAATTCACATACTATTAAGTTGGGTTATGTTCTTCTATATCCTTACTGATGAAAATTTTATCTCCAAGTTATGAGATACCCTTTTTATCTCCCATCAACTCATTTTCTGAATTTTAAAGTGACGCCGTTAGGCTGTCGAATTTTACCAAGGGAACCTCTTAACTCAATTTCGATTTCTTTGGGTTCAACATGTAGTTATTGAATATGTCCTACTTTGAATATGTGTGAATTACCTTTGATTATTTTAAACTTAATATCCACTTATATTGGATGTATTTATATTTTTCACACATAATTATGAGATTGATTTATCCTTTATTTAAGGGTACCTTCTTTACAGGGGATTTCATCTCATTTTACATTTCTATTGAGACTTCATTGTTGTTATGCACCAGTTCACTCTTATATGGTGTATATACTGTCCTTTGTAATATTATATTATGAATTCCTTTATTCTCATGATATTATAAAGTTCTGATTAAATTTTATTCCTCAATTATTGTATTCAAGTGTCTCTCATTTTGTTAAAAACACTTTAAATAAAATATCGTTTTAAATGTTTTAATGATTTATTCTTATAAATGGTTTCCATTAATATCCATGTTTTTAAAATGGTTTTAAGGATTTATTTTTATGGATATAAATGGTTTAAAATGTTAAAAGATTCAAAGTGTTATGGTACACTTTGATTCTAAAAATCTCTTTATTAAATGTTTTAAATGGTTTTGAAAATGGTTTTCAGAATGGATTCATTATTTCAATATATTAAAATGTTATATTGTTATTAAAATGTGGGAATGTTATGTTTATTTTGTGCTTAAGTTATGTTCTATGATTATGTTATGGTTCTTGGGCATTGTTTATGAATACGGGTGGTTCCGTGATAAACTAATGGCGGGTGATCCTGATATAGCTCTCCAATGCATTGGGTAACATGAAGGAGTGAAACGTTAAGGTTTCTCCGAAGAGATTTAGGGAATATATTGTGGTGGGTATTCCAAATGATACCAAGAGGGTTACTCCCTACGTAAGAATGTTTTGAATTCCTCAATTTACCTTTATGTCTTATGATTTCTATGATTTATTCATGATTTTATGTGGTATGTTAAAGTGGTTATGTTTTATGGGTAATGTATGATTTCATTCTTATGTATACGTGTACTCATGTTTCATTTCCATATTTTTATATCCCTTACTGAGCTTTTTAATCTCATCCCAAGTTTTTGAATTTTTTTTCACAGGTCAAGGGAAGGGTACATGATATGATGATTGTGTCAAAGATGTGTTAAGAAAGAATCCATGCTTTATTTTAAATATGTTTCTGTTGATGGGAAAAAATGAATACTATCTTTTATGTAACCACTTTGTTTAAATGTGGAATGTAATGCATGTTTTATGATTTAATTCTCTAAAACTCTAAACCTGAAAAGATCCTCAATGTGTAATCTTGTAATAACTCAAGATTAAGTAAGGTTTAAGGTTGGGGCCTTATAATAAAAGAACATTAATCATGATAAAATAGCATGGGAATAAAACATTAAATTACGGAAAACCATTAAACACTTGATATGATTTCCATTGTAGCCAAGGCATTGCTGCCAAGACCATCTTAGTGGACAAAGTCCCTTACTGAATCGAGTTCACTCCTCATTCTAGTCATGTATCACTGAACCAGATTAAGTTTTCGTTCCAGCCATGTCTATATCATGAGATATAAATCTTTACCCTATGAATTGGAGGGAGATATTATAAGGCCCCAGCCTTAAACCTTACTTCATCTTGAGTTATTACAAGATTACACATTGAGGATCTTTTCAGGTTTAGAGTTTTAGAGAATTAGATCATAAAACTTGCATTACATTCCACATTTAAACAAAGTGGTTACATAAAAGATAGTATTCATTTTTTCCCATCAACAGAAACATATTTATAATGAAACATGGATTATTTCTTGACACTTTCTTGACACTATCATCATATCATGTACCTTTCCCTTGACCTGTGAAAAACATTTCAAAAAAACATGGGATGAGCATAAAAAGCTTAGTAAGGGTTATAAAAAATATGGAAAGGAAACATGAGTTCATATATACATAAGAATGAAATCATACTTTACCCACAAAACATAGGCACTTTAACATACCTCATCAAATCATGAATAAATCATAGAAATCATACGACATAAAAGGTAACTTGAGGCATTCATAACATTCTTACGTAGGGAGTAACCCTCTTGGTTACGTTTGGAATACCCATCACAGTATATTCCCTAAATCACTTCGGAGAAACCTTAACGTTTCACTCCTTCACGTTACCCAATGCATTGGAGAGCTATATCGGGCTCACCTGCCCTTAGTTTATCACGGAACCACCCGTTCTTCATAACAATGCCCAAGAACCATAACATAATCATATCACATAAAACATGCATAAAGGAAACATAACATTTCCACATTTCAATCACAAGATATCAATAAAACACATTGAAATAAAAAACCTTATGAAAACAATTTTCAATACCAAAATAAAATACAGGTAAAACATAGTATTTGTTTTTCCTTTAAAAAGAAGGTATGGCTTTTAGAGGAAGCCGAAACTCAAATAATGGTCACGGCGGCAGAGAAGTCATTGTCGCCGCATACGTATGACAAAAACATTCCCTTTTGTCATTTTGTAAAACGCTTCGTATAAAAAGATTCCTTTTGGATAAACGTAAAATTCAAAGGGGTTTATAAACCGTATAAAATAAAGTTGTGTATAAAACAAAATATGCCTCAATGAAAAGAGATTGAGACGAAGTCCCTTACAAAGACGGTATCCTTGGTTTAAGGATAAATCAATTACATAATTATGTGTGAGAAACGAATACACAAAATATAAGTGGATATTAAGTGTAAAAAAATCAGAGGATATTCACACATATTCATAGAATGACATATTCAAGGACAACATTTTTATCCCAAAGAATCAAATTTGGGATAAGAAGTTCCCTTGAAAAAATTTGACAGCCTAACGGCGTCACTACAAAATACAGAAAATGAGTTGATGAGAGATAAAAAGGGTATCTCGTCACATGGACATAAAATTTAAATCAATAAGGATATAGAAGGACATATCCCAACATAATAGTATGTGAATTAAAAGACATAACAAAATAAGTCTTTTAAAAAGAGGAGGGTGAAAGGTTCCCTTACCGACATGGTTATCTTTCGAAACATACGCCCCGTGAAAGAAGGACAATAAAAAATTGATGTAAATAATCATAAATGAAAGTATATTATACAATGATTAAAATAATGGGCAGCACATACACCACTCAAAGGAAATTGTGGCAAATGTAGCATAAATCTCCTGGGAATAAAAGTGAGATGAAAAATCCCTTACGAAAACTCGACAGCCTAACGGCGCCACTTAAAACTTCCAAACTGGACTGATGAGAGGAAATAGGGTCTCTCATCATATCCACATAAAGTTTACAAAAATAAGATTATAAAATAACATCCCCCATCATAACAAATAGTATCATAAAAGAAGTGACATAAAGGAGAGTACTTAAAAAGAAAGAGAGAGGTTAGATCTCTTACGAAAATTAGGCAGCCTAACGGAGCCACTCAAAACTTCCAAAATGGATTGATGAGAGAGAATAGGGTCTCTCATAATATGAACATAAAAATTACAGTAATATTAATATAAAATAACATCCCAATAACAAGAAATATGAGATTTAAAAGGAATGATATAAAAGAGTGTACTTTAAAAGAAAGAGAGGAGTCAGATCCCTTACCTCAAGTCCGACTTGTCTTGTTCGTTTCTTGATATTCCTGAATAATAAACTTTGGTCAATTTATAATTTATTAAGGACCTCCTATAATGATTATTATTAAGTTCATATCACATATTTTAATGTTATAATAATTGGTTAATAATATGAGTTCATATCAGACGTTTTTGTCGATGTTTGGTACATGAGTTAAAAATTAAACTTCTTGGAAAATAATTTTCCATGTAGTTATAGGTACATCATATCCAGAATAGTATTGATGTTTTAAATATCATATATATCCAGTATATATTCATTTTATACTATTCCATAGCATTTGGAGATAAAAATTAAAAGCACTGTTCATGGAGACGGTAGGCCGTACGTACGCATGAACGCTACTTTAATTTTTTTCCATATTAATGGAATTAAAACAAAATGAGAGATATATATATGTTATAATTCCAGAATGATATACATCATTTATATGTAATATATTACATATATATCCATTATATATATGTACTTATAATAGTACATAACATTTTGAGACAAGAAATGAAATGTACCATTCATCGAGACGGTAAGTCGTACGTACGCATGAACGCTACTTCCATTTCTATTTAATATTTAATGGAATTAAAACATAATGATACATAATATTATTCCAGTATGGTATCATATATAATATAATTAATGATATCCTTTATATGTACCACATATGGTATTAACGAATCAAATTATTTTGAGGGGGCGGTAGTCCGCACTTCCTTAAATGATGATATCCCGTTTACCCATAATGGAAACCATAAAGGTATTCCATAAATTAAAAATACAGAAGATTAAGTAAAACATAAACATATTATATATCATATATAAATATAGTGTCATCTTTATGGCCACCTTTGAAGGTGTTAGAAGAATGTTGAACAATCATCGTTTCGTGAGGCAGAAAATCACCAACCACAGAAACAGTATGTTCTTTAACCATTAGACAAGGATGTGTGTAAGTGTAGCTCGAATCCTTATTATAAATACATCCTAGTATATTTAATATACTGGATTTTTTACAAAAGAAATGAATAAAAAGAGTTTAGTGGGTTGGAGAAGCAAAATAACACAAAAGGACACAAGTGAAGACATTACCTTAAAATCGGGTAACTCCCTTTGGTTTGAGCTCAAAGGCTTCCTTGGGAAGAATTCTGCCCAAATTGAGGCTACAAGGTGTTAGAGAGGTATGTGGAGAGACAAAATGGGAAGGGGTTGTCCGAGCCAAAGGCTTTGGGAGTGTGGGTAAAGAGGTAGAGGTGGGGGCCTTTTATAAGAGGAGAGGAGGGGCACTCTTGGAAGGTAAAGAAATGTTACTTTATTTTAGAATGTGTTTCGGATTTTAATGGTCCCAAATTGATGTGTTTCGAGGATAAGGTGATAAGGGTTAGAAATCAACACATCCAATAGGTTTTGGACATGTTTAGGTATTAGATTTTAAATTATCTTCCCATTTTATTTAAATCGTTAAATAATGAGGTCATCGCTGCATCATCATGATGTCATAAATAATTTAATTTATTTAATGTCTAAAAATTATAAACAAAATACTATGATGTAGGAAATCTTTTTAGCTTTAAAATTAAAATTTATATTCCAAAAGATAATTTATGTAGACAAAATTAAAAATATTTTACTTAGGTGATACATTCTTTGTTACATTTAACATTCTTCAAAAATAAAAAGATAAAAAGTCACTTTCTCACAAAAGTGATCACATGGGGCCCCCAAGTTTAGCACAAGGCATCCCATGGTCGGCCATGAGACAACCAGTAGCCTTGGGAAACATTTTGTGGTCATTTTTTATTATTATGATATTTTCTTATTATCTTTAACTACCCGATTACTCATTAATCAAGATAATTAAAGATAATTACCGTCGTTACTATTCATAATGTCCAAAAACAAAAGAGTCTTAATTACATAATTTGGACCTTCTGATTCCAAATATGTAATTCATTTTACCGAATTCCAAACACATAAATTCAATAATTAATTTAAAAAAACTTCCCGTTGTCAAAACAAATAGCGGGTTTTTTAGAAACAATATTTATGAAATGTTTGGCACTTGTTTATGCCTAATTCCAATGTGAAATTAATCCCAATGACCATCATTGAATTAAATGGTAAAAATATATTCTAATTACACTTTAAAAAAAATTAAAAAGATAATATAACCATATAATTAAATTATATGAAAAGGCAGTTTTGATGTAAAATGCAGTATTTTTCACTATTCATTGAGAAATGAATATTGTCAGAAAAATACCAAAAATTAACCCAAGGTAAATTTCAATGTCCCAATCATAAATAATATGTTTATTTTGAAAAATAAAGCTTATAAAATTTTCAAAAAGTGGATTTAAAATGGGTTCGCCATCAAAAGGCTGTTAATCGACCTTTTAAATAATATTAGAATGTTTATGCTTAAAAACTGGATTCATTTGCATTTTTAATCCCTTAACATTTATTGTAAGGAGTAAAAATATTTTACAAACATATATAATAATTTTGTAGTTAGTTCTGTTCATTCCCTCCATTACAACGGCTAGGCGTTAACTACCATTTAAAATAATATTATTTTGTTTTTAGAGTGCAACGTAAGATTCGCAAGAAACTCGTTGTTGCGTATTGGGTACGCCATCAATCATAGCATCCCCTTTAAAGTAATATTAATATTTTATTCACAAATATGGATAAATATGAAAATTTCATATTCTTTATTTACCTGGGGTGTTACATCCTTCCCCCCTTTTGGGAATTGCATCCTCGCAATTTTAAAATTGAGCTTGGAAACATCCTTGAACATCCCACATCGGAACAAGAGTCGGTAAAAAAATCACTTTAAAATAACGAAAGATAAGTATAGAGGTCACCTGAGTTAACCCATAATAGGATTCCATGTAGGAAAACATGGACATGGAAGAAAAAGAAAAGGGTCATGTCCTTGAGGGAGAGTGATTGCAAACATGTCTAGGAGAAAGTTAACCATAAGAAAATCACAAACTTGTGATGGGTTCAAAGGTATTCAATTCCCCAGTAGGAAAAGTTAACAGACAACATTTTTGTTTTAAGTTACTCTTCATTGAGGAATTTATTTTTGATCTTAAGGAATCATACTTACTTGTCATGTTGACATTAAACTTTTACTAGATTCCTTAATCAAACTCATATTTTCTCCAAAAGACGAGTATTTAGGAAGACTTGTTTGCATAAGAAGTACTATAATCAACTTCTAGAGAATCACCTAATCCACAAAAGAGAACTATATACTTCCCATGTCTTTAGACTCTAACCAAAATAAAAATCCAAAAAGGTTAGTACATAATCAGATAATCCAGAAAAGGATAACCCTTTATAAAAATAAAATCTATTCTTAATCTCCAAAATTTTTCCACCAAAACCCAGAGTTCAACAAGGACCATTCGATAAACAATTTTTCCATAAAATTCATCAAGTTGAACCAAACTAAGATTTAAACCCAAATATTTGAACGATTTAGTCACATAGTCTTCCAAGGTACAAATTAACTTTTATCTCTAAATAACATTAGTTGCTCTTAAATTGTCATATTGAAAAGTAATTAACCTAATCACATATCCTCGATGATAGGTTAATCATTTCCATAGATAACCCAAAATAAACTTACTCTGGATTCCTAAAATCATATAACTAAAAAGAATTAGCCAAACTAAACAGGGACTTCACGTAGTCCAGTGGTAGGCGATAAATACCAGTCGCACTTTGGTTGTGGGTTCGATTCCCACGGCTTTGTCTGACGCGACGGTTTGTCACACGGTCTACGTGTTGTACTTTTTCCAAAACTATATAATTATTAAAAAATTCCCCAAACCGAGATAAAATCTTCAAAAATAATCATAACATATTTTAACCTCAAGTTTATCTCATGCCTTTCATTTTCCAGCATATCGTATAATAACCCATAATTACCTCAAAAGTAAGGATCATATAAACTCTAATGGCTACCTTTATAATTATTACCTGAACTTCCACATCGATTGGTCATCTCATACATGATGCGTTACTGAACATACCAAGGTTCAAGTGGTTGATCATGACTCCTTGATAGTTGGATTAGAACAACCACGAGTTTCCTCATTGAATCCCCCATTTTATCTAGTATCTTAATCAGAGAACCACCACAGTTTCCTTCAAACCTGTTGTCTCTTTGGTGCCTGCTAGATCCATCCATTCACTAAAAACAAAAATGTCAGTGTGAGTATATCAACAAAACCATCATGTACTAATGAGGAAGATAACCACTAAGATATACTTACTTATTCACTTTATCTAAAACTAGGAATCTTTCTGAAATCCTAACCATTATGGTAATGTCACTTATGCTTAAAGAATACCCTAACCTCTAAAGTTATTTAAACCAACCTTTGATACGAACTATAAGTCCCCAGCCTTAAACCTTACTTAATCTTGAGTTATTACAAGATTACAAATTGATGATCTTTTCAGGTTTAGAGTTTTAGAGAATTAGATCATAAAACTTGCATTACATTCCACATTTAAACAAAGTGGTTACATAAAAGATAGTATTCATTTTCTTCCCATAAACGGAATCATATTTATAATGATACATGGATTCTTTCTTGACACTTCCTTGACACCATCATCATATCCTGTACCTTTCCCTTGACCTGTGAAAAAGATTTCAAAAAAACTTGGGATGAGAATAAAAAGCTCAGTAAGGGTTATAAAAAATATGGAAAAGAAACATGAGTTCATATATACATAAGAATGAAATCATACTTTACCCATAAAAAATAGGAACTTTAACATACCTCATCAAATCATGAATAAATCATAGAAATCATAAGACATAAAAGGTAACTTGAGGAATTCATAACAATCTTACGTAGGGAGTAACCCTCTTGGTTACGTTTGGAATACCCATCACAGTATATTACCTAAATCTCTTCGGAGAAACCTTAAGGTTTCACTCCTCCACGTTACCCAATGCATTGAAGAGATATATCGGGCTCACCCGCCCTTAGTTTATCACGGAACCACCCATTCTTCATAACAATGCCCAAGAACCATAACATAATTGTATCACATAAAACATGCATAAAGGAAACATAACATTTCCACATTTAAATCACAAGATATCAATAAAACACATTGATATAAAAAACCTTATGAAAACCATTTTCAACACCAAATTAAAATAACGGTAAAACAAGGTATTTATTTTTCTTTTAAAAAGAAGGTATGGATTGTAGAGGAAGCCGAAACTCAAATAATGGTCACGACGGCGGAGAAGTCATTGTCGCCGCATACGTATGACAAAAACATTCCCTTTTGTCGTTTTGTAAAACGCGTCTTATAAAAAGATTCATTTTGGATAAACGTAAAAGTCAAAGGGGTTTATACACCGTATAAAAGAAATTTGTGTATAAAACAAAATATGCCTCAATGAAAGGAGATTGAGACGAAGTCCCTTACAAAGACGGTATCCTTGGTTTAAGGATAAATCAATTACATAATTATGTGTGACAAACGAATACACTAAATATAAGTGTATATTAAGTGTAAAACAATCATAGGATATTCACACATATTCATAGAACGACATATTCAATGACTACATTTTTATCCCAAAGAATCAAATTTGGGATAAGAAGTTCCCTTGAAAATATTTGACAGCCTAACGACGTCACTACAAATTTTAGAAAATGAGTTGATGGGAGATAAAAAGGGTATCTCATCACATGGAAATAAAATTTAAATCAATAAGGATATAGAAGGACATATCCCAACATAGTAGTATGTGAATTAAAAGACATAACAAAAGCTGTCTTTTAAAAAGAGGAGGGTGAAAGGTTCCCTTACCGACATGGGTATCTTTCGAAACATACACCCCATGAAAGAAGGAAAATACAACATTGATGTAAATACTCATAAATGAACGTATATTACACAATGAGTAAAATAATGGGAAGTACATACACCACTCAAAGGAAATTGTGGCAAATGTAGCATAAATCTCATGGGAATAAAAGTGGGATGAAAAATCCCTTACGAAAACTCGGCAGCCTAACAGAGCCACTTAAAACTTCCAAAATTGATTGATGAGAGGAAATAGGGTATCTAATCCTATTAACATAAAGTTTACAAAAAGAGGAATATAAAAGAAAATCCCCCATCATAACAAATAGGAGCATAAAAGAAGTGACATAAAGGAGAGTACTTAAAAAGAAAGAGAGAGGTTAGATCTCTTTCGAAAATTAGGCAGCCTAACGGCGCCACTCAAAACTTCAAAAATGGATTGATGAGAGAGAATAGGGTATCTCATCATATAAACATAAAAATTACAGTAATAGTAATATAAAATAACATCCCAATGACAAGAAAGATGATATTTAAAATGAATGACATAAAAGAGTGTACTTTAAAAGAAAGAGAGGAGTCGGATCCCTTACCTCAAGTCCGACTTGTCTTGTTCGTTTCTTTATATTCCTAAATAATAAACTTTGGTCAATTTATAATTTCTTAAGGACCTCCTATAATGATTATTATTCAGTTCATATCACATATTTTAATGTTATAATAATTGGATAATAATATGAGTTCATATCAGACGTTTTTGTCGATGTTTGGTACATGAGTCAAAAATTGAACTTGTTGGAAAATAATTTTCCATGTAGTTATAGGTACATTATATCCAGAATAGTATTGATGTTTTAAATATCATATATATCAAGTATATATTCATTTTATACTATTCAATAGCATTTGGAGATAAAAATTAAAATCACCGTTCATGGAGACGGTAGGCCGTACGTACGCATGAACACTACTTTAATTTTTTGTCATATTAATGGAATTAAAACAAAATGAGATATATATATATATATTTTATAATTCCATAATGATATAAATCATTTTTATGTAATATATTACATATATATCCATTATATATATGTACTTCTAATAGTACATAACATTTTGAGAAAAGAAATGAAATGTACCGTTCATGGAGACGATAAGTCGTACATACACATGAACGCCACTTCCATTTCTATTTAATATTTCATGTAATTAAAACATAATGATAAATAATAGTATTCCAGTATGGTAACATATATAATATAATTAAATATATCCTTTATACAAACCACATATGGTATTAACGAATCAAATCATTTTGAGGGGGCGGTAGTCCGCACTTCCTTAAATGATGATATCGCGTTTACCCATAATGGAAACCATAAAGGTTTGCCATAAATGAGAAATACAGAAGCTTAAGTAAAACATAAACATATTATATATGATATATAAATATAGTGTCATCTTAATGTCCACCTTTGAAGGTGTTAGAAGAAAGTTGAACAATCATCGTTTCGTGAGGCAGAAAATCACCAACCACAGAAACAGTATGTTCTTTAACCATTAGACAAAGGTGTGTGTAAGTGTAGCTCGAATACTTATTATAAGGACATCATAGTATATTAAAGATACTGGATTTGTTACAAAATAAATGAATAAAAAGAGTTTAGTGGCTTGGAGAAGTAAAATAAAACAAAAGGACACAAGTGAAGACATTGCCTTAAAATCGGGTAACTCCCTTTGGTTTGAGCTCAAAGGCTTCCTTGGGAAGACTTCTACCCAAAGTGAGGCTTCAAGAAGTTATAGAGGGATGTGGAGAGACAAAATGGGCAGGGGATGTCCGAGACAAAGGCTTTGGGAGTGTGGGTAAAGAGGTAGAGGTGGGGTCCTTTTATAAGAGGAGAGGAGGGGCACTCTTGGAAGATAAAGAAATGTTACTTTATTTTAGAATGAGTTTCGGATTTTAATGGTCCCAAATTAATGTGTTTCGAGGATAAGGTGATAAGGGTTCGAAATAAACCCATACAATAGGTTTTGGACATGTGTAGGTCTTAGATTTTAAATTATCTTCCCATTTTATTTAAATCGTTAAATAATGTGGTCATCGCTACATCATCAGGATGTCATAAATAATTTAATTTATTTAATGTCTAAAAATTATAAACAAAATACTATGATGTAGGAAATCTATTTATCTATCCAATTAATATTTATATTCCAAAATATCATTTATTTATACACAATTAAAAATATTTTACTTAGGTGATACATTCTTTGTTACATTTAACATTCTTTAAAAATAAAAAGATAAAAAGTCACTTTCTCACAAAAGTGATTCCATGGGGCCCCCAAGTTTGGAAAAAGGCATCCCATGGTAGGCCATGAGACAACCAGTAGCCTTAGGACACATTTTTTGGTCATTTTTTATTATTATGATATTATCTTATTGTCTTTAACTACCCGATTACTCATTAATCAGGATAATTAAAGATAATTACCGTCGTTACTATTCATAATGTCCAAAAAACAAGAGTCTTAATTACATAATTTGGACCTTCTGATTCCAAATATTTAATTCATTTTACCAAATTCCAAACACATAAATTGAAATAATTAATTTAAAAAAACTTCCCGTTGTCAAAATAAATAGTGGGTTTTTTAGAAACAATATTTATAAACATTTTGGCACTTGTTTATGCCTAATTACAAAGTGAAATTAATCCCAATGACCATAATTGAATTACATGGTAAAAATATATTCTAATTACACTTTAAAACAAATTAAAAAGGTAATATAACCATATTATTAAATTATATGAAAAGGCAGTTTTGATGTAAAATGCAGTATTTTTCACTATTCATTAAAAAATGAACATTGTCAGAAAAATACCAAAAATTAACCCAAGGTAAATTTCAATGCCCCAATCATAAATAATATGTTTATTTTGATAAATAAAGCTTATAAAAGTTTAAAAAAGTGGATTTAAAATGGGTTCTCCATCAAAAGGCGGTTAATCGACCTTTTAAAGAATATTAGAATGTTTACGCTAAAAAACTAGATTCATTTGCATTTTTAATCCTAAAACATTTATTGTAAAGAGTAAAAATATTTGAAAAACATATATAATCATTTTTTAGTTAGTTCTGTTCATTCCCGCCATTACAACGGCTAGACGTTAACTGCCATTTAAAAAATATTATTTTATTATTAGAGTGCAATGTAAGATTCCCAAGAAACTCATTGTTGCGTATTGGGTACGCCATCGAGCATAGCATCCCCTTTAAAGTAATATTAATATTTTATTCACAAATATAGATAAATATGAAAATGTCATATTCTTTATTTACCTGGGGTGTTACAGATATAGGTCCTACCAATCTCATAATGAAATCATTCTTACTTGTGCCACAAAATAAACATAAAACATTCATCATAACCCAACGAATAAAATGGGTTTCATAAACATCATCCCATCACCACATAATCCATATAAAACAAATGGACATCATTTCATCATAATAAAAATCAATCCATTTAAATAATAGAGACATTATACTTGAAACATAGACATCCTAAATAATGTCATCTTAGATGGAAAATAGTTTTGATAAAACACTTGAAATGAATTCTTGAGGAAAATATCCTTTCTTCTTCAAAATCATTTTATTTTCACAAAAAGCCACACAATTTTAAAATAAAATGATTTTATAGAAAATAACCATGAAAACTTATATAAGAAGCTTCTTGAAAATTAGGCTTTATGAAACCGTAAAAATCTGTTCATGTCTTATATGTTAAAAAAACATTCTCCTCGTACTTTTGCCGGAAAATCCAAAAAGTTCCTCATATGGTAAAGAAAAGAAATATTTTTTCCATAACACAATGTAAAAGTCAAAGAGGGGTAAACATGACGATAAAAATACATGGAAGAATATTAAACACTTTATGAAAAACATTTTTATGGACATGGATGAAAAATATAACCCAAGTAAATACTTATGTCTAAGCAATCCCGGATAAAATTGAGATTGCAAAACTATCCCATACCTTATGTCTGATATGCTTCTTATGTATCTGAACCTCCTCTATAATGATTTAAATAATTCCATTTAATTATTACATAATCATATTCATTGTTATTATTACATATATGGTTCATTTATGACGTTATATTACCCGTTCTTTTGTAAATTCTATGTTAATGCGGCGTTTTGGGTAAAATCGTTTCATTTGTTGTACGAGTTTCAATTTTTTGTTCTTGAAATTATTACACATATCCCGATTTACTTAATTCCAGAATTTAATAAATGATTTATAATATATATTCAGTATATAAATATATATGATACATCGATAAATGGAATGAAATAAACAGTTCTGGGATACGGTTGGCCTTACGTAAGCATGAATGATGTTTTCATTTCCTTATTGAATTGAATGGAATTAAGTAAATGAAACATATATGTACATAAATCCAGAATCATTATTTTGTAATATCTTTTATGATTATTTATTATCTATATACTTTATAATCACACTTTAATGGTTAATCATGAAAAATAAATCTCATCACGTTCGTGGAGACGGTAGTCCGTATGTACGCACGAGCGATGATATCATTCCCATAATTATTTAATAGAATTAGAGTGGGTGATATAATATCTCAGAATCAGTATGATGTTATAATAACAATATATAGTTATTATTTACACCATTATACCCATCCAAGTAAGTTGGTGGTGGAAAAACGAATTACACCACGGCTTGGAGACGGTATTCCGTACGTACGCACGCGCGGTGATTTCATTTTCCGTAGGATGGATAGAAGGTGAAATGGGGTTGTTTGATATTTATAATTTAATATAATAATATTATTGATACTTATTGTGTTACTTTACAATGAAACAACTAAAGAATAATAAGTTGAAGAAGAAAGAAAATTGAAAGAATCGGTAGAAGCGATTACCTCTTCTTCGACGCACCTCCTTTATGCATCTTTTAAGGGACTAGGGTTGGTCTTTTGAGAATACCAGAACCTAAATAATGTTTTTAGGGATGTGGAGAAGAGAAATGGGCAGGGGTTGGCTGAGCATGAATGCTTAAGGTGTTGTGAAGAGGAGAGGGAGGAGGTGCCCTTTTATAAGGGAGGAGAGGGGCACCTTTGGAAACCTCAAAAATATTAATTTAATATATATTCAAACCACATATAAAAACTTCCAAAATGACTCAAATACAATTTTTAGATGAGATATGGTTGTAATATCATCATCTAATAAAATTTAGACATGTTTTTAATTTATTTTAAACCTTATCAATTTGATTTATCCTTATTTAAACTATTTAAATTTATTTGTGGTAATAATGTTATAAATTTTATATGGTTATAAATACTTAATTATGTGTTGTTAATTATACATAATTTGATTCTTTATGAAATTTTAGATCATATAAATTTTAATTTGTAATTTTTATAAATTATTGTGATTTTTAAACATTTTAATAATATAAAATATCAATAGTGTCAATTTTAACACATTTCATTTATTTGAATTTAAATAAAATTAAAAAAGAATATATTTTCGAAAAAAAAAATATTTAATAGATTACTAAAAAGTCATATTCATCTATAAAATTCTAGGAGAACATTAATTAGTTCATATAATATTTATTTTAATACTTTTGAAATCATTTATTTGATAATTCTCTTAGTAAAATAATTAATACAACTTTTTGTATAATTATTTAATATACTTATATATTGTATAAAAATTAAAAATAAAATACTATGATAAATATAAATATAATATATTTCATAATATTACTTTTTGTCTAATTTATCTTCTAATACAACAAAATTTTAAAATTTTATCTTTATTAAAGTATGAAGGTGACAACTTTGACATCATTTAAAATAAAATAATATAAATGTCTTAATCTGTTTTATAGGGCTCCAAATGGTCCATAATTTGACCATTGTATGTTTGGGTATGGATATAATTGAACAATATGGTTTGTTCAAGTTTATGGTTTTTTTGATGGGTATTATTATTGTAATAAAAACTATATTACTGATTTTTTACTAAATAAATACTTTTTACATCATTAATGTATACGCTATTAAGGTAATTAAATATCTCTTAAAAAGTACAATAAAATTACCATATAAAAGAAAAAAAATTAATTTCAAATTAGTATTTATAATCTAATTTATATTCTATATCAGTATATATTAAAAATACTTTAATTTTTAATGTTTGAGTGAGACATACTTCAATTTCTTTAAAATAAAATAAATTAAAGGTCTTAATCACATACAAGTGGGTTCCAATGGATGCCATTTCGGCCCAAATATTCCTTATGACTAAATATAAACATAAAATTATATTAATATAAGTGATAGGGTAATTTTATAATATTATATTTTCCATTAATTACCCGATTTAACTTTAACTATGGTAAATAAAAATTACCGTAGTTACTATTCTTAGTGCCCAAAAATAAAAATTACCCAATTAACATAATTTGGACCTACTAATTCCAAATATGGAATCCATTTTTCCAAATTAAAATTTCAAAAATTGAATAAATTAATTTTAAATTAATCCCGTTGTAAAGAAAACGAGTTTTAAAAGATAAAACATTACAAAAGATTGAAATGATTTTACCTATGAATTCAATATAAAATAAATGATAATGACATACATTATATTAAATTGTAAAAATATGTTATATTTATACTTTAAAACCATTAAATATTATAATTTAACAATATAAATTATTACGATGAAAAAAGATTTTAATTTAAATATGTCGTGTTTTTACTATTCATTAAATTATGAAAGTTATCAGAATAATATGAAAAATTTATACAAAGTAAATTTCTATATCCTGATTCCAAATAAGAATTTTATTCTTTCAAATTGATCTTATAAAAATGACAAAAATTATATTTAAAATGGGTTTTCCATCAATAGCCGGCAAAAATGTTTTTTTGGAAAAATACTTATTTTACCCGAAAAATTTATTTTGTTCTCATACATCATTCTAGAAAATGTGTAAGATGAATTATAATTTCATAAAATTCAAATTGCAGTTAATACTATTCATAACGGCTAGTTCATAATAATATTATAACCATATATCGTTGTTTAGTGAAACCCAGTATTGCGTACAACACACGCTATCGAGGAAGGTCGCGATTGCGTGTAATGAAAGCCAAGTTAGGGTTGCGTGTAGTGCAAGACTCCTTTGATTTTTCATATAAAATAATCCAACCATATTTCATTTATACATTGAATATATATATACATTCAATGTTTCATAGAATAACTACTATCAAACGAACATGAAATTTTCTGTAACACGATCAAAGAATAGTGTTGCATATACTGCAAGCAAATAAGGTGTTGTGTATAGTGTAAGATAATCTTTGTGTTGCGTAAAAAAGAAGATATGAAAGATATTAAAAAGAATATATATCATAAAATCTGGGGGATTTATAGTCATTGTAAAAGTTAAATTAGTTTACTAAGAGTTAAAATTAAATGATAAGGATAAAAATTAAAAAAACATGTCTAAGACATATTTGATGAGAGGATGTCGAATAATAGTCATCTTATGTTATAATTGAAATAGTTTTGGACCTTTTAAACCGACATTTAGTTTATTATAAAATTATATTTTCAAACATTCCTAAGGAGCCCCTCCTCCCTCAGATAAAATGCCATCACCTCTAACCCATTACACACACCTCTCAAGCCCCTTTTTCGGGTCTATCCTCTGCCCAAATAATCTCCAAATATCCCTATATTCCTCTTATAAGACTTACATTTTTCATAAGGCACTTCAAGGATGCCTTTCGGTTTAAACCAAATGGAGTTACCCGATTTAAAGGTAATGTCTTCTCTCAAGTTATCTTCTTTTATTTTACTTCTTCACTCCCTATGATCCAATTATTATTTATTTATGTAAAAAAAAACTATCGGAAATGTAATAGGTTGTTTTTATTAGATGTATTCAAATTACACTTACTCACACATCCATCTAATTGATACGAACATATTATTTCTGTGTACGGTGAACTGCTGCCTCATTAAATGATGATTGTTCGATTATCCCCTACCGCCTCTCATGGTGGCCATTATGATTGAACTATATTAATATGTGATATATATTTTTTATATATTATCTCTATGCTTATTTATTTTTCATTTATAACATACCTTTATAGTTTTCATAATGGTTAATTACGATAATTTAATTTGAGGAAGTGCGAACTACCACCCCGTCAAAGTTAAATAAATCGTTAATTCCATTCATGGAAAATATAAAAGATGGAGTTTCTGAAATTATATATGATATTATATTGAAATTATAATATACCTATGTATCATTAATTTTTTCAATCCATTAAACACTAAATTGAAATGAATGTAGTGTTCATGCGTACGTTTGACCTACCGTCTCCATGAATAGTTCATGTCATTTCATATCTCAAAATGTTATGTACTATTATAAATAAATATATATACCAGATATATATGATATCTAATTATTTAATCTCATTCTGGAGATAATGGACCTTTTGACCATATGGAAAAATTTTAATTATAAATTCATTTTTGACTCAAGTACCAAATATTAAAAAAACAGTAGTTATTAACTTAAATGATTATGTAATGTTTATATGGTGGTAATGAGTAATGTAATATGAATAATAAATAGGAAAAAGTATCTTAATAAAGTATAAATTAACTTTTGTTTATTATTTAGAAGATTAAATAATGAACATGTCATGTCGGACATGAGGTATAGGACATCGTCTCAATATTATTTTTCATTGAGGCATAGTTTGATTTTACACAACTTTTATTTATACGATGTATAAACCACTTTGACTTTTAAATTCATTCAAAATGAATATTTTTTTTCTGAGTATCATTTTACTAAACTACCAAGGGAATGTTTATTTTTAACGTAGGCGGTGACAATGACCTTCCCACCACCGCGAGCATTTTGATATTTGTATTCCTTAACAAGATGTAACGTTTTTTAAAGGAAAATAAATATCATTTACTCTTTTAACTTATTTTGGTATTGAAAATGTTTTTGATACTGGATTGATTGTATCAATATATTGAAATGTTATATTGTGATTTTTGTGTGGAAATTTCATATTTACTTTATTCTTTTTAATGTCTTATGATTATGTTATAGTTCTTGGGCATTGTTTACGCATACCTGTGGTTCCGTGATAATCCTAGAGTGGGTGAGACTGAGATAGATCTCCAATGCATTGGGTAAAATAATGTATGTAGACATTAATGTTTCTCCTAAGTGATTTAGGGAATATAGAGTGATGATTATTCCAAATGTTACTTCCTACATAGCTGTGAAAGCTACAACATAAGTATGTTATAGATTTCAAAAGTTACCTTTATGATTTATGATTTCCTTTTTTTATTAATAAATCATATTATTTTCTGTGTTAAGTTAATGATTGAAAATTATTATTCCATTTTTTTATGTGTTGATGGACTAATACTTTTTACCTTGTTTTATAACCCTTACTGATATTTTTATGCTCATCCCATGTTTTTGAAATGTTTTTCATAGGATATAAGGAATGGTAAGAGAAATAAATAATTCAAGAATATTTTTATCAAGAAAAGAATACTTGTTTTTTAAGAGTTTTTATTTTATAAAAAATGGAAACTTAGTAGAAGTGTCTACCTTGTAATTTTTTAAATTTAATGTAATAGTTATGGTTTAATTCTATAAATCTATTAACATGAAATGATCCTCAATGGGAATTATTGAAATTACTCTAGATTATGTAATATTTAAGGTTGGGGCCATATATTTGGTATCAAAGGTCAGTTTAGATATCTTCAGAGGTTAGGGTGTTCTCTATGAATAAGTGACATAACCATAATGGTTAGAATTTTATAAAGATTCCAATTTATTTTAGATAAATTGAATGAGTTAATTATAATATGAATAATTATATCATAGTGTTTACTGTTCTCATAAGATATTATAAGATTATTTTTATGATATACTCACACACACTTTTTTGGATTCAGTAAATGGATAGATTTAGTAGGAAACAAAGTAACAATGGATGTGAAGGAAACTATGGTGGTTTTTTGAATAAGAAACTGAATGAAATGGGATATGAAATGAGACCTATAGTGGTTATTCTTAACCAACTATCTAGAGTAATAATTGACCCCTAGAACCATGGTGAATTTAAAAGGGATCATATATGCGAGAAATGAATACAAATGGAAGTTTAGGTAATAACCAAAATGGTATGTATTTTCAAAAACCTATGAGTCAAAGATGTATAAATAAAAACCTAGGAAAATGCTTCAATGGGATGTGAAGGTGTTTCTGATGTGGTAATGAAGGTCATAAAGTAATAACCTTCCCTGGAAAAAGGGAGCGTCTATTTTACTCCAGTAAAGGGAAAGAAGTTCTTTCTGAAGGATCAATTGAATGTTATAAATGTGGTATATATAGTCATTATCCAAGTAGATTTCCTACGAAGAAGGTTCGGGAAGTGGACCAACATGATTGTAGTAATATATTCTTACCAATACTTAGGTCTATTCCAATTGAGGATGATGGAACTGACAATGACCAATGAAAGTTATGGAATATTTCTTAGCTGATATTTGACATTATTGAATCTTAGGGTATGATTCATGATTTTTTTGTATGAATGAAATATTTCAGAATAAGTTAGAAAATAAAATTTAATAAACCCTAAAGAATGTTGAATGAGTAATAAGTCTACATATAAGGGATTCAAGAGTTATGATAGATTTTTGGATGATTAAATTATTAAAAGTATTAAAGCTCTTTTGATGATGGGATTACATTGGAATAATACTTCAAGTATGTGTAAAAATTATGTTTGATATGTGAATATGTTTTTCAAGGAAAAATTACCTTTTCTTTTGTTGATATATTTATAAAGAACTGTTTGGGTGAATATGATTCCTGAATTTGAGGTGATTATAGGTTATGATTTTTGAGGATGAAAATGAGAAGTATGAGATAACATTTGTGGTTAAAATATGTTATGGTTATTTTTGAGGAATTTTTCTCTTTTTTGGAATTTTATAATATTATATAGTTTTTGAAAATATAAAATAGACAGACCATGCGATAGCCCTTCGCGTCAGATAAATCTACGCAGAATCAAACCCACAACCATATTGTTATCGGGATTTATCACCCACCACTGGACTATGGGAAGTCACTGATTAGTATGAATTATTCTTTTTAGTTAAATTTTTTTATTGATAATGAATAACTTGACTTTGGATATTATGTTTTAATAAATGGAAATCCTTTTTATTGGAAAATGATTTGGTGACTATGTGATAAAGGTTATTTCAGAAGACTTTTTCTCTTTTGGGAACACAATATGCTAAAGGAAAATAGAATACTATGGGATTTAATTTTAGGAGTAATGATTGAATTTTATTTTGGAAGAATCTATGTTTTTTGTGGACATAGAGTGATTTTGGTTATTTATAGAAATGATTAACCTATCAGAGGGGATATTTGATTACGTTAATTACATATTATTATGGGACTTTAAGAGTAGTCAATGATATTTGGAGATAAATGTTAATATTTTTATGTAAGAATATGTGATCAAATCCTTCTGAATTTTGGGGTTCAATCTTAGTTTGGATTACATTGATGAATTTTAAAGACCGTTGTTTATTGAACGGTCTTTGTTGAAATTTGAGCAATGTTTGTCGAATTTTGTAGAATAAGAATAATATTTCATTTTATAAATTATTATCCTTTTGGGATTATTTTCTCTCATACTAACCATTTTTTTTGGTTAATGTCTAAAAAAAAGGAAATATATAGTTCAACGTTTTAGATTATTTGATTTTCTAGAAGTTTATTTTAGCACTTTTGATGTGACCAAGTCATCTTGAATACTCATAGTTTACAGAAAAGAATATTTTGGGGTAGAAATTTCGTAAAGTATAAAAGTATACATGAAAAGTAAGTATGTGTCATCATGTTCTTAGTCAAGATCATAAATAAATTCCTCAAGATTATGAAAAGTAACTTAAAAAAACATTGTCCGTTTACTTTTACTATTTAGAAACCAATGACCATTTAGGCCATCATAAGTTTTTCATTTTCTTGTGGTTAACTTTTTCCTAATCTTGTTTTCTATCACTCTCCATTAGAACATTATAGTTAGTTTCTCCTCCATATCCATGTTTTCATGGAATCCTAGTATGTGTTATCTCGATTTACCTTTTTTCTTCTCTTATTTATTTTAAAGTGATAGTATTAGTGACTCTTTTTCTGATGTGGGACTTTTAATGATGTTTCTATGCCAAATTTGAAAATTGCATGGACGTAATTTTTAAAAGGTGTGAAAGATGTAACATCCCCAGTAAATAAATAATATACCATTTCGATATTTTTTAATTTTTTAGAATTAAATATTAATTTTACATTAAAGGTGATGCTATTTCTGATATCATACTCAACACTCAATAACAAGTTTCTTTGAAATCATACATTTCACACAACGTTGTGTTATATTGAAAAATAATAATATAATATTTTCATTTTAAATAGTAGTTAAAGCATAACCGTTTTATTGGAGAGAATGAACAGAACTAAATATAATATGATTAAAAATATTTTTTAAATGTTTTTACTGTTCTCCAATAAGTTTTATAAAATTAAAATAAGAATGAATCCAATTTTAATCAAGAATACTCTAATATTATTTAAAAGATCGATTTACCACTTATTGATGGTGAACCATTTTTAAATAAATTTTTTTCACATTTATAAGTTCTATTTTACAAAAAAAAACTTTGTTAGAATTGTGGCATCATGTTTTATTTTGGATGAAATTTTTGTATTTTTCTCAAAAAGTACATTTTTAATGAATATTAAAAATAAAACATTTTAATTCAAAACTACTTTTAATATATTTTATCTATATGGTTAGATAATAAGTTTTAATGAACATAAAGTATAATTGGATTATATTTTTACCATTTAATCAAATTTTGGTCATTGGATGTAATTTCACTTTGAACATGGAAAAAAAAGTGTTAATATTTTGATAATAATTATTTCTTAAAACCCACTTTTTGGTCTTGACAGTGAAAATTAATTTTAAATTAATTTATGAAATTTTTATGTTTTCAATTTTTTAAAATAGACATAATTTTTTAATTAAGTCTATAAAAATTAGATTTCGGTCAAATTTTGGTATTTTTCTGAAAATGTTCAATTTTTTATGAATATAGAAACACTACTTAGTAGTTTAAAAACCAACTTTTTCATTTATACAAAAGTTTAACTCTTCTTTGAATTGAATATAAAAAATACAACTTACATGTTTTTCTTCATTAAGAAAATTTTTGCGCAATAAGAAGAAAATAATGTTTGTGAATAGTAACTTTTTGATTTTTATTTATCGTGGTTAAAGGTAAACATGGTAACTCAATGTAAAAATAATATTATAATAATATATAATTACCTTAAAACATGTCCTAAGGTTATTGGATGAGTCATGGCTGACCAATAAAATCATTCAGTGATACTTTTGGCTTTTTAAATCCACTTGGATAAGATAATGACATTAATAAATTTTTATTTAAAGTAAAAATAAAAATATCTTAAACCTGTATTTTTTTGCTAAAAAAAATAATGTGGTGTAATATAATTGATATATATGATTTTAAATAGTAATTATAAAGGAATTTTTTTTTTCTTACATCATGGTATTTTATTTATAATTGTTTGACCTCAAATAAATAAATTTAATTATGACACAATGATGATGTAATGATTCTCTCATTAATGAATGTTTTAAATAAATGAGATTATAAATATTAGAATACAATTATTTTGAAACTAATTATTCCATCCATGAATTTTATAGATGATGATGAATTTTTATATTTAAATTAATGATGGTTTTTCGAAGGAATAAACTTGGTTTGTATTTTTTAAAAATCCATGGTATGAATAGTATAGAAATTGACATAAATGAGTTTTTAAATAATTTACTATTTTTTTAAATGAAAAAATAGCCCTAAAAATATATGATTATTCCAAATAGAACATAAGATGTTTAATATATCATTAATGATCCATTTTGGTTCGCATGTCATTTTATAATAACTATATTAACCATCTAGTATGAATATACAAGATGACATGGTAAAAGATAACTTAGTTAACTAAGAGTTAAAGCTAAATGATAAGGTTAAAAATGATAAAAAATACTTGCCTAAAACATGTTGGTTGTTAGAATTTATAATAATAGTAATCTTATCTTATAATTTAGAGAGCTAGGGACCTTTTGAAACTGAAATTCAGTTTTCAGAAAAATAACATTTTCAAACTTTCCTAAAGAGTCCCTCATCCCCCTTATAAAAGGCCAACACCTCTATCAAATTACACCCACATATGAATCCCCATGTATCATCCATCCTATGAAAAAATAAGATCCCAAATTCTTTCTTTTCCTCCTAGAATCCTTACCTTGGGAAGAAGTAACATCAAGGAATCCTTTTGGTTCAAACCAAAGGGAGTTACCTGGTTTAAAGGTAATGTCTTCCCTCAAGTTCCCTTATTTTATTTTATTTCTTCACACTCTATTCTCTTATTTATTCTTTATTTACATAACAAAACAAATATACTAAATATACTAGGTTTTTTATGAGAATTATTCAAACTACACATACACACACCTCTATCTAATGGATACGAACAAACTGTTTCTGTGTACAGCGAACTGCTGCCTCACGAAATAATGATTGTTCAATTATATCCTACACCTCTAATGTTGTCCATTATGATGGAACTGTATTAATATGTCATATATATTATGTTTATATTATCTCTATTCTTCTGTATTTTTCATTTATAACATTCTTTAATGGTTTCCATAATGGGTAAATAAGACAATTTGATTTGAGGAAATTCGAACTACCGCCCCCTAAAAGTGATATGACTCATTCATGCCAAACGTGGAACCTATAAAGGATGGAGTTACTGAAATTATATATGGTATTATACTATAATTATACTCTAACTATGTATCATTAATTTTTCATTCCATTAAATACTAAATATAAAAGAAAATAGCATTCATGCGTATGTACGACTTACCATCTCTATGAACATTGAATTTAATTTATTATCTCCAAATGTTATTTAATATTATAAATACACATATATACTAAATATATATGATATATATGACATATAATTAATTAATATAATTCTGTTATAATGGTATTTTTACCTCATCGACAACTTTTAATTATAAGATGTTCATATTTGACTCAAGTACCAAATATCCACAAAATAATTGTTATTAACTTAAATGATAATATAATGTTTATAACGTGGTAATAAGTAATATAAAATGAATAATAAACACGAATAAGGTTCTTAAGAAAGTATAAATTAACATTATTTTATTATTTTGTAGATTAAAGAATGAACGAGTCAAGTCGGACACGAGGTAAGGGACTTCGTCTCAATCTCTTTTTATTGAGGCATGCATTGATTTATACACGACTTTTAATTATACGATGTATAAACCCCATATAAATTTAATTTTATTCAAATGGAATATTTTTTCTATGAATCACACTACTAAATGAAAAAGGAAATTTTTATTTCAAATGTACGTGGTGACAACTACCATTCCATCGCCACAAGAAATTTATTATTCGGCTTCCTTTACAGGCCGTAATGATTTTAAATGGAAAATTATTAACATATACTCTATTTATGTATTTTGTTATTGAAAATTGTTTTGAGACTGGATTGATTATTTCAATATATTGAATTGATATATTGTGATAGAAATGTGGAAATTTTATGTTTCCTTTATGCCTTTTCATGTGTTAGGATTATGTTTTGGTTCATGGGAATTGTTTACGTCTACGGGTGGTTCCATGATAAACCTAGGGCAGGTGAGCCCGAGATAGCTCTCCAATGCATTGGGTATCTTGAAAGTGGTAAAATTTAATTTTTCTCTTATGAGATTTAGGGAATATATGGTGATGGGTATTCAAAATGTAACTCTCTATGTAGATGTGAAAGCTAGAATACAAGTATGTTATTGATGCCACATGTTACCTTTAGGATTTATGATTCTCATTTGTTATTCATAAATCTTATGATTTTTTGTGGTAAGATAATGATTTAAAAGTATGATTTCATTGATTTGTATGTATTGTGGACTAATGTTTCTTTCTTATTTTATAACCCTTACTGATATTTTTAAGCTCACACCATGTTTTTGAAATTTTTTTCACAGGATATAAGGAAGGGTTAGAGAAAGGAAAAACTAAAGAAGATTTTTATCAAGAAATGAAATATTGTTTTCATTTAAGAGTTTCTATTTTATAAAAAAAATGAAACTGAGTAGAAGTTACTACTTTGTAGTTTTTTTAAATGTAATGTAATAGTTATGGACAAATTCTCTAAAAATCTAAACCTAAAAAGATCGTCAATGTGAATTCTTTACTTAAATCAAGATTATGTATTGTTTAAGGACGAGGTCTTACAACTACCATATCAAATTCCCCCCACCCCCTATAAATTATAGAACATGCATTATTTTTGAAAATAATTTTATATTTACATGGTTCTAGTCCATTTTTTTACCTACATCATTTTCCATGAAGATCATATTTTTCCTAAGTCCTTTTTCACTAAAGAGGCCATCTATTATTTTGATAATATTCTGATTGTCATTATCCAAAATAAAAATAACAATTTCCATCTCTGTAAACCTTATTTAAACATTAATGTGTTTTAACATTGAGTTTATCCCGATCCATGGAATCTATATTAATGTAACCTAAACATCAAAGAACACTAAGGTAGATAAAATCAGATGGTTTTCTAATCTAATGTTTCTATAAAATCAATTAAAAATGGTTTATAATTACTTATGTTTAAAATGAGTTTAGGATAATTAATTTATTCCTCCATAATGTCCATATGAATTTAAAAATACAGTCACTTGTTAAATTCCATTTAAATTACCATTTTATTCCAATATTCTATGATATCATTAAAATATTGTGTTTTAGTTACAATCAATTCAAACTAGATTCATTTTATTCTAAAAAAGTCTTCAAATCATTTACTATTATATTTATCAATATTATTAGACATTATAAATCTCATATTAATTTAACTCCCTTTCTCTTCCATGGATATAAATATATTACAAACTATAATCAACTTGAAATAGTGATTTATGAGGTAATCGTTTACATTCATTTTTGAATCATCTGTAAATGTAACAAATCGTATTGATCAAATATTATAATAAACTAGTGATTGTTTGTAGAAATATGTGTTCAAATATACTATCATATATATCTTTGGTGACCTTCCATTCATAAATAATGAATAATTTGTACACATGTTGAATATACAACTCTCACAACATATAAATTCCATAAGAACACGTTTTAGTATACCAATTTTCACTAGAAGATTCATATTCTTCTCACAATATAGTCTTATATGATACGTCCATAACGATAAACATATACAATATCTCTTTATAGTAATTATTTTTCTATTAAACTATTCCATCTGATGTAATGTACCAACTTTTCAGATACGAGCACAATCAAACATTGTTTAACTCTCTATACACCATTTATGAAGCTTTTCTAGATTCATTCTTCATCTAATAATATTTTTGTTCTTTTATAATCATAGTATGTGTTTAACAACATTATAATCAACAAAAAATTCACTCTTCATCAGGTATTTGAAATCACCCTTCCAAAATATTTCTAGTTCATCATCATTATAAAAGTAAATCATAAAAAATATTTTGGTTATATTATTCAGCATGTATTCCTTCATAATTATATCATGCTGCAAAGTAAATTTTTCATGATCCCGTCATTAAATTAACACTAAAAATAAACTAATACCACATTAAACTATTAAAAAAATATAATCTGAACATCTAAATGGTTGTTTTTTTGAAATAAACATGGTATCCAGAAACCCCTTATTGAGTTTCACAAAATTTCCATAGTTCCAACATGTAGGTTAGAGTCTCTTATAATGTCCCAAAATTATATCTCTAGATCAATCTTTTTATTGTTTCTCTGACCTATCTAATGAGGAGAACGTAATATACCTTTAATATTGTAAGAAAAACATGTAAGTACCACGAATTATCTTCATCTAAACTATTAATTCAGAATGAATCAATTTATATCCACAAACCCAATAATAAATTTTACGTAATATGTACATAAGGAAGTAACAAATGAATCTATAGAATCATGGAGATATGATAAAAGAAAAAAATCCCACACATCTTAAAAAATCATGACATTTACTAATTTAAACACATTCAAATGATTGGTTATTATACTTCCTTCGTATATACTCTTGTATAATAACCTATACATAATAAGCACCATGTTTATAGTTTCAATCTTCTCTTAGATATTTTACATAATTTCCATGAATTAAAACAAAGTATTTCATTCAATATTTTATAAGTTAAATTACATGGAAATTAGATATTAATCAATATAATAACATCTTTATATAGGCATACTCATTTATTTTTTATTTCCTTTATTTTGAATCCATTCAATTAAACTTCCATGTTCTTATGAATTAGATATTCCAACACTTTCATCATCTAGAAAATAAATTCCTTTCTATTGAATATGTTTTTATGACATTTACTTATTTCAATTTCGTACCATCAGATTGAAGTAAAATCCCACTAAATCAAAAATAATGTTAGGGGAAGGGTGATAAATTATTCTTCTACTGAGTTTTATTTCGATCCCCAAAAATAGATATCAGATTCATTTTATTATGATTATTTAACCACTAATCATTGAAATTTATTCCACTGAAACATAAAATAAAATAGTAAATAAATCACCCAATAAAACTCATGACTTGAATAATCTCATGATTTCTATTTATTACTAGTCTGAAAGTAAATTAAAAAATAATTTAATTGAGTCGACCCTCCTTAAACACTCAATAAATAAAATAAAATTATAAAAATCATACAATATAAAATAATGTAATGGAAATAATAATTAATGTTGTGTAGAAATTTTTTCCCACATACCTTAGATATATATACTATGAAATTTCATTAATCAAAAGATATAAAATTTTATCCTTGTTTTAAAAGTAATCCAATTTTCTAATCAGAAGTCACTATTCAAAAAACATGTGTGTAGTGGTCCCACCCAACCAAAATAGTGCGGTTCATCTAGTCAATAATTACACAATTTATAGGGGAACTATAATTGTTTGTGGTAACCTTTAATATCATATATCTACCCCTAGATTCATCACTAAATTTTTTTAGATCAAGAATGTTACTCACAAAATCAAGAAATTTACTCTAGTATATCACACTAATTACTGTTATATTAAATATTGTTCCACAAAACCAACTTATAATAAAGATGAAATATCATCATCGAAGACAAATATAGATCGTGTAAATTCCCTTGAATATATTCCAAATAACAGTCCAACTACTCACCTTCAATATTATAACATATGGATGAATTCCTTTGTTAGACTTTTGGTAGCACTTATTAAACGTCATTCCAAGACAATCTTATAGATTTACTACTTCTATTAAACTAAATAAAAAAAATGAGAAATAAAAATTACATTTAATAAAAATTTATTTTGAAAAAATGATAATGTGATATCATATGAATAATTATAATTGAATACACATTAGATTGACTACATAACTTGATACATGGAGTTCTGAATTTTGATCAATGTACAAAAGGTATAATGAAATTATCACTTTCTAGATAAGTTTGACATATATACTAATCACAAAATTATTAATGTATATATTCACACAAATGTATTTATAAAAATATGGTTGTAGTAAACCAAGGACTCTGATTTCACAATACACTACTATCATTAAAAACAAATCAATGTAGTTGATTTCATTTATAGGAAGGAACCTTCGTTCATATTCATGATGTGGATTGAGAAACACCATTGATTAATTGATATTAAAAAGATATAAATATAAAAAACAAATTAATGAAATCTATCTTACCTTTCCCATTTGATTTCATATAAATGATTCAATATAATATATAGGAGAAATAAATGGATTATTGAGAGCATCAAATTAAATTGATAAAAACAAATCAAAGTAATCATTACTAAAACACAAAGAAATAGCTTGAATTTTATTATGATTTTTTACTAAGTGATCAATCATCACCTAGGATAAAATATTATATTTAATGATACACAAGGCTAACAATACACATCCATAATGTAAGTAAAAAATTTATTCTGATCATGATGAGAATGTGTGGTGGTACAACATGATTATATGAATTTTTTAGTAAAAATTAAATATTCTGTAATGATATAAATTTCTTGATGAACATAAATATATTAAGGGGATGATTCAGCCATTACCCCTACCAATGTGGAAATGAATGAAAATTAATATATAAATTTTCATGGGTCTTATAATGATATATTAATAAATGATTACATATGGGTTATATTATATAGATTCATAAGGAAAACTCGTTTCATCCTGGTTTGTGAATATTTCTCAGCAACCAATTTACCAAGAAATTTGTAAAAAATTATTGAGGCTCCATGGGGATACAATTTTTTCCTTATCGTATTTAGATCCATAGTGGAACAACTATTATTGAATCATTCTTTAACATTACTTAAAATTCAAGTTGAACATTAGTATTACCTGTGTAATGGCCCGAACCTCTCCGGCCCATTTCTTTGTAAAAAAATTTGATGCGGTCAAACACGACACGTGTTGTAATAATAATTTTTTATAATAATAATTGATAATGGTGGCGTGAAAATATTTGGTGTTAATTAGATAAAATGGTTTTAATTTAATCATTGTAAAAAATAAGAAATAAAATCGAATATATTTAATAAAATGATGGGAGGCGCATGGAATATGTTATAAAGGAATGAAATGCATGGGGTGCATGGGTGTGACCTTGTACAGGAGGCGTTGTGCGGTTCTCCACAATTAAAGTTGGTATTGTGTTAATAACATTAAAGGGGTATTATTATATAATAATTTGTTATAATAATAATAACATGAAGAGGCACGTGAATGGGGTTCCGAACCATGCGTGAATATAATGTTATGGGATATATGGAGTAATTATTTGAAAATAATGGGCGTCAATAATAATAATAATTATTAATGTTAATGATGGGGACCCGTTGATGAAATTGAAAGAGGATTTATTACTATTGAATTAAATAATAATGATAAAGGTGACAGAAATATGTGTGTGATTGGTAAATTAAATTAAATGGGTTTAATTTTTGGTTAGTAAATTAAATTATTTGAATTTAATTAAATGGAATGGTTTTAACTTAATAACTATGGTAAACTAATTTAATGGTATTAAATATGTACATTAATTATGGGTGTTATTATTATTAATTTTATTAAATGATAATGTTGAAGTGAGAATGGAGTTTGGGGCATTCCACATGGAGTAAAAGAAATGGGAGGTGCCACTTTTGGTGGTGGGAGAGAATCATGAAAGAAAAAAATAGATTAGAGAGAGAATCAAAAAATAATAATAAGAGAAATAAAATTAAAATAAAAATAAATGAAAAAGGAGGAATTGGTGCTTAATTATAGCGCCCATGAAGACTCCAAAACGTGATTGCTTTTGGAGTTATGAAAAATAAATAAATAATTGATTAATAATAATAATAAAATATTGTTATTATTAATTTTGTTGATAAAACACTTTTTTGTCCGTAACTTCTTCGTGCGACCTCAGTTTCACGAACCATCAGTGGCAGTGCAACCCTGACTACGAGACGAAAATTATGAGTCCAATATTGGATGTCTTTTTTGGGTTTTCGGATTGGGTACCCGAAACTCTCATGAATTAATAGATTTAATATTGTTATTATTACGGGATCTTGTATCCAACGTATCTCCCTCATACGGTATCGGATTGATGATCCGTCAGCGACAGCGTAACCCTAAAATTATGACGGTCATTTTAAGACCATTAATGAGCTACATTTATGACTCATGCCTCGGGTCAACGAAACACCACATATTGATAGAATTATCATTATTATTAAAACGCGTGGAAACCGAGTGACGTGTTGTGTGTTAACCAATCAAAACATGTAACATATGTACGGTCACATCGTGTATTCATTAATGCACGCTGAATACGGATTTACCTATTCGTTGGCTATATAAGAAAGGGGCGCGGATTATTTCCAGACCAATCACTTCTTCTTCGCACGACGACACTCTTGGATGATCAAGATGTCTTCCTCCTCTAACTTCTTTGTCCGAACTCCGATCGTCGATCCGTCAGCGGACACAGGATCGTAGCGACGAGACGAAGCTTCTAAGCCCGGACTTGTCACCTTTCCTTCTGGCCTTCCTTCTCCATCTTCCATCCTAGGTGGCGTTTGTCGGGTTTGGCGAAGGCGGAGGACACCGAAGGACGTCGTCGGAAGCGACGTGATCGGGACCTTTTGAGGTAGGGGTTTACCTTCGTCTCTCTTTTTTGTGAAACATGCGGGGTGGGATATTTTTCTTTTGTTCCATGGGATGCAGTTGAACTTTAAATAAAGATAATAACCGGATAAAGAAGGGTTTGGGGTTTTGTGCTGTTTCTATTGCCTTCCAGTTTCTTTATCTTCTGATTCTGATTTTGGATTGAAAGGCCTTTGCCTACTGAAAATCAAGGCCGTTGGTGGCCTTTGCGTGCGAAATTGATATCTGAATTGTTTTTGGTTGGTTTTGTTAAAACATGGAAAATGGATAAGCACGTAAAGACTGGATGATTAAATGAGAATGAAAACCTTGTGTGATCACCCCGATTGAACAAAGTTGGAATAATGAACATGTTGGTGGTTTGGTTGTTTTGTGGAAAATGCCTCTATTTATGAAAAGTGTTTTGATTATAAAAAGTTTTTTGAAGTAAAAGGTGTTTTCAAATACGGAAATGTTTTGTGTGTGGAAAGGGTTTTATGTGTGGAACTGTGAAATAAATGAATGATGGAATGTTGTATGGTTGTGATAATCTCTTGTAAATGAAATGGCATGTGGTTGTTTTCGTTTTAACTAACATTTGTTGTGGATGGCAGGGATATGTGTGTGAAAGGTTTTGTCTGGATGTTAGTTGCCCAGTAGTAATAATTTTGTTAAACCATTGCATGAAACATGAAAACCTAAATGGGGTTGGGGGATGATTGTTTGGTTGTTGATGCATGCTTTGTGGTAGCAGTGCCGAGGCACATGCTCTGTTTCTCTTTTTAAGAAGCCATAGGTTGGGATGTGTGTTTGGTATATGTATATATATAATTGTATCTTTGTGTTTTGTTGCACCACACCCATGTCAAGCACCTAGGGCCGAACACTCCCATTTTATGGGAGAGGGTCTTCCCCCTTAGTTACTAGCTCCTTCCTGCTCTTTCTTCCATAGGATATGATGGCTTGAGGTGACCTTACACCCAAGACTCTTCGGGTAGGTCTCAGAGGCTGTGATGGCTTGAGGTTACCTTTAGCCCAAGACTCTTCGGGCAGGCTTACCGTTCCCAAGAACCTTCGGGATGAGGCCCAGGTGTCTACGGGCGGGTTAGTGGTTGTGGCCCAGGTGTGTGCGGGCGAGATGCGTGGTTGTGAGGCCCAGGTGTGTGCGGGCGGGATGCATGGTTTGGCCCAGGTGTGTGCGGGCGGTAGGAGTGTGGTAGCTTCAGGACGTTTGCCGTTACGAAGAGCAGCATCTAATTAAGTGGGAAATGGTGCGGGGTACCCAATACTTTTGTTCTATATATATACTAAACTTGTTTGTGTTACTTGGTGAGTGTGACCAGTGAGGCTGGGTGGATAGTTTTTCCTTGTTAGTTTCTGGTTCTTCTGTTTTCTCACGGGACCTTAGGGTGTCTCCCCACTTGTGCACGAGAGCTTTAGGTTTCCCTACTGAGTATACTTGTATGCTCACCCTACGTTTACTTTCTGGTTTCTAGGAGGACTACCAGGGCCGTGCGGGACCCTACTAGTCGGGCAGTTGGAGTTGCTGCAGTTGTTGTTCTCTTGTTTTCTTTGGCATTGTACTTTTGAGCTTCCTTGTACTTGTACCTTGTTATAAAAATTGTTTAAACATGCATGTGGGCTTGGTTTGGGATTATTGATATACACTTGTTCTTTTCCCTTTTTGGTGGTTGACTTGTCCTATTTCCCGATCCAAAATAATAAAAAGGGTAATGCCTCCCATATTTGTAAAAACTCATACCCTTGGTGCTAGTCGCCAACCCGGGGCCTACTGGAGGTGGGAATCGGGGGTCATTATCTCCCTTTCACCATTGCCAGCTCAGGAGGGGAATCTTTGGTGGGAGGGGGTCATGACAGAATGGTATTAGAGGAATGGTTGAGAGATAGGATGGAGTATAGAGTTAGGCACAGTGATGATTGGATGGGATGGTAGGGCAACAATTTTAATTAATCTTGGTGCGTGACATAGGCCAGGGAAGACCGGCTAGAACACGGGATATTAGGGCCCCCCGTGATCCGATGCAAGGACTCTGAGCCTACCGAACGACCAAGTGAGACTATATTGATTACAGGGTAGAGACCCTAGGGAAGGTACATGCATCATCATGTTTGTGTTTTACTTGATTTGGGTGTCCTGGGAAAGAAATTGAAATAAAATGATAGTTAAAACTTTGAGTTTTTCATTACTACTTGGGCTTAGGCGTTCCCTGTTTACCGAACAACTATGGCACCTGGACGTCAACAGAACGGCAGAGGAGTGGGACACAGACAATTTCATGAAATAGAAGTGGCAACCCTAGCAAGGCCAGAGATCAAGAGAGATGTTTCTGGTTTTACTTAAATGCTCTCATTTATGTTTTGTTTAAATTCAAGATCATCACACTCCTTTGTTGAAACTCATTCTCACCCATGCTTTGGGCCTGGAACTTTTTTTTCATGAATTTATAATGCTAAGTTGTTTCCCTCTTTCCTTTAAATGTGTGTGAAGAGTCATAACATGTGGGGGGAGTAGGACCTAATCCCTAATCAAGACGCATTAATGTGGATGCGATTAAACCCGTGCAGGAGAGTCAGTGCCGCCTAAAGCGGATAATATCTCGACATAGGAGAAGGAATTCCTCAAGCCATGTGTTCGTGAAATTTATTGATGTTTTTTATGGTGTTGGGGGGCAGTGTAAGTTGGAAAATCCTAATATATAGAAGTGGGAAGGCTCAGTCCTTAATCGAGAGGCATTAATGCGGATGCGATTAAACCCGTGCAGGCGAGTCAGTGCCTCCTAAAGCGGATAATATCTCGACATAGGAGAGGGAATTCCTAACTCACATAATTAGGGTTGTCGGTTGTTTCCTGTTATGACAAGAGGCCTGAGAGGTATCTTGAGGGGTGGTTGTTCGGACCTTTCCCCTTTTATGGGTTGGTTTTAATTCACGAGGACGAGAATGTTTTGAGAGGTATCTGGTGTAATGGCCCGGACCTCTCCGGTCCATTTCTTTGTAAAAAATTTGATGTGGTCAAACACGACACGTGTTGTAATAATAATTTTTTATAATAATAATTGATAATGGTGGCGTGAAAATATTTGGTGTTAATTAGATAAAATGGTTCTAATTTAATCATTGTAAAATATAAGAAATAAAATCGAATATATTTAATAAAATGATGGGAGGCGCATGGAATAAGTTATAAAGGAATGAAATGCATGGGGTGCATGGGTGTGACCTTGTATAGGAGGCGTTGGGCGGTTCTCCACAATTAAATTTGGAATTGTGTTAATAACATTAAAGGGGTATTATTATATAATAATTTGTTATAATAATAATAACATGAAGAGGCACGTGAATGGGGTTCCCAACCATGCGTGAATATAATGTTATTGGATATATGGAGTAATTATATGAAAATAATGGGCGTCAATAATAATAATAATTATTAATGTTAATGATGGGGACCCGTTGATGAAATTGAAAGAGGATTTATTAATATTGAATTAAATAATAATGATAAAGGTGACAGAAATATGTGTGTGATTGGTAAATTAAATTAAATGGGTTTAATTTTTGGTTAGTAAATTAAATTATTTGAATTTAATTAAATGGAATGGTTTTAACTTAATAACCATGGTAAACTAATTTAATGGGATTAAATTTGTACATTAATTATGGGTGTAATTATTATTAATTTTATTAAATGATAAAGTTGAAGTGAGAATGGAGTTTGGGGCGTTCCACATGGAGTAAAAGAAATGGGAGGCGCCACTTTTGGTGGTGGGAGAGAATCATAAAAGAAAAAAATAGATTGGAGAGAGAAACAAAAAATAATAATAAGAGAAATAAAATTAAAAGATAAATAAATGAAAAAGGTGGAATTGGTGCTTAATTATAGCGCCCATGAAGACTCCAAAACGTGATTGCTTTTGGAGTTATGAAAAATAAATAAATAATTGATTAATAATAATAATAAAATATTGTTATTATTAATTTTGTTGATAAAACACTTTTTTGTCCGCAACTTCTTCGTGCGACCTCGGTTTCACAAACCGTCAGTGGCAGTGCGACCCTGACTATGAGACGAAAATTATGAGCCCAATATTGGATGTCTTTTTCGGGTTTTCGGATTGGGTACCCGAAACGCTCATGAATTAATAGATTTAATATTGTTATTATTACGGGATCTTGTATCCAACGTATCTCCCTCATACGGTATCGGATTGAAGATCTATCAGCGACAGCATAACCCTGAAATTGTGACGGTAATTTTAAGACCATTAATGAGCTACTTTTATGACTCATGCCTTGGGTCAACGAAACACCACATATTGATAGAATTATCATTATTATTAAAACGCGTGGAAACCGCGTGACGTGTTGTGTGTTAACCAATCAAAACATGTAACGTATGTACGGTCACATCGTGTATTCATTAATGCATGCTGAATACGGATTTACCTATTCGTTGGCTATATAAGAAAGGGGCGCGGATTATTTCCAGACCAATCGCTTCTTCTTCGCACGACGACACTCTTGGATGATCAATAAGTCTTCCTCCTCTAACTTCTTTGTCCGAACTCCGATCGTCGATCCGTCAGCGGCCACATGATCGTAGCGACGAGACGAAGCTTCTAAGCCCGGACTTGTCACCTTTCCTTCCGACCTTCCTTCTCCAGCTTCCATCCTTGGAGGCGTTTGTCGGGTTTGGCGAAGGTAGAGGACACTGAAGGACATCGTCAGAAGCGACGTGATCGGGACCTTTTGAGGTAGGCGTTTACCTTCGTCTCTCTTTTTGGTGCAACATGCGGGGCGGGATATTTTTCTTTTGTTCCATGGGATGCAGTTGAACTTTAAATAAAGATAATAACCGGATAAAGAAGGGTTTGGGGTTTTGTGCTGTTTCTATTGCCTTCCAGTTTCTTTATCTTCTCATTGTGATTTTGGATTGAAAGGCCTTTGCCTACTGAAAATCAAGGTCGTTGGTGGCCTTTGCGTGCACAATTGATATCTGAATTGTTTGTGGTTGGTTTTGTTAAAACATGGAAAATTGATAAGCACGTAAATACTGGCTGATTAAATGAGAATGAAAACCTTGTGTGATCACCCCGATTGAACAAAGTTGGAATAATGAACATGTTGGTGGTTTGGTTGTTTTGTGGAAAATGACTTTATTTATGAAAGGTGTTTTGATTATGAAAAGTGTTTTGAAGTAAAAGGTGTTTTCAAATGCGGAAATGTTTTGTGTGTGGAAAGGGTTTTATGTGTGGAACTTTGAAATAAATGAATGATGGAATGTTGTATGGTTGTGATAATCTCTTGTAAATGAAATGGCATGTGGTTGCTTGCGTTTTAACTAACCTTGGTTGTGGATGGCAGGGATATGTTTGTGAAAGGTTTTTTCTGGATGCTAGTTGCCCAGTAGTAATAATTTTGTTAAACCATTGCATGAAACATGAAAACCTAAATGGGGTTGGGGGATGATTGTTTGGTTGTTGATGCATGCTTCGTGGTAGCAGTGCCGAGGCACATGCTCAGTTTCTCTTTTTAAGAAGCCATAGGTTGGGCTGTGTGTTTGGTATATGTATATATATAATTGTATCTTTGTGTTTTGTCGAACCACACCCATGTCAAGCACCTAGTGCCGAACACTCCCATTTTATGGGAGAGGGTGTTCCCCCTTAGTTACTAGCTCCTTCCTACTCCTTCTTCCATAGGCTATGATGGCTTGAGGTGACCTTACACCCAAGACTCTTCGGGTAGGTCTCGGAGGTTGTGATGGCTTGAGGCGACCTTTAGCCCAAGACTCTTCGGGCAGGCTTACCATTCCCAAGAACCTTCAGGATGAGGCCCAGGTGTCTACGGGCGGGTTAGTGGTTGTGGACCAGGTGGGTGCGGGCGAGATGTGTGGTTGTGAGGCCCAGGTGTGTGCGGGCGAGATGCGTGGTTTAGCCAAGGTGTGTGCGGGCGGGAAGAGTGTGGTAGCGTCCGGAAGTTTTCCGTTAGGAAGACCAGCATCTAATTAAGTGGTAAATGGTGTGGGGGTACCCAATACATTTGTTCTATATATATACTAAACTTGTTTGTGTTACTTGGTGAGTGTGACCAGTGAGGCTGGGTGGATAGTTTTTCCTTGTTAGTTTCTGGTTCTTCTGTTTTCTCACGGGACCTTAGGGTGTATCCCCACTTGTGCACGAGAGCTTTAGGTTTCCCTACTGAGTATACTTGTATGCTCACCCTACGTTTACTTTCAGGTTTCCAGGAGGACTACCAGGGCCGTACGGGACCCTACTAGTCGGGCAGTTGGAGTTGTTGCTATTTTTGTTCTCTTGTTTTCTTTGGCATTGTACTTTTGAGCTTCCTTGTACTTGTACCTTGTTATAAAAATTGTTTAAACTTGCATGTGGGCTTGGTTTGGGTTTATTTATATACACTTTTGCTTTTCCCTTTTTGGTGGTTTACTTGTCCTATTTCCCGATCCAAAATAATAAAAAGGGTAATGCCTCCCATATTTGTGAAAACTCATACCCTTGGTGCTAGTCACCAACCCGGGGCCTACTGGAGGCGGGACTCGAGGGTCATTATCTCCCTTTCACCATTGCCAGCTTAGGAGGGGCATCTTTGGTGGGAGGGGGTCGTGACAACCTGTCACCAAAGGATTTACAAAATATATAAACAGAAAATGTAATCATTATAATACATGATAAAAACATTAATTCTTGAATTTAAAGGTGCTTATAATCCATAACATCTCTTGTTTTATTTTCCATACAAAAAAGGTTACCACTTTCAAATATCATGATTTAACTATGTGATTTTATATATATGAAGTTTTTTATAACTCCTATATGGTTGGATAATGTAAGAGAGTGGAGGTATATTTAAAAAAATTGGACTAATATGACAAATAATATTAAAGCCATTTGGTAAAAAATTAAATATTCTTATATTAAATATAGAGTCCATAAAGAAAAAGGGTTGAATATATATGTATTTCACTGTTATAAACAAAGGGTTTCTATAAATATTACATTAGAGGATAGTAATGTGGTCTGGAATGAATTTATAGATAAAACCATTGTATACTAGACCTCTTAATATACTTGTTCATAATAAATCTTTGTACTATCGACTAGAAGATCCACCGAATATTAATTAATTTCAATATGTTTTCAATGCATCACTCTTAAAGAAGAAAATACCAAATAACAAACATATACTAAATTCATAGATAGTATAGATGGAAAATGAACTCTCTTATTATGATTAATGAATTATGATCTAACAATATATATATAAATATATAATTTTATAAACATAAAGTTAACTCACTATGTTAAAGAACATTAGTGCACCCATAAGTATGTAGAGAAAACATGGGAACCTAAGTATGAGATGTAAAAAATTTCCCTTATCTACTCACAACTAATGATATGAGTTGTAAGTTCAAATATATAAACTCTAAAGGTGAGATGAGTGTAATGAAATAGAAATTTATATAAGAAATTTTCCTTATGAATAGAGAAGTGTATAAAATATAGAAATAACATTTATTATAGACATATAAACCTCATATTAAACACCAAAATTTCTTTATTTCATTATATAAAAACTATAAATGTGAATAAAAAATATATAATATAAAAATAAAAGTACTAATTTGATAATAATAATAAAACAACATAACATGAATTTTATATTTTAGAACATCATAATCCCCTAAAATTACCATCATTCTGAATAAAACTTTACACTAGAAACAATGTTTTTTAATATAATCAACATATTCAAAACTATTAATATAGATCATTGGAAGAAAATTATTTTAATGTTGAGTGAATTAAAAATGAATTATGTTCCAAACACATCCCAATACACCTAAATATGGAAGGGGTAAGTTTTCAATTGGCCCTCATTTTTATTTTCTAAATTTTCATTCAATATTGGAGCAAAAGAATGAACCAATGATTAATGTTTACACAAATATATAGATGGATGAAGGGAAATTAAATAGTGTACATGTATATTTTACTTCATTATCCCGAAAGTGATAATACGATGAGAACAAATAAATATTTTCTTGATTTCTTGGGATTATAAAAGTTCATACTATAGTTTTTAAAGGACATTGGGAAGTGAAGAGTTCTATTATAAGATTAAATAAATCTTATTATTATCTCTTTTAATATTCATGAAAAGGAATTATGCAAATGATCTGAAACACATAGGTTTATTCATGAATGATCATAAATAAACCCTAACATAGTGATACTTTTTTCTTAATCCTCCTGTTAAATTATCTATTTCTTCTTCTAAAATACCATATATATAGAATAATATTTTCTATCTGGTAATAATATATTGTTGTATTAAAATATTTGAAAAAAATAATTTAGGCTTTAAAAAAATACTTATCATCCCTATTTAACAATGATAAAAGACATTCAACATTCCTATTATTCTCCTTAATCATCTATGGGTGTTTGAATTTTGAATTCAAAAAAATGGCTTTTATATTGCCTCCATAATTATGGGAACAAAAATATAAACCTTCGAAATTCATCACATTTAGAATTTATTTATTTATTTATTTATTTATTATTTTTAATAATTCATAAATTAGAATCAGGGATATTAATAAATTCATTAAGACTCAGACATTACACTCCTTTTTAATAGCCGTATAATCCATTTATTAAATGATTTTGAAGACATCACTAAAAATGAATAAGGATGGCTATGAGATAATTAAATAAAAATAATACATCAAAACCCATATGTAAACATCCCTGGAGTTGAATTTGTATACTACACTGATTTATGTATATGAGCTCTCTAATATAGAAGAAATCATATACTTGACCCTTAACATATCATATTGAATTCTCAATGAAAAATTTAATTATATAGACCGTAAAATAAAGAATTTACATACATTACCATTTCATAGTCGTGTTTTCTAATATTCAGCCATTGTATATTTGAATTCCCTTGGGTAGTCATATTTTATTACGTCGTTATAATTTCCCTTCAAAAAACATATTCATAAAATAGTTTTATGCTTGGTGAATTCCCTTACATGGGAAGACCTATATGTGGGTAATTTAAATTTATAAATACATCTGTTGTTCCTCGAAATTTCAACATACCAGATGATGAAAACCAATAGACATCACATTGAATTCCAAATGATCATTATTGAATTTTTTGAAAGTCTCAAACAAACTTCACATTGAACTCCTACTACTGGTACTGTGATCTATGGCCTATCAATACTAATTAACATACCAAATAATGAGAAAATAATTAATTTATGTACATAATTATTAAGAAATTAAATATTTTTTAGACATATTACACATTGAACTCTGACTAAGCACGCGTTTAGATCCAACTAATCATGCATGCTTTAACTGACTGTATGATGAAAATCAACTAATTGAACAAAGATATTTTGGATGTCATATTAGTTTCTTAAATATAGGAAATATTTAAATTATATTGAACGAAATAAACACTCATAAAATCCATGGATAAAAAATTCTATCACTTTTTATTTTAGTGTCATTCACAACAATACTTTCTATAATATAAATCATCCCAATAAGAAAGCTCCCCCGACTCAAGTTTCATAGTTATTACTCATTTCATAATACAATATTTTATTTCATAATATTATTCACCCCCTTTGAAAATAAAATTAATTGGTTGTAGTGAATCATAAGAAATATAGGCATTAATACATCCATTATGCATATGGGAGACATAGAGTATTGCTGGAAGCATGATATATGATCACAGAACACATTTTTTCAACTATTTTTATATCAAAACATTATTCCATTTAAATAAACACACATCATTAAAAAAATTTACCTCAAAAACATATTCCATTTCCCAACTTTCCCTGTTCATATAAGATTACATATACCAAAAAAAATAAAACCAATCCATGTGAAAAAAATTATATAAGTAGAGATTGGAGTATGGTGGAAACACATTATTTTTAAGATTGTGGTTAACCACTATGATTTAATATATGCTTATTAAATGTTTGGATAGAATATGGATTGTTTATAATTTCATCTATCATGTGATCTATGCAAAAAACCAATTTCAATGATCCATTTTCCAACATTCCCTCTAATACATCGATAATAATGATATATTCTCTCTGTATATGTGTACTAGAAGGAAAAATTTTATAATTTAAATGATATTTTTATTATAATAGTATAAAAACACAAAATATTAGACTATTTATCCATTTAATTTCATTGTAATTATCATCAAAAATTTACTCATGATATTCCTTTATGTCAGCTATATATTCTACTCCATTTTTTCGTAGAAAAGATATACATTTCATCTTTCTTTTCCATCCCACACACATATTGATAATAAATAAATAAACTCCACCAGTGTATTTTCGATCCACAACATCACCTATCCTATAAACATTTGAGAAATATGAATGATCATAAAAGTTCTTAGATTTTATGAATAACATAAAAATAATTTTCCCCTAATGCATATTGTGATACTTTTCAAAGAATTCATATGTTATTATTTTGGAGAACTATGAAACTAGGATACTAAAATAATGTTATATTATATGTTAGGTTGAGTAGTTTTATAATACTGTTGCCAATAAATAAATATTTATAACAATATTGGATCAATATATTTTTAATCTTCACCTTTCCAATCATGGTTCCTAATATTATACTTGTTGACATTGGCTTTATCATATAAATTGAAACCCATAAAAATAGTTAACTTTAATACTTATCATATAAAATAAAATTATAACATTCCTTTTTAATCAACTATATTAGAAGAAAATAGTTGATATCAGCTATCATAGCCATATAAAACTCAAATTTCGTCCACATATACTAATACCATGAAATAAACTTAATTACAAATTCTAATACATAATTTATGATCCACTCCTCCTCTTCTAAACTCAAGCTTAATCTTAAATGATAAATTTCTTAAATACCAAATATCATGTCTATATTTAAATCTATACAATTATTTCTTCAACATAATGACTATATATTAAGTTCCACCAATCTAAAATTTCATATGTTGTTCGATGTACACTTCATCATTCAGTGTCCCATTTGGGAAAGTGTTTTTAACATTAAATTGAAATATATAAGATCTTGTTTTTACCAAAACATCTAAGAACAATATGATAGATTATTGACACACTACTAGATAAATTGTATCATATGTATATTTACACATTCAACATTAGTGTCTCCCTTATATACCAATCTTCTTTTTCATCAACTTAAAACAACTAAATAAATTACTTTATTTCAAAATAACCATTTTTTCAAAAAAAATTGATGTTCATATCTATCCTCAATATCCTAGGTTTTTTTTATATAATTTATAGATATCTCCATTCATATCATTAACTGATGCCTTATCCTTAGCTACTTCTTCAAACATTATAGTCTATATAGTAGATAGTTCAGTTTCGTGCACCATATTTTTCATCATGAATGTCTATGTATGTGTACTATTTTGTCCAAAAATATATAATGGATAACATTATATAGTCCTATTTCTTTTTTTGGTATAGTCATTAGTTGTTCTATTTTAGTAACTTTCAAGAATTATTCTTCTAAATTTTTATATCATGTTAGGTCATTTAGAGACTTTTAATTTTAAATCTACTCTTCATTTTATTCATTAATCATCAAACAAATAAGCACCATCGACATTATAGACACCCTACCTTAATGTGGTCATTGGTTCTTAGCCTTTTGGGAACAACCAGTTGCCCCATAGAAACATGGTCCCCTAATTAGGGCCCAAAAATGTGCCCAAAATTATAATTGGGGAAATGAATTTCCTTATTGGAAAAACAAGTTCATTAATGGTGATTTTCCCTCAATCACACAAAAAATTGGAAAAATCCCCATAGGCCACCCATTAGGATAACTAAATTATTGAATTCATATATAATGATGGATTAATAATTATGTATGCTACCAAATAGAAATGTGGACATTGGTGACATGATTCGTATAACTAATCCTTTTATCCAATTGATATTATAGGGTGATGAATTAACCCCCCTCCTTCACATTATATCATTAAATTCAAATTGTGGACCCTATATATAAACTGAGGTAGTTCCACTTCACATCCTATTTGATTTCTCCTACCATATCAATGTAACAAATGGTCCCCTTTTACATCACAAACACCCCTCCAAAATATATTTTGTGTGTCCTAGCCTACAGGGAACCACTAATTTTCCTGCAAACACATGATCTCATTCAATGCCCCATGTATATTCCCACACATTTCATTAGACTAAATTGTGTCCCCAAATAAGAAAACTTTTTTCTTCTAGCGTTATTTTTCCGCCCTAACACACACGCTGGGAAATATCCTAGAAGGTCACCCATAATGTTCATTACTATAGTACAAGAAAAAATGTTTATGGATTTCTAATCATTTAATATATGGAAAAGGATGTGGTAAATTGTAGACATTAGTCATTTCATATATCTTTTTAACCCTTTAACATTTGGGGGTATTACATATCTCAGACTGAAATGGTATTCAAACTAGTTTCCATTTTTTTAAATTATTTTGACATCAGTAGTATAAAATATCTTTCACATCATTTTCATGATACTCTTTAAGAATTTTTATTCATTTAAAATACTAAAGGGAAACATTCATATATAGAATCACTATATTTCAATTGGTTTCCCTATTTTTTAATATGTATCTTTTTCTTCCAAACACATGGAAAATTTTCATATATAGCATTCTTCCATGCCACATCTCATAGGGATTTATCTATTCCATGGGGAAATGAAGAGTGTTATTCTAACATTAATCTGAAACATGTACCTCTTCCTTTAGTAGTGACGTAGAACAATTCTTTAACCTAGTGATTTATCTACCAAATTATTTACTATATTATTTTTATGTTCCACAACTCTTTTTTGTTGTGTAGTTATTATTACTGATACCAAACACATGATTCCCTTTTATAAATATTTTATTTAAATATATTTCAGGTGTTATTATTAACATTATCATACCATAATGTCAAAATAGTGTTTTCATTCAAATTTTATTACTTATCACTGGTACTTTTCATGTAATCTCTAACATCCAATTTACTCTACATAAACAAAACACGTTCTTTATGGAAAATTCATTAATGAAAATTATAATAAAACTTTCACCACATATTCTTATGTAAGTCATGGGATCACACACATATTTTTGAACTATGTCAAAAATGATTTATTTCCATTTAATATTCAATTTTTGGGGATTATATATCATTTTTCTTCTCATTCATTTTTCACTAGTGCATTATGTATCCCAATTTAGAAAAGGAATATCTATTTCCTCTTTTATCTTGGAGATATTATTCCTATTTTTTTGGGTATATATATTATCCTATAATTACATATATAATTATTTTCATTAACAACTAATAATTTTTATGTTTTACATACTATTGAATTGATAGATATTTCATCCCATTATTCATCCCTTCATTAATAGTATTCGATTTGTTTTAATGAAACAAGTATCATGATCATATGTATCTTCCCATTCTGAGTCACATAGTTGACTAAAACTCAAGTTATTATTAATCAAATCATTATCTATTATTACATATACACTCTTTAGTTCATCTCTAAAAATCACACTTATATCATTATATTTTTTTCAATGATTCATCATTACAAAAAAATGCACTGTCCCATCAATTTTTTTATTCAAAATTAAAAATAGATAATAATTTCATGTAATGTAGGTTAATCACCTACATTAATTTTTTATATGTGTTATTATTCTTGAAATACATTGGGGAAACTTATGTAAGATTATCCACTTCTTTCGTATTCTTCTTATTATATGGTGGTTAGATTTGGTTCAAAAAACGTTTTCCTATTTAACATATTTTTAGAAATATTTATCACCTTCATATTATTCTTATAAGAGAGAAAACATTATCATTTCAGTGATAGAGTAACATTATGATTCCTCCAATCTAAATGGTGAATTATAATCGACATTAAGACATTCTATTTTTTAAAGAAAAACTATCAGTATGTCCAAACTAAGAGGGATTTAATGAATAACCATAAAATAATCCCTCTATTGATAAGTGGATTATTGTGAAATTCGCCTTAGATGTTTATGGATATATAATACTTCAACATATACTTTTTTATAGGATATATGTTATCATGTGACTATGAAATCAAAAAAATTGTCACTTTATTAGTGGATTTAATATACCATTATATTCTCTCTACATATCAATTTATTTGGAGTAGTTTTTTTTCATATTACCTTTATTAAAACTATTCTCACAATTCTCTATTCTTTTATTTGACACAGTTTTGATTTTTCCAAACGAGGAATTATCTTCAAGGCCAATACCATAATTACCAAACGTTACAATGCCATTTTTTCTTTCATAATTCATTCAATTCTTGTTGATACTTTCATAAAAAATATTAAGAATTATAAATCATATGATATTGTAGATTTCACTAAATTCTTCGAATGGGTTTTTTTAAATTAATTTAATATTTTCAGTATAATATAACCACTTTTACTCAAATTATTGGATTATTTTTTGATATTTTTTATATAACATATTCAAATACTCAATTTGTTTGAATTTATCATCTATTATTAGTTTTTGGTCAATAACATCATCAATATATATATAGCAATATATTTTTTATTCAAAAACATCATAATGTTGATTGATTATAATTTCCAATTAATCCACATATAAATACGAATCATTCCACATGTCACTCATTATTTATTTTGCTTTATTTGAATATCATGATCTCCAAAAGCTCTAAATAAATCTAGATTGAATTATCATATTCCATTTGGTTTATTATCTTTATTCTTACCAACATGTACTTACTAAATTTCAACCATTATAGAATCTTCTTCATGTGATATAAATTCTCTTTCCTCTACATCTAAGTGTTCCAAATAATAACTTCCTACATGTTTGAAATAATATTTAGTGGAAACATCATTGAAAAAGGTCTTCTATACATGAGATATCCCCAAGTAGTGAATACCCTTATTAACTATTTCACATATTTATTGTATATAGCCCCAATATAAAATTATTCTTTACAAATTACACAATTTTTAATGATTATCGACTTTGAGAACAATAATTGTGTAATATTACATCAAATCTCCCTTTCCATCATATGATTTTTATTGAAAGGATAGATATATATTCATCCTCATTATGTTATATTTATTATTTTTTTATCATTGATGATCAATTTTCCAAGGGATTGAATTGAATTTATTTTCTAGAATATTAATTATTTCTCTAATGATTTGTTTTTTCTATTAAGACACATGACACATAAAGAGAATGTTTATAAAAATTATTTTCTTCTAGACGAAACAAATTTGAATTTACAGGGGGTGGAAGACATTCTAATATTTTTTACAAAAATTTAACATCTTTTATAACAAATCCATGATACATAATGGATCCAAAAAATTAAATGATATGATTAAATAAATCATCCATTAACTCTTTAGAATACATGTTCATATTATAAAACATTCTATACGACATATAATGTTATTATTCCTCTACATTCATGTCCACTTCATATATATTATCCAATTTATCTTAAATAAGTTATGTTGTAGAACCATAAATCAACTTGATATTGATATGGACATATAATTCCCTTGAAGAATATTTCTTTTACCTTTCATCTAGACTATATATATTTTTCCCCTCCTGTTACTGATAATTTTGACAAATCACAACACTTAATGCAATCCATTATTACAATGAAATCTTATTAGAAGAGAGAAATTAGATAACAGCTCATTTGGTATTGAATATTAAAAATTTTTGTCCATTAAACTAGAAAAATCCAAAAATAATTATAGGATTCTCCATGAATTAAAATCCATACAGATAGATTTTTAAACAAGGACCATTCCCATTTGGGTTCACATATTGCAACAATATCATAAAACACATTTATAAGGGAGGGGTAAGTCATGGTGTTACATTCATGTTTTATTTGTATATATCTATTAATAGATAAAAAGAACAATCTAATCCTATAATTTATTTACAAATTCATATATTTATGGATGCATTGAATATAAATTAACAATTTATACATTTTACTTTGTAACATTAATTGTTCCACTCGAAGAAGCACACATCAAGGTTGTATTGAGGTTCTATCATTCTAACAATATATAATACTATTGTTATTGGGATTTGAGAAGGACTGGTAGTTGAAATCATGTTTAATGTCACTTCTTTTATCTCGTACACCTCTTCTTTGAGCAACTATTATTTACATAACATACATTAGTGGTTTATATACTGATTGTCTTCATCATGGATTTCCAGAAAGGATCATCCATCATTTCCCCATTTCTGATCAACCAACTCTATGTTTCTCTATTATGAATTTGAAATTAGAAAAGATTTCACATTTCCCCCATGTTTCTCAAACCCCAAAATAATTTATTTTTCATATTCTCCAAATCAACAAGAAATTTATTAATAATATAATTTAATTTATTAATCATTTAGAATATGAATCAAATATTTTTAGAAGCACCCTGAGACTAGGACATTTTTCTCCATTTAAATCACCATATAATATATCATTTATTATATTTTGAGAACACAACTATAAATGCTGAGGAAAAAATATATAATAATATCACTAATTGAACACACATGAAAAAACATATGTGGTGGACCAAGTATCCCAATACCCATATGAAAAACATTCACACACGTGATCCCTGTATGAAGATAAAATTATATAAAAGATCCCCCATTTATCTAAATTCTTTCTCATATATTAATTCTCTTACATGACCTTTTCTAATCTATGTTAGCTTAGGTGACTTCTAAATAGCTTATTTTTCATATGTTGAACCATTGAATACATGAATTCCCTTATATAGTCATATTTTGTCAAATTAGTGGAATTACCTTATGTAGAACATCTTCATAGCTGATTTTTAATCTATGATGAATTTTCTTACATGGGAAATCATTTACGCAGGTAATTATAAATTTTTATGGAAATTTTTAATCCTTCCCATTTATTATTTACCACATGATTAAAAATAATTTACCACATATGGCTGTTCAACATACTATTAGTGAATTTTTTTTAAATAACAACATTTTGAACTCTAAATAACCACATTTTTTTCCAACCGACCTTCCCTGCTTCAAAAACTAACATAATGAAGATAAAAAATATGCAAAATGAATTATACCAAATATACATAGTTACAATGCTCATGAACCGAGCACCTATTGAACTCTAACTATCCAAAAATTGATTTCATACCAACATTGTTGGCTTTAAGAGGCCATGTGACTAAAATCAACTAATATTATAAAGAGTGTCACGAGTCCATATGATTTTTATTCCTACAACGATTCATTACAATATATCGAAATGAAATACAACATTGTAAAATAAATTTCAATAAAAATGTATTTATATAATGTATAAGGTAAATAATATTGTAATACTAACATGACCACTAAGAATAGTAACCTAACTATGAATAATATTACCATAGCCATTAGAAATGTATCATGACCATTAAAATAGAAAAATTTCCCAAATATAATATTTATTATAAAAAATTTAGAAATTATGATAATTAGAAATTAAGTTAAATAAGAAAATCCAAAATAATATATAAGTGATTTTTTAAAAACATATATTTCAATTTATTATTCAAAATATTCATTTTTATATTAAATTTTAACATAACCCAAGATAGAAATAAAATCATAAATTTAATTTAATATTGTGAAATCTATAAATTGAAATTTATTGAGAGTGATATCTTTACAATTTTAAAGAGAACATGAATTTTTTTAATATTAAAACAATACTTTTTGAAAATAATTCTATTTCATAATGTAATATTAATATAATATAGACTTAATTATCCCTAATTATATCATGACACCATATAAATGATTTAATAAGATATATAATTTTTTAAAATTAGTTTTAAAAATGAATATTTATATTATAAAAATAAAATACATTGAAGTATATTAGAAAACATCTTTTGTTCCTTACTTTGTTTAAACTAATAAATTCGAATGTAGAAATTTTCAAATATCATAAAAACCTTTAATTGTACTCAAACATGATTTTTAAATTATTATATGACTAATATTTCATGTACTACTAATGAAATAGTAATATATTAACTATTTTAACCTAACAAAACCCTCCCTAAATGTATAAATATCCCCAATCCCTTCTAATGTAAAATCACTTCTCAATCATATCATTTATACCAAGATTTAATGAATTCCCTCTTCATGAGTATTCTTAGAATAATATGGATGTTATAATATAATCCAAATATATCCCTCTAACATGTTATTTTCTTCCCAAGTGATAACTATTATATATATATATATATATATCTTTTCTCTTTTAACATTATTTTCACATTTTATATTCCATAATTAAATTATTTTAATCCTCTCTAAACCAAACCCCATAAATTATTTATTAATTATATAAATATACTTTTCATTATAATATTCTACTGTAATAATGTTATTTGAAATACATATGTACTAAATCTTTCTCCCCCCTTTATTTTTTTCAATATTCTGTTATGAGTATATATGAAAAAACATGGAATTAATAACTTGTCACAAGAATTATGAATACTTAACCTTTTAAAATTTATAAATAAAAACATTCATGAATTTTTGAAAATCAAGAGAAAATTAAAATCACACCCACAGACACATATATATAATAATGTATCAAATATTGGAAATTTAATGAAAAGAGGATTATTTAAAAAACATGTCCAATCGAACCACTTCACCTTTGAAAAAGAAAATTTCAAAGATAATTAATGATTAAAATATTTCTTGAATAAATCAGTTAAATGTTACTCACTTCGTGATTATTCTTTTAATTAATACATTTATTTTATATAGATGGTTTTTATGTGGAATTAAAAAGTGGGTCTTTAGGTATGTGTACTCTTTAAATCGAATACTTATTTTAGGTGTTTCTTATTTTCCTCTATCATATTTTAATTATTGTTATAAAACCCCATATAAATGAATTATATTTAATAATAAACATTTATTTCATAAGGATATACATTTTCTCAACATGTTTTTGATTAATTAAAATATAATGTTAGGATTAATGATAAAGCCTATATTATATATGTCCCTCCATAATACCTTCAGAATTTATTTTTATATTAAAGGAATTTCGAATTCTCTTTAATAAATAGAACCCTTGAATTACATAAATAATATACTCTTTAATTATTTTATGATACTACTAGTTTATTCCTTAGTATTTTCCTATAAAAACTATTATGAAACACATTTCTCTCATGGTTATATTTCTGATTCATGAATGATATATATTTTCTCTTAATGTGGGAAGCATGATTATGAACATATTATAATGTGACAAGTGTGTCTATAATAATATAAAATTTTAATACATTAGATAATATCATATATATGATTTGATTTTGTATTTTATGTGTGATCATGATTTTATCATTGTTTAAATTTTAGTTGATAATGTTTTTAGACATATGTTAGGCATGAACATTTTACAGCATTTATTAAAATTTTATGCATTACATATTTCCATGATGCTATGATAATTCATTATCTTGAATGATATGTATCTTTGTATCATCCTAAGAGTATACATTTGGGTATAATGATGATCATATTCTTCTAATATTATAATGAGGATTATTTTCATCTATATTCTCACATTTATTCATATCTCATGTTGTTTCATGTTATCTATCTCATTAATATGATTTTAGATCACACTATCCTCGATGTATCTAATCATGTTATTACGTGTTTAGAAAATAATATAAAATATTTTATAATAATTTGGAATATGGATCTAAATCACCTATAAAAATACCATATGTATTCGAATTTTTTAAAATAATTTTCTCAATTTAATATACCTTTTTATTATAGAAAATAATTTTATTGTTTATTTTATCCTAAAAATGCTATTATAATAATGTATGTATCATTTAATCTCTATAATTTATGAATCTATAAGAAAAAAATTAGAATAATATTATCACAATTTCTCAAAATGGATCGGAATATGTGTAGAACCCATGCTGCACAAATTTTATTAAGTAAAATGTAAATGTCATGTGATTACATGAGGTTCAAAGACCATGTACTAGTAAGAGAAAAAATGAAAATAGGAACAAAAGTGAAAAATAATACCTCTAAACCATCCCTATAAGGACATGGGATAACCCCCAAATCCCAGGACTTCATTGAAAACCACAGGTCTGTAAAAACGCATAATAATTTGAAGATCACATAGTGGAAACACTCTGAACTGCATATCACAACTATGGTGGAATGAGTATGTGTAATAAAACAAAATTTTATTAATGAAAATTACTCTTGATCTAATTAAATGTATTATTATGAGAAAATGATATATAAAACTTATGAAATTCCTTGTTTTTATGTTTTTGGATTCGAAAATACTATTGAGAATTTTTAAAGATTTTAATATAGTCATTGAATAATGATATCATGATTAATATAAATATATGGTTTTAACAAGGACAGTTTACTCACAAAAATGAATCGATGGTCACATCTAGTATAATTTCACCATAAGAAGCCCATTTTTCGGTGCTCAGGATGGATGTATCATCATTGGGCTTCGCTCTGGACCAATCCCAAGTCGAGCTTCAACACGATATGCTTGAACGTAATGGACTATATGATAACTGGACATTAATATAGATTACCACTCGAGCGCTGTTATCCAATCCTCCCCATGAGTTGGTCACCATCGCACACCTTATTCTTAGGTCTTATGTGGGTTTTATAAGGGGTTATGTAAAAATACACTAGAACTATGATTATGTGCTTTATTTTTTATAAAAAATATACATTAATTTTATTATTGTTACATTATTAATGGTTTTAAATGCACAAATATTATTTTTATTTAATATTTTAATTCAATTAAGAAAACTATTGTGATGAATTAATGTATTTTTGAGTTAAATAATATTTTAATAAAATTTTATAACTAAATTATATTTTATTTAATATATATGATCATATAATATTTATGAAAAAATTGTAAATTTTATTAATGTTTGAAAGATGTTTTTTTTTCAAAACCAATGAAATTTTGATAAATGTCAATTTTTAATTTAAAACTAAAAAATTCAAAAATTAATAAAATTATTTATAAAAAATTATTATTATTTTTGGAATCAGTATGTTGAGATTATATAATGGTGAATTGTTTCTAATTTTCTTAGAAAGTCTAATTTTTGGGTAAAAATTAAATATCGTTAAAATATATAATGTGTTTTATGTCATCATAATTACCCAATAGTGATTTAATAAAATAATATAAAAGGTTTATTCATCCGATATATTGTTTAACTATAAAATAACATGACTCTATATTTGTTTGATTAATTTTATGATTCTTTAGTGGACCATCCAAAACATATAAAATATTTTAACCGTTTAAAATGATTTCCTTGAGAGCGTGACTCACCTCCACATAAACAAGCCCAATAATTTTAATAAGTTATTCCATTGGCCTTATTAAATTTTTTCCAATCCCATTTTGAAAAAACCATGGGAAAAACCCATGGGATGGTTTGTGGTTTTAAATATTTTATTATATTGATTCCAAAACAAATGTCTGTGAAATATTAATGAATTTCACCTTCTTTTACTATATAAATCCACCCAAGATGCAACTTCTCCTCACTAAAAACCCCAATATCACGTCCCTACTCTTCCTTCCTCTCTCAAAAATCCTCCCAAGGTTCCCCAATCTCCAAATAAGCCTCTATCAAGCCTCTCTCAAGCCATTGGGATCGCACTTTCAAGTAAGGGATCCTCACTTTCCTTCCTTCCTTATATAGGTCCAAGTTTCCTTATACTATAATTCCATTTTATTTTATAATAAAAATTTTGGTTTTTGGTTTACCACCTCCAAAAAAAATCCCCTACATATGTTTTATTGATGAGAAACCACTTTCTCTCTCATTAATCCCACCAAAGTACACCTGTTAACATGCCGAAATTTTGTAGGAATTATTCAGCTTCTCTTCTTTCTTAAAGTATTTTTATTATGTTACTCCATGTATTTCCAAATTCTATGTATTGGTACATGTATCAATATGAACCCATTAATTTTAATTTCATATAATATGATGAGATACCATTTTCTCTTTAATCAAACATTTTTATGAATTTTTATGTCACGTTATCATGCAGCCAAAATTGCACCAGACTTTTCCTTGCCAAAATCATTGTATAGGGAATGTCGTACTCATTCCTCTATCAATGTTATTCACATTTATGTAAATATAAATATTTAATGTTACATACAAGAATTTATTCCACATGACTTAATTTTTTTATAACTTATTATGTTGAAAGATTCCATGTTATTGGATTCATGTGGAAACCTTATGCATTAAATGAAATGATTATAAAGGGTGTTCTCTGATATAACTACAATGCTTGGGTAATATTAAGTATCATGATAAGTCATTTAAAATGAGGTAATAATCATGAAAATTCATGTGAAATTAGGTTTTACTCATTATAATTCAATATCAATGAGGTTTTACTCATTCTCCTTGTGCAATGAGCCTTGGCACATGATAATATAATCTTAAATGTTTTTTCCACATTTCCATGTTATGATAATCATACTATATCATTAAATTATGTCCATGTTTCTCTTATGATCCATTGATATGCATACTTACTAACAAGTATTTTATTCTTCATGTTAATCCTTTTTCACTCCTTTATTGGGATTTATAGCTCAGCAGTTTTTTATGTGTGTCCTCAGGTTATCCCTTGTAATGAAAAGTATGAAGAAATGTTTTGGAAATGTAAAAGAAGTTGTAAATAAAGATATTGTATTTCTATGTCTTATGTTGTCATGTAATGTTCCTTATTTTCCCATGACACTAGACCTCTAGATCCTTATAGTTTTCTTTAGTGAATGTTTATGTAATAGATCAAGTCCAAGTGTGGAATAAAGAGCATGGATGTTATAGTTGGTATCAATGGATAGGTTTAGTTATTTTTGGGAATAGGATTTGAAAAAAAAACAGTTAAATCATTTGGTATAAAACTAGGTATAATAAAACATTACCTATATTTTGGTGAGTATAGAGTAATTGGTTTACCATGAAAATACATCCCTGTTATGATACGAACAAGTAGAGGTCCTATGGAACATTTGTATCCAGGTGTAAAACCCAAAAACACCACATTGAGATATACTCGAATGGGAACGAGTGCACGAAAATCGGCCATGATGCACTCATAGATCGACACACTTGATGGATATGCTTTTGTATATTCATAGTGTTTATATGAACCATTTTTAGGGGAATAAAAAATCCCATAAGAATATATGATGGGAAGTAGATCATGGATAACAAATATTGAAGCCTATAAATTCATAAGATAAGGAAATAAATTTATTTTATAAGTTGTCCCTTTTTTGTCCATTTGGATTACACTTTCTGTTATACCTCTGACTTTTCTTCTATTACAGCCAATGGATGGTAATAAGAGGACTCGAGCTAACAACCGATGCAAATATCAATGTGATGACTATTCTAATGAGGTGCCCAATCCGATCAGAGCATGAATCACACACATTTTCATGATACTCTCTCATTTAAATAATTATTTGAATAATAACATGGGTCAAGAGGAAAATCCTCCCCCCTCAAGATTTAATATTCTACAATCAAGAACTTCATGAGGCACAAGGTTCCTACTTTTAATGGATCATCTAATCTGTCAATCACCAAAAAATGGATCAACTGCATTTAGATGATCTTCTGCATCCTTCAATATTTTTAACAAGAGGAGGTTATTCTAGCTACTTATTGTATGGACGGTGAAGCTGATTAATGATGGAGATTGAAAAAAATATGATGCTTGAGGAAGAGTTTGAGGCATTGGAATAGAAGGATTTCCAAAATATATTTTTTGATAAATATTTTTCTCACACCCCTTAACTTAAGATGGAACGGGACTTATTTTCCATAAAGAAAAACAGACGACAAATCTATCGGAGCATAAAAGGAAAACATCACATGGCATGAAAGATAAGCCTCTGGCTTTATCATTACCCCTCATGCAAGGTTAACTACTTTTTTGGAGGGATAAAACTTAGAATATGGAAATCCATAGCGATTTGTGGCTTCGATAGCTATGAATAAATTGTTTGTTGTGCCCTCAATGGTGAAATGGAGATAAAAAATCTTAGGGGTATCATGGGGATTAGAAGAGGAAGGTAGACTTTAATTCTGGCCAACTTCTAGATAAATATTATGATGATGACAAATTCCAGTACCCCACATTCTAAAGGTGTGGAAAGAATCAACCCAAAAATATCCGGATGGTGTCAAGGAAATGCATTTGGTGTGAAAGAGAATTGCAGCTGGCCATTAAATACCACCAAGAAAATCCTGTTGTTGTAACAAAGAAGATGAATTTTAACAACATAATGTCTTATAAATGGAAATTACACTCTTATAAAATATAATCACATGAATGAACAATGTAATGAAATAATAAGTGTTATGTGACCTTTAAACATAAGTTTGTCACTTCTGTGATTTAAATTTTGAAACTCTAACATACATGGTTTCAATTAGTATGTTATTTAGAGTCCGATAATAAGAACTTAATTTTTGGTGAATAGTAACCTACCCTTATGAATAGTAACATACCATTATGAATAGTGATATACACTAATGAATAGTAACCTTAACTAAGATAGTATAATGATAGTATTCAAGTGAAAATATGATGTACCTATATTTTAGATTATGTAAATGAATGTTTTAAAATTGGTTTATTAAATAAATTATGAGTTAAATTAAATATTAAATTAATCATATTTTGAAAATTATTTTTGAAAAAAGGATTTCATTTTTGGATTCTACACAGAAAAAAATGGATAGGGTGAATTTTTGTGATTTTTTTAAAATACATGATTTTTTATGAATAGTTAAATATGACAATTTATAATAAATGCTAAATAATGTTTTTAATGAGTCATTGATGATGATCTTCTGATGTAGGAACGATATGATCGAAATCACCTGAATTTATTACTATTATTGTTCATGGAATAATCACTATTTCTGGTCGTGAGGTAAAATAATAAACTAATGATTAATTTTTTTGAAAGCCCTCCTCTCCTCCAATATAATACCCACCTCACTCCCTCTTCTCGTAACTACTCTCAAGCCTTGTTCCTTGCCAATATTCTGCCAAAATATCTCCCCAATCTCCTACCCTACTTCTAGAATCCCATATCCTCTTAAAAATACCAAAACAACTCCCATTAAGAGGTTCTCAAAGAAGATAAACTAAAGAGTTAAATTCCGCTTTCAAATTCTTTTATTTCTTTTAGGTTCTATACTTTTATTTTTTCTTTCCTCACCTCCCTTCACCGAAATAGTATGATAATTCCTATTAGATACATGTAATGGAATGTTTTTATAATAATGGGATATTTCATTATCATCTCCCCTATCCCAATCATTTATTTGAAACAAATGAAAACACCGTTCGAGATGCGTAAATTTAACACATTCAAGGACAAAAATTTATCAAATTCATTGGTCATCATTAATTCTGGTAAGGAAACCACTTGTTGTATGGTTGAACCAGATTATTATATATGTAATATTTCCTATTTTTGGTTCTATAATCCTTTTGTAAAAATGTGATTAATTTATAAAGCAAAACATGTTTTTTGTAATCAATCCCATCAATTAACCAAAATAGTTATCAATAAGGTTTTATATAATAATTCAACATCACTCTTAATAAACCAAAGGTTTTTTTACAACCATTTTATCTTATGTTAATTCACAAATAACCTATTAATTCATTTCTGTACTACCACTTTCTTATTATATATTTATCCAAACATGAATATAAGAAAACCGGTCATTAAAACCAAGTTAGCAATCGTGCCCAAAAAATGAAATTGAATGTTATAACCTATATAAAAGTTCTATAATGAACCAAAAAAGGGTTATAATAAACTAATTACATATATATAATAGTGTAACACCCCAAGATTTCATAGTACGTTGTTTCTTCAAAGTAATACAATAACATACATTACACGCAACACTGAGTTCAAGTGCACCATGACTTACCAAACAAGTTGTTCAAAAGCGGTTATGAATAGTATTAATTGAATTATGAACTTTATATAATGCTTATAATTTTAGAATCCATATTATGAGTTTCTTAGACATAATGTAAGAAAAATTTTCTTTTTTTCAGACAAAAAAATTATTTTTAAAAAGATGTATTTTTACCGCCTTTTAATGTAGAACCCTGTTTAAATATAATACATGAAACTTTTTTATATTTAATTTGATAAAATAAACTCTTCTTTAGAATCGAGACATAAAAATTTAGTTTTAATAAAAAAAATTTGTGTTTTTCTGATAACTTTCATATTTGGTTGAATAGTGAAAATGCTATATTTTAACTGAAAAAAACTTTTTTAATTTAATGGTTGGAATGTATAATTTGATTATATTTTCACCATTTAATCAAATTATGGTCATTGTATATAATTTTACTTTAAAATTGGATATAAACAAGTGTCAATCTTTTGATAGTTATTATTTCGTAAAAACACAATTTTTCGTTTTGTCAATGGAAATTAATTTTAAATTAATTAATTAAACTTTGATGTTTCGAAATTGTTAAAATAGAATTCATTTTTGAATTCTGAATATCAAAATTATCTTAGGGTGAATTTTTGGTATTTTTCTGAAAACTTTCAATTTTTGATGAATAGTGTAAAACACTCTATTATAGTTTAAAACCGAATTTTTTTAAATAATTATTTATTTTATTTAAATTTATTATAGGTAGAAATTGATATATAATACCAATATAAGATTTATTTAATTCTTTCGTGTCATATTATAATAACTTTAGATATATAAATGTTTTATTGAACATTTTACTATCTTTTACCCACCTCCTAAGAGCATTTGCAAATTTACAAAAAACATAATTTTACCACTTCAATGAGTTGAATTTCAAAAATACGAGAGAAAAAGTTCATATCAGTATGTAAAATGTGGTTCAATGAGATGAAAATAATTTTTGGTGACTTGTAACTTTTTACTTTTATTTACCACTATTAAAAGAAAATCAGGTAATTAAGGGTAAAAATGATATTATTATTATCTTAACACATGTCATAATTCTACCGGATAAGTGAAATTCGACCAAAAACGTCCTTCGGAATGAAATATTATCCTTTACTTCCACTTGTATTATATTAGGACATTTATTATTATTTTATTTAAGGAAGAGTTAAAAGAGTTAAAAACCATATTTAATAAATAAATAATTCTTAATATAGGGTTATACATAAGATAAATTCGACTATAAATATTAATTAGAAATATAAAAAGATTTATAACATAATGGTAATTTATATATAATTTTTAGAAATTATATAATTAAATTTATTTATGACATAATGATGATGCAGTAATTACCGTATTAAATAAAGATTAAAATAATTGATATTATAAATATCCAAATAAATGTAATTTGTGACTTTTTATGAATTAAACTAATTTTATAGGTTAATATGGCATTTTAGGGTTGGTTATATGAATTGTTTTCTAACTAATAATGCTGTTATGAATTTAGAAAAAATAAAATACCACATAGTGTAAAAATTGACATAAAAGCGTTTTTAAAAAAATATTATTTTATTAAATGGTATTCTATTCCTAAAAATATAAGGTTCTTCAAAAGTGCTTAAATAATATTATATATGTCATTAAAGAACCACATGGGGTTCAATTGTAAGTTTATAGTATGTTTGTAACCATATAATATAAAAATTCAAATAGACATGGTAAATGTCAGACTATTTAACTAAGAGATAAATCTAAATTATATAGTTAATATAGTGCCCTATACCTATCTAAAACCTATTGTTTGAGTGGATTTAGACCCATCCCCATTTTATAATTTAATAAATTGATATTTGAGCCATTGGAAACCGAAAATGAATTAATTATAATATAATATTTAAATTTTTTCCTAAGTTTCCCCTCACTTCTCTTATAAAAGGGCAATTCCCCTTCTCTCAAATTAACAACTCCGAAGACCTTTTTCTATGAAAAACTCTAACCAAATATCCTCCCAACTATCCTAACTTCATCCTAGAGTCCTATTTTTAGTCATGAGGACAACCAATGGATCCCTTTTGATCAAATCAAAAGAAAGAACCCGAAGAAGAGGTAAATATTTCACCACCTCTTTCAAGTTTATTTCTTCTTCCACACCCTCTTTCTTGGTTGTTTCCATTATAAAATAATACCTCTAGTATATTATATATAATTTTATGTTATTAAGATTATGTTAAAACAATATTTATTATTCTATCCATCCTTTGAATGACATGTCACTATACATGTGTACATACAGCTTACCGTCTCCATGTCGTGGTGTAATTGTTATTCAATACATTATTATTTGGATTGGTATAATAATAATGAGTAATTGATGAAATAATAAATATAAAATGATTATTATTCAGTATATATGTTATTCCATCCAATTTTAGAGTATTTTAATATCAAAAGAATGATATTTTCGCTCGTGCGTACGTACAGATTTCTGTCTCCACGACGCGATGAAATTCATTTCAAAGTTCAACATTCATCGAAGTTTATAAAATATATATTACTAATAAGTTTGTAATATATTACATAATAACTATAATCAGTATATATATATTCATTTATTTATATACATATATCTTATTCACTTACTTCCATTCAATACGATATGAAAGCAGAAACAATGTTTCTGCGTATGTACGGCCTACAGTCTCCATAAACAGTTTTTCCATTTCATGTATCTATGTATTATAAATATTTATATTGTAAATATGTATGATATATAAATAAAGGTTTATATTCTGGGTGTATTTAAATCATGATCAAAATTATATGATCAAGAATAACAAGTTAAAATATGTACGATAAAGAAAGAGATTATTACCTGAAATGTTAATTTAACATGAAAATAATTATTAAATGGGTAGTATAAAGTCATAAATGAATCATATATGATTTAATAAATATGAATATTGTTGTGTTATAATATAATAACATACAATGGTCACTATACAGGAGGCTAAACGTACCATCAACCAAAAGAATGTTCAGGGTAAGGGTTAATTTTACAATCTTTTTATTATCCGAGATTGTTTTTACGTTAGTGTCTGCAGGGACATATTTATTACCCACTTCCATGTTTCATGGAATAGTTTTAATAAGGAATCATTTAAGGGAATTTTCTTTACTAAAACATCATTTTTAATGTTTTAAATATTTATTCCTCTAAATCATTCTCATTAATGTCCATGTTTTTAAAATGGTTATTAAGGATTTATATATATGGACATGAATGTTTTTAAAATGTAAATTCATTTAAAAAGAATCAATGTGGTATGAGACACATTGATTCAAAAAGATATTTAAAATTATTCCTTTCTAAATTCTGTGACTTTTAAATGTTTTCAGAAAAAAAAGGGATATTTCTCTCAAATAGTTTTAGAAATCATTTTCATCTATGTCAACATCATTTGATGGATTTTAAACTTGTTTTAAGTTGATATATTATGATAAAAATATTCCATATTGTATTGAAGGTTTTGTGATATGAATGACTGTGGATGTGTTATTTTTATTCCATTCATTGGTTATGGATAAATTATTGACATTTCATATGATAGTTTTAATACGAATGTTTATGTTATGTTTAATCCATCTCATATGAGGAATTCATTGGAATTATTAAGTGATGGGTGGAGCCTGATATAGATCCTCGATGCATTAGTAGTTCTCATGTGACAAACTAGTGTCTTGGCTCAAGGCCTTGACAAAATCTTATTTGCAGTCTTGGCACAAGGCCTTGATTATGTGGTTATGAAAGTCTGGAATTATGCATTCCATCATTATGAAAGTGGCTATTGATATTGCATGTGATTATTCAACTAGTATAATATACAAGTGAATAATTAAATGGAATTATTTGATTTTTATCTTTTCCATATTATGCTGATATTTGAGTTTAAAATGATTTTGTTCTAGTCTTATACATTGCATTAAATTTTTATCCTTATTTATGATAGTTTCTGATATATTTTTATTCTTTACTATGCATCTGAGATCACCCCTTTCTATGTTTTATTTTTCCAAGGATGTGGAGAAGTATATTATGATTGACTTGCAAGTATAGTATATGGGATCTCAGTGTTTTCTATGGAAACAATTTTGTTGAAGTTTTTAATTTTACGATGTAATGTAATCCTTATGAATGTATCTAGTACTTCCAAGGATACTAAACTAATAGGTCTTTCGATACATGATCTTTTGTGATCATAGCAATGATACGTAGTAATGCACAAACTCTGGGTAACTAGTGTTGGGGCATTACACATGGTATCAGAGGAAGTTTAGTACAAACCTTGGAATCAATATTTAGATAAACTCTGATTAGAGAACATATCTCTAAGATAGGCTTTGAGGATTAGTATAGAAGAACATCCTAAAATTTTGGTATTGTAGAGATTTTGTGAGTTTTCCATGTAATACATCTCTCTCTATATACGAGCAGTTAGAGGCAGCTCTGGCACATATGTACCTAGGGGTAAAACCTGAAAAAACTGATTTGAGCTAGACTTTAACAGGAACGGGTGCACGAAAATGGGCCTTGTTACACTCTTGGTTATGACACTCCCAGGGTATATGCATAGGAAAATTCACATATTCCTTAAAAATAATTATGAATGATTTACGAGTATATACATCCTCAAAGAAAATATTTAAATTATTATGGATTATATCCATAAACTATTCAATTTATGTTATGTATTTTACATGTTTGTAATTATTCATTGCAGTTCATAAACTGACCTAGTGTATTCCATTGTATAGAAATGGCACCTAGTAGAAGGAATGTGAAGTCTAGAAATACGTATGATCCAATGAGTAAAAAGGATCATATCATTCACGGTATTGAGCAAAAATTTAGAAGGGAAATAGTCTCCCATGTATTCTCAACATATGAAGAAATAATATCATGTGTTAATAAGATAAGTAAAGAATTTTCTGAATCCTATGTCTTTAAAGGGAATCACGAGAACAAAAGGATGGAAGAGAGAATGATGGATAAAGGGAAGAGGGAAAAGAAGGATTTTCATATATGTGATAACTATAGAAAGAATCACCGTGGTAAATTCTTGAAGGGAATGAGAGTTTGTTATAAGTGTGGAGAAAAAGGACACTAAGTACTTGATTGTAAGGGTTAGAAAAAGGTTTCAAATGTAAAATGCTTCATCTGCAAGGCATTGGGACACTAAGCAAATCAATGTCCCAGTCATCATAGTATACTGAAAATGATAATATTGGATAATAATCATGTTATGATGCTACCTCAGATGAATATTAATAACAAATGTTCTTATTTTGTTATTATAGAACAATTTCATTTGAGTATTTTATCAGTAATATAGTGGTTATATGAATTATGGAGATAAATAAGGATTGTACTGCAGTACTATTTTTTTGAGGATTTGAGCATATATGGTTTTATGAAAAGTTATTTAATATTAAGAAACACTTTTAGTAATATACATGGTTGAAGGAAAGTTAATCCTTAATATGGTCTCGAAAATGAGGTAGTGATTTTGGAATAAGTGATGGTTGATTTGGATAAATTATATTGGATATTCTTGAATAACTTAAAACTGATTAATGATTTGTATATTCCATCATTATTTGAATTTACAAAATTTTTGGATAGAAGGAGTATATCCAGTATTCTATCAAGAATAAGGGAGCATGAATGTAATCAATAAGTTTTTATGGTAATTCAGAATGATGCAGTGTTTTAAAAGAATATATGATGAAGGTGTTCACATGTGATTACGTAGTAGAAAGGATATTCATTGTGTTTACCTTCCTTATAAATTTTGGACTATGAGTTTGGACATAAGTATTTTGGATATTTCTTGTTTTAGATTATTTTTGGATTTCCATAAAAGGACAACCTGGAGGTCGCATGGCAACCCGTCGCATCCGGCAAGGTCACAAGACTTGAACCCGCAACCGAAGGGCGAAAAGGGTGTATCACCTACCACTGGCATATGTGATGTCTTTGATTCAATAATGTTGTTTTATTAAAAGGTCTGTTAGATGAATTATAAAATCATTTTTTTGGAACCCTGTACAAATAAAATATATATAATATTTTATAAGTTCTTTTATCTTTTAGAGTGACAGAAGAGTTTGTGGTAGAAATTATTTAAAGGAAGGAAGTCTACATGTCATGTATATATTTTTTTCTTCTCTTATTCTGTAAATAATTTAATTCACAAACTTAAGGTAAGGGATCTTAAAACTAAAAATGTTTTATCCCAATACCTTATGTTTTGTTGAAAAGATGATATTTTAAATCATCATAGATTGATGGCTTTGAGGAGCTCAATTCTACAATTATTAGTGACTGATGACCTCAATCACTCCATATAAATATTTACGTTTTTCCTCTAATTATGTTTCTCTAGTTGACACCAATGTTCCCTTAATAAAAATCATAATTTGGGGGTGACCTTTTCATTCCTCTTTTCCTCTTATAGTGACTAAATTTTATTAACCAATTTTTTGATGTGGGTTTTCCCACAAAGGTATATTCTATTTTCAACCTTTTAATTTTGAAGAATAATTTCAAATTGTGAGGACGTAATTTATTGAAGGATGGAAGAATGTAACACCCCAAGATTTTATAATACGTTATTTCTTCAAAGTAAGGTAATAACTTGCACTACACGAAACACTGAGTTCAAGCGCACCATGACATACCAAACAAGCCATTCAAAAGTGTTTATGAATAGTATTAACTGAACTTTGAACTTTATATAATACTTATAACGTTAGAATCAATATTTTGAGTATCATAGACATAATGTAAAAATAAATTCATTTTTTCAGATAAAAGAATTATTTTAAAAAAATGAAAATTTACCGCCTTTTAATGGAGAACCCTTTTTAAATCAAATATTTGAAACATTTATATATTCAGTATAGAAAAATAAACTCTTATTTAGAGTCTTGACATGAGAATTTAGTTTCAATAAATTTTTGGTGTTTTTATGATAACTTTCATATTTGGGTGAATAGTTAAAAATGCTATATTTTAACTGAAAACATGTTTTTTAAATCAAAATAATTTATAGTGTTGAATTATAAATTTTAATGGTTTGGAAGTAGAATAAGATTATATTTTTACCATTTAATCCAAATATGGCCATTTTAAGTAATTTCACTTTAAAAATGGACATAATCAAGTGTCAATATTTTGATAGGTAATATTTATTAAAAATACGCTTTTCGGTTTTGACAATGGGAATTAATTTTAAATTAATCAATTCAAATTATATGTTTTGAAATTTTTAAAATAGAATTCATTTTTGAATTCATAATCTCAAAATTAGATTAGGGTGACTTTTTGGGATTTTTTGGAAAAATATCAATTTTTGATGAATAGTGAAAAACACGGAGTTATAGTTTAAAACCAAAATTTTATTTAAAGAATTATTCACTTAATTTAAATTTATTATTTTTCAAAATAGATACATAATACCTATATAACTTCAATGTAATTCATTGGACTAAGTTTATAACAACTTTAGATATATAAAAATTTTATTGAACTTTTTACAGTCTTTTACCCACCTCCTAGGAGCATTTGAAAATTTACATAAAACTAAATTTTACCTCTTTTGTGAGATAATTTTAAAAAATACGCGAGACATGGTTTATATCAGTAAGTGAAACTTTGTTTAACGATATGAAAAAATATTTTTGGTGAATAGAAACTTTTTACTTTTATTTACCACGATTAAAAGTAAATAGGGTAATTAAAGGTAAAATTGATATTATTATTACCCTAACACATGTACTAATTCTATTGGTCAAGTGAAATTCGACCAAAAAAACCTTAGGAATAAAATATAATCCTTTTGGTCCACTTGGATTAGATTAAGACATTTATTATTATTTTATATAAAGAAGAGTTAAAAGAGTTAAAATCGAAGTTTAATAATTAAATAATTTTTATTATAGGGATATACATAAGATAAATTCGAATATAAATATTAATTATAAAGATAAAAAACTTCCTATATAATTTTATTTTATTTATAATTTTTAGACATTAAAATATAAAATTAATTTATGATACAATGATGATACAGTAATTACTATATAAATGAAATATTACAATACTTGATATTATAAATATCCAAATAAATGTAATTTGAGAATTTTAATGAATTAAACTAATTTTCTAGGTTAATATGACATGTTAGGGTTGGGTATATGTATTTTTTAGAATTATTAATTCTTTTATGAATTTATAAAAAACATAACACCAAATAGTGTAAAAATTTAACAAAAAAGAGTTTATAATAAAATATTATATTATTAATTGGTATTCTATTCGTAGAAATATACGATTATTACCAAGGGATTAAATACTATTATATATGTCATTAATTAACCACTTGGGGTTCTCTTTGTTGTTTATTGTATGTTTATTAACCATATAATATAAAAATACAAAGAGAAATGGTAAATGTCAAACTATTTAACAAAGAGTTATATCTAAATGATAAGGTTAATAATGTGACCCAAAACTATCTAAAACCTATTGGTTGAGTGGTTTTATACCCCTCCCCTACATATAATTTAATAAATTCATTTTTTATCCATTTTAAACCGAATAATAATTTATTATAAAATAATATTTTCAGTTTTTCCTAAGGTGACCCTCACCCCTCTTATAAAAGGGAACTTCCCCTTCTCTCAAATTCACACCTCCAAAGCCATTTGGCTCGGCCAAAACTGGCCCAAATATCCTCCCAAATATCCTTCTTTCATCTTTGTGGCCTTACTTTTTTCATAAAGGCAACCTAAAGAGCCATTTTTATCAAATTAAAAGGAAGAACCCAAAGAATTTGTAAATATTTCATCACCTCTTTCAAGTTCATTTATTCTTCCACTCCCTCTTTCATTGTTGTATCCATTATAAAATGATAAGTCTAGTATATTCTATATACTGTGATGTTATTATAAATATGGTAATACAATATTAATTATTCTATCAATCCTTTTAATGACATGTCACCATACGTGCGTATGTACGGCTTACCGTCTCTACGTTGTGGTGTAATTGTTATTCAATACATTATTATTTGGATGGGTATAATAATGATTTGTAATTGGTGTTAAAAATAAATATAACATGATAATGATTATTTATATCTGATATACCATCCAGTTTTATACTATTTTAATATCAAAAGTATGATATTGTTTCTCGTGCATACGTATGGAATACCGTCTCCACGACGCGATAATATTCATTTTGAAGTTCACCATTCATCTACGTTAATAAAAATATATATTAATAATAAGTATGTAATATATGAAATAATAATGATACTAGAGATATATATATATATTTATATATATATATATTTATTAATTTACCTATATATATCTTATTCACATACTTTCGTTTAATAGGATATGAAAACAGAAATAATGTTTATGCGTACGTACGGCCTACCATCTCCATAAACGGCGTTTTCAATTTTATTTATCTATCTATTACAAATATTTATATTATAAATATTTATGATTTATAAATAAATTTTTATATTCTATAAGTATTTAAATCATGATCTATAAGATAGGATCAAGAATAACAGGTTAAAATATCTACGATAAAGAAACAGATTATTACACGAAATGTTATTTTAACATGAAAGTAATTATTAAATGGGAAGTATAAAGTCATAAATGAATCATGTATGATATAATAAATATGAATATGGTTCTAGTATAATCTAATATCATACATTGGTAATTATATAGGAGGTTAAATGTACCCTCAACCAAAGGAAAGTGGAAGGCATGGGTTAATTTCACAATCTCTTTATTATCCAAAGTTATTTTTAAATAAGTATCTACTGGGAAATATTTATTATCCATGTTCATGTTACATGAAATCGTATTAAAATGGATTCATTTAAAGGGCTTTTTTTAATAAAGCATCATTTTAAATGTTTTAAATATTTATTCTTCAAAATCATTCTCGTTAATGTCCATGTTTTCAAAATGGGTTTTAAGGATTTTTCTATATCAGCATGAATGTTTTTAAAATGTTAACACCTTTAAAAAGTTTAAAAGTTGTATGGGACACTTTGATTCAAAAATATCTTTAAATTTCTTCCATTCTAAATTGTGTGACATTTAAATGTTTTCATGAAAATGGGATATTTCTCTCAAAGAGTTTTACAAATCATTTTCATCTATGCCAACATCCTTTGATGGATTTTAAATTTGTTTGAAGTTGATTTATTATGATACAAATATTCCATATTATATTTAAGGTTTTGTGATATGATTGACCATGGATGTGTTATTTTTTACCATTCATAGTTTACGGATAATGTATTTACATTTCATATGCTAGTTTTAATATGAATGTTTATGTTATGTTTAAACCTTCTCATATGAGGAATGCATTGGACTTAGTAAGTGACGGGTGGAGCCCCCTATAGCTCCTCGATGCAGCAGTAGGTATCATGAGACAAACTAGTGTCTTGGAACATGGCCTTATCAAAATCTTATATGTAGTCTTGGCACAAGGCCTTGACTATGTGGTTATGAATGTATGGGATTATGAATTCCATCATTATGAAAGTGACTATTGATATTGCATGTGATTGTCTGACTAGTAGAATATCAATGTGAATAAGTAAATGGAATTATTTTATTTTTATATTTGAAATATTTTGTTAATGTTCACGTTTAAAAGGCTTTTGTTTTAGTCTTATACATTGCCTTAAATTTTTATGCTTATTTATGATTGTTTCCGCAATATTGTTATCCTTATTGAGAATTTGAGCTCATGCCTTTCTATGTTTTATTTTTCCCAAGAAGAGAAAAAAATATATTATGGATGAATTGCAGGGATAGTTTATGGGATCTCAGTGTTTTCTACGGAAACAATTTTTTTGTAGTTTTCCATTTTACAATGTAATGTAAACCTTACGAATATATCTAGTACATCCTAGACTACTGAACTAATCGGCCTTTCGAGACTTGATATTTTGTGATCATGCCAATGATACATACTAATGTACAGACTCTGGGTAACTACAGTCAGGGTGTTATATTAGTTTCTATATTTATTAATTAATAAACTTAATTTTTTTATTCATGTCATTAAAAACTATTGGAGAACACCACTGGGCTTAAGGTAAGGGATCCTCCCCATTTCTCTCTTAATCATGATTTTCCTCTATGCTATGCCTTTTTATGTGCTATACCAAATTATGGGGTATGTTTTCACACCTCCCCCATATTTCCCTCATGATTTATATGTGATGAGAGACCCTTTTTCTCTCTTATCAAGACCTCTTCGGTACAACCAACACTATGTCGATACAAAGTAATGAATTCTACTATAACTTTATTTGTTCTTTTGGGTAGCATTATATTTCATTATATCAAAAAGAAGTTATATTATATATTATGTAAATCTTATAAATTGTTTTTATTCATAAAAAAATATTTATTAAGACACTTTCATCACTCTCTTTTTGGGATATACACGTTTTTAAAAGATTCCCTCCTTATAACATTCCGATTAGAAAATCTGTTTTAAGAGAGCTTCCCATATATTTAACCAATTTCAAATGAAATCTATCATCTATTTTAATACATAATTTTATTTATAAAATCATTATTTTTATTATTAAAACCATCTTGTTTCAATTATGGTTTTATATAAAATATTTTCCTATTTTCTATATTAAAGGCTCTATAGTATTTTCCTTAAAACCATACAAAAATGTTTTAATGATAATGTTTATCAAGTAAATTTATTATATGTTGTAACTTCTGTTTGACATCACATAACATGTTATATTCCCATATTACCTTATTCATGTTCATGTGCATTATAATTCCTTTTTTTCATGGACACTTTCATGATATCCCCATTGGTTATGCTTTATGTCATAATTGTGGTACCAAATTCTTTCCATGGACACAATTATGTTTTGTATGGTTAATTATGTATGATTATTAATGTGGAAAGAATATTCATGAAAATGTTTAGATGGATGCCCCCAGATAGTGCTCCAATGCATTGGGTAATGTTAAGTCTAATGAGGTGTGAGGTGAAACAGGATTGGAGGTTAGCCTTGAACCATAATAAAATGGGAAATGAGATTGGATGTTAGCATTGAGTTGTACTAAATTGGGAAACGGGATTGTCGGTTAGCCTTAACCCGGAAAAAAGACATGTTTATTATTCTTACACATTTATATGATTCCATGATTATATGATCCCATGATTATAAGATATGATTTCATATGTTCCATGATTTCGATATCATTATGTCATGCATCCTAACTCATGTGATTAAAATGTATCCGTATGTTCATTCCTATAGGGATTTTTAGCTGATCTCTTTGTTCATGTGTTCCCCAGGGTACCCTATACAGATGTATGGGCTGAAATTAATTTAGGATCTCTTTAAGGATATTTAATAAATTAGTGTTTTTTATCCTCATGTTTTTTGTTCTATGTTCCTAGTCTACAAGGAAACTATGATTAATGATCCATGGATTGTACTCTAATGTATAATTATTCTCAAAATCATGTAATGTTAATTGAAAAAGGATAGGGTCACTACAGTTGGTATAAGGGGAAGGTCTAGTTATTTTGGAGATTAGTAATAGAGAAACTTAGTTTGAACCTTAAGGATGAGACTAAGTATAAGAAAAAATTACTAAATTTTGGTGAGTATTGAGTAAGTGGTTTATCGTGTAAATACATACCTGTATGGATATGAGCAGGAAATGATAGCTCTGGAATAGATGTATCTAGGGGAAAAACCCGAAAACACTACTTTGAGCTAGACTCAAATGGGAATTGGTGAATGACAACGGGCCTTGCTACACTCTAGGTTAGGACACTCCTGGGGGATATGCTTTGGTAGATTAATGAGCATATTACAAACCATTATTAAGGGGGGAAATAACATAAGAATATATGTTATGAAATAGATGATGGTAGCCTATATTTAAACATGAAGAATCAAAATATAGGATATACTTCTCCTTTACATGTTTATCCTTTAATGTTTAATGATTCCTTTTTTTTCTCAATGGCTAAGTATTCAAGCCCTCTAATTGTATGTTCGTTTTTCTTAGTTAATAATAGTAAATAGATGAACTCATTCCAAAAATCAAAGTGAAAGGATGTTTCATATAAAAACTCAGTCTTTAGTGCAATGTTACAACTGAAAGGAGCAGGGGAATTATGATAGAAATTTCCCTAAGCCGAGGGTTGTCAGAGGAAATCAGCAAAAACATCCAAGGAAACATGAAATGGCTTCTTCTATCACTACTACTGAGGTGGATCCAGAAAATGTTGTTGTGACAGGTATGCTAGTTATTCATTCACGAATAGCGAACAAACTATTTGATTATGGTTCTATGCATTCTTTCATATCTTGAAAGTTTATTAGATCCATTCAAACACCACCCCAATATTTGGAGGAAAATTTATTTCTGAAAATAGTGAATGGGGAAATCATTGCATCCCTGGTTTATAACTCCTCCCCAGTTGATGTTTGTGGACTGAACCTCCCATAAAATCTCTTCATACTTCTTTTAGTAGAGTTAGATGTTATCTTGGGCATGGATTGGCTATCCTTATACAAATCTAACATCAAATATCATGAAAGGGATATCACTCTTCACATCCCGAAGTATCCTCTGATTCTTTAAATGTTTATGGAGTGCGATGAATATCCTTTAGAATCATCATCTCAAGTGCGGATATTTTTTCATTATGAGAAATTATATCTAGAACAAATGATTTAGATAAAGGATAAAATCATGCTTAAAGATAGGCCCATTGTTAGGGGTTACACTAATTTATTCCTATAATAGTTTCTTAGTCTTCCTTCTGATCGTGAGGTTGTGATCTCAATTGAACTCATTATTGGATCTCTGCCTATATCAAAGAAACCTTATATAATGACCACCGTAGAGATAGAAGAGATGAAGAAGCTGTTACAAGAGAATTTAGCGAAGGGGTTTTTATGCCCGAGTGCTTCACCTTGGGGTGTGCCAGTCCTCTTTATCAAGAATAAGGAAGGATTAATGTCCCTCTACATTTATTATCATGAGATCAATTAAATCATGATAAATAGCAAGTATCATGTGCCACAGATAGATGACTTGTTCGATCAGCTTTGGGGGGCCAATGATTTCTCTAAGGTGGGCCTTCAGTCTAGATATCACTAATTAAAGGTTAGGAAAGAAGATATTCACAATAATTCATTTTGAACAGGGTATGAACACTATGAGTTCATAGTGATGCCCTTTAGACTAAATAATCCTCCAAAAATTTTCCTGGATTTAATGAATTGATTCTTTTCATATTTTTAAGAACCTAGATCTTCTTTTTAGGTATGATTTTCCATTTCTGATCATTTTTGAGTAAAAGAGGAAATTCTGGAAATTTTCTAAGTACGCGCCCTGTACATTATGAGTACACGCCATGAACTGCCTTACCACAAGAGGTTTTGTGCTGGCTGTGTAGTAGCCACACACATAGCTGTGTGGGGGGTGATTTGGAGGCCACATAAAGAAGAGTACAGAAACAGAGTGTACACATCGTGTACTTAAAAAGTACACGTTGTGTACTTTTTTTCATTAAATGCACCATGGTCACTTCTAATCGCTAGAACACTCTTATTTTTTGTCTCGTTCGACTGAGAGCTTTGTACGACCACTGATCTTCGGAGAACCCCCGAGCGTGTGTCTGTCCTCCGAATCAAACACCGTTAGTTGTGTTGGAATCGCATCGGTGAGTTATCTCTTCTCCTAGAGAACCATCTTCTGATTTCTCTTCTCTTGTGTGATATTGTGGGTTAAATATTTTAGACGTTTTTTTATATCATTAGAATTATAGGGTGATTCATGCTTCTTGGGTCATATATATCATTCCTAAAACACCGAGGTTGGGGTTTTGAGCCTTTCCATTCAATGTCTTTGAGTATTAAGTGAAAATTCTACCAATACCATTGGATGGGATATTACGTTATTACCGTTATACCACTTTTGATTGCCTACCATTCTCGCATTTTTTGTAGATGTTATTTGGATATGAATAGGGTTGATGGCTATGCTTTGGATGTATTGACCATGCATTTTTTAATTATGACTGGTTGGTCCTGTTTAGTTACTATGGGTGCCTTCCCGGTTTTCCATGCCTGTTGAAGTAGGAAGGAGAGTTTGTATTCTGACATGCCTGAAATGTTATATACTATTTAGTCATGTAGTTCTATAGGTTTACTTTAGCCATACTGAATTTTCTAAGCATGTTGACCTACACAGGGCCGTGAGAACCTGGTGTAGCAGACTATAAGGGTAATTGACCGAGTGAACTTCCACAAAGACTCTTTGAATGACCTAAGCTATAAGGGGAATTGATCGATTGAGCTTCTTTAGAGAGTACTTGACCTTGGGGCTATAAGGGGAATTGAAAGGAAGAGCCTTCTCAGAGAGTCCTTAACTACCTTATACTATAAGGGGAATTGACTGAGAGTGATTCCTCAGAGAGTCTTTTTGAATTCTTATGACTGATCCAGAGGGTTTAGGCTGAGTGAACTACCCAAATGGTTTCTTTTACTTATTAGGTAGGAACAGAGGGGATGGATGTGAGTACTTCCCAGAGGATTACCTATTTGTGTTTAGCTATTTGTTTAACTAATTTCATGATAATTGAAACTGTGGATTGTTTACTCCTGAGTACTTTCCAGGTTGCTGTTTTCTGTACTTTTACCTACCATATATTCACTCACTATTAGGCACAGATCTTCAAGTGGTTTCCTATATGGATTGATTCTCACACCCTATTTGGGTCAATATTTTGGTCCCAAATAGATTATATTTCTACAGGTATAGATAAGTGAAAGTTCCCTTCTACATAAGGTACTTGACTTGCTGTAGAGCGAGAGAGCATGGGACCAAGCTTAGGCTTTCGATTCTGAGGAGCGATTTATCTTTATATTTTTTTAATTTGGTTTTACACTATTTGTAGTTCCAGCACTGTGACTTGTTTGAATACTTTCCTAGACATATGTATCATCCATCATTATATATATATATATGTGTGTGTGTGTGTGTGTACTCCAAATGTGTATTATTCAAGTCTTCCATTGTTTATTGTTGTTGGATATTTAATGCTTGTCCTCTTGTCTATTGTTTACAAACATTTTGTACTCTTCCAAATGAGGGAATAGTTTCCCCACTATCACAACCAAGCCCTCACTGCAATTCAGCAGCCTCTAGTATGCGGGGAAATGCGCTTGAGTCAATGTGACTAACCGAGTATGGGGGCGCCCTTGGGTGGCTTCCAAAACTGGGACGTTACCAAGTGGTATCAAAGGTATTCTTTTCTTCTTGACTTACTATTTGGAGTTTATATCCAGGGATAAGATGGAATTGTTAATTAGTAATAAGTTGTTCCCGGGAGTAGCTAACCCATATATAGGGAAAATCCAATCTACCTCATTTAATTGCAATTTTATTGTTTTTTCGTTATTATATTTTATTTGATTTCACCATGGGTGATTCAGATGACTTGTGCTATTATTTTTGATGTTATTGAGGTTCTGTTTCTGTCGCAACCCGATGAGATGAGGGTTTTCCATCTCATGCATCATATAGAAACTTACTAGAAATCACATTTCATGCATTCTTTCCATTCCATCTAAGACGAATTAGCGACTTATTGTTATTGTGATAGATGATGTATAGAATATGAATGCTTTTGTGATTGATTCCTGGATAAAATACCTTCTTTTTGAAGGGGTATTCTTTGTGTAAGGGTTTGTTTGAATAAATTCAAAAATTTGGTTCTTGTGGTGTTATGGGCCCTTCTGGACCAGTATTTGATGGATCATTTCCTTGTTTTACATTTTGTCACATGTATAAGATGCCAATATTTTATTCTCCTTGAGTATGGGCCCTCAAGGATCATAATTTGGATCTTTAATGTTCACTTCAGTGTTTTTATGGGCTCTATAGTAGTTTCTCAGACATACTATCAAGAAAAACCCATAATACACACCGTGTAGTTTTGACTACACGCCATGTGTTCTTCTTTTTAGGAAGAAACTATTTTTCTTAAGTACACATTGTGTACTTCATGTACTTGCCATGTAGTCTCTAACTTTGTCTAGGTTGTGTGGGCAGAGACACGGGATATGGATTTTCTTGTTGGAACATGTTGTGTACTAGTTGAACACACCATGTAGTGTCATCCGTGTAGCTGGCCATGTAACCAAAAACACGGGTAAGTGTTATCCTTTCACATACATGACATGTCCATTTTGAACACGCCGTGTAGTGTGGGTCGTGTGTCAGGACGTGTCACTAACAACACGGGCTAGGTAAAACATTTCTAGTAAACTCCATGTCTATCATGAACATGTTGTATAGTCTTGTCTTAAGAGTGTTGTGTGGATTAACCATGTAGAAGTACACGGGTAGGGGAAGAGGATTCAAGTACATGTCGTGTGTTAAGAGAACATGTCGTGTGTTCGGGGTGTTATATGACTAGTTTAGGCCAGAGTACAAGCCAATATAAATGAATTAAGGGAACACACCGTATAGTAATTGTACACGCTGTGTAGCAATGTTTTGTAAAACATGAATGATTTATTTCTCTGGTTCCCTTCATATGCTTCTAGTTTTTAGTACATTATAATCTTGATCTAAGGTGTGCACTTGACCTCGTAAAGCCATGTCACCGAGATGTCCTCTGGTTGTATGCCATTTTCTAGGCAGTGATCAGAAACCAGACATAGATGGTCAGGGACTACCTACAGATCCTCCTGTTGTGCAAGTTTTTGAACCAACCATTATACCAGATGTAGGTGCTGATTCAAAGTTCAGGTAAGGAGTTATGAGGATGATGCAAACTTTTCAGAGAGTGCCGCCTCCTGCCCCGTCGCTGGCAGAATTGATTCGGGTCTTTCAGTAGCAGCAACCTCTCACTTTCTTAGGGGAGGGATGACCCCAGGCTACCGAGTCATGGCTAGAAGCCACACAGATGATCTTAAAGAATCTATAGATACCTCTAAAGAGAAGGGTGAATCTCTCTACCTACATAATTCGAGACTCCTCCAAGAGGTTGTGGGATTTGATCTCATATGTGGCACACCATCATAATATTACATGGGATGAGTTTTGGCACATCTTTTTTGATTACTTTTATCTGGAGACCTTGAGGGCCGATTGATCCCATGAGTTCATGGGCCTGGAGAAGGGTACTCTTTTTGTTATGGGGTATTCCTCTCACTTCATAGAGCTGTAGCATTTCACGACTATTCCAGGAGGCGATGAGTTGTTCCTTGCACGAAAGATCAAGGATGGTCTGATGCATGAAATCTGATCTTAGGATAATATCTTCATGTTGAATTTGATATCCTCTATCATCAACTAGGAATATATCACAGAGTGTAATATGAGGGATTCTGAAGCTATGAGCCAGGGTGTTTCGACATCCAGTGTAAGTATTCATCCTACTGATAGTAGGAAGCACTATAGGAAGATTTCACGAGAAGACCAGAGTAGGCGGGATACATCTTCTGGTAGCCAGGTGGTATGATACCAGTGTCGGAGGAGCCGACATACAAGGCTACATTGCCTAAGAGGTCTAGTAGAGTGCCGATCTTGCGGAAATATGGGTCATCTTCAATTCTTCTATCAGATCTTCTCCCCAGCAGCTGGTGACAGGGGTTCTTTTATGACTCCATGTTCAGGAGTCGCACCACCAGCTTCTTATCAGTTAGGGAACTGGACTTCTTCCAGCTATTCCAGGCGAAGGTGGCTGGCGTGTCTATGGCGGCCAATCACCAGCCTTTTAGCGGCAGTGGGATGGATTGTAACAACCCCAAATGATACAGGGTTAAATGATTAAATGATATGACCATTAGTGCACCTTCCATTTCGAGAGCCTATCTAATTAGAACTCCACAGTTAAGCGTGCTTGACCTGTAGTAGTGATCAGGATGGGTGACCTCCTTGGAAGTTTCTCAGGGTGTGTGTGAGTGAGGACAAAAAACACAGGAAAAGAGATGTGTTGGCCTTTGGGGACTATCATTATTCAAATGACCCGTTCCAGAATGTGGGTGGACCCTGGGGTGGGCCCCACATATCTGCGGGGCAACTGGAAGTACTAGGTGGGACAGGACCCGATGACCATGTTAAGGGGGGGTGTTTGTGTTGTCACCAGGACCCAGTTGTGACATTTGGTATCAAAGGAGGAAACCAGCCTTAAATGTGGTGCACTGCCTAGGTTGAGATGTAGGGCCCACAACGAGGACGTTGGGCTCTAATGGGGGGTGATTGTAACATCCCCAAACAATACAGGGTTAAATGAATAAATGATATGACTCATGTCAACAAGGTGCACCTTCTTTTTCTCGAGCCCGTCGGATTATAACTCCACAGTAAAGCGTGCTTGACCTGGAGTGGTGATTAGGTTGGGTGACCTCCGGGGAAGTTTCTCGAGGTGTGTGTGAGTGAGGAAAAAACACACCGGAAAGGACATGTGTTGGCATGTGGGGACTGTCATTAGTTAGATGACCCATTCAGGCATGTGGGTGGACCCTCGTTGTGGGTCCTACATCTCAACCCAGGCAGTGCACCGCACATAAGGCTGTGTACCACCTCTGATACCAAATGTAACAACCGGGTCTTGGTTACAGCACAAAACACCCCTCCTTAACATGGTTGTTGGGTCCTGGCCCACCAGGTACCACAAGTTGCCCCGCAGACACGTGGGGCCCACCCTAGGTTCCACCCACATGCCCGAACGGGTCATTTGACTAATGACAGTCCCCACATGACAACATTTGTCCTTTCTAGTGTGCTTTTTCCTCAATCACACACACCATGGGAGACTTACCAGAAGGTCACCCATCCTGATTACTACTCCAAGCCAATCACACATAACTGTGGAGTTCTAATCTGGTAGGCTCATGAAAAGGAAGGTGCACCTTGTTGACATGAGTCATATCATTTAGTCATTTAACCCTTTATCATTTAGAGATGTTACATGGATCATCTCAGTGTGGTCAGACATGGTCACAGGGTCGTGGTATAGGTCAGACTTTTTCAGTGGAGCAGACCCAGTAGGAGCGGGATCCCAGACCTTATACAGTTCTCGGTACAATCTCAGTAGCCTCTGTTTTAGATTTATCTCTTTTTGATAAAGGGGATTCCCATAAAATTATATATATTGCTGTTGTGGATAGCATCAGGCTCTATATCTTTTCCTCTTCCAATATTGTGATGTTAGAAACTCCCTTTGGGACTAGAACGACTTGCGTACATCAGTGTTGGAAGTGACCTCTATAGGTTAGTGGGTGTCACTTATTATGGGATCTCATTGTCCAAGAGATGATAGGCTATGATTTCATTCTCGGAATGGACTGGTTGGATCTCTTCCAGACATTCGTTGATTTCTATCATCATAGAGTGAGTTTCATATCAGTAGATGGTGGATCGTTTCCACATAAGGGTTAGTGGGATGTCCAGGTGAGTAGAGTGGGCCCAGATCATCATGGGTTGGGAGGAGTTACAACCCAGATTTCCAGTCTATACCTAGATGACTAGGGGAATTCACAGTTAGACTTTCCTCCAGTGGTGGATCATTTCATAGATGTCTTTCTAGAAGACTTTTTAGGTTTTCCTCCCGAGCGTGAGGATACTTTTCTCTTGAGCTTGTTCTAGGAGTGGCACCGAGGTCCATTCCTTCTTATAGGATGGCTACACCAGAGTTGCAGGAGCTCAAGAAATAGTTGGAGGAGTTGCAGGCAAAGGGTTTCATATGACCCAGTACTTCTCCTTGTGGTTCGCCTATACTATTTGCAAATATGGTAGAAGGTACCCTTAGTCTTTATGTGGATTATCGAATGGTGACCCATTTTGCTGTCAAGAACCGATATCCCTTACCAAGGTTTGATGATCTGTTTGATCACCTTCAAGGAGTCAGGGTGTTCTCGAAGACTGACTTGAGGTCCAGTTATCATCCATTGCATATAAGAGCATCAGATATACCTCTTAGAGCCTTCTGGAATTGGTATGGTCTATACGAGTATATGGTTATATCGTTCGATCTCAGGAACATGCCTGGAGTTTTCATGGAACTGATGAAGAGAGTGTTCCATCCATTATGTATTCCTTCGTGGTTGTGTTTGTGGATGATATCTTTTGGCACTCTCACACTCAACATGACTATGCTACCCATCTTGAGATCATTATGAGTACACTGAGTGAGCATCAGTTATATTCTAAGATCTCAAAATGACACTTTTGGATGGATCAGATTCACTTCTTGGGTCATATTATCCCAGAGGTAGGAGTATCATTAGACCCAATAAAAGTGAGAGCTATAGTTTCCTGGGAGCAGCTGAAGAAAATCTTTGAGGTGAAAAGTTTTCTAGGACTGGATGGATACTACCAAAATTTCCTACAAAACATTTCACTCTTAGAATCACCGATGACAGGTCTGACTATGAAGGGTGCAAAGTTCTTATGGTCAGATTATTGTGAGACAACCTTTCAAGAGTTGAGAGGTAGGTTGAATTCAGCACCGATACTAGTCTTTCTAGAGCTGGTCCAGAGCTATACCGTTTATTGTTATGAATCAGGTATCAGGCTGGGATCTGTGATAATGCAGGGAGATGGAATTGTTGAGTATAGGTCTCAACAGTTGAGGCCACATTAGAGGAATTACCCGACACACGATCTGGAGTTGGCAGTAGTTTTTCATGCCCTATGGTGCTAGAGACATTATCTTCTGGGAGGGCATTTTTCCATTTTCACTGATCAAAAAAGTCTCATGTACATCTCCACTCAGCATGATCTAAATTTTAGACAGCAAAGGTGGGCCGAGTACCTATAGTCCTTGGACTTGGAGATTTCTTATACGCATGGGAAAGGCAATGTAGTAGCTGGGGCACTGAGTAGGAGGACTCAGATATAAGTAGTTTAGGATGCCAACACTGAGTGGTAACTTATGGATCTGCTTATTGTGATGCATTTGGAGGTGCATGACAGATAGGTGGAGACCTTTCTATCATCTGTAGTTGTTACCTCTACTCTTCCTGATCGAGTTAGAATGATGCAGCTATCAGATTATGAAGGCCTAGTCCGAAGGGAGAGTGTGTCAGGAGAGGACCCTTCCTAGATATACCATAGGTGAGGATGAGATTATTTATTTGCAGGGGCATGTATGGGTGCCAGAAAACATACGCGAGGAGTTAATGATGGAAATTCATCCCTCAATTTGTTCAGTTCTTCCTGGTGTCACTAAGATGTATCATTATATACACTATCATTATTGGTGGCCAGGTATGAATAAGGACGTTTCTTGTTTATCCATGATGTGTTCCACCTGTTAGTAGGTGAAGGCGGTGCATCTGTGGCCAGCAGGTCTCTTACAGCAGTTACCCATTCCCGAGTGGGAGTTCAATGACGTATAAATGGACTTAGTGACCGATTTGCTGAGGTCCCCTTGAGTTAATGACGCATATTGTGTTGCCATTAACAAACTCATGAAGGTATCTCACTTCTTTCCGATCAAGGAGACCTTCAGTGCTGATGAGCTGGGACGGTTGTACATATGAGAGATTGTACTTCTTCATGGATTTCCACACTCCATTTTTTCAGGATGGGATGCACGTTTTACTTATATGATGTGTCAGGGGCTCTAGAAGGTGTTGGGTACACCACTAATTTTGAGTACAACCTACAACCCTCAGACAGACGGCCAGCCCTAGCATACGATTCTTGTGCCTGAGGATATTCTCCAAGAATGCATTAGGGATTTTGGAGGTTCTGGTAGAAGAAAATAACTGTTGTGGAGTTTTCCTACAACAATAGTTTTCAAGAAACTATTCAGATGGCACTGTATGAGGCATTGAACGATAGGGAATTCCGAACACCCTTATGATAGGTGGAGGTAGGAGAGGCAGCATTGTATGGAAATCTGCTTCAAGAGACCCCAAAGAAAATAGAGTTGATTCGGAAGAGTTTGACTACTGCAAAGTCTCATCAAAAGTTATATACTGATCAACGGAGACGATGTCTGGAGTTTGTCGTCGGGTATCAGGTTTTCCTGCATGTTACACCGAGGTTGGGACACATGAAGATTATGATATAGTGTAAGCTTTCCCTGAGGTACGTCGGGCCGTTTTAGGTATTAGAGAGAGTTGGGCTGATTGCCTATGGGTTGCAGTTACCTCAGAGTTACTAGAATTATGCATGAAATTTCTCATTTATCAGCTCTGACGTTACCTTTCAGACCTGACTCATGTCATTCAACCTAAGGAGGTTGATCTCGAAGTGGATGTTTCATTCTAGGAGCATACTCTCTAGATGGTTGATCACATAACAAAGGTTTTCTATGGCTGGTATGTTCCTATAGTACACGTTCTATGGTAGCACGGGCGGGTACATGAAGAGACTTGGGAGAGTGAGGCCGATGTATGAGCACTGTGGTTGGAGTTGTTCATGGTTTCTTCTTCTATTCCATGCAAGTGAAATTCAAGGATGATTTTCTTTAATGGGGGAATTTTGTAAGTGTAATGACCCACAGGTTCATTAATGGAAAATCCCTCTTGATCATATTAAATGTCTCTTTATATAATGTTTTTTTATAAAATGTCAACTTCATTGGTTTTATGATATGAATTGTGACCGGTACTTTTATAGTCGTTGAATTGTGATCACATGATTAGTATAAATACAGGGCTTTAACGCATCCAATTTTACTTAGGCAAAGGAAGCAATGGCCTCATCCAGTAGAATTGCTCCACACGAAGCCCATTTATCAGAGCTCAAAAAAGAGGTGGCATCCTTGGGCTTCACTCTTGACCAATCCAAAGCTGAGCTTCATCATGTCAAGCTCGAACGGGAACGTCTATGGGAGAAGTGTAAGTTGATAGAAATTACCACTCGAGAGATGTTATCCGAGCCACCCCAAGAGTCTGTCAACATCGCACATCTTACCCTTAGGTCTTATGCGGCTGTTTTAAGGGGTTATGTAACTAATAAATATTACTATGGTAATGTACATTATTTTTTTATATAATAATGAATATAATTTCTTGTCATTATTGATACATTGTAAATAGTTTTTAAAGTAGAAATGGTGTTTTTAGTTATTATTTAATTAAGAAATATATTTTATTAAATTAAGGGATTTTTGAATTAATTAATATTGTAATAAAATATTATTATTATTAATATTAGATTAATTTTTTTATATATAAATTATCATGTAATTGTATGAATGTAATTATAATTTTTATTAAGGTTTGAAAGCCATTTTTGTCAAAACACGTGAATTTTCGATAAATGTCATTTTTTATTTTAAAAGTGAAAATTAAAAAATTTAGAAAATTATATAGATAAAATAAATTTTATTTTTGGAATCAGGACATCGAAATTATCCAACAGTGAATTTTTCATAATTTTATGAGACAGCCAAATTTTTGACTAAAAATTAAATACCTTTTAACTATGTAATTTGTTTTATGACAACATAATGACACAATATTGATGTAATAAAATACTATAATCTTTATGTTCGTCCAATATATGTTTTACCATTAAAATAATGTGATTTTGGGTTTATTTGTCTTACTTTTCAAAGCATTAATGGACCCCTCAAGACATATTAAACACTATGTCTTTTTAAATTAAATTCCATGGGAGTGTGACTCACCCTCACATAAGCAACCCAATTATTTTAAGAAGTTCGGACTTTGGCCATATAAAATACTATTTTCCTCTTCCCTTTTCCAAAAACCATGGGAAAAAACCATGGGATTGTTTGTGGTTTGGATTAATTTAATATAAGGGGTCCCAAACCTAAATAATAAAGAATTCCCTCTCCTTTCCTATATAAACCCACCCACGCTCCCACTTCCTCCTCACTCAAAGCCTTTTGAGTTCGTCCAAAATCTTCCATAATATTTCTAGAATCCTCTCAATCTTCCCCAAGCTCCCAAGAAGCCTCTCACAAGCCTCTCTCTAGCCTTTGGAAGCACACTTCCAAGTAAGGGTTTTTTAATATTTTCTCATTTTTGTCCAATTTTCATTAAGTTTTTTTGCCATTTTAATTTCAATTATGAATGTTGGGGTATGGCTTAAAACCTCCCTCATACTACCCTCTTTATGTTTTAATTATGGGAGACCCTTTCTCTCTCATTAAATGCCTCCCATGTACATCCGTTACTATGCTGAAATTCTGAATGAAATTTCTCTCTCCTTTTTTACATTCAAGAAATACTTTTGTATCATGAATCTAAATTCCATTTCAATTGTTGGGACATGTATCTATATGACCACCTTACTATCCATTACATGTAAATATGATGAGGAACCCCTTTCTCTCTCATCAACCATTTTTATGAATTCTTATGTCACGCCGTTACGCTGCGAAATCGCACTAAGTTTCTAAGCCAATGTCATTGTGTAGTGAATACGATGCCCATTTATCCATCAAGGGTATTCACCTTTATACACATTTACTTATTGATTGTAAAGTTTCATGTATGAATTCTACATTCCTTTATCATGGAATAAATGATTATGTATTATGAATCCATGTTTTATGATACATGTGGCACACTTATGCATGAAATGAAATATTTAAGAAGGGTGTGCACTTATAGCGCTCCAATGCATTGGGTAAAGTATAGTATCATGATACGTCATGTGCAATGAGTTCTGAATCATGATAATGAAAGAGTAATGAGTTTTTACTCGTGCTTCATGTGCAATGAGGATTTACTCATGCTCCATGTGCAATGAGCCTTGGCTCATGCTAATTCCATGTTAAGTGTTGTTGCCACATTTCCATGTTATGATTATCATGCTTTATCATGCCTTTATGTTCATGTTTTTCTTATGCTCTATTGATATGCCTATTGTAGAACATGTATTTTAATCCTCATGTTATTCCATGTGTACTCCCTTACTGGGCTTTATAGCTCACCCTTTTCTTATGCATGTCCTCAGGTTATCTCATGCAATGCTAAGTACGAGGGAATGTAGTGGTCATGTAAAGGATGTTTTCAATAAAGATGTTGTATTTCATGTTTTAAGTTTTTATGTAATGATATTAAGCCCCAAAGAAACTAAACCTATTGATCTTCATTGTTGTATCAAGTGATGTTTTATGTAATAAATCATGTTTAAGTTGTAATAAAAAAACAGGGTTTTTATAGTTGGTATCAAAGGATAGGTTTGGTTATTTTTGGGATTAGGATTAGAAAATTCTAGTAAAGCCTTAGATACAAGACTAAGTACAATAAAAATGTCCCTACGTTTTGGTGAGTATTGAGTAAGTGAGTTATCAAGCAAATAAATCCCTGTCTGGATACGACCAGGTAGAGGCATCTCTAGCACAGATGTATCCTAGGGGTAAAACCCGAAAACACCGCTTTGAGTTAGACTCGAACGGGAACTGGTGAAAAAACAACGGGCCTTGCTTCACTCTTGGTTATGACACTCCCGGGGGATATTCTTTGGTAAATTCACAAGCTTAGTATGAACCCTTATTAAGGGAATTAAAAAAATTCCCCTAAGAATTTATTATAGAAAGTAGATCATGAAAAGCCTAGATTGAAGCCTATAGACTCATGAGTTAAGGAAATGAAAGTTTATTTATAAGTCATAATCTTTTGTCTTTGGATTACCCTTTATGTGTTTCCCCTAACATTCCTTTTATTCCAGCCAATAGTCATTAATAAGAGGACTCGGGCTAACAACCGATGTGAAGATCAGTGTGATGACTGTACTAATGAGATGCCCAATCCAATGAGAGTGGGAATCACAAACTTTTTCACGCTTATCTCTCAGCTAACTCAAGCATTTAATAGAAAAACAGGTCTAGACGAACGTCCAAACACCCCTAAGAAAGAACAAGTCGCTATCAAGAGCTTCATGAGACAAATGCCTCCTACTTTTAGTGGATCATCTGATCCCATGATCGATGAACAATGGATCAACTCCATTGAAAAGATCTTCTCCATCCTTCAATGTTCTAAACAAGAGAAGGTTCTCCTAGTAGCTTATCGTATGGAGGGTGAAGCTGATCAATGGTGGACGTTGATAAAAAATACGAAGCCCGAGGAGGAGATCAAGGCTTTGGAATGGAAGGATTTTCGGAAGATGTTTTTCAATAAATATCTTCCACGCACCCTCCAGCTTAAGATGGAAAGGTACTTACTTTCCCTCAAGAAAAAAGGCGAAGAATCAATTGGAGCATACGAGGTAAACTTCACAAGGCTTTCACGATACACTTCCGGCATTGTCGTTACCCCCGAATGCATGGTTGGCCGCTTCTTTGGTGGGGTGAAGCCTAACCTGCGGAAAGCATTAGCGATCCGTGACTTCGACAACTATGAGGAAATTTTCTGATGTTCCCTCAAGGTCGAAATGGAGATCGAAGAATCACATGGGTATCATGGGGATAAGAAGCATAAGGTGGAATTAAATGTTGTTGTTCTGATGGATAAATCCAACGGTGCTAAGAAGATCCAGCACCCCACTTACCAAAAGTTCGGAAAGAAGAACCCTTGAAATTTCCTTAAGTGGACAAGGAAATGCTTCAGGTGTGAAAGAGAAGGGAACCTAGCTGTTAACTATTGGAAAGAAAGACACGCAGCTGCGACAGAGGAGATAAATGCTCCGTTCGAACCTCAACACGGTGTTCAATGCTACAAAAGCAAAGAATAGGGTCATTTTTCAAATCAGTGCCCTCATCCAAGGGTTTTCGGAGACAACCAACAACCTCCAAGGCAGCAAGGAAGAACTTTTTCCATCACTTCTGCCGAAGTGAACCTTAAAAACCAAGTGGTGATAGGTACACTAGTTATTCATTCAAGAATAGAGAACATAATTTTTGAATCATGTTCTACGCATTATTTTTTATCTCGAAATTTTAGTTAACAATCCCAGCACCACCACAAATCATGCAAGTGAAGATGTCAGTGAGTACGGAAAATGGGGATATCATTGCATCCCATGAATATAAGTCCTCCCCTATTATAATATGTGGATTGAATTTCCCAGAGAACCACATCATACTCCCTCTGGTGTAATTTGATGCAATTCTTGGCATGGATTGGATTTCCTTATATAGAGCCAACATAAATTGTTGGGAGAGGGAAATCACACTCTATACGGAGAATCGACCCCTGATTCTGTATAAGTGTAATGAGGAATATGAATCTCCTTTAGCTCCATCATCTCAAGCATGGATATTACTGCCCTAATCATGCGTATCTGGCTCAGATGATTGAGTCCAAGGAAGAAACCATCCTTGAAAAATTGCCTATTGTGAGGGAATTTGCTGAAGTGTTTCCCGAGGAATTGCCTAGTCTTCGTCCTAGAAGATATGTTGAATTCTCAATTGAACATATACCCAGGGCTTTACCAATATCCAAAACTCCATATAAAATGGTTGTTGTAGAGCATGAAGAGCTGAAGAAACAACTACAAAAGAATCTGGATATAGGGTTTATACGCCCAAGTGCTTCACCATGGGGTGCACCAGTCCTCTTCGTCAAGAAGAAGGATGGGTCAATGAAGCTTTGCATCGATTATCATGAACTTAAAAAAATCACGATAAATAACAAGTATCCTCTCCCAGGAATTGATGACTTGTTCAATCAGCTGTGTGGTGCACAATTCTTCTCCAAAGTATATTTGCGGTCGGGATATTATCATGTATGGGTGAAGAAGGAAGATGTCCCCAAGACTGCTTTTCGAACAAGATACGGGCACTATGAATTCATAGTAATTCCTTTCGGACTCACCAATGCTCCAGCAATCTTCATGGAATTGATTAATATAGTCTTTAGAGATTACCTAGTCATATTTGTGGTATTCTTTATAGATGATATTCTAATATACTCCAAAAAAAGGAGGATAATGAGGAGCTTTTAAGAACTGTACTAGAGACTTTGCGCAAGGAGAAGCTCTATGCAAAGTACAGAAAGTGTGAGTTCTGGTTGAAGGAGGTCTCATTCTTGGGCCATATCATCACAAGAAATGGGATATCTGTGGATCCCTCCAAAACAGATGCAATTGAGGGATGGCTGAGGCCAACATCGGTAACAGATATCTGTAGCTTCTTGGGGTTAACTGGATATTATCGATGATTTGTGAGAAATTTCTCACTATTGTCCAACCCTCTTAGCAAGCTAACTCGAAAGGGGGTAAAGTTTTCTTGGAGTGATGAATGCGAAGAAAGATTCATGGAGTTGAAAAGTAAGTTTATCAGTGTGCCCGTGCTCACATTACCCACAAGTGGGGAACTTTTTGTGGTATTCAGTGATGCTTCGAAGAAGGGCTTAGGATGTGTGATGATGCAGAATGATAAAGTGATATCCTATGCCTCAAGGCAGTTAAAAATCCATGAGTGAAACTATCCAACACATGATCAAGAGTTGGCGGTGGTGATCTTTGCCTTGAAAATCTTGCGGCATTATCTCTATGGACAGAAATGTGAGATATATATTGACCACAAGAGTCTTAAATACATATTCACAGAGAATGAGATTAATATGCGTCAGAGAAGATGGATAGAGCTCATCAAGGATTATGATTGTTCAATCCATTACCACCCCGGGAAAGAAAAAAAGGTGGTAGATGCCCTAAGTAGAATGGATCCAGCGATTCTATCAATGATGAGAATTGAGAAGGATCCAATCTTCTTAGACTTGATGAAGCTGGACATGGGAATCATAGAGAAGGGAACAACATCAATCCTTTCAAAAATGATTTCTCAACCATCTCTTTTTGAAAGGTTAAAGGATGCTCAAAAGTATGATGTGGGAATTCAAGAAAAAGTGAGAGCTATCGAAAAAGAGAAATCCTCGGAGTTTATTGTTAATGAAGAAGGAATTGTGTGGTTTGGGAAAAGAGTATGTGTTCCATCAAGTCTGGAGCTGAAGAAGGAAATTTTGGATGATGAACATAGTTAAAATTTCTCTATTCACCTAGGGAGCACAAATATGTATTGAGATCTCTGAGAAAACATTTGGTGGGATAATATGAAGAAGGAGATTGCTGAATATACATCAAAGTTCCTCGTGTGTCAGCAAGTGAAGGCAATGAGGAAGCAGTCTAAGGGGATGATGAAACCATTGCCCATACCAGAATGGAAATGGGAAAACATCACCATAGACTTTGTCACCAGACTTCTGAGGACATGGAAAAGAAACAATGCAATATGGGTTGTTGTCGATCGTCTTACAAAGACTGTACACTTCATTTCTATTCGGGAGGATTTCTCATTGGATCAACTGGCACAGATATATATCAGAGAAGTGGTAAGGTTGCATGGGGTACCACTATCTATTGGTTCTAACCGAGATCCAAGATTCACCTCTAGGTTTCGGAAGAGTCTTCAATATGCTCTGAATACTAAACTGAACTTCAGTACGACCTATCATCCTCAAACTGATGGCCAATCCTAAAGGACTATCCAACAACTTGAGGATATGTTGAGAGTGTTCTCAATGGACATTAAAGGAGGATAAGATCAACATATTCCTCTGGTTGAGTTCTCAAATAATAATAGTTTCCACTCGAGCATCCAAATGGCACCATATGAAGCCCTGTATGGGAAAAGGTGTAGAACACCAGCATGTTGGGATAAGTTCGGTGAACATAAACATCTTGGACCAGAAATGGTCGAGGAAATGGTGGAGAAGGTGAAAACCATTCAGCAGAATATCAAGGCAGCCCAGATTCGACAAAAGAGTTATGTAGATAATTTTCGATGAGACCTTCAGTTTAAAGTTCGAGACATGGTTTTTCTATTCATATCTTTGTGGAAGTAGGTCATGAGGTTTGGAAAGAAAGGGAAGTTACGTCCAAGGTACATTGTCCCCTTCGAGATTCTTGATCGTGTCAGGGCTGTGGCCTATCAACTAAAACTTCCGCCTACTATGGAAATAGTACATGATGTCTTTCATGTATCCCACTTAAGGACGTACATACCAGAACCGTCACATGTACTCTCTTCTGAGGTGGTACAATTGGAAGACGATCTTTCTAATGAGGAGTAACCAGTCAAGATCATAGATCGTAAAGAAAAAGGTCTACGAAATAATAAAATGCCCCTCGTCAAGGTGTTGTGGAGAAACCACAAGTTTGAAGAAGCGACTTGGGAATTGGAGGAAATGATGAAGCTGAGTTACCCACATCTATTTTAGTGTGGGAAAAGGAATATTTCGAGGGCGAAATTTCTTAAGGGTGGAATATTGTAATGATCCAATGTTTCATTAATGGAAAATCCCTCTTGATATTATTAAATGTATCTTTATATAAAATGTTTTCATAAAATATCAATTTCATTGGTTTTATGATAAAAATTGTGACCATTACTTTTATAGTCGTTGAACAGTGATCACATGATTAGAATAAATATAGGGCTTTAACACATCCAATTTTACTTAGACAAAGGAAGCAATGGCCTCATCCAGTAGAATTTCCCCATACGAAGCCCATTTATCAGAGATTGGAAAAGAGGTGGCATCCTTGGGCTTCTCTCTTGACCAAGCCCAAGCTGGGCTTCATCATGTCAAGCTCTAACGGGACCGTCTATGGGTGAAGTGGAAGTTGATAGAAATTACCACCCGAGCAATGTTATCTGAGACACCCCAAGAGTCTGTAACCATCACACATCTTACCCTTAGGTCTTATGCGGCTATTTTAAGGGGTTATGTAACTAATCAATAGTACTATGTTCATGTACATTATTTTTTTATATAAAATTGAATATAATTTCTTGACATTATTGATACATTGTAAATATTTTTTAAAGTACAAATGGTGTTTTTAGTTATTAATTAATGAAGAAATCTATTTTATTAAATTAAGGTATTTTTGAATTAAATAATATTTTAATAAAATATTATTATTATTATTAATAGATTAATTTTATTATATATAAATGATCATGTATTTGAATGAATGCAATTATAATTTTTATTCGGGTTTGAAAGCCATTTTTGTCAAAACCCGTGAATTTTCGATAATTGTCGGTTTTTATTTTAAAAGTAAAAATTAACAAATTTAGAAAATTATTTAGATAAAATAAATTTTATTTTTGGAATTAGGATGTTGAAATTATCCAACGGTGAATTTTTCATAATTTTCTGAGACAGTCAAATTTTTGAGTAAAAATTATATACCATTTAAATATATAATGTGTTTTATGACAACATAATGACACAATAGTGATGTAATAAAATACTATAATCTTTATGTTCGGCCAATATATGTTTTACCATTAAAATAATGTGATTTTGGGTTTATTTTTCTTACATTTAAAAGCATTAATGAACCCGTCAAGACTTATTAAACACCTTGTCTTTTTAAATTAATTTCCATGGGAATGTGACTCACCTCCACATAAGCAACCCTATTATTTTAAGAAGTTCGGACTTTGTCCTTATAAAATATTTTTTCCCTATTCTATTTTCCAACAACCATGGGAAAAAACCATTGGATGGTTTGTGGATTGGATTAATTTAATATAAGGTGTCCCAAACCTAAATAATAAAGAAATCCCTCACCTTTCCTATATAAACCCACCCATGCTCCCACTTCCTCCTCACTCAAAGCCTTTGGAGTTCGTCAAACCTATTCCCTACTCTCTCTAGTATCCTCCCAAGGTGCCCCAAGCTCACAAGAATCCTCTAACAAGCCTCTATCTATCCTTTGGAAGCACACTTCCAAGTAAGGGTTTTTTCTTCCTTTATCATTTTTGTCCAATTTTCTTTAAGTTGTTTTGACCTTTTAATTTCAATTATGAATGTTAGGGTATGGAATCACACCTCCCTCATACTTCCATATTTTTTTTAATGATGGGATACCCTTTTATTCTCAATAAATTCCTCCCAAGTACATCCGTTACAATGCCGAAATTCCGAAAGGAACTTCTCTCTCCTCTTTTACATTCAAGAAATACTTTTGTATCATGAATCTAAATTCCATTACAATTGTTGGTACATGTATCTATATGAACTCATTACTTTCCATTACATGTAAATATGATGAGGAACCCCTTTCTCTGTCATCAACCATTTTTTATGAATTTCTATGTCACGCCGTTACGTTGCCGAAGTCGCACCGATTTTCTAAGCCAATGTCCTTTTGTAGTGAATACCATGCCCATTTCTCCATCAAGAGTATTCACCTTTATAAACATTTACATATTTATTGTAAAGTTTCATGTATGAATTACACATTCCTCTATCATGGAATAAATGATTATGTTTTATGAATCCATGTTTTATGATCCTTGTGGCACACTTATGCATGAAATGAAATATTTAAGAAGGGTGCACCCCTATAGCGCTCCAATGCATTGGGTAAAGTATAGTATCATTATACATCATGTGAAATTAGTGTTGACTCATGATAATTCAAGTGAAACAAGGGTTTACTCGTGATTTATGTGCAATGAGGATTTACTCATGGTCCATATGCAATGAGCCTTGGATCATTCTAATTCCAGGTTAAGTGTTGTTGCCACATTTCCATGTTATGATTATCATGCTTTATCATGCCTTTATGTTCATGTTTTTCTTATGCATTATTGATATGCCTATTTTCTAACATGTATTTTAATCTTCATGTTATTACATGGGTTCTCCTTTACTGAGCTTTATAGCTCACCCTTTTCTTATGCATGTCCTCAGGTTATCCCATGCATTGCTATGTATGAAGGAATGTAGTGGTCATGTAAAGGATGTTTTAAATAAAGATGTTTTATTTCATGTTTTAAGTTTTTATGTAATGATCCTAATCACCAAATGCACTAAAACTCTCGATCTTCTTTGTTTTATCAAGTGAATTTTTATGTAATAAATCATGTTTAAGTTGTAATAAAAAAACAGGGTTGTCATAGTAAGAACCCGGATCTTCTTTTCAGGTATGATTTTCCTTTTCTGGTCATTTTTGAGAAAAAGGAAAAAATCTGGAAATTTTCTATGTATACGCCCTGTACTTTATGAGTACACGCCATGTACTACCTTTCTATTGGAGGTCGTGTGTTGGTCATGTAGTAGCCACACACAGGACTATGTGGGGGGGATTTGGAGGCCGCTTAAAGCAAAGTACAGAAATGGCGAGTACATTCCATGTACTTCAAAAGTACATGCCATGTACTTCTTTTCATTAAACACACCGTGGTTGTGTCTAATAACCTGAACGCTCTTCTTTTAGGTCTCATATGATCGAGAGCTCCGTACGGTCACTGATCTTTGACAAACCCCCGAGCGTGTGTCTGTCTTATGAATAAAACATAGTTGGTTGCATTGGAATCAATTTGGTGAGTTCTCTCTTTTCCTAGAGCACCATCTTTTGATTTCTATTCTCTCGTGAGATATCGTGGGTTGAAAATTTTAGATGTTTTTGAAGATATTCAGCATTCTAGGGTGATTCATGATTCTAGGTTCACATATATCATTCCTACAATGCAAAGGTTGGTGCTTTGTGCCTTTTCGTTCAATGTCTTTGAATATTATGTTCAAATTCCACCAATACCCTTGAACGGGGTATTGCGTGTTTACCATTTTACCCCTGTTGATTACCTTCCATTATCGCATGATTGTGTAGAGGTTATTTGGATATGAAGAGGGTTCATTTCTTTGATTTGGATGTATTTATCATGAATTTTCTATTTATGACCGGTTGTTCCAATTTAGCCAGTTTGGATACCTTTCCTATTTTCCATGCATGTTGCTGTAGGATAGAGAGTTTGTATTATGACATTTCTGATATGATGAAGACTATTTAGCCAAGTAGTTATGTAGGTTTTCTTGGGACATGCTGCATTTTTTATGCTCGTTGACCTAAAAAGGGCCGTGAGACCTTGGTGTAGTAGATTATAAAAGGAATTTACTGAGTGAACTTTTTCAGAGAGTCTTTGAATGACCTAGGCTATAAGGGGAATTGACCAAGTCAGATTCCTCATAGAGTCCTTGAACTTGGGGCTATATGTGGAATTGACCATGTAATCTTCCTCATTTATTCCTTGACTAACTTAGACTATAAGGGGAATAAACTATGAGTGCTTCCTCAGAGATTCTTTATAAATTCCAATGACTGAACCAGAGGGGTTAGGCTGAGTGCACTGCCCAGACGGTTGCTTGTACTTCATAGGTAGTACCAAAGGGGATATCTATGAGTTATTCTCAGACGGTTACCTATTTGTGTTTATATGTTTGTTTCACTGATTTCATGATAATTAGAACTGTGGATTGTTTACTACTGAGTACATTCCCGATTGTTTTTTTCTATACTTTTACCTAACCTATATTCACTGACTGTTAAGCACAGATCATCATGTGGATGCCTGTTGGGATTTAGTCTCACACCCTATTTGGGTCATGCTTTTAGGCCAAAATATAATATATTATTGTAGGTATAGATAAGGGAAATCACCCTTTTACATCTTGTTCTTGACTTGCTGTGGAGTTGGAGAGCATGGGACCAAGCTTAGTCTTGCGATGCTGAGGATATGTTTATCTTTTTCTTTTGTACTTTGGTTTAACACTATTTGTAGTTCTAGCATTGTGACTTGTTTGGCTACTTTCCTAGACATATGTATCATGCATCATTATATATATATGTTCTCCAGCTATTTATTATTCCAGTCTTCTGCTATTTATTGTTGATGGATATTTATTTCTTTCGCTATTGTGTGTTGTTTACTTCCATAGTGAAATCTTCCCAATGCGGGCATAGTTTCCCCAATATAACACCCAATCCCTCACTGCTAGTTGGTAGCCTTTGGTGTGCGGGGATATGTTCTTGATTCTATGTGACTAAACGAGTATGGGGTTCCTCTGAGTGGCTTCCAGAACCGGAACATTACATTATTACCTCGACAAATTTTTGGTAGTCCTTATTGATAATATTCTTATATACTCTGAGATGAAGGAGGAACATGAAGAGAATTTTAATACTATGTTAAAGACATTGGCAATGGATAGGTTGAATGAAAATTACAGTAAATGTTAGTTTTGGATGGAGGATGTATCATTCTTGGGCATGTTATCAACAACAAATGGATATCTGTGGACCCGTCCAAGGCGACGACAATTGAAGAGTAGCCATGTAAAACTTCTGTAACGATGTTCCAAAAATTTTAGGTATAGATGGGTATTATCAGAAATTTGTGAAGAATTTTTCTTGATTGTCAAACCCAATGATTAAGATGACATAGAACGAGTGATTTTTTTCTAGACTAAGGAATGTGAAGACTGTTTCACTGAGTTGAAAAAAAAGGCTTATCATGATGCCAGTACTCACACTCCAAACGAGGGGAGAACTCATTATTGTGTATAATGTTGTTTCAAAGAAGGGATTAGAATATGTGATGATTAAAAATGATAAAGTGATATCCTTTGAATCAAGGAAGCTGAAAATCCATGAGCAAAAATATACTATGCTTGATTTGGAGTTGGCGGCTTTGATTTTTGCCTTGAAAATCTGGAAGCATTATCTCTATTGGGAGAATTGTGAGATATATACTTGTAGAGACCCAAACTTGATGTACATGGACATTAAATTACTTTTTAGGAATACTTAATACATAAAAAAAACAAACACTGAAGGATCATAATAGTTTAGTGTCTTTGGAAACATAGAATATAATCTTCTAATCATTGTGACAGATCTTCAACATCTCCCATAAAGATCTTCCCCTTTTTTTTCTTACCTAAAACCTTTCTTTATATCCTGGGGAAAAGAAAACATAAAAAGTGTGATATCAAATGCCCAGTAAGGGTAAACATAGGGAACTTAAAAGAATACATACACATTTGAATGCAAAAAGTTGAACATAAAATATAAAGATCAAAATCTTGAGCAATGACATAAATCTTGGAAGTACGTAAGGAATATATCATAAAAGAACATCAATCAGGTTAAAATAGCATGGGAATAAAATAGGTATTTTTGGAAACCATTAAGCACATTATATTATTTCCATAGTAGGCAAGGCATTACTTCCAAGACCATCTTAGTGGAGAAAGTTCCTTTCAGAATCGAGTTCACTCCTCGTTCCAGTCCTGTATCACTGAGCCATATTAACATACCATTCCTGACATGTCTATCTCATTTGATATAAATTTTTACCCAATTCATTGGAGGGAGATATAGGTCCCACCCATCTCATAATGAAATCATTATTACTTGTGCCACAAAATAAACATAAATCATCCATCATAACCCAAATAATAAAATGGGATTCATAAAAATCATCCCAACATAACATAATCCATATAAAACAAATGGATATCACTTCATCATAAAAAGAAAAAAACCATGGAAAAAATACAGGCATTATACTTGAAACATAAACATACTTAATAATTTCATCAAAGTTGGTAAATAGTTTTGATAAAACACTTGAAATGAATTCTTGGGGAAAATATCATGTCTTCTTCAAAATCATTTTCTTTTTACAAAATGAAATTAAATTTTAAAATAAAAGGATTTTGTTTAAAATAATAATGAAATCTCATGGATGAATATTCATGAAAATTAGGTGTTATGAAACCATCAAAATCCATTCATACCGTATAAGTTAAAAATAACATTCTTCTCGTACTTTTGCCGGAAAAGTCAAAAAGTTCCTCTTATGGTAAATAAAAGAAAGATTCTTTCCATAACACAATGTAAAAGTAAAAGAGGGGTAAAAATGACTTTAAACATACATGGAAGAATATTAAACAATTTATGAAAACAATTTTATGGGCATGGATGAAAAATATAACCCCAGTAAATACTTACGAATAAACAATCTCGGATAAGAATGAGATTGGAATAATTATCCCTTACCTTAGGTCCAATATGCTTCGTACGTATCCAAACCTCCTATATAATGATTTAAATATTGTCATTGACTTATTATAGAACCATGTTCATTGTTATTATATCATATATGGTTCACTTATGACTATATATTACCTGTTCGTTTGTAAATTCCATGTTAAAGCATCATTTTGGGTGAAATCATTTTATTTATCGTAAGTGTTCGGAATTGTTGTTCTTGATATTATTTTTACTTATATCATGTTTTAATTAATTTCAGAATGTAAATAATAATTTATATATCATATATATTCAATATATATATATATAATATAGATAAATGAAATGAAATACACCATTCATGGAGACGGTAGGTTGTACGTGTGCATGAACGCTGTTTTCCATTCCTTATTGACTTGAATTGAAGTAAGTAGATTAAATTTATTTATATATATATAGATAAATCCTGTAGATTTATCATGTCATATATTTTATTATTATTCTTTATATATACTTTATAATCATTCTTGAATGGTTAACATGGAGAATGAATCGCATCGCGTCATGGAGACGATAATCTGTACGTACGGACAAGTGAAAATATCATTCCCATAATTATTGAATTGAATTGGAGTGGATGATATAATATCTCAGAATCATTATGATGTTATAATAAATATACATAGTTATTCATTACACTATTATACCCATCCATGTAAGGTGGTGGTGGAAAAACAGATTACATCATGACATGGAGACGGTATTCCATACGTACGCACGTGTGGTGATTTTGTTTTCCATTGGATGGATAGAAGGTTAAATGAGATTGTTTCATATTTATAATAACATAGCAGTATATTAGTGATACTTATGTTATTACTTTATAATGATACAACTAAATAAGAAGACGTTTATGAAGAAGAAACTTGAAAGAATCGGTAGAAGAGATTACCACTTTTTCGACACACCTTTTTTAAGCTTCATCTTATGGCACTAGAGTAGGAATATTGAGGAGACCAGATCATATATAATGTTTCTAGGTATGTTTAGAAGGGAAATGGGCAGGGTTTGGATGAGATGGAAAGCTCGAAATTGTGTAATCAGAAGAGGGACGAGGTGCCCTTTTATAAGGGATGAGAGGGGAACCGTAGGAAAAACATAAAATATTATTTTATAATAAAGTCATATTCGGTTTATAATAGCTCCAAATTTATTTATTTAGAGACTAAAGTGGGGATGGTTCGAAATCCTCTCAACCAACATTTAGATTTAACACTAAGGTAAATAATTTAACATTTACCGTTTCTTCTTTTTTTCTTACACTAAATGGTTAATAAACTTACAATAACAAGAAAAAAACCCCCAAGTGGTACATTATTAATATATATAACCTAATATAAGTCATTTGGAAGAAACTTATATTTTTAAGCATATAATATCAATTAATAATATAATATTTGTTTTAAAAACTATTTTATGTCAATTTTGACACTATTTGGAAATTGATTTTTTTTGAAAATCATAACCACATGATTAGTTCAAAAAAAGTTAATTTAATCAATATTAACATTTCATATTAACCTATAAAATTAGTGTAATTCATAATAAGTCTCAAACTATATTTATTTGGGTATTTATAACATCAATTATTTTAATATTTCATTAATAAGGTAATTACTGCATCCTCATTGGATCATAAATAAAATAAATTATTTAATTCCTAATAATTATAAATTAAATACCATTATGTAGGAAATATTTTTATCTTTCTAATTAATATTTATTGTTGAATTTATCTTATGTATAACCCTATATTAAAAATGTTTTATTTATTAAACATTTAGTTTAACTCTTTTAACTCTTCTTTGAATTAAATAACAATAAATTTCCTAATCTAATCCAAGTCGACCTAAATGATAATATTATATTACTAAGGTTGTTTTTGGTCGAATTATACTTATACAATAGAATTATGACATGTTTTAGGGTAATAATAATATCATTTTAACCTTAATTACCCTATTTACTTTTAACTGTGGTAAATATAAGTATAACGTTACTCTTCCCCCAAAAAATGTATCTTATTGAACCACATTTTACTCCTTTATATTAACTGTGACTCTCAGATTTTTGAAAATCAACTCACAGAAGTGGTAAAATTAAGTTTTATGTACAATTTCAAATGATCCTAGGAGGTGGGTAAAAGATGGTAAAAACATCAAAAAAAAATTTATATATATCTATATTATTAAAAAAATGACTCCAATGAATTACATTGAACATATATAGGTATTATATATCTATTTTGACCAAAAATAAATTCAAATAAAATAAATGACTATTTAAATAAAAAGTCGGTTTTAACCAATAACTCAGTGTTTTCACTATTCATCAAAAATAGAAAGTTTTTAGAAAAATACCAAAAATTTACACTAGGATAATTTCGATATTCCGAATCCATAAATTAAGTCCATTTTGAATGATAAAATTTATAAAATTTAAAAAAGTGGGTATTACTATTCATAACGTCTAGTTTATATAATATTTTAATAACATATCATTATTTAGTGAAACTCGGTATTGCGTACAACACACGCTGTCATGGAAGGTCACAACTGCGTGTAATGCAAGCCAAGTCAGGGTTGCGTGTAGTGCAAGATTACTTTTTTATTATGTATAATAGAATCCAACCATATTTAATTTATACATTGAATATATATATATATATATATAAACAATCAATGTTGCGTAGAATAACTTCTATCAAACGAACATGAAATTGTGTGTAACATGATCCATGATTAGTGTTGCGTATATGGAAAGCTAATACGGTGTTGTGTATAGCTCAAGATAATCTTGGTGTAGCATTCAATAGAATATATGAAAGAAATTAAAAAGAATATATCTTATAAAATCTCGGGGTGTTACATTCTACCCCCCTTTAAAAGGAATTACACCGTAGAAATTCATTAGGGTTATAAATCATTTACTACTTGAAAGCTTCCTTTATAAGAAATCACAACGTAAAAAACAATACTAAAACTTAATTTTTATTAAAAAATGTATGAAACATAACAATTACCCAAATTAAATCATCACTTGATTTCCACATCGGAGAACACATGATAAAATATGGATATGGAAGAGAAATCTAACCATCATGTTCATATGGAGAGTGGTAGAGAACAAGGATATAAAAAATCCAACAATTATAAGGCCATAAATTTTTGATGAACTAAGGTACCATCTAATTCATCAGATATAAGAGCACTAGGACAATTTTTTTTTCAAGATCATTTCCCTAATGTTGAAGAATTTTTGAATTAAAATAAATACGTACGTGATTTTGGTACAATCTCACCATTGTTCTTTCCTTGAACAATTTCCACTTCATCTCTTAAAGAAATGAAGTTGAATTTTTCATTCGTGAAGTGTTAGCAAATCATGTGATAGAATTATAGGTCATTCCATCTATCTCAAAAAAAAAGGTTAGAAAAAGTTATTAAATATACATAAGTGCATCTATAGTGATATTAATGGTATATGGTTCCAATATATCATGAGACATAATAAATTAAACATAATTTTTACTAACCAGGGACTTCATTTAGGCCAGTGGTAGGCGATAAAGGCCTGTCGCACTTCGGTTGTGGGTTCGATTCCCGCATCCTTGTCTGATGCGACGGGTTTTCGTATGTCCTACATGTTCTTTTTTTATAAAACTATACTATTATAAAATTCCCAAAATAATATAAAAAATTTCTAGCCTTAAACAATACTATTTGATGTCCAACTTAATGCATTCCATCCTTTAGGCTTATCGGATATACTTATGTCCAATCTCATTGTATAAAGAAAATGACTACTAGAAAGGTCATCTACCAAGCATGTGAATACCATCATTTATCCCCCATAAGATATATCTTGTTGTTGGTCCCATTCCAAACATATGAATACCTTAATCACGTATTCTCTCGAAATATGAGTTACCATTGATCCTTAGTGAAAACATGAATTCTGTCAAAAGTTAACTCTTTCCACTTACTACAATCCCAAAAATTTAATATACTCATTCCATGATATCAATTTGTCCTTATATCAGTCGTGAGCTCATGAATGCTATCAAACATATTATTTTATCCTTATCCCTTCATTATGCGCATATCATATTCTTTAAAAAAATATTTCAATCACTTTTCATGGTTACCGGTACCATATTCTTATGCAAAACTACAATGGACTAATACATAAATATTTTATTATACCATAAAAGTACCTCCAAAAAATTATTCTTGAATTCTAGTAGATAATCCCTTCAATAGCTATTCGTTAATTATTGGCATGGAACATGTCCTTCCTCGATTTAGAAATAACTTCTTAGGTCAGGGCATTGAGTTGGGTAATGCCCATGTTCTCCACAGATAAGACATTGAACTCCATAACAGTTCGTCACTCTATGCCCCTTTTTCCAACACAGATAACATATTCGCTCCATTTGAGGTATTTTTCAAGGTTCTTCTCCCTTCTTCTTGATATATATAAATCTTAATCTTCCTTACTATATGTTCCTCATTATGGGAAGACGCATAAAATTCCATATTCCTCTTATTTGATGACTTAGGAATACAACTAAATTTCACCTTGTTAATCATATATTGTGATGAGTGATTCTTCATAATCACATTAACATTCCCTCTATTCATTACGCAATTTTTCTGCTCATAGTCACTAATTTGTCCATCGGATTAAATGTTAACCCAATTACTCCTGGTTCCCTTCATTAACTAAAACCAAAAACCATTGTGTAAAAAATAGATAAATTAATGAGGAACCACATAATCATAAAAGGACACTTATGGAATGTCTAACTTATCACACATTCTTTAATCCATGACATCTTAGGTTTACCCTAGATTTTCAACATAATTCTAGGAATTTAAACTATAGTTATACTAAAGCTTTGGGAAATCCCTAGACATACCTTAAAAATATCTCTAGGGATCTCACTAAAGTTTTCGCATCCTAGTTTCCAAAGGTTAACTAAACATTTCATCTAATACCAAATGTAGAGACCCAAACTTATCGTACATGGACATTACATTACTTTTGCCGAATAATTAATAAATAACAAAAAACGAACACAGAAGGACCATAATAGTATAGCGTCTTTGGAAACTTGGAATATAATATTCTAATCGTGGTGAAAGATCTTCAACATCTCCCATAAAGATCTTCCCCTTTTTTTTTGTTACCTAAAACCTTTCTTTATATCCTGGGGGACATAAAACATAAAAAGGGGGATCTCAAATTCTCAGTAAGGGTAAACATAGGGAATGTAGAACAATCCATAAACATTTGAATGAAAAAATTTGAACATAAAATAGAAACATCTAAATCTTGATCAATGACATAAATCTTAGAAGTACGTAGGACATATATCATAAAAGAAGATCAATCATGGTAAAATAGCATGGGAATAAAATAGGTAGTTGTGGAAAAAATTAATCACATGATATGATTTCCATAGTAGCCAAGGCATTGCTGTCAAGACCATCTTAGTGGACAAATCCCTTTCTGAATCGAGTTCACTCCTTGTTTCAGTCCTGTATCACTGAACCGGATTAACATACCGTTCCATCCATGTCTATCTCATGAGATATAAATTTATACCCAATGCATTGGAGGGAGATATAGGTCCCTCCCATCTCATAATTAAATCATTCTTTCTTGTGCCACAAAATAAACATAAATCATTCATCATAACCCAAAGAGTAAAATTGGTTTCATAAACATCATCCCATCATAACACAATCCATATAAAACAAATTAATATAACTTCATTATAAAAAGAATCAAACCATGGAAATAATAGAGACATTATACATGAAACATAAACATACTTGATAATGTTATCATAGATGGAAAATAGTTTTGATAAAACACTTGAAATGAATTCTTGAGGAAAATATCCTTTTTTCTTCAAAATCATTTTCATTTTACAAAATGCCATTCAATTTTAAAACAAAAGGATTTTGTGGAAAATAATCATGAAATATTTTAAAGTAATCATTATGAAAATTAGGCGTTATGAAAGCGTCAAAATCCATTCATACCATATAAGTTAAAAAACATTCTTCATGTACTTTTTCCTGAAAAGTCAAAAAGTTCCTCATATGGTAAATAAAAGAAAGAATCTTTCCATAACACAATTTAAAAGTCAAAGAGGGGTAACAATTACTTTAAACAAACATGGAAGAATATTATACACTTTATGGAAACAATTTTATGGACATGGATGAAAAATATAACCCCAGTAAATACTTATGAATAAACAATCTCAGATAAGAACGAGATTGGAATAATTATCCCTTACCGTAGGTCTGATATGCTTCGTACGTATCTGAAACTCCTGTATAATAATTTTAATATTTCCATTGAATTATTACAGAATCATATTCGTTGTTATGATATCATATATGGTTCGCTGATGACTTTATAGTACCCGTTCATTTGTAAATTCCATGTTAAAGAAGCGTTTTGGGTGAAATCGTTTTATTTAGCGTACGTGTTTGGACTAGTTATTATTGATATTCTTATTACTTATATCATTTTTTAATTACATTAAGAATTTAAATCATTATTTATATATCATATATATTAAATATATATATATATATATAATAGATAGATAAATGAAATGAAATACACAGTTCATGGAGACGGTAGGCCGTATGTACGCATAAACGTTGTTTTCATTTCCTTATTGACTTGAATGGAAGTAAGTAGATGAAATATATATATATACATATATATATACATAAATCCAGTATCTTTATCATGTCATATATTTCATTATTATTCATTATATATAATTTATAATCATTCTTGATTGGTTAACATGTAGAATGAATCTCATCACGTCGTGGAGACGATAATCTGTACATACGCACGAGCGATGTTATCATTTCCATAATTATTGAATTGAATTGGTGTGGATTATATAATATCTCATAATCAGTATGATTTTATTATAACTATACATAGTTATTCTTTACACCATTATACTCATCCAAGTAAGGTGGTGGTGGAAAAACAGATTACACCACGGCTTGGAGACGGTATTCCGTAAGTACGCACGCGCGGTGATTTCATTTTATATAGGATGGATAGAAGGTGAAATTGGGTTGTTTCATATTTATAATAACATATCAGTTTATTATTGATACTTATGTTATCACTTTATAATGAGACAACTAAATAAGAAGAAGTTGAAGAAGAAAGAAACTTGAAAGAATCGGTAGATGAGATTACCTCTTCTTTGACACACCTATTTTAAGCTTCATCTTAAGGTACCAGAGTTGGTCTTTTGAGGATACAAAAAAATCTACAATGTTTCTAGGGAATTTTATAAGGGAAATGGGCAGGTTTTTGGAGATCTTGAAGGCTCAAATTGTGTAAATAGAAGAGGTAGGAGGTACAATTTTATAAGGGAGGAGAGGGGCACCTTAGGAAAAACTTAAAATATTATTTCATAATAAAGTCATATTCGGGTTTTAATAGCTCAAAATTGATTTATTTGGAGACTAAATTGGGTATGGTTTTAAATCCTCTCATCCAATAGGTTTTAGACATGTTGTGGTTATTATTTTGACCTTATCATTTAGATTTATCTCCAAGTTAAATAATTTAACCATTACCATGTCTTCTTGTTTTCTTACACTATATGGTTAATAAAATTTCTATAACATGGAAAAAGAACCCCAAGTGGTTAATTATTAATATATATAACCTTATATAAGTCATTTTTCTAAACCTTAGATTTTTAGTAATATAATATCAATTAATAATATAATATTTGTTTTAAAAACTATTTTATGTCAATTTTGACACTATTTGGTAATTGATTTTTTTGAAAATAATAAAAACCTGATTAGTTAGAAAAAAATTACTTTAAACAATAAAAACATGTCATATTAATATTTAAAAGTAGTGTAATTTATAAAAAGTCTGAAACTACATTTATTTGGATATTTATAACATCAATTATTTTAATATTTCATTAATAAGGTAATTACTGCATCATCATTGTGTCATCAATAAATTAAATTATTTATAGTCTAAAAATTATAAATAAAATACCATTATGTAGTAAATCGTGTTATCTTTATAATTAATATTTATAGTTGGATTTATTTTATGTATAACCCTATATTAAAAATGTTTTAGTTATTAAACATTGATTTTAACTCTTTTAACATTTCTTTGAATTAAATAATAATAAATTTCCTAATCTATTCCAAGTGGACCTAAATGATAATATTATATTCCTAAGGTTGTTTTGGGTCGAATTATAGTTATCCAATAGAATTAGGACATTTGTTAGGGTAATAATAATATCATTTTTACCCTTAATTATCCTATTTACTTTTAACCGTGGTAAATAAAAGTAAAAAGTTACTATTCACCAAAAATTATTTTTATCTTATTGAACCACATTTTACTCCTTTATATTAACCATGTCTCTCGGATTTTTGAAATTCAACTCAAAGAAGCAGTAAAATTAAGTTTTATGTACAATTGCAAATGCTCCTAGGAGGTGGGTAAAAGACGGTAAAAAGTTCAATAAAATTTATATATATCTATATTATTATAAAATGACTCCAATGAATTACGTTGAACTTATATAGGTATTATATATCAATTTTGATCGAAAATAAATTTAAATTAAATTAATTATTATTTAAATAAAAAGTCAGTTTTAACAAATAACTAAGTGTTTTCACTATTCATCAAAAATAGAATGATTTCAGAAAAATACCAAAAATATACCTGAGTTTAATTTTGATATTCTGAATCCAAAAATGAATCCCATTTTGAAAGGTAAAATTTATAAAATTTGAAAAAGTGGGTATTAATATTCATAACATCTAGTTTATATAATATTTTAATAACATATCATTGCTTAGTGAAACTTGGTATTTCGTACAACACACGCTATCATGGAAGGTCGCGATTGCGTGTAATGCAAGCCAAGTCAGGTTTTCTTGTAGTTCAAGATTCATTTATTATTATGTATAATATAATCCAACCATATTTAATTTATACATTGATTATATATATAAACACTCAATGTTTCATTGAATAACTTCTATCAAACAAACTTGAAATTGTGTGTAACACGATCCGAGATTAGTGTTGTGTATACCGCAAGATAATACGGTGTTGCATATAGCGCAAGATAATCTTGGTGTAGCGTACAACAAAATATATGAAAGTAATTAAAAATAATATATCTTATAAAATCTCGGGGTGTTACAATACTGACAACAAGAGTCTCAAATATATATTCACAAAAAAAGATCTCAATATGTGCCAATGAAGATGGATAGAGCTCCTCAAGGATTATGACTTCTCAATCCACTACCATCCTAGTAAGGCAAACAAGGTGGCAGATTCTCTATGTAGAAGGGATACTACATCATTATCAATGATGAGAATTGAAATGGATATGATATTATTAAATTTTTATAGGATGTAAAAGGGAATAATTATGTTTGGAACATCATCAATCCTTTCTCCAATTATTTCTCAACCATCCCTAATGGAGAAAATAAGGGATTCTCAAAGAAAGGATGTGGAGATTCTGAAAAGGGTGGAAGCTGTGAAAAATGGGAAATTCTCATAGTTCAAGGTGGGTGAGGAAAGAGTTGTAAGATTTGGGTAACAAATATTTGTACCATATAATCCATTAATAAAGAAGGAGCATCTAAATGATACACATAGATTGACCTTATCTATCAAACCGGGGAGTATAAAGAAGTATCCAGATATCCGAGAAAACATTTTGTGGGATAATATGAAATGGGAGATTGCTGAATATATATAAATGTTCCTGGTATGTCAATAGTTGAAGGCCGAGAGTCAAAAGTATAAGGGGATGATGAAACCCCTACCCATACCAACATGGAAGTGGGTGAAAATTACCATGGACTATGTCACTAGACATCCTAGGGAATCTAGACGGAACAATGCTATATGGTTCATTGTGGATCATCTTACGAAGATAAGATCACTTTATCGCGATTTGAGAGGACTTCTCACTGGATCAAATTTCATAGATTTACATCTATGAAGTTGTAAGAATGCATGGTGTACCACTATCTATTATATCTAACCGTTATCCTAGATTCAACTCAATGTTCTGGAAATGTATCTAACATGATCTAAGAACTAAACATAACTTTAGTACAACCTATCATCCTCAAAAAAATGTCCAATCTGAGAAACATATTCAGATACTAGAAGACATGTTGAGAGCATGTTATATGGAATTCAAAAGAGGATGGGACCAAAATCTTCCACTGGTTAAATTATCCTAAAACAATATTTTCCACTAGATCATATGAATGGCACCATATGAATCCCTTTTGGGGTAAATGTGAAAAACACTGGTGTGTTGCGATGAAGTCGGTGAGCATAAGCTGCTTGGACCTCAAATGGTCAAAGAAATGGTGAAGAATGTGAAAAACATTCAACAAAATATCAAGGCAGCCCAAAGTCGATGGAAGAGTTATGTCGATAACCGTCGACAAGACTTTGAGTTCAAAGATGTAGACATGGTATTTTTATGCATATCTTTATGGAATAAGGTCCTGTGTTTTGGGAAGAAAGGAATGCTAAGTCCCAGGTATATTGGCCTCATCGATATATTTGATCGATTCACAGCTATGGCCTATCGACTAGAACTTCATCCAACCATGTATAATGTACATGATTTCTTTCATGGATCCCTCTAAAAGAAGTATATACCAAAACCTTCGCATGTACTCTATTCATAGGTGGTATAGTTAGAGGATGATCTTTCCTTTGAGGACAAGCTAGTGAAGATTTTGGGTCATAGAGATAAAGTTTTATGTAACAAGAAAACTCACCTGATCAAAGTACTATGGTAGAAACATAATTAAGAAGAGTCAACATGGTAACTAGAGGAGGAAATGAAGGAAAAGTACCCGCACTTGTTTATTTCTTAGAATGTTAAAAAAAATTCAAGGGTGAAATTTCATAAGTGGGGAATAATGTAATGAACCGATGTTTTATAAATGGAAATTCCCCTCTTATAAAATATAATCACATGAAAGCACAAAATAATGAACTACTAAGTGCTATGCGACATTTAAACATAAATTTTTCACTTCTTTGATTTGAATTTTCAAAATATAACAATCACGGTTGCGATTAGTAAGTTATTTTGAGTCTGATAAGGAAATATTTTTTTGGTGAATAGTTGCATACCATTTTGAATAGTAACCTAACATTATTAATAGTGATATACCCTATTGAATAGTAACCTTAATTATTATAGTATATATATAATACTTAAGTGAAATTATGATGTACCTATATTTTAGAATAAGTAAACGAATGTTTTAAAGCCGTTTTTTAACAAGTAATGAGATTAATTAAATACTAAAATAATAACATATAGAAAATTATTTTTGAAAAATGGATTTCATTTTTTGATTCTACACATTGAAAAATGGTTAGGGTGAATTTTTGGGATTCTCCTAAAATACTTGAATTTTTTATGAATAGTAAAATACAACAATTTACGATAAATGCTGAAAAATGAATTTATTGAGTCATTGATGATGATCTAATTAGGTAAGAACAATTGGTTCAAAATCACAAGCATTTATTACTATTATTGGTCTTTTAATTATCAATATTTCTGTTCTTGATATAAATTAATAAACTAATGATTAATTTTTTTTTTGAAAATCCTCCTCGCCTCCACTATAACCCCCCCACTCCCTCTTCACATCACTACTCTCAAGCCTTGTTAAATTCCAATGTTATAAAAAAATCTCTCCCTACGATCCTAGTAGACATCCAAAATCCCCAAGATTTTTTATAATTCCAAAAAAATCTCCTTTTAAATGGTTCTCAATGGAGATAAACTCAAGAGGATAAATCCTCTTTGAAATTCTTTTATTTAATTTAGGTTCTTCTCTTTTCTTGTTTCTTTCCACCTCTCCCTTCACCCAAATATTATGATAAATTCATAAAAATACATGTACTATAATTTTTTTTATTCTAAGGGTATATTTTATTGTCATCTCCCTTTTCCCCATATTTTATTTGAATGAAATGAAAACACTGTTTCAGATGTGTAAATTTGACACATTCAAAGACATCAGTTTATCAATTTAATTTTTCATCACTAATTATGGTTATGAAACCATTTGTGATATGGTTCAAAAAGATTATTATATATTTAATATATCCTATTTTAGGTTATGTAAACCTTTTTTGTAAATGGTATTATGTTATAAAGAAAAACATGTTCTTTGTAATCAAACACACCGACTAATCAAAACAGTTATCACTGTGGTTTCATATAATAATTCATCTTCACCCATAATAACAGAATATATTTTTACAACCATGTAATATTATGGTTTTTACTAATAAAACATGAAATCATTTCTGTACAACCACATTCATCTTACATGTTTATCCAAACACGAATATAAGTGAACCAGTCAATAAAACCAAGTAAGCAAACGAGCCCAAACAATGAAACTTCACCTTATAACTAGTCAAAAATATCATTAATGAACCAAAAATGGTTATAAAAAATAAATAAATTATATTATATGTTATCTATTTATTAATTATTAAACCTAATCTGTTTATTCATGGCATTAATGACAAGTGGAGTACACCACCATACATAAGGTAAGGGAACCTCCCCATTTCTCTCTTAACCAAGATTGTCCTCTATGATATGCCTTTTTATGTGTAATACAAAATAATGGGGTTTGTTTTTGAACCTCCCCCATACTTTCTTCATTATTTATATGTGATGTGAAACCCCCTTTATCTATCATCAATCCCTCTTTGGTATGTCGACACCATTCTGGTATACCGTAACGAATTCTAGCAGAACCTTCTTTGTTTTTTCAGGTATCCCTATCATTCTTTATATCAAAAAGGATTTTTCTTATATGATTATTTATATCTTCTAAATAATTTGTATTTGTAAAAAATTCATGTATGAAGAACCTTTCATCACTCTATTTTGGGGATGTATATGTTTTTAAAAGATTCCCTCTTTAGAACTTTCTGATAAGAAAATCAGTTTTAAAGGAACTTCTCGAATTTTTACCCATTTTCAAGTGAACTCTATCATCTGTTTTAAGAAATCATTTTATTTATAAAATAATTATTTTTATTATGAAATCCATCTTGGTTAAATTATGGTTTTATATGAAAGATGTTACTGTTTTTAATTTTAAAGGATATATAGTTTTTCCTTAAAACCGTACAAAAATGTTTTGATGCTAATGTTTATCAAATAAATTTCTTATATGTTGTCACATATGTTCAACAAAACCTGCCATATGATATGGATAGTTTACCTTATTAACGTCCATTTATGTTCTAATGCCTTTCGTTCATGCAAAATTTCATGATATGCCCATTGGTTATGTTTTTTGTCATGATTGTGGTACACAATTATTTCCATGGGTACACTTATGTTTAATTATGGTTGATTATGTATGATTATTTATGTTTAAATAATATTCATGAAAATGATGAGATGTGTTTTCTCAAATAGAGCTATGACACATTGGATAAAGTTATGTCTCAAGAGATGCGATGTGAAACGAGATTGCTTATTAGCCATGACCCATACTAAAATGGGAAACGAGATTTGTGGTAATAGTTGACCCGTACTAAAGAAATTTTAATGATTCTATCACATTTATATGATTCCATGTTGATATGAACCCATTATTATAAGTTATGATTTCATATGTTCCATTATTTTCATATCATTATGTCATTTCTCCTAACTCAAGTGCTTAATATATATCATTATGTTCACTCCCTTACTGGGATGTTTAGCTCATCCCTTTAATCATGTGTTCCCCATGGTACCCTATATAGATGTAAGGGATCAAAGGAAGTTAGGAGATATTTGTGGAGATTAAATAAAGATGTTTTTATAGACCCATGTTTTATGTTCTATGTACTTGGTCATCAAAGACACTGAACTTAATGATCTATGGATTATACTGTGATGTATAATTATTCTTAAAATCATGTAATGTTATGTGAAAAAGGATAGGGTTTCTATATGAATTATCTGTTTAACCCTAAATGAATTTTGCTTTTCTTCATCTGAAAATAATCAGGGCAATTTTCAAACCAATTCCCTTAGACAACTGTTTTCAGAGGCAACCAACAACCTCCAATGTAGAAAGGGAGATATTTTTCAATCACTACTGTCAAAGAGAACCCTAACAACGAATTGTTAATAGGTACACTAGTTATTCATTCATGAATAGGGAATTTACTTTTTGATTCTGGTTCTATGAATTCTTTTATATCCCGAATTTTTTTTAGAACAATCCCAACACCACCCCAAATCATGGAATTATATATTTCAGTTAGAAAGGAAAATGGGATAATCATTACATGCCATGAATATAACTATGCCCCAATCTCTATTTGGGGAATGAAATTCCCTAAGGACCTTTGTATACTCCCTCTGGTGGACTTTTATGAAATTCAAGGCATGTATTGGCAATATATATATATATATATATATATATATATATATATATATCCTACATAAATTTTCATGATATGGAAATCACTCATTATATGGATAATAGACCCACGATTCTGTACTGCTGAAAATAGGAGGATTATTACTATTTAGCACTATTATCTCAAGTGTGGATATTACTACCCTATTAGCATGTGTATCTTACATAGATGATTGGTTCTAAGGAAGAAACCATCCTTGAAGTCATCCCTATTGTGAAGGAATTCGTTGAAGTGTCTCTCTAGGAATTTACAACTCTTCCTCCTAGAAAAGATGTGGAATTATCGATTGATCTTATATCTGGGGAGTTGCTAATATCCATGAATCCATATAGATTGGTTGTTGTAGAGCATGAGGATCTGAAGAAATAATGAAAGGAGAATCTGGTTAAAGGTTTTATATGCCCAAGTGATTCACCATTTGGTGCACTAGTCCTCTTCGTCAAGAATAAGGATGTGTCAATTCGCATTTTCATTGATTATTATGAGCTAAAAAATCAAAAAAAAAAACAAGTATCCTCTACCATGAATTGATGACGTGTTTGATCAGCTATATGGGGGATAATACTTCTCCAAGGTGGATCTGTGGTCGGGATATTACCAAATAAGGGTGATGAAGGGGGATATCCCAAAGACAACTTTTCGTACAAGGTACGAGAACTATGAATTCACACTAACGACTTTTGGACTCACTAATTCTCCAAAAATCTTCAAGGACATGATGAATAGAGTATTTAGTGATTACCTAGACAAATTTTTGGTATTCATTAAAGAAGATATTATAATAGACTCCAAAATCAAGGATGAGAATGAGGAGAACCTAATAACTATACTAGAGACCTTGTGAAAAGAGAAGCTCTATGAAAATAATGAATTTTTTAATTATGGATAAAAGAGATCTCATTCATGGGACATATCATCAAAAGAAATGGGATATCTTTGGATCCCTCCAAGATAGTTATAATTGAGGGATGGAAGTGTCCAACATCAGTGATAGATATCGGTATCTTCCTAGGGTAAGATGGATATTATTTCAAATTTTTTATAATTTTCTAATGATTTTGAAACCCTCATACCATGATAACTCAGAAGGGAGTCAAGTTTTCTTCGAGTGATGAATGTGAATATAGCTTCAAGGAGTTGAAAATGAGGCTTTTTACTTTTCTCATACTCACACTACCCACTAGTGGAGAAATTTTTGTGGTATTCAATGATTCATTGAAGAAGGGAATGGGATGTGTGTTGATGAAAAATGAAAAATCCATTGCCTATTCTTCGGGGAAATTGAATGTTCATTAGAAAAACTCTCCAAAAAAATTATCTAGAGTTTTCCATAGTAATCATTGCATTAATAATTGGGAAAAGGTACCTATTTGTGGAGATGATTGAAATATATACGGATCTTCAAATCCTCAAGTATATATTCTCATAGAAAGAGGTGAATATGTTCTAATGAACATGGTTAGAGATGATCAAAGATTATGAATGCTCAATTCACTACCATCTATAGAAAGCGAACAAGGTGGTAGATTCTATAAGTATAAAGGATCTAACAAATATTTCATTGATGATAATTAAAAAGGATCAAATATTCTAAGATTTGATAAAGATTTAAAAGTGGGTAATAATGGAGGGAACATCATAAATCCTTTCACAAATGATTACCCAACCATCTATTTTGAAAAGGTTAAAGTATGATCATATGGATGATGTGGGAATTAAAAAGATTTTGGAAACAATAAAAAAAGGGAAATCATCAACGTTCATTGTTAATGATGATGGAATTGTGATGTTTGGGTCAAGACTATATGTTACATCAAATCCGGAGATAAAGAATGAACTTTTGGAAGATGCACATAGTTCGAATTTATCTATCCACCCAGGAAACACAAAGATGTATCGAGGTCTCTTAGATCATTATTGGTGGGATAACATGATGAAGGATATCACTAATTATACAAAAAATATCCTGGTATGTCACCAAGTGATGTCTGAGACGTAGTAGTCTAAGGGGATGATGAAATCATTACCCACACCAACATAGAAACGAGAGAACATCAACATGGACTTTTGACCATAATTCTGAAAAAATTATAAGGAAAAGTGCTATATGGGTTATTTTGGAACTTCTTAAAAAGAATTCACACTTCATTACAATTCGAGAGGATTTCTCATTGGATCAATTGGTGCAGACATAAATAAGATAATTGGTGAGGCTGCATGAAGTACCACTGTCGATTGTATCAGACCGAGATCCAATATTTACATCTATGTTCTAAAAAAGTCTCCAACATGCTCTAAATATTGAGCTGAACATCAGTACATATTATCATCCTTAAATTGTTGGTCAATTTAAGCAGAATATCCAAGAACTTGAGGACATGTTTAGAGCATTATCAGTGGACTTAAAAAGAGGATGGTATCAACAAATTCATCTGGTTGAGTTTTCATATAATAACAGTTTCTACAAAAGCATCCAAATGAATCCTTATAAAGCTCTTTATGGGAGGAGGTATAGAACATCGGCGTGTTGGGATGATGTTGGGGAGAAAATACTACTAGGTCCAGAAATGGTCAATGAAATGGTGGAGAAGGTTAATACTATCCATCATCACATCAGTGTTTCTCATAGTTGAAAAATGAGATAGGATGATAACGGCCAACGAGACATAGAGTTTGAGGTTGGATACATGTTATTCCTCTGCATATCAATATGGAAGAGAGTTATGTGATTTGGGATGAAGGGAAATCTTAGTCCAAGGTGCATTGACCCTTTTGGGATCCTTGATCTCATTGGAGGAGTGGCCCATCAACTAGCACTCCCACCGAACCTATCTCAAGTACATAATGTATTCCATGTTTTAATCTTTATGATGTTAATACCTAAACCATCACATTTAATCAATCCAAATGTGGATCCACTGGATAATGACCTCTTCAATGAAGGGAATCCGGTAAAGATCTTAGATCATAGGGAAAAGGTTCTATAAATAAGACAGTGCCCCTCATCAATGTTTTTGTGGTGAAACCACAAGTTTGATGAAGAAACATGGTAATTAGACGAAGTGATATGGAAAAGTTTCCCTCATCTATTTTAGAGTTGTAATAAAAATTTCAAGGGTGAAATTTCTTTAAGGGTGGAAGATTGTAATGACCCATACTTTTATTAATTAAATTTACTGTTGATATAATATAATGTATTATTTTATAAAATGGATATATAAAAAATATGAGCTTCTGTGGTTTTATGTTTTTGGATTTTAAAATACTGTTAAGAAATATTATCATTTCTAATATACCTGTTGGATAGTGAAAACAAGAGTAGTATAAATATAGGGCTTTGAAAAATCCAATTTATTCAGAAAAAGGAAGTGATGACCTCATCCAGTAGAATTAATCCATTTGAAGCCCATTTGACGGAGTATAGAAAGGAGGTAGCATCACTAGGATTCACTCCAGACCACGCTGAAGTCGAGATTCAACACATTAAGCTTGAACGGAATTGCCTACGGGAGAAGTGAAAGTTAGTAGATATCACCACCTGATCGATGTTATCCTAGACGCCCCAAGAGTCTTTCACCATCGCACACCATACCCTGAGGTCTTATGATGAGTGTTATAAGGTGTTAGGTGAAAAGACTCTTACACTATGATAATGTTTATTATTTTTGTATAATGAATATACAATCATTTTATTAATGTTACTTCGTAAATCGTTTTTAAACAAGAAATAGTATTTTTAATTAATATTTAAATTCAATTAAGAAGTATATTTTTATGAATTAATGGATATTGAAATTAAATAATATTTTAATTAAATATTATTACTAAATTACTTTTTATTAAATATAAATTAACATATAATTTTTATGTATATAAATTTAATTTTTATTACGGTTTGAAAGCTATTTTTGTCAAAACCCATGAATTTTGGATAAATGTATGTTTTTATTCTAGAAGTAAAAAATAAAAATATTTTGAAAAATATTTCGATAAAATGAATATTATTTTTTGTAATTAGGATGTCTAAATTATCTAACGGTGAATTTTTCAAAATTTATTAAGACATTCAAATTTTTGTAAAAAAATTAAATACCATTTAAATATATAACTTGTTCTATGGCATCATAAAAATCCAATAGTGATGTAATATAATAATATAAAAGGATTAATTTTATGATACCTTAGTGGACACTCCAAGACTAATAAAATATTTCAACACTTTAAAATGAATTCCTTTAGACTGTGACTCACCTCCACATAAGAAATCATAATACTTTAATAATTTCGGCCATTGGCCATGTGAAATAATTTTCTGCACTACCCTTTGGAAAAATTCATTGGCCAAAACCAGGAGTTGGTTTTTGGTTATAAATATTTTATTATATAGATTTAAAAACCTTAGTTTGTGAAATATCAAATAATTTCTTCTTTATTTTCCAATATAAACTCACCCAAAATCCCATTTCACTTCACTCAAAACCCTTGGATCACATCACTAATATTACTAATATCACTAGAATCCTCCCAAGGTGACTTGATATCCCATTAATCCTTTCTCAAGCCTCTATTAAGCCATTAGGATAACACATCCAAGTAAGGTATCCTTATTTTCCATCCTTCCTTATTTATGTCAAATTTTCCTTAAACTGTTATGCCCTTTTATTTTCAATTAAACATTCTGGGGTTTGATTTAGCACCTCCCCCACATTTCCCTCCCTATGATTGAATGACCAGAAAACTCTTTCTCTCTCATTAATCCCACCAATGTACACCGGTCACCATACCAAAATTTCATAAGAGTTATTCCATTTATCCACTTTCTTCAAGTTTCTTTGTTTTATTACACCATCTATTTCCAAATTAAATATGTTGGGGCATGTATCTATATAAAACCATTTTTTACACTTTATATAATATAATTATATACCCCTTTCTATCTCATCAACTATTTTTATGATTTTTTCTGTCCTGTCGTCATGCCACCGAAATTGCACCACGATTTTCCATGCCAATAACATTGTGTAGTGAATACCATCCACATTCCTCTATCAAGGGTATTCCCCTATATAGAAATATAAATATTGAATGTTACTTACTTGTATTTATTCCAAATTTCTTAATTGTTTAATAACTTATTATGTTTAATGATTCCATGTTATAAGATATATGTGGAAAACATATGTGTTAAATGAAATGTTTATAAAGGGTGTTACCTGATAGCACTCTAATGCATTGGGTACTGTTTAGTATCATGATACCCCATGAGAAATGATTGTATACTAATGGCAATTTAAGTTAAATTATGGTTTAATAATTCAAATTCAATTCCAATGAGGGTTTACTTATGCCCCTTGTGCAATGAGCATCGGCTCATGCAGATATCATTTTAAATGTTGCTGATACATTTCCATGTTATGATAATCATGATATATCATGCCTTTATGTACATGTTACTCTTATGATCCTTTGGTATACATGTTTCTTAACATGAATTTTATTAATCATGTTATTCCTTATTTACCCCCTTACTAGGATTCATAGCTCACCTTTTTTTATGTATGCCCTCATGTTATCCCATGAAATGCTACGTGTGAAGGAATGTTGTGGTCAAGTAAACCATGTTTTCAATAAATATATTGTTTTTATACTTCTTATGTTTTCATGTAATGTTCCTAATTTTCGCAAGACACTAGACCTCTCGATCGTTAGAGTTGTGTTTAGTGAATGTCTATGTAATAAATCATGTTTATGTGTGTAATGAATTACAGGGTTGCTATACTAGGCGATGACCAAATACTTACAAAGCACCAATTAATCCTTGATGCACATCATCATTAGGGTACCACACCCTACTATAGTTACAGAAGCCTGTAATTCCTTACACAAAGAATTATTAAGTAACCTTGATATCAAATTTATTTAGAACTCTTAAAAAACACTAAATTCAAAAACTCTGCAAAGTTTGTGCTAAAAAGATAATCATTACATGAGTGAAAACCCTACCCCACATTCCTATACCAATTTCATATTGATGAAAAAAAATGAAAATACTACCCACTCTATCCCAGCTGAAGCATTCCAAAAACATGTTTCCCATGAAACACCACCATATATTAGTAGAAAATCATTCCCTAAAAAGGAACTACCCCCATATACTAGGATGAAATGTCTTAACAAAGACTCATTTCCCCATGAAACATCCTCATAGGTTAATAGTCAATCAGTCCCTATTGAGTAGTCACTTCATCATCACAAATAACTAGAAGATAATTAAAAATCATACTTCAGAAAATTCCCATTATCATGAACTCAAAATACGGGGAAAACATCAAAAGTGAAAACAAAGTAGTAATGATTACCATTCCTACAAAATTTTTATTCCCACCAATGTTGAACATAATCAAAATAAAGGTTTCGGTCAAGATCAAATTCCACTCTATCAAACATACACTCACTGATACTGATATAATTATCAACAGATATTATAACACCCGAGACTTTTATGTAAAATATTTTGTTTTTATGTTATATAAATCATCAAAGTAATCTTTCACTAACACTGGCTTGGCTTGCTTTACACGCAACCACGACCTTCTTCGATAGCTTGCGTCGTACGCAATACCCAGTTTCACTAAACAATGATATGCTATTAAAATATTATTAAAACTAGCCGTTATGAATAGTAATAACCACTTTTTGAAATTTTATAAATTTTATTTTTCAAAATGGACTTCATTTTTGGATTCGGAATATCGAAATAAGCCTAGGGTGAAATTTTGGTATTTTTCTGAAAACTTTCAATTTTTGATGAATAATGAACCCACTAAGTGGTAGTTAAAAAACTGAATTTTTCATAAAACATAATTTTACCGCTTCTGTGGGTGGAATTTCGAAAATCCAAGAGACACGGTTGATGTTAGTAAGTAAAATGTGGTTCAATGAGATGAAAATAATGTTTTGGTGAATAGTAACTTTTTACTTTTTTTCCCACGGTTAAAAGTAAATAGGGTAATTAAGGGTAAAAATCATATTATTATTACCCTACCACATGTCCTAATTCTATTGGACAAGTTTAATTCGACCAAAAACAACCTTATAAATAAAATATGACCATTTAGGCCCACTTGGATTAGATTAGGACATTTATTATTAATTTATTTAAAGAAGGGTTAAAATAGTTAAAATCAATGTTTAATAAGTAAATAATTTTTAATATGGGGTTATACATTAGACTATAAATATTAATTAGTAAGATAAAAAGATTTACTACATAATGGTATTTTGTTTGTAATTTTTAGACATTAAATCATTCAATTTATTTATGACATAATGATGATGTAGTAATTATCTTATTAATGAAATATTGACATAATTGATGTTATAAATACAAAAATAAATGTAATTTGAGACTTTTTATGAATTAAACTAATTTTAAATGTTAATATGACATGTTAGTATTGATTTAATTAACTTTTTTAGAACTAATAAATCTGTTATGAGTTTCACAAAAATCAATTACTAAAAAGTGTCAAAATTGACCTAAAATAGTTTTTAAAACAAATATTATATTATTAATTGTTATTTTATTCCTAAAAATTATGTTTCGGACAATTGACTTAGATAAGGTTATATATATTAATAATAAACAACTTGGGGTTCGTTTGGCTTGATATAGTAAGTTTATTAACCTTATAGTGTAAGAAAACAAGAAGACACGGTAAAAGTAAAATTATCTAACTTAAAGTTAAATATAAATGATAAGGTTAAAATAGGAACCTAAACTTGTATAAATTCTATTGGATTAGAGAATTTAGACCCATCCCCACCTTAGGTTCCAAATAAATCAATTTGGAGCTATTTAAAACCGAATATTTCTTTATAATAAAATAATATTTTTAGTTATTCCCAAGGTGCCCCTCTCCTCCCTTATAAAAGAGCACCCCCTCCCTCTCTTCCTCACACCACTTTGAGCCTTAAAATTCGGCCATACTCTGCCAAATTCTTTTCTCCAATCCCCTAGAAACATCCTAGAGGTTCTGGTCTTCCTCAAAGACCAATTTTAGTGCCCTAAGAGGATGTCTCAAAGAGGCGCTTCAAAGAAGAGGTAATTTCCGTTACCGATGCTTTCATCTTCATTTCTTCTTCCACTTCTTCATCTTTAGTTGTTTAATTATGAAGTAATAACATAAGTATCACTCATATACTGATATGTTATTATAAGTATGAAACAACCCTATTTCACCATCTATCCATCCTATGGAAAAAGAAATCACCTCGCGTGCGTACGTATGGAATACCGTCTTCATGCCGTGGTGTAATCTATTTTCCACCACCACCTTAATTGGATGGGTATAATGGTGTAAATAATTACTATATATGACTATTATAATGTGATATTGATTCTGAAATAGTATACATACACTCCAATACAATTCCACGATCATAGGAACGATATTATCACTCGTGCGTATGTACGGAATACCGTCTCCACGATGTGATGTGACTCGTTCTACATGATCTTCATTGGATAATGATTATATAAATGAATTGAATGAATGAATATGATATATATTACACTAATACCATTCTGGAAATGAGGTACCTATAAAATAAAGAGAAGAATAAGAATTTATTCGACAAAACACGCATAAGAACAAAAAGTAATAAACACCCGAATAACAAGTAGTAATGAAATATTACTAATAAGAAGCTAAGAATATGACAATATATGATATCATATCAATAAGTATGATTCTGGAATAATTCAATGACATTATTTAAATCATTATATAGGAGGTTCAGACACTTACGAAGCAAATCAGACCTAATGTAAAGGAAATATCACAATCTCATTTTTATCCGAGATTGTTTATACTTTGGAATTTACTGGGGTGTATTTTATCATCCACATAAATTTTTCCTCAATATGTAATATTTATACCCTTCTACAATAGTTTATATTCAATTTTACCCTTTGGTGAGTTTTTAGTAAAATATATGAAAGGATTCTTTTGTCGTTTTTCGTACGAGGTACTTTTTGACTTTTCCGACAAAAGTACGAGAAGAATGTTTTTTTAACTTATACGGCATGAATGGATTTTTAAGACATTATTTCCAAGAGGATTCCTTTACAAGTTTTTATGTTTATTTTTAATCAACTTCTTTTAGTTTAGAATTGTACGACATTTTAAGAAAGGAAAAGTGTTTTTGAAGCAGAAAGGATATTTTCCTCAAGAATGGAGTTCAAGTGTTTTATCAAAATTATTTTCCATCTAAGATAATATACGGTTCTGTTTATATCCCTATTATTACATTGATTTGATTATGTTGTGATGGAAATATTTTTATGAATTCCTTTATCTTATATGAATTGTTTTATGATGTCACGATGATTAAGATTCCCATTTTTATTACATGGGTTATGCTATGATGTATGGATTCTGATTTTGTGGCACACATAAGAATGGTATCATTATGAGATGGGTGAGACCTATATCTCCCTCCAATGCATTGGGTAAAGATTTTATATCTCATGAGATATACATGGCTGGAATGGTAGGTTATACCAGTTCAGTGAAACAGGACTGAAATGAGGAGTGAACTCGGTTGAGAAATGGACTTTCTCCACTAAGATAGTCTTGGAAATGAGTCTTGACTAATAAGAAATGATTATCTATGATTATGTGTGTATGACAAAAAATTTCATGTTTTATGTTATGATTATTGGGATTCCATTTCACTACTATGATTTATCCCATGTTATGAAATTATGCTCTCTTTTGCAGGTTAATATTTCCAAAAGTTATGTTCTTATGAATATGATGTGATTGATATTTCTTTTGTTTACCCTTACTGATCATTTGAGCTCACCCTTTTGTATGTTTTCTTTCCCCAGGACAGGAAGAAGGATATTAAGTAAGATATGCCAAAAGGGACTATAGATATGATGAAATAAATGGGAGACAATGTAGATGCTTTATGAATTAGTTGTTTATGTTTCCCAGTTTCTAAAGACACTATACTTATACTGTCCTTTCGTGGTTTTTTATATGTTGTAATAAGTATGCTTCAATTTTTAAGTATTAACAATGTATGTAAAGTATGGGTCTCTACAGTTGGTATTAGAGGAAAGGTATAGTCAACCTTTGGAAACTAGGATGTGAAAGAATTAGTAAGAACCCTAAGGATAAGTCTAAGCATAGAACACAATATTAGTGTTTTAGAAATGTCCATGAAGAACCTAGGATAAGACCTTAAGTATGAAATTTTATTCTTGATTATGTGGTTTTCCTATTATAATTAGTGTTGGTCATACTATTCTTCTTGGTTTTAGTCAATGGCTGTAACCCGAAGGAACCGTGTTAATGCGGAATGCGACGGGCAATGCAATGATTGTCCCCCTGAGCAACCAAATGTTATGGGAGCTGGAATGAAAAATCTTGTAGCCATGCTCACACAACTTTCTCAAGCTATGAATCATGCAGGACTTCCAAACGATCAAAGGAAGGAGCAAAATTCTATTGAATCCTTCATGAGACAGCGTCCACCTTCATTCAACGGGTCTAGTGATCCATTAGTTGCTGAACAATGGATTAGTACTACTGAAAAGATATTTTCAGTTCTTCAATTTTCTGAGCATGATAAAGTCATCTTAGCAGTGTATCGTTTGGAAGGTGATGCTGATCAATGGTGGAATCTTATTAAGAATACGAGGAAAAGGGAAGAAATCGAGTCCATGGAATCGGACGAGTTCAAGAACTTATTTTTCAATAAGTACTTCCCTCGTATTCTCCGAACAAAGATGGAGAAAGTGTTTCTTGGACTGATGAAAAAGGATGATGAATCTGTTGGTACCTATGAAGCAAATTTTACAAGACTTGCAGGGTACTCTTCTGGTATTATTATCCAACCTGAGAGTAAGATCGGTCGATTATTTAGTGGCTTAAAACCAAGTCTTCAAAGGGCATTATCCATAAGGGACTTCAATAGCTACGAGGAAATCATTCGATGTGCTCTTAAAGTCGAGATGTAGATTAGAGTAACCCATCAGTCATATGGGTTTGATAAGAAGAGGAAAATGGAATTCAAAGGAAAATCTAAAGAGAACACTGAAAAGAAGATGATCTTTCCCTTATGCTCAAAGTGTGGAAAGAAACATGGAGGGAGTTGTCTTAAAGGGACAAGTAAATGTTTCAAATGTGGAAAGGAAGGTCATCGGGCATTTGAATGCCACGATGATGGGAAGAAGGTGTCTAATGATGCAAAACAAAGGAAGGGATACACAGAATGAACCTACTACACTTCAATGTTTCAAGTTCAAGGAGATGGGAAATTATGCCAATAAATTCCCTAATCCAAGGGTTGATGATGATGGTCGACGTCAACAAACTCTTAAGGCTAAAGACAAAGGAAAGTCACATGAAATTTCTATCAGCGATGTGGAGTATGATAACAATGTGGCAAAAGGTACACTTACCATCCACTCTAAAGTAGCAAATGTTTTATTTGATTTTGGATCCACCCACTCTTTTATTTCTGAAGAATTTTCTAAGGGTATTACCGTATTACCTCAACAATTAGATGTTGAGTTAGCTGTGACAACACCTAATGGCACAACAGTCGCATCAAAAGTTTATAATTCTTCTCCGATCAAAGTTTTTGGGAAAGTGCTTCCTGCAAATCTTGTGACCCTTCCTATAGTATAATTTGATGTGATTCTTGGCATGGATTGGATTTCTTTATATGGATCTCATATGAATTGCCAAAGAATGAAAGTCACATTTCATTTTCCAGATCAATCTATGATCATCTATCAATACAAGGATGAACATAACCTTCCAGTGGAAATTCCTTCTACCTTATGGGTCTTGATTCCACTAAATGAAGGTTATTTATCTCAAATGGTTGGTGAGAAACTCACGATTAAGAATATGCCCATTGTCCGAGAGTTTGATGATGTCTTTCCGGAGGAATTACTGCGTCTTCCACCAAATCGTGAAGTTGAGTTTTCAATAGAACTCGTACCAGGTTCTTTGCCTATTTCCAAGACACCTTATAAAATGGCCCCAATTGAGTTGCAGGAATTGAAGAAGCAACTCCAAGAGAATCTTTATAAGGGATTCATACGCCCCAGTGCATCACCTTGGGGAGAACCTGTTCTGTTTGTTAAGAAGAAAGATGGATCAATGAGACTCTGCATTGATTATCGAGAACTTAACAAGATCACTATCAAGAACAAATATCCTCTCCCATGCATTGATGAATTATTTGACCAACTACGCGGAGCTCAATACTTTTCCAAGATTGATCCTCGTTCAGGGTATCTTCAATTAAGGGTCAAAAGGGAGGATATACCAAAGACGGCTTTCCGTACAAGGTATGGACACTATGAATTTATAGTGATGCCATTTGGTCTTACTAATGCCCCTGCTATCTTCATGGATCTGATGAATAGAGTCTTTAGAGACTATCTTGATCAATTTGTGGTAGTCTTTATAGACGATATTGTTGTCTATTCAAAGACAAAGGAAGAACATGAAGATCACTTGTGAATTATATTGAAGACCCTGAGAAATGAGAAACTTTATGCCAAATTTACCAACTGTGAATTTTGGATTCAAACATTAGCATTTTTGGGTCACATAATCTCAAAAGAGGGGATATCTGTGGATCCAGAAAAAACAGAGGTTATCGAAAGATGGTTGAGACCAACAACAGTAACTGTGATCTGAAGTTTTCTTGGTTTGTCTGGATATTATCGACATTTGTGAAATATTTTTCATGATTATCTAATCCACTCACCATGTTGACTCGGAAAGGAGTTATGTTTCTTTGGACGGAAGAATGTGAAGAGAATTTCAAGGAGTTGAAAAGAAGGTTATCCAGTGCACATGTGCTCACACTGCCTTGTAGTGGAGAAAGGTTAGTGATCTACAGTGATTCATCCAAGAAGGGATTGGGGTGTGTTCTTATGCAAAATGATATGGTGATAGCTTATGCCTCACGACAGTTGAAAATCCATGAGAAAAATTACCCAACACATGATTTGGAGTTAGCTGCGGTAATCTTTGCATTAAATATTTGGAGGCATTATCTTTATGGAGAAAGGTGAGACATTTATACTGATCATAAAAGTTTAAAGTATATTTTCACACAAAAGGAGATGAATATGTGTCAAAGAAGATGGTTGGAGCTGATTAAGGATTATGACTGCTGAATCCATTACCACCCTGGGAAAGCAAACAAGGTGGAAGATGCATTAAGTTGACAAGACCATGCCAATTTATCCATGATGAGGATCACAAAAGATCCAATATTTATGGATTTACAAAGGATGGATCTTGGAATGATAATGGAAGGGGAAAAATCTTATCTTTCTCAAATTAATGTTAAACCATATATACATGTGAAGATTAAAGAGGCACAGAAAGAAGATGTCGAGTTACAAAAGAAATTGAGAAATGTTCCTGAATTCTACCTTGATTGTGATGGGATAATAAAGTTCAGGAATCGTGTTTGTGTTCCTCCAATCCCGGAATTAAGGAAGGAGCTACCGGATGAGGCTCATAGTTATTCATTCTCTATTCATCCCGGAAGCACGAAGATGTATAGGGACCTAAAAGAGTACTTCTGGTGGGATGGCATGAAAGGAGATGTTGCTGAATATGTCTCTCGTTGCTTGGTTTGTCATCAAGTTAAAGCTGAGAGACAGAAGTCTAAGAGGATGTTACAACCATTACCCATACCCGAATGGATATGAGAAAAAATCACTATGGACTTTGTCACAGGACTTCCTAAAACATCCAAAGGCAATAATGCTATCTGGGTCATAGTTGATCGTCTTACCAAGTCTGCACACTTCATTGCTATTAGAGAGGATTTATCTCTGGATCAGCTTGCCAGGATATATGTAAAGGAAGTGGTAAGATTTCATGGAGTACCACTTTCTATTATATCTGATTGGGATCCGAGATTTACCTCTATGTTCTGGCGAAGTCTTCAGCATAATCTGTATACAGAGTTGAGTTTCAGCACTACTTATCATCCTCAGATAGACAGTCAGTCTGAGAGAACAATTGAAACCCTAGAAGATATGTTGAGAGCTTGCTCTATGGATTTCAAAGGTGGTTGGGATCAACACCTACCTTTGGTTGAATTTTATTATAATAATATCTTTCACTCTAGTATTCAGATGGCTCCTTATGAAGCTCTCTATGGAAAGAAATACATGACTCCAACTTGCTGAGATGAAGTTGGGGAAAGAAAGCTATTAGGACCTGATCTCATTGATGAAATGGCAGAAAAGGTCAGATCTATTCAACAACACATAAGAGCAGCTCAGAGTCAACAGAAAAGTTATTCTGACAACCGAAGAAAAGACCTAGAGTTTGATGTGGGTGATAAAGTGTTCTTACGAATATCTCCTTGGAAGAGAGTCATGAGATTTGGAAAGAAGGGGAAGTTGAGCACTAGATAAATCGGTCCTTTTGAAATACTGGATCGTGTTGGGAAGGTAGCTTACCGATTGGAACTTCCACCGAATCTCTCTCAAGTTCACGATGTGTTCCATGTATCTCTCCTAAGAAAGTACATACCTGATCCTTCACATGTACTTAGCTCAGAAGTTGTACCGCTGGAGCGAGATCTTTCTTATGAAAAATAGCCGATAGAGATTCTGGATCGTAGTGAAAAAGTCCTACGAAGTAAGACCACTCGATTGGTGAAAGTTTTATGGAGGAACCACCAATTAGAAGAAGCTACATGGGAGCTTGAGGATATGATGAGGGAGAGGTATCCTCATCTGTTTGTTACAAAGTGACGAATTTCGAGGGAGAAATTCATTTTAAGGGGGGTAGAATGTAACACTCGAGAATTTTATGTGAAATATTTTGTTTTTATGTTATATAAATCATCAAAGGAATCTTTCACTAACACTGTCTTGGCTTGCTTTACACGCAACCGCGGCCTTCCTCGATAGCTTGCGTCATACGCAATACCGAGTTTCACTAAACAATGATATGCTATTAAAATATTATTAAAACTAGCCATTATGAATAGTAATAACAACCTTTTTAAATTTTATAAATTTTATTTTTCAAAATGGACTTCATTTTTGGATTCGTAATATCGAAATTAGCCTAGGGTGAAATTTTGGTATTTTTCTGAAAACTTTCAATTTTTGATGAATAGTGAAACCACTAAGTGCTAGTTAAAAAACTGAATTTTTCATAAAACTTAATTTTACCGCTTCTGTGAGTGGAATTTCGAAAATCTGAGAGACACAGTGGATGTCAGTAAGTAAAATGTTGTTCAATGAGATGAAAATAATATTTTGGTGAATAGTAACTTTTTACTTTTTTTTACCACGGTTAAAAGTAAATAGGGTAATTAATGGTAAAAATGATATTATTATTACCTAACACATGTCCTAATTCTATTGGACTACTGTAATTCGACCAAAAATAACCTTAGGAATAAAATATGACCATTTCGGCCCACATGGATTAGATTAGGACATTAATTATTAATTTATTTAAAGAAGGGTTAAAATAGTTAAAATCATAGTTTAATAAGTAAATAATTTTTAATATGGGGTTATACATAAGATAAATTCGACTATAAATATTCATTAAAAAGATAAAAATATTTCATACATAATGGTATTTTATTTGTAATTTTTAGACATTAAATAATTTAATTTATTTATGACACACTGATGATGCAGTAATTATCTTATTAATGAAATATTGACATAATTGATGTCATAAATACCAAAATAAATGTAATTTGAGACTTTTTATGAATTAAACTAATTTTATATGTTAATATGACATGTTATTATTGATTTAATTAACTTTTTTCGAACTAATCATTCTGTTATGAGTTTCACAAAAATCAATTACTAAATAGTGTCAAAATTGACATAAAATAGTTTTTAAAACAAATATTATATTATTAATTGTTATTTTATTCCTAAAAATATAAGGTTCGGAAAAATGACATAGAAAAGGTTATATATATTAACAATAAACAACTTGGGGTTTGTTTAGCTTGATATAGTATGTTTATTAACCTTATAGTGTAAGAAAACAAGAAGACACGATAAATGTAAAATTATCTAACTTAAAGTTAAATATAAATGATAAGGTCAAAATAGGAACCTAAACTTGTCTAAATTCTATTGGATGAGAGGATTTCGACCCCTCCCCACCTTAGCTTCGAAAAAATCAATTTGGAGCTATTTAAAACCGAATTTGGCTTTATAATAAAATAATATATTTAGTTATTCCAAAGGTGCCCCTCTCCTCCCATATATAAGGGCACCCCCTCCCTCTCTTCCTCACACCACTTTGAGCTTTCAAGCTCGTCCAACCTCTTCCAAATTCTTTTCTCCACTTCCCTAGAAATATCCTAGAGGTTCTTGCCTTCCTCAAAGACCGATTTTAGTGCCCTAAGAAGAGGTCTCAAAGAGGCGCTTCAAAGAAGAGGTAATTTCCGTTACCGACTCTTTCATCTTTATTTCTTCTTCCACTTCTTCTTCTTTAGTTGTTTCATTATGAAGTAATAACATCAGTATCACTAATATACTTATATGTTATTATAAGTATGAAACAAACCTATTTTACCATCTATCCATCCTACGGAAAAAGAAATCACCGCGCGTGCGTACGTACGGAATACCGTCTCCACGCCGTGGTGTAATCTATTTTCCACCACCACCTTACTTGGATGGGTATAATGGTGTAAATAATGACTATATATGACTATTATAAAGTTATATTGATTTTGAAATAGTATACATACACTCAAATACAATTCCACGATCATAGGAACGATATCATCACTCGTGCGTACGTACGGAATACCGTCTCCAAGATGTGATGCGACTCGTTCTACATGATCTTCCTTGCATAATGATTATATAAATGAATTAAATGAATGAATATGATATATATTACACTAATACCATTCTGGAAATGAGTTATCTATAAACTAAAGAGAAAAATAAGAATTTATTCGACAAAACACGCATAAGAACAAAAAGTAATAAACACCCGAATAACAAGTAATAATGAAATATTACTAATAAGAAGCTAAGAATATGACCTTATATGATATCATAACAATAAGAATGATTCAGTAATAATTAAATGACATTATTTTAATCATTATAAATGAGGTTTGGACACTTACGAAGCAAATCAGACCTAAGGTAAGGGAAATATCACAATCTCATTTTTATCTGAGATTGTTTATACTTTGGAATTTACTGGGGTGTATTTTATAATCCACATCATTGTTTCCTCAATATGTAATATTTATATCCTTCTATAGTAGTTTATATTCAATTTTACCCTTCAGTGAGTTTTTAGTAAAATATATGAAAGGAATCTTTTGTCGTTTTTCATACGAGGTACTTTTTGACTTTTCCGAAAAAAGTACGAGAAGAATATTTTTTTAACATATACGGCGTGAATGGACTTTTAAAACATTATTTACAAGAGGCTTCCTTTAGATGTTTTCAAGTTTATTTTTAATCAACTTATTTTAGTTTAGAATTGTACGACATGTTATGAAAGGAAAAGTGTTTTTTAAGTAGAAAGGATATTTTCCTGAAGAATGGAGTTCAAGTGTTTTATCAAAATTATTTTCCATCTAAGATAATATAGGGTTCTGTTTCTATCCTTATTATTACATGGATTTGATTATTTTGTGATGGAAATATTTTTATGAATTCCTTTATCTTATATGAATTGTTTTATGATGTCACGATGTTTAAGATTCCCATTTTTATTACATGGGTTATGCTATGATGTATGGTTTCTGATTTTGTGGAACACATAAGAATGGTATCATTATGAGATGGGTGGGACCTATATATCCCTAAAATGCATTGGGTAAAGATTTTATATCTCATGAGATAGAAATGGCTGGAATGGTAGGTTATACCGGTTCAGTGAAACAGGACTGAAACGAGGAGTGAACTCGGTTGAGAAATGGACTTTGTCCACTAAGATAGTCTTGGAAATGAGTCTTGACTAATAAGAAATAATTCTCTAGGATTATGTGTGTATCCCACAAATTTTCATGTTTTATGTTATGATTATTGGGATTCCATTTCACTACTATGTTTTATCCCATGATGTGAAATTATGCTCTCTTTTGCAGGTTAAGATTTCCAATAGTTATGTTCTTATGAATATGATGTGATTGATATTTCTTTTGTTTACCCTTACCGAGCATTTGATCTCACCCTTTTGTAGGTTTTCTTTACCCAGGTCAGGATGATGGATATTAAGTAAGATATGCCAAAAGGGTCTATAGATATGATGAAATAAATGAGAGACAATGTAGACGCTTTATGGACACGTTGTTTATGTTTCCCAGTTTCTAAAGACACTATACCTATAAGGTCCTTTCGTGGTTTTGTTATATGTTGTAATAAGTATGCTTCAATTTTGAAGTATTAACAATGTATGTAAAGTATGGGTCTATACAGATATTTCTTTATTATGATTTATTCAAAAAGAAAACTATTATTATTCCTCAATCAAAGGGTAGATGTCATCCTTGTATCCTTCCTTAATCACCAGAGATGAACTTTTAATTTTAATTATATCATATTATTCATAATTCAAAGGGTATGAGTACTCTTCAATTGATGTGGAGGAGACCACTTCATTAGAGGAAGTTGATGTAGATTGATTTTCATGGAACAATGGTTGTAGAGGGAGGTTAATTTCATCTGGTTGATGCCCGGACGATATAGTGACAATCATTCTCTCCAACTAAGTCTAATCAGTAAATTTTTGAGTATTCTTAGGATGTAGAGTGATAATACCATAAGGATATGTAAAAGGTTCATTAACTTTTATGGCACCATAGAGCACATATTCATCCTCAATATTATGTGATTGCTAATTATCATTATGATTAGAATCACCATAAAGATAGTGAGTCTCTTGTTCTATCTCGCGATTTTTTGAACAGATCCTATGTTTTGTATAATAGGTTCATAACTATTGACCACATCCAAAAAACCTATGAAAACAGTAGCTTGAATGCACTAAGGCTATGCTTGGTAGAAACCTTGGGTAGATGAAGACATTATTGGGACCTTAGCAAAAGAGGGTTCAGCTTTTTCATCAGGATGCCTAATATCATCCTCAATCCAAATTGATTTCCGTTCACCAGTAGAGGTTTCACAATATTTCAATTTCTCATATATTCCTTCTCAGAGCCATAATCTCCAAGAGAGTGTCCAGGATCAATGTAATTAGAGAAGTATCTATGTAAATTTTCATAGACCATTTCTTAAAAATAAAAACCAACATCACCATTATAGATCCAAATAACTGAATGTAGGTGTTGTGTAAGGTCAAACATTACACACACACACACACAACTGATTGAAATTTGGCATTTTGAGTAGCATAATTCAACTTAATGGGATTCCCTATAATTTTAGGAATAAGTAAGAGAGAAATTTGTTTGATGAAAGGAAACAACAGACATGTGTAACCTAACAAAACAAGGAAAATTAGAGATTCAGTGCTAAAATAAATCATATGGGACCATTTTAAGACTTTTATCAAGTATCCCCACTAACTCTAAGAACCCATCATCCAAATATTATAGTATTCATTTTCATTGGAGAAGTGGATGGTAATATTCAATGAATTGAGTAGGACAATTTCAAAATCAACAAATCCAATGGATTTGAATTCTTTCTGTATGAATATCAGTGAGGGATGACACTTAAAACATTTACAAAAAATATATATGAATTTTAATAAATGAATTATATTTAATAAAATGATGAAATAAATTTTAATAATATTATAAAAAATTTAATTAATATTTATAAATTAATTATTTAATATATTATTGAAAAAACAATGTGATATGGGACTCAAGGTAATGGGATTTATTTTTTAAGAATTCAATAATTTTTTGTAGTGTTTCCCAATGGTATGTATTCAATATCATTATTTTTACAATACATGAAATTTATACCTTAAATTATTTCTATAAAAAAATTTCGTATTACATATCTCTTTTCCTCTCTTATATATTTTTACTTCATACCATAAATTAGTTATAATGGTTATTTCCCATTTATTATTTTCATTATTGTTATAATTTTTAAATACCCTATATCTATCTCTATATCTAACTCTATATATATCTGTTTAATAATTTTTATGATGTTTTATAGGTAATTTCTGCATCCTTATTTCTTTTTCTCTCTATGTATATGCATCACTAAATGTTTCAATTACATTAATTTCTTAGTGAAAAAAAACTATAACTTTATTAATGTAATATCATTAAATGTCAATTTTATGTTACATGTTTCATAAACTTTAATATTATCTAATTTCTAGGATACATTAAAATTATAGTTTAAAATATTTTATCGCCTTTTGATATCATTCGTGAAAGCGTCTTGATTCTCTTTTTTTTGAACTGTGTCACTAAATGTTTTTAAATGTTTTATATTGATTTAGCCCTTTTCTCCTCCCAATTATTATCATGATTCATATTCAAATAATTTATTTATATAATTTTTCTAATCATTATACATTTTTAAACATTAATTTTTTTTAAAAATATTACATTTATATCATTCCTTAAAATGATAATATATATATTAATTTCAATGTTTTGTGAATTTTTTGAAATTTATTTCTTATAACATTTTAATCATATTATCTTCCTTTTATGTCTTATTTTCCTATTTCAATACTTTGATATTTCACCCTTTTATAATTTCTTATAACATATCACAAATAATTATATTTTTATAACATTATGCTCTTATATCCTATATTTTATTTGAAATACACATATTTATATGTGGAATGATGGAATAAAAATATATTTGACTAGAAGTATATATCACAATATTTTTATTTCCTTACCATTAACCAGGAACCAAGAAAACCATTCTTCTAAAACCTCTCATTTTTTTGTACACTATACCACATTATTATGATATAAGGGTGTTAACCTCGATACTCGTTCATTAGATTGACTAGGGAAATTAAGGATTTAACTGTATACCCTTTTTTAATTATAGTTTGAATACCCAAAGTTTCATTATCATAATTGGTTTTAATTTTCCTATATATTTACATTATTTCATTGGACAACATGTTTATTTAAATTGTTTAATCATGATATAATTTTGATTTGATTAATTAATATATTCATATTCAAGTGACTCACGTATGTATGGATATATCATTATGATAATGGTTTTTCCTTGAATTATATAGTTATTGAATTTATTGGTAGTAGCTTATCATCTCATGGGATTAATTTATATTTATCATTATGGTGTAAATAAAATCCACTATATTTATACAATTACAGAGTGAATCCAATAAACTATGTTATGAGGGTCATAGAGGTGATCCCTACAACAACCCCACTCTTTATTACATATTTAAACCTAATTTAATACATAAACATGCACTAATGACAACCTCAAGGATCTAGAGGACTACTGTCTTGGGAAATTAGGATCATTAAATGAAAACATAAGACATAAAATAAAACATATTTAAGGAAAACATATTTTACATGACCCAAAATTCCTTCGTACTTTGCATTGTATGTGATAACCTGAGGACATACAAATGAAAAGGTTGAGCTATAAAGCCCAGTAAGGGAGTAAACAAGGAATAACATGTAGAATACAATACATGTTAGGAAATAGGCATTTCAATAGTGCACAAGATAAACATGAGCATAAAGTATTGATATAGAATTATTATCATAACATGGAAATGTATAAATGACATAATACATGATATTAGCATGGTCCATGGCTCATTGCACATGGATTATAATGAGTGAACCCTAATTTCACATGAATTTGCATGAGGAAAACTGAATTTCACATGAATTAGAATGATTATTCCCTAATTTTACATGGCCTATCATGATACTAAACATAATCCAATGCATTGGAGTAATATCAGGGCACACCCTTTATAAAAATTTCATTTCATGCATAAGTGTGCCACATGGATCATATAACATGGAATCATTAAAAATCATAATATGTTATATGATAAAGGAATATAGAATACATATATTAAATTACATAATCAATATTAATATGTTAATAAAGGAAAATACCCTTAATAGAGAATTGGTAATGTTATTTTCTATATGATGATTTTGGCACAGAAAATTGCGGTGCAATTTCTGAAGCCTAACAGTGTGACACATAATTCATAAAAATGGTTGATGAGAGATAAAATGGTCTCTCATAATATTTAAATGAAATGGAAATTAAGGGGTTTATATAGATAAATATACTAACAAATAGAATTTGGAAATAGAAGGCGTAACATAATAAAGAAATTTAAAGAATGAGGAGAAATAGAATAACTCTTACGAAATTTTAGCATAGTAATGGGTGTACATGGAATAAATTAATGAGATAGAAAGAGGTATATCATCATGAAAACATAAGAAGGGAATTATGGGGATTTTTTTGAATTAATACCGCAATTTTTTATTTGAAAATAAAAGGGTATAACAATATTGGTCATATATGAGAATGGAAGGAATCCCTTATGAAAATTCGTTATGGTAACACCTTTGGTAAGGGTAAAAATTTCGGTGGATAAATAATTCCACATTAAAATAACATTAAATTGACATTAATATAAATATTATAAAAAAATGACACTACAAACATTAAAAATTAAATGAACTTATTTCAAATAAGATGCTTGAATTTGAAAGGAGGAGAGGAAAGTGAGGATCCTTTAATTATTTGTGTGACTTCAAGAGCTTGAAGAGGGGATTATTTAGAGATAGGGGAAACTTGGGAGGATTCTAGATATTGGAGGCTATAGTAGGGATTTTATCCAATGATTTTGAGTGAAGATATGTGGGGGCTTGGGAAGGATTATATAGGAAATTAGAGGGTAATTCTTTAATATTTCAACAATATTGGTATTAGAATATATATAATTAAATATTAAAAACCACAAACAATCTGATGGTTTATTCTAATGATTATTAAAAATGAGGAGTGGACGAAATTATTTTGTAAGGCCTATTTCTAAAAATATTAAATATTATTCTTTCTTATGTGGAGGTGAGTCACACTCTCAATGAAGTCATTTTAAAGTGATAAAATATTTTATTAGTCTTGGAGGGTCCACTAAGGCATTGTGAAATTAATAAAAAAATATAAAATCAAATTATTTAAAAGGTAAAAAATATATTGGCTGAAATTTACTTTTATATTATTTTATTATAACACTATTTGGTCATTATGATATCAAAAAACACATTATATATTTATAAGGTATTTAATTTTATCCCAAAAATTAAATTGTATTAGAAAATTATGAAAATTTCACTGTTGGATAATTTCGACATCCTGATTCTAAAAAAATATTCATTTTATATAAATAATTTTCTACATATGGGAATTTACCTATTAAAATAAAAATCGAAATTTATAGAAAACTCATGGGTTTTGACAAAACTGATTTTCAACCCCTAATAAAAATTACAATTTATTAAAAAAATTATAAATTATTTAATATTTAATAAAATGACATTTGAAAATATTTTTTTATTAAAATATTATTTAACTCAAAAATCTATTAAATCATCAAAATAGGTTTCTTAATTGAGTTTAGATGTTGACTAAAAATACTTTTAGTTATTTAAAAACCACTTACAATGTGACAATAATAAAATGAATGTATATTCATTATTATATAAATAAATATTTCACATAATCATAATTCTAGGGTATTGTTTCATATCCCTTTATTACACCAGTTTATTCCCTTAGAGTATAGTGTATGATGGTGGGGATTTTTGGGGAATGTTCCATGAACATGGTTTGGGCTCCGATCTCAGTGATCTTGAACTTCTCCCATAAACGGTTTCTCTCATGCTTAAGTTGTTGGATCTTGGCTTGGGAATTGTCTAGGGAAAATCCCATAAATGATATGTCTTTCAAAGAATCTGATAAATGGGATTCAAAGAGAATGATACTAATAGTCAAGGCCATCGCTTCCTTTGTCTATGTCAAAAAAGATTTGTTAAATTACTATATACTAGTCATGTGATCACCGTTCAATGGATATATTATCAATGATAAAGATACATAACGATTATTTAATCCCAATAAAAAAATTTGCATGTCTTTTCTATTTATGTAATACATTTAAATAAATAAATGAAAGTGAATTCTATTCATGAATGTTCTGGTAGTTACAACATTCCTTCCATCAGAAATTTCACCCCTACAATTTCCTTTCCCCAGAGAAAAGCAAATTTCAGTAACTTTCCCACATAACTTCATTTGGTTCTCACATTTCATCTTCAAACATGTAGTTTCTGCACAATAATTTTACGAGGGGCATTGTTTTATGTCGTATAACATTTTCATTACAATCTAAGATCTTCACAAGCTTAGCTTAATAAGGGAGGTCATTTTCTAATGTTACCACCTCTCATTTGATTACATGAGATAGGTTAGGTATGTACTTCCTCAAGACTGAAACATGGAACAAGTCATGTACTTGAGATGGTTTTAGTGGGAGTTCAAGTCGATATGCCACTGCTCCAATGCGATCAATGATAACAAATGTGTCGATGTACATTGGACTAAGCTTTCCCTTATTCCCTAATCTCATAAATCTCTTCCATGGTGATATTCAGAGGAATACCATGTCTCCAACATGAAACTCTAGGTCTCGTCGATGATTTTCAACATATCAAATTTGTAGACTCTAAGCAGTTTTAATGTTCTTTTGGATATTATTAACCTTCTACACCATTTCGATAACAATTTTAGAACTTATTAGTTTTCTCTCCCAAACTATATCACAACATGCTAATGTTCTGCACCTCATCCCATAAAGGGCTTCATAAGGATCCATTTGGATTCTTGAGTGTATACCGTTATTATAAGAGAACTTGGTGATTAAAATATGTTGATCCCATCCTCCTTTAAAGTCCATTTATCAATCTCACTAAATGTCCTCAAGTGTTTTGATAGTTCTCTTAGATTGGTCTTCAGTTTGAGGATGAAAAGTCATACTAAAGATCAACTCAATACTCAGAGCGTGTTGGAGACTCTTCCAGAACATAAAGGTTAATTTTGGTTCACAATTAGATACAATCAATAGTGGTACTCCATGTAGCCTTAAAAATTATATTATTTATATATATTCTAGTTTATCCAGTGAGAAATCCTCTCAAATTGTAATTAAGTGTTATTTTTTCGTAAGATTATCCACAATAACCCATATATCATTGTTTCATTTTGATTTCTTTGAAATTTTAGTGATAATGTCCACAGTGATGTTCTCCCATATCCATATTGGTATCAGTAATGGTGTAATTATCACCATAGACTTATGCCTCTCTGCCTTCAGTTGCTGAAATACAGGGAACATTTATGAAATCATAGCAATATCCATACTCATGTGATCCAAACAATAATGATCTCATATATCTCAATACATCATAGTGTTTCTTAGGTGAATGGATAAATTAAAACTAGGTGCACCATAAAAAAGTTCTTTCGTTAACTCCTGATTTTATATAACTCATAGTCTTTACCCGAATCTCACAATTCCTTCTTCATTAGCATTGAACTATGAGGGTATCCCTTTTCTGATAGTATCCACTTTCTTCTGAATTCCCACATCATCCTTTTGATCATCCTTTATCCCTTCCAAAATAGGTGGTTGAGTAATCATTTGTGAAAAGATCGATGATGTTCTCTTCATTATGATTCCCAAGTCCATATTCATTAAATCTAAGAAAATTGGATCATTTTCAATTCTCATCAATGACTTAGACCATATTCCACATTATTCATTTTCCCAGGGAGGTAATAGACTGATCTTTCCTAGTCACTGATCAACTCTAACCATCTTTATTGGAGCATTTTCAACTCCTTCTGTTTGAATATATTCTTGAGGATTTTTGTGATACGTATATATTCCACACTTCTCCCTAAATAGGTAATGTATCTAAATTTTTAATGTGAAAATTACTGCATCCAACTCTAGATCATGTGTTGGATAGTTTTTCATATGAAATTTAAATTTCCTTCAAGCATTGGTAATGAATTTTTAATTTTTCAATAACACACATCCCATTACCTTCTACGAAGAATCTATGAATACCATGAAAAGTTCTCTACTTGTGGGTAGTGTGAACACAGGCGTAGTGATAAGCCTTCTTCACAACTCTGTGAAGTTATCTTCACCATCATCATTCTATGGAAACATGAATTCAATTAGAGATATCTTGGTTAAGGGTTTTGTCAATCATGATAAATGTTTCAAAAACCATCGATAATATCCGGTTAACCCACGGAAGCTATAGATATCAATCACAAATGTTGTCCTTGATCATCCCTCAATTTCATTTTTCTTGTAATGAACCACAAATATTCCATTTATTGTGATGATATGACACAAGAATGAGAACTCCTTCAATAAAAAGTCACACTTTCTCTACTTTTCACGGTGCTTATACTTTCTCAAGGTCTCTATTATAGTGCTTAGATACTCCTCAGGCTCCTCGATGGTTTTGGAGTATATTATAATATCTTTTATAAATACTACCAATTTTTTTGAGGTAATATATAAAGACCCTATTCCTAAATTCCATGAATATTGTTGGAGAATTATTGTGTTCAAAAGGAATTAATATGAATTCCCAGTGCCCATACCATGAATGAAAATTAGTCTTGGGAATATCCTCCTTGTTCACACTTATGTGATAATATCCCGACCTCATCTCCACCTTGGAGAAGTATTGTGCTCCATATAGTTGATCAAACCTATCATAAATTTGTGGTAGAGGATACTTTTTCTTTATCATTATTTTTTTGAGATCACGATAATCAATGAAAAGAGCATTGTCCCATCCTTCTTCTCGAAGAAGAGGACTGGTGCACCCCATGGTGTTTCACTTGGGCATATAAACCCTTTATCCAGATTCTCTGGTAGTTGTTCCTTTAGCTCCTCAAGCTCCACAAGAGCCATTCTATATAGAGTCATTAATATTTTCCCAGATCAAGTTATAAGATCAATGGAGATTCCCACATCTCTTCTAGGCAGAAGAATAGGCAATTAATCAGGACACACTTCATAGAACTCCCACATAGTAGGAATATATTCAGGAATGGTGGCATCCTTAGACTCAATCATCTGAGCACGATACAAGTTCTCATAGGGAATTGATATCCATGATTGTGATTATAGTGCTAAATAATATTCATCATCCTCATTGAACTTGTATATAGTCGGTATCATTTTTCCATACGAATGCGTATTTACTTCTCATGGTAATTAAGGTTGGATCTATATAGGTAAAGCCAATACATTCCAATAATTACATAAAATTAAATAATAGGGAGTATGATGAGGTTCACCAGGAATTTCAATCGACAAATCGTGATAGGGGAGGCATTATATTAATAGGATTCAATAATTTCGCCATTTTCTATTCTCTCTGACATCTCTACATCCATTATTTTTGATGGTGATGGGATTGTTTTACTCAACTTTCTAGATATAAAAGAATGTATAGATATAAAATCCATAAGTATGTTCCATATTCTTGAATGAATAACTAGCGTACTTTTCAAAACATCATTGTCGTGATTTATTTCAGCGGCAACGATGGAAAAATATATCCCCTGATGCCATGGAGGTTTTTGGTATCCTCAGAAAACCCTTGGCATAGGAACTAGTTTGAAAAGTGCCCTGTTTATTTTTAGTTGAAGCAATGAACAATGCGTTGAGGGTCGAACATGGTGTTCCTCCCCTCTGTCACAATAGGGGTTTTTTGTCCTCGATTAATAGATAGGATCCATTCCCTCACACACCTAATGAAATTCCATTTCCCCATTCGGCAATTTCAGGGGTGCTTTTTTGGCACCTTTGGAAAGTGGGGTGTTGGAATTTCATAGAACTGTTGGATTTAACCATCGAACTTCTAGAATTAACGTCATATTCCAACTTCTTATCCCTATGATACCCCTGAGATTATCCGATCTCTATTTACACTTTAGTGGAACGTCAGAAAATTTCCTCATAGTTACTGATGCCACGAAGAATTTGGGCTTTCCACAGACTAGGTTTTAGCCAACCAAAGAAGCGTCCATCATTTTATTCAAGGGTAATGAAAAATACAGAGGTCTATCATGTGATCCTTGTGATGTTATCCTCATATTCTGTGATAGATTCTTCATCTTCTTTCATGAGGGAAAGAATGTACCTTTCCATTAGAAGTCAGAGGGTGTAAGGAACAATTATATTAAAAAACATTTTCTAGATATCCTTCCATTCTAAGGCCTTAATATATTTATTAGGCTTCGTATTTTTGATCAATTTCCAACACAAATCAGCTTCACCCTCCATACGACAAGCCTCTATAATTACTATCTCTTGTTCAGAACATTAATGGACAGAGATGATCTTCTCAATGGTGTTTATCCATTGTTCGGTTATTGAGGTATCAGATGACCTATTAAAAGTAGAAGTATTTTGTCTCAAGATTCTCTTGATTACATATTATTCTTTCTTGGGGGTGGGAATTCATCTTGACCCTTGTTTCTATTAAATACATGAATTAACTGAGAAAGTATCATGAATTTGTTGGTGATTCCCGCTCTCATCGGATTGGGAATCCCATTAGAACAGTCATCATATTGACCTTCACTTAGGTTGTTAGCCGGAGTCCTCCTATTACCGACCATTGGATGGAATAAAAAGGAAGATAGGGCTAACACATAAAGAGGACACAAATTTCAAAAAGGGATAAATTATAAAAAACATTTATTTCCTTAACATATGAATTTATAGGATGTAATCTATGTTAAACATGATCTACATCCCAACATACATTATTAAAGGCTTTTAATATTCCCTTTAAAATGTTTAATACTATGGTTATGAATTTATCAAAGAATATCCCATAGGAGTTTCAAACCAGGAGTGAAGAAAGGCCCATTGTAATGAAATAGTTCACATTCAATTCTAGCTCAAAGTGGTGTTTTTTGGGTTTTACCCTAGATACATTTGTGACAGAGCCACCTCTACATGTCTGTATGCATACATGGATGCATTTTCATGATAAAACACCTAATATATACTCACTAAAATACAAGGATGTTTTATTATACATAGTTTTATAACTTTTTATTTAACTAGGATTTCCTAATCCTAATTTAAAAAATAACTAAACCTATCCTCTAATACCAACTATAACAACCCTTCTCTTTATTACATATTTAAACACAATTTTTTTACATAAACATGCACTTAAGAAAAATATAATGATTGCGATGTATAGTGTCTTAGTAAATTAATAACATTACATGACTACAAAAGACAAAAAATACAACATCTTTATTGAAAACATCATTTATATGACCACAACATTCCTTTGTACTTAGCATTTCATGGGATAACCTAAGGAAATACATAATAAAAGGGTAATCTATAAATCCTAGTATGTTGGTAAACAAGAAATAACATGAAGAATACTATACATGTTTGAAAATAGGCATATCAATGGAGAACAATAGGAACATGAACATAATTTCATTATATATCATGATTAGTATAACATGGGAATGTGGCAACGACATACAACATGATATTTCAATGAGACAAGGATCATTGCACATGGATTAGCATGAGTGAACCCTCATTGAACTTGAATTATAATTAGTAAACTATCATTTCAAATGAATTAAAAAGATTAAACCATCATTGCACATGGTGTATCATTATATTAATCATTACCCAATACATAGGTGTGATATAAGGGAACACCCTTTATAAACATTTAATTTCATGCATAAGTTTGCCGCATGGATCATATAACATGGAATCATCCGACGTACTCATCTATTACATGATAAATGAATGTGTAATACATAAGTTAAATTATACAATCAATAAGTATATGTCAATAAAGGTTAATACCTTTTATAGAAAAATGGGCATGGAATTCACTATATGGGGATTTTGGCAATGAAAATTTCAGTGCAATTACGGCAGCCTAACATTGTAACATACAATTCCTAAAAATTAATGATTGATGTGAAATTGGTCTCTCATCATATGTATATGAAATAGGAAGTAAGTGGGTCAAATATATTAGATTCCCAGAACATTTAATTTTCATATAGAAGGCATTGTATAATAATGAAACTTGAAGAATGATTAGAAATGGAATAACTCTTACGAAATATCGGCATGGTAATAGGTGTACATGGGAGGGATTAATGAAAGAGAAAGAGGTTTCTCATATTTGAAAAATAAATAGAGAATTATGGGGGAGGTGGTAAATCAAACCCCATTATTCTTAATTGAAAAATAAATGGTATAACAATATAAAGAATCATGGACAAAAATAGAAAGGAAGGAATCCCTTATAGAAAATTTGGCATGGTAACAGCTTATGTAAGTGTCAAAATGAGGGAGGATAAATAATAACTCATTAAAATAACATAAAATTGTCATTAACATAATAATTAAAAATGACTGAAAATATAACCATTTTAAATTACATGAACTACCTTTAAATAAGATGCTTTAATTTGAAATGAGGAGAAGAAAGTGAGAATACCTTACTTGAGTGTGTGACTTCTAGTGCTTGAAGAGGGGATTCTTGAGAGTTTGGGGAAACTTGGGAGGATTCTAGAAAAAGGAGGGAATATTTGAGACATTATAAAATTATTTTTAGTGAATATATGAGGGAAATTGTGTGGGTTTATATAGGAAACAAGAAGGGAATTCTTTAATATTTCACAAACATAGTTTTGGGAATCTACATAATTAAATATTCAACACCAAAACCGTACAAAGGTTTCTTCCAATGGGTTTTTCCAATGTGGAGTTGAAAAAATTATTTTATAGGTCAAATCGCTGAAAATATTAAAATATAATTATTTATTATTTGGAGGTCTGTCACACACTCAAGGAAATCATTTTGAAAAGATAAACTTTTTTATAAGTCATGGAGGGTCTACTAAGGAATTGTAAAATTAATCAAAAAATATAAAATCACATAATTTTAAAGGTATAAAATATTTTGGATGAATATACCTTTTATAATATTTCATTTCATCACTACTGGGTCATTATTATGTCATAAATCACATTATATATTTATAAGATATCTCATTTTACCCAAAAATTCGATTATCTCATAAGATCATGAGAAATTCACTGATGGGTAATTTCAATGTCCTAATTGAAAAAATAATATTTCAATGATCTAAATAATTTTCTATATATTTTAATTTTTAGTTTTAAAATAAAAATCAGCATTTATTGAAAATTATTGTGTTATTGACAAAAATAGTTTTCAAACCATAATAAAGATTAAAATAGTATTCATAAAAATTATATGATCATTTATATCTAATAATATGTAATTTAGTAATAAATTTTTATTAAAATATTTTTTAATTTAAAAATAAATTAATTTATCAAAATACATTTCTTAATTAAATTTATAAATTAACATAAAATACTACTTTTTCTTTAAAAACAACTTACAAAGTAAAAATAATAAAATTAATGTATATTCTTTATTATCTACAAAATATAATGAACATAATAATAATTATAGGGTCTTGTTACATATCCATTTATTACACCAGAATATTCCCTATGAGTATGGTGTGCGATGGTGGGGAGTTCTTAGGGCGGTTCGATGAACATGGTTTGGGCCATGATCTTGATTAATTTGAACTACTCTCGTAAACGGTTCCTCTCATGCTTTTTTTGTTGGCTATTAGCTTAGGATTGGTCTAGGTAAAAGCCCAGAAATTCTATCTCAATCTAATGATCCGATAAATGGGCTTCAAAGGGAATGATATTACTAGTTGAGGCCATCACTTCCTTTTCCTATGCCAAAATGATTTGTTAAAACCCAATATATTAGTAATGTGATAACTGTTCAACAGTTATATTATCAATGGTAATGATACTTAGTAGTTATTTAAACCCATTAAAAAATTTATTGTGTTTTCTATGTCTATAAAAAAATTAATTAAATATATGAAATTGAATTTTATTCCTGAATTTTTGGTTTGTTACAATTCCAAACAGAATTATTTATTTTTATATACTTATGAATGTTCCATAAACTTATTATATGTTACTATGATTTATGATTATTAATATATTATTTTACATCTTTATGTGATGGTATTTGTAATTCTGTCATGATAATCTTTTACGGTTTTCAATCAATAATTTTTTTATTAATATTTTGTTTTCATATTTATATATTCTTATGATTCCAAGGTATTATTTTGTTAAATATTTTACATCACTTATGATTATATCTATTACATTGTTATTATTATCAATTGATATATCCTTTATTCCTCTTTTTTAATGTTTTACACCTATATGAGCGTTTGATCTCACCCATATCATATGTTTCTCCATTTAACAAGGTTATCATAGGTTATAATTATATTTTAATAAACATATAAGTGTTATCAGATGAGATATTTTAGTAAATACAATATTATAATTATTAGTTAATGATGTGTTATGTACACTGTTCATAAAGATAAAAAAACATTAATCTCATGAGTTTGTTTTAATTATTATGTTCTATGAAAAATATATATGTTTATAAAAAAAATATAAGTTACAATTTTGAGACCATGAAATTTCGAATCCGGTTTGTGTTTCATTATTTGTTGGAATTAGGATTGAGAAAATTTAATTATAAATACATAAGAAGAAAAATATTTTATCTATGCTACTATGACGAGTATAACTAGTTTGACGAAAAATGGTTATCCTTTACAAAGTATTAATATTGAGTCTTATTATTACCTTACCATATAAAATCTGTAAAATAACATTTAGATTCAGTTATCTCATTTATAAATTTTTTTAAAATCATAGATAATTGTTTATTGTTGTGTAAAAATATTTTTAGAATATAATTTATTTAATGGGTATATAGTGTCATCCAATTTCATCAATGAATATTTTATTATTTTTTTACATTAATTATATATGTGAATGATAAATAAATATGTTTTTTCTTGAGATGAATATATATCCTAAAAAATTAATTATAATTTATCTTTCAAATATTAAATAAATATTTATTTTTAAAATATAAATTCAATTAAATCATCTATTCTCCAAAAATATTTTTATGAAAATATATATATAGATAATAAAAATATTATTCATTCCAGAATGAACATTACATAATAATTATAAATACATGCCATAAAATTAAAAAACAATAGACTAAGAAAATAAAAACAAGTAAATAATTGAACTAAAAATGGAATTCCAATATGTTGTAGTCTCCATTATTTATCCCACCTGTGAGTAGTAATATAAAAAAATTATATAAATATTAATTGAATATTTTGTATAGAATGTTAATGGAGGAATATGTGAATGAAGTCTATGTGAAACATGATGCATTTATAGAAAATATAATAGTTATATGACTCTTTGAATAGAAACTAACCCTTAGAATAGTATATAACTATTTATAAATGAAAAATATTTAATAATAAACATTTATATTAACTAAATTAAATAAATATAACTTCTAAAATATAAAAAAAATTATTTTATGATATTCTATAACCCAAAATATATGTAAGCCAACAGTTTTAATAATTTTTTTAACTTATTTAAGAAATACATTATTTTCTTGTTAAATTTAAAATTTTAGATTTACCTAATTTATATGTTATCATTGTTAAATTTTACCCACATTTTTATTATCAACTTACATTTATCTTATGTTTTCATTTTTACAGTTGAGTTTTTGAAGATTTGTAAAAATATTACATCTGTGTATAATGTATGTTTTATAACATTAAAATGAGTTAAAAATGACTCAATAATTTATAATAAAAATTAACATGACATAAAATTTATTCAATGAATTAAATCATTGTCTTTAAAAAATAACTTAATTTCTAAACCTATAAATTAATATTAAAATTAAAATTAAAATTTATTTAAATAGAAAAATATATTTGAATTTTAAAAATAAATTATATATATAAATGACACTGTTTTGTTTTTTAAGTGATTCAATAGAAATAAAACATTCCTTTTATAATCAGAAACAATTATATTTCTCATAAAAACAATTCATGGAATTGAGAAGAAATAATCAATTAATTAGTGTTTTATTAAAAAACATCTATCTCCTTAACATATAGATAACCTAATCCTAAACCCTATTTCTATTAATTTTGAAACAAATACCATGGAATAATATCAAGAAAAATAACTCCCAAAACCAATATTAAAATGTTTTATAAGTCCATGTATGATCAAAAGATTCCTCATAGAATCCTTTAATTAAATATCAAAGGATGATTCTTAAAGGGAAATATAATCATTCAAAATTCCATTGTTTTATGATTATTTATCAACACATTAATTCTTAATAACTAAGTGTGTTACTAAAACCATTAATTATGTTTCATAACTATACTCATAATTATTTATTAAATCCATAAATTGATTATTTTTTCTTTCTTTATAAATCAATCATAATAACACTACTCACATCATGGTATGTTCATACCAACTTTGACATTGATGATATTTTCATCAACACTTTTAATTTATTGTATTATAAATTGTTATCACTATTAATACTAATATTCAAAATGAATTTAATCAATAAAAAATTTTATAATATAAGATAATATGAAAAACATTTATATTAAATATAAATCAAAATAGTTCATTTAATTTCATAAAAACAAGCATATTTATAAATAATTCATAAAATGTAAATATAACTAACAATATCTTAAATATATAACTTATAGATTTTTTTAATGGAATAATAAAAATACATCATCATTTCCATATATTATGAAACTATAGATAAAAAATATTTATTGTCACTATATATTATTAACGATGTTGATTCTTGAACAAACTAACCTAAAAATTAGACATATATAATAGTATTAATATTGTAAATGAATTTTGAATGATTATAAATGAATGAAAATTAAAAATTAATATTTAAAAAATATTTATATTGTTTTTAAAAAGATTAATAATAAAAAAATAATTATTCTAGACATTAGAAGACAAGTGAAGTAATATGGGACTCAACATATTGGGTTTTTTATTTCGAGTCTTCTTTCTTTTTTGTATACAATTTATCTATTGTACACCATCCCATTAATAGGTTATCTCCAAAATATTGATACAATATTGTAATATTTTCCACATAATGTTTCAGTATTACTTGTCTCCTTTCAACATTTAAGTATTCAATGTGCATACCTTACATTGTATGAAAGGTATCTCTTTTCTTATTTCACATTCATATGGTTGTAATATTTATCATCCTTTATATATCTCTCTTTAAATTTAATTTTGTTTTATTTGATATATTTATGTTATTTATGATTCCTTGTATTAATTTTTTCTAGCTATATTAATGCATACATGATTCAATCCATTTTATTTTTTTACATTAAAACCTATAAAGATTATTAGGGATTTTTTAATACATATTTTTCTGTACATTTTTATCTACATTTTCCAAATTTAATTTCTATGATCTATAAAAAATATTTCATAAAATATTTTTTATCATAATTATAATAGGATAATTTTAAGTGACTTATTTATGAGTTTTTGTGATGATGTCACAAAATGTTACGAAATGTGTCTTCAAGGGTATTATTTTATTTTACACTTTATTATTACTAAGATTATTTTTTGGGAAATATTTTATATAATATAATTTAATCATTTTCTATATTTAAAATATTTTTAATTTATGAAAACTTTAATTTTTTACATTCAATAAAAATTAATATTTTTATATAATTGAATATCATGTAAAAAAATAATGACTTATATTCTTAAAATATCATTATTATGTTATATTACACATAAAGATTACATATTTATGTCAATAATTTTTTATATTCCACTCTTTTATTGTTTTTTTTGTAATGTCATATATAATGAAAATTTGGCTATGAAAATTTGCTATGTCATCTCGTTTATTATCTAAAATCACACACACACACACACACACACAGATATATATATATATATATTTGTGTGTGTGTGTTGTGGTGGAAATGAATTAACGTTGAGAGTAATGATACATCGCTGACTTCAGATTTACTTATTATCAAATATGTTTTGAAATAACCCTTTCATCTAATGAATTCATTTTCTTGAATGACCTATATATATGTATATATATTATTATTTAATGTTGACAACTAATATTCCCAGGAATTCAATTGATTAGGAAAATATTTTGTTGATCAAATAACAATTATTATATATAGTGTGAATACCCTAAACTCAATCATTATAATTGAATGGTATTTTCCTCTATATCCACATTATATCATTTGATTCATGTTTTATTTAAAATATTTAATCTTGAAATGATTTTGATAGATTTAGGAATGATTTAATATTAATTTCACACACATACATATTAATATATCATTATAAAGATGGTTGGGACTAAAATTATATGTCTCTCTATTTATTTTGGGAATTATTTATGTATTATGAGTATATAATTTTTATAAGTTTATTGTGTAAAAATATTAGACAATGTTTATAGTACATGGGAGGAGAACGAATCCAATATATTATTATAGTGACCTAGAAAAAATATTCCATAATTTTAAATATATTAAATTATATAATAATTAAATTTCATTACTGTAAATAGAATTATCCCAACGACTGATAGGTTTATCTTTTTTGGATCCTAGTAATATAATCATTTTACATTAAAATAAATAATATAATTTCTTCTTTAAAGTGCCATATAGTACCACATTTTATAAGTCTCATTGGTAACTCTCTACCTTATATCTTAGGGAATGAAATAATAATAAAGGGGGAAGATCAAACATTGAGTAGGGTATGAATTAAAATATCATCAAGGATGATTTAACAATAATATTTAAAACTAACTAATATAAGATAAATTTAATAACATCACAAGTGAAAATTGTAACATGCCAATATTTAATAGTACGTTTTTTCTTCAATGTAATGCAATAAATTTCACTACATGCAACACTGAGTTCAAGCTCACCATGACATACCAAAAGAGGTCGTTCAAAAGAGGTTATGAATAGTATTAACATAATTTTGAACTTAATGTAATACTTATAATTTTATAATCCATATTATGAGTTTCATAGACATAATGTAAAAACAAATTCATTTTTTTCATATAAAAGATTTATTTCTAAAAAAATGCAATTTTACCGCCTTTTAATGGAGAACCCTTTTTAAATCCAATATTTGAAAAATTTATATATTAAATTTTACAAAATAAACTCTTCTTTATAATCTGGACATAAGAATTCAGTTTCAATATATTTTTGGTGTTTTTATTATAACTTTCATATTTGGGTGAATAGTGAAAAATGCTACAATTTAACTGAAAACAACTTTTTAAATCAAAAATAATTTATAGTTTTGAATTATAAATTTTACTGTTTTGTAAGTATAATTAGATTATATTTTTACCATTTAATCCAATTATGGTCATTTTAAGTAATTTCAATTTAAAACTGGACATAAACAAGTGTCAATGTTTTGATAGTTATTATTTCTTAGAAATATGTCTTTTGGGATTAACAACGGGAATAAATTTTAAATTAATTAATGAAACTTCTATGATTTGAAATTGGTAAAATATAATTCATTTTTGAATTTGTAATATCAAAATTATCTTTGGGTGAATTTTTGGTATTTTTCTGAAAACTTTCAATTTTTTGATGAATAGTGAAAAACACTGAGTTATAGATTAAAACTGAAATTTTATTTAAATAATTATTTATTTTATTTAAATTTAGTTTAGATAAAAATAAATACATAATACATATATAAGTTCAATTTAACTCAGTGGATTCAGTTTATAATAACATTATATATATAAAAATTTTATTGAACTCTTTACCGTCTTTTACCCACCTCCTAGGAGCATTTTACAAATTTACATAAAACATAATTTTACCGCTTTTGTGAGTTGAATTTTGAAAATTCGAGAGAAGTGGTTGATACCAATATGTAAAATGTGGTTCAATGAGAAGAAAATAATTTTTGTTGAATAGTAACTTTTTTAATTTTATTTACCACGGTTAAAAGTAAATAGGGTAATTAAGGGTAAAAATGGTATTATTATTATCCTAACACATGTCTTAATTCTATTGTATAAGTGAAATTAGACCAAAAACAACCTTGGTAATAAAATATGACCCTTTAGGTCCACTTGGATTAGATTAGGACATTTATTATTATTTTATTTCAGGAAGAGTTAAAAGAGTTAAAATCCATGTTTAATAAATAAATAAATTTTAATATTGGGTTATACTTAAGATAAATTAGACTATAAATATTCATTAGAAAGATAAAAATATTTCCTAAATAAAGGTATTTTATTTATAATTTTTAGACATTAAATAATATAATTTATATATGACATAATGATGATGCAATAATTAGTTAATTAATGAAATATTAAAATAATCGATATTATAAATATACATATAAATTTAATTTGAGACTTTCTATGAATTCCAATAATTTTATAAGTTAAAATGACATATTATGGTTCATTAGATGATTTGTTTTCGAAGTAATAATGCTGTTATGAATTAAAAAAAACAAAATACCAAATAGTGTCAAAATTGACATAAAAGAGTTTTTAAAACAAATATTATATTAATAATTGATATTATATTCTTAAAAATCAATGGTTTGGCCAAAAGACCAATATAATGATAGGTGTATCATTAATGAACCACTTGGGGTTATTTTGAAGTATGTAATAATTTTATTAATCATATAACGTTAAAATACAAAGAGACATGGTAAATGACAAACTATTTAACTAAGAGTTAAATCTAGAAGATAAAGTTAATATATGACCCAAACCTGTCTAAAACCTATTGGTTGAGTGGTTTTAGAACCATACCCAGTTTATACTTTAAATAATCTATTTTTTAGCCATTAGAAACCGAATATTAATTTATTATAAAATAATATTTCTTGCTTTTCCTAAGGTGCCCATCACCCCTCTTATAAAAGTGCACTTCCCCTAATCTCAAATTCACACCTCCAAAGCCATTTGGCTCGACCTTCCCCTACCCAAATATCCTCCCAAATATCCTAACTTCATCCTATAGGCCTTACTTTAGTCATAAAACCAACCTATGGATCCCTTTTGATCAAATCAAAAGAAAGAACCTGAAGAAGAGGTAAATATTTCATCTCCTCTTTCAGGTTCCTTTCTTCTTCCACTCCCTATTTATTTGTTGTTTCCATTATAAAATAATAACTCTAGTATCTTATACATACTATGATGTTATTATAAATATGGTAAAACCATATTTATTATTATATCCATTCTTTGAATGACATGTCACCATACATGCGTACGTACAGCTTACTGTCTCTACGTCGTGGTGTATAACATCCAATTCATTAGTATTTCAATATCAAATTAATGATATTGACACTCATGCTTACGTATGGATTACCGTCTCCATGAAACTATGAGACTCATTTCGGAGTTCACCATTCATCGACGATTATAAAAATATATATTACTAACAAGTAAGTAATATATGACAAAATAATTCCACTGGAGATATATATATATATATATATGTGTACCTACATATATCTTATTCACTTACATCTGTTTAATACGATATGAAAATAGAAAAAACATTTATGCATATGTACGACCTACTGTCTCCATAAACAGTGTTTTCTATTTCATATATCTATCTACTATAAATATTTATATTCTCAATATGTATGATTTATAAATCAAGGATTAAATTCTGTAAGTATTTAAATCATTATCAAAATGATACAATCAATAATAACAAGTTAAAATATGTATGATAAAAAAAGATATTATTTCCCTTAATGTTAATTTTACATGAAAAATCATTAGTAAATGGGTTGTATAATGGAAAAAATGAATCATGTATGATATAATAAATATTAATATGATTATTGTATAATCTAATAACAGACAATGGTCATTATACAGAAGGTTAAATGTACCCTCGACCAAAGGAAAGTGCAAGGTAAGGGTTAATTTCACAATCTCTTTATTATCCGAGGTTGTTTTTACATAAGTATCTACTGGGACATATTTATTATTCATGTGCAAGTTTCATGAAGGAGTTTTCAAAGGGATTAATTTAAGGGACTTTTTTCTACTAAAAATCATTTTAAAGGTTTAAAATATTTATTTATCTAAATCATTCTCATTAATGTCCATGTTTTCAAAATGGGTTTTAAGGATTTATCTATATGAACATGACTATTTTTAAAATTTTATTTCCTTTATAAAGTTTCAAAGTGGTATGGGGCTCTTTGATTCAAAAATATCATTAAATTTCTTCTTTTATAAATTGTGTGACATTTAAATGTTTTCATGAAAAAGGGGTATTTCCCTCAATGATTTTTACAATCATTTTCATTAACGTCAACATCCATTGATGGATTTTAAACTAGTTTGAAATTGATTTATTATGATAAAAATCTTCCATATTGTATTGAAGGTTTTATGAAATGATTGACCGTGGATGTGTTATTTTTATACCATTCATGGTTTATGGATAATGTATTGACATTTTGTATGCTTGTTTTAATACAAATGTTTATATTATGTTTAAAACTTCTCATATGAGGAATTCATTGGACATTGTAAGTGAATGGTAGAGCCCACTATCGCTCCTCGATGCATCGGTAGGACTAATGAGACAAACTAGTATCTTGGCCCAAGGCCTTGACAAAAATTCTATTTCTAGTCTTGGCACAAGGCCTTGACTCTGTGCTTATAAATGTCTGGAATTATGCACTTCATCATTATGAAAGTGGATATTGATATTGCATGTGATTATTTGACTAGTAGAATATCCATGTGAGTAATTAAATGACATTATTTGGATTTATATTTTCCATATTATGATGAATTTTATGTTGAAAAGGATTCTGTTTTAGATCTATACATTGCCATAAATTTTTATGCATATTTATAAAAGCATCCACTATATTGTTATCCTTACTGAGCATCTGAGCTCACCTATTTCTATGTTATATTTTTTGCAGGATGCGAAGAAGTATATTATAACTGACCTGCAGGGATAGTCAATGGGATCTCAGTGTTGTCTATGGAAACAATATTGATGTTGTTTTCCATTTTTTGATGTAATATAAATATTATGAATGTATCTAGTACATACAAGGATACTAAACTAATCAGTCTTTCGAGACTTGATCTTTTGTGATCATGCCAATGATATGTTCTAATGCACCGACATTGGGTAACTTGGGTCAGGGCATTAAAGTTGGTATTAGAGAAATTTTATTACAATCCTTGGAAACTAGATCTAGCTAAACTCTGATTAGAGCACATAGACCTAAGATAGACATTAAAGATTAGTAGAGAATCACTTCCTAAAATTTTGTGATTGTAGAGATTTTGTGAGTTTTCCATGAAATACATCCATGTCTGGATATGAGTAGGTAGAGGTGGCTCTGGAACAGATGTAGCTAGGGGTAAAACCCAAATACACTGCTTTGAGGAAGACTCAAATGGAAACTGGTGCATGAAAACGGGCCTTGCTGCACTCTTTGTATCGACACTCCCAAGGGATATGCTTAAGATAATTCACATTTTATTTAAAAATCATTAGGAAGGATTTACGAGTATATATCTCATCAATGAAAATATTTAAATGATTATGTATAATATCCATAAACTGTTAAATTTACATTTGGTATTTTACATGTTTGGAATTATTCATTGCAATTCATAAACTGACCTAGTGTATGCCATTATACAGAAATGGCTCCTAGTGGAAGGAATGTGAACTCCAACAATACGTATGATCCAAAGAGTAAGAAGGATCATATATTTCATGGAATTAAGCCAACATTTAGAAGGGAATTAATCTCCCATGAATTCTCAACATATGAAGAAATAATATCATTTGTTAATTAGATAAATAAATAATTCTATGAATCCTATGGCTTTAAAGGGAAGCATGAGAAGAAAATGATATAAGAGAGAATGATGGATACAGGGAAGAGGGAAAAGAAGGACTCTCTTATATGTGACAACTGTGGAATCAATCACCTTGGTAATTTCATGAAGGGAATGAGAGTTTGTTATAAGTGTGGAGAGAAAGGAAACCCAGTACATGATTGCAAGGGTATGAAAATGGTTTCAAATGTAAAATGTTTCATATACAAGGTGTTGGGACATTATGCTAATCAATGTATCAGTCATCAGGGTATACCACAAATGATGCTATTGGATAATAATAATGTTATGATACTACCTCAGATGAATAGGAATGACTATTGTTCTTAGTTTTTTATTATAGAATTATTTCATTTGAGTGTTTTATCAGCAATATATTTGTTATATGGTTTATGGAGATAAATAAGGATTTTACTGAAGTACTATTTTATTGAGGATTTCAGATTATATGGTTCTATTAAATGTGACTTAATAGTAAGATACACTTTTTGGAAAATACATGGTTGAAAGAAAGGTAATCTTTAATATGGTCCTGATAATGAGGTAGTGATTTTGGAATAAGAGAAGGTTGATTTGGATAAATTATATTGGATATTCTTTACTACCTTGAAACTGATTAATGATTTATATATTCCATCATTGTTGGAGTTTACAACATTTTTGCATATAAGGAGTATATCAAGTATTCTATATGGAATAAGGGATCATGAATGTAATCAATAAGGTTTTATGGTAATTCAGGATGTTACAGTGTTTTAAAAGAATAACTAATAAAGGTGTTCACATGTTATTACGTGAAAAAAAGGATCTTCATTGTGTTTACTATCCTTATAAATTTTGGACTGTGTGTTTGGAAAGAATTATTTTGGATAATTCTTGTTTGAGATTATTTTTGGATTTCCATAAAAGGACAACCTGGAGGTCCGGCGGCAACCTTTCACATCCGACAAGGCTGCGAGACTTGAACCCGCAACCGAAGGGCGACACGAGTGTATCACCTACCACTGGCACACGTGAAGTCATGGATTGAATAATGTAGTTTTTTTAAAAGGCCAGGTAGATGAATTATACGTTTATTTTTTTGGAACCCTATTCGAATAAGATAAATAGAATATTTTTTTATGTTCTATTATATTTTAGAGTGAAGGATGATTTATGTGGTAGAAATTAGTTAAGGTATGTAACTCTACATGTCATGTAAGATTTTTTTCATCTCTTATTTTTTGAAGAAATTAATTCTTAAACTTTAGGTAATGGATCTTAAAACTAAAAAGGTGATATCTTAATACCTTGTGTTTTTTTGAAAAGGTGACATTTTAAATCATCATAAATTAATGGCTTTGAGGCCCTAAATTCTATAATTATTTATGAATGATGACCTTAGTCACTCCATATAATTATTTATGTTTTTACTTTAATTATTTGTCTCTAATTTCCACCAATTTTCTCCTAATCGAGATCATAATTTGGTGGTGACCTTTTCATTCCCCTTTTCCATTATTTAAGACTAAATTTTATTAACCCTATTTCCGATGTGGGTTTTTCCACAAAGGTATTTTCTATTTTCTATCTTTTATTTTCAAAGAAAAATTTCAAATTTAGAGGACACAATTTATTGAAGGATAGAAGAATGTAACACCCCAAGATTTCAGAGTACGTTATTTCCTCAAAGTAATCTAATAACTTGCACTACACGCAACACTGAGTTCAAGCGCACCATGACATACCAAATAAGCCGTTCAAAAGTGGTTATGAATATTATTAACTAAATTTTTAATGTAATATTATCCTTATAATTTTAGAATCCATATTATGAGTTTGTTAGACATAATGTACGAAAAAATTCATTTTTTCTCAGAAAAATGAATTATTTTTTAAAAAATACAATTTTACCGCCTTTTAATGGAGAACGATTTTTAAATCCAATACTTTAATATTTTATATATTCAATTTGAAAAAATAAACACTTATTTATAATTTGGACATAATAATTTAGTTTCAATAAATTTTTGGTGTTTTCTGATAACATTCATATTTGGGTGAATAGTGATAAATGGTATATTTTTACTAAAAAAAACCTTTTAATAAAAATAATTTATAGTGTGGAATTATACATTTTAATGGTTTGGAAGTATAATTAGATTATATTTTACCATTTATTTCAATGATGGTCATTTTAAGTAATTTCAGTTTAAAATTGGAAATAAAGAAGGGTAAATCTTTTGATAGTTATTATTTCTAAAAAATACGCATTTTGGTTTTGACAATGGGAATTAATTTTAAATTAAATAATGATTTTTTTTTTTGAAATTGGTAAAATAGAATTCATTTTTGAATTCGGAATATCAAAAATAGCTTAGGGTGTATTATTGGTATTTTCCATAAAACATTAAATTTTTTATTAATAGTGAAAAACACTGAGTTATAGTTTAAAACTGAATTATTATTTAAATAATTATTTATTTTATTTAAATTTATTTTAGGTCAAAATAAATACATAACACCTATATATGTTCAATTTAATTCATTGGAGTAAGTTTATAATAACTTTAGATATATAAAAATTTTATTGATCTTTTTACCATCTTTTACCTACCTCCTAGGAGCATCTGAAAATTTACATAAGACATAATTTTACCACTTATGTGAGTTGGATTTCGAAAATCTGAGAGACACGGTTGATATTAGTTTGTAAAATGTGGTTCAATGAGATGAAAATAATTCATGGTGAATAGTAACTTTTTTACTTTTATTTACCATGGTTAAAAGTAAATAGGGTAATTAAGGGTTAAAATAATAATAATATTACTCTAAAACAAGTCCTAATTCTATTGGATAAGTTAAATTCGACCAAAAACAACCTTAGGAATAAAATATGATCCTTTAGGTCCACTTGGATTAGATTAGGACATTTATTATTAGTTTATTTAAAAGTGATGAAAGAGTTAAAATCAATGTTTAATAACTAAATAATTTTTAATATAGGGATATACATATGAAAAATTCGACTATAAATATTCATTATAAATCTGAATATATTTCCTATATAATGGTATTTTAATTATATTTTTTAGACATTAAATAATTTAATTTATTTATGACACACTGATGTTACAGTAATTACATAATTAATAAAATATTAAAATAATTGATATTATAAATATCCAAATAAATGTAATTTGAGACGTTTTATGAATTCCACTATTTTATAAGTGAATATGACATATTATGGTTGTATAGAATAATTTTTTTTGAAGTAATAATTCTGTTATGAATTTAGAAAAAGAAAAATACTAAATAGAGTCAAAATTGACATAAAATAGTTTTTAAAAAAAATATTATTTTATTAATTTATATTCTATTCCTAAAAGTATAATGTTCCGACAAAAGACTTATATAATCATAGGTGTATCATTAATGAACCACTTGGGGTTCTCTTGGAATTATATAATAAATTTATTAACCATATAATATAAATATACAAAGAGACATGGTAAATGTCAAACTATTTAACTAAGAGTTAAATCAGAAAGATAAAGTTAATAGAGTAACCCAAACTAGTATGAATCCGATTTGATGAGTGGTTTTAGACCCATCCCCACCTTATCATTTAAATAATACATTTTTTAGCCATTAGAAACTGAAAATAAATTTATTATAATATAATATTTCTAGATTTTCATAAGGTGCCCCTCACCCCTCTTATAAAAGGGAGCTTCCACTTCACTCAAATTCACACCTCCAAAGCCATTTGGCTGGGCCAACCTCTGTCCAAATATCCTCACTTCATCCTATTGGCCTTAATTTAGTCAAAAATCCATCATATTTATCCCTTTTTATCAAATCTAAAGGGAGAACCCGAAGAAGAGGTAAATATTTCATCACCTCTTTCAAGTTCCTTTCATCTTCCACTCCCTCATTCTTTGTTGTTTCCATTATAAAATAATAACTCCAGTATCTTCAATATAATATGATTTTATTATAAATATTTTAAATCAATATTCATTATTCTATCCATCCTTTGAATTACATATTACCATACGTGCGTACGTACGGCTTACCGTCTGCAGGTCGTGGTATAATTGTTATTCAATACATTATTATTTGGATGGGTATAATAATGATGTGAAATTGATGTAAATAATTAATATAAAATGATAATGATTCTGTATATATGATATAACATCCAATTTTATAGTATTTGAATATAAAAATAATGATATTGTCGCCCGTGCGTATGTACGGATTACCGTCTCCACGACGCGAGGAGATTAATTTCAGAGTTCACCATTCATCGACAATTATAAAAATATATATTACTAATAAGTATGTAATATATGAAATAATAATGATACTGAATATATATATATATATATGTACATACATATATCTTATTCACTTACTTCTCTTCAATACGATATGAAAACAGAAACAAAGTTAATTCGTATGTACGACCTACCGTCTCCATAAACGGTGTCTTTCATTTCACATATCTATCTATTATAAATATTTATATTATAAATATTTATTATTTATAAATCAATGTTTATATTATGCAATTATTTAAATCATGATCTAAATTATATGATCAACAATAACAAGTTAAAATATGTAAGATAAAGAAATAGATTGTTACATGAAATGTTAATTTAACATGAAAAAAATTATTAAATGGGTAGTATAAAGTCATAAATGAATCATTTATGATATAAAGAATATGAATATGGTTCTGGTATAATCTAATAACATAAAATGGTCATTATACAGGAGGTTAAACTTACCCTTGACCAAAGGAATGTGCAAGGTAAGGGTTAATTTCAAAATGTATTTATCATCCTAGGTTGTTATTACGTAAGTACCTACTGGGACATATATATTATCCATGTCCATGTTTCATTAAATAGTTTTGAAATGGATTAATTTACAGAACTTTTTTTTTTCTAAAACCTCATTTTATATTTTTTAAATATTTATTCATCTAAATCATTTTAATTAACTTCCATTTTTTCAAAATGGTTTTTAAGGATTTATATATATGGACATGAATTTTTTATTAAATGTTAATTTCATTGAAAATTTTCAAAATTGGTATGCGACACATTGAATCAAAAATATCATTAAATGCCTTCTTTCCTAAATTGTGTGACTTTAAAATGTTTTCATGAAAAATGCATATTTCTCTCAAAGAGTTTAACAAATAAATTTCATCTATGTCAACATCCATTGATGGATTTTAAACTTGTTTGAAGTTGATTTATTATGATAAAAAAATTCAATATTGTATTGAAGGTTTTGCGATATGATTGACTGTGGATGTGTTATTTTTATACCAGTCTTGGTTTATGGATAAATTATTGACATTTTGTATGCCATTTTATATACGAATGTTTATGTTATGTTTAAACCTTATCATATAAGGAATGGATTGGACATAGTATGTTATGGGTGGAGCCTGCTATTTCTCGTCGATGCATCGGTAGGTATCATGAGACAAACTAGTGCCTTGGCCCAAGACCTTGACAATATCTTATTTGTAGTCTTGGCACAAGGCCTTGACTATGTGATTATTAAAGGCTGGAATTATGTATTCCATCATTATGAATGTGGATATTGATATTGAATTTGATTATTATACTAGTAGAATATCCATGTGACTAATTAAGTGGCATTATTTTGACTTATATTTCCCATATTATGATAAAGATTATGTTGAAAAGGATTTTGATTTAGTTTTATACATTGCCATCAATGTTTATAATTATTTATGAAAGCATCCTCTATATTGTTATCCTTACTAATAATCTGAGCTCACCCCTTTATATGTTTTCTTTTTTCCAGGATGCGAAGAAGTATATTATGACTGACCTACAAGGATAGTCTTTGGGATCTCAGTTTTGTCTAGGGAAACAATGTTGTTGTAGTTTTACATTTTATGATATAATGTAAACATTATGAATATATCTTGTAAATACAAGGTTACTAAACTAATTGTTCTTTCAATACTTGATCTTTTATGATCATGCCAATGATACGTACTAAGGCACCGACTCTGGGTAACTAGGGTCGGGGTGTCACAAAAATAATAAGAGAAAAGTTAGATTCTAAGTACATAACATAATAACTTGATACCAAAAAAATATAAACAAAGAATCATGATAAATATAACATTGAATAGATTAATTAAATGCAAACCTTGAATAATGATAACATAATTTTATTTTTATTAACATCATTTAAAAATTTCACAAACAATTTCACTGGGAAAAATTAGTTTGATAGGCCTCAACATCATTGATGATGGTTATGTGTAACTAAAATATAAACTTGAATATGATTCTCATGAGATATAAAATATTAACCAAATAAAGGAAGGATAATATAGGAACCTTCCAATAATTCATCCATACATATAAGTTTCAGTTTAAATTCATTCACTTTTCAAATCATAATAATCCCCTGGAAATAAAAGGGGTTTAATAAAATAACTCTATTTTGTAAAAAACATCATGAATTAAATCATTTGATAATTAAAACATAACCACCCAAAATAATCACATAACAAAAAAAATGGTCAAAATGATAGATATTACCATTGGGGAGGGAAAATTTTGATGATATAGATTTAAAGTAAAACAAAATCTTGAAAATATATTTTATGAATACATTTTTTATTCAGTGATGTAAAATACATAGTTATGATTCTCTTTTCAAAAAGCATATTTTTATATTAAAAATAGTAAAAACCCTTTTATGGAAGTGGATTTGGATAAAAAAAATCTCCATGATAATTTATGTAAAAAAATTATTAAAAATTGAATGTGTTGGAAAAAAATTTCTATAAAAAATTGTAAAATTCAAGGAAATGAGATCGAGTTAACCAATCTTTTAATTTTATAATTTATTTCCATGGTTGTTGTTTAACCTATTTTTTAAAAAATATAATAATATTAAATATCTATTTCAAAAAAAATCATATAAACCTTAATTTAAACTTATCATTAATAATAAATCTCTTAATATACTTCATTTCCATAATTAAATTTCAATATTAGGTGTAAATTATCTTGAAAAATTAGAAAAAGGATCAAACAGAAGTATTAATAATCATTTTTTAAACAAATATAATGATTTAATAATAATTAATGTAATTATAATTTATTTTTTACATATACCTATATTTTCATAATTCTACTAACATAGAGTTTTATTTTCATTTCTTATAGAAAAAACACTAATGATCTTTTTTTGATTTATCTACTAATTTCGACAGATTTCCATATATTGGTAGTCACTTTATTATTCATAAATATTCATATGTGTTAAATATATAAATTATATACATAATATATACTCATTAAATTTAAATATAAATCACCCATGAAAATACTAGTGAATAGAGGACTCCATCGTTCCATGGAGTTGATAGTATGCAAGTATGAAAGGATGCTAATTTCAATTTTCAAATAGTGGAAAAAGTAATTAATAACGTTTATAATATCCAAAATATTAATATTATATATATACAACAAATATTTTGTTAATTCCCCATTTCTAAAATCTATGATTTTTTTGGGAGAATTTGAAACGTTCTTATTTGTGGAGGCGGTAGACGACATGTTATCATGATCAGTGATTTTCTTTTTCATAGAGGAACTAGGAATTGTGGTAAATAATTATTTAATCAGATAAAAAAATAACAGTATAATAATGATATATATGTTATAATTTTATGTTCATGTAATATAATTTTATTAATAATAACAACACTTAAATATGGATATGATAATGAAGTATTTAGAAATTTAAACCACACTACTTCAATTATCTATTTTATAAAAGTGGTTAAATCTTATAAGTGATGCTAATTTGAGTATAAAAGCACCTAATAATGTTTTATATAATTTTTTAGTATATTTTTTGATATAATTTTGGATTAAATAAGTGGGTTTTCTAGTGAGGGGATATTAGGATAAATGTTCCTCTTTTATATGTGAAATGTGAATATTTTTTTTGGAAATGATAACATTTTACAATTGCAAAGTAAATATCAAGAAACGTATCAACCCAATTTAAAAATAATGGAGTGGTGAATTGAAAAGGTCAATAAATTCATCTAACACAAATTCTCATACACTTTTTAAACATTTCATAGTTTTTTTCCCTTGATAAACATTTTTACACGTGTTGATTTTTACTAAGGTATGTAATTTATACCGAAAAACATATTTTTGTAATAATGAAAATAAAATGTACATATTAAATAATTTTAACCTAATCAATTAAAATTTAAATTAAATTTTATTATTATGATTATAAAAAATTTATAACAATTAATTTTATATTATTAAATATATAATTTATTTATAACATTTTTTAGAAAAATATAACTTAATTTCTAAAATATGAAACATGGGTTCTTAAATTAATAAATAATAATTTATTAACTTATACTATCACATATGAAAAAAATATTTTCAGTTTTAAAATGCTATCACACATTTTAAATTCATACTTATATATAAACACTATAATAAAATTCATTCCATTTTTAAAATAAGTATTTTGTCTTATTCACTAAAAAATATATCCTTGTAGAAAAATAAGAAAACACTAAATTCTAAGTGAATATTTTTAAGATATATTTAAAGATCATTTTCTTTAAATTCACATACTATAATTATGATTTTATAACATTAATATAAAAACATACAATTCATTGAAAATACTTTGTTATGGTAAATCATTTTTTATATTAATTATTCATCTAAAATCTGTACTAATAATTAATGTATAAATACATGAATATATTAATCTTATGAAAAACATAATTCCTAAAAAAATATTTTATTTTTGAAATTTCCATTCCTAGATTATCATTATTAAAATTTACCTTTATTTCATAAGTTGATTATACTTTTTTTTACCCACTTAATCAATGAATATCATATATTATTCAATAAATATTTTAATTGAAATAGTTTTCATCCATTTTGGTTTGGTGTTGTATTTTTCACATTGTACCAAACATGATATTCATTTATGTTAGAAAATTTTACTAAAACATAGGTTATTACAATTGGGTCCCTTTAAAATATGTTTTTCCTTGAAATTTTGATTATTGGTTGAAAAAAATAAGGGAAATTTTTCCCCATTACACCCTAGATTTCCCATGTGGGTTCCTAATACATGTGATTAGGACAATGGAATTTGACTATATCAGTGGTTCTATACTACATCACCTTGATTTTTTTTAATTTATCTCCACTATTTATTCCTCATTTAAGATATCGTGATCTAATTTCAATGATTCAATACCCAACACATGTGGAGGTTATAGTTTAACTTCATCAAATGTAATATATAAATAATTAATTGTGTACATGTGAGGGGTCTAGAATATGTTATGAATAATAATTTATAACCATTAAATGAACAAGTATTGTCAATTCAGTGATATAAATATGTCTTATATTTCCTTAAATGTAAAAATTCATAAATTTATTTTCAAGGAGATATATAGAGGAAAAACTTTTCAGCAACATGAAACTCTATATCCCTTCTATTTTTAACTTCAGGACTCGTATAATAACATTGTTCAAATATAATGTGGTGCTAAATTATTTTAACTATCTCCATAATTTCTTCAACATGATCATGTTCTATCATCTTCATTTTTATAACTTTATAGCAATATATTGGAATCCAGAATCATATCCCATATTGGGCCTCATGTAGTTCCATATTAAGGTTAAAATGGAATATTTTGTTATAAAATAAAAATAAATGGACTATGTCCTAATCCCAACATACATTAAAAATAATTGAATTGTATGTCAACATTTCATCATGTGTTTTCCTCGTCCTATCAATCTAACACATTCCATAATAATGATAAATAGTACTAAAACTCAGAAATGTCTCAAACACATTCTGATTTATTCTATAAACCCATTATGTAAACGTGAAATATCAATGAAATATTATATAGAGTGGTACTCTAGGTAACACCACCACTCCCCTTATGTGTATCATAGTGGGTTGGTCAGTATATAAACAAACATTTATGGTGATAAAATTTTCTTACACCATAAAGTGATAGATGAAAACAAAAAATATTTTACATCATTTAAAATTTTTGTTGAGTTTTGTGATTAAATCCAAAATTATGTTTTCAAATTTCTACATTGGTATGGTTAATGGATATAATATACTCTTGTAATTTTTTTTTTACCCTTAACTTCATTTTATAATAATAATTGAGATACATATTATTAAGTTTTTCTCTTAATGATATCATATCATAAGTTTGTTTTTAGGTCACTATATGTCTATGAACATCACAGATGAATAAAAAATTATGATAAATTGGAATTTTATAAAACCTCATTATTCAGTTCTTGTTTTTATGGTAACAATATCCAGGTTTCATAACTTATAACTCTACCATTATAAAATTCAAACTTTATAAAATTCACTAACTTTTTATAGAACTACATCATCATTTTCAGATTTATTGATCTACACATAAATGGTTTTTTGAGAATTCACTTTGACATGATAGGATTTTTCACCATCACTTAGTAATTCACGATTCATTTATTGAAAATATATGAATATTTGGCCTTTATCTACCTTAATTATAGATATGGTTGCATCATGTTTCCAACGTAAAACATCATCCACCATGTTCTACGTAACAAAATGGTTATGTATTGATGAATAACAGTCATTAATGATATCAAACCACATCCTTTGGTTTAAATTCAAATCCTTATATGTGAGTATATAATTATAACTCTTCTGGACCACTTAAATACCCCACTTCTCAACATAAATAAAAAAATCAATATTTTTAATTAAAATGTGTCCTAAATAAACCAATATTACCGAGATAAAGGGTATATAAAAAGTGATAATGTAGTGGTAAGGGATTTCTTCATCCCAATTGGGTGGTGACTAGAACCTAGAAATAAAAACGGTAGAGAGGGTATTTTTTCACCACATTAATAACTCGTCAATAAAAAATATATTTATATTTATATATAAATGAATAAAAATTGGTAAAAAAACATCATTAGAGAGAATAAACCACCAGAAGAAAAATATAATTCACTATACAGTTCATTAATATAGAGTCCTTATACAAGACAATTATGATATTATACTAGATATTCTATCCAATAATTGGACTATATGATCTCATGTTTATGACCAACTCTCAAGGTCCAGAAAATCAAGAACATTCAATTCGTCTGAGAAATTATTTTCCCTTTAACCTGACCAAGAAAAATAAAATCTGCAAACACCCAAAAAATTTTAGGTTTTAGGAATCAAATCCCAATAAGATCTCACCAATTATTTGTATGAAATCGATATTAAGTAAAAAAAATATGATAAATTCTTATACTAATCATTTCATGGGACTATTTTCATAGTTCTTATTAAATAGTTAATTAAAAAATTTCAATGTGTAATATTAAATAGGTAAAAAACTATATATACTATATTTTATAAAGATATAAGAATCATTGTCATTACATGAATGAATAAGAAATTTAATAAAATCTCTGACATGTATAAATAATGTACAATCATTGAAAAATACATAGGTGACCTAATTTTTTAATATTACATGGATATTCACACATATCAGTGAATTTAGGATCCATGTTTTCATGAATCCATATAACTAAGGCCTAGGGTTATTTGGAGAACACCTAAAATAATGAACAACATACCCTCATCATTATTTTTAAGTGTTTTCATCATTTTTCAATTTTAGGGTATAGCTAATAAATGTATAGAAATTGTTCCTCCAAAATAAATACAATATATTTCAATTTTACCTTTGAAATTATATCATAAATGGGTTTATAATTCATTTCAATTATCCATTTCAAATCACCATAATGTTCATGTTTCAAAAACATGTCTTCTCATTTACAAAACCAACACAATTTTTTTCATTAATCCCCATTCCCTTCAAAATATCTCATTTTAATTAAAATTCAGCAATCGATTCATAAATTTATTTTTCAATAAATCATCATTAGTTTATTTCATCAAACTATTTGTTTGCTTAAAACCCATTCTCCATAAATTATCACTTGATTGAAAAATCCATAGTTAGAGAGGATTGAGACATAGCATGGCTTCTTAATTTTTTTCGAAGAATATTAAAATGAATATGAAATATAATTAAAATAAAATAATAAAAAAAGTTTTCTATTGATAGGAAACCCTTTTCATTTCACATACCTTAATAAAAAACCAATAAACACTAAATGAGGGATTAACAACTAGTATGGATGAGGAACCTACAATAATATGACATGGTACACTCATAATTGGCATGATAAAAAAACCACAAAAAATCATTTAATGATCAAACAATATATGTACACCATAAACACACCTAAAGAGTATATGAAAAATCAAGGGTTGAAAAGGTTTGAGTATTTTTTAAAATAACATATCTATTCTACTTTTCGGAATTAATACTGCAAAATTAAAATAACAATTTAAATTTCCATTTAGACTGAATATTTATTGTATATGGATTAATATATATTGACGTATGATTTAAAAACATTAAAGAAACATAATAAAAATATTTTCATGATTACATGCTACTAAAATTAACAAAAAAATGGTTATAGATGAATGTTGGAGAATATGAAATCGAAATATGGTGACAATACCTTCACACCAAAAGGGTCACATATTTATGGTAAAATTATTTCCCCATAACATATATCATTATTATCATGTGACTATAAGAATGTTTATATATAGGAATGTCACACAACAAGATATACCCTTACATAGCTCCAGATTACCCTTACACAAGCTTCAGAATTTAATAGTTACCCTTATCCACAGTTCAGACTACAATTTATGAGAAATAGTTTTCCCTTATTATTCATTTGAAAATATATTATTAACATAATTTTTAAATTTAATTTTATTCATACCCTTTTATATATGTCGGTTAATGTTTAAATACCCTCATAAATTTGTGGATACTTTAAATAACACCCACAATTTTCCCTTCAAATAGGTATAACATATTTACACATACGTAGTCCCCATGCTCTTCTTATAGGAATAATTAAAATTTAACATTCATTAATTCCCATTAAAAGGACATATAAATAAAAACCACATGGGTTTCAAAAGGGATTTAAAACCCAACTAAAATTAAAAATCACCACAAACACATATGAAAATGAAGGAGAAGATCAATATCTAAATAATCTACACCAAATTAATGGTTGGTATGTAATAATTATCCCAATGAAAAATGATTTCTACCCCAAAAAATAATATCAAGAATAATCAATATAAATAGAAGAGGATATTATTCTATCATTAGTTATAAATTGTCTGATGTCTCATGTGAATTAAAAACATTATCCAAAAACACTTGAAACAAGGGGATATATTTTCCTTAAACCAAATTTATCATGGGATCAGTAATCTCACTCTTCGTCACCATAAAGGATAAATAAACATTAACATCAAGGTCCTACCATCTCATGATATGAGATGTGTGGAAGAGATATCTTCTAATATCTAAAATGTGAAAAAATTTATGGATGGAATTAATGAGAGGAGGAAAATTCTAACAGTAACCCACCCTTCAAATACACAGAATAAAATTAAATGGTCTAATGTGTCTCAATGTTAACATTCAGTATATTCCATTTTTCGGTGTTCCAAAAGAGGTCAAACTCATAAAAACACCATGACCCCAAGCCTCTATCATATACATACCGTTTTTAACTTATGTTGTCCTTTTATTTATAGCGACCCAGGGTGCACGCCTGCACACCCCGCTACGGGTACCGGGAAGTTTATTTTTAAATTAATTAAACAATTTGCTGAGATTTATGAGCTTTTAGGTCATTCTTTAGCATGGTGTTCAAGATTTATAATAAATAATTAACGTTTTGAAAAGAATAATAAGATTTTTAAATAATATTTAAAAGAATGAAAAAAGGGATTAAATTAAATTTTGAAACAAAATGGAAAGGGTGTTACAGGAAAAATAAATGTAATTAAAATGTGAGATTTTTGTTTGTATTTATTTTTATCTTTTTCCTTTACATCCTTTTACTATTTTTTATTTTTTTCTTTTTATATTACCTTATATTTTTCTTTTATCTCTCTCTTATTTTTTTGTTTCTTTTTTTTCATTTTCTATCATTATTTTTCCTCTCTTTCTCACCTCCTCTCCCTCACATCACACTCCCCCTCTCCCATAGGTGGCACACCACCCTACAACCCCTTCGGAAGAGCGATTCTCCTTCATCTATCATTATTTTTCTTCTCCATTAGGTGGTCATTAAACCGTAAGGAAAGGCCACCATTGTGCAAGTGGAATCTTTTGTTTTCATTGAGTGTGATGTGCACAGTTCGTCGTGGAAGGATTTTACCCAATATTGGGGTTTTTATAAAATATTCCGTTTTCTTCCATTTTTTGTCAACTAAAATCCTACCGTAGATCTTAGAGTTATCTAAGAATATAAGGTAGGGTGACTAATATATTTCCCTCAGTTTCATTGTTGTTTATAAAAATGCACCGTTGTGTCGTTTTTCTGTGCCTACCAGCACTGAGTAATTTCACCCTATCTCATTAATTTAATTCGTTCACCTATTTTTTGGAGCCTTATTTATCTAAAATTGAATTTTTTTGAATTATTAAAACAATTTTAGAGACCCCTTTAGGCATTCCAACATGGTCGGTATTTTTTTCTGTTGACCGGGATTTTAATTTAATTAACTGTAGGGCTAAAGCATCAAATTTTTATTGAAATGAATTTGAATAATTCATTTGAATTGAACACAAAAATTTAATTTTTGGAATGTTTTTAATTTTTTGTGCTAAACTGTTTATTTATTGAAAAAGTACATTATCTGATTATGTTGATATGGTATCCTGAATTTTTAAGTTATTATGCTGTGATATTTAATTTTTACCTTATGGTGCACATGTGAATCTGGTTAGTTTTTAAGTGGGAATTTCATATGATTATTATGTCATATCTACTACTATAAAAATATTATTTATATTCAAGTAGGGTAGGGTATTTTTGTCCCGTATTAAGGGCCACACTTTGACCCACCGTTCTTGATATTTTTTACTACGTGTCGGGGGGTGACTTTGGCTTTGTTAGACCGAGACAACCCCATGCATTCTAATACTTATGATTGAAACCATTTCCAAAAGGGACTATCGAGATGGAACCATTATAAATGTGTCTAAGATAGCCTCATATGACACTCAACCCCATTTTGTGAGATCAGAACAGACTCATGGTAAAGCCATTACTCGATCGATACTTGTCCTTTCAATAGATTTCCATGGATGGGCTCGGTGGTATTGGATAAACTGAAATATGTTCCATAGAGATACCTTCGAAACATGCTCAGACTCCAACTCTAATCATGAACCTCAATAATGATGTATTGGAGGTTTATATTAACGCAATTTCTAGTTTCTTGAGATTGTTATATTTTTTGGTACATTGAAGCATACATGTTTGACACATGACTTAGACCTCATGTTAAAGAACAAGATTGTTGGTATTCCCTTGTATTACCTTACTCTTCCATGGTTTATATATATATATATATATATATGAATTTGTGTATTATTCTTGCATGTATTCCTTTCAGACTTCCAACTTAGGCCGAAGCAGGTCATATGGGATGGGTGTAGTTGGGAAGTGGGGACGAGTTATTTATTTTAATATACTTAATTAATTATCCATAATTTTTATATAAAGGCACGCTATATATTATTATTTCATGAAATCAAACGGTTTAGAAACCGTGGGTGCCAGTTTACAGGCACATTATCTCACACCATGATCGGGCATTGTTGACACCCAAGTAGATTACATGCTCGCAGGTATTGACAAAGGTAATTGTTCTTCTTCGGATGCTTGATTATTCCAGCTATTTAGGATGGAGATTGAGGTAGAAGGCTGATCCTTTCTCGTGTGGTATATCTTTCATTGTGTCGTTTTTTTATTTGAATTTTGCATGATTTTTTTGTATTTCCAGTTTAGATAAACATCATGGCATGACATCGTTTTTTGGGATTCTATTCATGAATATTATTCAGTTGGGTTATTTATATGGCTTCTGATATAGTTTTTTCATTTTTATATTCTTCTGCTATTTAATATTAGTTATTTTTTACTTTTTCTGTGATAATACCTATTGCCTATGATGGAATAGTCTCACCCTCAGACAAAAAACGGACCTCGCTTTTAGTCGGCAGCCTCTTGCATTCAGGGATATGCGCTTGAGGTCATGTGACCCATCGGCCTGGCCACCATCTTAGAGGTGAGCCATGTCGTGACGTTACAAAGTGGTATCAGCGGTTGGTTTTTTCTTTTGTCTTTCTGTTTGGGTTAAACATGAGACTAGGATATAGGGATTTGGAATGTACTCTATGCTTGGATGTACCTAACCCATGTATAGGGGAAAACCCAAATTGTTGGGTTGGGACTGTACTTATTTATTATGCCAGTTACTATTGATATGATTTCACTATTGGGTGACTTACTTGTAATTTATTTTTATTATGTTGGTATTGTTTAAATAATCATTTTACTATTTCATCCTAATGATACGAGGGAAATTCGTTCCATGCATCAAAATAAGCACTATAGGATTTAAAATTCCATGTATATTGCCATGCGATATCTACTTTTAGCATGAATTTTCATGTTTGTGAGTGAGTGTTGTTGTGCCTAGTGGTTAAAATTTGAAGTTCTATTTTTTAAAATATAAATTTTTGACAGTCTATTAGATGTTAGCCTGAGATAGCATGGGGATGAACTGTAGAACTTGTTTAGTGATCCTTTAGAGTTGTCTCTTCCATATCGAAACCCAGATCTTGAAGCGGGTTGTCTGTTTCTTAGTGCATAGTGGCAGGATATGTACCTAATCTCATTATTTGCCTCAATTGTTTTAATCACCTTCTATACTACTTGTATACTGATATGTGTTTGGATGTTGTAGAAAAATGTTGTTGTGATGTCTTTGTGTCGTGCATCAGGAGAGTGGTAATGATAACATTTCAGAGATGGCGGGCCGTGAACCACTAGTGGAACCTATTGTAGAGCCTCTTGTGGAACTACCTCATTTCTATCTTCTGAGGGACCCTACCACTCAATTTAGGGATTGTCTCCTTAGGATTATGTTTTAAATTCAGAATATCTCTAGACCTACCCCGTCTATGGAAGACCTCACGCGGGACTTTCTGCAGCAACACCCTCCCACCTTCTCGGGTAGTGGTGGCCCTCATGCTACAAAGTCAGGGATAAAATCTGTAAGGTCTGTCTTTGACTACCTCGAGACGAATCTGGAACAGAGGGTCAAATTTTCAATCTACATGCTTTGTGACTATGCGAAGCACTGGTGGGATGTTGTTTCTCAGGCTAACCAGACTAGTGACATGGATTGGGCCGACTTCCAACAATCCTTCTAAAATCACTTTTTCTCGTAGACTCTATGATATGATTGTGCACGAGAGTTCCTACAACATTAAAAGGGATCTGTGACCATGTTAGTGTATTCTTCTCATTTCACAGAAAATTAATGTTTTCCCCATCTCTAACAGGTGACGCATAGACTACTACAAGAAGTTTTGAGGAAGAACATGAGTATACTATCTGCTCGAAAGTGAATGTATTCTGTTTGAACACTTTTATGGAGATTGTATATCAGGATTTAATTATAGAGAGAAATTTCAAGGAAGCCAAACCATTGAGATAGTGCGGTTCAGTTCTGAGATAGGGTGATGGCTCTTCTGACAGTAGGAAATTCCTTTTGGCAGGTGAAAATGGAGGATATACTAGCCAAAAAACATGTGTTGAGGGATCTATCACATTTTATCAGTGTGGAAAAGATGGTCACAAGAATCCATAGTGCACGAGAGATTTGAAGGTGTGATGAGCTTCTAGTAGGATGGGTCACCTTCAACAGTTTTTCTATTCCATCTCTTCAGCATCCAGTGGTAGAGGATCCGCACATTCACCTTCATCATGTATGCAATCTATGACTCCACAATAGGCGGGATTTTCTTTTTCCCCTGGACGATCAGGCCGAGGTAATGGTGGAGGTTTTGGTTGAGGAAATCATGTTCCATATTATCATCCTTAGTACAGTGGACCTGCTTAGGCTAGCCAGGAAGAATATTAGGGCTGTGGCTCAGGTCTCATGTAAGCACTGCAATTAGTACCCATGGAATAGAGTGTAGCACCATCTACAGTGAGAGGTACTATTCTAGTAGCCTCTACATTAGTTTATTCTATTTTTGATATTGGTTCATCACACTCCTTTATATCTGATGTGGTTGTTGAAAGTCATGGATTTCCAATTCTGTACCATTGCGGTGTCATGTCTATCAACACTCTGCTTGGGGTCATGACAGAGGGAATATTCTGGTGCCATGAGTGACCCCTCAAGATAAGTGGGTACGATTTTGTTTGGAATTTCCATATCATCAATATGTTTGGAATCAAATACATTATTTCTATTAGATGGATTTCTCCTTATTTTGATTAATTAGACTTCTATCATCATCGGATTTTCTTCACATCCCCTGACAGTGACAAATATCTTCACAAAAGAGATTGGGATATACGGGAAGACCGAGCTAAGCCTAAATATGTAGGGTTGGGTAGAGTGAAAACTCAGTTGTAAAGTCTCTTCATGAGTGATTAGGGATTGAACCTAGTTGAATTACCTCCAGTGGGGGATCTTTTCTGGGATGTCATCCCTGATGATTTCTCTATCTTACCTCCTTTGAGAGACATGGAGTTTACTATCGAGATCATTCCAGGTTGGCACCACTGTCTATTATTCCTTATAGTATGGCACCAAGAGAGCTGTAGGAACTCCAAAAGAAGCTTTTAGACCTAGAGTATAAGGGTTTTATCAGACCTAGCACATCACCATGCGGGTCACCTATTGTCTTTGTGATGAAGGCAGATGGCACCCTCAGGTTATGCGTGGATTATCATCGACTCAACTACCTCATGGTATATAATCCATATCCATTTCCTTGTATATATGATCTCTTAAACCATATTCAAGTAGAAACTATTTTCTCCAGGATTGATCTGAGGTCGAGATACCACTAGGTTCATGTGCGACCATCTGACATACCATTTATGGCATTCCAAAGCATGTATGAATTGTACGAGTATATGGTTATTCCATTCGGCCTCACGAAACAGATGCAAGTCGTTTAGGTTTCCAGAAGTGAGTAGAAGATGATGGCCTTGTTTTTATAGATGCATCTACAGATTCAAGATAAGAGAGAGCAACCAGTTCTAGCAGCTATTATAGTGACGTCCTCTATTCTAGATCATTTCCACAGGAAACATTTGGATGATCCTGAGGGGCTCATTTTGGGGGAAAGAATTATAGGAGAGAACCCACCTCCTAGTTGTGTTGTTTATGGTAGTGAAACTCACCTTTACTTTGGTCGTGCATGGGTACCATCAGGTACACGAGAAGAGATGGTGAAGGAATCTCAAACATCTTGTTGGGACGTTCATCCTAGGATAACCAAGATGTACAAAGACATGTGTCTACAGTATTGGTGGACATGTATGAAAATGCAGATAGCAGGTTTCATCACTCAGTGATCCACTTTCCAATAGGTGAAGGCATAACATCAGTGACGTGCTGGAATCCAACAACCTCTATATATTATTCAATGAAAAATGGAATGACGTCACCATCGATTTTGTTACAGGATTTCCATGATCTCCCTGAGGCCGAGAAGCATTTTGTGTTTTCATCGAAATGTTTACCAAGGTTTCAGACATCTTTCCTATTTGAGAGACCTTAACGATTGATGAGTTTTGGGGCTCTATATTTGAGATATTGTATGACTTGATGGTGCACATTGATCTATTACCTCATACAGGGATTCCTACATTACTTCACAGTTTTCAAAAGGGTTTCAAAAGGCACATCGTTCATAGGTACTTCTGAGTACTTTATATCACCCATAGACCGATGGGTTGTCCGAGGGAACAATACGAGTGTTAGAAGATATGTTACAGGCACCCGTCCTTGATTTTGGTGGTTCCTGGGAGAAGAATATACCACTTGTGGTGTTTAACATTAATAATCGCTTCCATTGAGAAAGTATAAATGGATTCATATGAGTCCATGTATGGTAGACCATTCCGTTCAACTCCACGCTGGCTCCAAGTAGGTGTGGAAACTCTTTTGGGTCCTCATCTCGTTCAGGAGACTTCTGAGCATGTTTAGCTGATTTAGAAGAGTATGACTATAGCTCAGTCCAGACATAAGTATTACATCAATTATCTCTGCAAAACTATAGAGTTTGTGGTGGGACATCGAGCCTTTCTACATGTTTTATTGAGGTTTGGTCACTGGAAAATCAAGAGATAGGTGAAGTTATCACCAAGATACATCGAGCTGTTCAAGATCATGGAGAGATTTGGGCCGGTAGATTAGCGGTTACTACTACGTTAGAGGTACTGTGCCAAGAATGATGTTTTCAACATATCTCATCTCTGACAATACCATCCAGACTAATCTCATTCTTTTGACCCTGACAACATCGAACGTGAGGAAGTAGCATCCTCCGCAAAGCATCCGATCAGTATCATCGACCGTAGCATGAATGTACTCTGATGCAAGTCAGTCCCTCTAGTCTAGGTGTTATGGCAACACGGAGGTGTTCAGGACCAGACCTGGGAGTGAGAGACGAATGTGCATACATTGTAGCCGGAACATTTCACTAGAAACATTCCACTACCCTCAGAAGGCCAACTCAGGGATGAGTTGTCTTAGAGTGGGGAGGTTGTAACATCCTGGAATTTATCAGTTATAGACCATTTTTAATTTTTGTTGGCCTTTTCATTAATGTGACCCGGGGTGCATGCATGCGCACCCCCTAATGGGTCCCAGAAAATTTTTTAATTAATTAAATAACTACTGATATTTATGAGATGTTAGGTTGTTCTTTAGCGTGATGTTTAGGATTTAAAATAATTAATTTAGTTTGAAAAATAATAATAAGATATTTAAAGATGAATTCATATAATGCATGAAGTGATAAAATGAAATTTTTATATAAAATGGAAAGGGGGTTATGGAAAAAATAAATGTAATTAAAATAAGAGGTTTCCATTTTTTATTTTTATCTTTTTCCTTTTCATCATTTTATTCTATTTAATTTGTTCTTTTTATTTTAATTTTTTTTACTATAATATTTTTTTATTCCTTTTCTGTCTATCCATTTTCCTCTCTTCCTCTCCTCCCCTCCCCCACATCGCACTCTCCATCTCCCTTAGGTGGCACACCACCCTACTATCCCTTCAGAAGACCATCACTCCTCCATGTTTCATCTGTTTTATTAGATGTTAAGTGCGTAGAAAATTATAGGGAAAGGATAAAATTTCACAAGTGGAATCATAGGTTTTTATTTATAATCCTACGTGCATTTCTTCATAGAATTATTTTACCCTATTTACGAGATTTTCTAAAATCTTCCATTTTCTCCCATTTTAGGTCAAATAAAACCATACAACAGATCTTAGAGTAATCTAAAACTATAAGGTAGGTTTTCTACTCACATTACCTCTTTTTCATTTCGGTTTATAAAAAAACACCATTATGCCATTAGTCAGTGCCTACCGGCTTTGAGAAATTTGACCCAATGTCATTAATTTAATTATTTTGCCTAATAGTTGAATTATTATTTGACTTAAATTAATTTTTTTGAGTTTTTGAATCAAGGATGGAAACCCCTTTGGGCATTCATACATGGTCAGTATATTTTTTTGTTAGCTTGGTTTTTAATTTAATTAACTGTAGTACTTGCACAACCCATTTTTATTGTAATGAAATTAAATAATTAGATTTCATTGAACACAAAAATTGAATTGTTGGATTGTTGGTAATTGTTTGTGTTGAACTGTTTAATTATTTAAAAAGGTCATTATTTTCTTATGTTGATACAGTATCTTTCCTTGTTATGTTTTTATGATACGATATTTAATTTGTATATTCTTATACATGAGTTGATTTGGTTAGTTTCCAAGACGAAATTTCATATGTTTATTATGTTATATCTACTACTAATAATACTTCAATTAAATTCTGGGTGGGTAAAGGTGGTGGGTCCTGTATTAAGGGCCACACTTAGACCATCCATTAGTGATTGTTTCCACTATGTTTCGGGGGGTGGGGTCTTTGGATTTGTCAAACTGAGACTTCCAGGGGCATTCTAATACTTACAAGTGACATCAGTTCCAAAAGGTCCCATCGAGATGGTTCTGTTGGCAATGTGGCTAACCCAGCCTTAGATGACACTTGACCCCTTTTTATGAGATCAAAACGGACTCATGGTAATGACATGCCTCGAGCGATACTTGGCCTTTCGAAATATTTCCTTGGACGAGCTCAGTGGTATTCGATAAATATAAGGATGTTCCATAGCGATACCTTTAGGACAAGCTCAGACTCCAACTCTAAACACGATCCTTAATAATTATGCATTGAGGTTTTATATTAACTCCACTGTTAATTTCTTGAGATTGTGAACTTTTTGTTTTTTGAGTAACACCTGGTTGACACATGACTTAGACCCCAAGTTAAAGCAAGATCTTGGGGGTATACCCTTCTTTTTGTTACTTTACTCTTACATAATATATATATATATATATATATATATATTGAATTGTGTATTTTTCTTGCAGGTATTCATTTCAATCTTCTGGCATAGGCCGAAGTAGGCGATTACGGACGGGTGCCGTTGGGAACCCGGGCCATGATATTTACTTTAGTTTACTAAATTAATTATCTATAATTTTTATTTAAAGGCACACTGCATTTTAGTGTTGCACGAAATGGAAAGGATTAGACACCGTGGGTTACAACGTACTAGGATTTCATCTCACAACCAGATCGGGCATCGTTGACACCCGAGTAGATTACATTCTCGCATGTATTGACAAAGGGATGTGTGATGCTTCCAATTCTTGATTGTTTCCTGCTTCTTATAATGGAGACTAGGGAAGAGTTCAGAGCCATGCACATGAGGTAGATGTTTCATTGTGTCTTTTATTTTAGTTGAATGTGTGATTGAGTTTTTGATTTCCTTACTTGCATTTTAGATAGACATCATGACATGACATCATTTTATTATCTTCCACACATGAATATTATTCATATTTGTATTGCTTCTGCTGCAGTTTTTTGATTTATATATGCTTTCTATATTTTTATTAGTTGTTGTTCACTTTCCCTATGACAATACCTATTACCTATGAGGGAATAGTATCCCCCTTTGACACAAAAAGGCCCTTGCTACTAGTTGGTAGCCTCTCGCATTTGGGGAGATGCACTTGAGGTCATGAGACCCACCGATCTGGCCACTGAATTAGTGGTGAGCCAGGTTGGGACGTTACAAACACCAGATTTCCGATAGATAAATCGAAAGTGTGATGATAATGATTATGTTAGGATTTCCAAAATATTTGATCCACTGCCATAATTTGAAAAATAAACTAAATCACAGTCATCATATCTTGGAAAAAACTATGTCCAACCAGGGAATATTCAAAAATATCCAACCGAAATAGTTGATATTAACAAGTCTAGTTGTATAAGGAACCAAAGGTTCTATCTTGGGGGATAACTGATAACTATTATTGTAGGAAAACATAATCAGTACCATGTTTCAATATCATGCTCCTTAAATGTTATGGATACAATCATAAAGCATGTCCTCCTAAATTTTAATAGCTCATATTTTATAACCATTTGTCTTATCATGGTATACTATGGTGAAATTCTCATGGAATTACAATACCTTTTTGTGGCCTCTCTAAAAATTTTAATTGAACCAAGATCTGTATTAGAAACAATGGGTGATGGAACACCATGAAATCTAAAACTCTAATGCACATATTGATTCCCCATGTTGTGAACATTGGAAATATCAATATGTCATATTATGTGAGCTAGTATGGTCAATTTGTCAATCAATACCAATATAAAATTCTTTCCCTGAGAAATATATTGAAACCCAACCAAAATGTCCATTGATATATCATCCCACAACCATGATGGTATAAGAAGTGGTTGAAAAATATTATAAGGATTTTGATTATGTGCATTAACTTGTTGTCAGGTATAACAATAATAATCAAAACTTGTAGTTTCTTCTTTTCTAAGTGGAGTCTAGAAATGATTCTGTAAATTATAAAGAAAATCACCATCCTTTTGTTCTTCTCAAAATAGGAATGATGAAAATACCCAAAACATAATTATTCGTAGGTAATTGATTAATATAATTTTTCCTAAAGGAAATTATACGCTCAAGAGATAGGGACCATTCACTGATCATCTTCCCTATAGATAAAATAATTCCCATTGAACTCATCCTAAATATAATTTTACTACAAAATTATATTAAGATGTATAGATTCTAATAAAACACATGTTAAAACAACATTGTTCGAATCCTCCAAAATTCAAAACTGTATATAATCCAAGAGATACATTATATTCTACTCATATGATTTTTTCAGGGAATGGAAAGGAATATTCCTTCAAAAATAAATATAAATAGAATCCACTATTCTAGATGTGTTGGAAATGTTGATCTCAAAATACTATAGATACTCCACCCATACCTACAGTCAAATGACCCACAATTTTCATTATAATATAGAAGTTATGTTCTGATGATCAAATTACTTGTTAGTTTATTCCTTGTAATGTTAATTCCATAAACTCTTCAGATCATGAATCACATGAAAATATTTTACAACATGTGTAGATCCTCAAATATTTGAATCATAAAGATGTTTCATTGTTAATATTGTGATAAAATAGTTTTCACCTTTTCAAAATCATATAAGATAGACTTTTTGGAAATTAAATTCCCTATGAAAATTACCTAACAATTCCATAAATGAAAAATTTATAGATCGGCATAAATTCAATTATTTTACAATATTTTTAGAGTTTCTTTCAATTCATGCACGTGGTCATCATCATTTTTAGATTGAAACAATATTTCATCAATTAATTTCATAATGATATAATTTTTTATTGTAAAAAAATCATGTTCATCAATGACATAAACATAGAAGGATCATTAGTTAGAAAAAAGGAATATCAATGTACATGTAATTGTCATTCCATCTCCTAGAAAAAATATTAGTGATTCGAAAATACATAATCCAAATATAGAGACGAACATATCAAAGATCAATATTTCATAAAAATTTCACACCTTATAAGTAATAAAACAATTCATCAATATCGGGATAATGATACTTTTCATTATCGTAACTAGATTGAGATTTAAATAATAAAAACACAAAAAGAGTTTCATTCTCCTATATTAAAAAAGGAAATAGAACATTCCAAGGAGTAAAATTATTGAAAATGAATCATTTAGAATTCAATTCTTCCAAATGAGTCTTTAACTATATCAGTTCAGCTTGTGTCATATGGTTAGAGGAAATTGAAATAGGTAGGGTACCTAGTACCAAGTAGATAGAAAATTATACCTCCGTCAACAAAGGAAAACCATAAAATCAATATGGAAAATTTATGGATACTCATCTGGTAAAAGTTAAAGATCACCATATGTTGAATCCTAATCCAGTTCAAAGGAAATAATGGATATCATCATACCCAAATATAGAAGAGGAGATCCTACTTGACATCACCTCTAGTACCATTCTCCTAAGAACATAATTCACACCATTTTGGGGGTAGTAAAGGAGAACTGCTCATGATAAAAATCAATTCCTACCTTATAGGCAATTATATATTCCATCTAGAGATTGAAATCTAGAGGTTTCTAATCCAATGAAAAAAAATTATAAAAAATTTCAAATTTGGATAGAGACAAATTACATAAGCGGCATTGGAGACCTTATTCTGTCTTTTTTCCATGAAGCATAATAATATCCGTTATATAAGACAAGATCTCTATAAACAGATTAAATAGTTACAATGTATGGGAAGATGAATAGGACTGAGAGGTATTGATATGAAGTAAATTAGTCACTAAATATTGTGAAATGGTAATAGTATCTATCACTTTCATAGAACCCATATCAACTTCCACTAGAGACACATATATTATATGGAGAAACTTCATTCAAATTTTATTGGGATGGAACCCCACATTTCCTTAAATCATTTAATTTTTCAATTTATCATCCCAATATTTTCTAAACCCATACAAATATGTAGACAAGTAAAAATGGTGTAAAAAGTTTTTCCTGCTTTTTGAAAATCCATAAGAGCTAAATATCCTTGTTTCCTCAATGAAGGTGTTATTTGAGTGATTTCTTTTTCCACAAATTAAAGAAGTTATTTATCCACTAAAAAAATATTATATATGATTTGGATGGTGTCTATTACTAAAATGTACCACTATATTTTACACCAAAAGCATTATCATGAATCCACTTCCCATTAAATAAACCAATGGTGTTACTACTAGGAGTTGGAGGAACTCTATTCCATCTAGATATACTTTCAAAGTAACATCCATCCATATAATCATTATTTTGAACATCTATATATAAGGTGGAATTTTTCTGGAAAACTTATGATTGAAATTATTTTCAAAAACCAATATCATTCCTCTGAAATTTTAATTTATCATTTCATACCACCATTGGTGTGAAATTAAAATTTTAGAAATAATAAATGGAATACTTGGTCTATATTGCCATCTTGATAAAGTATAAGTACAATTTAATGTATATCCAAAATAATTGAATCGTGTTATTACTGGTTCTAGAATTTGTTTCTAATGGTCTTTGATGTAAAACCTTGATCTTTGTGAAATATGTGTTTCAAATAAATTAAACTTCATCGATAGCTTTCATTATATGAATCAGTGAGTTTTAACAAATAATTATCAATTATTATTATTATTATTTTTTGTTATAACTAAGATAATAAATCTAATGATATGAATAGGAATAAAATAATTTCAATACTTATTTATAATTGTTTTTAGAAAATACATTTTATTAATAAATATATTGTTAGTTTTTTAGTAAATTCTTTTAATCCATCAAAAATACTTTTCCTCAAAATATGATTTGTATTTCTTTATTTGAAAAAATAATAAATTTTATTTCTAACACAATCATCAAATCAGTCAAAAAATTAACTTAATATTTGAAATCTCTATGTAAAAATTATCTTTTGGGGAATTTTTGGAAAAATTTGAAATTGTTTATATTTTGGTGAATTGTAAGAAATACTGATTTTTATTAAAAATGAACATTCCATTTAAAGAATTTAAAATATATATTTAATTTTCAGACGGATTTATATGTAAAAATAATAACTAATATATTTATTAATCAAATTTTATTCATGGGAATCAAATAATTGTTTAATTTTTATTTTTCAATTTTCTATTCCTATATAAATTTTCCCTATTTTAAAAACCACTTTTTCTTTGCCACTAAGGGTTTATTTTTAATCAATAATTTTTCACTTCTATGAATTTAATAATGTAAATTGAATTCCATGTTTTGAAACATCATAGATATTATTATATTGTATGGTCGGATTAATTTTTGGTCATAATGAATAATAAAGACAATAAATATTAATTACCATGATGATGGTTTAATTGATGTTTTTCGTGTTACATGCACCAGTGAGAGAATAAATTTTCCTCACACAATCCTTATTTATATGGTAAAATGTAAATAATATTTAGAATAGTTTTTTCCTTATTATCTTACTATTATCATTTTATTATTATTCTTAATGGATAAATAACCTCGGTAAATAAACAGTAAAAAGATACCATGGTGAAAACTAAAATGATATAATTAAGTAATCTTAAATGATATTAAAAAAGATAGAATAATTCAATTATTGGGTGGATGTGTTGATAGAAATTATAATCTAATCACAAAATTTTGTATCTTTTTTAGGCACTTGGGGTTATAGTTACTTCTCATTTTTTAATACATATGGGTATTTATAAAAAATCCACTCATCCCTAATAAAACCGATCACACTCTCCTCTATTATTAGAACTTCCAATAAAAATTACCTCCACAATCAAATTACCGAATACAATATTTACATTCCATAACATATCCTAGAAGACTTATTTTTAATAGGAAACCCATATTATAACGCTTAATGTGTAAATATAAATGCATTTTATGAAGAAGAGGTATAATCTTTTACTATGGTTTTTCATGTCTTTCTTCCTTGAAATCCTAAAATAATTCTTCAAAACTGCTAATATATTTAAATAATTATATTAATATTACTTATATGTTACTATTTTAATGTAAATACCATTTTATAACTCTTATTCCATCATTCGGGAAACGAAAAAAATGATTGTGTGTACGGTGGACTACACATTGTCAAAATGATGTAATTCGTATTCCATCACCGCCTATCATGGATAGTGATAATTATGGTTTTTGTTCTTATATATTATTTTTATGAATAATTTGAACTTATATAATTATAATATCATATAATAAATCATAATTTCTCTTATATGGAACATGATAATGTCGCTCGTGTGTACAGAAGACTACCACCTCATGAAATGATGTGATTCATTTTTCAATTACTCTTTTAATGTAAGAAAATTAAGATATACCAAATAATACTAGACCATAGGTGAATCCCATGGACCAAATAATTTATTAAAATGAATAAAAGCAACATAGAGAGTTCATGGTACTTTTGAAACACCATCATACAAATACAACATCAAAAACAACAAATTTAACCTCTACCACCATGACAACGAAAGACTCCACGAACTCTCAGATGCCTTCCTCTCCACCACTTCATGGGGATCTACCACTCGCAACCTTGACCCACATTTTCCACAATCTCGACACCATGAAAGCATTCATGGGTCACATACTCTGCATCATCCTTATCAACATGAGCAATAAGACTCTCATCATCCAACCTAAGGGAATGCCAAGGTAGTTTCTCCGTTGAATTATCATGTTTGAACAATGTCAATGCATTAGAAATAGGACTTGATAAGACATGCTTACCCATTCGATCCTTGCTTTCTCTATAGAGCATATCAAACTTAGGTGTGTTGATAGAATCCGACATAGTAAAGAAGATAGGCTTCATAGCATCATGACAATCAAGAATGCCCTCTGTAGATATAGAACATATTGTTGTAATAGCATCGGTCACTAAAACTAATGTTCCAAATGAAACCACATCAGTATCATTGTTAGAATCAGCATGAGAGGCCTCATGTGCAACCAGTACAGTGTCAATATGATCGATAGAGTCTCACAATGGGACAATGCCCATCACAACAATACCAGAGAGAATAGTTACATCTATAGAGGCGATAGAAGAAGCTTTATGTACAAGTAGTCTTGTCATTACATTATCATCAGAGTCCCACAATGGACCAAAGTCTAGCATAGGACAACTAGAGATAGTTTTCAAAAGCCCCACATTAATCAAAGCATCAACAATAGAAGCAGTAGAAACCCCAGGCACATCAGGTACAATAGCAGGTGCATGCCCGGTTGCCCCCCGCCCAGCAGATGCCCCTTTAATTAAGGGACTACTTGTCAGTTTTTATTTAAAATAAAACTACTCCCCCATTAAAAAACCAGGGTCTGTCTCAGTGTCACTACCATGACTACATGAATCCACATCACCCCATGAAGTCGGCTCCCCAATTTGAGAGGGGCCCATTGCCAAATGGTCGCCAAATAGTGGTGTATATCCATTGTTTCCCCAAATAAAATGGCTTCCATACTTACTAATCACAACATAAACAAATAATATAGTTTACCCCATCTTTTAATTAGATAAAGAGTTGTGAAACGGGTTCCCATAGATGGGTGGAGGAGAGTCCTTCACACCATCAGGAGTAGCCTGCTTTCCAGACAATGCTTCATCAGGATCCCCAGTCGATTTAGACTTACAATTATCAGCAAGATTCCCAAATCATTTTCAACTAGAGTAGCATAATCCTCTGTTACAAGTATCATTAACATGCCCAATAGAGAAATATTTTAGGCAAAAATCTGGGACATGCTCACACTCAATCTCCAGTTCGTATTTAAACTCACCAGCGATCAAAATCATCATTTCAACAAGAGTCAATGACATATCAAATTAAACAAAAATATGATAAAAATGGCCATATCGAACTAAACCAGTCTCTTTATCAATCTTTATGGGTGTCCCAATAGCCATAGAAACATCCCGTATAATTCTAGGATGCCAAAATACCCTGCTAAATCCTTTAATCTGAACCCAGGAGTGAGAAACAATATTCTTGGCCTTAAAAGGATCAAACGTGGGATCCCAATTCGAGAACCTCAAGATCCCTGGCTTTAAATTAAAAAAATCCATGACTCCAGGCTCCAAGCTTCAATTCATATGAACAGAAATTGAAATAACAAAAGTTCATAACTAACAACACCATATGCCCTCACTGAAAACCCAAATTTCTTGAGGATGTTTTCTAATATCATCAAACTAACACGACATAATCAAATTTGATCTTAGACAAGAAATCATAGAAAGCATAAAAGCCTCAAGACAATACTGATTGAATTAGGGGCTCACTTCAACCACCACACACATTCCATTCCATGGGATACGATTGTTAGCAGATTCACAAGAACCATGTAAAAATCTGTCGGAACCCTTTAACTGTAGAGAATCCAATCGAGGGGCTGAATCAGAAGATGAGTGTAACTTTGGCTTCAAAATAGAAACCTTCTTCGAGGGACTAATGAAAATCTCTACGGGGTTGAAACAATCTTGTGTGGACAAAACCATATTGAGCTAAAGAAAACCAAGATTCCATTGACGTAGAGATAAATGATCTCGACCTACCCCATTCTCATTCTCCTAATACCAAAGGAAATTAAGATATAAATAATTAATAAATTTTAAATATATGAAATAATAATTACTACATGGTTTTGACATATTTTTTACTTTCATTTCATTCCATCAGTCGAGAAATTGGAAATATGGTTCATACGTATGTACAAACTATAGTCTCCATGAATGTTGTAATTCATTTACAATAACTAAATCATATAGAATAATATAAATTACCATTTATAAAAATAAAATTATATTTATATAATAAATAAAATTATTAAAATAATGTAACCATTGTCAAAATAATATTAATGAAAACAAAAAACCAAAATATACATGAAAAAAGATGCTATTAGTACTTGAAGAGGTATTTTAACAAGTTATTATAAATAAAATGGAAATAAAGGGTCATAATAACATAATATATGTTATGATAAATATTATTTTGTTACATTGATGTATTTCAAATATACCTATATTTATTATATAACAGGACTAAATGATTATGAGAAATGTTGAGACATATGATAATGTATTTCTAGCCTCTCTTGTATCTCCATGTAACACATGCCTTGTTCACAAATCATTTGTTTTATGTGTTGTATACACTACTAAATTGATATTTTATATTAGTAATATTATTATATTCATGATATATAATGTTTCATTTATCATTATCTATTAATTTGGCTTACTATTCAAATATTTACAACGTTGTAAAAGGATTTTCTTCTAAATTTTATTTTCTTGGGACATATTTATATTCACTACTAATTTATTTAAAATGGTGTCTAATATTACTAGGATTTTATTTTATGATAATTATTGTTAATTTTTTTGATTTTCATTTAAAATGGTAATTTATTTCAAAGGGATTATGATTCAAATATTACCAAAGTGGTAAGGGTATTATGTGATAATGTCATTGTTTATCTGGATGATTTATGATTTTTCTTTCGATGATGAAATATTATGATCTATATCTCATGAAACACTTGAATTTTTTACTCCACTAATTATTTCATTGAAATACAAGTTTTCCCTTCATTTTCACCTTTTATGTACCCAATATCCAAAAAAATTATGGAAATTGAAATTAGATAGTTATTCGGTAAAGAATACAACTTTCTCATTATACTTCATGTATAAAAATGAATTAATTTTTTTTTACTATTATAGAATTTTTCAATAAGGAAATATTTACAAAATATTAATGGAAAATTAAATGGAATATTATTTTCATTTTTTTTAATGTGGTAGTTATGGAATTTTTTCTAAAAATGTGAATGTAAGATTTAGTTTAACGTGTATGACATGAATAGTATATTCCAACATCATTACCTATAATTGTTATAAATAATACATTATAATCGTAAAATACTATTTTCAATGAAATGGTTACTCAAATATTTTAATATATTTAATTTTTAAACAGTTATTAGTAAGGAGAGAATTTTATTTTCACCCAAATGTTTTACATGTTATCTTTTAAAGTCAACATATGTAAAAGATGATATAATTTAATGTAAATTAATATTTATTGGGGATATGATCCAAGTATACCATATTTTTCATTATCAATATTTTTGTTCTTTATGATGGATAGATTTTTTGGAATCTCATTCATTCTACATGAGTTATGACATGATGAGAAAATTTATTTTTTACGAAAATTATTTCTTTCACAGGGGTTATGCCGAGTATAAATGTTTATGAACCCCAAATATTTTCATGTTTTTTGATATGAAGAATATTTTATGATATTATGGCTCAGATATGTATTATTTTTACTATGTGATGAGTGGGGAAAATACCTATGTCCAATTTATAGGGAAAAGAGTGATATCTCATGATATAATAAAGAATGGAAAGAGGAGTAAACATAGTTTAGAAAGAGAATGTAACCACTGTGATGGTATTGGGGTGAACCTTAAGTAATACGATCATTTGGGGAGTGAAACTATTACACTATGATATTTAATTAAATGGGCCTTTACTAATGTGGAAAATATTATTTATTCTTATGTGTTTTCCATAATTCCATTTCTTATGTCGATATTACGCATAAGTGATTTTTTTCTTTGATTCCATTATGAATATTGTTTTTTGAACTGAAAGAATTAATTTAGTTACTCATCATTATGATCTAAATATGTATTTTATGGTTTAAAATTTTTATTCCCATGTTCTCATAGTTTTTATGATGACGCTTTGATTATATATCCATTGTATTTCCATAATAAGCATACAAGCTCAGTTTTTATTATGTTCCCCCAGGTTATTATGAAATTAATTATATATTATTTTTCTATAAAGGGTTATAGTTATATATAAATTAGTGGGATACGATTTATTTGAGTTATGAACCATTTGTTTACATATATGGGTTTCTGAAGGTAGTAGACCTGAATTATTCTCGCATGGATAATTATGTTTTTCATTGAATATTTCCCTATTAAGATGTAATATATATCTCTATGTGACATCGGGTCACTACAATTATGATCAAATCTAGGATTAGTTACTATTTAGAAATGAGGATGAGAAAACATTAGTGATATAAATAATGATATGTCTATGTTCAATGACAAGAAAAAATTTAATGTATAGAAAAATATACTAGAATTTTAGAGAAGGACAGAGCTTGAGAATTATATAAAATTAAAACCATGTCCGTATAATGCAAGTGAATTTGTATCTTGAAATAGTGTACCTATGGGTAATAACATTCAAAAGAGACCAATCCTCATGACTCGATCATCACCTAGTTCTTGAAGATCGAACTATATATAGTGACTTAAAAATCTCAAACATAGATATTACATCATTTAGATTTTTAGTCACTACATTGCACAAACATACGACTAAGGGTCATAATGGTTTAGTGCCCCAGGACGCTAGATAAAAAATGTTTTTATTTATTAATATATATAAAACTTCTCCCATAAATTTCTTCTCATATAGTACAATTCTTATTCATATCCCATTTAAAAAAAATCATCAGACCCTTTGTAAAAGAATCATTATTAAGTGTCATCTCTAATTCATGGTAATCTTAAAAAAGAGATATATGTATGGATAACATCAGATTAAGGGTCTGATAACATTGGTATAACATTTGAAAACCATACGCTACATTCCAATGATCATATTACTTTGTTTTTAAAAAATGATTTACGTTCATAATAAATGGATTATATAGAAATAAAATAACATGACCTATGAGAATATAACATTTGAATAATATATTCAATCGATGAATACAAATATGTAAAGAAAATTATTTATATAATTGTAATATATCACTTCCAAGGATATCATAGTTGAATGGATTCAATCCTAAAACCATCACAGTAGTCGAGGTTCACTCCCAAGACCATTAAAGAATACAAAGTCCCTTACATAATTGGGATCACTCTTTGTTCTAGTCCAATATATCTCCTGAGATATAAATCATTACACAATTCATTAAAAGTAGCTATTGGTCTGACCCCTCTCAAAATGAAAGCCATCATTAATTGTTTCACAATATCAATATATAGTCATCATTTAATAACAAATGAAATGAAATGGGTTTCATAAACATTTCATCACATCATCACCTATGGAAAAGATACTGGTTTAATAATAATTTCACCTTTTCATAATAGAAAACCACATGAAAATAATGGTTTTTTATAATTTATCTATGACGGTATAGCCCATGGAAGGGAAATGGGTTAGGTAAAAATTATCATATCTTAAAAAGAAAAAATATATGGGAAGAATAAAAATGGTATCCTTATATCATATACCAAACAAAGAATGAGTAGTATCATAGGATGTAATCTGTGATGCAAAATTATTTTAAATGATCATAATGATAATTTATTGAAGAAAATAACCTTTAATTGAAGATAAATTTATAAAAATACAAATTCATAAAATATTTTTGAAATAATTTCAATTTAAAATAAGTTTTTAATCATTGAATGGAAGAATACAAATCACTAAAATCATTTATTTAGGAAAATAATCATTCTTATTTGAAAACAATTTGGAACAAAATAAAAAAAAATAAAAAAAAATAATTCCAATTTCCATTAAATATTATAATGGATGCTTCCAAAAATTATTCTCCATGACTAAATAGTATTTTCTTCATGCTATATATGTAAAAATCAAGATTACTTTAACATTTTCGGTAAAATACAAATCGATTTCTTTTTTTAAATTTACTTGTGTGTTCATATAAAAAATCATAAAAATTAAAAAAGGGATAAGAGTATACTCTAAATTATTTGAATAATGTTAAAAATATTTCTGAAAACATATTTATAAAACATGGTTTTGAATGAAAAACATGTTTTCATTAGAAGAGATAATTAATAATGATTTTTTAAAAAAATATTATCTAAATTTTTTTCAGTATATAAAGTTTAAATTGAAGAGAAAAATTGTATTATAATCAAATATCCTAATTTAAAAAAAAAATTAATGAGTTTATTAAGTGTTTTATAATTAAATTTTATCTTCAAAAACATAATCATAAATAATACTTATAAATGATGAAATTCTAATATAAAATCATTATTACTTTTGTAACATCAAATTGTAATCACACTGATGGAATGAAATGAAATTAATATTCAATTATAATAATTTTAAATAAATTCATTTTATTTCATGTTAAGGGGTATTTATATACACCTCATAAAACAATGTAGGATAATAATATAATATATGTCCCAAGGAAAGAAAATTGAGACAAAAATACCTTACAATATTGGACATAATTAAATTGTAACCCCAATTTAAGATAGATCATAAAATTAATATTTTAATACTCATAATTGATAGTATAATAATTATAATTTTATTTCATGATCATTAAACATACCTTAGAGAAGAAAGAGGTAGTTAATATGGCATGTGTCTCACAGAATTAAAGAGTTTCCTTGAAATCCATTACCTAAATGTTGGACAACCTTCACACATGTTCCACATTGTTTTATAATAAATATATGTATATTATAAATATATTTCATAACCATAATAATATATATAATAACCTTTATTATTTTTTTTCCTTTTATTATATATTTTTTTAAAATTCAATGTTAAAGTCACTTTTCAAGATATAACTTCTCTGTTTTTCATGTATGTTTGGATTTGTTAATTCTATACTCATACATTGATCATGGGACCATAATGTCAAAAAATTACCAAATATTTAAATATAATATATTTTAATTATATATTTTTTAGAGTAATCCATAATATTTAGAGATAGAAAATGAAATACACAATTCATGGGGATGGTAGGACATAAGTACGAATGATTGTTTCTTCAATTTTTCTAAAAAATCGAATGAAATAAATGTAAAAATTATATTACAATTTGAAAATAATTTTCATTAAAAATATATCATATATTATTTGTAAAAATATTATCACTACCATCGATGTAAATTTTGAATGAATCTCAACGCTTCATGAGGCGGTAGATCATCGTACACATGAAGGACATTATCATGTTACAACATAATGAAATGTATTGTGGTATATGAGATAATATAACTGTAAAAGATTAATAATATCATAAATATCAGATATTTATAGTTTTAATCCACCATTATATACATCCATCAGAGGTGTTTATGGGTAACAAATAATATTGGTAAGCAAGGCGTGAGTCTTTCATTCACACAAATGATGATTTCATATATCATTTTATAGAAGAGGCTATATTTTTTGGATCATAACATAACATAAAAAATTAATTTTATGTAATATAGTGAGGATATTATACCATATTTTTTATAATAATTGAATTAGGTGGAGGAAGGATTAAAATTAAATTATTTCTCAGCCGTGTTATCTCTTATTGAGAGAACATATTTTGGTTTACACCCAAAATCTTATTAGGTTGTATTTATGACCAATATAAAATTATAAAATTATGTTAGTGAATTATGTATGTTATTTGGGTACTTATTTTGTGAAAAAATATATATTTTGTATTTGTGAATAGTAGAGGAGAAGGGATGGATTTTTTAGTTGAGGGGAGTGGAAGACATGAATGTTTTTCCATGAAAATTGTATAGCCAAATTTTTTTATTGAAAAAGTCTCTAAAAAAGAAAATTATCGATAATAGAAGAGTTAAAGTTTAATTATTTCCTTAAAATTCATTTTGGACTTGTTTTCCCCCATTTTTCACTCGTAAATTTTTTGTTTATTCCTTGAAACCCAAAATTTTAGCCTAAACACTATAAATACTTATTACTTGTTTTACTATTCATTACAGTATAAAAATAATTCGACCTTACTGGATTGTAAAAATAATTATTATTAAAAATATTTAATAAATTTTAAAAAATTCCATTAACATAATTGAAAAATCTAGATTTAAAGTTAAACCCGAATATGCGATGCGAAAGTTTTTTTCTAAAGAGAAAAGGTTCAAAATTTTAAATTATTTTTATATCAAAATTCAATTTAAAAAATATTAGAGTGATATAAATTGTATTTATTGATATATAATTGATGTAATATGACTTTTAATCCCATTTTTCAAGAGTAATTATCTTTATAAATTCATTAAATGTTAACCCAGTTTACAAAAAAGGACATTATTTTTTACTATTCACTGATATATGAGTCTTTTTTGAAAAAAATTAGAAATTAATCCTATGATAATATTGAAATTGTGATTCAAAATTTAATGTTTATTTTATAAGGTTTGTTTTCTACAATTTTATGAAATTAATTTTTTTATTAATTAAAAAATGAAATAAAAAACATTTTTATGAGAAATTAGTGTTTTCAAAACATATAATGACTTCTCTTAAATAATAGGAAAATTTTTCATCAAAATAATTTATTCATAAAAAAAATTGTAAATAATAAATAAAAATTATTTATTACTACTCATATCACTAAATTTAATTTATTTTTTACAATTTCCACACTAAAATAATAATATTAATAAGATACTATGGTTTGTTAAAACATAGTGTTGTATATTACATAAGATATCCAAGAAATTTAACTTACTCAAAAGTATATTAATTAATAAAAACATGGGTTGATAAATTATACCACCCATAAAAATAATTGGTCCCATAAATTTATGTTCTTTGATATAAAAAATTGAGTATACTTCCACCTCATAATTTCCTTAGGTTCCCACATAGATTTCTCATATAGGTACTTTCACCATAAAACGTTGACCATGTGAGTGGTCCTATTTCTTGGAATTATATTTGTATGAACGTAAATATTTAATGGATATTTCACTTAATAATTGTCCATATCCATTGGAATGACCTATGAATTCAGTAAATGTGAAGGATCATATATGTATTTCTCTGCATAGACACGTGGAACAGATCATGGACTTTAGAGAGGTCTTGTGGAAGCACAAATAGATAGACTGTGATCCTGATATGATCAATAATTTAAATGGGAATAGTATACCTACAGATTTTTTTCCCTTTGATCCTGAATCTCATAATAATTTTCCATGGATATATTCTTTGAAACACCTTATAATCAACGTCCATTTCACAATCATATAAAAAATATTCAGCAGAAGTTTTCTGCTGAATCTAACATTCCTTGTGGTGTACGTGAATAGATCAAACCTGCTCTACCATTTCATATTCTATCATAAGTCCTAACATATTTCTTTATCAGACAATATTATATCATTTTATATCTCTATAGATATTTCTATATTGGGATTTATAAGGATCTATATGAATGTTTCAGTGAAATATTTTGTTCTAATAAATATTCTAGAGGATTTTGTTGATCCCAATTATAATTGAAATCTCTATAAAAAGACCTCATTATATCCTATATGATTTTAATTGTTCTCTTAGAATAACCATATACCATATGATTACACCTAATAAGGTAACATAACTCTGTATGCATAGCCTATTGAAGAATTAACCTGAACATTGTGGTAAACCTCAGATCCTAATCAGATATAATTGATTGTGGTACTCCATGAAGCCTTACCAAATTTTTAAGGTATATTATGGAAAATCAATCAAGGTAAAATTCATTTATGATATTTATTAACTTTATATTCTTTTTTAGGTGATTGAATATAACCCATTTAGCATTATGCCCTTTAAAAATTTTGGGGAGTCTGAAAACAAAATCTATGGTGATGATTTCCCATTTCCATTTTATTATGGGTAATGTATTTATAATCTAGATATAATTTTTTTATCTGAATTTTAACTTGCTAACATACCAAGCACCATGATAAAAATATATTATATATCTCATTATTCTATCCCTCCAGAAATATTCTTCCAAATAGTTATACATCAACATATTTCCAAGATGAATAGATAATGAAGAACTATGTGATTCCTATAATAACTAATTATTAAAATATTTGTATGAAAAAACACATACATAGTTCATAAACCTTATCATTCCATCATGATTAGTGTTAAAACCATGACCACTTATAATGTTATTTTCAAACTCTATATATATCTTCAGTTCCACTTTAATATTTTCATGGATCAATGCATAAGCAATCATTTGATCATGAAAATATTTCCCCACATCCATCAAGATTTCTAGATAAATAATTTTAAAATATAAAAATATTAGATCTTTTTTATTCTCATCATGGATGATTTATCATGATCCTTTTGACTTAAGTAATCATCTATATTGTTCTCTTTAACATAGTGATAATTTATTTTCTATATATAATCATTAATTATATCTACCCACCTTTTTTCACATATTAAACCCCTTATGGGTGAATTTATACAATATTATTTTACAATTGGTATATATATCACTAAATTATATAGAAATATAATTCGTACATATATTTAATGAAATAATAATAATAGCAAACCCAAAATCATGGGTTGAGAATGTTTTCTCAAAAATCATAAATTTTCCTCATACATATGATATAACCCTGTAACACATTATAAAAAAGAAAAAAATTCCTTATTTTATGAATAAATAAAAATTAAAAACTATTATCCACTAATGGTTAATATAATCACCTGTGTGAGGACTAATCCCCTATTTATTTTCTGGAAATTTTACCACATTCATCTGTCTAGAGGGACATGGAACCCTTTCAGGTTAACATTGTGGGTGTATTAAATATTTGTGAGACATTATCCAAAAAACAATCAATAATGTCTATCTAAACCATGAAGTATACATATCGTAGACACTGTTTTTGTTCAGGGACGACACAAAATAACATCGTTTATTGGTGGGTCTACAGATATACCCACTCTTGATAATATATGACACAAAAATTAATCCTATTTTTCCAAAATTCATACATTTTAAATTTTCCATATTTTTTTCTCTTTCCCTAGGTTATTTATTAAAACATTTCAGTGATACACATTCTGTTATTTAATATTTTAATAGTACGTAATTTCATATATGAATACTTACACATTCTAATAAAAGTAATATCTAAAGATAAATTTTGTTAAATATAATAAGATAGATCACATGTTAGGAATATCAAACGGTATTACTATATATTTATAGTGTTCATACCTTATACCGAATGTGTTCATGTGTATATCCTCTTTGACTATCAACTGTTTGTATCAATAATAAAATTCAATATTGAAAAATAATTTACCTCCATGAATTTGATCAAAAAGTTAATCAATATGAGATAAAGGAAAAATGTTATTGATCATGATATTTTTTAGATTTTGATAATAAATATAGAGTCACATCTATTTATATTTATTTTTAAAAAATATAATAGGTTCCCCCATGGTAACACACTTGAACAAATGAATCCATTTTCATGGTTCTCATCATGATTCATTTTGAAGGCCTACAACTAAATTTGAACCATTCTATAGGGATTATTTGAAATTGGTATGGAAACATGTATGTGTTAAATTTAGATTTCAACATCATATTTTAGTGTAATTCTTGGAAAAAATTATAGGAAGTCCTAAAAAATACACACAATAGGTTTATCATAGATGTTGAGTCTCTCCATAACCATCTAAGATAGAGTCCCATTTTGAATAAGAAACAATAGGATGTTGATGTAAATCACCACCATTAAAATTTTTATTTGGGAACTAGTAATAGTAATACCAATACTCAGTTCTTTTGAAACAATAATGTCCATGTGGTGCATTCTATGGAGATTTCTCACTATTTATATAATAAGAAAACTATATCCCATCACATAATAATTCAATCTTCAATGATCTTTCCTTACATACATAAAATGTGTAAAAGTCCCCATAAGGAAATTTAATACATGTATATCCCAACACATAGACAAAAAATATCAATCCTCTTCTCCCCATGGTTTTTAGATTTTCCTTTGAATTCCATTTTATCTTATTAGAAAAACTATTAGATTGATACGTAGCTCAAAACTATATTTCCACATTGGTAGAACATCAAAAAATAATCAAATTTCTAATGAATTATTTTAGTATTAATTTTCTTTAAAGGATTTTTCATATCCAATAAAAATTGTTCAACCATGATTTTTTATTGGTTTATAATAATATAAGAGTACCTCACGAGTCATGTAATATTTTCCTTGTTTGTAACAATAGAATCATCATCCTTTTTATTAATCTTAAAAAACTCCTTTTACACCTCCTTTAAAATTATATGAGGAAATTAATTGTTGAATAATAAGTTATTAAAAATTTCATAATCCTTGGACTAAATTTTATAATGTTCCCATATATTCATGATAATATTACACCACTGATCAATTTGTCCTTCAAAACGATAGACATGAAAAACATATTTTTAATGGTATACAAAATAGAGAATGGAAAATATATTTTAAAAGAAGTATCCATTTCTCATAAAAAAAGTGGATTAGTGAATCCATATAAGGAAAGGTGAAAGTTTCCTAAAAAAGGAATCAATAGAACATTGTTCCCGCTTTTGGTTGTATTGATGATCAACATGATTTATATATTGATAATATTGTATGTGCATTGAAATGGAATTTCCTATTATATATTACATAAAATTTGGGAATTAGGGAGTATAATCATATCATTTTACATCATACGGAACATTAACATCAATTTTTTAGGTTCCATTAATTGACTAAACCCAAAAAATCATGGTGTAAGAAACAATAATAATAGATGTGAACCACATAGTAATGAAAAATTAAATACAGGTTATATAAATAATGGATAAATCTTTCTTATCTATGATTCCAAAGTTTTATCATCAATTTAATTCTTCAATGATGGTTTATAATGATATTTTGAATTTTCAAAGCTTATCAAACCGAGATGTCAATGAAACTGTACAGAATATCCTGTATTAATGTACCAATTGAGGATAGAGTCTAGCTCAGTGTTCCCTTTCCATATTTATTACCACATATCACCTCTATCTGAAAGACATATCCAATTATTGTTTCCATACATGGAGGTAATTTTATGTAATCCTATCACACTATCCATTACCAAAATTCTTGGATATTTTTCAATACTTTTTCACACCCATGGAATTACAATTAAGCATTTACAAAGAGATATAAATATTGTTTTATCATCATAGTTTCCAATCGATTTCTAAAACTAACCAATTATACCAACAATAGTAACAAAAACCTATCATATATAAAAATCACATCATTATGATAAATATTCATTACAATACACACATACACACCCCTAAGAATCATAATTGTTTAGTTCTTTTGTATAATGGAATCAAAATATATTTATTTATTGACAGCTCATCAAAATATCCCATAATTATTTTCCCACACATTACTCAGACCTTACATAAAAAATGTATCCATAACCAGGGGAAAGGAAACATAATATATATTGACCATAGATTCTCAATATGGGTAAACAAGGATATATATATATATAATAATATGAGCATAAGGGTATGAGAACATGATCATAAAATTTGAAAACCTCACCCTGCATGTAACGTCCCTGACCTAGAAGCCATTAAACCTATTCCCCGAGATTGGTCGCCACATGACCTCAAGTGTGCATCCCCATATGCTAGATGTTGCTGACTAGCAGTAGGGGTATAGTAGGATAAGTGGGGAGACTAAAGTATCTATACTAGAGTTATCCACAAATGAAAGATATATAAATAGTGGAAACAAGAGATAATTAATTAATAAAATATATATATAATCAACTCCCAAACTGGGTACAACAACATGAAACAGTAAAAAATTCATTCCATGTTACAGTTTGAAGTGATAAAAACTCTAGATGAAAGAAAAATAGTAGAATCCCCAATATTTTCTCGACTCCAAGTCTGAAACCTCACCCATACTTGTCCCATGTCCAACTCAACACCCCATCATAGGTCCCCTTCCATTTTCATTACCTACAAGCAAAAACTTATCTGGGTACCAAATGGCACCCCGAGTAGGGTGTGAGCATAACTCAGAAGGCTACAACCAAAAATGTCTACAAAATATCCAAAATAATAAGATAGTGCATGAAAGTGATAAGTAATGTCATGTAAAGGTAAATAGTTCAAAAATCCATCCTAGACTATGTTACTTTAAATTATAGAAAATTTTTATTCAGTTTCACTAATTAGACATCACATGGTTTATTCTTCCTTTTTCATGTGTTCAATGGAATAGGCATTTTTAATGTTTTCAAGAATATGGAAATAAAATCTTGTACTATCTCACTAGAAATATAATTATAACAACCTCATAATCCTCACCTCAAATCCTCATTCTTGGTGGAATTCAACAGTTAGGGGAATAAAACTCCATCCCCTTCCCAACCTATGAATTTGCGGTGGAGATAGAACCTCAGTAAAACTCATCCTGTGGGCATAGATTCTAAAGTCTATACCCCCACCCTACCAAGCCATGTGCACATGCCTATTTATCATTCACCATAATTAACCATATCACGAGTATAGACAATAACATTTACAGCATCACAACAGTATCAATAAATGGGAATTAACATTTTGTCTCAATCCATTAACACAATCATCCATTATATTAAATAACCCTTTATCCCCATTCCAATTTCCCATTCTTATCACACTAAGAATATACAATTGTAAACATGATTTCTTATCATATTCCCATTTTTTCCATTTAACCCATTTTAATTTTTTTTAAAAATACCTTATCCTTTAACGATATTAGACACATCTAGACACCATCCATTACAACTCATTACATAAACCAATTTTCCTACTCGTTATGTCTCTATATTATGATGAGTCAATTTCACATAATAAATTTCTATTAGCCAAATTAGGAGGGCCGACACACCCCATGGGTGGCTGTAATTTGGGTCAATCCATCCACCTTGCATTCTATGAGGATAAATAGGGGTTGAAATTATTAATTATACACCCAATACACCACATCTCATTAATTTCATAAATAACACATCAATAAGGGATACAAGAATGAAATCCTAAATGCACAAATATATGAGGAAACTATAGGATATAACTTGTAGACCACCTAACATAAATCTTCTTGAAAACGCAACCTAAATCAAGGCCTTATATACAAATTCAACAAACCCTTGAGGCATCAACCTAGGTCTCACCTAAAAAGAAAGGATTTAGAGATTTGGATGGAGAGAATATAATTATACCAACCTTAAAAAAGAAAATAATGCCGGGATGGATTTATCCTTACTCAGATCATCATTCCGCAACTAACCACACTCCAAATAGCCTCAAGTTGAGGGATAATCAGCCTTAAAATCTCTTGAGATCATTTTTTGATTCCCTGGGCTATAGGGGGGTGGAAAATCCCAAGTGGACCATAAAAATCCGATACATGATTTTTTTTTAATTTTTAAATGTTTTCGGGTCTCATGGTTTCCTTGCACAGTTTTCCAAACCGTGTGCAAACCATGGGGATGCTACTAAACAAAAACTTGCTCCTTGCATGGTTTTTTGAAATTTCCACACAGTTTTCACTAATTGTGCGCAAACCAATCAAAATTCCCAGAAACGCATTTTTGTCCTCTTCCAATATCCGAACCCCTGACACACCCACGGGTCATCACATGAAAATGGTAAAACAGTTATTCAATCAAAATGAAGTACATAAACTACGAAAAAATACCCTAAGGGGGATTAATGATCATACAAACTCTCTACCATATAACGTCTCATCCACAAGCCACTCATCCCGAGCCTCAACGTGTTCCCAATGAATAGAGATCGGTCTACTAGAGATGCATATATGATTTTCTATCCCCAGTTTCTTCTAAACAGTTTCCATGTTTCCATAGAACATGAATAAAATCCCTACCATTCCCCACAATACCATCTAATTATGATCCATAATACGAACAAGGTTCTCCTCAAAGGACGCATCAACCTCAAGATCGACATCCTCAGAGTTTATAACATTGGATGGATTTAGATGATACTATCATAGTTGTGAAACATGGAACAGATCAGGCATCCCAATATACCATTTTGGAAGAGCCAGTCGGTAAACCATCAGTCGGATCCTCTCCACAATCTCAAATGTCCCCACATATCTTGGTTCCAATATGCCATATTTTTGAATATGGTGGTGACCCACCCTTGGAGAACATGATGAAATGAATTATAACCCAGCATAAATTCATGGGGTATATGACGTCGATCATCATATGATTTTTTCCAACATTGAACCATTTTCATATGCTTTTGAGTTACTCGAACCTTCCCCAATGTCTCCTCCACCAGACATGGTCCTAACAACTCAGACTCCCCAGCCTCCTACCAACACAATAGATATCTACATGGTCTCCCATAGAGTTCCTGGAAAGCAGCCATCTGAATTGTGGTCTAAAAATTGTTGTAGTTGGAAAAATCAATGAGTGATAGGTGTTCCTACCAAGATCCTCAATAATCTAGAACACATGATCTCAACAAGTATTATAATTCATGATTAGTACACTCTGACTTCCCATCGGTCTATCGGTGGTAAACCGTACTCAAAAACACCTGGTTACAAAGCACCTTCTATTGTTTCTACCAGAAGCATGAGGTGAAACCTGGATAATTATGTGAAACTATAGTTTTTGACACACTATGCAACTATACTATTTCTCGAACATACAATCCTCCCAACTAGTCAACTTTATAGGTTTCATGGATCAACATGAAATGATAAAAATTGTTTAACTGATATACCACTACCCAATTTGCAGCATTACTCGGAGGCTTCCTCAGAAGACCCACTAAAATGTTTATAGTGATGTCATTCTATATCCACTTTGGAATCTGAAATGACATTGATGATAATGACCAGCCATCATTTTCTGAAAGGTAAGGCATCATCCAACAAAACTCACAACTTCTTTCTTCATTCCTAGCACCCAAAAGTACATACGATGAACATGGTACATCTTTGTCAAGAATGGGTGTATTGACAACTTTTATGTATTAAACTCACACATTGAATCCTCTCATAGATCTATAGGCACCACCACACGACCATGAATACAAGAAACTCCATCAGCACTGAAAGTCATCCTGAAGGTGACAACCCACCTTTAATAGTTTCATTCATTAAAAAACACTCTAGATACACCAACATGCTCTCTTTATATCACCTAAAAAGTTCAGACTCAACTACTATAGAATCATGGGTAATCTTCTTGTGCCCATTCTGTACCTCAAAATACATCTTAGCAAACAAGACCATCATCCTAAACTCTGAACTAGATTCCTAAACCACCTGATTCCGAGTCTTCTTAAATAGATCATTAATGAAACTACTCCCTTTCCGTAGTGTGTACTCCAACTCAATGTCAAGAGACTCTACGTACTGGACCCCCTGTCATGGTCAAAGATTCAAATCCTATAGAGATAATATGTACCTAAGAATTTTATGGTTGGTGAACAATTTGAAAGGTTCTCCGATTATGTAATGCCTCCAACACTTAAGGACATGGAGAAACATAGCTAGATCTAGCCCATGTGTAGGATTGTTATTTACATGTGGCATCAACTCTCTCGACCCATAATCTAAAATCTGATCATCGTACATCAACACTGCCCCTATACCAATACTATATGCATCATAGAACAATGTGCACTACATACCTGGTTCGGGTAAGATCAGAATAGGATTCGTATTCAACCTCTTTTCCATCTCATGAAAATCATTCTACCAAGACTCTACCTAATCAAATATAATCCCGTTCTTGGTTTTCCCTAAGAGTGGTCATGATAAATGAGGGAAATCACTAATAAAACTTTGGTAATAACCAGAAAATACTAGAAAACTCTAAACATCAGACACATTCTTGGGGTCCCCCTATGACTCCACATCCTTCACATTTTCTAGATCCACAAACACACATGACTCAGAAATGATATGTCCTAGAAAGTGAACATCAACAATATAAACTATCCTTTTGATAGCTTGGTGTAAATACAATTCTCTCTTATTGTACTCTAGGTGATGTCAAGATGATTGGAATGGTCTTCATGAGTTATGGAGTAAAAAAATTTCATCATCTAAGAAAACTAAAAAATGATCTAGATATGGGTGAAATATCAGGATTATCAAGGCCATAAACACATCCACTACATTGGTCAATCCAAACGGAATCACTATAAATTGATACAAACCATGCCTTCTTCAGATTGTTTCCAGAGGTATGTCTGAATGTCTCACCCTCAACTGATGATATATTGATCTCAAATAGATCTTACAAAACAATTATTCACCTCTTAACTTATCAAACATGTACTTGATTCTAGGAAGAGAGTATCGGTTCTTAACCTTAATCTTTTTCATCTTCCTATAATCGACACAAAGCCTCAGTGATCCATAATCCTTCATTGAGAATAGCACCATAGATCCCCAAGGTGATTTACAAGTAAGTATAGACCCCTTAAACACAAATTCGTATAAATGAACCTTTAGTTCATGGAGCTTTTCTAGATCCATTAGATATGGTGGAACGGAAACTGGCTCTTCCCCTAGAATCTATTTTACCATAAACTCAACATATCTATTGGGTGGTAACCTCAATAATTCTTCAAGAAACACATCCTAAATCTGGTCCAGAACAAAAAGGGAATATTTTCTTACCTTTCTCCCCATAATATAACATAATACATGCCATTTGGGCTATAACTTCCCCCAATTGCTGGCATAGAGGCCATGTATGGAACGATCGAGTATCCCGCTCACCACAAAGGACATAAGTGCTTCTATTGGGATATGTGAAAATTACATAATGTCAGTGAAATGCGATATGGGATTGATATAACACCATCCAATACATTCTCATGATTAGGTCAAAAACTGACATCCCTAGGGAAAAAAATCCTACGGAAAACAATACCCAGAAACCTCCATAGTACAACCCTTACACAACATGATTTCATCAACTCACCCTCCTAGTGGAGTATTAAGTGACATTACCCAACACACACTCTCCAAAGTTAAGACTAACACAACTATGAACTGAACAGAAATAATGAAATGTGTAGCACCTATATCAATTAATGTACTAGAATGCTTAGATGCTACAAGAATCATACCTCAGATATTATATGGTCATACTTCACCACATTTAGTTGTAGTCTGATCCTCAAGGACATGACCTACCCCTTTACCCTGGGCTTGGGACTAAGTACCCTATATTGTGATACCATATTGATAATGTTGATCTCAAACCAGAGTTCCACATACACCGCCTATACCAGTATGACCTATTGAGCTCCAACTACCTTTATGATATTAAGAAACTGACCCCCTACATAAATTTATCATATGCCTCTAACCTCCATACTTACCTGACTATCCTGGGTTCCTATAAATCCTCTTCACGTGGGCCAGCATGCCCCTTGCTCTACACTCAACTGGTGGGTAGGGAAAATGTTCACACTTGGGCCCCGACCCACCACACCAATCAATGAAAACACAGTTACCACCCTGATAAGTTCACACAATATATTGACATTATTGTTCAATCCCACCCTGGTGAAATATTCCAAAATGACGCTTCTTACTATCATAATCCGCACCACTTGCTCACTCAGCTGGAGCCACAATCTAACTACCTGAAGCTCCCTTCAGGTTCCCTACTGAGATAAGGGCTTCATCCACCACTTCAACAACAATTTTTAGATGGATGATATTCACCTGTGACCTGATCTCATGTCTCGTTCCATCCTAGATGCATTTCTCCATGACGAACTCATCTCCAGTCAATGTCGGAACGATGCATCTAATATCTGTAAAATTACTGGCATAGTCCATTATTGAAATTTTCCACTAAGTCAACCTCCTAAAATCCACAAACTTTTCCTACCTCAAGCTTTCTAGGTATAAGATATTGAGAAACATATTCTAAAAATACTTCAACCTCATTCCTTTAGTCTACTCCATATGAACCATGATGGCTCACCATTGGTTTTCTTGACCTCTCAGAATATAATCCTCTAACATTACTCTCTTCTAGACAGGATCCTCTAGATGGTTAAGAATATTTTTAATGGACTCTATCAAGAACTCTTCCTCCCCTTGAACACCCTAGTTTGCAATGTTCGGAGGGTTCTACAACTGAAACTCCCTAGTCATTTAAAATTCACATGGTGCAGCCCACCCTGGGTCTCTTTCCATAATTTTTATAAGATGATCAAAGCTATAATGAAATTGATCTTCCATATTTTCATAGATCTCCAGTTCTCCTGATCTACTACTAGAGGATGATTCTTAGAAACATCCTCCTGTCGGCAAACCATCACATGTCTTCGAGGTGGAATTTATCTACAATGCTAAACATGGGCTTCATAATGCAACAATAATTCTTTTACGAAAATGAAAAATATATATGTAGGCTCATCATTCATCATAACCAAAAAATTTCGTATACACGACCATGATAAGGAAACTCACAACTGGGTTATTACCCTTCACCATCTCTCCTATGGTCATGGATTACACGAGTATCTAATTTACATGGTTACAAGACATATCTTTTTCACCCATTAAAAAACTTTTACATATCCCAATTTACTCTTAAAACAAGTTTACCAATTTTTACTTCCACATCACGAAGCATTTTTTAATTACTACTTGACATTTTCATATCATATTTCACCCATTCATATAATATAATTTGGAATAATTTCATTACTATTAAGAAAAAATATGCATCCCAAACTTTATATCCAAGACACAAATAATGTGTGTTTACCTACCATGATGCATGTCACTTACCTATATAGGTTCCAAGAATGATGCATGATTTCACAACCTTAGACCACTTTTTGGACATGATAGAAATATCACAAAACTGTCAAATCACACAACACGCGCATCACCCGATTGTGAAATAATATCAAATATAAAAATACAAGACCAGAAAAAGAATCTCCTCATAGGTTGGCTTGGGTTTTCTCTTGTACAACGGTTAACTACTCCCAAGTGTGATCTCATTACCAAGGCCCAATACATTCTTAATCTCATGTATACTATTTCAAAATATTAATAAAGAGAAAATAAATCCTCTAATAACACTTACTAACATCCCTATCCTAGAATCCACTAAACTGGTGCCCCGAGTTGGATCACCACATGACCTCAAGTGTTCCTCTACATATGCTATAGGTTTTTGAATAGTTTCAAGGGTCTAATTGGATATGTGGAGATACTATTCCCACTATGACATAGTTAGACACAACCTAAAATAGTTTAAATAGTATAATTAAAATTTAAACAATTAATAAACTGAATAAATAACCAACTTATAAACTGGGTACAACCACATACAATAGTATATATATCATTCCATGCTTCAATGTCAAGTGAAAAAACCCCAGATGAAGGAAACACTATAGAATCCAAAAAATGGTCAGAACATCATGTCTAGAACCTCACCCATACGTGTCCCATGTCCAACTCAATTACATTGAAAAGGGTCCTTCCCCTTTTCATTACCGAAAATCCTGAAATCGGCTCAGGTACCCAATAGCAGCCCATGCAGGGTGTGAGTATAACTCAGCAGGCCACCACCAATGGTGTCTACAAAAAATATAGAAAATAAGATAGTGCCTGCAAGTGATATATAATGAAATTAAAGATAAATATCTCAACAAGCTATTCTATATTATGTTCCATTAAATTATAAAACCATTTAATTTCAGTTCACTAATTATACATCCCATGGATTAATATAGATTTTTTCATTTTTTCAATGTATTAGGCATGTTCAATGTTTTTAGACAAATGTGATAAAAATCAAACCCTATGTCACTAGGAATATCATTATAAAGACCACATAATCCACAACTCAAAGCCTCAGTCTGGGTGGAATGAAACTTTTAGAGGAATAGAACTCTGTCCCTTTCCCTAACCCATTCATTTGGGAATCCTCGGTCCAACTCGAACCATGGGAGTATAACCTCAAGTCTATACCCCACTCTACCACCCAATGTGAACATGCTTATTTATCATTCACTACAATAAACAATATCATATTAAGCATAGAAAATATCATTTACAACATCACAATAGTATCAATAAATGGGAACTAAAATTTTTCCTCAATCAATTAACACACTCATCATTTATATTACATAACCATTTATCCTCATTCACATTTCCCATTCCTATCTCACTATGTATATTCACGCGTAAACAATAATTATTATATTATTCTCATTATTCCCGTTCAAACCATTAAAATGTAAATAACACAATCCCTTAGCCTTTACCACATTAGACAGAACTAACCACCTTCAATTTCAACTCATTACATAAACAAATTTTTTTACCTGGTATGTAACTATATTATTATGAGTCAATTTAAAACCCTACATTTCTGTTAGCCTAATCAGGTGGGTCGGCACAGCCCATGGGTTTCCTTAAATTGGTTCAAGGCATCCTCCATGTATCATATGGGTATCATGAGGGGTTCAAAAAATTATTTAGATAGCCAATACACCACATCTCCTAATGGTATCAACAACACATCAATATGGTGTACATGAATGAAACCCTACATGTACATATCAATGAAGAAACTATGTGATATAACTTTTATACAACCTACCTTAAATCCATTGGAAAATGCACCGTTAATCAAGGAATTAGATCCCAATTCAACACACCATTAAATCCCCAACCTATATATCATTTTAAATGAAATGTTTTAGAGGATCAGATGGAGAGAAGAGAATGATACCAACCCTAATTAAGAAAAATAATCATGTAGGGATTCAGTCTAACCAAGATCATCTATCTGCAACACACAACACTAAAAATTGCCTACAATTGAGGGAAAATCACCCTTGGGATCTCTTTGGTTCTTTGGTTTGTTTCTAAGGTAGATAGACGGGAGGATGATGAAAATATAGAGTGGAACATACAAACCAAAATGTGGAATTTTTATATTTTTTAAATGTTTCTGGGAGGCAAGTTTTACCCACACATTTTACCAAACCATAATCAAAATGTGCGGATTCTACTGTCCAAAAATATCCCCTTCACTTGGTTTATGGGGATTTCTACATAGTTTTCACTAACCAAGCGTAAAGCATGTAGAATTCCAAGAAACCAACTTTTTCTTCCACTTACATGCTCTGAACCCCCAGAACACCCCCATGTCTTCACATGAACTTGGGGAAACACGTATTCAACCAATATGAAGGACATAAACTTAAAAATGAGCAAAAAAAATACCTTAACAGAGATTCAAAATCTTACAACCACACCACCTTATAATATATCATCCCCGATATTCTCTTCCCCAGAATCATTGAGTTACAAAATAAAAGAGATCGGGAAACTGGACCCACATATCTTATTCTCTATCCTAATTTTCTTCTTGAATTCTTCCATGTTTCAATAGAACGTAGACCAAAAGAACCACCATTCCCCATAATACCTTCTCACTATGATCCACAATATGAATTAGGTGCTCCTTAAAGTACGCACCATCCTTATGCTCGACATTCTTGGTGTTTATCACATGGGATGCTTCTGGATTATACGATCGAAGTTCTGAAACATGGAAAATAGCATTCATCCCACTATACCAAAGTGAAAGAGGCAATTGTTAATCCACAAATCCGATCCTCTCCAAAATCTCAAATGGCCCCACATATCTAGCTTACATCTTTCTATGTTTCTAAATAGGGAACTGACACACCCTTGGAGTCACCCGAAGAAATTCACTATCACTCACCATAAACTCATGATGTCTATGACGCTGATCATCATATGCCATTATCCTAATCTGATCATTTTTCATAGGCTTTTGAATCAAACAAACCTTCTCTAATGTCTCCTGCACTAGACTCGGTCTAAAGAGCGCATACATCCTAGACTCCAACCAACACAGCAGAGATCTACGTGGTCTCCCATTGATCTCCTCAAAAGGATCCATCTAAAATGTGGCATGAAAACAATTATTGTAGGATAAAATAATGAGTGATAAATGATTCTTCAAAAAGCCTCCAAAATCTAGAGCATATTCCATCAAAATTTATTTTTATACTTGAACTTCATGCTCTTACTGCCCGTTGGTCTGGTAGTGGTAAACCATACTCCAAAACACCTGTGTACCAAGTGCATTCTGTAGTCCCTACCAGAAGCAAGAAGAGAAACATGGATCATGATAAGAATATATAGTTCTCGACACACCCAGAAACCATACTATTTATTGAACATACAATTCTCCAAATTGGTCCACTTTGTAGGTTTCCTAGATCGGAATGAAATGAGAAACTTTGGTTAACTAATCTACTACCACCCAAATGCATCATTCTTCCAAGGTGTCCTCGAAAGACCCATTACAAAGTCTATCATGACGTCATTCCACTACCACTCTAGAATTAGCAATGACAAGAAACAGTCACCCGGATGTTGATGTTCAGCCTTCATCTACTCTCATGTAATGTATCATGCCAAAAAAATATGCAACTTCTATCTTCATTCCCTACCACCAAAACTGCCTTTGAATATCATGGTACGTCTTAGTCAAGCCTTGGAACACTACCCACTTTGACGAGTGAAACTCATGTATTAACTCATCATGTAAATATACTGGAAAAACAACTCGACCATGAACACAAGAAACTACATATGGACTTAATTTTCTAATAGAAGTTAACTACCCACCTTTAAGACTTTTCTTCATATCCAAAAACTCGTGATCCACCAAGTGAATATCTTGAAGTCAGCTCAAAAGTGTAGAATCAACTACTATAGGAACAAGGGTCATCTGCTCGTGCTGATCCTATACCTCCAAATAGGGATACCACATAACTCTGTTACTATCAATATCCCCAACCACCCAAACATATGGTACACATCAACTACCCACAATGTCACCATTATATATATATATACATTTCATTCATAAATAATTTTCATTACACACTAACATTTTATTTTAACCCAAAAATTACATAATAAGGGCTTAGATAAATGAATGTTCAATTGAATTAGATCAATCATATAATAAAATAGTACAAATAGTAATTTATTCCTAGATAAAATGGACATTCCTTATACATGGGTTGGCTAGTTCCATGGAAAAGCTCTAGACCATGTCTCGACACATTATTATTCTATTCTATACCTTTCCAAAATAGTAAGACTAAAAATAATCTAATAACAATTTTCAATGTCTTACCACCAATCAGTGCTTACACCATTGAAAGATATAGTACCCCAGTAATACTGCCCCATATGTTGGAGGATGTGAACTAACAGTTAGGGTGTCAAGTTGTATGGTGGGAGACTATATACCATATTATATTAAAAATTTGTAGAAATAAACATACTAAAATAAACCTATGTAAATAATACATTTAATTACACAAATGAAATGTTTCAATAATAATAAAAATAATCCCCAGAATAAAAAATTAATTTTATGCAATACATTTAGGTAGTCATAATATAACCGGAATATCAGAAGATAAAACTATGAAAACTATGACAAATGGTCTTAAGAATAAACCTAGATGCAACAACCATTCTTTTTATTATAAACCATGCAATAAAAAACATCATGTGCTATACCAAATATAAATATATAATATAAGATTTATAATATCTCAGGTTCCCAACTTCAATGGTAGAAAGTGCAGGGTTTTATTATAACTCGGTAAGACTCAAAAGATGGTGTCCCTAAAATTAATATTCAGTTTTTTTTCATTGAGAATTTATTTAATAATAAATTATTGATTATTGTATTAATATTTGACAAATTTATAATTTAAGATAATCTATAATAAAAATACTACTGATTCTTGAACTCTATAATAGAACTGAACATCATTTTGTATATACTTTTTCCATCACCGGTGAGTATATAGTCATGGTTCATATCAAATCTTAAATTGTTACAATGTAAAAAAATAAAAGAAAATAAGGGAATAATAATCTGAGAGAACCCATATGGATCAATTTAGGATTATCTCTCAATAAAACTCATAAAAAATAAAAATGGGAGAGCCTTTCCATTCTTCCACATCCATTATTCCTGTCTAAACTCAAGGAACCATCATTAACATTTAGAAGAATGGTAGTATTATGAAAAATCGCTTACGATGGAGCTATTCCCACCAAATATATCATGTCTAATCTAGTTAACTCAATATTCAAAATTAAATGAGGGTTTGACATAAGAATCCAAAATAGGAATATATGATATATGATACATAAGACACTAGCTAAAACCCATGGGATATTACCCTGGTCATTTAACTTTAATTTCCCACATTTTAATTTAACAGGAGAACCCTAATCATAGTGTGTGTAACATTTAGTGTTTTTTATTCATCTAATAACATTTATTTTATTTTTTAATTGATTTTAAATCTATTTATTTTACCAAAATGACCTTTCCTTTTTTAAGACTCTTGTTGAGACTTCTTCTACTTTGTATATAGTAGGTGTTTTAGGTAATTATTTCAATAAAAATATTTATTAATTGAGTTATATTATTAAATTTATTTATAGAATATTTATACCAATATTTGATACCCATTATTGTTTTTTATAAATTGTCTAAATGATTTTCATACATGGATATGATATTGTTTTCTTTAAATTTATTTTCCCTCTTTGAATTAAAATTTTACCCGTGGAAAATAACAAATTAAATGAATATGGGGCTTGTTTAAAATATATTTGATGAGGGGTGAATGTTTTTATCTCTCTATTTCTTTGTAAATGATACAACCCATATTTAAGGGTATGTTTTAATGTTAAAAGATGTTTTTTGTGACACTTATGGGAGGAAAAACATTTTTATCTCTCCCTTAGTTCAACTGTAATGACAAATACTACTCTAAAATAGGAAGGAAACCTTTATTATTCATTATGGGTTACCTTGCTGATGATACCTTTATAGGATAGTGGTAGTAATTTTATCTCTGATACAAAATCTGTTAAATTTTTTATAAAAATAAAGGCACTTTCAATACAAATTTGAATTAACTTTTATGTTTTTATGGTATAATAGTTTTATTTTCTATAGTACATATCACATTTTTAATTATGGTTTACATTGTCGATTGGAAGGTAATTTTATTTATTTTTATAGAATGGATATAAGATGGATGGATTGTATCGATAATATTTCAAACATGTTTCAAAATAATTTGGAGATTTTTTTGATTTTCCATTTGACAATACTTCTGATAGAGGTTGTATACAATTTCCATGTTATAAATGTATCACAAGATCATGGTTATGCCAGGAAAAAGTTAACTACCGTATAATGAAATTTGGATTTCCAAAAAACAATTTTGATTGGTATCACCATGGAGAGACGAGTCGATGTTCTATTGGTTATGAACAAAATAATTGAAGTGGCATGTCAAATTTGATATTTGATCGGTTTCCCATTGTCCATAATCCTAAGAGAGATAGAATGGAAGTGCAAGAAGACAATGATATCAATACACATGGGGAAAATACGGATGATGATGATGAGAGAGTGAAAAATTTATTAGTTGATTCTTGAACTCTAGTATATCAGGAATGTACTAAAATAACTATGTTAGAATTTTTAAATCAGTTATATTATGGGTATATCATGTATAGAATTTCTAATACTGCTGTTTATTATATTCTTACATTTTTAAAATACTTTCTTTCTGATGGTGCAAATATTCCATCAAATAATTACAAGGAATGGAAGTTAATTAAGCAACATGGATTTGATAGTAACAAAGTCCATGCTTGTACAAAAGATTGTAGTTTATTTTGGGTTGAAATATATTACCATAATGACAGTAAATAATGTGTTATATCTAGATGGTAGACAAAACTAGATTGAACAACATCTCATGTGGCATATAATGTCATGTGGAACTTTCCATTGATTCCCAGACATCAAAATCTATTCATGTGTGTAGAAATATCAACCAATATGTGATGGAATGTTGTTGAGAGAATTAGTGGTAATGATGATTAGGTTCATCCTCTATATGTATTAGCATGGCTAAAATTTTATGAACAACATCATGATTTTTAAGGTGAGGAGCGTAATGTCAGGTTGGGTCTATCCTGTGATGGTTTTAATCCGTTTGGTCAGATGTTTACATTTCAGAACCTGTGTCTAATTTTTATTCATGTTTATAATCTTCCTCCATGAATGTATATGAACAAATATTCAGTTTCTTTAGTATACTGATATATGTACCTTCTAATCATGAAAATTATATAGATGTATACTTGCACCCATTAATAAGAGAGTTGAAACAGCTTTGTTATTTGGGTATGCATACATTCGATGATTCTTCAAATAATACATTTCTGATGCGTTCGTCCCTTCTATGAACAATAAATGATTTACCTTATTGTGAAAAGATGTCTGGGTGGATCATAAAGGTAAAACTATCATATCTCATTTGTATTTGAAATACAAGTTCAATGAGGCTTAAATATCATCTTAGTTTTAGTTTAACGAGGAATTGTTGATTCATTACAATGGATCATCAATGCAAGATGAATCGTTGAAGGTTTGATAATACCATTGATATTGAAAACCTCTACGACATATGTTAGGATGTGATTTTATAAATGAATTAAATGATTTCATATTTTCAATAGGTAAAGGTCAGTTGAAATCTAATAAGAGGGTGACTGTTAACACTGAAACCACCTACAATTTGAAAAAGAGAAGTAATTTTTTGAAATTTCCATAATGGTTTACCAATTTGTTACGTCATTGTTTATACTTAATTAATATTGGAAAAAATATATTTGACATTTTTATTTCAATTATTCTGAATATCAAGGGGAAGACCCAAGATGACTTCCAATCTCGTCAGGACGTGTTGGATTGAGGTATTTGACTAGATCTCCATCATGTGTGTATTAGTGAAAACAAATTGAATGTTTCTTGTTCTTATTATGTGATGACACTATCAGTGAAAGATAAATTTCTAGAAATATTTGAGAATATCAAACATCATGATGGATATTCCATCAGAATATCAAAATGAGTCAACATAAGTTATGTGAAACTGAAATCTCTAAAAATTCCTGATTATCACATCCTTCTTCATGAATTGATACAAATAGTAATTATGCATTTTCTATCAAATAATGTAAGTGATAAATTGATTCGACTCTTCCATTTTTTTGAAGAACGTTGTGGTAAAAGGTTATCCAAGTAATTCTTGATAAAAATTCAGTAGGAGGTGCCATCAATTTTATGTGAGATGGGAATAATTTATTCATCCAACATTTTTCACTATCATTTTGCATTTAACAGTTCATCTTCCTAGTAAAACACTTCTACAAGGACCAGCTATTTTTTGTGGATGTATCCTACTAAATGAAATATGTGAAAAATGAAATCATATGTACGAAACAAGAATTATCCTAAAGGTTTTATGTTGATGGGTTATCTGGATCCAGAATGTATGTATTTTTGGTCAATTTATTTTTCTGATATCACCACCAGACATAACCAGCCAATGAGAAATGAAGATGAATGGTATGGGTAAATTGAGCACTCTTTTCCATATATTCCCCATATAGGAATAATTTTTTTGAGTTATACATTGGCAACATTGATCCTTGAAGAGAAAGATAAATAACAACACACAGTCTTTTTTAATTATGGTTTGTTTGATGACAATATCAAGTAAGTAATTTTGAAAATTTATATGTTATCTCATATTATGAAATTTCATATATAACATACACTTTTATTATCATTTTATGTAGGGATCATAAATTTTTTTAATTAGAGTTCATCGATCTTTGTATTGGAGAATGAGAGAGGATTTTCCTAGCCTAGAGTTTCCTTATTGGTTGAAATCAAAGGAATTTACATTAAATTAATTAGTTTTAAAAATAGATATCCATTTAATTGTATTATTTATATATATTTCAGGCATGGTGTTTACCTATTGACTCCGTTTCTCAGTAACTGATAGCATTGGTTTTTGGTCCTAATTCTTTTGTTAGTGAATTAAAATATTTAATAATCAAGGGCAATAAATTTTTTACAATGGATCATGTGGTGAAAATGAGAACAAAACATGATGGAATTTTGTTAACCAATACAACGGATTGTTATGTTAGTGTATCATATAGCCAGACTTGATATGAAGATGTGTATTATTATGGAATTGTTAATAAAATATTGTTATTGGATTAATATTCTCAAGGTGGAGTCACTATGATGAAATGTAAATGGTTTGATTCAATGAGATGACATGGTATATTAATTAATGACTATGGATTTAGAGTTATTGATATAAGTCTAGTATTTTATACCAATGAACCATAAATTTCGGAATCAATGGATAAAGAAGTGTTTTATTTGAAATATAATATGATTCCTGATTATGGGGTCATTAATGACATAATACCTGGACATATTACTCATGAATCTAGTAATAAAATTTCCACCATTGACATCGTCGTTGGTATTGTACAAAATATTTAATTTGATGAATCAAATTGTCCCATTATGAGGGTTGATGTTGAAACTAAAGTAGTGGTTTGTAATATTTAGAAGAAACAATATATGTTCACTGTTTATTCAGTTTACATTGACATGAGTTTCACAGGTTAGTATTACTGTAATTAAATTAATTATGTTTCAGTTTGGAATGATAAGTTTGTTTTTTTTAATTTATGGTGTCATTTCATTAAATCATATTTATATCAATGTACAAAACATGGTTTGATTGTTGATTTTAAAAAATGTATAACACAGTAATGTAATTATAAAACTATGTTAGTTATTTACTTCTAATCATTTGTATAATTAGTAATTAAATGATGTAAAATTGGTTCCTCTCATGAATAGTTAATAGATGTCAGTTATATGTAGTATTTGTAAAAAATATTTCTACAAAAAATACATTCCATTCTTATATAGATTATTCCAAATACTATTGAAGGTCAAAGGTAGCGACTATTTGATCCCGATCGACCAGGGCGTGAGCGTGCATTTCATTTGCTTCCAATAGTGAATATGATAATTGTAATGTTTTTCTTCTACATTACATATATTTTCATGTTAATATTATTTATAAATATTTTTAGGGATATTCAGTTCCACCAGATTAGACTCATAATCTAGTTAGCATGGGTATGATTGGGGATGCTACAAGACCTAGATGGAGCACCCTTCATACTCATTTCCACACTGACCCACCATTGGACACCCCTTCCACCACACATTTATATCCTCCTCTTTAGTCTTCGGGGAGTTTTTTATCCATACCACCATCATCATCTCGTCTACCCTATTATTCAAATGACATGTCTTTTTTTCCTTTAGGGATGATCCCACTAATGCCTCCATCATCTCATTTTCCCTCATCTTCCCATATTATGGCTACACTGCCTCCACAGATGTTTCCTCCTTCACCATATCCATATCCGATGACATATCCCCCATCCTATTACCCATATTCTTCCTTGTCAACACCACCTCCAATTCCTACCATCTATCCAACATCTGATGAGTCTATTCCATTAGCTTCTACTCAAGTGCATGAAGGTCACCCAAATCTTTAACTAGAACAGACAATTCCTACATAGTCTGCTGAGTCAGGACAAATCACAGATCAATTATAGTCTATTGAGAAACATGCAGACGGTTTTTTATTATAAAATTTTCAAATAATATCACTTTATTTTTATTGTTTCACATCGTGACTTAATTATTATTTAACCCTCTTTTTATTATTCAATGAGATATTCTACTATAAAATGTGGCCGCACTCGGATGAAGTATGGTTGGAATTGCCAGACACCTCTAATTGTGTATTACCATAAAAAATCAGATGGTAGGTCCAAATGCAACACAGTTTAGATGTTTCCTAACCACTTTGTCCTTGTATCATGATATCATTTCGGTGGAACCGGTGTCATGGAAAAGTTCCTGTAAAGATATCAAGGACAAAAAAAGGGATAAAATTTATGTAAGAAAAATTTATAAAGTCATATCTATATTATTAGTGTATTAAAATGAAATAACATGTTCATTGGATTTTTGGTTTAACATTCATGATGGAGAAGCTATTAAGACAACACCATTTATGGATTTTGGGGAGTTCTAGTGTTCATAAAATTATGAGTTGTATGTTAGTTGGAAGATAAGGGTTGGTACTAACATAGAGGGGGTACCCATATTCCCTGACTATCCAAAAAGTCAAAATGAAAAAAATATTTCACATTTTAAGACCTATATGAATAATAAAATCTCAATCACTAATGGTTCAATGACATATTTTAACACATTGGGTTGCACTACAATGCCAGATCATGAAAAGAACCATATACATTAACCGGGTATTGTGATGTTATATAGGATGTTCTACTGAAAATATTATTGAAAAAACATAGTCCAAATTTTTCCATTTTTCATATATTGTTATAATATAGATTTTTTCATTTCTCATTTGTAGCAAGCTACATTGGGTGTCAAAGGTCCTGTAACTCATGACAAATTATTTTTCTCCTATAGGGAGAAAAAGGATGGAATTGCAGTAAATGCACAGACACAAGATAAAATTGTAAGGTTTTTTTATTTCTATTTTAAATATTTATAAAAAATTCATTATTTAATATGTTTATAATTTCAATAGTATGTCATACAGGCCCTCAATGGTAAGGAAGATGACAACTTCGGGCAACATAATCATTTAATTCTGGTATTTGGTGAGGACCACCCAGGAAGAGTACAATGTCAACCAAGGAAAAAAATCATCCCCTATAGGTATTGGTCATAATCAAGCTATTCTCAAGCCTCCCGGACCTCTATGATGAAAATTGATCATTCTGAAGTAGCTGAGGCAAATAAAATAGCTTTAGAGAAGCGTGAAAGAAGTAAGATGATGACTGAACATTTCCTGAAATCTATGGCAGTTTTGAGTCAGTTACTTCCATCAGAGGCTGTTGCTAATTTTCAATCATATATGGAATCAATTATCTCTTTAAATGATGTGTTAGATGATGCTAATGATGGTCGTAATGGTGATGATGGTGGTGGCGATAGGGCTGTTGGTGGTGAGGATATTGATGATGCAACTATTGGTGATGAGGCTACTGGAGATGTTCCTAAAGATGATGATGATGTTGATGATGACCAGAATGGACATGGGGATGTGGATGTTGGTGATGGGGGATATTAATCCCCTCTATTTTTGACTTAGCAGTGAGACATATGTTTGTACTTTAAGAACTTGAATTGATTTTTTGTACGGATGAGAATGGATAATTTACTCTCTTCTGAAATGTTTTTCATAAATTTTCACTGGTATTTACATAATGATAATGTTAGAATCCTTAGTCATACATATGGTTAAGTGGTTCCACTACTACCATAGAATACATAGCTCTAAATGATATCCCTTATAGTGAAATGGGATTTAATTTATTTTCTCTTTATTTTTCATAAATTATTGAATTGACAAGTCAAAAATAATGAAGGTAAAAAAAGAATATATTCCACCATTTTTATTTCTAAAATTTTCATTTTGTGAAATCTAAATATGATATATTGATTGAACTAGTTGGGTTTTTTGAGATCCCATGTCCCTGAATGGTGTTGTATATTCTAGATATTTTTTTGGGTTTATAGGTAGAATTGTAAGAAGGGTGTGGCAATTATATATATTCCTATATCATTGGTTTAAGAAAATGGTAATGTTACTACATAAACTTATCCACCCCTTGATATGTCTAAGTTAGATAACATGTAATAAGGGAAAATCTAATAGTCAAACAACCCATCACCTAGGTAGGTATCTAAGGTTTAAGGTTTCCATGATAGATCATGCTTGTCTATTATGCTAGTGTAGTTGATGGATGATGATGAATATGATCTTTAGATGGTAAGAGGTGTTTCTCTAATATCATATACCATCATCTATGTTTTATTTGATATTATAGCTTCCCATTTTTTTATTTCTGAGAAACTAGTGTCTCACTTGTGAATAAAAGTGGAATTAACTCAGAGTATCAAGTGTATATATTAATTTTATGGTAAGTGGTTATAAAGTAAAATAATTTATCTCATTTAATATATGTATAAGATTTTTTTTGACACCTTTTAGACTTTTATACTTTAGATATAATCATATTCGATATTCATCCCCCTCCAAATTTTGTCGAGCATCCCCTCAGAGGTCATGCACCCCCCTAGGTCGAGCTTTCCATCACCAAACGCAAATCCCCCAAGGTCGATCATCCCCTTATATATTTTTATGATTTGGTTATTCATTGACAGTGAGTCTCTAATATTTTTATTGACTGGCTAATTGACTCATTTTTTTTGTTTTTTTAATGTTTTTCTGATTCATTTTTTAGATTCGGTTATTCATTTTATTTAGTTTGAGTCTCTATTATTTGTTTAGTTTGAGATTTACCTCACCCAATATTTTTTCTGGCATGGTTTGTGTTTTTTAATAATTTTTAATTTCATTCATTGTTTAGTTTATGTTTTATTACATGGTTAATTGATTAAGCTATGCATTTTATTAATTCATTTTTATGTCGAGTATCCCCCTCTACATTTTTTGATATATTTTTCTTGTTATTGATTCATGGTTAATTGATTCATTTTTAGTTTGAATGTTAGTTGCTAATATTTTTATAGCACCAACTTAAATTTTCTCTCTTGCATGGTTAATATTTTTATGGCAATGTTATTCTTTGACATTGAGTTGCTAATATTTTTTTTCTAGAATGGTAAATTGAATGGGTAGGTGTGGAGCGGGGGGTGGGGGGGGGGGGGGGGGGGCTGTGTGCGGGAATGTGAGGCTGGTGAAGGGGATGAGTCTAGGTTTAGGGAGGGGTGGGGGATGGTTTTAGGGAGTGGGGGCTGGGTGTAGGGAGAGGGTTGGGCATAGGGGTGGGGTGGGGTGGGTTCAGGGGGGAGGGGGCCCGGGTGCCAGGGGTGGGTCATGGTGTACGCGGTCGTGTGCATTGGGTGGGGCTGGTGCAGGGGAGTGGGGGTGCAGGGGGGTGTCCAGAGTGGGGGGGCAGTGGGGGTGCAGGTGGGGGGGGGGTAGTGGGAGAAGTGAAGGTTGGGTGTAGTAGGGGTGAAGGGGGTAGTGGCGGTGCAGGGGGAGGAGGTGTCTAGGGCTGTCTATTGGAGGAGGGGTGTCCATGGGTGCATGCTATATAGAGAACCAGAAACAAAACAAAGATGATGCAATTGATTTGATTCCATAATGTGTAGCTGGGACTAATGTGACTATAAAATTATGGAGGTAATGGTTATTTTTTACCATTTTTAATAAGACATTAGTAACCATTTGTAGTGTTTTTAATCAAATTGACTTGTCATACAACATTCATTCAGAATTGATGATTTTGAGTTTACTCCTGAGTGTATAATATTTTATCTTCTGGACATTTCTCTGTATCATGGTTCGATAGTTGTTCTCCAAGCATGCACTATTGAATCATGTAACTTAATGTTTTTTTAGAAAAAATATTTTATATCGTCTCTCATTTTACACTTTTTATTTTTCCTTTTTATTCATCCCATTTCTTAATATTCATTTTTTCACGTATATGTTTGTATGCGGCTGTCCAAGGGAATTTTTAGGGGTGTCTAGGGGGTATGGGGTGTCCAGGGGTGTTCAGGGGTTGTCTAGGTGTGTGTCTAGGGGGGAGTGGGTGTCTAGGAAGGGTGATTCTAGGGGGATGGGTGTAGTGTGTAGGGGGTGTTGGGGTACAGGGGGTGGGGGGGGGGTTAGGGGGAGGGGCTATCCAGAAGGGGGCATATCGAGGGGGTGTCCCAGGGTGAGAAGGGGTCTGGAAGAGGGTAGGGGGTGCTAGGGGAGGTGGCTTCTTAGGAGGGGAGGGGGGGTCATGGGGGTGAGGTGTTCAGGGGTTGTCTAGGAGGGCAGAGAGGGGGTTGTCCTAGAGGGGGGTGAAGGGGGTTAGGGAAGTTTGTATAGGTTGAGGGTGTTGGGGGAAGGGGTTGTCCAAGAGGGGGGGGGGTAGGAGGGCTGTGTAAGGGGTGTCTAAAAGGGAAGGGAGGGGTCAATGGGTGTGGGGTTTCCGGGGGGAGGGGGCTGTCCAAGAGGGGGTCTAGGGGGTGAAGGGGGATGAGGGGATGTGTGTAGGGGGAAGGGATGGGGAAGAGGGTGCAATGGGAATGGGGATGTATAGGGGGGGCTATTAATATATGCAGGTGAAAGATCTCAAAATAGAGTTTGGATTAAAAATTTTGTGTTCCAGAAGGATTTTCCTTTTCAATAATTTGTTGATTTTGATGACTTGTATTGGTATGAAGGATAGGGATGCATTCTATTCAGTGAACCAGCAACAAAACAATGTTGATGCAATTGATTTTCTTCAATGACTTGTAACCAAGATTGATGTGAATATAATATTTAGGAGTGAATGGTTAATTTATATCATCTTCTGAAATACATTAGTAACCATTGGTTGTGTTTTTAATCAAATTGACACGTCCTACACCATAGTTGCATAATTGATTATTTCAAGTGTAATCCTGAGTGTACAATATTCGATCTTTTGGACATTGCTCTGTATCATGGCTTAATATTTGATACCCATGAATGCAATTTTGAATCCTATACCATTATATATATTATTTTAAAAATATTTTATACATTCTCTCAATTTACAGTTTTTCATTTTTCCCTTTTTCATATTGATTTTTCTTAATATGCATGTTTGCACAAATATTCATGCATGGGGGTGTCCAGGTGGTTTCCAGGGGGTGTCTGGAGGGAGGGGGTGTGCAGGGGTTGTTTAGGGGGTGGCTAGGAGGTCCGGTGGGGGGTGTCAGGGGTGTCTGGGGGTGTATTGGGGGGTAGGGGTGTCTAGGGGTAGGATACCTAGAGGGAGGGTGTCTCCAGGGGGTGTACATGGGGTCCATGGGGGTCTAATGGTGGGTGTCCATGGGGGTGTCCTAGGGAGGTCCAGTTGGGGATGTCCATGGGGGGTTTCCAGGGGGTCCAGTGGGGGGTGTCCTGGGGGTGTCAATGGGGGGGTTGTCCAGGGGGTGTCCAGGGGAGAACTAGGGGGTTTCTAAGGAGGGTGTCCAATGGGGGTGTCTAGGGGAGTGGTGGTGTCTAGGGGGAGGGGTGGCAAATGTTGGTGTTCAGGGGGTCCATTGGGGGTGTCTATGGGGTGTACAAGGGGTCCAGGTGGGTCCAGTGCAGGTCCAATGGGGGGTGTCCCAGTGGGGGTGTCTAGGGGATGGGGGGTGTCTAGGGGGTGTCAAGGGGGGAGGGGGTAAAAGGGGGTTCTATCTTGTGGGAGAGTGGGGGTGTGCAATGGGGAGGGAGTGAGTTTTCATAGTGGTTTCATTGTTTATTATACGAACTTTTTCATTTTTTTACAGTGGTTTGCATTATTATTTGTAAAAGAAAGGTTAAACAAACATAGGAAGCTGTTGTTTCTAGAAACATTTTATATACCCAAGGTTATTTAAACCATATCTATAGATGATGTTGGGAAAATATCTATACCGTTGGTTAAAAAAACTATGGGAATGTGTGCTGTGAAGAAATCATATGTACACAGAGTTTACTTAACCGTTGGTATATAATTTGTGGTGTACAAATGTATACCCACAATTTTGTAAACCGTTGGTATAAATGTATAATTACGGTTTACTAAAACCATTGGTAATATGAATTTTCAAGGAGTTATACCCAGGGTTTCTACGAAACCATGGGTATATAGAAATCCTACCACCTTAGGATCCCACAGTTTAGGAAACCGTGGGTATATCATGTACCCACAGTTTTATGGGATATACCCATGGTTTGAAACCATGGGTATAGGGAAATTTTCTATTAGTGAATGGTTCCTTATGTATATTGGAATTAAAACATTTATTATAATCATACTCAACCAAATAAACATGTTGGTCCGAAATTCCCTGGTAATCCATTGAACAAGCATGTAGAATATCATCCAATGACTAAATTGTTTGTTCTAACAGACCATTTGATTGAGGATGAAAAGATATTCTAAAATACAATTCAGCACCCAACTACATCATAAAGGCCTTTCAAAAAGATAGATGTGAACATTGTATCACCATTAGATATAATGGATAGGGGAACTCCATGTAACATTACAATATCATTAATATACAATCAAGAAAGTTGATCTAGGGACTGCATGTCTCTAATATTAATGAAATGAGCATATTTATTCAATCGATAAACAAAAACCCATATTGCATTATTACCTCATGAAGATCATGGTAATCCCACTAGAAAATCCATGGACACATTTTCCAATTTTCACTCTTGAAATAGAAATTTCTTAAAAATCCATTTCAGTAACATCTACTGTTCTTTAAACTATTGGAAAATCAAACATCTCAGGATAAAGTCAGAAATATCCATTTTCATTCCATCCTCCCAGTAATACACATGATGATCTATGTACACCTTTGTACTACTAGGATGAACTAAATATAGAGAACTATGATCTTGACATAATAACACTTTTTCAATTATTAATCACAAGGAACACAAAATATATTTCCAAACCCCATAACACAGTCTTTGTCAATGTTAAATTCTGGTAACATACCCTTCTTATCCAATTGTACCTTTTTCTACAACTCACTGTGTTCTTTCTGCACTTGATTAATTATATCAGATATGGATGATTTCACCACCACTTGAAATAAAATAGATGAATTTCATGAACTAATATCTTCCAATAAAAAATTCATCAAATCAATATCCAAATGATATTGTCCCAAGTTAATCGTGGTTAATCTATCATTTCACTTTCAACACAAAGCATCAACCACTTTATTTTCCTTTCCTGGATGGTAATGAACTGTGAAATTATATCCGAGGATTAATTCAGAATATATCCTCTATCTTGTGTTTAATTATTTCTGATTTAATATATAATTAATAAATTATTGATCAGTATATATTTCCCACTTTGAAACTTATAGACAATGTCTTCAAATTTATAATGCAAAAATAGCTGCAGCTAATTCCAAATCATGTGTATGATAATTTAACTTTTGAGTTTCCAACTAATGTGATGCATAGGAAATTACCTAATCATTCTATAATAAGACACAACCAAGTCCATTCAACAAATCATCATTATTGATAACAAATTCACTATTTTTGGAAGGTAGTGCAAAAACTGGAGCATTCACCAATATTCCTTTAAATTTTTATAAACATTCATCAATTGTTTTTGACATAATGAAAAAATATGTCTTTTTTAATTAACTTAATCAGTAGGATAGATATCCATGCAATATTTTCAAAAAAACATCGGTTATAACCTGATAAACCATGAAAAACATGAATCTTAGTTTTATTTTTTTGGTCTTTTTCATTCTTGAACAAATTGTTTTTATTAGGATCAATAGTTTTTTCATATTTAGGAACACTGTGACCCTGTAATGAAATTTTTTGGAACTAAATCTCACAATTTCTGAATTTCCCATCCAGTTTATTTTCTTTTATGTTCTACAGAACAACACATTAATGAAATTAATTCTCCTCGTAACTTTTATAATATACCAAAATATCCTCAGTAAACACAACCGAAAACTTATCCAAGAACTCACAGAAAATTCTATTCATAAGATCTATGAATACCGCAAGATCATTGGTTAACCCAATATTAATAACTACCAATTCATAATGGCCACATTTAGAAAAAAAATTGTGTTTAGACTTTCTTCTTTCATTACATTCAAATGATTGTACCCCTACCTCATGTCAATATTAGAATAATACTGAGATCCCAAGAGATGATAAAAAAAATCATCGATATAAGGAAAAGGATACTTGTTCTTAACAATGATGTTATTCAAGGATTAAATTCAATGCAATGTCTCATTGAACCATATTTATTTTAAAAAAAATATATAGGAGAACCCCAAGGTGATGTGATTGGATGAATGAAATATTTATATAATAACTCATGAAATTGCTTCTTTAATGCTAAAAGTTCTATTTGTGCTATTCGATTAGGGGGTTTTGAAATTGGATTAGGATCAGGAACCAATTCAAGTGTAAATTCATCTTCCCGCATAAGTATTATACCCAGAAACTCATCAGAAAAAACATAAAAATACTCATTTACCACTATAACATCATTAATCTGGACAGTTCCTTTGTTTTTAACAATATGTTCAAGGTAACATTAATTTTCATCTATTACTAGTTTCTCAGCTTCTTAATATGTTATCAAAAGTAAAGCCTCATTCTTGTAACCTAAATGAAATTATTTCTAAAAATAATACTCTTTATCTATATAATCAATATTAGCATGATAAATGAAAAGACAATCCATACCCAAAAAAAACATCAAACTATACTCTAGGAAAAACATTATCGTTTTCAGGTAGATTGTTTCTGTATAAAAGGATATAAAGGATCTTATTTTTTTTGTCTCAACATTTCCCGCAAATGTTTTAATACATTTTTAGGATTTGTATCTTGAGATGTATTTCAATGTTTACTAAATATAATTTATAGAAATGAGTGAATGTGTTGACACAGAATCAAGAAATCATTAGAAAAATTTTAATAATCAAAAAATCTACCTGATACTACTTCATTTGATGTCCATATATCTGTTGAAGTTGTTGAAAAGGATTTCACCACCCAATTCTGATTTTAGTATGGCTGCTTTCCATTATTTGAGATCATCATTAGACACTCATTTTTATAAAGACCCATTTAATTGCTCGAAAATTATTTTTCTAACTGTAAATAAAAAAATTTCTTACCACTACACTAATCTTTTCCAGTGCAATTACAAGCCTAATGTCCAATTTTAACACATTCTAAGAACATATCAGAATTAAAAAGGTATTCTATAGTGTGATTTTTATCACAATTTTCACAAACTATAAACCTATGTTTCAAAATGTTAACCTTTTTTGAATATATCATCACATTCATATTCCGCCTAGACCACTAATTCTATTATTAATCAAACAACACTCGATCATCGAAAAAATCATTTTCCACATTCTTCACACATCAAAATAGTTTTTTATAACTTTTGAACTCATGAGATACTAATGACCATTGTTAATTTGGATTTTATCCTTAGTAAAAATTATTGATTTTTAATATAAAAACATCTTATGAAATTTTGGGTCATACATTTCCAGTCGAGTGAATTTTGATACATAAGTATCCACTAAGTCATCCTCCTACCTGAATTCCAATAATTGTTTTTCCATCCTATATCAAACCACCTTAGGGAAATATTTTTCAAGGAACATTCATTTGATAGAATACTAATCAAGAGAACAAATCTCTTCACTATCCAGGATATTTTAAACATTTACCACCACTAATCCACATCACCTCCAAAAAAGTAAATAGTAGGACTATCCTTTTGATATTCAGAACATCTCATGGCATTGAAAATATTTCCAGTTCATTAATCCACCTTTCTGCTAGCACATGGTCAGATGATCATCCGAATGATGGGGGATGTTTCCCCAAGAAATTATCCACAACCAACATGTTCTTAGTGGTTTATCTAGTTGATCTCATGAATTTTTACCACAATCATTTAAAGCCTGAGTCAACTATACCATATTTTCAATTAACTGTTTAGTTCTGATTCTGACCATTTTTATTAGCTAATTTGGTAGGTTGCGTTCCTCTTGATGTCGTCCCATAATAGATACCATGTTTCCTCAATGTAAAACCATTGGGAACACAAAAATATATTAGAAAAAGCAACATGGTAATATTCAAATGCTATATCATTTCATTGTAACCATAAAGTAAAAAAACTTTAAGAATATCTATTTAACAATATCCTAACTCCAAAATTTTTCTAAACTAATTACTAATACTGGGCCCCATCCTTAAACATTATAGAATCATGAGTGAAGTCTATAATTCACATTGATTATATCTTTAGGTTTTGAGTTTTAGATAATTAGGACATAGCTATTATTTTTCATCTCAAATATTATAAAGTAGACACTTATACGATATCCAATTTTTTCACAATAATAAAAGTCATTAAATAAAACAAGATTTCTTTTCTCGATAAAAATAGTGACGAATCATTACTTTTTATTACTCTTCCTTATACCCTATGAAATATATTTTAAAAACATGGGATGAGAATGAATATTTCAGTAACTCATATAAAAGAAGGAAAAGAACATTAGTCCATTAATATATACAAATCAATGAAATCATGCTTTTTACTCATAAAAATTATGCTCTTTAACAGACCTCATGAAATTATAATACTTATGAATAACACAAAAGATTCATAAATCATAAATGTATGTTGTGGAATCAATAACATACATATATTTTAGCTTTCACATCTTCATACGGAGTAACCTTCATGGTTACGTTTAGAATACCCATCACAGTATATTCCCTAAATCTCTCAGGAGAAACACTATCGTTTACCTCTGTCAGGTTACCCAATGCATTGGAGAGCTTTCTAGGGCTCACCCAAACTCTATTTTTTACCTAACCACCCATATAAGTAAACAATTCTCAAGAACCATAATATAATCAAAACACATAAAACAAGCATAAAAGGAAGATAACATTTCCACATCGCAATCAAAATATATCATATCAAGAATTTGACTTAATCAATGCTTTATCAAAACAATTTTAAATAAAAAAACCTAAAAAGGATATACGGTGTTTCTTTTCATTTTATAAACATTATTTTTTGATAAGGAATAAAAATATAAAATAATGCTTATGGTGGAGGAAAGATCATTGTCGCTGCATAAGTTAACAAGAAACATTCATTTTTATCATTTAGTAAAATGCTTCATAAAAGAATATTTCTTTTGAAAAACCATTGAATTAAATTTTAAAAAGGATATAATTATTCACGGTATAAAATAAGGTCATGTATAAATCGAAACATGCATTAATGAAAGGACATTGAGATAAAGACCCTTACCTTGAGTATGACTTGTCTCGTTCGTTCGTTATATTACTGAATAATGGACAATGGATAATTTATACATTCATTGGAAAATTTTAAATTTTATTATTCATTTCATATTATATAAATTCATGTTATAAAAATAACATAATTATTTATTCTCATATCAGTTGTTTTGTCGATATTCAATAATTGAGTTGAAAATAAACTAATTTGATGTTAATTTTACATGTTGTAAAAAGTACATTATCTCCTTAATGATATTAATGATTTAAATATACTATATATAAATTTTATATTGAATTATAATTTCCATATTATTTTTAGATAATAAATGAAATGCACCATTTATAGAGACTGTAGGTCGTACGTACCCATTGACGTAACATTCATTTCAATTTTATATTAAGAGAATAATAATAAAATTCTATAATTGTATATTGTAATAGTAGTATTATATTTATTTAATGAATCTCACATAGGTTTAATAAAACCATAATTTATACATCCCATGTATATCATTAACGAGTCATATCATTTTTGGGGGCGGTAGTCCACACGTCCTCAAATGAAATTATCGTATTTACACATCATGAAAAAAATGGTATGTTGTAAATAAACATTATAGAAGAATAGAGAAAATATAAATATAATATATACCAAATATAAGTATAGTTCCATCATAATGGAGACCAAGATATGTGGTAGGTGAATATTGATCAATCATCATTTCGTGAGTCAGTAGATCATCGTACATAGAAACATTATGTTCATATCAATTAGATGGAGGTGTGTTTAAGATTAGATAAATCCATATCATAACCACATCATATTATATTTAGGATACTTGTTTTTTATATAATCAATGAATAAAAATATCATAGGGAGTGGATAAAAAAAAGTAATGGAAAGGAACTACATGGAATACATTACCTCTAAACCGGGTAACTTCTTTTTATTTGAGCCAAAAGGATTTCTTGAATTTCATTAATCCCAAGGTAAGGCTTCTAGGTGGAAAATAGCGACGTTGGGAGCTTATCTTTAGAGAATTTTGATGAGACAAGGTGCTTGAGAGGTGTGTGTTAGTGGGTAGAGGTGGTGGACTTTTATAAGAGGGATGATGGGAACTTTAATAATGTCTTGAAATATTTTTTTATTATAAATTTATTTTAGATGAAAAAAGTTCCAAAACTCAATTAATTTTACGATAAGATGATTTTATTTGAAATACCCATCTTCCAATATTTATTAGAAAATCATTGAATATTTTTTCAACCATATCATTATGGATTGTCCCTTAATTTACCCTTTTTATTCTTATAGTGATGTCACATTATTTACACATTATTGGTTAATTTAATTACATATCATCTGAATTGACCCAAAAAAGTCATTTATAAAGTATTTTAAATTATCTTATATATTTGGTCATATCATTTTTTTTAATTTAATATCATTTAATAAAAAAAATTATATTTTATGTTATGAAATATGTATATTCTGGACATTATTAAAACATGAAATTTTAAAAAATTCATAACAACTTGATTCTTAGAAAAAAACATTGAATAAAGTTGTGGATGACTTTAATTATTTAAAATAAAATTTATTTTAATTTTTATAATATCATTTATTTTTATCCTATATTATGAAGAAATTAGTTCATCATCATTGTTTCATAAATACAATTATTTATTTATTTTATAAAAATTAAAAGTAAAATATGATGATGAATTAAATCTATTAATATTTCTAATAAATATTTATAGTCAAAGATATAACTTATATAACCACATATAAATATTGTTTTATAGACAAGATACATATTATATTTCTCTTTTCATTAAATTAATTATTATAACATGTTATTATCACTCCCAAGTGGCTCCCAAATGACAACATTTCTGCCTAAGGATGCTCATGGTAAGAAAGAACTCATTAAATAGGACTATGAAACGTTTTAGGGTAGTTGTATAGTATTAAAATATTATTTGTGTGCCCTTATTTACCAGATTTACCCTTTAACCATGTTTTATAAAAATAATTACTAAAGTTACTATTCATATTGTCGAAAAATAAAAGGAATATATTTAAATAATTTGGACCTTAAAATTACAAATATTGAATCCATTTTTCAAAATTCTCTACACAGAATTGGTAGATGTTAATTTAAAATTAATTCACATTGTCAAAACAAGAAAGCTTGTTTTTTATAAGTAAAAACAATCAAAAGATTGACATGTGTTTATGACCAATATTGATGTGAAATTACATAGAATGAAAAAAATTGGATTAAATGATAAAAACATAGTCCAATTACACTTTAAAACAAATTAAAATGAATATTCAATTATATAAATAAATTATATTATAAGATAGTTTTGAATTAAATTTCCATATTTTTCATTATTCATTAAATAATGAACACTATTAGAAAATTAACAAAAGTTTAACCAATGTAAATTTTGATGTCCCTATTATATAGAAGAAGATATTTTTTTTTCAAATTGAACTTTTAAAAGTGAAAATAGTATATTTAAAAATAGTTTTCAATCAATATGTTGTAAAACAACCTTTTAAAAATATTAGAGTATCTTGTTTTTCTGAAAAGTGGATTAATTCTCAATTTAAGATTTTAAAATTTATTGGATAAATGTAAAAAAATTAACAAACATGTATTATCATATTGAAGTTTTCTCTAATAATTTCATCCAATAAAATATCTAGGTGTTAACTATAATTTAAAATAATATAATTATATTATATTTCGGTATAACCCAAAGTAGTGTGAAACCTAAATATTTAAAAGAAACCTGTTGTGGCATGTGGAGTAAACTATTGGAAAAAGCATCCCATTGAATTTATAAATAATATATTATTAATAAATATTAATATAAATAAAAAATTTATTCTATAAATTTTTATGATCCTACATTATTTTATTACTATAACATTTAGGTGAATACATGTTCTGAGTATTTCTATATAAATTCATTTAGGATATTAACAATCTTTCTGATTTAGTGGTTTTTTAATACATGTTCCACAAATTTTAAATGATTTTTTCAATAATTTAATGACTAGTTCTTCATAACATTTCCCTCTACACAAATTTTGGTTTCTACATCATTGTTTACTTCCTAAAAAACATCATCAATGTCGGTCTTGAGAATCCTGTTCAAATGATCAAGTTCAATTGAGCAACTTTATGATAAATTGAGCAGTGTTGAATCCTTTAATCATCAATATAAATACTATATGAGGACCTCCAAATTATATAACATTTTTGCAGATGTTTCTTCATCACCTACATGCACATATTTATTCACAAAACTATATTGTTCATGTGATAATTTCAAATTTTTAAATGACTTAGAATCCATAATTTAAATTTCAATTAAATGTGTTTTTGAATAATAAAATTTATTCATCCTAAATATAAATACATATAGCCGAATGGTTTTGGGTATTATATTTACTCATTTCTAATACCCATAAAAATTGGTATTTTTATTTCATGAATTCTCATTTTAATATGAGAATGGTTTGGGTATTTACATATTAATGTGGACTTCCATAATTATATTATTGTATATTACATATTTAATGACTTGAAGGATTCTAGTATCACTATTTCTGTTGACACTTGTGGATCTCTTATACATGCAATCATCTCAAATAATATAACTATTGTGTTGGATAACTTATTCTTTTGACGAGGGTAAGTGATCACTCATGGTATGAATTAATGCATGCATGAGACTAATTTAAAAACCTCAATAATAACATGATCTCTATTTCTTCACATTGATAAAAAAATACTCTAGATTATTTAAATAGTCTATGGATATGTTCTTAAAAGTTTACATGGAATATTCCCTATTAGAAAATTTGTTGCTTCCCATCACATGGTATATCATTATCATATTTACTTGAGAGAATTGGGTCCTCTATTTTACCTCATCTAATCACACATATTAATAATTTTTTGAAGAATCATGATTCTTCATTTATCTTTATTCTATGTTCATTAATGAAACGAAAATATGCATGCATGAACTTTTTTATCATAACTTTTCAATAATATCCTCTTTTTATCTTCTGATATTATGTTTCATTAGACTTTTTTTAATGCAGGATACCCAAGAAAACCACATTATTTTTATTTGTATGGTTTTTTGGACCTTTCCATATGAATGGAAGGATGATCTTATGATACATTATCCTAAAAGGATGAACTCATCCATGTTTATCAACAACATGAAATGATAGCTAAAACCTTTTTTATTCAATAATGGCATCCTTCATCAAATATCCTCACGTATTCAAGAATGAAATTTCATGAATGGAGTAACATGAACTCATATCTTGTAAATATAGATATAGAATGTATCATATCATGTTCCAAATTGATCGAAGAAGGATTTTTCTGAGTCATGTTGATCATAAATGGTGTAATACCCATGATAGGAGAGCCATTGTGAATCTATATCAGGAAGACATTGTATCTCCTTGATAAGATGACTGAGATCAAAATCATTTTATAGATCATTTTAAATCATTTTTATTGATGGATGAATAGTTATAATATGGAATCTTCTAAAATTCTCTCCATGTTCAGAATGTCCCCCATTTATTATTCTATCTCCACTGATACTACTTAGAATTAGAAATGGGGGAACAAAAACTCCACACACCATTCACAGACATCATGGGATCTATCCCACTGGTGTAGTTGGGCTCTACAATCATTACTCATAGGGCCTAACTTTATATACCATAGATTGTTACATATATTATTACATGATTTTAAGCATAATTAACCATAAATTAGAAACTAAGGATGGTAAAGTATAGTGTATTTGAAATATTTGTTAAATAATTAGAAAACATGAAAAAATAAAAACATATATTATTTAATCTTCATAATGAGATCCTAAAATACATTTATACCATTCATTTTCAAAGGATCACCTAGGTAATACATAAACAATTGAATGAGTTAAAATCCCTATAAGGGAATATACATAGGAATAATGAAAATATAATTGGTTTGAAGGCATAAAATGATAAAATAAAATTTTATTTAACATGGATAAACATATAAAAACATAACATAAAGAACATGGGATCATGTAATCATTGAAATATAGTAATTTTAAAGAAAAATATAACATGAAATTAACAATATTCAAGGATAACTACCAAAACTTTATCACTTAGAGGAAAAATACCCATATATGAATTGAGTTTACTCTCTATCCCAACATGAAGTCTCAAAAGACTGAAAATTTCCAAATTCAACATATATCTATCTAGGAAACCCTATCATAACATGTTTATAAATATTTCTTCCACATTAAAAATCAAACATAAGAAATAAATTTAAGGGTTACTCAGAGAATAAAATTTGTGTAATATTCATATCATAGGGAATATCCAACAGGTGTGTCATAAATTTTTCCATTAATTAATAGATTTAAATAATAAATTGGAATAAATAATGGAAAAAGTCATATATCATCATAAATTATGTCCAACAGAATTGAAAAAGTGTAAAAAAATATTTAAGAAACTTTTAAAATGTGCAACTTTATTGGGGTATAAGGGAAAATATTAATTGTAATTTCAAGAGGAAAAAGGTATAATTTTTTCATAAAACCATAAATGAAATTACATATTCTTTTAGGATATAAAAATATATTTTTGAAAAATAATTTTTGATTAAAAAAAGGTTTGGAGTATAATTGATAATTGGTAAGAAAATATGATGTTCTCTTAAATTAGGTATGCATATAAAGAGGAATTGAAAAGGGAGAATAATAAAACTTGTAGTTTACCTTGAAAAAAAGAATAACTGATTTATGTATATATATTTTAAAGATACATAAATAATTAAATAGGATTATATAATATGAATTTAGAATTAAATTTCAGTATAGAGTGAGAGGCAAAGTATAATTGAAGGAAAAAACAGGGGTTTATATATAATCTCTTACCATATTTTAGAATGTGTTCTTCACATTCACATATTTTCCTTGATAATAAAATTATATCAAATAATTAAATTATTAAGTAAAATTTATACATGTATTATATTTATGGTAATTTTATTATGTTCATTTTTATTTTTTTATGAGTTATCATATTCAATTTTTTTATTCTCAGAGTGTTTGTTTTTTGATTTTAAGAATGGTTCCCCTAAGTTTAGTTATGGGAGTTCATGTATAATAGAGGAAAATATATATAAGTGGAGTGATATTATTTTAATAAACCTCAATAATTTTCAATGGTTTGATATATAAATTTTTTCATATATGATAAGATTTCATTAGAGAAAATGATAGGGAAAAACGAATAGTTTATTTTGTATATTTTTCGATCAGGACGAATTAGTTTTGTTATATTATATAATATTATGTCTATATATTAGTTCTATAACATTAAAAATGATTTAATATACATTTTTACCTATTTTATTAACTATAACAATGGTTTTATGACAATCCATGAAGGCTATAATTGAAAATAAAAACTCATCATCCGCAAAGGTTGTGATTCGACACCTCACAGATGATGTTTTCAATTTTATAATAAAATAAGAAGAGATGGTATTTGATGATTTTTATTAAATTAACATTATAAAATTTTATAATATATATGATAATAGATTTATCATGTATCTTATTATTCTGGAGGAATGTATGAGTTAGAGGAAAGAAATAATTTAATAGAAAAAGGTAGAGGATTTTACCCCTTATATATTGTCTCCTGGAAACTCCTCAATAACATGGGGTTGGTATTTTATTGATTTTAAAATCTCATGGACATGGAAAAGATTCTTGTGATGGAAATTGTATTGAATGTAGACATGATTCAAGGAATTGTAGGTTTGAGTAGAAGTGGTGGTATTTATAGTGGGAGAGAGGGTTTATTTATTATTTAATTTATTTATTTATTATTTGGGAAAAAAAGATCAACAGTGTTTATTCCAATGAATAAATACAGTAAATGTTTCAGAAGAGTTTTAACTAAATGGTTGATAAATCATCCATAGATAATCCATGACTCAATAATTCTTCTATTTGTTAAATATCGTAAATTATCGCATTTCACTATACAAAAAAATCATCTATTATGGAAAAATCCAAAAAATTAACCATAAAAATTTATTGATGTGTATAATTAAAACATGGAATTGATTTTATAATATAATTTTTTCATTTATGTAAAATTTTATTTTTAATTAAAATCATTAATTATTCAAAAATTAATTATTTTTATATTATAATTGATTTTATGACGGTTTGAAAAATTAATTAAAGTCTCATAATATTATCTTGAAAATATAATAAAACAAATTATTAATTTATGAAACTATATGAGGAAAATATTTTTTATTTTAAATCATTACATTAATTGTATAATTTTATACAAACAATAATATTTCACAAAACTACCAACATTCAATATTTCAATTTTAAAACATTTATTCACTTATTTAAATATATAGTGATATCAGACTTTCATATGTAAATTATTGAAATATTATTTATAATTTCATAGGTTTAGTTAGTATTCTATTGTATGGATTATTATTCTTAATTGTTATATTAACATTCCAAAAATGAGCTTAATATTCCATCGATATGGGTTCCTTAATTTCAATGAATACCACTTTTTTCATTATATATAATGTTTTAGTTATGTTATTTATGTGATCTTTGTGCTTTATACTATATAATATATTTATTAAAAGGAAAATTTAATTAATAATATTATGGGACGTTACACTCTTCCCCCTTAGGAAATTTCACAATCATAATTTCATTTTACATACTATGGTGAAAACGCGTGAGGGTACATATCCTCCATCACTTCATCATGTTTAAATGTTTCCTATTAATACATTTGGTTATACCAAAGTATTTATTCAAGTTGTGTAGTATTATTTCATAGAATGATATATGTATCATGTATGATCTTCACCGACTTTTTCTCATAACAGATATCATTTTCCAACTGTTCCACCTCTAAATTTAGTACATGTGGGGGATAAGTGAAAAACATCCTAAATTTGGAAATGTGGAATACATAATGTACATGATAAATGGTTGGTGGAAGTGCTAGTTGATAGGCCATATCTCTGACAGGATCAACAATCTCAAAGGGGTCGATGTACCTCAGACGTAGCTTTCCTTTCTTCCAAAATCACTTGACTCTCTTTCATGGAGATATATCTAAGGATACCATGTCCCTAACCTTAAACTCTAAATCATGTAGAAAATTTTCTGAATACCTATTTTTTTTACCTTGCACTACCTTTGTGGGTTGCCAAATTGTTTTCCATTTTCTACCATGTCATCACCAATTTCAGGTCCAAGAATCTTACATTCACATACATCATCCCAGCATGCCAGTTTTATATATCATTTCCCATGAAGGTATTCATATGAAGCAATTTAGATCATTGTCTTTAAAATATTGTTGTAATAGAACTCAAATTGAGGTAGATGTTGGTCTCATCATTCTTTGAATTCCAAATAACAAGAACTGAACAAGTATTCTAGTGTCTAGATACTCCACTCAAATTTGAAATCCTTTTGATGGTGATGATCCATAATGATGTTAAACTCAGTGTTTAGATCATGTTTAATACATTAAATAAACATGGAGGTAAATCCCATATCTTGAACGAATACAATCGATAATAGGACGTCATGTAGCCTTACCACATTTCTGATGTATATTCGTTCACGTTGGTAGACGGATAAATAGTCTCAAATTTTTAAAAAGTGATCATTCTTTATAAGACCATCCTCAAAACCCCATATAACATTTTTTTCTATGGATATATTTTTATGTTTAGTGAAAAAATTTATGGTGATGTTTACCACTTCAACATTTGTTTGGGTAATGATTGAATCATTCCCTAATATTTTTTCCATTCATCATTAATTTACTTGCTTACCAAGAACATCTATATATATTCCAATATATCATTCTGTGTATTTTCCAACCAATAATGATCTTTGAGATCTCAATATATATTTATTCTCCCTATGTGAATCAAGAAGTTTGTTCTATGTGTGTCATTTATAATCTCTTTATTTATATATTGATTGGATGGTACATATAGTCATGATCACAATTATAATATGTCATCCTCATCAAATAGTAACTCTAAGGATTCCCCTTTTTTATAATTTATACCCTATTTTGAATTTACACATAATTTATTTTAGCATCCATTATTTTTTCCATGTGGGGTGGTTAAAAAATCATTTGTAAATGGAATAATGATGTACCATCCTTAAGTATTCCCATCTATATCCATTTAATGTATATGATGACTGGATCCATATCATGTATCCTCCTTGATAATTTTGAAGGATATTTTTTAATTTCAGAATCTTCCACATTATTTTCTCTACCTTGATGGTACTGTATTGATTTTTCATAGTCCTTTATTATAATTAAGAATTATAAATGGTGCATATTAAGATATTCATATGTGAATATAAATTTGATACTGTTCTGATCATTATATATCTCACACTTCTCCTCATAGAGATAATGTCAGCTGATTTTCAACAAAAAGACCACAACAACTAAATCTAGATCTTGTGTTTGATTGTTTTTCTATTGAAAATTCAACTACCATGAGGAATATGCTATAACTTATTCTTTTTTTCATCAGTAAAAAACTTCATCCATTATTTTATGAAACAATATATACGACATATAGTTCCCCACTTTTTGTTAGTGTGAGTACTAGTTCTGTAATAATTTTCAATTTCAACTCTTTGAACTAGTAATCACATTCACTTTTCTAGGAAACATTTAATCCCTTTCTAGTCTACATGGTTGTAGGGTTTGAAAGTAATTATTGGTTCCTCAAAAATCACTGGTAATACCATCCTAGATCTACAAAATTATGGATCATCCTTATATATTATTTCATGGGACACTCATCGATTAAATGTTTCTTGGAAGGGTCCATAAAGATTCCATTACTAGCGATAAAACGCCCCAAGAATGATACATCCTCTATCTAGAACATATATATACGGTACTTTCCCTAATTATTATCCCATTGTAATGTCTTACCATGGTATTAAAATTCTCCATGTGTTCCACCTTGCTTCTAGTTAATATCATAAGATCATTGATAAAGACTAAAAAATAATGGTTGAGGTAATCTATAAAAAATAATTTAATTAATTTTATGATACTTTTATGAGAATTAGTGAGTCTGAAGAGAACCACTATGAAATCATAATATCCATACCTCATTCTAAAGGTTATATTGGGAATATCTTTCTTCTCCTCCCTTAATTTGTTATATCCTAACCAAAATCCACCTTAGATAAATACATGTCCCCACATAGTTGATTGAGAAGGTCATCTCTTTGTGGTAGGGGACACTTGGTATTTATGTTTATTTTTTTGATTCCACAATAATCAATGGATAGGTACCTATATCAATCCTCATTATTTTTTGATAGGATTAGTGTGCACCTTGGTGAATCTTTTAGGTGTATACAATTATTGTATAGATTATCTAATAACTACTTCTTAAGTTATTCCAAATCATGGGTGGCCATTTTATTGGGAGTCTTGGATATTGAAAAAGATCAAGGAATAACATTAATTGATAAATAAACATCTTGGTTAGGATAAAGGATGGAAAATTATCAAGGGAACACATTAGTGTAGTCTCTTACATTGGGAATGTCTTTGAGATTGATTCTATCATTTATCACAGTAATTTGATCTATATATTCAGTCTCATAAGGAAATAAAATCCAGGCCATAGAATGATATTCCAAATGAAGTTCATCCACCTCTTAACACTTGTTCATAATTAGTGGTTGCCTTAATATGTGAATAATGATATATGTTTCCCACCATTTGATGTTTTATTTATGTAATGATATACAATCCATGACCAATATAGCATCAAACTCCACCAAATGAAGTATAATATTATTTTTTGGGCGTTTCAGTCCATAATAATTAATCATGGGGGAGTTATATAGATTACATGAAATAATATCCCCATTTTTTGATCTCACATATAACTCAAACTATATATTTAGAGGAGGTTTATGATTAGTTATAAAAGTCATGAGTGATATAATATAATTTTAATAACAAGAATCATATACTCTGTTCTCTATAATTGAATCAATAACTAGTGTACCTATAACCACATCAATTTAAGGATCCACCTTTGAAGTAGTGATATTAAAATCCCTTCTTTGTTGACTTGGAGGTTTTTATTATAGATTTCCATTGAAAACACTTGTCTTAGGTAATGTGATTTATCTGATGATCCTCCCATATTAAAATATATATTTTATCCAATCTCTCATAGTTCAAATAAAGATTAACTGATATCTATTTCAACCTTATGGGAAGAATGGAAAATTTCTTCCTAGATTTCAAATTCATGAATCTCCTCCAATTTTAATATATTGTACATTACTATTCTTAATATGATATCCACATTTATTTCAATGTTAATAAAAAACAAGTAGTGTATCATGCAAGTATACTAATGTTTGTTTAATACACCATAATATAATCATCTTCCTTTGTTCCTTTAGTCAATGGAATTCCCTCTCCATCAAAAAAAAATATTTTTTAGAAAATTATTATTGGAAAAAAATACTTGAATGGTTACCATTCCAGGAAATCAATTTTTTTCTAGATATTGTTGTTTTTTTATTATTGTCCACTAATGAACAGTTTTCCCATCAAACGATAGACCGTAATCAAAAAAATATTTTTTTGCAGGGAATTGAATGACATAGATTTTCTTAAAAGTAATGTTAATACATTTTTCCCTACTGATGGGATTATAAGATCCACTATATACGGGAGTACATTTTCACTTAATAATATGATAAAAAAATTTCTTTCGTGTGATAAAGAGGGTATTAAACATCATTCAAGTAACTATTAGTACCATGATCTAGATGTTCTTGTACTATCAGGATGTTTTGATCTCCCATTCCCATAATATTTGGAATTTCTTAAGTAAAATCACCACATTACCCATCATAATGGTTGATGGTTCAGGTTCTTATATTTCAAAACATTAACTAATAGAAAGAATTTAAAATTAGGGGGATTTAATACTTATATAATAGTTATATAAAAAACATTCAACATATATAGATAAACATTAAAATGAAAATTATATCCTAATATTGGATTTCTTGTGTTTAAATATAGATTATTCATGGTGATAAAATTATCCCTTGGGTTCTTACCAAAATTATGTATTCAAAATATCAAAAAATAACTAGACCGTGCTCTAATACCAACTATAAAGACCCAATCCTTTTCAATATATAATTATATGATTTTAAGTATACCTAACCATAAAATACCACACATGGATTGTAAAGACTACTGTATATAGAATATTAGGTACATGATTAGAAATCATGGGACAAAAATAAAACCATATTTAATATAATATTCAAAATGACCTGCTAACATAATTTGTGATCTTACATTTCATAGGATAACCTGGGGAATAAATGAACAATAGGATGAGATAAAAATCCTTGTGAGGTAAAATACATACGATTAAGGAATAAAACATTTCTTGGAAGGAATAAAATAAAGAAATCAAAATATGTCAACCATGGATAAACAAATGAAATCATAAAATATTTAAAATTGGAAGATGTATTCATGGAAATATTAGAATGTGGCAGCATAGATAAGATGACATAAACATGTGTCTGGATAACTTCCAATATTGTATAACATGGTGGAAGGAGTCCCTTAAAGAAATTAGGTTTTCTCCATATCCAATCATGAAATATCATGAGTCTAAACATTACACTGTGAATTGTAGGGATACATTGTTGAAACCATCATAACATGTTCATGAATTTGTTTTCAACATGAATAATCAACATAATTAAAATATAATAGGGTTACCCATGGAAGGAATTGGGAATCGTAGTAATGTCATAAGGCATACCAAATTGCTCTCTCATAAAAGTGTCACTATAATAATGGATTTAAATCAAACATGGAAATACATAAAGAAATATCGGAGTAGAGCAGGGTAAATTAATCTTGTATAATGTTAAAACAAGTAAAACATGTTTTTATGAAACTTTAGAAATGACCCCCTTTAATGTGGCTTAATGGAAAATATTAATGAGAATTTAAAGAGGTCAAAATCATAGTTTTTGAAACAAAATAATTAATGAACTACAATGTTTTTATAAAAAAAAATTAGATTTTACATGAATAATTGTGGGCTAAAATATATTATATAGTGTTCTTGAAAATGGGTATAAAATTGAAAAGTTCCTTTAAATCGGGTTTGATTACCATGAGGAATTGAAAGGTAAACCATATGAAACATGTATTTCCCCATCAAAGAAAGAATAATTTATCTAGGTACATATTTTTTTAACATAGACATAGAATTTATTAGGAGAAAAAAATAATTAAAAAATATGTTTCGGTAGATAGTGAATATGTAATTAGATGTAAAAATGGACATTTAGAGAGAATCCCTTACCTTTTGATGAAAATCTTTATATTGTTTCACATTATATCATGGATAAAAAAATTAAAACAACAATTCATTTATTTGTGTACATATAATATGTTTAATTTATTTATTATAATTTTATTATGTTAGTTGGTAGCCTTTTTGACGAGTTATAAGATTCAATTTATCATTATGAGAGCTTTTGTTTTTGATTTTATAATCGATTCCCATGAGGATAATTATGGGTGTTACTTTAAAAGAGAAAAAAACATAATAAGATTAATGATATGATATCAATAAACCTCCAAACTTTTATAGGATCCTATAAATAATTTTTTCAGATAGGGGAATTATTTATTGGATGACTTTTAAATGAAAATGATTAGTTCATTTTGGATTTTTTCGATCAACAAGAACAACATCTATTTTATTAATTAATACTATGTATATATATTACAACTAGAAATATGAAGAAAGATATAATATACATGATTAAGAATTTTTCATCCAAGATTATGGTTTTATGAAAAAATTTTGAAGGGTGTGATGAAAAATAAAAACTCATCATCTAAGAATGAAATCAGTCAACACCTCACAAATTATGTTTTAATTTTCAGAAATAAAGAAGAATATAAGGGATTTTATTATTGATATTCTATTAAGAAAATAAAATTAACTTATATATATACATATTATAATTAACATACAATGCATCATTTTATAGTGTAATTAATCACGAGGGAGAAGAAATAAAAAAAATAAAAAAGTAATGGTGGAGGAATTTACCTCCTGTATTATGGCTCCTTGAGAACCAACTTCAAGAACTAGGGTTGGGTATTATTTTGATTCCAGAAGTTCCTATATGTAGGGAACATTAATTTTAAGGTAGTTGGGAATAATTCAGATAATATTATTGGATTTGGTGGTGTGAGGATAAGTGGTGGTATTTATAGTGGGAGGAAAGGTGGGTTTTTTGTAATATTATTTTAATTTTATAAATTATTTTGGCTCAAGACTATCTATTGTATTGATGCCAACAACGTTTTACCATAGATGGCTCAAAAATTTTGACAACAATTATTGATTTCAAAATACATAAAATATAAATGACTTAAAAATTCATGTATTTCATTAATATGGTTAATTAAAATAATAAATAATTCACCAATAAATTGACTTTTTTAGAGAAATAAAAAAATCATCCTGACCATGTTTTGATGCATAGAATTTAAAAATAGTCTCAATTTTATAAAAATATTCTTCTAAAAATTATACATTTTTTTTCATTAAAATCATCATTTATTTGAGTAATGCCATTTTTAATATTATAACTGGTTTTATGACACATTAAAAAAATAATTAAGGACTCATAAAATAATATTATATTTATAATTAAATTAAATAGTAATTTATGAATATATTTTATAAAAATAAATTTTATTTTAAATCATTAAATTAATTATTAAATTATGAATGAATAGTTGTGTTTCACCAAAATAAAAATATTTAATTTTTTAAACATTTAGTCACTTATTCAAAGATATAAATATATCATAATTTAATTTAAAAGATACAAATATCATATTTATACATTCATATCTAAGGTTAGTATTATACTGGTTGGATTATGATTCTTAATGGTAATGTCAGTATTCCAATGGCCAGGTTATTATTCCATCGATATATATTCAATAATTTTTATGAATACATCTTATTTCATTTTTAATAAATTTTTATTGGTACCTCTATATTATTTTTGTGTTTCATACATTATAACATAATTATAAAATGGAAAATTTTATTTATTGAATTATTGGTCATTACAGACACATACCTCTTCCTCCATGTGTGATCTCTATTGGTAGGCTCTCTCGCAAGTGTTGACCCTTTAGTGCCCCTTGGTTTGTTTGGGGGATATCCCTTCAGGTATCCAATGTAACACCCCATGTTAATAAAAATAAATTGAAATGCATAAAATATTTTTATTTTTATTTTCATAACCATCCTTTAATCATAATCTTTTTACATCATGATTTGAATTTTCAAAAATGGCCATCTACAGTTCTGATTAGTAAGTTATTTGGAGCCTGATAGAACCAGCTTGTTTTTTTGGTGAATAGTAACATACCCTTATAAATAGAAATATGAATAGTAATATGACCCTTATGAATAGTGCATCCTATTATTATTTTATATTCTTAAGGATATTATATAATGAGATGTTGATTAATTTTTCATAGTGTAAAAAATTTAGTTATAGATTTAAAATTTATATATTAAATTAAATTATGTTTTTATTTAAAATTTAAATTAATAATATTAAAAAAACTATTTTCAAAAAATGGAGTTCAGTATTGAATTATACTTTTAAAAAAATGGTTAGTGTGAATTTTTGGCATTTTTTGGAAATTCATGAATTTTATATGAATAGTAAAATATGATAAAATAAGATAAACACTAAATACCTGTTTTACTACATTAAAAGTGATTCAATGATGATTTAAGCCCAATTATTTAGATATCACATGAAATTATTACTATTTGGGTCACATGAATCAATACTATTCCAAGTCTTGACATAAAATATTATAATAATGATTATAATAATGTAAAATCCATTATCTCCTCCACTATAAATACCCCACTCATTCCCTTCTTACTCCCACAACTCTAAATCCTTGATCCTTGCCTATGATATGACCAATACTCCTCCTAAAACCCTTCTCCACGTCCATGATCTTTTTGTCTCACCAAAATACAAAAACCAATGGCCTTAAGAAGGATCTCAAGGAGAAGAGATCAAGGGGTAAACATCCACTTTTGTTTTATTTCTTTTCCTTCCATTTTTTTATATTCTTATTTTTCCCTACCTACCCATATCCAAAAGGAATGAATGATCCATTATATTAAATTTTCTTTATTTTATCATGTTTATGGATAACTCAACATTATATTTATTCTCCTCTCCCACTTATTTATGAAATTAAAACATTGTCCATGATGTGTTGAATTACTGACATCATGAACTATGTGATTTCAATTTCATTTACTTCCTTCAAGATAGGTCATGAAACAATTTTTACGGTTGATCCAGATTATCATTTATTTATTATATATTAGATAAGGTTTCTGAATCATTTTGTACACATGATATTAATTTATCAAACCAAATGAGTTCATTAGGATCGAAAAATCGCCAAAATCACCAAATAAAATATCAATAATGATTTAACTTATGAATAATCATCATGTCATAATTCAAAATGATAAATTTTATAATTTATGGATATAGAAATATTTAAATACCTATACATTCCAATTTTTTATTTTCACTTCAAATTGAAAAGAATATACATCATGAACCGATCATGGAAATCATGTAATGAATGATTCCAAAACAATTCAAGGAACAAAATAATAACAACTAAAAGGAGAAATGATGTAATGAAATGATCATATAAGGTATTATAAACATGAATATGTTTCTGTAAGATATTGATAACACTTTTTAACCATTGTACATGAGTTTTAAACATGTCTGAAGTATGTCATACTTGTGGTAAGGGAATTCATAACACAATTTGTATTGATTGGGATTTCATTCTAATTCATTAATTATGTGGTATTAAAATTGTTTGTGTGAGTAATTTTGTTTATATTATTTTTAATAATTTTTTTAATGTATATATACAGGTTCCATCGACTATCACATCAAATATATGATATTTTTAAGGGGGTTTTCTTTTAAAATCATCTTTTAAAATTATTGTTTACAAAATTCAAAAGCAATGTTTTTATGAAATTTTTCATGTTTTATGATTATTTTATGGGTCTTGTGAATTAAGTATAATGATTTTTGGGAAATATATATCCCTCCAATGCCCTGGGTATGACTAATTTGGAGATCATCAGTATGGTTACTCCATGTGTAACTGCAATGGTTTAAAAAATTGTAAGGTAGCTGCGAGGGATACGAATTATAAGGTAGCCAAGAGGGTCACTAGATTATGAAACTAAATCCCCAAGCTACCTTTAAGGTTATATTTATGTTCTATATGTTTTTTCTAAATATTATAGAAATCTAAAATTTCACAAAGTAACTTTATATGGGTGACACGTATGTTTTTTTAAATTATTTCATATGTAATACGTATTCATGGACTAATGTGTAATTTAATATTTTTATATACCTTACTGAGATTTTTGTTCTCATCTAATGTTTTAAAGGATTTTCATAGCTTACAACTATGTGTAAGACAAGGAAGTAATAGTGGTTAGTTGTTATTATAATTTTTCAAAGAAAACTTGTTTTATTTGAAAAGGTCAATATTTTGGAAGAAATGGATACTATTTTATGTATCTTCACTATATGATACAGGAATGTTATATATGTTTTATATCCCAATTCTCTAAAAATATAAACATGAAAAGATCCACAATATAAAAGGAAGTCAGTTCTTGATTGAAATTCAATATTATGTAATTTAATAAGTGAAGGTTTTTTAGTGCAAAAAAATCATGGTTGGGACGACACCCAACATTGATTTTTACCATGATCAATGATTATCCAGTGACCAATAAGATAATGAATGCATGTCTCCACGTAATATAACCTAGGATTTAGATAATGAATAAAAAGTCCTGAAACCTTCATATAGGATCTTGCACATCATGTTTATAATTTATTTAATAAATTTCACAATGAAAATAATACATGGATCTTCTGTATTTTTTTCGTTGATGATGTTGATCATCCAAAATGACCCTTCTTTATTATCTCATTGCACTAATAAGGATACAAACTAGAATCCCTATAGAGGTGATTCCCATGTTCTCTGATGGCCTTAGATCGACACCACTCATTCTCCGGGTACTACCCAGGCGAAGCAAGTATCTTGTATCAGTCATTCTTGGTTGCTTGTTCTTCAATCTTGAAGAACGTATCTCGTTCATGAGAGGGGATAGGAGTGGATTCGAGAGAGAAATTTTTTAACTCAATAATTCTCAATTCACCAGGCGTGTGGTGTGGTGTATGGGAAAATAGTCCTACTTGTCTATTTATATACATGGAATTTCATTTACAATATGTAATTTGATAGAGAATATTAAATACATTCATTGAAATAGAGAAAACCCAGGCTCATAATAATAATACCATGTCCTTAATTATGATGATCCAACTTGCAGAAAATGGAATTTTAAAATAAAATTCTACATAACAAAATAATAGCAGTGTTATTATTATTTTAACTTGTTTAAACTAGTTAAATAATTATTTACCATCCTAACAATAATTATTTTACTTTCAGACCGATCATGGTTCGCTAGAACTCCACTTCATTTTATTAATGACCTAAATAAATAAATAATTTATTTATTCTCTGTAATAAATATTTTATTAACAAACTAGCTAGTAAATATTCATTAATTGTTCAAAAAATATATATATTATTTATGTATTACGATCATTTTAACTTGAATAAAATTATTCCATAGTCTTGAGAATAATATTTTTTTCATTAATTAAATTCAAATCTAATTTAACTGAGACCACCAAAAACACTTAGTGTTTGACTCTTTAGGATTCTTTCTCATTGGAATTAGGTGGGCTTACCTAAAGTCCAAGAGTATTTTCTAGCAACGATTCAAGGAACCCAAGAGAAAGAACATAAAGTTACAATCAATGACATCCCCATACGAACACTCACTATGTAATATAATCCATTTGTGACAATATCTTATCAAGTAGGTTTCAAGAAAGTGTCATCAACATTTATTCTCGATACGTTGTTCCTTGACAACCTGAAATAAACTCATCATTACACCATGGGCATGGAATTTTGCACGACGGTTCTATTTCGATCAAAGGGTCGAGATATGAACTTCTATAAATGGAAGGGACAAACTCTTCATTGAATTATCCATTAATAACATGACACTCATGAAGCACCAAACATACCCAACTTCTAACCAACAATATGTGTGATGGTTATTGTCATTAAATCAAAGTGAGTGAGTCATGACGTGTATTAATGATAATCTTAAAGTCTAAGTATCATCCCACATGATTGTAGATATAAATATCAGATGACACTAAAACATGCGGAATTCCTACTAGCAGGTCTATTATCAGAATCTCATATCTTAGAGATTACCAATTTAGAACTTCACGAGAGGAATTCTAACCTTCTTATAGTTCCTCTCACCTGACGGTCTACATGATATGTGTCCCATTATAGCTTTTTTTCCAACCGCAGAACTATATTTAAGAATATTGTTATATCATTTCAAGGTTCTCATCATAGTGGGGAACTGCCATGACCTTATCAATGAAACAAATACTCTAGGACATTATTACATCATAATCATGAAAAAAAGTGAACAATATTTAATAATACATTAAATATCAATGTAATAAAAGAAAAACCAGTTGGTTCTAGGAAACCAACTATTAAGAACACCCACTTGGACTTGATCCAACTACCTATGACTTTTAGTTTTCATGCCATCACATGAAGACCATGTTTCTACTGATTCAAGTCATTAGTCAAGGGGTCCTCCACATTTTCATTCATGGATATAATGCCCACTACAACATCAACTCTCTGAGAAAAATCTACTAAGAGATGATACTTCCGAAGAATTTTCTTCGTATACTGATGTGATCTAGGCCATTTTGTGAGAGCCACTGCTATAGTATAACCAATGTATAGTGTGATTGGATCTATACTACTAGGTATCACATATAGGTCCTGTAAAATTATTTGCATCCAAACTGCTTCTTTAGATACCTCCGAAGCTGTGATATTCCTGTACTCTATTGTAGAATCTGCAACCACACTTTTCTTTGAGCACTTCTTGCTCACCTCACCTCCATTCAAAGTGAAGATGTATCTCGTTTGTGACTTCATGTCATCATGATCAGTCTAAAAAACTATAATATAAATATCCTATGATGACTAGTTCTTCATCTCCTCCATAGACCAAGAACATATCCTTAGTATGCCTCAGATACTTTATGATAGTCTTGACTACCATCCAATGGTTGTCATCTGGGTCAGCTTGATATATTTCTACAAAAATCAATGCATTGGTGACATCCATCCTAGTACTTAACGTGGAATACATGACTGACCCAATCACTGATGTTTGTGGAGTCCTTTCCATTATCATTCTTTCCCCATGTGTCTGAGGACACATTTTCATAGAAAGTTTAATGCCCTGTGAATTTGGCAACAATCCCCTATTGGATAGTTCTATAATTAATCTCATCATTATCTTATCTATGTATGTGCTTTGACATAGACCCAACAATCACGTGGTTCTATCAAAATGGATCTTGATCCCAAGAATATATGTTTCCTCATCCAAGTCATTCATGGAGAAGCATTGATTCAACCATGCCTTAATAGACATTAAGACTAGTATCTTGTTTCCAATATGTAACATTTCATCAACTTATACTTTTATAAAAATGACTGCACTCCGACTAAGACTTTTGTAGACATATGTCTCACATTAATTCTTAATAAAACCAAAATATTTTTTGGATTTATCAAAACAAATGTTCCATAACTTGGATGCTTACATTAATCCCTAAATGGATTTCTGCAACTTTCATACCTTATTAGCATCCTTTAGAGTCACAAACCATTAAGGTTGTGTCATGTAAACATCTTCATGAAGGTTCATGGTAAGGAATTATATTTTTAAATACATTTTCCAAATCTTATAGTCTTGTTAATCCGGAATGGAAAGTATAATTCTGAGGAATTTCAGCATAGAAAATGGTGAGAAGGTTTCATCGTAGTCAATAACATGACGCTGTTTAATCCCTTTTTGCTAATAGTCATGACTTATAGGTACTGAATTGTCCTTCCATGTTTAGTTTCTTATTGAATACCCATTTGAAACCAATATGTTTTACATCATCCGGAGGATCTACCAAAATCCAGACATGGTTTTGGTAAATGGAATCCATTTCAACGTATATGGATTCTTACCACTTGGCAACGTTTGTGCCCCTTACAGCTTCATTGTATGTTAGAGGATCATTATTATCATGTGATAATGAGTCATGATCCTCAGTAAATAGAAAACTATACCATTCTTATTCTCTAACCTCTCAGGTACTGTTATGCAATACATGTGTCTCTGGAATAGATTCGTCTACCACAGGGCTTTGTGGAATATTTTCATGTACCAAATATTGTGTACCATGAGCCTCGACTTCATCAGATCCTATCTTGATCCCACTATCTATTTTGTAGATATTCTACCTCTCAAGGAATATGGAATTTCTTTCCACTACAACCATTTTTTATGATTGGCTGTATATGTAATGTCTCCTTGTTTCTTTGGGGTATCCTATAAAGGTTCACTTACTTCCTCGTGGTGTGAGTTTTATACCTGAAGAGGCCTTAACAAATTCTTTTCTACCCCACACATGTAAATTTGAAAACATGGCCTTTCTTCCACTCCAAATCTCATATAAAATACCAATTATCGATTCAGTTGGTACTTGGTTTACTATGTATGCCGCTATTTGTAAGGCATACCCCAAAAAGTATAATGGAAGACTTCTATGACTCATCACTGATCTCAACATGTCCAACAATGTGTGGTTCCTCTTTTTTATTACACCAATCCATTGAGGTGAGTAAGGAGGTGTGATTTGGGATAGGATCCCAAACTCTTATAAGTAATAAATGATGTCTTGATTAAGATATTCCCCACCTCGGTCTGAAATGAGTTTCATAATTTTCTTACCAAATTGGTTCTCAACTTCCTTCATGTATTTCATGAACATATCAAAGGAATCTGACTTATACCTCATTAAGTAGATATATCCATATCTACTAAAATCATCAGTACAAGTTATGAAGTATGATTACCCACCCCTTTTTCAACTAGAAATTCCCCACACACATCGGTATGAACCAATTCAATAAGATCTTTAGCCCTTTCACCATTCCCACCAAATGGGTCTTTGGTCATTTTTCCATTTAAACATGAATGACATACACAAAGTGGATTTATTTCAAAAGAACTAAATTTCAATATTGATGTAACTTTTTTAAGAATTTCTCATTTACATGACCTAGTAGGTGATTCCAATGTTGGGTGTGGTATGAGTCATGTAAAGTATCTTTTTCATCGATGGACATTACATGGTTTGTTTAATCCAATACATAAACACCGTTATATAAATATACCCCACCAAAAAAATTTCTATATTTATAAAACAAGAAACATTAATTTCCACACGTGAAAAAAATCAATCTATATCTATTACGGATACATAAATTATGTTTTTGGTCAGAGAAGGCACATAAAAACATCCCATTAACACCAAGATCATCCCAGTGGGCAACGTGAGGTGGTAGTCCCCAACAGCTACATCAGCAAGTCTGGATCTGATGGCTGCTCATAAAAATACCCCCCTCGATAAATCTTCCTGAATCCACTTGGTTCCTATATTTTGATACATATGTGATACCCAAAATCTCAATCTAATACCCAATTTTTATAAACAGATAGATTTCATTCGATAAAAAACACAGTTGAAGCTTTCCCTTTCTTCTTAGGCTGGGTGTAGTATTTGTTTTAGTGGACCTCTTTTCCACATGTGAAACAGTTAGCCTCTTATTCCCTTGCATCCCATTTGATATTCCTTTTCTTGAAATGCCTTGAAGAATCTTTGGGCTTAATTATATTCTCCTTCCCTTTCCCCTTATTAACCATAAGGACAGAAGGATTTTCATGCTTTATATATTTGTCCACTTGGAGAATCAGGATAAGAAGATAAGATAGAGACTTTTCAATATTGTTAATATTGAAATTAACAAAAAAAGTTAGAGAATATTTGATGGATCGATGTTAGAATGAGATCGGTGCCCAGTTCAATGGGGGAGTTTAAACCCTAGAACCTTTAGGAGATAAATGTACCCAATGATCTTGACTACATGAGGCCCAGCTGGGGCCCCTTCTCCATGATTACTCTAAAAGATTTCTTTAAGGATCACAAATATTTATTATCATGATCTCTCCTTGTAAAGACCACTGAGGTTCTTGAGCATTCTATAAGTATCCATGTTTTTATGAGACTTCATGAGCTCACTAGACATTGATGATAACATCAAACATTGAACATCGACTACATCATTTATATGATTCTCATAAACCTAGAAATCATCATCACTCACCAATTTGGTAGGAAAATCACGTAATGTTTACTCTAGCACGTTAGACTCCCGTTCATGGTGTAGGATAACCCAGAGGCATCTAAACCATTTCTGGAAGTTACTTCCAGTGAGTATGTTGTCTTTATCTAGAATTGATCATAGGTATAGTGTTGTTGAAGAGCTTGTCATTTTTATTATAGAATTAAAAGAGTAGATCATTAGTACCTTCTTGATTACATTTAATGAGAAATAATAAATTTTATTAAGTCTCCCACTATTTCACAAAGTCCCAATGACCCTCACCATTGAACTCAGAATGTCCAGTTTCCATGAGATTCTAGAGGCAATGATCCATATCCCCCTTCGAATAACCCCATCATGGACTGGTCAAGCTATTAGAAGATATTTAGGTAGTTAGGTCTTTTCCAACGGCAGGCTTGCATCTCCTTGATCAATTGAGTGGACTCCCAAATCGTGAAATTAGGACATTAGATTTCCTCAACTCTTGCCTCCAATATTACACCATGTCTAGCAAGGGAAACTCTTATTGATGTAATATGGTAAAGTCAACCCGAAACATTTCATATGGGCATCCTGTATAAAATTAAGTGTCCCAACAAGGGTTGGTCAAACACATAGTTTTATTAAGTTCTACCCTTAAACACATAACTAAAGGCTTGGTCCGACATGATATTTTATTTGATGGTTTTTTATCTATTATGCATGAATTTATTATTATCAAATATTTTTTAATATTAAGTGGAACTTACTTAAGTGATTAACCATGTCTTGACAATATTTATGCATAAGTATAGTTTATTTTAGTTCCATCTTGTATGATTGTTTAATTCATCAATTATGTGATCATAACAACACATCCACAACGAAAAACCATGTAAATGAGAGAAATAAAATAAATTAAATGGAAGGATCATGAGATTTTCTAATGGTTAGTTTATCTAGTGGTTGATAAAGTAACCCTAGCCTTAGGGAGAAACACCTTGAACCATTTTGGTTCGTGGTTACTGCTTCCACATGTCCACCTCTGCAACTCCTTTGATTGGTTTCAAATCAACTTCAGCTTAAACCACCTCTACTAGCTTGAGAGTTCCATCCATCACATATGACTTTTTTAACTCACATGCAGGTGAGGGGTAAAAAAATGTTTTTACATAAAACAAAACTTGGGCATGTATCCCCTACATATTAATAAGGAGAAGGCTCACAGACTGTTAGGTCCACAAGGCTAAATACCCTGAGAGGGGAGGGGGGTGAATCAGGGTATGACTAATTTAGGATTAAAGCCCGTTAAGATATTGTTTCTCTGTTAAGAAAAACACTCTTCTCTCTCTTTCCTTTTGGAAAATATAAACATAAAGTAAATCATGCACATGACACAAGAATTTTTACTTGGTTCACCCTCACTGGGCTACGTTCAAGGAGCATACACCAGCAATGTGCCGATATACCAAATACAATATAAGCACAATGATATTTACAAGGTTCGGGATAGATCACTTCTATTTCCAAGCTCACTGCCTTTACAATGTTTAGGGTCAGCTCACTACTTTCCCAAGGTTCATTCCCTATTTCTCTCTCTCTATGGCTCACTGCTGGTGGAGAGGATCACCTTCTTCCTCTTCCTTTTCTCACTACTCTGGAAAGGATCCTCTCAGAGTTTATAGACCTTTAGGTCTATTAATTATCACTAATTCAAACATCTTCCATTGTAAATAAATTATTTGTTGAAGTCTTACATTCACCTGTAGATGAATCTCTCTTTGAACCGAAGGTATCCGGAAATCTTCCAGCTTTCACACAGCTCTGAATCACTACTGTGAATCAACCTTACCTAGAACCCTTCTCTATGCCAGTGCACAAGTATCAGAGCACAAAATAAAACTGGTGCACATGTCCTGTTCAACCACTTGCGCGACACAAGCTTCTACAACTCTAAACATGCACGACTCATACTCTTCTATGCCCAAACCAATATTGGCGCACAACCAAAAAATTTTGCGCTTCTTCAAAACTGGCCAGCATGTTCAGCTCAAACACTTGTGCGACACCCCCTTCATCAACTAAAGACTTAGTCTTCTCACTTCCATCCTCTCCCAAACCACCTTAGGTGCACAACAATCACCTGGCGTGCAACTTCTACTTGTGCGACCACACACCACTTGCGCGACCACCACACCTATGTAATGGGAGATCTGATTTTTCTAAGTGTTTAAATTTTTACCAAATGAGGAGGGGCCGACCTAAATTTATAGGCATTTGGACACCCTACATGATGGCACCCAAGTCTCCCCTTAGCTTGCATGTTTCTTCCTGCAAGTCTTTGTCGTGCAAGTCACTTGTGCGACTAACCCTAAAACTTAGGAGACCATTTTCCCTTTGCCATATTTTGAAGTTATTATATTTAAAAACTTATAGAACACAAGTTTCCAAGCCTGCAATACCTCGGCGCACATGTCCCTTTTCCAAAAACACATTTCTCCATTTGTAGATTTTGACACCCAAAAATTTGGCAAACACTGGAAAATGGTGTCACCTTGTATCTGCTATTTTTGTACCACCTCCAGATGATCCATTCTTTCATCAACATTCTTGAATCAAACATGGATCGTTAACCATGTCCCTTGAACTCGACATGACACCATTAAATCCCCTTTGTTAACCAATTTTTATTTCATCGTTTAATTCTTCAACAATCAGAACACATATGTCCACTTTGTCAACAAACACAATCACCTCAAAAATGCTTTAATGATAACATGATGGATTTTTTTCAAACACAAACCAACAAATTTAATTTATATAAATAAATAAAAATAAACCATCCACATACAAAGGTCTTGGTCTAGCTCATGATCATCCATACATACAATGATATTTACACATAAATTAAACTAGCATTCAATTGTTTGATCATTATTTTTTACGATAAATCATGATCGAATCATTTAATTCTCATATTTATTTAATGAATCATTTTTTCTTAAATCCGTTTCTAAATTTCCTTGAGATTCTCATCTATCATAATTTTAAACTAACAAAGTCATTTAAAATTATCTTTTTAAGTAAATTGTACCTTGGAGGAAACTCGTTGAATTCATACACATAACTACCCAATGAGTATAAAGGAAGATTAAGCAGATGTTTACCAATAACAACACACACACACATATATATATATCACATATCATGTGTTGTACCTTATCTTTATGCTGGCATGATGGTACACGTCTTAAGGGTTTGTATAATATAATAATAAATTTAATAAATCTGCATAATTTAGATGAGTACAGGATGTGTAGTTCCAACTACATAGCGTGTACTATTGTTCCCCGTCCATTTGAAGTACATAGCTAGGGAAAAAATGTATGATTGTACTTCAGAAATATTCAGAGTACATGGTGCTTCCATTTGGACACACGCTGTGTAGTTACTCATTACACGGTGTCCAACTAGTCTAGCCTTGTATGTGGCACACGGTCCAACCCTAATCAATAGGTACTACATGTCGTTTACATTGGTTTACATGGAATTTAATCTAGAAATCGCATGCCACATGTTCCTTGTCAACACACGGAGTCATTTAAGACTTAGAAAGTCTCCAACTCACGGCTTGGTTTGTCGGACCGGTATGATACGTTGAATCTTGAATACACGGTGTGTACTACCGAATACACGCCATGTGTTCTGTTGTTGTATGGAAATAAATCTTTTCCACTACTGAATGAGATCCTCTATTTTATTTTATTCAAAATTAAATTATAAGATCATTTTTGTAAGGTGAATAAGAATAAGAAGAGGATAAATAGATCTCAATATTAAAATTTGATAAAAGATTATCTTGAATTAAAACCACTTATTTATTAAACGTGTCAGTCATAAACAGAATATTTAAATAATTATAAACAATGTAACCCCTCTGATACAACTTGATGGATTCGGGCATAGTGGAAGCGTGGTTGGGACGACACCCACTGTTGATTTTTTCCATGACCAATGATTATTCTGGGATCAATATGATGATGAACGCTATCCTCCATGGTATATAATCCAAGATTGAGATAAAGAAGAAAGAGGGATGAAACCTTTATAGAAGATCTTTCACAACATATTTATAATTAATTTAGTTAATTTCATAAATAAAATAACACCCGGATGTTTAGTATTTTCTTCATTGATGATGTTGATCATCCGAAATAACCCTTATGGATTATCTCATTGCACTAGTATGGATCCAAACTAGAATCCCTATAACTACGATCCACACGTGCTCTGATGGCCTCTAATCGAAACTTCTCGTTCACTGGGTGATAGTGTAGAGAAGCGAGTATCTTGTGTCAGCCATTCTTGATAGCTTGTTCTTTCATCTAGAAAAACGTCTCTCATTATTTAGAGGGGAGAGAAGCGGATCCGAGAGAGAAATTGTTTGGATCAACAATTCTCAATTCACCAGGTGAGTAGTTTGGTGTATAGCACAATAGGCCTACTTGTCTATTTATATACAGGGAATTTCCGTTACAATTTTTAATTGCATAGAAATAATTAAAAACATTCATGAACATAGATAAAACCAATGCTCATAATAATAATACTACGTCATTATTCATGGTGCACTAACTTTCACAAAATGGAATTATAAAATAAAATTCCACGTCACAAAATAACAGCAATGTCATTATTATTTTAACTTGTGACAACTAGTTAAATTATTATTTACCATCTTGAAAATAATTATTTTACTACCATATTGACCTTTGCCTGCTTGAATTCCACATCCATTTACTGAAAACCTAAATAAATAAATAAATAAATAAATCTATTAAATAAATTTTTTATTCACAATCTAGTAACTAAATATTCATTAAGTGTTATATAAAATAAAAAAATATATTTTATTTTGTTTACAAGATCATGTTAACTTGAATAAAATTATTCCATGGTCTTGAGAATAATATTTATTTCATTAATTAAATTCCCATTGAATTTAACCAAGACCACCAAAAAAAACTTAGTGTGTGGCGCTCTGGATTATTTCTCGTTGGCATTAGGCAGGCTTGCTTAATGTCAAAGAGTAATGTCTAGAAACGGCTCAAGGAACACAAGAGAAAGAATATAAATTCAAATTCAACGACAACTACATAAGAACACTCACTGTGTAATATAATCCCATTGTCGCAATATCTCATCAAGCGGGATTCATGATAGTGTCATCAACATTTATGCTTGATACGTCATTCTTTGCCAACATGAAATAAACTCATCATTATACCATGGCCCTGGAATTTAACGTGACGTTTATATTTCAATAAAATGGCCCAGATATCAACTTCTAAATATGGATGGGGAAAATCCTTCCCTGACATATCCATTAATAACATGCCACTGGTGACTCACCCAACATAGCCTACTTACCTCCAACTATCTACATGATGGTTTTGTCAGTAAATCAAAGTGTACGAGTCATGACACGTATTAATGATAATCTTAAATTCTAAGTATCATTACACATGGACACAGAAAGAAATATCTGACGACACTAAAACATGAGGAATTAAAACCAGAGGGTCTATTCTCATAATCACATATCGTGGAGATTACTAATTGAGAACATCATGAGATGAAGTCACATCTACTTACGAGTGCTCGCACCTTACAGTATACATTCTATGTGTCCCATTATAGTATTTCACCCAACCACATAACTATATATATGAATATAGTTATTTCATTTCAAGTTTCTCATCGTAGTGGAGTACTGCCCTAACTATATCAATGCAAAAAATACTCAAGGAAATTATTACATCATATTCATGTAGAACAATGAACAATATTTAATAATAAAATAAATATCCATTTAATAAAATTAAAACCGGTTGGTTCTTGGAAACATACTCTTACAATAAGGTCGGGTCCTTATAGATGTTATCAAAGGATGGCTTAGATAACATTAGGGGTTAGGATAATGTTAATAAAATATCATAAATGATTTTTACTCTATATTGAATTTTGAATGTTATAGAATTTAAGTACTTCTATATTTCTTCAAATAAGATATGTTAGTTTGGAATGGTTTCCCATAGATGGAAAAGGCAATCTAAAGAGGAGAGCCCCTGATAGAACGAGATCCTTCTAAATTTGTAGCCTGGAATGGTATGGATACAAACTGAGCAGTTTGTCATAGTAATGGATCACCTAATGTAGGAAATAAATTTTGGGGGAATCCATGAAATAGAACAACCACATTTACCACAAAGAAGCATGACCATAGTTGAACATTTTATAAGACCACACCCTCCATCTTACAATGGATATTCTGACATAGCAGTGGATGAAGGATGGAATAAATCCCATGAAAATAAATTCGATGTCATGGGATGTTCAGATAATCAAAAGTTAAGTCTTTCCATTTACTGTTTTAAGGTGAAGTTGATTAGTGGTGAACAATGATCATGTATATCTGGGATATAGGGGATTTTGATGCATTATACTGGGATGAATTTAAAAGTATTTTCCTTGAAAAATATTTTCCATAGGTGTTTTGACTTAGGATGGAGAATGAATTACTTGAATGGAAGAAGACGATGGAAAATTCAGTAGACTTTTATGAAGTAACATTCTCACGACCGGTGCGGTATTCCCTAAATATTATTATGGGACTTTTTAAAAAATTAAACTACATTTACTTAAGATTCAAGCTAAGGTATCTATGGGTATTGATCTCAAATGAATTCAAAATTTATGATAAAACTTGTCTGATGTGCTAAGAGGGTATAGATGGAGTTTGATGATGATCATGTACACTTTAACTACAATGATAAAAAGAGGTATAGATGGCATGCAATGTGTTAGAATGAACCTATGAAATTTAATGGTAAGAAATTAAAGATTCATGTATGTGAAATATGTGTAAAAATAACCAAGGGGAATGCCTTACCAAAACTAATAATTCTTTTCGATGTGGTGAGTTTGGACATTTGTTCTGAGATTGTAATTAAAATGATCTTAAGACTAATCCTGATAAGAAAGTTGTTATGTGTTTTAAATCGGGTGAGATGGGTAATTATGCAAATTCCTTACCAAAGAGAGATTATAATGTTGCAAAGAAGCGATAATATAAGTCGAAAGGTTTAGTGAGATCATTTTCGATTATGTTATTATACGTTAGGCCATCCAATGAAGTTGTATTAGGTAAATGATTTGTTTTCTCATATTTTTGTAATGTTTTGTTTGATACATGGTATACACGTTCCATTATTACTGAGGAATTTTTTGTTATATGGGAAATATCACCTATAAAAAAGGTACTAGATTTATTATTAAAACACCAGGGACAAATATTATAGAAAATATGAATTATAAGAATATTTTTATTATGGTATATGGAAATAATTTACCGACAAACCTTTTCATTTTCGACTTATTATATTTTTATGTCATTATGGGAATGTATTGGATTTCTGTTCATCATGATAAGATTGACTATAGAGCTCATTATGTTTTTCTAGAAAGAGTTTTAGTTCGTATATGAGAATGAACCCATGAAATTGATAAAATATCAAGAAGTTTAGAAATTGTTGAAAGATGGAAATGAAAGTTATCATGCTCATATTATTGAAGAATAGGTATTTGTTTGGATTAATTATGTTTAAATGGTAAATATATACCTATATGGTTTTACTAATTAGTTACATAGTGTTATACCTGATCTGGAAGTCGAATTCTCAATTTACATTGTTCACTATGTAATGAAAATTTCAAAACCCCCATTTTGAATGGCTCAGTTGAAACATAATGAGTTGACAAATCAGTTACAATAGTTTCTTGATAAAGGATTCAATATTCCTTGCACCTCACCAAGGGGTTCTCTTATTTTTTCATTAAAAAGAAATATGGTTCCATGAGGATCTTCATTTATTATAGATCCTTGAATATCATAACTTCGAAAAACAAGTATCCTTTCACTCATATTGATGTCTTGTTTGATTAGAAACTGGGAACTCAATAATTTTACATGATTGACATGAGTTCTGGATACTATCAGCTGATGTTGAAAGAGGATGACATCCCAAAAATATCTTTTCATACTAGTTATAGGCATTATGGATTTTTTGTTATGCCATTTGTGTTCTAATTCACCTGATGTATTCATAGATCATATTGATATAATATTTCATGAGTTATTATATACGTTTTTTATGCTTATTAATGACATTTTGGTATTTTATACAAGTAAACAAGAGCTTGAAAACATATAAGTTTTATTTTAAATCCTTAATGGAAATGAAACTATATGAAAAATTCATAAAGTGTGATTTTTGGTAGAAAAATAATTCTTTTCGTGGGAAACATATATATAAGGGTGGAATAATAGTAGATCCTCCCATAAAAAAAGTGGTTAATGAATGTCCAATACCTACAAATGGGATAAATATTCATAGTTTTATTAGATTATTAGGCTATTATCGACAGTTTGTTAAAAACATTTCACAATTATATATCCCATTAACTATGTTAATGCCAAAGGGATTTAATTTATTTTTAAAAAATAATGTGATTCTTGTTTTTAGGAAATCAAGAAGAGATTGTTGAATTCTACATTTTTTGCATCACCCTCCAGAAATGGTAAGATTTCCATCAACAGTGACACTTCATGGAAGGGACATGGTTTTTTTATGTAGAATGATTAAGTAGTTGTTTATTCTTCAAAACAAATAAAACCTCATTAGTTAAATTATACCACACATTATTTTTAATTGGATGTTTTGTTTTTTGATTTGAAAATTTGGAGGCATTTTTCATACAGATCCAAATTTCAAATATATACTAACCATAAAATTCTGAATTATATATTCACTCTGACAGAATTAAACATGAGGGGGAGAAGATGGGATAAACTTATAAAGGAGTGTGATTTTCACAATCAATTACCATATGAAAAAACAATTTGGTGGATACCTTGAGTTGAAAAAATCATGAATCATTAAGCATGTTACGTTTGGAATATTATCACTTGATTAATGATTTGATGAATTTTTACATGGAAGTTATTGGTGTAGAAAATACCTTGGTTTTTTAGGTTTCAGTATAGTCATTGTTATTAGATAGAATTAATCAGATGTAGAAGGAAGATCGTGAGCTACAGAAAAAGGAATAATTGGTTAAAATCGGTATGTATCCAAAATTAAACCTTGATAAAAAACATGTTATAAGATTTTGAAAAAGATTGTGTGATCCTTTTGATTCCCAGTTGAAGAAAGGCATGTTTTGGGAAGATCAAAGTTCTCTAATTTTAGTTAATATAGGACGTACTATGATGTACAGAGACCATCGAGGGTATTATTGGTGAGATTTAATCAAAATAGATATGGCAGTTTTTACTATTAAATGTTTGACATGTACACATGTTAAATAAGAGTGACAGTTACCAAAGGGGATGCTTGAGCCTTTTCCAGTTCTAGAGTGGATATGGGATAATATATCCATGGAATTAGTAGTGGGACTACTTAATATATCTTGAGGTAACAATGATATTTTGGTTATTGTTGATTGATTGACTAAATCAGCACATTTTATTTCTATTCGAGATACATTTCATTGGATCAGCTTTTTCAGTTATACCTCAAAGATATTTTTAGGTAATATGGAGTTCCTTTTTTCATTATATCTTATCGGGATGCCAAAATCACATCTAAATTTTAGTAGGGCCTTCATATGTCATTGTGCATAGAATTAAATTTTGGCATAGGTTTTGATCCATAATTAGATGGGCATTCAGAACGAACGATTCTGAATTTTGATGATATTCTTTGATCTAGTTCAATGTAATAATATGGGATTTGGGATCAAAATAATTTTTTAGTTGATTTATCTTATATTTACTATTTTCATTCCAGTATACAGATGTCATGTTTTTAATAATTGTTGGGGAAATAGTGTAGAACTATTCTTTTTGGGATGAATTCCGGGAAAGGAAGTTGATTGGACAATAATTGTTAGAGGAAGTGGCAGGGAATGTAATGATAATCCATAAACACATGAGGACATCTTAGAGTATATAACATTGTTACATAGACAATAGGAGGAAAGAATCGTATTTTGAGTTAGGTGATCATTTTTTTCTTATAATATCACCATTGAAAAGTTTTATGAATTATGTTATGAAAGGAAATTTAAGTCCACAGTTCATTAGCCTTATGAATTTCTAGATGAAGATGGACTAGTCACATATTGAGTAGCTTTCCCTCTAAGTTTTTCTTAGGTACAAAATGTTTTTAATGTTTCGATGTTGAGAATGTATGTTCCTGATTCATCTCATGTCTTGACCCCAGAAGTAGTATAGTTATAAGAGAACCATTTTTATGAAGAGAAACCATTTTAGATTCATTATTGAAGGGAAAAAGTATTTTTGAATAAGGAAATACACCAGGTAATGATTTTTTGGAGAAACCACATGGTTTATGAATAAAACTAGGAGTCTGAAAATTCGATGAGTTAAAGGTACCCTCACTTGTTTAATAAGTAAATAAAATTGTGAGGACGCATTTTCTGAAAGGTGGGGACAATGTAACACCCCAATTTTTTCAAAATAAATTTAAATTAATTAAATATTGTTTTAATTATATATTTATAAATATCCATTAAACATAATTGTGTCGCTTCAATGATTTGAATTTCAATAAATTATCATCTACGGTTGTGATTAGTATGTTATTTGGATCATGGTAGAACCAACTTGTTTTTTGTAAATATTAATATACCCTTATGAATATTAATATCCATTGTAATACGACCCTTATGAATGGTAAATCATATTATTATTTTATTTTCTTAATGATATAAGAAAATGAGATGTTGATTAATTTTTAAAGGTGTTAAAATGAGTTATAGATATAATATTTTTCATTTTAAAAAAATATTGAATTTATATAAATGTTAAATTATTAATATTTAGAAAATTATTTTTAAAAAAATGATTTCATTTTTGAATTTTGCATGTCGAAGAATGGTAACAGTGATTTTTTGGGATAGTTCTGAAATTCTCGAATTTGTTATGGATAGTAAAATATGATAAAATACAATTAATGGTAAATACTTGTTTTACTGCATCATAGCTGATGAAAGGTTTATGTAATTCCACATGGTTTACAATCACACACAATTATTACTATTTGGGGTAACATGAATCATGACTATTATTTTTTAGGAGGAATTTTTTTTAATAATGACTAAATTAATATATAGTCTATCCTCTCCTCCACTATAAATAACATCCTCATTCCCCCCTTACCGCCACACCTCTCAAGCCCTGAGCCATTACTATATTCTATCTAATACTACTTTGAAGACCCTTCCCCACGTCCAAGTCCCTCTGGTCTCTCCAAAAGTCCAATCCAAGGACCTTAAGAATGATCTTAGGGAAAAAAGATGAAGACAAAAACAACCTCTTTTGTTTTATTTATTTTCTTTTCCTATTCATTTTTATTCTTCTTATATCCACACCTCTCCTTATCAAAGAGGAATTAATGAAAAAGTATCATATATTTTCTGGATTTCGTCATGTTTATGTAATACTCACAGTTATACTACTTCTCCTCTCCCACTTATTCAAGAAACTAAAACACAATTTTTGATGTGTCGATTTGCTGATATTGTGGATAATGTGATTTCAATTTAATTTACTTCCTATAAGACTAATAATAAAAAACAATTATGGTTGAAACAGATTATAATTAGTCTATTATATCATATATAATGATTTGGAATCATTTTGTACACATGTTACTAATTTATAAAACCAAATGAGTTCATTACGATCAGAAAATCGCCCAAATGACATAAAAAATACCAATAATGATTTAAATTATGAATCATCATCATGTATTATTTAAAAAGGATAAATTGTATAATTCATGGTCCTAGAAATATTTAAATACAACTCCATTCTAGTTCTGTAGTTTCACTTCCATTCAACAAGAATATCCATCATGAACAGATCATGGAAATCATGTACATAATGCACCCAATACAATGGAAGGAACAAAATACTAACAATTAAAGGGGGAAATGATGTAATGAAATGATAATATAGCATATTATAAAAATTAATATGATTCTATAAGATATTAATAAAACACTTTTAACCATTATAAATTATCTTTAAACATGTTTTAAGTATGAAGAACCTGAGGTAAGGTAATTCATAACCTGATTTCCATTCATTTAGTCAACATTCTACTTAATTATTTATATGGTATTTCATTTTTTTGATTAATTTTGTTTATATTATGTTTAATTATTTTTATTTACATTTTATATACATGTTATATCCACTCTATTAAGTATCACACTAATTATATGATATATGTAAGGGGCTTTTGTTTTGAAATCCTCTTTTCTATTTCTGATTTACAAAATTCACGAATAATATTTTTATACAATTTTTCATGTTGTATTACTATATTTTACTTCATTTTAATTGTTTATGATGAATTTTGGGACCTTTGTCTCACTCCAATGTATTGGGTATGTGTATGTTAGATGTTGGTCGTATGGTTACTCCAAGTGTAACTGCGATGGTTTTAGAAATTGTAATGTAGCCTTGTGGGTTACAAATTATATGTTAGCTGAGAGGGTTACAAGATTATGTATGTAATTAACCAAGATACCTCTACGGTTATACTTTTGATATATATGTTTTGTGGAAATATCATGGAAATATAATGTTTCACAAAGTAATTTTATATGGGTGACAAGTAAGTTTTTTTAAATGATTTCATACATTATAAGTATTCATGGACTAATGTGTTTTTTCCGTCTTTTTATATCCCATAATGAGTTTTTTTGTGATCCTACCAAGTTTTTAAATTATATTAATATGATATAAGGATTTGTAAGAAAAATAAGGGATCTATGTTATATGTTATGATGATTTTTCAAAGAAATCATGTTATTTCAGAAAAGTTTTATATTTTGGAATAAATAGATACTTTTTTTGTGGTATCTTCACTATATGAATGTGGAATGTTATCTATGTTTTATAAACCAAGTATATAAAACTATAAGCATAAATAATACTCAATATTAATGGAAGTCAGTTCTCAATAGAAAATCAAGATAATGTAATGTAATAAGGAAATATCCATATATTCGATGTTTTGAATTATTATTATTATTTAAAATTATTCATATAATTAGAAATAATTGAATTATATTGTGTAATTCCATCAATTAATCAATAATATATTCCTATAGATAATTATCTAATATATGTTAAGCCAACAATTATTAAAATTCTGTCATTATGATGATTAATTGCATGATCTTATTAAACATTTTTCCATCTTTAAGAACATCATCCAAAATATAATTTATTAAATTATTTCACTGTCTTAAGTTTAATCATCTTCATAAAATTTAAATTATTTTTCATTGAAATATTCTTCATCATCTTTTAGAAATCATTGTTTCATGGGAAACATGATTATTTTTTAGATTAAATCACATCAATAATCATCATAGTTGGAAGAAGAATTTTCCAAGTGTGAAATCCATTTCCATTAGATGAATCTATAAAATTTATCAAATAATCACCCAAATAAGGTGGAATTGTCGTAAATCATATCAAATAATGACTAAATATCAATTATCCTGCAATTTCCCCATCAATAATAAATAATTTTTTTAGTAAATGAAATCCATGTAATACATTAATATTATACAAGAATCACCACAAATCTTGCACAATTGTCTCACAAGTGAGTACAGATGAGGGAATAAAAAATCTCCTTCAATTATCCCAACATGAATGGAAAATTTTCAAACTATATGATACCTAATTAATCTATTAAAATTCACTAATAATAACCACAATCCTTCTTGAATATATCTCAAACTTTTTCCTTTTTCTCTTTCCATGATTAATCACAAAGGAATTAAGTATATATTTTACTTTATTTCCATATTATATAATAAAAACATATACAACCATAAACATCAACCATACATATGGTATTTTCATAATGTAGTAATTGAAAATAAATTTATACATTTCTGAAAAAAATACGTTAAAATGAATATTCTTTAATGTGTTTTGGTAAAATCCAATTAGACATATAATGGAAAATGATATGAATGTTACACTCAAAAAAAATTAAAATGTAAATAATGGGTTAAATATTTGTTAATAAATATGTCATATAATGATAAAAACACTATTGAAAATATTTTTAGAATATATGCTTTCAATAAAAAAACATGTTTTTTCGAAGAGATATGTAATGATGTTTTTTCTAAAAAACATTCTCTTGAACTATTGAGTACATAAAGAGAGAAAAATTAATATAAAAAATTTCTTCTAATGAAATAAAAATATTATAATATATTTAATGAGTATCATGATATATGTATCATTATATTTTATCATCATATACATAATCATAAATATTCATCTTAAACGATAATATTGCATCATAAAATTCTTATCACTTTAGTAACATTGAATTGTAAGCCCATTGAAGATATATCATTAATTGAAATATAAAATATCATGAAAATAAATATATTCCTGATATTAAATTTCCAATGGGATGTATATAATCCTCAACAAAAAAATATAGGTCCCTAACATAACATATGTCTCAAGGAAGGAAAATTTTGATAATGAAATCCCTTACCACATTGGTAAAATTTTAAACAAATTCCCCATGGAAGAGAGATCATATAATGATTATTTTAATCACTTAATTTTAAGATAAAAATGATAATATACATTAATTTAAATTAGATACACTATATAAATGAAATAGGTGATGAATAGGGCATGTGTCTCACATAAGTAAAAAGTGACATAGATGTCCCTTACCTTAAATCTGGAATTCTATTATACACATTCAAGAATCATATATAATAAAAAGAATAGTATTATATATAAATTAATTAAACATAATTATACATATAATACAATTTATTATTTTCTTGTGACCTTTTATTACCAATTTTAAAACAATTCCTTGTTATATCCGTGTTTTGAGAAATAAATTCATTTTTGTGTATGTTTTGATTTGTTGATTTTGGGAATCCTTCTTTATTAATGGTTACATAATTTGAGTAATTTTGACAATGATATAATATATATTATATTCAATATATATGTTTTCAATCAATTCTATATTATTTATAGTTCGAAATCGATATTCACTTCAAGTGGATATACTAGGCCCTACGTACGAATGAACATTGTTTCATTTTATTTAATTATTAAATACAAGAATGGTAAAAAACTACTTAAAAAATAATAATTTTATTTCACATATATTAAATATTTTCATTTAACCAATCCTTATTACCTTTCATGTAAATAGTGAATGAATCATGTCAATTTGCAAGATGGTAATCCACTGTACACATGAGCGATGTTTTCGTATCCCTATATGATAGAAATAATAATGGAATATATAACATAATAATTCCATAATAATAATAATATAATAATAATAATATATAATTATATAACCATTTAATCCATCATTTTACCCAAATTTTGTAGGTGGTGATGGAATAAAATTACATCAATTCGCGAGGTGGTAATCAACCATACACATGATTGATGATTTCATGTCTTGTTTGATGGAATTGAATATGGTTTTAGGTCATTAAAATAAAAGTAAAAATTACTAAAATATTTAATATAAATATTTTACTATATCCCAATGGTTTAATAATATTTTAATTATATTGATGAAAAAATAAAATAAAATTCCCGTTTAGGGGTGTTACATCTTCTTTGGTTAGCTTATTTTGGTCTGCACCTAATGGCTCATTATGTTGAATTCATTACTAAAATATGGATTATATATTATTATTAGGTTTGTAAGTGGTTTATTTAAGTAGGTAATGGATGAAATTTTTTTTTGTTTTTGTGAATGGGAGAGATTAATTGGTGGCCTCTTTTGGTGAGGTGAGTGGCACACATCTAATTTATGATAAGAAAAAAGGGTACCCATATTTTTTTCAAGATAAATGGATCTAAAATGGACCATTATCAATAAAATGAGATATATGGTTAAAACATGTATGTAAAATTATTGTTGGAAAAGATTTTTTATCATTTTTAAAACAAATCTATTTAGGATAACCCCTAGTAAACACATTTTAATCATAACCATGATAAATTTTGTTTACTGTTTTTATAATTGATAATGGTAAAAAAAATAAGTTGATCATATTATAAAATTAAAATCATTATTATTCCATATACAACATTCAATATTTAAAATTTCTTTCAATGAAGTGTGTAATATTAATTTAAAAATTAAAATACTGACTCGACCGGAAATAAATTTTCCAAAGAGAAAATGATTGAAGGTTAACAAAGTTTTTGATTGGAAAATTCAAAATGAAAATGATTTCAGTGATGTAAATTGGATTAATAAAAATATATGTACGGTATTTTTAAATTAAATAAAATTTTAAAATAAATATTAACCTTCATAAAAATGATAATTTTCAACAAAAACATTATTTTTCTTTATTCAAGAAAAAATAAATCATTTTCATAAAAAAGCGTCAATATGGTGTTACACATACTAAACCCCATGTTTTACACTCTTGGGTGATATTATTTTTAAATAACCAAACTCTAAGTGGAAAATGATGAATGATTTAATTGTTGACCATGAATTTCATAAGTTATACATAAGGTATATTATATTGAAAATAGTATGCCATGATTTATAGATTAATTACACTAATTATTACTTATATATTTGTTGTATCCATTTTCAAAATGGATTTGATGATATAAAAATAATTTTGGGTGCTGAAAAGTATAATAAAATATTGAATTCTCTTTTTTGATGTTAGAAGCATTAATTCCCTTATGTCATGAAATGTTTTTGTGAATTTTAATTTCATACACTAATGTTTAGTTATTGAATTATCAATGAAACCCTCAAATTGTAAAATTATTTCATCTCCATTCAATATTTATTCTCTAATTGAAATTTTTCAGAATGTGACTCTCAAAAACCACATTATACTCCCTCAGATTGAATTTGATGTTATCTTTGTCATGGATTGACTTTATCTGCCTAAATACGACATAAATTTCTAGCGAAGGGAAGTCACGTTTGACATTCCAAAATAACATATGACTATCTATATGTCTGATATATAATATAAAAATATGATGGAAATAAAATCCATTGTGTCTATATTAGTTCCTATATAAATGGGGGATTTCTCCCAAAGGATTTGGGAGAAACTCAACATCGATGATATACCTATTGTGTGGGAGTTTTTTAATTCCTTTCGAAAATATAGGAATAATAACCCAATGAGTCACATGGAATATTTTTCAATATAAATCATATAAGGTGTTACACCTATTTCAATGAATCCCTATACAATAATACCAATTCGGTTCCATGAATTGAAAATGAATATCGACGAGAATATTGGAAAGGAATTCCTTCATACAATGGTCCCCCCCTCAGGGTGAACTTGTTCTAGTGATCATGTTCAAAGGTGGATTGATGTGACTAAGCATCACATTTTTTTGAACTGAACAAGATCATAATAAATAAAATCTACCCCACCCCATTTTGTGGAATTATTTTATTCACTAAATAGATATCAATACTTTTGAATGATTTAACATTGTTATGGATATCAATAATTTATGGTCAAGAATGATAATACACCCAAGATAAGATTTTGTGCATGGTATGGACAGATTTAGTATATGGTGATTTTATTTGGTATTAAAAATTTCCATGTTAGGTTTATGGATTCATTGAATAGAGTCTATAGATATTACATTGATCTATTTGTGGTTGTCTTAATAGATAATATTATTATATATTATAATAAAATAGAACAGTGTGAATACACCTAAAGGATTGTGATGAAATCCCGATTGAAGGATAACTTGATTCAAAAAATTTACCATGTTTCAATTATTTCTATAAAATGATTCATTCATGGGTCATATTATCTCCAGAAAGGGTTTATTTATGGATCAACTAATGACCGCAATTATTGAACATTGGCCTAGACCAACCATGCCGAATCAGGTTCAAAATTCTCATGTTTTAGTTTGATATTATCGTTGTTTTGTGGATAGTTTATCATATTTTTCTAATACACCGATAAAATTAAATCTGGTACGACCTAGTTTCCTCAAGAAAGATGATTGAGTGAAAAATTATATGGAACTGAAGAGAAGAATAGTTAGTGCACCTATGAGTACCATACTATACTATAGTGATGGGTTTTTAATCTATAATGATTCATCAAATAAGGGATTGGGATGAGTTCTCATGTAATATGATATTGTTTTAGAATATTCATGATAATGTTAGATGGTTCATGAGAAAAATTACCCAAATTATTATTTATATATTGTTGTGATGGTTTATTCACTAATGATATAGAGGGATTATCTTTACAGAGAATTTTGTGATATATATAATTTTTATAAGAGTATAATGTATATTTTCAAATAGGATGAGTTTAAAATTCTTCATAAAAGGTTCCAATAGTTGAATAATGATTATAATTACTCAATACATTTCATCCCTTTGATTATGAACATGGTGGCCAATGATATGAGTCAAAACTATTAATCTAGAATATCTATGATGAGCATCACAAAAGATCCTACATTTTTTGGATATTAATGTGATCGATCTAAAAGACACAGAGGAAGTGGGAAAATTTTATATTGGTCAAATAATTGATCAATAATCAATCCATGTGAACAATAATGAGTAGTAGAAGTAAAATGTGGATATACAGAAGAAAGTGATAAATGCTCTTGTTTTAACCATGAATGTGTTTGAATTAATTGTTTTTTATTTTTGATTGAGCCCCATCCATAAAAAACATAATAGATCTATTATAAGAATATCATAGTTAATTAATTTATATTAATTAATAAATTACAATAATTTATAGATATTTTAAAAAACCATTCTACTAGGGTGACATGAATAGTGACATTGTATATATTCTATCTCCATTCATTGTATTTTGGATTATTACGGCTGAGAGAAAAAATGTCTAATAGGTTGTTACAACCATTACCCATACCATAATTGATATTGGAAAATTACACCATGTATTTCTTCATTGGACTCCCAAATATTCCTAGAGGGAACAATGTATTATGGGTAATAATCGATCAACATACAAATTCATCACAGTTTCTAACTACCAGATAATTTTTTTCCTGTATCATCATTCTAAAATATAAATTAGGTATGTGGTATTGTTTTGTGGAATACAATTTTATATTGTATCTGATTGAGATATAAGGATTACATTGATGTTCTAGAATAGTCTTTATTATGCCCTGAATAAAAATCCAGACTTCCACACTATATATCGTCATATGATAAGTTTTATGTCTAAGAGAGAAATTCTAACCCTATAGGAGATGTTATGTTTTTTATCTATGGATTTAATTGGTGTTTCAGATTAACATCATCCTCTAGTCATGTTTTAATAAAACAAAATATATTATTTATGCATTCAAATGAATCCCTTTGAATCCCTATATACATATATGTTTAGAACTCCAAAGTGTTGGGATTAAGTTAGAGAGAAAACTTTATATAGACCATATCTAGCTAAGTAAATGGAAGAGAAATTTAAATCCATTAAACGTAACTTCAAGGGGTATAAAATCCAAATGAAAACATAAATTTAAAATCATCATCATGATATAGAGTTTGGAGTTTGTATCATGGTTTTCAAAAATATTCTCAATGAACGAAGTTTTTGAGATTTGGGATGAAATAGAAATTATACCCTTGGTATATGGTATCCTTCAAGATTAATGAACAATAAGGGATTGTTTCTTATAAAATGGGTCTTCTAATGTACATCTCCCTAGTCTATGATGTGTTCCAGGTATCTCCTTCATGGAAGTACATACATGAACCTTCACATGTAATGAAATAATTGGGCATACCAATGGATTTTGATGATTTTGATAAGGATGAATTTGTGGATATTCATAGTCATAGAGATATGGTAATAAACAAGATCACTCACCTTGTCAATGTTTTTTATTGAACCCACTAATTTCATGAAGCTTTGTGGGGACACAAAGATGTGATGGGGCATTTTATCTTCATCAGTTTTTATTGGAGTGATTAATTTTGAGGTAAAAATTCATATTTTGGGGTATAATTTAATACCCTTTATTTTAATATTTTTTTGAATATATTAAAGTTCATTGATATCTTGTGTTACAAATAACATCGATTTTTAAAAAACCAAAACATGTTACTACTACTATTATTAATTTTTACCATTATAACCGAACCACTAAATTATTTCGTATTAATAGGGATAAAAAAATTCTAAAAAATATGTATAATTTCACTATATATTGAAATTATATTTATAAAAAAGTATTTATCAATTTTGAAAAAAAAATACTTTGGAAATTATTTATATTAATTTTTATAAAAAATAATATATTTAATTTATTTAATATTTTGAATATTAATTTTCTAAAATTAAAAATATTTATTGAAATTATTGCACCAATATTTCCTCTGAGTGAATTTAAAACAATTTTATGAAAATATTAGTTTTTGTTGAATAGAAAAAATATAGATTTTTATTAAAAAGTAAATAATTCTCTGCGAAAATTAGAAGATAAATTTTATTTAATGTTTTTTAAAAGAAAAATAGGGAAATTAAATCTTGATTACCCTAATTTACATAATTTTAATTAAATTCATATTTACTTTTAATATTAAAATGTTCTATACATATGGAAATTTTCTATTTGATCACATGTTGGGTTTATTTTTAATTTAAATATTACACTTATCATGAATGGTATTATAGTATTTAAATTTATTTCATTCCATCCTTTAAAAAAATGAATGTATCATTCTTACCTACATATGTCTTTCTATCCCTATGAACTATGTAAGTCATTTTATATCCCAAATTTTAATTGGTTAACTTTAATACACATATAAAAAATATATATTTCTTTAAATAATTATTAACATCCTGGATATTATGTATTCATTAAAAAAAATATTACTGAAAATACCAAACCAAAACATAAACAAAATATAGAGTAACTATTACCCGATGAGTGATTTTTAACAACAAACTCTTAATAAAGTGCCATGAATAAATCATATGTGTAATGATATATATTTGTATGGTACTATAATATATTTATAATAAGCCTATATTTATTACATAGAAAATCCTAATGAGTGCGATGTATTTTGAGAACTAATGTAATGGATTCCTAGTCTCTCTTTTATTTCTATGAGACATACTCTATATTCACCACCAATTTCTTTATAATGGCATATATAATGACCCATAAACATGTTATATCATAAATATCATTATTTTCATGACACATAAATTTAATTTTATGTTATTCTTTTGTGGTTTCTATGATTAAAATGTATCCCAATACATATTTAGATTTTAAAATCACTTTTTTAATGCGATACGTGGCATATTCACCAATTTTTTCTTTTTTGTTGAATCTATTTTATCCATGAATACCTTTTATGAAATTTATTAGAAAAAGTATATATATTTAAATATTCATCTACGGTTTTCTTGTTCATGGCTCTTTTAATTCAATGATTACCAAAGTGGTGAATATTTTATGTTATAATGACATTTCTTATATGGATTGTTTATGATTATGATTTTCTAATGAAATATTATAATCTATCTCTCAAGAAACACATAATTTTTCTTCTCATATGGTTATTTCCTGAAAATATTTATACCTTCAATCAAAAAACATTTTTTATTAATTTAAATGTTTGATGCATTTTTTTAAATAATGTTTTTTATAATAAAAAAATATTTGTGAAATACATTTTTAACAATTTTTTGTTTTTTTAAAAAGTATATATAATATTATTATTATTTTTCCGAACGAGGTATATTTTTATGTTTTTACCTTAAATTTTAAGTGAATATTTATTATAACTTATATTATGTAAAAATTATTTTCCTCTATCATGGCCACTCAATGTTCTAAAGATTCCATTATAAGATTCTAATATTATTTTAAAAGAAAATCATTTTCATAAATTTTTTTAATTTTTTGTAAAAGGTTGTTTTCAAAAAGAAAGGGGTTTTTTTCTAAATAAATGCCCCAATTTATCTTTTAAAATCATTTTAATCTTTGATACAATCCATTTTTGATATATAAAATTACTGTGGATATGATCCATAGATACCATAATTATTCATTCATTGGATGGTTTATGTTTATGATGACAACATGTTTTTGGAACATGTTACATTTATTCATCTTATGATAATATGAAAAAATGAAATGTATATGAAACCAATTTCATTTACATAGGTTATACAATGATTCAATTTTTATGAAACCCAATATTTTCATGGGGTATGATATGATATATAATTTATGTTCTTATGGAACACATATTTATGGTTTTAATTACGTAAAGGTTGAGGCATATCTCCCCTGATAATGGTTTGGGAAAAGATATATCTAATGATATATAGAAGTCTAGAATGGGGAGTAAACCTAGTTAAATAAGATAATGGTTCCACTATTATAGTCTTGCTGGTGATCATTGAATACTAAAATGTTTTCGGTAGTGATACCATTATACTATGATAGTTTTTTCAATGACCCTTCACCATTATGGAAATGATTTTATAATCTTATTTTTATACCACAATTCCATGTATTTCTCAAATTATAGACTCCCATTATTTGGTTAATTAATTATTTTATGATACTAGTATTATGAACTACCATTCATTATTTAATGAATCGTGTTTATGATCTAGGATACATAGGGTGTGGTTTCCAAATGTTATTATCGTGTTATCATAACCTTATATTCTAGATTTGTAGATATATCTATTGTTTACCCATAACATTAATTTTATATGACCCTTTAATATGTTTCCTTTCCATAGGATATGAAGAAAGTTTATTTGTATGATTTGTTTAAGTCGTGAAATATTTATAAAAAAATTCTGGGATATTATTTATTTCACTGATGAAATTGTTTTTTATGTATCCATGTTTTGGAATGCAGTAGAACTCAATGATTATGGAATTGATAATTGAGCTATGTATTGAATATTTGAATATGAATATTTTATAAAAGTGTAATAATATATTAGTGTCACTAAACTCCCAATCCAAGACCACATTTTTCCATTCTACTATTGAATAATCCCACCAACTTCTTATAAACCGATTAATCTTGATGAAAACACATTTATCTTTTACAGAGATTGGTTTCTCCAAGAACTAAAAGTGGTTTTATCCTTTTTCAACCAATACTCTACCTCATAAGGATACTTTTAACCCCATAAGGATGTTTATTTTAGATGAATGAACTTATTGGAATGATATTGGCTATCATCCATTCAGGGTACAACCTTTTTAGTGATAAAAGAAATAGGCATATATAACTATCAAAGAGCTTGGACTACGTACCCAAACAACACAACAATTTTCTAATGAAACGGAGGGTTAAAATGTTTTGGTTCATTAGATTCCCCATATATATTTTTTTCAAATTGATTATTGATGTAATTGTACTACACAATATCAATAGATATCAATATATCATCATTAAATAGATTTAAGATCATCAAATCTATCAATAATAACTAAACTATTAAAAAATATCATGTAAAATCATTGAAAATAATTCAATAATTTGGAAAAAACCATCAAGAACACTTCTCCATAAATTAACATGTTAATTAAAGATATTAGATAGATATAAGTATATATACTTGAATACAATCCCTAATGTCCATAAATCATGTATCTTGTCTCCCAAGACACCCCAAACTACATAATGATTTCACTAAATGAATCAACATCCCTTTGATGGAAATTTTATAAAACCAAACTGTGTAACCCACCAAAACATGACCAAAATAGTTTATTACATACCCTAGAAATTTACTTCTATTTCCATGACCTGTTTTCTAGCACCATGGAATAATAACATAATTGGGAGAATTATTTCACTATAAGAATAACTCATTATGATAAATTAATGAATATAAAATATTAAAAAATATGTATAAATAATACTATATAATTGATAAAGTATCACCAAAAGATAGATATATGTATCATGGTGTTATTAAATATAGTGTAATTTGATATATCATGAAGTCATCATCGATGAAGCACTATTAAAGTAGTGGCTGAAAATATCCACCAGTAACATATTAAAGCATAAGGTCTAAAAAATGAATAACATCCACCCAATCAACATTGTTTATTTCCTTTCCTTGTACATGTATCATCAAATTATATAAATTTTTAAAGGAAAGGGTTGGATTTTTGTAACAACCTTGGTAATAATAAAATAATTATTTGTCATATTTATTATGGTTTTTTAACTATATTGTATTTATAGATTAAAACAAGTTCTATATATTGTAGCATACATGACACATAACTACTAGTTCCTTGGAAATATTTTTTTTCGGTCAAGACATGGTTATACCGAACAAGAATATAATATTAATTTTATTATTTTATGTGATATTTATTTCATATCCATCATTTTGGTGGGTGTTAATAGTACTATCTATACTATGTTTACACGTGTTTATAATTTATTTTACATTTATCCAATTAATTTAAATTGAAAACTACATATATAATTTATTTATATAGTAAAATTATGTTTTAAATTGGTTTTAATGTACAATTATTTTATTTTTTTGTCAATAAATCTAATTTTGTTCTTTTGAATCCATTTGACATTGAAATTTATATAAAAAATTTCACACATTGTAACTTTTCTCTTTAAAAGTCCCCTATCTTATCCCATATATGTGATATATTTTATATTAATTTCATTCACTTTAGGGATTAAAATTTTGAAATGTCGATAACATATTTTAAATCAGAATAATATATAATTTATAATATTTTAAACTATGTATTTAATGAAACATATTAGTGAATGAAAATAAAATTATTTACTATGATTATTGTACAAATGTGTTTAAGAAGTGGTTAAATAAAAATATTAAGTAGAAAAATGACCCAGAAACGTGTAAAATACCCATTGGATGTCAATAATTAAACAATATACAATTTTATTTATAGAAAACGTACCATTATTTATTCATATTATAAAACGGAGACCTCTCAAATGTGTTAACCTTCTTATATTTACAAAAGTGCCACTCCCCCTCCACTATAAAAGGGAACTCACCCCAAACCCCTTATAAATCACACCTCACAAGCATATTGGATAGTAAAAAACATTCCCATATATATTTCCAACATAACTAATCTAATCCTTGAATCCTTTACTTGAAAAAAATCCAACCGAATAACCCCTTCTATTCAAAACAAAAGGAGTTACCTAAAAAAAGATAACATTTTTCAATGTGAAACTCTATTTTATTTATTTCTCCACCAATTATGTTATTATAATTCCATGATTATATAATAAAATTATTATATCCAATATTATGAAATTTTTCTATTCAAATTGTTAGACCATCTCCTACACACACTTCCATCAAATGGGTAACAAACTTATCTTCCATGTGTACAACCAAAAACTGCCTCGCGAAACGATGTCTTTTGTGTTTCGATTACCTCTTATCATGGTTGGAAATAAGTATGGAAAAATTATTTTTATATGATATGTATGAATTTTATAATTTATTCATTGTTATTTATTTTTATATAACACCTAACTTCATGATTTCGTTTTTGTGAGAATATGATAATGTTGTTTGTGGATTTGTGGACTACTCCCTTCTCAATTTGATGGGATACTATCATACATTACATGGAATATATTAAGGATGGATTTAATAAAAAATTATATAAATTAAATATTTATTAATTTCATGAAATAATATCCTTTTTAGAAATATAATATATTCTTTTGTTTATTACATTTTTAAAAACTGAAAACGTGAGAAGGTCATTTGTAGACACGTGGACTACTTTCTACACAATGTGATGTGATTCCTTTTACATAATAATAATTTTATATATAGGCATAAATTATTAAATATTATTGTATTTATGATATAATTATCATTCTATAATGTTAAATTTATCTTTCCTTATTTCCCTGATGATCATTGATAAATGGGAATATTACTCATCCGTACATACGGCCTACCATCTCCATGACTGTAATATTGGTTCGTCTTTTCTAAAAAAATTTAAATGGTTTAAAAATTATAATTTATTTATAAATATGACAATTATTTTAGGTTATTATTCAAGACATATTTTTAAATGACTTCATTGACAATCGTCATCCTACCATACTCATTTTGACACATAATCCAAATATGGTCAAAACACCCGCCTTAAACATTATTAATTAAGTAATTTTATTTAAATTTTTTTAAATGAAATAAATTAAATGGAAATAATTAAAAAGGCAATGAAATATGTAAATAATTAACAAAATTTTATTATTTTGTAATTTAAAGAAACACGTGGAAAGTCACACTCAAGCTAATTGATTTCATCTCAATCTGCTTTCATTGAGGCATATATGTATATTATAAAACCACTTTATTTTATGAGGTTTATATACATCCAATTGTGAAATATCAAATAATTAATTATTTAATTTAATTTTTATTCAATTTTTTTCAAGAAAATTATTCTTTTATGTGGCATATGAGTAACATTTTGAAAGTTGTATGAGACGCTTTTAATGGTAAAAGATTTAATCTTATACTACATTTAAATATTATTGATATTATTTTATAAATTTATTAAAATGGATATATAGGGATTATAATGTAAATTTAATATATTTTTTGGTATCTTTCTTTGTCTAAATTTATTCATTTTTTAAAAACAAAGAGGAATAACTTTTTTTGTTTTTGTTTATTTTATTAATTGAAAATGGGTTATGAAAAAGGAGTCATTATTTTGAAAAAGTAAAATACATTTTTATGATTGTAAATGAAATATTATGACTGGTATTTTTACATTTTAATTCTAATATGTGAAATTATTATATAATTTTACATATATATTTGATGGGTGGTTCTATGAAAAACGATTGACGTGTATTTCCATGATAAACTAAATATGGGTGGGTCTATGATAGACCAACAATGAATTTGGAATTGAAGTTAGATGTACGGATATTCCATTTGTACGAGTGAAATATTTGGAACTTTACTCCATTTTTATTCTCTTTGTAAGAGTGACAAGTATAATGATATCCCAATACATCAATATATTTTATATATTATTTCTATAGGTTTCATTATAATCATGTGACTCGGAATAGGGTAATAAATGGGATTATTTTTAGAAGAAAGTATTTAAAACTTTATAATGCTAAAAACTATTGCATTATGGAAAATTTTTATGGGTTTTTATATTTTTACTATACTAATTGTTTTCCTAGTTTTTGTATCCCTTACCGAGCTTCTTATGCTCATCCAAAATATTTAAATTATATTATAGGATTTAAGGATCAGAATGGAAAATTAAGGATTCATACTAAAATTTGTAGATATTATTGATAAAATAAAGCATTATTAATTTTAAATGTCTAATATTCTAAAAATTTAGATATTAATCAGACGTGTCAACATTTTATTTTATCGTATTTTATGTATCAATCATGGCCTAATTCTCTAAAACTCTAAACCTAAAAATATAATCCAAGTAATAGAATGTAAATTCATGAATAAAACTCATGGTTATATTATGTTTATACTGGATTCAACATAGTTGGTATCAATGGAATGTTTTAGAAAAATACAGTTTTTGGGTTAATATTACTATAATGACCTTGAGATATTTCACTTTATGGTTAATTTTAATTGATATGCCTTTTAGAGATAATAATTTTTTTAATCGATTTTTTTAGAATGGTTTCCCATTGAGGAAACATGTAATATGTGGTGGTATGAAATTGAGAAGGATAAATCATTCTGAATCACCATTTTTTATATTTTTTGAATTAGAGTAGAGTAGGTTTTTGTAGTAATGGATTAGTTTAAACATGATATAAATGGTGTCAATGTCTACACTAGAGAGAAAAGAGATCTATCATATAGGAACATGATGATAGTTATGTTGTTTATTTGAAAACATCCACCATAATTTATATGATCATTTCACCCCACCCTATTGAATGGTGGACAATTTCTATGGAAATAATATTTTATGTCCTGGGTTATTCATATCACCAAACAGTAACTCTTTTAATTTTTCATTTATAAGGTAAATCCGACCAATGGTATAAAATGTATTATAAATTTTGATAACATAATGAGATTAATTCCATGAAATGGGATGAAAATAAGGATATGTTTCATGAGAACTATTTTATTATATTTTTTCAACTTAGGACTGAAAAACAATTCATCGAATTAAGGAAAAATAAAAAAGATTCGGTTGCTCCATATGAATAAAACTTCACTCGACTAATGAGGTACATAAAAAAATTTATATGAGAAATTGATAGTAAGTTAAATTTATTTTACTTACTATTAAATATAGTATATCAAATGGAATTTTCATCTCATGTGTTAATGATATATGCGAAACTTTTTCATTGAGCTTCTATCGTAGAAAATTTGTTTTCCAATGATCACGTGTCCGCTAAAAAAAATCAAAATAGAGGTTTAGATCGTAGGAAATGGGAAAATTCACTAAAAAGGTTGTTATGTAAGAAAAAAATTCCATTCTCATAATAACTATTGAAAAAAGAATCCTGGAAAATGACTTTCAATGTCTGGGAACTTCTTCTTATGTTGTATGTTTGGTCATATGGATCATGACTGTAAGGAGGATGAATAGGAAATAAATTTAAAGATATATTTATAATGATTTGGTTTCAATGATTTTGGTGATTGTTTCTATGTGTGTCCAAGGTTTATTACCTTATAAAGATAATAATGATTTTGAATAGGAAAGGATGTGAAAATATATTTTTCTGCTACTGCATTTGATGTTGGGCCATGAAATGAAGTGGTGATAGGTATGTTCCTTGTTTATTAAAATTATCTAATTTTTATATTATATTTGATATTTTTATTAATTAATTTCAATTAAATTTTATATAAAATTTTATATTTACCCTCATTAATTTCTGATATATGTTTTGGTTAAAATATTGGATTGGGGTATTAGAGATTCCAGATTTATAGGTATATTCGTATTCTAATTAGTGGGATCGTATTTACTAAAAATATTTTTAAACTACCCATAGGTGATTTTGATATAATTTTTTGAATGGAATGGATTTCAACTTTTAATGATAAAATATATTTAAAATCCAATATAGTTTTATTCATAGATTTCATACCATTAAAAATATACCACGTGGCTGAGAAATAGATTAGAGAGTGTAGTTAATGTTATTATCAAATGTTTTTGAATACAATGAAATAATATCCATTAGTGAAATCCTAGCAGTAATTGACATTACAACTATCTTTCTGGATGATTTTTTATTTGTTTTTTCTGATCAGGATTTTAGATTTATGATTGATTTAGTGCATAGTGACAAGCTTATTTCTAAACCCCCTTATAAAATGGGTCATGTAGAACATGTGGAACTAAAAAACTAGTTGAAAAAATTTCTTCATAAATGGTTCATTTGACCTACCACTTACTTATGTGATGGTTCTATTTTATATATGAAAATTTATAGAGTTTTATGATAATTTTAAATGAATACATATTCATTAATAACATCATTATTATGAATAACATTACCATGCCCCAAATAAATAATTTTTTTGATCAACTCTTCAGAGCCGAATGTTTTTTGATAATTGATCTGAGGTTAGGGTCCCATCTATTGTAGGTGAAAGAAGATTAAGTTACAATTATGTTGTTTCGAATGAGATATTGGAATTATGAGTCTTTAGTAAATCATTATGGGTTATCTATAACACCTACTAAATTTATGAATCTTATAAATAGAGTCTTCCATCGGTTTTTGGATTAGTTTTGGGTTGTGATTATAGATGATATTATGATATATTATAAAATACATAAAGAATATTAAAGAAAAATATTTATTTTTTTGATACTCATAAATGAAAAGAAACTATATGAAATGTTTAGTAATAGTAAATTTTGGTTAAAAAAAATTTATTTAATGGATATATTTTTTATAATTATAGAATTATTATAGACCCTTGTAAAACAATAATTATGGAATGGTGGCCAAAAACTACCAATATCACTAAGAATAGTAGTATTCTAGTAATTGAAGGAAATTGCGGATTGTTTTTTGAAAATTTTGTGTAGTTATCTATCCCACTGAATATGTTCACAAGAAAGGGATTTAGGTTTATCTAGATATCATAATGTGATATTTGTTTTCGATAACTGAAAAGAATATTTGTAAATGCTCTATTTTATACCCTACCTTATAGAAATTTTGAATTCTATATCTACAGTGATTGTTTATTTAAACGATATCATTGAGTCCAAATGAAGAATGAAATGGTAATTACATATTGTTCATGTTAGTTGAATACTAATGATTTAAATTACCCTACAAATGGTTTCGAATTAGTTTCTATTTTTTTCAAAATAAAAATGTTGATGGATTACTTGTGTATAGTTAAGTATAAAATATAAACATATCAAAAAATATTGAAGTATATATTCACTCAAAAATAGTTAAAAATGATTCAAAGAGAATGGATGGAACTTAGAATGGATTATTATTTCATGGCTCTATATCTTCTTAGAAAAGAAAATATGGTAGCTGATGCATTGATTCAAATAATTAGTGTTATATTATCTATGATACATATGTAATGTGACCCTTTAGTAAATGATTTTATGAATTTAGGCCCGGAAGTAGTGGAAATAGAGATATCCCCTATTTTTTCTAATATTCAGTACAATTGACTTTTTTCATAAAAATGTAGCAGTACCCAAAAAGAGGATCATTCATTGAATAAATGATATAATATATTAATATTGGTATGTTTCTTAATATTAATATTGTTGAAGAAGTATTTTTATGATTTGGAAAATGATTGTGTGTGCCTTGTGAATCCTTATTAATTAAATATTTTTTCAACAAATCTCATAGTTCCATATTTTACATTCATCTAGGAATCCCTAAGATGTAAAGGTATTTTAATAAATTGACCCAAGTTGCCATCAAACCAGGCACATGACTCGAACTATCACATACCTTGAAGGAAATTCCTGATCCACGTGGGATGGAGTCAAACACCCGAGTATCGAACAAGACAACTTAAGGAATGATTTATCCTGACTTGATCAAACACAGGACATATATATACTAATAAAAAGTAAAAGTAGAGTGAAAGAAGATATATATTCGATAAGTGTAAGAAAAACAAAATAATCAAACAATAGAAAATTTGGATGAAAAATCCAATACAAGTATAGTTTCAATGGACCTATAATCAAAGAGCTACTCCCAATTATGGAATGAACGAAATCCCACCATCTCACCACCAACTACCCAACAAGAGGACATGAACCTTGCTTCCTAACTATGTCGCATATCCTTTCGTTGTACTAGATGAAGAAAAACGGCATATGAACTATCGAAGAGGTGCGAAAGGTTTGAGCTTACAAACATAGTAGGATCACACCCAGGTGTTCCATAAAAAACATTTATATAAAAATACATATATACTCATATTAAGTAAAACATGGAATGATATGTAGTAAATAATTTTAATAGAAAACATGTTAAACCTTTCCCTTTTTCTACAGTTCTATACAATTTTATGTATATCTGATTCAAATCATATATTCCATATCATTTTTCACTAGCCTAAACATAAATATATAGGCTAACTTAGAAATCCAATCAACATAAAATAGAATCAAAAGTATCACAACACCAATTAATACTATAGGAATAGGCAATAGAATACACATAAAACAATAATCAAGTGCACAAAAACTAGTACTAGAACAATAGTCCTAAGAAGCAGAGGAATTACCCATGATTAATCCCCAAAATAAGTCTATATTGTTCCCCTAAAAAAACTGGCCTAAAAATAGAGGAAATCCGGCAGAAAAAATTTCTTGATCATCACAAACAATGGACGATGTCCTTAAGATAGACCATCAACCTAGGTACCGAAGGCAACCCATGTTCTGTTTTTATGAATTCATTTCAATTATTTTTAAACCAGTTCAGAACAATATCAAAACAATTTCAATTATTAAAAAATTATCATTTTTAATTCCATTTGTCAATAACTATGGAAAACCCATTTTCACTAAAAATATATCAACAAAAAAAATCATTTTTATCATTCAATATGAATTAGTTTTTAAATCAATACCACAAGGTCCAATATCATTGGCTAGATATTGAACCACCTACCTCAATGCTCGGGACGCACATGCCCTCAATTTAATCCACAATCATCGAATCCAAACAATATCAATGAAGGCCATAGAATTAAATCCCCAAATATTAGGATTTAGCCAATTTTAAACACATGAGGTCAGAAAAAGATAGGAAACCCATATACCTCAAGGAAAGTTTCTCTACACACCATGACCAATGAATAAAAAAGCCTGTAGAATGAGATATCATAACAGATCTATAAGAAACAATGAAAAAACATCTTTCAAAAATAAACTGATCTGGTACCACAAAGCTATGGTTCTACCTCGATCAATCACAACAAAGAACCAAGAAGAACACTTACGAGGAGTGACATATCACAAACACAATGAAGAACACAATCCTATCAGATCAATATCAAAGGAGGGGAACCTCCAAAAATAACCTAAGAAGAGTCTAGGGTTGAGATTAACGGATTATGGATGGTGTGATTTAAACCTGTACGTGGTTTGGGACATGACGTGTACCCAACATTCATGACGTGTAGTCCATGCTGATTATTTTACACTATAAAACTTGTTTCCTTGTATTAATAAACCATAATTTACACCCTACATGACATCTAACCAGTATTCATGATGTGTAACAGTTCACAGCATGATCTCCCATTTCACAGCTTGTACACGACATCTAGTACATGGTGTGACCTTCTCTTCAACCTGCAAAAAATATGTAAAGACAATTTTACATACTATGACCCAAAAGGTAAAACATATAAATAAAAAATCCTACCTGATCAAGGTAATGTGATTTTATAGATTCCTTCAGGATTGTTAAATTAGGTATATAATGGAACATTTTATTATTTACTTTTCAATTATTATTTTAACTTTTCTATCAGTTAATGTGGAATGACAGTTACCATATGCGATGATTCAACCATTTCATGTACTACAGTGGAAATGGGAGAATATTTCAATTGATTTATTGTAAGTATTTCCAAATATTTCTCAATGTAATAAGAAGGTTTGTGTCATTTTTTATTTATTAACTAAACTTGCACATTTATATCCCATTCAAAATACAATGTCTCTAGATATTATTTCTATATTATAATAAAAGAATACATTCTAGTTAAATGGAGTCCCTATCTCCAATATATTGGACTATGTTCCCATATTCATGTTATATTTTTCAGAAGGGCATCATAAGTCATTGTGAACATAATTAAATTTAATTATGTCTATTGATTTCCAATCTCACGGACAGTCTAAGAGGACGATACAGACCATGGAAGATATATTTCGTTTGTTCTAAATGGATTTCTAGGGAATTTGGGATAATCATATATTATTTTGTTGTTTTTTATTTTAATGATAGTTTTTATTGCAATATGCATATGGAATATTTTTAAGAATTATATGGAAATTTTTTTCGAACACTGGATTTTGGGATTATGTAGTAGAAATAATTTTAATGATGCCAAAATTAGTAGAAGCAAAATTTGATAGTGTTCATTTGACTAAAAAAACATGACAACAACTAAGATTGGGGAGAAAATATATATGGAAACTGAAGTAAATATTAATCTTTCAAGGTTTTTTGATCATGACTTTCTCAAAATTTCTCCATGAAAAAGTGTTATGCATTTTGATAAGAATTGAAATCTTAGTCTATGATAAATTAGACCATATTAAATCATATATAATATTGATCAGTTTCCTACTAAGTTCACTTAACTATAATTTTATCAAAGGTTCACAACATATTTCATGGTTTAATGTTAATTATGTACATACCAAATTCATCTCATATTTTGAGCCCCTGAGTTGCTCAACTAGAAGAGAAGCTTTGTTATGAGGAACAACAAGTTTAAATTTTTTATTATAGAGAGATCAAGAATTTTTGAACTAGGTAATTCACCATGTTAATTTTTTATGGAAAAAAATTATGATTGAATTAAAATCATGGTAATTTTAAAATTATATTAGGTAATAATAACCCCACTTTTTTATGTGAATAAAATATCAAGAACACAATTTTCAAAAGGGGGGAATAATCTCACAACCCATGTAATGATAGGTTAATTATTTTACATATTTATTATTTTTTATGAAGTAGACATTAAATTATCCTTAAAATTTATTCTAATTCCAATTTCGAACATGGTCAATAAAATGTGTTTCTTAGAAATCTTGTCTTGCATGCAATACATAGTATTACTGAATCGTAATATATTGTTCATATTATTATTCTAAGAGACATTTATTTCCTAGATGTTATATTGGAGGGTGTGAATATAAATAAATAAATTATGTTTACACATGTCTCAAAAATTTTATTACAATAACGAAGAAAATTTAACTAGAATAAGATAATAATAATCTTATTTTAACACATAAAATTGTTTTTTTCTAAAAAACTCTTTTACCTCATTTTAATGGAATACATGATTAAAATATAATTTTTGAAATGTTTATAATAATTATATGAACTAATAAAATTCATTTTTCAAATCAGAGTATCAAAATAAACTTGGGAACAAGTTTTGTTATTTTTCTATGAAGATTCATATTTTGATGAATAATAACAAACAATAAATTTTAATTAAAAAGACATTTTTTTCTAATTTATTTTTATAGAAAAATAATGTTTTAATTTTTTTTAATGTATGAATAGTTTACTAATAATAAAAAAATCCAATTTATATTCTTATAATCAATTTCACAATGAAATTGGATATAAAAACATATCAATCTTTTCTACTTTTCCCTTTAAAACCCTAATGTCTCATCCCATTTGCAGGATTAATTTTAAAATAATTTACTCCAATTCTATTATTATAAATTGGAAAAATAGATTCCATATTTTTACTAATAATTATATTTAACATATAATTCATTAATCATAGTATTTTAACAAAAATATTGGTAAAATAAAATAATATTAATTATAGCGATTAATGTACAAACATAATTACTTAGTGATTATACATTAACATTACGTTGAAAAAATGACTAACACACATGTAAAAGCACATTTTATAGCCATTATTTTACCATATACTGAATTTTTCTAAAAATATACCACTAATAAGACATTTTATGAAATGTAAAGCCCTCAATAGTGATTATATATTTATATTTACAAGAATGTCACTCCTCCAATATAAATCGCTTCTCACCCCCACCCCTTTTTCATGACTCTCATGGATTTTGGATCAACCAAAACCGACCAAAATATGTTCCTAAAATACATCCCCATATACTAGATGCCTCAATTCTGGATTAAATCCAACCATGAAATCCATTTCTTTCAAACAAAAATGAGCTACTTGAAAAGAGGAATTTCTCATCACTATTCATTTCAATGTTATTTATTTATCCACCAATTCAGTGATTAAGTTTCCATGATTATATAATAAAAAAATAATACATAACATAAAGATATGTATTTTTATATGTTTTTGGAATTCACCAATACACACTTCCTTGAAATGTGTTACACGCTTACCATTCGTGTGAATGGTGAACTACTGCCATACGAAATGAGATCGTTCATTTTTTTAATACCACCTCTCAGATATTAAAGTTATGATGAAAATAATGTTTTTATATGATATCTTTGATATTTATAATTTCGCCATAATTTTTAAATATTTATTTATCATACAACTTCACGTTTTCTATATTGTGAGAATTTAATCACATCGTTTGTAGATGTCCGGATTACCACCTCTTCAAAGCGATGTGATACACTCACAAATTTCATGAAATCTATTAATGATGAATTTAATAGAAATATATGATATAAATGAAGTTTAAATATTATTAATTACATAATAACCCTTCTTTAAAAATAATATATCATTTTCATTATTACAAATTCACACACTGAAAATATCATAATGTTGTTCGTGGATGTGTGGACTTCCACCTTCTCGATGTGATGTGATTACTTTTACGTCACAATAATTATATATATAATTATATGAGATTAAATTGTTTGGTATTTTCTATATATTTATCATCCTTTAAATATATTTTTTAGTTATCTTCTTTATATAATGGTCTTTTAAAAATGTGAACATTACTCATGCGTACGTACGGACTACAATCACAATGATTGTAACGGTGGTTCATTTTTATGTCCATATTTTGTGGTTGTAATTAATAGTATAATTATTAAATAAATATAATAATCATTTCATGATTATTATTTAGGAGATTTTATATATTGAACTTCTTGACAATTGTCAACAAACCATTGCTGTTTTTACACATTATCCGAATATAGTAAAAGCACCCAACATAAAATTTATTGATTACGTAATTATATGAAACACTGTAATAGTTGAAATAAATGTAATGATAAAATAAAAAAAAATTCATGAATAAAGTAAATAATTAACATATGTTTATTATTATGGAAGATAAAGACACACATGGAAATTCAGACTCATGCTAAGGGATTTTATCTAAATCTCCTTCCACTGAGGCATGTCTTGATATTATACTCATACATTCTATTATAATGTATATATACAACCCTTATGAAATATCATAAAAACAAGTTATTCATTATCCTGTTGTAAAATTCATTTTAATATTATATTCTTTGGTGGGGATTTTGATTTAAATGTTTGAATTGGTATTTGAGGCTTTCATTGTTTCAATATTTAACGATTTTCCCCATTTCAATATTATTTATATTCATATACATATTTTTTCAAATGGATATAAAATTATTATAATTAAAATTTTATTTCTATTGTGGAATTTGGATTCCTCTATAATGATTCATTTTTAAGAGAAATAGAAACAACTCCTTATTCCTTTTTTGGTATTTATTTTTTAAAATGGGTTTCAAAGTTAATTGATTATTTCAATAAATTGAAATATTTTATTATGAGTGAAACTGAAATATTATGGGGGAAATGTTGAAAATTTTACTATTACATTTTTTATGATTATATAATGGTACATGGACCATAGATGAGTGGGAATATGATCAACTAAAGACAGGTGATTCCATGTTAAACTATTGATTAGGGGGTGTGTGATAACCCTCTAATGCATTTCTTATGCATGTTGTCCATATATATATATTAAATTTTAAAGTAATAAATGAATGGAATTTCACCATAAGGTTATTACATTTAATAGAGTGACAAGTATACTAATGTCCCAAAATAACAATATGTCTTATCTATTATTCCAATGGGTTTTCTCGTAGTCGTATGATTATGAAAATGGTATGAAATGACCTTACATTCAACAGAAATAATTTAATAATTATTAAGCATGATAAATATTTCATTATGATAATTTTTAATGTGATTCAATGTTTTCATACATCTATCATTTTCCTTCTTTGTGTATCCCATTCTAATATTTTTTTCTCATACAAAAATTTTCAATGATTTACATAGGATTTATGGATGTGTAATGAAATATAAATAGTAAATTTGAAAGTCATGAGTATCTTCCAGGAAATAATTAATTAATTATAGTTAATGTCTTATATTATTGATAAAATTTATATTAATCCTTAGTTTCCAAATTGTATTTTATGGTTTAGTTATGTATTGGTTGTGGCCTAATTAATGAATAATATAATCATTAAAATATCCTAGATGTAAAATAATGAAAATTATTGAGCACCACTAGATATTATATTTTTATTAAGGCTAGATAATTATAGTGAGAAGAAAATCCTATTTATATCTCACTATGTATATTTATGTAATCTATATACGATAAGCCAACAACGATTAATTTAATAATAAAACCAGGCATGGAAATATTTATATAGTTTGTATAATAATGTTTTTTAGAATATTTAAATGGGTAATATAAAATTGTTAAAAAGGAAATTTCCATTAAATAAAATTATATAAGAATATTTTACGATAAATGAATAAATTATAATACAAATCAAAACAGTAGAATATATAAATAATTTAAAAATGTTTCACAATTGTTAAGAGATATTAGATTTGGTTAATAAAATGATACAAACACATATATGTGGAATATGGCTCGAGGTTTTCAGAAATCCCTAGATATAGGGATAACAGGGAATAAGATACCACCATAAATAATGAACTAAATTCCCAAATGAATTATTAATCAACATTTTCATCTTAATTTCCAAGCCATGTATAGCTAATACATGCTTATTATGATTTTATCCCACCTATCTACCAAATATAACTTATTCATCATGGAAGTTTTTTCATACATTTTTATATCAATATTTACAATAAGTAATTTCAAATCGGCACCAATTTCATGTATGAAAGAAGAGACATCTCTTTTTTGATATCCCACATCAAATGGTTTTCATAATCACACATTTATTTAAAAATATATCATTTAATTTTAAAATAATAATGAATTTATTGAATTGGTTTCTCGATAAACAAACATAAATATATATTGTAAACTGTTTCGTTTCAATACAATTTTATAGAAATCATCACTTTATTTTTAAATCAAAAATAAAATGGGTTCAACACACCCCATTCCTTCTCAAATCAATTTTCAAAGGATTTGGATATAAATTAGTAATCCACATAAAATAAAACAAGAAATAATCTTTTCAATTGATTGAAAATCCATAAAAATATCATATCGAATAAAACATGAATCACCTAATAATAGATATATAACTAGTGAGGAAGAGAAATTTTTGGTAGTGAGGGAATGTCCATGCACAAGTATTAAAAAAACCGTAATACCCTTACGATGATCACCAAGAAGATAGATGATAGAAACTCAACTCACAAGGATATCATAAATGCATGGAATAAATAGATAATTAATTTTTAATAATAAAAATTTAATTAATGTTCATAACATTAGAAAAATGTAATTAATATCAAAATTTTTTTTTTTTTCTTTTTTATATAATCTCAAATAAAAAAGGATTAAAACTGTTTAATATAGGAGTTAAAAATTTAACAAATCATAATAATTATATCCCCATGAATTCTATAATTTATTATTTTAAAAATATATTATATAAGAATTATAGGTAAGTAGAAATTTTAAAATTGAAAATAAATCATCATGAATAAAAGAGAGCTGCATGAGGGTAAAATGGATTTACTATTACACTTCTTATTGATATCACATTATAGTAATGATATTTACCGTTACATGATTCACATTCACATACCATCCCTTACATTGTTCTATATTACCATTATACATACTTTTGAAATTATTAGGTACCATTATTAACATGATGGACATATATTACATAGTTAAGGTTTACATTACATGTAATTTGAAAAAAAAATCCCTTACACATCAATATAAAATTCATCATTCCATTACATTGTGTGACATTAACATTATATAACCCTTAAAAATTCATCTTCAACTTTATGTAACACCTACACACTATACTAAGTATATTTCTAAGGTATGTTCCTTTATATATAACACATTCTCTACATATGGGTAAAAAATTAACATGATGTATTTTTTATTATATTAAGAAATATAAATTTAAATTTTTTTTAATGTGAATTAAGAAAATAATAATTTTACAAATCACTCACCCCCCACACACAATACATATGAAAATGAAATAAAAAACTAATAACAAATGAATTTGTATTAAAATACATCCTGGATGTTACAAAATGTTCGTTCTTATAGATCTAATTTTTTGATTGAGAAATATTTAATAATTTTTTTTAATTACATAAAAAAATTACCTTCTTATATTTCATGATACTAAATCCTAAACACTTTTTTTGTGGAATTAATATATATTACAAACAATTCTCCATTATAGGGTAACATAATAACATATACTGTGAATAATACCTTCTCAAAATAATTAAAATATTTTCAACATTCCTCCACAATCGTATAATTACACCCTCCAATGGAAACAAGGTTTTTAGATTATATAACCGTGGTAAATGTATTACAAAGCATCGATATAATCCCTAAAACCATTGAAAACAACGTATGAGGGATATTTTTGTTGTATTTCCCGTTTTTTATAATATTTATCATTAACGAATCTATAAATATGCCATCAAATCCTATTACATAACCCAAGAATGTCACATTTTCTAAAGAGAATCCGAATTTTATAAATATTACATAATAATTCTACTTAAATAGGTACATCAAAAAAAATTCTAAATTATTTTCCTTATTTTCCATTCATTAAAAATTAATAATAATATCTTCTACATAAAAAACAAAAAGCGAATCATGTTAGTCACTAATGACTCTATTAATTATTTCTATGAATATGTAAGTAGTGTTTTTTAATATAAATTTAATCACTAAAAATCATAGTCATTATACCTAATTTTTAATTTTTCATTTGATATATCATTCATTTTGACCCTAAATCAATTAAATGTAGATTACTGGTCAATCACTAAAATGTATTGATCTACACTATGTTAATTTAATATGACATTCATATGAGGTAGATGATACTTTTTCATAATCAATATCTTCATAATATCATAATTTATATAAAACATTCACATTGATCCATCCATATTTTTGATGAAATTGATTTGTGCATCCTGTGGTGGAAAAATTGTGTAGATAAATTCCCTATAATTTTTTTGTTGTGGATTCATTATTAATGCTAGTAATTAATTGGAAAGAATTCTATATATACTCTTTTAGATTGGAACAGATCCTAGTATATGTTATATCTAAAATTTAACCTCAGTATCTTGGGAAATACCATGAATTTCATCAATACATTAGTTTATTCCCTTAAAATAGAAAATTAATCAATTCTAACATTATCTCAATTCATTTGAGCAATAAATGTGGATTTTTTATTATGATTAACTTTATTATATAATTTTATTCCAATGTGAGATCATCCATATAATGATATGTGATAATAAGATGATATAAGCTTTTAAATGAGATCTATTTCTCTGAAAATATATATATGGGAGCAATGTAGGGATAAGAAATCCATAACTTTTTATTTTGAAAAATTCAACCATGGGGAGACAAATTATATCTATAGTAAGTCTCTGTATAAAATCTCAACTAGGGAATATTTATTTATCTTATAAGTGATCATTATTCCACTATATTTCATAAAAAATTATATACATATATATCTTTGTTGACATCACATTTTTATAAAACATGTGTGAACTGAAATAATGTGATGAATCGGGTTTAAATAAAGTAAATGAAGATGTTGAATAATCACTATTTATTCCAAAAAACACCATATTTTCTTGATATACCCCATGGCAGGTGATCATGAATTCCCCTCATTATTCCATTTTTTTGGGTGGATATTGGGATATAAATTATTCATTTCCCTATGGTTTGGGGAATTTATTTTATATAATGTCTAAACTCTATAAACTTGAAACATTAACATATAGGTAGAATATTATCTTGGGAATTCACCCCGTATGTTATGTTAACTAGCCTCTTAGCCTTACTTAATTAGTCATGGGAGTGGGATCCTACCTCACCATGATTAAACAAACATCCCAAATCATTTACGGAAATTACTTGAGTGGTTTATACCAAATATTTGACAATTATGGTGTTGACATTTCATCCCACATGTGACTTCCCATCACGGTTCCACTAGAATTTGATCTTATATATCCCTCTAAAAAGTATTAACAGACCATATACTCCATCTACACCATTGGAAGACATCGAGAAATTTCTCAATAGATTTTAAGGCCTCTTATAGAAAAATCATTTTAATGAATGGGATTTAATTTATAGATGAAATGGTTGATTTTTCTTCCAAGATAAGAGAAAAAACCTAAAATTTATCATGAAATATATTTATAAACTATGATTATTATAGCACATGTTGTCATTTACCCTTAACAGAATTGTTGTAGATAATATTTTATACATCTCACTAGTAAGGATCATAATTTTAACATGAGGAATGAAAACATGTTAAATTGTTGTGGTAAAATGATTATTATGATATCAATAAATAGTTCATCTAGAATGAGTTTATAATAATAATAAAAAGCATGATAATAAGATATGTATGAAAAAATCATTAGTGATACTCAGAAGACAAATGTGTGCTTCAAAAAACCTTCGTTGTGAACTTAATGTCAAAAAAGATAAAAATTGAATCATAATTCAAAAAACATGGATTAGATACAGTTATGATAAGACATTAATCATATGAGTATACAATAATAGTTAATAATAACAATTTTTTCTTCCAAAAACTCTATCATAGAAAATCCTGGCAAGATCCATACCATTTTTTCTCAGGGTAACGAAAAACTAATATGTACTAAAAAATACTTATCTAATTAGATATAACCATTTATCCAATGAATTGGATGGTGATATTGGACACCAACACCCATTCATCAATACTTATATATGGCTCATGAAAATAATTAGCATTTCAAATAATTATAAACCCATGGAAATAAAATGTGTTGAATAAAACATCTAAATGTTTTGAAACAACATCATGAATTTTACCTTTTTATTCCCAAAACATGATAACCAAGAAACATAGAATAAAAGAAAAATATTGGGTAAAAAAATCATAACATTGTTGAAGAATGTTCATTTTAAAAATTGAGGGGAAAATTAATACTAAATAATGAGAAGAATTTTATTGAAAGTGAATGGTGTTCATTGATGTAACATCAATAATCAGAAGTCTCATTTAGAAATGATTTTTTTTAATAAAATTAAACATAAAACCATTAATTAATGTCAAATTCCATTAATTTTTTTCTATTAAGAAATATAGAATATCTTTCAAAATGGATAATAATGGATTTTTTTTTGAATTTGTAATTGTATAATTAAATGAATTGAAGTTTGAGTGAGAAAGTCCCTAACCTTTACCAATGATCTACATGTAATTTATTTATCCCCCAATATAACAAATATAAAAATATTAATTAACTGTTTTAGATCCTTAATCATATATAATTCCTTTTAAACTCATCATTAATAAATCTTCCCTTCATGTATTATATAGTTATATTCTATTTCATACACCATGTGTTAATTATCATGACCATTTTGTACTAGGTTAAAAAATTGATGATGATCATCCTTATTATCCCATAAATCAAAAGTGAAAAACCATTAAATATATCTAAATAATTTTTTTATAAAACTTATATTGTAACAATTTCATTATATTTTTTAGTTACACCAAGATCATGAATTTTGAAGAACCATGATGAATATGGAAAATAGGTTGGGGTAAAAATGAAAACCCCCTATGGTGAAATGCATCAACTATAGGGATCATGTAAACTATACAAATTAGTGACCTTAACCTTGAGTCTTAGAGGGTAATTTGTGTCAGTATCCACCAAATCTAAAGGATAAAGGGAAATGTTATGTCACCACTACTACTAAGGTGGATTATAATAATTATTTAATAATATTTATGATTTTTTTCATTAAATAATATATAATGTACTATTTGATTATGGTTATATGAATTGTTTTATATCATTTATTTTTAGTAGAACAATTAAAACACCATAAAAAATATAGAGGTTTAGGTATTTATGATAATATGAAATGGATAAATTATTTAATCCATTATACATAATTCCACATAGATTGATGTTAGTAGTCTTTTCCACATAGAAAATATTTTCTTAGCTCCATTGGTGGAGTTTGATGCTATATCGGTCATGGATTTTCTATCTTTATACAAATACAACATCAGCTGTCTAGGAAAGGTGGATCTTTATTCACATCTTGAGGTGTCCTCCAATATTATAGAACTTTAAGGATTCATATGAGTCTCCATCAAAATCATGATATCAATTGTGTATATTATTTTCTTATGCTAAATATTTTTTTTCTCAAATGATTGAGTCAAAGGAGGGAATCATGTAGAAAGACAATACCATTCTCAGGGACTACACTGATGTGTTCCATGAATAATTACCTAGAATTCCTCCTGACTAAAAGACTGACATATTGATTGATCTTGTTACTTCATCCCATCAACTATTGAATAATCCTTAGACAATGGATACAAATTAGATAGAAGAACTGAAGAGGAAGTCATATTAAAATCTAGATAGGGTTTTTATATGCTTGAATGCTTCACCAGGGTGTGAACTAGGTCTCTTCATCCCAAAGAACTTTGGATAAATGTGACTCTTCATTGATTTTCATGATATCAATAATATCATGATAAAAAAATGTATCCCCTACCAAAGATATATAACTTTTTCAACAAATTAAATAAGTCCAAGTATTTCAATATGGCGGACCTTCAGTTGGGGTATCACTAAATAATGGAGATAAAGGATGATATTCCCAATGCATCCTTTCAAAGGAGGTATAGAAAATATGAGTTCATAGTGATCCCTTTTAACTCACTAATACACTATTAATATTCAGGTAATTAATGAATATATTATTTGGAGATTACCTTGACAAATGTTTTGTGGTATTTATCTTTGATATTTTGATATTCTCCAAATGTAAATAGTGGTATGAAGAGATTATGAATAATGTGATAAATACAATGTGAAGGGAGAATATTTATTAAAATCACATTAAATATGAGTTACGAATGGAGGAAGTACAATTTTTTCGGAATGTTTTCACCAGAATAGGAATATATGTGGACCATTCTAAGAGAATGGAAATCGAAGAGTGTACAAGGCCAACATCAGTAATAGAGATCTGTAGATTCCTTTGTGTATCTAGATATTAGTGGTGATACTTGAAGAGAATATCATTTTTTAAACCATAGTAACCAAGAAAAATGGGTCAGGAGAAATTTTATTCTGGACCTATGAATGTCAATAATTCTTTAAAGAGTAAAAAACTGGCTTATCACCACGCCAGTACTGACACTTTTGATAGGTGGGGAATTCTTTATGGTACACAATGATTAATAAAAGAATGAATTTTTCCTTGTACTGATCCAAAATGATAAATTGAAATACTAAACATCAAGGAAGTTGAATATTCATGATTAATAATATCCTATGAATGATCAATAGTTTGTGTTTTCAATCATTCCATTGAGAATCTCTCATAATTATCTCTATGGGTAGAAGTGTGAGATATAAACATATCATAAGAGCCTCAAATGTATTTTCACATTGAAATATATTAATATGTTCCAAAAAAATATATGTTTATACCTCTTCAATGATTATGAATACATAATCTATTACATCTTGGTAAGGAAAATAAAGTGGTGTATTCTCTATGTTGATAGGATCCGGTATCTTTATTAGTGATGTGAATTTAGGAGGATCTGATATTCTACGATTTTAAATGGATGGAATCATGGATCTTTAAGGAAGGAAAATCTTCTATCCCTTTTGAAATTTTTTCTCAACCATATCTTTTGGATATAATAATGTATTCTCAATGAATTGAGGTAGAAATTTAGAAGAAGGTTGAATCCATAGGAAAGGGGAAATATATAGAGTTCAAAATTATTGAGGAAGGTGTTCTATGATTTTGGTCACGACTATGCTTACCATAAAATAAATATATAATTAATGAGCTTCTCAATGATGCAAATATCTAAACTATCTTTTTTTTAAATAGGGATCATAAAGATGAATGAATATCTCTAAAATAACTATTGGATGGACAATATAAAAAAGGATATAATTGAATATAAATCATAGAAACTGGTAAGTTGGCAAGTGATGGTTGAAATAAAAAAATTATAATGTGACTATGCAACCATTAACCATACCAACATTAGAATGGAAATATATCACCATGTAATTTTTCACTATAATTCAAAATAAATCCATAGGAAACAATGTTATATGGGTAATTGTGGATCTTCATACAAAGAAATATGACATTCTCAAAATCCAATTAGACATCTCACTTTATAAACTTGAACAGATATAACTCAGGTAGGTGGTAAAGTTTCACTGAGTAATACTATGAACTATATCTTATTGATATCTAAGATTCCCCTCTGAATTATAAAAACCCTCCAACATTCTATAAACACGGAGTTGAACTTCAGTATGACTAATCATTTCAAAATTGATGGAAAATCATAGTGGAGTATTCAAACTCTTGAAGATATATTGGGAGCATGTTCTGTAGAATTTATGGTAGGATGGTACTAGAATCGTCCTCTGGCCTAGTTCTCTTACAATAATATTTTTCACTTGATAATCTAAATGGCTCTATATGATGGGATTTATGGAAAATTATATATGGCACTAGCATGATGGGTTGAATTTGGTGAACGTAAGATGCTAGGACCTAAAATGTTGGATGAAATAGTCGAGTAAGGTAAAACCATTCCACAATAGATCATGGAATCCAACATTTAATAGAATGGATATATTAAAAATCATTAATGAGACCTAGATATTTGGAATGGAGGAAATTTATTCCTCCACAAATCCCCATGGATTAGAATAATGAGATTTGGGATGAAAGCAAAGATGGGTCCCAGGTATATCGGCCCCTTAGAGATTCTTGATCTTGTCAGAGTTGTATCTGATTTTTTAGAACTTCCTCCAACCATGTCTAAAGTACGTTATGTATTCCATGTATACCTATTCAAGAAGTACACACTAGATCCCACACATTTAACAAATCTAGAGGTTGTAAAGTTGGGGAATTATCTCTCTTATAAGAGGAAGGGGATGAATATTGTGGAACACATAGAAAACGTTCTACACAATAATACTAATCACATTGTAAATGTAATATAGAAGAACCATAATTATGAAGAGGTAGAATTGGAACCATAAGAACAAATGAAGGATATTTACCTTCACATTTCTCACCATAGTATGTAAAACGAAATTTTTAGGAAAGAATTCATAATTAGGGATGAATGTAATAAGATATAATTTTATCATTGTAAACTACATTCTTATAATTATTCCATTTATTATAAATAAAAAAAATTATAACATAATAAGAAACTTTATATATGAAAAATTAATGGATGAAGGAGTATTTTTAGAAAATAATAATCTTATACCAATGGAATTGTAACACCCCAGGTAAATAAAGAATATGGCATTTCATATTTATCCATATTTGTGAATAAAATATTGAAATGACTTTAAAGGTGACGTTATGCTCGATGGCGTACCCAACACGCAACAACGAGTTTCTTGGGAATCTTACGTTGCACTCTAATAATAAAATAATATTATTTTAAACGGTATTTAACATGTAGCCGTTGTATTGGCAGGAATGGATAGAAATAACTAAAATATGATTATATATGTTTTTAAATGTTTTTACTTTTATCCAATAAAATCTAAAGGCTTAAAATACGTAAAGAATTCAATTTTAGGCGTATATGCCCTAGTTTTTACTAAAGGTTCACTTATCGCCTTTTAATGGATAACTGTAATTAAATATAGTTTTGATCACTCTTATACATTCTTTTGGACCAAATAAAACTCTTATTAAGAATCGGGACATCAAATTTTACTTTGTGTAATTTTTTGGTATTTTTCTGATAAAGTTCATTTTTTAATGAATAGTGTAAAATGTTGTGTTTTAATTCAAAACCTCTTTTTAATATAATTTATTTATATGATTAGATAATATTTTGAATTGGTTTTAAAGTGAAATTAGAAAATATTTTTACCACTAAATCCAATAGTGGTCGTTGGAATTAATTTCACTTTGAAATCAGACTTAAACTAGTGTCAATCTTTTGATACTTATTGTTTTATAAAAACATGCTATTTTCTCTGACAGCGGGAATTAATTATTAAATTAATTAATGTGACTAATATGTTTTGAATTTTGTAAAACGGACTTCATTTTTGAATTCGGAATATCAAATATAGCTTAGGGTGAAGTTTTGGTATTTTTCTGAAAAACTCCAATTTTTGATGAATAGTGAAACCACTAAGTGGTAATCAAGCAAAATAATTTTTCAGTTAAATGAAAGTTTACCACTAATGTGTACTGAATTTTGAAAATCCGACATACATGGTTGTCATTAGTATGTAATATGTGGTTCAATGGGATGAAAATAATTTTTTGGCGAATAGTAACTTTTTTTCATTAATCGCGATTAGAGATAATTAGTACAATTTATGGAAAAAATGATATTATAATAAAATGAAAATACCTTGACACATGTCCTACCCTTATTGGATATATCATGGCCGACCAAGAAAATCCATGGGTCAACTTGGGGACCCCGTGGAGCCACTTTGGTTGGAAAATGACATAAATACCTTTTATTTAATGTTAATGTAAAAAATGGCACAAACATGATATGTTTTACTAAAACAATTTTTTAATGGGGTTATACAAGTCAGATTGTTTATTATAAATATTAATTGGAAAGATAAAACGATTTCCAACATCATAGTATTTGTTTTATAATTTTTAGACTTTAAATAAATTAAATTATTTATGACATCATGATGATGCAGCAATGACCTCATTATTAAACGATTTAAATAAAATGAGAAGATAATGTAAACTCTATGACCTAGACATGTCCAAAACATATTGGATGGGTGGATTTAAAACCCTTATCACCTTATCCACTAATTATATCAATTTGGGACATTTTAAAACCGAAACACATTTTCAAATAAACTAATATTTCTTACTTTCCAAAAGTGCCCCTCCTCTCCTATTATAAAAGGCCCCCACCTCTACCTCATTTCACATACTCCTCAAGACTTTGGCTCGGACAAACCATGCCCATTTACTATCTCCACATCCCTCTCCTCATCCTAGAGTATTCCCTTTGGGCATAATCCTTTCAAATGAAGACTTTAGGCTCAAATCAAAAGGAGTTAAACTTTTAAAGGTAATTCATTCTCTCATGTTTATTTGATTTATTTTGCTTCTCTAACCCCCTAAACTCTTTTTATTTACTTATTTTGTAACAACACCAGTATCTTAAATATACTAGGATGTTTTTATAAGATTTATTCTAGCTACACTCTCACACAACTACATCAAATGGTTAATGAACATACGGTTTCCGTGGATGGCGAAATTCTGCCTCCCGAAACGATGATTGTTCAATACTCATTTAACACCTTAAAAGGTGGCCATTATGATGTCACTATTTTTATATATGATATATAATATGTTTATTATTTCCTTAAGCTTCTGTATTTTTCATTTATGGAAAACCATTATTGTTTCCATTATGGGTAAACACGATATCTTCATTTTAGGAAGTGCGGACTACCGCCCCCTGAAAGTGATTTGATTCGTTAATACCATATATGGGATGTTTAAAGGAAAATGTTAATGATATTATATATGTTAATATACTTGAATTATAATATACTCTTATATCATTATGATTCCATTCCAGAAAATACGAAATAGAAATGAATGTAGCGTTCATGCGTACGTACGGCTTACCGTCTCCATGAACGGTGCATTTCATTTCTTATCCCCAAATGTAATGTACTATTATAAGTACATGTATATAATGGATATATATGATGAATGATACATCTAAATTATGAATATAATTCTGTAATTAAAATATACATACCTATCATTTAGTTTTAATTCCATTAATATGATAAAGAAATGAAAGTAGCGTTCATGCGTACGTACAGCTTACCGTCTCCATGAAAGGTGCATTTCATTTCTTACCTCTAAATGATTATGTAATGTTATAAATGCATGCATGTACTGGATATATATGAAATATATGATATCTACATCATGAATACATTTATGGATATAATAAACATTTGGCCACACGAACAATATGTAATTGTAAGAAGTCTATTTTTGACTTAAGAACCAAATACCGACAAAATTAACATTATTAACTTAAATGATTACATGATGTTCATAACATGGTATAAAAGGAATAATGAACTTGAAAAAGGTTCTTAAGCAAGTAGAGATTAACTCATGTTTATTATTCAGGACGTTAAAGAACGATCGAGTCAAGTCGGACCCGAGGTAAGGGATCCTACTCCTCTCTTTCTTTTTAAGTATGCTCTTTTATGTCATTCCTTTTAAAGATCATATTTCTTGTTATTGGGATGTTATTTTATATTAATCTTACTGTAATTTTTATTTTTCATATGATGAGAGACCCTATTCTCTCTCATCAATCCATTTTGGAAGTTTTATGTGGCGCCGTTAGACTGCCGAGTTTTCGTAAGGGATTTTTCATCTCACTTTTATTCCCGTGAGATTTATGCTAGATTTGCCAAAATTTCCTTTGAGTGGTGTATATACTGCCCATTATTCTACTCTTTGTGTAATATAATTTCGTTTATGAGTATTTACATCAATGATCTATTTTCCTTCTTTCATGGGGTGTATGTTTTGAAAGATACCCAAGTCTGTAAGGGCACCTTTCACCATCCTCTTTTTTAAAAGACTTCTTTTGTTGGGTCTTTTAATTTACATATTGTTATGTTGGGATATGTTCTCATAAATCCTCCTTGATGTAAATTTTATGTCCAAGTGATGAGATACACTTTTTATCTTTCATCAACTCATTTTGATGTGATGTCGTTATGCTGTCAAGGGAACTTCTTAACCCAATTTCGATTTCTTTGGGTTCAACATGTAGTTATTGAATATGTCATCCTTTGAAAATGTGTGAATGACCTTTGATTATTTTACACTTAATATCCACTTATATTTGTTGTATTCATTTGTCACACATAATTATGTAATTGATTTATCTTTAAACCAAGGATACCGTCTTTGTAAGGGACTTCATCTCAATCTCATTTCATTGAGGAATATTTCATTTTATACACAACTTTCTTTTATACGGTGTATAAACCCCTTTGACTTTTACTTTTATACAAAAGGAATATTTTTCTACGAAGCGTTTTACTAAACGAAAAAAAGGAATGTTTTTTTAACGTACGCGGTGACAACGACCTTTTCTGCTACCGCGAGTATTATTTGGTCTTTGGCTTGCTCATCAAGCCATAATGTTTTTAAAATAAAATAAATACCATATACTATTTTATGTATTTTGGTATTGAAAATGGTTTTGATAAAGGATTCTATTATTATTGAAATGTGGAAATGTTATCATTCCTTTATATTGGTTTTATATTTTATGATTTTATTATGGTACTTGGACATTTTAACGGGTGGTTACGTTATAAACCATATGACGGGTGGTGCCGTGAATACCAGGACGGGTGGTTACGTTATAACCTCCAATGCATTGGGTATGGAAGTTGGCCATATGGCTATTCAATTTAGTATGTATGGAAATTGGCCGTATGGCTATTCCATTAAGTGACATGTGTGGGAGTCGACCGTATGGTTATTCCACTTAAGTATGTTTATGTCCCAAGTTACCTTTATATATGTTATGTGTTCTTTATATGGGTTTTATGGTAATCCTCTGGTTACAAAAAGGTAAGCAATGATATTTTATTCAGTTAAGAGTTTTTAATACTTCATAAAGGTGAGAATTATTACCTTGATAAAGTATACATGGTTTACTTTTTGTTTTGATAAACTAACAGTTTTTTTTTGTGTATCCCTTACTGAGTTTTTATGCTCATCCCAAGTTTTTTAAATGTTTTTCACAGGACTTAGCGTGGAATAGGGTCAAGGATGGGATCAAGGGAAAGTCATGCAACCTAAAACATGAAACTATACTTGTTTATTTTTAAGAGTTTTTATTTTATGGAAATTTAGTAGAAGAGACTACTTTGTAATCTTTTGAGATGTAATAGTTATGTCCTAATTCTCTAAAACTCTAAACCTGAAAAGATCCTCAATGTGAATTTTTCATTTAATTCAATTTTAAGTAAGGTTTAAGGCTGGGACCTTATAGTTGGTATCAAAGGTCGGATTAGATAACTTTAGAGGTTAGGGTATTCTCTAAGCACAAGTGACATTACCATAATGGTTAGGATTTCAGAAAGAGTCCTAGTTTTAGATAAAGTCAACGAGTAAGTGTATCTTAGTGTTTACCTTCCTCATTAGTACATGATGGTTTTTTTTATATACTCACACGGACATTTCTGTTTTAAGTGAATGGATGGATCTAGCAGGCACCAAAGAGACAACAGGTTTGAAGGAAACTGTGGTGGTTCTCTGATTAAGATACTAGATAAAATGGAGGATTCAATGAGGAAACTCGTGGTTGTTCTAAACCAATTATCAAGGAGTCATGATCAACCACTTGAACCTTGGTATGTTCTATAACGCATCATGTACGATATGACCAATCGATGTGGAAGTTTAGGTAATAATAAAAAAAGGTAACCATTAGGGTTTATATGATCCTTACTTTTTAGGTAATTATTGGTTACTCTATGATATGATGGAAAATGAAAGGAATGAGATAAACTTGAGGTTAAAATATGTTATGATTATTCTTGAAGATTTTATCTCTTTTTGGAGAATGTTTTAATAATTATATAGCTTTGGAAAAAGGACAACACGCAGACCGTGTGACAACCCGTCGCGTCGGACAAAGCCATGGGAATCGAACCCACAACCAAAGTGCGACTGGTATTTATCGCCTACCACTGGACTACGTGAAGTCCCTAGTTAGTTTGACTGATTCTTTCTAGTTATATGATTTTATGAATTAAGAGTAAGTTGATTTTGGGTTATTTATGAAAATGATTAACCTATCATGGATGATATGTGATTAGTTTAATTACTTTTCAATACGAGACTTTAGGAGCAACTGATGTTGTTTGGAGATAAATGTTACGATTTAACTTGGAAGACTATGTGACTAAATCCTTCAAATATTTGGGTTTTAACCTTAGTTTGGTTTACTTTGAAGAATTTTATGGACAAATTGTTTATCAGATGGTCCTCATTGAACTCTAGGTTTTGTTAGACACAATTTTGGAGATTAAGCATAGATTTTTTTTATAAAAGGTTATCCATTTCTGGATTATCTGATCTTGTACTAGCCTTTTTGGTTTTGGTTTTGGTTAAAGTATAAAGACATGGGAAGTATATAGTTCTCTTTTGTAGATTAGGTGATTCTCTTGAAGTTGATTATAGTACTCTTAATGTGAACAAGTCTTCCTAAATACTCGCCTTTTGGAGAAAATATGAGTTTGTGTAAGGAATCTAATAAAATTTGAGAGTCAACATGATAAGTGATTATGTTTCCTTATGAATAAATTCCTCAATAAAAAGTAACTTAAAACAAAAAAAATTTTATTAACTTTTCCTACTGGGGAACCCAACACCATTTAACCCATCACAAGTTTGGGATTTTCTTATTGATAACTTTCTCCTAAACATGTATACTATCACTCTCCATCAGAACATGACCCTTTGCCTTTTCTTCCATGTCCATGTTTTCCTACACGGAATCCTATTATGGGTTAACTCGGGTGTCCTTTGTACTTATCTTCTTTTATTTTAAAGTGATTGTTTTACCGACTCTTGTTGCGATGTGGGACTTTCAAGGATGTTTCCAAGCGCAATTTTAAAATTGCGAGGACGCAATTCCCAAAAGGGGGGAAGGATGTAACACCCCAGGTAAATAAAGAATATGACATTTCATATTTATCCATATTTGTGAATAAAATATTGAAATGACTTTAAATGGGACGCTATGCTCGATGGCATACCCAACACGCAACAACGAGTTTCTTGGGAATCTTACGTTGCACTCTAATAATAAAATAATATTATTTTAAATGGTAGTTAAAATGTAGTCGTTGTATTGGCGGGAATGGATAGAAATAACTAAAATATGATTATATATGTTTTTAAATGTTTTTACTTTTATCGAATAAAAGCTAAAGGCTTAAAATACGTAAAGAATTCAATTTTAGGCGTATATGCCCTAGTTTTTACTAAAGGTTCACTTATCGCCTTTTAATGGAGAACTGTCATTAAATATAGTTTTGATCACTCTTATACATTCTTTTGGACCAAATAAAAATCTTATTAAGAATCGGGACATCAAATTTTACTTTGTGTAATTTTTTGGTATTTTTCCGATAAAGTTCATTTTTTAATGAATAGTGTAAAATGTTGTGTTTTAATTCAAACCCTCTTTTTAATATAATTTATTTATATTATTAGATAATATTTTTAATTGGTTTTAAAGTGAAATTAGAAAATATTTTTACCATTAAATCCAATAGTGGTCGTTGGAATTAATTTCACTTTGAAATCAGACTTAAACTAGTGTCAATCTTTTGATACTTATTGTTTTATAAAAACACGCTATTTTCTCTGACAGTGGGAATTAATTATTAAATTAATTAATGTGACTAATATGTTTTGAATTTTGTAAAACGGATTCATTTTTGAAATCAGAATATCAAATATATCTTAGGTTGAAGTTTTGGTATTTTTCTGAAAAACTCCAATTTTTGATGAATAGTGAAACCACTAAGTGGTAATCAAGCAAACTGATTTTTCAGTTAAATGAAATTTTACCACTAATGTGTACTGAATTTTGAAAATCCGACATACATGGTTGTCATTAGTATGTAAAATGTGGTTCAATGGAATGAAAATAATTTTTTGGTGAATAGTAACTTTTTTTCATTAATCGCGATTAGAGGTAATTAGTTCAATTTAAGGAAAAAATGATATTATAATAAAATGAAAATACCTTGACACATGTCCTACCCTTATTGGATATGTCATGGCCGACCATGAAAATCCATCGGTCAACTTGGGGACCCCATGGAGCCACTTTGGTTGGAACATGACCTAAATACCTTTTATTTAATGTTAATGTAAAAAATGGCACAAACATGATATGTTTTACTAAAACAATTTTTTAATGGGGTTATACAAGTCAGATTGTTTATTATAAATATTAATTGGAAGGATAAAAAGATTTCATACATCATAGTATTTGTTTTATAATTTTTAGACTTTAAATAAATTAAATTATTTATGACATCATGATGATGCAGCGATGACCTCATTATTTAACGATTTAAATAAAATGATATGATAATGTAAAATCTATGACCTAGACATGTCCAAAACTTATTGTATGGGTGTATTTCGAACCCTTATCACCTTATACACGAATTATATCAATGTGTGAACTTTTAAAATCGAAACACATTTTCAAATAAAGTAATATTTCTTACATTCCAAAAGTGCCCCTCCTCTCCTCTTATAAAAGGCCCCCACCTCTACCTCATTTCACACACTCCTCAAGACTTTGGATCGGCCAAACCCTCCCCATTTACTCTCTCCACATCCCTCTCCTCATCCTAGAGGATTCCCTTTGGGCAGAATCCTTTCAAATGAAGCCTTTAGGCTCAAATCAAAAGGAGTTACACTTTTAAAGGTAATTCATTCTCTCATGTTTATTTGTTTTATTTTGCTTCTCCAACCCCCTAAACTCTTTTTATTTACTTATTTTGTAACAACACCAGTATCTTCAATATACTAGGATGTTGTTATAAGATTTATTTGAGCTACACGCTCACAAAACTACATCAAATGGTTAAAGAACATATGGTTTCCGTGGATGGAGAAATTCTGCCTCCCGAAACGATGAGTGTTCAATACTCATTTAACACCTTCAAAGGTGGCCATTGTGATGTCACTATTTTTATATATGATATATAATATGTTTATTATTTCCTTAAGATTCTGTATTTTTCATTTATGGCAAACCATTATTGTTTCCATTATGGGTAAACACGATATCTTCATTTTAGGAAGTACGGACTACCGCCCCCTGAAAGTGATTTGATTCGTTAATACCATATGTGGGATGTGTAAAGGATAAAGTAAATGATATTATATATGTTAATATAATGTAATTATAATATACTCTAATATAATTATGATTCCATTCCAGAAAATAGGAAATATAAATGAAAGTAGCATTCATGCGTACGTACGGCTTAACGTCTCCATGAACGGTGCATTTCATTTCTTATCCCCAAATGTAATGTACTATTATAAGTACATGTATATAATGGATATATATGATGAATGATACATCTAAATTATGAATATAATTCTGTAATTAAAATATACATACCTCTCATTTAGTTTTAATTCCATTAATATGACAAAGAAATGAAAGTAGCGTTCATGCGTACGTACGGATTACCGTCTCCATGAACGGTGCATTTCATTTCATACCTCTAAATGATTATGTAAAGTTATAAATGCATACATGTACTGGATATATATGACATATATGATATCTACATCATGAATACAAATATGGATATAATAAACATTTGGCCACACGAACAACATGTAATTGTAAGAAGTCTATTTTTGACTTAAGAACCAAATACCGACAAAATGAACATTATTAACATAAATGATTACATGATGTTCATAACATGGTATAAAAGGAATAATGAACTTGAAAAATGTTCTTAAGAAATTAGAGATTAAATCAAGTTTATTATTCAGGACGTTAAAGAACGATCGAGTCAAGTCGGACCCGAGGTAAGGGATCCTACTCCTCTCTTTCTTTTTAAGTATGCTCTTTTATGTCATTCCTTTTAAAGATAATTTTTCATGTTATTGGGATGTTATTTTATATTACTCTTACTGTAATTTTTATTGTTCATATGATGAGAGACCCTATTCTCTCTCATCAATCCATTTTGGAAGTTTTATGTGGCGCCGTTAGGCTGCCGAGTTTTCGTAAGGGATTTTTCATCTCACTTTTATTCCCATGAGATTTATGCTACATTTGCCACAATTTACATTGAGTGGTGTATATACTGCCCATTATTCTACTATTTTTGTAATATAATTTCGTTTATGAGTATTTACATCAATGATCTATTGTCCTTCTTTCATGGGGTGTATGTTTTGAAAGATACCCAAGTCGGTAAGGGAACCTTTCACCCTCCTCTTTTTTAAAAGACTTCTTTTGTTGGGTCTTTTAATTTACATATTGTTATGTTGGGATATGTTCTCATATATCCTCATTGATGTAAATTGTATGTCCAAGTGATGAGATACACTTTTTATCTCTCATCAACTCATTTTGATGTGACGTCGTTTGGCTGTCAAGGGAACTTCTTAACCCAATTTCGATTTCTTTGGGTTCAACATGTAGTTATTGAATATGTCATCCTTTGAATATGTGTGAATGACCTTTGATTATTTTACACTTAATATCCACTTATATTTGGTGTATTCATTTGTCACACATAATTATGTAATTGATTTATCCTTAAACCAAGGATACCGTCTTTGTAAGGGACTTTGTCTCAATATCCTTTCATTGAGGCATATTTCATTTTATACACAACTTTCTTTTATACAGTGTATAAAACACTTTGACTTTTACTTTTATACAAAAGGAATCTTTTTCTACGAAGCGTTTTACTAAACGACAAAAAGGAATGTTTTTTAACGTACGCGGTGACAACGACCTTTCCCACCGTCACGAGTATTATTTGGTCTTTGGCTTCCTCATCAAGCCATAATGTTTTTAAAATAAAATAAATACCGTATACACTTTTATGTATTTTGGTATTGAAAATGGTTTTGATAAAGGATTATATTATGATTGAAATGTGGAAATGTTATCATTCCTTTATATTGGTTTTATGTTTTATGATTTTATTATGGTACTTGGACATTTTAACGGGTGGTTACGTTATAAACCATATGACGGGTGGTGCCGTGAATACCAGGACGGGTGGTTAAGTTATAACCTCCAATGCATTGGGTATGGAAGTCGGCCATATGGCTATTCCATGTAGTATGTATGGAAATTGGCCGTATGGCTATTTCATTAAGTGATATGTGTGGGAGTCGACCGTATGGTTATTCCACTTAAGTATGTTTATGTCCCAAGTTACCTTTATATATGTTATGTGTTCTTTATATGGGTTTTATAGTAATCCTCTGGTTACAAAAAGGTAAGTAATGATATTTTATTCAGTGAAGAGTTTTTACTACTTCATAAAGGTGAAAAGTATTACCTTGATAAAGTATACATGGTTTATTTTTTGTTTTGATAAACTAACAGTTTTTTTTTGTATCCCATACTGAGTTTTTATGCTCATCCCAAGTTTTTGAAATGTTTTTCACAGGACTTAGCGTGGAATAGGGTCAAGGATGGGATCAAGGGAAAGTCATTCTACCTAATACATGAAACTAGACTCGTTTCTTTTTAAGAGTTTTTATTTTATGGAAATTTAGTAGAAGAGACTACTTTGTAATCTTTTGAGATGTAATAGTTATGTCCTAATTCCCTAGAACTCTAAACCTGAAAAGATCCTCAATGTGAATTATTCATTTAATTCAATTAACGTTTAAGGCTGGGGCCTTATAGTTGGTATCAAAGGTCGGTTTAGATAACTTTAGAGGTTAGGGTATTCTCTAAGCACAAGTGACATTACCATAATGGTTAGGATTTCAGAAAGAGTCCTAGTTTTAGATAAAGTGAATGAGTAAGTGTATCTTAGTGTTTACCTTCCTCATTAGTACATGATGGTTTTGTTGATATACTCACACTGACATTTCTGTTTTAAGTGAATGGATGAATCTAGCAGGCACCAAAGAGAAAAAAGGTTTGAAGGAAACTGTGGTGGTTCTCTGATTAAGATACTAGATAAAATGGAGGATTCAATGAGGAAACTCGTGGTTGTTCTAAACCAAATATCAAGGAGTCATGATCAACCACTTGAACCTTGGTATGTTCTATAACGCATCATGTACGAGATGACCAATCGATGTGGAAGTTCAGGTAATAATAAAAAAAGGTAACCATTAGGGTTTATATGATCCTTACTTTTTAGGTAATTATGGGTTACTCTATGATATGATGGAAAATGAAAGGAATGAGATAAACTTGAGGTTAAAATATGTTATGATTATTCTTGAAGATTTTATCTCTTTTTTGGGGAATGTTTTAAGAATTATATAGTTTTGGAAAAAGGACAACACACAGACCGTGTGACAACCCGTCGCGTCGGACAAAGCCGCGGGAATCGAACCCACAACCAAAGTGCGACTGGTATTTATCGCCTACCACTGGACTACGTGAAGTCCCTGGTTTGTTTGACTGATTCTTTCTAGTTATATGATTTTATTAATTAAGAGTAAGTTGATTTTGGGTTATTTATGAAAATGATTAACCTATCATGGATGATATGTGATTAGGTTAATTACTTTTCAATACGAGACTTTAGGAGCAACTGATGTTGTTTGGAGATAAATGTTACGATTTAACTTGGAAACCTATGTGACTAAAACCTTCAAATATTTGGGTTTTAACCTTATTTTGGTTTACTTTGAAGAATTTTATGGACAAATTATTTATCGGATGGTCCTCGTTGAACTCTGGGTTTTGTTAGACACAATTTTGGAGATTAAGCATAGATTTGTTTTAAAGGGTTATCCATTTCTGGATTATCTGATCTTGTACTATCCTTTTTGGTTTTGTTTTTGGTTAAAGTCTAAAGACATGGGATGTATATAGTTCTCTTTTGTAGATTAGGTGATTCTGTAGAAGTTGATTATAGTACTCTTAATGTGAAGAAGTCTTCCTAAATACTCGCCTTTTGGAGAAAATATGACTTTGTGTAAGGAATATAATAAATGTTGAGAGTCAACATGATAAGTGATTATGTTTCCTTATGAATAAATTCCTCAATAAAAAGTAACTTAAAATAAAAATTGTGTCTATTAACATTTCCTACTGGGGAACCCAACACCGTTTAACCCATCACAAGTTTGTGATTTTCTTATTGTTAACTTTCTCCTAAACATGTTTACTATCACTCTCCATCAGAACATGACCCTTTGCTTTTTCTTCCATGTCCATGTTTTCCTACACGGAATCCTATTATGGGTTAACTCGGGTGACCTTTGTACTTATCTTCCTTTATTTTAAAGTGATTGTTTTACCGACTCTTGTTCCGATGTGGGACTTTCAAGGATGTTTCCAAGCGCAATTTTAAAATTGCAAGGACACAATTCCCAAAAGGGGGGAAGGATGTAACACCCCAGGTAAATAAAGAATATGACATTTCATATTTATCCATATTTGTGAATAAAATATTGAAATGACTTTAAAGGGGACGCTATGCTCGATGGCGTACCCAACACGCAACAACGAGTTTCTTGGGAATCTTACGTTGCACTCTAATAATAAAATAATATTATTTTAAATGGTAGTTAACATGTAGCCGTTGTATTGGCGGGAATGGATAGAAATAACTAAAATATGATTATATATGTTTTTAAATGTTTTTTCTTTTATCCAATAAATGCTAAAGGCTTAAAATACGTAAAGAATTCAATTTTCGGCGTATATGCCCTAGTTTTTACTAAAGGTTCACTTATCGCCTTTTAATGGAGAACTGTCATTAAATATAGTTTTGATCACTCTTATACATTCTTTTGGACCAAATAAAACTCTTATTAAGAATCGGGACATCAAATTTTACGTTGTGTAATTTTTTGGTATTTTTCCGATATAGTTCATTTTTTAATGAATAGTGTAAAATGTTGTGTTTTAATTCAAAACCTCTTTTTAATATAATTTATTTATATGATTAGATAATATTTTGAATTTGTTTTAAAGTGAAATTAGAAAATATTTTTACCATTAAATCCAATAGTGGTCGTTGGAATTAATTTCACTTTGAAATCAGACTTAAATTAGTGTCAATCTTTTGATACTTATTGTTTTATAAAAACACGCTATTTGCTCTGACAGCGGGAATTAATTATTAAATTAATTAATGTGACTAATATGTTTTGAATTTTGTAAAACGGACTTATTTTTTGAATTCGGAATATCAAATATAGCTTCGGGTGAAGTTTTGGCATTTTTCTGAAAAACTCCAAGTTTTGATGAATAGTGAAACCACTAAGTGGTAATCAAGCAAACTGATTTCTCAGTTAAATGAAAGTTTACCACTAATGTGTACTGAATTTTAAAAATCCGACATACATGGTTGTCATTATTATGTAAAATGTGGTTCAATGGGATGAAAATAATTTTTTGGTGAATAGTAACTTTTTTTCATTAATCGCGATTAGAGGTAATTAGTACAATTTAAGGCAAAATTGATATTATAATAAAATGAAAATACCATGACACATGTACTAACCTTATTGGATATTTCATGGCCGACCAAGAAAAGCCATGGGTCAACTTGGCGACCCCATGGAGCCACTTTGGTTGGAAAATGACATAAATACCTTTTATTTAATGTTAATGTAAAAAATGGCACAAACATGATATGTTTTACTAAAACAATTTTTTAATGGGTCTATACAAGTCATATTGTTTATTATAAATATTAATTGGAAATATAACAATATTTCCTACATCATAGTATTTGTTTTATAATTTTTAGACTTTAAATAAATTAAATTATTTATGTCATCATGATGATGCAGCGATGACCTCATTATTTAACGATTTAAATAAAATGAGAAGATAATGTAAACTCTATGACCTAGACATGTACAAAACTTATTGGATGGGTGTATTTAGAAGCCTTATCACCTTATCCACGAATTATATCAATTTGGGACCTTTTAAAACCGAAACACATTTTCAAATAAAGTAATATATCTTACTTTCCAAAAGTGCCCCTCCTCTCCTCTTATAAAAGGCCCCCACCTCTACCTCATTTCACACACTCCTCAAGCCTTTGGCACGGAAAAACCCTGCCCATTTACTCTCTCCACATACCTCTCCTAATCCTAGAGGATTCCCTTTGGGCAGAATCCTTTCAAATGAAGCCTTTAGGCTCAAATCAAAAGGAGTTACACTTTTAAAGGTAATTCATTCTCTCATGTTTATTTGTTTTATTTTTCTTCTCCAACCCCATAAATTTTTTTATTTACTTATTTTGTAACAACACCAGTATATTAAATATACTAGGATGTTGTTATAAGATTTATTCGAGCTACACTCTGACACAACTACATCAAATGGTTAAAGAACATACGGTTTCCGTTGATGGAGAAATTCTGCCTCCCGAAACGATGATTGTTCAATACTCATTTAACACCTTCAAAGGTGGCCATTATGATGTCACTATTTTTATATATGATATATAATATGTTTATTATTTCCTTAAGCTTATTTATTTTTCATTTATGGAAAACCATTATTGTTTCCATTATGGGTAAACACGATATCTTCATTTTAGGAAGTGCGGACTACCGCCCCCTGAAAGTGATTTGATTCATTAATACCATATGTGGGATGTGTAAAGGATAAAGTTATTTATATTATATATGTTAATATACTGGAATTATAATATACTCTTATATCATTATGATTACATTCCAAAAATACGAAATAGAAATGAAAGTAGCATTCATGCGTACGTACGGCTTACCGTCTCCAGGAACGGTGCATTTCATTTCTTATCCCCAAATGTAATGTACTATTATAAGTACATGTATATAATGGATATATATGATGAATGATACATCTAAATTATGAATATAATTCTTTAATTAAAATACACATACTTCTCATTTAGTTTTAATTCCATTAATATGACAAAGAAATGAAAGTAGCGTTCATGCGTACGTACGGCATACCGTCTCCATGAACGGTGCATTTCATTTCTTACCTCTAAATGATTATGTAATGTTATAAATGCATGCATGTACTGGATATATATGAAATATATGATATCTACATCATGAATACAATTATGGATATAATAAACATTTGGCCACACGAACAACATGTAATTGTAAGAAGTCTATTTTTGACTTAAGAACCAAATACCGACAAAATGAACATTATTAACTAAAATGATTACATGATGTTCATAACATAGTATAAAACGATCAATGAACTTGAAAAAGTTTCTTAAGCAAGTAGAGATTAACTCAAGTTTATTATTCAGGACGTTAAAGAACGATCGAGTCATGTCGGACCCGAGGTAAGGGATCTTACTCCTCTCTTTCTTTTTAAGTATGCTCTTTTATGTCATTTCTTTTAAAGATCATCTTTCTTGTTATTGGGAAGTTATTTTATATTACACTTACTGTAATTTTTATTGTTCATATGATGAGAGACCCTATTCTCTCTCATCAATCCATTTTGGATGTTTTATGTGGCACCGTTAGGCTGCCGAGTTTTCGTAAGGGATTTTTCATCTCACTTTTATTCCCGTGAGATTTATGCTACATTTGCCACAATTTGCTTTGAGTGGTGTATATACTGCCCATTATTCTACACTTTGTGTAATATAATTTCGTTTATGATTATTTACATCAATGATCTATTTTCCTTCTTTCATGGGGTGTATGTTTTGAAAGATACCCAAGTCGGTAAGGGAACCTTTCACCCTTCTCTTTTTTAAAAGACTTCTTTTGTTGGGTATTTTAATTTACATATTGTTATGTTGGGATATGTTCTCATATATCCTCATTGATGTAAATTTTTTGTCCAAGTGATGAGATACACTTTTTATCTCTCCTCAACTCATTTTTATGTGACGCCGTTAGGCTGTCAAGGGAACTTCTTAACCCAATTTCGATTTCTTTGGGTTCAACATGTAGTTATTGAATATGTCATCCTTTGAATATGTGTGAATGACCTTTGATTATTTTACACTTAATATCCACTTATATTTGGTGTATTCATTTGTCACACATAATTATGTAATTTATTTAGCCTTAAACCAAGGATACCGTCTTTGTACGGGACTTCGTCTCAATCTCCTTTCATTGAGGCATATTTCATTTTATACACAACTTTCTTTTATACGGTGTATAAACCCCTTTGAATTTTACTTTTATACAAAAGGAATCTTTTTCTACGAAGCGTTTTACTAAACGACAAAAAGGAATGTTTTTTTAACGTACGCGGTGACAACGACCTTTTCCGTCGCCGCGAGTATTATTTGGTCATTGGCTTCCTCATCAAGCCATAATGTTTTTAAAATAAAATAAATACCATATACTCTTTTATGTATTTTGGTATTGAAAATGGTTTTTATAAAGGATTCTATTATTATTGAAATGTGGAAATGTTATCATTCCTTTATATTGGTTTTATGTTTTATGATTTTATTATGGTACTTGGACATTTTAACAGGTGGTTACGTTATAAACCATATGACGGGTGGTGCCGTGAATACCAGGACGGGTGGTTACGTTATAACCTCCAATGCATTGGGTATGGAAGTCGGCCATATGGCTATTCCATTTAGTATGTATGGAATTTAGCCGTATTGCTATTCCATTAAGTGATATGTGTGGGAGTCGACCGTATGGTTATTCCACTTAAGTATGTTTATGTCCCAAGTTACCTTTATATATGTTATGTGTTCTTTATATGGGTTTTATGGTAATCCTCTGGTTACAAAAAGGTATGTAATGATATTTTATTCAGTGTAGAGTTTTTACTACTTCATAAAGGTGAAAAGTATTACCTTGATAAAGTATACATGGTTTACTTTTTGTTTTATAAACTAACTTTTTTTTTTGTGTATCCCTTACAGAGTTTTTATGCTCATCCCGTGTTTTTGAAATGTTTTTCACAAGAATTAGCGTGGAATAGGGTCAAGGATGGGATCAAGGGAAAGTCATGCTACCTAAAACATGAAACTAGACTTGTTTCTTTTTAAGAGTTTTTATTTTATGGAAATTTAGTAGAAGAGACTACTTTGTAATGTTTTGAGATATAATAGTTATGTCCTAATTCTCTAAAACTCTAAACCTGAACAGATCCTCAATGTGAATTATTCATTTAATTCAATTTTAAGTAAGGTTTAAGGCTGAGCCTTATAGGAATAGTATCATGACCTTTTGAATAATAATGTTACCATTATGAATAATAATCTAGAAAATAGAATATTTACCTCACCCCTAAAATTATAAAAAAAAATTATCATTACTAAAAATTAAAATATGATATAATTATATCATACTATATATTAATTATTGATTAAAATATGATAAGTTATGTTTTGGTACTTTTTTTAAAATAGGAAAATTTATTAAAAATATTTTGATTTACATTATGGCTTAGAAGAAAATTTATTTTCATAAATTTTTTAATAAATTATTATGATCATGTATTATTATTACAATATTATTTAATGACAAATTAAGTAATTTATAAGTATAGAAAATAAGTTATGATTTTAAAACGTCTATTTTTTGAATAAATGAATATATTAATTAGAAATTAAATACCCAATTTTTAGAAAATATATTTCCTATAAATTTAGTTCATTTTTAAATTATAAATGTTGAAAAATGGTTAATGATAAATTTTTGTTGTTTTTCTTAAATATTTGAATTTTGGTGAATAGTAAAATTTGGTAATTTACGGTATATGACATTATATTTTAAATTCACTATTTCCGTGATTCATGGATGACATAAGATCATTAAGATATTACTATCAATAATTATTTAATATATTTAGGGAAAATTTTAAAACTATTTATTGTCTTTATCCAAAATAAAACACTAATTAATAAAGTAATCCAAAAACATCCCTCCCCTCTCTTATGAATACCACCCCTCACCACATATTATACTCAAAACTCTAAATACTTTAATCATGTATAATTTATACCCAATACTCTTCTCAAGCCTCTCCCCCAATTCAAAGTACCCTAGGTAAAAAAACCCCTTAAAAAAATTTCCCAATGTATTTTCTCAAGAGGGAGAATTCAAGACCCTCTTTGATTCTCTATTAATTTCTTTTCATTTTATTTACCTCTCTTATTCTATAATAAATTCCACATATACTTTCTGAATTATTACTATATTATATTATATATTATTTAATATTAATATTTTAATGTAATAATCCATCATCAATCCTCATCTCATCTCCCTTCCATTATAATGATAAAAAAATCATCTATAATGGGTTATTTCATTACCTTCAAGGATGGAATAATTATATTTTCGTTTTACACCTTCATAGATGGTCATAAAACCATTATAATGGTTTAAATATTTTTATAATTTATTTTATAACCCATTTTGTTTTTTAACTCATATATATATATATATATTAAATAATATAAAAACTACTTCAGGATGATCGAAAAACCACAAATTTAATCTAAACTATTATATTTGACATTTTATCTAATAAATAATATCCATATAAAAATAATATATAATACTATTATAATATATCGAGTTTCATTAATAACAAATAATTTCAATTCAATAAAATTATTCCAACTTTACATGATCTTCTATACATGTATACAAGTGAATCAATAATGAAAACCAAGAAAACAAACAATCATGAATGATTAAAGTGAATTATATAACTCATCATAATGACCATAAATTATCATAATAATACTATAATAATTAAAATATATGTAGAATATGTTTTATATTTATTATTTAAAAAATCTAATTTTCTTAACTAATATGTTAAATTGTAGAAATCATTCAGACATTAGGTAAGGGGATTCTCAAGCACAGTTTAATTTTTTTGTTGTTGTTCCACTTTCATGCATAACATCAATGTTTATGTTCTTTTAATACTCCTATAATATAATTCCATTGTTATTAACTTTTATTACCTAATATATATATGCTTCCAATATGATCTTGTGGAAAATTCAGTGCTTTTTCCTAAATAACTCTTATTTCTATAAAATACATCTTTTACTTATCTTGAGATTGTTTATTCTTCACTGTGATAGATAAATATTATAGAAATCATGTTATTCAATTTTTTTTAGAACCCAAATAATTATTCTAGAAATATTGTTGTATTAAATTCTCTTGAAACCAATTTTCCTTACATGGGTTATTTTTTAGAAATATTTTTTATACGTTCTATGTAGAATGCATGATTATTAAAATTTTATAATGTGTATGGTGTTCCTAGAATTGTACAGTACTTTAATGTATTGGTTAATGTTATGTATCTCAGGAAATAAGGTTCAATGTGCATGAGCATGATTATAGATTTTATCACAAAGATGGTTTTGTGATTATCAACATATGTTAGGTGTGAAAATGATGCTATAATTTTTTAAAACTATGTTTGGTAGTTATCCACTAAGAAATTATGTTTCAATTTTATGAATTACCACATTCCATGGATTTATCGAATGATTCCTATAATTATTATAATGAAGATTATATTCCATTGTTATCGGGGTGATTATTATTTTCAACCCATGTTATATTTCTTCATGTCCTTATCTATCCTCTTAAATGTCTTTTAGCTCATCCCTTTTTATATTCATATGTGCCTAATTATACTAAAGTGTATATGAGGGTCAATAATAAGATGGAGAAAAAAGAATTAAATTAATGTTGGTGTTTCATTATGTAATTTTTTATGGTCTTAATTTCCCACATAAACTAGACCTTTGGATCCTAGTTTTATAACACTATTATATTTTTATCTCTGAGATCATGTAATATTCATGAATGAAAAAGTAGGGTCTATATAAGGTATGCGAGGAGAGGAGTGAACCTTTTATAAGTAAAAAAAGGGATGTCATTTTTAAAAATATATAAAACATTTAAATAATGTATAGTAACCCTCAAGTAAATTAGATATAAAATTAATAATTAATTTATAGAGTAAAAAATATTCTCAATAAAGACTTCAATCACACATTGACACAAATTATTAAAACATCATTGTAGCATTTTCCTATTTTTTAAACTATTTTTACCCATTTTTATTTTTAATAATGTTACATGTTTTTAACAAATTAATTAATGCTTAATGATTGAAAATAAATATATCCTTGTTAAATAATTTGGTTGAAATGATTCTAATTTTGATCTATATTTTTCTATAATTTTTATAAAATGTATAGAAATTTTTTTTAATAAGATTAATGAATAATTTTTTGGAAAATATAACATAACATCTAAAGTTCGAATATGGGTTTGAAAATTATAAAAAATTATTAAATTATAATTTCAGTACTTAAATACCTATTTTTTCTTAGAAAATGATTTCATGGGTTTCTAATACATACTATAATGATAATTTCATTACATTCAGGTTATTTTATAAAATTATATTTTTCGCTACTCAATTAGTAGTCCCTCTTTTTAGAAAAAAATAATAATCATAGGTTAATATTTTTATTATACTCTTTTAAATGAATTTTAATTTTCATGATTTCTAATATAGGATTTATAAATTTATCTATAAAATATAATAATAAAATATTCTAAAAACTGTTTCTATAATAAATAATAATCGTCATGCTAAAAATTTAACTAAAATTATTGATATAAATAAATATATGAAACAATGAAAATATTAATTTAATAAAATTTATTTTAATCCTTATTATATTTTTTTAACTTCTTATCCATGAATCTTCAATGTTTATTAAAATTTTCTTTTGTTAATTTGATTTGATGAAATGGTTTGTGCCCAATAACTAATCAGATACTACACATTTCTGAAAATCTATTTCATTAAAAAGAAATATGTCCAATATGGATTTTATTTTTACATGCATAAATATATTTAATATATTATTTATTTAAGGAGGAACAGTTTAGAACAATTTGGGTTATTATACTTACAATGTTATTATAAAATATCCTTAACATATATTATGGTTTTCTATGCATGTGAATGTACCACATTTATTTTTTTACGTCACCATGGTCATGATTATGATTTTATATTTTCATTTCCATATTCATTGGTATATGTAAGTTTATCATGATCGCCATTATAGTCATTATTTTCTAGTAAATGTTCTATTATTATCATTTTTTCTTTCTTGATTAGTTATGATTTCATGATTTAGTTCATATAATCATTAAATTTATCTTGTGACTTTTTATCTCATTTTTTGGATCTATTAATGACTATGTTATTTTTCATTTTTATTATTTTAATCTTAAAATGTGTTTTAACTCATTCCATTTATTTGTTTCCCAATTTCCAATGGATATCATTAGTGTTAATGAGATTGGGATATGTTTGTAAGTGGTATTCAATTAGGTATTTAAATAAATTATTTTATTTTGGTAATATTTAGGGATTTATTATATAATTAATTCAAAAATACACTAATGTATTTATCATATTATTTTATTATATTTTTTTAAAAAAATTATGAAAATTATTCATTTTTAGAACTATATTTGGAACTAAAATTCAAGGGGATCATCATTGTATATTAAAAAAGTCTATATAAACATCGTATAATTTCATAATTATTTTAATAACTAAATCTGGTGTTATGATTCAAAAGGAATAAAAAAATATTATAGCTTTTCAAATATGTAAATTCAATAAAAAAATATAGTGAACTCACTAGACATGATATGAATTAAAACTCAAAATAAAAAACTTGAGTTATTATACTCAATTGTTAAAACATAGACTAATATTATGCATACCACCAACTAGTTTAACCATAGAGGATTATGTTTTATTTTTTCCAATACATGTTAACCTGAATGATTTTTGTGTTGTTCCACATAGAGAAATAACATGAACTGAAGTTGATTAAGAACTCTCTACAATATTTTATTAATAATATTACAATAAATCCACTATATAAAAAATTGAGAGCCATTTTTTAAATGATTAATTATAGAATGATTGGATTATAAATGAAAATAATTAATAATTCATTGCATGTTTATTGAATATTATGGAAACTATAAAACTCCTTAGATGATATTTGGAAGTGTTTAACAAGGGATGGATTCAAATTGAATAATTAAATATTTCATTTGAATAAAGGTTGTTACATGGAGTTGAAAGTAAAAATTTATGTTCTTAAAAATTTGACCCAAATAAAAATGAGTAAAATAGAAAGGGAACGATCAGAAATATTTTCAATTTACTTGTATTACTTTGAGAGATAGTACTGACTAAAAGTCTTCAACGTAAATATTTTATTGATTGTAATATAATTTTTTGTGGTATAAATTAAAAAAAATCATAATACTAATGCTATTATAATTAATAATGATCATTTTAAAGAATCATAACAAGTCATTAGGTTATATATTACATTTTTTCATCATAATTTTTCCACACAATACAAAATTTCAATGTTTCTACTAACTAAAAAATCAACACTCCATATTTAATTATCTGGAGTAAAAAAAGGAAACCCAAACAATTTATGTGTGATGATCTTCCTTAATAAAATATCATGATCAATCACATAATTAAAATTGATAATGAGATGAGTATAGAACAGTCCAAGATAGAATAAGATGATGTTTAGCTAGTTACATGTGACTTTCTACTAGATCCACAACACTATAAATTCAATGAAATATCAAATTAAATTAAATTTCATGGTATTACTTGGTTTGTTAAATTAATAGGTAGACCTTGATAATTAAAATATATTTAAAAGGAAATCATCCAGAGTTTTTTGGATATTTTATAGGGCAAGGTAAAGGGAATTAGATCAAGCCCCCATTAATAAGAGAGTGTTACCAAACTATTATGGAAACAATATTCATATGATATTCATGGAATATAAAAAATTAAATTAACAGGATTAATGTGTGTGAGTTCTATTCAGGTAAAAATATGCAATACTATATTGAATAAGAATAATAATAATAAATATTATTTAATGATTTTGGAGACTAATTTGTAATAAATAGGAAGAATATCATCATTTAGATTCCTTGTGGATTATTGCACACTAATCTATAATCATTCCTCAGAAGTAGTTGTTTATAATTATTTATGTTAGATTATAACTGATTGGATCCAATATTTGTACATGTTCAAGTAAATGACCCTTTCTTATGTTACTTTTGATAATTAAAAGGATACTGTTCACATGTGATGACATTTATGTGTCACTGGGGATGTAATCATCCTGAAAGCGGTAAAATTATTGATAAAAATTATTATGGGTTTCTTATTTCATATTCAATGAAGTGTATTATGATAATGTTGTAATAATATGATGAGATTCGGGGATCCAAAATAAAGGATCATTTAAATTCACCCAACTAGTGTGTATCATCATTCAGGTGATCCAATAGTTGTTATCAAAAACATGTTTATTATATTTTCTCTCAAAAAATAGATATTGATAAAAAAATTCATTAATAGAATAGTAAAAAATATACTTTATGGAATATTATTTCACACATAAATAGATATAATGATTCCTTACGTTATTTCACTTGGTCAAGGGGTTCATGATTTTATTGAATATGAATTTACATTTATAGATAAAAAATTACCCTGGAAAAAGTCTAAAAGAAAAAATTTTCAAAATCATTGGAAGGGTATAAATTTGATATTATATACTTTGTCATAGAAGGAGTTGATAAAATTTATTTTTGGAAATATTTGTAATGATATTTTGAATAATATTTATAGAATATAAAATGAAATTTAAAAATTTAAAGAATAAAATCCATAGGTCATTCAAAAATATTATTAATATGATTAAATAAAAGTGGATGAAACTATGTATAAATTCATTACACAAGTAAATCTCAATCTGAGAACCCTTTAAGGATTAAATGAAAAAACTAATGACTCTATTATTATAATCAATTTTATCAGAATCATTAATGATAACTTTCATTGTATGATCTCAATAAATGAAAATACAAATATTTATGGAATTATGAGTTATATACCTCATAATAATCTCATTAATAAATAAATGAGAAGTTCACCTACTCATAATAAAAAAGTAATGAATAAAAATTATATTTCATTTAAATCATTCAAATTTATATATATTAAAGGAACATAGGATCACACAAATGATTAAGATAATTTGAGAAATTTTTTAGAAAATTCAACCGTTGTGTCCAAAAAGATTAACAAGATTCACCTTCCAAAAAGTCATGAATATAGGAAGAATAAAAAATAAGAATATATCAAATCAATGGGAATATTTTTTTTCAATGCATAAATGAATGTAATCAGGAATACAATGTCTAAGGAATTTTAGGTCTTATATGTGTGTATGTGGTGAAATATCCATGTCAAATCCATAAAGTAATGGTTGGACCCCAGAATAAGTTGCGATGACCCAGACTCTCTTGGTCCTTCCCTTTCCCAAAATCCGGGTCCTAAAGGGGTGGCGTCTCAGTGAGACCGATCGGCGCGACCGATCGGCACAACCGATCGGCGTCACCCAGCCTTGTCGGGGGTTTTCCAATGGTGTTCCTCCTTGCGCAATTAGGGTTTTAAACCCTATTTTGACCCCCTTTAAGCTTGTTTTAATGCCCATAACAACCATAAATGTTATAATTGAATATTCAATAAATTAACCTACTGTGTGCATCGGTTTAAACCACCTGACCCCCTTAATAACATGTGGAGCCGCGTGGTCAACCCACGACCCCCACACCTTATGCGGTTTATCGTTTTTATCTCAACCGTCCACGACTCTTATAAACTAATGTTTAGCCGTGGTTTCTCCTTTCATCGATCGCGGATTTTCACAAACAGCTTCTGGTGCATCGGGCGCGCCGCATCGTTATCCGTAAAGTTCCGCGCCCGGCCTAAGCGTCGAGCATCTATCAACAGGTAGGGAATTTCTCCTTTGCCTCTCTCTTTTGTGTATCATGCGGGGTGGGGGTGCTTCTGTTCTGTATAATTGGACAAACCATACCTAAATGAAGATAATGAACTGGATTTTATAAATAAAGGGGGGGGGGGTTGTGATCGTTGATGTTGTTTATATTACGACCATCTTGTTGAGTCGTGCTGGCTTATGCCTTCTGAAAATCGAGGCCATTGGTTGTCGTTGTTTGTGCACTAATGAACCCCTGCTGATGTTTTAAATGGAATTTTGTGGTTGTAAACTCCTGCTGTGAAAAGTAAATTGGTTAATCACATATATCCGGCCAAATAAATTGAGGCACCAGGATCAATCCTTCTGTGATAACCCTGGGTAAAAACACACGAAAATCGAAATCATGGAGTGTGATAAGTCATTTAAATCTGAAAATACCGGCATGAACCTGACTTGTGTTGATGGTGGTAGTTGGTTGTTTTCTTTTCGGGCGGATTGCTAGAAAGGGGGGAGGGGATGGGATCCCCTGTCTTATACTCTTAGTGGTTGTGTGAATTTGGGGTGAGATCCTCTGTTGTTGAGAACTGGGTGTGGGCGTTACGGTTCATGTTTGACTTTTTACATTCCTGGACTTGTTCCTATGCTTGATAGTTGCCCAGTAGTGCTTAAAATTAATTAAACATTATCAATGAACTTGAAACAAGGATGGAAAAATGGGTTTTGTTGGCGAAAGTAGTGACTTGGGACTTGGATGCAGTGGTGTTGTGTACTGTATGCTGGTTAGAAAAGCCTAGGCTTTGGGTGAGTGCTTGTTACCTATATCTATACTTGTACATTTTTGTTTCTTATTCATGCCCCATCAAAGTTGATCACTTAGTTCCAAACACCCCCATTTCATGGGGGAGGGTGTTTTTCCCAACACTATTCATAGTGGCTGGTTATTAGCTCCTTTTCTGCTCCCTTTCCCGGATATCCCAAGTATCTTCAGGCAGGCTGTGATGGCCTGAGGTCCATTATTAGCCCAAGAACCTTCGGGTGGGGTAGTGTGGTGGTTGGCTAGGTGTGTGCGGAAGGTGGTTTCCCAAGTGTCTTCGGTATGAGGCCCAGGTGTCTTCGGGCGTGGCAGTGGATCCTTTAGCCCAGGTGTCTTCGGGAATGGTGGTGGTTGTTATGGCCTAGGTGTTTGCAGGCATGGTTACCTGTGATAGTCGTGGCCCAGGTGTGTGCGGGTGGGATTCGGTAGTGGGACTGCGTGCGGTTGTGGCCCAGGTGTGTGCGGGCAGGATTCAGCAGTGGGACTGCATGCGGTTATGGCCCAGGTGTGTGCGGGTGGGTGTGGCAGTGGGACTGCAGTGAGAATGGCGGGATTGGTCCGATGTGTAGGATGTCTCAATAACCAGTGGGAAAGTGGCACGCGGTACCCAAACATCTATGTGCTATTATACTATATTACTTGACTAGCATTGTTTGGGGAGTGTGCCTTGGTGAGGCTTGGGTGGATAGTTTACCTTGGTATGTGTTTGGTTTACTTCTTTTCTCACAGTACTTTAGCCTGTTCCCCCACTTGTGCACGAGAGTCCTCGGTTTTCCCTACTGAGTGTACTTGTATTCTCACCCTACGTATATAAAACTGCTTTCAGGTTTCCAGGAGGACTTCGGGGATCACGCAGGACCTTACTAGCTCAGATCCTTGGAGCAGTTGCAGTTGTCGTTTTTTTTCATTCTTTGGTACTTACCTTGTAGACACCTTTTGCACCTTATGGCTTTTACTTTTGAAACAAGAATGTGGGAATGGTTTACTTTTGGCATTACTTTTCTTTCTACCTTGGTGTTGTTGGGTTTTATTCTTCTTATCTCTCGATCCTATAAAATAAAAAGGGTAGTGCCTTCTATTTGTGTGAAATTTCCATACCCTTTGTGCTAGTCACCACTCTGGTACCTATTGAAGGCGGGTTTCGGGGGACATTATCTCTCCTTCAACTTAAAGAAGGAAGGGCCAGGCAAGATGCAGACCCTTCCCTCCTTTTGTTGAAGGCGGGTCATGACAGAATGGTTCAGAGGTGATGGATGAGAGATAGGATGGAGTCTGGAGTTAGGCCCAGTGAGTATTGCATGGGATGGTAAGGAAATAGTGTTGGGTGACCTCGGTGCATTAATTAGGCTAAGGAAGACCGGCTAGGACACGGGATTTTAGGGCCCCCCCTGATCTGATGCCAGGACTCTGGACCTACTGAACGACCAAGTGAGGACATGCTGATTTCAGGGTAGAGACCCTAGGAAAGGTAGATGAATCATAATGACTTGTGTTCTTGTGTTTCTGGGATGTCTTGGGAAATAAGAATAAATTAATTTTTTTTTGAGAAATTTTAAGAACGATATTCCGCACTACTTGGACTTAGAAATTCCTTGTTTACCTTGAAGCTATGGCACCTGGTAGGCGACCATGTGTGGTACAGGTGATCAAGGCCCCGGAGAATACTTTGGTTGATCGGAAGAGAGCTGATCGACATGAAGAGGACTACGAGTGGCAGAAGAGTCTTCGGGCCTTCCAGCGACAGACCCTCGAGAAGTATGAGGGCAGCACCTCTGACATGAAGACAGAAGGCTGGCTAAAGGAGCGAATAATATCCTTCGGCCTGATTCGGGCCCCGACCAAGTACTGGGTTCCTCTGGCCATCAGCCAGATGCGGGGAGTGGCACATCAGTGGTGGACACTTTACCTGGGGGAGAGGAGAGAGTCTAAGGTGGCTTGGGCGGATTTCGAGAGGGAGTTCCAGGCGGAATTCCTCTCCTCGACAATGAAGGAAGAAAAGAGACAGGAGCTACTCTCCCTCCAGTAGGGGAGTATGTCTGTGAGGGATCTAGGGATCATGTTCAAGGACCTCCTACGTTTTTCTCCGGACCTCTCTCCCAATGAGGAGTCTCGGGCAAGACGTTTGGAGGAGGCGCTCCGACCCTCCCTCTATTATGTTGTTACCCCTTTTACCCTGCCGACTTACTTGGAGGTCCAAAAGAAGGAAAAAGTGTTGGAGAGGATGCACGCTCTAGGAGGAGTGTCACGATAGGGGATCCAGCTAGGACCATCAATGGGAAAGGCCGTCAGCACCAGGCCTCCAGCGTCAGGACCCTCCAGGATCCGACCAGCGGGGAGAAAACCCCAGTAGTTTCAGTTTTGATCCCCCGGCCCTCGCCCTATCCCTTCGGGCTAGGTACCGCGGTTCTTTGTCTGTGGGAGCCCCGGACATCTTCGGAGTCAGTGCCCAGACCGTGTGTAGTTTGGCAGTGGCAGACACCTCCCGCACCTACACCAGCAACAGCTTGCAGCCAGACCTTTCCAATAGCAGTAGGGACAGCGAGCTCCCGCTCCTCCGGGGGCAGACGTAGGAGGGGGAGGTCGACCTCAGGGCGCACCTCAGGGACCTCGACCGGGGCATTGTCAGGGAGGTGGCCGACAGACGAGGGGCAGGGGAGCTAGGCGTGGACAGTTACACGCCGCAGAGGCAGCAGTTCCAGCAGATCTAGAGGTGGTTCGAGGTACGATCAGTCTATTTAGCACTATTGCTTATGCCTTGTTCGATACCGGAGCTTCGCACTCTTTTGTTGCACCAAGTCTAGCCCGTGCCTTGGGTTTGGACGGGGAGAGACTTCCAGAGCCCCTGGTGTTGAGCACACCAGTCAGAGGTCAGTACAACTTGTTGTTTGTTTGTCGGGGATGTAGACTGATGATAGGGCCACATCAGTCAGTTAGGGATCTTCTCCTACTACAGATACAGCCATACGATGTCATCATAGGCATCGACTGGCTATTTTCTGTGTGTGCCATCATCGACTGTTTCTGAAGAAGGGTTGTGTTCTCGGACTTGGGCGATCAGCGTGTTACCTTCACCGGCGAGCGGAGCAGTCAGAAGGGAAATAGGCGAGAGGAACCCCTCCTCTCCTTGTTGGTCGAGCTGACAGTGGAATCAGTAGATGCTGAAATGGTGGAAGTGCCAGAGATCGTCCATCCGTTTATGGACGTCTTCCCTGAGGAGGTGATGTATCTACCCCTCGGCGTGATATCGAGTTTGGGATAGACCTGCAGCCCGACGCTCGACCGATCTTGATGGCTCCTTACCGGATGGCACCTTCAGAGCTATGGGAGTTGCGGATCCAGATTGACGATCTGATGAAGAGTGGTTATGTTTGCCCGAGTGCGTCACTGTGGGGCGCTCCAGTCTTGTTCGCAAAGAAGGAAGATGGTGGTCTCAGGTTGTGCATCGACTGCAGGAGGCTGAATCATGTGAAGATCAAGAATCACTACCCTCTTCTGAGGATAGACGATCTCTTCGACCAGCTGAAAGGGGCAGGGTGGTTCTCAAAGATCGACCTGCGGTCTGGGTATCACCAGCTAAGAGTGAAGGAGTGCGACATCCTGAAGATGGCGTTCAGGTGCAGATAAGGACACTTCGAGTTCGTAGTCATGCCCTTCGGTGTTACGAACGCCCCAGCTATGTTCATAGGTCTTATTAACTCCATCTTCCGGGAGTACCTGGATCTGTTCGTAGTTGTGTTCATCGACGACATCCTGGTCTACTCTAGAATAGAGGAGGACCATGCGGAACACCTGAGGACGGTATTGGAGGTCCTCCGACAGCACCAGCTCTATGGGAAGTTGTCGAAATGAAAGTTCTAGACACGAGAAGTGTGCTTCCTCGGGCACGTGGTGTCCGAGAAAGGACTGGCGGTGGACCCGTCAAAAGTTGAGGCAGTTGTTTCTTGGGCAGCACCCAAGAATGTGGCAGAGATCTGTAGTTTCCTCGGGCTGGAAGGTTACCATTGGAGGTTCGTACCCAACTTATCCAGATTTGCGGCCCCTTTGACATCCCTAACCAAGAAAGACCAGGTTTTCGTGTGGAGCGAGCAGTGTGAGTCAGCCTTCCGCTATCTGAAGGAGAAGTTGGTCAGTGCCCCAGTGCTGAGATTTCCAGAAGAGGGGGCAGCTTATGAGGTGTTCTGTGATGCCTCAGGACAGGGCCTCGGATGTGTGTTGATGCAGCAACCAGGGGTGATCTCTTATGGGTCCAGGCAGCCACGCCCCCACGAGCGTAATAACGCCACCCACGACCTGGAGCTTGCAGCTGTCGTTTTCGCGCTAAAGTTATGGCAGTACTACCTCATCGAAGAGCGCTTTATGGTCTTCACGGATCACAAATGCTTGAGGTATATCTTCTCCCAGTGGGACCTAAACCTAAAACAGCGGAGATGGGTGGAGTTCCTCCAGGATTACGACTATGAGATCTCTTATACTGAAGGCAAGGGCAATGTAGAGGCCGATGCCTTGAGCAGGAAGACGCAGAAGGAAGCGGTCCGGGAGTCAGCGGATTCCTGGAAGGCGGTGGAGGAGTAAGCTGCTTTACACCTAGACGCGAGGGTGGTTAGTGGTAGAGGCTGCCTATATCAGATGAGAGTGAATTCATATCTGTTTCAGGAAGTGGAGGAGTCTCAGTGGGGAGACCCAGAGTGCGAAGTGATGCGTGACCGAGTTTTCCAGGGAAATGCTCTGGAAGGGTGGACAGAGGATTGTCAGAACCAGATGCTTTTCCAGGGAAGGTTGTTCATTCTGGAGGCGGTCTGCAACAAGGTTCTCAGTGAGTTCCACAACTCACCCCTGGCGGGACACCCAGGAGTTTCCAAGATGTACCAGGGACTGAAGAGGCAGTTCTGGTGGCCCGGAGTTAAGCGAGATGTGGCAGAGTTTGTGGCCAAGTGCTTAGTGTGTCAGCAAGTAATGGCTGAACACCGAGTCCCAGGCATCCTACTGCAACCTCTATATGTCCCTGAGTGGAAGTGGGATGACATCTCGATGGATTTCGTCACGGGATTACCCAAGGTCCAAGGGGGTTACGATGCCATCTGGGTGGTAGTGGACAGTTTGACGAAATCGGGTCACTTCCTGGCGATCAGGGAGTCAAGTGTAGTGGATACCTTGGAACAAAGGTATGTGGATGAGGTGGTGCAGTTGCATGCAGTTACGAGGTCTATAGTCTCGGATAGGGATGCATGGTTTACCTCGCGAGTCTGGATAGGATTGCAACATGCGTTTGGAACCCAGTTATGCCTTAGCACTGCTTTCCATCCCAAGACAGATGGAAAAACAGAGCGCACCGTCCAGACCTTGGAGGATATGCTATGGGCATGTGTTATAGACTCAGGAGGATCATGGGTGAGACACTTGCCCCTAGTATAGTTCTCTTACAATAATAGCTATCACTCTACCATCGGTATGGCCCCGTTTGAAGCCTTGTACGGGAGGCCATGCCGTTCACCTATGTGTTGGGCCGAAGTAGGAGAGGCAGGCATCCTTGGCCCAGAGGTGGTGTAGAACACAACAAAGAAGGTTCATCTCATACGGGAAAGGATGAAGGCGGCCCAGGACCGACAAAAGTCATATGCTGATACCAGGAGGAGGCCCTTGGAGTTTGAGGTTGGAGACCATGTGTTCTTGAAGGTCTCCCCTCAGCTTGAGCAGCGGAGGTTCGGCAAGGGGAGTAAGCTTTCTCCCAGGTTCATCGAACACTTCGAAGTGTTGCGACGGGTCGGTGAAGTAGCCTATCAGCTAGCGTTACCATCGCCGCTACTGAGGATACATGATGTCTTCCATGTGTCCCAGCTCTGTCAGTATCTGCACGACGATTCACACATCCTTGATTGGGGTGAGCTGGACATCGAGGACGACGTGACTTTTGTGGAGAGACCAGTGATGATCGAGGATTGCAAATAAAAGGTGCTTCGTGGGAGAACCATTCCCTTGGTTCATGTGTTGTGGAGACATGGTGGGCTTGAGGAGAGTACGTGGCAGAGGGAAGCACAGATGAGTACCCAGTACCTAGAGTTGTTTTAAGTTTTGTTCCTTGTTGTGCCTGTTGTGGTAGAATGTTTTGTCTTTTGTCTATGAAATGTATTGGTTTTCGTCCACTGATTTTGTGTGAAAAGCCCTGGCTATGGGGGAGGAGAGGACCCGACTCCTAATCAAGACGCATTAAGGAGGATGCGATTAAACCCGTGCGGGCGAGTCAGTGCCGCCCAAAGTGGATAATATCTTGACATGGGGAAGGAGACTCCCCAACCCTCACATGCCTGGGCAGTTTGACATGATATGTTGCTTGGTTCGTGACAAGAAGTTGTTCTTAGTTAACAACGAGGTTCGCTCATGAGAGGTATCTTTCGAGTTGGTTGTTCAGACCTTCCCTTTTCATTCTGGGTTGTTTAAATTCTCGAGGACGAGAATAGTTTGAGAGGTATCTGATGTGATGACCCAGACTCTCTTGGTCCTTCCCTTTTCCAAATTCCAGGTCCTAAAGGGGTAGAATCTCGGTGAGACCGATCGGTGTCCCCGATCGGCGCGACCGATCGGGGACACCGATCGGCGTCACCCGACCTTGCCGGGGTTTTTCCAATGGTGTTCCTCCTTGCGCAATTAGGGTTTTAAACCCTATTTTGACCCCCTTTAAGCTTGTTTTAAAGCCCAGTAACACCCATAAATGTTATAATTGAATATTCAATAAATTAACCTGGTGTGTGCATCGGTTTAAACCACCTGACTCCCTTAATAATGTGCGGAGCTGCGTGGTCATCCCACGAACCCCACGCCTTATGCGGTTCAACGTTTTTATCTCAACTGTCTGCGGCTCTTATAAACTAAGGGTTAGCCGTGGTTTCTCCTTTCCTCGATCGCGGCTTTTCACAAACAGCTTCTGGTGTGTCGAGCGCGCCACATCGTTATCTGTAAAGTTCCGCGCCTGGCCTAAGTGTCGATCATCTATCAACAAGTAGGGAATTTCTCCTTCGCCTCTCTCTTTTGTGTATCATGCGGGGTGGGCATGATTCTGTTCTAAAGAATTGTAAAAACCAGACCTAAATGAAGATAATGAACTGGATTTTATAAATAAAGGGGGGGGGGGCTGTGATCGTTGATGTTGTTTATATTACGACCATCTTGTTGAGTCATGTTGGCTTATGCCTTCTGAAAATCGAGGTCGTTGGTGGTCGTTTTATGTACACTAATGAACCCCTGCTGATGTTTTAAATGGCTTGTTGTGGTTGTAAACTCCTGCTGTGAAAATTAAATTGGTTAATCATGTATATCCGGCAAAATAAATTGAGGCACCAGGATCAATCCTTCTATGATAACCCCAGGTTAAAACACACGAAAATTGAAATAATGGATTGTGTTAAGTCGTTTAAATCTGAAAATATCGGCATGACCCTGACTTGTGTTTATGGTGCTAGTTGGTTGTTTTCTTTTCGGGCCGATTGCTGGAAATGGGGGAGGGTATGGAATCCCCTGTCTTATACTCTTTGTGGTTGTGTGAATTTGGGGTGAGATCCTCTGTTGTTGAGAACCGGGTGTGGGCGTTATGGTTGATTTTTGACTATTTACTTTCCTGGACGTGTGCCTATGCTTTCTAGTTGCCCAGTAGTGCTTAAACTTAATTAAACATTATCACTGAACATGAAACAAGGATGGGACAAATGGGTTTTGTTGGCGAAAGTCGTCACTTGGGACTTGGACGCAGTGGTGTTGTGTTCTTTAGGCTGGTTAGAAAAGCCTAGGCTTTGGGTGGGTTTTTGTTACCTATATCTAAACTTGTATTTTTGGGTTTCTTTTTCGCGCCCCATACAAGTTGAGCACATAGTGCAGAACACCCCCATTTCATGGGGGAGGGTGTTTTTCCTAACACTATTCGTTGTGGTTGGTTATTAGCTCCTTTTATGCTCCCTTTCCCGGATAGCCCAAGTATCTTCGGGCAAGCTGTGATGGCCTGAGTTCCATTATTAGCCCAAGAACCTTCGGGCGGGGTAGTGTGGTGGTTGGACAGGTGTGTGCGGAAGGTGGTTTTCCGAGTGTCTTCGGGATGAGGCCCAGGTGTCTTCGGGCGTGGTGGTGGTTGTTCTGGCCTAGGTGTTTGCAGGCGTGGTTACGTGTGACAGTTGTGGCCCAGGTGTGTGCGGGCGGGATTCGGCAGTGGGACTGCGGTGAGAATGGCGGGATTGGTCAGATGCGTAGGATGTCTCAATAACCAGTGGGAATGTGGCGTGGGGTACCCAAACATTGGTGTGCTATTATACCATATTACTTGACTTGCGTTATTTGGGGAGTGTGCCTTGGTGAGGCTAGGGAGGGTAGTTTACCTTGTTAGGTGTTTGGTTTACTTCTTTTCTCATGGGACATTAGCACGTTCCCCCACTTGTGCATGAGAGTATTTGGTTTTCCTTGCTGAGTATACTTGTATGCTCACCCTACGTATATAGAACTGGTTTCAGGTTTCCAAGTGGACTTCGGGGATCGTGCAGGACCTTACTAGCTCGGATCCTTGGGGCAGTTGCAGTTGTCGTTTTTTTTCTTTCTTTGGTACTTACCTGGTAGACACGTTTTGCACCTTGTGGCTTTTACTTTTGAATCATGCATGTGGGAATGGTTTACTTTTGGCTTTACTTTTCTTTCTACCTTGGTTTTGTTGGGTTTTCTTCTTCTTATCTCTCGATCCTATAAAATAAAAAGGGTAATTACTTCCATTTGTGTGAAATTTCCATACCCTTGGTGCTAGTCTCCACTCCAGGACCTATTGAAGGCGGGTTTCGGGGGTCATTATATCTCCTTCAACTTAAAGAAGGAAGGGCCTGGAAATCTGCTGACCCTTCCCTCCTTTTGGTGAAGGCGGGTCGTGACATAAGTAAAGTCCTATGTTACACTAAATAATTAAATTGAAAGGGATGATGTATTTTTTTATTATGATTCAATAATATTAGTGTATAGTTATTTTTAAAAAACGGTATTTTTTAAATAATAATCATGGAACATGTTATTATTTTTTTTGTTTTATGAGAATAAATGTTATTTTGTTAAATTAACATAATAATTATAGATACCATCATAGTTATATGAGATCAATTTTTATAATAAGGTCAAAATTAATGAACCCCCTTTTCAGGATTTGAGAAATTAAATTTTATATTGAGAAATGATATTTTGAGATAATTTAAATTGATTTTATTTTTATATAATCTTTTGTATTATCATGAAATATTATTTGGATTGACTGATATTAAATTTTGGTAGATTTATGATGAAGGGTTTTCATGGTAGAAATTTATGGAGCGGAATTATTTTATGTTTGGGAGTTACTAATATTGTGTTAGATATTAATGTATTATATATTAATGATTTTTTAGCCATTTTTTTTAAAAATGGGAGGAAATTATTTTTATTCATTAGGTTATTATGTGATACATTTGATGTTTATTTTAATTATTCATTTATAAAATATATAATTTATATTCATTTGTTGGAATAATATGTGAAGAGAAAATTTATTAATGTACAATGAAAGGTTGAAATTTTGTTTCAAAAATTAATAGAAATCAAGTATCAATATTTTCTATTTTTCTTAATCATGATACCAAAATGAATCCCTTAAATCCTGGAAAAGGATCTTGAAACCAACATGTTACTTATAAACATCAAATCTAATTAATTATTGGTATTCAAATTAACAATAGATTTATGGTTTTCTATTGATTTTTTATCACGAGAATTCAATTTCTTGTGACCAATTATACCTGTAACAGTCTTTTAATCCTTGTGTGTTAATATTCTCTTCTATGCATATGTTTTTATTTCCCAACAAGGTTATCCTTCATATATTATTAATAAAGTGATATTATAGATGACCTTTACACAACCATTTTAAAAATATATAGATTATGTTTTATTAACCCTTCTTATGATTTTGGTTTTCAGTAAATTTATTTGAAAATAAAAACCCATTATTTACTGAGATAATGATTAAATTTCAAGGACAATTATTTTTTATGATGGAAGAAATTAAGACCCATAGATTTTAACATAAGAAAATCATGTTAGATATAATATATGGACTGAAAATATATATTATTAAAAAATTATCACCTTAATAAATTATGATATATTTCTCTTTTAATAAATTTATTCTCTTAAATATAATGAAATTTATACAAAACTATGTTATAAATGAAAAGTGATACTCTAAAATTTTGTTAATATTTAGACATGGCCATTATAACCTAGCCTTTTAATTGGGGGTTATTAATAAGAATAACTTAATTAAAAAATTATACCAAAGTAAAAAATAGATTCATCTATTTTCTATGGATTATAAGTATAATTAATTTCTTTTGAAATAGGACAAAATGTTTTCTAAAAACAATATTTTTCTAAAAGGGTGTTCAGTTTATATTTGTAAACATTATTTAAAATCATTTTTTACGACATTTATAAAAAATAATTTAAAAGGATTCTTTCTAAATTATCATATATATTTTATCTTATGGTGAAATTTTTTAATATTTTAAAAAATATTAATTGTTCCGTGAATAGTTAAAACACTGATTTTTATAGAATTGTAATATGATTTAATAATTTTTACCCCGTTATTATTTAAATTTGATCTAAAATAAAAAAATATATTATTTATTTATATTTAATAGAAATAATTCCATTTAAATTATATTTATATTATATTTTAGTATTGTTTTATGTTTAGGATTCAAAATAGATTTTTCTCAAATGTATGTTAATGTGTATAATGACTATCAATTTTAAATAATTAAAATAAATCCTAATTTTTAATGATTTTAAAAAATTATATTATATATATATAAATTAATTGAAATTCAACTAATTATGATTACATTTCATATCTTTAATATGAGATTATCTTTGATGTAAAAATTCATTTCTTGAAAAAGTTTTTCCTAAACACACCAAGAGGATTAATTTATAATAAAATTATAAAAATTATATGATTTAAATTTGGAAATATGAATATTACATTTGAAATAATAATAATTTCAGTTATCTAATAATATATACTTAGTTACTGGACCTAATTAATAGTGAGAACAATATATATTATTTGCTGCAGTTAAGGTAAAAATTGATTTATTGGGGTTTAAACTAAAAAGACAAGGTTTAAAAATGGCCCAAAATATTTATGGTTATGACCTTATGGTCATATATTTAAATTATTTTTACTATGTTTTGAAAATGGCCCATTTTTGAATCCATGTGTAATGAAAAAAACATCAGTGAAAATCATTTTTAAAAAAAATCAATGCATCTCCTCTCCCTCATTTATAAAATGTCACCATGTCTCCTGTAATTTCCAAATGATAAAAGGAATTATTTTTACCAAGAACCTAGAAAAATAAATTTTCTATATCCCACTTCTGCTCCTATATTCATTAATTCTAATGGTAATTAAACCAATGATGGGGTTTTTTTTGTAAAATCCCAATGTTTTTTTGAGTGAGAGGTTACATTATTAACGGAGGACATTCTTTTATTTATTCCTCCACCTCATTAAAATATTAAGAAAACATACTTATTTAATATTATAATTATATTACATATACTTATTTTTTCGGTTAAGGTAATGACCTATAGCTATCTCCTTCTACATCAAATAGGAATAAAAAATTGCAATCATGTGTGTGGCAGACTACCGCCTAAGGAACCAACCCATTTTTTTCTATCACGCTAATCGATATAATGAAGTATATAATTTTTATATATTATATTAGTTATATAATTTTTATTATTTAGTAATAAAATCATATATTACTTCTTAATTTATATTACGTAGAGAATATGAAAATTTTGCTTGTGTGTATGGCGGACTACCACCAAACAAACAAATGCAATTCATTTTTCACTTAAAGTTTTCATGGAAGGTAATAAGGATTAATTTGGTGGCTATTTATTGTATTCCTTAAATAATAATAATTATGGAAGATAAATATATCATGTACCTTTTCCCTTTTTAACCATTGTATAATTGATAACACCACTCGTGTGTATGGAAGACTACAGCCTTGCGAAGCGATGTGATTCCTTTTTATTATAGAATAAAATAGATTGAATGATTAATTTAAATTTATGATATTATATCATATATAATATATAATTATAATACTAGAAATATAAACTATTTATTTTATTATTTCATTCATTATCATTCATAAATTGAAACATTTCTCATGAGTTCATATGGCATACCTTCTCCTTGATTGTAACATTGTACATTTTCCATAACCATATTTCATACTTGTTTTTATTAAAAAATTTCATATCTAAAAAATATAACTATTTCATAATTATCATTGTATATAGGATTAATTAATATTATACTAGAACATACACAACATTTCATTTTGATATTAGATATATGATCAGTTTATCATTGAAACATCCAACAAGAAATCAATTGGTTATGTAAAATATATGACATGAAAGATAGTAAATAAAAGGGTTAATAAAAATGAAAAGGGTTATTTTAAATGTAATTAATTATATTGAATTTATTTTTTAGGATATAGTGGACACATATGAGAAATCTGGCTTAAGGTGAGGGATCATTGTAACCCAACCTTTTCAAGTGGTTATGATAATTCTCTCTCTAACATGCATTATCCCTCTTTTAGGTTTAGGAATGATTCTAAATTATATATTTATATATATATATATAATGAATACTTATCTTATTCCCCCACACTTTTATGAGTAAATATATTCTTTATTAAAATATCTCAAATTCATTCTTTAAGGAATGTATTTTGATTTTTTAATGAGATAATAGTATGAAACTCATTTCATTTCATGCATAACAAAAATGATGATTATTTGTGATTTATATTCGTTTTTTGAACTCATATTGTTGTACACAACATAAATGTGATTGGTGGGGCTAGAATTCTATATCCCTCTAATTCATTGTATAAGGTTTTAGTATCATTAGACATTGGGTATGGTATTATGGAGTTAAACTATTGTTTTATGGGACTATATCCACTATATAATGTTTTCCTAGCAGTTATCCTTGACATATGTTTGTGTCATGTTCTATATAATTTCCACATTCCCATGTATCCATTATATTATTATACCATGATCATTGTGTTATAATTCCATTTGATTACTCATGTGACTTTTATTTAATGATATCATTTTACAAAATTGAATCACAATTTCTGCTTCGTTATAATTCTTATTAACCTATTTAGATTTTTATCTCAAAATATTATTTATATACTCCCTAGGTCATCCCATGTATATTTTTTTACATGAATGAATTTTAAAATCTATCCATGGAAAAGAAAATAATGATCGCATTTTTATGTATTAAAACAATAGTATAAAAAATACAGTAGGTCTCTACGACCCATGTGTGGTAATTACTGGATATTTTTTCCATGAATGGTGGAATAATATATATAAAAGTATTGGGTCAAAATTAGAATTGTAACATATATTATACTATTAATATCTTTAATAGGAAATAATATTCTTGATTCTATGTATTGGTAAATAATAATTTCTCAACATGTTCCTTCATTAGGAGTTAATTATAATTATAAGAAGGAGAAAATGATTGTGAAAAAATTGGCGATGAAGAGGAATCTCCCAGAGGTGTTACATAGAAGACCCATATGGTGAAATTTGATGGAAATTTAAACCCATTAGATAATGTGGTTTAATGTGATAGTTATTTTTATATATAATAAGGGAAATCCATAATGAATATACTATGAAAATATATATCAAAATAATTTTTAAATAAATATAAAGAAATAGAGAAGAAAAGCCTCTATTAAAAAGATTCATAGAAAAACATATTCAACTAATGATTGAAATATATTGAAGGATTAATTAAATTTATATATTAATGATAGATATCTGAAAAAGTGGAACATAAATAATTCTATTACTATTATGATTATGCTTATTCATAAGTATGTGTATAAACTAATAAGACAAATTTATGTATTTAAAAATATGGATGAGAAAAATAAATGAAACAGGAAAATTTTAATAAATATGTGAAGGTATATTTTTCAAAAAATCATTTTACAATTATATTTATATTCAATATTTATGAAATTAAAATAAAAATTCTCCAGGAACTCTATTATATTGTAACATCAACTAAATTGATGCATCATTTTACATTCAGTAATATTTAAATATGTGATACATCTGATAAAATATTTTATATCCTTAGAAGTATTTAAAGAAAAAAATTCATGAATCATGTTCACAATAGCCACAAATATTCATTAAAAAGATCAATAAAATATCATTGTGACATGTGAAAACTTAAGGGTTAAACCCAATCCAGATAACGGTCCATTAAATATATGAATTTTTATCATAACTAATGGTTTCATGGATTGTATTGTTGGTGTGGTGTGTTTGGATTTAAGGATTACAATTATAGGTATAATAGGGATTTACATAGACTACAGAGAGATGAATAATCAACTTTGGAAGACAAACACTATTGATAAATAAAATAATGAATCAATATCTACAGTATAAAAATGGTATTGACAATATATTTTTAATTATACAATAAATATATGTAATATTTTATCTAGTAGGACACACCTCTGATTTATGTGTTTCTTTTATCCCGTTTCATTTCAATATGTTTCAGAATTTGGGAAAAAATAATAATTCAATCAACATTATCCAAATATGTAACATATTGAAATATTATTTAAATGATATAAAATATTGAAATCCATAGATCATGGATAGTGGGTGTTTATCTAACATGATAGATTATTTTAAAATTATCAATAATTTGAGAAATTTAAAGAGGTAGTAGTGATATTTGGTAATGAATGATAACATAAATTACAATGTTCTGGGAAAATAAATAGTGGTAAAATTTAAATTAGTATAAATAGTGTAATGATTATTTATTGGATATATAACAACTTGTTGAGTTTATCACAACTATGTGATGCTATAAATTTTCTCTTGATTAAGAAAATATTATGTATAAAAAAATATTGAATTATTGGATTGTAGTTATAATGAGTATAGAAACACAAGAATTTTTCACAATTTTGGTAACAATGTGAAATTTATTATATCAAAAAACAATAATGAAAATTATTTAGGTAATAGAATAGATATAAGGCCCCATCCTTAAATATTACTTTATACTGTGATATTTCAAGAATAAACCTTCAGGATCTTTTCCAGTTTAGATTTTTAGAGAATTAGATCATAAAACATGCATTACATCCCACATTTAAACAAAGTGGTTACAATAAAAGATAGTATTCATTTTTTCCCATCAACAGAAACATATTTAAATAAAACATGGATTCTTTCTTGACACTTCCTTGACACTATAATCATATCATGTACCCTTCCCTTGACCAGTGAAAAACATTTAAAAAACATGGGATGGGCATAAAAAGCTCAGTAAGGGATATAAAAATATGGAAAGGAAACATGAGTACATGTATACATAAGAATCAATGAAATCATAATTTACTCATACAACATAAGCACATTAACATACCTCATCAAATCATAAATAAATCATAGAAATCATAAGACATAAAGGTAACTTGAGGCATTCATTACATTCTTACGTAGGGAGTAACCCAGTTGGTTACGTTTGGAATATCCATCACAATATATTCCATATGTCTCTTCGGAGAAACCTTAACGTTTAACTCCTTCGCATTACCCAATGCATTGGAGAGCTATATCGGGCTCACCCGCCCTTAGTTTATCACGAAACCACCCGTCTTCATAATAATGCCCAAGAAACATAACATAATCGTATCAAATAAAACATGGATAAAGGAAACATAACATTTCCACTTTTCAATGCCAAGATATCAACACAACACATTGATATAAAAACATTATGAAAACTATTTCCAATACCAAAATAATAGAAAATTAAAACATGGTATTTATTTTTCTTTAAAAAAAATGTATGGCTTTGTAGAGGAAGCCGAAACCCAAATAATAGTCACGACCGCAGAAAAGTCATTGTCTCCTCATTCGTACAACAAAAACATTCACATTTGTCATTTAGTAAAACTATTTGTATAAAAAATATTACTTTTGGATAAACATAAGAGTCAAAGGGTTTTATACACCGTATAAAAAATGGTTGTGTATAAAACAAAATATGCCTCAATGAAAGGAGATTGAGACGATGTCTCATACCTCGGGTCCGACATGACTCGATCTTTCTTTAACCTCATGAATAATAAACATGAGTTAATTTATACTTTCTTAAGAAAATTTTTCAATTTCATTATTCCTTTTATATCACTTATTAACATGTCATGAACACTATGTAATTATTTAAGTTAATAACGGTCGTTTTAACGATCACTGGTACTTGAGTAAAAAATATTCTCTTTATAATTACAAGTTGTTCATGTATCCATTATATCCAGAGTTATACACCTGATTTATATATCATATATATCATATATATCTAGTATATACATGCATTTATAATATTACATAACATTTATAGGTAAGAAATGAAATGTACTGTTCATGGAGACGGTAAGCCGTACGTACGCATGAACGCTACTTTCATTTCTATTTCATATTTTATGGAATGGAATTATAATGATATAAAGGTATATAATAATTCCAGTATAATATCATATATAATATCATTAATTAAATCCTTTATACGTCCCACATATGGCATTAATGAATCAAATCACTTTGAGGGGGCGGTAGTCCGCACTTCCAAAAATGAAGATATCGCGTTTACCCATAATGGTAACCATAAAGGTATGAAATAAATGAAAAATACAGAAGCTTATGTAAAAAATAAACATATTATATATAATATATAAATATAGTGATATATTAATGGCCACCTATGATAGTGTTATATGAGTGTTGAACAATCATCGTTTCGTGAGGCAGAAATTCGCCATCCACAGAAACAGTATGTTCTTTAACCATTAGATGTAGGTGTGTGTAAGTGTATCTCGAATCCTTCTTATAGAAACATCCTAGAATATTGAAGATACTGTTATTTTTACAAAATAAAGTAATAAAATGTGTTTAGAGGGTTGGATAAGAAAAATAAAACATAAGAACACAAGAGAAAACACTACCTTTAAAACGGGTAACTCTTTTTTATTTGAGCTCAAAGGATACCTTGGGAAGACTTCTGCCCAAAGTGAGGCTTCTAAGAGTTAAGGAAGTATGTGTAGAGACAAAAAGGGCAGGGTTTGGCAGAGCCAAAGGCTTTGGAAGTGTCGGTAATGAGGTAGAGGTGGGGGCCTTTTATAAGAGGAGAGGAGGGGCACTCTTGGAAAGTTACAAAATGTTACTTTATTTTCAAATGCGTTTCATATTTTAAAGGTCCCAAATTGATGTATTTAGAGGATAAGGTGATAAGGGTTCGAAATATACTCATACAATAGATCTTTGACAAGTGTAAGTTATATATTTAACATTATCTTTTCATTTTATTTAAATCCTTTATTAATGAGGTAATCGTTGCATCATCATGATGTCATAAATAATTTATTTTATTTAATGTCTAAAAATTATGAAAAAAATACTATGATGTAGGAAATATTCTTATATTTCCAATGAATATTTATAGTCCATAATATAATCTATTTAGACAAAATTAAATTTTTTACTTAGGTGATACATTCTTTGTTATATTTACTTTCTTTAAAAAAATAAAAAGATAAAAAGTCACTTTCACATAAAATTGATTCCATTGGGTCCCTAAGATTGGCACAAGGCTTCCCATTGTCGGCCATGAGACAAAAAGTAGCATTAATACACATGTTGGTGTCATTTTTTATTATTATGATATTATTTTATTATCCTTAACTACCCGATTACTCATTAATCAAGATAATTAAAGATAATTACCGTCGTTACTATTCATAATGTCCAAAAACAGGAGTCTTGATTACATAATTTGGACCTTCTGATTCCAAATATGTTATCGATTTTACCAAATTACAAACACATAAATTGAAATAATAAATTTAAAAATAATTCCCATTGTCAAAACAAATAGCGGGTTTTCTGAAAAATATCTATGAAAAGTTTGGCATTAGTTAATGCCCAATTCCAAAGTGAAATTAATCCTAATGACCACCATTGGATTAAATGGTAAAAATATATTCAAATTACACTTTAATACCAATTAAAAAGATAATCTGACTATATAATTAAATTAGATGAAAAAAGCAATTTTGATGTAAAATGCATTATTTTTTAACTATTCATTAAAAAATGAACATTGTCAGAAAAATACCAAAAATTTATCCAATGTAAATTTCAATGTCCCAATAATAAAACATTTGTTTATTTTGACAAATAGAACTTATAAAATTTTCAAAAGTTAGATTTAAAAATTGTTTTCCATCAAAAGGAAGTAAAACAATCTTTTAAAAATATCAGTGTATTCCATGCTTAAGATTGGATTTATTCTCATTTTAAGCCTCTAAAACACTATATAATTCATAAATAGGCATAGATAAAAATATCTATTATTCATTACTTACTTGGGATGTTACAATAGATGTTCACCTTGTATAAAATATTATAATGAAAATCATCTAATAAGATGTTGTTAGAAATTTTACATTACAAAAATAAGAGAAATTTTTTATTTTTCAGGCTATTCACAAAAGGAGAACGGAGAAAAAAATATGGAAGTTGAAATTAAAACCTCAATGCCTCTTGAGATGATTCAATATAATATATATGGTACTATAAATATGAAGTAAATATATGTATAATAATATTTCATATATTTCATAGATGACTTCACAATTGTAAAATGAATCATGTTCATGTTTCACAAATCATAGGAGTTTTATTGATTTTGGAGGTTTAGAAAGCATAAAAAAATAAAAATAGGGGTTTAATTTATAATATTAAGATCATATAATAAAGTTAGTATGAAAATAAACATTTCACCAACTATCCTAACAATCATAGAAATAAACATTAATATAATGCTCTATATAAACCTTAACAAAAAAGGGTGGTTTAATGTAAGAATAGGTTTCTAGTAGATATGGATAGAAATAACTAGAAATATCATGAAATATCAAGAATTAATAGATTTATCAAATAAAAAATTATAGAATAATTTATAAATAATATATTGTACATCCAAAATCATATATAAACCCCTATGAGATGATGTTTAAAAATAACCCAAATGTTATACATTTAACTATGTTTAGAAGTTTTTCGTGATCATGAAATAGAAAAAATATGAAGAATATACTAATTATATGGATAGTGATTGAATCATTATTGTTTATATACCAAATGAAAAATTATATTTTTTTTACAAAAATAAATACGAAATAATTATTGGTTTGGTTTATATAATATTTTTTGGAAATAATTAAGGGGTCACATAGACATTAATTTTAGGTAATCATGATAATGTTTCCATATTAAGAACATAGAATATCAAATAAAAAAAGAATATTTTAAAATGACAGATTCATATGTATCTTCTTCTAGTGGTGAACATAGAGAAATGAAACTAGAAGAGATGAATTCTTGGTTGAGAAAATATTTTGACACTATTACCATTATTAGGGATCAGAGTAATAGAGTTCAAATAAGAAGTAAGATTTTGTATACTTTTTATAATTAATAATTTTCCATTGTAGATTCCAATAACGTTGAGGAAGCACATGAACTTAAATAATAGTGTTATGAAAATAGATCATAATGAGATCGAGTGGCATTAATCGTGTGAATTTTTTCTTTAACCAACTAAAATTAATTTTCTTTCAACTAAATGGGTTTTAATAATTAATCATCAAGATAAGGGAGATTTGAATATAATTTAATTGAGTTTTTAAATAAAGGGAACTCAAAAATTAAAATATTTTTTATGATAAAATCATCTTCTTAGTGACCAAAAATTATACTATGAAAATATTATATGAAATAGTATCACCAAAAATCAATAAAAAATTTCAATTAGTAATTAAATTAACCAATTAATATTATGATATTGATGGATTAGTTCACATATAATAGGATAAATTATGAATTCTTGATTCATATGGGAAAAAAGTGTGTATACTAAATACATCTCTATATGTTTTTGAAGTAGGGTATAAGATATTGGTATTTTATGACTGATGAATATTTAAAATAATGATGTTCCAAAAAGGGTTAGTAATAAAAAACAATATATTAAAAATACCAACACCATGTTACTCATTTTTGTTGTGTATGTTGAGTATATATTGTTTTACTATAATGTAGAAAAATATTGTGATGAGTTCGTAAGAAAAATTAAATAAATGTTTGAGGTTCAAACACTATTAGAAATTAAATTCTTCATGGGTTTATTGATTGTTCATGAAGTAAGTTATATTTTTTCACAAGAAAAATATGTAATATAGATTTGGAAGATGTTTGAAATAAATGATGAGAGAGGTGTAACCCCACAAATTCTGGTCGGTATAAAGAAAACAAATGATATGGAGGGTAAATATAGTAATGATAATGTGTATACAATCTTGTTTGGAAGTATCATGTACATGAAATCATCCAAACCTAAAATCATATATTTTTTCACCTTTTTTACCCAGCATTACATTAATCCATTGTAATCACATATTCTTCTAGTAAATAGGGTCTTGAAATTCATACCACTCCCTATCTATTATATCTAATATAATAGATTATTGGTTATACAGTAGGAAAAAAATGATGATATGAAGTCCGCATTTGGATTAAAAAAGTTATTATTTCAATACATATTTTTTTTAATTCAGTTAATTATTCACCATTAAAAATAAATGATATAATTATAGAAATGTATATTCATAATAAGAAACTACAAAAATGACATGGTGAAGAAACATCTAATAGAAATTACTGTGGAATAAAATTATCTTTGAGAATTGGGAGTAACTATAAAGGTGCTATAATCCTTGCCAAAAATATTATATAAAATTAAATTTCAGAGTACATGGAGATAAAGTATAATTTTTTAAAATTTAAATTTTTATGATGGTATTATGAAGTTGTATTATATTCCCTATAATGATAAAATGTTGTTATTGTTACTAAACTGTTCAAAATTAAATTGTCTGAGAAGATAAGGATGTAAATGGAAGTGAATACCACACCCTCTCATTAATGTTTCTAATTATTTTCGGTTCATCGTATATTTTTTCTCATTAAAATTATTAAAGAGATTATATATATTGATGAAAAATTTTTTTCTTTTTCAGGTACCTTTTATTATGTGTGTTGAGCGGTGAAAAATGATATTTTTCCAAAACAAATCACAGATCTAGATTGAGAAAATTTTAGGTACAACATAAATGATCTATTACATCACAATTTATATAAATAAAGATATATATCACATAGAAATAGATAATATTCATTTATAAATCAGTTTCACTATAAAAGATATAATGATCACTCTACTTATTCACATTGGTTTTATGTGGAGGATATAGGTATTAGGTATTTACAAAAAAGTACAAAGAGGGAGGTAGATGAACTAGAAAGGATGATGGTTTATATTTAATCAATCCTTATTAATTTTTATTATTTTTATGCATATATTTTAGGATTCATGACAAGTGTTAACTCTTAGGAAGCACTGCATATAATATTTTTGAAATATATTATTGTGTTGCTAGTGTAGAAAACATTGAGAGATATTTTTTAAATTTTACATTTATGTTAAATGAAAAATGGGTGATATGAAGTAATGATGAACCCATAAAAGGTATTTCATGTTTAAAGGAAACATTTAGGACTTATTAGATGCTTTTTTTATGTTTTTAAGAATGATTGGATCCACTAAGAAGAATCTCAGACGTCGTATGAATATGTTCTGCAACATAGAGCTGAAACTATAAAAAAGTAAGCCCTTTATCATTAGATATTTTTGACATAGTATAGAAAACATAATTTTCTAATCATAATTAATTTTTATCAAAATTTATGTCTTTACATTATAGTGTTGAATTTAACTCTTTATAAAAATTTTTGGTTGATCAAATTACTTTATAGTACTGTATAAATTAAAAAATGGAATGAATATAAGACTTTAACAAAAAAAGATTCATTACTGTAAGGATTTATAAATAATCCTAATGTTATAGTATAATAAATTATCGATTGTTATAATTATTCTGTAGATTGTGAATTTTCAATGTTTTAGCTGAATAAACAATCAAGTCTTCAATTTTATTAATGAGAGTAAGAACCAACATGAATGATGAAGTTAAATTCTATTCATAAATCATATGTTTTAATAAAACACATAATCATGATTTATGATGAGTTTGGTAAGATGGAGAAGAAACTAACATTGAGGGAGCTCCATGATAAATTATATCAGAGCTATATCGCTAATGTTACATGGAAATATCAAAGAGAACAAAAATTTGACATTTTTTGGGAATAAAATGAATAGGTAGATAATGTTAATTTAAATATAATATTAAATAATAAATCATGTGACTCTATCCAATTTTATAGGATGATACTAAATGATTGATGTTGAGAAATTGAGAATCTATGGGATTCCATAATAGTTTTTGAAATAATAATCATGTGATATATTAGTGAATATAAATAACAATATGTAAAAAATGAGGAATGTTTTAGAACTATAATAAGGTTATTCTGTTATTTAATGTTTATAATAATAATTGGAAAAATAAATTTTAGGGTTAATCATAAAATAACTCTTATGAACTTAATAAAAAAAATATCATCATCTATAGTCCATGCGGAGGCTCATAGAATCATCAGTTTTCTTCCTTTAGATTGATTTATTTGGAAAGATTGATTTGATATTTTAATTTCTTGGTTCCATTTGTTCTACTTGTTCATGATGAAAACCTTATTAAATTAAATTTTAATAATGAAATTTTAATTGTTCCCTCGGGATAAGAACCCCATGTCACCAGGGATATTGTTATATATTATGAAATTGCCCAAATTTAATAATATATCTTTGTATTTATTATTTAAACGTCCGTGAATTGTCTTGAAAGAAACATTCAATGAATAGAAATTTACAAACAAAAATATTATTTCATTTTATATTATTATTAAATACATAACATTATGATCCTTACTAAATTTATAAATTTTCAGTGTATTTGGAGTCTACGTATATAATCCACTTATTTCTGGAATTATATTCAATGTTTCCCAAATTCAATGCTTCTTAACTACACCATAATTAAATCCTTTCTTCATAACTAGGGGAATTGAAAACATAATAATGTATGAGATATAATTCTCATAAACGGTAAAAATAGGAGATATAAATCAATTATCTTGCATATGAACAAGTTTAGAATAAGGATATGAAATAATGATTGTTACCATAAATATTTATACCCAATAAAGAATTGATTATAAAAAGGATTCATATAATAAATCATTATCATGATAGAAGAAAATAATAAAATGAGGGTCGAATTATATAAAATCGTTCATGATCCATGAGAGTACAACATTGAGATACGAATGTGGATAAAATTAAAAAATAACATTATGAACATGTAAAGATAGAAATAGTTTACCTCATAAACATAAGTACATAAAATAAATCCATCCCATAATCTTATGGACATGATTCCATGTCCACATATAAGATTATTGAAATAAAAACCATGTCCATACATAATGTCATGGACACTAAAAATAGGTTTCCACAAAAAATTATGAGAATGAAATAAGGTTACACATAATTTATTTATCCCATTGGTTATTCATCATTAACCGATAAATTGGATAGCTATAATGGACACACTAATAATATAATCATTATCCATTCGGGTATATTCTACAAGAACATAAAAGAATATAACATTTAATCATAACATAACATGTAGAAAAAATGAGTTTTATAAACCTCTCGTATTTATAAAAATACACCATCCGGATAATCAATAAGTATGATATCATATAATAATATCCCTAATGAAACATATTCAACCTAAAATAATTTTATCAATAATGAAAATTTTATTAGAAATAGAACAATGAAAATTTATTAAGGATAAATAGTTTTAATTATGGAATTACTTTATAATAAAATAAGTCAAAGAAATAGAGGAATTAAAAAAACACAAAAACACGTAAAGAAATACATTAATAATTTATTTTCAATGAATCATGTAAATTAGATTAATGTTATGTATGTTAAAACAAATATTCATTTCACATTTTTTGTTAAAATATAAAACAAACACATTATGAAAATTAAAAGAAGATTTATTTTAAAACAATATTTAAAAATTAATTCCAAGGATAAAATTAATTTAAATATTAAAATTATAATATTAATACAATTCATAAAATTAGATTTACAAAAACATTTACATTAGAGGATTAGTATTTTTGACCGGAGAGAGATACAATGTCCGGTATTCTTAGAAAAATTAATTCTGACACTTCAATTATTTATTAAATGAAAATGAATGGAAAATCTGTAATAATATGAAATAAATATTGAGTATCAAATATTTAAGGTAAATATCATATTAAAATCATATAATATTCTAAATGTAAATTCAATCATAAAAAATCCAATATAAAATGTTATTGTGAAGTAAATATTTTATATCAAGAATCAAATTTTATTAAAGAAATTTAAAACTCCTCTTTTTTAGTAGACCTCCTTTTGAACAATTCTTAAGGATTATTTGTTTAAAAAACCATAGTTTTAAAAAATAACATTGTTTTTTATAGCATATAATACACAAAACATTGATCTTAAAATACCCATAAAATATATTATTAAGATATGATTTTAAAACCAAGGCATTAAATTAGATTCTATGAACATAACTAATGAAATTATAAACAATATACAATTATAACATCTATAAAACAATTTTGTTGTTTATAAATATATTTTAAATTAAAATGTAAATCATTTGAACACAAAATAAATGTTTGTTCCAAAAAAACTACATTATCCTAAAAAGTGGTTTAATCACATCTCACACTTATTTTAAACTTCATGTTTATCAACTACAAAAATTTAATTTCAAAAAATGGACTTTAATTTTTTATTCATCATGTCAAAATAATCTTAGATTTATATTTTGGTATTTTTTTGAAGATCTTAATTTGTCAATGATTAGTGAAAAATACTGCTTTTTATTGAAAACCGCCTTTTTGTTTAATGAATTTTAAATTTTACATTTTTTTTCAAAATAAATTTCCATGTAAATTTAGATCAATTATATTATAATTAAACAATTTTAGTTCATTTTAATAAATTTTATATCATGTATTAATATTAATACTTTTTATAATTAAGAAATCAATCATTTGGAATATGGTTTTTTTATCGCAACTTTGGGGTTAACATTAATAACAATATGCACTTCTATGAATTTAATTTTAAATAATTGATTTTATTTTGATAAAAATATTATTATATTTATATAATATATTAAAATCAATTTTTTTTAATAATTAATTTTAAAATAGGTTATAAATATTTATTGTAGTTTGGGTTAAAACATGTTTACTCAGGGTTAAATTAACATGATGGGGTCGAAAAGAACTTAAAACATAAAAAATCATATTTTTAACATATTTAGAGCCTATATTTTTTTTTCAAATTATATATTTTGGTGCCTTATTTAATTTTATATTTATGGGTAAAATATATTTTTTCTAAAAATCCATGTCTTCCCTACCACTCTCTTAAAAATGGGAAATAACAGTAATCTCATCTTCACACATCCAAATACATTTTGATCAGAAAATACATATCAAAATAAATTCTATAAATCCTTCCCCATGACCTAAATTCCATTTCTTATAATAAATCCAATATAATATTTATTTAGATATAAAACTAAGGAGGTTCTCTAAAGAAGACTAATAGTTCATAAACATGTGTCTTTGTTTATTTTCTTTTTATACCAAAAAACATCTCAAAATATGATAATGTAACAAAAGAAATATAAAATATATAAATTTATTTTATTTTGTAAATTTCATAATGTATATATTTTATATATTCCATAAAATGTGAAATGAAATCATTGATCTTGTATATGACAGAAACTACGTCGTAAATCGAGGTAATTTGTTTTCCCATCACCATCTATCATGAATGAATATAATTATAGATTTAAAATTTATATAGGACATTTATGATGAATTTAAAATTATATAATTACAATATCAAATCTACATTTTATCCATCCAGTCTGCTGTAAAATGAAAATTTTGCTTATGCGTACTTGTAGACTACTACCTCTATGAGGTGATATGAAATATTTTTCATTTTATTTTTAAAATGGATTGAAATAAGGAAAATATTATTTAATAATATATATATATATATATATATATTATATAATAATTATTTTTAAAGTATATATATTATTTTCTTTTCTATCTTTCTATTTTAAAAAAAATAAAAACAACGTTCATGCGTACATATGATCAACCCTTTCTATGAACAATGTAACTCATTTTTATACCTCTAACATTTTTAGAGTAATATGATTAATTATATAATGAATATATATGACAAAAATTAAATGGGTAAAATTATTGTGATTATGGATTGATGATCAATGTTAAAATATCAAGACTAAAAAACCCAGACACACATGTAAAACAAACAATTTATCACCCTGAATAGTGCCTTTTAAAAAAGAATTGTAAATTAACAAGTGATAAATAGTTACAATAATATAATATATAAAATAATATTAATGATAATTTTTCTATAATAGATTTATAATGAATCAATATTTATGATAAATTAATTTTTAACATGTATAAAAGAAATTATACTTGTTTTACAATTTTTTCCCCATTAAATATTTTAGAGATATATTCTATAATTTAGAATTATTTATTTTATGTGGTATATATAATAATCCATTTTTTATGTAATATCCTGAATATATTTCAGTTAATGATATTTAATGTTTCGTATTATTTTATTTGTTTCATCAAAATTATTATTAAATGTTTACAAATGAACTAAGTGTTAATTTTACAATCTCATATTTTTTCATGATTATTTTTTATTATTTATACCTTTAGTGTATATATTAATATAAAATATTAAACCCAATGTATTTTCTTATCTTCTTGTTATTCTCGAACTTTTCATTTAATTGTACATTCTTCCTATCTTTTTTACTTGAAATTTTAGGGAAATTATATTTATGAAAATATGACATCATGTCATTCTTTAATAGAAAATAATTTTTCACCAATATCTATTTTTTCTAAAAATGTTCTCAAATATTTCTTTTGATTCCAAAAATATATATTAAAAACATTTTTAAAAAATTTTAACTTTTAAAAAAAATGTATTTTAGGTAATATTCATTCTATTTTCAGAATGAGGAACTTTTAACCTTCTAACACAAGTGTGAAAAGAATGTTTATTTTACTTATACATCATGTGTAGAATTACCCATAGTTCTAGCCAATAATTTTTTTAATGATTACTTCACATGTTTCCATGAATCTCTTCAAAGAAAAAAATCATAATATTCTTGAAATTTATAGTTTTCTAAATTATATATTCAATGTGAAAATGATATTTATATAAAAAAATTATTTACCTTCCTATAAAATTTCCATTCATCAATGGAAATTAACCTACTTTTACTTATTATAAATTGAGAATATATTATTATAATTCTATCCTTATTATTTAATTTGGGTTTTTGTGATTAATTTTAATGGGGTGTGATAATTATATAGAATTCTATGTACTAGTCTTTAAGGGTTTTGAATATGTTTTTTTATTGGACAATGTGTTAAAAATTTTATGATAATTTTACCAATTAAATTTTTATGGGGATTTATTATCTTCTTGACCCGAATGCCACTTGATAGGTTCCCCAAGCCCAGTAGGCCAATGGCCTCATGCACATCCTCCTGAACTCCAGAGGCTGCTGACTAGCAACGAGGGCCTAGTGTGTGTTTGTGGGGAGACTATTTTCTTATTACCAAAGTTTAGTATAGTGTATGGATGTAAATATATGTATGTAGTGGACGAAACATAAGTAAACAAAATGAAAAATGGAAAAATATAGACAATTAGAAGAATAATAGAATCAACCGGAATGACATTCAACTAATAATGACATGTCATATCACTAGAAAACTGGAAAACACGGATACAAGATAATAGGCATATCATGTTCCACAATATAGTAAAGTAAATAATATACTATCCCAAACATCCTAAGCTTTGTCTCGGTCATATTCTATCATGATCCATCCTAAATTGAAAACAATATTGTTTTTTCTGCCATATGTTTCCCTTTTTCAACACATATAACCATTTAATAAATCATGGGTATCAAATGACTCTCAGATATGGTGTGAAATAAATCTTAGTGGGCCAACACAATCAATTTCTATAATATTTGGAATGTTTAATGGCAATGTAATAGCGTAAAAGAATGGATACATAAATTAATGAAGTATAATGTAAATAAATACCTACGTTCTTACGTTAGACCTCGGCTGGTGTCTGAACATGTAACCGAATCATTAAATTCTGAAATTAATAAAAAAATATTGAAAGGTCACGTGAGGAATATCCAACACTGACATCACCTTGTGATAGTATAAATAGTGAAGTATTCATGATGTGATAAGGAAACCAAGATCAATGAAATTTAATAAAGAAGTCCCAAGGTAATAACCAAGAAGACGTAGACCTCCTGGGTTTCCAAATATGTAATAATTGTATCCTAGAATGGGGTAAGAGTGTAATCCAAGGACTGTAATCCAAATAATTCCATAAGGAGGAACCTATTGAGTCCAAGGTGTTCGACCAAGGTAAACATTGGAAATAATTATAATGTCCTGATGGGATTTAACCATGTAACCTAGTAGTCAACACTACATCCAAGGATTATATTTATGGAATCCTATAACGATAATGAAAGGATCTTAATTTGTCATACCGGGCATCCAGTAACAGACATAAATTGAGATCTAGGTGGGTTTCAACCAATGTTGGTTATATCCTTGAATCAAAATGGGCCATTTGAGTTCTCAGGGGATACTATGATCAGAATCCTAATTGAGATCAATTAACGCCATTTCTATTTAAAAATGAGGACATATAATATTTAATTTGGTTTAATACATTCCTTTAATTATTTTGATATGGTCATGGAGCATGCAACCATAGGTTCAAGTCTTTCCTTTCATTAGTGTGATAAGTTCTAGTAGCATGACACCCATTAATCAAGTCATACTTAATCAATAAGTCTATTTGGGTCAAACCTTTTATATCATTGGTGTGAAAAGTCCATGTGCCATTCCACCATTCATTAAATCCAAGTGAGGCATATCTAATAATTTGACGATCATTGTTCTTTGTTCTATTAATGTGGTAAGGGGTGCTACCAATATGGAACTGACTAATCATTGACATTTAACTGTAAAATTAAACCACTTACCTAAGTTAGGTAAAGTGGTATGAAAACATTATACATTCTATTATGAAATTCACAATATAAATTCAGAACATTAATATAAAAAACATTCCATTAGAGTGGTCATGTCGAGGAACACCTAAACGATATAACAAATGTGTCAAAACAGTAAACAATAGTTATGTCATAACCTTTGAAATGGAAAGGGATGGAGTTTTTTTCATAACCACCAACAATTAATCAAATATATGGAAAAAGAATGTCCATACAGTTATAATTATTATAAAATGGAATATAAATTCAATGAACATCACCCGATGAAATCTATTTGCCCCACATGACAAATCTAAAATCAACAAACATTAGTGATGCCTTATAGAACACATGTTTGAGGGTTATATGACCTTTCTACTTCAATATTGTCCCCTGATTTTCCCTGGATCAGAGTAGACATTTGAAAAATGGAAAACAATCATACCCTGATAATTTGGTCAAGAAAAAATGAGAAGAATATCTTAGGTGGAATCGAGTACTTATCGTTTCACATCTAACATGATGAACAGAAGGTGGACCGGATCCCGGATAAAGGAGTCAGTTGAGTCCCTAGTTTTGATCTTAAAAAATACCCAAATTACGAGAAAAATTGGTTAATCCTATATATTCTTGGATAAGTGAATGTGGGGGAGGTTATGAGATCATTAAGGTAAAATTTTTAAATATACCCATAAAATTAGCATATGCACAGTTTATCCACTATGTTTGGAAAAACGTATGAAAACTGTGTGAGGATTTGTAGTCAGAAGGAGAACATTGCACGGTAATGCTTCACTGCAATGAGAAACCCTTGGGTTGTGGTGTTTTCTTGAAATTTCAATTTGGAATCATCATCTAAACTGTGATTCAATTGTGCCTAACCATGTTACCTATCCAATTTTCCCAAAATGATTGGTTCTAGCCTCTAAACATTCCTTGAAACCATTGAGACCCTTACTAACTCAAAATTCCTCCATATTATGTCCAAAGTAAACTTTATAATGAAATTTAAAGTATTTATACCTAAGTGAAAATATGATATCATACATTCTTCTCCCTTAATGAAGTCTTCCTCGAGTTCACCTTCTATGTGGGTAGAAACACATTTTGATAAAAATTCGATCAATTGAACACATACATAGGCTACCCACTCCCTATTATTGTCTTCCAAGCATCCATCCTACCATGGAACTCGTACTATAGGGTAAGACCAGCCTCATAGATCCTTTTTGTTCTTACCAATGATGTGTATTGGATACACCTCAATGGTATCATTGAAATATAAATACACTTCCTCAGGATCAAAAGTATGATATGGATCTGCACTAGTGTCGTGAATCTGTGAAAAATGAGTGAAATCATGCGAGGAATAGTACCTCTAAGGTAATAGAAAATGATAAGAAACTGCCCCGACTCTCTCTAGTATCTCAAACAACCCTAAATAAAGAGGTGACATGTTTTTCTACTTTTGTAACCATATGTAACCAAATATGGTTGATACTTATGGAAAAGAATTCACCCCGACCATGAACTTAAGAGGCCATCAACGCCAATCTGTATAAGATTTATTTCCGGAATTCCCAGTATTCATATGCTTTCTGATCATCTGAAACTACTCTAAAGACTCCTAAACTGGATGAGGACCTAGTAGGGATACCTCACCTACCTCAAGCTTGCATATGAGAGATTGGAATGACATACCATATAAGGTCTCAAAAGTAGGCATCTGAATTGTCACCGTACAGATGGTGTTATAAGAGAACTCAATGGGATGGATATATTTATTAGCAAGAACAACCAAAATCAATGATAGATGCTCAGATCATATCCTCTAGAACATGTTTTGTCTATTATGATTATCAATCGTTTTTAGGGTGAAATGTGGTTCTTAAAAGAACCTGAATCTTTATCTCCTTTTACAATACCTGCCAAACTATGATCTGAAAAAAGAATCCTGATCTAAAATGATAGTACAAGGGACCTCTTGGATTCATATGGTCTCATAGACATATTTCTTTCCCATATCATCAATTCATAAGGTCTCACAAATTGAAATTATGTGGGATGATTTCATTGGTCATTCGATGAGTACCAAGATAGAATTACTACCCCTTGACAATCAATGTAAGCTGACTACAAAATCAATAGAAACATCTTCCCATTTCCTTTCTATGAATAGAAGTGGTTTTAGGAAGCCTTTAGGTCTTTGGTTATCTTCATTAACCGGCTGAAAGGTGGAACACCTGGTGATAAGGCCTGAAACTAGATGATTCATCCCATGTAACCAATACTAGTATCACATATGTCGATACATTGTTGAGATTAATAGATGAAAAACCCAATGAGAGGAATGGAAATCATTCATCAATTCCTCTATCATATCTATAAGGACCAATAAAAGTCCACCTAGACACAGGATGTTGTCTCTATATAGAGAAAAATATGGAGGTGGGTTATATACTTATATACTCTCATAGAGAACAAAGCCTTTTTGATTTGAAAACTATATACCCTTGACCTTCTCATGGGGGGAGAAGAATCTCTCAACAATAAGAGGTAAGACTGCTCATGACTATCATGACACTCTAGATGTAGCTCAGAAAATAAGGTCATTAACTTCTATTCGTCTTCGGCATCCCGTAACACAAGTTTTTTATTTTTCTGACTCAGTGCATCTACAACCACATTTCTCATCCCAAGTGTATTGGGATTCTCAAAATTAATGGATTGAAGATACTCAACCAATATTATTAGTTTGAGGTTCATTTTATGCTATGAAATGATATATTTGAGTCTATTTTGGTCTGTTTACACCACAAATAACTCATCAGTAATATAATTTATTCAACAATGTAAGGCATGTAAAACTATTACTAACTAAATGTTTTGTGTCAAGAAATTTATCTCTTGAGGCCTAAACTTCTGAGATCTATAGGCAATTACTATTTCATCCTATAACAATACTGCTCCTAGGATGACTCATTATAAATTATAGAAAATGATTTTACCTATAACCAGCTCTGGAAGAGTCATATTATGTGTCGATACCAGCATCCCTTTCAGCTCCTCAAAGGATTTGTCACATGATTCTGAACATAATAATGTGACACACTTCATTGTGAGATGATTAAGAGGTGATTCAAGGTGATAAAATTCTTTTTTGAAATTCCTAAAATATCCTAATATCCCCAAGAAACCCTATATATCAAACACATTCTTGGGATGATCCTATGAAACTACATCACTAACATTTTCTAGGTCAACAGAACCTATTGATTCGGATATTACATGGCCCATGAAGTGGAATTTTTTATCCTGAATTTGTACTTGACTAGCATGGTGTAATGCTGATTCTCTCTCTATGTACTCAGAATGATATCAAGAAGTTTGGAATGGCCACTCTGATTGTGAGAATACACCAAGATGCCATCCAGAAAGACCATAAAAAATAGTCCAAATAGGGGTGTAATCCCTTATTCATAAGAACCATGAAAATTGATGGAACATTCATAATAGAGAACGATATAACAAGTTATTCATACATACCATACCTAATATTGAAATATATACATCAAATGTCTAATAGTCATACTTGCACCTGATGAAAAAATTATCTCATGTTGATCATAGAGAATACCTTTTCTCTATAAATCTAGTTGAAAAGATCATATATTGGAAGATATGGATACTAGTTATTGACCATAAAATGGATCATCTTTATTTCATCCACACATAAAAGTAATGTTGCATCCTCCTTCATGGAAAAAAGTATGGTCAAACCCCCATAGGATGTATTGGTACATATAAAACATATGGCCTCTAAATAATCTAATTACCACTAGAACTCCCAAATCTCAGAAGGTTACATCCTGTACAGAGAAATGGATACTGAAGCTACTCCTAGAACAAGTTCAATATAAATTCAAACTCTCTATCATGAGGTATGATAGAAAAACACCTATAACGAAATCCCTAAAATAATCCACTACTTGTGGGAAATCATATTTTCATTAACTTTGTTCCCCTATTGAGAGATTATCAATCTCGGCGGTCACTCCACCTAGCCCATGATGCTCTAGTCCCGCTCTAACATTCTAGACAACCCGCTAACCCTTATGTAGATAACTTCTATAGTCTTGTGATGTAAAATATATCCTACGGTGGTAATAGTTTACAATAGAGTTATAGTGATCAAACTAGTCCATCTAGATTAGGACATCGAAGCCTATTATCTTGAGAATGAAGATGTTCCATAAGAAAGAGTAATTTCCTCCCTCAAAGGGATAGTCCCTACTCTAGTATATACCCTCTATTCATACCCCTAATGGTGTATATAGGGTCATTAAACCATTCTGATACTAAAAATCTAGTTCAAGACATAACATGATATATATAGAGATAAAAGAGTATTAATAAATCATGTCAAATAAAGTAGAAATTGTAGTTGAGGCTACTAGAATAAAAACTGGTACAATAGATGGTATCACAGCCTAGTCATAGGGTATTTTCTATAATGAATATAGTTGACGTGATCCACAGACATGTGAAACAGATATAATACCATAATAAAAAAAACTCTGTTGGTGCTGGAGGAGATCAGGGTTTTGGATATTGTGACCTCAACCTCCTCTTTGGATAGATCTATCGGTTCTATTCAAACTTCTTTCCTAATGTAGTGTAAATGAACTCACTCCTAATGGTGGAGATGTTACAGATCCTTTTTCATAGAGGTCGGTGGAATGGGCTTGGAGAATCATTGGAGATTCCCCATACGGCCATAAGACCGACACTCCAGTTAATCTATATCACACAAAATCTATAAATACCGATATTTTCCACACTAATGACACACTTTAGAGGTGTTTATACGGACAATATCGTTGTCACGACATTGATGAAAAAACTCAAGGGAATGCTTCCTGACACCAGAAGAACTACTAGCTAGTCACAACAATAATCATTTAAACCTGGTACTGTTGTCAACCCTTATGATTCGCTCATAGATAAGACCCTAATTGATAATAGAATAAAAATTAGACATGTGAAAGGTATTGAACTGTATACGAATGTTGTATTGGAGATCATCCTCGTAGCATCTATCACAAAAAATATAAGAAAATCCTAGAAGTGGTGAAAATCGCTATAATTTTGTGAAATTATTTGAATAATCTACATGTGATGTAGAACCCTGCTCGACAATCATGAACTAAATGGATCTATCATCCCTCTATTCTTGAGGAAATAACTGATTAAAGAAGGTAGTATAGAAATCATCCCACAACATGCCCTGATGAAAACCATCCTCAGTAATCACATCCCACCAACATTTGGCTGAATCACACAACATGTATGTTTAAAGCTTGAACCCTCATTTTGGAGGTGTATCCGGATTTTCAAATATATATATGGTGGAATCTACCCAAGACTCAGAATCCTACAGACCTGCATCCCTAGAAAATGTAGTAGGATACTACAGCTGATACTCACGAGTCTAAAAACCATCATCGGTTCCAACCATGTAACACCTTGTGTGTCCTGCATCAGAAATGGAAACTTTCATGTACTTGGGCCTCGGTTCCCAAATCAGGTACAGTTGGCAATGGCTCAATTGGCACTCTACAAGGTAAGACTAGCATCTCAGGGCCCACTGTGTCTCGGGCATCATCGTCACCACCCTCTTGGTGTACAACACAAGGATATGATTTCAGCATTCGTATAAAAATTCCAAGAAAAAACAATAGAATAATATTAATATGAATGGAATCTTTAGAATTGGAACATGAACTTAAGAAAATTCTCTACCCAAGATATACTACCCCAACTACCTGTTTATGTTTATCATGCATCTTTATTTTCTGTAGCATTAGTTTATTTTATTTTATAATTTAATTTCTAGGTTCACTATATTAAGATTCATAAACATTACTAGGTGAGATAAGGATGTGAAAATAGTCATTTTAGATTTCATTATTCAATTTATAGTGTATAGCCATTTTTGATAAATCAGTGCCCATATGGACATTTCTAGAAATGAATCCCTTTTATTTATAGCATAATTGATTCACTCAGTAATTTACTCATCCCAACTGATGAGGGACCATACACCTCATTAATTGAGATAAGAAATCACTCAATCACAACCAAGAGTAATAAATGTACAAGAAACTATCAAAACATCACCCAATAATCACAACAATTTCATTAAATGAATAGAAGTGAAATAAACATATATGGTTTGGAAATATATATGACATGTGAATTATAAGTCCCTATAATGATATATGTAACAATAATTATTTACCTCATATCATCGGGCCTCTGATGAAAGAAACTAATCAATTAGTGTGATATTCAACAACTCCATTGATCATGTACGTCACCCAAATGTGAAATAAAATCAACTATAATAGGAAAAATAATAACAACAATTATAATTTAGGTAACTTGATTTTTACCCCGAACATGGGTTCGCAACACCAAAGCATGACTTATGAATATATCCCAAGAATTTTATATCATTAATATATTATCTCCAAATATAAAATAATGAAATGAAAACATCTCTGATACCACTTTGTGACATCTCGGATCTAGATTCCTCTTGATAGGTGAACCAAGACTAGTGGGGAACATGGCCTCAACCACATCTCCCTAAATGCCTGAGGCTTCTAACTAGCAGTGAGGGCCTAGGGTGTTTCTATGGGGAGACGATTCCCTCATAACCAATGTTTAGCATAGAGTATGGATGTAAAAATAGGTAAATAGTAGAAGCAATATAAGTAAATAGAAGGAAAAACAGAAAAATAGAGGCAATATGAACAATAATGGAAACAATTGGAGTTTCATAGAACAATTGATGATATGTCATGTCACTAGAAATCTAGAAAAACATTGATATAAGAAAGAAGTCAGAACATGTTCCACAATAGTGTAAAGAAAATAAAATAATATCCCAAGCATATCGAGCTATGTATCGGTAATCTACTATCAAGATGAATCCTAAATTGAATGTAATCATGTATTTGAATCCATATTCTTCCCTTTTTCAACACCTACAACCATGTAATCTGCCCTGGGTACCAAACAGCGACCAGAGAGGGTGTGGGATAAATATAAGTGGGACACCACCAATGGTATAAATAAAATTGCGTCCATGTAAAGGAAATGTAACATTGTGAATGAATTTATATATAAATTAAAGCATTATAATGTAACTAAATACCCACGTACATGCTTCATCCCTCAGCTGGTGTCTGAACATGTTTCTAATTAATTTAATTAATAAATTACCACATTTATATTGATATGTATCTTGACGCATATCCAACACATAAATCACTTAATGATAGAATAAATAGTGAATTTTCTAAGGCCTAACACAGCATTCCTAATCATTTTCATATAATAATGAAGTCCCAAGGCAATAACCAAGGTAGAATAGACCTCATGGGTCACCAAATCACTAATAATTATAGTATGATATGGGGTAAAAGTTTAATCTAAGAAGCATACACCAAGTAATTACACAATGAGGAAGATACCAAGTTAAAGATGATCAAACAAGATAAAACATGGCTATTAATAGACAACTCTTGATGGGATTTTCCCATGGAACATTCATTTCAATGATAGATCCAAGGATTCTGTCCATGTAATCCTTTAATGATAATTAAATGATCCTACAGTGTCATACCTGGCATCAAAGAACATACATTGATCAGGATCATGGTGGGTTTAATCCTAACCAATATGTATCCTTGAATCAGAATAGAGTTCCCAATTGATCCTGGAGTCTTTCAATCAGAATTCATGGCGAGATCAAGTCACGCGATTCCAGTTTATGTATGAATTAATGTAATATTTATTTTGGTTCAATTCCTTCCTCTCATTAGTTTGATAGGGTCTTGTATTATGCAATCGTTGGTTCAATCCCTTCCTTTCATTAGTGTGATATGGTCATGTAACATGCAACATTTTATTCAAGTCTTAATTTATCTATAAGTTCATTTGGTTCAAACCATTTCATTCATTATCGTGATAAGGAATGCATTTCTCAACAATTAATTCAATCCAATTAAGGCATATTCAATAATTATAGGTTCATTCTACTACCTTCCACTAATGTTGTAAGGGGTAATATGGATATTCATCCAATTATTAATTTAAATTTAATTATCATAATGAAAAACTTACATTAGGTGGGTCAAGTGGTACGCATACATTGTACCTTCCATTATTAAAATAACAATATAAATCAAGCTAATTAAAAATAATCATCTTACCCATTGAGTGGTCAAACTGAGGCCACATCCGAATGATGGAGAAAACATGTCAAAACTCTAAACAAAAATTATAGAACAACCATTGACATGGAAGGGATGGATCTGGGGTCATAAACATAAAAATATTAATCACATATATCTAAAGATAATAACCATATTATAATAATGACTATAATCCTGGAATACAAATTAAATGAATTTCACTCGATGAAATTTATGGGCCCTACAAAACAAATCCAATATCAATGAACATTAGGGACGATTTATAGACCACACACCTTAGGGTTTTATTAACCTTCTCCTTCTATATTCTCTTTTGTTTTATCCCACATTATAGTAGATCTAAGAAATATATATAAACCTTCACACCCGGATAAATAGGTCAATGAAAAAATTGATGGAGAAGAGCATAAGAGGACTTGACTACTTACCATTGATCATTCAATGTGGGGAACATAAGGTCGATTGGATCCCGGATGAAGGAGATACTTGAACTCCTAAATTTGATCTTAAAAAATCCCCAAATTGATAGAGAAATGTGTTAATCCATCATAATCTCGGATTATAGAAGATGGGAATAGTTTTATAGATCATTAAGGAAAAATTTGTAATATTACCCATAAAATTAGCCTATGCATGGTTTGTCTGCATCATTTGAAAAACCGTGTGAAAACCATATGAGGATTTCGAGGTATAAGGGGCACAATTCTGGGTTACACTTCATGGTCCTGAAAAAACTATCCATAGTGGTTCTGTATATAAATTTCAATATGCATGGTTAGACAAATCATCTGCCAACCATGTGCTAACCATTTAACCTATCTAGTTTTTTGAAAAAGATGGGTTATGGGAATTTAACATGCCATAGAAACCCCTAAGTCCCCTAATAACTCAAATGGAATCCATATTAGGTCCAAAGTAAATATTTATATTGAAATTTATGTGATCAATACCTGTTTGAGAATCCAGTCTCTTACCAGATTATTATTATTTATTAGAGAAATTATTAGTATTTCATATCCTAGCTCTTCAATATTATTATTTATGTTGATTATATTTATCCTCCTTCATATAATGGATTCATCTAACATAGTGAGTGATGGGCAGGGTGTTATAGCCTCTTGATTCATCAGTACAACTGTTGAGGTAGTGTAGACTATGTATTTGGAGGAGGCCATTCCCAATAATCATAGATGTATTGGTACATGTCCTTTATTATATGGTGATGATGATCGACATTATGCATTTCATCATTATGATAATTATTTTTATGTTCATGTGATTATTCATTAAGTTTTATAATCCATGGATATTTTTAATGTTCTTGTGACTATTTAGATAGATTTAATTTCCTCATCATTATTTCCTTCAATACTATTATTCATAATCTAGTTATTGATTAAATTGTTGTCTTTTAGTTAATTTCCTTTCCAAATTGATTATTCCTTCTTTTTTTATATACTCCCTTGTATGAATCCTCTTATTGAGAATTATGGATCACCCCTTTATATGTTTCATTCCCCATGAATATAAAAAGATAATTTTCATTGATATATAGGGATAAAGTATTAGGAATAATGGTGTTCTCAATGGAATTAGTATGTTTTATTTTATGTTTCAATTTTAATTTTAAATTCATGAGAATATATAGTTTTCAAAATACAACTAAAATTCATGGTCCTTTGTGTTGTTGTATTTTTTATATAAAAATAATGTAATAAAGTGACCAAAAAATATATTTCCCTAGGTTCTTTGTCTATATTGATGGTATCAGATCATGATTAGTAAAATTCATGGGAACCATACTTAGGAATACATATATTGTAAATAATGTTATATGACTAGAATTGAGGATAATTCTACGAATAGGTTAACAACCAAATTTCTTTTTAAGGTAGATATTCTGTGGTTTTCTTCATAACAAATCTTCTTTTATACCAAAAAGTGGATGTGGCTCTAGAAAGAATCTACATTGGGTTCATTACTTTTTAAAAGGGAAAATTGGGTTTAGACCAAATCATCACATAGTGCATGATAATGGGCGTTGTTAAAGACCATGTTTGAAAATCATTTGATTCATGTGTGGGTTAATTCACAGTTTTATACAAAACAATTAGGAAGGATTTGAAAAAATAGATAATATTCCCAAGAAAACCATGTTTATGATTATGAGTTTAGCTACGCCTAAATTTTGAAATTTATGTTATGTTTTTACTATTTTTTTACTTATACATAATGATTAAAACTCTTATGATCAAATATATTGTATTACAATTTATCAAAATTGAATATAGAAGAAGGAATGTAAATTATATCAATGATGGCAATTCATGTAGGGATTTCCTTCTAAGGAACTATAATGAAGATAAAGTTAGAGATAAAATTTCTTAACTATACTAGTGAATATGAATAAGGTTATGAACAATATACGTCCCATATGGATAATTCTATAGATCCACAATATAGTGTCACATTTTTAGATTGGTTCATCTTTTAATAACCTAAATCATTAAATTAGACTACAAATCATTATTTAGTAGTGGGATCAACAAGTTAAATAAATAATATATTTCTCTATTTGTAATGTCATGAATGTGATAAATTTGTAAAGAACATTTATAAAAAATAATGTGATTCTTATAAATGGTAGTCATTGATTCAGAGCACTATAGATGATGAGGAAATATCTAGTTTTGAATGGATTGATTTTAATGTATTATTTTTGTAAAATTATTTTCCTAATGGAAAATGAGAAGATATGGAGAGAAACTTATCAAGTCTAAGATAATGGAATGATTAAAATGTAAAAATTTATGAATCATATATTAAAAAGTTCTAAAGACATGTTTTAGACTATATATATAATCCAAAGAAAAAAAATTGATTGTTTCCTTGATGAGGATTAGCTAATCATTTTAATTAAAATAATCCCCCAAATATTTTCTTAATATGAGGATATAATATAGTGATCTATCAAGATACATAAATAATTCCCCAAGTAATATGGATTTTAAAGAAATAAATATAACAAAATAAAGGATGAGAAAAAAATGTACATGTGGAATAAAACCAAGAAGGATTTTTAAATATATGATAATTGTGGAATAAAACACCATGGTTTTTAATGGAATGGAATAAGTGTATTCTCAATTATAGGAGAGTATGTTTATTAGGAAAATGAATGAAATTATAGTAAATAAACCATTATTGTTTAGTGATTCAATTGTAAAGATGTGGGGAACTATTAAAATGAATTCCCCCTCTTCTAAGGTTGTATTCCTCCAATAAAGGAAATGGCTAAAGGTTATGTTTATATAATTAATAAAAACAATGTGGAATAAATTACTTGTGTATTTTAATTCATGAATTAGTATATTTAAGTATTTAATCAATTTTATTCTTATTACAATATTCATTAAATTTATAGAGATAATGTTGTATTATTTTTTCATTAAGGTTTTAAAATCATATATTAAATGGTACTGATAAAGAAGACATTTGATAAAGAGGTATGGTGATATTTTGTTAAAATTTAGAAATAAGTGAAATAAAAACATTAATATATTATATAGGTTAATTTAATAGTGATTAGTTTGGATATAAAATAATATTGAGATTGAATAATTAAATGGGATATTATTGGTGACCAAGAAAATAGATAGTGATTTGGTGAAAAATTAATTTTTTATGGTCTTAGAATAATTTTAGAATTAAATGAATATATTAAATAGCTTATGATTTCATTATAGTTTTATAGTGATTCTTGTAATAAATTAATTTTATGAGAATATAAGATCATGGTATTCACATGTTTTGTATGTGATATTATGATCTACTTTATGTGCTTTTTGTAATTAATTTAAAATCAAATATTTAATATAATGGTATTTAAATTTTTTTATATGGAATTTGTTTATTTATAATGTTTAAATATTTTTTTGAATATGATTTGTATTACTTTTGATGTATTTTTGGTATTTTAGAGATTACTTTATTATATGGGATAACATATGCTAACATTTATTGTTTTGGGTGATATTATGAGATAAATGGAAATACTTTCCACTCATTCGTATATCTTATGATCTATTAAAATATATTTTTTGTTATCTATGTATATAAAATTCATCATGGATATTAATTCTATCTTGTAATAAATGAATTTAAAATTAATCGAAGCACATCCAAAGGATGAAATTATTCTTATGAAATAAAAATATATTGAGTACGTATATTTTGTGTTTTTATCTCAAATGATAATAATAAAATCCCTCATCATTAGGAAATGTTTTTAGATATAAAAATCTTACAAATTTATTGTCATTTCGGATGAAAAAATGTACTTTCAGCCATCATATATTAATGACTTTTTGGCCATTAACTTTCTCTGGATCATTCACATTATTTTTATTAGTGATATCTATCACCCTCAATAATTATTCAGGATTTTCCTCTATTTTCATATCATCAATTACCAGAAAATTTTTCCTTTAGGGAATCCAACATATGTTTTATTAAATATTTCCTTCTTACATTTATTTCGACCTTATCAAGAGAAGTTTTTTTAATTTTTTTATGTTCTGTGTTTTCTAAAAAGATATTTTAAAATATTAAACCCTTGATTTTCAAGGGAATGTCAAAATTACGAGTCTGAAAATTATTGAAGGTGGTTATAATGTAAACCTAGATGATTTTAAAATAATAAAATTTTGTTTAATAACATATATAACACATGATACTGAGCATAAATAAGCCGTGAAATATAATAATTAAATATGAATATTATATATTAGCCATTAAATTGGTGGCATTTAAAAGGTATAAATAAAATAAGAGAATTATAGAGTTTACAGGTTTATAAGAAAATAATTATGAATTTATTATAAATGAAAATGGAAATAATTTTTAAATAAAAGTATTTTTTTTCAGAAAAAAACATATTCATTTGTAAAAAATATTTTTGACACAATTTGGGAACATAAATAAAATTTTGTTTTTTTAATTTTTATACAATTATTTTAAAACCTAAATAAAATTCAATAAAACATTCAAAATTATCTTAAATTTAATTTTTTTTAGTTTCCTAAATAGGATAATGTTTTAATAAATGGTGAAATATGTTGATTTTTTTTGAAAAGTTCCTTTTTATAAATCATTTACCAAGAATGATTTTATACAAATAAATTAAAATTAAAATTAAGTTAATATAATATATTAATTTCTATTTAGTTCATGAGAATAATTTTTTTTGTATTTATATAAAAAATATTTATATAAATTTAATAATTTCTTTAGGGAATTTTTTTTCCTCTCTGAGGTTAACATTATGTTAAATTTATTGAATGGTTTGAATTTAAATTAGAAATGTAGATTATGCATTTGAAATTATACTAAGTCATATTATTTATTTTTTTCAAATTAAATTTTGGTAACAATTAATTGTGAAAGTATCCAATATTAATTATACTGCTTAAGGATTAGATGGGGTTACTGGGGGTTAAACTATAAATATTATGGATTGATTGACCAATAAACGTGTTAATTTCCAATTGGTTGGATATATTTCAAACATATATCATATTATTTTCTATAATGATTCATTTTTGATCCTTGAGTATTATTAAAAACATCAGAACAATGTATTCCTTAAAAAAAATCAAAGTGTGTCCCTCCCCAACTTATAAAAGGGATCCCACTCTCCACTTCCATTCAAACTTCCAAAAATGTTTTGATTAGCCAAACCCAACCCAAAACCATTCCCTAAATATATCCCCACAAACTATAATAATTTTTTATCATAAAATCATTCGAGTAATTATTTTTTTTATAAACACCAAAAGATTATCTAAAGAAGTGATGTATTTAATAATCACACATTTTCAATTTTTTTCTTTCTCTACCACCTAATAAAATATCATAACTATGATGTCATATTAATACCAATTCATAACATATACAGAGATGTTAAAATGTTAATTTCATAGCCTATATACATCTCCATATCCATAAAATGGTATTTGGAACAATCGATAGTATGTACAATGGACTACTACCTCACAAACCAATGTAATTTATTTTTCCGTCACTATACATGTGGACTACTGCCTACACAAATTGATAGGGAATTTTTTTCATTTTAATTTTCAAATGATGGAATTAGGGATAAATTTAAAAAATATATATGATATATATAATATAATATATATTATTCAGTGGGGAAATATTAGATACATTTCAATTGTTTCATCCTTCTTGAAAATGAATACTTTTTTCATGTGTATGTAAAGCCTACCATCACCATGAACTGTGTAATTAATTTTTTATAATGATAAATTTTATGGAAATATTTGAATACCTATATAATGAATATATTTGATATAAATGACATAGATAACAGTATATATATTATGAAAATAAGATCAATATTAGACCGAAACTACCAAACTAAAACATACCTTCAAAACAAAGCACTTATCAACTTGAATAGTGTTTTTAGTAAAAAATGGTTAATAAAAAGTTGATAGAATTTTATTAGAAAATAATATATTGTATAATACATATAAATATATATAAATATATAATTATGCATTTATTATATATTTATAATATATATATATATATATTACACTGGACATTTGAACATTTATGAAGGAAATCAGACCTAGGATAATGGATTTCATCTAACTTTTACATTAATAACACATATTGAGTATTTAACTATTATTTATGTTGTGTGGTGTATATTGTACTCATTTGATATGATATAACATGAATATATTTATATTTAGGGTATTTGAATTCTAATTTGATATTATTTCTTTCATTTGGATTATAATTAATTATTTACAAATGCGGTAGTGTTTTTTGAAAATAAATTTATTATTGATGATTATTGAGTTTTGAGTCTCCGTAAGGGGTATATTTTTATATTTTTTTTATTAAAATTAATATATTTTCTTTTACTATTTATAATCATAAAATTTTCAATTAATAGTAATATTCTTCACTAATTGGTACCTAAACTTATTCTGGAAATATTTTTTAGAAAATATCACATTATTTTTCTTTTCTGTCGAAAATCCTCTTTCATCCATATCCATGTTTAAAAAACATTATCCTAAAAAATTTCAACAATCTTTAATAAATTTATTAATAATGTTTTTATGCATTTTATAAATTTTATAAAATGTTTTTAATGGAATATTATTTAACTTTCTAAATGAGTATCTTTAAAAAAATTTACAATAGTGTGAATCTAAAGTTTAAAACTTATATGGAATTTATAGAACTACCTACCATGATTAAAACACAATACATTGAATCATCCATAAAAATTTTCTCTAACTCATTTCAACAAATAATATTTTACTAATATTTATAAAATATTTAGTTTTTAGGAGATATTTTAAATGAGAAAATGACATTTTTCTCAATAATTTTTTACGGATTTTTTATGGTAAATATAATCATCGATGATAATTAAATTTCTTTATTGGTGAAATATTTGTAATATTTTTTAATCACACTATAAGGGAATGGATCGATGTGGATCATCCTTTTTCGTGTTTTCAAAGATCCAAGAGCTCAAATGTGGCTCGGAAGTAGTTTGGATAAGTTTAGTTAAGTAAAAATGAATAGAGGGGATTACACGTTGTGTAAATATTTTTTATAATATGACATCTCGTTTCATGAGTTATTTCACATAATTAATGTGGGGTTTATGAAGTGTATTTATTGGAGCTCAAAAAATAAATAAAATGCTGAGGTGACATGTTTTTTTGTGGAAATAAAGCTTGAGACTTTACACAATGTGAAAGGGGATTACACATTATGTAATTCCCCAACACTATATGTTTTAAGTTTTTCTAACCCCTTGGGTTTTTTAAAACCAATGGACGTGCCATATATATATCTAGTAGAGCCGACCCAACGAACCTCTCTTTAGTGTTTTGGGAATTCCTTCGTAAAGGAATTTTATTTATCTCCCTCATTTGATCCATGTCGATCCCTCTTTTATATAATGTATGATCTACCGCTTTAATTTTGGTTTCATCAATCTGTTTCCTCCCATTTACTTTTTCCATATAATGGTGTGAGATATCCATATTTTTAATGGAGTTTCTATTGTTATTGGTTGGAGCAGTTGTGATGTGGAATCCTTGGGTAGATGTAGTTATTGGTCGAGAGATGACCACAATCCATTGCATTGATCCATTCTTGTTCGAAGAACGTCAATGGCGTTTTCTAGTAGGGATTTGATGCTTCTCTATATTCACATGTAATCATAGAGTTAGCATGGTTTATCCCTTGGATCTCAATAAATTGACTTAATAAGTATATAAATATGATTAATTAATTGGTATCGATCATATATTGTGGCATTATATAGTGATCACAGTTGGCCTCTTGATTTTCTAGATAGTGTGATATATATTCGTTTCATAGTTACCATTCAATTATTGAAGGGTATTGGTAAATAATTTAATTATAGAATTTATTATTTAATTAATTGGATAAATGACAAAGAGGAATGTTTAATGATTTTGGTTTTTTTGTTGTAATTTGATATGGATCAAATTGATTCACAAATGCAAGTATAATGAAATTGTTTAATGAACCTGAATCATGTTGATTTTTTACATAGAATTTAAGGTATGATAAATTAATAGGATAACTAATTTGTGATATGTTGTGATAGCTAATTTTTTAGATTTCATATAGTTGGAACATGTCCATAATGAATTATTTATTTTAATGTGAAAAAGAACTAGTTGTATGATGAAGTTAATTCCTTACAGGGATTGAATTTCTCACAATCATGTAATGGCCATGTGCCTTATGATTTGGAGCCATGAGAGATAATTTTGATTAATATTGTATGCCTTGTTTTAGGGGTGAGATAATGTTGTTATGTATTTTCCTACATATTGTTATGTTATCTATATATGAGACTTGTGGTTGTGGGGGAATGGAGGCCCGAATATAATGTGAACCTGGGATAGATGATCCTAGAGGGTTGTTGAGATATGTGGGGATAGGGAGGAGTAATTTTTTGGGAAATAGTTCATTCCAAGAGTGGAAAGATTCATCAGTTTATGCATATGGGTGTCAGGGAGGGCACTTGAGGTGATAGAATGGGTTCACGCTAGGCATACACATTGATGTGAAACTTCGAGGCTGGTAGAATATGTTGTTTTTTATCTATTTTACTCTCCCAAATACATGAGGCAACTATTTTTTCCTACTCTCATTCAAAAATAGGTGATGATTCAGGTGGTATGCCACATGCTTTATGTGTTTAGATTCTTAATGATGGATGGGTCTAGGCTCCTACTATAGGTAGAAAATACTCAACTGGTACTTCATCTACTGACCATGTTGACCCCCTTATGTTTGGTAGCATACAATTTTTTATTATAATAAATGGGATTATGGAATATGGTAAATTTTTTAAACAAATCAATAACTAATTTTGAACCCATGGGATCGGAGCTTGTTTGGGTGCAATGATGAGGTTATGATTATAATGAGATATGGACTATGTTTAGTTATCCAAATAATGAATAGATCATGCTTTGAATGATAATTAAATGCAATGTGGAATTTTTTAATAGTTAAATATTGATTAATGAATTATTTAACATAAATTTAAATTGATAAAAAGGTAAAATATGATTTAATAAATCTCTTTAAATGGTTTTGTTCATATAGGATATCTAGTCTTATTAGAGGAAATCACGAGCATGAGATACATTAGAAACAATTAAGTCTATGAATAGATTATTCCAATAGTGTGGTTGTGAGCTATAATATATCTTGTACATTTTTTCTTTTATATGTTACTCCAATCTACCGGTTAGGGTGATTGACACCCTGGGGATTCTGATCCCTAGGGGGTGGGGTTTTCCCCAACATCCCAGTGGGAGGATGAATGGATGACTTCCCCTTTGGACCCAATCTTTTCACATGGTAGTTAGTTTTTTTAGGGTACATGCCAGTTATTTTTCCCCATATATTTGTATATAAGGTTGTAATGTCTTGTGGTTACTTCAAACACATGTATTCTGAATGTAGATTCATATGGACTATTATAGGCATAACATATATAGGTTGTGATGGCTTGAGGATCATTACTCGTTGTATAGGATGTAATGGATTGAGGTAACATTCTTGATGTTTGATGCATGTTATGAGAGAAGTGGTGGATCCCAAAAACGACTTGGTAACATCTCGTTTTATGGATTATGTGGTGCATCAACTAGGTGTATATAGGGTAGCCTTTTGAGAGAGATTATTTGGATGTGTAATGTTGGGGGATAGTGGGAAAATAGCAGGGAAGTGGTAGCGGGGTACCCATGATATTATTTATTATATTATATACTCTTGTATGTGATAATTTTTTAGAGTATTCATGGTATGTCTTGGAACAAATCATACCTATTTAGGTTATGATTTAGTTTCACTTATTTTTTCACTATTCTTTAGCATGATTTCATTACTTTTTTATAAGAGGTTATAAAGAAGATCCTATTGAGTTTATTGTTACACAGACCCGAGGCTATATAATTTTTTTTGGTAATTTGAATCAGGTTAGATATAATGCTACCTACTACTAGATTGGGTATTTTTTGGAGATGTTTGGGCTTTGTGGTCACTAAAATTTTACTTTCTTTTGGGTAGTTTTATTTTTCCCCATTCAGTTGTAATATTTTAGACGACCTTAAATATTTTTACTTGGGGATTATTTAGTATTACAGTCTATGAATAATTTGGTTGGTTTTTGTCTTATACTTCTCTTTTTCGTGTATTTATATTTAGGAAAATGCCTCCCATTTCTATGTTTTCTATACCCTTGGTTCTAGTCTCCATATTGGGGACTACTAGAGGTTGGACTCGGGGGGGGGGGTGTCATTATATCTTTTATCACATTTCCAGACCAAGAGAGGCACACTATGTGGGGAGGGGGTCATGGAAGATTGGTATCACAGGTTTGGATGTGGGATACGATGTATTTTGGATTTAGGAACATGTGTTGTTACATGGGTTGGTAGGGAAATGGTTTTTGTCATGTTTAGAAACTATTGTGAACACTAGAGACTTTCTGATACATAGGTATTCTGGCCCCTATGATCTAATGCATGGACCTTTATTTTTACAATGGCTACTAAACAAGTTGATACATGTTTCAGGGATGATTCCTAGGGAACGATGAAGAATCATTATTCTTTAATCATGTGTTTGAATTGGTACACCATGGGATAGGTTAACCTAAAACTAATAAAGAAAAACAAATAGTTATTATTAATTTCTTTCATATCCCAAGATTAGGAGATCTATCTTTTTTTACCTTTAAAGGTGTAGATCTAGGTATACCTTTCCATTAGTTTTACGCAGAGGATTTCCAGAAGGTTATACCAGCATATCTCCACAAATTAGACATTGACGATGCCGATACGTGGGCGGGGAAACTATGAAATTTCAGCACTAGTGTTTATACATCTATGAGGGATATATTCAAAATGTAGTCATAGATGAATGTTTAGAGGAGGTTTAGATATCTTCCATCTCAATTTCTGTTAAGATGAAGCACTAGGTGTTGTTGGTTGTGATAATATTGCATGGGGTAGAATGGAGTCATGGTTTATATTCCTCAGGGATCGCGAGGATTCGGTACACTCATGGGAGATGTTTTGGGAGAATTTCAAAGTCGAGTTTCATTCTAAGACCGTGAAGGAGGACAGTCTCTTGGAGATGCTTACCCTTTATAATGGAATCTCTAGCGAGAGATAGTTCAAGATCCACTTTAGGAACCCTATATAATATGTTCCAGAGCTATTTCCAGATTAGGAGGCCATTGTGAAACATTTCTATGGGGCATTGTATCTATATATCCAGTTTCGGATCACCTTGTATATACTGAAAACATATCTCAAGGTGCTATCGAGAGAAGAGGTTATGGAGAGAATGTTTTACAAAATCGAATTTTCATGAGAGGGGAGTCTTTAGGATTCCCCAAAAAGCATATTTGTAGTCAAGGGTTCTTAGTTTTCCTGGATAAAGATATTATAATTAGCCAGAGGTATGTACCATCTCTTTATATCTCATTTCATTAGGGGTGGAATATCTTTAGCCAACTATAATGGATCAAGTTATTATTTTTCTTGTGGAAGTTGTGGTCATCATTAGAGAGAGAAATTAAACATTATATGATGTTAGTGTGAACCAGGTGTTCTGGACCAGGTTCCTCTATTGTAGTTGTTCTATTCGAGGAAGAAACCGTAGGTTTCACAAGTTTTAGATCAGTAGAGAGCAGTTGGGGCAGGAAGGGGATAGCCCCGGGACTCTCCTTTTCCACAGAGAGAAGAGGGGGACCATTTAGGTGTTCTCTATTAGGGTTAAAGAGGTCATATGGTAGGTTTTTTTAGACTCATTTGATTTAATTTCTAGCATCATGTGAGCTAGACATCATTTGAGGTACTGTAAACTGGTTTTCTACTTAAGTGTATGCCCTGTTTGAATTAGTATCAATTTACTCCTTCATATCACCTTCCCATGTATATTCTTTGTGACTTAAGATAGAGAGTCCTACAATTACATTGGCATTGACTACACCTATTGGAAGATGAGATGACATGTTTGTTGTATGTATAGAGTCTGAGCTAGTGCTGGGATAACACCTCTCTTGTGGATATTTCCTATGTTTTTAGAGACAAAAATATAATATCATCCTTAGAATGGACTGATTGTATTCAGTGTAGGATATTGTGGATTTCTTCATGAGCCAGGTGGTGTTCTTCAATATTGATGGAGAGTCAGCGGTGTTTGTTGGTGATTAAGACTATCAAATGGGTCAAAAGAATGTTCCATCGATATCATCCATGATGGTTGAGATGATGAAGAGTTTGTAAGACAATCAATAGAATCTATTTCCCAGGGTTGTGGATGAATACCATTATGTTTTTAAAGAAGAGGTTTTATCATTTCTCCCTCGATGGGATATTGAGTTGGAGAATGAGCAAGAGAAAGACATGTCTCCAATCTCAAATTCTCCAAATATGATGGCACCTTATGAATTAAGGGTGCTTTGTATACATCTTGATGGTCTGTTGTAATGTGCTTCTGTTCATCTGAGCATGTAACCATTGGGTGCACCATTCTATTCAAAAGGGAGGATGAAAACAGTTTATGGTTGTGTGTCGATTATTGTCAGTTGAACAAAGTGACAATGATGAACTACAATCCTCTTCCACAGATTGATGATTTGTTTTATTACATAATGGTGCATTTTTCCATAATTTTTTTGGTGAAGATATCATCAAATATGAGTGAAGAATGAAGATTTCCAAAAGGCTGCTTTCTATTTTCATCATGGAAATTATGAGTTCCTTATGATTCTGATCAGTGTGATGAATTTTCTATCATTGTTCATGGGCTTGATGAACAATGTGTTCCATAAGTTTTGGGATAATCTCATAGTGTTCTTAATCGATGAAATCCTTCTATACTATGCATCTAAGGAGGATCATGGAGAGAATCTACTTTTCATTTTGGGGGTTCATTGTTGTCATTAGTTGCTAAAAATTAATAAAAATTTGAGTTATGGGCTTTAGAATCCATTTTTTGGGGGATATATTATCCCAGTAGTGTATAGTTTTGGATCTGTTAAAGGTATAAGTAGTTGTGTCTTGGGAATCCCCCAAAACATTTCCATATGTGCGAATATTATTTTGTCTTACATTCTATTATAGGAGGATCGTAGGCAATTTCTTTGAGTTTCTGAATCCTCTCACAACATTTACTAGAAATTATTAGGTGTTCATGTGTACTGATTAGTGTCACACATTTTTTTATATCTGAAGGAGTAGTTAGTATGTGTTCCATTAGTTTTTTCTGATAGTATAAGGAGTTTAGTTTGAGGGATTATGTAATTCTTCATGTCTTTGGTTATGATGTGTTCTGATTAATTAGTGGTTGGAAATTTCTTATGGGACTCGAAAGTTTCAACCCTAAGAGTGTAACATTTCCACCCATGATCTTCAATTTGTAGCATTGGTGTTTTCCATTAGGTTTTGTATACATTACCTCATCAGGGATCGTGTTGTGGTCCTCGTGTATTATAAAATCTTGAGGTGTGTTTTCTACAAGCATGAGATAAACTTGTGAAAACATCTTTAGATGGAGTTAATAATTTATTATGACATTGATATATCAACTATTCTTTGAATGTTTAATGTTGTAGCCAATGCGCTATGAAGGAAATTGCATAGTGATGCGGTGTTTGAATTGTGTGATTATTGTAGAGTGATGTAAAAACATTCAACATTACATATAGATATGGTAGAAGTTGGGTGGTAGAGGTTTCCTTTTTCAAGTGATGGTGTATTCGTCTATGGTAAATTACGTAGAAGTGTCATGGCTGGAGGAACGTGAAGAGGAGGTATGGAGAGACTGGGTTGTCTGTATCGAGGGACCTAATGGTTGATTTGGGGACGGACATCACTGAGTATCGTTTCAAGGAATGCCTTTCATTCTATTGCATATGCATGAGATGGTTCTTAGATAATTTCATAGATCACCCTTAGAGGTACATCCTGGAAGCAAAATGATATACCATGCTATGAGAGGTCATTTTGGGGGCATGGGTTAAGGCATGTAGTTGTACAGTTTGTGTGTCTTTGATTTGTTTTCTAGAAGGTGAAGGCTAAGCATCGTGTTCTAGGTGGTTTTCTCCAACCATTATATGTTCCTATGTGGATGTGGGAGGACATATTGATGGACATTGTTACCAGTTTACCTTGAGATATAGGATTCTATGACTCTATATGGGTATTTTTGGATCATTCAAAAAAATCAACCAAATTTATAGTGATCAAGGAATCATGCTCAGTGGAGGATCTGTCGAGGTAGTATATAGAGGATGTGGAAAGGACCCACAATGATCCAAGTATGATCATATCCAATAGATATCCTAATTTTAACTCTACGGTGTGAAGAGGTCTCATACATTATTTTTGTTCCTAGCTATGCCTTAGAACTTCTCTTCATCCACAAACAGACTTTTAGATTGAACGGACCATACAGACTCTTGAAGGCATGTTGTTCTCTTATTTAATAGATTTTGGAGGTTCATGGATGAGGCACCTTTCTTCAGATGAGTTCTATTACAATAATAGTTTTCACTCTACCATCAGTATGGCGTAGTTTTAAGCTTTGTGGGGATAAGCTTGACATTCTCTGTTGTTCCAGACTTGGGATAGAGAGAGATAAATTTTCAAACCGAAACTACTATAGAATACAACATATATGGTTGATGTAATTCATGATAGGGTGAAGGTAGCCTAGAATCATTAGAAATCCTATGTCAATCATAGGAGGATACCTCTATAGTTTGATTTTTGGGATAACGTGTTTTTGAATGAGCCTCCTCGTCATGGGATGTGATTGTTTGGTTATGAGAGTAAGCTTCCTCCCCAATTATTGGGACCATTATATTTTTTGGATCATGTTTAAGTAGTGGCGTATCATGAAGAAATTCCCCAATAGATGATATGGATACATGATTTTTTCCATGTGTGGAAGCTCCATCGTCGTCTTCATGATGTCCCTCACTTCTTCAAATGGGGTGACATCCACATTGGTGATGATGCATCATTCGAGGAGAGTCTTGTGGAGATCCATGACCGCCAAAAAAAAGTGATGTGTGGGCATGAAATCCATTGGGTTTGTGTATTTTGGAGGAACGATGGCTTAGAGGAGAGTACCTGGGAATGTGAGTCGTAGATACACACTCAATACCCCCAAAATGTTTTAGGTTTATCTCTTCTATTATAACTTTTTATGTTTGATTATTACAGACCCATTCTGTTTATCATGTGGAATTCACTTCTTTCTTTTTGTGGCTTGATCTGCTTTAAGAGGTATCTCTACCGAGATAGAGTTTAGGAGATGTTTGTCGTTGTACCTTGGTTTGTGATTGTTCCAATAGTGAGGTGGTGAGCTCCTATGGTGGAAAAATCTTTGTGTGTCATCACACGAAGTGGTTGTTTGGATGAACCCTATCTATTTCCTGAGTAGGATGGTTTTGGAATATCGAGGGTGATAATGTCTTGAGGGGTTTATGATGTAAGGACTGATATTATCTTTGATCGACCATTTTCATGATTTCAAATATCCATGTGCTTGGAGGTATCTCATTAGATGTTTGGAGAAGTTTGTTAAATTAAAACTGAAAAAGGCGAGGTTTACACATCGGGTAACTACATTACATAACATGACATCTTGTTTTAGGTGTCGATTCATGGTGTGAAATAGGGGTTCAATGCATGAAATATTTTGGGTATTAAAAATAAATAAAATTATAAGGTGATGCGTTTTAGTGGAACTCGACCTAGAGGCAGTACACGATGTGAATGGGTGTTACACTACAGGTAATTCCCATAAAACTGTATGTTTTATCTATTTCAAGACACTTTTTATTAAGCCCTATGGATACAGTGTCTCACCCTTAACCTTATGCAACTCGGTAACACTATCTTCAGTGTAATGGGAATTCCTTCATCAAATAATGATCCTTAGCTCCCACCATCAATATGTAGTGATCCATCTTCGATATATGGTATGATGTACCTATATTCTTTAGGTTTATTTGATCTGTTTCCTAAAACTTCACTTTCTGATTTAATGGTGCAAGATCTACTTTTTTTTAATAGTGTTTCAATGGTTGATGGTTGGTGTGGTTGTGTTATGGCATCCTCTGGTGGATGTAGTTGTTTCAGGAGAGTTGATCGACATATGTTTCATTTATTTAATCTCATTATAATAACAACAAATATACTTTTATGTAAGGTTTTTGATGATTTTATACGTTTTCATGAAATCATAGAGTAACTACCATTTATCCCCAGTATTTTGATAGAATCCAACTAAAAATTTTATGAACTAGTTTAATGAATTGAAATTTATTGTATTTTGTTTCTTTATACTGTGATACTAGTGTTCCTCTTGATTTCCTATATAGTATTTTATCTGCACATTGCTTGGTTAGCATGTTATTCTTGATGGAAATTGGTAAAGAATGTAAATACATAATTGATTGTTTAATTAATTGGATAATAGATAATATTTCATGTTTAATTAATATGGATGGTGTTATTGTAATTTTTTGTGGATCAAATTGTTATAGATATGCATGTATAATGTAATTGGTTAATGATCCTCAAGAATGTTGATGAATGTGGATAAAGGATTATTGGAAAGATAAATTAACTTGTTAATTAATTTTTGATAGATTAAGATAAATTGTTTCTTAGGTTTCTCATATTTGGAACCTAGGAATAAATAATCCAATAGTTCAAGTTGGAATAAGAACCGATGTTCATATAAATTTAATGACTTTCAGGGACTGAGATGTCCACATTCATGTAATGTCTATGATACATAAGCTTTGGATCCCTGCGATATTTTGGTGTGTAAAGGTTGGATTCAATTTTTTAATGTTTAGATATTGTTTTAATGTTTGTTCCTGGTGCTTGTGATGTTCTCTCGATACAAGACTTGATGTTGTTGGGGGTAGGGAGAACCGAATGTAACATGAGCCTATAATTTCTCATCCTGGAGGGATTTTCTGTTATGTGGGGGCATGGACACCAAGTTTTTGTTGCATAATTTGACACATAGAGTGGATATATGCATCACTTTGTGAATATGGGTGTCATAGAGGACACTCAAGGTGATGGAATGTGATGAAGTTGGGATTACCCATTGATCTGAAACCTATATACTGGTTGAATATGTTGTTTTTTTATATCTTATACTCTCCCCACATCTTGAGGTTGCCAGTTTTTCTAACTCTCCTTCCAAAATAGGTGAACATGAATGTGGTATGCCACATGATTTTCAGGTTTAGATTCATTACGATGGATGGGTCTATGATCTTTATATTTGTGAAAATGAATCAATAGGTATTTTATCTACTCACCATGTTTAAACCCTTGTGTTTTGCAGCTTAGAATGATTCCATAGAATACCTGGACGTTTGGAAGGTTTTTTTGTTGATAAATAAATGAATAAATAATGTTTAAACCATGAGGTTGGAGCTTTCTAGGAGAAATATTGAGGTATGATTATGAGAGACCATAGACATGGTTTAGTTATGGTTGGGGGGAATGGATCTTGGATGGAATGATACTTAAATGTAATGTGGAATTTGTTAATGGTTTCTTAATTTTTAAAGAAATAATTTAATGTAATGTATAACTGATATAACGTGATAAGATGACTAAATAAATCTCTTCAAATGGTTGTGTACTTATAGGATATCTAGTTTTAGTTGTGACAGTAGGGTATCCGTGTGACGTTATATGAATTTGAGTCTAAGACTATGATATTCCCATAGTGTGGTTGTGAGTTATATTATATCCTATAATTTTTGTTCTTTTACATAAGAATGGAACTTGTTAGTTGGGGAGATTGACAACCAGGGGATTCTGAGCCATGGGGGTGTTTTCCCCAATATCCCGACTAGAAGATGGATGGGTGACTTCCCCCTTCATCCCCACCATATACTCCTCATTGTTACTTGTTCTAGAGTGTACAATGGTTAGTTTTCCCCAATAATGTGCGTAAAGGGATGTAATTTCTTAGTTTATTTCAAACACATGTATTCTGGATATAGTTTCCTATGGGCTAATACATGTATAACATGTATAGATGGTGATGGAATGAGGATCCTTACTCATCAAAATGGTTATAATGGAATGTGGTATAATACTAAATGTTTGATACATGTTATGTGAGATATGGTGGCTCCAAAAATCTACTTGGTTACTTATGGTTATGTAAATGTTTTGGAACATTACCTAGGAGTCTGCAAGAAAGCCTTTGTGTTTCATGAGATGCATGTTGTGGTGTTTCTCCTAGGTGTCTTTAGGAAATCCTTTTTGGAGAGAGATTACAAAGACATGCGATGTTGGGGCTGTGTGGAAAACCAATGGGGATGTTTTAGCAGGGTACCCTAGATATTATTTATTATATTATATACTCTTTTATGAAATACTTGGTGAGATTATCCATGGTGAGGCTGGGAATTACATACATGTTTATGTGATGAGTTAGTTTCACTTGTAGTTCACTATAATTTATCATTATTTATTTACGTTTGTAGGAGAGGCTCTATAGAGAGTCCTAATGAGTATACTATTACACACACCCAACATTATGTAAACTATTTTTCAGGTCACATGGTGGAGTTTAGATATTAGTATATTTACTACTATCTTGGAGGATTTTTAGGTTCTATTGGGCCTTTATAGTATTTTTAGTTTTCCATTATTTTTGGTACATGAAAATTTCCCCTTTCAATTATAGTAGTATTTCATGACAATACATATGTTTACATGGGGTTTTATTTAAATTATAGTCTGAGAAAGATTAGGTTGGTGTCTATATTATCCCTCTGACCCACATGTGTTCTCTTATAGGCTAATTTCTCCCATTTTTTTTAATATACCCTTGGTTATAGTTTCCCACTCAAGGATTATTGGAGGTAGGAATTGGGGGTCATTATATCTCTTCTCACCTAGCCAGCGTAGGAGGGGTACACATTGTAGGGTTGGGGTCATGAAACAAACCCAGCTTAATATTTATTTAGAGGGATTGTTATTTTTTTATTACGATGTGGTACCTTGATACCTTTCACCATAGTACTCTATTTGGTTTATGATAATATTTATTGATTAGGGAAAGTATTGACATTATTATAATAGTTCCCCAATATTAATTATTAATGATAACATTTATTTATTAGTAAATTTATTAACAGTTATTGTGTTATATTTTTCAAATGAATATTCATATTGATTACGGGATCTCCCTTTTAATATGAGTAATTCAACCCACATTTTATGTGATAGGTGGTCTTGGCTATAACTCAACAATGCATTGGAAGGTCCCATGGGATAAATTATCTTCAGTATTTTGTTGTGGCCTATCCCATTTATATTATAGGTCTTGGAAAACTCCTATGACCATATAATTATGATATATAGAATTATTTACTTTCATATTTTGTTATACGTTATTGATTTCAATGTGATTATTTGGTTAGTTATCATTTCCATGTATACGATCCAAGATTATTTGACTGTTTATGTAACATTATTTTCACCATCACTTATAGATTCAATATTATTCTTCATGATTACAATATTTATTAAATGGATAGTGTTTAATTTATTTAAATATATATATATTATACATAAAATTTAATAATAGTTTTCGATGTATGCACACCCATACTGAGTAGATGATCATACCTTGTTCTTATGTTTCCATTCCTCATAATTTTAGGAATAGTAATACGATTGTTATATCGGGATTCACTAATTGAAATAATAATTTTCACAATGGAATAAATATATTGTATTTTATGATTCAAATTTAATGTGAAATTCATGTATGTATCTTTATTCACAATAATATAGAACTATTTTTTCCTTTAGGATTAAATTTCTGGTATCGATCAATAATTTCATAATGTAACCACCAATTATGGGATACTATAATTAGGTTCCTTACACTGGTTTTGTTCTTTTCCGGGGAAAAGAAAACCTACATCGTGTCTAGGAATTCTTTATGAAGAATTCAGGGCTTTAAAGTAATGGTATATGTATTAAATCATGTGATTTGGAGAGCATAAGTGGTTCCCTTTTATATGTGGGGATATGATAACTCATGGAATAAGATAAAGTAACAAATTAATAAATTTAAATTTTCAGGATCAGGTAACTATAAATTCGAATATTTCTATGAAATAAAAAAGAGGAGAAAACAATCCCCTCATACAATAAAATGTGGACATTTTAAAGTAATGTTATCACACATATCTCATTTTTAACACCCTATTAACTCTTTTTAACAATTACAACAATATAAAAACAAATTACGCATCAAGGGTAAATAATATTAAACTAATAAAGAAATGGGATTCATAAATGGACTACGATTGATATTTTTAACAATATCGCATTCACATGGATTAAGATATATTATTATTAATTTCAACAAATTTAATTATATAATCTTTATTATAAAATATCATTGTTTTCATTTTTTAAATACATGAAATATAATATCATAATATGGGTATAACTCTTGTAAAATGGAATCAAAATGGAATTTCTTCTAAAATAAGTAATATATAGTGTATTATTATATCCCAACCAAATTAAAAAAAGATTGGAAATAATCTTATACCTTGACTATTGATTTAACCACATGGTTAACCAATTTTAATATTAACTATGGTAATAACCATTACTTGTATTGTTAGGATATAATTTTTGTTATAAGCCAAAAATATGGTCATTAATTTCCAAGGTATGGAGTTTTAGATCATTTATCATCATAGATATCCTTTTAAATTATTTTTATAGTTAAAAAAACTAATAAAATGTATCAAACAAAAAATTATATAAATTTCATTTATGAAAAATCATATAATTTTACATTCAATACAACATACCAATAATGGAAATCGAATATAAATTTATCCTAAATATCAAATATGTTATATTTATTAAAAATCATGTAACATAATGACTGACTAAAATTTGGTTATATTTAATATTTTTCAGATAATCCATTTCTGTTTATATTAACATAATAAATATTCTCGTGATGGTGAGTGGGAAATTAAGATAATTATTCAATCGCTAAAAATTAAAATAAAATTATTATCATAAAAAAATTAATTCAGATTTTGAATAATAAATTATAACTGAACTAATTCTCTTTTATCCTTATTTATAAATTAATATTTATTAATATAAAAATAGTGACATTTTTTGTTTCTTCTTTTCCTAAATTAATATAATGGTCATAATCAAATTAAAATGGAATCAATTTAAATTATTTTTGATACATGGATAGAAAATTCAAAAAAAAAAACTAATGAAATATGATAAAGAAAATTTTTATATAAATTTTAAAGCCTTATCAAAAAGTTTTAATTCTGTTTTACCCTTTTACCCTTTCTATGGTAGAAAATATTTATGAAGGATACTATTCAAAATTAAAAAAAAAATTAAACAGACATATTTACAAAAAAAAATTCTCCAGATTGAATATATAGTTAAAAAATTCCTTGATAAAATATATATAAGTATTATAATACAATATTAATATTAATCCATAAAAATTAATGAAAAATGTATTTAGATAAATGGGTTTTTCCCCTAAAAATTAAATTGTATGAAAATATGGAATATTACCTAATCAAATGGAATTAATATGATTATTACAAATAGAATGTATCATATATCACTTTAATAAAAACTCTATGATATAATTGGACATTTAAATTACATTATATAATGGATTAATGATCGTATTTGAAAATTATGTATTTTTTACTATTTAATGAAAAATCAATCATTTCCAAAATATAAATCAAACCAAACAAATTTAATTTTGATATTATAACATAAAACATATTTCCATTTAATAAAATTCAATTTCTAAAATTGGTTAAAATGAATTATATTATTACTACACATAATTAAATAAAACCATTTTCTAAGAAGACATATTTTTGGAACATATAAAAAATTCCTAAATATTGAGCACATATATATTTTTAAGTAACTATTTAATTATAATTATGGTAAAAAATTATATTTATAATTCATTATTTCATTAATATTATTAATAACCATCAATTAAACATTTATTTTATTACATTTTATCGATCATTTATCTCTTTATGTTTCATTGCAAGCAAGTTATGAAACAATTACAAATTATTTAAAGGGAAATATATTTTAATATCTCATAGTGTTTAATTTTAAAAATTTCAATGAATTTTAAAATAAAACAATACATCATTTTTGAAAAACGTTGAATATTTGAAAATATATATTTTTTATAACCCACATCATAAAAAGAAATAATGAAACATCATTAAAAAGGGAATGTATAAAATGAAAAGTTTTCCTAAAATGTCACACAATTGTGTTCTTAGATAAAGAGAACATTATTGGGATGCTATAATATAAACATGGAAGAGAACAATAACTTCAAAAGAAAATATAGAGAGATATAAAACATGTCCATGATAATGTCAATGAGTTTAAAAATATAAATCTATTGGGGTGAAAAGACCGCCAATTCATCCGAGTTGAAGGTAAAAGGAGAAAAAATTTATTTCATTATCCTTTTAAAAATGTTTAGTGATTATTTTACTATTTTGATATAGTATATGAGAAATTATTCTTATATAATAAATTTCAATTTTATAATCGCAGTTCCTTTTTTCAGTTGTGATTCCATCAATTCCACTTCTTTATCAGTTTATACACCAATAAATGGAAATTAATTTTTCAATTTTCAAGTATGAAATAGTAAAATTTAATTTTAATGAATAATAAGATATATATGGCATTATTTCAGTCATGAAATATTTAATAAAACCAAAATAGTAAACATAAGATATATGATATTGACAAATAAATTTTATTAAAACCAAAAATCTCAATGATAACACCCAAAGTTCAACAAAATACTTCCCGTAGTTTTTTAGAAAATATGGCTTATAATAAATATTTATGATAAAATTCAAAACCCAAAAATGTTAGATATTTTATCACTTTTTTTCAAAGATAAAATTTTACAATTTTCCCTAAAAAACATGAAGTACTATATAATGTCACATACCAAACATGAGTATAACTTGATTTAGTTAAAACATTATAATGACCTAAATCACCATATAACCTCAGTAAAAACATGTATGTCTCCAAAAATTAAAACTATCCTCATTCCTCAAAACATCATATATAATTGAATATATTATATATATAAACAAATGAAATAATAATTATCAATAATGACTGAAATCATATTATAATAAAATTAGTAAAAAATTTCATATGTGACAATACTATATAGTTTAATTCATCAATTTGAATCACTGATTTATCCAAGAAAATATAATCAACTAATCATTTGGAAAATATTAATGGTTATTCTTCCCTTACTCTTGTATTATATATAAATATCACCATACTAATAAATCACTTTTCTTATTTTGGAGTACTATAGAATATATGTTTTTAAATCCTTAATGAAAATTATTTTTAAAAAAAATAATTAGAAATTTCATTATTATAATATATATAATATATTTTTTATAGAAAATTACAATTTTTTTTCAAAAATAACTTTTGTGAAAACGTGGGAAACCTCACAAGTTCAAAGAAAAACGTCATTAAACACATAAAAACCCAAAATATGTTAAATATGATACTATTATTAGTGGAATAGATCACCCTATATAAACTCTATTGAGGTCAAGTTTCCAACATATTATGATTATCCTTGATAATATCATAAAAATGATTATAGATATTGTTCTACTTCTCTATATATAAATCCAAATTGGACATCGTTTCATTGAATCTTGAAAATAATATGATTTTGAGTCAGTTAATACATATCCTTTGGGGCCCATTACATGAATCACTACCTCATAAATTCTATTAGTATCATCATCATGTGGAGAATTGATATAGAAATTTCCTTCTAATATTTCTTTTTTTACTGTGGATAACGATACCCAAACATTTTTATTTTTTTCTTCAACAATTCCTACTATTCTTTTCAAATATTTAAAATCTATAATTTTGGAGACACTAAGCTGGTGTATGTGACCTTAGCAAGTTCATGTTTTTCAAAACCTTTATTTCAACTCTTATTCATTGATCCTCCTAATACTTGAAATTGATATTTCATCTTTTCATCAATATTTTTTCTACCATAAGATCAACACAATCATCTACTTGAGCCTATGAATATAATTATGATATGATATACTTATCATAAACTAAAAAGATCATAAAAAACTAGAAATATATCATAAAAATTATTCATTGAATAAATCATTGTAACGATTATATATAATAGTCACTGGTGCATGGAATCATCACTAATAAACCATGTTACATGATTACAAAGCATAGACATAGGAGTAGGGAAAATACAAAATAGTCTAATAGTATGAACATGTATAAATAAAAATAGGTTCAGTGATAAAGTTATGAACATGAAATAATGATATCACATAAACATAGGGTTATGAAACCCTTTCTATGGATAGTATTATACCCATGAAAAGGAGGTCCGTGAATAATCATATGATAAGGAAGACCAGGTCCATGTATAAAATTTTGAATATGAAATTAGGTTCACACATCACATGGTTATATAATGAGTTATTTATATTATAGAATTGAATTGGTTGGATATACAAAACCACCCATCACATAATTATAGTACATTCATATATACACCACATGATCATAAAAAAATTTAAACTATCATCATAAAATTAGACATTGGAAAATAAAATGGGTTTCATAAACATCTCATAATATTAATTATAAACCATATAGAGAAATAATAATTACGGTTTCATATAATATTATCCCATAGAAACTAATAAGAAAAAAAATATTTCATTATAGAATTAAATTTCCTCTGATATATCTTTAAGAATATTACATAAGGAAAATGCAATTTTCATATTGAAATAAATTCTATAAAATTTATTTCATTAAAATAATATCAATAAAATTCATTGAAAAAAATCATGTAAACTTATCAAGAAAAAATCAATACTATGACTGGTCATGAAGGTGAGAAATTTCATTTAGTTTTTTACATTAAAACAAATATTCCATTCAAATTTTCTTTATAGAGTCAAAATTACCTAATTAATAAATGAAACGAATATTCATTTTAAAAAATTATTTAAAAAATATATTCATGGGTAAAAATGGATTCAAACAATAAATATTGAATAGTAAACTTATTGTAAAAAAAATATATATATATATAATATTGACTTGGGATAAAATGGTTTTCTCACAAAATAGATATATTATCGATTATTCAATAAAAAATTATCTATGTCACTTGATTCCTTAAATAGTGGAAAATGAAATGAAAAAAATGTAATCTTTATAAATAATGACATGAGTAGAAAAATTAATGTAATCAATTAGATAATGATCATAATATTTTTCAAAGGAAATTCAAGAATATTAAATCCTAAAAAATTAGATTTAGATGTAAATATCTTACCTCAAGTCTCATCTTTCTTCACATAAGGTCAACCATATTACTATTATTTATTCCTCTTTTAGATCCATTCTTAAGAACACTAAAATGGTATTTTAAAGAAAATAATACCTAAACCTCCTGGATATGAAGTTAAGAATAGAAATTTTTTGGGATAATTTGTGATAGATGGATCAATGGGTCTGAGGAAGTTAAAAAAGTTGTACCCCTTATATGTGGGGATAGGGGAACTATAGAAATTATAAATAGTAATAAATTAATAAATATTAATTTTTTGGGTAAAGTGTCTCAAAATGGATATATATCAATTATATAGTAATGAATATTCAAAATAATCTAATACAAAAAATCTTACAATTTTAGGTAATGATTTAACCCTTGTCTCTCTATTTTAACTGTGTTACCCCTTTTTACAATTACCCCATATGTAAATGTTTTGTAGTCTATAAGGTTAAATAACTGTACAATAAATAAAAATATAACCTGTAAATAAAACATCATTAATTTTTTATTTCATATCCCATTCAATTGAAAAAATATAGGATTTTTTGAATATTAAATCTTATAATAAGTTATTTTATATTATAAAATATTATTGACATCAAATTTTTATATCCATGAAATATTATAATATAATATTCTTATAACTCATCTAAAATGTTTCCAAAATTACATGTAAATTATGTTATGTAATATATGGTTCTATTATAGTCAAAAAATAAAATTTATATAGTTTTATATATCTTTTTAAATCATATATTTAGGTTTGACCCATGGTAAACCAATTTTAATATCAAACATTGAAATGAATATTTTTAAATATTAAAGTGTTATAATTTTTCACATAATTTATAAATTGGAACATAATTGTTAAAAGGGTGATTTTATCATCCATTTATTAGATACGTGTATTTTTTAAAATTTTCATGATTCTTAATTAATATCATAAAATATATTTAACCTAAAATACTATTAATTTCAATTTAAGAACTATTAAAATAGATTGACATTGAAAACATCGTGAAATAAATTTAATTCAGATATTACATATTAATTTTCCACAAATACATTATATATATCTGAATAATTAATGTAACAATGTTATTAATAAAAACATTTATTTATTAATTTTTTTTTCTGAAATTATATTTTATTTTCAAATTAATTGAATATATACTGTGTCGATGTTACCTTAGAATTTAAGGTAATTTTTATATCAACAAAAATAAAAAATAAATTTCCATTATAATAAAATTAAATTTATAATAAACATTTAGAAAGAAACATATTGTCTTTTTATCCTTATATATAATTTTAGAGATATTAAATTCACGATAGTGAAGTTTTGTATTTATTCATTTCTAAGGTCAATATAAACGGTAATTAAACCCATAAAATATACAATTTGTAAGTTTTTTTTCTATTTTAAATGTTGTATCAGAAATATTTATCCATGTTTTACCCATTTTCCCTACCATGGTGGAAAATATTTAACAGTTTTATTATTCATAATGAAAAAATATAAAGGGGAACTATTTATAAAATTTTATGATTCTGATTCCAAATATGATATAAATTTTTTATGATTCAATATCTATAAGTGGATGGAAGTAATCATTATATGAGTTCATAAAACTCAATGAAAATCATATTTTAATAAAATAGGTCTCTAAGCATAGAAAATAACATCTTTTAAAATCATAAATAATGTTGATTGAAAAGGAATTAAATAAATAAATATAAAAAACTAATCTTATGAATCTTTTAGACCATCTCAAAACTATAGTGGGACCATTAATATTTAATATTTAATGAAAATATATAATAGTGTTTGAAAAATATTTACTTTTCACAATTCACTTATAAATCAATGTTTTTAGAATAATTCCAAAAAATTAACCTAATATAATTTTGATACAATAAATTAAAAAATTATTTAATTTATATGAAATTAAATTTCTATAAGTGTTAGAAATTATTTCTAATATACACAAAAAATTCAATAAAACCCATTTTTTAAGAAAAAATGTATTTTTAAAACAAAAAAAAATATTACTAACAATTTATTACATATATATCATCAAATAACTATTTAAATGTTATTTTAAAAAACATTATTATATTTTTTAACTTTTTTTAATTTTATTACTTCCCATTAATATAAATTATGTGTTAAAATATACCACATTTTTTAAAGATTAGTGTTATCTAACAAATAAAATAAAGAATAGTTTCAATTTATTTAAAGATAAATATATTTTAAATAATAGTGATGTTACAAAATGTGCATTAAAAATAATAAGAGTGAAGGTATTTAAAATTACTTCAATCACTAATTCACACCCAAAATCATTATGTGTCACCCTTCATGGAATCTCATTACTCTATATTAAAAACTCCCAAAATAGTATAGATTGGTTTTAATGGATTATAATGAAAGTATAATCTCCTTAACTATTATTTGGAAATGTATCACATTATATAATAAATATATTCTTGAATTTTTTATTTCAATGAATGTAAATAATCATCTGATGTAACCAATGTGATTTAATATTTATATTACACATAGATAAAACATGAAATATTAAACAAAACATAATGTGAAGTGTTTTTTAATTATTATAACCATAAATATAATTGGCGAACATAACACTCAACATTATCCCCCAGTTACATAATTAGGGAATTTAAAAAACATTACTCTCACTTTACGAATTTAATTTGAAAAGGATAAAACCCTAAATCACATTAAGAATTTAACACAAATATAAGGGAGAGATAAAGTATAAAAAGGTTACTATATATAGCATTTTATGAAATAGTTAGGGATAAAAAAACAACCTATATAAGCATGTAAGAAATTAATTATCACACCCTCTTAATAGGTAGTCCCCTATATGATGAAATAAATTTCAATGTTAAATCAAGTTACAAAATATGAAAATCAAACCTATATCACAGAATAGTGAAACCCTTGTAAATGAGTAAAATTGAAGAAATTTGATGAAACACACTTAATGAAAAATTAATGAATTTTTTAATGATATTAAATGAATTGAAAAAATATAAAAATATATATATTTTTGTAATTTATCATACTATTAAATAAAATAAAACATGTATATATGTTGTTCATAAGGATACACATGACATGGACATTGAAATAAATTGATTCTGATATAATTCAATATTTATTCTTTGAAACGTATGAAATTACAGTTTGATATATACATTGACCCCTAAGATTACATATAGGTGTGAATTACCAATTAGATATTCATTATAATCCTTTCTCCATTTTCAAACACCTTTTACCATAATGTATATTAGTATTTTCAATAAGTACCAATAAATAAAATGATAAGGGTGAAAATGAAATATAAAAATAGACTAAAAGAAAAAACACTTCAACCATAGATTAATTACAGAGATCAGTAACTACTTTCATTGAGTGTTGTGTCCTTGGTGTTTGGTAGTTATCATATATTATCCATAATTCCATAATTATTCTAAATTAAGAACAAATAGAATGATCAAGATCATAATCCAGGACACCAATAAATATAAAAAAAATAATAAAATAGAATAACAAAAAAAATTATTCCATCATTATTGAGTTCTGCATCCCATAGTGTTGTAGTATATACCATTATTATATTAGATACAACACTATTCAGGTTTCTCTTTAACCTTTATATAATATCACCATAATCTCACCGACTAAATATCTTTTTATAAACACAGTAAGGTCACATGGATAAGATTCCATTTTTTAATATAAAATAACCTATAGAATTTTTTCATTAATGTTAATAATATATTTTTCATCAGAAATGAAATATTTTAATTTATAATATATAAAAATTATAACTATTTTAATATCCATAATTCTAGTTCAAGTATGTCATCAAATATCAAGTTATATATTTCATTTAAATATCATGAAAATTATACTCAATTCTCTAGTGAACTCGACTAAAATATATTTTCAATAGCATATATGAGATGTAATATAGATTCTAAAAACAAAAATGAGAGGTCAAATTATTCTTAATCAATATTATATTACCCCTACATGGCCTTTAAAACCACAAAAATAATCTAAAGTGAATTGTGGGTTAATAATTTATACCCTGTAAAACATATTATGTACTATTACACAATATTTAGATAAATCATACTCATGTTTTGTAAAATATTATTTTACCAAACATGAGCATCAAACTACTCTTATATATCCTTCAAAAAATTGGTGTTAGTATTATATGGAAGGTATACATTCCATATTACATTTTCTCGGTCATATTAATTTTTCTCACTATCTCAAAGAAGATACCTAGAATATAAAATCATTATAATATTCATAAATATATTTTGGATTTATCTCATTGTGTAATTATGGATAATTGATAATAATGTGAAAAAATTAGTGCCAAATCATATGAAACACATTTGAAAATTATGCATAAATATTATTCCATAGTATTCTATAATATTATATTTTACTGAATTTCATTGTGTTCAGTTCTTGATATGTATCCCCATTTTTCCAACATCTATAATATATTCCAATCTCAATAAAAAAATTAGAATATATCCCCTAGAATTAATTCAATATAAATCTCTAATATATATATATATATGATGTATAATATTGTTTCATGGACTACTCATCATCAGTGTAATTGATACCCAACTCTATTCATGGACTAATTGCACAAAACCATTATCTATGATGGAATTTGTGAGATATATTCATCCGTTGATGTGAATTGATTGATTTAGTTAATAAAAACATTATATTTCTGTACCATGGTATCACAGAATCATTTTTATGCATCATATGTCAAATGAAAATATATATATTATTTTTTCATCACCTAGAGATATTATAATATATTAATGGAATATGATGACCTCTATTCCATTCTTTGTATATCATAGAAAATGTAGATTATCTTTCTAAAATCATATCAAATACGATGCTAAATATAGAAAATATATTTTCTAGGTTAGCACTATTTATTTATTCTGATTTTCATAATGATATCATTTATGAATTATCTTTTCAGAAATTATTATATCAATTTTCCATGGGTAAATATATCTCCTCAATGAATGAAAAATCCAATATGACATGTAATCCTCATGTCATTCATGATAACAAATATATCTCTTGGTATTTCATTCTTCTCAATGCACTGATGTCCCATCATGCACGGTAATTTAAAACAAAGAAAACATGTATATCCTTCATTTATAATAAGAATAAAATAAGAAATGCCACCTATTATTTTTTTAGTAATATAATTATCATAAGTACTTATAATTGAAACCCATAATACTTAATGAATATTTATTAAAAAAACATAGAAAATTACTATTTGATAAACACATCTGATACCTTTATCAATCAAAAAAAATTATACTAATAAAATAAAACATTTTATTCATATTCATTCTCCGCCTACCCTTTGAAATGCTAATATTTGTGTTGTTGGGTCATCTCCTTCAACATTCATGAAATATGCCCCTCTAACTATTAAATTATAATGGGCTGTAAAGCCCCTGAGCATCTGGGTCATATAATGTTTAACTATAAACCCATTTGAAAATATTTCTTCATTTCCTTCATTAAAAATAAAGAGTTTATCAAAAAATTTTAAAAATTGAATGATCAATATATCTCATAAGAAATCAAACCCCAAAACCAAATAGTTTATTTTATTTCAAGATTAAATATTATAACCAATTTAAATCACCACCAATATTCAATATTTCCCACAAATAATCCCTATATATCGTATCCTTTTATAAATGTTATACTTAACAGCCATCTACATAACCTTGTAAATGGAATCATAAGAATGTGTGACCTCAGATGCACATTTAGTTTAAACATGGAAGATAGTAATAAAATATCATAAGTGAGCATAAGTTACAAAACAGGTATAAGAACATAATAAAATAAAATTATCATATTGTGTGAAAATAATACCCCCAAAACCTTGATAAAAAATTATGTGTTAAGGAATAATGTCTTGGATTAACATAGAAAAAAAGTAAAACGAGTAAATACACATGATTTGTATGTCATTAATCATAATACCTCCAGGTGTAACATAATTATAATATTATTGAATAAAAATGTGTCTCATAATTATTTAAATAAAATAAATTCTTCTCTAAATTATCACTACCAATATCATCACCATATAGTATATTGATTCCCATTAAACCCGTATAGATAGAATCCATTAGTGGATTAAGTTCACTCCCCAGTCAGTTACATGATTTATAATTACATATAAATCATTTCCAAATTAATTTTATGGATAAAATTTACTCACCAATAATATGATGATAAACAGTGCAATGTATGCCACTATAATATAAAATTAATCATTGTTCCTTCATATCATATTAAACCATGGAAAATATATGATTTTCATGAACCATTCTATAAAAAATAAACATATCTCATCTAAATAAATAAGATGGATTGAATAATTTAAAAATATCTACAGATAATCATATAAATCACTAATTTATACAGAAATATTTTTTTACAAAAATTATAAACGAATTATAAAAATTCCTTGAAAAACCAGAAGATTGAACCTTTTCATTTTGGTAAACATTAAAAACTCAAAAATTTATAGTACAATTAAATATAATTTTTATTAAAAACAAGTGGATGTATGTTAAGAAATATTAATAATAATTAACATTAATTATGGTGGAAAAATTGGGTCATGTGATAAATGTTATAAACAATATTAATTTCATAACATTATAAATAGACAAAAAAATGACCCATACAATATATCGATTATGATGAGAGCTTGAATGCCCTCTTAAAGTAAAACATATAAATTAGATACTGTTACTACTTATTGGGACCAAAGGTTCTAAAATATAAATAGTGTTATGAGGAATATAATCTGGGAACTATTTCAGGATAAAACAGATTATATTTTCTTGTCTGTGTTTGGTAGAGTAGGTGTCTCTATAAAACATATAGGGGCATCACTTTTGTAAATGTTCTTACCATAAACTAAAATAAATTGTCATATAAAAGTAAAGTGGAGAAAATAATATAAATTTAAATGACAAATAGTATATTATATAATAAAATCATATAATTAATTCTAGATATGTTTTCTGGGATATTTGTGTCTACACCACAAGGTTTTATACATTTTAACATACTTTGACATTCTCTGTGGTGACAGCATTTTACCTATTTATATTAATTTTAATAATATGTCATTATTGATATTATAAAATAATTTTAATAAGCTATTTAAAATTATCAAAACCATTTTATAAAATATAATTATTATAGGTGATCATATTCAATATTATTAGCAACACTCAAATTGTGTAAACCCTTTTTTTTTTGAAAAATGTATCATTAATTGAAAGAAAAAATAATTCCATCTTAATAAGTTGAATATTATAATAAATTGTGGTCAATTTATTTTTGGATATACACTTTCAATATCTCCCATTTCAATAATTAATCAAGACTGAAAAATTTTATTTATTAAAATAAAAATACATTTCCCACATAAATAAAAGTGTCTATAAAATATCTTCCTTAAACATAAAAATATATATAATTAATTTCTAACCTATTGATTATAAATTTAAGGTTTATTAGTTATTTTATGTCTATATTTAAAAAATCTATATTTAATTTTATTAAACAATCTTAATATTATAGAATTATCTTAAAATTTATGTGTTTAAATAAATCATTTTTCTTTAGTCATTATTATTTGAATTACTAGTCTTTATAGTTACATTATTATTTCTTGTATCTAAATAATTTATTTTTAAAAATAACTAGTTAATTTTATAAATATTTATAATTGATATAATTTTATTGAATTGGAAAATTAAAAAAATAAATAAAAAATATCGTTACAATAAAATCAGTTTTGTTTCTTATGTGAATTAGAGTTATTCAATTATAAGAGTAATTTATTTTCCAATTTTTCAAAATATCTTGTAATATAATTCATTTTTTTATAAACCATCATTAAATTTATTTCAATTTTTTTAAATGAAATATATCAAATACGTTGATTTTATTCCAAATAATTTATCCCTATACATTACAACACTTTAATGAAAAAAATTTAGGATACATCATTCTCTTTGCATCCTCAAGTTCCCATATTGCTTCCCAAAACATGTAATTCATAAAATGGAACATTAAAAATTTATTGGTGTCATTTCCTAGTAATGTATCACTATAATAAATGATTTCTAGATGTTTCTTTGAATAATAATGGTTAGGATCATTATATAAAACCTCTCACTTTATTATATGTGATGTGTTTGGAATATACTTTCTCAAAAGTGGTATACAAAATCAATAATGTACTGAAGGTATGTTCTATAGAATATAAATTCGATATTCCACAAATCCTTCATGATTAAGGATTTTAAAAGTACTAATGGGACAAAGGATCAAATTTACCTACCTTCCAAATCTCATAATCTTCTTCTTTGAAGTTATTTGAAGAAACTCATTTTCAACAACTACAATATCTATTTTTTTTTGACAATTCATGGTATATAATTCATTACAATTTTTATGTTTTTAATGTCCCACTATATATTTTAATCTTCAATGATATCCCATTATAAATATCTGATCCTATAAGTTTACACTCTATAAATTTAAACCATCATGTTTGAGTTTTCCTCCTCTTTACAAATATGTCCTCGCATGATCCCATCTAAATGATAGAATGGAAAAATAATTTTCTATGATAACACTACCAAGGAAATATCATGATCATAAAATCCATTGAAATCAATTTAATAGTGAATTATAATATCTTCCAAGGGTTTAATAGTCCACATAGATAGAAATTTTTAATGATGAGGATATAAAGTACTAAATCACATCTTTGTACTCAATCCTTGCTAATGACTTATCTAGAACCTTAAGGTAATCATTATAACCTGTTCATAAATAATTGAAATCAGCATTCCATGTAGTCTTATAACTTACATAATTTATATATTAGAAATTTTTTTTAAGAATATTTTTTTTTGGAAATTAAATGTGATTACTTTTTAAATCAATTAACAGCGAAATAAAATCACATTATGGAATTTAAATGTATTTCATAGTCCTATAATAAATTACATATTGATATTTTTCTGTGTAAATACTATTATGTTTAATTATTTCATCATCACATTAGACATATAATGTTCACCCTTATCTTTATAACATATTTCTCATCGAGATACATGCTATATAATGTCACTATTCGTGTTATCCATCTTGAATTAATTATTTAGATCATTATACATCATTTTGATTCTTGTATTGATCATGAATGGTGAGGAATTGTCATTATCTAGTACCTACTTCTTCAATTTTTTGTTAATGAAACACATATCTGAGTCTTAAAACTTGTCATTATATCATGGTCATCGTACAACTCTATAAAAGTTATTACATTATTTTTTATTACTATATCACTCATATATACCTTTTTTATATTAATATGTATGTATGGTTGAGAATACACTTGGGAAATAATTTATTTATCCAATCTCATTAATATTTCAATGACTATCCTCTTCAATTCCACAATTCATGTATATTTTTCAATTCCCATCATATGTAAGGTAACATGATTTTTATTTACTTAGAGCATCATCTAGTTGGTTTTCCTTCATAGGGTGGAAATATATTGATAATTAAAAATAATTTGTCAACTTATACAATATCATTTGGATCAAATTTAACTCATTTTTATGAATATTTACATTAATATTTAATAATTAATATATATATGTCATACAATTTATGGTAGTGATAGTGCCTCCACATATTAAAGGTAATTATTACTACTATGACCTCGAAATCATGAGTCGTGAGATTTTTCCCATGAACCATCAATTTGTGATAGAAATATTCTATAATACTATCATTTTATATGAAGACACATCCTAATCCCTTCATTAGTGAATCATTGTATATTAAATATAATTCTCAAATATGAATTAATGGGAGTAAAAGTGTTTTGACCATCCTTCACTTAAGAATCAGGAAATTTTCAACACATTCACTTTTCTAGAGGATCATGGATCTCTTTTATGTTAACCTTATTAATGTATTTGAGAGGCGTTAAATTTTTTTTCAAAAATTAATCGATATTCTCTATAAAATCTGAGAACATGATCGATGATGTTCATTGTGGTTGTTCTGTGACAAGGATCAAAAACTATTACTTTTTAAAGGAAGAATATGTATACCCTCTACAATTTATAAAAAACCCATGAATGCTAAATTATATTGACATAATTCATAGTTTATAAATTTAACAAGTATTTTTTCATTCCTAATAACCTTTAATAGAATTTTTTGATGATCTTCAAGATCATACAATCTCATTTTTTGATAAGTTATTGTCGTAGATAAATTTTTTAATGATCTATCGAAAAAAAATGTTTACATGACTCTAGATATAGATAATTTACTAATATGTCCCTCATAAAGTTAAATAAATATAAAATTAGGATCATCAAACTATATGATGTAATTGTTTACTATCTTATTATCAAGACTATCCACAACAATGTTTTTTGGTTTCAATTATGGTTGATGTTTAGCTAGAGTTAGACTGATAATCGAGACACTAAATCCATTGATCTATGAGACTCCACTAGATATGAATAATACCATTACACTTAGCTTAGACAATAATGGTAGAGTTTCTTAATGAAATTTTTTTCCCAAAATTATTTCTTCCCAGAATATGTTGTAGTGATAACAATGATAATTTTAGCTTCAATTGATGATATGGTGTCACATGTTCAATAAAGACAACCATTGAATTTTTCATTATATCCATGTATGTATGCCTCATATCCCAAAGGGCACAAAATCCACTATGAACAAACATACATATTGATTTTCATTTAATTGGGAATGTGGACTACTATAAGACCTAAAATATTCTATCTAATGGTTTTTCATTTGGAAAAATATTAAGCCTTATTGTAAAATTAATGTCACGAATGAAATTTTAACAGAGATCTATTTAGAGTAAGATACCCTTTTTAATTGAAACAATAATCATCATTTGAGAATCATAATTTTTAAAAGGACCATAGTTGAGTGGAATCACAATAAATTCCTTGTTTCCAGACCTGATATGGAATTTTTTGGGGTTAATCTACATTTCGACACAAAAATGATTGTATCCATTTCAAAGGTATTTATTTGATAAGTATTGATGCTTGAGACTATGATCGAACAAATCATAAATATGGGAGAGAGGATACTTGTTCTGGATATGGATCATCTTGTGGGTGTGATAACAAATATATGGATTCATTGATAGATCATTTTAATTAATAAAAATAACGGATGTCCCCATGGGGATGAACTAAGGAATTTGGATACCTTAAACTAATTACCATAGCGATCCATTTTAAACTCCAATAACTAAATATGATCCACTAAAAAATGTGTCTCTCAATTAGTCATAGTAAAAGTAATAATTATATTGAAAAAACAACTTCATTATTCGAGGGAAGAACATGATACACTTAAAGAAATACGTTGATAGACTCCAAAAATGATGTTTTCCCCCAACTATTTAAGCTAGCTACCTCTCATGAATTTGTTTTAAGACCCTTATAAATGACATAAATTATATTGGGAATTCAAATTCATCCTCACACTATTTTACAATAATGGGATAATTAGGGATATAAAATTTGGCTACCTAACCATGATAATTTATAGGGGATATATATATATATATAGATACAATACATGTCCAAAATTACATCAAATTATACTATTTTCAGAATAATATTATTTAATGGAAACACTTTCCCACACCAATTAATATTAGTAACTTGGTATGAAATCCTCATTCAATTTTCTGTTTCCACAAATAACTCAATATCAAATCATTTAGGTCTTTATGTGATACCCTTAAAAAATTTCCATTAATAAAAGAGGGGGTAGAACAAGAAACAAAATAGAAATTAGTTTTTCATGAAAATATGACAAGTGTATTATTCACTAAAATTTTTATTAGGACCCACTTCATGTGATTTGACTGTATAGGGTTTCCCTTTATCCATTTCCTTAAGTCTTTATTCAAGTAAATTTTCATTATTTACCCTTATATGTAGGCATTAGTTTTTTGAAATTCATACACATAATTATTGATGCAATGGAGTATGGGTGGTGTACTAGGATGATCTTTCTAAAATCCATTCCATTGATTGTACTCTTCATATCTGTTCAAAATTAATTTTATTGATGTCCTTCCCTACCGTGATTAAAGTATTTACTTATCCCATTATGTAAATTTATCTTATTCTTATTTCCATATTTTAAATTAAAAATGATTTATTTTCAATAGATAGTGGGTTTTACTACATTAACACCCTCATAATTTTTTTCCCACATATTAGACTAAAATCCATGTCAAGAATTAGAGTATCTCATATTTATTTTCATCTTTAGATCTCAAACAATTTCCTATTAGATACTAAAGTATCTAATAGTCAATCCCTTCCAGGGACATGGCTTTATGAAATGAAAGGAACAACCAATTTTTCATTATGGTTTTATGATAAAACTGTAATAATACACACAATGTCATGTATTTTTTTCTTCATATACACTAGTAGGTTGATCTTATTTATTTTTTTACCTATATTTATTCTCACTATATTTTATTTTGACTTTTTAAGGAAGATATTTGATAAAAATTACACTTATACCCATCCCATTTTTTTGAGTAAATTCCTTCATCTTGAATATTATTCTTGATAAAATTATACTATTTATTACAGTCACATTCCAAATAGTTATCTTCTGAAATATTATTTTCATTCATAGTGAAATAGATAATGTAAAATATATATTAAATTTTAATAATTAACCTGTAAATAATTAGCAGATGAAAATATCTAGTGTGGAAAGTTTGACATTACTACTTGAAATACTCAATGTTGAGTGGTTCCTTCAATAACTTCAACTAATGTTCAACATGATTAATGTAATTTATAATTGTTTAATAGAGTTGGGTGATCATAAAAATATAATATTTCATTATAACTCAAATTCCATTTGTTTTATATGAATATAACCATTTAATTACTTAGTACATTTAATGTTAACATTATTCTTCCCAATTAAACCCATGACTAAAAATAAAATTCTTACTAATTAATATATATAGAGACAAATCAAAATATAATAAAAATAATTGATTTTATATCTTATAATAAGACCAATTATTTAAATCTATGATTTTTTTGTGCTTCATCATATATCAATTTTCATTTATTATAGGTTGTTTTAGGTTCTATCCTAACCCAACTTTGATAGATACTGATCCCGCCTGTTTATTACATAAAAAGTGGAACACCTATATTAAAATGTATACTCAATATATTTCTCATAATGTTTTACACCCCAAATACTAATTTTTTGGTGTATTTAAATTTTCTGTACGTAATCAATTTATTTCCCTAAAATTATTCATCATTTCCCAATAATAAATTTTAAATATATGACACATATTGATACATAATATGTAACACCCTTAATTGTAACCTGGGGAATTAGAAACATAGAAAGTATTGAACATAAATTTATAGTAAGTGTAATCATGGGAGTTAGTAATCCATGAACAAAATTGAGCCTAAAATGAGAATATGGGTATGAAAACACAATCATGTTTTGTAATCATATCATATGAAAACCATTCCCAACAATTCATATATCATAAATCATTAATAATGACTTAAGGATTTTTCATAACATGTTATTGGAATTCTAATATTGTGTAATCATGAGCCACAATACAATAATATTGTGCCATGATAGCATTAAAAAGTATAATAGTATCGTATAAAAGTGTGGAACATACCTGAGGACAAAAAATAATTTCCATTTCAATGATCACTACAAAAATAATCATAAGATAGAGGAACGATCCACATAATAGATTTGGTTCAATCCCCCTTCAATTTAATCCATGATGGGAAGAGTCTCATAGTAGATTAGGTTCAAACCCAAATCCATTACATGTCATATCATGAGATATAAATATTTATCCATTGTATTATATGGTTATAATGTACTCACTCATTATATATTTCCAAACCATACCTATGTTCATTTACCTGCATCATTACATGTTGGGAATATCTTAGGGAATTATAAATTTTGCCTTGATTTTGGGGTGTTACATTAATTAGGAATCTTATTTGGATTTAATGTGTTTATAAATTATTAAATGATTTTTTTGAAATGAAACATTACGCAATTCGTTTTCATGGTGCTTGAGTTAGTCTTGTAGGAATGGTCAGAAGGTTGAGGGTTAAATATCAGTAAGATGAAATAATTCATGTTATAAACCATAATTCGTGTCATGAATGATTTAATTGTGGGGGTATATATGCCCAGAATGGTTCTTTATGGGGAGAGGACCCTTATATAGGGTATTTACACCATCAATGGGCCATTAATCCCATGAATGAGACCATTGCATGATGATATGGATACCTTTCCAAAGGTGTATAGTGTATAACCACCTATGTATATTTAATAATAAATTTAATGGAATATTATTAACCATTATTTATATTAAATATATTGGTATTCACTCTAAGGATATGAAGTTTATTTTTAACAAAAAAAATAAAAAACAATTAATCTTATAAAACACGTATTTTTCATTATAAGGTATATTATAATGATTAATTTCTAAATTTATGGATTTTAATATTAAAAAATAATCTGAATTTTTAAAATTGAAAAATAATGAATATGATGGAGTGAGTTCTTTAAAAAATTTCTTCAAATAAATATCTTGAAATGAATGGGGAAAATTTATTTATATTTATTATAAAATTTATTTTTTCATGCCTTTAAAAATAAAATTATTTTTTTATTTTTTCTAAATATCAATAGATCATTTGGAATAAAAAAAAGAATTATGTTTTTTGGAATAAATTTTATCCTTTATTTTTGAATAAAATAATATTTATAATGTAAGGATAATTATTTTGGGAAATCATCTTTCATAACATTTTCCATGTTTAATTTAAAATTAAATTGTGTGGCATATTGAAAATAAATGTTGAAGATGGATTTCATATTTTTAATTAGGAGTTCCAATTTCGGTATATATGTAAATTTTATTTTTTCATGTTACAAATTGTAACTATATTAAATATGTGTCCCCTCTGTAAGGTAAAATAGTTTAATTAAGGTTAGAAATAAGATTATAAGTACTAAAAATAACTATAATACTTGAATATAATATATATTATTAGTTTTTTTGACCATAATAATCCACGATGAAAAATTATTGTAATTTTGTGCTATTTTGTTCAAAATGACTTGTATATTAGTTTCTGTAAATATAAATTCCAAAATGTCACATTATTGCTTTTAATATTTAAAATTATTTTTTTATTGGGAAAAAATTTCTTATGATCAGTTAAAAATATTTATTTTAAAAATAAATTAATCTTTCCCATTGTAATTAAATTTTAGTTTTTAGTGATGATATAATCAACTTAAATTCTTAAGCAATGTCATCATAGTGCTTATGAAAAGAGTAAACAAATCCTATAAATGATTTAGAAAATAGTAAAAGTAATATTTTATGGGAGTTTTATACATCCGAAATAATTATATACATATAAATAATATATTAGGACTATTTTAATATAATATTTTTTAATTCCTTTATTTTAATGATTTTTCAAATTCAGATTAAATAAATCGATCTAGTATTGAGATTAATAATATTTTATAATAAATTATAATTTATTAAATGATTTAAAATATATAAATATAATATAATCTTCATCATGAATGGGATATGATTTAAAATATCAATTTTTGCCCATTTAATGATCACTTATCCTCTTATAGTAACATTATTTACCCCTACTGATTAGAAAATAATTTTTCCGTTGTAATTGTTAAAAATATTAATGAGTGGTTAACAAAAATATATCAGGGTTAAAATATAATCTAAAATTCTCTAATTTTTATTAGATGACATTATTTACACTAATAATAATATTACATTTTAATTACGTTAATTTGGATTCATTTTTCCATGAAAATTTATTTATTTAAATTTATTACATTAATTATTACATGAGTGCCTCTCCCCGCACTTTTAAAAGGTATTGGATCTCCATTCTTACTCACACCTTCATTGAATAGAATCTCAAACAATACCTAACAAGATATCTTTCTAAAATCTCTCATCAAGTAACTTTAGTATATTAATATAAATAATAACATCCCTGGATATAAAAATATGTAAATAAAATGAGATTTCATGAAGAAGATGTATATCTTTTAACCGAATAGTTTAGTTTTATTTATTCTCATACGATTAGATATTTTTTTGAACAAGATCAAATAATAAAACATCTATATAATAAATAGTTACATATTTTTATGATAATATAATAACCAGTATCCATCTTCTCTTCCATAACTTGGGTAAACTAACCATCATTTTTTATGGAGGACTACATCCCCAGAAAATGATGTAAATCATTTTCAATCACTGCCACTCATTACTGGTTATAATGATTTATTTAAATAATATATATAACATTCATTAAAAATTCATCATTGAATAAATATAATAAAAAATAGAATTTTTTTACATTCCATCCATTGAAAATTTATGACACCATTTGTGTGTAGGTGTCAATTATGGCCTCTATGATGCGATGTAATTTAATTTTCAGAACCACGTCACATGGTTGTGATATATATGTGTATTAAAAAATGTTAAAATTTTAAAATAATCATTTATTACTAGGAAAGTATTACATACCTTATTTCCATCATCGTCATTAAAAAATGGAATTGTTATCTATATCTACATATGAACTACCATCTCCATGGTTGTAACATAGTTAATTGTTAATGACCATATATAATTTTACCCTTTTAAAATATAATTAATGGATAAAAATAATAATCATTTCATGATTATTATTTTGGAGATGGTTTAATAATGAACTTATTGATGGTAGTCACCCCACAAAAGTCATTTTCGATATATGAGCGGAATAAGGTCAAAACATCAAACATGAAGAGAAATGATTGAGTAATTGAATATAAGATAGTAAAAAATAAAATAAATGGTATAATAAACATGAAAAAATTTCATTGAATTTTTTATTAATAATCATAACTATGTGGACCCTAACCATAATATCCTAGATTCAATAGTTACATTATTACAGTAGTATGATATACAAGCTATCACAACCCAAAGGATCGAATTGGTTATTATTATTGGAAAACTAGATATATACTTGAATTTAAAATTCTTCTTGAATACATAAAATAACACATAGACTTTTCATTGAGAAAAAAATTTGTCTATCAATAATATCCCTCCATATCAATCATAATACATTTCCAATATTCTACTGAAAAATCTATCATAATAATGGGGTTCGGTCAAATTCTATTTAAGGGTATGCATGTAGTGAAATAAATCATTAATTTAAAAAGGTTAATCGATAATACAGGTTAAATAAGTGAAATAAATTACATTTAATCAATAACATGATCACAATGAATATTATAATGGGAATAAATGATGAGAAGCATAGTTTTATATTTTTAACCAAAAGATCATGAAACAAATCCATAAATATTATAACTAATCAAATTTTGACATTGACCTATATAACTAATCTCATAATATGAAAATTCAAAAAGTTTAACATAATAATTATACCATCACAACCTTATTCCAATAAATATTACCAAAATGGGTAAGGGCTCATCCAATTATCTAAGGTGGGATGTATCGTGATAATTACATATTCATCAAGGGGGTATAGCTGGCCCAATCCATCACATACGACGTCCAATGCATTCCTCAAATAATAAGGGAGAATCCTAATGAAAATAATCATTAATTATGAAAATAGATCTTATAAAATGTTAATAATTTCCACATTTAGTTAGAATAGTCAATATAAACATTATTATTTGAAAAAAATTATAAAAATGATATTAATTTCCAAATAAAGATACATAATCAACATAAACATTAATATTGTGAATCTATAATACAAATTTCAATACAATCACCATAAAAACACATCACCTGCGATCATGAGTAAAATAAAGATGGTTATCATAATATTACATACCGGATAAAACCGACCATAAACCATCCATGGAAATAATAAGTATAGTATCATTACAAAATATTACTATTATATAATATATAATATAAGTATTATTCAATTTATGAATAGAAATTCCATAAAACCCCATTAAAAAATATTAAGGAAAATAACCTTTTCATTTGGAAAATCACCTTCATAATAAAATATTTTCAATAATATTAGAAAAAAAATTCTCTCATAACAATCATAGAAACATATAGAGGAATCCACACTGAATTGAGTGGTTATGAAAGTGGGTAATTCTATATATTCTTTATAAGTTGAAAAAATTCACATTATTGTAAAAATGATAAAAATTACATTATTTATGAAAAAATGAAATAATATTTCCTTCCATCCATTTTTAAAAAAAATAATACATGTTTAAAAATTAAAGGAATAATTCTTATGGAGGATGTTTAAATTATTTTTGAAAATATTTTTAGAAAATATTGATAAGGAAGAAAAATAATTTTCGACGGAAGAGCGAAACAATGTCATCTTTTTTTTAAAATATCATTCATTTCAAATACCAAAGATATTAAAATGATAATATTAATTGTGAAGCTAAATAATAAACATATAATAAGAAAATACATTGGATTTAAGAAATTAATTTAAAAAACTCACTGATTTCTAACTTAAACATAAACATTTTTAGATAATGATTTGATTGAGAAATCAACACATACCACTTTGGTATATTTTAAATCATAAAACACTTATAATAAATAACATAAAATTTTAATTTATTTTAAATTATGATAATGATATTCACGATATGTCATATTAATGTTTTTTATGTAAACTGCATGTAGATACTCAGTTCTTTCATTGTAATACATTATAATATTTCTACATATATTTCCAGAACAAGGTGCTGAGATGGCATGAAATTCCGAGGCCTGGTGTGTCATGAATATATTATACAAAAATATTCAGTGTTCTTAAACTATTTACATAATAAAAACGAGATATCTGTTAAATTTTTGATCAGATAAAAAATATGAGACTGCGATTTGGTTCAGAATGTAGTGTTTACCCTATGCGCGACATAAAATATGTCGGCGTGTGATGTTCAGAACCCTAAATCAATAGAGGTACATAAAATAGATGAATTAATTTATTAATTCAATCATTTAATATCTCAAAACCAAATAAATCTCATACCATAACTCAGATTATAAATCTGAGGCAATGGTTGAGTCCGGAACAAGTCGTTTACCCTAGTAGGGGTTTACTTTGGATAGTGTAGGAAATCTATAGAAAATGTCCCGAAGGATAAAATTGTAAATAAATTAATTAAATAATATTGATTTATTTGAAATTAAATTCAAAATAAATTCAGTATGGGGACTCTTATTAGAAATATGAGCTCATCGTTGAGTTTTAAGCGTGATTTTTCTCTAGGGATGACCTATGTGGATAGGGCACAGATGTTTCAGATTTTGTAACTACTGATAGTTTCCAATAAACAAGAGTCTTGGAAAATGATCCAGAGTTTACACATTTCACTATCAGATGGAAGATCTATATATGAACACAATTTTATGTTTGAACATCATCAGATCACGATAAAATTCACGCACTAGTACATGAAAACACAGTTGATACGACATAGAATCCAAATTCGAGGTTGGATTTTTATTTCGGATTCTACCACTCCCTGTTTTAATTTTCATTGTTCTAAATCACTTTTGATCATCATCTCTGATTTAATTACCTTGTTCGAATGCCAAACAATTAATATCCATCAATCATTAAATTTATGGATCATCACTTTCTCCCTTTTCTATGTGTTCTTCATCCGTCAACTTTTCGACATGCAGTGTCGACATCCAAACATCGAGCGGAGCATAGATATGTAGAAGTCATGATCCAAGGCTTACAAATCTAGGATTTTTTTTCATTTCAGTCACTGATGTATGTATAATAGTGATCAGAAGATATGATTGCATTTTCCCATGCTAAAACATCAATAGATCGTCGAGCGGTGACCGTCTGTATGAAGATCTCATCCCGAGGACCACCGATTTCATATCGTAAGCATTTTTGGGCAACATCAGAGTTCCTGGTGGCCTGCGGATGGTTTTACAGTGCAAACCCAGTATGGCGGCACTTCAGGATGGTGTCGGGCCGATAAGGCCACGAGGGCTGCTAGGGAGGACTGGGCCAGCAAGAGCGGGCCGGCCAGGGTGGTGCAGACCGACCGAATCCGGCTGGGAAGGCTTCTAATTATCCTATCTCCTAAACGGTGTGTCTGTGTTGTGTTTCGTCTATAACCACACACTCCTATTAATGAGATGTAAGTTTTGATTCCTCTTTGGGAACTTTTTGTTTCGGTCCCAATCCTCAGGTGCATGAAATGTACTATTTTAATAATAATAGTATAATTATTTTTATTCTAGAAAATTGTATTGGGTCGTGCGTCTGCATACGAGGTATGATTGATGTGACATCAGAGGAAATGTGACCATATAGTTGTGGTGGAATTTTTAAATCTACTTTCAAGCGCTTAAACTAAATTTTGAGATGTGGGGCCCATGACCCACATTTTGGGCATTTGTGGTGAAATGCCAATTTTTCACCGGGTGTCCATTTTGAACAAATACATAGTCGATCCTGTGTGTTTTTTTAGATTATCACAATGAAGCAATCCACTTTATGTGTTTTTATATCGATGTGTGGGCCCTCTAGGGAACTATTAGTGTGCAGTGTGGTGGAATGATTTTTCTTCAGTAAGAGTCCATTTTATGCGACTGAATAGTAGAACCTATTTGTTTTTTACAAGGATATAATTTTTTGATCCATTTGGTTATCTAGGGACATTTTTAAGAGGCATGTCAGCACAATTATATTTTCACCCTTCATATCTATAATGAGAAATCCCCACTCTTCATCCTTTTTGTCTATAGGTACCATGTACTCAGGGAGTAAACTGGCATGCCTTGTGAGTACTAGTTCATATTTTAGTACGGGAGTAAAAATCGGTACATGGACACGTGATGAGGTAGGGTCACCTATTGTGTGGTCCCAATACATGTTGTGTACTACACTATAAATCTTCAATCTCTTTTTTATACTTTTTTCAGTCTCTGATTTTGGTATGTTAATAAAATTCCCATTGTGTATTTACACACAGAATGAGATAGTTCCTACCGTACTCTCTTTCAAGATATTATACGAGTTGTCCCAGATCTGAAACCTATTTAGGAAACTTTTGATGATGGAAGGGACTATGCATTGGCATTCCAGTGCTATTCGATATGTTCTATCTAGTAGGGATGTCTAGGGTAGTTCACCGATGACCTAGAGTGGAATACCCCAAACGCATCTGGGCGTGGTTAGCCTCTATGACTTCTATCAAAGTGGAATCTCCCCTGACATGGTAGGGTGTGGATAGACTCTATGACATCTATCAGAGATGAATCCCCCTAGCATATCAAAGCGTGGGTAGCATATCTAACTTTTATTAGAGTGGAATCCCCCTAACGTATCATGGTGTGGGTAGCCTTTGCGATGTCTATCTATGTTGAATCCACCTGACGTATTATGGAATGGGTATTCTCTTTGAAATCTATATGAGTGGTACCCCCTAACATAAAAGGGAATGTGTTTCCCATGATAATTCTATCATAGTAGAATCCCCATGATGTATTAGGGATTGGGTATCATATTTTACTTATATCAGAGTGAAATACCCTTGATGTATCAGGGAGTGGGTAGACTATGTGACTTCTATTAGAGTGGAATCCACCTGATGTATCGAGGAATGGGTAGCCTATACAACTACTATGAGATTGTAATTACTCTAATTAATGATTGTGTTGGTATCATATACTTATGGAATATACTTCAGATTTTTAGTATAGTGACAAGATGTGGTTGATGTACCATTGGACTCTCAAGAGACAGGGAAACTTTTACCATTGAGATGCATCCTTGTGACGCGACTTAAAACCATGTAGTCAAGACAGACCCACCCAATTATTATAGTATCATGGTTCGGTTATTGAGTCTCTTTTCCCTATAAGTTCAAGGAAAATATGTAGGATGTTTGGCATCAATAGTGGTTACTTACAGATATTTTGGAGACTCTTTTCCTGGGATGATATGTGACATAGAGATAAATTTACAATCTTTTTTGGGATTCCTTGGTTAAGAATATTTATATATATATATATATATATATTGACTCAGTACCCACTCTGTGGGTTTTGGTTACTCTCCTTCCACAAGAGGTGAAGACATGTGGGGTATTCTATGTGATTTTTTTCTATAACTTCTTATGGTTGGATGAGTATACTCTCCTACTATCGGTAGAACCGACTCAAAGAGAAGCTAATATTATCACCATTTCAACCTCCTTGTGTTTTTATGAGCTTAATTCACTGTCTAGTTTGGTTGAGTTTTACTCTTTCTTATAGTACCATTTTTTATCCACATATCCCCTCTTCAATACACTATTTACTCCTATCTTGATCATTTGGGGAATATTACAGAGTTTTTTTATTCTCACCCTTATTTAGCTTTTCCCACACTTTGTGTTCCCTTATAGATGACTTACAAGTAGATTGTGACATCAGAGGTGCTTAAGGATATGTGATTCTCGGACTACGTTTGGTGGTCATGGCATGGGATTTATGAGTGGCACTCTCTCATATGTTTTACTTTTACACATGTATCTGGGTTATGGAACATTTTTGGTTGGTCTTGTATTATTTCCCTTTCCCTTTCTGTTTACTTTTATATAATTGTACTATTTTGAGGTTTATGAATACAGGTGGTTTAATTATAGCAGTCTTTTATCTTGTTATTTCATTCCCTCTGCACATTTTCATTCAGTTGGATGTGTGTGTACATGTACACATAAAAAGTTATCCCTTAGTTTTTTATTCCTTCAGTTCTAGTCTCCATCCACTAGCCTATAGTGGTGGGTTTTTGGTAGTTGTGGCTCAATCACTATCACAGTTTGGGTCATGAAAATGTGGAATCCGAGGTGGTATGTTCGTTGGATCGTGGTTCAAACACTCCCTAAAAAATGAATTGGTCCGTTTTCAAGGAAATAATTTCAATGTTTCTTGATAGCAGCTCTCCATCTAGGGAGCCTAGTGATGGTGCGGTGACTGGCATATCCATTCACCAGGACCTTGAATACCCATATGTAGACTCAGTATGTGGAGACATTTGTTGTAGGGAACGTTGGTACTTTCATCATATAGAATTGAGTCCTCAACTGTCCTTCTTGAGTTAGCTACCCATCATTGATAATATATATATATATATATATATATGTATAAGATCATCTGAACATGGTACTCCTTGTTCAGATTCAAGATTCCTCTGTGACGATAGCTAGCCAGGATACTAGCACTAGTTCTTAATGGTGATTCCGTCAATGACAAGGCCTTATTTCAGGATCCATCATGCGATCCACTCTCTCCAAGGGGACGGTAGAAGCCCATCAACCATTTGATTATTAACAACCTTAGTAGAGTAAGGTGGGGACTTCCACAGGCTTAGCGCAATTCGCAAGTTCCAGCTAAAGAGAACGTTGAGGTGTTGTGCTGAGCAAGACCCTCAGGAAGTAGAGGTTTGGATAGAGCCAGTGTTCCACCTCTTTAAACCTGTCCGAACACAAACATATTACTTGGTGGCTTTGGAAGATATTACTTTTCCACATAGTAGATTGGAATTAGTAGAGACAGCTTAATCATATGCATGATGAGTTGGTACTCTCTTTGGATGACATCCAGTAGCTGTTTCTTGAGAAGTACCACCCCTACTTCTTGCACTCTAATTTAATTTTGGAGATCTACAATTTCAAAACTGATGGATGAAGGTAGATGAATATGAATCTAGGTTCACAAGACTTACATAGGATTCTTTGGGATTAGTCTATAACAATATCTTCTATTCCTGGAAATTTTATCATTGTCTAATATATATATTTATGCTAGTGTAGTATCACCCCCCACATTATTCATTCCCATCTATACTAGGGTGTTGGAGCGAACACTAGTGACATAGTTTTTTCTATCAGAGGTGTGCGAGTTACCTATAATTGGAATTGGAATAACAGAGTTGAGATGTCAGTGGTAGCCAGAGTTTTTTAGTTTGTGAGGTATTGGCATAGGAGGCCTCCCCATGATATGACTCGGGAACATGGTACGAAATAATATAGAGCACCAGGATAGCCCAGGGAGGGATATCTCTATGCTTGTGGTGGGAGGGGTCACATGGAATGATACTACCTAACCATATATCCTATGATTTCCAAGTAGCTAGTAGATACACCACCACTGTAGATCCAGTTTCAAGATCAAGGATCTCCCAGGTGAGGATAAGGTGGTCCCTAGGGAGGTGGGGTAGGCAGTGGAGCAGAAAGAAGTCTAGTTAGTGGATGATTTTTTGATTTCTTTCCACCACCACCCAGAGGAACATGATATGCCTAAAGAGGTAGTGGTCAGGTACATGGGCAGTAGCATGATTTATATGTCTATAATCTTGCAGTATGAGAGATGATAAGATTTACACTATGTGCCTTTACTAAATTTTACAGTAGAAAATGTTAGATATTGCATGAGGTACTCTTTTCTATCCACCAACATTCTTGAAGAGTTACCAGGGTGAAGAGGTGTATTAGTGTAACCCAGTGTTAGTGTTTTTCAATATAGCTTTGAATGCAATAGGAAGATGTATCCTTCCCCCTATGAGAGCATTTTATAATGTGTGAAAAATCATGAGGTAGAGTTAGATCCACCCAAATATGATAGTATTGAGTTTTGGTGGATGAGTCCCTCTAACTGGTTCTTTCAGGGAAGAGTTGTGTAGTAGAGTTTCAAAGTAGGTTTTGGCTTTGCTAGTGGAGTTTTACTGGTTGACCCCATTTTGATTATAATGACACTAATGGGATCGAAAGGGTGATTATTTTAGGGATTAATCTCCTTCTAATAGAGTAAAATATGAATATGTTATGACATGTTATATCCATATCTATCCTTTTACAGGTGGATGAGTTTACTCACCTTCCATATTTTTTAGTACATTATGTGCTCACGACATGTCTTGATACTATTGTAAACAAATAATGGTGGTGGTGATGGACACTCCACAAATAGAACTACATGACTCACCATCTGGTGCTGGTAGCATTAGTCCTCACCCGAAAAAAATAAATCTATAATCTTCTAGGAGATCGCTCTGTGGTTTATCATACCACCAGAGTCTTAGGTATGTTTTGGCTTAGAGAGACTGGAAAATGTGGTGGAGATGAAGGTTAAACAACCTATAGGACTATGACTTAGAGGTAGTATAAAATCTAGAAAGATTCGGCATGGTAGGGAATGACCATATCAGGAAGTCACAGGTTTTCCTACTGTGGGATGTTTTGGAGAAGTTAGCTTCCATAAAGATGACCCTGTGGGTGTAGGAAGGTACAATTTCCTTCAATCTCTGGTTTTGAATCCTTCGCATCATGAGCATGTAAGTGATTCTCGATTGTGATAAATCAATTGTGAAATATAGAAATACTCATTTATCCCTAGGCGGCACAACATATGGATATTATGAAGGAGGGAATCATGGACCCTAGTCTAGGGACATACATTGGTTTCAGTTGTGATGCGAGTGATGTTTGAGCATCAAGTTTCCTCGGGTTGTTGAATCCTCTTGAAATCCTGGAGTAGAAATTGGATGGAATATCCAATGACTTCATCACAGGGCTTTCGCGCACATAGAAGGGCCATGATTCTATTTGGGTGATAGTAGAATGACTCATGATGTTTGTGGACTTCCTCTTTTCCAGGATAAGAGTTAGATGATGTGTTTGTGGATGTTATACGTATAGAAGATTATTCTACTTTATGGGGTACCCTTTAAAGGTATATACGATTGTGATGCATGGTTTTAATCATGATAATGGAGAGGAATATAGATGGAATTCCGTACCCAACTATTGATGAGTATTACCCTTTTTTCCCTCCCGACCGATGGTCATACCAATCACAGAATCCATGTGTTGGAGGATATGTAGTGAGAATTCGTGTAGCTTTTTGGTTGAGGAGACAAGATATTAGGTGAGTTTCTTCATTTCATTTGAGATCGTGAAGAGGCTAGTGAGGTTTCCTAACACCTTTCTAGACCCCCAAGATGGATCGGGTGCATGACGTTTTATTCATGTCACAACTGAGGAGATGCATGCACATTTTCATTGCATGTCATCCGTAGGAGAAAACCACAAGAAGATGGACAATCCCATTAGTTTTCATTTGGCGGCCACATAGAAATGTGTGGGAGAGTCGTTGGGAAAGGGAGATCAAAGAGCCCGCACAGTACATGTGTTTTTTCTAATAGATTTTATTTTTGGGTAAGAAAAGCATGAATGAGGTAATAATGTAGAGATATGGTTTTTTCTTTATAAGACATTACAAAATTTATACATATATTTCCAAAGCTACGTACCTATACAACATGAAATTATGAGGCCTAGTGTGCCTGAAATAAATTATACAAAAATATTATGTCTTTTTATAATATTCACATGTAAAAAATTGGATATCTTTTAAACAATTGATCGAATCAGAAATATTAGAGAAGTTATGGGTCTGAAACGTAGTGTTTACCCTAGTGAAACATCAAATATGTTAGCGCAGGACATTCAGACCCCTCACTCATCGGCGGTACGTTAAATGGATGATTTAATTTATTAATTCATTCATTTAATATCGTAGACCAAAATAACACTTAAATGGTAACTCTGATTAGAAATCTAAGGCTAGGGTTGAGGACATAGCATTTTTCTTAACATTGGAAGGGTATACATTTTTTGGTGTAGGCCTTCAGTAGAAAAAGTCCATGAGGAAAAAAACATCAAAAATTCATTAAATAAAATTGTTTTATTTGAAATGAAAATTAGAATATCCTTTGAACATGGACTTATAAAAAGTTATGATAGACCACCGTCGAGTATAGAGCCTGGTTTTTTCCATAGGGGAAACCTCATTTGGGTGGGCACAGATGTTTCATATTTTGTGACCGCTGATAGATTCCTATAAATAGGTTTCTATAGAAATGAGCCAGTGTTAGCTCATTTCTATCTTAGATGGAATAGCTCTGGCTTACCGTGATTCAATGTATGAACATCATCAGATCATGGCGAAAATGAATGTGCTAGCCGATAAGAGCACAACAAACACAATAGATTATCCAAATTCAGGGTAGGATTTATATTTCAGATTCTTTCACTCCCCGTTTTAATTTTCATTTTCGAAAATCTGTTTTGATCATGTTCACTAAATTGAAATACTTCATCAATGGTTCAACTAACAACAACCATCGATAATTTAATTTATAGATAATATGTTCTTCATTGTTCTTCACATTATTTATCAGTCCACTTTTTAAAACGCAGAATCATTATCAAAACATCGATCGTAGAATAGATTTTTCAAATTCATGATCCACATAGTCCGGATCTATGCTAGTTTATTTTTTCAGGTGTCGGAGGAAGTGCAATGGTGAATGGATGTGTTGGTTACTTTTTTCCATGCTGAATCATTGACGGATCGTCAATTAGAGGATGGCACTGTGATGATCTCATCCTTAGGGACAAATAATATGGTCTCAGAAGTATTTTTGGGAAACTACGGTGTTCCCTATGGCCTATGGAAGGTCCACTGGTGACGCACCGATGTGGCAGACCACCACAAGATGAGGTCAGGAGTCAGTAAGGCCATGGGTGTGTCCTGGTGGTGTGGCACGTGCACATCATAGTGGCTGGTGTTGTTGAAGATCCAGTGTCCGGTAGTCTAGTGGGTGGATGGAGTGGACCTAGATTGATGGAGTAGACTACACCGGCTAGAGTGGGCTATCTGAAGTGGTGTAGACTGGCTGGACCGGGCTGGTTAGGATGGTTTGTGTTCGGTCGGGCTGCATAGGAATTAAATAATTATATATCCTAAATGAAGTGTTTGTTCCACATCTTGTCTATGGACATGAAGTTATATTAATGAGAATAATCCTTTTAGGCCATGTTGAGAACTTTTTATTTTTGGATTGATGATCGAGGACAATAAATGTCCAATTTAAATAATAATAATATAATTATTATTATTTAGGAAACTTTTATTGGGTTTTTCGTCGGCATATGATGTCCTATTATCATGCCATTAGAGGTGATGGAACCATGGAGTTAAGGCATACAATTCAACAAAAAAATTTGGGGTCGAAAAGAAATTTTGGGGTGCCAGCCGCACAATCCCCATTATGAATGTTTTCGGTGAATTGCCGACCTTACACCAGGTGCCCATTTTGGAAAAATGAACAATAGATCCAATGTTTTTAGGGGATATCAATGGATTGATCTATTTTATGTGTTTCAAGATTGAAACATGGGCCCCAAGGGGATCTATTTGTGCACAGTGCGGTGAAATGCAGTTTCTTCACCAGGAGTCCATTTAGTTCAAATGAATTGATGATCCGATGCATTTTTTTAATGAAGATCTAAAGGGTGTGGTGAGTTTGGTTAGCTAGGTCCATTTTCATGAGTCATGTATGTAGAACTTCATTTTCTCCCTTCGGATTAGTATTGAAAAATGTGCACTCATCAACTTTTTAGTCTAGAAGTTCCAAGTACTCTAGGAGTACAATGGCATGCCTTGGAAGTAATAGTTCATAGATTAGTACCAGAGTACATTTAGGTACAGGGACAAGTGTTCAGGTGGGGTCACACATTGTGTGGAATCCACACATTTTATGTACTACAACATGAATCTTCTATTTATCATATCTATTTAGTTTGGACACTGATTTTGGCATGTAAATAGCCTATCTTGAGTGTCTTTACACATAGAATCTGATGGTTCCCTTTGTAGTGGATTTAGAGATATGATGCAAGATTTTCTAGATATGATGCATATTAAGGAAAAGTCTGAAGATGTCAGTGATCATGCATTGAAATACCATATCCTTCCAAGTGGTACTATCCGTCATGGATGGCCACTATATTTCCTCATTGATGTAGTATTGAATCCCTATAACCCATCAGGGTATGGTTAGCCTCTATGATTTCTATCGTAGTGGAATCCCCCTGACATATTCAAGTGTGGGTAGCCACTTTGACTTCTATCAGAGAGGAATACCCCAGATGTATCAGGGAGTGGGTAGCTTCTATGACTTATATTAGAGTGTAATCCCCCTGATGTATCATCGCTTGGGTAGCCTCTATGACTTCTATAATTATTGAATCATCCTAAAGTATAAGTGCATGGGTAACCTCAGAAACTACTATTAGAGTAAAATCCCCCTGAATTATCAAGGCATGGGTAGCCTATGCATCTTATTTCAGAGTGGAATCCCTCTAATGTATGTGGGTGTGAGAATACTATGTGACTTCTATCAGAGATGAATCCCCCAGATGTATCAGGGTTTGGGAATCCTATGAGACTTATATCATAGTGTAATCCCCCTAACATATTAGGTAGTGTGTAGCTTCAGTAACTACAATGTGAGTGGAGTCCCCCTTACGAACTAGGGCATGGGTATCCTCTATAATGGGATTACACCTCAGTTGTGAGACATAAAGACAATATGTGGATGACATACCATTGGAATCTCAAGAAAGAGGGATGCTTTTCCCACCAAGTAACATCCTTGTGATGGGACCAAAAACCATACATGAAATATAGACCCACCCAAAGGGGATAGTTCCAAGGTGTGTTGATTGAGTCTCTTTGATTTGTGATTTCATGGAAGACGTGTCTGATGATGGGAATCATTGGTGGTTACTTCGGAATCTATTGGTGACACTTTTCTTGGGATGACATATGATATTTAGATCCACTTACGCTCTCATTTGGGATTCTTGGGTTGAGAATATATATATCATGTTTTAGTACCCACTCATGGGGTTTTGGTAACTCTCCTTCCAGGAGAGGAAATGATGTACAGGGTATGCCACATGCTTTTTGCGTCTTGCTTCTTATGGTTGTGTGAGTTTACTCTCCTACTATTGGTACTGATGACTTGAGGATAAGTTAATCTTCTCACCTTTTCTATCTTTATGTGTTTTGAGGATTTAAATTCACTCTCTAGTTTTTTTGAGCTATACTATAGTTTACTGTACCTTGTTCTATCTATTTCTCCCCTCTATAGCACACCTTTTCCGTCTCTCTTGAGCCTTCAGCACATCCTATAATGTTCTTTTATATTCAACCATGCTTGACATTTTCCTGAACATGGAGTGACCTTATAGATGATGGATAGGTTGATCATGAAATGAAGAGAGCATAGTGCTATAGGGTGATTGGACCACGTGTGGTGCTCATATCTTGGGATTTAGGAGTGGGGCCCTCTTAGCTGTTTCACATTTCCACCTGTTGTTGGGTTGTGGAAAATTTCTAGTTGGGTGTGTATTTTTACCATTTCCTATTATGTTAATATTTCTGTAGATGAATTATTTATAGGTTTATGCATACTTTTGTTTTATTTATAGAAATTTTGTATCTTGTATTTTCATTCCATCCTCACTTTTACATTTATTTTGTTGTGTGTGTACATGTACATAGGAAAAGGCCTCCCCATGTTTGTTTGGAATTCGACGTAGGTCGCTAGCCCCTGGCCTACAGATGCAATGTTGGGGAAACATCAGCATGAGACATGGGATGGGTTGTGTCATGACACCACACAGAATAAAAAAGTGGTCAATATAGAATAAGTCTTATGTTATTAAAAGAGAAATGAAAAACACTACCACATGTTTGGTTTCAACCAAGTTTGATCAAACTAGCAGTATAAAATATATATATTTGTTATTAATATATTAATTGATCATAATGAGATATATTATATAATATATTATTTTAATATATATTTTTATCTCCATTTTATTACCATTTAATTATTAAAAACCTTATTCTATATGATAACAACTTTGCTTTTAATGTATGTCTTGGTTTTATAGTTTCAATACGTGTAATTTAATAATGGATCCATTTTTTCCTAAATTTAAACAATGATATGAATATAATAAATAATATTTATTTCTAGTATTCCATAATATTTAGATATATAAAATGAGTTTCTCATTTTATGGAGATAGTTGGTCGTACGTATGCAGGTAGTTTGTTTTCATTTTATGGAGGATGTTACGAGAGAAAGGAAAATAAAATATTTATATCACATAGTAATTATTATTTCTTATAAATATTATATATATTAATTATATCTTTCCTTATTACCATCAATTCATTTATAATATGAAAAACGAATAACATCACTTCGTGTAGGTGGTAGTGCACACATATACAATTTGGATGTTATTATTTTCCAACAGATTTGAATGAGAGAAGGTAAATATGATATTATAATTCTAGAAGTATAATTATAAAATATATATCTTATATATATACACACATTTAATCTATCATTATATTCATCCTTGAGAGGTAGTGATGGAAAAATAATTAATCTGTTAATGAGGTTGTACTCCGACATAAACTCCTTTAATGGGTTTGTTTCTAATTTTATGGAAGAAAAGATGGGTATAGGTTTTTATATTAACATAACAACGTATTATTTTATTTTAGATACCCGATTAATTATTTTATCATTTTTTAGAATAATTTAGGGATTTATATGATGAAATAAGACAAAGACACATGATTATGAATTATACCTCTTGTGTAGATAAGCTCATTAGATTTATGCATTGAGTTTTTCTTTACTATTTTTATAATCAAAAAAATTAATGTAGTTCATGGAGAGGGATGAAATGATGGTATTATTTTATGTTTTTGGCAACCCAATAGAATTTTTTCTGTGAACAAGAGAGGATAGGTGGTGACCTATTATAAGTGGGGGAGAATAAAAAATTGGGATTTTGGAAAGAAAACGTTATAAAAGTATTTTATAAATGATAAATGTAACTAAATTAGTTAATTATTAAACAAATGACAGAATAAGGTTGAAATAAGTCTATAAAATAGTTATTATACATGATTTGAGGACATTTTACCACTTTTTTAACCCATACATAATGGTTTTAACCTTATATATAGTATTAAATTATTTACATATTTTATTATTCATTGTGATGAAAAATTATTTTTTCCATTATACTTTATACAAATTACTATGATAAAAAATATGGAATCTATTTTATAAATTAAATTCATTGAATTTTCATAATTTCTTTTAGACTAAAACTTTTAGATGTGATGAAAATGTGATTTTCAGAAGAAAAAGATTTCATAATTATAAAAAACATTTTACATCATGATTGAACATAAAAAGTATTCCCATGAACATAATGAGTTTAAATACACTAATATTTTACTACATTCACTTTGAAAAATATTATATTAAATTTACCATTTGAAATAATTTGAAATAAAAGGTAGAATTCAAAAAAATTCTGTAATTTCACTATTCGATGAAAATGAAAATATTTTTACAAAATTATAAAATATCACTCTAAGATAATTATGAAATGATGATTTAAATAACTAATTAAATTTTATCAAATATATTTTATAAAATATTAAACAATTAATTTAAAATAAATTCACAAAACATGAGGAAAATGTTTTTAATAAAAAAAATATATAGTTATTCAGAATAACATTTAATTTATTTTCCAATGACTATAATTTTCAATAACAAAAAATTGGTTAAAATATAATTTTCTTATTCAAGTGTAAACAATATGCTTTTCTTAATTTAGTTAATAATATACAATTCAAACAATTAAACATCAAGGTGTTACCTTTCATATTTAAATAATATATTCTACGGATCGTTTGAGCTCTATGTTGCATGTTGTACATGCTATAGAACCAAATTTTATTCTTTTAAAATATTAGAGCGTAACATTACCCCAAATTTTATAAATTACTCACTCCAAATTTAAACTTATTCTTGGAATTAACGATTTTGAGATTTTATAATACTATTTTTGAAACCCAATGTCAAAAAATGGTCTATTAAACATCCTTTTGATAAGAGATAAATGGATATAATAAGGTCATTTAGAATAACACATAACAAGGTTACCTAGTAGGAAAATATTATTAAGAAGTGATAAAATGGATATAGTGGAATCTCATGAATACTTATGGAGAGTGATATAGATCATTGATCACAAGAAAGTGAATGGTCAAGAGAAAGTTGATTACAAAAAAATCTGTAAATCTATTATTCATAAAAGGCCATTGTTTCATAAAAAGGGATGGTAAATAAATAAATTTTTTATTTCAAAATAATTTAATTGATGTTCATGGATTTATTTAATATCATAAAATATAACACTATAAAATACAATATATTCATTTTTTCTATTTTATGATCATAATTTCATCATTTAAGTGTTCTTTGATCAATTTTCACCACATTACATACTCAAATAAATGAATTTCCAAGTTTTTTTTAAATCACTAAAATTAACATTTGATTGATCATATAACACAAAAGGGAATTATAATCTAATCCTTCTATCTATAATAAAACATAATAAAAATTAAATATTTTTAGAGAATATGTAAAATTAATAAACCATCATATGTATAAATATTAGATTGTATATCAAAATTTACAAAAATGGATAAAAATAGATTATTCTATAAATAAATAATTTTGTAACCTAATTAAGCTCAAAAACACAAAATTAAATAATTTTTTAACTTCATTGAGTTTATTATACTCCAAAAATCAAACATCTAAATACATAATGACACTCTTCTCAAATAATCCATTATGTTAACCTAATAAAACATCTATAAAAATATTACTAATTATCTCATTATAATGAGAAATTTTTTAAAAAATTGATACTATAATTTTTTCTCAAAATAAAATGGATATTTTTAAACCAAAATATTTTCATAAAAACAATTTCAAAATAACTAATAAATCATGTAGGTTAGTGTTAGGAAATACACTCCTATCACCACTCGAATTCGGTTTCAAGTATCATGGCATTTCAAATCATGATTTTTTTAGTTTTTACGAGAATATATATTAATTTCATTAATATAAAATTATAAAAAATACAATGATTATCTTTAAAAATAAAATTATTCATCAAAACACTATGATATTATAGATATCATTTTCCACAAAATCAAATAAACTAAATTGACTATATTACATTAAAATATATAATCATGTTGAACATAAAGTTTATCAATAAATATGAAATGATTATTCATCAAATAAATACTACCTCATGATAAACCGAAGGGATACATATAACTCAACCCATAAAAATTATACCATATTTTATTAATCACATCAAAACCACATCTTGTAAAAACTCAAAAGGGGTGTCTAATAATTTAAACTTATAATAAAAATTTATATCATAAACAGAGAATGGAATCCATTAATATAAACATAATATTACATGAATACATATATTCATTAAATAATTAACACACTCTGTAAATGTTTTATGATTCTTATATCTACAACTTCATTGATGTAAAAATAAACAAAATAATATCAAGTCTTAATAAATAAAAAACACAACCATCCCACATCAATGATTGTAATAACATAAACCATTAAATTAACTTGGATTTATCCTTTATAATATATAAATTAAATAGATAATACCTAGTTTCCCAACAATTAAGAAAATAAAAAATCAATATGTCTCTATGTTGAAATTTATTTCCATCTATCTTACTCATCCTTTATTTGGAAACTAAATTCTTTATACCTTTAATTTCAACACATATTACATTTCCATGTTACTTTGAGACACTTTATAGGTTTACACACTCTTTATTTCTAGCATAAAATAATAAGGAGCTTTATTAACTCATTTATATCCACCACCTAAACTCTAAATGCACTATATGATTCTCTCCTAATGTTTTTTCTATTAGATGGTTAATTTTATGTTTATAAAAAAAAATTCATGATTACTCAATATTAAAATACATTTTTTTAATATCCATTAATCATAAAAAAAATTCCACATAATTACCAAATTTTATACCCCATTTCGTATTATAATGATTATTCATGGTTCAAGCCGTTGACTAAAACCAAAAATCAAAGTATCAGAAAGAATTATCATAATTGGAAAAAACAAAATGGTTTTATAGTATTCTTAAATCCTAAAACCTTTTTGAAATCAAAAATTTTAACCATTTATCCTATTTCATTAATTTTAATGATTTATTCATATGATTTAGAATGATTCATAAATAAAATTTGTATTAACCAAAGAATATCCCCTACGATTTTCAAATGAGTTGTAATTCATGGATTTTTCTTATGCACCATGTGTTAATCGATTTAAAGACCAATGTGACCTTGTCATTGTTATTACCCAGATATAAAACTATGCTAGAGCCACAAAAACTTATAGCATGAAGAAATGGATTCATTTATATGAAAACAAAAAATTCTTCATCTTAGAAAAAATAGGATGTTATCATATAAAAATAATTATCCTTAATATATGTTATATAGGTTTATTTCCAATTCTATGTTTTCCTATATCTAGTACCCAAGGATTATATTAAACATTATATGATACCAACTATAATGATAATGAAGCTAGTATCCTAGAGTCAGTGGATACATTATTATTTTGATGGTAAAAATAGGTGAGGAAATCCTAATGGGCTACAATGTTTAGTAGTAGTAGAAAAAAAGATACATAATTAAATGATACTTTAATTTTAAAACATAAAACACCATATAGAATTTTAATTTGAGAAAACCACTATTACCTCTAGAATATCCCGATAGATCAAATATAATACATTTCTTAAAATATTAGGTAATTAAAATCATAATATAGGGGTGATCTCTAATGCTTAGTAAAGGTATGAATAAAGTGGTAACTATCCAGAATATGAAATTCATAATCAATATGGAATTTTAAATAACTAAAACAAAATACATTTAATAAATAAGATGAATAAGAAGAGTATTGTGGAATGAATACATTATGGTCAAAATAATTCTACATAATTAGTCACACTATCTAGAATCATATCCATGCATAATATAACAAATTATATAAACACATGGATGCAAACAACTAATCCCTGAATGAGGAAATGAATAATGTTAGACAGTGTAGCTATATAATTATTTCTTTATGCCAAGACATCATACATAAATATATATGGACTTGAATAAATAACAATGTTAGATTGACTCATGTTACCTTATAATGATTCTAGGGTCTATATTGGGCCCCTACCATCACAGACAATTTCATAACCACTCCTTTTATTAAATGGAAGGAAAATAATCGGTATAAAAATTCATATTCAAAATCTATCATACTAAATGGTAATAATTTCTTCAATAAAAAAACATTATAAATATATACCTTCATCTTAGAAAAAATACTTATTAAGGTCAATAATTTCCCCATTCAATAAGAATAATCAACATAAGAATTCTTTTTTGAAAACTAGAATAATAATTCTAATATATTCTTGGTCAAACATTACATAAACTGACTAATGTAATATAAAATTTAGCATAAAAAATACATCACTAAAAAAATCATCATAAACCATCTACAGAAATAGTAATAATGGTACCATTTGAAAATAATCCAATTATATCATAAGTAAAATTATTTTTTTATGATCCATGTTTAAAAATACAAAAACAATTCAATTAAAAACAATATTGATGGAAATATTCACTTCACTTTGAGAAAAAAATTAAAAAACTGAAAATTTACAAAATAGTAGGGAAAAAATAATTTAAAAGGAATATAAGGGAATATTTAAAATAATATTCAAATAATATAGTGGTCATGGAGGTTTTAATTCCATTCATTCTATGTAAGTATTTAAAAAATTCTTTAAATAGAGTTTTAAAATGTTTTAAAAGTACATTTTTTCAGAAAATGAATTGATTATTTTCTGACGAATTTTTTTAAAGTAAAATATGCTTATAGTTTTATATAATAAGTAATATTGATATTGTTAAAATTATTTTTGAAAATAGTTTTGTTAAACATAAATATATAATAAAAAGTACATTAGACCAAGTAGAGAAACAAAGGCAACATTTCATAAAAACATTTTCTAAATAATTTAATGTACCTAATAGAATAAAATGGTACCATTGCATGAAAATATAATTTATAACTATATTAGAATTATATATATTAGTTTTAACATATAAATATAAAACAATTACTCTAATGGATTCTTAATCATATATAATTTTGTATGATGATTGTATTTTAAAATAAATAGATATTGCTTTTATAACATTTGAATACTAACTCCTATGAATTAAATGAAATCAAATAAAAATTTCAATAGAATAACTATAATTATATTTATTATATAATATATCATATAGGATCTATAGGAACCACCAATTATAAATAAGTGGTGAATATATAATATGTCTCACAGAAGTAAAACTGAAATGAAAAATCCAAACCTAATGTATGATTTCATTCATATGTGTTTGAACCTCTAGTATAAAAAATATATTTTAATTATAAATATATATTCAGTAAAAAAAATAATATATATTATACCATATATTAATTTTTATACCTTTTTATCACCTTTTTATTAATAGTGTTTCTTTCAAAACATTATTCCTTTTGATAACTCATTCGTTTTTCATGTATATTTTCATTCGGTAGTTTGAATACATTTACGTTGATAATTGTTCTATAATATAAATAATATAAATAGTTCTATTAATATCATATATATTCATTATATAATTATTTATCATATCCCATAATGATTATATACATAAAAATGAATTTCACCGTTCATTGCAATGGTAAGTTATACATACGTATGAATTTTTTTTCACTTTTAAAATATGGAATGAAAAAATATAGATAAAAATTAACCTTTAATTAATAAATATTAAATATTATTAAATATATATAATAATTAAACATATTATTATTACCATAAATTTAAAAATAATATGGAAAATATATCACGTCGCTTCATAGATGCATCAGTTAACACGTATGCATGAGCGACATTATGATTCTAAAATATATTTTAATATAAATGGTATAAGTGATATTATAATTAAATTTGTAAAATTATGTCATAAATATAATATATATACATTAAATCCATAGTAATAATATCCATTCAACAGTATTGGTGATGGACAATGAATTATAATGATTCGTGAGGCAGTAGTCTGTCTTACACATGATCATCAATTCGTTTTCCATTAAATGGAAGTGGTAATATATATATTTTTTATTATTTCAAAAAATAACATCAATTTATATTGGAGGTAATTATGTTATTATTTTATCATGGTTTTATAAAATTTTAATGAGATATTGGAATAAAAAATAATATTCTAAATTGTTATAAACTATACCACATCATGGGAGAACATCTTTATGTTTATAAGTAATGCCTTCCTAGATTTAATTTATTAGCTAAAAATAGACTCTAGGTCATGGGGATGGATTTAATAAATTAATTTGGAAATTTTATGGCTATAATGAGGTTTCTTATGTGTGAAGATGAGAGGATTGGGGGTTCACTTTTATATGAGGGGGATAAGACACTCTAGGGATAGTTGAAAAGAAAAAAGTATACGCGTGCTTAACAAAATATGGAAGGCTCCAAAATATCGGATTATAGAACCTAATGTTTTATAAATATTAAATATTTCCATAAAATGTAAATTATACAATTTTATAAGTGAATTTGACCCATATCTATTAATTTTACACCCTTAATAAACTCATTTTAACCTCAACCATGATAATTAATATTTTTCTAATTTTAATATTAATTATTGGGAACAATTATATTGAACATTTTATATAACATAAACTATTATGATTCCAAATATAAAATACTTTTTATCAAATTAAATTGAGATTATTAATATAATTTAATTTAAAATAAAACACAGTGAGAAGATAAAAAAGCATTTTATTGAAGAAAATATTTTCTTATGTATTAACTATATTATTGAAAAAAATAAATATTAAAATGACATCAATTATGAAAATTTGATTAATTATAATATAATTTAATAGAATTTAATTCTAAAATTATTTTACCAAAAAATTATCTTCTAAAATACACTAAATGAAAAGGATGTTTTCAACAAAATTAATTTTTTCACTATTCATTGAAAAATTAATCAATTTAGAAATAGATAACAAATGAATTTTAAAGGAATTTTGAAAATATAATTTCCAAAATTATGAATAATTAGTCAAAACAATCTTAAACATAAAATTTTATTTCAAATTAACTAAAAAATCAGGAAAAAAATATACTTTAAAAAAGATACAGTTTTCAGAATAAAATTTATTTTTTATTCAAATTAGTTTTACATTAATTTATAATTTATTGGTAAGAAAAGAGTTTTTTATTCATTAATAAAACATATAATTTTCAATTGTACAGTTTTTACTTTGCAATGTCTCTAATTTAACCATTGGTTTTTAACTATCTTATATAAATATTAAATTTCATTGTTTATTTATGATCGGTATTGCATTTCACATACAATATTGAATATAATAATATTATTATATATTATTAGGGTGTTACAATAAGTAAAATATTCATAATATTAATGAATGTGTTTGATGATTGACAATCATGGTAAAAGTCACATTAAATTAATAAAACTTTTTAAATGTTTTAATGATTTATTTTATAAATCCTTTTCTTCCATGACAATATTATTATAAATGTTTTACGGATATATTTTTGAGGAAATAAATGAATTGTAAAGGAAATTTTATATCTATTTGGAATTTCATTGACTTGTTTTAATAAATAATATTTTTACTTATTTTTTATGAATAAATTTTACTTTCTTTTCAAAAGAAAAAATGGAATATTATTTTCTAATGTATATGGAATCAACAGTTTTTCAACAATTATAAATTTTATTATATATTTTCATTCCATTACAATCCCCAATACATTCTTTAGGTTAAAAACCTTCCTTCATTTATTGTTGGTATTTCATTTTTGAAATGGGGGATTCCATAGAAATTTTAATTTGATATCAAGAATTGTTTTTGATATGGTTTTGATAGAGTATTTAAATTATATTAAGATGAAATTTAACAAAATAAAAATATTTTATATATGATAAGAAAATTGATAATTATATATGATTATGGGTGAGCCTGATACAACTTATACATTGGGTGAGTCTAACACATCATATCTGATGGGTGAACCTGATATGGAACTTTAATAAAATGGGTAATGTTCTATATATTCAAATGAAATAAGGGGAAAGTTAACCAATATAGTTTCTACTATTGAATTGTCGAGGCTTCAGTTATTTCTTATATATGTTTTGAATAAATTTCACTATGTTTCTCAAAATTGTATCTAGTGAATCACTATTATTTTTAAAATATTTCATTAATAGAAAATTGTGTGTTTTTATGTTGATATGTTTTATTTCATACTCAAAAATAATATTCTGATACACATAATAATTTAATTGTTTTTCATATTTTTCACGAGACTAACTAATTTCATGCTTATGGTTCCCGTACCATGATTTTGATGCTCATATCATGTTTTTAAATTATTTTCACGTGGTATAATAATAACTAAAAACAATTAATAAGTCATTTGAAAATTCATAAATATTTTTATTGTAAAGAAAACATGTTCCATTTTAAAATTATTTATTCATTTTAAAATTGGAAGCTGAGTATACCATTCTACATTTCAATACAAGAATTTCTTATATACGACTTATAACATAATTCAAAAAAAAAATTCAACCATAAATATCTTCAATATATATGAAAGTGAAATCTAGTGTAAAGATATAATATTAGGTAAATTTTATGAAAATTTAATTATAAAGTGACCCTTATGTTAAATTACTATCATAAAGAAGGCTTAATTTTATTAATGTATTTGGGTCAAGTATAGGTGCATATGCGTAAAATGAATTCAAATTTTGAACTATAGGTTCATGTCATAAATGGTGGATAAGTGGATTTGGTTTAAAATTGATTGCCAATTTTGTGATCATCACCCCTCATTCATATGTTAGATTGAGGCATTAAAAAGTGGAATTTTTTTGAATCTTCCCTCTGTTCCATATTCCATTCCATGGCATGGTTTTTTTGTCATTCAAAAATCATTTCATATAAGTAATTTAATATTTTTTTATTTTTTCTTGTTTTCATTATATTAACATGATTTGAATAGATTTTAGGATAAGTGTTTCCATAAATTCAAAGAATTGTGGTTCAGTAATATTAGTGTGATAGGGAATTTATGTGTAGTAGATAGTAGTGGTTTTGTAATAAGAGACCCAATATCCATCACATATCACATGTAGTGGGACTAGGATATATAATGGACTATGATATATAAGGGACATGTTGATGTGGAATAGACCATGATTCTTATTTATGAAGAGTCTATGGGTTCTGTTGTCACCAATGATTGATGAGAACCAAGTTGAATCAACAATCACATATAGACATGGGTCAGGAGGACCTGAGTGCTTTCTCGGATAATAAAGATTACATTTTTTTGTGGATTTTCAGGTTTTTCATGGATATAAAGTTGTATGTGAGATAAGAGGTTATTTTAAAGTGTCTAGTGTCCATGTGATGATATAGTAAGATTTTGTGATATGCTACATTCCAATTGTTCAATTGTATGTGTTTTATTTTGATAGGTGATGGATATTGGGGTGATATACCTTGAGTGATTAGTTAGTGGTTATGGAAGGGTCCATTTCCATGTGTGATATGACATAACTACTCACACTGTGATATATAATTCAAGGGATAAAGGATTTGTTAGGACCATGTTCTGACTGGGATTCGATCGTAATAGTAGGCCAACCTTGAGGGAATGGGTCATGAAATTATGTGAAATAATGTTTATGAACTAATAGTTTTGTGTCATGGTATTTGTTAATTATGTAGATGTGCGGCCATTCTATATTTAACTGGTTAGGGAGTTATGTTTTTGGCAATGTCTGACCCTGAGACATCACCTATGGGTTATAAAATTGGAATGATGGATCAATCAGAGATAAAAATTGGAATTAAGGTATATAAATAATTCATGTATGAATGGGTTTCATGGTGGCCTTTTTTACACATAGTGACCTGGAGCGAAGAATGTCATGGCTTCCTTGTTGTACCAGATTTTTGAGGCTCTCATGTGACATGATTGTTTTCTTCATCCTACATACATATATAGAATGTTTTTCTCCAGCTACAATTCACGATTCTTCAATGTAACATATTCCTCACACATTTAATGGTATCCCTAATGTGTGTTATGACCTTATTATTATTTCCTATCAAATAACATGTTCTGTTGTGGATTAGACTCGGTTAGCTTGATGGGCATTTAGATAAAGTGTGTGTGAGGTATAGGGTTGGCGGTATGGCCAATGTGCATGAATATTATTTTGGTTTATCCTATTGGATGATCGGTTTTGTGTACTTGTATGAAATCATGTAATCTATTTTAGCATTGTAATTATATTTTTATATGTTACGTACTTATGTATGAATATTGATTTTTTTATTTTTAAATAATATTATTACTAGGATTTGATTGAATCGACTACCCATTATATATATTAGGCCAACACTACTATTCAAAAGCCAATATCATATAGGGATGGTTTCTTGAGGCCATGTGGCACTATAATTTTGATAGGTGTGTTGTTTTTATGTGATTAAACAAGGTAAAAAATATGTTTTAGTCTTATGATTCTGGATAATCTTATAAAGGTGGTATAGGGATGTGTTTTGAGCAATGATAGAACTGTTACTTGTGATTCTTCAACACTTTTTCGAATGGCAGTCCTACTTAATATGGGCATGTGATTGATGTTCTTGGTCCATATAATTTTTTATAAGACATTTATAAAATATTAAATGTCTAACATAGATGTTATCTATCGTTTTGAATCTTTAATAATGGAATGATTCATACATTCATACATCATATATGATATGCAGTGATCGCATGAAAAATTTTGTCTTGTTTGTGATTTATTCAGATGACACTGTTCGGTTTAATAATGTTTTAATAACAACATATAAGATGTTTTACTGATTGAGTGATAATAAATTTTTCCAAAAAATATTCTCAAGATAAATGGTCATTTTAATCTTAGTGTATGATATCGTCAATTTATTAAAATGTAGTAGATTAATCAAGGGATTTGTAAAGATCCTTATTGGTTCTGTTGATTAATATGATGCTCAAAAAATGACGTAACGTGGGAGTGTTATTCATGTGAGATGAAATAAGAATCTTCATGGGTTTTCCTATGGATTTTTAACCCTCATAGGTTGGAGATAGATAGGGATGCATATTATTTTTACAATAATAAATATGTTATTTTCAAATATAACTTATTTGTAAAACTATATATAAACAGAATCAGTGGATCCAGGAACACTAATTGGGTTATATAGAAAGGAATGAGAAATATGTGTTGCGATGTGTTGTAGAGTAAGGGAGTATCTCTTAGTATCATGGATGGCTTCATAGGTAAGGGTCAATTTGTTTCCTTTTCTGTTATTTGGTGTGGATTTTATTGGGATGATTAGTGGTTGAGAAAAATGATCCAATCAAGGACTATTGATAGTGGTTATATGCTATTTCATTGAGAAAAAAGTATGGTGATGAGTGATCATGTGATTATTATTTGAATGCATGATTTTCCTTAATATTTGTTGAGTTTGAAAAGATATAGTTCATGGTTGGTGTGTTAACACTCTGATATCAATCATGATAGTAGATATTCATGGAAGAATGAGTTGGGTTATGAAATTGGTATATTCAAAATAATAAACATAATTTATGTAGGTGTGATCTAGGTATTTTTTTGTGAAAACCTATGTGGGGTTCCCGATTGATCACTAAACATTAGGATGAGAGAATATTTTTCTATTATATTTCATGGGAATGTATTGATGTACTATGTCATGAGTGCTAAAAGTAGGCTTGGTTCCTGGTTGAGTGTAGAATTGGTGAAATAGACTGTTTGTGGTTCTATTGGTAATTTCCAATGTAGTGGATCAACACGAATAGAATTATTGAAATAGTATAATGGTTATGTGCATAAAAGAATTAAATTCTTGATTTCTTCCTTTAGACAGATTTTGTTAGGGATGAATGGTTATAAGACCAATTTAGGGTTGTGCTCAAGGAGATATATTAGGAAAGTAATATGGTTGGGAGATTACCATTGGCTAAGGGAGTATCATATTCTTGGATGGATTGGAACATGCCACCTTGGTGTTTCATGTCATTACATGTGTATCTGTGGTGTGGGTGTATCCCGTCATTATATGTAGTAATGTAAAGAATGTGGTTGATAGAATTTATTTTTATGGTTAGGTATGATGACAATATTATTAAATCTATTGTGGGGAGAATTATATTTTTCATCGGTTAATGACGCTTATGTCAAATGTGTTAGTGTTGTGGTGAGACCAATAGATCAAGAGTAATGATGGAATTGGGATCCCATTTTAAGAGAATGATCATATGTGATCTAGTTTCTTAGTAAATACCATATCTCATATTTAGATTCAATGTGAGGTTGAGATGGTGTTTTAGCATCTGTCTCAGGATAGAGATGGAGGGATTTTTTAGTTAGTTGGATCAGAGGTGGTCTGGTTTTTGGGTATATATAATGGTGTAAAAAGTAGAAGTTTGGTGATATAACCATCAAATTTCATCAGAATTCATGTGAAGGACAAGGTGTGGGAATTTGGATGGTCACAGGATGCCTATAAAAGTTGATGTACCATGATTAGTTACAGTGGGGATTCATCAACAGATATGATCATGTTTTTTTGGGTAAGGTCATCATGATATGGAAGAACTAGAGGGTTTTAATGGAATTGGATATGTTGAAGTGAAAACTTTTTTATGGATAATTACGTGTAGTTTTTTAAGTTTCTACATGAATCATACAATGTATTTTTTGAGAAAATTTAGTGGACTTAGTCATTGTGATTTAGTTATTTAATAAAAGCATTCTTGATGTTCACTGATGGAGTGTGATGAGTTCACAATGAATTGAAAACTATGATGGTTTCAGCTTCTTTATGTTGAAAACCCCATTTTGGGCTGCTTATAATGGCCCAAATTTATACAGGTTGTGAATTCCAAAAGAATATTATTTTTTGACCAGTTTTTGGTTCATTCCATGTATTTTGAATCAAATCTGGATTCTAAGTGTATTGATATTATCAAATTTTTCTTTTAGATGTGGGATGTGGATCAAATAGTTGTTCAGGGTCATGTGTGAGTTTTGGAGGAAGATTTTTGTATCATCCATCTCAATCCATTTGATATATAATTGAATTCCACATGACCTCATGTTAACCTCCACATATACAAGAGTTTTTATACTTGAGGGAAGGGTCAAATGAGTGTTAGGGTGATACTATTCCATTGTTAACAGGTAAATGTCAATGTAAAATAATGTAATAGATAACATGTAAATCAATTTATACTTAACAATTATTAACTATTTAATATACAACATACTTGATGTGTAACAACCCATGTTGTATCAGTATGGAATAAAAACTCTCAAACTGAACCTATTATATAGGGGAATCACATAGGTTTTGGATCATTGTATGAAGTAATGAATCTAAATAAATTAATCATTTCACATCATTCACAAGGTAAATTCAACAAGTATTTCATCCTCTAGACAAACCTTATTAACCATCCATTATATGTCCCTTTTCATTCCCAATATCCAAAGCAATGAAATCTATAAGCACACCAAAATGCCTGGTTATGGTGCGAGTTCTATACATAGTAAGACACCACCTACATCCCTTAATATAAGATAATGTAATATTTTTTTCATCCCAATAAATTAAATAAAATTAAAATAAACAGTTTTCATATCAAAAAAGTATAGCATATATAACAGGTCCATAGATAATGGTTCTACCTACTTCAGTTCCTTGTTAGGAGAAACATTGGCTAGCCTCTTTACACATCCTCTATGATGGGATAGTCTAATAGTATGTCTAACACAATCCACTTTGAAGGGATATCCCAAATACACATCGACAAAGATCTTATCACATCCCCCATTGGGAATAGTCTATATGGGTCAAACTATAAGATCATCTGCCAAAAAAAGTAGAATAGCACGTAAGATAGAATAGGTAAATGAGATATCAAATATCAATTCATATAAAAAAATTATAACTTTCATGAAAAAATTCATAGGGTTAATAGGGATATGCATACACACATAAATTTATAAAGCATTAAGATTTGTCTCCCTAAACTACACATGCTCAGTAAATATCATGACAAGAACCCATATAACATGTAATAAATATAAGGCCTTTAATCCTTATCTGAAACAATTGTTTTGTAGTTTTAGTCTCCTTATAGGTCCAACTACACTAAATACTACAAAATCCTAATTCCAAAAAAAATAACAATATGATAAATTTTGTTTTGAATTCACAACCTAATGAAAGTCAAGATCATTCATAATAGAGAATACTCACTCCCAACAAAGACCTAGATATGATTGATTCAACGATTCCAATTACCATAATACAATTATCTATTATAACTATGATAATTGAAATCCTTGTTATAACATGTAAAAAATTCATGATATGATCAATGCATATAATATAGAAACTTTTTATACCATGGAAATGAAAGAATATCATTCCGATAATAAGCAAAAAAACTAAAAAAAATTCAAATGTATGACTGGTCAATTACTAAGGCAAAAAATAGAGGATATGGAAGGGAGGAGAGGGCCCATAAATTGTTGTATTGGGATCTTAGGTCACTAGGATTTAATAAGTTTTATTATAATGGAAAATTTTAATGGAGGATAGTTTATAGAAAAAATCATATAAACTCAGCATGCCCAAAGGGCTCTAAAGGATACCACCGTACAGTAGATGGCCACCTCGGTTGGCTGAGGTCCCTTAGTAGATATAATTTCCTCAACAAGACCCACCATTTTTTTACATTATTGTGCTAATAAGTTCATCAAACTTTTTTCCTTAGATTACTTCTAATGGGATAATTATATTATTAAAAGCCACAACATGTCGACTAGCCTAGTCTCTTCTTAGATCTAGCCTCCTGAAATATTTTAACTCACCTAAAACACTTAACAAAATAACATGAACCCTACATAAAAGAATAAATGGGTATTGAAATAAAATATTGGTATAAAAAATATCTACCTCTTATTATTTATTATACTCAATAAGAACCCCTAGACCTTTAAATTTAATAAATTGAGCTACCACACCAGAACATTATTCTTTTGATGCCAATTCAATTCCTTTATATGCTCTTATTGCCGCTAAAATAAAAAAATAAGAACAACATTCCCCCACAAAAAATTTCCAATTCTGCCCACTATCTGAATTTTTATATCAATAAAATATATCCTTGGCTCCGGTTCAAAATCCTTATAGTCAACAACATGCACTTGAGTGGGTTCCGAAATTCATTTTTGATACATCCCAATGACATTATACATACATTAATACCATTGAATACTATTAAACTGACAGGACACCATCTCTATGTTCTTTATGATATTCAATACACACACATAGTGTGGTTTCGTCATTCTTTTCCACTTCATACACATATGACCCAACTGAGTGGATACCCAAAATAAAACATTGTCTCTAACAATGAACTATATGTTTTATCACCTCTAGTATGAACATCCCAATTATCTTCACTGAGCTGTAACCCACTTTTTATGAATCAATTTCACCCACTCTTATGACTCCATCACCAACCACATTCAAATAAATAAATATTCACCAACCTTATTTGGGAAAATTGTTGAATTAAATGGATTTCCATACATATTTTTAAAAAAAATCCATAAAAAAATTTATTAAAAGGAGTTTGTAGGGAATATATTCTAATCCAAGTGATCATCACATGCTTATATAAATTCTAAGCCACATGCTCAATGTTTATACTCCACATTCAATATCATTCCCTCTAGTTTCCAGCCAATCTAATTATGTAATGTCATACACAATATCAACTGAGTTCCCATAGCCTAGTTCTATAATTTCTAATCATGTGAGAAGAACCAAGTGTCTCAATCAGATACCACACTCAAAGGAACACTATATATCCATAACATCTCTCAAAAATAGGAATTTCATTGATCATGCACTTTTTGGTATCTTAAATTGTTATATAATGATCCACCATGTTTAATTTCTTCTCTATAACCCACATAGTATATATCCTCTCATGGTCCTCTAGAACCCTATCTCGAAGTCCATGACCACATAATACCACTTCCAAATGGCCACATTAAGTAGATAGAATTGTAATTTATTGCCAAAATGATTATCCTTGATAATATGAAAAGTTAAAAAATGGTAGACAAAAATATAACACCTATCATCATGCCATGATACAAGAAATTCCATCTTACATCAAAATAATTCATGGTTGATCATAGGGGTACTATCCAATGGGAATCATGAGAGGATCTCATTATTTTATCTCTCATTAAATAATGAGCAAAGAATAGAACAACAAATACAATGAACAAAACAGTCATCAAAATACCATCTAGGAATATAATAGTTCATTATCAAACTCACATGTATCATTTCACAGTCAATATTATGCTCCTAACTATTATTCACTCAATATAAAAATGAGGAAATGATCACCAAGAAATAAAATATTTGTACCCTTGATCCTATAATATTCCCACCGTACAGTTATCAAAATATACTATGATCACCCAAAAAACTTTTAATATTATCTCAATAAATTCCTATGTCTTTCGGTTCGACAAATATATAACTACAATACATTTCCTAGGTAAATTCTCTATCAAATATTTTAAAATCTATAGGTATTACATAAAAATAAAATATTAAATATTTAGTCCATGTTGATAGAAAACATATCATAGAATATTTTAATATATATATAAAAAAATATCTCACTACGGATTTATTATCGCCAATATTTCAATTCATGAACCATAACCGCCAACTGTTTTTACTGAGTAGGGTAGTTCTTCTTTTGGGGTCATAGATGAATATGCCTATATTCAACTACCATATCATTCTTCATATTAAAAACTAACAAAAAAATGTGATACATGTTTTAAAATACATCATAACCCACTCTAGGCTTCAAATTAATCATTATCATATCCTTCATTAACCACTTATTTAGATATAAAAATCCATCATCATACTATTATATCCATTGGAACATGAAACCCCTCTTGTTCATCATTGTCGTTGTCTTATACGGGAAATAAAAACCATGGATGGGCCTCCTGTAGTATCCATCAGTCCTAGGAAAACTCTAAATATAGAACATAATTCTAGATTATTCCCATAACCTAACTACATAAATTTTTCTCTAGAATATCTGATATTCCTTCTTGAGAGACTACATTACAACAGAATCAAACCTCTTATATCCAATAGTGATTGTTTGAATAGATGGTTTCAAGAAGAGGCAGTTGATGTGTACTCATTACAATCTAAATTTATATGTATTTTTATTCTGGCATCATGGAAAACATAAGTAACTTAACTATGAACAAAATGATGAATGTGTACAAGTATGGGTGGGAGACCTTTTTCTTGAGATCAATGAACACTATCAGGGAATTCATCTATCCAATGGGAATACTGAGATACTCATACTATGTGAATCCACTACTAACCATAGTCTAGAGTATGTCATCATATTTGAACTAAAGATGAATATATCTGATATATAGATAAATGTTAGTAAACTACCAGGCTCCCCAAAATTGATAAAAAAAAGTAATAAATTCATTGAAATGCTTACCTTATCTTCATATTTATAAAATTAAACTTCTGGTAGTCCAAAAATTCAAAATACTATAATCCTCCTTCTTGGAGAAAAAAAATCTATAGTAATCCATGGGGATGTTCTTGGCCTAATGAATCCTTTTTAGTAAGATCATCTGGTTTCCCCTTGATCTCTTTCAATTCATCTGATGCCTTATGATGTGGTATAATTGATAATATTTTTTCATCGATCCTGATATCTACATAAAACCCAACTCCCCTCTATGGTGGTAACCCAATGAAATCTTCTGGAAATATATTTATGTGTATATATATCATACGAGGAAAAAAGTATCGATCCACTAACTTATCCACTACAATGACAATAAAAGCCACATGTGAACAAAATGATTATATCACATTACTATTTGGAACTATATTTCTATCCATGATGTCTCATTCAACATTATACATGTACTTATCTCCCTTAGGTGATTAAAGGGAAACTCATATCTAATAACAATCGATGTTTCTAAGCTATATGGTCAAATATTCCATGCCAAGGTTCTCATAAAATCCTAAAATCTCCAAAATTGTGAATCTCCGTATAATGAAAAATCTAAAAACAATGTTAGGACATAATGAATATGTAATAAGTGGATCTGATTTCCTTCGAAGGGTTATATCAATAGATATAAACTCAGAAGATTATTTCACCAATAAATTCAACCAATCATCCACTTGATTATATATGAACAATATCAATGTGTGTACGTCAAAAATGAAATGGATAGAGAAGAGTAATGTACGACTATTCCTCAAAATATTGAGGGTCCTTATCTCACATTAGTTAATCCTTGATCAACCACATTAACCCTTCTAGAACCAACATAACAAATACCAAAAGTCACATGAATTCCATGATCAACTGAACCATGTGGGATCTGCACCTACTATAGATTTCTAAAACCATAACTATAGCATAAGTTTTCTATAGTAATCCAAAAATACATAAAATATAACTATTTTATATTAATAGTAATATAAGACTAGTATAAATATTTGGTGACATGGGACAATCCTTTAGAAATATCCCCTTCCTACCGTAATTATAGAACCTTGTAGAGTCATTTCCCATAGTTGGAGTCGAAGAACCAGTACACATCTTTGTCTAAAGAATTATACCATGAAAACTATCTTATAAATTCCTTCTCTTATTCGTAATTTAATCAAGTAGTCATTTTTTGGGAAAAAATGTTTATCCAATAATAGAAGGAAAAAAGATAAACAATCTTTTTCCTACAAACCATTCTCTACAATAAGATCCTTAAAAAGAAAGGCATCATATCTCCTTAGATCAAAATTCACAACCACTCAATTTAATAGAAGATGAATCCTAATCTCAAAAATTCATTATTTTTGTACGTAGTTCCATATTATAAGAAAATAAATTTGAGATAACCTAGTGAAGTGTGTTGAGTATGATAATATTTTCATCCTCCCTTAATAGGGCACAAAAAATTCTAATCAGAGTACATATTTAGTACATTTGGGAATAAATCATTTAGTAATATATCTTTAAAAGTCACACACTTATCTCCATTACTTATCCTAGCATCATTATTGATATACCACTACCATATAGTATTTTTGGGAATAAAAAATTCCATAATATTCAACTTATAATACTAAGGTGTCACTTTAAAAAAACACTCAATGATAGATATCTATATTTCCACATACCAAGAACCTATGGTTCCCTACAAGGATAGGGGTGCTATATTAGGATGTTGTGATGATAATCATCCATCATATGATTACCCATGTGGGATCCAACACCCAGAAAATGAATTTGTTTAAGGATCATTTATTGGACTAGTTCATTAACTTGCCTAACAAAAAAAATAAGGGAGCTTGCTCAATTTAATCCTCATACACAATAGGTGGTGTAAATCACATCACATGATTTCTAGTTGGAATCATTTCCCAATATTCAATAACGAATATTATAAATCCTTCAAGAAGCCTAATAATATTGATAAAAATTTGGCACATTCAAGGTCTAACACAATGTTTAAGCCTAAGTCGCTACCACAACGAACAAGTCATAACCACCTATGAAATAACCATAACGTAATAAAATCATATGTTCTTTGAAATTTTGTCACAATTATATATATATATATATAATCAAAAATGAAATACTCAATCTCATATAAAATAATTCAAGATATAATCCTCCAAAACAATATAACATAATATCAAGAATAATTTAATTATTTGGTCTCCTCTTAATGAAAAAAACATATATGTGTCATGTAATTCTACGTACATGAACAATATTCAAGATTTCATAAAAAATATCATCAATGTATATAAAAATTGTATGTGAATTTTTTCAATTTGAATTTTAATCAAGGAGAACATAAAATCAAAATAACATAATTTAGATCGTTACGGATACTTGAAGGACTACCATTCAATGGTAATGATTAACTGAAACAGTTCCCCATTTTTAGTCATAACCACATTATCTTCGATCTATATTTTCCAAAATCAGGTGAAATAGAATAAAAAATTAGTGAAACTGATACTCCAAAAAAATTATAACTCCCCATCATGAACCACTGGGTCTATACTGGAATGTCACATGACCTAATGCAAACCTACATTAATATATGGTGTTTATAGATAATGGTGATAGAAAAAGGGGTATCATTGGAAGACTATTACCTTTATAAGAGGTAGATATAAAGGTATACTAATGGAATAAATTACAAGTAAATCAAAAAATAATAATCATCACATAAATAATATACCTAATGAGTAACAACTCATGAAGTATTAGAATGGGATGTCAACACATAAACCATTATAATGTTATTGGGGATCCCTGTAGGATGTTGATCAGTCTGTGAAGTAGAAAAACAAAAAAAACTAGATATCTATCCTGAATTCCGTCCAAAAAAACTGTCACATACTATTATATATACTAATCCTTATACCACAGGTCCCATTCCTTTCAACAGAACCATTTACATGAAATATATATATGCACCGAAATTTCTATGTAAGGTTTTTTTAGAATAATAAATAAAGAACCACTAAAAAGTATCACCATAATTGAATGAGATATAATGTAACACCCTATTCTTCCACGATACACCTCTCTTTCAATAATGCAATAGCTTGCATTGTACGCAAGTTCGAGATTCTAGCACACCATGACTAATCAAAATAGCCGTTATGAATAGTAATACCCACTTTTAAAAATTATAAAAATTTTATATTTCAAAATGGACTTCATTTTTGTATTCTTAATATCAAAATTAGTCTATGTTGAATTTTTGGTATTTTTCTAAGAACTTCCAATTTTCTATGAATTGTGAAAAATACATAAAAACAAAATTTTTAATCAAAATAATTTATAGTGATAAATTATACTATTGAGTGGTTTTAAAGTACAATTAGAATATATTTTTACTATTTTATCCAATGATGTTCATTAGATTAAATTTAACATTGAAATTGGACATAAACAATTGTCAATCTTTTGATATATATTGTTTCTTAAAAACACGCTATTTGTTGTGACATAGGGAATTAGTTATAAAATTAATTAATGAAACATATATGTTTGTAATTTTGTAAAATAGACATCATTTTTTAAATTGGAATATCAATTATAGCTTAGGGTGAAATTTTGGCATTGTTCTGAAAAACTTCAATTTTTTATGAATAGTGAAACCACTAAGTGGGAGTTAAATAACTGATTTTTATCATTTAAATGAAATATTACCACTTCTGTGATTTTATTTTCAAAAATCTGACATACATGGTTGTCATTAAGAAGTAAAATTTTGTTCAATGGGATTAAAATAATTTTTTGTGAATAGTAACATTTAAGTTTAATTAATCGCGATTAAAGATAATTAGTGAAATTTCAGGTAAAAATGATATTATAAAAATATGAAATTACCATGAAACTTGTACTACCTCTATTGGATGAGTCATGGCCTACCAAGACAATACATGGGTCAACTTGAGGACCGCATGGAGCCACTTTGGTAGGAAAATGACATAAATAACTTTTATTTAAAGTTAAAATAAAAATGTCACAAACATATGTTGTTTTACTAAAACAATTTTTAAATGGGGTTATACAAGTCATATTTTTTACTATAAATATTCATTAGAAATATAAAAAGAGTTCCTACATAATGAGATTTTTTTTATAATTTTTAGACATTAAAAAAATTAAATTATTTATGACACCATGATGATGCAGCGATTACCTCATTAATTAACAATTTTAATAAAATGGAAGGATAATGTAAAATCTAAGAATTAAACTTGTCCAAAGCCTATTGGAATAGTATATTTAGAACCCTTATCACCTTATCCTCGAAATATATAAATTTGGGACCTTGAAAATCCGAAACTAATTGTATAATAAAGTAACATTTCATTACTTTCCAAGAGTGCCCCTTCTCTCCTCTTATAAAAATCCCCCACCACTAGAACCTTATTCACACATTAAATCCAATTGGCTTGGCCAACCTCTGCCAAAATACTCTCCCAACTTCCCTACATTACTCCTAGAAGCCTCAATTTGGGCAGAAGTCTTCCCAAGGAATTCATTGGCTCAAAACAAAAGAGTTACCCAATTTCAAGCTAATGTCTTCTCTAATGTTGTTTTGTTCTATTTTGCTTCTCCAACCCCTTAAACTCATTTTATTCCTTTATTTTGTAACAACACCAGTATCTACAATATAATAGGATGTTTTTATGATAATTATTTGGTTTAAACTTACACACACATTCATCTAATGGTTAAAGAACATACTGTTTCTGTGGGTGGCGAAATACTGCCTCATGAAACGATGATTGTTCAATATTATTTTAAAACCTCTAATGGTGGCCATTTTTATGACACTATTTTCATATATGATATATATATATTATTTTTATGTTTTCATTATTCTTATTTATTTCTCATTTGTGGCATACTTTATGATTTCCATTATGGGTAAACGCGATAATTTCATTTTAGGAAGTGCGGACTACCGCCCCCTCAAAGTGATTTGAATCGTTAATGCCATATGTGGGATGTATAAAGGATGGAGTAAATGGTATTATACATTATATTATAATGGAATTATATTATAAATTTATATAATTATAACTTCATTCCATTAAATACGAAATAGAAATGAAAGTAGCGTTCATGCGTACGTACGGCTTACCGTCTCCATGAACGGTGCATTTCATTTCTTACCTCTAAATGTTATGTAATATTATAAATGATTGTATATACAGGATATATATGATGTATATGATATATACATCATGAATATAATTATGGATATAATGGATATATTACCACATGAACAAAGTGTAATTATAAGAAGTTTATTTTTGACTCAAGTACCTAAGATCGTCAAAATGACCGTTATTAACATAAATAATTACATAATGTTCATAACATGGTAATAAGTGATATAAAATGAATAATAAACTTGAAAAAGGTTCTTAAGAAATTATAAATTAACTCAAGTTTATTATTCAAGAGATAAAAGAATGGTTGAGTGAATTCGGACACGAGGTAAGGGAACTTCTTAACCCAATTTCCATTCTTTGGGTTAATCTCCTACTTTCAAATTATGTCATGATATTATTATGTACTATCATGTATTTATACTTTATTTATGTGTAAAAATAGTTAATACACATAATATATATATTTTATTTAAAAAAATGATCTTTGTAAGGGACTTCGTCTCAATATCCATTCATTGAGGGATATTTTGTTTTATACACCAATTTCTTTTATACAGTGTGTAAACCCATTTGACCTTTACTTTTATTCAAAAGGAATCTTTTTATACGAAGAATATTTACTAAACGAAAAAAGGAATGTTTTTTGTACATATGCGGCGACAAAGACTTCTCCACCGCTGTTACTATTATTTGAGTTTCGGCTTCCTCTACAAGCCATAACGTTTTTAATGAAAAATAAATAAAAAGTTTTAACTTTCTTTTATTTTGGTATTGAAAATGGGTTTGAAAGTGTTTTTATTATATCAATGTGTTGTATTGATATCTTGTGATTGAAATGTGGAAATTTTATGTTTCCTTTATGCATGTTCTATGTGATACGATTATGTTATGGTTTATGATATGTTTAAACCTATTCATATGAGGAATGCATTGGACTTAATAAGTGACGGGTGGAGCCCGCTACAGCTCCTCGATGCATCGGTAGGTCTCATGAGACAAAATAGTGTCTTGGAACGAGGCCTTGACAAAATATTATTTGTAGTCTTGGCACGAGGCCTTGGCTACTTGGTTATGATAGTCTGGCATTATGCATTCCATCATTATGAAAGTGGTTATTGATATTTCATGTGATTCAACTAGTAGAATATCCATGTGAGTAAGTAAATGGCATTATTTCATTTTACTTTTGCCATATTATCTAAAGTTAAAGTTTAAAAGGCTTCTGTTTTAGTTATACATTTCCTTAAATGTTAATGTTTATGAAAGCTTCCGCTATATTGTTATCCATACTGAGAATCTAAGCTCACCCCTTTCAATGTTTCAATATTTTCTAGGATGTGAAGAAGTATTTTATGAATGACCTGCAGGGATAGTCAGAAGAGGATATGAGTGTGGACTATGGAAACTTTTTTATTGTAGTTTTTCACTTTATTATGTAATGTAACATTTATGAATGTATCTATTGTTTCCAAGGCTACTAAACTAATCGGTCTTTCGAGACTTGATCTTTTGTGATCATGCCAATGCTATGCAATAATGCACCGACTCTGGAAAACTAGGGTCGGGGCGTTACAATTAGTATCAGAGGAATTTTAGTACTAACCTTGGAAGCTAGATTTAGATAAACTCTAATTAGAGAACATAGCCCAAAGATAGACTTTGAGGATTAGTATAGAAGAACTTCCTAGAATTTTGGTATTATAGAGATACTGTGAGTTTTCCGAGCAATACATCTCTGTCTGGATACGAGCAGGTAGAGGCGGCTCTGGCATAGATGTACCTAGGGTTGAAACCCGAAAACACCGCTTTGAGCTAGACTCGAACAGGAACAGGTGCACGACAATGAGCCTTGCTGCACTCTTGGTTACGACACTCCCAGGGGATATGCTTAGGATAATTCTTATTTTCTTTACAAAACACTATAATGGTTTATGAGTATAAACTTCCTCAAAGAAAACATATTTATGGATTATATCCATAAATAGTTCAATTTATGTTAAGTATTTTACAAGTATGGAATTATATATTTTGATTCATAATCTAATCTAGTTTATGCCATTGTTTAGAAATGGCGCCTAGTGGAAGGAATGGAAACCGTATCATTGCACGCACTCCGTGTAGGGATTTCCCTCCTTCTCAAGATAATTATTGTGGATAAGGAGATAAAACTGGTGCTGATCAACTTATTACCATACTGGGACAACTCACTCAGGTTTTGAATAATAACCTTACTCTTATGGAGCACCCTGATCCGCAACGTGGAGGATCAATGTTATACCACATCATGAGGCAAAAACCGCCAACATTTAATGGGTGTACAAATATATTAGTAGTTGAGCAATGGATAAACTCCTTAGAAAAAATATTCCATGCCTTGGGGAGTAGCGAAAGTGATAATGTTGTCATGGCAGTCTACCGCCTCACTGGAGATGCCGAGCAATGGTGGTTGCTGATTCAAAACACAAAGGAAGATGAAGAAGTATCAAGTATGGAGTGGAAGGAGTTTAAGGAAATTTTCTTAGAAAAATACTTTCCGCATGACCATCGAGTAGATATGGAACGGCAACTTCTGAATCTGAGACAAAAGGAGGATGAGAATGTCGCAAAGTATGAGGCTAACATTACAAGGTTAGTGAGGCATGCAGCATATTATATACGTAACACAAGGAGTAAGGGCGATCATTTATTTGATGGGTTAAAACCGTTTCTCCGTCAAGCATTAGTATCACAATCTTTCTCAACATACGAAGATATAGTCTCATGTTCTATGAAGACAGAAAAGGAATTCTCTAAATCTTATGACAACAAAGTAAGTAGAGAGAAGAAGAGAACGGTGGAACAAGAGACGGATAAAGGGAAAAAGGGAAAGAAGGATTTTACATTATGTGATAATTGTGGGAAGATCCACCCCGGTGCTTGCCTAAAAGGAATGGGAGTTTTTTATAAATGTGGAGAAAAAGGTCACCAGGCTCGTGATTGCAAGGGAAAGAAAGAGGCTATCAATGTTGAGGGCTAGAATTGTAGGTAAATGGGGAATTATGCAAATGAATGTCCTAAGAGCCAAGGAAACTTACCTCAGAAAAGTCCAAGGGATCAAGGACAATCTTATGATGTTACTACAGTTGAAGTGGAATAATTAATGTATTGGTGCTTTTGGAAACAAAGATTATATTCTTGTTATAAGAATAATGTGATATATATAATGATTGTATTGCAGTAATTTTTGTTTTCATTAAGGTTTTAATATGATGAAGGTAATCATATTTTTAGTATGTGAAAATAAGAGAAACATTACTTTGTTTGGGGAATCTAATGTTATAATTGATTTTGGAATTTAAGGACCTTTTAGAGAAAATCTAGATGGATGTATTTTAGATAACTATAAAGGTTGGAATGGATTAAGTTGAACATTGGATAGTATTGTTTAAGGTTGAAACATTTCTGAATATTACTTTTGGAATATTATAATACTATAGTATAGGAAAAGGACAACCTGTAGGTCGGGGGATAACCCATCACGTCGGACAAAGTTGCAGGAATCGAACCCACAACCATAGTGTGACAGGTCTTTATTACCTACCACTAGCCTACAGGAAGTCCCTGGTTATTCCAAAATAGTTTTATTAATCTAAATGGTATGTGTTAATATTTGGAACCTTATACAATTAGGATAAATAGAATATTTTTGAGTTCTATTACCTTTTAGAGTGAAATATGGGTTTGTGGTAAAAAATTTATTAAAGAATTAAAGTCTACATGAAAAGTATGTATATTCCCTTATGTTCTTAGTAAATCTCCTAAATAAATTCCTTAACTTTATAAAAGGTAACTTAAAACAAACACGTTGCCAGTTAACTTTTCGAACTGTGGATTCAATGACCGTTTAACCAATCACAAGTTTGTGATTTTCTTATGGTTAACTTTCTACTAATCTAGTTTTCTACAACTCTCCATTAGACCTTAATGGTTTGTTTTTCTTCTATATCCATATTTTCATAGAATCCTATTATGGGCTATCTCGGGTGACCTTTGTACTTATCTTTCTTTCTTTTAATGTTATATTATTATTAACCCTATTTCCGATGTGGGTTTTCCACAAAGGTATTTTCTATTTTCGACCTTTTATTTTCAAAGAAACTTTTCAAATTACGAGGACACAATTTATTGAAGGAGGGTAGAATGTAACACCCCGATCTTCCACGATACGCCTCTCTTTCAATAATTCAATAGCTTGCATTGTACGCAAGTTCAAGATTCTAACACACCACGACTAATCAAAAATAGTCGTTATGAATAGTAATACCCATTTTATAAAATTATAAAAAATTTATATTTCAAAATGGACTTCATTTTTGTATTCTTAATATCGAAATTATCCTATGTTGAATTTTTGGTATTTTTCTGAGAACTTCCAATTTTCGATGAATTGTGAAAAATACTTAAAAACAACTTTTTTAATCAAAATAATTTATAGTGATAAATTATACTATTGAGTGGTTTTAAAGTATAATTAGAATATATTTTTACTATTGTATCCAATGGTGGTCATTAGAATTAATTTAACATTGAAATTGGACATAAACAATTGTCAATCTTTTGATATATATTATTTCTTAAAAACACGCTATTTGTTGTGACAACGGGAATTAATTATAAAATTAATTAATGAAACCTATATGTTTATAATTTTGTAAAATAGACATCATTTTTTAATTTGGAATAACAATTATAGCTTAGGGTGAAATTTTGGCATTGTTCTAAAAAACTTCAATTTTTGATTAATAGTGAAACCACTAAGTGGTAGTTAAATAACTGATTTTTTTCATTTAAATGAAATATTACCACTTCTGTGATTTGATTTTCAAAAATCCGACATACATGGTTTTCATTTGGAAGTAAAATGTGGTTCAATGGGATTAAAATAATTTTTGGTGAATAGTAACTTTTAAGTTTAATTAATCGCGATTAAAGGTAATTAGTGAAATTTAAGGTAAAAATGATATTATAAAAATATGAAATGACCTTGAAACTTGTCCTACCTCTATTGGATGAGTCATGGCCGACCAAGACAATACATGGGTCAACTTGGGGACCCCATGGAGCCACTTTGGTAGGAAAATGACATAAATAACTTTTATTTAAAGTTCAAAAAAAATGTCACAAACATAAGTCGTGGTGTGCTTGAACTTAGTGTTGTGTGTAGCACAAGCTATTTAATTAAAGAAACTAACTTACAATGATATATTGTGGTGTCACATTCTTCCCCCCTTTTGGATATTTCATCCTAGCAGTTTTAAAATTGTGCTTGGGAACATCATTTAAAGTCCCACATCGGAAAAAGAGTCAATATAACTATCTCTTTAAATGAAAGAAGGAGAACTACAGAGGTCACTTGATATAACACACATTAGGATTCCATGTAGGAAAACATGGATATATAAGACAAAATAAGCGTCATGTTCTAGTGGACAGTGATAGAAAACATGATTAGGAGAATGTTAACAACAAGAAAATCCCAAACTTGTGATGAGAAGAACTTTCATTAGTTTACTTGTAGAAAAAGTAAATGGATAATGTTTTTTGTTTTAAGTTCCATTTCATAATGTTGAGGAATTTATTTATGAGATTGACTAAGAACATAAAGATATATACTTACTTTTTAAACAGAGTTTCATCCTTTAATAAATTTCTACCACTAACTCATATTTTTTTCAAACGATGAGTATTCATGATGACTTGGTCATAGCTGAAGCACTAGAATAAACTTCTGGAGAATCACATATTCCAAAAAGGATAAAATATATATATTAACCTTGAATTTAATGACTAACCAAAACCAAAATGGTCATTACAAGATCAGATGATCCCAAAAATGTAAAATTCATTAGAAAAATAAATACTTATCTTAATTTCTAAAATTAAACCAATAATACTTGAAGTTCAAAAAATACCATTCAATAAACAATTGTCCTTAAAATCCATCAATTTAATCCAAACTAATATTGAAACCCAAAACATAGAAGAATTTGATTACATAGTCTTCCACATTAAATTGTATTTCCAAATAACATCAAATACTATTATAGTCGCATAAATAATATTAATTAACCAAATGACATATTATTTATGGTAGGTAAATCATTTCCCTAAATAACCCAAATCGCTATAAATCCACAATAAAAAACACAAATAAAAAATTCACCATTACTCCTCAAAATAAATCCTATAGTATTCTATTTTCCTTAGGTATATAGTATTCCCAATAGAGTGAATGTCTTCCAAAATAACATTTATTACATTATCCCCAAATCCTTTTCCTATACCATGGATATCCATTTGATAATACATAAGATCCCAAACCAACTTATTATTTATCAATAAAATCATTTAACTAAAAATAATTAGTCACACTAACCAGGGACTTCATGTAGTCCAGTGGTAGGAGATAAATCTCAACCGTACTATGGTAGTGGGTCTGATTCCTACTGCTTTGTCCGATGTGACGGTTTGTCACACGGCCTGTGTGTTTTCCTTTAAAAAATAATATTTTATAACATTCCAAAAAGGAGATAAATTCCTCAAATCAACTTTAATATAATTTCACCACAAATTTTTTCTCATACCTCACATTTTCATCCCAATATTTAATTATATGTAATTTCCTCATATTCAAGGATCATATAAACCTAAATGGTTCTTTATAACTATATCAAAAATAGAAAACACAATTCTTCCTAAAATAGCATTTTCACATAATAAACTACAGGGTTACACATAAGAGAAATGTCTTCCAAACTAATACCATCAACAAAGAGCACTAATACATTTAAACATTTTACCATCCAATTATTTCCACATAGGTTCTTCCTTGACCAAGGGGATATCCTACAGAATAGGTCATTCACTTGGGTAATTCCTAGGTCCCCTACATTTACGACAAATGACTGTATATGGATTCTTGGGATCATTCTTATTTGTAACCAAAATACTCTTCATTTTTCCTCGGTAATTATTTAATTGTTGTCCTTCTTTCCCACACATAAATCATATATTTATTCTATTAAGACACTTCCCTAGGTGTCTCCTTCCACATTTCCTACATGATATATATTGAGATTTATTTTCTCCATGGACTACACTGCTAGAGCTCTTATCATTCACCTCATTTCTCTTCTTTGTTGAGTCTGGGATTTGGTTAATATATATGTTGTTGAAAATATTTTTGGAAAATTGATTCGGCATGAACGCGATATATTTTAATCCTACCAACAATCTATTCTATTTCCATTTCCTCTGTTGTGACCACCTTGTACTTCATTTCCAATGTTACGACGACTTCCTTGGATCCCGCCATAGACTAACACAAGAAAGCATAGTGTGAGTCATAAAATCATTTAGAGAATATCTTAACACATTATTTTTAATCTAAAACACCATAGGATTAACGACGATTTTTTATTCTCATATTACATTAAAATACATCAAATTAGTTTGTAAATAAAATGTGAAATATCCAAATAATATCCATCGGGAGTGTCGTATCCCAGAGTGATGCAAGGCCTGTTTTCGTGTACCAAGATACCCCGGGTCAAGCCCTAAACTCCTTGTTGGAGTCTTCACTCCTAGGTACATCTATGCGAGAGCCACCTTTACCTGATTGTATCCAGACTGGGATATATTGTTTAGAAAACCAACATATCTCTACAATACCAAAATTCTAGGAAGTTCTTCTATACTAATCCTCAAAGCCTTTCTTAGGCTAATGTGTTCTAATCAGAGTTTTTCTAAATCTTGATTCTAAGGATTGTACTAAACTTCCTCTGATACAAACTGTAATGCCCCGACCCTAGAAGCCCAGAGTCAGTACATTATTACGTATAATTGGCATGATCACAAAAGATCAACTCTTGAAAGACTGATAAGGTTAGTAGCGTTGTAAGTGCTAGATACATTCATAAAGTTTACATTACATCATAAAATGGAAAACAAAAACAAAATTGTTTCCATAAACAACACTGAGATCCCATATACTATTCATACCGGTCAGTCATAATATACATCTTCGCATCTTGGAAAAAATAAAACATAGAAAGTGGTGAGCTCAGATGCTCAGTGACGATAACAATAAAGCGGAAACATTCATACAGAAGCATAAACATTTAAGGAAGTGTATTAGACTAAAAAAAATACTTTTAAACTTGAACTTCAACATAATGTGAAAATTTTAAAGTAAAATAATTCCATTTGCTTATTAACATTGATATTCTACTGGTCAAATAATCACATGAAATATCAATATCCACTTTCATAATGATGGAATTCATAATGCCAGACTTCATAACCACATAGTCAAGGCCTTGTGCCAAGACTACAAATAAGATTTTGTTAAGGCATTGTGCCAAGAAACTAGTTTCTCTCATGAGACCTATCGATGCATCGAGGAGCTATACCGGTCTCCACCCGTCATTTACTAAGTCCAATGCATTCCTCATATGAAAATTTTGAAACATAACACAAAAAATCATATTAAAATTAGCATATGAAATGTAAATACATTATCCAAAAACCATGAATGGTATAAAAATAGCACATCCACAGTCAAACATAACTCATTCGATACAATATGGAAGATTGTATTGTAATAGATTAACCTCAATCAAGAATAATGAAGGATATTGACATAGATGAAAATTATCAGCAAAACTATTTGAGAGAAATATGCCCCTTTTTCTTGAAAACATTTAAAAGTCACAGTAATATTCAAGAAGCCATTTTAAAATAGATTTTTGAATCAATGTTTTCCATACCACTTTAAAACTTTTAAATGGAATTTTAATTTTAAAAAATTAATTTCCATATAAATAAAACCTTAAAACCATTTTTAAAACATATAAATTAATGAGAAATATTTATAAGAATAAATTTTTAAAACATTTAAAATGTTATTTTAGTTACAGTTACTATCCAAATGAGAGAGGCTTGAATATAGAAAATTGAGGTAATAAAAACATTCTAATATAATGAGAACAAATTATTTCATTATTTACTCTGTCAAAGGACATTATATACACCATATAAAAGTGAATTGGTGCATAACAGAAAAGTAGTCTCAAAGGAATGTAAATTGAGATGAAAACATTTATAAAGACAGTATCCTTAGGTAAAGGATAAATAAATGAAATAGTAATGTGTGAAAAATATAAATACACTCAATATTATTGGATATTCAGTGTAAATCAATCAGAGGAAATTCACACATATTAATTTTAATGACAAGACCAATGACTTGGATGTTTAACTCAATGAATGGAAATTGAGTTAAGATCAAGTTTATATAGATGACTTGAGAAATTATCAGTGGAGTGATTATGTGTATCAAAATTATATCCACTCAAAGGTGAGTGTAAATTACTACATAAATAATAAATAGTGATTCCACACATAATCATGGAGTAAAATAATCAATGAAGTATGCGTAAATCGCACTGAGTAGAAATTAAAATTTAAAATTCCTTTACCCATTTGGTTACTTATGAAACATACAACCCATGAAATAAGGATCATACAATGAAGATGTAAATACTAATAAATTAAAGTATATTACACCAAGAATACAATCATTGATATAGCATAATCCACACAAATAGAAATAGTGTCTAATTTATCATGAATCTCACGAGAATAAAAAGTTACATGAAAAACCCTTACTTCATTGTAATAAATCGAGTCATACGAACGAAATTTAATAAACACCAAATGGATCACATAATTCCATGAATATAAAGAGAATCATGATTATATATATCAAATGGAAGTACACAATATACCACATGTAATAAATAAGTGGAAAACAATGGAAATATCACAGAATTAAATGTGAGATAAGAAACTGCTTACCTTGTACTTTTCCTTGGTCTAGGGTACATTAATATCCTGTATAATTATGAAATAATTTTTATTAAATTATAAAATGACCATATACATAAATATGATATCATATATGATCTTCTAATATTGATATTTAAGTAATATCTTCCTTTCAATTGTTAACTAATTTGTTCTCCTTTATATGCTTGGTTATGTAACTATTGTTTGTTATGGATGGTATTTATCTTATTAATATTCAGAATTATATTAATTCTTTAAAAATTATTTTTAATAATCCAATGAAAATTATTCATGAATTGATAAGATGGGGAAATAATCTCATCGCGTTCCTGGAGACGGTAATCTGTACGTACGAACGAGCAACAATATCATTACTTTGATATTAAAATCATAAATAATTGGATGTTATATCACATATAAAGAATAATTATCATGTTATATTAATTAACTACACAAATTATAAATCATTATTATTCCCATACATATAGTAATGTATTGAATATCAATTACACCACGACGTGGAGACGGTAAGCCATACTTACGCATGTATGGTGACATGTCATTCAAAGGAAGGGTAGAATAATGAATATGGTTGTTCAATATCTATAATAAAATCAACGTGTATAGAAGTTACTGTAGTTATTATTTTAGAATGGAAAAAAAGAGGAAGTGGAAGAAGAAATGAATTTGAAAGAGGTTATGAAATATTTACCTCTACTTCGGGTTATTCATTTTGATTTGATCAAAAGGGATCCTTACGTTGTCTTTATGACTAATTTAAGGACTCTAGGATGAAGGTAGGAGAGTTGGAAAGATATTTGGTTAGGGGTTGGTTGATCCTAATGGCTTTGATTGTGTGAATTAGAGAGAAGGGGAGTTCCCTTTTATAAGAGGGGTGAGGGGCAGCTTAGGAAAAACTAGAAATATTATTTTATAATAAAATCATTTTCTATTTAAAATGGCTAAAAAGTGAATCATTTAAAGGATAAGGTGTGTATGGGTCAAAAAACACTCAACTAATATTTTTTATACAGGTTTAGGTCACTATATTAACTTTATCTTTTAGATTTGACTCTTAGTTAAATATATTTACATATTCCATGTCTCTTTGTATTTTTATATTATATGGTCTATAATCTTACTATAAAATTCCAATAGAACCCCAAGTGGTTCATTAATGATAAAAATATAATTATATAAGTCTTTTGGTTTATCCTTATCTTTTTAGGAATAGAATATCAATTAATAATATAATATTTTTTTTAAAAACTCTTTTATGTCAATTTTGACACTATTTGGTATTTTGTTTTTTCTAAATTTATAAAAGCATTATAACTTCAAAAAAAATCATCTAAACAACCCTAACAGGTCATATTAACCTAGAAAATTACTTTAATTCATGAAAGTCTCAAATTACATTTATTTGTATATTTATAATATCAATTATTTTAAAATTTCTTTAATTAGTTAATTAAGGCATCATCATTGAGTCATAAAGAAATTTAAATATTTAATGTCTATAATTATAAATAAAAAATAATTATGTAATAAATTGTTTTATCTTTATAATTAATATTTATAGTCTAATTTATATTTTGTGTAACCTTATATTAAAAAGGTTTAGTTATTAAACTTTTAATTTATCACTTTGAACTCTTCTTTGACTTAAATAATAATAAATGTCCTAATCTAATCCAAGTGGACCTAAAGGATCATATTTTATTACTAAGATTGTTTTTGGTCAAATTATACTTATCCAATAAAATTAGGACATGTGTTAGGGTAATAATAATTTCATTTTACCCTGAATTACCCTATTTACTTTTAATTGTGGTAAATAAAAGTAAAAAATTTGTTGTTCCCAAATAATATTTTCATCTTATTGAACCAAATATTACATATTGATATCAACCGTGTCCCTTGGATTTTTGAAATTCAAATCACAAAAGTGGAAAAATTATGTTTTAAGTTAATTTGAAAATCCTCCTAGGAGGTGGATAAAGATGGTAAAAAGTTCAATAAAATTTTATACAGATAATTTTATTATAAAATGACTCCAAAGAATTATATTGTACTTATATAGGTAGTGTATATCTATTTTTTACTTTAAATAAATTTAAATAAAATAAATAATTATTTAAATAAAAAGTTAGTTTTAAACTATAACGCAGTTTTTTAAACTATTCATAAAAAATTAAATGTTTTCAGAAATATACCAAAAATTACCCTAAGATAATTTATATTCCAAATTCAAAAATGAATTCTATTATACCAAATTTAAAACATATAAGTTTCATTAATTAATTTAAAATTAATTCTCATTGTCAAAACCAGAAAAGAGGGCTTCATGAAGTAAAACCTATCAAAAGATTGACACGTGTTTATGTCAAATTTTAACATGAAATTAATTATAATCAATTATATTGTATTAAATGATAAATAAATAATATAATTATACTTCCAAACCATTCAAATACATAACTTAACACTATAATGTTTTTCGATTAAAAAATTTGTTTTCAACTAAAATTTAGTATATTTAAGTATTCATCAAAATATACATGTTATTAAAAAATTATGAAAAAGTTATTCAAAATAATATTTTATGTCCTGATTCTAAAGAATAATTTAATTAAATTAAATTTAATATATAAAAGTGTCAAATATTGGTTTTAAAATTAATTTTACGTTAAAAGGTGGTAAAATTTCATTTTTTCGAAAAATAATTCTTTTATCTGAAGAAAATGAATTCGTTCTTATATTATTTCTAGGAAAAACAAAATATGGATTCTAAAATTATATGGAGGATATAAAATTTGAAATTATATTAATTATATTCCAAACTTCTTTTTAACGGCTAGTTAGGTAAGTTTTTGTGCGATCGAAGTCAGTGTTGCATGTAGCACAATATATTGAGTTAAAGAAAATAACATACTATGAAATATTGGGGTGTAACAAAATCACTTGGGAGTCGAAAAAAGGACCTGAAAGGGAAATCCATATATTATGTTTTGATGGATAGTGATAGAAATATTGGTCATTATAATGTTAACCCTCCCAAATAGTAAATCTATTATCTATTAAAATACTATGGATTTATGATAAGGAAAAGTAAACATGAATTGTTTTTGTCCCAAATTCATGTCCCTAGAGTTAATTGATTAGATTAAAATATAGATAATAACATGATAAAATAATAATACATGATTTATTTCCATGTCAAATGTGTCATCTCATCCTTTGGATGTGTTTCAATATATTTCCACTTCATTTTGTATCTTAGGAAATGGATATTGAAGGTGAAACGTTTTGTCCAGAATTTCTTTTACCAAATCATATGTCCCTTAAGACATTCCTTCAACCTTTAAATTTTTACTAAATCCAAAATTGATTGAACATGTTATTAATGAATAAAAATTTCCAATGGTTAACATGATCTATTTTATAAGTAGTTAATCGTAAGACTCATCCAAAACCTGTTAGTAGAAATTCAATAAAAAAATTAGTATGTAGGTCTTTAAATCTACTTATAGTTATATTCCCCAAACAACATAATGTAACTATAGCGTTCATATACCAAAAATATGAATACCTTGATCGCTATAAATCTATAATGGAATCATACATTTTCTAAAATTCTCAATTTATAAGTATTTGGGTATAATCATTATATATCTCAGGACTCTTTTAACTATAATATCATTAAATAAATCCTAAATTATGAAAAAATTAATTAATTATTCCACTTTGTTAATAAAAAAATTAATGAATTTTTTCACATCACTTATTATAATCTACATTAAATTCACGGTTGGGAATTCATTTTTTTATTTCTCCATCTCTATTCTGTTTAACCATCTGACATATTCATTCTTTACATTACAATCATGGTCCTGATGTCCTTTCTCTCCACACCTGTAGAAAACTCACATCCCCTTTATTCAAGTACCAAGGTGTTTCTTTTCCAAATTTTCACATGTAGTGAAATCATTCATTCCCTTCTTCCCTTTATCTATATTATTATCTTGAATCCTCTTATTTTTTTCTTCCTTTCGAATTCATAATACTATTACAAATATTTATCTATTTTTATAACACTTGATATGATATCCATATAAGATGAGAAACATTGTAAAACTAGTTATCTTAGAATAATTTTACTTTTCCCATTGAATAAATGGTCATTATTAATCATTGGGTTATGTATATACTTAAATAATGAGTTTTTAATCTTGCACAGTTCGATTCATTTTTAGAAATATTTTATTTCTCTTTTTTTACACACACTACAATTTTATCTCCACATTTATACATAGTTAATGAGGGAAATGTTTTTCAATGAAAATTTCACTAAAATACTTCCATTCAATTTTTCTAACTTGCTAATCCTAATTATTATTTTGAATCAATGATGACCAATGAACCACATCTCCCAAGAGATGATAAATTAGCATGAAAACCTTCTCCCTTTTATTACATCCCAACGAAAGAAATTTCTTCTCTAAATAACATATATGTTTCCCTATGAAAAAAAATTTTATAGTTCCATTTATTTTGGGAGTTTGTTTCATCTCAAGTGGTCATACATAGTTAAATTGCATTATGGATCAGACCACTCAATGTGGGAATGGTTACTCATCATAACATGATTCAGAAGTCCTAATATAGTTTTAATTTGTTTGATCCAAGTTACAGACCCAACACTAACATCATTATCTACAATAGGATGTTGTACCTAAATTCAATACATGTGTTTATATGGTTTCCATTCATTAAACAATTTTCAATTTCAATAAAAATTTCATAAACACTATTAGAGCATATCATTTTGAAAAATAATGTTTAATCTCATATCAATTGAATCAAATAATGCAAAATTGAAAATTTAGGAATAAATACTCTCGGAATGACAATATTTGTCTCATTAAGAATACTTCTAAATTATGTATTAGGGTTTCATTGTCTACGATATGTCTTACTAAATATATTTCACAAATATTATACTAGAATTCCTCTGATGAAAACTATAAATACATTGAAACTATTATTTCATAGTTTTTGGTAACTTTATTATGTAGGTACTAATTACTAGGAATCAGATCCCAATGGTCAAAATAGTATATTAGTCCTGGAAAACTAGATACATATTTGAAATTTAAAAAAATTGACAGAAAATACCAAATTACGTTATTTGATAAATCCATTATTCCCCATAGAGAAACCCAACACAATAATCATAATAATCATCATAGAATACATTTGATGAATAAAAAATAAGAAATGGGTGAGATCTGATTCTTAGTATTTGTAAGAATATAATTAAAACTATCATAAATAAACAAAAATCATAAGAAAGAAAAATAACTAAAATCTCTTTCAATTAAAACATATTCTTGATCATAATATGGAAGGAAAAATATAATCCAATAATATCATATAAATAATCACATGAGAATGAAAATTTACCATGGATACTTTAAAAGTAAAATAATCACTCGTATTTTCAATAAATAATCTCATAATATATGAATTTATAATACAGTAATTCTAAAAAATTCCATCAAGGCATCATCCAATATTTAGACTTAAATCATTAAGCCCTAATCCAAAACATAATAATGGTTTTCTTATGATACCTACAAATGAATCGAGGGGATATAACAAGCCACACCAGTCACATATAATTCCTAATTCATTACTCATATGAAAGATGTTTAACATTATAAACATAATCCAATGTATTTAAAATATCATAATAAATGTAAATTCTATTTCCTAGATAATAAACATTATAATAAACCATCCATAGAAATACGGGAAATGGTTTCAATATAGTGCATCCACTGTCAAAACGATCAAAAAATATTTAATAAAATATGATAAATGGTATCATAATAGATCAAAGTCAATAAATCATATGATTACACAAAGTATTATGACATTTATACAATTAGAAGATCACTAAAAAATTCATTAGTAAAATTACATTTTTAACACTACAATAACATATTCATCCAAAGGTGTGGAATCATAAAAAAAACATTATATTCAAAAATAAACATGTAATAATTAAAATTAGTCCTTAAAAACTATGGATTCAATAATGTGGGAAAATCCACTCATTTATATATTTAATTCAATAAAAAAATATTTTAAATCTTGGAAAATGAATCATTTAGAACTGTATTTTTAAATTGATGTCTTTTAAAAATATCATATTGATGATGTGAGCGTCATTATTACTAATAGATCAGATATAAATCCATATAAATCAAGTTTAAGTACAAATTAATACAATCAATAGTCATTTAAGAAATAATAATAATGTGAAATAATAAATAGAATAGAGGTTTGACCAAAATAATGTATATTTGGTATGGAATTCCCTTACCAATTTAGAATCAGTCAAATCATATGCCCTATTAATAATAAAAAAAATAAAAAATTGAATAACATAAAGATAAAGTGATCATTATTATTATATTTCATAGGTAATTATAAATACACCACACATAATAAATACGTAGCGAAGAAGTCATATCTCACAAAAATAAATGTGATATGATAATCCCCTTACCTTATTTTCCAAAGCATTCTACACATGGATCAAATTTCTAGGATAATCAAATTAGATTCATTAATTAATAAATAAAGAACTTTGTATATATTTTTTTTATTTAATATAATTTTTTATGTTCATTTATGACCATTCAGATGACTTATAGAGTTCAATTTTTTATTTTGTGAGTGCTCGTTTCATGGTTTTATAGTCAGTTCTCATAATATAATTATGGGAGTTCTTATACGATAACAATAACATCACCATAAGTGAAATTATTTTTTCTTAAAGAAAATAAATAAATTTAAAATTTTCATTTTAAGTATTTTTATGTGGTATTAGGTTGATTTTTTAGATATAATGTTAAAGAAAATGTCTTAATTATATTTGGATGTTTTTTTGACAATCGCAAACATCTGTCATTTTATTAAATATTATTTATAAATATTACATCCATAAAAATATTTGTCATATAATATGTATATTAAAATAATATTTAATCATAGTAATTGTTTAAAGACCATCCATGAAGGTAGTGAATCAAGACATTATAGAAAATGAATTCATTTAAAGTGCATATAAAGAGAGTATAATATATTTTATGATGGAAAATTCAATAAAAAAATAAAATTCCAATATATATATAATATGTGAGAATATATTCCACTTTGGATCTCAGTGGTTGGAATTATATTATAAAATAAAATAAATAAATGGATAATGATGGAGAATTTTACATATGGAATATTTTCTCCTTGAGAACATCTATAAGGAACATATATTTGGTTTTTGTTATGAGAATCTTGTCTTGGACCCAGGAAAGATGATTGGGAATGGAATTGGAAATAATTTATACAAGATAAAATTATTTGGAGATGTGAGGTTAATCATTGGTGAGGGGTGATATTTATTGGGAGAGGAGAGGGGTGTTTGGATTACATTATTCATTACTTAATTATTTATGTCTAAGACTATCAATAGTGATGATTATTATTACTAAATATCATAACTAGTGAAAGTGATTTTGAACTTATAGTTCAATGATAATACATACACCATAAATGATTAAAAAATTATTATATTTAACTAATATTGTAAAATAACATTATTTACTATATTTCATTGTTCACACCAAATTCAACTATTAAAGAACAATCAAAACAATTATCATTAATCGTTTTTTAAAATTGTGATTTAAAAAATGGAATCCATTTTATTAAAATGTTTTTCTAAATATAGAAAATATTATTTTTATTTCAAATTATATTATATATTATTTTTTTCATTAATAAATTAATTATTTCTTTATCATTATATAATTATTTATGGTAAAAATTCATATATTATATTTTACAAAAAATAAAATTATGTAGATAACTAAGTTATATTTTGAAATAACTTATACAGATTAATATATATTATGAATAACGCCACATCAAAAATAATTTAGTTATTAAAAATATGAATGTGATATTTCATGATTTTCTTTAATTTAAATAATAAATAAATAATTTTCAAATAAAACTATCCATTTAGTTTCTGAAATTATAACCTTAGGGCTTAATGATATAATTAAATTAATTCAATAATATTTGGTAATCATTTAGGATAACTGTTGATACCTTACCATATTATTTTTACCATAAATTACCAAATTTACCATTAACCATGGAAATAAAAAAATTTCGGAAAACACTATTCATATTTCTAAAAATAACATGATTATATTTTATAAATATATTAATTATGACTCCAAATATTGAATCAATTTTCCAAAATTAAATTCCATGTTTTTTCAATAATTCTTTTGAAAATTATCCTATAAACAGGATAAAACAATGATATTTAAATGTAAAAATGTTCAACATATTGAAATGTTTTTATATAAAATTTCAATGTGAAATTGATTACAATGGAAATAATTGGATTTATTTATGTATAATTTATCTAAAGTAAATTTACTAACACATCAAAATTTGTAACTATAATGTATTAAGTTGAAAATTATGTTTTGAATTGAAATGTAGTATTTTTTTACTATTGATCCTAAATGAAAATAATCATAAAAATTCCAAAAATTAACCCTGAGCTAATTTTTAAAATCTTATTTTCAGAATGAATTTAATTTTTTTCAATTATAATTTCAAAATAAGTCAAATTATATATTTAAAACACTATTCCATTAATAGGTGGTAAGATTTTCTTTTAGAATGTATAGATTTTTTTCTTCAAAATATTTATATTCTTATCTTATTCCTGTCAAACTTATTAGTTTAATTTAAAATATCTTCAAAAAATATGTAATATAAAATATTAATTATTATAATTTTATGATAGTTAAAAAATATATTTAATAACATAAAATTCAAATATGGTCATAATTGATTAAATTTTTTATAAAAAAAATTCTTCATGTTCAATTGGTTTTTATTTTAATTTTTAATAAATTGGTAACCAATGAATTCATTTCATAAACACATATAAAATATATTTCACCATCTACTTAATCTCATTCCTTCCTTCAATTCTAATGGCTAGGTTATAACTAATAAAATTAAATATTAATATTAAATAATTCTTTTATACTCATAAGATCTTAAAGAAGTTAAATTTAAAAAGAGGCATGACAAAAAAAATTTGGGGTTTTACATTTTAGGAGTTTTATAACTCATTCCTAATTACCCAATTAATTTTAGGGATATAAATTACCCACCCATAATTGTCTACAATGTACCCTCCTATCACATAATGATAATTAATTCCTATTTTTTCCATAAGATCATAAAAACATTTATCATTATATTATTTCATAACTCGTTGAAAGAAAAGGTTTTAAACAAAAATGCTTTATCATAAACATATATTGTCTATAAAAATAATAAATATGGTAAAATTTTATTATAACCCTAGTAGAACATAAAAAAAACATATGATGATGTAATAGATTAAACTTGTCTTCAAAAGATCAGCATACCATTTATTTTCAAAAATAACCTTATCATTTTGAATTAACTTATTTAAAATTTATAAATTTGAAAATATATTAATTAAAATATTTCATTGAAATTAAATAATGATTCATATAATTTAATAATATTTTTTAATTTTAGTTAGGATTGTGAGGAGAGTCGGACATTATGTGTAAGGCTGAAAAAAAAAATTATTTCATATTTCTAGTAAAAAGTCAAAAGTTCATCATTTAGAAAATGACATGAAGATTCCATTAAATTTTTATTAAAAGTATAAATTAAAAAAATTTAATATAATAAATCTTGTTATAATAGTAATAAGATTCCTGAGAGTATAATAAATAAAATATTGACAACGAATAAATGACTCCAGTTTGAAGAGAAAATATTTTTGGTTTTCCATTTCAAATTTATTTTGATTTCATCAGTCAAAATAAAGTGAAAATGGAAGTAAAATATAAAACATGGATACATTTAGAGTTTATAATATTATATATAATATATGGGATATTTTGATCCAAAAAAACTATCATCTAAATGATTTAATAATATAAAATAAATGGGAAAATTTGATTATAACAAAAAATTATTAACTCATGTATATCATTATTTGTAAGAACTCTAGACTCAAGTGTAATTATTTTATATTTATTATATTTATATAATTTAACCATATTCATACATATAATACCATAAATTTTTTATATATGAAATCATATCACTTATTCATTAACAACTATTCATTATCATTATCATTTAAGGTGTAATTTTTTTTCATTTATCTTTTGTCTAAAATTTTATGGTCATTGCTCTTTGATAACTGTTTAATTATATTCATAATTTTTATAATGATATTATATATATATATTTATATAATGATTCATATAAATTGATCATGAATAATTAATCACATCACAAAGTGGTTATGGTACTCTATGTGTACAAAGGAGTAACATTTCCATTTTTTGATGGATGGAATAAAATGAAGGTTCATATTAACTAAACATTATAGAATCAAAATTATAAAAGAAAATTAATATATATAAACATTAAATATATCATAATAACTAGATATTAATGATGGTGGTGGAAAATTAATTGTATCAGTGCGTGTAGCTTATAGTCCACACTTACGAACAAGAAATACCTCTAACACCCATTTGATTTAAATGTGGTGGTAAATAGTTTTTGCATTATCATAAAAAACATCATTATGTTTATAATACTATATTAATAATGGTTTTATATATTATAAATTTTTCTATGAATTATATTAGTAAATATAAATGACAGATCTTGGTTAAGATCTATAACTCCTCTTTGAGAGACACTATTTTCAAAACTTATTATCCCATGAAGGATTACTTTTAGTAGATAACAAGAGTATATAAGATTATGTTTATATGATTTATTTTTTGGTGTTATTATTATATAAATAAAGTTATAATTGGGGTAATATTGGTGTAGAGAGGCTTCCTGTTATATGTTAGGGGAGGGACACATATGTAATTTCATTACCGATATCAATTATATATGCTCACCTCAATAAGAAAGTGGATAAGAATTTCAATGCATTCAAATTTACATCAATATAATGTATAAAATTATAAAAAATATCAGAATAATATCAATTTTGGTGGAAATACTATAGTTATATCTTATCTTAACCCCCCCCCCCCCCCACAATATAGTAAACATGTTTTCACTATTATTGTAAAAAAAGATTTCCAGTTTTTTTAATTCACTACGAAAAAAATAATTTGATCTGATTAAAATATATAATATATTATTTCTAAAAATAGTTAATCAATTTTAATTAGTTCAATTTATATAATAGGAAGAATTTAATTTTATATAAAGGAACAAACTGTCACGACCCTTCCACGAGGGCCCGTGTCATGACAACCCCAAGCCCGCCTCCCGAAGGCCTGGGGATGGCGACTAGCGCTGAAAGAATCAACCTGCAAGGGGGTGGAATTTTCTAGAATACCTATACAAACACACACATATGTCCAACCTCATACCAACACACTAAATGGTGGAAAAATAAAACCACTAAAACAAAGCTAAGTGAAAGTACACATGAAAGTAAGTGGGCCAGAATAAAAACCCAACAAAGAACTAGAAACAAGGGAACTCTGATGGCCATCTGCAGGAAACCCCACCAGATTGTGAGTGTAGTGAAGCTATTGGAAGCTAAAGTAGAATGTCTTGCATGACCTGTCCTAATGGGACCCACCTAGTCCTGGGCAACCAAGTCCACTATTGTAGCATCCAATAGTCCTGTCTCCCTGAGCACCTCTATTGAAAAGGTGGTCGTCTACACCAGACACAACTCATGTGGGTGAGGCCTAGGCTGGGGTGATTAACTAAGTAATCAATAGGGACACCCAATAAAAGGAAATACCACACAACAATTCCTCAAGGTAAAGAACGAAACAAAAGAAAGCTCACACCAGGTAAATTCTAAGGTAGTAATAGTAGCATCATTAGTGACATCATTGAACACCTAAGCTATTGGATTACTCCTTCTCTAAAGAGTACAGTTGGACTGCCAAGTCACAAAGATGTTCTTCCCCATAACCATGGACTACTTAGGTATTTCTCCCCCATTGGGTACCATGGTCCTACAAAGTCATAGAGAGGTGCTTCCCACTTGTCATGTCCAACTAGGGTACTCAATATAATCATTTACTTGGGGACTCAAAAGTCACATAGAGGTGCTTTCCATTGTGGGTCTACCAAGTCTGAGAGAGGTGCTTCTCACTAGGCCAAAAGTCAGTAGTATTCAGGTCTCAGTTAGTCACACAGTGTTATACGTAGTGTTCTTGGGTGAACTGATCCTCATGCACCTCATTGAATCTAAACTACCATGAAAGTCTCCATATAGCAAGCCAAAATATCTTCCTTTTTGAGGGGATCACAATTCCGAAAATGGATTTTCAATCAGATTAGTGGTTTTCAAGATACAAGCGTTTTAGTAACAAAGGGGGGAAATTGTGATAGGGCTCGGTCTGACCTAACCAAGACATCCAGGGGGTCCCACATACCCCAATACATTTAGATGGACTCGACCCGATCTAGAGTTGGTTGAGGTCGGTCTATTCCGGCTTGACAAATGGTTAGGGCCCAATAGGCATCGCTGGACGTGCCCTGGTTGGCTGAGAGTCCAGCAAGCTAGGTTACCTGGAAACCCGGTCTAGTCCAGCCCGGACCGAAGCGGGTGCAGGTTCGATCTTCTAGTATGGGTCTAGCTTGAAGGGTGCAGGTCCAACCCACTAGCACGAGTCCAGCCAAACCCGGTGGGGGATCATCCCGCCAGCTGGGGAACATCTGTGTGGTGTGGCCTGTCTCAGCACCTGGGACGCGACAACCCACCATGTCCCCTCCCTATACAAACATGACCCACAAGAGGTAGGATTTACCACCTTTGTGGAACCCTCCTGGTGCTACATCCAGTTTAGTTTAAGCGAAACATGTGTTTTAGTAACTAGGGGACCGGTTGGGATGGGCCTCGGTCTGACCCAATCAGACCGACCCGACCAACCCGTCCTGAGGGTCCCACACAACTAGGTTCATTAAGACGATCTTGAGTTTGCCTGGTGCTGGTCGAGGTCATTTAGGTCCGACCTGGCGAGTGGGTCAGGGATGAATTGGCCTCTGTGGAACCAACCAGGTTGGCCAAAGCTCTAGAATGCTTGGTCACCCGATGACCCAGTCTAGTACGGCCCTGAAAAAATGTGGCACGGGTCCAGTCTTCCGGTCCGTGTCTAGACCACTGGGTGTAGGTCCATCCCGCCAGCTGGTGAACAGACGTGCGGTGCAGCCGGTGTGGGAACCTGGGACACGGATGCCAGCAGCATCCCCTCCATGTATGAATGCAACCTCCAATAGGTGGATGCACCTCTTGAACAGCGCCCTCCTAGCGCCGTTGCATCTCCTGCGGCGACCGACGGGCCGCAAACTCTCACCTACCCCATGGATGCATGGGGATTCTCAGCCTTCCCCGGTTAAGGACCGCGGCTTCCATCTCATCCAAATAGCCTGAACGTGGGACATCCCTCCACGCATCACTCCACCTAGCACTACATCCTCTAGCATGCTACCACAGCTCACAAACCGCAGCTTCTTAGTCACTGCGACCCACCAGTGGGGGCTGCATCTTCCATGCAGCCGGAAAGGCCACCCACCTATGATGGCGCCCCAGCATGGCATTTACTGGGCCACCGGTTGCGCTCTGATGGACCGTTCTTCGAGTCGTCGACATCTGTGGCCTCTGGGGAGCGTCATCTTCATCGTGAGGATCCCAAACCTATATTTCCATCATTTTGAGTGTACAACCACCAGGAATGTAGAAGTGTAGGTGCTCGTGTATTATTTTTGTTGGCCAGGGGCCTCCGCATAAGAGGTTTAATGTCGGTGGAGGTTCGAGGGAGTTTCTGTACAATAATTCCATTCCATGATTTTGACCCTGAATAAATAAAACCCCAAGAATAATATCACCCTCCCATATTATGCAAGAATCATGGATCAACCTGTTTGTGGGTTTAATTGTGTTCTTTTTTTTTAGAAAAATATGAGGAATAACATCAAATAAAAAACCCCTATCTCTTATTACATCGGATGCCGCTACATTCTACCTTGAGGGCTTCAGATGTCGAGGTTGCATCCCAACTCCGATCGTCGAAAGGTGTCGAAGATGATTTTTTTGTCATTATTTGATGGGGTGGATGTCAGTCAGAGGTTCAATAGAAAATCCTCCCAATTTTTAATCCTTATTTCCCTCTCGTTTTGAACTATAAATAGAAGAACATCACAACATTTCCATTAGGATGCGACATCACGTCACAAAGCTATTTTATTTAAGAAATAGTATCACTGTTATGCATAATTAAGAATTATTTTTCGATGAGTTACATGCCATTATTGAGATTCATTATTGCACCTTGTTGCCTCCTGGTCATTTCAACGCAGCGTCGTCGTACGCCACCAAACAATGAGAAAATAAATAAAATAAATAAAATAATTATATTAATTTAATTTTTATTATCTTTGAAAGGTCCGAAAAATAAATTTTTGTCTCGACCCTTTCCAATGGATTTTTATTCATTTCTAGGGGAATATTGGTGTTCTAAATTAAATGGTGACCTATGATTTTTAATTTGAGCATCTGTTCAAACAATAAAAAATCCAGATCACAAATTTACTTAACGTACCTTAAAAAATTCCAAACAAAAAACATTCACCCTCGAATAATGCCGGCTGAGGATATTCTATGCCTAAAGGGAAGCTTCCCCGACAAGTTCAATGGTACTTTGGTATTTTCAATCCGAGTTACCATTTAGAAATTATAAGTATTTGAAAATAAAATAATTGTCACTTAGTTATTTTTTTCAGGGTCAAAAACTAACTTCCATTTTTTCCATGTGCTAGCTGATATTAGGGTCTAACAAAGGAAAGAATACCCCAACAAGTTCAGTAGTGGTTTAGGATTTTTTATCTTACTCATCATTCATGAGTTTTAAGCATTTGAAAAATAAAATTATTTTATTTTATTTTTTTATAGTTATGACATTTTCAAGATTTCTTACTAGAGGAGTGAGCTGAATAAACTTAAGTCACACATAAGGTAAACCCGCCATCCTGAATGCAATGGTGCCCTAAGATTTCTGATCTGGGAAATTATTCAGGTGTTTTGAAAATTTTTCAATAAAATGTCCCACATGTGCTATTTAAGCTTAAAATGTTCCGAAGGATAATTTCGAGCACTCTGGGTCTCAGAATCACGTGCCGTCAAATTTCATGGTCTCGATGAAATTCCATATAAAAAATTACATAGAAATTATAAGACATTATACAAATGAAAAAAAATCGAAAAAATATATTTTTTTGAAAAAATAACATATTTCGCTTCAATTACATTCCCTATAAAACAAATAAAATCATATTTAATATAAATTAATGAATATATAATCTCTAAATTTAATTATACACATTAAAAAAGAGATATTAATTTTATTTATTTATATTTAATCACATTTCTATAATTGTAATAGCTTTCACACAAATGAATTTTTAATCCAAGAAATAAAATTATATCAAAATCAATTATAATAATGATTCCTCTATAATTAATTTGTTTATTTATAATTATAAATGTCATATTATATATTAATATCAAATTTAAAACATAGTGGGACTCTTACCTTATAATAAATGACATTTTTTACAAAATTTGGTATATTACACTAGTCACTAAAAAATAATCCTTTTTGAAAAAATATCCTAAAAATACACCCTAACATAGTGCTGCCATGATGAATTAAAAAATTAAATTCATTACATTATATAAAATTTATAAAAATTATATAAATTAAATATATTTTAAACTAATAAAATTCAACAAAAAACATATTTAATGAAAACATACTATAGGATCCTAAAATGAATTTTCTAAAAATTGAGTTATTATTTATTATGCAATAATAAATAAATTTGAATAATCAAAAACTTTCACACATGTTTTATATAAAGTAGATATGACTATACCTACATATGAATTTAATTTCAAGGTGATAATGGTTGACTATATTATTGATTATATTGAATCGACGATGTGTGTGAAGAATGAAATCTAGCATGCCATGATTATATCAAATTAAATATATATAAAATCATGAGGTGTTAAATTCAACCATAGAATGGTGATTCGTAGTGAGAGGAACCTTACACAATTCATTATAATAATGATAAAACAATTAACACCTTGTTTGAAACTCTTATTTGTGGATCTTTAAAACCATTCGTATGTGGGAAGGGGTCGTTGTTTATTAGTCATGCTTTGAATTATAGATCCCACACGGAATGTAGAGGGGATAGAGTTGAGGTTCTTTTCATGAATTAAATTCATGATGTCAACTAAGGGTTCAAATTATGAATAGTTCAGGGGTATCATTTTTAAAATAAGGGTGAAATCCCATCTGGGAGTCACCTTGACCCCTTTTTATTTTTGGTCACGATGAAAATGAGGGGGACGAATTGGCAGGATCTCTAATTAATTAGATCCCCCATTCTAGGGGATGGTTCATGGAGACATTTAATGAATAATCAAGGTATGTATTTGACTATTTTATTATGTATTCTTGTTTTCATTCAAGCCTACATATTTTTTGTGATTTTAGGCTTGATTTTGTTTTTGATGATTTTGGAAATTCATGGTCAAATGGACTGACCGTGATGGGACATTCATGTGTCGTGGAAAGATGGGGTCCAAGAAGTTTGATCTAATGTCTTTTGATTTTTTTTAATATGGTACAGAATCATGGTGATTTTTTTGGGATTTTTTCCCTTTTATTAAATTGAATAATTAATTATAACTATATATGATTAATTATTTCTATTTTATGGAATGTGGAAGGACTTAATATGGATATACAATAAACCAATAATATTTTCAACTCCATATTATCTTTTAAAACCAATTTTGTTCAATAGTTGTATCCATATGAAGCACTAACCCAAATTGAGTTATGGTATATTATATGAATATTGTTAGGAAATTATAAGATTAATAGAACCAATAGAAATAAAAAATATATTATCCATTAATAAATACATACATTAAAAATATATATAATAAATAAGATATAAATTCTAGAATTATGTTCCATTATAAAAAAATTAAAGTATTAATAAATTAAAAATAACAACTTTTAAATTTTTATTTTATAACATATTAATATTAATATTCATTAATGTATAAATTGGAATGGAATAATATTTAAAAAAATGTTTAACAGTGAAATATTTCAATTATTTCTTTATTTAGTATTATATATTCTCCTTTAAAATATTTAATAATAAATTTTACAATTGAAATTTTCAATAATACTTTTTTTTTCATAATCACACATATCAAATATATCCTTAGGGGGCTTTTTTAATTTATTAAGAAATTATTGAAAGGTGAATAGTGTAAAATAATATTTTTACTAAAATCTGGGAATTTATGAATGTATTAAGAAGTAACAATAAATGTAGAACTTGAAAAATTAATTATCTAAAATTTATTTATGGAGTAAACAATAAACCATTAAATGTAAAATTATTAGTTTAGAAAAACTATTTTTATCAACTTCAAAATTAATTTCCCTGGAAAATTGGTATTGGTCAATTAATTTAAATATAAAATTATTTTGTTAAAAAATTGGATTGATTTTAAAGAAAGATGAATTTTTTTATAATAAACCAAATTCTAACATGAAAATCTAATTCATTGATAATTTTTATCAAAACAGAAAATTTAATGTCAGAAATAGAATTTGAACATGTTAAAAATATTTTTATAATTTATTGTTTATGGAATTACATAACATACCACAAACTATGATCCTTCAATTTTAATTTTTTGAGCCTTTATCTTGGAATAATTTATGAAATTATTGAAATGTAAAGGGTCTTTATAAAAAAATCCATTCTCACCACCTATATTGGAGCAGTTCCCCCTCCCCTTATAGGTACTCCAAAAATTTATATTTTCTATTTAAAACCAATAATATTATCTTATCATATAATCATCAAACACATACATAATACTCTGGTCCTAATAAACTACCCTAATGCATTAAATTCTAGAGAATCATTCAGATAAAACACAGTGTTCTCAATGTCAGTACTAATTTTTTCTAATGTTTTTCAAATTATATAATAATTTTTAAATTTTAATTTTATCATTCCTAATATAGATAAATTTTTATTTTTTTATACTTAATGATATTATTCTAATGTAAAAATCATTAAATTTCTTTCTTTTTTTCCATTATAGAAAAAAGAAAATGTCAATCGTGATTTTGTGTAGACTACCGCCTCAATGGAGCAATGTGTTTTTTTAATTAAAATCATTAATGGATGGGTATAATAATATTATTATTTTATAATAATGATTTCAATGAAATCATTAATTTTTATTTAACATAATTTGAATACAATATTAACGCTATAAATAATAAACAATTTCTATAATTTTAGTAATCTCGAACGAGCATATTAAAATGATAAAAGATCCTGATATTGTAAGTAATATAATCATATCAATTATCTTATTCTTATAATTCACTAATATTCAGAAATATCACAAAAATAATAACTAAATATTATCAGTCTTTATCAGTTATAGTGATATTACATCTAATCCACTATTTAAAATCTTTTAAATTATTGTTTGTTGTTTTTAGGTAGGATTGACCACCCTCATAAACTATGCTATAAAATAATATTAAGGATGAATATTTGAACATGAATAGATATAATATAGGATAATAATTAGGAAATAATTTTTCTCTTTCTGTACTGTAATAGTAACAATATAACTAAACTCATTCACAAGTATATCATTTATTATTTTTCAAGAATCATTGAAACAAGCTCATCAAGGTGTTCATATTCCAGCATCATAACATAAAATCCCAAATGAATGATGTTATATCATTATAAATATTTATATATAATCAACATTAGTACCTTTTATTTTCTCCTAAATATTAACTTTGGAGAAACAATGATTACTAACAATGCTACCAGGAAACTATTTCAAGAGGTTTAAGATTACTCCAACTAGTATTGATAATATTTAAAAACTATCCAATTTAATTTTAAATGAAGAAATATAAATGAGAATTATAAATTTTTATACTAATGAAAAATTTTCATTTATGATTTATCCAGATATTTTTGACTTTTTATTAAATTGGATAGATCATGTCTGAGGAAATCATGATATAAGTAATGAGATTTTTTCATAATTTTATTGTGTTGAGATAAGAATCATATTCACCACTTGTTATTTTTTTGGAGTATGAATTTGAAAAAAACATATTTTTCTTATATATATCAAAAAACGAAAATATTTACCAATTTATTATAAATTATATATTCTATGAATTTTTAATTTTAAATATTGTGGTGTTGTAATTGTTTTTGTTTACTCAAATCTCATTTTATTAGGTTATAAAATCTAATCATGATCTTCATTCTTATATTCTTGGTTTATTTCAAACATTTATTTAAAATATAACTTATTATTACTTTTTGGAGTGAAATTATTTCATAACATGAATATCATACACTGATGAATTTTCATTGAATTTTTTTTTTCATTATTGAGTATAATTAAAATCTTATTTAACGACAGTTTCCAATCATTTTCCATTATTTCACTTCTTATGAATATTATTTTATTTAATTGGAAAATAATTATCTCTTATCTCATATATTTTATATATTTAACTTTCATTTTATTAGAAATTAAATATTTAAAACATATTTATGATTTTTAATTTATACAAATGTGTTTGCAAACATAAAAATCAATATTTTGAAACCACACTCGATACATTTTGGTGTTGTATTATCTAATTTTTTCAATTTTAATTTAGGATGTGATCATGTATATGTTAAAAATGTTATATATATGTTCCATATATATATACATTTATTTATTGGGGATCACACATATTAATGTTCTCTTCAAAAAGTTATACTTTTAACTGATCTAGAATCGAGGGAACATTCAGATTTCATCGTACATGACAATGTCACAGACACACGTTTCTTTCAGTATGAATTTTTTAAAAAAAAAATTATTTTATATAAAACCAACATATTTAAATTCTATAATAATTTGAAATAATAATATATTTAATTTTTTTAAAATATATTATGATCATCTCAATAAATAAATAAAATGTTGTTAATTTAGATTCTTATCTATTATTGGTCCTTATCAAGAATTGTTTTATATTTGAACTATGAGTTTTAGTCATATGTGACCTTATTAATATGTAAACATCCCAAATTTTTTAATTTCTTATTATCATGGGAATCCATATGATATACCCATAGTTATGATTTACGAAAATATTTTGAAATCCCCTTCCTTATATATGGTTATATCAAACTTATACCTTGTGGATGGATTATTTTCCATTTGTGGAACATTTTTTCCATAAATATTATGACGTTAATAATGTTATGGTTGGGACATGATTTATATATTACCCTTAATGAATTTGGTAATTTTCATTTGATGAGATACTAAGTGTGGTGCATAGGATGTTAGGCTAAGAACCTTATATTATGTGATGGGTGGGCCAAAAGTTACATAGAAGATAAACTCATTTGGTAATGATTTATTTTATTATGATATCAGGTATGGTTAATGGGTTGTTATCCTATAAACTATTGTAATTTTTGGTATCTGATTTATATATCCCTCTAATGCTTAGTGTAATTTTTTCATCTCATGAGATACCATGTATCATATATGCGTGTTTATCCAAATAACAATGTGATATGTGATGATTTGGAATAAAATTATTTCAATCTATAAGGAATTTGGTAAAATTTTCTTCTCATGAGATACCATGTATAGTATTATAAAGTAAACCTAATCCACTATGGTACTTTTTCACCATGTGATGATGTTCTTGGGAGTTGATCTTGACTAATGCTTATGAAGAAATTTTTTTATTGTTTCTAAATATTAATGATTCAATGATATTTTGATATAATTTATTTATTCTAGGATTCCATGATTATCTATCCCTATTATTTTTTCCATTTGTTTCTTATTTTGATATTAGAAGTAATTCTTTCATTATATATGGACAACACTTACTATTTCATTTTTTTTAATTATAAATGGATCGCCCATTCATGTTTTCTCATATTGTTATTGTTTACTCCATTATAAAATTATGATAATTTTTCCTTTAATAAGAATTTGGGCTCAGCAATTTTTTTATGTCTCCATTCCCTATGTAAAGAAGAAACATATTACTCATGACAAATTTCATGAAGGGGGTGTATAAGTTTTTGATTACGGTGAATGATTATTATGTTTTAATGTAATTTCCTTATGTAACTTTTTAGAAAATAAAGTAAAAACAATATATGAGATTTGTGAGATTACCTTGATATGTAATGTATAACCTAGAGTAGTAATTTAATTGAATGATATTTTTATATTCTGTTTTCACAGTTGGTATCAGAGGTGTATTTAATTTTTTGGAAAATATTTTAGTTTTTTATAATTTATATAGAAAATTAGTTGAAAACGTAGGGATAATTATATATGCATTATAACATATAAAAACATTCGTAATGATTATGTAGTGTGGTTTTCCTACAAAAAATTAATTTCTAGATGCTACATGTGGGTGCATGATCAGGAATATATGTACCAAGGGGTAGTGACCCCAAAATGGGCATATGGTTTAACAACTCAATAATCCATTTTAATATGAAAAAGTTCTCTAACTACACCCTTGGTATTATACTCCAAGGATATATTCATCATTCAATAAAATTCACATTGTGAGTTATTATGAAGGATATATTTTGAAATGAAATTTGGTTATGAAGAATGAATGATCCCAAACTAATGACATCTAGATTGAAGTGAGAGTGATTTAGGTTTAAATAATAGTTATTGTGATGGTTTCATAGAGTTATAAATTTTAATGATTACGATTTAATTAGATAATTTATGATTATTCTCTAATAAGGTTAATTGATCATTACTCACACTATTTCCTTTTGGTTTTGTTAATGAAAAAAGAACAAAAGGACCAAGTTTACAATGGATTTCACAGATAAAAGGGATATTATCCCAACTAGAAAACCAACTTGATAAAATAATTAGTGAAAGGCCTTGGACATTTTCTAAAATAGTTATCAATAATAATTATTGTAAATGTGGAATAAATTGGGTTTTCAAAAATACTATAAAAGTAATGGATGGAGTCTCATGGAGGTATCATTGATAAAGATAATGAAGGAAATAGAATTAAACATCATTCAAGTCAAATATGTGGGATATGGAACCTTTTGTAATTTCTCAATGTAAATTGAATATATTTTATTTCTTCTAATACAGTTAAACAATAAAAAATAGGTTGATTAATGGTTAATGTTTTGGTTAAATGATAGTGAAAAATAATTTTTTCTTAAAGTTTTCACTTGTAATTCGATGTTTAGATTTGAGGAACATGGGAACTATACAAACCAATGCATGAATATAAGGGATTATGATGAAAATTGACATCAAAACCAATATAGACCATAGAAATAAATAAATTCTATGAAACTTCTAATTATGTTTTGGGTAGGGATAATTAAGTGGTTCTATGTACAATTATTCATCACTATAGATTTATAGATGTCTATTGTGATGAATGTTTTATGTAAATATTAAATATTGAAAAAAATAAAAGTGGTGTAATTATTGAAACTAATGTATATTAATCATCATTAAGGATACATGGAATATGATTTATGCAAGTTATATTATCTTTCCAATAGATAAATTTATTGTGATATTGAAAATATATTAGCTATATTCACATATAATTGATAGTTATGATTGATAGAAATGTATTTCTTATCAACACATGATCACCAATCATAGTAAGGTTGATTATGAACAATGTAGGAGTATTTTATCCATTACACTATACTTAACACCACTCTTGAGTTTTAACATGATTAAATAGTTTGAAAGATACACCATATTGTGATATGTTTATTATGAATTAATAAATGAGTTTCCTAAAGTTTCTCAAGTTACTATGGTCAATACATCATAGTAATAAAATCTTAATTCATGTATACCTTAAATATATCCATAATTATTTCATTATTGAGAGAAAATTAAAATTTTTTGGATGAAATTCATTCATGAGGGAAAATGCAACACCTTTTTATATTAAACAACATATTTTCCCTTGAACACAAATATATTAAATTTATTTCATCAACATAAAAAAACAAAAAAGATACAAGGAATATTATATTAAATATAATTAATAAATTGTACGGTGAATAAAAAATCTATAAAATAACAATATTGACCAATTTAAAACAGTTACATTTATAGGATATATAGTTTATATGGTTAAACATTTAGAATGATTTTACACTCTAAATAAACCATTTAACATGTTATTAAGACAAAAACTATAAATTTCAGAATATTATTATATAATAATTCATTATTATCAGTCTTTAAATTAGAATTTATTATGAAATAATATTGATAAATCATAATGTTTAATAAGGATACATTTCCATAGAAATTAGTTTTTATATGTCGAATTTTAATTTAAAATCAACATTTATAAATTTATAAATTTTAATTTAACCAAATTAACATCATTTTTGAATTAAAATTATCAATATACTCATAATTTAAATTCTTTAAATTTTTCTAATATAAATTATATTGCATCAAATAATAAAAAATAGTGTTTTTTACTAAAATATTCATATTTATGTGAATATCAAGAAGTAATTATAAAATTAAAATATTTAAAACAATTTTATAGATCGAATATATATTTATTGAGAAAAAAAATCCTAAATATGAATATGAATTTATAAAACATATTTTGAACAATATATGTATTATTTTTTCAGTTAAACTATTTAATTGTCTTTTAATTTAATTATATAATATTCTAGTAATATTATGATTTTTATTTATGTTTAGTCCATAAAAATTTGTTTTCTTAATAATTCCACTTTTGTTATGAAAAAAAATTGTTCAATAATTTTATTCTTCTTAAAATATTTACTTAATATACACATTTTCTAAAAATGGATTTTTTGCACTGCATGTGATAATCTAAAAAATAAAATTTTCGTTGACGTACAAATTTTATATTGAAAAATTATTTTAATATTTATTTTATTTTGGTAATTTTATTTTCTGAGGTCAATATTATTTTTAATTCAGAAATAGAGAATTCTGTAAATAAAAACTAGTTTTGGAAGTAAGTACTAAAATTGTAATGTAATCAATTTTGGGATAAATGGATTATAACATGTTTATAAAATTAATTACATGTGTGGATGGGTAATTATAAAAATCATCCCCTAACACACTATGTAAATTCATGTTTTATAGATCCTTTATGGCTAAATAATTTAATGAAATTATTCTAATGTAAATGGTATTTACAAAAATTTCATTCTAATGACTTCTAAAATGAAACTTCCACCACACCATAATGTCACCTCAACATTTTTGAATAGTTTATAAATACTATTTTTTCATATACTATAATATTATTTCATTAATTTATGAATCTGGTGTCATGTATTTTCTTATTCCAACCATTTATTTGGAATCAAACATGGAAAACTCAATGTTCCCAATGTGTGTACTCAATTTCCATAATATATCTTATGTTATATCATAAGTTTAAAATAAATATAAATCATTATTATATAATGATATAAGATTTTTTTTAATTATTGGTATTTTTCTATGGGGATGATCATTAACCACAATTCATTATTACCCTTCAAGAAAAATGAAAATGTCAACCGTGTATGTGTGGACTACTTCCTATGTGAAGGAACATGGTTAGCTAACATTACTGTATATTATGGATGTTTAAAAAATATTATTTCATGTAACAATATTTCTTTTATGAAATTATTATTTGTCTAGTATGAAAATTTTTAAATAAATTATATATTACGAATAATAAATAATCATTATAATTTAAACCATCTAAAAATTCATACTAAAATGGAAAAATATATTTAAACTATGTATTTGAATTATTTCAATAATATTATTCAAATAATTCATTTAAATTATGATATATCATGATAATAAATACATTAAAACGTAAATTTTATTTTATAATAGTGATATTACAACTATTCCACTTCGTTACTATCCAATAAATTATTATATGTTATTATTTGATTCAGTTTTACCACCCACTTCCACAATGATATAAAATAATATCACTGATGAATTGGAAAAAATTACAAATGATAATATAGGATAATAATAATTATTAATTGTTCTATTTTTTTTGTTTGGTAAAGGTAACACTAAAATTAAACTCATTAACTATGATAATGTTTCCCATACATTATGAATCCCCAAAACATTATCGACACCGAAAACATTTGGGATCGTGACCATAACACCCATGAAAATGAAAATATATGTTTAAATATAATTATAATTTTTCAAATATGGTACCTTAAATTGTATTATAATGATGAACATTTGGAGAAGAACAAACACCAATAATGAAATGATTGAACTAGCTTGGAATATTGAATATAGATAAAAGCTAAATGACATACTTGTAAGGGGAAAATATAAATGATGTGTATAAATTTTTATATTTATGAAAAGGGAATTTAATTTAGGGACTAAAATAGTTATATTATTTATATGTTTATTTAGAGAGTGTTCTAGAAAATCATGATAGAAGGTTATGATTTTTTTACCTCAATTTTGTTCCATTTTGATATAAATCATATTCATTACATGTTATTTGTTTTTCTATTTTAAATATAAATTAATATATTTCTATTTTAAAGATAATGAAATAAAATTGATTTACCAATCCAATTCATGTTCTACCTTCCATGAATATTTATTTTGATATAATGTTACAATGTAAGGGTTTTTGATAACTCAATCCCCATTTCATTGAGAAGAAAAATCTCATCATGAGCTTTTTAATTATATACATGGTTCATTACAACCTATTATGTCATATTGAACAATATATTTCTATTTTAAACCAAATCATTACTCAAAACTCTTAAAATAATGATGTTACTCCTAAAAAAATATATTATTGTTGGTAATAATGCCTATCCTATTTAAAGGGATTTCACCTCCTTTTTTAATAGCAACATAATAAATAATTCTAAATTGGAAAACTAATTACGTATGTTCTCATTTTACCTATATAACTCAATTATCCTATAATAAATATAATTATTTATTAACCTTTATATATTTTTTTATTTTAGAAAATGTGTTTTAAAACATAAAAAGTGATCTTCTAAATCCACGCTCATTGATTTTTGGAAATACACTATCTATATCTTTCTCCCATTTCTGTAGAATATTATCTTGTATTTCATCAATATATTGTATATATGTATCATAAATATATGCATAGTTTAATATAAATTTATTTTTTTGGGTTAATAAATTATTTAATCTCCCTTAAAAAATATTCACTTTTATGTACCCCTAACTTTAAGGAACGTTACAATTTAAAATTTCATGGGAAGCTTCACCTCTATAAAATTTTATCACTAGGAATATCAAATGAAATCCATCATTATTTTGGGGAAATAATTCATAGTACAATAGTTTGATAAATAAAATAATAATCAATTTACTAGTCTAAATTATCATATTCTCGTTACAAAAATTATCACCAATTATGTTCATTTTTTTGATACTTCTCATAGACCCCTCTAATGAATTTTCATTCATTTCAAATCAATATACATGAAAAATATCATTTCTTTAAATTTGAGAATATAAAATTATTTAGTTAGTTATTCTCTTGATAATTTATATAATATATCAATTTATTAATATAGGATACATGATTATGATACTAAATTCCATCACATTGGTTTTAACATGATTATCAAATTATAATTATTTATTTTTAAAATCTAGAAAATGAATGATTTTAAATATTATTATTTTCTTTATTTTATAGTTGATTACAAGATTATATATACCACTAATGTATTATGTAATGTTTTCATATCATGAGATACTATGCATGGTTCATGATTTTTCTCTAACAAGACTATATTATGTGATGGTTGGGCATGGAATTATATAGCCCATTAATGCATTGGGTAATGTTTTTATATCATTAGATACCATTTATAGTGCACAAGTATTCAACATAATCAAACTATTATTAGGTGGATCCCAATAATTATAAATCACTCCAATGTATTGGTTAATATTTTTTCTCATGAGAAACCAAAAATGGTGTATGAGATGTTATACTTAGTACAAAATGTTATTTGATGGGTGGGACTAGATTAATATATCCCTAAAAGAAATTTTGAAATAATTTTATCTCATTTTATACAATGTATGTATTTTTTATTGAATTTAATCCACTATGGGAGTTTTTCAGCTATGTGCAGATTGTCTTGGGAGTGAACCATGACCTAATCACATAATGAAAATAATTATGGTGTCATTGCATGATTTTTATTCCATGATCATATGTTATCACTTCCTTTTTCCATGTTTCTATTCCTTTCGACACTCTCATATCTCGGTGTGTCTTTTTCTAATTTTTAGATTATATGTATTGAATTTTTTATTTTTAGATACATATTATTGTCCCATGTTACTTTTAATAATAAATGTAACCCCTACACATGTTATGTCATGTGATTGTGTTGTGAACCTTGAGGTCATGTTGATTAAATTTACCTAACAAAGAATTTAAGAACAACCATTTATTATGTTTCCCTTCCCTATATTTTAAAGGGTAATTATAAATTATTATAATGTTATAAAATGGGGTGTAAAAGAGGTTTGTCACGACCCGCCCTCGGGGTCCGTGTCGTGACTACCCCAAGCCCGCCTTCCATAGGCCAGGGGCTGGCGACTAGCACCAAGGCGTAAATCCCGGTAAAAAGGGAAGGCATTGCCTTTGAAAAGTAAACAAACACCACAGAGTAAGCAAGCGGAAAGTAAACACTAAACAAAATCAGGGTACAACTGAAAGTGCAGAAAAGTAAATGAGCCAGTATACAAACCCAAACTGAAAGTAAAGTACAACTCGAAAGGGAAAACATCAACTAAAAAGTAAAATCCGCTACACCGAGCTGTCCACTGGAAATCCCACCTGAAGGGTGGGTACAGATAGCTCCACTGCTCCACGGGTCCCGCCGTCCGCTCCGAGTACGTCCCGCCCAGTGGTCCACCTCCAGGTACCGTCCTGCTCTGCAAGCCTCAGCTAAAGTCAACGTTGTCCGTCGTCTGCAACCAACACAATGTAGTGCGGGCAAATCCCGTGCAGGGGTGAGTATAAGCTACTCAGTAGGGACCCCGAGACCCCTGAAGGTCTCTCAAATCCACAATGGATAAACCACGAAGAAAGGAACAATCACGAAGTAACAACCGACACTGCTTAGGTATATGCCCATACATATACCTAAGTCATAAATTTCAAATACGCTCCAACCTCCAATCCCATGTACAACTCAGTCCACACAGGAAAGTAAACGTATTCCACACAGGAAAGAAAAACGTAATTCTCACAGGATTGCACAACACAATCTACACAGGAAAGAAAAACATAATCCACACAGGATTGCACAACACAATCCACACAGGAAAGAAAAACTTAATCCACACAGGATTGCACAACACAATCCACACAAGAAAGCAAAACGTAATCCACACAGGATTGCACAACACAATCCACACAGGAAAGAAAAACGTAATCCACACAGGATTGCACAACACAATCCACACAGGAAAGCAAAACGTAATCCACACAGGATTGCACAACACAATCCACACCGGAAAGAAAAAAGTAATCCACACAGGATTTCACAACACAATCCACACAGGAAAGCAAAACGTAATCCAAACAGGATTTCACAACACAATCCACACAGGAAAGCAATAGGTTTCAGATCACACAGGTATACTTCTTCAAAAGACGATAAAGATGATCACTGATCCATCTAAGTCGTCGGACCCACGAAGGATCGATAGGTAACTAACCCCGGAAAAAGACCCACACAGGATCGGGCCCACACAGGACCTGTAGGTGATGGTTCACACAGGACCGTTGAGCGCAAGGACCCACACAGGATCGGACCCACACAGGATCGGGCCCACACAGGACCTGTAGCACTGTTCCACGTAGGATCGCTGAGTGCTGTAGTCGTCGTCGTCGAATCCACACAGGATCGGGCCCACACAGGACCTGTAGCACTGATCCACGTAGGATCGCTGAGTGCTGTAGTCGTCGTCGTCGAATCCACACAGGATCTCTGTACTGTCGTCGTCGCAGTCACAGTAGCAGTAGTAGCAGTAGTAGTCACAGTAACAGTCGCAGCCAGCACTAGGGTTCCCGCACACAGCAAGCTCGTTCGGAGGGTCCGCTCCACGAGCCGAGAGGATGATACATCAACTGTCACAAAGTCCAGAGTTGATGTATCCAAAAGTTCCGTATCGTCAACAGGAACTTAACGCAACAGACGACGCGTCGATCGGACGCCCGGTCTGAGAGTTATTGCCATTTTCGTCCCCGGGGCCCGGTTGTTTTTTAATGCAAAACCAACCCGACCGTACTCCACCTGCGTCCAAACCTCAGGCGGAGTATTCCAAAAGATCCTTCTCACTAATAGGAACACAACACAGCTGACGGCACGTCAATCGGACGTCCGTAGCTCAAGATATGAGCGTTTCCGCTCCGAAGGCCCGGTTGGTTTCGTGAACGAACCAACCCAGCCGAACTCAAAGTAATCTGAAACCTTGAGTGCGATATACCGAAACGACCGTCACGATCCAAGGATCGCGTTTCCGTAGACGGTTCGTAAATCTGAGGTCCGAGGCTCACGATATGGCCAAAAGACCGAATCTGATTCGAAACGGGGGGTCCGGGTCCGGGCCGACCCGACCCGGCCGGCCGGCCGGCGGCGCGGCGGCCGCGGCGGCCTGGCGCCCCACGGAGGCAGTGCGGGGGGAATCAATCCCCCGCTGGATTGATTGGGCGGCGCGGCTATATGCCGCGCCCTTTGAAATAAACGGCCCCCACGTGGGGGCCGGCTTGAAGAAAAACCGGGGGGGCCTCCTGCCCCCCCTCAAGGGAACCGCCCCCCTCATAAATGAGGGGGGGTTTTGTGTGCTGGCCGGGGGATTAATTTCCCCCAGTTTAATACCATCCGGTCGGCCAGCTGGCCGGCCGGTTTTCTCCAACGGGACTGGAAAATCCGGTCCCCTCTTCGGCTTCCGACGCTGGCGGCCCGGCCGCCGGTCTTCTCATTCCGCCGCGGCCCGGAACCGGCCGCGGTGTTCGTCGTCCGGCGCGGTGCGACGACACCGCACCCCTCCGCCGCACTTTGATTCCCTTCAACGCGGCGCGACGGCGTCGCGTTCTTGATGATCCTTCCATGGTGCGGCGCGACGGCGTCGCGTAAAAAGATTCGGCGAAAATCCGCGTGGTGCGACGGCACCACGCCACCTTGATTCATCCGCAAAAATAAACACCAAGAACGAAGGAGGGGGTTCGGCCGTGTTCATGCGGTCCGGCCCCCTCACGTTAAAACACAACTTAAATAATATTCAAAAGCCTCACGTTAGACATGCTAGATCCACGATCAAGAATAAAATAATTAAACAAGAATCAACAACCCCTACCTCGATAGTCGCACGTTGACGTAGTCGTGGAATATCGGTGTCCATTCCTTTGACATCGGAGGAAAAGTCGTTGTCGATGGCGTTCGTCACGGAAAACCATCGCGGAAGAGACGATGCGGAAGAAGAACGTCACGTCGCGGATATGGCGTCGCGGAAGAACCGTGTTCTTCGGCGAAGAAGTTCTTCGTTGAAGAACGGCGTTCTTCGTGTTCTTCGTCGAGGTTCAAGAAGATGAAGAAACAAGAAGAACCTTCCCAACTCTCTCAAGGAGACTAAAACTATAAAATAAGACTCTATCTTATTTTATTAACACAACAACACACTAGAATTTCAAGAGTTTGAAATTCAAAACACACACACAACTCACCTTATTTAAGTCTAAAGTTATAACTTAAGATATCATAACTTATGAGGGAGTTGAGGGGTTTTAGAGGATATGAAGAGGTGGGGTTCGTGTGGGCCCCACCACCCTCATAACCTCCCAAGGGAGGTTGGGTGGTTACCCAACTTCCAACAAGAGATAACACTTAGAGTAAAATAATAAAAATTGTAGTGTAATTACAAAGTAACATCCACAATTTTTATTATCAACACTCGCATGAACGCAACTCCAGAACAGGAGTTCCTAAGCGTTTATCGGCGCTACGGTTCCATCGGTGCCCTCGGAATTCGATTCCGAGCACCGGTTCAAAATTTAGAAAAATCCTGCTAGTTCGTTCACTGAACGTACCCGAGCCAAACTTTGGAAAATGATTCCGGGCACACTGGGCCTCGGAATCAGGTGCCGTCATAAACCGCACTCTTGTAAAATTCCAAAGAAAATTAAGAAAAAATTTCCCTTGAATTTTACGGCTCTTTACATTACTCCCACCTCAGGGCTTTACGTCCCCATAAAGATATATCAAGAACTAGGGAAACAAATGAGGGTACTGAGCACGCATCTGAGCCTCCCGCTCCCATGTGCTCTCCTGGAGATTCCCGTGCTGCCCTCTGATACCAATTTGTCACGACCCGCCCTCGGGGTCCGTGTCGTGACTACCCCAAGCCCGCCTTCCATAGGCCAGGGGCTGGCGACTAGCACCAAGGCGTAAATCCTGGTAAAAAGGGAAGGCATTGCCTTTGAAAAGTAAACAAACACCACAGAGTAAGCAAGCGGAAAGTAAAAACTAAACAAAAGCAGGGTACAACTGAAAGTGCGGAAAAGTAAATGAGCCAGTATACAAACCCAAACTGAATGTAAAGTACAACTCGAAAGGGAAAACAGCAACTAAAAAGTAAAAGCCGCTACACTGATCTGTCCACTGGAAATCCCACCTGAAGGGTGGGTACAGATAGCTCCACTGCTCCACGGGTCCCGCCGTCCGCTCCGAGTACGTCCCGCCCAGTGGTCCACCTCCAGGTACCGTCCTGCTCTGCAAGCCTCAGCTAAAGTCAACGCTGCATGGGGATCCGTCTCCCCGCGAAACCTGGGTGGTCGCTGGCGCTGAAACTCATGCAGTGCGCTGAGGCGACGTGCATCGTCAGCGGATGGTGCTGGAAGTATCGGTGGCTCGGTGGGTAGTGCTACCGCCGGTGCCACTGCTGTCAAAGGGCCCTGCACCGAGGCCTCGTCGCTCGGTGGGCTGTCGTCATGCTCAACTCTCGGAACCCTAGCTGGCTGCCATCGTGGGGCCATCCTGAATAGGAAACAGGTGCGCCACGGTCAACAGTATACCTGGTGAGCTGACACAAGGAAATCACAAAGAAATCTTTGAAACACACACGCAATCAATGTTTTCGTGCATTAAGTCGGAAATCAGAAGTCAGGGTCCATGTGTACGGATACGTCGGCCGCCGCACCAACACTGGACTCCCTGGACTGATAACCATACTCAATACGCTAAACATTATTGCTTCACATAGAAAATATCAGAGTTCGCGGTAGAACTGAACTCCTCTGATACCAATTTGTCACGACCCGCCCTCGGGGTCCGTGTCGTGACTACCCCAAGCCCGCCTTCCATAGGCCAGGGGCTGGCGACTAGCACCAAGGCGTAAATCCCGGTAAAAAGGGAAGGCATTGCCTTTGAAAAGTAAACAAACACCACAGAGTAAGCAAGCGGAAAGTAAACACTAAACAAAAGCAAGGTACAACTGAAAGTGCGGAAAAGTAAATGAGCCAGTATACAAACCCAAACTGAAAGTAAAGTACAACTCAAAAGGGAAAACAACAACTAAAAAGTAAAAGCCGCTACACCGAGGTGTCCACTGGAAATCCCACCTGAAGGGTGGGTACAGATAGCTCCACTGCTCCACGGGTCCCGCCGTCCGCTCCGAGTACGTCCCGCCCAGTGGTCCACCTCCAGGTACCGTCCTGCTCTGCAAGCCTCAGCTAAAGTCAACGCTGTCCGTCGTCTGTAACCAACACAACGTAGTGCGGGCAAAGCCCGTGCAGGGGTGAGTATAAGCTACTCAGTAGGGACCCCGAGACCCATGAAGGTCTCTCAAATCCACAAAGGATAAACCACGAAAAAAGGAACAATCACGAAGTAACAACCGACACTGCTTAGGTATATGCCCATACATATACCTAAGTCATAAATTTCAAATACGCTCCAACCTACGAGCCCATGTACAACTCATTCCACACAGGAAAGTAAACGTATTCCACACAGGAAAGCAAAACGTAATTCTCACAGGATTGCACAACACAATCCACACAGGAAAGCAAAACGTAATCCACACAGGATTGCACAACACAATCCACACAGGAAAGCAAAACGTAATCCACACAGGATTGCACAACACAATCCACACAGGAAAGCAAAACGTAATCCACACAGGATTGCACAACACAATCCACACAGGAAAGAAAAACGTAATCCACACAGGATTGCACAACACAATCCACACAGGAAAGCAATAGGTTTCAGCTCACACAGGTGTACTTCTTCAAAAGACGATAAAGATGATCACTGATCCATCTAAGTCGTCGGACCCACGAAGGATCGATAGGTAACTAACCCTGCAAAAGACCCACACAGGATCGGGCCCACACAGGACCTGTAGGCGCTGGTTCACACAGGACCGCTGAGCGAAAGGACCCACACAGGATCGGACCCACACAGGATCGGGCCCACACAGGACCTGTAGCACTGTTCCACGTAGGATCGCTGAGTGATGTAGTCGTCGTCGTCGAATCCACACAGGACCGGGCCCACACAGGACTTGTAGCACTGATCCACGTAGGATCGCTGAGTGTTGTAGTCGTCGTCGTCGAATCCACACAGGATCTCTGTACTGTCGTCGTCGCAGTCACAGTAGCAGTAGTAGCAGTAGTAGTCACAGTAACAGTCGCAGCCAGCACTAGCGTTCCTGCACACAGCAAGCTCGTTCGGAGGGTCCGCTCCACGAGCCGAGAGGCTGATACATCAACTGTCACAATGTCCAGAGTTGATGTATCCAAAAGTTCCGTATCGTCAACAGGAACTCAACGCAACAGACGACGCGTCGATCGGACACCCGGTCTGAGAGTTATTGCCATTTTCGTCCCCGGGGCCCGGTTGTTTTTTAAGGTAAATCCAACACGACCGTACTCCACATGCGTCCAAACCTCGGGCGGAGTATGCCAAAAGATCCTTCTCACTAAGAGGAACACAACACAGCTGACGGCACGTCAATCGGACGTCCGTAGCTCAAGATATGAGCGTTTCCGCTCCGAAGGCCCGGTTGGTTTCGTGAACGAACCAACCCGGACGAACTCAAAGTAATCCGAAACCTTGAGTGCGATATACCGAAACGACCGTCTCGATCCAAGGATCGCGTTTCCGCATACGGTTCATCAATCGGAGGTCTGTGGCTCAAGATATGGCCAAAAGACCGAATCTGATTTGAAACGGGGGGTCCGGGTCCGGGCCGACCCGGCCCGGCCGGCCGGCCGGCGGCGCGGCGGCGCGGCGGCCGCGGCGGCCTGGCGCCGCACGGAGGCAGCGCGGGGGGAATCAATCCCCCGCTGGATTGATTGGGCGGCGCGGCTATATGCCGCGCCCTTTGAAATAAACGGCCCCCACGTGGGGGCTGGCTTGAAGAAAAACCGGGGGGGCCTCCTGCCCCCCCTCAAGGGAACCTCCCCCTCATAAATGAGGGGGGGTTTTGTGTGCTGGCCGGGGGATTAATTTCCCCCGGTTTAATACCATCCGGCCGGCCAGCTGGCCGGCCGGTTTTCTCCAACGGGACCGGAAAATCCGGTCCCCTCTTCGGCTTCCGACGCTGGCGGCCCGGCAGCCGGACTTCTCATTCCGCCGCGGCCCGGAACCGGCCGCGGTGTTCGTCGTCCGGCGCGGTGTGACGGCACCGCGCCCCTCCGCTGCACTTTGATTCCCTTCAACGCAGCGCGACGGCGCCGCGTTCTTGATGATCCTTCCATGGCGCAGCGCGACGGCGTCGCGTAACAAGATTCGGCGAAAATCCGCGTGGTGGGACAGCACCACGCCACCTTGATTCATCCGCAAAAATAAACACCAAGAACGAAGGAGGGGGTTCGGCCGTGTTCATGCGGTCCGGCCCCCTCACGTTAAAACACAACTTAAATAATATTCAAAAGCCTCACGTTAGACATGCTAGATCCACGATCAAGAATAAAATAATTAAACAAGAATCAACAACCCCTACCTCGATAGTCGCACGTTGACGTAGTCATGGAATATCGGTGTCGATTCCTTTGACGTCGGAGGAAAAGTCGTTGTCGATGGCGTTCGTCGTGGAAAACCGTCGCGGAAGAGACGATGCGGAAGAATAATGTCACGTCGCGGATATGGCGTCGCGGAAGAACCGTGTTCTTCGGTGAAGAAGATCTTCGTTGAAGAACGGCGTTCTTCGTGTTCTTCATCGAGGTTCAAGAAGATGAAGAAACAAGAAGAACCTTCCCAACTCTCTCAAGGAGACTAAAATTATAAAATAAGACTCTATCTTATTTTATTAACACAACAACACACTAGAATTTCAAGAGTTTGAAATTCAAAACACACACACAACTCACCTTATTTAAGTCTAAAGTTATAACTTAAGATATCATAACTTATGAGGGAGTTGAGGGGTTTTAGAGGATATGAAGAGGTGGGGTTCGTGTGGGCCCCACCACCCTCATAACCTCCCAAGGGAGGTTGGGTGGTTACCCAAATTCCAACAAGAGATAACACTTAGAGTAAAATAATAAAAATTGTAGTGTAATTACAATGTAACATCCACAATTTTTATTATCAACACTCGCATGAACGCAACTCCAGAACAGGAGTTCCTAAGCGTTTATCGGCGCTACGGTTCCATCGGTGCCCTCGGAATTCGATTCCGGGCACCGGTTCACAAGATAGAAAAATCCCGCTTGTTCGTTCACTGAACGTACCCGAGCCAAACTTCGGAAAATGATTCCGGGCACACCGGGCCTCGGAATCAGGTGCCGTCAGAAACCGCGCTCTTGTAAAATTCCAAAGAAAATTAAGAAAAAATTTCCCTTGAATTTTACGGGTCTTTACATTACTCCCACCTTAGGGCTTTACGTCCCCATAAAGATATATCAAGAACTAGGGAAACAAATGAGGGTACTGAGCATGCATTTGAGCCTCCCGCTCCCATGTGATCTCCTAGAGATTCCCGTGCTGCCCTCTGATACCAATTTGTCACGACCCACCCTCGGGGTCCGTGTCGTGACTACCCCAAGCCCGCCTTCCATAGGCCAGGGGCTGGCGACTAGCACCAAGGCGTAAATCCCGGTAAAAAGGGAAGGCATTGCCTTTGAAAAGTAAAAAAACACCACAGAGTAAGAAAGCAGAAAGTAAACACTAAACAAAAGCAGGGTACAACTGAAAGTGCGGAAAAGTAAATGAGACAGTATACAAACCCAAACTGAATGTAAAGTACAACTCGAAAGGGAAAACAGCAACTAAAAAGTAAAAGCCGCTACACCGAGCTGTCCACTAGAAATCCCACCAGAAGGGTGGGTACAGATAGCTCCACTGCTCCACGGGTCCCGCCGTCCGCTCCGAGTACGTCCCACCCAGTGGTCCACCTCCAGGTACCGTCCTGCTCTGCAAGCCTCAGCTAAAGTCAACGCTGCCTGGGGATCTATCTCCCCGCGAAACCTGGGTGGTCGCTGGCGCTGAAACTCATGCAGTGCGCTGAGGCGACGTGCATCGTCAGCGGCTGGTGCTGGAAGTATCGGGGGCTCGGCGGGTAGTGCTACCGCCGGTGCCACTGCTGTCAAAGGGCCCTGCACCGAGGCCTCGTCGCTCGGTGGGCTGTCTTCACACTCAACTCTCGGAACCCTAGCTGGCTGCCGTCGTGGGGCCATCCTGAATAGGAAACAGGTGCGCCACGGTCAACAGTATACCTGGTGAGCTGACACAAGGAAATCACAAAGAAAACATTGAAACACACACGCAATCAATGTTTTCGTGCATTAAGTCGGAAATCAGAAGTCAGGGTCCTGGTGTACGGATACGTCGGCCGCCGCACCAACACTGGACTCCCTGGACTGATAACCACACTCAATACGCTAAACATTATTTCTTCACATAGAAAAGATCAGAGTTCGAGGTAGAACCAAACTCCTCTGATACCAATTCGTCACGACCCGCCCTCGGGGTCTGTGTCGTGACTACCCCAAGCCCGCCTTCCATAGGCCAGGGGCTGACGACTAGCACCAAGGCGTAAATCCCCGTAAAAAGGGAAGGCATTGCCTTTGAAAAGTAAACAAACACCACAGAGTAAGCAAGCAGAAAGTAAACACTAAACAAAAGCAGGGTACAACTGAAAGTGCGGAAAAGTAAATGAGCCAGTATACAAACCCAAACTGAAAGTAAAGTACAACTCGAAAGGGAAAACATGAACTAAAAGTAAAAGCCGCTACACCGAGCTGTCCACTGGAAATCCCACCTGAAGGGTGGGTACAGATAGCTCCACTGCTCCACGGGTCCCGCCGTCCGCTCCGAGTACGTCCCGTCCAGTGGTCCACCTCCAGGTACCGTCCTGCTCTACAAGCCTCAGCTAAAGTCAACGCTGTCCGTCGTCTGCAACCAACACAACGTAGTGCGGGCAAAGCCCGTGCAGGGGTGAGTATAAGCTACTCAGTAGGGACCCCGAGACCCCTGAAGGTCTCTCAAATCCACAAAGGATAAACCACGAAGAAAGGAACAATCACGAAGTAACAACCGACACTGCTTAGGTATATGCCCATACATATACCTAAGTCATAAATTTCAAATACGCTCCAACCTCCGAGCCCAAGTACAACTCAGTCCACACAGGAAAGTAAACGTATTCCACACAGGAAAGAAAAACGTAATTCTCACAGGATTGCACAACACAATCCACACAGGAAAGCAAAACGTAATCCACACAGGATTGTACAAAACAATCCACACAGGAAAGAAAAACGTAATCCACACAGGATTGCACAACACAATCCACACAGGAAAGCAAAACGTAATCCACACAGGATTTCACAACACAATCCACACAGGAAAGCAAAACGTAATCCACAAAGGATTGCACAACACAATCCACACAGGAAAGCAAAACGTAATCCACACAGGATTGCACAACACAATCCACACAGGAAAGCAAAACGTAATCCACACAGGATTGCACAACACAATCCACACAGGAAAGAAAAACGTAATCCACACAGGATTGCACAACACAATCCACACAGGAAAGCAATAGGTTTCAGCTCACACAGGTATACTTCTTCAAAAGACGATAAAGATGATCACTGATCCATCTAAGTCGTCGGACCCACGAAGGATCAATAGGTAACTAACCCCCGCAAAAGACCCACACAGGATCGGGCCCACACATGACCTGTAGGCGCTGGTTCACACAGGACCGCAGAGCGCAAGGACCCACACAGGATCGGACCCACACAGGATCGGGCCCACACATGACCTGTAGCACTGTTCCACGTAGGATCACTGAGTGCTGCAGTCGTCGTCGTCGAATCCACACAGGATCGGGCCCACACAGTACCTGTAGCACTGATCCATGTAGGATCGCTGAGTGTTGTAGTCGTCGTCGTCGAATCCACACAGGATCTCTGTACTGTCGTCGTCGCAGTCACAGTAGCAGTAGTAGCAGTAGTAGTCACAGTAACAGTCGCAGCCAGCACTAGGGTTCCCGCACACAGCAAGCTCGTTCGGAGGGTCCGCTCCACGAGCCGAGAGGCTGATACATCAACTGTCACAAAGTCCAGAGTTGATGTATCCAAAAGTTCCGTATCGTCAACAGGAACTCAACGCAACAGACGGCGCGTCGATCGGACGCCCGGTCTGAGAGTTATTGCCATTTTCGTCCCCGGGGCCCGGTTGTTTTTTAAGGCCAAACCAACCGGACCGTACTCCACCTGCGTCCAAACCTCGGACGGAGTATTCCAAAAGATCCGTCTCACTATGAGGAACACAACACAGCTGACGGCACGTCAATCGGACGTCCGTAGCTCAAGATATGAGCGTTTCCGCTCCGAAGGCCCGGTTGGTTTCGTGAACGAACCAACCCGGCCGAACTCAAAGTAATCCGAAACCTTGAGTACGATATACCGAAACGACAATCACGATCCAAGGATCGCGTTTCCACAGACGGTTCGTCAATCGGAGGTCCGTGGCTCAAGATATGGCCAAAAGACCGAATCTGATTCGAAACGGGGGGTCCGGGTCCGGGCCGACCCGGCCCGACCCCCCCTGGGTCGGCCCGAACCGGGTCGACCTGAACTGGGTCCGACCCGACCCGGCCGGCCGGCCGGCGGCACGGCGGCCGCGGCGGCCTGGCGCCCCACGGAGGCAGTGCGGGGGGAATCAATCCCCCGCTGGATTGATTGGGCGGCGCGGCTATATGCCGCGCCCTTTGAAATAAACGGCCCCCACGTGGGGGCCGGCTTGAAGAAAAACCGGGGGGGCCTCCTACCCCCCCTCAAGGGAACCGCCCCCCTCATAAATGAGGGGGGGTTTTGTGTGCTGGCCGGGGGATTAATTTCCCCCGGTTTAATACCATCCGGCCGGCCAGCTGGCCGGACGGTTTTCTCCAACGGGACTGGAAAATCCGGTCCCCTCTTCGGCTTCCGACGCTGGCGGCCCGGCCGCCGGTCTTCTCATTCCGCCGCGGCCCGGAACCGGCCGCGATGTTCGTCGTCCGGCGCGGTGCGACGACACCGCACCCCTCCGCCGCACTTTGATTCCCTTCAACGCGGCGCGACGGCGTCGCGTTCTTGATGATCCTTCCATGGTGCGGCGCGACGGCGTCGCGTAAAAAGATTCGGCGAAAATCCGCGTGGTGCGACGGAACCACGCCACCTTGATTCATCCGCAAAAATAAACACCAAGAACGAAAGAGGGGGTTCGGCCGTGTTCATGCGGTCCGGCCCCCTCACGTTAAAACACAACTTAAATAATATTCAAAAGCCTCACGTTAGACATGCTAGATCCACGATCAAGAATAGAATAATTAAACAAGAATCAACAACCCCTACCTCGATAGTCGCACGTTGACGTAGTCGTGGAATATCGGTGTCGATTCCTTTGACATCGGAGGAAAAGTCGTTGTCGATGGCGTTCGTCGCGGAAAACCGTCGCGGAAGAGACGATGCGGAAGAAGAACGTCACGTCGCGGATATGGCGTCGCGGAAGAACCGTGTTCTTCGGCGAAGAAGTTCTTCGTTGAAGAACGGCGTTCTTCATGTTCTTCGTCGAGGTTCAAGAAGATGAAGAAACAAGAAGAACCTTCCCAACTCTCTCAAGGAGACTAAAACTATAAAATAAGACTCTATCTTATTTTATTAACACAACAACACACTAGAATTTCAAGAGTTTGAAATTCAAAACACACACACAACTCACCTTATTTAAGTCTAAAGTTATAACTTAAGATATCATAACTTATGAGGGAGTTGAGGGGTTTTAGAGGATATGAAGAGGTGGGGTTCGTGTGGGCCCCACCACCCTCATAACCTCCCAAGGGAGGTTGGGTGGTTACCCAACTTCCAACAAGAGATAACACTTAGAGTAAAATAATAAAAATTGTAGTGTAATTACAAAGTAACATCCACAATTTTTATTATCAACACTCGCATGAACGCAACTCCAGAACAGGAGTTCCTAAGAGTTTATCGGCGCTACGGTTCCATCGGTGCCCTCGGAATTCGATTCCGGGCACCGGTTCAAAAGTTAGAAAAATCCTGCTTGTTCGTTCACTGAACGTACCCGAGCCAAACTTCGGAAAATGATTCCGGGCACACCGGGCCTCGGAATCAGGTGCCGTCATAAACCGCGCTCTTGTAAAATTCCAAAGAAAATTAAGAAAAAATTTCCCTTGAATTTTACGGCTCTTTACATTACTCCCACCTCAGGGCTTTACGTCCCCATAAAGATATATCAAGAACTAGGGAAACAAATGAGGGTACTGAGCACGCATCTGAGCCTCCCGCTACCATGTGATCTCCTGGAGATTCCCGTGCTGCCCTCTGATACCAATTTGTCACGACCCGCCCTCGGGGTCCGTGTCGTGACTACCCCAAGCCCGCCTTCCATAGGCCAGGGGCTGGCGACTAGCACCAAGGCGTAAATCCTGGTAAAAAGGGAAGGCATTGCCTTTGAAAAGTAAACAAACACCACAGAGTAAGCAAGCGGAAAGTAAAAACTAAACAAAAGCAGGGTACAACTGAAAGTGCGGAAAAGTAAATGAGCCAGTATACAAACCCAAACTGAATGTAAAGTACAACTCGAAAGGGAAAACAGCAACTAAAAAGTAAAAGCTGCTACACCGAGCTGTCCATTGGAAATCCCACCTGAAGGGTGGGTACAGATAGCTCCACTGCTCCACGGGTCCCGCCGTCCGCTCCGAGTACGTCCCGCCCAGTGGTCCACCTCCAGGTACCGTCCTGCTCTGCAAGCCTCAGCTAAAGTCAACGCTGCCTGGGGATCCGTCTCCCCGCGAAACCTGGGTGGTCGATGGCGCTGAAACTCATGCAGTGCGCTGAGGCGACATACATCGTCAGCGGATGGTGCTGGAAGTAACGGTGGCTCGGCGGGTAGTGCTACCGCCGGTGCCACTGCTGTCAAAGGGCCCTGCACTGAGGCCTCGTCGCTCGGTGGGCTGTCGTCACGCTCAACTCTCGGAACCCTGGCTGGCTGCCGTCTTGGGGCCATCCTGAATAGGAAACAGGTGCGCCACGGTCAATAGTATACCTGGTGAGCTGACACAAGGAAATCACAAAGAAAACTTTGAAACACACACGCAATCAATGTTTTCGTGCATTAAGTCGGAAATCAGAAGTCAGGGTCCTGGTGTACGGATACGTCGGCCGCCGCACCAACACTGGACTCCCTGGACTGATAACCATACTCAATACGCTAAACATTATTGCTTCACATAGAAAATATCAGAGTTCGCGGTAGAACCGAACTCCTCTGATACCAATTTGTCACGACCCGCCCTCGGGGTCCGTGTCGTGACTACCCCAAGCCCGCCTTCCATAGGCCAGGGGCTGGCGACTAGCACCAAGGCGTAAATCCCAGTAAAAAGGGAAGGCATTTCGTTTGAAAAGTAAACAAACACCACAGAGTAAGCAAGCGGAAAGTAAACACTAAACAAAAGCAGGGTACAACTGAAAGTGCGGAAAAGTAAATGAGCCAGTATACAAACCCAAACTGAAAGTAAAGTACAACTCGAAAGGGAAAACAACAACTAAAAAGTAAAAGCCGCTACACTGAGCTGTCCACTGGAAATCCCACCTGAAGGGTGGGTACAGATAGCTCCACTGCTCCACCGGTCCCGCCGTCCGCTCCGAGTACGTCCCGCCCAGTGGTCCACCTCTAGGTACCGTCCTGCTCTGCAAGCCTCAGCTAAAGTCAACGCTGTCCGTCGTCTGCAACCAACACAACGTAGTGCGGGCAAAACCCGTGTAGGGGTGAGTATAATCTACTCAGTAGGGACCCCGAGACCCCTGAAGGTCTCTCAAATCCACAAAGGATAAACCACGAAGAAAGGAACAATCACGAAGTAACAACCGACACTGCTTAGGTATATGCCCATACATATACCTAAGTCATAAATTTCAAATACGCTCCAACCTACGAGCCCAAGTACAACTCAGTCCACACAGGAAAGTAAACGTATTCCACACAGGAAAGAAAAACGTAATTCTCACAGGATTGCACAACACAATCCACACAGGAAAGCAAAACGTAATCCACACAGGATTGCACAACAAAATCCACACAGGAAAGCAAAACGTAATCCACACAGGATTGCACAACACAATCCACACAGGAAAGCAAAACGTAATCCACACAGGATTGCACAACACAATCCACACAGGAAAGCAAAACGTAATCCACACGGGATTGCACAACACAATCCACACAGGAAAGAAAAACGTAATCCACATAGGATTGCACAACACAATCCACACAGGAAAGAAAAACGTAATCCACACAGGATTGCACAACACAATCCACACAGGAAAGAAAAACGTAATCCACACAAGATTGCACAACACAATCCACACAGGAAAGCAATAGGTTTCAGCTCACACAGGTGTACTTCTTCAAAAGACGATAAAGATGATCACTGATCCATCTAAGTCGTCGGACCCACGAAGGATCGATAGGTAACTAACCCCCGCAAAAGACCCACACAGGATCGGGCCCACACAGGACCTGTAGGCGCTGGTTCACACAGGACCGCTGAGCGCAAGGACCCACACAGGATCAGACCCACACAGGATCGGGCCCACACAGGACCTGTAGCACTGTTCCACGTAGGATCGCTGAGTGATGTAGTCGTCGTCGTCGAATCCACACAGGATCGGGCCCACACAGGACTTGTAGCACTGATCCACGTAGGATCGCTGAGTGCTGTAGTCGTCGTCGTCGTCGAATCCACACAGGATCTCTGTACTGTCGTCGTCGCAGTCACAGTAGCAGTAGTAGCAGTAGTAGTCACAGTAACAGTCGCAGCCAGCACTAGGGTTCCTGCACACAGCAAGCTCGTTCGGAGGGTCCGCTCCACGAGCCGAGAGGCTGATACATCAACTGTCACAATGTCCAGAGTTGATGTATCCAAAAGTTCCGTGTCGTCAACAGGAACTCAACGCAACAGACGACGCGTCGATCGGATGCCCGGTCTGAGAGTTATTGCCATTTTCGTCCCCGGGGCCCGGTTGTTTTTTAAGGTAAATCCAACCCGACCGTACTCCACATGCGTCCAAACCTCGGGCGGAGTATGCCAAAAGATCCGCCTCACTAAGAGGAACACAACACAGCTGACGGCACGTCAATCGGACGTCCGTAGCTCAAGATATGAGCGTTTCCGCTCCGAAGGCCCGGTTGGTTTCGTGAACGAACCAATCCGGTCGAACTCAAAGTAATCCGAAACCTTGAGTGCGATATACCGAAACGACCGTCTCGATCCAAGGATCGCGTTTCCGCATACGGTTCGTCAATCGGAGGTCCGTGGCTCAAGATATGGCCAAAAGACCGAATCTGATTTGAAACGGGGGGTCCATGTCTGGGCCGACCCGGCCCGGCCGGCCGGCGGCGCGGCGGCGCGGCGGCCGCGGCGGCCTGGCGCCGCACGGAGGCAGCGCGGGGGGAATCAATCCCCCACTGGATTGATTGGGCGGCGCGCCTATATGCCGCGCCCTTTGAAATAAACGGCCCCCACGTGGGGGCCGGGTTGAAGAAAAACCGGGGGGGCCTCCTGCCCCCCCTGAAGGGAACCGCCCCACTCATAAATGAGGGGGGGTTTTGTGTGCTGGCCAAGGGATTAATTTCCCCCGGTTTAATACCATCCGGCCGGCCAGCTGGCCGGCCGGTTTTCTCCAACGGGACCGGAAAATCCGGTCCCCTCTTCGGCTTCCAACGCTGGCGGCCCGGCCGCCGGACTTCTCATTCCGCCGCGGCCCGGAACCGGCCGCGGTGTTCGTCGTCCGGCGCGGTGTGACGGCACCACGCCCCTCCGCTGCACTTTGATTACCTTCAACGCAGCGCGACGGCGCCGCGTTCTTGATGATCCTTCCATGGCGCGGCGCGACGGCGTCGCGTAACAAGATTCGGCGAAAATCCGCGTGGTGGGACAGCACCACGCCACCTTGATTCATCCGCAAAAATAAACACCAAGAACGAAGGAGGGGGTTCGGCCGTGTTCATGCGGTCCGGCCCCCTCACGTTAAAACACAACTTAAATAATATTCAAAATCCTCACGTTAGACATGCTAGATCCACGATCAAGAATAAAATAATTAAACAAGAATCAACAACCCCTACCTCGATAGTCGCACATTGACGTAGTCGTGGAATATCGGTGTCGATTCCTTTGACGTCGGAGGAAAAGTCGTTGTCGATGGCGTTCGTCGCCGAAAACCGTCGCGGAAGAGACGATGCGGAAGAATAATGTCACGTCGCGGATATGGCGTCGCGGAAGAACCGTGTTCTTCGGTGAAGAAGATCTTCGTTGAAGAACGGCGTTCTTCGTGTTCTTCGTCGAGGTTCAAGAAGATGAAGAAACAAGAAGAACCTTCCCAACTCTCTCAAGGAGACTAAAATTATAAAATAAGACTCTATCTTATTTTATTAACACAACAACACACTAGAATTTCAAGAGTTTGAAATTAAAAACACACACACAACTCACCTTATTTAAGTCTAAATTTATAACTTAAGATATCATAACTTATGAGGGAGTTGAGGGGTTTTAGAGGATATGAAGAGGTGGGGTTCGTGTGGGCCCCACCACCCTCATAACCTCCCAAGGGAGGTTGGGTGGTTACCCAAATTCCAACAAGAGATAACACTTAGAGTAAAATAATAAAAATTGTAGTGTAATTACAATGTAACATCCACAATTTTTATTATCAACACTCGCATGAACGCAACTCCAGAACAGGAGTTCCTAAGCGTTTATCGGCGCTACGGTTCCATCGGTGCCCTCGGAATTCGATTCCGGGCACCGGTTTAGAAGATAGAAAAATCCCGCTTGTTCGTTCACTGAACGTACCCGAGCCAAACTTCGGAAAATGATTCCGGGCACACCGGGCCTCGGAATCAGGTGCCGTCAGAAACCGCGCTCTTGTAAAATTCCAAAGAAAATTAAGAAAAAATTTCCCTTGAATTTTACGGGTCTTTACATTACTCCCACCTTAGGGCTTTACGTCCCCATAAAGATATATCAAGAACTAGGGAAACAAATGAGGGTACTGAGCATGCATTTGAGCCTCCCGCTCCCATGTGCTCTCCTAGAGATTCCCGTGCTGCCCTCTGATACCAATTTGTCACGACCCGCCCTCGGGGTCCGTGTCGTGACTACCCCAAGCCCGCCATCCATAGGCCAGGGGCTGGCGACTAGCACCAAGGCGTAAATCCCGGTAAAAAGGGAAGGCATTGCCTTTGAAAAGTAAAAAAACACCACAGAGTAAGCAAGCGGAAAGTAAACACTAAACAAAAGCAGGGTACAACTGAAAGTGTGGAAAAGTAAATGAGCCAGTATACAAACCCAAACTGAATGTAAAGTACAACTCGAAAGGGAAAACAGCAACTAAAAAGTAAAAGCCGCTACACCGAGCTGTCCACTAGAAATCCCACCAGAAGGGTGGGTACAGATAGCTCCACTGCTCCACGGGTCCCGCCGTCCGCTCCGAGTACGTCCCACCCAGTGGTCCACCTCCAGGTACCGTCCTGCTCTGCAAGCCTCAGCTAAAGTCAACGCTGCCTGGGGATCTGTCTCCCCGCGAAACCTGGGTGGTCGCTGGCGCTGAAACTCATGCAGTGCGCTGAGGCGACGTGCATCGTCAGCGGCTGGTGTTGGAAGTATCGGGGGCTCGGCGGGTAGTGCTACCGCCGGTGCCACTGCTGTCAAAGGGCCCTGCACCGAGGCCTCGTCGCTCTGTGGGCTGTCGTCACACTCAACTCTCGAAACCCTAGCTGGCTGCCGTCGTGGGGCCATCCTGAATAGGAAACAGGTGCGCCATGGTCAACAGTATACCTGGTGAGCTGACACAAGGAAATCACAAAGAAAACTTTGAAACACACATGCAATCAATGTTTTCGTGCATTATGTTGGAAATCAGAAGTCAGGGTCCTGGTGTACGGATACGTCGGCCGCCGCACCAACACTTGACTCCCTGGACTGATAACCACACTCAATACGCTAAACATTATTTCTTCACATAGAAAAGATCAGAGTTCGAGGTAGAACCGAACTCCTCTGATACAAATTTGTCACGACCCGCCCTCGGGGTCTGTGTCGTGACTACCCCAAGCCCGCCTTCCATAGGCCAGGGGCTGGCGACTAGCACCAAGGCGTAAATCCCCGTAAAAAGGGAAGGCATTGCCTTTGAAAAGTAAACAAACACCACAGAGTAAGCAAGCGGAAAGTAAACACTAAACAAAAGCAGGGTACAACTGAAAGTGCGGAAAAGTAAATGAGCCAGTATACAAACCCAAACTGAAAGTAAAGTACAACTCGAAAGGGAAAACATCAACTAAAAAGTAAAAGCCGCTACACCGAGCTGTCCACTGGAAATCCCACCTGAAGGGTGGGTACAGATAGCTCCACTGCTCCACGGGTCCCGCCGTCCGCTCCGAGTACGTCCCGCCCAGTGGTCCACCTCCAGGTACCGTCCTGCTCTGCAAGCCTCAGCTAAAGTCAACGCTGTCCGTCGTCTGCAACCAACACAACGTAGTGCGGGCAAAGCCCGTGCAGGGGTGAGTATAATCTACTCAGTAGGGACCCCGAGACCCCTGAAGGTCTCTCAAATCCACAAAGGATAAACCACGAAGAAAGGAACAATCACGAAGTAACAACCGACACTGCTTAGGTATATGCCCATACATATACCTAAGTCATAAATTTCAAATACGCTCCAACCTCCGAGCCCAAGTACAACTCAGCCCACACAGGAAAGTAAACGTATTCCACACAGGAAAGCAAAACGTAATTCTCACAGGATTGCATAACACAATCCACACAGGAAAGCAAAATGTAATCCACACAGGATTGCACAAAACAATCCTCACAGGAAAGCAAAACGTAATCCACACAGGATTGCACAACACAATCCACACAGGAAAGAAAAACGTAATCCACACAGGATTGCACAACACAATCCACACAGGAAAGCAAAACGTAATACACAAAAGATTGCACAACACAATCCACACAGGAAAGCAAAACGTAATCCACACAGGATTGCACAACACAATCCACACAGGAAAGAAAAACGTAATCCACACAAGATTGCACAACACAATCTACACAGGAAAGAAAAACGTAATCCACACAGGATTGCACAACACAATCCACACAGGAAAGCAATAGGTTTCAGCTCACACAGGTATACTTCTTCAAAAGACGATAAAGATGATCACTGATCCATCTAAGTCGTCGGACCCACGAAGGATCGATAGGTAACTAACCCCCGCAAAAGACCCACACAGGATCGGGCCCACACAGGACCTGTAGGCGCTGGTTCACACAGGACCGCTGAGCGCAAGGACCCACACAGGATTGGACCCACACAGGATCGGGCCCACACAGGACCTGTAGCACTGTTCCACGTAGGATCGCTGAGTGCTGCAGTCGTCGTCGTCGAATCCACACAGGATCGGGCCCACACAGGACCTGTAACACCGATCCATGTAGGATCGCTGAGTGTTGTAGTCGTCATCGTCGAATCCACACAGGATCTCTGTACTGTCGTCGTCGCAGTCACAGTAGCAGTAGTAGCAGTAGTAGTCAGAGTAACAGTCGCAGCCAGCACTAGGGATCCCGCACACAGCAAGCTCGTTCGGAGGGTCCGCTCCACGAGCCGAGAGGCTGATACATCAACTGTCACAAAGTCCAGAGTTGATGTATCCAAATTTCCGTATCGTCAACAGGAACTCAACGCAACAGACGGCGCGTCGATCGGACGCCCGGTCTGAGAGTTATTGCCATTTTCGTCCCTGGGGCCCGGTTGTTTTTTAAGGCAAAACCAACCCGACCGTACTCCACCTGCGTCCAAACCTCGGGCGGAGTATTCCAAAAGATCTGTCTCACTAAGAGGAACACAACATAGCTGACGGCACGTCAATCGGACGTCCGTAGCTCAAGATATGAGCGTTTCCGCTCCGAAGGCCCGGTTGGTTTCGTGAACGAACCAACCCGGCCGAACTCAGAGTAATCCGAAACCTTGAGTGCGATATACTGAAATGACCATCACGATCCAAGGATCGCGTTTCCGTAGACGGTTCGTCAATCGTAGGTTCGTGGCTCAAGATATGGCCAAAAGACCGAATCTGATTCGAAACGGGGGGTCCGGGTCCGGGCCGACCCGGCCTGACCCCCCTGGGTCGGCCCGAACCGGGTCGACCCGAACCGGGTCCGACCCGGCCCGGCCGGTCGGCCGGCGGCGCGGTGGCCGCGGCGGCCGCGGCGGCCTGGCGCCGCACGGAGGCAGCGTGGGGGGAATCAATCCCCCGCTGGATTGATTGGGCGGCGCAGCTATATGTCGCACCCTTTGAAATAAACGGCCCCCACGTGGGGGCCGGCTTGAAGAAAAACCGGGGGGGCCTCCTGCCCCCCCTCAAGGGAACCGCCCCCCTCATAAATGAGGGGGGGGTTTTGTGTGCTGGCCGGGGGATTAATTTCCCCCGGTTTAATACCATCCGGCCGGCTAGCTGGCCGGCCGGTTTTCTCCAACGGGACCGGAAAATCAGGTCCCCTCTTCGGCTTCCGACGCTGGCGGCCCGGCCGCCGGTCTTCTCATTCCACCGCGGCCCGGAACCGGCCGCAGTGTTCATCGTCCGGTGCGGTGCGACGACACCGCGCCCCTCCGCCGCACATTGATTCCCTTCAACGCGGCGCGACGGCGTCGCGTTCTTGATGATCCTTCCATGGCGCGGCGCGACGGCGTCGCGTAAAAAGATTCGGCGAAAATCCGCGTGGTGCGACGGCACCACGCCACCTTGATTCATCCGCAAAAATAAACACCAAGAACGAAGGAGGGGGTTCGGCGTGTTCATGCGGTCCGGCCCCCTCACGTTAAAACACAACTTAAATAATATTCAAAAGCCTCACGTTATACATGCTAGATCCACCATCAAGAATAAAATAATTAAACAAGAATCAACAACCCCTACCTCGATAGTCGCACGTTGACGTAGTCGTGGAATATCGGTGTCGATTCCTTTGACGTCGGAGGAAAAGTCGTTGTCGATGGCGTTCGTCGCGAAAAACCGTCGCGGAAGAGACGATGCGGAAGAAGAACGTCACGTCGCGGATATGGCGTCGCGGAAGAACCGTGTTCTTCGGCGAAGAAGTTCTTCGTTGAATAACGGCGTTCTTCGTGTTCTTCGTCGAGGTTCAAGAAGATGAAGAAACAAGAAGAACCTTCCCAACTCTCTCAAGGAGACTAAAACTATAAAATAAGACTCTATCTTATTTTATTAACACAACAACACACTAGAATTTCAAGAGTTTGAAATTCAAAACACACACACAACTCACCTTATTTAAGTCTAAAGTTATAACTTAAGATATCATAACTTATGAGGGAGTTGAGGGGTTTTAGAGGATATGAAGAGGTGGGGTTCGTGTGGGCCCCACCACCCTCATAACCTCCCAAGGGAGGTTGGGTGGTTACCCAACTTCCAACAAGAGATAACACTTAGAGTAAAATAATAAAAATTGTAGTGTAATTACAAAGTAACATCCACAATTTTTATTATCAACACTCGCATGAACGCAACTCCAGAACAGGAGTTCCTAAGGGTTTATCGGCGCTACGGTTCCAGCGGTGCCCTCGGAATTCGATTCCGGGCACCGGTTCAAAAGTTAGAAAAATCCCGCTCGTTTGTTCACTGAACGTACCCGAGCCAAACTTCGGAAAATGATTCCGGGCACACCGGGCCTCGGAATCAGGTGCCGTCATAAACCGCGCTCTTGTAAAATTCCAAAGAAAATTAAGAAAAAATTTCCCATGAATTTTACAGGTCTTTACAAGGTTAATTATAAATCATGATTCACAACATTATAAAATACGATTCCAATGTAACTAGTCTGAAACGAAGCTAAAAGAAAAGGCACACTGAGAAGTGTGAGATTATTATATTATTTAATGATTAAATTAAGGTAATAATGTAAATTAAATATATTGTTATCTCCGGTTTCCATAGTTTCATGCAATATTGAGTCATTTATTTTCATTACGGACACTCAGTAGAGCTTGGTAGGGGTCGTAATAATATATCAGTGGTAAGTGGTCCCTTTAGTACGACCTCATGTGAATGTATATGTAATATTTTATAATACATATATATTTTATGTATTTGGGTGTAGTAGATATGGATTATTAATGATGGAGGGAAAGATATAAGATTACTATAAGGACACTACTTTAAACCATACACAATCATGTGTTTTGATCAATAATATACTTTTTTCACATGGAAGATCATTCTAGGTTTAGAGTTTTAGAAAATTCAGCTATAACTTTTTAATTATATCTCACAAATTATAATGTAGACACTTATAATATATATATATTTTTTCACAATATTAAAACTATATAAATAAAACAAGAATTATTATTTTGATATAAATATTATTGAATTATTCCTCTATCTCATCCTTCCATTCACCTAGTGAAAAATTTCCAAAACATAGGATGAACATTAAAATCTCAGCAAGGGATATAAAACAATGAATGAAAACATTAGTACATGAATAAATATAAATCAATGGAATCATTAGTTTCACTCATAAAACATAATCTCATTAACATACCTCAAGAAATCATAATATTTATGAATAAATAATTGAAATAATAAATCATAAAGGTAACATGTAGAATCCATAAACACATACATTGTAGCTTCCACATATATATAGGGATTAACCTTCATGGTTATGTTCATAATACCCATCATAGTATATTAACTAAATATATTAGTAGAGACATTAACATTTACCTTTGTCACATTACACAACGCATTGAACACCTATATTGGGCTCACCCACCCTCAGTTTATCACGGTAAATCCATATACGTATCCAATTCCCAAGAACCATAACATAATAATAACACAAAAAACAAGTATAAAGGAAAGATAATGTTTCAACATTGTAATCAAAATGTATCATTTCAAGAAATTTACATAATGAATTCTTTTACAAAACCATTTTCAATACCAAAATATTTAAAAAGGCTATATTGTACTTCTTCCCTTTTAAGAACATTACATCTTGTTATGGAATCTAAATATCAAATAATTATCATGGTGGTGGAAAGTTCATTTTCACCGAATACATTAAATAGAAAAGTTCATTTAGTATTTTAGAAAAACTCTTCGTAAAAAATATTCCTTTTGAAATATATTTAATTATATTAAAATAAAAAGGGTATAATTATACGTCGTATAAAATATTTCCGTGTATAAATCAAAAAATTCATCAATGAAAGGTGATTGAGTTGAATTCCCTTACGATATGATAAAATACATGAATAAAAATAATTAAAGGATAATATTAAAATATACATATATTATCATCAGAATAATATGATTTATGATATAGTATGTCAAATGGTATTATATACAGCATATAAAAATGAATTGGTGCATAACAATAAATATGTCTCAATGGAATGTAATTTTAGATTAAATCCATTTCAAAGATCGTTTCATAATATTATGGATAAATCAATGAAATAATTATGTGTGAAAAAAATAAATACATCCAATATAAGTGGATATTCTATGTAAAATAATCTTAGTTTATTCAAACATATTCTAGTAAAAACAAAACCAAACACAGGGATGTTTAACTCGATGAAATGTGATTGCGTTATGATTTCCCTTAAAAAGATCATTCTGATAATAAAAAATAGATATATTATGATAACTTACTATAATAACACATAACTAAATTATAAATACAATATAGGATGTGAAAATACATTTCTCATATAATATTATCCCAACATAATCATGAAGTATATCATTAACCAAAAAATGAAAATTGGGATAAGAAGATCACTTACATTGAGTATGACTCATCACATACAATCATTATGTTTTGGAATTTTTATTTTAGGTTACACTCTACTTTCATGAGAAAATTTTTAATTTTATTTTTAACTTTATATAACTTATTACCATGTTATAACAATTAGTTAATTATTTGAGTTCATATGAGATGCTTTGTCGATGTTTGGTACTTAAGTCAAAAATAAACATGTTTTCCTTAAAATTGATCATGCAGTCATAAGTCCATTGTCTCAAGAATTATATTAAAGTTTTAAATATCATATACATCTAGTATATATGTATTTATTAATTCTATTATATTTGGAGATAAGAAATGAAATGCAACATTCGTGGAGTCGAAAGGTCATACATAAGACTGAATGCTACATTCATTTCATTGTCATATTAAAATAATAATAATAATATAATATAAATATGTTCAAGAATACCATTATTATAGATATGGAATGTATGTATTATGTTTTTAATATAACCATCCTTTATATGTTTGATGTATAGCATGATCAAGTCACATCACTTGTAGGTGCAGTAGTTCACACTTCCTCAAATGAAATTATTTTATTTACACATCATGGAAAGCATAAAGATATATTAAAAAAAATTGTTGAATAATATAGGAAATATAAATGTAATCTATATCACATGTAAATACAGTGTCATCATAATGGCCACCATAATAGGTGTTAGGGGAAAATTTAACAATCATCATTTTGTGAGGCAGTAGTTTTTCGTACACAAAAACATAATGTTCATATCCATTAGATAAGGGTGTGTGTAATAGTATTTCAAATCCTTAACATAAAAAACATACGAATATTTATAGTATACTGTTTTTTTGTAAACATAGAATAATAAGAGAATTGGGAGTGTTGAAGGAAAAAAAAATAAAATAACATGAGAGAAGATGTTACCTCTAAATCAGATAACGTATTTTGATTTGATACAAAAGGATTTATTTAATTTCATTCTACCCAAATAAAGGATTATATAAGGAATTGAGGGATTTTGGAAGATTATTGTAGCATATTTTGGGTGATCCATGTGGATTTAGTGGTGTGATTATGTAGGTATAGGTGGTGTCATTTTATAAGAGAGAGGATGATCACTTTAGGAAAGTCTTGAAATATTATTTTATTATAAATTCAACATCGATTAATAATGGTAAAAAACTCCATAGATTCAAAGAGAATATGAGTTTGGTTCGAATAACTATCATACATTAATTTTTTTACAGGTTTTGAGTATTTTTGTATTCTTATCATTTTGTTTTAACGCTTATTTTACCCTTTTTAATCTTATAGTGATATTCGTGTTATTAACACATTTTGGGATAATGTAATAATAATTTCATGTAAAACGACCCAAATAATTCATTTATAACATATTTTGACTTATGTTAACTATTTGGATGAATATTGGATTATTAGGAATTTAACACCCCTTAATAAACTATTTTATATTTTAAGTTGTGAATTATGTCAATTTTGGACACTATTCATACTTGAATTTTTTTAAACTTCATAAATACATGATTCCTTAAAAAAACATTGAATAAATCCTAACATGTTATATTCATCAATATAATTAGTCTATGGAATTAATTATGCAAAATAATATTTATTTTAAAATTTATAATATCATTCATTTGAATCTTTTATTAATGAATCAATCAATGCATCATCATTCTATCATAAATAAAATTAGTTATTTAATGTCTAAAAATTATAAATTAAATAAAATCATATAAGAAATTATTTTAGATTTATAATTAATATTTATATTTGAAGTTATCAATTATATAACCCTATATTAAATTTTTTTTAGTAAAAGATACATGTTTATGTCATATTTCTCTTTACTTTAAATTAATTCTTATAACATTTCATTATCACACCAACGTGACTCCATGGGGTCCCAAAATCGCCCCAATGATTCCCATGGTTAGAAATATCTCATCCAATCATATTAGGGCACGTGGTAAGGTAGTATAATATTATTTTCATATTATATTTTACTCTTATTCCCATATTTAACCTTCGACTATGGTAAATAAAATAATTACTGCAGTTATTATTCAAAATTTCCAAAAATAAAATGTTAGTATTTACAAAATTTAGACCTTATGATTATAACTATGAAATATTTTTTTTTAAATTCAAAATACAGAATTGGTATAAATTAATTTAAAATTAATTCCTGTTGTGAAAACCAAAAAGTGGGATTCAATAAGTAATAACTATTAAAAGATTGGCATGTGTTTATATCCAATTTCAATTTAAAATTAATTCCTATGAACATAATTGGATTAAAAGATAAATAATTAATCTTACTAAACATTAAAAACAATTTAAATAAAAATCTAACTTTATAAATAAATTATACAAAATGGTAGGTTTGAATTAAAATATAGTCTTTTCACAATTCATTAAAATTTGATTTTCATCAAAAAATAGCAAAATTAAAACCAAAGTAAATTTTGATATTCCAATTCTAAATAAGGATTTTATTTTGTCAAATATAAAATATAAAATTGCAAAAAAACTATATTTAACAAGGTTTATCCGTCAAAATGTGGTAAACCAAACATTAAACAATATTTGATTATTTTATGCTTAAAATTTGATTCATTCTCATTTTGAGACTATAATTTTTTTGGATAAATGTAAAAGAATTTAAAAATCAGGTATAATAATATTTTAGTTAGTTATTTTCCTTCCCACCAATAAAAAGACTTGGTATTAACTATCATTTAAAATAATAATATTATTATTATTTTATTTTTTAGCATAACTCACTGTTGTGTGCAATGTACGATTTTAGAAAATCTCATTATTGGGTGTTGAGAGTTTATCCCACATATAATTTTAAGATTTCCATTTATCCTCTTCAACCATATGGTGTTTTACAATACCATTACCTAATGAATAACCTTATTCCACAACACTTTGTCTCTATAATCAAGAAACTCAACTAGTTGTTCCATATAATAAAGATTCTCTTCCAACTGAACTACCTCTAGACTCAATAAATGATATGGATCCAGAATATATTTCCTCAAGGATGAAACATGAAAAATATTGTGTACATTGGATAAACATGGATGTAAAGCCACCCAGTAGTCATCTAATCCAACATTCCCCATGATTTCATAAGTTCCAATGAACCTCGGACTCAATATTCCATTTTTACAAAAACACATTAAACTTTTCCATGGAGAAACATTGAGAAAGACATGATAACCTACCACAAATGAAATACCCATCCTCTGGTTATCCGCATAACTTTTCGGCCTACTCTGAGTTGTTCTCTTGGGATTACAAATCAACTGAACTTTTTCTGCCATCTCTTCTTCCAATTCTCATCCCATCTAATTACTTTTACCTACTTCATCCCAAAAAGAAGGAGTTCGACACCACTCTCCCTATAATGCTTCAAATGGATCCATCTGTATACTAGAATGAAAAATATTATTATAATAAAAATCAACCAAATATTGATTTTGGTCCCAAATTTCCTTGTAATCCATTGAATAAGCACTATCAAAACATTCAATCTTTGAATTGTTTGTTATGGCTCCCCATGTGACTGGGGATGAACTTTTTAACTAAAATTTGATTCAATTCCTAAATATGTATAAAGGCCTTTCATAAAGTTATAAGTTAACCTGGTATCATGATCATATACAATTTCAAGTGTAACTCTATGTACCCAGACAACCTCTTTTATGTACAATTGAGAAAGTTGATCTAGAGACAGAGTATCTCGAATATAATGAAAATGAGAAAATTTAGTCAATCGATCAACAACAAACTAGATTTCCTTGTTAACTTAATATTTCTTTGTTAATTCCACTATGAAATCCATAGACACATTTTCCCATTTACACTCTGAAACTGGAAAATGTTAAAGCATCCCTTTTGGTAACTTCTACTCTGCTTTAACCTATTGAAAAATTAAACACATCACAATAAAGTCAGTAATATTTATTTTTATTCTATCCCACCAGAAATACTCTTGAAGATCTTTTTATATCTTATTACATCAAGTATTAACTAAAAATGGAGAAATATGAGCTTCACATAATTAATTATTCTTCAAATATGAATTAAAATTCACACCTCATCTATTTCCAAACCTCAAAAACAATTTTTATCAATTTTAAATTAAGGTATCTTACCATTCTGAAAAAATTCTACCTTTTTCTATAACTTGTTGTTATGTTTCTGTGATTACATAATTCTATATGATATATGTTATTTGAGTTCGCCCTAAAACAAAATAGAGGAATTCCATGCACCACAATTTATAATCCAAAATTTTTCAAATCAAAAACATAAGGATCTTGTTCCAGATGTAGAATGGTTAATGTAGTAGTACTATTTAAACTCAATGCGTCCGCCACCTTATTTTCCATTCATAGATGGTAATGAATTAAGAAATAATAATCCTTAATTAATTACTGCTATATTCACTATCTCTTGTATTATTATTTTTGAGTGAATATATTATTCAATCTTTTCTGATCAGAATATATTTCACACATTACACCTTAAAAATTATGCCTTCAAATTTGTAAAAAAACAGTAGCTAATTCTAAATCATTTTTAGGGTAATATAACATATGTGGTTTGAACTGACATGAAGCAGAAGAAAATACTTGAGCATTCGGAATTAGGACACATCAAAGTCTCTTCAATGAGGCATCTTTTTAGATAAATAATTTACCATTCTTGGAAGGACAGACCAAAACTGAAGAATTTACCAATATTCTTTTAAGTTCTTGAAAAATATCATTGCATTCTACTTTAAATAATAACTTAACACCATTAAGTGTTATGTTAGATAGTGGGATAGATAACCAAGAAAGGTTTTTAAGAATCCTTTCATAATAACCCACTATTACATCAAAACTACCAATCTCTGTGATATTGGTTGGTCATGGCCACTCTTCAACAACAATTGTTTTATAAGGGTCCATAATTATTCCATCCTTAGATAAAATATGACAAGGGAAAGATATTTTTTCTACCCAAAATTCACTATTACTAAACTTTTCATATATTTTCTTTTATTTTATGGGTTCAAAAACAATCCTTAAGTAACTTTCATATTCCTCCAGTATTTTATAGTATATTAAAATATCAACTATAATCACAACCACAAAATAATTAATTCTGATTTTGGCCATCTCAAAATGCTTCTTTGGAAGGTTACTTCCCTTTATATGCCTTCCAAGCATAGCTACCATATTTCTTCAGTGGAAAACTATTCTAAACAAATATATCTTATATGAAGAAATGCGGTAATCTTAAAATGCTATAACATTTCAATTCTCAATAAAGTATAAATATTTTACAGATATTTTATTAACAATATTATAACTGATAATATTAACTAAACCAACCAAAAATACCAACTATAAGGCCCCAACATTAACCATTACCTAATAATGAATTTTGTTCAAGAATTTACTTCATTTCACATTGAGAATATTTCAAGGTTAAGTGTTTTAGATAATTTGGCCACAAATACAATTTAGACACTTTTAATCTATGCTTTTTTTCACAATAATAAACTTATTAAATAAAAAAGAATTAGTTTCATGATATAAAATTTCATGTATTATTCCTTTCCTACATCCCACCTTATACCATGTAAAAAACATTTCAAAAACATGAGATGAGAATAAAAATCTTATTAAGGTATATAAAATAAGGAAAGAAAATAGTAGTCCCTAAATACATACAAATCAATGAAATCAAACTTTTGACTAATAAACATAATCGCCTTAACATAACTTAGGAAATCATAACATTTATAAATAACTCAAAGAATTCATAAATCAAAAAGGTAACTTGTGGCATATAGACCATTCTTACATTATATCTTTCACAGCTACATAGTGATTAACCATCATGGTTATGTTTGGAATACCCATCACAGTATATTCCATAAATATCTTTGGAAAAACATTAATTTTTACCTCTATCATGTTACCCAATGCATTAGAGAGCTATCTCGAGCTCACCCAACCTTGTTTTATCACAAAACCACTTATATATGTAAATAATTCATAATAACCATAACATAATAATAACACATAAAAAAGAGTAATGGAAAGATAACATTTACTCATTGAAATAAAAATATAAAATTTCAAGATATTGAAATAATAATTTCTTTCTCAAAACCATTTTCAACACCAAAATATGTAAAATGGGTATACAGTATCTATTTTCCTTTTTAAAACATTACATCTTGATAAGGAGTCCAAATATCCAATAATTCTCATGGTGGACGAATGGACGTTGTGGCCGCATATGTTAAACAAAAACATTCCTTTTTTTATATAGTAAAATGATTCATAAAAAATATTCCTTTTTAAAACCATTGAATTAAGTTAGAAAAAAAAGGGTATTCTTATACCCTATATAAAATAGGGTTGTGTATAAATAAAAATATGCCTCCGTGAAAGGGGATTGTGATGATGTCCCTAGACACATGAGAAAAAACATGTATAAAAATAATTAGAGGATAACATTAAACAAAAAATATATTATCATTATAAAAAGGGTATTCATGATATAATATGTCAACGGGTAGTATATAAACCATATAAAAGATCATTGGTCCATAAAAACAAATAAGTGTTAAAGGAATGTAATTAGAGATGAAATCCTTAACAATGATCATATCATTATATTAAGGATAAATCAATGAAATAATTATGTTTGAAAAATATAAATACACCCAATATAGAAGGATATTTAGTGTAAAACTACCATAGGTAATTCACATATATTCTAGGAAAAGAAAAACCAATAAAATTGATATTTAACTCAATAAAATGTGATTGAATTAAAATTTCTCTTACAGAGATCATTATTTTAATAAAATAGACCGATTATGTGTATTCACTATAAATACACATAAATAGAGTATAAATACAAGATATTATATCAAAATTTATTTCTTACATAATCATAACACGACATAATCAAGAAGTAGAAAATTAACCCAATGAATTGAAATTGGGTTAAGATGTTTTCTTACCTTGAGTTCGACTCATCACGTAAAATTTTTTTATTCCTTAATAATAAGCCAAGGTTAATATATTCTTTCATAATATCCATTTTAATGTTATTATTCTTTTTATATCACTTACTGTCATAAACCAGCCCAACTTGTCCTTGAACCGGTCACCCAGGCCAGCCCGCGACAGGCCCCGAGAGGCGTTCCTGATCCTCCCAGGATAGAGAAATGCACCAAGGGAATTAATAGATTACACAAGGGAACGATTTGTAATAAATATATACAGTAAAAATACAACAAAAAGAAACGAACATCCCACAATACATTTATATAAAAATTGAACTGAACATTATTGGTACACGAAACTGAAAGTACAACTAAACCAACAAATCAAATGACCAATCATGATAACCAACTAACTCCATGTTACCCCTTAGGTCACTCTACAATATAATGATCACACATTTCCCAAGGTGATCAAACTCAAGATAAATCCTTCATAGGGGCTAAAAATAAAAGAAGACTGTAGGTGTGAGTATTAAAACATAGTAGGTTAGCCCGATTCTCTACTCCCAATGAGTATAATTTAAAATAAAAGAAACAAAAATTTAATGATTTAAATACAAGATGTAAATTTATGTTTTCTAAATTAGGTTCCATGCTATAAAATTTACAGAATAAAAATTGCTTGTTTTATAAAAAAGAATACAGGTAAAAATTTTCAAAGTTGTTCAAGATCAAAATGAAAATAGTTATTTAGTGGGATTCATTAAGGAAGAGTAAATTTAAAATAAAACAAACACTATACTTAATTTACCAAAAAATCAAATCATATGATGATGGTGAGTACACCATAGCCCATGAGCACAAGTCACAGGAACACCCCAAGGCTCCAGTTAGTTGTGGGCCCCAGGTACCTCGTATCTCGGTGAAAGTAACCATAAAAAATATTTGTTCTCGTGTACACAAGCCACTAGAAGGGAGAATAAACATAACCTAGTGGTCCCCCAAAAACATCATCATCATAGTTTAGTTAGTGTTTTCATCGTCAAACTTGCTACGTGAAACAGGAGCCAAACCTCACTGGATCACTTGCATACTTATTCGCGTCCGTCCACCTAGATACACATAGCAATCAATCAAGATAAACATAATATAAAATACACTATTTACAAAAAAATTCCATTACCAAACCATCAACATACAAATATCCCATAAACATGCTTCATATTTCTTTGACAAATCAATAATCCACTAAAAAATTTTGTAAATCAATTTGAAGGAGTACAATGAGGCCTTGTACATAAAATCCTTTCAAAAATGATATTTTAAGCCCAAAAACCCATTGATTACATGTAAACCCAGATTTGGAAGCTCCAAAAACCAATTAATAAATCAATTTCATTGGCCATAAATGGCCCCCAAAAATAGAACATGAAATACACATGGAAATCATTCATAAAAAAATTCCAAACGAGCCTTTAAGCCTTTCTCTAAACCAACATTTGACAAAGGTATGCATTTAACTTTTATTAAAGAGGTTTATAAGCCTGTTTTACATCATAAAAAAACATTCATAAATCCCTTAAAACACTTAGTTTAAATATTCAAAACACAAACATTTTCATATAGATGTGAAACGAGCCATTTTACAGCAACTTGGGCCAGAACATGTTGTAACCCAAAACCCATTTTTTGGTAAAACCAAATACAAATTATAAATCTATAGAATGAACCAATAATAAAAATTTTCATTCATCTAATCCATTTATATATCCAAAAAAATAATTTTTAAATCTAACTTACATATAAAATCCAATCGGGCAATTTACAGAACACATAACATGCCCTTTTAAAAAAAGTATTTATTTTAATCCCTTGACAAGGAATAAAACCCCAATTGAATAAAATATTTTATTCAAGATACTGTAAAATGTTCAAGATATAATAAACCAGGTTTTAAACCTCACAAAATTGTTGCGAAAGATAGCGTAACATTTAATAAACACTTGGTGTGCACTTTTATGACAAAACAACACTACCTTTAATATAACATGGATTAAACAAACATTTTTCACACAAATAAAATAATCCCAAGGATGAATATAAATAATAAACATATATATCAGGTAATAACAATAATAAAATGATGAAACATAAATGACAATGGCATGTGCAAGGGATATCCTACCACAAATCCTTTGCGTAATGGAAACACACTCCCGATATCACCATCCAAGGGTTTATAATCCCTAAACCTATGACGACAGGACTAAAAAAGAAACCCCCCCCCCCATAAAAATAAATGGATAACAGAACCATAGAAATATAATAACAAGAGGATAATATAAAACCCTGAAATAATGAAAGGAGGTTGAAGGGGGAGGCAGAATGTGAATGACTCTCACCTTATAAACTAGAAATCTCATCTTGTTCCTTTAGATATGCACCCATATATGAACTTTAATGGCATGAAACTCCTTGTGTAAGTACTTAGTTCTTATTGTTAAGGTATGGGTTTGTTCAATTCCTTTTCCTTAAGTGTTTTTGAGAAAATAAAGAAAAATGGGAAAATCCAAAAATTGCGGGTACACGCAATGTACTTTTCCACACACCGTGTACTTTGGCCATGTGGGATGTTTACATAGGGCATATAGGCCAGTCAGCGATGAAGGGTGTAAAAACTGACTACATGCCATGTAATTGGTATTTACACGCCATGTATGCAGTCGATAAGTGAATAGTAAGGTGGTGGGAGTAGCCACCAGCAGAGGGATAGTAGACGCCATGTATTGAAAATACATGATGTGTAATCATGTCGACAGATGAACAGTGTGGCAGTGAAAAGTAGCCACTAGAGGAACAGTTAAAAAATGAAAAGTAAACACTATGTATATGAGAGTATATGTCGTGTAGTTTTTTTTCTCTTAAAATAGGCAGTAGCCTCCTCATTCAGCAGAGGAGGCAGTGGACGCATTTGGAGCATCGGGAGGGAAGACCGAAGCTTGGAGGAGCTCTCGATCGTACACCTGAACTCGGATTCCTTCACTAACGGTCTTGATTGAACCATGCGAGTGATTTTTTCATTCTTCTTAAACCCTTCCTTCCAATTACATACTTAAAGGAGGTTATTTATGTTTGAATGGGTGAACATTTAGCTAAGATCTACCTTTTTCCACAGATATTTTGGGAGGTTTCGTTCACGTATATCGATCGGTGGAGATCGAGGTAGCTGGTCTGGTGTTTAATTCCAAATTTCAAGTTTTTTCTATGTACCGTTGTGTTACGCAACCATGTTTGGGGTGTCATATGGTTGAGGCCTTGACTAATTAAGATATCTAGAATTTCCTAGATAATCTAATGATAATTATAAACAACTTTCTGGTATCATTGTTTGGATCTAGGGTCACCCTGTGGGTGTGGTTCCCTTGTTTAGCCATTTGGCCAGGATACCCAATGGTATGCTAGGATTTTAGCATGATTTGAGTTTTCATGAGAGAAAATGTATTTAAATTTCTTGCTTATGTGTTGGGCTCATCCCGGTTACATTCTGGTCATGAGGGTAGTGTTTTTTTAGCTTGAGGGAAATTTTTTGTTTAGACTTAGGGCAACGTTTCTTATGCCTGAGCGTAGTAGCTTCCATGCCTGAGGGAAATATCTCTTACGCCTAAGGGAAATATTCATTATGCCTGATGGAACTGACCTGAGGGATTCGATTCTGATTACCTGGTGGTAAGGATTTTCATGTCCGAGGACATTGTTTTCTTATAATATTCACTGTGGTGATTTTTAGAAGTTATACCTGCCAAGAAAAGGCAGGGTCTTGGTATTGTTTTACCTTCAAATTTTTAAATATCCTATTGTAGTTTTTTCTGCGGTACTATATAGAAGATTTTCGACTAAGGCTGAGTCTCAAAAACTTATAATTCAGTCATATTGAATTGTTAAATAATAATTAAAATGTAAATATAAATTGTAGGAAAGTTTACTTTTTAGTACTTTAATGGTTTACTACATTTCACTACTGCACACTGTTGTTACAAAAATTCACTAATAATTGGGCGGGCCTTTGGTGGATTCCTATAGGGATTTATTTCCCACACCCTGTTTGGGTAACATCTTGGTCCCAAACGGATTATATTTATATAGGTGTTGATAATGGAAAGAGTCCCTATAAAGGTACTTTATTGATGTTTCGGAGTGGGAGAGCATGGGACCAAGAATAGGCATGCGATGCTGCTGAGTTCCTATTTCATTGTTTCTATTTTTATTTGTTGAACTTTACCTTGTATTGTATTATTTATATTGCAGTGTATCTTGTTTTGAATGATTTATTAGACTTAGTGACACATTGCATCCTTATATATATGATTATTGTCATCTTTTACTTCTGTATTGTAGTGCATTTCATCATAGTATTACTACTTCTTCCACTTTTGGTATGTTTTTATTCTCTCTGTTGTGATACACATTTAAAAATGAGGGCATAGTTTCCCCACTATTAGACATGGGCCCTCACTGCTATTCTGCAGCTTCTGGCGTTTGGGGAAATTCACTTGAGGTTATGTGACCAACCAGGTTCGGGGCACCCCTGGTGTGGCACCCAGATCTGGGATGTTACAAAGTGGTATTAGAGGGAGGTTCTTTTCTTTGTCTTACTATTTGGATCATATAGTCATGGATAGTATGGAATTTTTATTTGGTAATAAGTTTTTCCTGGGAGTAGCTAACCCGTGTACAGGGAAAATCCAGTTTAACTCGTGTTGCCAAATTTTATCTGGTTTTGCAATTTTACAGTTGATTTGATTATCACCGATGGGTGACGCATTTGTGGTTTACTACTATATTTTTATACTTGGGTTCTATTTAGTCGCAACCCGATGAGATGATGGTATGCCATATCATGCATCATTATTAACATGTTAGAATCACATGCAATGCATAGTTTCCTTGCCATATAGGTGCGTTAGAAATAACATGTTGTTGTGATAGATTATGTGCTAGAAAAGGTATGCTGTTGTGATAGGTACCTTGTTTGATATGCCTAATTTTTATAGGGTATTGTTACATGTTATGGTTGGGTTATGGATGCTAAACATTGGTTTTTGAGAAGTGTGGGCTTTCTTGGACCGGAATTTAGTAGATCACTATTCAATATTTCTGTTGTGTTTTGTACAATGAAGTGAAAGTTCGGGTGTTAAACATTGATTCACGGGGAGTATGGGGACCCCATGGATTAGATTTTGGCATACTGACACATTAAGTTAATAAAAAAGGTTCTCTAGAGTAGTTTCTATGGTGTACTGTCTAGAAACCCAGACAACACGGTGTGTGGTTATATGAACACATGCCATGTACTCTTCAAATGTTTTTAAGTACACGCCGTGCACCCTATGTACAGGACGTGTAGTTACTAACCATATCTTAAGCCGTGTACGAAGAAACATGGGAGGTGAAAGCTCTAGAGTAAACATGATTTGTACTATTGTACATTCCGTACCATGTTGAACACGTGTCCTTTGTGTCACTAACAACACGGACGGAGAAAACATTGCATAAACACACCATGTCAATGGCAAACACACCGTGTAGTGTAATCTGGGAATTCCGCCATGCAACTAATAACAAAGGTCAGTGTTATCCTTTCTAGTACATGTCGTGTGCCTGTGGGACATACCATGTAGTCTTGACTAGTGAAAGACCATGCAGCCTTGGCCGCGTGACTGGGGAAACGGGGTGGTGTACATGTCATGTGCGGGTGTAACACACTGTGTTGCGTGAGATGTGTACCCGACCATGTCACTAATAATACAGGTAGGTAAATCTCATATAGGAAATGCTGTTTAGTTCTTATAAACTCCGTGTAGTCTCATTCTAATGAGATCCATGTGGCTAAGCAGTGTATAAGGAATCGGGAAAGGGAAGAAAATTCAAGTACACACTATGTTTGTGGACAACACGTTGTGTGTTTGGGGTGTTACATGTCCATTACTGTCAGAGTACACGTCCATGTAAAATAATTAAGGAAACATTTTTGTGTAGTTATATTACATGTTGTGTAGTATTGTTTTGTAAATCTTGAGTGCTTTCTTCCTCTTGTTCCCTTCTTACATTTATTGTTTTCAGTCCTAGATGGTGGTAATCTAAGGCGTGTGTCTAACCTTGTATAGTAAGTACACCAAGACGACCACAATTTTTTCTCTAGGAGAGTGGAAATGATTACACTCTAGAGAAGGTTGGCCTTGGGCTACCGATGGTTCCTCCAGCATAGCTAGGTGCGGCACCAGCCGTTATACTGGACACAGGCGTGGATACGTAGTTCTGTGAAGGCTTCATGTGGTTTATGCAGACCTTTCGGGTAGCACTACCGGCTACCATATCTATGGCAGAGCTGACACATCTATTCCAGCAGCATCATCCACCTATTTTTTCAGGGTATGGTGGACCACAGGCTATAGATTCATGCCTGGATTAATTGCAGACTATCTTCGAGCATCTTGAGACGCCTCTAGGGAGGAGGGTCAAACTCGCTACTTATATGTTGTGTGATTCCACCAAGAGGTGGTGGTATGTTACCACCCAAACCGAGCATCACCAAGACATGGTGTGGGAGGATTTTCAGGCATTATTCTTTGAATTTTTATTTCTAGATACACTATGTGTAGATTGAGCTCGAGAGTTCGTGAATCTACTGCAGGGCTCCATGTCAGTGATGGATTATTCCACCCGCATCAATGAGCTACATCGTTTTTCTCTTTTTCTCGTGGGTTATGAGACATTGAGAGATAGAATCTTTGAGTATGGTCTTCGATATGACATCCAAGCACTGGTAAAAGTTTTCGTGTTATCTATAGTGCATGCTATTGTGAAACAAGTGTTGATTACTGATCGGAACCTGCAGAAAGCTTGTGGTGCAGGCTAGGGCAATTCGACACTAGTTTCTAGTACAATTTCTACTTGTAAGAGGATGAGGTAGATGGGTTTCTCTCACAGTGGCAGTACTAGCCCTAAAAATTCTTCAGGTGGATAGGTAATATGATAAAAGTGTGGTAAAGAGGGGCAGATAAGACCTCAGTGTCCGTGTGACCCAGTGGAGTGCCGAACTTACGGAAAGATCAGTCATCTTCAGTGTTTTTGTATGGAATTTCTACCAGTGACTAGTGAGAGGAGTTCTATATAGACTCTGCTTGCAGGAGCAGGGCCAGTAGCTTCATACCAGCCAGGGAATTGGAATACGTCTGGACATTCAGGCAGAGGTGGTGGTCGTGGTTGTGGTAGCCAGACATGAGAATCTCAGAGATAACAAGGCGGGTCTACTCTGGGTAGCCATGCTATGTCGTAGGGCCGCAACACAAGGAAGACATATGCAGTGTGACAGTCCCAATAGGAGCTAGATCACAGACCTTAAACTATCAATGGTACTATTCTAGTTGCTTCTATTTTGTCTTCAGTACTTTTTCATACTGGTGATACAAATAGCTTTATATATGTGCCCATTGTGGAGAGCATTGGTCTCGATGTTTCATTTTCTTCGAATATTATGATTCTAGACACTCCATTGGAGATTGGAACAACTGGTGTGCGTCAGTGCAAGGAGTGCCCCCTAGAGGTTGGTGGGTGTCACTTTTTATAGGACCTCTATGTCTTAGATATGACAACCTATGATGTCATTATTTTGATGGACTAGTTCTTACACTTTTGAGCCTTTGTAGATTGTTATCGTCGAAGGGTGAGTTTCACTTCATCAAAGGGTGGAGAGTTTATATAAAATGGTGAATGGGATTTCCATGAGAGCCGAGTTGGACCCGAGCATTGTGGGAAAGGGGGTATAACATCCAAGATTTCAAGTCGTTGTCTGGATGATGAGGGAACATGTCTGAAGGATTTCCCTCCATTGGTTGATTATTTCAGGGAAATCTTCCCGGATGAATTTTCATGTCTACCTTCCGAGCGAGAGGTGGATTTCTCTAATGAGAATGCTCCAGGAGCAACACCAATGTCTATTCCTCCTTACAGGATGGATACGCCATAATTTTAGGATCTCAAGAGTTAGTTAGAAGAGATGCAATCAAAGGGTTTAATTCGACCCAGTACTTATCCTTGGAGAACGCTTGTCCAATTTGAGAAAAAGGCTGATGGTACCCTTAGAATCTGTGTGGATTATCAGAAGCTAAACCAAATGATGGTTAAGAACTGATATCCCTTACAGAGGATTGATGAACTTTTTGATCAACTTCTAGGAGCACGAGTGTTCTCAAATATTTACATGAGATCTGGATATCATCAATTAAACTTTAGACTATCAGACATACCACTTAAAGCTTTTTGGAGCAGATATGGTTATACGAGTACTTGGTCATGCCGTTCGGACTCACAAACGCACCAGTAGTTTTCATGGATCTGATAAACCATGTGTTCCACACATATCTAGATTATTTTGTGGTAGTCTTCATGGACTATATGTTGGTGTACTCTCACAACCGACATGACCATGCTACCCATCTTTAAATCATACTGAGTACACTAAGAGAGAATCAGTTATATGCTATGTTCCCTAAGTTCCACTTTTGGATGGACCAGATTCACTTCCTGGGTCATATTATCATAGTGGAAGGAGTTGTAGTAGACCCAGAGAAAGTGAGAGCAGTAGTTTCCTGAGAGCATCCTAAGAACGTGTTTGAAATAACGAGTTTCTTGGGGATGGATGGTTACTATAAGTGCTTTATACATGACTTCTCTCTCTTAGAAGTACCGTTGATTGGGTTGACTAAGTAAGGTGTGATGTTCGTTTGGTCAGAAGCTTGAAAAATAGAATTTCAAGAGATAAAGGGAAGGTTGTCATCAACAACACTCCTGATACATCCGGAGCAAGGGAAGAGCTATACGGTTTACAGTGATTCATTAGGTATTGGGCTTGGAGTAGTATTGATGCGGGGAAACTGAGTTGTTGCGTACGGGTCTCCGCAGTTGAGTCCACATGAGAGGAATTATCCAACGCATGACCTCGATATGGATGTAGTTGTTCATGTGTTACACTGTTGGATACATTATCTCATGGGAGAACATTTTTGTGGTGTTTACGGACCACAAAAGTCTTAAATACATCTTTATCCATCATGGATTGAATTTGAGATAGAGAAGTTAGGTTTAATACCTTCATTCCTTCGACTTTGAGATTTCCTATACACTTGGTAAAGGTAATGAAGTAACTAATGCACTGAGTGTGAGGAATCAGGTACAGGCAGTGCAAGAGGCCAGTGGTGAGTGGCAACTTATGGTTTTGTTCTCTGAGATGCATTTGGAGATGCATGATACTCAGTGGTGAGCCTATATTTCATCATTAGTTGTGACTTCTAACCTCCTGGATAGAGTGAGGATGAGACAACTATCGGATTAAGAAGGCCTAGTTATACGGGAGTCAGTGGCAAGTGAGGACCCTCCTCCCGGTTGGACGATAGGCGATGATGAGGTACTGCATATCCATCAATGATTCTGGGTTCTAGGGGATATACAAGAGGAGTTGATGTGGGAGTTTCATTCTTCAGCTTGGGAAGTGCATCCTGGAGTTACCAAAATGTACCGTGACTTCAGACATCAGTTTTCGGGGCCAGGTATGAAATGAGAAGTAGCTGGTTTTGTTATGAGATGTTCCACCTGTCAGCAGGTGAAGGTAGAGAATCAGAGGCCAGACAAATTTTTATAGCAGTAACCCATTCCAGAGTGGAAATTTGATGATTTCGCGATGGATTTCATGACCGGGTTGTTGAGGTCACCTCGAGGTAGTGATGTCGTGTGGGTTGTTGTGGAAATACATACGAAGGTAGCTCACTTTTTTTACGATCAAGAAGACCTTCGATGTTGACAATCTTGGGATGTTTTATATCCGGTAGGTCGTACGTCTTCATGGCGTCCTTCGTTCTATAATTTTACATAGTTATTCTCATTTTAAATCTTGTTTATTGGAGAGTTTTCAGAGGGAACTGGGTACAATGGTGCTTCTAAGAACATCTTACCACCCTCAAACCGATCGCCAGTCAGAGCGTATGATAGAAGCACTAGAGAACATGATGCATGCATGTTTCCTAGACATTGGGGCTCTTGGGAGAATCACATACCCCTGGTAGAGTTTTCCTACAACAATAGTTTTTAGGAAACTATTGAGGTGGAACCTTATGAGGAGTTATATTGTACTCCATGCCGATCACCCTTGTGCTGGATCGAGGAATGTGAGGTAGATTTACTGGGACCATATCTCATGTAGGATACTTTAGAGAAGGTCATGTTGATTCATAAGTAGATAGCTACTGCACAGTCTCATCAGATATCTTACACTGATAGTCAGAGAAGACCCTTGGATTTCATGGATGGGGATTAGATTTTCTTATGTGTTTCACCGAAGTAGGGACACAAGCAGATCAGGAGACAGGGTAAACATTAACCGTGGTATGTTGGGTTATTTCAGATTCTGGAGAGAGTCTGGCTAGTTGTCAATCGGTTGCACTTACCATAGAGGTACCAGGCCATGCATGAAATCTTCAATATGTCTTTGCTGTGCCGTTATCACTCAGACCCATCTCACATTTTTCAGCTCGAAGAGGATGAGATACAGGTCGATGCATCCTTTGAAGAACATCTGATATGTATTGTGGGTAGGAGCACGAAGACTCTACCAGTCCAGTCAGTTCCCCTCATACGGGTGCTATGGAAGCATGGCCGAGAGAAGGACGAAACCTGGGACTAGGAGACCGACGTACATGATTGGTGGCCAGAGTTTTTCTTAGCATTATCTTCACCACTCTTGGAAGGGAAATTCGGGGATGAATTGCTTTAAGGGGAGAAGTTTGTATGAACCCGATTCTTATTCTTGAGGTACATGTTTCTTCTATTCCTTTTTCCTTAATTGTTTTTTTGAAAATAAGGAAAATGGGATAAAATCTCAAAATTATGGTTACACGCCATGTATTTTTCCACACTCCATGTACTTTGTCCATATGGGATGTGTACACAGGGCGTGTAGTCCTTTCTGCAATGAAGTTTGTAAAAACTAACTACACGTCGTGTACTTGGTATTTAAATGTCATGTATGCAGTTGGAAGGTGAACAGTAATGAGGTTGGAGTATTCTCCTGCAGAACAACATTACACATCATGTATTCCGAAATACATGTTGTGTAATCATGTCAAAAGATGAAAAGTGTGGCAGGGAAAAGTAGCCGTCAGAGGAAAAGTTAAAAAATGAAAAGTACACACTGTGTACTTGAGAGTTCATTCCATGTAGTTTTTTTCACTTAAAAAGGGCAGCATCCTCCTCATTCTACAGAGGAGGCAGTGGATGCGTTCGGAGCACCGGGAGGGAAGACTGATGCTTGGAGGAGCTCCCGATCAAACACTGGAACTCGGATTCCTACACTGATAGTCTCGATTGAACAGCATCGGTGAGTTCTTCACTCATCTTGAACCCTTCCCATTATTTACCAAGGGGATTTTATTTATGTTTGAATTGGTGAAATTTTATCCCAAATCTAGGTCATTCACATATGCTTTGGGAGGCGTCGTTCACGTATATTGATAAATGGAGATCGAGGTAGGTAGTCTGGTGTTTAATTCCTACTGTCAAGTTGTTGTTGTGTACAGTCGTTCCATGCTCCCATGATTGGGGTGTCGTATGGCTGAGGCCTTGACTAATTAAGATATCTATAATTTCATAGATAATCTAATGATAATTATAAATTGCTGTATGGGATCATTTCTTGTATCCACGGCCACCCTGTGGGTGTTGTTCCCTAGTTTAGCTATTTGTCCAGGATACTCAAGGTTGTGCCATGATTTTAGCATGCTTTGATTTTTCATGAGAGAAAATGTATATCAATTTCATGCTTATGTGTTGGCCTCAGACCGATTACTTGTTTAGCATGAGGGCAGTGTTTTGTTTATCCTCAGGGAAAATGTTTGTTTAGACTGAGGGAAACGTTTCTTATGCCCAAGGGAAGTATCTTCCATGACTGAGTGCAATTTCTCTATGCCTGAGGGAAATATTCATTATGCCTGAGGGAAATCAACTGAGGGTTTCGATTTTGATTTCATGAGGGTAAGGATTTTCATTTCTGAGGACAATGTTTGCTTCAAATATTCACTATGGTGATTTTTACATGTTATACCTGCCAATATAAATCACATGCCTGGTATTGTTTTACCATCAACTTGTTAGATATCCTATTGTAGTTTTTTTGTGGCACTATATAGGAGATTGTCGACTGAGGCTAACTCTCAGAAACTCACTACTACAAATACCTCTTTTATCAGCACTAAAAAGGCCTTTAACAGCGCTAGAAAATCGCTGTTAAATCCAGCATAGATAGGGGGTCCCCTTTATCAGTGCTCCAAAAAGTACTGATAAATACCCCTTTTTTCAGTTCTTTATAAATCTTTGATAAAAGGGGTATTTTATCAGCTCTTTTTTAGCGCCGATAAAAGTTTAAAAATTAAATTTGTTTAAAAAAATCCTGGCAATCTTGGGGGGGGGGTGCTATTTACAGTGCTTGAGACACCCCTTTATCAGCGCCTTCCCACACCTCTAGCGCCCCCACGCACCCCCCTCCACCCTTTATCAGTGCTATCCCCTACCCATTATCAGCGCTAGCTCCAATATTCCCCCATGCGTGTGCGCCCCTGCCTCCACCGGGTTTGGAACTCGATTCCCCCCCACCCCCCCTGCGTGTTGATGCCCTTAACACTCCTCTATTTTGATTTGTTTTAGATTTCATGATATATATATATTTATATTTATATTTATTCATATATTAATATATATTTATATATAGTAATATTAATATATATATTTATAGTGATATTAATATATATATTTATAGTTATATTAATATATATATATATGTAGTTATATTAATATATATATATTTAGATTAATATATAGGTATATAAATATTCATATATTTGAATTTTAAATAAAATGGATTTTAGTTATTATTTAGATAAATCTAATATATTTTATATGTTAATATATTTTATTATTTATATTTAAAATTAAATTTTTATGTGTGAATATATAAAAAATGTGTATATATTGTTATATATTTGATTATAAATAGCAGTGCATTATAAAAAATGATAAAATTTCAAATACAAAATATCAATATGAATGTAATACCTTGGAATAAATTCAGTCCCCACCAAAAAAGCCAATAATACACCGTTAAATGAGGATAAAAATCCACAAAATGTAAAAAAATTGGGGTATCCTGACTAAAAACTCAGTTTTGGGGGCCTCATGGGCCTTTTTGGTCCTCAAAAATAACTTGACCGGGGTTTTCCTGATCACTAGGGTTTAGAGCTCATCGCGGGATTTGATTTGATATATGGTAGAGCTCAAATGGACACCCGGATCAAAAGTTATGACTGTTTGAAGTTCAAGTTGCGTTTTTAACATATTTTGGATATTTTTCTAATTTTTTTTTATTTTTTTAGTCTTCAATTTGGTATTAAATGACAATTAATCCATAATAATTAGCAAATTAATAATTTAATTTTTTTTTAATTTCTTTTATAAACCATTTTCACTAAATATGTTATATATCAAGTGTAACTATATATTTATACTTATCTAAAATATATTTAAAATTATATTTAAAAAATATATATTATATTTATATCAATAAAACTATATCTATATATTTAAATATTAATATATTTGTTTAATGATTTTTTTTGAAGTAGACCCTTTATCAGCACTTTTAAAAAAAGTGTTGATAATGACCTTCCTTTATCATCGCTACTAAAAAACGCTGATAAAGGGGTACCCTTTAACAATGCTAAAAAAGCGTTGTTAAAGGGGGTACCTTTATCAGCGCTAAAAAAAGCGCAGATAATGGGGTACTTTTATTAGAACTTTTTTTAGTGCTCATAATGGTACCCATTATCAGCCCTTTTTTTAGCACTGATAAAGGTACCCCCTTTATCAGCGCTTTTTCTTTAGCGCAGATAAAGGATAGCGCTGGCCATGCCCTGTTTTATGGTAGTGACTTATAATTCAATCCTATTGAATTGTTAAATAATCATTAAAATGGAAATATAACTAGTATGAATGAATACTTTTTAGTACTTTATTAGTTTCCTGTATTTCATTACTGCACACTGCTATTGCACAAGCTCACTGATAGTTGGGTGGGCCTTTTATGGTTGCCTATTGGGATTTATTTCCCTCACCCAATTTGGGTTATTTCATGGGCCCAAAATGATTATATAGTTGCAGGTATTGAAATGGGAAAGAGTCCATATACATGTACATTATTGTTTCATAGGATTAGGAGAGCATGAGACCAAGATTAGGCTTGCGATGCTACTGAGTTCCTACTGTGCTGTTACTGTTTTTCTTTTCTTTAATTGTACATTGTATTGTATTATTTAGATTGATGTGTATCCTATTTTGAATGCTTTATTATACATAGGGACACATTGCATCATTATATATATGACTATTACCATATTTTACTTCTTTAATGTTGTCCATTTCAGCTTAGTATTGTTACTGCTTCCGCATTTGGTATGTTTGTATTTCTTCGCTGTGCTACACTTTGACAAATGAGGTCATTATTTCCCCACTATCAGATCTAGGCCCTCACATCTAGTCATAAGCCTCTGATGTTTGGGGAACTATGCTTGAGATCACGTGAACAACCTGGTTCGGGAGACCCGTGGTGTGGCACCCAGATCCAGGATGATACACATTTGAGATGATCCTAAGGTCTGGAATAACCAGGGGAAGAATATTTTTTGAAAAAAGAGAACAAATTTAATGATATATGAATGAGACAAAATACCTTTGGAAAATCTATATGATGTTATAACTATTTGGAATATTTTCCCAAATATGATACAAGAGGAGATCCATAGATATAAAATGGAGCAAATGGGTTTTCCTAGTGTTCTTCGTCTAGAGTGGGCAGTGCAATCACCATAAATTATAAAACAATGATTAATATATAAATGAAACAAATTATTTTTTTTAAACAAGAAATGGGCCCTCAGGCTAGCCTAATACATGAATTAATAACTCAAATTCACCATGATTATGATTTCATAAGGGGTCCAAAATGATATGGTAGTTTTAATATGTTAGTGTCGGAATTATGGGAAGTGTAATGTGTAAAAGTTTTTGATAAATTGAGTTATAAAAGAAAAAAATTTTGTTATTAAATCTGGAAATGGGCTCATGGTTGGAAAAAATCATGAAGTAACCACCATTTTCTCCAAAACACCCAAACATGCTATGGGGAACCAATGGTAGGATGATTATACATAAATATAAGTTCAAAAAACAAAATTAATCTCACAAAAATCATGAAAAGGATCGTAATTTCCAATGAACTAGATCAAATCCAAGACATGAAATGAAAAAAAACTGGGTGTGACAATTATCCTCACCATTAAAACATTCTGCCCTCAGAAAGCCATAACATTATACAACTGACAAAACACCACCTAAGGATTCATTATCAATGTGATACATTCTCTAATTCGAAGGAAATATCATTTACCAACAATGTAACTTAATAATCTCCCCCAAATAAATAGTTACTCACAAAAACATCATCCAAATCAATGGAAAGAACAAGCCACCACCTCCACAACCAAGCCAAAAAATAGTGTTTTGGGCCTTCTGCCAATGAACCCAATGATCAACCAAAAAAATGTAAACTGAAGAAATCCAATGGAAGGGGGGGGGCTGTAACAGGATCCCCACTATTAAATCACAACTACCGTCCAAAAAATCCTTAAAGGAAAGATCTTCGAGACCTGTAGTGGGTCTCCCCAGCATTAAAGACCAACTAGAAATGAACAAAACATAATTCAACATGGACTAGAATTGATAATCACCCACACAGTCCAACCAAACCTCCCCATGAAAACCCAAAAACCCAAGTTAAGAGGGTTACAACATGAAAATCTAAACCACCCACTCCTGATTGGATGGGACAAGAACTGTGGCAACACTTACTGCACAGATCCTGAACTCCACTACTCGGGGAGGGGAGGGAAGGGGACCCAATAATTAGGCCCCAAAAACCACAAAATAAACAATAAAACTTTCCAAAAATCTTTACCTATGAATAGTTAAAAACATGACCGCACCCGATTTACACAGCTAGTCCACACAGGGACATTGATCAGAAACCCACATCCAAGAAGGCATAACCTTTGAAACTGTGTGAGTTTTAAGTCCACCACACTCATTGCAATAAGAAAAATTAATAGTGATGTGGAACCATAATATAGTGTAAACTATCTTTCCAAAACGATGTAGGTAGAAGCCTAGTCAGTCACTCCACACCTCTGGCAATTTCATAACTGCGTGAAAAGATTCACTATGAGGCCTATGGCTGGAGCCCTGATTCTTGAAGAATGTTCTTGACCACAGTCAAGTTATAAAGATCACAACACTAATAAATACTAACTTTATAAAAAACACACCTTGATCTAATTAAGAACTCATATATACATAGGAAAATTCTCTCTCACTTTGAACGAGGAGCAGAATGGATATGTAATACAACGAAACACATCAACATCACCAAACACAACTTCTATGTCAAAAATAATTATCACAACCTAGAATCACTTTAAATCGATCCTAAATAGCATTATATTACAACAAACCGGATGAGGAATCATCCAAATAGGTGGATTTATCATTTGAAATGAATCCCTAGGTTTATCAATAAGAAGGTTTTCCAATGGAGAACTATCCATGGCCATATCACAACATCCAACACATCTATATAAACCCATTGAACATTACTCTGAAACCGAGACACCAACAAGATACCATCCCACAACACAATAAGAGTATGACTTATAGATCATAATAAATCATACCGAATAAACAACTCCTCTATGAGATTGTTAAAACTATCCACATAAACATCGGTTCATAAACAAATGCGACAATGTTTCAGCTCAAAACACATTTTAAATAAATAGTCTAACATGGTGGATTTCCAAATTCACCAATGGGGATACATATTGTCTCACTCACATGAACATTTCCATGACACCTAGGCACCCAACCTCCATTCCATGTAGGCCATACTTCACGATATTAATAAAACCATGCATGTGAACACCCATGAAAACAACAATGTCTAAAACAATGTAACATCATTTCACACATCTTGTACCTTCCAAGCAAACTGTACCACCAATTCAAAACCATTTTAATATTTCACTAAACAAAACACTCTTTATAAAGAACCATTCTCTTTAAGACCTACCCCTTTTCATTTTTATAACATTAAAAACAACCAAGATACTCCAAATTACCCCTTCCCATTTTCTCAAATTCAGCAAGGTATTTTTCATAATCCTAAGGCCATTGAGACCAATACCCTTTCTAGGAAAACACCAACTGCTCAAAACCAATCTCCAAAACCAATTCATTAGATTAAAAAACTTTTCAGCATCCCAAAACTCCCCATTTAAAACAAATATTCAGAATAACTTTAAAATGATTCATACATTCAAAAACAATTATTTCAACAAACCACAAGTTTAGATTAGGGAAAATCCATTCTCGTTAAATCATTTCAACTTCCTCCCCAATATTTGTTTCACAAAAACAAAACCTTCCAAAACCATTATTATATTTAATTTATGAAAACCCCATTTTCCATTGTACAAAATTAAATCCTTCCTTTAAAATCATTTTCCACAATTCTAACACAAGAATTTTTGAACCAGAAATTCCGAAATCAAGAAAGGACTAAGAGACACATGAAAGGGAACTAGCGTTGGTGGTTGACTTGAACATATGGTTAGCGGCCATAGGTCAAACAAAACACCAAAAAATAGAGATTTTTTTAAGACCATGCCCTGGATCCACCTGGCTTTCCAGGACTAGAGATCTCACAGAGGCCATTAGTTAGACTCCCCTTATCACATCCCAACACCAAACAATCTGCAAGAACAAATGACACTGATAAAACCAGACTTCCCGTGGAAAATGGAGGATCAAAATGAGATAGAGTTCGCGATGATCTTCCCACAATTACCTCACATGTCTCAATAATACTACTACAAATACCTTGAAATCCCCAAAATAAAAGGGTAGCTCAAAAAAGAATGTCCCACTAATAGATGACCTCCTATGATACCATTTTGTCATGAACCAGCATGAATTGACCCTAAACTGGTAACCTAGGCCAGCCCACAACAAGTCCCGAGAGGTATTACTGATCCACTCAGGATAGAGAAAATCACCATGTTCATCAATAGAGTACACATTGTAACTATTTCTCCCAAATATAAAAAATCAAACAAATAGTGGAAAAAAATAGACCACCCAATAATTCAATTACATAATAATTGAACATAACATTATTTGTACAAGAAACTGAAAGTAAAAATAAAACAAAAACACAACTAAAGAAACCTGATATCTAACTGACTCCTGTGACTGCTCTGCTTACTCTCCAACACAATGATCATATGTCACCCAAGGCAATTGAATTGATGCTGAAACCTGCACAAGGGCTAAACATAGAAGAAGACTATATGCATGAGTATTAAAACTCAGTAGGTTAGCCCAATATTATAGTCCCAATGAATTTACATTAAAATATATGAAACCTCAATTTCATGTTAAAAATAAAATATCTAATTTTACTTATTCCCAATTAGGTTCCATGTTATAAAATTTACGAAACAAAAACGTGCATGTTTTTATAAACAATAATGCTAGTGACAATTTTCAAAGTGGTGAAAATTAAAAATGAAAATAGTTTTCAAGAGGGATTATTTAAAGAAGGTAAAATAATAAATAAAACACATATGCATCTGAATTTACCAAATAATCAAACATTATGAAGATGGTGAGTAAAAAATAGCCAATGAGCACAAGTCATGTGAACACCCCTAGGCACTAGTTAGTTGTGAGCCCCAACTACCTCGTATCTTGGTGAAAGTAACCATAATAAATAACTATTCTAATTCACACAATCCTCTTTTAGGGATAATACCCATATCATATTGGTCCCCCAAAAAAATCATAATCATTGTTTAGTTAGTGTTTTCATCGTCAAACATACTACGTGAAATAGGGGCCAAACCCCACATGATCACTGGCATACTAGTACACGTCCGCCCACAAGATACCCAAAATTACCTTTAGTGACAAATATAGTTACACTTATTATCAAATACATTTTTTCCATCTAAATTCCATTACCAAACCATAAATAAAAAAACATCCCTTAAACAGGCTTTACATTTCATTCATGAATCAATAACCCACTAAAATGTTTCGTAACACAATTTCAAGGAGTATAACGAGGCCTTGCACATAAAATCCATTAAAATTGATCTTTTAAGACCAAATTTTTATAAATAAAATACAAAAAAGATTTGGAATCCCCCAAAAAAATTAATAAATCAATTTCATAGACCATAAGATGGCCCCAAATGATAGAACATGAAATGCACAGGGAAACCATTTTTACAAAAAACAAATGCCGATCAGGCCTTAAAGATTTTCCCAAAACAAAAATTTGACAAAGCTATGCATTTAAATTTTATCAAGGAGGATTATAAACACCATTTAAATAATCATAACACATTCATAAATCCATTAAAACACATATGTTACATAATCAACACACAACCATTTTCATAAGGATGTGAAACGGGCCATTTTCAGGCAACTCGGCCCAAAACATGTTGCAAACCAAAACCCATTTGTTTATAAAACCAAATAAAAATCATAAAGCCATATGAATACCCAAAATAGAATTTTGAAATCTTACAATGAATTTTAAAATCCAGAAAAATAAATTTTAAATCACACTAAACACATATTATCTTACCACGGAATTTACCGAACACATGACATGCCATTTTAAACAAAACTGTTTATTTTAAGCACTTGACAAGGAATAAAACACCGATTTCATGACATATTTTATTAAATATATAGGAACATGTTAAAAATATCATAAAACAAGTTATAAACAACACAAAAATGTCGAAAAAGATAGAGGAAAAATTAAACAAACATTTGGTGTGCACTATTATGACAAAACAACACTACCTTTCACAAAACAAGGCTTAAACTACATTTTTTTCACACCAAGAAAATTATCCAAAGTCTGAAAAAAATAATAAACATATATATTATGGGATAAAAATAATAAAATAATGAAACTTAAATTATAAATTCTAGTGTAAGGGATATCCTACCTCGAATCCTTGGCGTAATAGAAACACACACCCCATATCACCATCTAGGGATTTATAAACCCTAACCTTATGATGACCCTCCAAAAAAGAAATAAACCCTCAAAAAATTAATGGTATAACATAACACTAGATATATCATGACTATATGTGAATATAAAACGAAGAAATAACGAAACGAGGAAGAAGAGGGAGGAGAAATGGGAAGGAATTTCACCTTAGAAACTAGAAAACTCTTTGTCTTTGATTATATGTGCACATGTAGAGAAAAGGGAAGGGATTAAAAATCAATAGACAGGAGCCTAAGGTCTAGAAGAACCATAGTATTATAATTTGTGTCAAAAAGAAAACTAATTGAATGATTTTTGAATCAGAAAAAATACCTTTGGAAAATATGGACATTTTGAAAACCCTTGAGAATATTTTCCCAAATCCTTGATAAGATGAGCTCCAAATAGATAAAATGGGACATGGGGGTTAACCTAGGGTTCACAGCCTTGAGTGGTTGGTTAAATCTCCTAAAATTATAATATAATGAATAATATATAAAATAAATAAATTATTTTTTAAAAACTAGAAATGGGCCCTCATGTGGTCCCCATACCTAAATAAATAACCCAAATTCACCATGATTATGAATTTATATGGGGTCCAAAAGGATATGGTAGTTTTAATATGTTATTTTAAGTAAAATGGAATGTGTAATGAGTGAAATGTTTTGAAAACATAAATGATTTATAAAAGAAACAAATTTGGTTTCTAAATCTGGAAATGGGATCACAGTTGGCCCAAATCATAAAGCAATCACATTTTTAACCAAAAAATCCAAAAATTCTATGGGGAACCAATGGTAGGATGAATAGTCATATATGGAAGTTCATAACTCAAAATTAATCACACCCAAAACCTTGGAAAATGATTAGGATTTACAACGAACCAGATCAGACCCAATACATGAAAAGAAAAAAAATGGGTTTGACACTTACTATAATTTTATAACAACTACTAAATTATTTGAGTTCATATCAGTTTTTTTTTTCAAATGTTTGAAACTCTAGTAAAAAATGAACTTTTTTTGATTAAAACTGTCTTTTCGGTCATAATTCCATTACCTACATAATACTATTCATGATTTAAATATCATATATATCAATTATATATGTATTCTTAATTTCTATAATATTTAGGGATAAGAAATGAAATACACTATTCATAGAGACGCTAGGTCATACGTACGCATGAATGATAATTTCATTCCATTTTCATATTCAAAGAATAATAATAAAATTATTTAAATGTATACTATAATACCAGTATTATATTCTTGTCATTTATATCTCATAGGTTTAATAAAAACATCCTTTATAAGTACTATATATAGAATGATTAACTAATATCATATTGAGGGGGTGCTAGTCCGGACTTCCTTAAACAAAATTACGGTATTTAAACATCATTGATAGTATAAAGGTATGTTATAAATATAAAATATATAAGTTTAGAGACAATATTAATATAATATATAACATATATAAAAACAGTTTCATCATAATGTCCACCATGAGAGGTGGTAGAAGAAAATTGAATAATCATTATTTCATGAGGTCGTAGTTCTCCATACACAGAAATAGTATGTTTGTATCCATTAGATGGAGTTGTGTGTAAGTGTATTTATAATACTTCACAAAAAAACATCATAGTACATTTATGATACATGTGTTGTTATATAATCATATAATAATAATAGAATAGGGAGTGGAGAAGGAAAATAAAATAAAATAACTTGAGAGAAGACATTACATATAAATTAGGTAACTTCTTTTGATTTGATCAAAAGGATTTGTTGAATTCTATTTCTCCAAATTTAAGGATTCTAAGAGGAATTTAAGAATGTTGGGATATTATTAGAGAATAATTTAGAATATCCAAGTGGATTTAGTGGTGTGAATAAGTAGGTAGAGTTGGTTTCCTTTAATAAGAGGAAGGAGGGGAACTTTAGGAAAGCCTTGAATTATTTTTTTATTATAAATTCAATTTCAATTAAAAAGGTCCAATCCTCATATAATTCTAACAAAAGATTTTTCTGGTTTAAATAACCATAATAAAATAATATTTTGACACATTTTTAATATTTTTTTATCCTAATCTTTTATGTTTAACCCTTATTTAACACTTTTTAATCTTATAGTGATATAATGTTATATACACATTGTGTGTTAACGTAATTAACATAAAATGTAATACTACCCAAAATATAATTTATGACATATTTTTATTTATCTTAAAAATTTGTCCAAACTTATATTTTTAGTAATATAATATCATTAAATATACTTTTTTATATTTTATGTGATGAAATATGTCATTTTTGGACACTATTTATACATGACGTTTTTTAAAAATTCATAACAACTTGATTCCTTCGAAAAAAATATTTAATTAACACTAATATGTCATATTCACCTATAGAATTTTATGATGACATTAATTATTTTAAAAAATATGTATTTTAATATTTACAATATTTTTTATTTGAATGCTTTATTAAGGAAGAAATCACGACATCCTCAATGTGTCATAAATAAAATTACTTATTTAATGTATAAAATTTACAAATAAAATACCACGATGTAGGTAATATTTTTTATTTCTAATAAATATTTATAGTAAAATATATCTGTAATATTATCCTATAATAAAACTGTATTAGTAGAAGACAGAAGTTTATGTTATATTTCTCTTTACATTAAATTAATTCATATAACATCTCATTATCAAACCCAAGTGGCACCATGTGGTCTCAAAATCAAACCATGGATTCTCATGGTTGAATATATCTCATAAAATAGGATAAGTACACATGATAGGGTAGTTTATATTATAATAATATTATTTTTTAATCTTATTTACAAGATTTACTCTTTAACCATAGTTAATTAAATATTTACTATTGTTACTATTCATAATATCCAAAAATAAAAGGTACATATTTACATAATCTGAAAATTCAGAATCATAATATGGAATAAATTTATCCAAATTCAATTCAGAGAATTGGTAGAAATTAATTTAAAATTATTTTTCGTTGTTAAAACTAAGAAGCTGGTTTTTAAGAAGTAATAACTATCAAAATATTAACATGTATTTATGTACAATTTCAATGGTAAATTACTTGAAATGGAAAAAATTGGATTATATGATAAAATATAATCCAATTACACTTGAAAACCAATTAAAATAATAATTCAATTATATAAATTAATTTGAGGAAAAATAGGTTTTGAATTAAAATTCACTAGTTTTCACTATTCATTAAAATCTGAATTTCATTAGAAAAATACCAAAATTTCAACCATAGTAAAAAATGATGTTCCAATTCTAAATACATGGTTTATTTTTTTTGAAATATAAAAAATAAAATTGAAAAAATAACTATATATAAACAGGGTTTACCATCAAGAGGTGGTTAAATGGACTTTTAAAGATATTAGAGTATTTTAGGCTTATCATTGGATTCATTATCATTTTACGCCTAATAAATTTATCAGATTAATGTAAAAACATTTCAAAAACATGTATATTCTTGTTTGAGTAAGGTATATTCATTATTTCCCATTAAATTTATAGTATTTTACTACCATTAATAATAATAATAACATTATTTTATTACTTTTCTATATAATTCACTATTGTGTGCAACATAAGATTTTGAAGAAACCCATTGTTGTGTATCGATTATGCTATCTGAAAAAGAGTTTCTTTGTCACAAAATTAATATCTTATTCATAAATATTAATACATATGAAAAATTAATATTCTATTAATTCACGGGTTGTTACAATTACATTCAGTCACTTATGCACATGATAAGTCCTCCTTAGTACTTGGGTGGTATGGGATTTCTAGTATACAATGTCACTAAGGGGTAAATGCATTTTGTTGAGCTGAATAGATTCCTATAATATGTCATGGTATGGGCGTTAGGGTTTGGGAATCCTAGGATTCTTTCTGTAGGCATGTTTGGTGGTAATGAGTGGATAAGACCTAGTGACGATGGTTGATATGAATTTTCATCTCATGACTGATAAACGACAACCTTTTAAGGGTTGTAATCTCTTGGTGAGTATTTCGGGAAAATTTATTAATTATATAAGTGAATAGTTTTTATAAAATGGGGTTTTCTCTTGTTATAAGTTAGTGAGATATCCCATAAGATAGATTTTATGGGACCTATGTTTGTCCTGTGGGATTTGTTTTGGAAATGGAATTAATTTTTCAATAGTATTAGTTCAGTATGGTTTGTGATAGCCACTACTAATTGGATGATACTTGTAGTGGTGTGTTTTTTCATGAGGTGTAAAAAACTATAATGTATAGGCTAGGATGATCCTGTGAGATTTTTATTTACTATGCGGTGAGTTTGTGTTAGTTTCTATCAGTAAGAAGAGGTTAAAAAGGGGATGAAGGACCCAAGTTCATTCATTGGTGGCCAAAATGTGAATTTTTTGATGATTTTCGTGTTTTTAATTGACATTTAGGTTTACTAATGAAGAGGGGTTATATACAAGTGACTGAATCCATGGTTATGATATTTTCATGTTTCATGGGATACATGACCTATGTGTTGTTTCATGTGTGTTCTTGTGATAGGATATAAATATCATTGGAAGAGTGGATCCAAAGGAATAGAATATCAATGAGTTATATTTCTAGTAGGACATCCATGATTGAGATAGAATCATAATTTTCAAAAATTTATTTCATAACATGAGTGATAATGTGGAGTTTGAAAAAGGGGCCTTCTATTTGAGTTAGAAGAATAGGATGGCCACAACATGAGTGAGAATGTGTGGGTTGATAAATTGAATAAGACAATTCCTTGAGTATGTGTCAGTTATAATAGTGTAACACCCATTTGGGTGTTGGTCCTTGCTTTAATGAGATTCTGATGATGTACCATTCCTTGAGTGATAAGCTATTGTGTGAGATGGGGGTGTGTAACAATCCTATGTTCCTTCCTGTAGTGGATTGATGTATATCATCTATCCATTGTAGCCCTGAGTGGGAGGTTAATTTATTAAATTTTCATAAGTTACATGGAAAAACATATTGATGGAAAAAATAGGTTATTAGTCTTGGTAAACTATCTACATATGCAAAATAAAAAAAATTAAAAAAACCCAACGTTTTTCTATTGAGAAAACGATATTTACCATTGTAATATCATTTCATGTTAATCAAAAAACACAACTTGGTATCCTAGGGAAGTAAAAAATAAGAAAGTGGTGTTCTCAGATTCTCTATAAGGGTAACCATGTTGTTGATTTTACCATGAATAAATATGAATAATCAATATATTAATTTTAATAATAGAAACATGTTCCATTTAATAAAAACATGAGATTTATATTGTTCTAATAAATAAGAACCAAATAAATCCACATACATAATCATGTGGGATTGATAGTTATATATGGATATTCCAACTAATTGAATAATCACATGGATAGTGATGAATTATATCATAATGTTGAAATGCATAATGACAAAAATTTGAATAATAATGCCAAGTCATTTAAAATGAAAATGAAAATTTATGTATAAAACCCCATTTAATTTTGAAAATCTATTTGACTCATTATATCCACTCTTTCATTAAGGAGATATATAAATGGTGCCCCATTCATCACCTAAAATTTCTAACGCATTCATAATATTAATGTAGTGAAACACAATCAAAATAATCATTCATATTGAAAAAGTAAAATATGAAATTTTAATAGTTACCCCAATAAATAAATAAAATCATAAACCATATAAATTAATATGGTGAAGGGTAATAAAAGTGTATATACAATTTCAAACCAATAATGAATCATTTTGAGAAACAAAAGGTGATAACAAGATAACATATCAATAGTTTATCATAATTATGTTTATATTTGATGTAACTAATTAATACAAATACCATAAAAATATCCCTTAAAACATTTTTCTTTAAAATGACATTTTCACATTGAAATTAAAATATTAAAAATAAATGTTCAAAATAAATGTTAAAAATAAATTTTAGTGAAAATGACCATTGGAACTTGAAATGGAATTTTTGAACATTACATGGGCATGATGGTTGCAAATTCTTCACATGTTCTATATATAAAAATAATTACTTTCACATTTTCAGTAAAATTAAAACATTCCTTTTTCAAAAAATGACATTAATATTCCATTGAAAATAATTTTTGAAAAGTAAATAATTTGTAAAAAAGTATTTAATAAATCATTTGTAGATTGAAAAAAATGGATTTGAAAATATTTTTTGAAAACACGTTTTGGGAAGAAAATAGATTTTTCACCAAAGAGAAAAATAAAGTCATTTTTTATTAGAAACATTTCCCAAATGATTTTAGGTTTTCAATTAGATTAATATTGTTCTATTAATTGAAATCATATTTAATTAATATAGTAAAAAAAATGTATTTAGTATAAAATGATCTATTAAATTTCACAAAATGAAATTCAATTAAAAATAATCCCAAATAAAAAGTGATTGAAACGTAATTCCATTAAAACATTGTTAACATCTGTATATTAATACATAGTAAAGAAAAAAAAATCAAATTAAAAAATAAATTATATGAATAAAAATACATTCATGATAAAAAATATCAAAGGGGGTAGCATATAAACAAAAAAAATGGAAATGTGGTGAATATGGAATATGTCTCATGAATGTAAAAGTTATATGTGAAAACCCAACGAAAATGTACAATTTCCATTGTACATGTTTTATCCACTAGTATAATATATATAGGTTTATTATAAATAGATTATAGAAACAAATTAATGAATTTAATTCCACATATAACTTACTTATAGTCCTTTATCACCTATTTTTATCATTTCTTTGTTGAAATCACTATGTTAGATTATAATTGCATCATTTTTCATATATTTTTTGGTTTGGTAATATTGTTACTTTTTCATAGACCATGGTCAAATAATTTTCATAATTTAAATAATTATGTAAATATAATATAGGTTATATGCTCTAAATATATCAATAAAATGGGTTTTGGATATGTTTTGGAATATTTTAAAACTAATCTTTTTAGTTTAACCCCCAGTAAAACCATTATTAACATAATTATAAATATTAATTTATACACTTTTCACTATTCATTATAGTCAATCATTTAGTTTCCCTCATTATATAATTTATATTATTTTAATTAAATATATTGAATTTGTTTTTACTTAATTTAATTCATAGATGTGGCTTAATTTAATTTCAAAAAAGATCACATATGCATTGAAAAATGGTTTTTCCAATGATAATCAATCAACAGATAAAATATTTTTATATCATAATTAAATTTATGATTTTTTAATGTTACCTAATTATAAAAAAATGTCATATAATTTAATTAATTTTATCAAAAATACTACTTAAATTTTAATTTAACTATATAAATAATCTAAATGAAATGTATGTTCTTAATAAAAATAAGTATTTTCACCATTTTTTATAAAATTAATCATTTCATAAAAATTTAAAAAATTATAAAAATATATTTTTGACATATATATTTAAAAAATAATTTTATTTTTTAAAATTAATATAAAATATGATCTAAAAATAATTTTAAATTATATATTCAATTCACAAGGGGAATTCCTTTTTGAAAAATTTATTTTAAAAAACCATTACTTTTCTTTCAACTCATTCTTATTTTATTTATAATATGTAGATAACCACTGAATTTATTGTAAATATGCGTGAAAAACATTATTCTCATTATTTAGTTAGTAATATTAATACCCACTAACATAACTACTAGGTTTTAGTTATCATGTTTAAATAACAATATTTTGAAAGAGTATTACATTTCCATTAAACCTGGTGTTTGATGTATCATATGATATAAAATAGTTGATTGTATTTAAAAATTTATTTATGTTAATGTATTATTTTTTTATATTCTCTTATATGTTTCCTATTCTGTGTCATATATATTATCAATGATGAAGTTATTCTTTTAAAATAATTAGGTTTTAAATTCTACCCCCTTAAATTAATTACTTCCCCCTAATTTATTTTTTTATCTCAAAAATCATGGTTTTGAAATTTTAAAATACCTTATTTGGAAATTTAAAACATAGAATTTTTAACCAAAGACCCTCTTGATAATAGAGAAAGGAAAATATAGAGAACATTAGGAATTAAACATAACGTGATTTCGATGTAGGATATAATATGTGAGATTTTTAGATATGGACATTGATGTAAATAATAAATAATTTTTCCAAACAAGTGTTCATTGATCATTAGAAATTATATGATATAGAGATGGTTAATGACTAAAAACAAAATAAATATGTAAAGGGGGAAAATACTATGACTTTATCAAAAATAAAGTTATTATGGTAACATTTTTTTCCTGATCAGTTTATACAAACATTGAGGAATTATTTTATTATCTTTTACTAAAATATAATACTTACTAGATATATTTATATTAAATAATAATAATTTCATCCTTTATTTTTTATTTTATGAATTTACACATCGTCTATTAATATATGTATTTAATATAAAAAATTACATTTTTTACCTACATCACTATAATTAACATTTAATTGATCAAAAGATATATAACAAGGTAACAAGATAGTCTCCATTTCTTTACTAATATTAAAATTATTTCCAAAACATAACCAATATAATAAATTAATCAATACTACCTCAATATTAACTAAAAAAATTTAAAATCATTCATTTCATAAATGGTAAATGATGTGGAGCCATTTTATCACACACTGCAAAATTGTTTATTATGGATTAAATGATATTTTTATAAAAATTGGTCATAAAATAGAGTATCAATGAATATGAAATAATTATTTTTGAATTTGTTATTCATTGAAAATTTATTGAAAATGATGATTTTTTGGAACTCAATTGATCAAGGTTTTTATTTACTATAGTGAAAATAAATTCATAACTATTTCTATCAAAAAATTAATTTTTTTGAGAAAATTGAAAGAAGATGGAAATATATTTATATATAATAAAAATAAACAATTGTAGAATATCTAGAATTGTTTATCATGTTCTATCAACAATATTATCTTGACATCAGCACTTTAATAAGAGAATGTGGATTCAAATATCACCAAATATAGGGTTGTATATAACGGTTTCAAACACCATCACCTTACCTTAGTTTGATAGGTAGATGTTATCATATATGGCCAATAGATATGGATTCATCAAATTTAGAGAGGGTAAATTCCTTGCTAACTTCATTAATGTCAGATCCCTGATTTGAAGAGTTCTATGAACTATGATTGACCAATGCCTATAATAAATAATGATGAAACTCAGACTATGTTGTTACTAGCAAATCTATTGCCACATATCCTTCTGATGATTGATCTCACTCCAACCATGTTCATTTGTAAAAAAATTCAAGGAGTTATGGATGATTATTTAGTAGAATATAAAATAGGGTTCATTGTTACAATAATTATCAATGTATAAGCATCTGATAAGAAACTATTCTCATTTAGATGGAGCCTCTAGAACATGATCATTCAAATTTGGGGGCAAGATAGCTCATAAATTAAATATTAGAGTCCACTATATTATAATAAAATCATCTACATTGACCAATAATATAAATATACCAATTTTTTATATAGGCCAATTGAATATCTGAGATCTAATAACCTATGTTATTAAAATATATATGTGGTATAATTGGATACATCAATGAAATTGATACATGGGTATTCAACGATATGAGACAAAATGAATTCATAAATTGATTTAGCTTCATATTATGATTTAGATTCATGGATAATTTCATATGTAAATCTTAAGATACATCATTCAAATATAGTATGTTAGACCATACAACAATGTGAGGTGAAATGGATATATTATAAGAATTAGAAATGGGTGAATTTTTATATGTATATCATTTGTATCTATAGAAAAATTATCGATTTCAATTCACAAGAGGATGTTTAAAATGTTGGAAGATTGGAATATTGTCTTCTAAACACACATGTGGTATCCACCCAAGAAGCTCTATTATGATAAAAATTTCATGAATGAAATAGTGGTACATAGTTTTTGTATTTAATTCCGGGAATAATTTGTGACTGTAAAAAATTAGGGTTGTTCTGAATTGGATTTTTTCAAAACAATAGCGGAGGTTTAATGGTATCATGGGAAGATACATGGAAAAAGATGGTATTATTTAGAGGGAGATACAGATTTGGAAGAATATGTGCCGATTAATCATTAAGATTAAAAATAAATTTTTGTATCCCATATTGGGGGATTTTATGTATGTTCTAATTTCCCAAGTCTGATAACACATTTTGTATATCTTTAATAAATCATTTAGGATGGTTGTATAATATTTTACTAGGGAATGAAATTGTTCTAGTTATAATATTTACACCATTCATGTGCTAAGTGAGGATGGTATCTACCCTTTTATAACTGAGTGAGTATTATTCATACTTTAACCACATGATCTTAGTAAAAGAAGTTCTAGATTTATTAGTAAATATTAACATTTCATCATGATATCCATATGACAAGTGGATATTCTATGAATGTATGGGATAATAGATTGCATAATATAGTTTTTTGGGGGATATTCATTTGAGAAACTAGGGAATCCATTTATCTATAGGTACTCCTCCATAATAACTGGAAAGAACAATTTAACCAGATCGAGCTACCACATTCCATGAATGAAGGTCGAAAAAGAACAAGAAAATATAAAATTTGATTAGAAAAACTAGAAAATAAAATTCCTCTATTATTCTTATATTACTATCCCTTTTAACATGGGTTCTAAACTCTATGTACTCCTTATTTTTTTCATTTTCTTTCCAAGATCTATCACATCAACATCATCACTACCATTACACTTACCATTTAACCCTTTATTTCTTGTTTCAATTTTCTATGTTAGGTATTTTACATGGCCTCACTAACACGCCTTCTATGAAGGGCCTTCCCTGTAGATTGAACCCAACTCCCCAATGCACATGTAATATTTAGGGTTTATATATAATTAATATATCATGGTATTAGTGATGTCCATGGATTAGAGGCCAAATTTTGGACCCATTTTTAAGGAAGGTCACATGCGATTATGTACCTTGAATAGAAAAAAAATTGAATTTTGAAAATGGAGTTAATGAGAATGAGTTTATAGACTATAAATACTTCGGAATCCATTACTAACATCCAAAATCAACTGAGTACATTAACAATCAAGGATCACAATGCAATGGAAAATCATCAAGAAGATCTTAACAATAACAAAACCAAAAATCTCAATCAAGAAATTAATATTAATTGTCCACCGCTGGGAAATGAAATAATGGATATTGTATGTATTATGGTGATTCATGTTCCTATAGTGTCAAATAATCTACCAGGTATTGGGAACACCATGATATCTCAAAAATATGAGATTACAAAACTATATCCATTCTACGATACCATATTACTAGGGATTACCCAATTAAGATTCAATAGAATTCATCATATTTTTCAATGAAATAGTATATAAACTACCAATTATGGTATTGAGTGAGGAAGAATCGAAATACTAAGTCTTATTATTTTTCATAAAAGTAAATTCAAATGTTTTGTTCCAGAAAATGGATCAATACTTCTTTGATTCATGGGATCAAATATATAATTATTATTTCATGAAGTAATACCAATGGTGTCTTATTTCTAAAACAATGAATAAAATAAAATTCTCTTTACTATATGATAGTGAATTATTCCATGAATCATGGGATAGATTCAAGAGGAAACATAACTAGTTCCCTAATACCCAATGTAAAGCACAATATCTACCAGATAATGTTTACAATATTCTTCCACCGTACCATAAAACGATAGTTGACCCATTAATGGGAGTAGATTTTTATGATAAAAATATGAAGAGGTCATATATTGTAAGAAATATATCATAGAATTCAAAACAAAAATGTTTAATAATGTGTACCATTTTATGTATAAAAATACACCTACACCCAATGATAAAGAAAAATCTATAGGTTTTTATATTGAAAATTCTCAAAACACTCTCAGGGAACAATTTCTTCAATGTTACATGCTTGGTAATTAATGGTACTACTCAACATACATTGATATGTCCACATAAGTCCCAAAAACTAATAATTTATCTACTTATATCCCTATGATGAAATATATTGATGATACTTTCTTAAATAACTATACCCAAGGCTCTTAGGACAACCCCAACCTATCTTTGAATAAGTATGTCATTCTTCGAATTAATAATTCTATTTTCAATAAAATAGCTAGAAATTCCATCCGTAAATAAGGGATTATCTCTCATGTCCAAAATATAATTCTAAAGGGATGTTTAAATAGAGTATGGGCCGATTCTATGATGAAAATTATTAAGTTAGGGAAGTCTTAGTAGGAATCTAGGCTTAAAAATATATAACATTATGTTGGGAAGTTACTCAGAAATCCACGAGTTTGGGAAAAACGAATGTTACCCCACACCACAATGTTAAATACTATATAGAATTCTGTGGAATTCAAAACTATGAGTTGTATCATAGCTTAATAGGATGTCTCAAAAAACCTAAAATCCAATACAAAAATAAATATTAATGAATACAAAAAAAGACTTTATAGGCTAGCCAATCTGGTACTTTGGACAGCCCTTCTGAAAGTCAACTAAGGCCTATTACCCTTGATCAGAAATCACATAGAGGAAATTTGGGAACTGATGAAACTAAATGATTGAAAAATATTATATATTAGGAAGTGGAGTGACTAAATCTGTGAGTAATATTTCCCCAATAACTCTCTTCCCTAAAATAATTAATAAGAAAAATCATGATTCAGAACATTCCATATTTCTTATTCTATAATGAAACTAAACATCATTATTTATTTTTTAGCCTCTCAATAAAATTAGTTTTTATCTTACATCACTCAAGATGAACTATCCAAAAAATAAATTTGAATATTTTTTTTACCTACAGTCTCATAGAGGAGTGTAGTTCTGTCCTGTAATACCAAATACCTCTAAAACATCAACCTCTATTGAGTTTTGTCATTCCATATGATTTTTGAGACATAGTTTCCATGATTAATTTTATATCTTCTCTTTGGGAGACTATCAATTGGATTTCTATGTCCTTATTCCATAAATTGGGACCGGGAGTCTCACAACCCACTATAGTAGTTTTTTTCATTTATGATTGATCTATTACCTAGTGAGTCAATATGGTATATGACCTACTAGTCATAATGGGTTAACTCATTCTCCCCATTGATTTTATCATATCGGATATGATGTGTGACCATGTTCACAATATTACTCTTATAGGGCCCTTTATTTACACTATGGGATTTATTTTTTTTCAAAGGGCAAACAAAATTTTATCCTTAATGAGAAAACGTAAGAATTTATAATGTCAAAAAAACTAAGAAACCTCTTCTAGATTATATCATCCCAAGAGATAATATTTTTAAAGATAGTTAATCTATAGATGATATGGATGATGTGTTTTTAATAATGGTTGAATACATAAATTATGGACTTGTTTTACCTATATCAACATCCTTGGAAATTAGTTCAGCCATTGATAAGGAACCCTTAAGAAAATTTTAAGTTGAATTTTTTGAACAAATTTCTAAATTATCTATCGAACAATTTTTTATACCACTAAAAGAATAATGTTGTGAGGTGTTTTTTATAAAATTAATAGGGGTTAAGAAAAATATTTTTACACCGCATTCATTAATAGACTACATGAGACTCTTGGAGCATGAAACCTAAAGTGTCCTACCTCTATCATGGTTCCTCCCATAATACACCTCAAACCACTTCTTGTAAAATTAAAATATGTTTAATAAAAGAATATTTAGCATTACCTGTAATAATTTCCTCTCAATTAAATTAAATTCAAGAGGCTAATTTGATTATTGTTTTGAGGATTATATTTAATTTATCATTGGTTGTTCTATTACTAATATCAATGGTATGAGCTCATCAATGTTCATGAAAAAAATTCTTATGCGACCCAAATATACACTAATGGAATGTTTTTGAAGAAATATCAATCCAAATTTGAAATAAGTTGTTCATGAAGATGTAATTAGACATCATGATGTCAAAATAGTATTTCTCGTTTCAATCGACCCATGATTAATTCTTGTACAAGTGGTCCCTAATAATAGTGGAAACACTGTAATTAATAATAATTGAATGAAAAAAATTATAACTAGAAAAATGAAAAAATGGAATGTTTTAATAAAATAAAGCAATATTAACTCTGTTATAAGAAACTATCCTTTTACAATGTTATTTATAAATGAAAATATAAAAATATTAGTGGGAAATAAATTTTTTATTATTATAGATGGGTTTTATTTTTATGAAAACGTTCCTTGTACCCATAAAGACCAAGATAATAACTCATTTACCTATCAATATAGAAAATTTCATTACATAATATTTCCCATTAGTTTATGTGGGGATTCTTCCACCATTCACAGTTTCATGGTGGAAATAGTTTTTTTTATGATTGAGTTATTTATTGGACTGTTCATGGATGAAATTTCTATAAAAGGTTCTGAATTTGATGATTTTTTAAAACAATATTAAATATTTTTTTGTGGTGTACTAAAATGGTCCTCATCCTTAATTTAGAGAAATTCATTTCATGGTCACTGAATGAATATTGGTAAGTCAAAATGTTTCTAATATTGGATTACAAGTCGATAGTGCTAAAATTAATGAGATTAAAAAGTTGTATATGCTTGAAAATTTCATGGTAATTAGGATCTTATTTAAAAATTATATTTTTTAAAAGATATTACATAAGGATTTTCCTATGGTAATTAACCCATGGTGTTCCCTTATTGTCATGGACACGCAAGTTTTTTCTTATCAAAAAATTTGGAATCATTTATTTTTCTCCAGGAAAATAACATTCTATAACCCATTATCATGGACCTAGATTGGGAAAAAAATTTTGATATTATGTGTATGGGGAGTGACATTATAATGGGAGTTATTTCAGTCTAATGGAAGAAAAATAAATTTTATTTAGGGTATTATGTATGCCCACTTCCTTAGGAGGATTAAAATAGTTTCAAGAAAACCGAGAATAAACTCTTAGTGGTATTTTTTCATTATAATGAATTTGGAGAACATGATCACATCCATAGTCATAGTCTATTGGGACCATTCAACCCTTAAATATTTCTTATCTATGAAATAAAATGATCCTTGACCACTAGGAATGGTTTTAATACTATTTTTTTTCATTGTTATCATGGAAAACATGATTCTAAGACATTCATAGTAGTTCATTTTTCAAATCTTCCCAATAACCAATATTAATAGAAAATAGAGATATGATCATATTTTATCGATGATAATTTTTCCAATATACCAAAAACAATAATTCCTTGGTTTTCCGTGCTTTTTAATATTTATACTTTTGGAATTATACCAACCCATTTTTCTAATAATTAGATAATCCTATTTCATCTTAAAAATTATGTACAATTTTTTGGATAATATATTATTATTGAAAATATTTTGTACAATAATTATGAGAAGATGTGTTCATGAGGATAAAATGAAAACCATTCTATAGAGGTTTTATTCATCTTCATGTGGAGGACACTGTGGTAGGGACTGAACTGCTCAAAATTCACAGATATATGGATTCTATGGGACCACATTCTTCATGGATGATTGAAACCAATTTTTTTGTTTGAGATAAATATCATGGAATCAAAAATTCAGGTAGGAAGAAACAGATGCCTCAAAGGGCTTTTTGTATGTCAAAATATTTTAGGTTTTTTTACTAGGAAAAATGGGTAAATTTCATTCAACATGTGTAGATAAAAAAAGTTCTATTGTTGAAAACTTATCAAAATGGGGTTAGGTGTGGAAATACCAAACAACTAGTATATTATTATGATCATTTTTATAAAAAATAATTTCTTTTCAAGGTTTCTTATCCCCAAAGAATTCATTAATGATAATGACACACCATTGAAAAATGATATGGTCATGAATTTAATGGGGAAATATTGATGTTTTGATTGAACAGGTACAAGATACTACCCAAAAACCAGTGGGAAATACTAGTTATTGAATAAAGAGATCAATTTTTTTTTCAAAACTCAATTTCTATATCTTGGAAATATTTGTCCCTAAAGATAGATGATTCACTAGGATCTTTTATAACTAAATTTTAAACACCTACATGTATATCCATGTATTAGTTGATTTTTGGAAAATAATTCCACTCACTTGTAGAAATACATCATGATTTTCTTTTATAATTAATGAATTTGGGGTTTGACATCATGTATTATTTTGAGACAAGACTTTTTCAATTTATATAACTAGATGAAATCAATATATAATATTCTAGAAATTACATGATCAATAAAGAATTGAAAAAATAATTTCATGATTATAAAATTAATACTTTACAAATTAACGTGTTAGATATGGTGTTTCTCTTGAATTCTCAGTTAATGTTGTTTCCTAGTAACTCATATGAATGTGGTCATGTCCATTTACAATTTTCCAAAATCTTTTCAATAAGGTAATGATATTATCTGGAATTGATAAGAATCCATTTTTTCATTGGGTGGAGCGTGAAACATTATTTTTAAGGTCACCAAATGGACTAGATTCCATCACCCCCCTTATAATTAATAAATTTCTTTAATCTGAATGTAGACACTATACTCAGTTCTTTACGAGCCACAATTCATCATTCATTTCAATAATTCTTTTTTTGTTTCATATTTCTTTTCCCGTATTTGTTATTCATTTCTTTTTCTTGTATGTGGTTTATTCTTTTAGGTGCTGATCATTCTTCAAAGGGATCCAATATGAAAGAAAATCATATTTTTTGTGTTTGACCAGATAAATTAAAATATTCTACATCAAGGAAGTGGAATTTCTACATATTTCATATTTAATTTTTTTTATTATGTGTTATGTGTGGGGGAATAAAATTTTAATTTCTTATAAAAACAAATGAATATGGTTTTCTTTTCTCAGTTTTAGTTCAATAAAATTGAAATTAAATCTGACTTTAATTTCTATTTTTTCAGCATCTCTAACATATAATTGGTAATTTTTAAATTTTTTTCTTTAAAAATAATGTTATCCCTCCAAAAAACAAAAAACTACAAAAGAGAATATTCCATTTGAAATTTAAATTTTCTATATCATTATATTAAACATTGGAGTCAGTTTTATTTTTTAAATTTAGAGGATATTGAACTAACCCTAACTTCTATGTTCTTAAATTATACCATATCAAATCATACCCCCCCCCCCCAATTTCATTTCCAAAATACACCTCTTATGATAAATTAAAAAAAAAATTTCATTTCAAATTGGAATTTTTTGTGTCCCCTGGTTTCACAAACATAAACTCAAACTGATCTTCACATGGGAGAATTTCTTAGCTTGTTTGATGGATTTTATTGAGATAAAAGATTTTAAAATTGATTGATTTTTTTATTATCAATTTCCCTTGTAGAAATATTTCTTCATTTCCAAGTAATTTTTATTTGATAGGTTTCATTATTATGGAATTGGAACTACAAAATAAGGAAGCTTGAACTTATACATGAACTATGATAATTATAAAAGGTTACATTGAACACAATAGAGATGAAAATATTTTTAGAGTATTATAAAACCATTTAATCGGGTGTAAAATCATAAATGGGTATCCCATTGTGAGTATCTGAGATAAGGGAACATAGTGAATTTCTATTAATAAATAAAAATCAATTAAGGAATAGAATAGTTATTTTCAAAAATTTCATGGATATGAAATATTTAAATATAGACCCCTTATTAAAAATAATATTATGATAGTGTAGGGAATATTGGACCCACATGATCAATGTAAGAATAGTTTTATAAGAAAATACTCAATGATTTATCAATAAATTAGAAATTCATGTATATTTTTTCGGATTATAAGGGGGATATAATGTTTTTTACTTTTTTAAAATATATAATTTCACTTATTTCTTTGTAGTATTTACCCAGGAATCTATAATTTGAACTTGTATTAAAATCGGGTAGTGTGAAAAGATCTCAATGGAGGCAAAAAAATTATATAATAAGATGAATTTTTTATATTATTTAATTCAAGAATATATACTTAAACCTATGTTCGATTCCCATCAATAAATATTCGAAATTTATGTAAAATATAATATATAAATTTCATTTCCATAGGTGAAAAGGATAAAATTTGGTTTAGTTGGATGTGGTACTATTTTATTATGTATTTCTATGTAATGTTTGGTGGATTAAGTTCTATTTTTATGAAAGGTGGTATATAATGCAATAACATTTAATATAGAATATGTATTTAATAATTTTTTTATTCAAAGAATATTTATTGAAAATGTATGTTTTTAAGAACCCAATTTATCAATGATTTTATTTGTTACAGTGAAAATATATCTATAATTTATATCTAAAATAATTAAAAATTTGGGAAAAAGGTAAAAAAAAATTAATTTATATTAAGGGAATAAAAAATTTACAAGAAAATATAAATTCCATTATGACGTCATTAAATTTTTATTATCATGAAATCATCACCTGGCTAGGAAAATTTAAAAGACAGTTTCCCTCAAGCTATGTTTATATTTAATGATTTTTGACACCTCAACATGCCATGAGTTTTGATTTCAATATGTTTATCATCATGGTATACTATGATATGTTATATAATTCTACAGAGTTTGAACCAATTCCTTTGTTAATCAATGAGGGAACCCCATCTGGAGAAGGTAGTCAACTAAGAATTACCATATTCTACACTCAAGCATACTAAAAATCATACTGAGCTACTACAAGAGAATATGCATCCAAATATCTTAATGATGGTTGATTTCATTCATACCCTATTCAACGAGAAATTTTTTTATGTTCGAAAATTCTAATTTATAAGTCTATCAAAGAGGGTGAATTTTTCCTATCTTGTGATAAGCATATCCATTCAAGATTACACACTTCTCAATATAATGGTCCCTTTAGAACATGCTGATTTAAATTCCATGGTATTATGGGCTTAAATTAAAGTAAAAGTGTCTAATTTATATTTCCACCAATCATTTATGATGACCAATAATATATGTTATTTGATGGGTCACACAAGATAATCAACAACATGAGATAAAATCACTTATTTGAGAAAAAATCCTAGAAAAAGATTCATATTTTTGCAACAAAAAAGTTATATGAGTGGATTCAGGTAAGAAATAGGATTTGGATATATAAATCATTTCCCACATAAATCATTTCCTATATAGATCAGATCTTCTATATAATACCAAATGCCTATGTGATGTGAAATGTCCACATATAGAAAATCCACTTCTTGGGAATTCATATACATAGATCTTTTGAATACCTCAGTAAAATTTCCTATGTTTATTCCCAAGAGGATGTTTTGTAATATATAAATAGTAAATACATAATTCCTAAGTGTGGAATTGGATTCCACCATCGAAGCTATATTTGGAAAAAAAATCATGATAGATTGAGTTGTACCATGTTGATTCATTTTTGTTTGGGAGAAGGTTGTTTCATGGAGAAAGTACAGAAAATATAAATGGTGTTTTTATAAAAAAAAAGTGGGTGGACCTTGAGATATTGAATATGTAGTCATATATAAAATGATGGTATCAATAATAGGGTGATACGAAGGAAGAGGAACATGGGACACTTGATAATACAACATTAGAAGAAGTTTTTATATCCCTTATTTAGGGATTTCATATTAATTTTTTTCAATAGTTTTGTTAGAAAAATTTGGAAATTTGAAATAAATTTATGAAAATGGTTTTATAGACCTCAACTAGGGAATGATATTGAGTTGGATAGTATATTTATATCAATTATATCTCATGTGTGGTTGGAATCTACCAATTTCTCACTCAATGAGTAATATATATCCTTCAACCACGTTAACTCAATGAAAATGGTTTGGGAATTATTATTCAATATTATCATTTCATCCCTAACCATATCTATGAAAAAAAATTCCATCCATGGGTAGGTCATATGGGTACTTCATTGAGAAGATTAGTGGACTCTGTAGTTGAGAAATTTGTTAATATGTTTTTCCATAACTATACACCATGAAATAAGGGCATGGAACCTTTTAACTAGATTGAGCCAAACAAGTTCATGGATGATGTTATAAAAATAATGAAAAAATATAAAAATGGAAAATTTGAATCATCCTACAAAATACCTCAATTTTTCACATGTCATTATCTCTTTAATCATGGGTTATCAACTCTTTATACAAGTACATTTTTTGTCAAATTATTTCTAACATGAATCTCATTGACTTCATCACTATCATTTGACATTATTATCCACCCTTCATTTCTGGTTTCAATTTTTCATATTCAAACATTGAAGATTTATAACTCAACACACCTTTTACATAAGTCCTATCTTGTGAATCAACATGTACTTACCAAAACACTAGTCTAAAGTAGGGTTTATCAATAATTAATTTCCATCGGTCCTAGGGACAACATTTTACTAGCATCCAACTACCATTAATAATATAATAAATATATCTTGCCAAGTTTAGTTTCCAAAATTTTTTATGTATGGCCACTATATCATCATTATATTCCCAAATAAATAAACATTCTCTTAATATTTCATTACAAATATATTAATATATTGATCACCATAATCCCCAATGAAAATATTCATGCTTATAATAATAATATATTAGGTTATTGAATATATTCAATAAATCCAACAATGTAGTAAAATCCATCAAAGATAATATAATCCATAAAATCAATATCAAATTCTATGGTAACAAATACTATCAAATAAACAACTCTTCATCATTATTATGTCAACATAATTAACATATTAATGGTTTTCAATCCTCAATCATGTTTTCCAAAAGATGTAAAACCTGTCACTTAATAACTTTTCAAGGTCATTGGTACAATTATAAATATGATATCCAATCATTACATAAATAGTAATATAATTAAATACTTATACATTACATAATTATTATAATCTGAATAAAATTGAAAAATATACCAATAACATAATTTTTGATTCCAAACATAAGGACATTAATATTTCCAATTCATTTTTAGTAATAGCATAAACATGACCTTGATCAGTTATCCATGTTTGAGTTATATCCCATTGACGCATGGGGAATTTTATTGTTTTGTCCCACGTATCCTTACAGTTGAAGCATAGAACATTGATAACAAATTTATTTTCATTAAAATGACATCAATTGAATCCTTTTTCATCACATTTGTATAAAACTCTCATTCCTTTCAAACATATACCAAGGTATTTCAGTAAATAATTATCAATTACAGAAAATAATTTTATTGATCCTTCTTATTATACATATTTTTGTCTAATAAAATCTACTTCTACTACTTACCTTTAATGAAATAAGAAATGAAAAGACTATTTCTCCATCATGATATCACATGACATTATTTCATCATGTGAGGGGAATGTTAGGGAGACTACAACCATTAACATTATTTTCTTAACCACATCAAAGAAATAGTTAATCTTGTTCTTTGGAATGCATACATAGTTCATAAAATACCTTTATAAACCTATAATTATGTCTCCATACATATAAACATATTTAATTCCGTTTTTTTCATAGTCATAGTAATTTTCTCACCATGTTTTCTTATTGCTCATGGGAAAATAATTTTGAAATAAGTGTACATTCAAGTACTTCCATTCAAATTTTTTATTTCTTCATCATCTATAGAGTTTTCAACAAACGGAAATCATTGATATGGATCTACTGAGAGTCAATAAACATTTATGGAAGATTTCTCCCATTAATTCTACGAAAAATAGTGAAATATATTCTCTATATAATTTTAAATTTCTTATATATAAATTTATTTTAAATATCATTTCATTATAGTGTTTTTCGATTCATAAGTTATTTTGAAAATGTCACACTGCATGTTGGATCAACAATCCTCTCAACACAAGAAGGGTTTTTCCCATAACCATAGTCAAGTTCCCCATTAAGGTTATAACTTTTCCAATTGCAGTTGTAGCTCAATATCATGATTCATTATCTTACCGGGGAGTTAAATGATTACATGGGGTATGCAAATTGATAGAGTTTTAAATCCATTCACAATGTGATATTTCCAACAAATATATTTCACTAGGTTAGAGTATAAAATTATGAAAAAAAATGTATAATCACAATAATAGTGAATGGAATTTAAAAAATTTAGACATTTATTTTTTTCCAATATTATAATAATAATTATTATTTCTTTGGTAAATATTTCATATCATGATAATATTTTAAAAACATTTATGTTGGGTTTTAATGAAAATTTGAATTAACCCATGTATATCGCCTGAGAGTGTCAAATGAGGAGAACATTAAGGAATGTTTTCATATATTATATAAATCATGATTCAATCTTGAAACTCCCTTTTCATATTTTCTAAGCCTAGGTACATCCGTGAAAAGAACATGTCTACATGAAGTATCCAAATATATATTTATGTCATGGATAACAACAAAAAATCTACCTTAACAAAAACCTATGATGTTATGAAGTAGTTATCATTTTCCTTAAAATAATTTATATGGTTATATTTAATAATATATTTTTCCTAAAATTTAATTCCCAAGAATTCTACAAAACATTGTTTCATAGATACTATAAATACCCCAAGCCTTCTACCCTATAGTCACTGATTACTATAGTAAATTTTTATAAGATACAAAGAAACACGTCCTGAAGGATCGACTAGTTTAATAGTCTTGGGAAATGATATAAATACATGAAATTATATTTATGAATAAAAAAATATAAAATTTGTTTCCCTTATGAATTCATTATTTCCCCCTACCATATCCCAACATATCAATCACAAAAAACATTATCAAATCATGGTGAAATAAAATATATGTGGTGGGATACAATTCTCATTAAGAGTTCATTAATGATAGAATATATAATGGTTATATAAAAAAAATGGATGTTTAATTATCTAAACCACATTACATTTAAATAATAACATTATCATACTAGTTCTCAAATAACTAATGATAAAAAAGTCCATATACATAATCACATAAGCTTGAAACTTATCCATGAATATTCTAAATAATATAGTAATGAAATGGATACCAATAATTGATATCATAATGTGGTCTTTCTTAATTTCATGCATCTAAAATAGTCTATCTAGAGCATTAACAAGTTATATTATATCGTTAGGTAAAACCCATTTATTTTGGAAAACTAATTTTACTCATGAGACCATTAGATACATCGAGGGGATATATATTTTTGTGTCCCACCCATCAATTAACATTTCGAATAACTTAAAATTTGAAATGGGTGAGTCTTAATCAACATAAACATTCATGGTGAAAAACTAACATTTGAAATGTTGATACATACCCTAAAAAAATAACCATAATCACAAACTATATAGAGTAATATAGTGAATGGTAATAAAATTTACATCCTTATTAAAACTAATTATAAACCATACATTGAAATCATAAGGATGGTATCTAGAAAAAATTTCTATATTGGATCATATGTATAAATAAGAATTGATTCATTGATGAATTTAAATACTATTAATAACCCTTTAAAACATTAATGGACAAAATCCATTGCACAATGAAAATATCATTCTAAAACTAAAATTTCATAGTAAAATTTGAAAAAAAATTCATTGCAAATAAAAATTGGAAATTATAATGTATGGTTAAAAATATTGTTCTTTCATGGTGTTTGGATATTATATACATTCCATACATATTAAAATAGATATTCCATTCCTATTTTCAGTAAAATATAAATGAACATTTTTTAAAAAATGATATGAAGATTACAATAAAAAAATTATACATATATAAACATGGGTAAAAATTTAAATAATAAATCATTTGGAGAATTTTGAAAAAATATCAAAAAGTAGAAAATATATTTTTGACGAAAAATTATTTTCTCTCAATGACAGAAATGATGATAGGTTTTATTAAAAAAAATTTGATAACAATTATAAGTAAAATGGAGAGGAATATGGTACTATTAATGGAAAAAACAATAAGTAGATGAAAAGAAAAGAAAATGTGTTAATTATAAAATGGTCTAATAATTTTCTTCATTAAAAATTAATGTATCAAAAATCTGGATTAAATTGAGATTGAAACCTGAATCTATTACAACATTGGTGAATTTTGAATCGTTAACCCATGAATGAAATAAAACTTCAAATGAAGCAATAATTAAAATTAATTGAAATAGATTTATGATAAAATATATCAAAAGTGGTATTACAAACTTCACAAAAAGTAATATGTATTGAATATGGAATACGTCTTGAGGAAGTAGAAGATACATTAAAAAACATATACCTAGTGTCTGATTTCATTCAATGGTGTTTGAACCTATTTTATAAAAAAATAGGTTAATAATACTTATATTTCATAAAAAAAAATTTATTTCATACCATATATTATTTAATTATATTATTTTGTCATCCATTTATTAGAATATTTGAGAAAATCATTGTTTCAGGTCATAATTGCATCAATTTTTCTCGTCTTTTTTGGTTTGGAAATTCTGGTAATTATTCTTTTATCATGGTTATATCATTAATTTTTTTTACCATGATGTTAATATAATATATGTATATATTTAATTATAATAATGTTGGAAAATTATAGATATTAAATTGATCTCACCATTCCTAGACAAGGTCAGTTGTGCATATTCATGAACACTATTACCATTACTTCGGAATGATAGAATAAAAGGAAAACTAATATAAATTACCCAATATAGAATCACGATAATTTTATATATATCATGTATGTTTTTCAAATCCATCGATATTACCATCCATGTAAAAAATCAGAAATCATTTCACATCACTACGTAGAGGTGGTAGTCTTCACATATGCATGAGCGACGTTATTGATTTTCAATCGATTAGAATGTAAGAAGTTGTATTTGATTTCATCTATAAAAAAAGTTAGTTCATAATTATCACATATTTTAAAAATCATTATCCTCAATTACTTCTATTTAAAGTTTATGGATAAAATGAATCACATCACTCTGTGAGGTGGTAGTCTTCCATACAAATGAGTGACATTATCATAACCTCGTATAGAATGGTATCAATGTTTATGTGATAAAATATTTATAAAAGTATAATAATTTTAGTAATGTAATACAATTATGTTAAATAAAAAATTATATCTATCCTTGTATGATGAGGATGGAAATTTTTTTACATCAGTTCATTAGGCAGTAGTTTTCTGTAAACATGATTGAAAATTTCATTTCTAATAAGATAGATGTGGATAATTTTCTAGTTTATTGAATTAAAATAATGAAATATAAATATACATAGGATTATATTATTATTATATTATCATAGTTTAAATTTACCTAACCATGGCGGGAGATTAAATAAAACAAATACACACTTTTTAAAATATTACCTCATCTTCGTATATCCTCTTTAGGTTTATACCCAACTCCATCATTGTATGGGTTATTAACCAAAAAATGTCACTATAATATTTTTAAAGAAATATTTAATATACATTTGCAGGTATTTTTAGAATACTGTGTTTTGGATGTTTGGATGAGGGAGGAGAGTTGCTTCTTCTATAATTGGGGGGAGATAAATAGAATATTTTTAAAATTATCATGATGTTCCATGTTTTTGTCCTAAAAATTGTCTAAAATGGGTAATTATATAATCTTTGATATAATAAGGTCTATAAAAGGTCATTAAATTGATACAAGAAAAGTTATATGTCATCTTAACATTCATATTCATAGCTTAACCACCTGTAGACCCATTTTTACCTCAACAAATGTAATTATTTTTTACTATTTTCCCAATATTTTATCATCAATAAAATTTTTGAACATATTATATAATATAAAATATTATTTTTTCATTATTTTCACCATTTTCTCAATTATATTCATATATGAGGCATAATTCATATTAAAATCAATCCAAAAACATGTAAAAATGTAGTTTTTCTAAACAAAAACATTCAAAAGATTAAAAGATATATATTCCAGAATTAAATATGAAATTGATTTAATTTACATAAATTAGATATGTTTTAATATAATTTAACTCTATTTAATTGAAAAAAATATATTATATTTATACTTTGTAAATTGTTTAAATGAAAATGCATTTTTTAATTAAAATTGGCATTTTTCACTTTTCATCAAAAAGATTATCTTTTCAAAAAACTACCAAATATTCACAAAAAGATATTTTTAACATGTTTCTTTAAGAACATATATTTATTTTTTCAAATAGTTTTTATAGATATTTTAAAAAATAATTTCAAATTAAATTTTTAAAGCAATACTAAATAATCTTTTTCAAAATTACTATTCTTAAGAAAATATTTCATTTTAATTCAAATGATTTTTATTCTATTTTCAATGAATACGTAAACTTCAATTTATTTTATACATTTTTAAATCATATAATTTTAAAAATATACTTATTTATATTAATTCCTACCAACATAATAGCTAGTTTATAATGGTCATATTTAAATAATAATATTTTAATTGAGTGTCATGTTTGTTAAACCTCATGTTATGTGTATCATAATAAATATAAGAGTTAAAATTAATTTTAAAAGAATTATATTATAAATTCCATGTGCATAACATTCTCTTATATGCTTAGTGCTCCATTTCCTATATGATATTAAAAATGATGTTCCTATTTTAAAATCTCATGTGTTATAGTTGATGATTGAAGGATTTCCTACCTTGACTCTTCCTTTATGGGATATATATCAGGTATGAAGGAACAAGGAAATTATATTTTGGAAACTAAATCATTGATTCATTGTAGGAATGATCAATTTCCATGGTGGCTTAATTAACACATAGGGGCTAGGCATGGAATTTTTCATGATGGCCTAGTTGTATAGGATGTTTGTGGTGCTTCCATGACATGTTTATTTTATTCCTTATGAGTACACATGTATAATAGCTTATGTTATGGGATCATAGTGTGACACTACCTAGATGTATTTATTATACCCAATATGGGAAACCTAGTGCACAAGTGGACCATATGTATTTTTTTTATCAGAGCACATGATGTGTAGTGGATTGGGTAGGATTAGCACAAGAAGTATTCAGAGACACAGTGTGTAAGGAAAGGGGTGATAGTAAATCTTATGTGTGTATATTTTTCTATTGTTTATTTAATATTTCAGTTCTTCCTAATGATAAAAAATTGATTTATGATCCTACTATATTATTTAAATTACTATAGTATTGTTTTAATTTGAATTTTCATGCTCTAATTATAGATAGATAGTATTTTTGTTTTTTTAGAATATTTATAATATTGAATAAAGGGAATAATATCCCCATTATATGTATTAGGCCCTCTCCATGAGTGAGTGGTCTCTAGTGTATATGGAGAAACAATTGTGGCCAAATATAACAATATCTCAAATGTTTATTCTTGGATTGTGCATTATAATATGTATACCAAAACAACATAAAATCATTTATTATTTCTTTATAATTAAATTAAAATGTGAAAAATGGGTTCCATGATTATTCCATGAAACATCATCATAATCCATATAGAAAATTAATGGAAATGAGATCATTAGATTATATACCTGTTGAAGCATAGAAATTAGTAAAGGATATAGACATAGTTAAAAATAATAATTTTATAAATTTATTAGAAATAATATTTAAAAAAATATAAATTTCCTTTTATTTTTGTATGTTTTAGAAAATTTAAAATTCATAGAATAATGAATATTTAATTTATATAAATCAATTTATATATATAAATAAATACTTATAATGATTATTTTTCATAATGTATGTAAAATTAAATCATTCGTTAAATCATATTATAACATTTTTTGGAAACAATTTTAGAGAAACAAAAATATGACCTAAAAATAAGACATTGAAAATATTCAATTTAAAACCATTGTAATGCTGTGAAAATTATAACTCCCCAACCCTAGAATTCTGGATTGTTTATATTATTTTATTACATTAGCATGAATACATGGAATCAAATCCCAATGGACTGGACAATTTTGTAGTATTGGAAAGCTGGATTATATACATGATACCCATAATAAATTGGGGAAAAAATATAAAAATGATACATAATAAATTGAAATAAAATTAATCATTGAACACTTATCTAATGATTTATTCTTCATATGCTGAGGAATGGAATGATAATAAGGGTGGGATCAAATTCATAGTAATGGTATGTAAAGAGGAAGAAATAAAGAATTAATGAGAATAAATTAAAATGGATAGGTAACTAGATTATAACACATTTTATTAAAAATAAATAAATCTGGATAAATATATATTGAGAGGTAAGAAACAAAAACATATTCCATTTAAAAATTAATCTAAGAATAGTATGCATTTATATTTTTTCTGTGGAATATATCATTGATAATTAATAACTGAATCAAAATAAAGAAAATACTTAATTATTTAACATCATGTTTGAGAAACATGAAATCCAATACAATCTAGTCAATTAACATGGCTATTAATGCTATGAATATAAACCTCTGTAATTTTGAAAACTTATTCATCTCATGAGAATTTTTCAATGAATTAAGGGGCAATATATAGTTCCGGACCCACCAGTCATTGCCGATCCAACGATTTCTTCATATAGAATAGTGAAAATAAATAATATTACATATCAAATAACAATATTTTATTTATAATAAATATTAATCTATTATTCCCTATTGAAGTATAAATGAAAACAATTATTGTTGACATTGATGAATGTAAATACCCTTAAAACATTACTGAGGTAAATAATATTTAAACACTCCAAACATTCCCATACCACTTTGAAACATTTGAATCGTAATTACAATGAAGTAATAACATTAATGGATAATATAATATCATAAGAATGAGGAAATTCATGATAAAATATTTCAAATGGAATTATATACACTATATAATAAAAACTAGGTGCATAACCTTGAAAAATGTCTCAATTAAATTAAATTGAGACAAAATCCATTTCTTTATTATTTATTTTTTGTGTGTGGAATTTATCCTTTTGTATTGTGGTTTGAAATATTTTACTAATATATACCATCTCTATAACAATTTTCACATTATCATATATTAACTTCTTATAACATATTTCTACCGATTCTTAAAACCCATACATTATTATAACTATTTCATGTGTTAATTGCCTAGTTTTCTGACGTATGTTTTCATTTGTTATTTGTTTCCATTTAATTATATCATGATTTTATCATATCCTGAATATAAACATTATTTAATTATAATATATATTCAACATAAATGTATTTAGAACAATCATTATTGTTTGGTGATATGAAATTAAATGCACCATTTATAGAGACGGTAGGTCATACATTCTAATGAACACTACTTTCATTTCATTATTATATTAAAATAAGGAAAATAATATTATATATATATTTATATTATAATTACAGTATCATATCTATTTAATATATATTATATAGGTTTTTTAATATCTTTTTTAATACATTCTATTTATATCATTAATGAATCGCATTTCATTCAGGGGGTGGTAGTCTACACATCCCCAAACGATGTTACCATATTCCGATAAAATGGAATGAATAAATATATATGTTATAATGGAATTATATAGGTATAAATAAATTAGAAATATCATATATAAACATATTTTCCAACATAATTTTTAACCAAGAAATGTAGTAATGGAAAAACAAACAATCATTGGTTGTAATTCTTTGTACACATAAATAGTACGTTCGCTACCCATTATATTGATTTGTGTGTGAGTGTTGGTATAAACCTTATCATAAAAACATCCTAGTATATTTAGGAGAAATTTTTATTTATAATAATGGAATGATAATATTATTGGGTGCGGAGAATCTAAATAAAACTAAATGGATTGAGGGAAGATGTTACTTCCTCTTTTGTTAACTCATTTTAGTTTGCACAAAACGAATTCCTTGGATTAATTTATTCAATAAAAAATTATTCTAGGATGAGGATAGGTGTGTTTAGGAGCTATAAGTTTTAACATTAGTTGACCCAATGCGGCTTGAGAGGTGTGCGAAAGGGGAAGAGTGGACACCTTTTATAATGGAGGTGGAGTGTCACTCTTGTAAATAACAAAATTTACACATTAATTGGAGGTATCAATTTTCTATTGTTCCTAAAAAATGAAAAATAATGGTCTAAATTGGATTAAAAATTGATAAAATCCTCCAATAAATAAAAATGTGTTCATTTTATGAATTTTGTGTCTTAACTTATAAGTTTCCCTAATTTTATTATTTATAGATTTATTAAATAATCTAATTTTTTATCCTGTGTAATTTGATCATTAAGAATAAATTATTGTTTAAAGTATTATAATATATATATAATTAATTTTAAATATAATATCTAATTTAGAAAATAAAAAAACCATTTTTATGTAAATTATGTTTAAAATAATTGCATGTTTCGTGCAAAAACACTACTTTAACCTAAACTGTGCTAATAATATTTTTACAAACTAAGCGTCAATAAGTTAATTATAAAAGATAAATTGTTACATTAATAGGGAATATTTAATATTTATTAACAATTAAAAAACACTTTGAAATTTTAACATTTTTGTTAATTTTAAATCATCTAGTAGTTTTTAATTTTTAAAAAATAATTGTAATTTCAATTTGGACATTATTAAATTAGTTTTAATTATAAAATATAAATAAAATATTGGAATTAAAATATATTAAATTAAAATATCTTTAAAATTACATATTCACATATACTAAAAATTAAATATAATCAATCAATCAATTTTCATCACTTTTAATATTAACATTATTATCATTTTTAGTTTATTATAAACTAAATAATGAATACCTTAGCATTTCTTAATAATTTTAACTAACTAATTCATATAAATAAATTAAAAAAATATTTACACCATAAAAAAAACATTTATATTAATAAATTATTTTTATAATTGAATATATTAATTTTTCTACATATTTTAATGTTTTATAAATGTTAAAAGTATGAAAGGATCCCCTTTTCTCTCTTTTCCTTAAATAACATATCATATAGATAAAATCAATGAAATATTATACAAATTAACCAAAACATTCAATGAAATATGGGATATGATCAATCTATTAGACTAAAAAAATTAGAAAATTTAATCTGTCATTATGGCCCATAATTTTATGGTTTTCACCCTTTTTAGCATAATTTTACCTTAATCACTTTAATTAATTAAAATCAAATTCTCTAATATGCTTTGTCAAAAATTAATTTTATCTCAATAAACCATAAATATAATTCATATTATAAAAATTTAGGACCATTTTCCAAAATTAAAATCACATATGCGGGAAAATTAAATTTAATTATAATCCTTGAGATGTGGTGAGAAAGTGGGTTTTCAAGTAAAAACGTTCAAACATTCAATAAGTTTTTATATCATCCTTCAATAAAAAATTTATAATGTCCAAAAAAGTGTTAATATTTGTATAATTTTTCTATTATTTCTTTAAAAAAATTAAAATATAAATTAACATTATGATTTATTTAAATGAAATAGATATGTTAACTAAAATGTCTTATTTTTTTAACTTTTCTTCAAAAAATGAAAATTCTCATAAGAATACAAAATATTTACCCAATTATAATTTTGAAAATCCAAATTAAAAAATGATGTTTATTTTTACAAATAAAATTTATAAAGTGTTCTAAAATTGATTTATAGTATGTTTTCTATTCAAAGGTTATAAAACAAGATCTTCTGTGTAATTCAATCTATCCCATTGTTTTTTATAAATTAATCTTGAAATGGTGATTCATATAAATAAATATACAATCAATATTAATTTTATTACAAAATCAAAATATTCTAAATTGTTAGTGTGTTACATTCTCCAATCCATAATTAAATTGTTTTCATGAAATTTAAACATAATCTCAGTAATCAAGAGTTTTGTATTTGAAAATAAATATTTTTCGAAAAAACAATAACGTAAATAAGGGAAATAAAAAATATTCATAATAATATGGAAAATTAAATAAAAATTTCATAAAAAAGGAATTCTACACGGAATACATTTTAAAAAACATTGATATGGAAGAGAAACCTAGTTATTAAATTCTTAAGGCGCATGATGGAGAACATGTTGACCTAAATGTTGTTTTATACAAAACCATATAATGTAGGTGTTAATAACTATAATTTATATAATTAAAATTATTATAATAGGATTTTTTGTAAAGTACCATTTTTATAAAGTTGAGTAATTCTTTCATTGTCGATGAATATAATAAGTATATGTTTCTATAATCATAATATTTTCCTTTGATTATGTTTTGAACTATTTCTAAATTATCTATTATCGTAAGATTCTTCATATTGTGAAGTAATAAACTAATCTTTTATACCTCATTCAACTATAAAATTAATTCATTTTATAAATAGCTATATTATAAAAAAAATATTTTTATATAACACTTTATATGGATGGTTAAAATTAACATTTCAATAGCCATCTATTAATATGATGTGGACCTTCAGTAATAAATTTATAAACATGTGAAAACCTTGGTCATGTATTTTATTGAGATATGGTAATAACATGAATCACTATAAAATCGTATTATAAACATGGTTTTTTTCCATATTCATTAAGTATGAATCATGTTGTATGATATATTTCTGAAATCTAAATATGATGTAAACTACATCAATGATAACATAAATCAATTCCAAGGTAATAATAAATTATTTGATTTACGTTACCTAAAACAATAATTTCTTTCTCCAAACATCATTATCATAACCTTAAGAACATATTAAGGGTCATATTCCCTTCAACTATGTGTTTTGAAATATGTATTTAACTTGTACTAAATAACATTTCTTAGTACCATTCTGCGTGTGATCTAAAATACTTATTGAAAATGTATTTCAATTCAATACCTATATATTCCATAATTCTTTTGACCGGTACCTCATTGATGTCATAATTCTAGAATCCAAATATATAAACCCATCGATTTTCAACATCTTCCCTCATCCATTAAAAACGATACCTTATCATATCAACTCATACATATTTCTATTAACGTTTCACAAGTAGTCTTATCATCATAAAAAATTGACAGTTACATACACCACCATGTTGATTCACTTTGTGATCATTCCACATGGGACATTGATTTTTATAATGACCACATATTCAACAATTAATGAATTTAATCATCAATGATGGCTTAGGAAGGACCATATTCCTATACATTTCATTAATAGAACACTTCATTTTCCCTTAGTAGTCAATTACTTTGTGACCTTATTTTCCCCATTCAAAAAAATTTCATGTTCATCTAAGAATTTTACATGGGCGTTTACTTCCGCATTATTGATATAGAGGAAACTGTTTCTTATTTCGTCAATGGTCTCCATTACCATAAAACTTAGTGAACTCATTATTTATCTTTAATGGTTAGTAAAAGAGTTGGTAGAGATACCCATTATTACTCAAGTTCATTGAAAAATTATTAGGCTCGATCACAACATCATTTACTCTTGTGATCATTCTGTTTAAATCCTCAATAGAAATTTTTCCATTGCATTTAATTTTAACCCAATTCATTTTGTTTTCCTATATTGACTTAAAATAGAATCAAATTTTTAGAAACACTTATCAAAACATAAAACAACATAATTATGAAAACATACATATATGATTCTTAAATCATGGCTCATATATTTTTAATTTATGACACCATAGGATTATCCTATGTCATTAACAGTCCTCTTCATCTTAAATCTATCTTGATGTTTGATAAATAAAAATGAAAATTATGCAAAATTTATCCCTTAATAATAACAAACCAGGTGGTATGCAAGGAATATTTTCATTTACCATGTTATGCTAAGTCCGGCCTAACATACATTATCATAGTTTTTTCTCCTATGTTTATCTATTCTAGAACCATTTCCACTTGTAGTTTCCAAATATGTATTTATTCAAAAGAGTACCCACAAAATATCTACAATACTAAAATTCTAGGATGTTCTTGTATAAATATACTTAATGTCTATCTTAGGGTTATGTTTCAAAAAATATTCTTTCTAAATATTGTTTTCATGGATTCTACTAAACATCCTCTGATACAAAATATAATGCTCTGACCACAAAAACATGGAGTCAATGCATTTTTTTATTACATTATATGGATTACATTGAATCAAATCCGAAAGGACTAATTAGTTTAGTAGACTTAGAAATTTATATAATATACATGATACCAATAATACATTTCGAAATAGAAAATAAAAATATAATATATAATCACACAAAAGGAATTTCATACATGAACGGTTATTAAATGATTTATTCATCCAATCTTGGGGAAGGTAAACATAATAAGGGTGAACTAAAATTCTTAGTAATTATATGTAAAGTTGAATAAATAACTATTCAATGAGAATAAATCACCCTGGAATGGTATATAAATGATAACACCTAAAAATAAAATTTTTGGATAATGGAAAATCTATATGTAATGGTAATAAATTTAAACACATGAAATTTTCTCAAAAAATTATGAATACATTGAATCTGTAGATATACCCACATAAAATATTATGGATAAGTAATAACTGAATCAAAATGAAGGAAACACTTAATTATTAGACATCATGTCTAACGTGCATGAAAAACTATACCATCAAGACCATTAAAAATATGGTTAAAACTATTGATAACATCCCATTTAATTTGGACAAATTATTTATCTAATAACAACATATCGATTCATTGAGGGTATATATAATGTACGGGCTCCACCTTTTTTTCCTAGTTGAAAGAATTCAACAAATCAAATAATGAAAATAAATAAAATTCCTTATCAAAAAACTATATTGAATGAATAATTTTTATATGTCATTTATTCATCAGTTTAGGGTAAATAATAACAAACATTGTGGACATTGATGAATATAAATACTATTAAAAACATTTTTTAGGGAAGTAATATTTATACATTCTAAAGTGTATGATTCCACTTTGAGATATTTGAAAAAAAATTCAAATAAAGTAATAAAAATTAAATAATAATAGAATATTGTGAGAATGATAAAATTCAAGATATAACATGTCAAATGGATTTATATACACCATATACAAGAAACTAGGTTCATAGCATTACAGAATTACTCAATGAAATGAAATTGAGACAAAATCACATACCATATTCTTCTTTATTTTTCTGTGGCCTTTATCCGCCTCTATAAAAGTTTGAAATAAGTTATTAACATATATAATAACCATATTCTTTAACTTAATATCATATATGAAATTTTTTTAATACCTTATTTCTATTTTTTAACAACTCCTCATTATTTTAACAATTTCATGTGTTAATTGTCCATTGTTTTTTAGTAAGGTTTAACATGTCATTTGTTATTTATATTAATTAGATCATGATTTAATAATATCCATAATATGAATAATTACTTAATTATAATATATAATTTCCATATATAAATTTATAATAAACTATTATATTTGGATATTAGAAATTAAATGCACCGTTCATGGAGATCATAGGTCATATGTACACATGAATGCTTAATTCATTTAATTTTCATTTTAAAAGGATAGAAAGAAAAATATATACATTTATATTATTTTTCTAATAAAATATATATATTTGATATTTTTTATAGGGTTATTATGATCATATTTAATATGTTATTGGTAAAGAGTGAACAAATCACACCCCTTTGAGGGGCGGTAGTCCACACTACCACAAATGTTGTTATCATGTTCCCTAAAAATCTAGGGAATAAATTTAAGTGTTATAATATAATTTTACAACTATAAATAAATTATAAATATTTCATATATCATATATAAATAGTTTTTCCCTTATAATATCAATCCATGAAATGTGTTAAAAGAAAATAAATAAACAATCAATGTTTCATGAGATGAAAATTCTTTGTACATGTAAATAGAATGTTTGTTACCAATTATATAGAATTTTTTGTGATATTATGTCTAACCATAATATAACAATATCATTTTATATATAGGATAATTTTTTTATGTAATCATTGAATAATAATATTGTATATGGCGTAGAATATAAATAAAACTAAAGAGATTAAGGAAAGATGTTACCTCTTCATTTAGTAACTTCTTTTGGTTTTCACAAATGGTCTTATGTGGATGAATTTATGACCAATGGGTGGACTATAGGATTAGTTTAGGAATGTTTAGAATCTATTTTGGTAGATATTGGTTGATAAAAAGTGGCATGATAGGTGTGGGGAAGAGGAAAAGTGATTTTTTTTATAGTGAAGGAGAAGTGTCACTCTGGAAAACACGAAAAGGTGTATATTAATTAGAGGTATCCTTTAACTAATGTTAATAAAAAAGATAAATAATGGTTTAAATGGGAATAATTTCCTAGATAAACCTCCACCATAAAAAAATAAGTTCATTTTTTCAATTTGGTTCCTTAACTTCTATGTTTCCCCAATTTTATCATTTTGGTTGTTATTAAAGAAAATAGTTTTATAACCTATGTAATTTAACAACTAAGTCTAAATGAAAGTGATATTTATTATAATATATATATAATGAATTATAAATATGTTATATAATTTAAAAAATAAATATCTATTATTTTTTGCGTATAAAATTTTTAATAACATATGTACAACGTGCCGAAACAATTATTTAAATGAGACAATTATAATAATGTGATTACAATCTATGGGTCAATAATTATATTATAAAAGATAAATTAACTTGTTATTATAATATATTTGATTTTTATTAATGATAAAAAGCACTTTGAATATTGTAGGATCTTTATTATTTTTAAATAATTTAATAAAATGTAATTTATTATAGAATAAAATTAATGTCAATTTTCTAAATATTTAAATAAATTTAATTTAAAAATATTAAATAAAAATTAAATTAAATTAAATAGTTTCACATTATTTTAACAAAATATTTTTGTAATTATAAATAATTAAATACAATAATTAAATCAGTTTTTATTAATTTTAATATTTATAGTACTATTTATATTAGTTTATTATTAACTAAATAATAATTGTGTTGGCGTTTCATAAGAATTTTATGTAATTAATTCATCTCTAAAAATTAATGATAAATTAATATGTTCTAAATAACCCATTTCACCTTCTAGCATAAATTTATAACATAAAATATGTGATTTTTTACATATCTCATTGTCTTCTAACTATTATAGGTAATAAGGGTTCCATTTCGGAAATTTTATTTATTTAACTTATCAAATACAGATCCTTCATGAAATAATATCCCAATATTCCATTATATTAGAACTAATAGGATACATGGTAAATATATTAGAATAAAATGGATTTTGGACTATTTTAAAGGTCATTTTGGCCATTGAGATTAGGGTTTAGTCCCAGGTTAAGCATACATTTACCTTAACCACCGTAATTAATTTCTATCACTTTAACTAATCTTCATGGTCAAAAATTATGGTTATCTTGTTAAAAAATAAATTTTATACTTATTAAGAAATTTATATACACTTTCTAAAATTGAAGTCACAAAATTGGAAAACTTAATTTTAAAGCTAATGTCGTTGACATTGAGAGAATGCATGTTTTAAATTAAAAATGCTTAATAGTTTAACATGTTTTTTATATCAAATTTCAATATAAAAATGATTACAAAGAATTAAATTGGGTTTTTATTTTTATATTCACCCTATTTTTATTTTCAAAACCCATTTAATATATAATTTAACATTTATAATTTTTTAAACAAAAAGGAAGTATTTTTCATTATTCCACCAAAAATTAAACATCAACAAAAATTATTAAAAATTCACCCCAAGATAATTTTAAAAATAAAAATACAAAAAATATGTTTAATTTGACAAATAAAATTTAATTTTTTAAAAAAAAATTAATTTAAAATAGGTTCACAATTAAAAATTGGTAAACTGGATGTTACATGTAATGAATGCTAACTCACAGTTCTGTGTCGCGTAAGCTTAACCTGGTGTTTTGTGTATAGAATCACATCCCTAAATTCAATTTTATTAAAATATTAAAATATTTTAAATTCTTGGGTTGTTACAAAAATGAAGATTAATATTCCCTAAAAAATCATTTATGTACAATTATGAAAAATCCTAAAACAATATAAAAAATATTGATATGGAAGAGAAAGGGTTTGCATAATGACTTTAAAACATTCAAATCATTTTTTTAGAATAGTACTCCTTGAGAAATTTAAAATTGATACACTCATGAAGTAAATTAGCTGATAATTAACATATAATACCATGATTATAAATATATTTACAAAATTATATTTTAAGTAGGTAATATATAGACCATATTAATATATATTGTTTCATAATATAAATCATTTATCAATGAATTGAAATATTCATGAAAACAACTATTCCTATGACTTCTATATGGAATGACATTCTCTAACCTCCTATATAATAAATTTATATCTATTATAAATCAATATTATAACCAAATCTATATTTATCTTAATAGTTATCGTTAAATTATAATATCTTATTTACCAATTGAGTAAAAATTCTATATTAAAATCTGTAAATTTTTATAGTTAATAATTTCTCCACGCATTTTTCACATTAGTGGTTCTTTACATTGTAACTTAGTCATGGATTCATCAACTAAAGAATATTACTTAATTTTTTAATTATTTTTTGATATATTTTTATTGTCCCATTGTTATTTGATTGAACTTATGGAGATGATTTTAATGGAAATCACGAAAATATCACACCATAGACATTTATTTTCCATAATAATATTATTTTTGTGTATAAAAATATTTATATAACCATTATAGATTATTTAAAATAATTTATTGATATAATTATGTATTTCATTACCATCGTCACACATCCATTAATCATTAATTAAATAAACATTATATCATCATTCATGTTGGTGGTAAAATAGATCCAAACAAGAGTGTTTTATAATAATTGAATGTGTAATAACATTATATTAAACATAAATAATACAAATTTTTTAGAACCACAATGATTTAAAAATAAATTAAAAATGAGAAAATTTATATTTATGAAGTAGATGATGATGAACATAAAGAATTACAATAAACAAGAACATGTTTCTTACATTGAGAGCATCATCCTCGTCTTGAAAGGAATCTTATAAATGAGAGGTTCAATACATATTACTGGGGCTAAAGGATCAAAAATGTTAGATAGGATTATGGTGGAGATGAGTAGGATAGAAATTGAATAAAAAATTTTTGTAACAGTGTTGATTTTTATTGGGATAGAAGAGTTAGAACTTTTATAAATTATATTGACATTAATTTTAATAAATGTAATTACCTATATCAAGTGGAACAAAATTATCAAATCTACATTATAATATAGTAGAGTCAACAATCCACTACTCTATTTAATTATATATTTGGTTTTTATATATTTTTTTATTATCTCTTCATTTTATCCAATTTCTATTACTTTAACCTTCACTGTAGTATCTATCTTTTATCTAAGTAAGCTATTTTGATGAGTCAATATAAAATTGAATTATTTTCTGGCCTTCAATAGTATTATTTATAACATAAAAACACATTTTTAATTATAATTTCTATATGTGAGAAAAAAAATTTAATATGAGTACACACAATGTGTAAAAATCAATTTTTGAAAAATGAAACTTTAATAATAAGAAATGAATTTATTATTTTTTATTATAATATATTAATAATTAAATTAAATTAAATTTATTTTTTTATATTTATATATATAATTAATATATGTAACCGAAATAATTACGCTATTCAGATTTATTTTTTGTTAGGATTAATACACTTTTCCCTTAAAAACACATCTGAGAAATATTATTTTCTAACATCAAAGGATATTATCAACATTTATAACCAATTGATAATAAATGTATAAATAATTTAGCATTTATAAATTTTTATAAAAAATATTAGAAAAAATTTAATACTCCAAATAGAGGACATTTCCCATAAAATAATGTTTTTATTCAAATTATTTCTCTCTAGTTATGAATATTTAATATGGTACTCCATATAGTTATTTAATTATTTCCATGATATTACTAATTTATTATTAAAATAATTCTTTTAAATTTGTCAATAATGACTATCGATTAAATGTATTAAAATTATATGGTTTAATGTAAATTCCCAATTTTTAATTTAGTTACTTTTAAATTAATTTTATTTATCATGTGAATTAGAATACTTTAATTATAAAATATTATTTTTTTCTAATATTTTTTTATTCAAATATAATATAATTTTTAATTTTTTAATTTAAAGAGAATTATTTTATTTACTTTGGTGTTTCATTTATCATTATAAATAAAACATATGGTCCATATACCAATGGAAAACACATACTAAAAGATAGGTTCTATCAAATTGATGGGGATACCTCAATCTCTTTCACTTTATGGGACTGAGATGTCAGGACCCGTCCCCTGGGGCCTGTGCTAGGACTACCCCATGCCTTCCACCCATAGGCCAGGGTTTAGTAACTAGAACTGAAGGAATCAACCTTCATGTTGGAAGAATTTTCCTATGTACCTGTACGCACACACATGACCAACCACATCCCATAAACTAAATAGGGAAAATAAGTCTACTGAAACAAGTGCTGAGTAAATCTAAAACTGAAAAAAGTGGGCCAAAATACAAACCCAATATAAATAACTCAAAATAGCAATGTAAAAAGGGACATAGGTAGCCCACCACTAAAAACCCCACCCAATGGTAAGAGTAGTGTAGCTAATGGAAGATTAAGTACTATGTCATGTCTGCCAGATCCTACTAAGCCCCACCTTATCCTAGGACACAAATAACTATGGAGAAGCATTGATCGTCTACACCAGAGACAACAGGTGCGGGCGAAGCCCATGCTGGACTGAGTAACAAAACACTCAATAGGGGACCCCTACACACAAAGTAAAGACCACTAATAAATTCTCAATGAAAAGCACGAAGAACAAACACGGAGGAAGAGGACAAATCACAAGCATGAAGCACAAGACAATGCACACCAGGTATATTGTATGGTAGTGATAGAAGAATCACTAGTCACATCATCGAACACATCAGTTGATGGAGAACTCCTCCCCTATTAGTACATTGGTCATGTTTGGTCACCCTGAAGCTGCTTCCCACTAAACTTGGAATGTTGTGGTATTCATCCCTGATTAGTACCGTGGGTATACCATGTAACATAGTCTTGCTCCCACTGTGGGCCTCCAAAGTCACACAGAGGTGATTCCCACCATGTCCAACAGAGGTACTCCTCCCCATCGCGTACCGTGGGTCTGCGAAGTCACATAGTCTTCCCCTAACCATGGGCCCTCAAATTCACACAGAGGTGATTCCCACTAAGTCATGGTCGAGCCACACAGAGTTTCTTATACATAGTTTTATGTTCTTAGCAAACCACATGGTTTTTGTACATAGTTCGCTTCAGATAACATCTCCTCACATAATTCATTGCATCTCACCATACATTAAAATATCCTTAGAGAAAACAAAACGATCTTCCCCATCGTGAGGTTCGAAAAACTGTAAACGGATTGTCTACTGGATGACCAATTGGATTGTTATTAGCATTTTAATAAATAGGGGTCGGTTGTGTCTTAGTCTTGTCTGACCCAGTCGAGCCGACCCAACCAACCCGGCCTAGGGTTTCCGCATTCCACAGTTTGATTCGACTAACCCTACCTAATGTGGTTCGGGACTAGGTAGGTCCTGTATGGCCTGACCAGTGGTCCAGACCTAATGGGCCTCGGTGGAATTTACAGTGTTTGGTTGATGCTCCAACCTGCCAGGTCACCCAACAACCTGGTCTCGTCTGGCCCAGACCGAAGGGTGCGGCCCACCCGCAAGAGACCAGTACGCCAGGGGTGCCTAGTAGTGTGCGTTCGGGATGCAACAGCCACCGCCACTTCCCCTCCCATCCCAGCGGCTCGTCTGCATGTCCACCTTATGCTGTGGCCAAGAGACCATTGCTCGCTTGGGTAGTTGAGACTTGGGCCACTGCCTCCACGTGGTGCCAGGCTGGTGCCACCTCTTCCATAGCGGACATTCCATAGACACCTCCACCGTGGCACACATGGATGTGCCTCCTCCACTAGAATGGCTGGTTTGGTTCAGATGACTCGTCCAACACTTGTCGCCCGGGGTGGAATCAACTCCTTCACATGGATGGAGAGTAGCGGCCACCCCTGATTTGCTGGCAGTAGCTTTTTTTGGGCCACCATGTCTGCTCTGGTGGTCCGATCCCCAATCATTCTTCTCCTTCGGGCCATTCGAGTAACTACTATCACTACCTTTTCCCTAGATTCCTCTTTCATCCATTTAAGGATCTGACCACGAAGAAATCACATGTGAAGGGACCCAAGCCTTGTTTGTGTTGTCATGCACCCTCCGTGTTAGAGGATTAAAACATGGGGAGGCTCGGGGATTGTAGATCATTCAAAAAAATGATCGTTTAATCTTGGATAAAGAAACCCAAAAAGGGAACCCTCTCACAAGAATGCATGATCCACAGATCAACCATTTCATGGGTTTATGTTCACTCATCATTGAATTTAAGAATGGGGGAAAATAACTTAAACAAAAACACTACCAAGATTATGGATCTATGACTAACAATGGGTGAAGCTCTAAGTAGTCATCGATCATCAATCTGTTAGCATTCTTCATAGTTCGTCTATGGAATTCATCGATGTTCATTGTTCTTAAGGGTAGATGAAATATGCCAATGGTTCGTCAAAGAATTGTCTGCTGATAAATTGTTGTCTCTCTACCAGAGTAAACCAATAAAAAAACTCATTGATTCATTTTTTATGTTGATTCATTTATGAAAGAGTGTAGCTGTTACGTTTCATTTAATGTGTCATTACACAATGAATTTACAAGATATTAATGATTTCCCTTAATTTTCCTCGTTGTTGCCTCGTCTTTACATTACAGCTTCACCATGTCGTAGCTTTTTGATTGAGTAAAATAAATAAAATATCTTTTTGAAGTTATTTTATTCTTTTCTAAAATGACCAAAAATTAAAATTTCCATGCGGCCCATTCTGGCCAATGTTAAGTCCATTCTAGGTGAATCTCAGTGTTCTCAGTTTAATAGAGATCTCATATTTCTATTCTGAGCATCGGTTCAAAATATACAAAAAGCCACTTCCACATTTACTGAACGTATCTTAAAAAAATTTCAAAATTCCATTATGGGATCACTGGGTATAAGAATGTATTGATGTCAGAGCATGTTCTCTCGAAATAATTGCATATAATTTAAAATAATTACATGGAAATTACGTGACATTACATGATATTTTGTCCTCCATCTGGTTGATATAATCATCACTTCATGATGATTGTGAACTCCCGCCCACACATTATATTTTCTCCCAATTTATAAATGAATTGTTATTCCATTCGTACCCCTTTTGAACAAATGAAATTATTTTCTAGTGAAACATTTAAAACATAGATGAGCCTTCACATAAATGAGGGAATTTTATCTCATGCTTCTCTATAAATTTTTTGAAATTTATTGACCTTTTAAAATCAACATAATTATAAAAAAAAATAAATCTATAAATATACATTAATAACTCAAAGATTATGAGATAATACTAAATGAATTAAAAAAAGTGTAAATAATAAATAAATGCATGTATTCTAAAAATGATCCAAAATGAATATTTTAGTCAAATTTCATTATTGATTTTTAAATTAGTTTCTCATTTCATTAAATAAAATTACATATTAATCAATATAGAAATAGTGGAAGACTGTATAATATCACTAACCATATTCTTTAAAAGGAGGGTGTACCACATAGAAAAACCATGGCTTCAAAGTACATATAGAATTAATTTGAAGTCTCATGTTTTCTACATGATTTCCATAATCATGATTAAGTCAATTTTTTATTTCTTGGGCACATTAATACTTTATTGGGGTCTTCCTCAAATCAATATAGGAACTATTTTTTTATCTATAATCCCTTTCATATTATGATAGATTCCAATGTTTATGTCCATGTGTATAGTGAGACCCAAAAATATCCTTAGTTCTATAGATTGATGTCAACCTCTAATACCTCTCTTTTTTATCATTAAGGTCTATTGATCATGTTGAGTAATAAAATAATTTTCATGGACTCTTTTTGTTGTTGAATTTATCATAACCTCATGATCCACTAAATGTTTCACAAGAACCACTACTTATAACTAAATATCCTTTATTATAATATCACTGTGAGTTATATTCTTTTTATAATTCAAATAAAACCTTTAAATACACTATAATCCATCTGAGATAAGTATTGTAGTTTGTGAATATTGTTTAAATCATCCACATGTATCCCCAAGTGAACCATTATTGGTAAGAAAAATTTTTCATCTTCCAAATATTTATCTTACTTATTATATGATAGATTTTAGAACCAATGATTTATACCACCATACCCTTGATTTTTTGAATAACAAAACAAGATTATGATTAAAAAATGTGACCATATATTTCATTCACAATATAAGTGCACTAGTGAGACTTCGTGATTCTCTATTCTTCATAATTCATTATTTTAATGGTAAAATCATTCACCCTCATCATTCAATTAAATTGATTGTTGTCATTATGGGTGAGTTTCCCCATATTCTCTTACCATTTATTCCTAATTAAATTTTTATCCATAAAAAATCTCTTTATATCCCGGGTTCTTGTATACTTTAATTTTTTCATCAATAATTTTTCATTTATGTTATCATTAATCATCAGTTGTGGCATAAGGTTACATCTAATAATATATATTTTTAATTTCCCTCCTATTTATTTTAATTAAATATTATATTTTTTATTCGGAAACCTATTAAAAAATATTCCTTTTTCCTAAAACATGTTAAATATATATTTTTTCAATAAGAATAACTATATTAATGGTCCTCTAAATTTAAATTAACATACACCTTTAATCATTATTGATTATGAGTATTCTAAATTATACAACATGATATAAAACATCTAAAAAAGCTCAACCATTTTTCCTTATGGTTATATAGTGATACATGTAAATACCAAAATATATCATACATAAATATTACATATTTATAGACGAGTATTTAATAAACTACAAAAACACACACCGGATAATTGTAAAGGTTTAGTGCCTTTTGAATCATGGAAAACAATGTTATTATTTCATGAAAGATCATCAACAACTCACATATAGATATTCCAATATATTAATCATCCTATACATACCCTATATAAAGCCTTTTTCTATAACATAGGGAAGGAAACATAAGAAAGGGTGACATTATATGCTCAGTATGGATAATCGTGGCCGATATCAATATATTATGAAAATAAGTGTATGAGAAGATGAGAATGTCATTTGGAAAACATGACACGTATATAATATATCATAAAATTGAGTCATGGAATAAATAATTTAATTTCATAAGACAATAATCATAATGTAATCTAAGAACATGATCCATGAGAACTTGAAATTTTTATGAGACATTGATTTGGGGTGTGAAAATAAGTATAAAACATTATTCTCATAGTATTCCACGATCATTGAAAAGGATATCATAGTTGAATGGTTTCACTCCACAAAGAATCATATCAGTTATAGTTAAATACCATGACTATTGTTTTGTGTAAATTCCCCTAAGAAATGGATTCTCTCCCCATTACATCCCTATTTGTCTTATGAGATATCAATACATACCCAATCAATTTGGGGGAGATATAGGTCTAAAACTTCAACTAATAAAAATCATACATATATGTTCTACAATATCATAAAATTTTAATCATATTAGAACCCATGAAATTAAATTGGTTTCATAATATTTTCTTTATAACATAACATTTGGAAAATAAACATGTTTTATAATCATTTTATAATTTCTATAACATCTGTATGTTTTAATTAAATAATATCTCTATATAATTTTAATTATTCAATAGATTACATTACAAAAATTTGTGATTTTAAATGAACTAAGACATTTACATAGTATAAAATGAACATTATAACATAGTCTTCTTGTTAGTGAGAAAATATTAAACTATATTTTTAAAATATATGGATATTTCATTCGCTACTAATTATTTATTAAAAATATAAAGCAATTATATATTTTTATTTTTTTATTAATAATTTCTTCCAATTACAATTAGTGAATGAAATTATTCCAATATATATAATATATACTTAATAAAGTATTTTTTATATTCATCCAATAGATATTTTTGTCATAGGGTATGAATAAGCCATTATTAATCTATACAAACCTATATTTTTCAAAAGGGTATTATACCTCCATTTAATGGAAAACCACTTTTAATATATTATTTTGACATATTGATAAATTTTTAATAACTACATAAACCTCTTATTTGTAATCACGATATAAAAATTTACTTTGGATTACTTTTTTATATTTGTCGAATAACTTCCAAATTTTGAGGAATAGTAAAAATATATCAATTTATATTGAAAAGAATGTTTTCATTGAAATGTTTTATATGGTTATATTATAATATTTAATTATTTTAATGTATAATATAATATATTCTCTATCATTAAAAATAATTTATGTCATTTTCATTAATTCTACATTTAATTTATATGTAAAAACATTTCAATATTATTTGAGACTGTTTATACCGGATGTTCGGTTACAAATAAAGGATATTAGACCAAAGTTGAGGAATATTTTCATTATCTCAATATTATTAGAGACTTTTTATATATAAATATTTACTATGGTATATTTATCATCCATGTTCATGTTTCCGTAATAAGTAATATTATTTATATTCTTCAACAATTTTTTCATTTAAATTTTACACATTGGGGAATTTTTATTAAATGGTATGGAAGGAATATTTTGACATTAATCAATACTATGTACTATTTTTGACATTTTGGGATAATATATTAGGATAATTTTTTTACATATATGACATGAATGAAGTTTTATCTTTTCATAAATCATTATACCATTATGATTCCTTTACATGATTTAATGTTTATTTTCTAATAAATTATTTTCTTTTATAATTGTTTGGAATTTTGAGAAATGAAAAAGTTTTTAAAAAATAATAGATATTTTCCTCGGTAATTAATTTCAAATGTTATATCAAAATTATTTTCCATCTATAGTGGAATTATTTAATAGGTTAATTTTTCAATTATAATATCCTTATTGTTTTTATGATTTTATTGTGTTTATTATGGAATTCTATTTATGAAATCTATTTTTTACATTGATTATTTTATGGTGGAATGATGTTTAATGAGACCCAATTTATTCCTTGGGTTATGATGAATGATTTGGGTTATTGTGGAACACGTAAGGATAATTTTATTATGATATGGTTGGGACCTATATCTCCCTCAAAATCAATGGTTAAATATTTATATCTAATGATAAATACATGTATGGAATGATAAATGTTCTCAGTTCAATAATATATGGTCTGAACGAGGAGTAAAATCGATTAAATAATGTATTTTGTCTTATATGATGGTCTTGGAAATGATCCTCGACTAATATGAAATGATTTTCTATTCATATGTGTAGGCCAAAAAACTTCATATCTAATTTTATGATTTTTGGGATTATGTTCATTGATTCTTATGAACCTTCATTATTTATCTCATTGAAAATATCACGATCTTTCATATACAGGATAATATTTTCAAATGTTATATTCTTAAGTGTTTTTATTATGATACGATTGATATCTCTCTTGTATAAATTTACTGAGCATCATATCTACCCATTTCATATGTTTATTTTTCCCCTGGTCAAGAAGAGTGGTATTATGTAATATATGTCGAAAAGGGTTCTAGTTACGATTAAATAAGTGGGAGACAATGAAGATGACTTCTGAAACAAGTGCTTATGTTTCCCAGTTTCTAAGGTCACTATACCAATATGGTCATGTCTATGATTTGTTATAAGTTATAATAAATGTTAATTAACCTTTAGTGATATCGATGTATGTAATATAAGTGGAATTTTAGTTGGTATTAGAGGAATGGTATATTTATAAATGGGAAATATGGATGAGAAAAACGTAGTATGATACAAATGGATATGTCAATGTATAGGTCAGTATCCTAGTGTTTTATAAATGATCCTAAATAACCTAGGATTAATCCTTATGTGTCCCAAATTGATATTTTATTCTTCATTTTGTGGTTTTCCCTTTATTATTAGTGTTTCTCACACTATACTTATTGGTTTTAGTCAATGGATGGAACCTAAGGAAAGTCTGTTAATGCTGACTGTGAAGAGAAATTCAATGATTAACCTCCTAGGAAATAACATTTTATGGGTGTTAGAATGAAAAATCGTATATCCATGATCAAACAACATTCTAAATCTATGAATCATGTTGTTATTCCAAACAGCCAAAGGAGGGAACAATATTTCATTGAGTCCTTCCTGAGGCAACATCCACCTTCTTTAAAAGGGGACATCTAATCCATTAGTGGCTCAACAATGGATTAGTACAATTGAAAATAAATATTCAGTTTTTCAGTGTTTAGAACATGATAAATTCATTTTATCATTCTATTTATTTATAAGGTGAAGCTTATGAATGGTTGAACATTGTCAATAATATGAGGCAAAGAGATGAAATTGAATCCATTGAATTAGAGGAGTTCATGAAATTATTTTTAAATAAGTACTTTCTTCTTATTATTCAAAAAAATAAGTAGAATGATTTTCTGAACATAGGGAAAATGGACTATGAATCTATTGGTAACTATGAAGAAAATTATACAAGACTTTCAAGTTATACTTTGTGAATTGTTTTCCATCCTAAGAGTAAAATTGTTTGATTATTTATTGTATTAAAACAAAGTCTCCAAAGGGAATTATACATAAGTGAATTCAAAAGGTATGAAGAAATGTGTATATTTTCTATCATGTTTGAGATAAATAATAGAGTAACCCATCAGTATTATGGGTTTATTAATAAGATAAAAAATTATTTCATGGAAAAATATAATGGTAACACTGAAAAGAAGATGAAATTTCCATTATGCTAAATGTGTGGAAATAAACATTGAGGAAATTGTATTAAAGGGGATAGTAAATGTTTTTAGTGTGAAAAAGAAAGTTATTGGATAGTTTAATGACAATGTTATGGGAAAAAGATGTCTAATGATTCAAATAGAGAAAAGGAAACAAAGAATAAAACTCCTACGCATCAATGTTACACGTGAAATGAAATGGGAAATTATTCTAATCAATTCCCTAATACAAGGGTTATTGATGATTTTTGACGTCAGAAAACTCTTAAGACCAATGAAAAAGGAAATTTTCATGAGATCACTATCTTATAAGTGGAGTATGATAATGAAGTGGTGAATGGTACACTATGCATCTACTCTAAATTAGAAATTTTTTTATTTGATTATGTGTCCCTCCACTCTTTTTTATATGAAGAATATTAGAAGGGTATCATCTATTACCTCAACAATTAGATGTTGAGTTAGCTGTGAAAAAACCCTAATGGCACAACAGTTCCATCAAACATTTATAATTATTCTCTGGTTGATGTTTGTGGGAATGTGATTCTTGGAATTCTTGTGATCCATCCTATAGTGAAATTTTATTTGATTATTTCCATGGATTGGATTTCTCTATACAGATTCCATATCAATTTCCAATAAAGGAAAGTCACATTTAATGCATAGATCAATCTATGATCATCTATCGATGAAAGGATGAAAATAACCATACGATGTAAATTTCTTCCATCGTATGCATCTTGATCCCTCTAAATAAAGGATATATGTCTCAAATGGTTGGGGATAAACTCATAGTTAAAAATACAGCCACTATTTGAGAGTTTGATAATGTCTTTCTAGAATAATTGATAGGTATTCCATCAAATCGGGAGGTTGATATTTCAATAGATCTCACACAATGTGATATACCTATTTCAAATAAACCTTATAGTATGGACCCAATTAGGTTGTATGAATTGAATTAGAGACTTCAATATAATTATAAAAGGGGATTTATACACCATAGTGCATCACCTTGGGGAGCACAGATTAATTTTGTTATGAAGATAGATGCATCAATGAGACTCTCTATTTCTTATGTAGAATATAACATGATAAAAATCAAAAACTAATATCCTCTTACCCAAATTGATGAATAATTTGACCAACTACACAGAGCTCAATAATTTTTGAATTCTTATCTTCATTCAGTATTTCATCAATTAAGATTCATGAAATAGGAAATACCAAAGGCAGGATTCTGCACAAGGTATGGAAACTATGAATTTATAGTTATTCCTTTTCGTCTTACTAATTCCCCCATTATCTTTATTGATATAATGAATAGAGTCTTTAGATACACTCTTGATCAGTTCGTGGCAGCCTTTATAGAATATGTTCTTTTCTATTTCAAAAAAAAGGAAGATAATAAATATTACTTTATAATTATAAAGATGACCTTAAGAAGGGAGAAGATTTATGAAAATTTTAACAAATGTGAATTTTTCCTTAAAAAATATTCATTTTTGTCACATTATTTCAATATAGGACATATTTGTGGATCTAGAAACTTATAAGTTATTGAATGTTCACTAAGACCAGTAATGGTAACTAATATTCAGATTTTCTTGGTTTTGATGTATATTATAAATGTTTTCTGAAATATTTTTCATGATTATATAATCCACACACCATGTTGACTTAGAAATTAGTTAATTTCCTAGGGATAGATAAATGTTAATAGAATTTCAAAGATCTCAAAAGATGTTTAGCCAGTGCACCAATGCTCACACTGCCTTGTAGTGGACAAAGGTTTTTGATCTAAGATGAAGCATCCAAAATCTTGTTGGGGTTTGTTATCTTGAAAAATGATATAGTGATAGCTAATTCCTTATGACAATTGAAAATACGTGATCAAAATTAACCAACTCATGAATTTGAGTTAGATCAATGGAGGCATTATCCTTGTACTAAAAGGTGTGATATTTGTACTCCTCATAATAGTTTAAGGTATATTTTCACACCAACGGAGATGAATATGCTTCAAATAAGATTATTGGAGTGGATTAAGGATTACGACTTCTCAATAAATTACCAACATAGAAAAGAGAATATGGTGGAAGATTCTTTGTGTCAAAAAGACCATGATAGCCTATCCATGATGGGGATCACAAAATATCAAATAATTATTAATTTTTAATGGTTGGATCATGAAACTTCAAGGGAGGAGGAGAAATCATATCATTATCAATTGAATGTTCAACCATCAATAAATTTGTTGATTAGGGACACGAAGAAGTAAGATGTAGAGTTACAAAAGAAGGTGATAAATTTTCTTGAATTCAACCTTGTTTGTGATGAAATAATAAGGTCTTGGAATCAGGTTTGTATTCCTACCATGGCAGAATTAAAGAAGGAAATATTGTATGAGGCTCATAGTTATTCATTCTCAATACATCCTAGAAGAAAAAATATTTATAGAGACCTGAAATTTTTTTCTGGTGGGATTGCATGAAAATAGATGTTGTCAAATTTGTATCTCAATTATTGATTTTCCAGAAACATAAGTTTTAGAGATAGATGTCTTATGGGGTGTTACAACCATTACCCATACAAGAATGGAAATTGGAAAAAATATTTGTGGACGTTGTCATTGAAATTCCCAAAACATCTAAACACCATAAGGAATTATGTGTTATAGTTGATCTCTATAAGAAATCGAAAAACTTCATTACTTTTAAATAGTATTTCTATTTTGTTTGTATTTATAGGATATATGTAGAGAAAATGGTAAGATTTCAGGGATTATCACTTTTCATTATATTTGATCGGGATCTGGGGATTTCCTTGATTTTCTAGAAAAATCCTTTACCTGTCTCTAAATATAGAGTTAAGTTTCAGCATTTCTTATCACCCTCAGACAAAAGGTATGTCTAAGAGGAAAATTCAAACTATAAGATAAATGTTTGGAACTTATCCTATGAATTTGAATGGTTGTTAGGATCAACACCTACCTTTGGTTTAATTTAATTATGATAATATCATTCACTCCAGCATTCTGATAGATCCTTATAAATCACTCTATGGAAATAAGTGCAGAACTTCAACTTGCTAGGATGAAGTTGAAAAAATAAATCTATTATGACCTAATCTTTTTATGTAATGGAAAAAGGTAAGATATATTAAAAAATAGATAAGAAGATCTCAGTTTCAAAAAATAGGTTATTATGACAACTGAAGAAAATCACTAGAGTTTGAAGAGGGTGGCAATGTGTTTATATAAATATTAGACTGGAATATATTAATGAGATTTAGAAAAACAGAAGTGTGATCCATAGGTATATCAGTCCTTTTGAAATTCTTAATCGTGTTGGGAAGGTAGATTATTTATTAGAGCTTCCACCAAATCTCTCCCAAGTTCATGATGTGATTCATGAATTTCTCTTGATGAATTTCATACATGATCCATCAAATGTTCTAAACTCATAATCCATACCTCTAGAGAATGATATTTCTTATGAAGAACAACTGATAGATATTTTGGATCATAGAAAAATATTCTACGAAACAAGGCCACTAACATGGTTAATATTTTGTGGTGGAACCACAAATTTGAGGAATCTATATGGGAATATTAGGATATTATCAGACTGTGATATCCTCATCTATTTGTATCTAATTTGACTATTTATACGGAGAAATTTTGTTCAAGGGGTTAAAATATTACACACTGATGTTTTTTTTTGAATTTTTTTCTCTATATAATATTAATTCTCCAATATCTTTCATTACACACAATCATTGGTTTAAATGAACCATGATATCCCCTCAGAATAAAATGGTAATTTTAACCCTCTATTTAGGTTATCAAAAATAAATATAAATAAGTTATAAAAATGAATGTTTTAATCATTTACTAAGAATTATTTATGAAAAATATAAATCACTTATATTTTTTTGTTGTTGTAATAATAAATTTAGTTAATTTCTATTACTAAATGAAATTAATTAAATATATATATTCTATAACTAATAAAAAAATTTATATTCATCCAATAAATATTTTTATCATATGGTAAGAATAAACCCTATTAGATTTATAAAAGCCTATATTTTTTTGAAGGGTAATTTTCCCCCTTTTAAGGGTGAACCCCTTTTAAATTAATACTTTCACAAATTTATAATTTTTATAAGAAAAAGTAAACCTATTATTTGGAATCCTGATATAAAATTTTACTCTGTATGAATTTTTTTATATTTTTCAAATTATATTCATATTTTGTTTAATTGTAATAATATACAAAATTTTAATTGAAAACTACCTTTTTCCTAAAAATAATTGGAATAGTAAAATTATACTATTAAATGGGTTTAATGTATAAATAGAATATATTTTTTATCATTAAATATAAATTATTTAATTATTATTAATTTTACATTGAATTCGGATGTAAATTTTTTTTAATCATTTGCAATGTCTTAACTTTTAAAACTCGTTATGTTTCTGACAACAGGATTAATTTTAAACTTATTACTGAAACATATTCATTTGGAATTTTTAAAAATGGATTCCATATTTTTAATCAATAGCTACAAATTATATAAATAGATTTATGTTATTTTTAGGCATTATTAACTATAAATTTGGTAATTTCTATTCATACTGTAAAAGGGTAAATCATTTAATTAAGTGTAATAATACTATTATTAAATTACCATAACACTATTCTTAATATCATTGGATGAGTTTGTTTTGACCTAAATCATCCATGGGTCAAAATGGTCTCATTTTCAAGAAACGTGGATGAGATTAATACATTTACTTTATTTATTTAAGGAAAAGTTAATATGTATCACAAAAATTTTAATAAATAATTTGTTTTTATATAAGGTTATACTGAAAATAAATTAGATTATAAATAATCATTTGAAGTATAATTTTTTCTTTCACATAGTAATTTATTTGTATTTTTTTGAAATAATAAATTACATTAAAAACTTATATTTTTGTTATGTAAAAATTAATTAATTCATGATAAATCAATAAGACAATTTCTATTAAAATGATAATAAACATCAAAAGAAAAAAATACTTGAGGGAATATTATTTTTAATGTATATATTGACCATAAACATCCAAGGGTCTAGTGAGATACCATTTTAGGCCTAATATAAGTGATTTTGGCACTTATATTATTTTATTTATTGTGATTTACAGTTGTCACATCCATAATTTAATAAGTATAACATTTCAAATGTTTCATTTTATAGAAGATAAATTTGAAAAAAATAAATAAATCTAAAATCTAGTAGATTTATCTCCATCTTGGTATTTTATTTTTAATTATTATTACATGTATAAGTATATTAAATAATTACATAAATTGATATTGTAATTATTTTATTAATAGAGAGTCAAAATAAATATTACTAAAAATATTAAAATAAATATGATTTGGGATAATTAATGTGTCTAATTAATCTTATAGACAGACTTTAACTCTTTTTAATATAATAAAATACATTGTTTGATGTTAAATTGTTATATTAATATTTTTAAAAATAAATAAACTGAATATTATCAAAATCGACACTATTGATTGTTTTACATAATAATATTTTATTAAATTATACAAAAATCATAAAACAAATTTAAAAAATATTAAATGATTATGATATCGCATAAAATGTTCTATGGTATTTATTTATGTTTTATTTTACATCAAATACATAAATATTGGACCCTTTTAATATCGAAATATTTATTACCATAGTAAATAATTAAATATAACAACTAACAGTTAATTAAAAAAATAAGGTTTAAATTGATTGAAAAAAGTTTCTTAAATCTTTTTTTTGATAATATTAAAAATTTATCTCATATCGTCATCAAAATTGGGAAATTTTGAAGTTTTTTGTATATGATTTAATTTTATTATAAATTAATATTTTTAGAGATTCCAAAAAAACCCATCACCTAAATTATAAAAGGAAACCTCTTCCCTCACCTATTCACATTACATTGAGCCTTAAATCTTTAAAATACCTTACCTTTTTTCTTCTAAACTTATCTTGTCACGTTCTAGAGGTTCTAGTAATCTTGAATGACCAATTGTAGTTCTCAAAGAGAAGAGTTAGAGGAAGCATGTCGAAGAAGACGTAATCTCCTCTTTCGATTAATTCAAACTTTTTCTTCTTCAACATCCTCTTAATGAGTTGTGTAATTAAAAACTAATAACTATAATATCAATTAAATAATAAGATTTTGTTATGATTAAGAAACAATAATATTCCACTTTCTATCCATCCTAAAAATAATTAAATCACCACACGTGTGTATATTAGGCTTACTGTCTCCAAACTACGGTGTAACCTATTATCACCATCACATTAGTAGGATTGGTATAATTATGTAAGTAATAAATATATATAATTATTATATAATTATATTAATTCTAAAATATTATAATATATTAAATTCAATACCATTCAACAATTATGGGAATGATATCGTCCCTCATTCGTATATACAGCCTACCATCTCAATGATGAAATGTGATTCATTATATGTGATATTTATTAAAGAAAAATAATATAAATGTATAAAAATAATAATTATTATATATATAATGTTAATATTTTTTTTAATGATATAACTACCACTTATAAAAGATTATCAGAACATATTTGAAAAAACATGCCTAACCAAATGAAGTAGTTGATACACGAATAAAAAGTAATAATGAAATGTTATTAAAAATTTGATGATAATATGATAATATTTAAAATAAAAAAAATTATTTCAATTCTTAAATAAGTCAATTAAATTATTTAAATCATTATATTATAGGATTATATGCATTTAAATGAATTCATACATAAGGTAAGGGATAATTTCTCAATATCATTATTATAATAGATTGTTTGTATATATTTACTAGGGTATAAAAATCATATAAACTCAAGATTCATAAATATTTAATATTATTTATATTCTTTTAAAAAAATTTAATTAAATTTTAGGCATTGTTGATTTTTTTAAAATGTTATGAACGGAATATTTTTTCCTTATTTGATATAAGTTATGTTTTTTACTCTTCTGGAAAATGTGTGAGGATAATGTTTTTTTAACTTATACAGTATAAATAGATTTGTATGTTTTCATAACACCTTATTTCCATGATAATTCCTCTAAAATATTTCCATTTTATTCTCAAATAAATTCATTTCATTTAAAATTTAAAGTTATTTTGAGAATAGATAACGTTTTATAAGAAGAAATATTATTTTCTACAAATAGAATATTTTCAAATGGTATATCAAAATTATTCTTCACCAATATTAGAAATTTTTTAATAGGGTTATGTTTAATTTATAATATCATTATTATTCCTATGAATTTATTATGTTTATTATGTAATTATAATTATAAAATCCATTTGTTTTATATGTATTATGTTATAATGGAATGATTTTTAAATAAACCCATTTTATCCTTCATCTACGATGGAAGTGTTATATTATTTCACAACACATAAGAATGATTTAATTATGAGATTGTTGGGACCTATATATCTCTCAAATTCATTGGGTAAATATTTATATCTCATGAGATTGACATGATAGAATGAAAAATGATCTCAGTTCTGTAATACAGGGCTCGAAAGTAGATTGAAGTCCGTTTAGTAATGGAATTTGTCTCCTATGATGGTTGTGGAAATGAGCCATGAATAATATGAAATAATTATATATGATTCATTTTATTTCACAAAAATTAATGTATTTTTTTTGCCTATAGGTATTGCATTCATTGATTCTTATGAACTTTCATTATTTTTCCCATGGAATGATATCACAATCTTTCATATGAAGGAAAAGATTTTCAAATGACATGTTATTATTTCTTATGATTATGATATTTTATATATCTCCCTTGTATACACTTACTGAGAATCTGATCACTAGTAGAATACTAACCTATACCAACGGTTCCAAACCGTTGGTATAGGCCTCCAAACCGTTGGTATAGCCTATACCAACGGTTTGGAGAACCGTTGCGAAGTAAGCCGTTGGGATAGGTCTATACCAACGGTTTTGGGAAAACCATTGGTATAGACCTATCCCAACAGTTTTCAAAACCGTTGGTATAAGTAATATGAAAATCTATTCCAACGGTTATAAAACCGTTGGTATATGTATTTCAAAAAAATACATGTGGTGGGATTTGATCCCACAACCCCCCGTTTATAATTAAACGCCTTAACCACTAACCTAACATAACATTTATAAACATAACTTCATAAATATATATATGTATTATCATAATTATTTAAAATTTATATTTATATATTGTTCTCGGGTAGTAGACCTGGAAGAAATCAAAGAATCTATCCCAACGGTTCTCAAAACCGTTGGGATGGGTGATAAATTCTAGGGGTGAATGCTGGATTTTGGGCAGAGTTTTCCCAACGGTTCTCCCAAACCGTTGGGAAAGGGGTGTTTTGAGGGGGTCTTTCCCAACGGTTCTCCCAAACCGTTGGAAAAGGGGTTTTTGAGGCCCCTTTCCCAACGGTTCTCCCAAACCGTTGGGAAAGGGTGTATATAAGTGTTGGGAAAGATCCAATTTCCAGTAGTGGATCTCATCCTTTCATATGTTTATTTTCCCATGGTCATGAAGAAGGGTATTAAGTATGATATTTGAAAAAGGGTTCTAGTTATGCCGAAATAAGAGGGAGACAATGAAGACGTCTCATGAATTTTACCTAAAATGTTTTGTAGAGTATATTTTTTATTTTGTGATCAATATTCATCAACTTTGATGTATTATCAATTTCTGTAAGGTATATGGCGTTATAATCTCATAAAATAATAACCCATGGAAAATAAATTTGGATTCATACTAATTTTATCATGATATTACCTTTGGTAGTTAAATGGGTATCCTAATCATTGGGTAATAACAAATATAATCAATTCAATCAAATATTTTTAATTATGTCCTTGAATCATATCCCTAGTAATGAAAAAGTTACATAAAAGGATTTCATCTTAGAGGAAAAATTATATTTCCTAATTAGTTGTATCATTTATTGTGAAAATTAGTCTTTATAATTTAAAATACAATGTTTAAAACATAAAACAAATTAAAAATATTTTTTATTGAAAATAACATTTTGTACATATAATGGATTCATTGAAAATCATTTAAAACATTTCTTGAGAGTAATGCATTATCCACTCAGAAAAAACTCTTTTTAAAATAGAATAAATTTAAATTCATTTCCTTTGAAATTAAACATGGAATATTACTAATAAATCATTAGAATAATTTGTGGTCATCATATACGATAATACTGAACATGTTGTAGACTTTAAAATAAATATTCTCTTTATATTTTCGATAAAATCCAAATAATAACTTATTGGAAAAACATATCATGATTCTATTCAAAAAACATTTTAAAGTAATTCATTGGTAAAAATATATATAAAAAATAATTTTAATATTTTTAAAAGTGTTTTTAAAACTTTTTTTATAAAATATTATTTTGTAAGAAAAATGGTTTTTTGACCGAAGAGAGAAATTGAGATAATTTTTCTCAAAAACATACCTTTGAATTATTGAGTGCATAAATATAAGAAAATGATTTTAAAATGATTATTTGCATTAATTAACCATAACTGAATGAAAATAATTATTATCTTAAGACATGGATCATATAATTTCATCAATGGAATAATAAACATAAAAAATGTAAATAAAAGTTTAGATTGTATCATAAAACCATTACCACTTTGACAAATTTGAATCATACATCTCATGATATTAAACCATTATATAAAACATTTAAAAACAAAAAAAATATAATAATTAATGATATTATATTTTAAATGACCTATATATGAACCTATAGACAAATATAGGTTCCTAACACAACTTATGCCCCAAAATGACTAATTGAGACATAATTTTCTTATTGATTTGGTAATATCATGATTCGTAATCACCATAAAATATAATATCAAATAAATCATTAAAAGTAATTAAAAAAATTATACTAATGATATATCATGTCAAAGGGTTATTTACAAGACATGAAAAAATTAGTGGTGAATATGGCGTATGTCTCCCCGACATAAAAGACACCAAAAATCCATTAGCATCCGTATTGATATCATTCCAACAATATCCAAACAAATAGATATTAAATATATTTTATTATAATTTTATTACATAACTATAAATATATATAATACTATATAGGATTTACTTGAGACCTTTTATTATCAATTTATTAACATTTCAATGTTAAACTCATGTTTTAGGAAATAACTACACTGTTTTTCATGTATGTTTTGATTTTTATTTTTCGGTCATCTTAATATGACCATGGTTCCATAAATATATTTATTTTATAATTTTTTTATATAAAAATAAATTTATATCATACCATATAAGATTTACTTGAAACATTATATTGCTTATTTATTAACATTTCCATGTTAAACTCATGTTTCAGGAAATAACTTCTCTATTTTTTGTGTATATTTAGTTTTTTAATTTTTGGTCTTCTTACATTGAACATGGTTCCATAATATAAAAAAAATCCAATTATATAAATATATTATAAATATAATTTATATTCAACATATATGTATTTTTAGTAATATGTAATTGTTAATGGAAGAAAATGTGATACATGTTTCATGGAGATAGTAAGACGTAGTATGCATTGCATATGATCCCATTTTCTCAAAAAAATTCTATGAAAAAAATTAAATGTTATATTACCATTTAATACTGCTTTTTTCATATTTATAAAATATTTACAATAAATCCATCCATATAACTTTCCATATAATTTTGATTGATTCACATCGCATCGTGAGGCGATAGTCTGCATTCCCATGAGTGACATTACCATATTCCAATAGAATAAAAATTAAGGAGGTATATGTGATATAATAATTCAAGAAGAAATATAATATCATTTATATTATATATATTAATATTTAATTCATCACAATATCTAGACATGATATTTGTTGAATTAATACGAATGACATCAGTACCATAGGCTGTAGTCCATCGTACACATGAATTTTGATTTTCTATCCCATTTAATTCGAGTGTAAGTGGTTCTAGAATATTATCACAGATAAACAATACCATAATATATGGAAGATACTAATGATTTTATTTCAACATGGTTTAATAATAATTTAATGTGTTTGGTAAAAATGAAGAAAAATATAGATTTAAGAATGTTACCTTTATTTCAAATAACCTTCATTAGTTTTCACTAAAAGCCTTCTTAGGATGGATTTATGATCAAAATAAAGATTATATGAGGATACTGGGAATTAAGTAATAATTTGTGATGGGAAATTTATGAACAAAATGGTTTTTTATGTGTTATAAAGAGAAGAGAAGGGGTGACCCATTTAAAATTGGTGAGTTTCACACTTTTCTGTTTCAAAAATAAATGGTTTACCGACATATTTCACATGAAAGTAGCCTAAAAAATATACCATTATCAATAATTATACAATATAAAATCCAAATATTTCCATCCAATAGGTTTTGGAAATGTTTTGGGTCCTTTTAAACCCATATCGCTTTAGAGAAACCCCTTATAAACCCATTTTTACCTGGACCACATTAAATAAATATTACTATTTTTACTAGTCATTATTGTAAAAAATATTTTGAAATTATTTTTTATGAATATTGGTTATATGTTATATTTTTATTCCATTTTCAAAAATTTCACTCACATTAGTGAGAAAAAAATATTTTAAAATTGAACCCAAAGACGCGATGAAAAAGTAGTTTACAAAAAAAATGTTCAAAAGTTTAAATTATTTTCATATTATTCAATATGTAAATGATTAAATTTTCGTAAATTGTGTTAATTTTTATATAATTTTAATAATTTCAATTTCAACTACATTTAAAAAATGGAAATATTATTAATTTTTTAAATAAAAGGCATTTTTTTATAAAAAACATTATTTTACTTTATTCATTGAAAATTTAATATTTTCATAAAATTCCAAAAATTCACCCTAATATAATTTTGACATGATCATTTAATTTTTTTTATAAAATAAATCTTCTAGAATTTTTTAAAACTAATTATAACAATGGTACACAAAATGTAAAAAATGCATTATTAGAATGTTATAGTTTTCAAGCGTAAAATTCAATTTACTCTTATCTCTTGTCTAGTACACACATAACATTAATATAAAATTTTGTTTTAATATATAATATATATATTTCATTATAATTTTTCTTAAATTTTTTTTATTTTAACTATTGATAAATAACATGTTTGAATGCATAAAAATACTTTTCATAAAATTATTCCCTTTATTTTTGATATTTTATTATTTTAATCTCTAAATAATTCATACCAAAATAATTTTAAATATATACTTGTTTAAATGATATATTTTTGTATCTCATTTAATACAATTAATCAAATCCATTATAATAGATATGAGATAACTATCATATTAAATAATAATATATTAATAGTATGTTGTTAATTTTTAAAACTCTATGTTACATGCAATGAAATCCACATTCATTGTTATATGTAACTCAAGAAAATATAATTTTTAAATTTAATTAAAAATTAATAAAACATTAAACCTATTAGAAAAACTAAAAATTTACAAAATTTATGCAGATACATTATATGTCCCTTAAATGAATTTAATCTTAATATTTTAAACTTCTGCTTTGAAAATATGGATTTAACATTTAAAAACACCTCTATTGGAAACCTAAATCATAAGGGTTAATAGAAATTCATCTTGAAAATATATAAATTTATGTATTAAGTTAATATAAAATAACACATAACTAAGATTCGATTTAATATAAAAATTGCATGATGTGAAATTATAAACATAGAAGAGAAATCTAGCACCCAAATACAAATATATAGTGATAGAGAACATATTATAGATAAAGATAACGAACACAAAGCCATTATTATCTGATTGGTTAAAAGGCCATTAATTCATGATAAATGAATCTAAATGGATAAAATTTTAGTTTAGTGTCCTTTTCTTAATGTTGAATAATTTTCAATTGATGATATACACACAATATTTCATTCAATTTTATATTCATAATATCATCTTTTTTAGTGATTAGAGTAATTTACACAAAATATAATACTTTATGAAATAAATATGAAAATTTTATTAGCCATGATGCACTATATGATCATAAAATCCATAAATTAATGACAATTCATTCCCTCTTCCACTAGTTATTATCAAAATTGTAAATGTCAGAAATGGTTACCCAATGACATCTAATGATCAATATAATCCATTCCATGAATATTTAACCATATGTCTCCTATATGTGTGATGAAAATATAAATCAAAAAAATTATAAAAAAGGACACTAAATTTCCAAATTAAACTTATAATTAATCTTTTAAACACCATGAATTATCTATTAATGTCACATACCAAATATGTGAATACATTTATCGAAAATGTAGTAATATAATGAACTACTATAAAACATTAAAGAAAATATTCCCTATTCCAAAAAATAACACATTATTCATTACTTATATAAAATCATATATTATTAATTATAGTCCATAAATACCCAAATTTCTTAATATTAAATAGTGATATCATAGAACACATTGTCATTATATAATTAATAAATTCCAATTTCATCAACACTATCATATTTATTTATTAATATACATCATCTCTTTATCCAAACATCTTTATCTCAACATTAGGATCATATTAAGAGCTATAATCTATTAATCATTCTTCTTACAAAAAAAATTCAACATTTTCATTAAATCACTTTTCTAGTTTATCAGCACTATTCAACATATTTCATCAAATAATTTATATAAACATATAATAAAAAATTATTATATATTTCATAATTTTTTTAATTCCAATAGAAATGAGCATCAATCATTTTAATTAATTATTAAACTATAAACTAGGATTCATTATCTTATTATAGAATAATTATTTCTTATAATATGAAATATTGATCAAGGAATACTGTTGATCAGCTTAAATTTAATAATTATTTTCACGTTTAACATAAAAATACTTATGGGACAACCCATACCATTTAAATGTCACTTATTGTCTCTTCATCATCAGCAGTATAACCATTACTCATAACACTGTTATGATTCTTGTTATAATATTTCCACCTAAAACATTGATTTTCATACTTTTTATACATTTAACATTTAAAACTTTTAACCGTCAATGTTACTTTTTGGAGACCATTGTTCTAATCCATTTTAATAATTGAACATTACATATTTCCTCTGAAATTACTTGTTTTGTGCCATCCTTTTCAATCTCTAAAAAACATCTCGTTCCTCTATGACAATCACATTGGTGATTCATCCAATATTCCTGACATAAAAAATTTAATATTCTTCTCTTTATGGCATCCACCCCCCGAATACTAAATGAATTATATAATATTATGCTTTGGTGAGTCTAAGAGTTAGTTAAGTTGAATTTTTTTATTTATATCATATGATTACTGAATAGGAGAAATCACAATATCTTTCACTCTAGTCATCATCACATTAAGTTTCTCATATAAATGTTTCCTATAGCATTAAACATTCACTAATTCCCTTATAGTTCCCTAAATTTAATAAAACCAGAATATCATAGTGTAATAAAAAATAATCATAGTGGGGAACTATATAATTATAGAAAACCACTTATATGGTGTCTAAATCATGACACCATCTTTTTAATCTATGAAACATATGCTTATCGAAGGCCATATATGATCATTATAAAAATCCTTAAAAAGTTTCAAAATTAGTTTGTGAATTTCCAATGAATATCCCCTAAGAGTGTAAAAATATGTGAATAAAAAGGAACGACTTCAATAACTATGTGATGATTAATTCAATATCAATATAACCCTTTCAAATTTGTTACCTCTATGTACCACTATTCTAGAGCCACATCAACTTTTAGTATCCAGACAGAGATGTAATTTCTTGGAAACCACTCAATATAATATTTACCAAAAATCTAGGAAATTTTCATATAATTTTAATAAACCTTGTAGTTATCAATAGACATAACATAATACATATCATTAGAAATATCCATATTTATCTCACTAATGTCTTATAATCCATATTTTGAATGGATAACTAAACATATCTTCTCATACCAACATTAAAGACTAGAACATCTCATATATAAATATTACAAATTTTTAGATGAATATAAATTAAATTACAAAAACACATGACTGAGATAATAAATGTATAGATCTATTTTAATCTTTGAACTCTATATTAGTATTTCATGAATGATCTTATACTTATCCCATATAATATTCTTATTTTGCATAGAATACATCAGACATTTATTCATAACCTGGGGAAAGGAAACATAAAAAATGGTGATCTTAGATACTAAATAAGTGTAAAAGTGGATATATCAATATATCATTTGCATAAGTGTGTGACAACATCATAATTACATTTCAAAACAATATCTTTTATATTATATATCATAAAATTGAATCATAAAATAAATCATTAATGTTCATTATACAAGATTCATAATGGAATGAAATAACATGATCCATGCGAACATAAAATTAGAATAAGAAATAGATTTCTTAAAACAAATATGAATAATAAGTCATTTCCTTAGTAGTAAAAGTATATTTCTAAGGGTATCATAGTGGAATGGGTTCACTCCCCAAACTCTAGTAGTAGTCATGATTCACTCCAATGACTATCATTATGGAAAAATTACATTGTTGAACAAGGTTTACTACCCATTAAATACTCTTTGTCTAGTAAGATATCAATAATTACCTAGTTAATTAGATGGAGATAAAGGTCCCACCCATCACAAAATGAAAATCATATACGTTTTTCACAAAATAATATAATATTCATTATATCATAGCCCATTAAATAAAATGTATTTCATAAAAATTTCATCATAACATAACATATGTAATTGAGAAAGGATTAATAATAATTTCATTATTTTATCAAATAATATCCTAGAAAAAAATAAGAAAGTTTAATATGAATTTTAACATGGTATAACCTATGAATGATAAATCATTTTCAAAAAATGATTTCATCATAAACATAAACCATTTATGTATATACTATGAATTATTTCCATGGGTCATGTCCCACGAAAATCATAATTAAAACCAAAGGATGTTATATTAGATTGAAAATAATGTTGAAATAGAAATTAGAACATTTCATAATGAAAAAACACTTTCATATTTTGAAAATCGTTTTGAAACATAAAGAAATTTCATTATCATTTTCATTAAAAAATAGCTGTTAGAAAATTATATGGAATCTTTAAAACTAATTTTCAAATTCTCTTGAGAAAACTATCCTATCATGTTTGAAAACAATTTTTAAAACATAAAAAATTATTAAAATAATTTTTCAAAAAATTAACATGGGAATACTATAAACTAATAATTCAAATAATGATTGGCCATAATTATAGAAATTACTATTCATATCATGAACATTAGAATAATAATTCCATTATCATTTTTGTTAAACATCAATTGGGTTTTTAGTAAATTGTCATTAACACTACAATGATTTCATTCTTAAAAAGTAAAAAATTTAAAAATAATCCTTAAAAAATAAACATGAGAATTTAAAAAACACTTCTATGAAAATTAGAAAACATTTTTCTGGAAGGAAAATGTATTCCCACCCATTGTGTAAAATAAAGAAAATTATTCATCATTTTTTTATAACCCATGTTTTTTTAGGAGAAGATATTTTACTTTCTGGTTAAAGGATTCTTTACTTTAATTTTTGATTATACCCTATGTCATGTCATGTGTATGTTGGATTGTATTTTAGAAAAGAATATGTAGGATGGTTGTGTTATGGTTGTAGGATAATTTCATGATGTTTAATGGGATTACACACCATCTAATTTTATTATATAACATGTAATGGTTTGGCCAGGACCTTTAAAATGTGTAATAGTTTTTCCCCAAGAATGGAAAACCAAGCATTACACTCCATGTAAGGAAATTACACATTCTGTAGTTTTCCAAGAAGTTTTTTAAAAAATTGGTAGAGGCTTCAATTTTCTCACATATAACCCTATCCTCCTCTCATTGAAACCTAGAAAAATAATTTTATAGATTTTCAGATATAACTCCTATCCGTAATCCATTTCATTCATCATTGGTAATTATGATTTATATAGCTTCTGACATTTTTGTCACCCACCATACATTTCATCATGGGCCCAGTTTGAAATGAGAAAATAAAATAGATGAAGTAGAACCTGTTAGAGATTCCCTTACGTTCCTTGACATGTGTGGGTATTTGTTTCCTCAACCCAAGGACACCCATGGGGTTCCCCTTGTTTTTTCGTTTGTTTTAATCATTGATGAACTCCCCATGGGGTGTAACCTTGAGTTTTACTAGTTTAAGACATCATAGTTGTACATAAATGAACTTGAATTACATGCATATTTGATATCATTCCTCTTTATGTTGTGTTATCATAATATATTTTTACTAACATTAATAAATTATTATTGGAAATTTTCTAAATTCGTGGATATAATCCTTGGTTTCTCTAGGGTTCTTAAACAGTTTTTGTTAGGAATTTTGTTATATGGGTGGGTATACCAATGTGGATTGTTTAATAGTGAATTGCGATAAATGGGTTGGTTTACCAATGTGAAATGCATAATGGTAAATTGATGAAAAATGGTTGGGTATACCCATGTGAATTTATTAAATGGAAATAGAATACATGTGTGGGTATACTCTTGTGATATTTTTGGAATGAAATTCATTATATGATTGGGTATACTCATATAGAATTGAATTGATAAATTGTATGAATGAATATTTTTTTTATATATGTCATTGATGGATCTTCAAGGATTTATAATTTTCTAGTGGACACCATGGTTGAGTATTCACCTTAGGTATCGATTCTATGTGATGCCTTAGGTTTTGGTACCCCTTAGAGCTGGTTGTCTTAGACTCATGTAATACATGATGGTTCCCATACTCCTAGGACCACAACCAGTGCCTATACTGATTTTACATTTATATTCTCATGGTAATCGATGTGGATTCCATGGCCTTCTACACCTTGGATCAAGCACATCATGGTCAAAACATATTTACATGGCAGGACCGTGGAATATATGATTTTGGTATAAAATAATGGACATGGGTAACGATATGGCTTCATTATATGGCGAGGCAGTGTTGACAAGATACAGAGGGTTGTATAAAGAGGAAATTTTTCATTCTAGTATTTCATATAGATACCTTTTTAGGAGCTAACACAAGTTACAAGGAGCCATGATCATCTATTTAGTTTTACTTTCAATAGTAGAAAAATGACATGGGGATTCCCACTTACATTACTACATACTTATACATGTTTACCAGATTACATCGTGTTGCATCGAAATATATAATTATTCAAGTGGAAAACACCTACGATTTTTATCTCATAGATTTTTAGGGCCTCCTTGGGGAGCCAAACAGATTCTATAATTACAGTTAATAGTTGGTGAAACTGCCCTAACACAGGTTGTTGATCATTTCTTTGGAGTATCAGAGAATGTGACCATGCTGAGTCTTACGATAGTAATGTAGTTTTTATGGTTATATTGGATTTTTTATACCTGTATTGTAATGTATTATCTTGAATCTATTTTAGTTGTTTTCTAGATACATGTTTCATCTTCATTACAGTATATGAGACACTTCTAGAATGTTATATATTCTTTTCAGGCGTGTCTATTTTATCTATTGACTGCTTATTGTTTATTCATGATCTATGGATTTTGATTTACTTATACTATGATCTACTCTGGTAATGAGAGTATAGTCTCTACAATGACCCACTATGTCCCTCACTACTACTCAGCAGCCTTTGGAATTTGGGGAGATGCACTTGACTCCTTGTATCCAACTGGTCTCGTGGCCCTTTTGAGTGGAATCTAGGTCGGGGACATTACAAATTTGTATCAAAGGAGTTTCCTATCTACTTTGATTTACTGTTTGGTGACATTAGACAAGGATAGGAAGGACATTGAAATTGGTTATTAGATGTACTTGGGCATATATAACCCCTGTATAGGGAAAATCCAAAATTCCCCAAAATGAAATTGTTCTTTTTTTGACTATTACAGTTGATTTGATTTATGCATTGGTTGACAAACATGATTATTCTGTTTCTATTGATATTATTGGGTTATATTTCCATTGAAACAAGATTAGATTTGTCTATGACATCTCATGCATCATATAGGAACTTGTTATGAATCACATTTCTTGAATTACGCCATTCCATTTAGGATTCCTTATTTGATTCATGTTGTTGTGATAGGTTATTTGAAAGTTTTTCCTAGTATTGTGATAGTCCTTGTGTAAAGGATAGAGGACTGTGGTCATATTTCAATTCATAAGATGCATATTCCATTATTAAATGGAAAATGGTACACTATTTAAATGAAATTGTTAAATTTAACTTCATGTTTATGGATTTTATGTGCATATAATTTTTTTCATGGGGTGTTATGGGCCTCAAGGATCTGAAATTTGAGGACCATCAGTTATATCATTAAAATAATGACTTTTAACGAAATATGAAATGGAAAATAGAGACATGACCTACACCAGTATTTTGAGTGGGAAAGATGTACTATTTCTAGTGGTGGTTGTGGATTTTCTATATATAGTCCTGGATTTAGGAGTAGTTCATGGGTTATTGTTCAGTTTTAGGATGGTTTTGACCCATCATGTGCTTTTGAGCTGCACCTTTGATATCATTCCTTTCTGAGGTGCATGTTTGGTATTGTTGAAGCATTCCACCACAGCATCCTCTAGTGGTACACTAGGAGGGTGGATATTACCATTCACCTTTGGTAGTGGGATATGGGCTACCATTGGATCATCCTTTAGAGACAATTGTGGAATAAAATACTATTATGGACACAAGTGATGTGGTATTGTTCCACGGGGGGTTCTTTTGATATATGCATACCATTCAGGGTGTATCACATCCTACCATGACAATAGCTTAGCTAACATGGGTGTTACATTAGTAACATCCTCCCAATTTTTGGGGGGATGGTAGTTCATGGGCTTCTTTATTGTAGTTTGAGACAATGCTAGATATTTTTGAACATCTCAAGTCGCCTCCTAAGAGGAGGGTAAAGCTCTCCACTTATATGCTATGTGTATCAGCAAAGTGCTAGGTGAAAAGTTCTAGACCAGGCTGACAAGATATGTGATATGGGTTTGACTAATCTACCAAACCAATTATATGAATAGTTTTTCCCCAAGACTATGTTGGAATATTGGGCTACTGAGTTAATGTTTATAGAGTAGTGACAGATGATCAGGCCAAGGTAGTAGTGGTTGTGGAAGAGGTACCTAGACATTAGATACACCAAGACATCTGTGTGGACCTACTCTAAGTAGTGAGGTTGTGTCATAGTGCCATTGTACAAGCCAGATATATTATGTGTAGCTTACCCTTGAGGAGTAGGGTGCTAAACCATCTATAGTGAGAGGTACGAAATTAGAAGCATCTACTATTGAATATTCTATTTTTTATATATCTGAATAGAATAGTTTTATATTTTTACAAGTTGATAAAATCCTTGGGCTTATTTTGTGGTATTATTAGGGGGGGGGTTTGACTCTAGACACACATTTTGGAATCAAAATTGATGATCTGCACCGGTGAAAGAAGTTCCTCCTTAATATTAGCGGGTGTCACATCATCTAGGATCTTTATGTCCTTGAGATGATAGGGTTTGACGTCATTCGTTGGAAAGACTGGTTATAATCTTATCAATATTATGTTTACTACAATATTCATAGGTGACTTTCACATCAATAGAGATTCAATGTTTACTAACAGGGGTGAATGTGATGTACTGGTGAATGGACCTAAACCATATCATCATGGGTAGGGTTGAATAACACCCTATATATCTAGTTTGTTTATGGATGATCAGGGAGTGAGTCCAGAGGACTTTCCTCCGATGGATGAGAGTTATAGGGATGAGTTCCTATAAGAAATTTACGGTTTATTTTCTAAGAGGGTGGCTGATTTCTCCATAAAACTAGTTCTAGGAGCTTCAATAGTATCCATTCCTCCTTATAGGATGGCTCTGACAGAGTTACAAGAGATCAAAAGGTAGGTAGAGGATTTGTAGGTGAAGGGGTTTATCTAAACCTATACCAGCCTGTAGTGTTCACCAATCATTGTTTCTGAAAGGATGGATATAAATCTTTTGATATGTGTCAATTTTAATAAGCATAATCATCTTACGGTTAAAAAAAGGTATCCATTTCTCTGGATAGATGACCTGTTTGATCAGATTTTAGGATCCTAAGTGTTCTAAAAAACAATATGAGGTCAGGATATCACCAGGTACATTTTAGTCCTATACACACACCTCATACAACCATTGGAAGCAGGTATAGTGTATATGAGTATCTAGTTATACAATTATTTTTCCTGAATGTGCTAGTATTTTCCATGGAATTGATTAACTAAGTTTTCCATCCTTAATTACATTATTTTGAGGTGGTTTTCATGGATGATATCTTGTTGTTTTTTCACAATAGACACGACCATGAAACCCTTCTTGATATTTTTTGGAATACATTGAGGGAGAATTTGTTATATAATAATCTCGCAAAGTTCCTCTTTTTGTGGGAACATATTCAATTCATGGGTAATATAATCTTAGATATAGATGTATCAATCAACTAAGAGAAGGTGAGAGCTATGGATTCATGTAAGAAGACCATGGTTTTTTTACATAAATTCAAATTGGGGATATATTTTTACTACTGGAATTTCATATAAGACTACTCATTCTTAACATCCCCTATGAAGGGCTAGTCAATTAATTTTATGAAGTTTGTATGGTTGGATTCTTGCGATACAACCTTTTTTGAGAGGAAAGGAAAGTTTACATCATCACTGGCCATGATACTACTAGATTTGGGTAAGAGATATATTTTTTATTAAAACACATCAGGTATTAGGCTCAGAGCAGTGCTTATATAGGGGGTAGAGTCATGGTGTACGAGTCTCAGCAGATGAGTCCATAGGAGTGGAATTACCCAATTAATGATCTCGACTTAGATGATTTTATTCATGCTTTCTGATGTTGTGGACACTATTTATTATGATAGTATTTTTCGTTTTACATGAACCAAACATGCCTCAATTATATGATTAATTATATTGGTTTGAATATGATATAGAGATGGTGTTCGGGGTACCTATAGACTTTTGACTTTCCGCTTACCTATATGCCTAGTAAATAAAATGCAGTGGCTGATTTACTGAATAGGAGGACTCAGAAACATGTAGTGTATCAAGCCAGAATTGAGCGGGATCATATGGATTTATTCTTGGAAATACATCTAATGGTGAATGAATGTTAGGAATAGACATTTCTATAATCCTTAGATGTGAATTCTATCCTTTTGATAGAGTAAGGTTGAGGAAGATATCACCATTATAGGGCCTAGTGCTATAAGAGATTGTGGCAGGTGAGGACCCACCCCATAGTAAGAAAATAGACGAGGATAAGATCCCACATATCCAGGGATGTGTTTGGGTTCTAGTGAGTATACTTGAGGAGCTGATGCATGAGTTTAATGCTTTAACATGTGCAGTGAATCCCGGATTCACTAATATTTACTGTGACTTGTTTTGTGTGTACGGGTGGGTGAGTATGAAAAGGGAGGTAGATAGTTTTTTATAAAGTATTCAACGTATTAGTATGTGAAGTTAGAATATTAGTGACTAGATGGCCTTTATAGTAGTTTCCTATTCTAGAGTGGAAATGGGATGATGTTGTTATGTATTTCATGATAGTTTTACCAAGGTCACCTCTATGTAATGATGTTGTATGGGTTATTTTTGATAGGATCACAAAGGTTTGTCATTTGATGCCGATCATGGAGACCTTTATTGATGATGATATTGGAATGTTTTATATCATTGGGACAGTACAACGTCCCTAAGTCCAGTGCATAATCATTTAAGATTGGGTATCCCACTTTATTCCTCATTCCAAAAAAAGTTTTTATAGGACATGGGGTACACAGGTTCAACGGAGCACATCATTCCACCCTCATACTAATGGTCTGTCAGAGCATATGATACTTGTGCTATAGGATATGATTAGAGCTTTCTACCAGGGTTATGGGTACTCTTAGGGGGGGCATGTTCCCTAGGGTGAGTTTTCCTATAAAAAAATATATCGGGTGATAATATAGATGGAATCATACAGTAATTTGTATGGTAGGCCATACTGACCACCCTTATGCTTCTGGAGGCAGGTGAGGTAGTACTACTAGTACCTCATCTTGTGAAGCATACATTTGAGCAAGTCTAGTTGATTCAAAAGAAGGTGTTTACTACACATTTTCAATTTAAATCTTACACAGATCACTGTAAATGAACTCTAGAGTTCAATGTTACAGATCGAATCCTTTACATGTTTCACTAAGGATAGGATACATAAGTATCAGGATACGTGGAAAGCATTCACAACGATATGTCAGGACATTTGAGACTCTGGAGAGAGTCATTTTTTTATCATATCAGTTGATGTTACTTTATATGTACTGAGCCATGGAAAATTTCATCAATGTATTTCAGTTGTTCCAATGTCATTCAGACCCATCTCATTCTTTTCAACACATTGAGGTTGAGATATAGGTTGATGCATCCTTTGAGGATCTTCTAATTCATATTTTTTATGGGATCATTATGGTCCTATGAGACTAGCTAGTTCCTCTAGTATGGGTGTTATAGAATCCCACCTATTTATAGGATGATACATGAGAGTGGGAGCCAACATAAGTGCTCAGTCGACACAGTTGTTTTTAGAAAAATCTTGACCACCCTTTAGAGGGATATTTGTGGTAGAAATTTTTTTAAATTGTAATGATTGTATGATACCGAATTTTTCATCAGTTTTGGATATTTTACATTCTATTTAATCAACTTTTAAATTTCTTTTTGTCAGAGACCCAAATCCAAGTCATCGACTAGTTGGGTTGTTTTTGGGATGAAGAGGTAGGAAGGATGTGTTCTGCCAACATGCCAATTTCATGATGTGTAATTGAATTATAGATCGTTTAATCCGATTACACGATGTGTAATGTTCTAGGCTTGAACATTCATGATGTTTAAGTTTTTTTCCATGTAATGTTAAACTAGAAATTATACACCATGTAGGGTAATTAGGTAGAGTGTAATTTATTTTGTAGGTGTTTTTTGAAAAGACTTAGAGGCCACTATTTTCTTAAACAAACTCTCTCCTCTCTCACTGAATCTTAATAATATTATTTTCTTGTTTTATTCTGATCAAGTGGCCTTCCATAGTACATTTCATTAATCAGTGGTAATGCTAAACCAAATTGAAATTTCCTTGATTCATTTTTAGTTGTTCTTGATTCTTTAGAACAGTGGATGCACTTTTGAATTTATGCTCTTATGCCCTAATTTTTCATTCATCATTCATTCTCAAGATTTTTCATTAACTGGGGTGAATCAGGACTTGATACTGAACAATAAATCCACTACCAAGCTATGGTAGGAGGTCTATACTTTTCTTTCATCTTTTTATGCTTTATAGAGTTGTCGAAATATTTTTTTCCATTGGAGTTTTCATGGTGGCCTCGGTTTGAAATGTTGAATTAATATAGATTAAGTAGGCCACAATAGGGATAAATTTAAGTTCCTTAAGATGATTTGGTATTTTTTTCACCAACCCCAGGACACCCATGGGGTACACAATACATTTTCTCTGGTTTTGACCATTGTTGATCTACCCAAGAGGTGTAATCTCATGTTTTCTTAGTTTAATGAAGATCAATTGTACTTAAATGAGGTTTAGTTACATTCATAAGAGATGTAATTCCTCCTTATATTCTTTTATCATATATAGCCCATGACTAAATCTAAAAATGATTAAATATAATTTCTTAAACAAGTCAGTATACTCCTTTTTTTAGATTTTGTAAATGGGTGTTGTTAGAAATTGTCATAAATGGATGGGAATACTCTTGTGGATAGCTTAAGAGTGAATTGTTATAATTGGGTGGGTATACCCATGTGATCTATTTAAGAGTAAATAGATACAAAATGGTTGGTTAAACCCATGTGGCATGATTAAATGTAAATAGAATATATGAGTGGGTAAAATAATGTGATGTTTTTAGTATGAAATTGATTATAAGAGTGGGTAGGCTCATATGGAATTGAATTTTAAATGGTATAAATTAATTAATGTTTTGTATAGATAGAATGGATGGATCTAAATGGATTTGTAATGTGGTAATGGACTCCTTGGACAAGTAAGAACCCTGTGACTTGATTCAATGTGATTCCTCAAGATTTTCTTCCCATTGGATCTGGCTTGCTTGGACTCTTGTATAACAAGTTGGTACACATGATCCTAGGAATCCACCTAGTACCTATACCGAGATTCCATAGAGAATCTCCTAGGACTTGACGAGGATTCCATGGACTTCTACACCATGGATTAGTACTTTCATTGACTACACTTCATTATATGGAACAATTGTGTGATATATGACTATGGTTGTACATAATGGCCATGGGTTTTTGATATGGAATCATTATATAATGAGTTCGTGTGGAAAGGATATGGACAGTTATAGAGAAAGTTCATGTTTCTTCTTTATATTACTTATACCTACCCTTATAGGATATAAGTCCTATTATAGAGTTAATTTAGAGGCTATTTGGTTTTACTTTCTGTATTATACAAATACCATTGGCATTACCACTTTCATTACTGCTTTCTTACACTTTTTTAGCATATTTCATCATCCTTATTAGAAATACATAGATATTTGGTTGGATTTCTACTGGGAAGTTTATCTTACACCATGTTTAGGCCTCCCTGGTGACCAAAACTGATTATATGGTTGTAGGTGATAGTACTGGATAGCACCCTAGCGCACGTTGTTGATCATTTCATCAGATAATGGGATCATTGGACCCATCTGATTCTTGCGATGATACTAGGTCAGTAAATTTATTTTGGATTATAGATAAATGTATTTTACTATATTTACATTATACATTTTTGGTTGTTTTCTAGATACATGGATCATCTGCATCATGGTATATGAGACACTTAAAGGTTGTTATATATTACAATCTTTCTTTTCTATTTTATCAGATGTCTACTTCTTCTATGTGTGTCCACTATTGAATGTGTTTGACTTACACTATGATATAATCTGGTATTAAGGGAATAGTCTCCCCAATGACTCACCTAGTCCCTCAATTCTAGTCAACAACCTCCAAAATTTGGGGAGACATTCTTGAGGCCATGTAGCCATCCAGGCTCGGGGAACTTTTGAGTAGCATCTGGGTCTAGGTCATTACAAAATTTCTTTGAATTAATTAGTTAATAAAGAGAGTAAAATAAATGAAAAACATGTATTCTCATGAAAGAACCATTGTAGATATAAATTCATGAGTTTTTTAATAGATTGATCATTATATTGTATCATCAAATTAATAAACATAAATAAACAAATTAAATGGTGAAATTGTATCATAAACCCATTACCAATTAGGTAACACTAAATCATAAGCCCCATGAAATAATAATAATAAATAAAACAAATATTAATATTATAATATGTAAATTAATGATATAAAATTTAAAAATAGCTATATATTAACTCAATATAAGGACATATGGAATAACATAAAGTTTCTTCCACAGAAGACATATGGAGACAAATAATTACATACCACTTTTACAATAAATTGAATCATAAACCCAATTAAATAATAACATCAATTGAAACATTAAATAACATTAAAATAAGAATACTCTATATTTAAAATTCCAAATTGGTATTATATAAAATATATAATACAAATGAGTGTGGAATATGTCGTCAATATACTAGAAATAAAGAGACTACAAATCTCTTATAGTATGTCTTCACATACTTCATGAAAATTTAAAACCTCCTATATAATAAATATAATTTAATTTTTGACATATTATTTTACAAAAATTACATGTATTAATATATATAATTTATGTATAACTTTATATTATCTGATTATTAACAATTCTGTTTAATGTCACATTTCGGGCCATAACTACATTGTTTTTCATGAATATTTTGATTGGTTATTTCATTAGTCACATTACATTGATAATGTTTTAATCATATTCAGAATATTAAAAAAGATATATATATGATATATATATATATGTTGAGAGTATATGTATTTATAGTTACATAAAAAAGATAGAGGTACAATGAAATAAATCGTTCATGGAGATGGTAGGTCATACGTCTGCATCAGTGTTTTTTCCATTTTCTTGATGTCTTTAAAAAATGAAAGGTAAATAAAATATTACAAATAAAAAATCATAGGTCATATATTTCACTAGTTTTCATTAAACCCATCCTTATTACCATCCATGTAGAGCATGAACGAATCACGTTTCATCGAGAGGTGGATGTCTATCGTACACACTAGTGAAGTAACGATATTAACACTGAATGGAATATAAGGAGGTATAAGTGATATAATAATTACATTTTTAAATATTATCCTAAATATAATATATAAACTATTAATAGATCACTATATACATATAAGATAGGTAGTGATGGAAAATGAATAACATTGGGTCGCGACGTGATAGTTCACCGTACACACCAATGATGATTTTGTATCTCATGATGGGAGTTGAGATGGTTTTAGGTAATTAACATAACATAAACACTCCAAATTACATGTAGGATATTGATATTATTATATCATTATAGTTTAATAATTATTTGAGTAGTTAGAGAAAGAATTAAAATAAAAATTCTCAAGGAAGAACACTACCTCTTCTTCAGTTTACGTCTTTAAGTACGCACCAAAAGCCGGTCTATGTTGAATTTATGAACAAAATAATGATTAAAGCATTACATTTCTGATTTAATTACAAATATTTTTTCTGTTAATGGAAGAAACATTTTTTGAATTTTTAAAATCAGAGGATTGGGGGTGTCTTTTATATGTGAGATGAGTGGCACGCTTGTAATATTTCGATTGAAAAATAATTATACATGTTTTAAAATGAAAAATGGATCCAAAATGGTCCATTATAAATAATTATACATGTTAGGGTCAAAATTAGTACATAATATAGTTTTTTGAACTTCTTTATTTTTAATTCGTTTCATTTTAGTGTTACCCTAGGTAAAACCATTATTATTTTAACTATGATAAATTGTTTTACACTTCTTAATATTCACTGTAGTCAAAAATAAGTTTTCACTTATTAAAAAATATGAATGAATATAATTAAAAATACGTAATCAAATTTTACAAATTCTATTTAAATATGTGGAAATTTAAAATTTTAAATTAAACCTCCAAATCTGGTGAAAAAATAGTTTTCCACACAGAAAATGTTCAAAATCCTAAATTTTTTATATATAAAAATTTAATTTAAAAATTATTAAAAATATAGAAATTGGATTGATTGATATATAGTTGTACTAATATTACTTTCAAAACCATTTTGTAATAAAATATAACATTATATATTCTTTAAATGAAATGGATTTTTTCAATTGAAATAAGTAATTTTCAATAATCATTAAAAAATTATTATTTTCAAATTAATCAAAAAATAAACACTGTCTATTTTTAGAATGACTATTTAATAATATATGTTTTTTAACAGATAAATTTTCAAAAAAAATAAAAAAAAATAATTTTATAATAAGTGTAGAAAATTAAAAAAAATATTTTTTATAAAATTAAAATTTTCAAGAATAATATTTATTTTATTAATATATATTTATAGAAAAAAATAATAAAAATTAAGGAAAAATTATTGAATATACCATATATAAATTTTATTAAAATAATCACAAAAAGTGACATATTTAGTAAATTATGAAAAAACATAATTGTGTGCATAAACATCATTATTCATAAAATGATTTCATTTATATTAAAAGGTTTTTTATTTAAATTTCTAAATAATTTGTCACTAAATAATTCAATTTATCTAAATGGGTGAAACATATATTTTCATAACATAGTTAATCATATTTACACACACTACTCCAATGGCTAGCTGATAACTTGCTTACTAAAATTATTATTTTAATAGAATTTCATATTTCATTAAAACTCGATGTTGTGTGTAATGAAAGATGCACTATGTGTTTCGTGTAATGTATGAAAACATAGGTGTTGCATGTTATAAAAAATATAAATTTCATTAGAAATATTTGAAAAATATATATATTTCATAATATTTTGATGTTATAATCTAATTTTTTTATAATCTATATATAAAATCTTACAATAAGGTAAATCACATTGAACTTTTGAATTTGATGAGGAAAATTTTACAAATTATTCACGAACCATTTTAAATTATTATCTAAATGTATAGAATTCAAGTTTTATCATTTTATTTGTATACTCACTCTTTATACGATCCTATAATTTATTGTATGTGTTTTTATAAGTATTGATCAATTTTCACATCCTAGTTTCCTCTCATATCTATTTATTCCTTAATGTATTAGTGTATATAGAATCTACCATTTTATTAAATCCTTAAAACACTATTTCTTATTTAATTATAATTTAATTTCATCATTATGTTTTTTTATATAATATAAAAATATTAATTATTTAAACCCTAATGTTACACCGGTTAATAAAATAGTATAAAAATATCTATAAAAATATAATTATAACCCTCAATTCCACATAATATAATTTATCAACAAGTTAGTCATGTTTTTAAAAAACTTATTCTTAAATAATATACCAAATGAACATACATCGTATTAAGATAGAACCATGTGAAAATATATCATTAAAATATTTCAAAAAATCATTATATGTTTGGTTTTATTTGGAATATTCATTAAAAAAATTCCTTTAGTGCCAATTTATAGACCTAGTATATGGATGCATTGACCACTAAGATAACTATAGTAGGGGTAATTGATAATCAATTCTTTCAAATAAAATTTTGTCTCTTTTAAAAATAATTTCCAATATCGAAATTTACTGTATAGATTAGGTATAATAAAAAATGATCATGATAAGAATATGAGATAGATGGAGAGTGAAAGTAAAACATAGTATAATTATTTTTTTATAAGGATCATCAACTCTTTATGTAGTAGTTTTCCCTTATTCATCCATGGTTAACATACCATATCCCATGTTCTTCTTTTATCATCAATAAATAAAATAATTATAGAGTTATAAGACTGTCTAAGACTTTTATATTCTGGTAAAGTAATAACAGATAATAATTTAATGATATTATTTAATCATCCTTTATTTAATCACCTCACATATCTATTGTGTGTTTTTTTTCTATTAGGGATGACCTAGTTTTTTTGGCCCTATAATTTATATCACATAAAATTATTTACTATTTGAATCAAATTATTAAATGAAACATGCAATCTTAAATGGGGAGGTTGACATATTTGGATAAAAATGTAACATATCATCTTTATCGAAAGGTACAAACCATTAATGTTTTTAATCATATTCATTAAAAATAAACTAGTAATATTTTTATTTTTAAAATTGTGTTCTAAGGTGTGTCCATGGATATATTGTAGCTTGGATACTCATAATGGAAGGAAGAAAAATGGGCCATAGTTTTAAAAAATCTGTATATCCCAGCTTACACGGTTTTCCAAAACCCTGTGGATATAGGTAGTGGGCACCAAGAAGACGCACAATTTATTTGAAACTGTTCCACCTTGGGTATATGGATATTTGAACCTCTCCAATTTTTTTACAGAATTATTATTCATGGCTTATGCATGGTTGGTCATATTGTACACATATTCATGAGGTATTCGCCCATTAAATAATAGCAGGTCCATAGTTAGCACATGGTTTGGCCAAACCATGCGGCCAAACCAACCACAGAGTAAAATAAAAGGGCAATTACTTTTCTACCCTTGATGAATGTTTTAAAACACTTTTATTATCCTCCACACTCTTCCACTTTTTATTTTTATCTCCCCATATGTGTGTTGTAGTATCATACTCCATCTCATGAGGTTTTTTATATCTCCCTCTTTCATGGTTGGATTCATGATCTGTCATCAGATTTGGAAATCCCTCAGTAATTTATACCATCCCCAAACCTCATTTTCTAGGGTCCTCTTCCATCTATTCAATAATTATAGTTAGGTGGAATTTTTCATATTTTTTTGGTGTTATTAATCTTTTAATTTCTTAAATTTTGGGTTAAATCAAGGGTTAATAACGGATGAGTGGATTGTGACAACAATTTGGTAGGGGGTCTTTACTCTTTCCTGGAATTTCATAAAATTCTAATTGTCTTATTTTTGTTCCACTTAACAGAACCATACATTGAGGCCTCTTATTTATTTATTAACAAATTTTTATGTTGTTTTCAGGTCTGTATTATTATTGGCATATTGAGAAACCCATTAAAAGGGTGATCCCCTTGACTTTGGCCACCCATTGGGTATTCAAACCTTTATAGTCTAATTTCCCATGCATTACCTGATAATAAAATTTGGTGTGTGTGTTTTCATTTATTAAATTTTTTATTTAATTATTTAAATTAAATTTGATTGATTGGAGCGATAAGGGAGTGGTTGTTACGATTATGTATCACACCTTTCATTTTAATTATTTATGCTTGATACACCAATTTTATTTCCTTGTGGAATTCGTTAATTTTTAATTCTTTACACCATTTTCCTTATGCATGTGTCACCTTTGATGCCTAATTCCATATGACTTAAATTAATGGATTGAGTTGAAAATTCATACATGGTCAAGCTTCATAGCGTGCATTATTGAAATGTTATTGATGGGATGTGATTAGAGGTTTTTCATAGGCTTAATGCCTTATTCCTTTGTAAGATTTTAAATGTGATGCATGGATTCCTTATTAGATTTTGGTTGATATGTTTATTTATTTTAATTTAATTATAAATTCTTTTCCCTATTATATTTTCTCGGAATTCCAATTTCAATTATTACCGACTGAATGATAATATCAGTGATGAATTGACTACTTTGTGGAAGTAATAACAATGTTCATTGGAATCAATTGTTTCATCGAGTCAATACTTTAGATTTATATGAATGGGATCACCTAGATGATTTACTTATATTGGTGAGAAAGCCTAGTTCCTCATGTGATACACCAAGGATTAATCCACATGAAAATATGGCTATTCCAAACCATGGGTGATACCCAGTCCCCTTTATGAGATATATGGGACGATATTAGACTCACCATCCAAGAGATAAATAAGGGATTTCGTATGGGTTTCCTTGGATAAACTCAAAGGTATTGGGATATATCATAGACAATTGTTTCAACCCTTATGAATCTATAATATCACATGGTCCAGATTCAAAAATCCACCAACGGATTTAACATATTGTTTTTTTGTTTCTCTTCCAGGATTCATCCTTTATTATTATCAAGAGCCTGGTAGTGAAATCTCTTAATACAACTTGATTATACTAGATAATACTTATAACATGGGATTTTGACCTCTATGTTAATAAATATTCATGAAGTATTCTTAGCATTGGTTCAATTTATTGTAATAGAAATTATATATATCTAGCATGATAGGAATAGTTACTTCTTTCAAACTTCTAGCTCAGGTTAAAGAAAGGGTCACAGATTGGGTGTCCTTTTATGAACCCAGACTAAGGTGGTTACATTTAATTTAATTATTAATCATCTTTTATTACTACAGAACACCATTATGTAATTTATTTCATGAAATGGATCATCCAATACATCATGGGTGTTGGCCTACAGTTATTTATATCTCACACCGTGATCGAGTTCTTTTTGGAACCCGAGTAGACATTATGATTGGAGTTATGGAGTAGGGGATGCATGTGGCCTTCAATGTTTGATTGATTTTATATTTTTGGATGTAGAATAGGTTGGGAAAATGGAATATTCCTAATATGATTTTAGTAGTAGTTTTTTTCCTTTTTATATATTTTTATAACAATTATTATATCCTTATTTCCCTTTCTCCCCATACTCACATTGTTTATGTCATCATTTTCCTACATATAATTTTTATTCCTCTTCTTCTTTGTTAAATATATTTTTTGTATTCTTTAATTAATTTAGTCCCTATATAATAATTTATATGCTTCCACTATTGATATTATATTATTAAATATTGTGCTTACACCAATCTACGAGTGAATATTTCTCCACAGAAACACCCTAGGCCCCTGAACTAGTCAGAAACATTTTCCGTTCAGGGAGATGCACTTGAGGTCCCGTAGCCACCATCTTAAGGGGACTGTATTAGTTTTTACATGATACTATAACATAGATATTTTAAATTTATCATATTCATGTACATAGCTAACACGTGTATAGTGGAAACCCTAATTACATAGAATGAGACATTACCATTATTGATTATTATATTTATCATTGATATGACTTCTTTTTTGGGTGACATGATTTTTTCAGTGTTAATATACTAATTCTATTAAAATGTGGATTCCTGTAACTTCAGCCCGATGGAATGAGTGTTTTTCCATGACTGCATCTTATTATTCACTATATGAAATGAAATTTATTGCATTATGTTATTCCATGATTAATTTCACTGACAACTTCCTTGTTTCATGTGATAGTTTTTCTTCCTTGATATATTGATTCATTCAGTTCCTATTCCATAAGATTTATTTATTTTTACCAAATCTTCTTGGAAATATATGTTATGATGTTGGTTATGTGGACACCACATTCAATTAACGAGTTGTATGAGCCCTTATGCATTGGAATGGTGATCCACTGAATTCAACCAGCATAACGTGTAGTTAAATAAATTATTAATTTTAAATGTATAATACCATTTAAAATGACATTTCTACCATATATAGTAATGTTAGGCCTTGAACATGACAATAAATTGTATGTCGTGTTTCTAGAGATCCTTCTTAGGTTGTTTCCTTCCATTATAGACATAACTCTTGGTGTAGGCTTTTAATTTTGAAATTCTAAGTTGATGGATTTGTAGATGTCCATATTAATTTCTATATCTTATTTCCTTATCTATATTCTCTACCTATTATAAATCCTATATGAGGTGTGTGTTTTCAAATTTAGCATATTAAAATTTTTGATCTATTCCTCTATGATGTCCTCATGATGCACGCCAAGAGAGTGGTGATGATCACAATCTTGATGTAGTGGGCATTGATCCACCTATGATACCTCACATAATTCCACCTAAGGACCCTCTTTTTGATCTTGCACTAGGCCTCGATGCTCAGTTCAATGATAGATTTCTCATATTTATGCAGTCTCTTCATGGTTCTCCCCAATATTCTCCATATATGGTATAACATACATGCTAATTTCAATAGCAGAATCCTCCAACCTTATCGGGGGAAGGAAGACCTCTTTCTATAGATTCATGGTTTGAGGTTATGGTTTCAATCTTTGACCATATTGATATTCCTCCAAATAGGTGATTCAATATATCTACCTATATACAAAGGGACTCCTCAAAATGTTGTTGGGATATCCTTTCTTTGTCAGATCATTAGAGAGGATTGATCAGGGTAGACATGAAGATAGATTTATTTGAAAAATGATTTAGTTGAACTTGAGATAAGATTGATCTTATGAGTTAATGAATCTTAAGAAGGGATTTGTAAAATTTATTTTGTATTCTGCTCGATTTACCAAGCTCCATCATTTTTCTAGATCATGGATAGGTAATGATTTTACTATTATGAGGGGATTTGAGTATGGGATTCTATATTCTTTCCACTTGTAGGTGAATGTATAATATTTAACTATTTTGAGAGATATATTAAAAAATTCCCAAATAATGGAATGAAATCTCTGAGAAGGTGACCTTATGAGCTAGGGAAGTTCAATTCTGATATAGGGTGATGGTTCTTATATCATTCATAAGCACATATTCGAGGGTTCAGGTAGGGGTGGTGCTAGTCAGGGGATGAAAACTAATTCTATTGTATTTTACAAGGGTGGAAAGCTAGGTCACATGGAGCCCCAATTCCTGAGGAACCCATATAAATGATGAGAGTATAGAAGTATGGGTCATAATCAACCCTTATTACATTATTTTTCTCTATAATCTACTGGAGTAGAATTCATAGTATCACCACTATCATGTATGAGATCTGTGACTCCACATCATACTAGGAGTTGTTCTTCTACTGACTGATCTGGATGAGGTAGTGAGGCCCTCAGATCCTCAATATCAGTAGAGTTTATTTTTTTCTAGATAGTCAAGCGGCATCCCATGGCCTAGGTTCATGACATATGCAAGTGGTGTAGTCAGCACAATGGGATCAGAGTGTAGTTCCATCTAAGGATATAGGTAATATTCTATTATCATCTTCTTTAGTTATTTCCCTTTAGGATAAATGTGCATCGCAATATTTCCCATTAATTGTGTTTTTGGGAATCTATGTTCTAAAAATTGAGTAATATTTTGGAACTATGTCTCTTGACACTCTCCAAGATGTCATAACTGAGGGAATACCTCAGTTTTAAAAGTTTCCCCTTTAGATAGGTAGGTTTCATTTCAATTAGATTTTCTTTTTCCTTGAGATGACTATTTTTATAGCATTCTCAAACTGGACTAGATTTTTCATTATCAAGCCCAAGTGGTTTAAAATATCCATTGAGTTTATTTGATATAACCTAACGGAAATATGTATTTACAAAAGGGTGAATGGGATATCAAAGGAGATTGATCTGGACCCAAGAATGATGGGCTTGGTAGAGTGACAACTCAGTTATAAACAATATTTATGAGAAATTGTGTGATGAATTTAGTCGAGTTCCCTCTAATAGTGGATCACTTCTAGGATGACTTCCTCAACAATTTCTCTAGCTTACCTCCAGAGATTGAAGTTGAGTTCACGAGTGAGTTAATTACAGTTGTGACACCAGTGTTCATTCTTCCATAGAGGAAAAACCCATAGAGCTCTAGTATCCAAATTTTTAGTTTAAGTATCTTCAATATAAAGGTATTATATGGCCCAACACAACATCATGGGTTTCACTTATCCTTTTCTTCATGAAGGTAGATGGCACCCTATGATTATGCATATAGTATAAGTGGTTGAATCTGTTTACTGTGATGAACTATTATCCTTTTCCTCATACCAAATACCTCTTTTACTAGATTCATGATGAATATATATTCTCCAAGATCAATAAGAGGATGGTAAATCATCAGGTTTGTGTGATTTTATCAAATATACCACATACAAAATTCTAGAGTAGGTGTGGACTATAAAAGTTCATGGATACATATTTCAGTCTCTTCAAAAATTATTCATATAAAATCAAGTGGATGATTGTATATATTTTTAATATATCATATAAATTTAATTAATATAATTCACTATTAGTAATAAAAATAACTTATTCATATAAATAATCCTTTTTACCTAAAAAATATTTAATAAAATCATTCACTTTATATTAATTTGGTTTTTGTATTATTTTCAAATTAATAGGTAAACAAAAAATTAAAATATAACTTTATTAATCCTATAATAACAAATTTAATGAATATTTTATCCCTTATTAAATAAAAATATTTAAATAATTAAGTATTATTTAGTAACACTCAGTCCTTAGTGTTACTCAATCCATCGAGGAATTCCAATCTTACATGTAAAGTATTCTATCCTCATTGTTTTGTGTATAGAAATCTAAAATTTATATTGTATGTAGTGCATGATTAACGTGGTTTGTCCTATAACACATGTAATACATAGTTCATTAATTTAAAATAAAATATTTTATATGTTGTGTGTAGTGAAGAAAATCAAAAAGATAAAATTAATTCAAAAAATAATAATTTACAAAACCTTGAGGTGTTACAATCATCGTTATTTATCATGTCCTTGTTGATACATGGTGATAAAATACAAATACATTAGTTCAAAATAATTATGAACTACATTTTATAAAGGAAAATATAATAATAAAAAATTATTTCTATGTGGTTGGGCAATTTATATGAGTTATACCCATGGTTATTAAAGAATATATTAGGATGTGTGGTCTTCTATTAATACTTTGGGAGAATCTTCTCTTATAGCTTGGTTAGAGGCACCACACATCACATCCAAGGAATGTTCCCAGTCTGTGGGTTCCATAATTTGTGGGGAGGTTGATTTTTCCATAAACCCATCAAATCCATCCCTACACGTATCAATAAAAACAATGTCATCTTCTTTTAAATGAAACAATGAAATGGGTAGGTCAATCATACTAATGATCTAGATGAATCTTCAATAGAGATCAACATGAATAATGAATTATATAATATTCATAACACATATGATATATGTAAAATAATTTATTAAATAAATAGCAAAGATATACACCTCTAAGACTTTTGGTGAAATGATATGACCCAATACTATTATTTTTTCAATCACAATGGTACACTCCTCAAATATCATAAAAATTGTTTCTCTATGAAAATTTTCAAACTATATCCACATTCCCCAATTTTTTATCGCAATTGTTTCCATAAACAATAACGTCCTCCATGAATACCTCTAGTAATTCATCCATGTGGTCTGAGAATATACATACCATACACAGTTGTAATGTACTAGAGCATTGGATAAGACAAAAGTAATCCCTTTAAAGGGAATGTTATTAAAAGGGTACAAGAATGATGATTTATCCTTTTCATCTAGGAAAATGGGTTCATAAAAATAACTAGAGAACATATGTAAGCAATAGTAATGTGTACTTTCTAACAACCATTCTATAATTTCGTCTATAAAGGGAATGGGTAAGTTATCTTTTTAGGTGACTTTATTTAGTTTTTTAGAGTCAATGAACACCCTAAAAAATTTTTTGACTGTCACGTGGATTAATTCATTATTCTCATCAGTAACTATTATAAGAACATTTCTCTTGGGATCCACATGAATGGGGATAACCCATTATGAGTCATAGATTGGGTATATTATATCATCTTCCAATAGTTTTCCAATTTTTTTACAAATATCATGAGGGTTGAGTTGATTCTACTCTAGGGAATCCTACTTTTTTTTATTCTTCATCCATAAAAATAAAATGGGAACAATCTGTGTGGTTTATTCCAAGGATATATCAATTTATCCACCGTATTTCGTGAATGTTTCTTTTCAAAAGGTCAATAATAATTTTCTCTTAGTGTTGGGACAGTTTATTAGTAATGATCATGGGAAATTTTTATTCTTTTATGACAGAAAAATATTTTAAGTAACAAGGGATGGGATTTAGTTCTTTGATTGAGGCTTTTTCCATATATGAGATTAAATTAATATTTCCCACTTTAAAAGCTTTAATTTTCTAATAAAATGGTATTATATAATGTTCCTAATGAAAATTATCAAAAAAAAATTAGAGGTTAGTTCTTGAGAATAAAATCCTATTTTTAGAATAATAACTTATTCATTCGTGTTTTAAGTAGAATATTTATCTCCCAAAGATTAAAATTCATTTAGCACACTTGATTCTTCCATGGTCATATTACCTTCTTCATGTTTAATTGAAAAAAGTGTCTCACTATTGGAATAGATCCTCTTTGAGTAATGAATAATTAATTACACCATACACTCTCCCATATCCATTGTGACCATTCTATCATGTAAATTAATGATAATGTTAATATTATTTAGAAATGGAATCCCCAATATAATGGGAAATTACCCAATGATATATCTTCCTTCATTATCAGAACATAGAAATCTTATGAAAAAACAAAAACCTTCACTCCCTTCAGCCCATCCTACAATACTCTACCAATGAAAATAGTGTACTTTTTGGCTTGTTGGAGAACCACTAATATTGGATTTATTTTCCATATTTTAATGTATGAAAATATAAAGTTATATATGACATTAATGAATGCACCATGATCGCACAAGATGTTAAAAAATTGAATATATAATAATATAAAGTATAGAAAATTCTCATATGCCTTGATATTTTTTTGGGTAATGGTGGTGTGATCACAGCTCAGACATGTCTCACGAGGTTGATTCTTACATTTCCATCCAAAAGTATCATCTTAGTATAAATATATTTTAATAATTAATATTTTTTTTAAAAAAATTATTATAGATTCCATTTGGGGTATATTTAATTAAACATTATAAAATATATTCAAGTTATATTTTTAATGTTTCCCTTCATCAATATTCTTGGAGCCTATAAATCTAGTAAGGAATGGTATTTTTTGTATGTATTCTACATTTTCAACTTTTTTAATTTATTTTCTTATCACACTTTCCTAAATATTCTATCGGGTTCTTCCTCATCCTTCTTATCCTCTTGTGCATGTGGAATTATTTCCACTACTAAAATCTATCATAGAATTGTATAATTTATAGATTCACATTAATCATGGTCAGTTTGTGCTTTCATAGGTTCTGGTGGTTGGATCTCCTTCCCACTCATTTTTATGATTATTTTAACACATTCTTTTTTGTTTTTTATTGTTTGAACTGGGTGTTTTGATGTGGATTTAGACAGAGTTTCCACGAGATTATAAAATTTATTTTAAAAATATTTTATATTACTTTTTATCTCCTCTATATATGTTACTTTCCTTCTCTCCACTAGTGGTGAAATAGAGTATGGTTGTCTATTAGATATTTTTTGAAAATGTAGTGGTTGGTAGGTTTGTTTTTTGTACTTATACTTTTATGGTTATTGGAAATGGGTTCATTATGGAATCAATGCTAGAAAGGAGGTGTAGTCGCACATTGATGAAATTTATTGCTATATGGGATCTACCATACCACATTGGTTAGTCTTGTTGAAACAAAATTGGTTGTAATATATGTTCAATGACTTCCATACCCTAAAACTCTAAATATTTATTAATAATTTCATGGGTTTATGAACATAAACCATATTTTTTCCGGGGAAAATTGTTCATTTAAATGTTCTACTACAATTCACATAACATGCCTTTTCAATTATTCTAGTTTAGTTTCAATTAATGGTCTCAAGTAAGTATATTTTACCTCATTGATTCCTCTGATGTGTATACCTATTATTCCACAAATGAATATATTTTTGAGTAATTTTATCAATTATACTATTAGTTTCCATTGGTGATTTACCATTGAAGGATCCTCCAAATGATGCATCCAAGAGGTTTCTCACATTTTCCATCATCCCTTGGTAGAAGATGTCTAGTATGTGATGATATTCAGTAAATATGTATAGATATCATAATACCAACCTTTTAAATCATTCCAAATAGTTTTATAGGGTTTTCCTATGATATTCTCTGACTTAATAGATTTCTTTTTTAATTATATTGCATGAAAGGTATTGTAATAAAATATTATTGAAACATCACTATAGATCATTCCATCCATGGATATCTCTAGGATCTTGGTTGTAAAACCATTATTTAGTAGATACATCTAGTAAAAAGTGGAATTCTTCTTAATTTAAATGTTCCTCCACCAATCCTCTTAGATAGAAACAAGAGCATAGATAACTGAACAGTTGGATGTTATGATTCACGACTTCACCTGCAAGGCCATGAAATATTTTTAATACATTAATCATATTGATTCATAATTCAAAATAATTTTATTTTATAGGAATGGTTAATTGATTTTTTTGGGAAAATTGTGTGGCAGAAAGGTCAATTTGGGCCTACTATGGGTTATATGACATGGAAATTGGCTCAGAGTGAGTAATAGTTATATCACGTGAGTATTCTAGAATTATTTCATCAAAGTGGTTAACATGGTTACTAGTTATAATACTATATATAATGGTTATCTCTATCATACCGACAATATCAATGATTTTGTGGTTAGAGATCGTAGACATGCATGTTTAGTGGTAAGATTTAACACCTACTCCCCAGAAATGATTCTCTGTTATAGCACCACTATGTCATGGGGTGATGAATATATATTATTCCCCCTCAGGGTGAAGGGTAATTTAAAAACAAATTCATCTTCCAAGATTGGTTATTTAAATCATGATGTAATAGATGAAAAACAATTATAAATCAATAATCTGAATGATAACGCATAAATTGGCTAGGTTTTTGAAGATCAATTTGGGGAAGAGTAACTAGGTTTCGGATTTGGATTCCCTTTTTCAGTGTTATCGTGTACCTTTTAAAATTAAATATTTTATTTTGTTTTATAATTTTTAATGAATGGATTAATAGTCAGTAATATTTTTCTATCCTAGATAAAAAAAATTAATAGTGGGAATAATCCATATAATTTCTTTAGTTATGGATATTAATTTAGGAATTCTGAGTATGACAACCCTGCTTTTTATTACAACTTAAACATGATTTATTACATAAAGCTTCACTTTATACAATAAAGAAGATTGAGAGGATTAGTGTCTTTGGGGATTAAGATCATTACATAAAAACTTAAAACATGAAATACAACATCTTTATTGAAAACTTCCTTTACATGACCACTACATTCCTTCGTACTTAATATTGCATGGGATAACCTGAGGACATGCATAAGAAAAGGGTGAGCTATAAAGCCCAGTAAGGGAGTACACATGGAATAACATGAGGAGTAAAATAATTTTTAGAAAATAGGCATATCAATAGAGCATAAAAGAAACATGAACATAAAGGCATGATAAATCATGATAATCATAACATGGAAATGTGGAAACAACACTTAACTTGGAATTAGCATGAGCCTAGGCCCATTAAACATGGAGCATGAGTAAATCCTCATTGGACATAAAGAACGAGTAAACCCTCGTTTCAATTGAATTAGAATTAGTCAAAACTCATTGCACATGACTTATCATGATACTATACTTTATCCAACTCATTGGATCGCTATAGGGGCGCACCCTTCTTAAACATTTCATTTCATGCATAAGTGTGCCAGATGGATCATTAAACAAGGATTAATAAAACATAATAATTTATTCCACTATAAAGGAATGTGTAATTAATACATGAAACATTATGATCAATATGTAAATGTGCATAAAGGTTAATACCCTTGATGGAGAAATTGGCATGGTATTCACTACACAATGACATTGGCTTAGAAAATCGGTGTGATTTCAGCAGTGTAACGGCCTGACATAAGAATTCATAAAAATAGTTGATGAGAGAGAAAGGGGTTCCTCATAATATTTAAATGTAATGGATAGTAAGGAGGTCATATATATACATGTCCCAACAATTTAAATGGAATTTTGATTCATGATACAAAACTATTGCTTGAATGTAAAATAGGAGAGAGAAATCCCCTTTGGAATTTCGGTATAGTAACGGGTGTACATGGGAGGCACTTAATGAGAGAGAAAGGGGTCTCCCATAATTTAAACATAAATATATCAGAATGAGGGAGGTGTGAAACCATACCCCAACATTCATAATTGAAATTAAAAGGGAAAAACAACTTAAAGAAAATTGGACAAAAATGAGAAAGGAAGAAAAAACCATTACTTGGAAGTGTGCTTCCAAAGGCTAGAGAGAGGCTTGTGAGAGGCTTCTTTGGAGCTTGGGGAACTTTGGGAGGATTATAGAGAGAGTAGGGCAGAGGTTGGATGAAGTCCAAGGGCTCTATGTGAGGAGGAAGTGGGAGCTTGTGTGGGTTTATATAGGAAAGGTGAGGGAATTCTTAATTATTTAGGTTTGGGAACCCTTATGTTAAATTAATCCAAACCACAAACCATCCTATGGTTTTTGATCATGGTTTCTGGAAAAGGGAATAGGAAAACAACATTTTATAAGGGAAAAGTCCGAACTTCTTAAAATAATAAGGTTTCTTATGTGGAGGTGAGTCACACTCCCATGGAAATTAATTTAAAAAGGCAAAGTGTTGAATAAGTCATGAGGGGTCCATTAATATATTGAAAAGTAAGTCAAACAAACCCAAAATCACATTATTTTAATGGAAATACATATATTGTCTGAACCTAACGATTATAGTATTTTATTACATCACTATTGGGTCATTATGATGTCATAAAACACATTATATATTTAAACAGTATTTAATTTTTACCAAAAAATTTGACTGTCTCAGAAAATTATGAAAAATTCACTGTTGGATACTTTCGACACCTGATTCATGAAATACCATTTATTTTATCTAAATAATTTTCTAAATATGTTAATTTTCACTTTTAAAATAAAAACTGACATTTATCGAAAATTCACGGGTTTTGACATAAATGGCTTTCAAACCTTAATAAAAAATGTAATTGCATTCTTAAAATTATAAGATCATTTATATATAATAAAAATCAATTTAATAATAATATTATTATTCTATTAAAATATTATGTAATTCAAAATTCCCTTAATTTAATAAAATATATTTCTTAATTAAATAATAACTAAAAACACCATTTGTACATTAAAAACTATTTACAATGTTTCAAAAATGACTAGAAATTATATTAATTATTATATACAAAAAATAATGTACATGAACATAGTACTACTTATTTATTACATGACCCCTTAAAACATCCGCATAAGACCTAAGGGTAAGGTGTGCGATGGTGACAGACTCTTGGGGTGGCTCAGATAACATCGCTCGAGTGGTAATTTCAATCTACTTCCACTTTTCCCGTAGACGGTCATGTTCGAGCTTGACATGATGAATCTCAACTTGGGCTTGGTCAAGAGCAAAGCCCAAGGATGCAACCTCTTTTCCGAGCTCCGAAAAATGGGCTTCATATGGAGCAATTCTACTGGACGAGGCCATCACTTCTTTTGTCTAAGTAAATTGGATTTGTTAAAGTCCTATATCTCTACTAATAGTGTGATCTCTGTTCAACGGCTATATTAGTAACGGTCAAAATTCTTAACATAAAACCAATGAAGTTGACACTTTATGTAAACATAAAGAGACATTTAATTAGATCAAGAGGGATTTCCATTAATTAAACTTTGGGTCGTTACAATTTTCCCCCCTTAAGAAATTTCCCCCTCGAAATTTTCCTTTTCCCACACTAAAACAAATGTGGGTAACCCAGCTTCATCATATCCTCTGATTCCCAAGTCGCTTCTTCAAACATGCGGTTTCTCCAAAACACCTTAACGAGGGGCATTGTATTATTTCGTAGAACTTTTTCTCTATGATCTATGTTCTTCACGGGTTGCTCCTCATAAGAAAGATCGTCTTCCAATTGTACCACCTCAAAAGAGAGTACATGTGAAGTGTCCGGTATATACTTCCTTAAGAGGGATACATGAAAGACACCATGTACCTTGGCAATGGTAGGTGGAAGTGCTAGTCTATAGGCTATAACCCCAACACGATCAAGAATCTCGAAGGGGCCGATGTACCTTAGACTTAACTTACCTTTCTTTCCATACCTCACTACCTTTTTCCACGGAGATATGCGTAGAAACACCATGTCTCCAACTTTAAACTCAAGGCCTCGTCGACGATTATCTGCATACCTCTTCTGTCGACTATGGGCTTCCTTGATATGCTGCTGAATGGTTTTCACCTTCTCCACCATTTCTTCGACCATTTCTGGTCCATGCAGCTTACGTTCACCGACCTCATCCCAACATGCTAGTGTTCTGCACCTTTTCCCATACAGGGCTTCATATGGTGCTATTTGGATTCTTGAGTGGAAACTATTATTATAAGAGAACTCAAACAGAGGAAGATGTTGATCCTATCCTCCTTTAAAGTCCATTGAGCACGCTCTCAACATATCCTCAAGTGTTTGGATAGTCCGCTCGGATTGGCCATCAGTTTGAGGATGATAGGCCGTACTGAAGTTCAGTTCAGTGTTCAGAGAATTTTGAAGACTCTTCCAAAACATAGAGGTGAATCTTGGATCTCGGTCAGAAACAATAGATAGTGGTACTCAATGCAACCGTACCACATCCCATGTATATATCTGTGCCGGTTGATCCAAAGATGAATACTCCCAAATAGAAATGAAGTGTGCAGTCTTTGTAAGACGATCCACAACAACCAAGATTGCATTTTTGCCTTTGGATGTCCTTGGAAGTCCGATGACAAAGTCCATGGTGATGTTATCCCATTTCCATTCAGGTATGGGCAATGGTTTCATCATCCCCTTAGACTTATGCCTCTCTGCCTTCACTTGATTACACACCAGGCACATTGATGTATATTCAGCGATCTCCTTCTTCATATTATCCCACCAAAAGTTTTCTCATATATCTCTATACATCTTTGTGCTCCCTGGGTGAATATAGAAATTTGAACTATGTGCATCATCCAAAAGTTCCTTCTTCAGCTCCGGACATGATGGAACACATAGTCTTTTCCCAAACCCCACAATTCCTTCTTCATTAACGTTAAACTCCATGGATTTCCCTTTTTCGATAGCTTCCACATTTTCCTGAATTCCCACATCATCCTTTTGAGCATCCTTTAACCGTTCCAAAAGAGATGGTTGAGAAATCATTTGTGAAAGGATTGATGATGTTCCCTTATTTATGATTCCCACATCCATCGTCATAAAGTCTAAGAAGATTGGATACTTTTCAATTCTCATCATTGATAGAATTGATGGGTCCTTTCTACTTAGGGAATCTGCCACCTTGTTCGCTTTCCCAGGGTGGTAATGAATTGAACAGTCATAATCCTTGATGAGCTCTGTCCATCTTCTCTGGCTCATATTAAGCTCTTTCTGTGTGAATATATATTTTAGACTCTTGTGGTCAGTATATATCACAAATTTCTCTCCATAGAGATAATGCCGCCAGATTTTCAAGGTAAAGATCACTGCCGCCAACTCCAGATCATGCGTTGGATAGTTTCGATCATGGATTTTCAACTACCTTGAGGCATATGATATCACTTGATCATTCTGCATCAGCACACAACTAAATCCCTTCTTCGATGCATCACTAAATACCACAAAAGGCTCCCCACTTGTGGGTAATGTGAGAACGGGTGTAGTGATAAGCCTCCTTTTCAACTCCTTGAAACTTTTTCGCATTCATCACTCCAATAAATCTTTACTCCCTTTCTAGATAGCTTGGTAAGAGGGTTGGACAATCGTGAGAAATTTCTCACAAATCGTTGATAATATCCAGCTAACCCCAAAAAGCTACGGATATCCGATACCGATGTTGGCCTCATCCATCCCTCAATTGCATCTGTTTTGGAGGTGTCCATAGATATCCCATTTCTTGTGATGATATGGCCCAAGAATGAGACCTCGTTCAACCAGAACTCACACTTGCTGTACATTTCATAGAGCTTATACTTGCGCAAAGTCTCTAGTACAGTTCATAAATTCTCCTCATGACCCTCCTTAGTTTTGGAGTATATTATAATATCATCTTTAAATACTACCAAAAATTAGTCAAGGTAATCTCTAAAGACTCTATTCATAAAGTCCATGAATATTGCTAGAGCATTGGTGAGTCCTAATGGCATTACTATGAATTCATAGTGCCCGTACCTTGTACGAAAAGCAGTCTTGGGGACATCTTCAATCTTCACCCTTACTTGATAATATCTCGACTGAAAATCAACCTTGGAGAAGTATTGTGCTCCACGCAGCTGATCAAACAAGTCATCGATTCTTGGGAGAGGATACTTTTTCTTTATCGTGAGTTTGTTAATTTCATGATAATCGATGCAAATCCGCATTGACCCATCCTTTTTCTTGACAAAGAGGACTGGTGCACCCCATGGTGAAGCACTTGGGCGTATAAACCCTTTATCCAGATTCTCCTATAGTTGTTTCTTCATCTCTTCAATCTCAACAACAGCTATTCTATACAGAGTCTTGGATATTGGTAGTGCCCCATGTATAAGTTTAATTGAGAACTCAACATCTCTTATAGGAGGAAGACCAGTCAGTTCATCGGGAAACACTTCCGTGAATTCCCTCACAATAGGGATTTCTTAAAGGATGGTTTCTTCTTTGGACTCAACCATCTGAGCCAGATACACGTGCTCATAGGGCAGTAATATTTATGCTTGAGATGATGGAGCTAAAGGAGATTCATCTTCCTCCTGACACTTGTAATGAATCGGGGGTCGATTCTCCATATGGAGTGTGATTTCCCTCTCCCGACAATTTATGTTTGATCTATATAAGGAAACCCAATCCATGCTAATAATTGCATCAAATTCCACCAGAGGGAGTATGAAGAGGTTCGCCGGGATATTCAATCCACAGATTAAAATAGGGGAGGACTTATATTTATGGGATGCAATGATTGCCCCATTTTCCGCAATCACCGATATCTTTACTTCCATGATTTGTGGAGGTGCTGGGACTATTCTACTAAACATTCAAGATATAAAAAATGCATATAACCTGATTCAAAAAGTACGTTTGCTATTCTTGAATGAATAACTAGCTTACTTGTCACCACTTCGTTTTTGGGGTTCACTTCGGCAGAAGTGATGGTAAAAGCTCTTCCTTGCTGTCTTGGAGGTTGTTGGTTTCCTCCAAAAACCCTTGGATTAGGGCACTGATTTGAAAAATGGCCCGGTTCTTTATATTTGAAGCATTGAACAACACATTGAGGTTCGAACGGGGCGTTCCTCTCCTCTATCGCAGCTGCAGGTTCTTCTTTCTGACAGTTAATAGCTAGGTTCCCTTCTCTTCCACACCTGAATCATTTTCTCGCCCCCTTAAGGAAATTTCCAAGGTGCTTCTTTCCGCACTTTTGGCAAGTGGGGTGCTGGATCTTCTTACCACCGTTCTATTTATCCATCGGACCACCAGAATTGATGTCCACCTTACGCTTCTTGTCCCCATGATACCCCTGTGATTCCCCGGTCTCCATTTCAACCTTGAGGGCACATCGGACAATTTACTCATAGCTGTCGAAGTCACGGATCGCTAATGCTTTCCGAAAGCTAGGCTTCAGCCCACCAAAGAAGCGGTCATCCTTGAATTCGGGGGTAACGACAAATCCGGAAGCGTATCGTGAAAGCCTCGTGAAGTTTTCCTCGTACGCTCCAACAGATTCTTCATCTTTTGGCTTAAGGGAAAGGAAGTCCCTTTCCATCTTAATCCAGAGGGTGCGCGGAAAATATTTATCGAAAAACATATTCCGGAAATTCTTCCATTCCAACACCTCGATTGCCCCCTCAGGCTTTGTATTTTTGATCAACATCCCCCATTGATCAGCTTCACCCTCCATATGATAAGCCTCCAGGAGGACCTTCTCTTGTTCTGTACATTGAAGGATGGATAAGATCTTTTCAATGGAGTTGATCCATTGTTCAGTGATCGTGGGATCAGATGATCCACTAAAAGTAGGAGGCCTTTGTCTCATGAAGCTCTTGATAGAGACTTGTTCTTTCTCAAGGAGGGTTGAACGTTCCTCTTGAACCGTGTTTCTATTCAAAACATGTGTTAGCTGAGAGAGAAGCGTGACAAAGTTCGCGAATCCTGCTCCCATTGGATTTGTCATCTCATTAGTAGAGTCATCACACTGATCTTCACAACGGTTGTTAGCATGAGTCCTCCTATTACTGGCCATTGGATGGAATAAAAGGAATGTTAGGGGTAACACCAAAAGGGTAATCCAAAGACAAAAGCTGATGAATTATAAATAAACTTTCATTTCCTTAACTCATGAGTCTATAAGATTCAATCTAGGCTTTTCATGATCTACTTTCTAACATATATTCATAGGGGCATATTTTTTAATTCCCTTAATAACGGTTCATACTAATCTTGTGAATTTTTCAAAACATATCCCCCGGGAGTGTCGTAACCAAGAGTGCAAAAAGGCCTGTTGTCGTGCACCAGTTCACGTTCGAGTCTAGCTCCAAGCGGTGTTTTCGTGTTTTACCCCTAGGATACATTTGTGCCAGAGCCGCCTCTACCTGCTCGTAGCCAGAAAGGGATGTATTTGTCTGATAAACCACAAACTCATTACTTACCAAAACATAGGGATATTTTTATTATACTTAGTCTTGTCTCTAGGGATTTACTAGGGTTTCCTAATCCCAAAAATAACTAAACCTGTCCTCTGATACCGACTATGACAACCCTGCTTTTTATTACAACATAAACATGATTTATTACATAAAACATAACTTGATACAACAAAGAAGTTCGAGAGGTTTAGTGTCTTTGGGGCTTAGGATCATTACATAAAAACTTAGAACATGAAATACCACATCTTTATTGAAAACATCCTTTACATGACCACTACATTCCTTCGTACTTAGCATTGCATGGGATGACCTGAGGAAATTCATAAGAAAAGGGTGAGCTATAAAGCCCAGTAAGGGAGTACACATGGAATAAAATGAGGAGTAAAATACATGTTATAAAATAAGAATATCAATAGATCATAAAAGAAACATGAACATAAAGTCAGGATAAAGAATGATAATCATGACATGGAAATGTGGCAACAACACTTAACATGGAATTAGAATGAGCCAAGGCCCATTGCACATGGAGCATGAGTAAATCCTCATTGCACATAAAGCACGAGTAAACCCTCTTTGCACTTGAATTAGCATGAGTCAGCACTCATTGCACATGACGTATTATGATACTATACTTTACCCAATTCATTGGATAGCTATAAGGGCGCACCCTTCTTAAACATTTCATTTCATGCATAAGTGTGACACATGGATCAAAAAACAAGGATTCATAAAACATAATCATTTATTACACTATAAAGTAATGTGGAATTCATACATGAAACTTTATAATCAATAAGTAAATGTGAATAAAGGTGAATACCCTTTATAGATAAATGGTCATGGTATTCACTACACAACGACATTGGCTTAGAAAATCGGTTCGATTTCGGCAGCGTAACAGCATGACATAATAATTCATAAAAATGGTTTATGAGAGATAAATGGGTTCCTCATAATATTTAAATGTAATGGATACTAAGGAGTTCATATACATACATGTCCCAACAATTTAAATGGAATTTACATTCATGATACAAAAGTATTGCTTGAATGTAAAAGAGGGGAGTGAAGTTCCTTTCAGAATTTTGGCATAGTAACGGGTGTACATGGGAGGCATTTAATGAGAGATAAAGGGGTCTCCCATCATTAAAACATAAAGAGGGTAGTATGATGGAGGTTCGAAACCATACCCCAACATTCATAATTGAAATTAAAAGGGAAAAACAACTTAATGAAAATTTGACAAAATGAGAAAGGAAGAAAAAACCCTTACTTGGATGTGTGCTTCCAAAGGCTAGAGAGAGGCTTGTGAGAGGCTTCTTGGGAGCTTGGGTCACCTTAGGAGGATTCTAGAGAGAGTAGGGCCAAGGTCGGACGAACACCAAGGGCTTTGATTGAGGAGGAAGTGGGATATTGGGTGGGTTTATATAGGAAAGGTGAGAGAATTCTTTTTTATTTAGGTTTGGGACCCCTTATATTAAATTAATCCAAACCACAAACAATCCCATGGTTTTTGCCCATGTTTTTTGGAAAAGGAAAGAGGAAAAAATATTTTATATGGAAAAAGTCCGAACATCTTAAAATAATAAGGTTGCTTATGTGGAGGTGAGTCACACTCCCATGGAAATTAATTTAAAAAGGAAAATTGTTGAATAAGTCTTGAGGGGTCCATTAATGCATTGAAAAGTAAATAAAACAAACCCAAAAATAACATTATTTTAATGGTAAAACATATATTGGCCGAACATAAAGATTTTAGTATTTTATTACATCACTATTGGATCATTATGATGTCATAAAACACATTATATATTTAAACAGTATTTAATTTTTACCCAAAAATTTAACTGTCTTAGAAAATTATGAAAAATTCACCGATGGATAATTTCGACATCCTGATTCCAGAAATAACATTTATTTTATCTAAATAATTTTCTAAATATGTTAATTTTCATTTTGAAAATAAAAACCGACATTAATCGAAAATTCACGGGTTTTGATAGAAATGGCTTTTAAACCATAAAAAAAATTAATTGCATTCATAAAATTATAAGATCATTTATATTTAATAAAAATTAATTTAATAATATTATTATTATTTTATTAAAATATTATTTAATTCAAAAATACCTTAATTTAATAAAATATATTTCTTAATTAAATAATAACTAAAAACATTATTTGTACATTAAAAACTATTTACAATGTATCAAAGATGACTAGAAATTATATTCATTATTATATACAAAAAATAATGTACATGAACATAGTACTACTTATTTGTTACATAACCCCTTAAAATAGACACATAAGACCTAAGTTTAAGGTGTGCGATGGTGACAGACTTTTGGGGTGGCTCAGATAACATCGCTCGAGTGGTAATTTCAATCAACTTCCACTTTTCCAGTAGACGGTCATGTTCGAGCATGACATGATGAAGCTCAGCTTGGGCTTGGTCAAGAGCGAATCCCAAGTATGCCACCACTTTTCCGAGCACCGACAAATGGGCTTCATATGGAGCAATTCTACTAGATGATGCCATCACTTCTTTTTTCTGAGTAAATTGGATTTGTTAAAGTCCTATATTTATACTAATCATGTGATCACTCTTCAACGACTATATTAGTAACGGTAAAAATTCTTTACATAAAACCAATGAATTTGAAACTTTATATAAAAATAAATAGACATTTAATTAGATCAAGAGGTATTTCCATTAATGAAACTTTGGGTCGTTACAGTGAGAGGAATAGTGGATCTACGATGATCATATTAGAAATTAAAAATCATTAATTGATTACACTATGTGATCAGATTAGCTCATTGTATATTTCCAATGTGTTCATTAATCACTATATCTTCACTCTCAAACAATTGATAACCTAATTAGTGTAATCTAAAGCCAAAAGGAGGGAGAATAAAATTATTAAATCATGGGATTTTTGGAATGTTCATATTATAATTAACAAACCATCACATATCTTTAAAACTTTTAATCCATAAATTTATAACCATTTAATAATTACAATAGATAAAATAATTTAATATAAATAAGACTCAAAAATTACATTGGTCACCTCCCCTTAACACAATCACAGAATGGATCTACCCCTAAATAAAAATGGAAAAAATGTTGGGAGGAAAGGAAGATATCATAATGGAATAAGAATGAAAATAAAGTAGTAAGAATAGATTCTCCATATACACAACAGCTATTTATTACTTTTTGTTCCTTGAGCCATTCATAAATGGGATTCCCCAAATTTTTATATGTATGAAGTACATCGATTAGGTTTTTTTAAATATCCCATGTATATTCCTCCACACTAACATATCATCATTTAAATTTGAATATTTATGATTCATGTGACTCATGCTTTTAATTTAGAAACTCATGAAGTGCATAGATGCTTTAAAATAACCTAGATGATGTTGATTTGGTATTCCTATCCCCTTAACAAGGGTATGATTTTAATGTGGGTTTGGATTTCATTGAAATGGATTAAGGGACATTGGGATGTGTTAGTGGCAATGTGGGAGTTCCTGAATGATGTGGCAGTGACCATCCAATATTGTCCAACATTACTAGTGGCAGGATAAGCAATTCATTTCTTCATGGAGAAAAAATATTTAGACTTTGGAGATATAGAAATAGAGAGTAGTTATGTCTCTCATCATTCACCATCAATCTTTCACATTGTTGGATTAGTCAATAAACTGAAGAAGGGATGAAGGGAGTCAAAGAGGATGATCCCATGATCAGTAGAAGTGGCGATAGATGGCCTCTAGTGGTGGGGGTGGGCTCACACATAGTTCATTTTCATTCAATGGTGTTTGTGTCATTTTTTTAGGTGGAATAGAAATATGGTGTATCTAGTGGTGAAAAATTCTCAATGGGGTCTCAAGAGTCACCTTTGGGAAAAATTACCAACTGTTTCTCTCGATTCGTCATTATCTCAATGGTTGGTCATGAGGGAACAATGTAAAAAATATACATAGGTGGATCATGAATAACCATTGAAAGATATATAAAATAGTTTATCATGATGAACCATTAGAATCAATGGTGGATCATTCCAACATTGGATTATTTGAACATAGAGGAGATGAGTAATGAATCTCTACCTTATGGTGTGGTAGTTGAAAAAGAGTTGTTGGGAATTAGAGAACCATCTTCATCTAGAATTATTAGTGACTGGATGAGCCTTGAAATGGATATTTATTGTCACTTTGTGTTCGTGAGAGGATCCATAGAGTCTGGGTACATTTCCTGTAGCATAAGACTCAAACCTAAACTTTGTATACGTCAACCATGGAGTTCTCCATGTATTTTAGTGGTTAATAGTTAGGATATTCTGTGGAGATGATAGAGCCACAATGTATGAGTGGGGAATTAAAGGAATTGGAGTCCGCACATGAATTTTTTTAAAAAGTGAACATTAGCCATGTATCATTATCCTACATTGAAACATAATGTATATGGAACGATGTTTAAAATATCAAGGGAACACTCCACCACCATAATGAAGACATGTTAGAGTTGGGTTACATGATACCACCACGGCGAACCACCCCTTTTTTGACACCATCCTCTTGTTTCTCTATCTGATTAAACACCATGGGCTAGCACATCAAGGCATAATCCTAGCTATGATCCTTGTTGGATTGATCCCACATGGTCCAATATGTGGGATTAATTCTAATGTGAATCCTACCACTATGGTTGGACCACCTATTCCCTATATGTCCAGGTTCCCCCCTGTGGGCCTGCCATTGTGGATTGCAGGCCTTCCGTTAAGGGATGTCCTCTAGTTGTTCAATTTTTCTCATAACTCCTGAAAATTACGAACAAAAATTTTCAATAGGATGTGGAAAATAAACTCCCTATTTCAAATCCTAATTAATTATTTATTTTATCACCATTTAATTCCACATTTATATATACCCATTATTTAAAAAACACTCAAATGTATTTGTTTTTACAATAAAATAGTTATATGTTCGTTGAGAAACATTTAAAAATATGCTCATAAAATGACTGTGTCAATGGAATTTCTCACAAATCTACCCATGAAATCAAGGATTTTTCATCAGGTCTAGTTTATTTTTTATTGGTTGTTGAATGTTGTGCACTTTTTATAGATGAGATAGAATGAATTGGTGGATGATCTATCAAATATTTATATTAAATTGATCATACACTAAATTGGATTTCTGTTGAGATTTATTTGAGTTATACATATGTGTTTAACATCATGGATTTGGTAGTTATTGTATATGGACCTAGGTACTTAGTTATGATTGTTCATAGTTTTCCATCCTCATAATGATAGAAAATCTAAGAAAACAATATGTAAATAATTGGATATTCGTTGAGATTAAATTCTAGAATTTTGTGGTGTATGTGATGATCATCTATCCATGGTTGAATTATCATACATCAATAGTTATTATGATTCAATTCATATATATCTTCTTGTGGATCTTTATAGGAGGTCATGTTTTTCTATAATCTATTGGCATGTGGTGAGTGAGGTAGTAGTTGTGGGGCCCAATTTGGTTTATAAGACCTCAAAGAGAGTGAAATTGATTTGTAAGTGGTTGATTACATCTCAAAGTAAGAAATATCATATGTGAACCATAATATGGGAAATTTGGAGTGTGTTGTAGGTGATCAGGCTCGCCTGAGATTAACTCCACGGTTATATCACCTACATCTACGAAAATAAGAAAATATGAAACCACATATTTTCCAATCCCTTTGATATCACAGAGTGTTTTGGGAATGAGACATACCATGTGGAACATCCTATATATTGTCAAAGAATGGATGTTGTGTTCCAAATTTCTCATTTGTATACCATAACCTATGAAAAATATATACTGTATGGAATTTTAGTTGGAACTTGATGCAATTTATGAGGAGAATCTAGTGTAGATTATAGGTTGAAGTGGGAAATTTATCTAATTGAATATGCAGCCAGTTTTCCAAATTTGGGGGTAGTTAGCAAGGATATAAGAGGATAAGTGACCGTTAGTGGATAATTTTCAAGCTTGGTCTCCTTCATTGTTAGAAAAATAACCATAAATATTTTTCCTGAGGGTGAAAATTATTTATGAGTCAGAGAATTGTATGGACCTGGAATTCATGGTGTCTAATAAATGAATTTTTACTCAGTTTTTTAGTGAATCCATGGTTGAGAACATACTTTGGGTATTAGATGTGGTTAAGAAGGTTTAAATGGATTTTTATAGGTAACATCCAAAACAAGTGTTATTATATTATATCACATATGAACATACCAAATGGATGTAGGAATATCTTTAGTGATTTAGTTATTCAATAGCACTATTGTGGATCTGATCTCACACCATTATGGAATAAAGATAATTTATAGTGGTACTATTTAGGATAGGATTATTTATAGCCTTGGTAATGGAGGTTGGGATTTTTATAGGATGTGTCACAGTGAAATAGAAAATTCTATTGATTCCATCCCATGTCAGATACAAATATTGGTTCACCAAAGTGGTATTTGATAATTAAAATCCTAAATTGTTTATAACAATTTGAATTTTGGGTATACATATTGAAATTTAATGTAAAATTAATGTTGGGATCTAAAATACCCAACTGAAGGAGTCTCATGGGGATTCAACCACTAGAGACCCCATCTATATAGGATTATATGACTTTTAATTAAATAATTACCATGAGTTATGAAGGATATAAGACACAAATACAAACCATAGTACCCATACTAATCCATAGTTGTTAGAAACTCAACATGATTCATTTACTTAGTGGTTCATATTATATTGTGGTTTCGCATTGTATTCCCCCACATTTAATTGTCGATCTATCTTCCAATAAACCATATGTCATAGTCTATTTCCCAATGTTATGGTGGGTTTATTTTAGGGAAAAAGTACAAAGTGGTGAATAACACAATGTTGTGGAATTTGGATCTAAAAAACCTCCTTTCACAGCTCTTACCTTGCATCATAAAACCCCAAATTTATAGAACCACATATCCTCTTTAATGGATGGATCATATGGATCCTTATTTACATCCATTTTCATCATGTAATATTGGTTCAAACCCCATTGATTTGTTCCTTACTTCCATGATCTAGAATAGATATCATGTTGGATTTGAACATTTTATAGGATTGATTGTTGCGAGATAATATTTTTATTGGTATCTGGTCCTTGTTTGGGTGACATATCTTTAATGGTCCATGATACAAAATTGATAATTTTGAGATTGGATGTTCCTTCCAATCGTGGGATCCCATTTACACCAGTTTTTCTGATAAAATTATTATGTTAGAATTAGTGATGACAATTCATGATTTTGGTCAGATGTTGCTTTGTGTGTGTAGCCCATGAGACCTATTATGGTATTATATACATGAGATTTGTTAAAAAATAATGATTACATTTTTTATGATGATTCATGTAGTTGTTTTTTTATAATTATTTTCCTCATGATTTCACTCTGTGGTGTTATCTTGTTATTCATTAAGGCGTATTGGATTTCCATTGGAGGAAATCTTCTTCATAAATGTGATTGGTGAATTTTGTGGTATGGTTTACCCATATATAGTATGTTACCTTGATGAAAAAATATAATGATGGTGTGGAATGATATCCTTATGGAGAAATATACCATGAGTCATAAGGGATTCAATGGGATGTGCCAAAACGTGATGCCTTATGGATTCTGATTATACTATTTATTCAATGCCTTGTAGAATCTTAGAAGTATTCTTACTAGATGCCTACTGAATACATATTTTCATTCCAATAGCAATTTTTTATTATTACAATCCTTTATTATGACTTGTGATCATCATTTAGGTATGCAGTTGATGTATGTAAGGTCAGAGTTTTGTTTCAGGTTTGTTACAACATGATCGCTCATTTTTTAATTATTTTTTTATGATTGATATTTGTTTATTATTATTATGAAATAAACCTGTTATAATTGATAACACTAGTTTTCGGATGCATTTATGGTGTCTTATTGGGTCTATTACTTACACCCTACTTGATAATTTTAGTTATCTTGTATATTTCCGGAATATGGATCTAATAATGGTAATTGTCCATATGGTGGATGAATGATCCATGGATCATGGAGCTGTAGAGGACCAAATACGACTCTATAGGATCATACTAATCATTTATTTATTTATCTACAAATATTTATTTCTTTTTTCTTGAAAATTTTGAGGAATGTTATTTGTATGACATGTAGGCCATATTTAGTTTTCCTCACACACTCAAATTATCTATTTATTATTGTTATGGTCTTCTATTTATTATATTTACTCATATTATTTTTGTTTTATGACTTGATTTTGGGGTTATAGTCTCCCCTTGGATAAAAATAAAACCTGACCACTAGTTAGTGGCCTCTTTTTTATGGAATGGTGTGCATGAAATCATGTGATACTTCTTCTTAGACCTGGTTGTTCAGGTCTAATTTTATAATTAATAAACCATCCTCATTTTCTTTAATATCATTCTCCATCGTCAAATTATATAATTTAATCATTTAAAAAAATTATATTCATCTTTATTCATTATATGAATTCAAGTACTCATCTCATATACAATAAAATTAATATGAATATTAACCAATGTAACTTATTTTTCAAACATTTCCTCATGTGTTGAGTCTTTTATATTCAAATAATGAGGAAATATTCTCACAATTCTTTTCATGATTTCTTAATATTTTAGGGTTTTTTGAAGTATATTCATATCCTTTAAAATTATATTCACTTTATTATAAAATATTTCAATATCTTTGTTTTATTAGATCCTTAAATCCCCACAATTCTTCCATAAAATTAATATTTTTAATCTAAGAATATTTTTTATTCTTTTTTAAACGTTTTTAAAATGTTACCAAATATAATTTTAATAGGACCTAGGGGGACTATACTTCCACTAAGTGGGTATTCATTTGTGACCAATAAATCCAAATCATTTTTTAAAATAATATTATTTCAATAATTTTTTTATTAAAATACAATGTATGATTATTAATATGTGATAACAAAATACTGGGTATGAATGAAAAAGTAGGAATATAAGAGTGTTTATAAGGTCCACTAACCCGTAATATTGGGTATCTGATCCTTATTTTATAGAGATTTCAACCATATAACCCATGTTCCAATTTACTATGACGGGAATAAGGATATGGTAGAAAAGATTATCTTTAAATACAATTAACATATGAATGGAAAATACAAAAACGTGAGAAATCATCATGTCTAGTTTAAAAGGTATTATTATAATATTGACCCCATGTTCATACTTCTTCTTCTACTAAATTTTTTTCAAAATCCCCCTTAATGTACTCTTATATAAGATGAATATCTATTTTTTCATCACAAAAACATTTTCCATGTTTTACACATACTTATTAAAAGACATAACATTCAGTATTTATTGGCATATCTAGTTGTTGTGTTATCCTTCTATTTGAATGATATAGAATGACGAATCCAAAATATATCATAGTATCATTGTATAAAAATGATTACATTTGTAGTGTGGACCATTAATATTAATGTTATGGAAATTATATTTATGTAATAAATTATCCACTAATATTATCTAGTTATATTCATTATGGATGGAAATATTTACAATTTCATGGAATGCGTAAAACTTTTATAATGAGATATATCTCAATCCTTAGTATCCACAGTGTTCAGAGTGTGCTTAATACTACTAGATCATGGTCTTCTTCACAATACCTAAATATTTGTTATAAGTCATTTCATTGAGGTGAAATAACCCTTAACTCCTCAAAGCAATGGGGACTTAAGTCTCTTAGTATTTATTGATGGCTTAGTAAGCATATATTATTACTTTGAAAGGTAAAATAAATAAAAGGGGGATGAATCAAGGTGTATAAATCTTTTTATAATAACCATTTATAATTATCTTATACCATAACTACAGAGAATGATACACTCCCACATAATTTATATGATTTAATACATTAATTGATAGAGAAACATAAGAACATTCACCTAGTTCACAGAAGTAGGGATAATTGAAAGAGAATGGAATGGTTAATCTATCCAATATATAATGAACTAACAAACATTATAGTTTATTATTGTATAGAATTTACACACTATCCCTCTTTGTTAACCACCTTCATGAAATAATTTACTCACTAATCTAAACCAGTCAACCGGATCACTATGCCACTATGTTTTATTTCTATAATTTTCATGAAAAAACAATGATTACACACCAATAATTTTGTTATAATCATATCAAACTCAATAATTATGATATAATTCAAGAAAAACCTACAATATATCGCATTGGATGCCCCTTATTCAATGAACTACCACTAAAAGTTTAGAATCCCTTATTTTTATATCTCTATCCTGCTCAACATAATTTATATTTTTTGAGAGATAAATATACCTATCATATTTTAAGATAAACTCAAATTCTCCCACATTATCAATATTAAATCCTCTCATTAGTCTAGTATAATAAATTAAAACCATTAATCAATTTTGAGTCAAATTCATCTAATTAAATTCTAGTTTTTCATTGAAATATGAGATATTTGAATATATAAATCTATTAACTTAACTATATCATATCATGAAAATAATAATTCCAAAAAGATACTCAATCCATTTTTCTTATTTTCATTATCATTATACATATTAATGGTATGAATTTGGCTTTCAAGGTTTAATATAACACAAAAAATAAATCTTCCAATTATTTTATGATATCTTATTTATAACTCCAAAAACAAGGTCATGCTACCAAAAATATTTTCCAATATTATAACCCATAATGGTATGACATATTTTCCCATGTTGTTAACATCCTAAAATTGGTAGGACAACTAAAAAAACTCCTTCATAGTGTGACACTAGATTTCATAGTGTGATCCCATAAAAGCTTCCATCATGCCAAATATTAATTCTCAAAGAGTTTTATTAATGGAGTAAACCAATCCATGTGATATTGAACTTTAAAACATGAAACACTATCATAGTTTTTTCATGACATTAACAAGGGTTGCATGATTTTACTTCTATAATTCATTTATAAGAAACATATATACCACATATATAATCAATAATCCTATTTATTATCTCTAAGAAAAATAAATATATTTTGAACTCTATGACTTTTTTAATTTCTTAGGATCCTCCCTCAGTAGATGACATGTAATATCGCATTGTGTTTTCATAATATAGAAATAAATTCTATAACTCCTTAAAACTTTTTCCAAAACATCAACATCCTTTATTAAGAATTTTTATGACAATTTAGACATCATTTGGTAACCATCTCAACAAAGAAAACCTAAAAAATGCTCCAAAGGTATTTTTTTAAATAACCACCTTCGGATTTTTTACAATTCATTCATATTTTATGTATCAAATCCTCAAATAAGAACATCTGAAATAACCAAAAACACAGTTTGAAAACTATTTCCTTCTGATAATAGCCCCATGTTTCAATAATCATCAACTAAAATTGTCTATAAACCACGATAAATGTGAGAAACAATATTTAAATTAAAATATATTCACTAAAATACTCACTTAATCTTCATGATCTTTAACACTCTTCCACCATGATACACCCCATGAATAGAATTAAATCACATTCCCCCTTACAAAAAAATAATAATGTTTTACATCCCTCTATTAAGTAGGAAATAACTCTCCTAACAATCTTCTATTATTAACATGGATTAAATATCCTATGTAGCTCTTGGATAAAATTTCCCCATCTATCAATGAACCCAAAGAGAAATTTTCAAATCGTAAACTAAAGATGATTATAAATCTAAAAATTAATTAAATAGAGTAATAATAATTTATTAGAAAAAAATTCTAGAGGATAACAGTGGTATATTCTCCAAACCATCTAGTTGGTTAGATAGAGTTGGAATCTAAGATCTAACTTGTTTCTCTAAGAATTACCATCGGTACATCCTTCATTGTGATTCTAAAAACCTTATATTATATTAAAACTGACTCTATCTCCACTATACCATGTTCAAAATATTCCTTGATTAAATGATACATTATTTCAATTAGTATTTCCAAGAATGATAAGAAAATATTCAGATTAATTAAATCTGATGGTTAAAACGTTAATGAAAAAAGATATTTCACATTATCTCCAACTTCCTCAAGATTTTTATTTATCCATAAAAAATGGAGTATTTTCTTGAGTAACCATTAATTTTTAGATTGTATAGTTCCTAGTGAGATATTGTATTACATTACGATAAGCCATTAAATATAAAATCATCCATTCTAGAAATTACCACACAATGTAAAATTATGATCATCCACTAAACCAACATAATACGCATCTGTGTATCTGAACAACTCATTCTCTGATGTTTTATGAAAAAATGTTTTGAAATCCAAATTTATACTGATATAAATATTATTCCTCTTTATTAGTCACTTGTGGCATTCCTCAGGAAAGCATTGGTGCCATGAATCTTTCTATATGAAAAACAAATAATAATTTTTTTTGTTTCATTATAAAATATAATAGGCATCCAATGATATTATTATTTATTGTTAAATCGACTTTATTTCCATAATAAACTCTTTAAAACATCATCCATCCATCAATTGGTGTTTTCCTCAGCTAATAATACTATATAATAAACTTTTTTATTACCTCTTGGGAATATTGTTTTTCGAAATTAAAATGGTGTGTCTTCAATTATTCTCCTAAAATACAAGGGAAAACATTAATTCTCTAATCAAGTATATTTTTAACACATTCATCCACTATTTTTTAAATTAATTCCATTAATTTTTATCTAATACAACGAGACATATGTAATATAAATAAATAGAAAAAAAATACAATTATTGTTCCCTTTATATATATATATATTGTGATCAAATTAACCTTATTAGAATACAATCTTTATCAAGTGTTGATCAATCCTAGAATATCACACTCTTAAAAATTTCATTATCCAATAAAATTACATATTCAACTTACAAAAATTTATTTCATCTTCAACTATAACAAAACGACCTATTTTCTTGATGTACACCTCCACCTGAAGGAATATATTACGAAATAATGATTTTATATCCATTTTTAACAACCTAAACTACCTGTGCACAAACATTACCAACAATTGTCAAATTGTTTCATACCAGGATTTTAGGTAAATTTTTTATCAATATCATCCAATTATATTTAAGAATATCTCCTACATACATGGATTTATTTCACTAAATTCTCCTCTCTATTGTCATTGAGTTTTTTATGGAACACCCAAATTTTTATATTTACATTCTAAACTTCAGAAAATGTGCCACATTTCCATGATTTATTCTTCTCAATTTAATCAAGATTCACTTGAATATATTTGACCCAATTCACTTATTTAGTAGCTTCTTAAAAAATTATCTCTACATTAGATAAATTATAAGGCCCTTATTGAGTCTTAATACTATTTTTTAACAATATCTCTCTAATCACTATGGAATATTCCTTAACTGGTTTTATTAGTATTTTTACCTCCTCTATAGCTATTAAATAAACGATGATTAACTCATAACCGAACAATTTTTTGTTGTATTCTTGAATCAAATGTCTACCCCTTAGGATTCTAACATAAGAATCAGTTTACCAAATAATTTCAAAACATTTTTAAAATGAAACATCCCACATGGTTGTGAAATCCTTTCATTTTTTGAAATAGTAACATCATAGCAATTTATTTTCATTCTAAGAATTTTCATTTCAATACCTGATTTTTTATGAATATAAATAAAAATAACATCATCCTTAAAATCCATAAATTACTGGTTCTTCTCCTTGTTGGTAATAAATCACCTCAATAAAAAACCATGAACTTATTTTTCTTGATAATTATTCCCAAACATCAAATTTAACGGTCTATTTTTATTATTTATAATCATAAATTCCCATAGAGATATGTAAACTAATATATGAATGGATTGCTTCCAATATGTATATACTAGATTTTTTTGAAAGAGAATCATCTAGCCTATGTCCTGAGTGATATCGTTTCTCCCCTCAAATAAATAATATTTTTAATGATTCCTAACTACCAACACATTGTTCCTTCTCTTATTCATATAAATATTATTTCAAAGAATTATTAATTAAATAAAAAACATTATTAATATTAAATTTCTAAATATTCCACCTTATCATCTTGTCTTATTAATATTGAAAGTGCCAAATACATTTAAACACTTTATTTGTGATGGATTACAATTATTCATGACATCATGCTGAAATCATTGATGAATGTGACATAATATCTTTTCCCATCTATATCCTCTAGTAATATTGTCCCACATACAACAATAAAAAAACTCATGAAATCTCATTGTCTTATTATACGTTAGCATAAAATTCATTGAAATGGATTTATCTATTTTAAAAGTATCATACATCTGATTGAGATCTCATGTAAGATTAAGGATATTATGAGCTCCTTCATTAATCACCAATACATTAATGGACACATTGAATAAGTTTTCATGAATTTTATGAAACCACATTATCTCTTCTTACATGGATAAAAAGCACCTACATTACACTTCACTAATGATGTAGAGAATCCCCATTGTGTGTTTTCCGTTTATCAACATTATACCATCTCATTGTTTTATGATGAAATCCATATTATTAAAGTTTCATGCATTCCCTGAGTCACACAATTTGATTAAACATAAAAAATTATAAACAATCCATTTAACAACTAAAAGGTACTTTTTATTCAAATAATTTCATCTAATTTGGGATTTTCATAGATCACATGATCTTAATACCGTCATCATTACCTAAAAGGATTAAACCCTTTTGAATTATTTGATTTTGGTTAGTATATTTTTTTCCAATCATATGTTAATTTCATCCAATATAAAGGATGTACACTTCAGACAATCTGTCACTTTTAATGTCATATATGCAACATTATCAATCTAATATTTTTCATTCATTATCTAATAAACCACATGATATTTTAACAAATATTTTCCTCTGAAACATACTGTGTTTCATAGCTTTCTTCACACAGAACATCAAACCATGCAAAACAAAAAACTGTATATAACTATTAATATATAGACAACGAATTGGAGTGTAAAATATATATAACTTAATTATGATATATATATATATATATATTTTATTATCAACAATATGGAATTTATAAATTAAATTATTCTAGCTAAATAGATAAAATGACTAATGTATTATTTAAAATATAACATATATAAATATTAAATTTGTATGTGTTTTTAGAAAAAAAACAAAAATATATTATTGAAAAATTATATTTTAGATATAACTAATATATTGACACCAAATTGAATAGTAATTTATAGTAAATAATAAGAAATAAAATATAAAAAATATTATGTTCCTATGAAAATTATTTTCAATATTTTTTTATATTTTTATTTAAATGTTTAATTAAAAAATTATAATTAGATTATGAAAAAAATCCCAATTAATTTTTTGATTTTTAATTTAATAGTCGAATAATAAAAATAAATTGGTCTTTTTATGAAATAGTTGATTTTTATGTCATTGGTGGAAAATAATTATATTGTTAAAATTGTATCATTAATGAGGTTATATAAAAAGAACATAAATTTTTTATAAAAATGTATATATAATATATTTCTATATATTTATTTTTATATTTAAGTATAAAAAAATTTAAATTTTAATGTTTTATTTATAAGACCCACATATATGGTTTTGAATATAAAAGTAATACATTCCTCTAAAAAATAATATCTTCAATTATATAAATAATTATTTTCTAACACTTTTAGATATTAAATAAAAAATGGATTACATGTGTTACATTTATTTGATCATATTATTTAATATTTTAAATATAACATTTCTTCATAAATAAAATAATACCATGAGTAAAATTAATTACGATGATAATGTAAAAACTATTATTTTAATGGAACTGTTTTATTTGTGTAACTTTTATATATTCAAATAAATTAATATGTTCTAACAATCATCTCTCATATTAATTTTAAACCAATAATTAAATTAGTAATCAATCATTCAATTTTTGATCAATAATAATAATATTAGTAACACGAAACATGCGAAAATACATTTTTATACAAAATAGGTTTTTCTTTTATAAATATATATATATTAATTTTCCAAAAATTCAAAATTTATATTGATTAAATTGAGAATGAATTAAGGTTTAGAAAATCCAAATTTATTAGAAAGGGTTTTTTTAGGTTTAGTAAATCATAAGTTATGTGGGTAATAACTAGTTGATGTAGTCAAAAAAAATGTTAAAAGTAAAAATATTTTCAAATATTCCTTCAATTATGTTTAAATCATGTGTAGAAATAATTTTTTGAATATTTACCCATCTAAAATAACCCCACACTCTAATATTTCTCAATTTTGGAAGTAGTGACACATTAATAGGGTCATTTATTTATTTAATAATAGTGGGTGATAACAAAAGATCCTTTTAATTTACTAATAAAATGGGGCACTTCCACCACTTCATGACATGAACATTACTTATAATTTCATCCTTAAAATCTTCCATTTTTTCCTCATATAAACCTATAATAAGTTCATATTCCTCTATTCTCAATTAGTTGTGATATTTCCTATATTTATATAGAGTCGTTGTTATAAAAATCAAGCATACCAAATTGAGGGGTAAATAATCTTTTCCATTTATTATTAATATTTTTATGAATATTTATTTTTTATGTTTAATTCATATTTATGTATTGGATAAACCATTAATATTTTTTAAACCATTTTAAAATTTTTAAATGAACAAATTTTATAGAATAATATTTTCTAGGGGTTTTTGGGATGACAGTGAAGTTGAGTTAACCGATGGATATAGTTGGCTTGCTGCATTGGGGATACACTAGTTCCATCGACTAGCTTGTTAAATCTATATACAATCTATTGGGTTATCTAGTATCTTAGTAAAAATAATATATTTCCATTGGAAGATCAGTGTAACCCAATTTCCCTCTAGTGGATTTGGGTAGAGTGTGCCTTCTATTGGAGACCCACCAGCCAGTCTTTGGGGTCTCTTTCTATATAGGCACATATATTGAAAACACTATATAGTTTTTTTCCTCATCAAATTAGTTACACCATCATTTACCTTAATAATAAGGTAAAAAATCGTATCCCAAAACACTTTTAAACAACTAATCAACCCCATTTTGACCTTACTTCATGATTAGTGAATTTGGAATGTTATCTTTGGTATATTTTGGTATAAAACACCTCTTCATGGTATTGTTAATTATTCAACAATTTTGAGATCGAAAATTTATAATCCTTTCTTGTTTTATGTTTTTTTCTCCTATCTTCATATTGGATCATCTTCTTCTATAATTGATGTATTGTTTCAATCATTTTTCTTAGGGGATAACAGTGTCTCGTGTTAATCCAGAACACAATCTTAGCTTCTTTCTTTTTTGAAACATGAAATGTATTTTCTAAAATAAAACCCTAAGGTCTATTTTTTCCTTTTATATGTGAAACACGTACCATAATACTATCATACCATCCACGTGACCTACCATAATATGTAAAACAACATTTTTGATATATGGATATCACACATAATTATAATAATATTCATTAAATTACATAACAATCAACAATAAAATCTTATCTGTTCAGTGACTTTGGAAATGTGGATACTTATATAACAAGTCCATGTGAGAACAAAATCATCTCCTACTAAGTTCATCCTAACAAGACCCCTTCTTATACATGTTATACATAATTCCATTATTAATAAATCAGGGAAAGGAAACATAATAATGAATGAGATCTGATTATCAATAAGGATAAAAAATTGATTTTTAATTGTCACATAAGTATAAAATTAGAAGAATTTTTTATGAACTTGAAATAAAAATTTCAAAACCATAATATGCATATCAATGATCATAAAAATTAGTAATGGTATAAATAATATAATTTCATTAGAAAGGAATATTAAAGTTAGAAATTCACAGGATACTTGAGAGTATAAAATTGGCATAATACATAGATATATGACATACACATAAACATGTTAATTGATTTAAAAAGGATACAAAACAATACATTCAATAAATTTTATGCATGTACTAACAACCCATGTTCTAGCATTGAGATTTGTATAACCTCTTATTTACCCTCTTTTGGGCTTCAGATAACCAATGTGGTGCCCTTTTATTTTCATTTATGGGGTAACCTCCCATGCACCCACTTTTTTGGGTTTGGGAAAACATAACATGTCTCATCTTGTTTCGAAAATTGGATAACCTCTCAAGTAACCTCTTGTTTTGGGATTGATATAACTTTGTATGTACCATCTTGTTTTAATATTCGGACAACCTCTTGTGTACTATTTTATCTCGTAGAACATTAACTATTTCTCTATTCATTGTTGGGAGATATAGGTACCACCCATCACATATTCCATCTTTTTTTTATCCACAAGATCAAAAAACATTAATCATATTATTACCCAAGAATAGATATTGGTTTCATTTTCATTTCATCGGTGCATTACCCACTAAAAAGAAAGGGGTTTCATAAAAAACATTTCACTATAACCATAATCCATCTATTTATAGAATAATGATAGTACCATACTATCATGTACCAATAAAAACATGAGAAAAACCAAAGCATATGGTTATTTATTACGTAGAATTTTATTAATAGATCACTAAAACATTCTTAAGGAAAACAAAATTTTCATTTTGAAAACACTTATTTAAAATAAGAAAAGTTTAAAAATATTAAATAAAGAATTTACACTGTTTCTAACTTTTCATAATTTTAATTTAATCATTAAATTATTCAATGATAATGATGATGGAAAATAATTTTCATGTAATACACATTAAAAAAATCCATTCACAATTTTTGGTAAAAAAGGGACTTGTTTTAAAAATGAAATGACCATTTATTTTAAACCATTTTTTAAAAATTTAAATATGGGTATAATAATATTTAAAAATAATTTTATAGTAGATTTTTTTTTCTAAAAAACATTTTTAAAAAACATTTACATGTAATAATATGGGATTTTCAACCAAAGAGATAAATAATGTATCTTTTTATTAAAAACATTATTTTGGAATCTGGAATCTATTAAAAGAGAAAAATGAAAGGAAAAACAATTTCTCAATAAAAAATATGAGATGAAAATTCATGATTTTTTTTCAGAGTTTGATCGTATTATTTGAACATTGGAAGCATAATCATAAACAATCCAGATAAAAAATTAGATTGTAACATAAAACCCTTACCACATTGGTAACATTTGAATCATAATAACCATAAATGAAATAAAAATAGATGGACAATTAAATCCCAATAAAATTAATAAAAAAAATTTTATATACATTTATGGGATTTATGTACACCACGTTAAATAAAAAAAATTATTGATAAGTCATGTGTCTCCCAGAAATAAAAGTCAAATGAAAATCCCTCACTACATTGGTAATTGTAGAATCATAATCCCCATTATAAAGTAATATTAAATAAAACATTAAATATCAAAATAATAAGTAAATTGATTATATAAGTGTTTAAAATATTTTAACATACACATCATTAAATAATATATTTGAATAACATTGCATATGTCTCTATAAAGTCATTTTGAGGAAAAAATCCACTACCTTAGGCCTGAATTACATCATAAATGTTTGAGGATCCTGTCTAATAAATTTATATTTAATATAAATATATTCTAGTGAAATAGAAAAATATATCCAATAATATATTACTTATTACCTTTTATTACCCTTTTATTAATAATTCCATTTTTAAAATCTTATTTTGGGTAATAACTGATTCATTTTTCTGGTATGTTTTGGTTTTATATTTTTGGTCATTTTATATTGATCATTGTTCAAAATTGTATAGAATATTAAACATCATATAAATATAATATATATTCAATATAAATTAATTTATTATAATCCTTTGAAGTTAGATATAGAAAATGAGTTAGGTCATTTATAGAGGCGATATGCCGTATGTACGCATGAATGTTGTTTCCTTTTTCTCGATGAACATAATGAATAAAAATACAAAATTTATTAACTATTATTGAATCGTATTTATATAATAGATATAAAAAATATTAATTAGATATAAACTCATTATTATTAGTTTAAAAAATGGAAAATATATAACAATGCTTCGTGGAGGTGGTAGTCCATATTTACACATGATAAATGTTATCATTTCCCAACAGATTGGAAGGTAATAGTTTAGAAGTTATATTATAATTATATAAGTTAAATAATTTAATAAATAATAACTATATATTTAATGTGTAATTACATTCATTATCAAGATTTTGTTGTGGAAAAAAAATTATATCGGTTTGTCAGGCGATAGTCCTACAAACACATGATCGACAGTTCCATTTCCCATTTGATGGAAGATGATATCAATATAATTAATTCCATTGATATAATAAAATATAATTATATATGAGATATTTTTTGTTATATTTTAATTATTAATACATGAATTAATAGGGCAAGAGATTAATTAAAAAAAGAAAAACCTTAGTGAACATAATTGCATTCGCTTAGAACAACCTTCTTTGATATCCTATTAAGGATCCTATGGTCGGTATTTTGGAAAGACTAGAAAATATAAAACATGGATGAGTATTTTTAGAAGTTATTTTGGTAGTTTTTATTCTATAGAAATGCATTATAATGTGTAAATTAGTGAGGGAATGTTGTTTCCTTTTATAACTGAGAAAGAGTGCAATTTTTCTAAATACCCAAAACTATTATAAAATGGGAAGTCCCTCTCAACCCGAGTGCCTAAAAATTTATAAATAACAAATTAGAGTTAATACATGGTCTATAAACACATCCAACATTAAAAGACAAAGGATTTTAACATTTTGATCCTTTCTATCTTAATTTACCATCTTTCACCATTTTAGTTTTTTACATAGTAACAAGTCTTATTTATTTACTTAGGTAATTTATCATTTACGAATTAAATGAAATTTTAATTAACATAAAATTTGAACCCAATTTTTTTTTATTAAATCCATTTTATTTAATAAAAATCATATGTGTTTTGAATATAAATATTTACACATGTGTTTGTAACATTGAAAACAATGTTTCAACCTTAACTAGAGAAATTAATTTTTAATTATTTTACAATTAATTATTACCAAATATTAATATGAAATTGTTACATAATATTAATTATTCTGATTAAATATATTTACTGAGTTTTCAAGATAATGTCATAGAAGTGGGACAATTTAATTTTAAATTAATCCCACAATCGTGAGGAAAACGTGGTTTTCCAAAGAGAAAGTTTTCATAAGTATAAATTGTTTTTATGTAATAATTAAAAATTAAAATGAAAAAAAATACCAAAATTGAACTAATAATAATATAATGTAACTAATTTAACATATATAAAATTTAAAATCAAGGTGTAATTTTCTATATGATGTAAACAAAAATATAGCTTTTAATAAAATACAATATTTTCACTGTTCAAAAAAATTTAATCATTTTAGGAAATTATAAAAAACCACCGTATAAAAATTATTACATTATTATTATAAAAATTATGGTTATTTTTTCATATATATTATTAAAAATTTAAAATTTTAATTTCATTATTTTTTAGGAAAAATAAATAAAAATCATCTTTTCAGAAAAATTTATATTCAAATCATATAATAACATTATGAAAATTTATGTATTTTTAATCAATATGTTTTCATAATATCATTCTGTTATACATAATTTTGAACAATTGGTTATTTCTAATCATACTTCCTTGTTTTATTTCATTGTTATAACTTCCAAGTTCAAAAAATAATTTTCAAAGTGTATCGTTGTTGGTTAATTTTTAGTGTTGTGCATAATATAAGATTCCAATGAAATTAAATTTATTTGCAAAAAACAATTTCATAAAATACCAAGTTGTGAAATTATAACACATTAAAATGAATTTATCCATTTAAATTATAAAACATGCATACAATCTTTTGAGGATAATTATTCCTTATCGTATCATTATCTTCATAAGTAACCCATTAAAATTTGAATGGTGGCCACAAAGCATTGACCAGGTAAGTGGTATTATTTCATAAAACATTATATCTATGATAATGAATCCCCACTGGTTGTTCCTTATGAGAAATATCTTTATCCAGTGTTATGTCCTCTATAATCATAACAAGTTTTGGTTCAGGTATGTACATCCTTAAAATAGATACATAGAATAAATTTAAAACTTCAGAAAGGTTTGGGAGAAGAACAAAGAAATAAGAAACTATAGATACTCAATCAAGAATCATAAATGGGATAATATACCAAGGGATTATATTTATTTTCTTCTTAAATATCATAACCTCAATCGATTGTTAAATATATGAAATATCTTTCTCCCTAACATCAAATTCATAACCATGTAAATGATTATCATCATTACTTTTTGTTTGACTATGATGTATCAAGAAGTTTGGTTGAATGGTTATAACATTATTTCACATTTTCACAACTATCTAGTGTATCAATAGATTTCATTCTCCAAATTCAACCCAAAAAATTGGATTTCTAAATTTCTTTCTGCACAGGTCATCATAAAAATTTATCCAAATGAATGAATGAACTAGAATGTTCTTTAAAGACTCAACTAGAGTAATTTGTTAATCGTTGCCACATTTAAAATTCAAAGAACAATACCTCACTGTAACCTATAGTATTTGAAAGGTTCCCTTAGACTAACAACATATATGTGGAAGATACCCATTGCTAAAACTCAATTCCATATCCTTACACTACTAATTACTTTTCTAGAAAATGGAGATAAGCCTTAGATCCTGATAAGATATCATAGAATGTGCTACCCCATTCAACATTAACAGTTTCTTAATGTATATTAGGGAAAGATAATCTAGGGAAAAAATTATTCAACGTGATGAATTGTGCTGAATGTTTTCGGTAATCAACTACATCTCGTATAGAATTAGTCCATTTTGATGTTTTGGGGAGTCTGATGATGAAATTCAAGGTGATGTTTTCCCATTTTTTATTCTGGTGTATATAATGGATATAATATCTTCTTATACTTTGGCCTTTTAGTCATAAAATAGAAACATATCAGTAATTGATAAAAAAAATTATGAAACATCTATGATGTTCCATCCCCCCATCATCCCTTCATCAAATATCTATAAATCATTGATCATTCAAGATGAATTGAAAATTAAAAACTATAAGATTCCTCTAACTCATCCCTATTCAAATAGGGTATGGATAGAACACATACATGGATCCTGAAACTTATCATTTATTCATTAAAATTTTAATCCATTTAACATTTCCAACCTTATTCTATGGATCCACATCACTATTCGATAACACTTTAATATAGACATGTATGGATGTTTGAACAATCATTTGAGAAATATATTATTTATCCCTTTTTAAAAAAATTCCAGATCCATCCTTTTAAAATGCAAATAAATATTTTATCTTTTATAATCCTCATCACAAATAGGGTTTTAGGATCCTTTCTACTTAAATGGTTAGTCACTTTATTTTCTTTCATATGGTTGAAATGTATTGAGGAGTCATAATCATTAATCATATCAACCAGTATTATTTGGATCATGTTTAACTTTTTCTATATGAATATATACATTAATATATTATGATTGGTATATATATCACATATTTCTCTATTCTGATAATGAATCCAAATATTTAATGTAAAATAATTTGTAGCTAACTATATATCATTATTTGGGTAATGTTTATTATGAACATTCAATTATCATGAGGTATAAGCAATCATTATATAATTTTTAAATGAAATTTGTTTCTCGATGATCATAGATATGTTCTTAAAATAAAATTAATCATTAGTTATCACACCATTAAAAAATTTCATAATAATGAAGAAATTTACTAGGCCAGTGGTATGTGTTTCACCTTTATCACCCTTCAGTTGTGGGTTCAATCTACACCACCATTCTGGAAGTGACATGTTTTCATTTTTATAGAAATTATATTAATATAATTACTATAACATCTCCAAAAAATATATATAACATCCTTAAAAATATACATAATCATAAAAGTTCATATAAACCATTTTATAAATATCTTTAAACAAATTTAATTTCATTCATCCCAAATAATACCTAATAATGAACTAATGCATTGCATACACCTTATTCAAATAAAATATCATGTAAAATTTCATTAATCACATTAAAATACAATCACCTAAAACCTAAAATATGGGTTTCAAATACATTGAACTTATGATCACCCTTAAACTAATTAACCCATGATGTTAACAAAAACTCCATTATTAATAGTATATGAGGAAATATATTCTTCCAAAATTAACACAATCCATAAATGATTCATAATTCATGTAATGAAAATTAAATTTGTAAAAATAATTATATTTCATAATTCTTGAATCACAATATATAAATAGTTAATCCCATTCTCTTAAACAATGGTATATAATATAGGCCTTTTATTAGTATAGGGTATAACCTTTATCTTATGTAATTATTTTAAATAATGTTCATGTTCCCCACATATATGAAATCGAATTATTTGAAAATTCATTTCACTTTTTCCGTCATTTACACGTTAAAAACCCAACCCCTCTATTTGAGATGTTAATCTAAGTGATTCTTCCCACATTATTGACATATAGAAAGTCACTTATTCTTCACTCTATGATCATTACCTCCTAAAATTTCATAAAATTACATATTCCTCTTATTTAATGTGTTGATAATATCACCAAATTTTGTATTGCTAATAATATAACATTATAGGTGGTTGCGAATAATTACAATATATTTCTCTCCCATAATTATCCAATTTGGTTTATCATAATCACTTCATTCCCTAGTGTATTCAACCCTAAAAATCATCCTCCATGTTCTGGTCATTAACGAAAACCAAAAAGCAGAGTATATAAAAAAATATTCATAGTGGGAATCCACATAATAATATGTAATATGTTTAAATGATGAAATAATATTTTCAATCTAAAACACCTTATGTTTAACCTTGGTTATTAATAGTCATCATTGATTCAAATCAGCCAAAATTGTTTATAAGGATTTTATAAATTTCTAAAACATCTCACCCAGGAGTTTCAAACTAGGTGTTCAATAAGGCCCATTGTAGTGTATAAGCTAAAGATATAATCAAATTAAATTTCACCCTTACTATAATTTTTACCCATATGTCCAACTGTTATAGATTCGTAACAAATTTTATTATTAATATGGGGATGTAATTTCTTAGAAACCACTCACACTTTTATTTAAAAAATTTAAAAAATATTTTAATATATATAAATTTATCATTACGGTTATCACTAATTATTTAGTATCTTAATATCTAAAGTAAAACTAATTGTTTATCTAATACTAATTTAAAATACATGAACATATCATATATATATATATATATCGCATCATAATAGATGAATATTTATTACATTAAATAATGACCCATTCCACGATTATATAGGTCTACTTCTATTGGAAACATGGATACACATACAACTAGTTAATAGGTGAATTGCATCATCTCCCACTATGTTCTCCATTACTGTCACCCTACTTAGAAATATATTACATAACAACTTCATTCATAAACTAGGGAAATGAAACATAAAAATGGTGAAAACAGACTATCATTAAAGGGAAATGAGTAATATATCAGTAATCACATAACAATTACATGAGCATAATGAATGAGAATAATAGACTAAAATTTTCAAACCATACCCTACATTTCATTTAGGATAAACATGGGTCATGGCATAAATCATGGTACTTCATAAAACATAAAACATAATGAAATAAAAGAACATGAGATATGAGGGGTATAAATTTTGATTAAAACATAGATATGTAGAAAACACATATTCATAAAAAAATCATATTTCAAGACTACTAACTGATACATTAATGACAAGTTATTCATGGGTTAACCACCTGTTTACATACTTAATACATTAGATAGCCTCTCGTGTCCCCTCTTTTATCATATATATGACCTCTTGTGTTACTTATATTTTAATTTTTCAGATAAAATCCCATATAACCTATTATTTTAATATTGGGATAACCTCTTGTGTGCCCTCTTGTTTTCGGCATGGGATAACCTCAAGTTCACCCTCTTGATTCCGGCATGGGATAAAATCCTGTGTGAACTCTTGTTTCAGGATTGGGATAACCTCACATGTAACTTACAATATTATAGAAAGATAATAATTACTCGACTAATTGGAGGGTGATATAGGTCCCACCGATCATATAATCTATACACTTATGTTCTAAAATATCATAAGATATTCATCATATTTGATCAAATTATGAAAATGATTTTTATAGGAATATCAATAAAGAATTTCCCATGGACAAGAAATGGGATTCATAATAAACTTTTCACCAAAATCCTATACAATATATAGATATAATAAGGATGGTACAATTTTATTATATCACCAGTAAAACACAATAAACACTATTGTTTTCTCCCATTGATGAATGAATGTTCTAGAAATATTTCATAAACGAATTCATGAAATAAATATATTTTCCAATTTGAAAAGAATATTTTAAATATGAAAATATCCTAATTATTATAGAATAAATTTTATTTGAGAATAACATTGAATGATTATAAATTAATATTTAAATAATTTAGTGCTCATAATGGTTGAAAAAATATCTCCTTACCAGTTAAAATGACGTTTCCTTTCACATTTTTGATAAAAATTAAAATTAACATGTTTAGAAATTAAAAAAATCAATTTGAACCATTTTTAATGAGTTAATATTGGTTATAAATATCTAAAAATAATAATTAAATAATATTAAAAAAAATATTTTTAAATTTATTGAAAACATTGACATAGAGAAAAATGGTATTTCAACCCATGAGAGAAACAAATTCATTTTCTCATATAACATTATTTTCACCTATTTAGTTCATTAACAGATGAAAATGAAAGTAAAACATGTGTTCTACGTAAATAACTATAGTATAATAAAATTAATTAGTTTTATGAGACGTAGAGAATAATATTTCATTATTGGAAGCATAGTCTTAAACAATCTTGATAAAAAATGAGATATATCATAAAACTCTTACAGAAAAAGTAACTATGAAATCATAATCCACAAGAAATAAATAAACATATATAGGTATATAAATCCCCATAAAATTAATAATAATAATAATATATGTTAATTTTAAGTGTGTAAACAATATAAATCAAACATGTGGTGAATAAATAAAATGTCTCATAGAAATTAATATCATACAAAAATTCCTTACAACATTGGTAATATTAGAATTACATAGCCCCTGATAGAATAAATATCATTGACACTATAAATATCATGAGAATTAAAAAATTCATGGCAATACATTTTAATTTTTTAAAATAAACCTTATAAAATAGGATACGTGAATAACAAAACATATGTCCCAAAGAAGACAATTTGAGACAAAACCCCCTACTATTGGTATGGATTCCTTCATAAATATTAAAATATCATGTATAATAAATATAAATTTATAATAAATATATTCTATTTAAATTTTCATAAATATAATACAACTTATGACTTACCTAAGACCATTAATTACTCATTTATTAACTATTCCATTATTTAAACTAAGTTTTGGGTAACAACTATTTCGTTTTTTATGAATGTTTCAGTTTCATATTTTAGGTATTTACTTTTATCATTCATATATAATCTAATTTGTTTTAATAAGTTATATAAATATAATATATATTCATTATTATTTTATTTATAGTAATCTATTAAAATTATAGATATGAATTGAATTACATTGTTTATGGACGCATTAGGTCCAATGTACGCATTAACATTATACCAATTTTCTTGAGGAACAAAAAATTGTAAATATTAGTTATTCTAAATTTTTTTTATATCATAGATATCTAATATGTTCATTAAATGTACCCTCACTAACACCTACTTCAAAATTAAATAAAAAATGAGAATCATCGCTTTAGGGATATGATAGTTCACAAATATGCACAAGTGGTTTTATTGATTACAAATGGATTGGAAGGTAATAAATTAGATGTGATATTATAATTCAAAAATTATAATTATTTAATAATAATATATACTTTTAATCAATCATTACATACTTCCTTGAGAGTTAATGAATGAAAATGATTTATGTGGGTTTGCGAGGTTGTAGTCCTCCATAAATAAGATCCTCAATTTAATTTCCCTTTTGATGGAAGAGGATATAGTTATAGGTTATTAAATCATAATAATAAAACCTTTATATATTTTTAATAATGTGTTTTATTATATGTTAATTATTAATATAGTAATTAAGGTTGTTACAAAATAATTAAAAAATATATATTAGTGTATACAATTACCTTCACATTGGAAAACCACCTTTGGATATCTTATTGAAGAACCTATGGTTGTAATTTTGGATAAAATATTTTATAAAACATTTAAAGCTATGTTTTGGATATATTTATGAAGGTTTTGGTTAATAAAAATTGATTATGATGTGTGAATAAGTGAGGGGAGTAGGGAAAATTTTATAATTGTGGATGAGTTATTTTTTTAATAACAAACAATATTTAATAATGGTAACTCATTCTCAACTAATGGTACCCAATAATAGATAAATAATGGACTTAATGGAATATACTGTAGATCGAAAACTCTATCTCATATAAAAACAAATATTTTAAACATGTTGTTACTTATCCTTTAATTTTAAAATCCTTAATCATTTTTGTTTTCACAATGGTAAGTTGTCACTTTTTATATACCAATATAATTTTCCCCTATAATCCTAATAAAAAATAAAAAATATTATATACTTCTATACCCACTGGTTATAAAAAAGAATTTAAATTTGTTGTATATAAATCCAAAGCATGTTGAAAATTAATTTTAAAACATGCACATATAATGTGAAAACCCCCATTTTAACCGTAACCGTAGTATTTAACTGTTACCAGTTTACTAAATTTTTTGAACAAAATTCAATTTTATATTATTATATAATATAATTTATTAATATTAAAGATATATAAACCATATTTTAAAATTCAATTATTGAATTTGTAGAATTTAATTTATAATTAAACCCATAGATGAAATGAAAAATATATTTTCAAAAGAGAAAATTTTCCTAAGTATAAAAGTTTTTCATATGAAAATTAAATATAAAAATGATTTTGAATACCAAAAATGAATTTATAATAATATTATTGAAATAATTTTTAAAAAAATAGAACAAAAATTGAAATTAAATTTTTTTAACCAAATGGATGTTTTTAATAAACAAATTATTTCTCACTATTCATCAAAATATTAATCAGTTCAGTACATTCACAAAAACTCACCGCATTAAAATTTTGGAGTGTTTTTTTCAAAAACTAGGTTTATTTTTTATAATTTATTTTATAATATTTAAAAAATTAATTTCAATGATTTTCATAAAAGTCTATAAAAAATATTTTTTTTATGAAAAATAAGTTATCAAACTATATCATGACTTTACAAAAAAATAAGTAATTTTCAATCAATATATTTACTTTATATAAAATAATTTAACATAATTTTTAAGATGTGGTTATTTTTAGTCATTCCACCCAGGATAATGGATCAGTTATAATTTTATGTTTAAATATTAATATTAATAGTTATTTGTAATTCATTAAAACTCAGTGTTTCATATAACAAAATCATTTAAAGAAATTAAATTTATTTGAATAAAATATTTTATAAAATATAACAGTGTCACAATTTAAAATAATTTCCAAATTACTTAATCTTATAACGATCATTGATCTTTTTTTGTTCATTGATATTGAGACTTGGACTTACAACCACCCGAATGGTGCGCTAAACATTAAAACTAGGTTGTAACATGGAACATATGAACATAGAGCCATAAGATGAATTTGAATATTTTTAATGGTTTGGATTAACAATTTGAATTGGTAATCATGTTAATTATTTTAGTTTTGTTTATAGTGAATCACTTATCTGGAATGCTGTTAATTTTCTTGTAATATTAATATGGTTATAATTTCTTGTGAAATATGTTGGGGAATATATGGAATGTGAAATAGAATTGTCATAACTATTATTATAATCATTGACATGGAATAATAGAATAAATGGATTTATAGTTGGTAATTTAATAAATTGACAAATATGGCTTATGCTATCATGTTTTAACTACTTGGAAATCAAAATAAAAGGCTCTTGTCTTAATTTTTATTAAATTAAAAAATCACCCTTGTTATGGGTATTGTGTCGTCAGAACACAATAGTAGCTCCAGCATAAGAATTCACATTAGTTCTAGTTACACTTCACCCTTGTAAGGGGTAATGCTCTATGTTAACTCATATGAATCATGAGTATGTGAATAATCCTAGAGTCTATTATTTATGGATACATAATACATTTCACATATCATGGATGATGTTCCATGGGAAAACATATCTTAATCTAGCATCAAAATTCAAAAAGATTTCAATATTTCTGTCATAGGGAGTTCTATATGCTTAAATAATTTATGAGGGATTAATAATTTATATTGGTGATTTATCCCTAGTATGAGAATCCACCAGATTTATGGATGTTTCATTTTTACTAGAATAAAATAATAACGGTTAGATACATATAACATCATATTAAAGAAGGTCTAGTTGAAGTTGAGTGTCAACATGGAGGGTGAGGGTTAGTAGTAATATTTTTTAATAATATTTTAATTTATTAATGTATTCTTCTTTATAATATTACATCATGATCTATTAATATAGACAGAACTATTTTGAAGTCATGGTTTTCTTCCTACTAAGTTGTAATCACCCCCTATTTGAGAAAGATTTGGTACGCAACTAGACATTCGAGATGTAGGTTTAAAAAATTTAAATGGACATGTACTTAAAAGTTTTTTATGTGACTTTGATTGAATAATGGAGGAAGGATAGAGCATAGGGATCCAAATGGGGTTTTTGGATTCCTTATTTTTGTGATATCCTTTTAGTTGACTGGTTGTAATTCCTTAATAATGACATATAGTGTGGAATGTAGTATGTAATGATGAGGTTAATTACTATTGTGAATTTTTTTATTTGTATGTTATATGCTTCAGTTTTATTTCCATATTGTTTTGTATTATATCTATTTTTATTTATAATCTATTCTAGTGGGTATAATGTTGCTACTATATTCCATAGAAACTCAATTCAATATATTATCCTTTGGTGTTTGGGGAGGTGTGATTGAGGTTTTTTAACCACACATCTAGGTTAAGGGAGGGATAAATAGGCCAAGGATGCTAAAAAAATTTACTAGAGGTTATAATTTTTTTAATTTACTATTTTTGGAATATATATAGGAGAAAATCATGTGTTAGGGTTTGGGAATGAGCTCGTTAGTGGTATCATCTAACCCTTATGAGTGGGTAACCCATGTTCCCCTGGAGGGATTACTATTTCTTATGTTGTTACATTTGTGGAATTATTTCACTTTGGATGACATACTTATTGTGTGATGATAATATTTTATGAGATTTTACCCATGGGATATTATGGAAAAAGGTGTCTATTCATTCATCATGGTAACCATGTATGTAAATATGTTGGAAAGCATCATTCATCCAAATTTCATGTATATCACATGTGAAACAACTTCTTATTTTTGTTATTAAATTAAATTCATTCATATTTATAATAAAAATTAACCAATTCAACTATTATAACATGTTAATTGATTTTTCATGATATTATTTGGAGTAAACCTGTGTTAGTGATTCACTACTTTTTCATTGACCATCTAATTATTATCTTGTTTTTTATATTCTTTTATGAGAAATGTGTTAACTCTTATATAGAAAATGAATCCACATTGTATTTAGGATCCATTTTAGGACATTGGTAATCATTATACACCTATCATAGCTGAACACGAGCATCATTTAACTCTAGGTAAATAGATAGGTTAAAAGATTTATGATTTATTTCTGAGTTAAATTTGATTCATATATATGGAGACTGCTCATAATATGCCTTTTATTTCCAATCCAACAATATTGTGCCAGTAGTAATACCCCCACCTCACATAGGAGGTGGACCTCAAGAAAATGTTTCCTAGTTCGATTTCATCCTGATGATCTTCACCCATCTAAAGACACCATTGGATAGGAGGTTTATTATTTATATTTATATTATATAAGGTACATCTAATAACTAGTAAAAAATCATAGATAAATCCATACCACAAGAGTATATATCCTAGAAGGACATCAATGTAAAGGTCCTCAGTCACATTTTTTCATAGAAATTGAGGGATGATAGGAGATTATATTTGAAGGAAATAACAATGTAGACTGTTTTAGTGATGTATTATGCCATAATTTTACTAAATTTTAGGGATTTTATATATCTTTGGTAGTAGATGAGGTTTCCACATTCAAGCGCTTCTAGGATGGGCTTTCATATGAGATAAAGTCAATAGTGAACATCTTTCACCTAAGTAACTTCTCGGATATGATGAATCATGATCTCATAACTAAATGGATCCTGATGGAGTCCCTTAGTGGTTGGTATGATTTCTCAGTTGTATGATTAGATATATCATATTCAGGTAGAAGAAAAGAACCATTATGGCAGTTTCTTCGGGTGAATTAGGGGATATAGCTTCTAGGGGAGTCGACAACCACCATAGGACTGCATCTATGGGAATTTATTTCAGTGTAATATGGATGGACATAGACACATGTAGTTTTATTTTCCCACTATGTATTTCCACACTTTAGGTACTATGGTATAACCAAAATCGTTTTACTATACCACTCTGTATTTGAGTGATACTAGAGGATAAATTCAAACACTAGAGTCTAGGAAGAACCTGGCTACCCCTCGTCAGATAGGTAGGTGGAGTTCCCCAGGTCTCCAAATACTGGGTTGGGAATATTTAACCCTAATATTGGAGTAATACTATCAATTGGAAGGATCATCCATGGGTATATAGAATGGATCCTAATGCATAAGGGTGTGTTACATTCTGGCTTTACATTTTACTCCATGAAATCTGGACACTAGATCAGCGACTATTATAGGTTTGATTCTTTTGTCATTTTCCCTTGACTATGTTTTTTTATATAATAATATCAAATACATTTATATATTATTAATTTAACAATGGATTGTGTTGGAAATGTATATATTTTATAGTATTATGAAAATAATAATTCCATTATGTTTGTGATTAAAGTGTATCTGGCGCCATAAGAAGTTTCCTTTAAAAATTACTTCCTACCATTTCTTTTGGATGTTATTTTTCTGAAATAGTAGGAATGAATTTTATTTTTTGTATTCATTATATAGTTTTATACCTGGTCCACATCGACTCTTATCAAAGGATAGTATCATTTCTATCTCTAGAATGGGGGAGTTATTTTAACTAGTGTGAATGGAATTTTTAAGATGGTAATACCAACCCAATTCAGTATAGATATGATTGTATCTTCTACAATATATTAATCCTTATTCATAATTATGGTGAGTTGTATATGAGAAAACTTCCTCTATAAGTGGATAACTTTTAAGACATATTTCCTACTGATTTGTCTAAATTACCACCCAAGGGAAAGATAGGGAGACCTATAAATTTATTACTACGGGTTAAACCTATTTCTATCCAACATTACAAGATTAAATCAGTTGATCTTTAGGAGTTGAATGTTCAGTTTTAAGATATAGAATCTATGGGATTATTATGACCCAGTAGTACACCATGTGGTTATCCTATGATTTTCAATAATAAGAGTTATGGGTACGTGTTCTTATAGGTGGATTAGTGGATATTGAATGAGATGATGGTTAGAAACAAATATCACCTTCCCCACATTGATGATCTATTCAATAAGCTGGGAAATTCCTTAATTTTCACTATGATTGAGTTGTGTTCAGGGTGTGTTCAATTGAGTTGGAGACCATTTAACATACCCCGTAATACTTTTATGATAAATCATGGCTTATATGAGTTCATCATAATGTAATTTGGCCAAGGAAATTCTCTTGTGGTATTCATGTCCTTGATAAATCAAAACATAAATCCATTCCTACATCCTTTTTAGGTTGTTTTAAAGGATTAAATCTTGGGTTTCATTGATTTTAGAAAACATCATGTTCAATATATTGACATATTTTAAAATATACAAGGAGATAATAGTGTATACACCGATCTATGTAAGTATTATTTATTGATTTATAATGTGTAATTTTCGGTTCACATTTTCTTAGAATATGGGGTGTTAGTGGACTCATATATGTAAGCATACATGGTACATTGTGAGCAACAAAATAACATGTTCGAGATATAGAGATTTTTTATTTTATCATGATATTACAAGTATTTCATCATGTAATCCTTTGGTTTGGATGATGTAATGTTAAGGTTAACCATGAATGGGTGACGTTTTTTTCATATACTTGTGAGAGTGATTAATAGAAATTTATGTACTGGTTGACCTTAAAAACACATTCACCATCCCTAAGCTGTGTATGTAGTATACCATGTACTATGAAGTATTTAGACACATTATTGGAGTAGTTATTATACAAGAGGATCAATTTGTTTCTTACGGTAATATAAAATGAAGATTGTATGAGCTCAATTATATTAATCATGACCTAGAGTTATCCACTATAGTACACACCATGAGATACCGGTAACACTATTTATAGGGTGTGATGTTTTTCATGTACAAAACACATAGGATCCTCAATTACATCTATTCATAGTGGTACCCGAACCTTCAATAGAGGAGGTATGTTGATTATTTTTAATCCCTCAACTTTGAGTTAGAATACACTAAATGGAAGGGAAATATTCTTCCTAACACCATGAATAGTTTGACATAATCTGATGAAGTGAGATAATCTTATGATGATTGGTGGTTGATATAACACTTTATGAATATACATCTAGATGTTATGTAGTCCAAGGGGAGAGTGAATATGAAAATGAAAAAAAACATTTGTGTGCTTCTCATCTATATCAAGAGAGAGAATTTATCAAATATAAATGTCAAAAATATGGGGGATAAAATATATTGCATGGGTCCACCGTCAGGTTGGACTCATTAATGTGAGGTGGTTCTTCTTATCAATGGTCATTTTTTGGTACCTATGAGTTTTTTATAGGGATTATATGGGAATTTTGTGTTTGTAAATGGGTTGTACTTCTCCAGATAACACAAATGTATCATGCGCACCATAGGTAATACTATAGTATATGGATGAACAATGAGATAATTTCATTTTTGTTATGATGTTTCACCAGTCAGTAGTTAATGGTCAAGAATAGTAGGCATGTTGGTTATTATAACCTTTTCCAATTCCAAAATTCAAGTGGTATGATATCAAAATTGAGATTATAATAGGATTACCTAGGAAAACATTGATAAATAATTCAGTATGGGTGATCCTAGATTGACGGACAATGGTATCCCTTTTTTCCTATCATGATGTCCATAACCATTTATGTTTTGAGGAATATCTATGTTTAGGATATATTTTTTCACATGGTTATATGAGGGGAATATTTTTTATCACTATTTCTAATTCATGTCATGGTTGTGGGGGGATTAAAATGGTATTGGGGTCCCAAAATCACATAACCTATGATATGTAGACTCCAAACTAATCTGAATGGATGATTCGTATTCTGGATCTTGTGTTACAAGATTATATTTTTCATTTCATTGGTTATTAGGTGAATCATCTGACACATGTGTAGTTTTATAATAAAAATATCCTCTACAAATAAATCAAATGGATTATTTCAATGGATCATAAAGAACATTGTTTCATTTATTTTTCTTCATAATAGAGGAGGGTGAGTCATTGATTATTGTGCATATTTTAATGTAGAAGACAAATAAGCATGTTTAGTTGATTAGAAAGTTGTTGCAAATCATAAATATTTATAATAAATTATATACTGGCCATCATAGATGACTCTTGTAGTTCAATTTTGGTCACTAATATTTTCATCAGGTGTCACATAGGCCAGGGAAATGTTACATAAATATGTTAGAAAAGATAGCACCCATATTTCTTGATCTGTTTGAGATAGTAGAGGGTTTATGATTAATAGTGTATATATTGTCCCATTCACATCTCTAAAGTGACATTCATGATGGGATTAATGGGTATCAAATTCATAGATATCACCCTAACCCTTTTCACAAGATATATGTTAATGATATTTATATTGATGGAGAAATATAGAGACTCTTGTTGTTTAACATGAATATAACATCATTTTAAAGTTAAAAAACATAATAGTACTACAAAACCAGGATCCAAAGGTTTAGTGTATTTGGAAAATTAGGAATTTTAATAACCTTTAAATATTAAAACATAAAAATTAATTTAATTCATTCTTCTCTAGATTCTTAGGGGCCTACACTTTCTATTTAGTACATGTTGTCACCTGAGGATGTACATCAATGAAATAGGTGATATAAAATCCAAGAAAGGTGATAGAGAGGAATATGAATCAACATAACATGGTTCATAATAACCATCATAAACCTAACAAAATCCTAGTATCATCATCATGACCATGATTGGAAGCATTAGTTAAATTCATGTTTTTTGGAAATGTATTAAAATGAAACAACTTTTCTTTACAGTCAAATACCACAGAAATTTTGTGAAAAAAGATAGAATAATGTATGTAAATAAAATAAGTGAATCATTATTAAATAATAATTATAAAAATAACTAGAATATTGTTCACACATATTTAAAATTATCTCCTGAGATACATCACAATACCCAATTCTTAGAGTGACATATAAATTTGGGTTCACCCTTCACATCATAACATTTACATAATCATGCATGCCACATTGATTGTATAGTAACATTTTCCATCAAATTAACCATAGAAAGGAAATGGGTTCCCTGATAATTTCATATAACATTATTTCATGAATTAATATGGAATAACATACATGGTATAAGAAACATAAATCCTGTGTAGAGAAGAAATAATCTCAGAAAAAGTAAAAAATTTGTTTTTAGAAAGAAGTGAACTTTCATAAAAATCATTGTATTTGTCATAATATAATAATAGAAGAATTTATATACAATAAAAGAAAATGGAAGGAAAATGAAATTATATATCCTGAATATTTAAAGAAAAGGCATACTGTTATTTCACAAAAAATAATAATAACCAAAAGAAATGAAATTGGGCTTTAAGAATCCCATTTTCATATACCTGAATACTATCGTAAAATTAATATCGAAGACAATGAATTTATATTCATAAATAATAAATAAAAAACATCTTATAAAGTATTTTGATTCATTATTTGTTTTTGTTCATTAATGACCATGTTGATGAGTTATAGTGTTCAATTACATCGTTCAGAATTGTTTATTTTCATGGTTTCTATGATCAGTTCGTTAGTATGCATGTATGGAAGTTCATGTAAAATGAGGATAATTATCCAAAATTGAGTGTATATGATATTAACAATCTTATATAATTTCATATAGTGTGACATATTTTTTTCTAGATATGATAATGAATCATCAAATATAATGTTGTGGGTAATTGTTTAGATTAAATTTGGCAGTTTTCAATCACAACAGACATGGTTTATTTTATTATTTAATATTATGTATATATGTTAGTTTTAAAACATTAAAATTGTTATAATATAAGATTCACAATCTATTTAAAAAATTATATAGGTTTTATGAACATCCATGAAGGTGTTATATTGATGTGAAAGTTCATTATCCACAATGGTGGTAAATTTACACCCCACATAAGATGTTTTGATTTTAGAATAAAATGAATGGGGGAGAGATATGATGATGAATTATTCCATTAGAATAATTAAATTATAGTATATAAAAGATACAGGAGTTATCATTACATTTGGATAATTTTTGGTGAGGAGATGATAAGAAATGAAATGAAATTGAAACAAAATTAAAATATAAAGAAAGAGGATTTTACCACTTGATTTAATTACCTATGAGATCTTCCAGATGAAATGGGCTTAGACATTTGGTGAGACCGAGGTATCTTGGACATTGGGGGGGATTAAGTAGAGTATTGGGAAGATATTGGACAAGCTCCAATATTTTTATTGTGTTGGGAGATTGGTCGTGAGGGGTGTTATTTAAATGAGAGGAGAGGGGTGTTTTCTCAATATTTTGTTCATTAGTTTATTATTTTGGCTCAAGACTACGAATAGTTTGAACCTTATCACTAATTCTATTAAACTAATCATGTAGAGTTCAATATTTTCCTATTAAATTATACTTACATCAATAATGATTCAAAAATTCATGTATTTAGATTTTATTATAAATTATCATATTTTACAATTCAACAAAAATTCATGTATTTTAGAAAAATCACAAAAATTCACGCATAACATTTTTCAACACAAATAATTCAAAATGAACTCTATTTTATGAAAAAAATTTACTAAATATGATAAATTTAATTTCAAATTAAAATCATCATTGACTTCATAGATACTTATTTTAATCTAATAATTGATATAATCACACTTTGAAAAATTAATTAATGTCTCATAAAATTATATTATAATCATAGGAAAAAAATGTTAATTTAGGAAACTATATTACATAAATAAATTTTCTATTAAATAATTATATTAATTATAAATAATCATTTATGTTTCTTAAAAATTACTAATACTTAATTAATAATTTGTAAAATAATTATTTACATATAATATGATATAATTAAATCATATTATCATTAATATGATTCCTACGTTTTCTTAATAATTTCATAGTTGATGTTACTATTTTATTAGATGAATTACTATTCCTGCTAGTTACAATACTATTCAATAGGTCAGGTTGCTATTCCATTGGTATTGGTTCCTTAATTTCATGAAATTTCTATTATTTTATTCATTTTTAACTTATTAAACTTTTATTATTTTTTAGGTGACTTATACTATATAAAATAATTATTATAATGTTTTTTAAATTTATAAAAATTATGGTTTCTTATATTTAACCCCCCTGATGAAATTTCTCCCTCAAAATATCATTTTACGTAAACATGTGGGTGTATTTATCCTTAATCACATTATATGGTTACCAATATTCCTCTACATACTTACGGTTCATCAAAAGTACTTGGACTAGGTGTTTTGTCCTGTTATGTAGGATTGTATCTCTATGATCCATGATATTCACTAGTTTCTCCTCACAAGAGTGATCATGTTCCTAATTTACCACCATTATATTCATTACAAGTGAGTGATATGGTATGTACATTCTAAAGAGGGATACATGGAATAAATTTTGTTCTTGTGACATATTAGTTGGAAGTTCTAGTTTATAGGAAATAGCTTTGACATGATCAATAATATCAAAGGGTTCAATATATCTGGGACAAACATTCCTTTATTCCCAAATCTCATGATCATATTCCATGGAGATATGATTATTAGTACCATGTATCCAACCTCAAACTCATGGGTTTGTCAATGATTATCTACATAGCACTTATATCAACATTGTTCTTCCTTGAGGTTCTACTGAATGGTTTGCACCTTCTCTTCCATTTCTTTAACTGTTTCATGTTCTAATAGATTACATTCAGCGACTTCATCCTAGAATGTCGATGTTCTACATCCTTTCCCATAAATGTTGTCATAGGGAGCCATTTTTATGCTTGAGTGGAAACTATTGTTTTAAGAAATCATGGCCACATGAAGATGTTGGTCCCATCCTCCGTTTAGGTCTATATAATTTTTCCTCAAGATTTTTTTCCAATATCTAAATATTATATTCGTATTGGACATCAATTTGGGATGATTAGTCATATTGACGTTCATTATAGTGTTTTGAGCCTGTTGGAGGATTTTCTTGAACAATAAGGTGAATATATTATCTCAATCAGATATAATCTATATAGGGACTCCATAAAAACATACCACTTCCATGATGTATAACCATTAATGTTGATCTAGTGAGAATATCTCTAGACATTCCCTAAAGTGAGCTGAATTTTTTAGATGGTCCACCACAACCCATATATCAATGTTACCTGTGGATTTTATTAAAAGTCTGGTGAAAAGGACCATAGGTATTTTTACCTTTTCTATTTTTGTATAGGTAATGGTTTCATCATCCCCTAAGGATTTTTCCTTTAAACCGTCACTTTATATCAGTCTAGGAACATTGATGTATACATAGTGATCTCCTTCTTCATATTGTACCCCCAATAGTTCTCTCAGAGATCTCAATACATCATTGTGTTATATCGATAAATATAAAAGTTTAATCTATGTGAATAATTTAGAGTCTCTATATTTCTCTCTATATTGGATGGCATATATTGTCGTGACCCAAATCGTACAATTCCTTCTTCTTCAATTTTGAACTCTATTTATTTCCATTTCTGATAACTTCAACCTTTTTCTATATTTCCATGTCATTTCATTCAGCATACTTTATTTTATCTTTGAGGGTTGGATGAGAAATATTTTGAGGAATTATTGATGATATTCCTTCCTTAATTATTCCCAGGTACATTATTTTAAAAATAAGAATATTAGATCCTTCTATATTACCATAATTGATACTTATGCAAGATCCTTTCTAAGAAGTGCACCAGTAACCTTATTTTATTTACCACGATGGCAGTGGATTGAGATGCCGAAATCCATGTTCATTCCTAACTATATTCACTATCATAGATTATGATTCTTTTATGTGAGTGTTTATTTTAGCCTATAATACTGAGAATATTCCTCGATATTCTCTCTATATTGATAATGTAGTCATATTTTCAATTGGAAGATCAGATTCGTGAACTCCAGATCATGCATATGATAGTTTTCTCATAAATTCTAAACATCCAAGAGGTTTTGGATATCATATTATCATTTTTCATGAGTGCACAGCCTAATCCCTTATTTTAATCATCACATTATACCACAAAGAGTTCCCCAGTAGTTGGAATATTGGGTACTAGTGCTATGATAAGAATATTTTTTCCTACTTGAAGTAGTATTCAGATTCACCGGTCATATGAAACATTTCCCCCTTTAAATTCATTATGATAAGTTTGTTTGACAATCATGAGAAGTTATTCACATATCACGGGTAATTTCCAGATAGAAAAAGGAAACTATAGATCTCTATTACAGATATTGGTTGGGGAAAGCCTTTGATTTCCTAATTCTTAGAATGATCGTCAAATATTCCATTCTAAGTGATAACATGCCCCAAGAAATATTATTCCTCCATCAAGATCTCACATTTACTCTAATTTTCACAATTTTTGTCCCTTATCAATTACTTTAGTATAGTATTCCAATGCTCATCATGTTCCCTGCTTCCATTAGAGTATATTAGAATATCATCAATAATGGATAACATAGATTTGTAAAGTTAATATCTAAAGACTCTATTCAATATTTCCATGAAAATTTATCGATAACTACTAAGTCAGAAATGAGTCACTATGAACTCATAGTGTATGTACCTCATTCAAAATTAATTCTTGTATTTATCATTATTACCACCTATAATTGGTGATATTATGACCAAAGTTCCACCATAGAGTTACACATGTCCCCACTATTCTAATCAAACAAGTCATATATCTGTTATAGGGGGTACCTATTCTCTATCATGAATTTTTTAAACCCACAATAATCAATGAAGAGGAGCATTTATCAATCCATCTACATGTCTAAGAGGAATGGTGTACCCTATGGTGAAGCACTCAGGTGTTTAAAACCATTGTCCCAAATTTTTTGTAACTTATTATTTAGTTCTTCCTACTCAATCATGACCATTATATAATATTTCTTTGTCAGAGGAAGAGATCTAGGAATAATATCAGTTGAAAACTCAACCTCGTAGTTAGTAGGGATACCATGAAATTCTTTAGGGAACACATCTCTGAAGATCCTTGCAAGGGGATTGTCTTCAAGCATGATTCTACCCTTTGTATCAATAATTTGAGATAGATATTCATAATAAAAATGAAATCATATCAAATCATGTGACAATGGATCTGAATAGTTTTCATTCCCTTCATTACACATGTACATAATTGGGGGTTTCCTTAGAATGTGAAGAGTGATCTCCATTTCCCAATAGTTGATGTTGGATTTGTCTGATGATAGCCAATCCATGATCAATATATAATAAAAATCTAGAAAACAAAGTAATGAATGATTTTATAGGAGTTTCAGTCAACAAACATATTATTTGGAGGATTTATATTATTTGAAAACAATAATCTCCCCATTTGAGGTTACCCCAGATTACTCATCTTCTATATATTGAGGTTGTGTTTGAAAATTTCTACTAAACATTAATGGTATGAATGAATTCATAGAACCTTAATCAAATAGATCATTCAATGTTCATGAACAAATTACTAGTGTTCCTTTTTCTAGATCATTTTCAGGTTATACCTTATAGTTATTGATTACACATGTGTTTCCTTGAACCTTTGTATTTGGTAGATGGTGATGCTAATTACATTCAAGGACTCATGGTCTAGTGAACTAGATTGAAGACTGACCTTTCCCCCTATAAATAAATTATTTATCCATAGGTGGTTCCCTACATCATTCAACCACATTTCTTAGATTCTATGTCTCTCTATGACATGTGTGAGTTTAAAGTCCTTTTTTATAGGACTCTACGAATTTCTCCACCTTCTGGAGGCAATTCCCATAATGGTTCTTTTCACATTTTGGACATTTTGGTGGTTGAGTTTTCTTTACATTTTTATTATTAGGCCCTCCATCATCAAAATAAATATCTCATTTCTTATCACCGTATCATTTGTACCACTTTCTAAAATCCATCTCCACTTTAGAGAACATTTAATGTCTTCTTCATAAATATTTATGTATCAAATTTCTAGATCCTTTCAAAGATGTGGTTTCAAAACACTAATTAATCTACCTATTTCTATATGTTTTTTGATACCAAAACATTTTTAATACATTAAAATACTTGTGTAATTTTATTCATATACAATGATAGATTAGCATTCCCTTTTACTTAACTTGATGAATACTTCATCCATATTTTTATAAATAGTTCAGGGAAAACACTTATTCAGAAATACTTCCACAAATCATTCTCACTCGATATCATCAATTCCATCATTCGGCTGTGTGTTCGTAATTACGGTCCACTATTTATAATGCTCTCTATCTAAATGATAAAATCTCAGTGTAACCATCTATATCATAGAACAAGGAAGCATATAATATATCTTCTCTATTGATATGAGGGACTATTTCAGGATTAGTGGATTAGATGATCCACTAAATTTTAGTGGTTTTTTCCACACAAAATAATTGATGACAGGTTTCTCCCTCTCTGGTTAAGGAGGATGTTCCACATTATTTAGGTTATTATTCATTTCCCATGATAACTAGGTATCCATCACCATGAAATTTTGAACTCCACCTATTAGGGGGGTTGTGGGAGTCATTCGAGAAATGACTTCATTACACCACTCATGGGTTGTTGGATTGGTTTCTCCTGGTTCCCACCATGTTCCAAAATTTTAACAGTTTGAACAAAACATAGGTAAACAAGTCAAGAATAATTTTTTTTTCATTTTTGAAATTAACTCTAATGGAATATATTTTGAGATCACAATGTCTATTGTTTTCTAAAACAAATCTTCTTGGGGGTTTACATATTTTTAGTCTCATAGTATTGGTTCACACTATGTTTTTATTGTTCTAATTCCCAAATTAACTAAATTTTTCTTGGATACTGACTATAGTGACCTTTAATTTTCTTAAATGACTATTACTTCATTTAAAAGATAAAGAAAAAATAGTACTATAAAACCATTATCCAAAGGTATAGTGTCTGACGAACAGTAAGACCATACATAACAGTTACATAATAAAAAATAAACATTAATTTATGTCCTTAATCTCTAGCTTCTTAGTGGACCGCGTTCTCTCCTCAATACATGTAGTCACCTAAGTATGTACATAAACTAATAGAGTGAACTATAATTCCAATAAAAGGATATATAAGAACATTAATCAATATAATATTAGTGATAACAATAATCATCATAAAAAATAATGGGATTATCATCATTGTAAAGACCTGTAAATTTCAAGGAAATTTTTTTCTTAAATTCATGGGAATTTTACAAGTACACAGTTTCTGACGGCACCTGATTCCGAGGCCCGATGTGCCCGGAATCAATTTCTGCAGTTTAGCTCGGGTACGTTCAGTGAACAAACGAGCGGGTTTTTCTATCTATTGAACAGGTGCTCGAAACTGAAATCCGAGGGCACTGATGGAACTGCAGCGCCAGTAATTGCTTAATAGGACCTTTACCAAAGGTGCGTTTTATTGGGAAGAGTTTTAAAAAAAATTGGATTAAATGAAAAGTAAAATAAAATTGTGTTACAATTTTATTTCTTTATTCTAAGTGGTTATATCCTAGGTGTGGGAGCTGGGGTGGGAGCCACTATTTACAAGGTAACCTTGAGAGGATAAAGATGAGGTGGGGCCCACATGAGCCCCAACCATTCACATTCCCTAACCCTTTAACTCCCCCCCTTTAAACATGTTAAACCCCCTTATAATTAAGTGGGTGACTTCTCCTCTCCCCACTGTCCCCACATTAAATCATCCCAACACACTTAATCAATTAAGAGAGTTATGTGTTTGAATTTTAAAATTTAAATACATGGCATGAATTTATAAAATAATATGAGACTTATTTGATATTGGGGTTAGTTTGTTGTGGGAAGACTTTGCAAGAGAGATCCATTCTCTCATGGAAAAACTTAATACTCCCGCGAACAATGTCACCCCTTCGATGAAGAACGTTGTCACCACAAGGAGAGACGACGTGCCATACCTTCTTCTCTTCGCATCTAGTGTGAGACGCCATCCCCTCTTTGGACACATGCCAACGCCGTCTTCGAAACCTCACCCTGTGATGCCATCTTCCGTGTCGGCATAAAACGTCATCGTTTTTCGAGGTAGGGGTTATCTTCATTCAAGTTCAATTTAATGTTCTTTATTGATTAATTTGGCCGAATGTTACCAACCTAATGGGAGGAGATCGGACCGCACAAACACGGCCGATTTCTCCTCCCTGTTTTATTGTTTATCAACAATGACGTATGAGGTGAAGGTGGCGCGGTGTCATCGTACCGCGCGGGAATGAATGGAACCGCGGCCATAGCGGGTCGCGGCAGAGGTGCGCGACACCGTCGTGTGGCGCAGGAGAACCATAGGGAGGCTGCGGCCGGAGCGGGCATCGGCAGAGGGGCGTAGCCCCGCCGGGCCATGCTGATCGAATGGGAGCCGCATCCTAAGGGCGCAGGAGTTAGCAGTAGGGCGGCCGAGCTCGACCGATCGCCGACGCTCCAGGAGGTGGGACCCCCGCGAGTCCCACGGCAGCTCACAACAGCCAGTTATTATGGCCGGCCATTTCCAATGAAACCGGGGGGCGTAACCCCCAAGATCTTCCTAGGGTGGACCCCACCATGGGGGCCGCCATTTCCAAAACAAAGGGGGTCAAAGCCCCTTCGCACCTCACCCGGCCGCGAGCCGAGCCACGGCCGGCTCCGATCCGGGACACAGGTCGCACCCCGCTAAGGGCCGGGCCACACCCAGACGGGTCTGTATGGGCCGCGCCAACTGGTCTGGACCCAGACCAGGGTCGGTTCAAACCGGTTCGGGCCGACCCTGGGGGTATTGGGCTGGGTCGGACCGGGCCCAAACCCCCTCTTTTTAGACCACGTTCGTTCAAATGCTCATACCTTGGGCTAAAGACCTCCGATCAATGCACCTTCAGTTGTGTTGGGGTCCTTGGATCGAGACGGTCGTTTCAGCATATTACACTCAAGGTTTCGGTGATGTTTGGGTACGTCCGGGATGGTTCGAACCCAAAACCAATCGGGCCCTTGGAGCGGAAACGCTTATAATGTAACGATCAGACGTCCGAATGATGTGTCATCAATCACATTGAATTAATCATAGTGAGACATATATTTTGGCTTACTCCACATGAGGATTGGATGCGACTAGAGTACGGTCAGGTTGGTTTAGCTTAAAAACCAACCGGGCCCCTGGGATGGAAAAGCCAATAACTCTCAGACCGGGCGTCTGATTTACGCGCCGACTGTCACGTTGAGTTCCTATTGAAGATATGGAACTTTGTGATACATCAAAACTGGAATTCTTGATAGTTGTTGAATCAAACCCCTTTGCTCGTGGAGTGGACCCTCCCGGAATCGAGCATGCTGTGTTCGGGAACCCTAGAGCTGGTTGCGACTGCGACGACGATGGTCACTGTACTTGGATCTTATGTGGGTTCGGCAGTGAGGACGACTGTACCTGGATCCTCCGTGGGTTCGGCAGTGATGACGACTGTTTTTGGATCCTACATGGGTTCGGTAGGGATGGTTACTGTACATAGATCCTACGTGGGTTCGACAGCGACGACTTCTGTACTTGGATCCTACGTGGGTTCAGTAGAGGAGATGATTCAGAGGCTACATACAATCCTCTCCACCCCTCTTCATGAGTAGTATACCTATGTGAGTTGATTCTTGACTTTCAATCATTATCATCGATTTGATTGTAATTATTTACTGTGTGGACTGGGTTGTGCTCTCTTGTGTGGATTGGGTTGTGTTTTCCTATGTGGGATGGGTTATGCTTTCCTGTGTGGACTGGGTTGTACATGGGCTCGTGTGTTGGAGCCGAGCTGGAATTGATGACTTAGGTATATGTATGGGAATATACCTAAGTAGAGTTGTTTGATTCTCTATGTTTGTATCTTTCCTTTGTGGATTATCCTTTGGGGATTCTGCGAGGCATTCGGGGGTCTCGGGGTCCCTACTGAGTATAGTATACACACCCCTGCACGGGCTATGCCCGAAATACGTTGTGTTGGTTGCAGACGACGGACAACACTAATCATGGTTGAGGCTTGTGGAGTAGGACAGTACCCGGAGGTGGACTATCAGGCGGTACATACACGGAGCGGACGGACGGACCCGAGGAGCCCACGAGACTATCTGTACCCACCCTTCAGGTGGGAATTCCGGAGGACAAGTTGGTGGTTTCTTCTTTACTTTTTAGCTATTGTACTTTCTTTTCTCAGTTGTACTGTAGTTTTAGTTGGGTTTGTATACTGGCCGATTTACTTTCCAGCACTTACTTTTGTAATCAGTTTACTTAGTGTTTACTTCAGCTTTTATACTCTATGGTGTTTATTTTCTTATATAAAGTCAATGGCTTCCCCTTTGTCGGGATTTACGCCTTTGGTGCTAGTCGCCAGCCCCTGGCCTATAGAAGGCAGGATTGGGGTACTCACAGCACGGGCCCAGAGGATGGGTCGTGACAAATTGGTATCAAAGGAGTTTGTTATACCACAGAACATAAGACTCTGATAATTTCTTCTCTGTGAAGCAATAGTGTTTAGAGTATTGAGTGTGGTTATTAGTCCAGGGAGTCCAGTGTTGGTATAGCGGCCGACGTATCCATACACCAGGACCCTAACTTCTGATTCTCGACTCACTGCATGAAAACATTAATTGAATGTGTGTTTCAAAAGTTCTCTTTGTGATTACCTTGTGTCAGCTCAACAGGTATACTATATTAACCGTGGAGCACCTGTTTCTTTTCAGGATGGCCACACGATGTCAGCCATCTAGGGTTCTGAGCATTGTGCGATATGGCAGCCCATCGAGTGACGAGGCCTCAATGCAGGGCCCCATTACAGTAGAGGCACCGACGGTACCTCTACCCACAGAGCCATCGATGCCCCCATCCCCAGTAGCTGAGAGTGCATGTTTCCTGAGTGCACTGCTGAGTTTCTGCATCTGCGGCCGCCCAGGTTCCGTAGGGAGAAGGACCCTCAGGCAGCCGAGGATTGGCTGGAGGCTGTTGTTTGAGTCTTCAGATTGGTAGGGACACCAGCAGACCTCATGGGGATCCTTGCGGTGAGTCTCTTGCATGCGGCAGCAGGTAGATGGTGGAGCCTGATGTTCCAGGTGCATGACGAGGCATCTCTTCATTGGACGGACTTCGAGATCCTCTTCCGCTTAGAGTTTTTTCCAGCCACCCTCTGTGCGGTGCGCATTCATGAGTTACTACAGCTGCGGCAGGGCAGCATGACAGTAGCCCAGTACTCTGCGAGAATTACCGGCCTCTCGTGGTACTCCATAGACATGGTACATGACCCATTCTTCCAGTCATGGACCTTTGAGCGGCGAATGAGGCATGAGATCAGGGCTTCGATGATCTCCCTCAGCATTCTGACGCAGGCAGGAGTACTGGATCGAGCCATTCTTGTGGAGAGCTTTCTTGGTGAGCCTACACAAGCAGCGAGACCTACCGATGGTAGGCATGTAGCAGATTCTTCTACAGCCGGCAATAGATAGATGTCACAGAGGTCCAAGTAGACTATATCATCAGGTGGGCGACCTCAGGATACTGATTCGGAGGTGCAGGGCACACGCAGCAGATCCAGTCATACGAGAGGCATACAGTGCTATGAAAGCGGCAGGAAGGGCCACATGGCTCGTGACTGTCCAACCCGCCATGCAGAGGAGCAGCATATGGTTAAGGGACCACCCAGGCAGAGGTAGAGTTTCGACCATGGTGGTTCGCAGGGAGCAGGAAGACGTGGTAGAGGAGCTGGCCGAGCAGTAGGTGGTGGACGGCATTTCGGGGCTCTACCACCACCACCACCAGGAGGTCCACCCCGACCACAGGGAGCTGGCGGACAAAGGCTGACTCAACTTCAGGAAGTGGAGTCATACGACCATGGTGAAACTGAGATGATTTGAGGTACCATCTGTGTCTACTCCACCCTTGATTTAGTTCTTATAGACAAAGTAGTGAGTCATTATTTCATTTCTGTTGCCCTTGATCAGAGCTCGGAGATTTGGACGGAGCCGTTGGCTCGATCCTTATGGCTAGAGACACCTACGAAAGTAGACTCAATGATTACACACTAGTGCCGATAGTGTGAGCATACTATAGGAAGCGAGAGCTTTGGCTGGGATCTTCATGTATCGGCATCGAAGCCTTACAAAGTTATCTTGGGCATGCATTGGATGTCTGCAGTTCATGCTCATATTAACTGTATTAGGTGCAAGGTGCGGTGTGTCCGTACCGATGGGAGTAGGTTCACCTTTACCAGCGAGAAGGGAGCCATTGAAGCACAGGATGGATTCACACAGAGGAGAGGACAGCCAACCACTCCTCAGTTGGCTAGTCTTATCCTGGGAGCAGTTTATGTGAGGAGTCCTAGTTTTCCTGTTGTGGTGGATTAGTATGAAAACATTTTTCCTGACGACGTTCCAGGACTACCTCCTCACAGAGATGTATACTTCTATGTTGACTTGTACACTGGGAAAACCCCAATATCTACCCCATCATATCGGATGGCTCCTGGTGTGCTTTTTGAGCTACGGGTACAACTGTAGGATTTGTAGGGAAATGGATTCATTTGACCCAGTGTTTCACCCTTGGCTTCCCCGATTTTGTTCACCAAGAAGGCGGACATGAGCTTGAGACTATGTGCCGACTACTGTCGCCTGAATCAGGTGACTGTGAAGAATAAGTATCCACTTACAAGCATTGATGAACTCTTCGATCAGCTCAAGGGAGCATGATGGTTCTTGAAGATAGACCTCAGATCAGGCTATCTTCAACTCGGAGTTCAAGATGAGGATGTGCAGAGGACGGCCTTCTGGTGTCGGTATGGCCATTATGATTTCTTAGTTATGCCTTCTGGCATAACCAATTCTCCAGCAGTGTTCATGAGTCTCATGAATAGGATATTCCATCTTTACCTTGATCGATTTGTCGTATTCTTCATCGACGACATAATGATTTACTCAACTACTGAGGAGGAGCACGCCTCCCACTTGCGGGTTGTACTGGACACACTCTGAGAGCACTAGCTATATGGTAAGCTCTCGAAGTGTTAGTTCTGGATTTGAGAGGTCCACTTCTTGGGACACGTCATCTCTTAGGAGGGAGTTGTAGTGGATCTTATGAAGATCGAGGCAGTTCTAGTTTGGGATACACCCAAGAGCGTGACAGAGGTGCGGAGTTTCCTAGGTCTGGATGGGTACTATCGGAGATTTGTGCCAGAATTCCCTAGAGTTGTCGCACCACTTTAAACTTTGATGAAGAAGGGGAAACCCTTTGTGTGGTAAGATAGTTGTCAGCAGAGCTTCCAGGAGCTGATACAGATATTGACCAGTGCACCCATATTGAGTCTATTGGAGGAGGGCGTAGGGTAAGTAGTTTACTGCGCTACATCACGGACTAGACTCAGATGTGTCCTGATGCAAGAGCAGGTAGTTATTGCATATGGTTCACGACAGTTGAGGTAGCATGAGCTAAACTACGATACCCATGACCTGGATTTAGCAGCAGTGGTCTTCTCATTGAATATGTGGTGGCACTATCTGATGGGAAAGCGCTTTACAGTCTACTCTGACCACCAGAGTCTCATGTAAATCTTCTCGCAGAAGGAACTGAACCTGAGACTACGGCGATGGCTCGAGTTCCTTCAAGACATTGACTTTTAGATAGTCTATAATCCTGGGAAGGGGAACATAGTATATAATGCTCTCAGTAGCAGGTCAGGCATTCAGCTACTTGGAGAGGCGACAGAGCAGTTAGCCTCTTTGAAAATATCCGTCGTGGATAGAGCTGGGGTAGACTTTCTACAGTCGCTCACAGTCACTCCTACACTACTTCAACGGGTCAGGGAGGCACAGTGTGGGGTTGATGACTGTGAGGTGCGACGTGCTCTGATATCCTCCGGGATGGCACCTGATGGATTTTCTATAGGAGGAGAGCACATCATCCATTTCCGAGGACGTACCATAGTACCAGTTTTATTACAGGAGGAGGCGCTGAGAGAGTTTCACACTTCCCCATTTGTGGTACATCCAGGAGTAGCAAAGATGTACCAGGATATCATACGACAGCACTGGTGGCCGGGTATGAAGAAGGTTTTGGAAGAGTTTGTTTCTCGATGCCTCACCTGCCAGCAGGTGAAGGCGGAGCACCAGGTACCAGCAGGATTGGTACAGCCCTTAGAGGTCCTGGAGTGGTTGTGGGACAAGATATTTATGGATTTCATGATGGGACTTCAACATACATCCAGAGGACACGACTCCATTTGGGTTATTGTCGACCGACTCACCAAGTCGGCCCACTTCTTACCTATCAGAGAGCAGGGCTCAGTGGAGAGCTTAGGACACCTCTACGTTCAGTAGATTGTACGGCTTCATGGTGTACCATCGTCTATCATCTCCGATCGAGACGCTCGCTTTACTTCCCGTCCTTGGAAGGGGTTTCAGAAGGCATTTGCGATGCAGCTACGCCCGAGCACCGCCTTTCAACCTTAGACGGATGGTCAGATGGATAAGACCATTTAGACTCTCGAGGACATGCTCCGTGCATGTGTCCACGACTTTGCTCGCAGCTGGGAGGATCACCTACCTTTGGTGGAGTTTTTGTACTATAACAACTACCACTCTACCATCAGAATGGCACTATACGAGTCATTGTACAACCGAACATGCAGATCACCTCTGTGCTGGATAGACCCTGGGGAGTTAGAACTTGTAGGACCAAAGATGGTCCATGCCACGATGGAGATGGTGCAGATCATCCAGGAGCAGATGAGGACTACCCAGAGCTGACAGATGTCCTATGCTAATAGGAGGAGGAGACCACTAGAGTTCGAGGATGGCGACCACGTTTTCTTACAGGTCTCACCTCAATGTGGATTAAAGAGATTTGGCCGGGGTGACAAGTTATCTACACGCTTCATCGAACCATTACAAGTTCTCAGCAGGATAGGCGAGATGGCTTATCACCTGGCACTTCCACCTCAGTTACACCGGGTGCACGACGTCTTCCAGGTATCTCAGCTGAGGAGATAGGTGCACGACCCGACACATATTATTGATCACAGGGAGCTGGACATCAATGACGGGGAAAATTTTGTGGAAGTCCTAGTGGAGATCGATGATAAACAGGAGCAGATCCTATGTGGACGATTGATTCCTCTAGTGCGCATCAGGTGGTAGCACATGAACCTCCAGGAGAGCACATGGGAGTGGGAGTACCAGATGCATTCACAGTACCCGGATTTGTTTCCCTACTTTATGACGTATCTTTACGAGGATGTAAATCCATGAGGTGGGATTAATTTAAAGAACCATAAATTTCAAGTAAATTTGTTTCTTAAATTCTATGGGATTTTATGAGTACGCGGTTTCTGACGGCACCTAATTCTGAGGCCCTGTGTCCCCGAAATCAATTTCCGAAGAATAGATCAGGTACGTTTAGTGAACAAAGAGCGGGGTTTTCTATCTTTAGAATCGGTGCATGGAACTAAAATCCAAGGGCACTGATGGAACCGCAGCACCGTTAATTTCTAAAGAGGACCTTTACCGAAGGTAATTTTTCTGTGGTGGAGTTGTCAAAAATGTGGATTAAATAAAAAGTAAAATAAAATTGTGTTACGATTTTATTTCTTTATTTTATGTGGTTATATCCTATGTGTGGGAGTTGGGGTGGGACCCACTAGTTACTAACTACCCTTGAGAGGATAAAAGTGAGGTGGGGACCACACGATCCCCAACCATTCACATTCCCTATCCCCTTAACTCTCCCCCTTTAAACTTGTTAAACCACCTTGTAATTAAGTGGGTGACTTCTGCTCTCCCAACCTTCCCCACATTAAATCATGCGAACACACATAATAAATTAAGAGAGTTATTTGTTTGATTTTTAAAATTTAAATGCATGGCATGAATAAATAAAATAAGATGAGACATATTTTTTTGGGGTTAGTTTGTTGTGGGAAGACTTTGGAAGAGAGCTCTATTATCTCTTGGAAGAACTTCATCCTCACACGAAGAACGTCACCCCTTCGATGAAGAACGACATCACCATAAGGAGAGACGACGTGCTATACCTTCTTCTCTCCACAGCTAGTGTGAGACGCCATCCACTCCTTGGATTCATGCCAACATAGTATTTGAAACCTCACCCCGTGACGCCATCTTTCGTGTCGCCAGAAAACATCATCGTTTTTCGAGGTAGGGGTTATCTTCGTTCAAGTTCAATTTAACGTTCTTCATTGATTAATTTGCCCGAATGATACCAACGTATCAGGAGGATATCAGACCGCAAAAACATGACCAATTTATCCTCCTCGTTTTATTGTTTATCGGAAATGATGTATGAGGTGAAGGTGGCATGGTGCCGTCACACCACGTGGGAATAAAGGGATCTGCGGCCGAAGCGGGCCGCAGTAGTGGTGCGCGGCGCCATCGCGCCACACCGGAGAACCCGAGGGAGGCCGCGGCGGAGGGGTGCGGCGCCGTTGGGCCACGCCGATCAAACGGGAGCCGTGGCCTAAGGCCGCGCCGATCGAATGGGAGATGCGGCCTAAGGCTGCGGCGGTCACTAGTAGGGGCGGCCAGACTCGGCCGGCCGCCGGTGCTCCAGGAGGCGGGACCCCCCCGGGTCCCGCGGTAGCTCACACCGGCCAACCATTATGTCCGGCCTTTTCCGATGAAACCGGGGGGGGGGGCGTAACCCCCCAGATCTTCATAGGGCGGACCCCACTATGGGGGTCGCCATTTCTGAAACAACGGGGGACGCGCCCCCTCGCACCCCGCCCGACCATGAGCCAAGCCGCAGCCGGCTCCAAGCCGGGCTGCAGGTCGCGCCCCACCGCGGGCCGGGTCGTTCCAACCGGGTCGGGCCGCGCCCAATAGGTCCGAACCCGGACCTGGGTTGGGTCGCCCCAGTTCGGGCCGACCCGGGGGGTATTGGGTCGGGTCAGACCTTCTCAAACCCCCTATTTTCGGACCAGGTTCATTCAAACGCCTATACCTCAGGATACAAACCTCCGATCAACGCACCGTCAGTTGCGTTGGGATCCATGTATCGAGACGGTCGTTTTGGTATATTACACTCGAGGTTTTGGTGAAGTTTGGGTACGGCTGGGTTGGTTCGAACCTGAAACCAACCTGGCCCTTGGAGAGGAAACGCTTATAACTTAATGATTGGACGCCTGAATGACGTGTCGTCAATAACTTTGAATTCCTCTTAGTGAGACAGATATTTTGGCTTACTACACTTGAGGATTGGATGCAGCTGAAGTATGGTCGGGTTGGTTTAGCTTGAAAACCAACCGGGCCCATGGGACGGAAAAGCCAATAACTCTCATACCGGGCGTCTGATTGACGTGACGTCTATCGCGTTGAGTTCCTATTGACGACATGGGGCATTGTGATACATAAAATTTGTACTTCATGATAGTTTATGTATCGACCCCCTTGGATCGTGGAGAGGACCCTCCCAGAATCAAGCATGTAGTGTGCAGGAACCCTAGAGCTGGCTGCGATTGCGACGACGATGGCGACTGTAATTGGATCCTACATGGGTTAGGCAGAACATATGACTATACTTGTATCATCTGTGGGTTCGGCAGTGATGACGACTGTACTTGGATCCTATGTGGGTTCGGCAGCGATGGCTACTGTACTTTGATCCTACGTGGGTTCGTCAGTGATGACTTCTGTACTTGGATCTTATGAGGGTTCGGCAGAGGGGATGATTTAGAGGCTACATCTAATCATCTCCATCCCTCTTCGTGAGTAGAATACATTTTTGAGATGAGTCTTGACTTTCAATCATTATCATTGATGTGATTGTCACGCTTTCCTGTGTGGATTGGGTTGTTCTTTCTTGTGTGGATTGGGTTGTGTTTTCCTATGTGGATTTGGTTATGCTTTCATGTGTGGACTGGGTTGTACTTAGGCTCGTGTGTTGGAGCCGAGCTGGAATTTATGACTTGGGTATATCTATGGAAATATACCTAAATAGAGTTGATTGATACTCCATTTTTGTATCTTTCCTTTTTTGGATTATCCTTTTTGGATTCTGGGAGGCCATCGGGGGTCTCGGGGTCCTTACTGAGTATCGCATACTCACCCCTACACGGGCTATGCCCGCACTACGTTGTGTTGGATGCAGATGACAGGCAACACTGATCGTGGTTGAGGCTTGTGGAGTGGGATGGTACCCGGAGGTGGAAGATCAGGCTGGATGTACAAAGAGCGGATGGATGGACCGGAGGAGATGATGAGAATATCTCTTCCCACCGTTCAGGTGGGAATTCTGGAGGAAAACTTGGTGGTTGCTTCTTTACTTTTCAGTTGTTGTACTTTATTTTCTCAGTTGTTCTATACTTTTAGTTGGGTTTGTATACTGGCCCATTTACTTTCCATCACATACTTTTGTACTCAGTTTACTTAGTGTTTACTTCAGCTTCCATACTCTGTGGTGTTTGTTTTCTTATATAAAGGCAATTCCTTCACTTTTGTCAGGATTTACGCCTTTGGTGCTAGCCGCTAGCCCCTGGCCTATGGAAGGCGGGCTTGGGGTACTCACGGCACAAGCCCCGAGGATGGGTCGTAACAATCATATTCATGAGACGAAGAATTAGATAATGTCATGGAATGTGGAAATCCATAAAAATGAAACCTCGTGTCTTAATGATAGAATACCTCACAAAGTTTTGATCAATGATATAACCATGTCCATGCATAAGTTATGTGAATCATAATAATATCATCATTGTGAAAAAATCTAAAATCATGTTCATGCATATTTCACATTATATCACGCGACATATCACATTACCCAATACATTAGAGATATATATTATTCTAGGTGCACTAGTCACATTAAAATATTACATAATTGGGCATGACACATAGAGTGAATGAAAATATTTTCCATAATGTAAACCATGGAAGGGAAATGGGTTTCATGATAATTAAATAAAACATAGTTTTATTAATATAAATTTATAAACATACATTGTATTAGAATCTTCAACATTGAGTTAAAAAGAAACAATATCCAAAGGAGTAAAACTTGAGTTTTTTGAAAGAATAGTTCTTTTGGAAATATCATTGAATTTTTCATAAAATAAGATTGGTAGAATGTATATCCCATAAAAAAATAGAAAGTAAATGATATTATATTTGGGGAATATAAAATTAAAATAAATGATGAAATATGGAATAAAAGAGTAATAACCAAAGTAATGGAAATTGGGTCTGAGAATATAATTACCTTATTTATGAATGCTATATTAACATTAATATTTTGGATAATGAATTAAATTAACTAATTAATTAATTATGAACCTATAATAAATTTATTTGATTCAATATATTTTTATTGTTCTCATTTATGGACATTCTTATGAGTTATGCTTTTCAATTTCATCATTTGGAAGTGATCGTATCCTTGGATTTTACGATCTATTCTATTGTATATGTGTATGGAAGTTCATGAAAAATGAGGATAATTTTATATAATTGATATTATATGATATTAATGATTTTAAAAAATATTAAATGGTGTGATATAGTATTTTTTCTAGATATGACTAATAGTTGTTAGATATAATTTTAATGATAATCCTTTAGATTAATTTTGGCGGTTTTCGATCTCACCAAACTCTTTTTTTGTTATTCAATACTTCTTACACATGTGAGATACAGAAAATAAAAAAGTATATAACATAAATTTGAAATATTTTTTAACCATTATAATTACATTATGGCCAACCATGAAGAAATTTTAGGAAAATTAATTTGCATCCTCTACGAAGGTGGTAAACCGACAAACCAGAAATAGTGTTTTAGTTTTAGAATATATAGAAGAGGGAAGGTATTTGAAGAATAATTATTAAATTAACATTAAATCATTAAATTATATAAAATTTATTTTATTTATCATTCCATTTTTCATAAGAGGTGGTGAGGATAACAAAAGAAAATCAAGGAAATGAAAAAATATAAAACAAAGAGAAAGATGATTTTTCCTCTTGATTTTCTCCTCCTTGAGAACCTGATTAGTGAAAATTGTTTAGTCTTTTGATGAGACCATGGTGTCCTAGACATGCCGAGAATTTGGAAGAGTAATTTATAGATCCTTGGCAAGGTTCATGTCATTTATGGTGCGAGAAGAGGAGGGGGTATTTATAGGGGATGAGAGGGGTGTTTCTCGTTATTTTATTCATTGTCTTATTATTCTGGCTCAAGACTATGAATAATTAGAACATTAATAATTATTATATTAATCTAATGTAGTGGCGTTCCCGATTTTAGCCTTAAATTAACCTTACATTAAATATGACTCAAAATTAATGTATTTACCCTATATCATAAATTGTCATATTTTACTATTAAAAAAATCAGGTATTTTTTATTAAAACCAAAAAATAACTATATACATTTTTAGATATTTAGATTAATAAATTAATTCTTTTTTATGAAAATAATTTTCAATATATGATAAATTTATTTTTTTAGTTGTAATCATCAATTACATGGATAATACTGGTTTTAAAATTATAACTGATTTTATAACACTTTGAAAAAATAATTAAGGTACCATAAAATTAATAAATAATAATCCTAAGACAAAAATATGATAGATTCTAAATCTATTTTATGAAAAAAATTGTTATATATATATATATATATCAATTTCAAATACATATTTTTGTTTTATAAAAAAATACGAACACTTAATTAATAATTTTTAGAATATTTATTGAAATATACTATGAAAATATTAATAATATTATCATTTATTAAATTCCTAAATTTTATTAATACATTCATTGATTAGGTTACTATTATATTGGATGAATTACTATTCCTAAGTGACATAATACTATTCCAAAGGCCATGTTAATATTCCATTTGTATAGATTCATTAATTTCTAGAAATAACACTTATTTTATTCATTTTTCATTTATAAAGTTTTAATTGTGTTCTATATGTGATTTATACTATGTGGAATAATTATAAAAAGGGATTTTCCATTGTTAAATATTTGTTGTTGTTATATATTTATCATTTAATGATAATTTAATCCATATCAAAAATAGTAGTATAATTTATATCTATAAGAAATTTATTTCCTTATTGAGTGTGTAGGGTAATAATGACATTTTTTAGGAGGATACATATAATTAAGAGTTTGGTAAGTGAGTGAAGTGACCAGGCATATTCATTGATACCTCTCAGTAATTCTTAGAGCACAAATCAAAAACTATTTGTTATATATTTGGGAGGTTTTAATATCACATATTTTCCTTAGTAACTTCTTATTTACATATTGATTGAAACTCTTTATGTTTTTTTATAACAATATTAGAATTGGTAAATAAGACTTTTCCTGGCATAAAGGGTCATTTTAGAGTTGTTAGGTGTCCTAGATATGACATGTAGTTGGTATTCTTGAGGAGGCTTGTGGTTTTTAGGACACCATAGATAAATTTGATCAACAGTGCATTCCAATGACCATGCTATGGATTTTGGTAGAGTGGTTCTAATATTGGAGATCCTCATTCTTGTTGGTGGAGTCCCAAAATCCATATGGTAGGCCTCTAGCCCAGAATTTTGATGTGAAAACAAAAATAGTAAGGTAGTGGTTCCCTCCGACCAGCCAATGGTGTTTGGTTGGGAATGAATAAAAAGGGGAAATATTATATCACCCACATGAAACCTATTTTTAGAACCTAATAAACACTAATTAAACCATAATTATGGTTTTCAAATTTTTAAAGGTTATTTAAGGCTCCTGTAACATTTCTTACACCTATCTCTTTCTAGTGATTTATTGTTAAATCTTGTGATCCCAAATCAATAAGTCTCTCTTGGTTTCAATGTTTTCATATAGTCCTCAACTTGGATATTCTTTTTTCGGCCTTAATAGAGAATTTTAGATGTTATCAATAGGGTGTTGTGGAGTTCTAAATTGACATGATTGTTGATCATGGTTTCCTTCATCTACATTTCATGAGGTGGGTTGTCTAAAAAACCTCCATAAGGACTTTTTTTCTCTATTATGTGCAACACGTATAGTCACATAGATACACCATGTGTGTGTGACCACTATTAATCCAAATTGTATACTTATTTATTAAAAAAATTTCCATTAATTGATTTTGTATTATTGGAATTAAGACACAGGATTTTGTCCATTAAATAGGTGTGAATACCTTTAACGCTATGTTGGATCTTGAAAAATATGAACCTAGATCCATGTGATGAATTAGAAATTGTTTATATTTTTCATAACAATGTGAATTAGTTACCATGTGAATCAATATTATTGGAATTATAATGAATCACATGGACTTAAAGTTGTTAATTATAATGAAATTTGAATATTGATATATCTAATGGGGAAATAGTATTTGGGAATATATGTAATATTTTATCAAATTATGACAAATATTGTGATAATTATTGACTACGAATAATGGAATACACCACATGATAATTTATAATCTGAGTAATTGAATAATATTAATTATGCTATAATGTTTCAAATGTTTACTAATTAAATGCATTGGCACCAGTTAAATTTGTTTTTGAAATGAGAAAATTTCCCTTGGCATGGGTAGTGCACCATACGAATAAATAATTTTCCCTTGAAGGCAATTCTCACTAAATTTCATTTTAATTAATATATAAGCAGATTCATCATTGTAATTAATATAGATTTGAGTATTCCTCATTACATGATAGTTCTCCGTTGGAATGGGTAATGTGCTATGGGAATACATAAGCATCATTATCATAGTAATTTTCATAGAGTATAGTATGGATTCCTAAGGGTGATAGGTATGGTTACATGAATCTGGAGGGAAATATACATGATATGGGGGACTCAACCTTGGTAGGATAATCCACCAGTGGTATGTGATATTCATCATAGGTAGAGGAAGCAATCAATGTGTAGGGACAACCTTCACCATACTAAGACATGTTTGGATGACTCCATGTTTTGTCTCAAAGTTCAAGGATCAACGGGTATATTTTGATATTATGTATTAATTTCTGAATTAATCAACTTTTTTATAATAATATTTAATGAATTATTTATTTAGAATCAATTTTTTCGACATCAGTGGTCTTGGAATACTGAGCTTTACTCTCACACTATTTGGGAACTATTTGGTAACCTAGTAGACATCCTGGATGCCGGTATTGACAAGTGAAATAGTCCATGTTCTTGAAAACTAGTTTTCAAGATAGGATTAGATCTTGGATACTAGAATGATAAGTGAGGTTTAGATTGGGGTTTTAGAGTCATTATCTATTTTTGAACCTTTAATTCAATTTATTGTATAATATTTATAATAACGCATAAATTTTCAAAAAATATGGATTGTCATGTTTTATTTTTATTATTAATGTATTTTACTCATCTATTAACTAGTTGGATTTTTTTTCATGATTTGTTTATCATATTATATTTGTGATTTTTACTCTATTTTATAGGGTATAATATCCCCAATATGTTTCTTAGGCCCTTGTTTCTTTTCATCAGCCACTATCAGATTGTGAGATTCACATTAGGACGTGTAACTACATGTCTTTGTCAGGTGAAGGATTACTAGGCTATGGATATAACAATAGTTATCTTTTAAACCAACCTTCTGAATTGTAATATAAAAAATTCAATATAAATGGTTTACTAAAGTGTTAAAATATTCAAAAAAAATTATTCCCTTCCATTCAATTATAAAAACTAAATAAAATTAACCATGTGTAGTCTGGACTACCACCCCCATGAGGATTAGTTTCTCTTTTTTCATCATGATTTTATTGATTTAACCAAACCACAACAAATATGATTTGAAAAATATAATACATATAAATGATATAATTATGATTATGTTATAATGATATTATATATTTTCTTAACTATAAACACCCATCTATATATATCCTATAAAAACCCATACTTCACATTAATAAATATCACCAATTATTATATGAAGATTCAATACATTATATTATGATCCTTGTTGGAATCATAAACTTATATTGTCTTGGTAAACTTGTCTAAATTAAAATCATATTCATAGGATATCAATATTAGCATCTAATAATTTTTCATAAGTGGAAACTATTTGAGACAAATCAAACTTGAAATGATTCAACATATCATTTGGAAAGTAAACATAATAAAGTGTGATCTCGTATCCTCGTTATGGGTAAACAATGAAGATATCCATGATCCCTTTAACCTAACATGAGAATAATGGTATGAGAAAATTAAATTATATTTTTAAAACCATATTATTCAATTAAAATATCATAATCTTGAGTCATGTAATAAATCATGGTAGTTCATGAATCATGAATCATAATAGAATCAAAGAATGTGTGCGATTAGAACATAACATTATCAAAAAAACAAAAAAAATTCATAAACATTGTACTATTAAATAACCATTTAGAAGAATAAAATATTTTATTGGTATCACTCTTCATTCCACAATATCATTTTTCAAGTCTCACTCAAACGATTATTATAGTGTATAGAGTCCCTTACTGAACTATTTTCACTCTTAATTCAAGTCCTCATTATATCATGAGATATACATCTTTACCAAATGCATTGAAGGGTTCTATAATATGGGTACCACCCATAACATATTTATAATCATATGTATCTGTTAAATAATATGATAAATCATTCTAAAATTCATTTCCCATCGAATGAAATCAGTTTTATAATAATTTCATCATAACATAATTAACTCAAGGGAAAGAAATGAGTTTCAAGGAACCACACTTAAATCATCATCATCATAATCCATAAGAAGAATTAAATTTTATGGTATCATTGGATCATATCATTAGTAAATAATATGTAACAAAAATGATTTTATCATAGAATAAACATTCTTTTAAAAGATCATTTGAACATTTCTTAATGAAAATTCACTTTTCAATTTGAACTAAATTATTTAAAATTTTAATAAAATAATAAATATTGGGGAAAATATTTATATTATAAATAATCTTGAAAATATTTAATGGAATAATAAAATCATTGAGTGGAAATGTTATTTTAAAAACTCATTCATTCAATGTATGTAGAAAAACAAATACTCTTTTCAAATTTTCATTGAAAAGTAAAAGAAAAGTAGCACGTTAAAAAAAGAAAAAAACATTCCATTTAAACTATTTTGTACAAAATAAATCATGGGTAAAAATAAATTCAAATAATAATTGGATAATATTAAAAACAGTATTCAAAAATTTTATAAGAAAATAGGTGTGTGTAATAAAAAATATGTTGAAATAAAGAGGGAAATATGTTCGACCTTCCTTAAAAATATTCTTTCTGTCACATTATTTGATAAATAGAATAAAATTAAAGGAAAAAAGATATTTCAAGAAGTAACCTACGGACTAAATTCAATTTATTTTTTAAGATATTTTTCCTAAAATTTCATAATCCGAAACTAGATGAAAAAAATCATTATAAACAATGAAATTGTAACATAAATCCTTTAACACTTTTGTAACTTTTTAATTGTAAGCCCATTAAAGAAAAAAATTAAACATAAAAAAATAATGATCCTACAAATAATAATGATATAACATATAAATGTTTAATTATAAAATATTCATTGGTAACACCCTGGTATTTTAGAAGAACACTATGTTTATAGTTGTATACAAGAAGCAACACTAGTCATAAACTGACCACAAAATATTAATATTCAAATAATACCATTATAATATATATATATATATATAATTGATTGGAATTTATAGGGTTAAAAACAATATAATAATATTTGTAATGGTTTCGTATTATGTATTTAATAATAATTAATAATTACTTAATTTTTAGTGAAACCATTTTATACTTGTAAAATAATTTTTCTTCAAAATGTAATAATTTTTCATTTCATATGGGGGAATTATAAATAATTTCATTAAATTGTATAAGGTATATTTAATAAAATTAACATAATTTTTAAGATAATCATGAAATTATTATCTTATCTTTAAATTATGTGATTTTTCTAAATAGATAGATTATCTAGTGAATAGGGAAAAATTCTAATTCTTATTGAAAAATATATTTTAGTTTCAAGACTTTAAAAAGATACATTTTTTTAAAAAAATGGTTAAAAATTAAAATTATTTATATTATATTATTAATAATTAAATTATTTCATTATAACAAATTATATATTTGAATTTATTATAAATAAATTTTTATATTTAGAAGGAATTTTCTGAAAAAGTTTATATTTATTTAATTTTTCATTATAATATTAAAATAATTTCATCTACTAATAGAAAATGAATCCTAAAAATTTTATATAAAAATTTATGAATGTTTTGATGGATTATATTATAAATAAATATTTTTCTTATTGATTAATGTAAAATTAAATGACTTTTTTAAATTATAGATTCCACAATATTTTATAGCAATTAATATATAGTTAAATGATTCAAAATTCATGAAAATATAATATGTTAAAATATTAATGGGATATTTATGAAAACATAAATAATGTCTCATTGTTTTTCCATTTTTTCTTTTATGACAACATACTTGACCCTTAAAATGGGTAACACATTTATATTTTGGTAATTATCAATAGGTTTAATTGGGGTCAAAATTAAATTACAAGTGTAAAAACATAACCAAAACATGCCAGAATATTATTTTATGTGAGTATTTAGAATCATAAACATCTTATATAAGAAAAAATTTAATTTGATCAATTTTTAAAAAATAAAATAATATATATTAATTAATAACATATAAAATTCAATGAATTCCACTAACCTCACTTATAAAATGACACCCCATACCACTTTTCTTTATACCACTGTGTTCATCATAGATAGAACAATATCTACCCAATTACCATATAAACATCCTTATCCATGTTCTATAGGTTCTTACCCTTCCCAAATATGAACCCTATATCCCTTAAGATAATATGTAATGTACATCTACTAACGAAGTAGTAATTGTCCTTATAGACTATTTCATTTTTAATTCTTATTATAATTCATCTTAATGTGGTGTTATCATCCTAAATTAATAACTCAATTATAAAAATTATAAATTTATTTTATAATTATTATTGTAAAACCATATTCTATATGTTTCCCCTCCTATGGAAAGAAAAAAAATCTCTCATCTATACGTTTAACTTTTCGTCTCCATATAACCCTGTAAATTGATTCTCATCAATATATTACATGGATGGTTATAAATATATAAATAATTTACATATTTGACATTTATTACATAAATATAATTATTTAATTATAATATAACATATAACATATAACCTTCAAATCTTTTGGAAAACAAAGATGTAGCTTGTGCATAACTATGGACTACATTCTCCATGAAGCAATGTAATCCTCTTTCATTTCCACATTACATGGATATTAATAAGGATGGATATAATGTATATAAAATGTATATATATTGGATATAAAAATTATCCTATAAAGGTGAATTATTATTTATTTTTATTTCATTTGATCCTTTAAAATGAGAAAACAACATTCATACAGATATATTTCCTACCAACTCCATAAACAATGTATGTAGAATCTAGTCATGGAAGCCATATAGTAGTGCCCTGAGATGGTTGGCCATAAGACTATAAGCGCTCCTTTCCAAACACCAGAGGCTTCCTGTTAGAAGCTTGGGTCTAGGGATGGTTTGTGGAGATATTAATCACCCATGTGTCAGAGTGTAGCATAATGGTAGTCAATATTGATAAGAAACTTAAATAGATAATAATATGTTGATACTAAATAATAAATCATCAGAAAAAATAAATAAGAGACATCTGATTAATTAATAGACACAAAAATAATGATGATGGTAATGTCATGTATCAATAAAAAATTAGTACATAGTTATATAGGGAAACAAGAATATGCTACATGATGTACATAAATATCAAGTTGACTAAAACCATCTATAACTAGAATATAGAAAATATGATCAATCTTCTGGACCCGTACTCTTTCCTAGAAATGAAAATAAATCATTGGAAGCTGGTATGTTCCCTTTATCCAAAAATAAAATCATGAATTCCTCTTTGGAACTAAGGGAGTCCCAAGATGTGTGTGATAAATACATATAATTCGACCACCAAAAGTGTCAAGACCAATCTAGTTTGTTCAAATAAAATGAAAATATACCAATAATAATCAATAAAAGGAAATAAATAAATTATATACATCATACCAGGTTATTTGTGGTATACCAATCATATTCTACATATTTTGGTCTATGATGGCTTTTTCTAAACCGTGGTAAGCATATATAACATTGATACAGGGAAAATGTGTAATAATAGATAATGTATCAATATATAGACTATACCCAATAATTTGATTAGTCATGGTAGATATGTCTCTTGAATTTCAGGGATACAGTATTATTCTTTAACATAAATACCATGTTTAGAGTATTAGAGGCACCTTGATCCCATCCAAGGCCATCTGAATAGAATCCCAGGTATCACTATAGGGGAACTATAAAGACCATTCCATAAGAGTCTTTCCAAGGAAAACAATAAATGGAATCACGAGTATCATTATTAATATGGACTAAAAAAATATTTATGATCCCATCCTATTTATCACATATAAGGGATCAAGTATCACTTGTGAAATTTTATAACCATCTACCCACCAATCCTTTGTATGGTGTCTAACCAAAGGAACCAGTATCACTCACACGATGTTAAGGTAAATTCATGGTGAGACCATCCTAGGTAAACTGGAATCATTCATAGTGTGTATTCAATCCAAATGAAAAAATAATGATAAATCTTGATGATAATGTCCAAGTTATCCCATAAGCATCCAAGTATCTCTCTCATTTTTGATATGATGTATTTCATATTTTTCATGATTCATCCATTTAGCATGGAATTTCAAATATAACAATTTATATTATGTTATCCACATCATATAATTAATTAAAGGAAATCTATGAAATAAATAATAGGTCATAAATATTATCGAACATCATTATCAATTAAATTAACATCCCCTTATATTCATTATAAGGTAAACACAACTCAAAAGTGTTTTTAGTGATCTTAGGTAAATGGGTACTTTGGGATTTATGGAATGCCTCACCTGATGGGGTGTCTCATGTTAGGATGATCAACCAAAGAGTTTATTTTCCCCTAGATAAGATGAAAAAATGGAATAGAAAAAAATTCAATTTAATTTATTAAAAATTTACAATGTAGAATACAATGAGTCTATCACACAGCATGAAAACATAGTATTTGAAAACATATAAAATTGGGTTAAGGAATATAGACCACAAACCATAGCCACGTAGCACTATCATCATCCATTAGCAACCATTGAATAGAGATGTAATGGGAGAAATAAGAATAATGGTTCGGAACCATGAAAAAAGGGTAAAATATCTCACATTAAAATAGTGCAAGTGGTAATAAGACAATAGTGAAATAGATATCTTACCCTTGCTGATCTGACACACTCAATGGAAGATATAATTAATCACAGAAAGTGGAGGATGGAGGATCCCGGTCATCGGCATAGTGGAGGATCTCTTGTGTCCCCACATCTATGTGGGAAAATAACATGGGATCTATTATAATGGGGACATTTCCTTTAGAAAACATCATTGGAATTTACAAAAAGAGTAACTGAATTACACGTCGTGTAATGATCTAGATTTCTATCCTTGGGGAAAGCCTCTACACATCATAATAGGGGGTCTGACTAGCCAAATACACATCTGTAATTCAATAAAAATTATTTATTTAAATACATTAAATATAATATGGCCTACATCCAGGTTTCATCCGAACAGAAACATCTACCTCAAAAAGAGAACGGTCATTCCTAAGTACTGATCACCACGATTTAAGAAAAAATTTGAACTTAATGTGGTTTGAATGAAAAGTATACAGAAATGTTCATCACTGATTAGATGAGATGTTACAACTTACACCCTTTAAAACAACTCATCCCTGAGTATACCTTTTTAGGATTTCATGAAATCATATGAGGAAAATTTCATCCATTGATCATGTACCTCCACCACTATATCTTAGGTCTCATCCTACTCATGGTCGTATTGCCATAGCACCCATACCAGAGGAACTGAACTACCTTAAAGATCATTTGTTCTCTAATCTACGATACATATAATATTCTCTATAGAGGAAATATATTCCTCTAGCTAAATATCATTAGGATCAATTGAATTAAATAAGTAAGCATGATACTGGCGATGTTGCAAAACATGGAAGAATTCATGCATGGCATGGTACATCTGACGTAATTGTAACTGAAAGGATATTGGTATGAATATCACCATGATCATGAATGGATCAAAATAAAGAGGTGATGGATTGAGATGTCTCTAAATATGTCTCTGATCCAATCTTATAGAAACTCACTCTAAGGCCTCATGTCCCACCTCGAACTCAAAAGATCTATAATAATAATCCATATAAGGCTTCTTCATGGATTGATCTATTTACATATATTTTTTAATCATATATACCATTTTCTGAGTCTCCTGAATGAGATTAGGGCCTAGTAGTGCTACCTCACTTTCATTTAACTAGAATAGAGGTTAATTGATTGACCTTCCATAAAGGTCCTTATAAGAATCCATCTGAATCATTTCAGGAAAAATATTGTTGTAGGATAACTTAACATGAGGTATTTTTACCCAATGAACCTCCAAACTAAAGTACAGATGTCCAGATAATGTCCTTAGGAACTTGTACCATATTCTTGGACTTGACATCATCAGAGGGTGATAAGGTATACTCAAGAGAACCTATGAGCATAGTTCTTCTACATCCCCTAACAAAATCGTGAGGTAAATCAGGAATCTCAGTTCGATACGAGAGAATGAAGAACAACATGAAAAATAAAAGTATTCCAAATATAATTCCATATATTCTTGTATACATTGAATTTCTCCAATATAGGTCGGAAGTGTGTGGTTGAGGTCAAACTATTGAAGATCACCCATGTTGCACAGGTTACTCTATTGGATCTCATTATTCCAATCACAAAATACATGGTGATGTCATTCTATTCCCAAATAGTAATGGATAGAGGCTATAAAAGTCATGTAGGTTTATTTTTCTAAACCTTTAGCTACTGATAGGTGGAGTACCAAGTGGTAAGAACTGAAATATTCCTCTTCATACCAACCCAACAATACTAATGATGTATATCTCAACACATAATGGTATGCCTAGGATGAACTACCCCAATATAGGAATGGGATTACTACATAAAATTATACTCTATGTCATCAGGTACCCACACACAATCATAGATGAGTAGGGGCTCATTATAATCGATAACCCAACCAAGTAGGGGATTCTCACCTTGTACATTCTCCCTCATAATGAGGCCCTCAGTTTCTGAAATACTTCTCATATACACATGTTCCATAAGGGATAATGTCAATGAAATACATTATAAGACAATATTCTTGTGTTGTTCCTTAACCTCTATGAGTATCTTAGAAAATAGATCCATCATGTTCCACTCACTACTAGCCTCCATGATGGAATTTGTAAGACTCTTTTGACTCAGGTCATCAGCCACAACATTACCAATTATAGGTGTATAAGAAAAATATAATTCATAGAACTACATGTATTCTAACATGGTATGTTGACTCATATTCACATGTCGTTATGTTGAGATATATCTAAGACTTTTTTGATCTATTTTAAAAAACAAACTACTCTCCTAATAATTAGTTCCTTTATCATCATAAATCATGAAACATGATAGCAGCCTAGTGGTAGTGAAAAATGTAATTCCTCACGTTATGTCTCACCTGGAAGGAATTATATATTATGGATAAATCCTCCAACATCAAAACAACCCCTAGAAAAATTATGGAAGCATCACAATACAATGTATATATTCATTGTCTATATGGTATAATTAGGATCAATGTCAAAGTTAGTTTCCCTATCAACTTTGGAAAAGATATCTCACAAGCTTCGGACTTGAAAAAAATCACACAATTTTTCCTCAAGCCTATAAGTGGTTCTTCTAATCCTGATATTTTCAAATTTAATCACCTTTAATAGAAAACAATCCCCAATAAATGGGATATGTGAAATTCATTTTTGGGTTGATCCAAGGAAACCACAGTTCCCACGTTCTATAGATCAATATATATGCCTTTTTCTAAAATAATATAACCCATTATGTGAATCTTATCAATCCAAAAGTCCCATTTAATGAGCATAGCACATTTTTGATGATCTCATATTATATTCAGAATAATAAAAATATAGTTTTGATGGTATTTTATAGTGTGATAATACACAAATTTGTTGTTAATGAAGACTACCACAAATGAATCAGTGTATGGGTTGAAAATACATTTCATCAAGGCTATGAAAATGGTTGTCCCATTGATAAGGAAAAATAGAATAACAAGTTATTCATACAAGACATACCTTCGCAGGAACATTGTTTGTTGTATGTATGATAGCATTAATGTACCTAATCATATAATGAAATCAAATAGATCTAAGATAAAACAATTTCTACCAAATGATGGTCGAAGAGGTCATTTATATGAGGCAGTGGGTACTATTTTTTCAACATTAGTGGGTTACAACATCTATAATCCATGAACAACCTGAGGATACCTTCTCATTCGTGGTGAAAATCATAGGTGAACCCCATCGATGAGTCATCGGTTAAATAAAATATTTATTCTCAAATTATTCCTACTTTTATTTTATTTCATGGATCTCACCAGGTGCCATCCTATAGGGAGGAAAAGTCATTATAGCCACACCTCACTCTGACTCAATGGTTAACTCCACCCCTCTCTCATAAAGTAAACAAAATAAATATCTGGGGAATATATCCTTGAAATGATTGACAACATGAAAGAAATTACACAGGTTTCATTCCCCGATTCTTCTAAATGAAACTAACCATTTGGGTTGTCACTATTCATATATCATGCTGCTCAAGTATATCATAACTCTCTTTTATATCTGATTCACCCTTATGAATATATTTTCTTCCTAAATATGACATAAAAGATTCCCACAAGTGAGATAAATCAACATGGACATGATGAAAAACTTCTATTTTGTACTAAGATTAATGTCAGAGGTGGAGATCCAAATGAAAAGGAATTTCAACAAGGAACTATACTCACATATATCAAGGGGAATACATAAAATAATGTATTCCATTGGATTTGACCCCTAAGAGTGTGTCCAAACTAATCATTCCACTGATGTGATTTATTTCTAGACTAATAATTTCCATAATTCTAGAAATTATAAAGGATTATGATCCACCTATATAAAATAGGGAGGAAACTCATGTATAGGATATTAGAATAGTACATAATACTAAAGAAGGCCCTAGACTCTACTTCTCATTGGTAGGACATACATCATTGATACAGCCTGAAATGTGGCCTAATATGAAACCCAACTATCCTTGGATTGTCTGATATGTTGGCATTGAACCTCTAATGTCATACTACCATAGCCACAACCACCTCCTCAGCCTAATCATGTGGTGATAAACCAACCAATTTCCTGATGTGGAGTCACTAAACCTTTCCTAAAAGTAGTTATCATAGATCCCTTCTCACAAAATACAGGTGGTAATGTTCAAAACAAATTCTATATGTTAACCTTCCTACTACAGGATCAACACTCAATCAAGTTCCCCAACCATTGGAGATTCTTACCACAAGTTATACTATAGTGGTGTCAAATGATATAAATGTCATTGCGTTACATTAGGAGGGAGATTCTCCCATTTGACACATGAAATCATGATTTCTACTTCTTGATACACCATCTTCATATTATACATTGAACTATCTTGGATCACATTTCCACCTTCCACAGGTTCGCATCTGTGGTGAGGACATGGTTCAATATATGTGAAATAGAAATCATTCAGAATAAATTCACCTATAATCAAATGGAATATGGAAAGAATCAATTAGTATTCATATCTTCATCAGTAATAATCGATTTGAAAAAATGAATCTTTATGAAATGATTCGAATACTCCATCACTTTCATAGAACCCTACTATTGGTGCATAAATCATGAGCACTATCTAGAGACAATGTCTAAGGGAATAATTAATCATGGAAGGATATCTATAAGAACACCTAGAACATACCCTGATGAAAATTGTAATGAAATTCCACCAATGTATACCAAAATCATGCAACATGTAGGTAATAATCTTGAACCTATGCTCTAGGAAATTCTGTAGGTGATTGAAGATTGAAATCATATCCTTAGGCGATGACATTGTATCTTGAGGACTCCCATCACCAAAAAAGATGGTAGGATTACGCTACTAAAATTCACATGGATGCACTTCCATAGTAGGGGTATGTAGGGAATAACCCTTAAAAACTATAGGAAGCATAAAAATATATCACAAAACTAAGAAATAGATCCCTAAGAATGATCTAAAGGAGGTGTGTCATGTGAAAAAACATGAGGTATTACAGGTGGATTAGGAATCACCACTTCGGGAGCATGTTCATCAACACCATCTTAGAATGACTTGAGAACATCGAGGTATCCTTGGTCTAAAATTTCCTACTTCACACCTTAGAATGTATTTAATAGTAGAATATAAGAAATGGTTATAATAGGGAAAGGATAGGTAAATACCCTTCCTATAAACGAGTTACATCACTCTTCCTACTCATTAATCCATGTCTATGTGATAAGGAATAATTCATAAAAGGATCACAGAAGACACAATCTACTAACCAACTAAGGTTAGATAGAGTTCAATATCTCATATAATAAAGAAGAGGTTCTGGTATATGGACTTTTAATTACTAGGTATTGCATAAAACACCATTTACATTGGAATTGGAATCCCAATCAATCGGTAACATTTTTATTTTTAAATATAATAATTAATTAATTTTATTATTATTAATTTATATACATATCAATCTCGTTAATTTCTTCACCAATTCCGTGTTTATAAATTCCCAAACAATTTATAAATTGAAACTGGCCCGTTAAGTAAGTACAACATGGAATTTTCATCCAGTATCAGGATATAGTAGGTCATGTAATGTGATTTCATTTAATGAATACAATTAAAAATTTATATTAGTACATTATTATTAAACTTCCATTGGAATTCAACAACAAAATAAACTTATATTTTAGCACCTATAACCAATGGATCATTACATAATGTGGAATATTTTGTTGATTACCATTTTATGATTTGTATATGTGGGATGAGACCATTTATATTGGTGTAGGGTATTTAATTAATCGAATTTTATTATTTATACAATATTCCCTATCACTATATAATACATACCAAATAAGGAATTCACTATAATCGCATCAAATATAGTAATTTCATGTAGATAATAAAATGGCGTGTAAAAATGAATGGAATATAAGTTCCATGGTTCCTAATATGATGCATGAATTTATTTGTATTCCCCCATATCATTTAGAAAAGAAAAATAAATAATATTAATAATATAATCAATGATAACACCCCAAAACACATGGGAAAGCCAAAAATTAAATCAAAACAACTATAACCGGCACAACCAATAATAGTAATAGCCCATCCCTATAAATTCGGGTTTCCACTATATATGGGAAAGATACTTCAAGGATCAGACACATAACAATATTCCATTACATCATAGTATCTATCATATTATATAAACATTATAAAAAATGAAAATAGGGCTTATTTACCATTATTTAGGATCCCCTCCCGAAATCCAATTAACGGTTCCCCAAGATGGTTAGTTACAAGGCCATAGGCGTGCCACCCCATATTCTAGAAGCTTTCAAATAGTAGTGAGTTCCTATGGTGTTCTTGTGGGGAGAATATTACCTCATGAGTTAGAGTGTATAAAATATTTTATCTATATATATAGTATTTGGAAATAGATAACAACATGTACCAGTAGAATAATAAATCATCATAGATAAATAAACAATTGGAAGCATATTAATGAATAGATAAAAAATGTGTATTATGGTAATGTCATGTAGCTATATGAAAAGTACAATGGGATTAAAGGAAACATGAATATACCAAATTCTATACAAAAATACAAAATTGACCAACAAAAACTATTATTATAATTGCGAGCATAGGATCATTCTTCCTTTTTCGTACACCATCATAGAACAAAAATTTATACAGCATAAGGTGGCCATGACCCTTTATCCATACCAACAATCAGAATGTCTCCTTCAGTAATATGGGTGTCCTGAGAAGGATGTAATATATAACCAGTATGTCACGCCCATTTATGTCTATATCAATCTACATTATGTATATAAATGAGTGGGGTGCCAATATTAATAAATGCATTTCAATAAGTAAATAATATTCATCACAATTGGTTCCTCAGGGGACACCCTTCAAATTATACCTACATAGGCCTAATACTGATGTCCTTGAATGAAGGTAAGAATGTACAAGTATTATAGAATTCGTAATTGGTAATAATTATGAAATTATCAAGATATAGATTATTCCCAAGCATGTGATTTGGCTTGGTGGATGAATTCTTGGAATTTTAGTTACACATTCTTATTCTTTAGCATAAATACCATATTTACAGTTTAATAAAGGGAAACATAATCCCGTACAATGATATTTTGAAGGAATCCAAAGTATCATCAAATGGGCACTGTGAATTCCAAATAATATATATGCTAGTCCTAGGTGATCCATAATTGGAATCCCATGTATCACTGTTGGCAAGGAATGAAGACCACCCTCTGATAATATCATCTATTTTATCACAAATAGTGGACCAAGTATCACTCATGACCTAGTCTGAGCATCTATCCATCGATCCCATCCATGGTGTGTCACCTGGGGAACTAGTATGGCTCATAGTGAGGTAAATTAAATGCACGGTGAGATTATCCCACGAAAAACAGGTACCACTCTTAGAGTTTATATAATCCACATGAATAATTTATGAAACAATCTTGATGATACCATGCAATTAATACCAAAATGATCCATGTACAGATCTTATTTTGGATATGATGTATGTCTTAGTTATCGTGATTGATCCATTTATCAACGCATTTCACATATAACACATTAAATTGAGTTGTGTAAAGCAATTAATAAATCTAAATAATGTTATGTAATAAATCATAGATCCTAATGTGTAGTATATATTTTTCTGAAATAAATTCACATCTGGTTTCATTTATTACAAGATAAAAACACCACTAAAAGTGTGTTAACAGTCATATGTAAAGGTGAAGTTAGGCATTTAAGGAACGGTGCACCCAACTAGGTAACTCATGTAAGGAAGATCAACCAAATGGTCTATTCATCACTAGATACGACCATAGATGAGTATATGAAACCATTATACCTAATTTAATAAACATGTTGGAGGTTTAGTAAGAGGACTCTGACATGCATCATGATAACTCATAGTATAAAAATATCTAAACTTGGGGTAATGTTGATAGTCCACCTAATTTTTCCTTGCAGTGCTCACCTCCTCTAGTCTTAGCATTAGAATCAAGCTATAATGGGAGAAATTGGAAGAACATATCCAAACCCTAAAATAGTTCTTATAAGACCACACCTAAATAGTGTTATAAGTATGAAGATAAACTATTAAAATAAGAATTATTAACATATATCCGACCTATACAGATCTAATGCACCCAACAATAAAGACAACATAGCTTCGACGGTGAGGGAATGATGATAGTTAGCTTGGGCGTAAAGGAGGAACTCATGTAGTTTCTCTTGATAATGGGAGAAGAAAAGGGGATATTTTAAAATGAACCACATCCAAATAAAAAATGTCTTGGAATTTACAAGTGTATGTTCATTACATTTCGAGTAATGCTCATTCATTCCCTCCCAGGGAAAAGCCTCCACACGTCATGAAAGGGATTCTAGCTATCCAAACACACATGGTGTATTTAGTTATCAACATGTATTTAAATACATGCCTTGTAATTTGTTCTTCAGCAAGGTTTAACTACTCTAGAAAACATTCCCTCTAGAATGGAATGGATCCGGATAATGGCTCGATTTCTAGGGTCTAAGCCAAAAGAGGAACCTAACAATGTCTGATCAAAAACATAATGGAAATGTACCTTGCTAAAAAGTCAAGATGATATAATGTAATTTATTTTTCTATATCAGTAATTTATGGATGAATAGATATATATATATAATTTATACAATATTTATATCATGAATTAAACTCATAATATTATGGAACCATGAGAACTATGGAATTAATGAAACTACTTACTCAAGATGTACATGAATAACAATGTTGTTAACACCTAAAATAATTATAACAATAAATTATTATCCTCAAAAGGGAGTTAATATTATATACATGGAATTTATATGAAATTATATATATGAATATGGATCAATTATGTAGTTATAAAAAATTAAAAGTTATTATACATGAGTTTAGATCACTTATGAGGTTATTTGAACATGATAACATTTTTTTATTAACTCAATTTCCATTGACTTCTTTATACATCCACTTCATTGAATATTTTATGACATGATTATGTGTGATATAACATAATTTTATTTTGGGTTATTTCCACTTGTATTTTTTGATTTATTATCTTAACACACAATCACTTATTTTATTAATTACCACTTCATTGATATAAATTTTTTAAGTGATTTAGTCTCAATGTAAACTCCATTGCTTAATATTTTTATTATAAAAATATTTAAATTTATGTGTGTTATATTCTTACCTTTTTATGTATTTAACATTTATATATATCTATCCCTGGTGATTAATGAATTTTTTTTAAATTAGACATTCAAGAGTGATGTAAAATAAATCCATTCTTCTTTCTCTTTTTGATTAGGTTTGTTTTTCTTCCAGATCAATATTTTCAAAATTTATTTAAATAAGACCTTTTATATACTTAAATTATTAATTATAAAAATTTTATATCATCCATTACTATTCAAAATATTTCAGATGAATCATTCTATTTTCTTTATAAATTTCATTCTTGGAAGTCTATAAAAAGTCAAATGGTATGTTTTTTAATTTATACACTGTAAATAGTTTTCCTAACACTATAAAAAGTTTATGACCATATATATATCTACATGTCTTCAATGGTTTTACAAATAAACATGTTTAACAAAGATAATTTTAATAAATTTTTTTATATTCCTTGAATTAACTGAATGTATATCAAAACTATCTGATGCATTTATGGTTAGATTATATTTTGAAATGTTCACTTTCATGGGATCATTAGAAATTAAATTAATCTAATATAACCATCATGAATATGTTTATTTTATAATATTTACAGAATTTCTATATTCTGTATATTATATTAAATTTTTTTATTGACTTAGAGAATAGGTGATGTATTTCGATTCTATAGACAATATCAATTTTATTTTATAATAAATATTTATTATAAATTGAATTGATTATTAAATATATGAGTAATAAATTTGATATATAGTGATTGGTATGGATTTTAATTATATATCTCTATGATGCATCAATAGATATCATGAGATAAATCAGTTTGAAAATTAAATGGTGTTCTGGTTTATACTTACTCATCAATCAATCTATCTTCAAATAAGGATCTGATTGTATAGATATCATAATTTATGAGATTATGATGTCAAATATTAAAAATTCCCTTCATTTAGAATTCATTAATTATTATCCATGAGAATAATACATTGATATATTCCATGATTACATTTGGTGATCAATTAAATAATTAAATATCTTCCATAATAGTTAATTACCTTTCCATTTTGATAATGACTTAATTATCCATGATAGGTTATATTTTATGTATCTTTTACATAGAATCAAAGACTAACCGTTATTTTTTTTCCATTACCCATGTTTGGAAGAAGTATGTTATGAATAATATTTCCACAACATGTCTCAATAGGGCATGATCTAAAACTCCCCTTGTCTGCCCCTATAGATACTTGGTTTGTGTCTTCTGTCGAGTTGGAACATCACACATATGGGAGTCCATAGACAATGGTACCTATACGCACACACCCTTATATATCTCCATGAAATAGTGTAGATATAATATAAAATAAAAATAATTACAAGCCAACACCGATCCCACGACTAGAGAATATAATGCTTAATGGGGAAAAATAGTCAACCACAAAAAACTATAAAAGCATCCACCATGCTCATATGGAGGGGATAAATATCAAATTAAATTGTCCGAATGTTTCTAAATCAAGCTCTGGTAAATACCTCTGTCGATATACATCCCTATAGTCGGCCTTCTTGAGGCCCTCCAAGGACTCTATCAAAATTCATGGGGTTTTTACAAGACACAACATATGTATTAAAATCCCATACAGGGTGTGTATAGAAATACCTAGATGGTTCCCCGGTACCTGAAAGAAATGTGATAAACTAAATGGATAAAATAATCTCACCCCAACCGTAGGGAAACAAAATGAGAGAGAAGCTCCATTTCCACCATCATTTTCTGTACAACTCAAACCACATAGTGCGTCAACAATGATATTTGACGACACTGAAATGAAACCTAGAAGACACCCAGATAAGCTCATTTCAAAATCTATATCTCTTGACATCCAACCTCATAGCTAGTGGAACGTTTTTTCTTGATTCTTCATGGTAGAAATAGCCTATTAGAACTCACTCCATGAGATATAGCATCCTAGATGGAACTTTTCTGAGGGATACACTCCATTGGGTATACCTTTACCATCCATGATAGATCATTTGAGATATACCACTCTATTGTGTATCACAAAGCTAATAGAACATATCATCCATATTAGGTGGCACAAATCTGAGGGAACATGCTCATCATATCCCTCCACAAGGATAGTCACGTTTTCACCCAAGAGAACTCAATAATCATATATGGGATCCTACCAATCCCTGATAGGGGATGCTACATATCCTACTAGAACAATGAAAAAATAGAAACTCTTAAATATTTGATCACTTCTAGGATCTGATGGGGGCACTACATACCAGTTCTTGAATACTATAGACTAAATCTCCTCGAATAGGGGATCAATCCTCAAATGCTCTATAATACATTACAAATCCAATCTTGTAACCCGGAGGCCTCACACAGAAAGGATATACCTCCCAGAACTGTTGGCGGTTACCATAAAATTGATCAGACACCTAGGAGATCATATCAATAATATGGGATATCGAACCATTTAGTGTTGGTCATGATGATTCCAAATACCCCACCTATTGCAACTCATGATGTAGGGGACTGTACATCCTATGATACAAAAAATACTACTAAAACATTCTATTAAGTAGGGGATATTATAATTGATGATTCCATAACTATACTAAAAACTATGTTACACAAACCCATTATGATATCCTTCTATATATGGATCACCACACATGTAATGTTAGTCATGATGAATTCAAGAACTCAATATATGGAAAACTATATGATAGAGGATCCCACTACAGCATCCCGAGAGGTATACACAAACTCTATCTAACCTCATTCTACTGAGAAGATCACAATCTGAAACTAATGATGTAATTCCACAATATAGCCTTATAGTGATAGACTAAGGGAAATCACTCAACCATTGCTATTCCAAACATCACTAACTAAATAAATCCACAAAATCACCTTGAATTGTACCTCCAAGTCCCAAACAATGTCCACCATCATGATTTAAATTGAATAAAACATTAGGATAGGTTACTCACAAGCCTGAATATATGACCTGAAAAATGATATATGAAAGGTGTAAAAATATATAAGAGAAGACTACCCAGAATGTAAATGGGTATACACTATGTGTGATGCCACCTGAACACCATGAAATTTCCACTAAAGAACATCTTGGAAGGCCTGTGATATTACACAATATGTAGATCTTATAGATGATATTTCTCACCTCACATGGGCCCATAGACAAGTCTTTCCCCAAAAAAACTAAGTTATCTATTTATTATTCATGGCTTATACCCCTTGTATAAGACATGTCCCAAATAAATGGCCCTTTTTCATGTCTCTTTCACATGCCCAAGTATGAATACTTTTTCTATTGTACTTTTTCCATGTCCACTCAGATAGCTATGTATGTTTAAATGGAATCCCAGATCATGTCCAATGGACACATGTCCTAGGGTCACTACATGACATGAAAGCACAGTACATGGAGTGTATTCCAAAAAAGTCACCTTCTTCAAATAGTAAGAAAAAATACAAGTTCACCCTTCACTACACATCATGTGATCCGGAATTATTATGGGAATTCCCCTTCGAACAGCCTTAATCACACCAATTTTCCCTAAAACACAAACATAAACCCCCATGGGGACCTTAGTTTTCATCTAAGAGAACCATAACCTTAAAAAAACACACTATAAGTGGGATTGGTACATAAAACTAAAAATCACTTACATAGTGGTGAAACACCAAAGCTTCGGGTTCAAAATGGGACTTGGAAGCCACTACAATATGATTCATTGATGATCAACATCAAATAAGTTTCCCAACTACACCTCCTCTCATATAATAGTCTCAGGTCTTCAATCAATATGGGAGAACCTACCTCACTCCCTTTGATTCTTGTTGAAAGGGGTTGGAGAGGATATTATCTTATTTTGAATATTCTATAATCGTCAACTCACCTGCCAACATTCCATGAAATGATTCCCTGAAACTGATGAATTTTATATCATACCTGTGGTAAAAACCATGTTATGAACACAACTATTATCTCATAATTCTGATCTAAGAATCCACTAAGTAGTTAATCAAATTTTTTAATGAAAATATGAATTCATGATAAGGTATATTATAAAGTTTTAATATCACCGCATTAAGGCCCTCTAGGCACTATGATCCCATCCCAACTAAGATTCTCACATTGGAAATATTCTTAAAAATATTCCAATGTCTTATAGGTTAGAACCTGTGACACTATATCCTATACACTTTATGTTTATTCTTCCCCAAAGAGTGATACCCTACTCAGATAAAGCGATAACATATTTCTGTATTGTAACTCCACACTAGTGATATCACCAAGGGTTGTTTTCATATATATATATGAACACATATAAGGGAACCAAGAGGAAAAAATGACACCCACTTCTAGCTCAAAAGTAGTAAATATTTCGAAACAAAACAGGAAAACATCACCTCGGTTGTGAAAGGTAGGAAACACAAAACACCCACAAAAATGGTTTCTAATGGTTCTAGTGACACCACACCCTTATAACCCCCACCAAAGAGATAGTATTCATATACAACACCTCAATAATAACCTATTTTTGATGTAATGACCCTCCCTCTTTGATTTTTATCCAATCTCAATAATGAATTTCATTGTGTAAATTGTCCCTCGTTCTTGTGTGTCTGAAACCACTTCTAACTACACCATTTAATTTTGTAGTGTCTCGAATAAATACGTTAATGTTGATCATTTGAGGTAACCATTGAAAAACCTAGGTCATACCAAGTGAACACAATGGATCCACCAATTACCTTTATTTACAAACCAACAAGTAAAAAAGCCCACTCTAAACACATGAGTTAATAGAACTCGTCTACCACACCATTGAACTATCCACGTAGTGCGGAACTGACTCACCATCATGGTGTTACTCTCATCATAAAAAATTTTCTCAGTTATGGAATCATACCTTCTCCTCCTGAATTAAATGATATGCTAAATGATTCCAACATAGGGACTTGATAATTCCCTACATCACCGAGAAAAAACCCTAGAAAAAGGTGCCAGAAAAGGGTACCACACCAGTGCGTCTATAAATAATATTAAATAATGTGTAAAGGACACATCTTGTAACCTTATTAACACTTAGATTCTATATGTCAATGGCCTATAGATTCTACAGCTGTACAAGACCTCATACTCTAGCTCCCTGAGGGTAGCATGAAACACATGGGGGTGGTTTTGGAAACTCCTACCATTTACCACATTCTCCTACTATCGACACTCCTATATCATGTCTTCCATCATGTGGAACTCTATCCTCTTGATGATTTCTATTTTAGGGATGTACATTGACCAACTCTTTATTAGCATTAGGACTTGTCAGAAAATATCTAGCAAGATGCCTCGTTCATAACAAGCATAAAACCGCCTCTCTGGTGGATGACCAAAACCATCCTGGAAACCCTTGATCCACAAAACATATGTCTAGTGATCATCTCCAAAAGTGTATCATATGCCCGGATCCATGAAAATTATGTATGGTACCATCTATTGGGGTATTATCTCCTCTTTTCCCATGACTAACAACCATAGTCTACTTATCCATAATTATATTTACCACCAAGTCCCACTCATCAAGACTAATATAGGTGTAAATTCACTATGGCACCATTGATTCCCTGATATCTCAGCATAAAACCTAATATAAGGTATGTTATCTGAGAAACAGATTTAAATCCATATCCTATGAGTATCATGATATATCTTTGAACCTCTTCAAGTACACTACCATAGAAATTATATCTTTATGAAGATATAGAAGATCCATGATATGCACTGATCTCAACGAGGCTAGATTGAACTCTTCCCTAAATATCTCCTCAAACTCCACCCAAGTTAGTGTCACCATATCATGTTTCTATGTCACTAGACTCCACCATCACCTAGTCCATCCTTTCATAAGAATTGTTTTTAGGACTAATATTTGATCGAGGGTGTTATCATAGGGCAGAAAATGTATGGTACTACCTCAAGCCTGTCATATTTTTCACGGTTATCTGAATCACCCAAATACCTCAGTTTTTATATCCTTTGTAACTCTTGTCATGCAATAATCCTTTCTGAATCCTTAAACTTATCTATAATCAAAACATGTTACTTGTTGCATGCTCTCTCAGCTGGAAGTCCAACAATAAGTACATCCTCATTACCAGTACATATAATTGATATGTCATTTCTATGTGGATTGTTATCATAATCTCTCCATAGAACCCCATATGGTTGTTGTCACATATAAATATTGAACTAAATTGAATATCAACAATTTTAAATGATTACATCATGGGAGATGAGTTATGAGTGATGGGAAAAACCACAACTCAATCATATATGATTCATGTACCAACATTTACCTGGGACTAATATCCTAATGTATCAAGTCAAAATAAGGTTACTGGTGTCCTATTGAATGGATATGTCAGATGATGCACCAAAACTAGAGTCCATATCCTAAAATACAAATTCAATGCACTTTACCAATATATTTATGAATCCCAACCCAAGATCATGAAACTATGGCCCCAAGGTAGAAACCTTTATGATACAACTCTATCCTGATTTTTCTTAATAGGGCCTGAGGTAAAACTTCACATGACCGACTCCATATGCTAGAGGCTGGTGTCAAGATAAGAGTAGAAATATCACACACATGGGAAGGATTATCCTAGGGTACCTTTACACACAAACCCACAAACATCTCCATGAAAAATAGTATATGTAATATAGACTAAAAATAAATGAATGTGTACATCTAACCAACAACCATAGAATAGAAAGAACAATGGGGAAAAATAAACACCCCCCAAATGAAAATTGTAAATTCATACTACCATCTCACATGGAGAGGTTTTCTGTTGAATTAAATTCCCAGAATACTCCTTGGCCCATATTCACTAAAACCCTAGTTATTCTAGCTCACTAAGCACCACCACAATTAATTCCTCTTGACACACCATCGAAAGACTTATGGACTGCACTAGATACAACATTTATGTGAAAACCCCATGTAGGGGATAGTATAAAAATACCTAGTAGGAGCCCAAAATACTAAAGCATTGGAGTAACTGGAAGGCAAAAATTAGCTCAACCCAGCCATAGGGAACCAAAATGAGATAGAAACTCTATCTCAAACATCATTCTCAATACATTCCTAGTCATCTCATTCAAAATTCAGTGTAAACCAAAATATATGATGACACTACATGGAACACTAGATTAGACACCAATATACTCATCTCAAATAAAAATTTAATGGGGTCTCTACCTCATCACCAGTGATAGGAATCTACTTTACGTTCAAAGGTAGAACCCACCCAGGAGAACTCCCTCCATGAGGACTTCCATCCCAAATAGAAGCCATCAAGATATAATCTCCACCAGGTACCAATATTCGATCCCTCATGGAAAATATGATAGATAACACTCCATAACTTATCAAAATGCTAATGGAATGCCTCTACAATCCCTAGAGCCACACATCTTTGAGAACATGTTTTTCAGTTCTTTCCCCAAATAAAGTCACACTGGAACATAGTAGATCTCAATAATCATATAGGGTCTCTTACAAATCCCTAGTAGGGGATACTCCTAACCCAATAAGAATCATGAAAGGTATCAAAATTAATAAATGGGATCAATCTCATGATCCACAACGGGAAACCTCAAGCATAATCTGGTAACCCAAATATCTCACTTTGAAAGGGGATCACTTCCATAACCACTTGGGGACACCACATACCTGATATGACACTGTGGATATCATAACTCTCAAATTGGCGATCACCACCCATGTAGTGTTGGTCATAAAGATTCCATAATCCCCGTCTAGAAAAACTCAATAAGAAGGGAATAGTACACCCAACAATACAGAAAACCCTAATAAAACCATCGAATTTGTAGGGGATTATAAAACTAATGAGTCACAAAACTACTAAAAATAACCAACTAGCTATGGGATCGTATGGCCGATAATGCCACAAACTCTACTAGTATATATTGATAGATATGGTATCACATCCTTTATAATGTTTCTCAGGAAAATTTCAAGAACCTATTCTATGGTCGACAATACGATAGTTGATCCCACTCTAGACTTCCCATAAGGATTGACTAACACAATCCAAACTAATTTTATCCAGGGGATCAGAATCCAATACTATGTTTATAATGCCATATTGTACCCTCATATGGATAGACCAAGGGAACTCACTTAACCTCTACTAGTACAAACATAACTAACGAAAGTTTCCCACAAAATCATCTCGCATCGATCCTCAAAGACCCAAACCGATTCTACCATCACTTTCTATGAGGAAAAAATATCATCCTAGGTTACTCTCAATCCTGTATATAAGCCCCAAAAAAGATGATACAAAGGCCCGAAGAATCTCTAAGAGAATACAAAATAAAGAGTAAGTGGGTCTACCTAAGGATTTTTCCCATCTGAATACCTGACCATTTCCTCTAATACACATCTCATCTGGAGATGTGACCTTACACAGCATGCCTCACCTCACTCAGCTGCCAGGCAGTTCATTTCCTGATATATATCTTCTAGGATTATATTCCACAAAGAGTGTACCCCTGGTACATGGTGTTTCATTACTAAATACCACTTATTAATGCCTCTTTCTTAACAATGTTTCAACCACCCTTTCCAATGTACTGAGACCATTTTCACCCAAACATCCATTTACGTGAACATATATTCTCTAGCCATGTCTCGTACCCACATGAACTGGGGTCACTATGCGGCATGTGACAGTAGTACACAGTGTGTAGTCACCAAAAGTAATCTTCCATGAATTGTAATAACACATACCATGTTACCCTACACTACAAATATTTTTATTAGGAATTCGGACCATAATACCCTACAAGTCACCCAAATCACCCTAGTTTCCCCAAAACAAAAACATTGTCCCTCGCGGGCTCCACAATAGTCATTCAAGAGCTATATAACCTTAAAAATTCATGGAAATGGTGTTTATGACATAAAACTCAAAAAATATTACCTCAATGAGAAACATCAATGAATTTAGTTTAAAACGGTTATCAAAAGCCACTACAACATGATCTGGCGATGATCAGAACCATAAATGGGACTCAGGGAAACCTCTTAAATTTGAATAGGCCTCAATATATTATTATAAATGGTATAATATAATCCTATCCCTTTGTTTCATACTGTAAGTGAGTGGGGAGGATAATAGATTATTTTAAACAATGTAGTATAATCAACTCACCCGCCAATGTTCCCTCAACCGAGCCCCTAATGCAGATGAATTTTATGATGTTCCTTGGTAAATACCACATTATAATCTCAAACATGGTCTCATAATTCTTATAATATACTCTTATTATTATTTATTCCCTGTTTCCAATGAAATTAACTGTGTGTGATAAAATATATTCTATATTTCAAATATAATATCACCAAGGTTCTCTACGCCCCAGAATCCCACACCGACTCAGCTCGTGTATTGATAAATATTCTAGGAAATATTCCAATTCTTAAATATCCAAATCTGTGTCACTAAAAATATCATGCATTAAATAATGTTTATATTCTATGGATTTTATAACTCTAATGTAATATTGGAATCATGTAATCATTTGGTTCATCGAGATTACTAAAGTGATTGGTCATTTGGGATGAGATCCTCTATATCATATACCTATGTAATAAAGTAGAAACCCACTTTAGGTTATAGGAGTTTGGGTTTATAAATTTGGTACTATGAGAAGCCTTGTAGAATCATTGGAAAATATATTTTAATTAAATATAGCTAATATGATAATTCTCATAATACAATATAGTATTTTTTATGTTCTTCTAGTATTGGAATTTTATTTTATGGCTCAATATTCATAATGATTATGATCTAACTCAGTTATTGACATTATTTCGGGATAGTGCCTCATGGAATAAAGACAATAAACAACCATAGAAAATTTATCGATTTCCCTAATGAGTAATCATATATATATAGTCTTGTAACTGAATAGATCATAGCTAAATTACTGTATCAAACTCAGGTTATGAAAAATAACATTTCTAGTAAGTAACAACTTTTTGTTCCACAATGTTATTCGTCTATATAAGATCACTTCATGTGATAGAATACAAAATATTTTAGTAGAAATAGTTATACATTATGAGATAATAAATTTATTGAATCTATCAAAAATATATTCATACCATTGGAATGTAATGAAAGTAAAAAATTATTCTATAAATTTGTTGTTTGAGAAGAGATATAAATCAATAGTGGTCATCGATCAAGAACAATAAAGGGGCATAAGAAATAGAAATCATGTAATGGAAGAATTTTAATGTAATTTTCATTGAGAAATAATTCCATATATAAAATTGAGATAAAAATGAGATTAATTTCATCAAATTGTAGATGAAGGAAGTGAAAATTTAAATGAACTATTAGTCGGACTTCACAATATTATCTAGTAATGTTTCATACTATATACATAATTTAGAATGTGAGATTTCAGATTTCATTTAAGGTCTTATATCAGGTCCTCTAAGGGTGCCAGTTTCTCTAAATATATCATCATATGATTATATAGTATCAGTTCTCATCAATATAGGGAATTAATTTTATAGATCATATATCTTCAAGGTAAATCAAGAGAACAAGAGGTGATATGATCTCTACGAAAAAGGTAAATTTTCAAAAAACAATAAGTAACCAAATTAATTTCTATTGTATGGAAATTATAAAAATAAAAATCCTTGATAATGATTGAAGGTTATGAGATTTTGTTACAAGTGTAATGATAAGGTTCACTAGAAAAATGATTGCATGGAAAGGAAAGAATCCAATATTATCCAATGATTCAACTATAAATATATGTGGAATTATTCAAACTGGTAACCCAACCACCAAGGGAAACATTCATAGAATAATACAAGTGGAGAAATCCAATATTATTATATTAATATAACATAAATGTAATGATTATTTTACCTGTATATTTGGATACAATTATTGCATCCATCAACATTATTTTTCTTATACGAATCATGGAACATATATGGATTATACTACAGTAGTATTTCTTTAAGGGCTTGAAATTAAATATTTCAATGGTAACAATAACTATGAAAAATTATTTAGTGGTAAGGTGTTATTTTTATAGAATACATGAATAAAGGAAAAATGAAACCGAATATATTCCTAATAATGAGTTACTAGTTGGGAAAAAGAGAATATTGTCACTAAATAAGTAAAATGGATACTATTGATGATCTAGAAAATGGTTAGTGATTTTGTGAAAAAATTAATTTATGATGGATTTTACAAATTTTTAAAATTCAAAAAATATAAGGAATATGGATAGTGTAAATTTTTAGAGTTAGTGATTTTTTTCATTGATTTTAAATTGATTCAGGTTATTAGATTTTTTGGAGAAAATATTTGATCACGTTATTCAAATGCTTGGTATATAATAATATGTGAAACATTATGTTGTCTTCGAATTAAGTTTTTAAAAAATATTTTCGCTTTTTTGAATTTTGAATATGGTTGAAAATATTTTGGAATCTTTTTAAGAATGACTTTTTAAAAAAACATTAAAAAGACTTTGGGGATTATTATGATATTTTGATATTAATATATTACTATATAACTTATGTTAACTATTTTGGTTTTGGATAGTCAAAGACAAAATAGGAATTAATTTTCATTATTTTATGGATTTTATAATCCTCTATAAGTTAGTTTTGGTTATTTTTTGGAATCAATCCTCTTTGATATTCATTTCATTTTGTAATAGTTAATGTAGAAATTGAGGGAAGCATAACCAAATGATGAAATTGTAATTATGAATTATAAATATATCATTTGATTATTGTTCCTTATGTTTATTGTGTATATTATAATGTAATTACTATACAATGGGAAAATGATCTAGAAATAAAATCAAATTATGATCATTTCTACTAAACAGGTGGTCTTTTCCTCCATCACAGATTTATGGTTTTGTGGTCATTAACATTATCATTACTATGTTCTCTATAACCCTGTATTATTGATTACTTTTTATTTTTCTCCTCAACATCCACATTTTCACTTATCACAAATGTTCTCCTATTTGGGAACGTAGTTTTTTGTTATTCTATATATGAATTTTATTTCGTTTTCTAACTTTTTAAGAGGAATTTTATAAACCATTATTATTGTCTGGGTTTTATGAAATAGAATTTTACAATATAATACTTTTTATTATTGAGATAATTTTCAAATGATGATGATTCAATTTTTTAAAGTGGTAAAATGTACAACATGATATTTTAAAATACTGTTATGATCGATAGTTTTTACAACACACGATGCCGATCTTAGACAAAGCATGACATATTATTATTTAAATTTTACCTTTATAACCTATCTAATGAATTAGAATAAAAAATAATGGTAACCACAATATGAAATCATTTAAAATAGTTTTTTATAATTTATTTACTTGTTTTATATTTTTATATAATTTTCAGTAAGATAACTTTATACTTAAAAAATAAATCTTCAAAAAATTGATTCATTTTATATTTTCTATAGGAATTTTAAATAACTTCATCTACTTTTAGATTTTTTTATAAAATAAAAAAATGAAATAAAATGTTAAAATTAACTTATGGTGAAATGTTTATATATTTATGAATGTATTTTGTTCCATTGAATAGTGAACAGTACTAATTTTCATTGGAAAAAATATTTTTTCAGAAATTTAAAAAGGAAACGTTTTTTAAATGGATTCAATGTAAAATTTGATATAGTATATTATAAATAATTTAATAAATTAATTAGAATAACTTATAATGTTCAATATAGTATGAAAACATTTTTACACATAAAAATTCAGTTTTCTATATAATTATTTCTCGTTGAACATTTCATTTTAATATAAAATTAATTTCTTCTAATTAGATAAATTATTATTTAAATGTGATTGAATATTTGGAATCATATGGTCTAAATATAGTAAATATATCCCTTTAATGTATGGTCATTATGAGAAATAACCATAGTAAAAAAACCTTATCACCATGCCAATGGTAAATAGTTTATTTAAGGTTTAAAATAACATGATGAGGGCAAATAAATTACCATAAAACAATTATTTATCTTATTTTATGATAATATTTCTTCCATGTATATAAATGTTTTAAAAATATGGAAACATGGTTCAAAAAGATTTTTTATTTTACCTTTATAATATTAATGTGACAGATAAAGTCAAAAATGTAACTTTTAGTATTTTAATATCTATAATATTCTAAGATAGGGATAAATACAATTTTTTCTGTTAGTATAGGTTTTTTGAAATATTAAATAATTATTTTTATCATGGTAATTAATTTAAAATATTTAGTGATTGATTAATTATATTAAGTTCTTAGGTAGTGCCAAAATAATATTTTTTCAGTTTATAGGAAAATATAATTAATGACTTTACATATATTAAAAGTAATAAAATGGATATATTATTGCGATCATCTATTTTTAAAGATATATATTACATTTTTGTAATTAATTAATTTATTATATAATAATTATGTATTTTTCTGGTTTTTATAATGTCAAATTAAATTAAATGTTTCAAAATGACATTAGTGAAATTTTATGATAAATAATATGTTATTAAGTTATTCAAATTTTATAAAAAAATATTCAGTATAAAAAATTGGATATGGTTTGAAATATCATCCATAGATCATTTATTGGTGTTTTTTCATTTTATGGTAACACTATATACAATTAAATTATAGAAAACAGTAATATCATGGTAACTATAAAAAGGTTTAATGGAAGTTCAAAATAAAAGATAAAAGTTAGAAAATAACAAAAATATGTTCAATTTTTCATATATGACTAGGTTTAGTCGAATAATATTATTATATTTTAATTTTATCATTTTATATCCTATTATACATAAATTAAATAATTAATTTTTTTTAATAATTTATGATATTCCAATTTTTCCACTCCACACACTTATAAAATAGCACCGCTCATCTCTTTTAATTGCGGCACTTTAAGTAACCTATCTCACAAATATCTAGAAAAATTCCATTATATACATCCTTACTCATTTTATATATGTTATGTATCTTCAAAAATAACAAATCAAAGTCTCTTAAAAGAATCTCAAAAATAAATCTACTAATGAATAAGTAATTTTCCATACCAAACAATTTATGAATTGTATATCTTCTAATTCCTCTTAATATCTTGTAAGAATCCTAATATAATGAATAAATGTTCATAAATATACTTACATTTTATTATTTTTATGTTAAAAAAACATTCCACTTCTTTTCCATCCTATATGAAATGAAAACATCACTTGGGTGTATGTACAATATACTATCTACATGTAACGGTGTAATTTATTTTTCATTTTCACATTTAACAGATGCTTTTAAAGATTGAGATAAAGGAAATATATGGTCTTTTTTATATAATTATTCTTCTAGAATGATAATATAATATATACCTTCTTACCTTCTAGTCCTATGGAAATTGATAACGACACTCATATGTAAGTGTGCACTACCATCCCCACAAAGCGATGTAGTCCTTTTTTAATTTATACATTACATGGATTTTAATTAGGAAATATATAATGAATATAAATCATATATATTAAATAAAAATTATCCAATAAAGGTTAATTATTTTTTAAATTTCTTTTATTTCATCCAAGAAAATCGAAAACAGCGTTCATGCGTGTGTATGACATATTTTCTCCATGAATGGGGTAATTAATTTTTCTATATACACCATTAATATGTAAATGTATATATATAAATATTGAATATATCATAAATTTATATCATGAATAAAATTATATGTCTGATGGATCCATAAGCATTAAAGAAGGACTAAAACTATGAAATGAAACCACACAACAAGAATGAAGATGTTAACAATTTAAATAATGATAACAAAAGAATCATATTAAAAAAAGGTATGAAAATTTCATAAATAGATCATATAAGATAATATAGATATGAATATTTTTTTCCTATTTAATTTTAATAAATTAAATTTTATTATACAAGATGTTGGAGCACCTATGAGGCTATTAGAGCATGAGGTAAGGGGTTTCTTATATAAATTTTAATTTACTGGATTATACATGTACTTCATTGACTATGTCATCAAATGATTATCTGAGAGAAGAAATTTTACTTTATAATGTTTTAATTCAACTCGTTTTTTCTGATTTAAATTTATTACATAGACTCACGTCTTTGGTTATTTATAACTTCAATTGTAAAATCGTTGTAAGGGATTTTGTCTCAAATCACCTTCCATTAAGAAATAATTAGTATTATTTACCTACTTAGTTTAATATAGTATATATAATACTAATTTTAGGTATTAATAAATAATTTATATTTACTCATTATTATTAATGATTCAATTTAAATTAATCATTCAACAAGAATGTACAATAGAAATTATGATCTTGTTTCTCTTTTTGAACGGGTATATTTTTCATTCATATAAATATTTTTCAAAATTGGTTTTAAAAAATTTATCTACTGTAAAGATTAATTAAAGAAATTTTAATTTTTCATTTAATTTATAAAATAATTTAATTTATTATTTATATTGTTTTTTGAAATTATCATTCTTGACATTATTTATAAAAAAGTCATTGGGAATGTTTCTTTAACGTATAAAACAGTAATGGATTTTACTTCCACCTTAATTGTTTTATTCTCCTAGATTCCTAATCAAGTTTTCTAAGGATTAATTAGGAAATATATTTTATAAAATATTATTTTTAATCATTTTTTATGTTAAAGAAATGGATTTGTTTTGAAACCACCTAATGAATTTATGTTCATATTTCATCTTAAATAATTCACCTTCCATTGATCAGTGGACATGAAATTTCACATAAATATCCATCATGTATATTATTATTAAATAAAATATTTATAAGTTTTAGAAATGGTTTTCTAAAATGATTTTTATTTTGTTGACTGGGGAAAACTGTCATAAATCATAATTCTCTAAACAATATGAATATTTGTTAATAATTATTTTTTTTATGAATTGAATTAGTCATTAAATATTTTACGAATTTATTGGACATGTAATAAATGTTGGGGCCAAGAATTATATCTCCCCTTGTTTCATTGACAAATATCATGAAAAAAAGAAGTTGTCCAAATTAATGTTGTTTTTAGTTATACCTACCCATCGATTAAAGTGTTTCATCATGGAGACATGTTGGTATTAATATCATGTTTTTTAGAGGATTTTTTCTTATATTAATAATTTAATTAATTTAGATATCAATTATTATTATCCATTATATTACATCATTGAAATTAACCATTTATATTTTCCGTACTCAATTTATTGATTAAATAGAATGTGTATCAGTTATTTACCTTTTTAAATTAATTTTTCATTATCTACTAATGATATCTTTTGTAAACACCCCAACCCCAGTAGCATAGATTTGGTGGTTAATTTATTACATTGGTTCTAGATACACGTGATCACATCCCAAAGTACAGAATAGTTTATTATTATTAATAAACTAGATACGTACTTGAATATCATATTATATTTAAAAATTTTAAATAAAAAATATAATTTTCATTGATAACCCCACTATTCCCTTTTCTATATCTCTTAATGTCAACCATATCACACTTCCTTGAACACTAGAGTAAGGAATTAGAAAAATGGGTGAACTCTAATGCTTAGAAAGGGTATAAAAACAACAGATTATATGAAAACAATATGTCATAATAAATATGGATTATTAAATAACTGAAAAAATCCTATTTAACCAAAAACAAGAGCATGAAAAATAATCTGGTTAGAAAAAATTGAAAAAATACATCATCATAAATAGTCACATGAGCCTAAAACTTATCCATGGATATTATAAATATTTTAATAATCACATGGAAATCAATAACTAATCTCATAATAAAGAAATTCATAATATCTGACATCATCACCACATCATCATGGCCTTGTGAAATAGATCATACATAAATAGTTAAGTCTTCGGAAAAATATCCAAACATGTTATTATCATAAGAACTACCATTTCACCGAGCGGCTATAGTGGGACCCACCCATTATATTCTAAGTGAAACTCATTCCTCATTTGAATGGAGAGAAATAGTATTAATGTAACACTATTTATTGAATAATTAGCCTATAAAATGTTAATAATTTCACTAATTAATAAAAAATAATCATGAACCATTTAGAATAATATGGAGAATGGTATCAAAATAGTACATCCTATATCGAACTTATCAGAAAACATTCAGATAAATAATAAGCATGGTATCACAAAACATATCTCACTTCAATCTAATCATAAACAATACAGATAAATAATAATGATTGTATTATTACAACATATACTCAGTCAAACATATAGTAAATCATCTGAAAAAATAATAATGATGGTATTATTACATTATATCCTCAGTGGGGTATAATTATAATCAGATTTTGTATCATTGATGAATAGTAATGTAATTTCCTGGACCTGAAATCTACTGAAAAGTTCCCTAAGCACAGTTGTCCACATAGCTGCAAGAACATCTCCCAAAACACTAGAGGACATAAACTAGTAGTGAGGGTCTTGGGTGTGCATATTGGAAGATTATTCCCTATTATCTGGTAGTAACATAGTAGTAGAAATCATACATATCAATAGAGGAATTATTAAATAAATAAAAAAGATAAGTAAAATAGAAGGAATATATAATAATTATCAAAGGAATCTCATATAAAATGGTGATCATTTCATGTTTCTACACATCATCAAAAATATGTATTCATGGTATAAATTCAATACATATAACAAAATACAAAGGAGACTAAAAATAACTATCCCCACTATCATAATGATCCTCAGCTTGTTCATGTGGCCCCCTACTACTAAGCATGGAACAAATTTATATATCAAACAATGAGTTCTTTCCCTAGTCCCTACCCACATCCATATGGTCTGTTTGGTACCAAATGGTGGCCCAAACATTGGGTGATATAAAATCCTACTAGTTAACCAGCCAGAGGTCTATGTAAAATCCAATATATAAAGTATAACAAGCTAAAACTGAGTTAAATACATATCACAGGTAATAAATAATTAAAACTAACTGCACATGCTATGTATACTATAAAACTGGTGATGTTTTCTATACCAACAAGGATCACTTGAATGCATGGGTCAATATTATATAACAATGAAGCGTCAAAAATACAATAATATCTAACATTACCTCACCATACAAACATACATTTCTTGTCATCCATGGAATAGTCGTATAACTATAAGAATGAGAAAAACCATGTTAAATCCTAATAACCAAGAATATCCCATTTACAATGGTTGTTCCTTATAATAAATGATATGACACATACCACATTAGTGATATATATCCAAAGTGTAAAACACCGAAAAGCCAGATCCACGATATATTGGGCCAAGGAATCCCTATCATGTTTGAGTATCGTCTTGATGGAAACTCGGATAGGCTTGATTTGGGCTCTTACAAACATGTCTTTAGACCATTTCCTATGAAATCCCAATACAAATCAGATCTAGGGGTTAGCAAGGTCCAAGGAATCCAATGGGATTTGAATCCAATGAGAATACTCATCCAAGGAATTATCTAACATTTCAATGATCCATGTCATAGCATGCACATAATGTCCTATGTAACCATTCATCAATTCACAATCTTGTTCTATGAGTTTTCCCACTGATATCACATCTCATATTCAAATCTATTTCTTTATTTTAGACACTCTTTTCTATAATTTATAAATAATATCATTATGCAATTAAAACTCCATATAAAGACTTCAATAAAATAATCGACACGAAAATAGATAAAACTATCTCCCAATCAATTAATTCAATTGAAGTAATTGGTATATTGTATTCCTCTAACTAGGAATTCTCAATAAATACCCCATGGGAGATTTAACAAATGCAAAAGAATTGGAAATTTATGTAGAACATTCCATGGGTGTCCTTGGTTGGGGAAAGTGCCTCTAATGACACTTGAAAAAACTAAAGGGGATCCATAATGGGATCATTTCATTTAATTAAATTATTCAATCCAATTTAATGGTTGCATCAAAAATTTCAGCACGCAGTGTAATAAAAACTAGCTCTATAAAGCAGCAAAATAAATGGAAAAATTCTAGACCGAATATCATAAGACCTTATTGGAGTTCCCATCCAGTATCATATTTTAATTCTACTCAATTCAAAATAAAAATGGGTAATGGAAAAAGACCTATAAAATGTTCCTTTTAGTTTTTAGCTTATTAACTCTATTGAAACCAAGAATAACAATGAAAAATAGAAACTTAATTAAGTAATCACTAGTGTCGATTCAATGCGATGAACAGATCTCAATTATGATCTTCAGTGAAAAATAACTCTAAATTCCTATCTTAGGCTTCTAAGGAGAGTTCTCAACATCCCACAGCTTCCTACATATGAGAAGTGAAATATAATTTATGTTAAAATTTTACATTTAAGGGATAGTTTCGAAATTTCCCTTAGAAGTTCTTTGTTGTATGGTTCGGATGCATGTTTGGTCAAACCATGCACCAATTGGGAACCCATTATTATATAGAGGAGAACCTCACATGGTTTTCACTCATTATTTGACTAACTATGTGTAAACTCTGCCTCATCTCACAATCCAAAACTAAAGAGGCCACCACTTGGGCGTATGGCACCATCTACACTATTTGAAAACCCATGTGGGGACCACTTTCCCTTCATTCTGTCCTAGCATGGTTAGTCAGACTCTATGGATTGGCCCACACAGTTTCTACAAATATTGTGGGATGCCTTTTTTCAAAAAATAAGGTTTTTGGTCTCCAGTAAAAGACCCAGACACCACTAAAACACCCAAGATCATGTTTTGTACTAAAATTAGGTTATAAAAAATCATTTAAACTGAAATTAGAATTATTTTTACCTCATAAGATATCCTGGAAACTTATAATCTTCCCCATTAAATTAATACATCCATGAATTTCCCTCTTAATGTTGCTGTGGATTTATGTGAGAATAAATCAAGCAATTAAGAACGTACTTTGGCCTCCTTCTCCCAATTATCACTATGTAAATTTTTGTGCTACAAGTAGAACATATAATATAGGAACATACCATCCATATAGAACCTTCATTTTCCAATCAATGATATGAATCAGATGTTCCTTAAGAGACACATATACCTGTAACTCAACATCCTCATAATGAAAATATTGAGATGGGTCTGAATGATAACAGCACAATGGAGATATTTGAAAGATTTCATCCATGGATCAGTTCCTCTAATGTAACTAAAACTAATAGGATACTAACCTGACTCACTCTGGAATCTCGAATGACTAGACATATCATGGTGATAGATTATCCTTTCTCCTAATCCATATGTGTCCTGACCTTGGTGAGAAACCAAAAAAACATGATCCTTGATCTCTAACTCTATAGGTTGTATATGGTGATCTTTATAGGGTTTACATCAAGACTATATACTATCCTTAATCTTCTGGATCAACTGGACTTAATAAAATGTCTTCTCCATGAGACGTGTTACTCGTAAAATTGCCTCACCTTCCTCTAACCGACATAGGGTGATCAGAATGACCTACTATAAAAATCCTCAAAAGGTTTCATCTATATAGTCTCTTCATTACTATTATCATACGAAAACTCAACAAGGGGTATATGTCTCTCCCAAGATCCCCTAAATATGAATATGCATGCCTACAGAATGTCTGTAATAACCTATATCATACACTCAGACCGACCATCTGTTTGAGGGTGGGTTTTCATGCTCAGAAGCACCTGTGTACCTCATTCCCTCTAGAATCTCTGATAAAAATGATATGTAAGTAGGGAATCAATATCTAAAATGATAGTGTATGGTAACCCATGAATTCATACTATCTTATGGATATATATCTTTCTATGCTCATCAATAGTGTTGTTTTTCTTGATTGGTATTAAAGGATCCTCCTTTACGAGCCAGCCAATAAAAACCCAGACAACATTGAACCCTCGACGTGACAATGGTAAAACATCCATCAAATCCATTGTGAAATCATCTCATTTCCACTCAGGACGTGGTAAATATTATAAAATCACATCTTGTCCCTAATGATATGCCTTCAATAGTTGATAGGTGGAACATATCATAATAAAAATAGCTGCTTCACCTTTTATATCCATTGACCAATACGGATGGCCCAAGTCACGGTATATCTTAGTGATTTCTAGTTGAAATGCCCAAACTATTGAAAGAGAATCATTTATGAAATCTTCCATTATGTCCACCAGAACCCATTCATGGTCAGTGATACACTAGATCTCATCATAACCTATGCTTCAACTAGGTGGTGGGTCCTCACCTACCACACTCTCCCATATGACTAGGCCCTCATAATCTAATGGTTCCATCATCCTAACTCTATTCATTAGGGTAGAGGGCATAGTGATGGATGAAAGAAAATTCTTTCCCTGACTGTCCTGAACATCCATGATTAGATAAATGAAAAAAATCCATATGTTTCCACTCACTATTTTCCTATTGAATTGCATGTATTTGGTTTTTCCTTCTTAGTTCATTGGCCACTGCATTTTCCTTCCATAAATATATGAATGCTAAAAATAGAAGACTATAGGTATTCAACCCACCTTCACTAATTCATATTTAGATCACACTTAGTAATTATCTACTTTAGGTTTTTTTTCATCAATGTACACCACAAAATTCTCTCCCAGTAAATAATGTCTCTAACATCACAATTCATGAACAACTATAACTAACTTGAAATCATGACTCGTCTTGTTCACCTCATGTGGCATCAACTACTGAGACCCGTAAATTGTTAAACTATCTCTATACATCATCAAGACTCTGAGACCAATACCGGATGTGTCACAATACACAATGATTCTCCTTCCCTAGTCTAGCATAATTAGTATTGGTGCTGATGAAAATCCCTTTTTCTACTCCAGAAAGGATTTCTCACATATATTTTTCCATACAAACATCACACACTTCTTAGTCAATAACTTCAATGGAGCTACTAATCATGAGGGTTGATATATTAATCCCTTTCATTATCTAGTTATCCCTAGGAGACTCCATAGGTAACATCCTATTTTTTTAAAAGAAAGCATTATGTTCGATAACATACATGATATGCCACATTTAGCCTAAATGAAAATATTAATATTAATATGTAATGGGTCTCCCTCAACCTAGTCAAAGAGGTCTTTTATTTCCTTTAATAATAAATGAGGCTTCAGCCCCAACCTTTAAAAAAATATTATTATATAATTTGGGAGTTATAACATATTAATTATAATGGATGTAATGAATATGATTTACTAAATTATGAATATATGGTATACACAGGTGTATTTAATTAATTTTTTGTGGAAAGTTAATTATAAATAAAAAATCAGAAATAAACTATTTAAATGTGAACAAGTGTGTTTTATACCAATAAATTAACAAATCACTCTTGTTGGTTCATATTAATGAAATATATAAAAATATATATTTATATAAAATGTATTCAATTTATTAATTAACAATCATCTTATGGGTTTTCTAGACATGATATATGAACAAATCCAATTTTATGAAAAAAGTTCTATTTCACATCAAAAAATGCAGTTTTGTGGACTTTTAAGGGAACACCTATTTTATATATAGTATATGTCACTTTTATAATTTTCATCAGAAAACATAATCTTCTTCTTTGGAATAAAGTTAAATAATTACATTGTATAATTTTTTTTATATTTCATAGAAGTTTCATTTTTTGATGAACACTGAAAATTTTTTACATTGTAGTTATAAGATAATTTTTCATTTTAATAACTATTATAACATAGATAAATTTTTAAATTCAAAATATATCAATAATACATATATTTATCTAATTTATTTCATTGTAAAAATTTTTATATGGAAATTAGATATAAAAACATAATGAAGTATTGAATGTCTCTTTTACCAGCCTTCTTGCCACATCTACAAAATTCTAGTCAACTTAATTTTGTAACTTATATGATTTTAATTTTGAAAAATAAACAAAAATGTTACTAAATGGTATGAAAATAATGATGTAATTTGATCAAATTATTTTTTTAATAGTATATTTATTATTTTATTTACCACATTTAAGCATAAAATCCGGTAATTAAATATAAAACAATATTATAATAATAAAAAATTACACTAACACTTATCCTAATATCATTATATGAGTTCTCTTTGACAAAAATAAACTCTATTCCAAAATTAAAACCTTTTTAGGCCACTTGATTAAAAATATGACATTAATTATATTTTAATTAAAGATATATTAAAAATGATAAACTCATATTTTTATTAAGTAAATTAAATTTAATATATGGTTATATTGAAGCTAAATTAGAATATAAATATTCATTTTTAATATAATTTTTATCTAAATAATGATAATTAATTTATAACTTTTATAAATTAAATAATATCATTTTATTCTAAAAAAATGATGATGGATTAATTTATTTATTAAAGGAAGAATCAAATAATTGAAAATAATAATATTAAAACAAATATAATATTAACTATTTGATGTAATTCCATAATTAAATGGATGACTAAAACATGTTAGGGATTATTTTAATTAGTTTATTAAGGAATCACATTTTTTTATATTTTTAAAATACAAATAATGAATACTATCAAAAGTGATGTAACTAATATATTAAAATATAAAATATTTAATTAAATATAAAAAATCCAAAATTACCATATTCATATAAAAAGTTTAAATAAGTCTATAAACTCCATAAATGACTCGTTCATTAGTCGTTTGGCCTTTATGGTAATTATATTGACCCTCAAACTGTAAATTTATTGACAAAATGGTAAGAGTTAAAAGGGGTAAAAACAAAAATATAAGGATTGTAAAATAATCAAAACCCATCTAAATTTAATTTTATGAATGTATTTAGAATCATATTTATCCCATAATTTAAATAATTTAGTTTGGATTCATATTGAAATGGAAAATGAATTTATTTAAATTTAATATTTTTAATAACTCAATGACTTCCCCTCCCCTCTCCTATAAAAAGGCACTCATTGTTCTCCATTATTTACAGTTCAAAACTATATTTTCTACTTATAACTTATAAACCCATCTCTAAGATACCTCACCTATAACTTCCCTGACCCAGAAGCCACTAAACCGGTGCTCCAAGCTGGGTAGTTACATAAAATTAAGCGCACCTCCCCATACGCCAAAGGCTGCTGACTAGCAGCGGGGGTCTTTCTGATCAAGTGGGGAGACTATACCCCTTTTTATTAGAGTAATCCACAAAATAAATAATCCAATAGCAGAAAAAATAATCAATAAACAAGGAACATGTATAACAACCATTTCCAATAATAAATATTCCATGTCCTACTACAAGTGAAAAAGTGAACAAAAGCCCAAAATAAATAAAATGTACAAAACCCCCAAAATGGTCCCGACTCCAAGTTTGGATCCTCCACTAAGTGCTAGCCATGTCCACTCAACTATCTATCAAGGACCCTTTCCCTCCTCTTGTCCTAAAAACATGAAGTCTACTCAGGTACCTAATGGCGGCCCGAGCATGGTGTAAGTACAACTCAGTTGGCCACCACCAAAAGTGTCTACAAGATATCCAGTATGATACAAGAAGTGAATACAAAAGGAAATTGAATGATAATTTACATGTAATAAATTAAGTTTCCATTAAGTAGTTCAGAGCCAAATCCATTTCCACTACCATTACCATTCATTTCACACCAATCACCATCACATAGAATTTCATCATATTTGCATGGGTTATTCACATACATTATGTTACATGGGTCTAAGGCCTACAATCACTTGCAAGAGGGTAAACACTTCGTTATCATATCTCACTAGGAACAACCTCTTCATAGATATCATATCCTCACCACGATGCCTCAGTCTTGGTGGATGCAACCGTTAGGAGCAAGGATCCTCAGTCCCCATTCTTAACCCATGAATTTAGGGTAGAGTTCAGAGCATCAGTCTTTACTCGACCCGTGGGCGTAGATCCTCAAGTCATACCCCACTCTACCAAGCCATGTCCACATGATATTATATATAAGTAACCATAAAACTACCATAACATTGTCCTCTGATAAATTCCATTCACAACAAACCACACGAGAATTCACATTATGCCTTAACCCATTAACACATTACCATTTCACATCATTTAACCACTGACCCAATTCCCATGTGTTATGCTTATCTCACTATGTATTCAACACTAAAACCATAACCAATCCTGTTATGGTCTTTAGTCATTTTACCCATTAACCCATTTAACTCGTTCATCATTTCCATGAATCAACCATTAAACCCATTCTAATTAGCCATTCGGTTATTGCCAAGTCTAGGTGAATCACTTAAATTCTAGTCCAAGTTCAACCAATCATTCCAACATATTCGTCCAGGGCCCTACCATTTATTACAACTAGGTCACTTGTTTAATAACAATCCTTAGGCTCAGGAATATCCGGCACATCCCATGTATGGCCCCATTTTGGTCAAGGCATACTCAATGCATCCTATGGGGATCGTGAGGGCTCCCATTTACCGTTTTTAAGCACCCTTTGTACCAACCACATCCAGGATGATCAACGATCATCAAAAGGAAACCATGTGCCAAGCTACACATGCATAAATCCACCATAAAACAATGGTATAACATTTTTAGACCACCTACGTCGAATCCACGGTTGAACGCACAATCAATCGAGTCCTTAGACTTCAATCTGACCAGCCATTATAGATTCCACCTAGAACTCTCCCAAAAGACAGGGTTTTAGATCTACGGAACAAGAGGGAGATAAGATACAAACCCTAAACCAAAAAGAGACGAAAGTATGGTATTAGCCTTACCTGGAGCTTCGATTCACATCCAAAGACACCAAAAATTCCACTGAAACGAAGGAGATCGACCAATTGGAGCTCTTGGGAGATTGGGTTTGTCCCTAGGGTGATGAGGGAGGAATGGAGAGGAAATAATGAGTGGGTTCAAAAAATACCAAGGTGGAACTTCCATAATTTTTCCCAACATTAAGAGGCCACATGGTTTTTACCCACAGTGTGACAAACCATGCACAAATAGTTCGAATACTTCTGTCTGCAGGAGGAGGGTTGCACTGTTTACCTGGGCAGGCCACACGGTTTTCCCTGGCCATGTGCAGGCCGTGCACCCAGGCTTCTCTTGCCCGACGTTCCTTTCTTTCATGCCCCGAGCCCCTGAAACACCCCCAAGACCTCTCATACTCTCAGAAGACATCCCTTGAAGCTCGAAACAAGGGATTCAACTAAAACATAACGAAAACACGCCCTTACCAAAAACCAGTATCATACAACCTCCCCACCTTATAACGGGTCATCCACAAGCCGAGTTTCAAAGCCTCATTGATCCACCGAAGAGAAGAGTTCGGGCCACTAAGCCAACATATCTGATTCCCACTACCATGTTTCTTCCCAGACCTTCCCAGACATTCATAGTACTCACACTAATGGCACAACCTTTCCTCATAAGACCTTTCACTATGATCCACCACACAAACCAGATGATCCTCAAAGGATGCATCCGCCTCAATCTCCACATCCTCAACATCAACCACATGAGATGGGTCAGGGTGATATATTCGAAGCTATCACACATGAAACACATCGTGCATCCCACCTTGCCGCTGTGGAAGATCCAATCGGTAAGCCACTGGTCGAATCCTCTCCACAGTCTCGAAAGGTCCCACATACTTAGGCGCCGACTTAACCTATCTTCAAATCCGACGGTGATCCAACCTTAGTGACACTTGAAGGAACACTTTATCACCCATAAAAACTAAAGAGGTCTACCCCTCCAATCTGCATACGACTTCAGCCTACTCTAAGCCATAGTCATCTACTTCCTGATCAAATTAATTCTCCTTGATGTCTCCTGCATGAGACTTGGCCCCAACAACTCAGATTCACCAGCCTCTAGCCAACACAATGGAGATCTAAATGGTCTCAAGTAGAATGCCTAAAATGGTTCCATTTGAATCGTATCCTAAAAAATGTTGTTTTAGACAAACTCAAATAATGATAGGTGACTCTCCCAAGAACCACCAAAGTCCAAGACACAAGCTATTAACATTCCTTCCAACACTGGGATCGTACGCTCCAATTGCCCATCCGTCTGTGGGTGGAAAGACGTACTCAAAAACACCTGTTTACCAAGCTCCTTCTTCAACCCATGCCAGAAACGTGTTGTCGAACACGGATATCAGTATGAAACTACGGTCCGTAGGACACCATGAAATCGCACTATTTCCCGAACATACAGCTCACCCAACTAGTCGATTGTAATGGTCTCCTGAATCGGTAATAAATGAGCCAATTTCGTTAACCGATCCACAACCACACAGATTTCATCATTCTTTAGAGGTTTCCTAAGAAGACCTATGATGAAATATATTGTTACATCATCCCACTTTCATTCTAGAATAGGAAATCGATGCAACAAACCACCTGGACATTGATGCTCGGCCTTCACCTGCTGACAGGTAAGGCAGCATGCCACAAAGCCCACAACATCGTACTTCATTCTAGGCCACCAAAACTTCCTTCGTAGATCATGGTACATCTTGGTCAAACAAATATGAACTTCCAAATTTGATACATGGAACTTACGCATCAACTCTTCCCACACACACTTTGGCACAACCACACGATCACGAACACGAACGACACCTTCCAGGTCGACGGCCCAACCAGAAGGTACCTCCCCAACTTTAAGCTTTTCCTTCATGATCAAACACTCTGTATCATCAATATGACCTTCCTTAAATTGACTAAAAAGTGTCAAATCCATCGTTAAAGAAGAAAGAGTGACCATACCACTCTCCTCCAGCACCTCCAGGTGCATCTCTTCAAACAAATCCATCACCTTCCACTCAATGATGGACTCTTGAACCACCTGATTCTGAACCTTCCTGCACAGAGCATCAGCAACACTATTTCCCATTCCCAGCGTGTACATCAACTCGAATTCAAAATACTGGAGATATTCCACCCATATTCATTTCCGAAGGTTCAGATCCCACTGTGAGAAGATGTTCTTTAAAATATTATGATCAGTAAACATAGTGAACCATTCTCCCAACAGATAGTGCCTCCAGCACATCAAGGCATACACCATTGAAGCCAACTCAATGTCATGGGTGGGATAGTTACACTCATGGGGTCTCAACTACCTTGACCTATAAGCCACAACCAACTCATCCTGCATCAACACAGCCCCATGTCTGACTCTGGACGCATCAGAAAACACGATGTACTTCTTACCCGGCTTAGGTAAGATCAAGATAGGTGCGGTTGTCAACCACTTCTCCAATTCTTAGAAGGAGTTCTCACAATCCTCAGACCACTCGAACCAGATTCATTTCTTTGTCAAGCCCAAGAGTGGTGATGACAAGCGAGATAAATCATAAATAAACCTTCGGTAATACCCATTGAAACCCAGAAAACTCCAAACATCAGAAATACTCCTGGGCTGCTCCCAAGATACAACTGCCTGCACTTTCTCTAGATCCACTGTCACACCTACCCCCGAGATGAGGTGACCCAGAAAATGAACCTCACCTATCCCGAATTGACACTATGATAACTTTGCGTATAGCAGCTTCTCACTTAGTGTACCCCAAATGATGTCAAGATGTTGGGCATGATCGTCCTGAGTTTTCGAGTACACTAAGATATCGCCAAGAAAGACAATGACAAATTGATCTATATAGGGATGAATGATTCAGTTCATCAATGCCATAAACACCACCGGTGAATTGTTCATGCCAAAAGTCATTACCACAATCTCCAACAACACGTACTGACTCCGGAAAGCAGTCTGTGGTACGTCAGAAGACCTCACCCTCATCTGGTTATAAAATTACCTCAGATAAATATTAGAAAACACTAATTCACCCCTCAAATGATCAAACAGGTTGTCAATTCTAGGAAGAGGGTACCAATTTTTCACCGTCATCTGATTCAACTTTTGATAGTCAAAACACAGCCTCAACGACCCATCGACCTTATTTTCAAAAAGAACAGGAGATACCCAAGGAGACATAATAATATGGATAAACCCTTTAAGAACCAACTCCCCAATATGAAACATTAGTTCCTGTGGTTCTTTCCGTGCCATTCAGTATGGCGGAGTAGAAACTGGCTCCACTCCCGGCAGCAACTCGATTGTGAGCTCGACATCCCTCTCGGGTGGGAACCCCAAGAAATCCTTAGGAGACACATCCTGAAACCGATCCAACACAGGAGGAAAATTAGATTGTTCCCCTAACTCATCATCATAATTCATGAGACATGCCACCTGAGCCATGAGTCCACTCATCTATTGACAAAACGGCCCCGCACGCCCTGCTCGAACATCTCATTCTCCACGGGGAACATAAACATCACCCTCAAGCGACATGAACGATACTTTGCGAAGATAACAGTCTATGTAAACCTAATACAACACCAAAAAATCCATTCCCATGATTAATTCAAACCCCAAAATATCTAGAATGAACAAGTTCCATTGAAAATTATACCCACAAACTTCCAATCCACATCCCTTGCAATACTAGATATCCTTAACCAGCACTCCCAATGGGGTGTCAATTGGCATAACTCCACACACCCCCTCCACAGGAAAACCCAACATTACCACATGTTGAGAAGAAACATAAGAGTGTGTGGCACTTATGTCAAACAACTCACTAGAAAACACAGAATCTACAAGGATCATACCTCAAACAATTGACAGTCCAGCCTTGTCATCACTACGCACAAACTGAACTGCCTGAAGCTGACGAGCCCCTCTACCATGGGCTCCACCCTGAGCACCCTGTGCCACACTGCCTTGCTGGTGTGAGTGATCTTGACCTGGAGTTCCATGTCTACCTCCCCTACCAGTACGGCCCATAGAGATCCAACTGCCTGCCTGATATGGGGCAACTAATCCCCTTCCCATACCCGGTACCTGCTTTTCATCATCATGCTCACCCATCTGCCGAGGGTTCATGTAGAACTTCTGCACATGCCTTATCCTGCTGTATGAACGAAAATCAACTTGAGGTCGAGGACACAAAACACGCATATGCCCCGGCCTACCGCACTGATATCAAAACACTTGGTTCCCACCCTGAGTGGATGACCCTCTCTTCTGGCCACCTTGATGGAAGCTTTCGAAACAGTGCTTCCGACCTTTGAAAGATGCACCACTTGTCTGCCCAGCTGGCACGACAAGCCCACCACCTGAATCTCCCGTCAGGTTCCCCTCAGAGATGAGTGCTTGATCCATCATCTCTACAAACCTCTTCAAGAGGAAGATATTTACTTGAGACCTGATCTCATGTCTCAACCCATCCTGGAAACAATTTTCAACCCCTGCCTCATCCCCTGCCAAAACTAGGACAAAACATTGCAAATCAGTGAAGAGACTAGCGTAGTCCATAACCAATAGCGATCTCTGAGTCAGGCTCATAAACCCTGCAGCCCACTCCTTCCTCAAAGTCTCTTGGTAGAAATTCTCCAGAAACTTCTCACGGAAATCCTTCCACAACATCCCCTTAGCATGCTCGTTCTGAGCCTAAATGTCCCACCAACGCCTTCCATGGCCCCGCAACATATAAACGTCCAGCTTTACTTGCTTTTCATTAGGGGTCTCCAGATGATCCAGTTTCGTGTGGACAAAATCTAACCAGAACTCCACTGCCTCTAGCCCACCCTCTCTAGTGTAGGTCAGAGGGTGATGCAGCTGGAACTCCCTAGTCACCTCAAACATAGTTGGGGAAATCCAACCTGGGTCCCGATCCATCATCTGCAAAAGGCCAGCCACGTTCTCCAAGAACTGGTCTTCTCTACCTTCATTGATCACCACATTTTTGTGCTCTTCTACTGGAGGAGTGTTCTCAGTAACATCCTCCTATTTCCCAACTGGTAAACGACATCGTGGTGGCATCTCTCTACATTTCCAAGAACGAGGTTTAGCACGCATACCATAAAACTTTCACGACTTCATCAAAATCTCCTTAAAAGATACAACAACCCATTTTCATATATTAATTCAATGAAATTAACACCTCAAATTCATCACCCTGACCATCTCTATAGCAGGTCATGGTCCACATGGGGTAAACAACCATGCACTACCACCAAAATCACACAACATTTTACAAAAATATTTTTCAATTTATTTCAAACCCTTATATTTCATTAAACATCATTTACCCACTTGTTTTATTTCATTTTTTCCCATTATTTCTTGGTTTGCTGAAATTCATGATGCACCCAACTTTCTTGCCTCACACACCCACCCTATGTGTGTGCATAACACAATGCCTTTCACATATCTCCCTAGGTTCCTACAATGATGCCTGAATGAAAATCCTCGTGCCATTAAGGCCACAAGTCAAATATCATAAAACAGTCACATCAAACCACATGTGAATCACCCAACGGTGAAATATCATCAACTATAACAACACACAACCAAGAACAACATTTCCCACCCAGGGTGACTTAGGTTTTCCCTCGTACATGGGTTAGATACTCCCAAGAACGAGCTCATTTAGTAAGTCCCAATACATCTTAACCCTTGGAAACCTATACCAAATAACAAGACCTCAGATAAGGAGAATAAGAACCCCCTCTAATACCACTTTGCAATCTCCTCGACCTAGAATCCACTAAACCAGTGCTCCGAGCCAGGTTGTTACATAACCTTAAGTGTGCCTCCCCATACGCCAAAGGCTGCAGACTAGCAGCGGGGGTTTTTTTTTCATGTGAGGAGATTATACCCCATTTTTATCAGATTAAGTCATAACAGAAATAAGCCAATAGTGAAAACAATATTCAATAAACAAGGAAAATATATAACAACCATTTCCAACAATAAATATACCATGTCCTACTACAAGTGAAAAAGTGAACAAAATCCCAAAATAATGACAACGACCAAAATTTCCAAAATGGTCCTGACTCCATGTTCGGATCATCCACTATGGGCTACCCATATCCCCTAAACTATCTAGAATGGACCCTTGACCATCTTTTATCCTTCAAAAATGAATTATGCTTGGGTACCCAATGGCGGCCCGAGCAAGGTGTCAGTACAACTCAGTAGGCCACCACCAACGGTGTCTACAAAATATCCAGTATGAACAGGTAGTGCATGAAAAAGGAATATGAATGAAAATTTCCATGTAATCATATAAGGTTCCATTAACCAGATTAGAGCCAAAGATATTGCCATTACCATTACCATTCATTTCACACCAATAACCACCACTTACCATTTCATCATATTTCCATGGTTATTCACATACATTATGTTACATGGGTCTAAGGCCAAAAATCACTTGAAAGATGGTAAACACTTCGTTATCCTATCTCACTAGGACTACCCTTATCATAGCAATCATATCCTCACCTCGAAGCCTCAGTCCAGGTGGATGCAACCTTTAGGAGAATGGATCCTCATTCCCCATTCCTATACCATGCATTTAGGGTGGAGTTCAGAGTATCATTCTTTACATGACCCGTGTGCATAGATCCTCAACTCATACCCCACTCTACCAAGACATGTTCACATGATATTATATATAAGTAACCGTCAACCCACTATACTATTGTCCTTTGACAAACACCATTCATAACAAACCACATGGGAATTCACATTATACCTTAACCCATTAACACATTACCATTTAAAATCATTTAACCATTCACCAAATTCCCATGTGTTATGCTTATATCACTAATCATTCAACACTAAACCCATAACCTATCACGTTATGGTCTTTAGTCAGTTTACACATTAACCCATTTAACCCGTTCATCATTTCCATCAATCAGCCATTCAACCCATTCCAATTAACCCTTAGGTTATTACCAAGTCTAGGTGCATCAACAAAATTCTATTCCACGTTTAACCAATCATGCCAACATATACGTCAAGGGACCTACCATTTATTACAATAAGGTCACTTGATTAATAACAATCTCTAAGCCCAGGAATACCCGACCCATCCCATGGATGGCCCCAATTAGGTCAAGTCATACTCAACTCATCCCATGGGGATAGCGAGGTCTCCTATTTACCGTTTTAAGTGCCCTTTGTACCAACGACATCCAGGTTGATCAAAGTTGATCAAAAGGAATCCATGAGAAAAGCCACACATCCATAAATCCAACATAAAACTATAGGATAACGTTTATAGATCACCTACCTCGAAACTGCGGTTGAACACACACTCAATCAAGTCCTTAGATTTCAATCGAACCAGCCTTTGGAGCTTCCACCTAGAACTCGCCCAAAATATAGGGTTTTAGAGCTTCGGAACAAGAGCGAAAGAAGATACAAACCCTAAACCATAAAGAGAAGCAAGGATGGGATTTGCCTTACCCGGATCTTGGATCCACATACAACACCACCAAAAATGCCTTAGAAATGATGGAGATCGATCTTTTAGATCTCTTGGGTGATTGGGTTCATCCATTGGGTGAAGAGGGAGGAATAGAGATGAAATCTCGAGTGGGTTCTTAAAATCCTGGGGTGGAAATTCCTTAATTTTTCTGAACTTTAAGAGGTCGCACGGTTTGGCCGCAAGGTTTGAAAAACCGTGTGCAAACCGTGTGAATGCTACTGTCTGGAGGAGGAGGGTTACATGGTTTACCTGGGTAGGCCACACGGTTTTCCCTGGCCATGCGCAGGCCCTGTGCCCAGGTTTTCTTACCTAGCTTTCCTTTCATTCATGCCCCAAGCCCCAAATACCCCCCCAAGACCTCTCATACTTTCAGAAGACATCCCTTGAAGCCCAAAACAAGGGATTCAACTAAAACATAATGAAAAAACACCCTTACCAAAAATTGGGATCCTACATCACCACATTTTATAGGCCTTATTTTATTCATAACCCCTACCATAGATGTGTTACAGTGTTAATCAAAGATGATCGTCTGAATGAAAGGTTATATTTTTACTTAAGTGTTTAGATTTTTTTTTCTTCTTAATATTCCTTAAAATCTCTTTAAACCATGATGAAAAAGAATCTACAGTGTCCTCAATATTAAAATATTATATTATATTTAATATCATCACTTGAATCCATCACTTAATCTATTTAATGGGAAAAGAATTAATAATTTCTGCATACATGGTAATTATCACATCCACAAACAGATATAATTCATTTGTCATAAAAATCTCTCAAGACCATTTTTATTTATGGAATTAATTTTAATATATGATATTCATTAAATATATATCATTATAGTAATATAATTTATATTAGTAACGCTTTTACATTTCATTAACAAAAAAATGATAATGATTTTCATGCATGCATGTGAACTATCACCTCCACAAAGCAATGTAATTTGTCTTTAATGCCCACATCACATGAATAATATATAAGTATATTTATATGATAATAATGATATTATAATCATTATATAATGATAAAACAATTATTAACTTTTTTCCAAAATGATCATTGAAAAATTGGAAACGTTACTCATGCGTACGTACAACTTACCATCTCCATGATTATAATGTAGTTAGTTTCCATAACCATATTTAATGGTTTTATTTAAAATTATAATATATATATAATTGATTATTATTTCATGAATATTATTCGTTATAGGATTTACTATTAACCACTTTGATAGTATTTTACTTAGTAATGTAATTTTAGACTAAAGTTCCAAATATCATCAAAACATCTAACATAAAGTTATAAAATTAACTAATTTATATAACTTGGAAATAAATGTTATAAAAAGAATAAAAAACATGAAAATTTTTATCAATAAATTAGAAAATAACTTAATATTATTATTTTTGAATATCAAAAATGTTTGAGATTATTCAAACTCAATGTAAGGGATTTCTTATTAATCTCTTTTTATTGAGGCATTTCTTGATGATATGAACCTATATTATTTTTTAGGTGTGTATATATATACCCTTTGAATAATCATTTAATTATTTAATATATTTTCATGATACATAATTTTTTTAATGATTAATATTTTTGGGGGACTATGATTTAAATTTCCAATGCTGCATGGGATAACATTAATGTTTGCAGATTTAATTATAACATCTATTAATCCATGTTAATATTCATGATATTAATTTACATAACTATTTATATGGATATAAAATAATTATAAATTAAATTATTTTCCTATTTTTAATATCATCCATATTTTTTAAAAAGGAATATTTTTATATTTTTTATAAGGAACGTTTTGACAAACAATAAATGGAATGATATTTTTATCGTATTCGACCACAAAAGCATCCCTATCCCCATGACCATTATTTTATATTTGGATTCCTCTACAAATAAATAATTTTTTTCAATTTAAATAAGTTATTTATAACATCTTTTGGTTTTATTATTAAAAATGTTTTTGAAAATGGATTTACTGTTTCAATATCTAGAAAGTATTTCTTGTGACGACATATGAAATTTAAGAGTGAAATATTGATAATAGGAATATTTTATGTTTTATGACTATATAATGGTACATAGACATTTGAATGGTGGTTATGTGCTAAAACAAATTTAGGTGGTTCCTTGATAAAAAAAGTATGGGTGGTTACATTATAACCTCTGATTCATTGGTTATGGAAGTTAGTCGTATGGATATTCCATTTATAAGAGTGATATGTGTGGATATCTAATGAATGAGTATTCAATTTTACCATAATTATATCCCAAGTTATCAACTTAAATATTAATTTTTTTCTTGGGAGTTATCATGAAAAGCATGGATTTTCAAATTTTATGATAATGATCTTTTTAGAATGATGTTCATTTTTACTTGTTAAAAAAGGTATGTTTTATTTTAAGGAAATGTTTTATGGGTTTTAATTTGATTAATGGTTATATATAATTATTTATCTTAGTGTAATTTTTTGCCATAATTTGTTTTTTAAAAAATAACAGGTTGTATGATTGGTTAGGGAACCGATTATTTCATCATTAAATAATTGATGATATGACCCTAAAAGAAGTACTGTTTTTTCAATGGGCATCCTTTGTGGGAAAATTATATAATGGGTATATGTGTCCCCATGTAATTTATGGGTTTAAAATGTAAGATATTTCCATAAACATATGAAACTATAAACCAAAAAATCAATGAATTTGAATTATATTTCATAAATACTATAATAATTTAGGTTTAAGTCCAGGTCCTTACAGTTCGAATCAGAAGATGGTTTAAAAAACATTATATGTTATGATATTTTTTAAAGAGTTAGTGATATCGTCATGAGTTTATAATGTTATGGTTTAATATAAGTTTATATACATGAAATCCCTTTTAGTCTTTATGTTATAAAATTTTATGGTGAATAAATGTATTTTTATGGAATTGTTTTTAAATAATTAAGGGTTATGTTTTTTGTAATAAAAAATTAATTTTGTGAGATAAAAATTGAGGTAAAAATATTTTATGGGGGTTTTTTTGGATTTTATCTCATTTTGGTAATTTCATAATAATTATATAGTTTTAGAAAAATTGAAACCCGAGGAAGGGTGACAACCCATCACATCAGCAAGGATGGAGGAATTAAACCCACAATTGAAGGGTGAAAAGGGTTCATCACCTACAACAGTCCAACGTAAAGTACTAAGTTAGTTTGAATTTTTCTTTTTTGTTAAATGAGTTTATGTAAATAGAATATGATAATTTTTAAACTAATTTCTTCTCAAATGGATATCCATCGTATTTTCAAATTATTTTGGGATTAAGTGATAAATTATATTTTTGAAGGTGTTTATTATATTGGGAACCTTATATGTTAAAGGTAAATAAAATAAAACGAGATTTAATTTGAGAAGTTAAGGTTAAATAATATTTTATAATAATATATTATTTTAAATGTGGATTTATTGTGATTTTTTAAATGGCTAAAATATCTTGATGATTATAAGGGAAATAACTTTTTGGTATAAAGAATCGGAATTAATTGATCTTATTTTGAGATAATTATGTATATTTATCTTGGAATATTATGTTATCGAATCAGTTTTGGAATTCAATATTAGTCTTTGAAAATTATGGGAAATTTTTAAGATAAAATTATTTTGAATTATCTATGTTGATCTTTGGGTATAACTATTTAATTTTAGAGAATAAAATTTGTTTTTTCTCTTTACATGTTTGTTCTTTTTGGATAATTGTTTTATAATATACCAAAAATATTTTTTTGGTTAATGATTCAGTATATGATAAACTGATAGGTAATATTTTTTACTTTATTATGTGATTCTTATTATGTTGATTCTAGTGCATCAGAAATTATAAATTCATCTTAAATACTCATAATTTGTAAAAAAAATATGATTTTGTGGGAAAATTGAGTAAAGGATGAATCTATACTTGTCATATAAGTATATTTCCTTATGATATTAGTCTTAGTAGTAATAAAATTTTTCAATGATACAGAAATGATCTTTAAAAAAAATGTGTTTACTTTTCCTACTAAAATATCAAATACTGTTTATCCCATCAAAAATTTATAGTTTTGTGATTTTTAACATTCTACTAGATATGTTTTCTATCACTCTCCATTAGAACATAATGGTTAGTTTTATCATCGATTTCAATGTTTTCCTACATGAAATCTTAGTATGTGTTATCTCAGGTGACCAACATTATTTATTTTCTTTATTTTAAGGTTGATGTTTTATTAGTTGGTTTTTTGATTCTGGATTTCAACAAAGTTATTTTGAAAAGTAAAAACATTAATTTTTATCCCAAGATCATTTTAAAATGAATTAATTTATTAAATGTGTGGAGAATTTAACATCAATGGTTTTTAAATGGAAACACCATGTTCGATAAAATATATGATGCGCTATATTAAGCTATATTGAAAAACATAATATTATAATTTATTATGGTAGTTATAAAATATCTATTAGAATGTGGAGAGTGAATAGAACTACCAAAATTATGAAAATATGGTTTACACATGTGTATGTTATGAATGAATTGGTGACCAATAAATTTTAAATAAAAGGTAATGTTTTTTGAAAAAAAACTATTTGAATTTACACAAGTGTATTTTATACCAATAAATTAATAAATAAATATTTTTGGACTACATTAATGAAATATTTATGCATATAATATATTTACATTAATTTTTAACATTAATATTTTGTGTTTTTTATACATTATACAAGAAAAAATTCAATTTTAGGACAAAAGTAGTATTTAATAAAAGAGTTTTTACAGCTTTTTAGTGATGCATCTATTTTAAATATAGTATTTGTGAATTTTATTTGTTCTTTCTGGAAAAAATTAACATCATATTTAGAATTTGGGAATAAAAAATTATTTTGTTAAAATTTTGTTATTTTTTCTGAAAAGATTAATATTTTGATGAATAGTGAAAAATACTCCATTGTATGTAAAAACTGATTTTTTATTTAAATAATCTTTATACAGATTTTTAATGTCACAATAGATTGATAATAAATTTATTAAACCAATTTAGGTCATTCTAATAATTTCTATATCTATTATATTTATAAAAACATATTGAAATTTTGAATGTCTCTTTTACTCGCCTTCTCATAAAATATACTAGATTATTGATGAACTTAATTCAGCCACTCCTATGAATTGAATTTTGAAAAATAGAAATATATGGTTTGAATTAGTATGAAAACCTTTATCTTGTAAAATAATCTTAATTTTTTATAAATAGTAACATTTTATTTAATTTACAACAGTTGAGGTTAAATAAGGTACTTGAAGGTAAAAATAATATTATAATAATATAATAATACTCTTACACTTTTCCAATTTCATTTGATGAGTGTATTTTGACCAAAATAAACCTTAGTAAAAACTTATATCCATTCTATGCCTTTTGGGTAAGAATATGTCTTTTATTATATTTTATTTAATTATATGTTTAAAATTTCACACTCATATTATTATTAAGTAAATCATTTTTAATAATGGTTTATATAGAAGAAAAATTATTATATAATTATTAATTTGAATTCTAAAATGTTTAATTAATCATGATAATTAATTTATAATTTTTATTCATTAAACAGTTAAATTTTATTGTGACAAAATGATGATGCATGATATGATTTATTAAAGGAATAATCTACTAAATGATTTTAAAAAAATTTAAATAAATATATTTTATATATTTTTTCCATAAAAGAATTTTTTTGATGGCTATGACATGTTTTTGATGATTTAAAGTTATTTTCTAAGAAATAATGTTATTATTATTTTAAAAAAACGACGTGTAATGAATAGCGTCGAAGTGGACATAATTCTTATCTTAAAATATAAAATATATAATTAAATGATATAAAATTTATAAAAATATAATATTTGGAAAAAAGATTATATAAGTCTAGTAATTTCATTAATGAATCAATAATTGGTATTTTTTTTAGGTTATGGTAATTATATTAACACTCAAAACGTAAATTACTTGATAAAACAGTAAGAGCTTAATGTTCTAAAACAAAAAAAATATGGATTAAAAATAATCAAATCATGTCTAATATTAATTGGGATAATTTATTTGTAATAAAAACAATAACATATTATAAGTCACATAGTTTGGAACCATTTTGAATATAAAATGAATTAATATTTAATTAATATTTATGATAATTCCATGACTGCCACTCCCCTCTCCTTTGAAAAGGCACTCATTCTTCTCTATTTTTTACACATAAAACCCATTTTTTTCTAAAGAAACAAACCCAAAAGAAATCCTTGAATACCTCCCTACATTCTGTAGGACATATTTTAGTATGAAAATATGTCTTATAGGTTTTTAGGTGTTAATAAAAGGTGAGTGTCTGAATGAAATGTAATAATTTTAATTAAGTGTTTATATTTTATTTTTTCTTCATCCTCATTAAAAAATAATTTAACTATGATGAAATAATAACCCTATAATCCTAATTACATTGAGATTTTATTAGGTTAATTTCAACATAAAAATCCCTCTCTAATTCCATCAAATGAGAAATGAATTAATCGTTTGTGCGAACGTGTGAATTATCATCTCCACGAACCGATATAATTCATTTTCCATAACTATCTATCCAGACTGGTTATAATGAAGTAATTAATGTTCATATGTGATATTTAAGACATATTTATCATTATAAGAAAATAATATATATTAATTACATTTTTACATTACATGCACATAAAAATGATAACATTGTTCGTGCATACGTGTAAACTATCACCCCCACGAAGCTATGTGATTCATTTTTTATCACAAAATCACATGATTAATGAATAAGTATATCTAAATTATATTAATGATAGTATGATAATTTTTTGTATATAAAATAATTTTTATATTTTTTCAATAATTTTCACTGATAAATGGAAACATTAATCATGTGAATGTACGACATACAGTCTCTATGATTGTATCCTATTAATTTTTTGATAACCATACTTATTAGATTGATTTAAAATTATAATTTATGTATAATATTGATTATTATTTTGTGAATGTTATTTTTTAGATGTTATTATAATGACCACTTTGATAGTATTTGACTTACCAAATTCAATTTTTACCCAACTACCAAATATCAACAAAATGTCGGATGTGAACTTAAATATTTATGTAATTGTTATAACAAGGAAATAAATGATATAAAAGGGAAAAAATGAAATAGCTTATCAAACATGTAAAAATTAACTTAATTTTATTATTTATGAATATAAGTAACATATGGGGTGATTTAGAGGCAATGTAAGGGATTTCATCTCAACCTCCTTTCATTGAGGCATTTCATGATGATATGCACTATTATTCTTTATTAGGTGTATATATAGCCCCTTTGATTCATCATGTCATTAATTTATTTATTTTAATGATATTTAATGTTTTTTTAATTGTTAATATTTTATGGGGATTATGATTTAAATGTTCAAGGTGGTATGGGGCACCTTGAATGTTTAAAGAGTTAATTATCACATATTGTTTCCATGTTAATATTCATGATATTATTTTACCAATCTATTGAAAAGGATATGAAAGGATTATAAATGTTACTTTATTTCTATTTTTTATTTTATTATAATGGTTTTCAAAAGGAATATTTTTATGTTTGTTTATATGGAATGTTTTCACAAACGAAAAAGGAAATGTTCTTTTTTCATATATGGTGACTACTACTTATCCATAGTCATGAACATTATTTGATATTTGGATTCCTCAATAATCCATAATGTTTTTTAAAAAGAAAATAAATCAATTCTTCATTTTTTTGGGTATTTTGGTATTGAAAATGATTTTTAAAATGGATTGAATATTTTAATAACCTCAAATGATTTCTTGGGATTGCAAAAGAAATTTTAGGAATGAATTTTTTATAATTTAAATGTTTTTGTTTTATGATTGTATAATGGTATGTGGACATTTGAAAATTTCTTTAGTAATATACCAAATAAGGTTGGTTCCATGATAAACCATGTTTATGTGGTTACGTTAAGACATAGAATGAATTGGTTGAGGATGTTGGTCGTATGGCTATTCCATTTTGAAGAGTGAAATTTATTGATGTTAACCGTATAGTTATTCCATTTTTGTATAATTAGGTCCCATGTTACATACTAATATATTATTAGTTTTCTTATGTTTTTCAAGAAAATTTTTGATTTTAAAAATTCAATATAATGATCTTTTTGAATTTATGATCTCTTTTCTAGGGTAAAAATGCATTTTTAATATTAAGGAAATGTTTTATTGTTTTTAACTGGACTAATGATTTTATTTCATTACGTTCCTTTAAGATATTTGGTGCACATCTCTTGTTTAAAAATGTTTTTTCACGGGTTTTAATATTTTCAAGGGCATAGAACAAATCATGATGAGTGATTTGAAGATATATATCTAAAATAGATCATGTTTTTAATAGGGTTTCCTTTAGTGTAAAAATGGATACTGATTATATGTGACCCCATATAATGTATTCATTAAAAATATAAGAGTTTTTACTAATTATACAACACTATGAACTAAAACGTTCCTTCAATTTTAATTCTAGATAAAAAACACTAGAATAACGTAAATTTAATATTAAGTCCTTACATTATTTTTCAAAGACATTCATGGGGTTATACCATGGGACTACAAGTATAATCTTCAATGGGTGTACTAATACTCCTATCTTTTAGACAATATGTCCCAAGATGATAATCTTATCCATCCTGAAGTGGCACTTTCTGAGAATTTAATATATTATATTTACACTTGATTTAACGAAAATGACATCAAGATGTTTGGAATGGTCATGTCGATTGTGAGAATATACCAATATATTGTCCACATAAATCATCATAAACGAATATAGTTAATGAAGGAAAAATTGATTCATGAGTTCAGTGAAACTATTTTTGTGTTCATGAGATAGATGAACATAACCAAATACACATATAGACCGGACATGATAAGAAAGGATATATGAGGTGTGTCTATAGGTATAACATTCACTTGATTATATCTATATATCAAATTAATTTTACAGAGTTCCCAAGCTCTTATAAGCTGATCAAAAAATTCCACATATCTCAGGTAAGGGTTATAGGTTCTTAACAGTCAACTAGTTCAATTTTTTGTAATAAAAAAATATCCTATGGGAATATTATGCAATTATCACAAATATATTGGTGCACCCCATAGAGAAGTACTGAGTCCTATATACCCCCTTGCCTCCAAATCCTCTTGTTACATCCTAATCTCCTCAAACTCCATCATATCCATCCTATAAAGTGTAATAGATAACAATACAAATCCTAGGACTACCTCACTAGAGAACTCCACCTATCTCTTTGTAGGTAAACTAGAAAAGTTGGACCATAATACATCCTTCAAATGATTAAACACTAGATAGAATTACACCAAACACACTCCCTAATCATCAAGTTATAAACTAGAAATCTGGGTTGTCTTTCCCCTCATCTCGTGATGGTCTGGTGCATTTCATATTTCCTGGACATCTCATTCACCCATGTGAGTATAAAATTCACCATCTAGTTATATGAAAATCACCCTCTAGTGATAGAGGTCAGAGTATGTTCAATAAGCAACTAGCCAGTCTATCCTGAGAATCATGTCAAACCATATCATCTCAAGGAAAAAACTCCAGTCAAATTTACATTGGCAACCCTTAAGGGGCACTCTCTACAAAGGCATAAATCCTCTATTTTGATCCCCAACAGAGTGTTAAGAATAATAAAACCCTCAGAAAACTAAATGACAAACCCAAATCACTCCAAAATAGGTATAAATATAATTTTATATGATGAAACTATTTAAAAAAGTGCATATACATGATTTGAGGATACAAAAATTATATCACTCACTATAGACATTCCCTCACAATGGTCCTTTAGTGTACGATGTATGGAATTAATCATGTATGAACTATTTGCCTGTGACAAAACCTTTCTATTTAGAGTATTCCCTCTCAGTTTTTTCAATACAATTAGTGTGTGGATACCTATTCCATTACCACCACAAACACATCCTGAATTTCATGTATTTCTCAAGCTCCCTGCCTGATGTAGAGCTCAGAAACCCAATCCCAATCCAAATGTTGGAGCTAACCCCCAACCACTCATTACTAGAGGTAATGTCCTTGAAAAACACTGCACATGGACCATCATACTACAATATTTGTACTAGACTAGCTCTTAATCACATAGATTTATAACATGTATCCATATCCCACACTAATGACAAAAAATTTCACTATTGGAACTAGTGGCCTGACTGGTACTCATCACACAAGAATCCTCATAACAACACTTTCGTCCTGAACATGTTGAACCACTATTTGAGTGTCTATAATTCTCTATTATACACCCCCATCTTCCCTCTAGTTATACACTATAATTACTAACAGATTTACTTTCTTAGTAATAGAGTTAAATCTAAATATGGTCACATGAGATCAATCTTCATGTTGGAAACCTTCCTCGAAGCATATATCCCTCTATTACTTATCAAAAAGGGTTGTTGGTACAAATTTATATACCTCTATAATGTATGTTGAGTACTCCAAAACATTCATCACTCACTAATCTAGATATATGAGATCTCAATAACTCTCTACCATTGGATTCTATGTGTAAAATTATTCGGCCTGGTTCCGAACATCCCACCACCACTTTTCTAAAGGTGTATCCAGATGCTTGAATATCGATTGAGTATTCTCAATCCACAACTCTGTAGACTATAGAGAACCATTCCCCCAGAATGAGGGAATATTTTTATACTAGAACACATGTATTATCTCATCTGTAGATAAGTCAGGATGTTTTTATTTATGAAAATTCCACATCAAGTGATAAAAACCCTCACGGAACTAGTCCTCAAAACATATTTCTATAAACATCATGTGGTACTTAATCTGGTAATAATGTAAAATCCATCCATATCCCTCCTCCTCTAGATCGTGTTCATCACATCTCTTTTGTGTAGGAATGTAGGTCATTATGGTGGCATGCCTCTACAATTACAAACACATGCCTCAGAAAAGAATAATACCAAAGTTCATATCTCTAAACATCGTATAGGTCAAAATCATCACATAAACATTTCATACCACATATACATATCCTAAATATTGGATTTTATAAAAATAAATATCCATATAAATTCATATATATAATTCCTATTGCACACTAAAAAGTTAACTACTAGGTAAAGTCTATGTTTCAAAAGTTCAATTTCCATTTAATTTCCAAATTTTTATAAATAATTTCAAAATTTACTTTTAAATGGTTTAACCAAATGGCTCACCACTTCCAATAAATAAGGGAACTTGCTCCTCATGGTCTAAAATAGGGAATCCACCCAATCCACAACATAGCACAATCCAGTCCATGAGACTCATGGTCCATGACTCAATATTCCATGATTGGATGATTTGTGGGTTTGATGTGTCCTAATCAATAAAAAAATTCTTAGGTTACAGTATGCACTCTGATTACCAACCATGTTCATTAATTCCCTGTAGATATCTCTATCACAATATTAGGTATAACTAGCACAAAACCGGTCATAACATTATGCGAACTGGAAATGCATTCTATATAGCATGGAATAATGCATGGAATGTGATTTATAACAAGGTCCTTAATGATTCACGATATAGAATACCCTAATCTCATCATTTTGAAACAAAAGAGAACCCATAATCATATCAATAATAACACCACATTTCTAGTGAATCACCCAATGGTGGAATTAATTCAATTGTAATAGTCAAAATCTAGAAAATTTCAATTTCCATTCGAGACAATTTTTCTTTTTCGTATACATGGGTTAGATATGCCCATGAACAAAGCATTTGAAACACCCATTACCTTTCTATATATGTCTATATTAACCATATAATAAACTAAGAAATAAAAAATTCCTCCTCTGATACCACAGTGTAGCATCTTAGGCCCGAATACAACTCAATAGTGTCCCTACCCGATTTCCCACACGGCCTTATGCACATCTCCTCAGATAGAAATGGCTATCAACTAGAAGTGAAGGACTTTGGTTTTTCTATAGGGAGAATCTTCCACATTGTTAGAGTGTAACGTTGTGGTATGAATGACACATATCAACAATGGAACCAATAAATCAATTAGATATTATGTAAATATCATGAATATATAATAATGAAAATAATATTCTCATATAAAGTTATAATCATTCAATTTTCTCAAAAGTAGTAAAAATAGGTTAATATGGAATGAGTACAAACAAAATACTAAAAATACTAAGAAAAAACACCTCCTAATAGCACTATGAGCATCACCCTCATCCTAAGATACCCTTGTCCTATTCATTTCATGATTTAAAGCATCAATATTTGGGTATATTTCCCAGTCCCTACCTACATCCATATAGTATTTCCTAGTACCCAATAGTGTCCTGAAAGGGTGTGACATACAATCTCAAAAGGTAACCACACAAAGGTCTATTGAATATTGTGGTTGTGAAGTTTAACAATCTAAAATAGAATAGAATATATATCATGTATAAGTAGTAAGTTAATGTATATTCTCATATCATGTATACTATACAACCAGAAATAACTTTTAGCTGAATAAGGCACATTGAAAAACATGGCTCAAGAACTTATAATAAGGAAGAATAAAATAACTAACATGAACATACCATACAACCACACATGTCGTGTCATCCACATCCTATATTTATGATGAGAGGAGTTAGAAAAAACATGTTCAATCTAAAAGAAATCATTTCCTATTTACCATGGTTCTTCCGTATAATAAACAATGTTAAATTGGCAACGGATAAGCAATATATCAGATTTTTCAGACCCTGCAAGGCCATATCGAAGGTATATTGGACCATGAAATCCTCATCGAGTCCCAAGATCACCATAATGGAAACTAATTAAGGATATATTTGGGGTCCAAAAAACATTTATACCGACCATGTCTACTATATGCCCATGAAAACCTAGATCGAATGGGTAGAAAGGACCAAGTCATCGTACAAAATTAGAATCAATGGATCATATAGGTCAAAATAATTATCTACAATTCCCATGACATATGGTGTATCACAAACATGGTTTATTATGAAACCATTCATCAATTAAAATTCATATTCCATCATTATACCCACTCATATCACATTTCACATTCAAATATGTTCGTTAGTTTACCGACTCATTTCAAAAATTGTTAAATAATCCACTTAAGCAATTCAAGAAATATATGATCCATTCAAATATAGAATCAACATTAAAAGGAGGAAAACCAATTCCTAATAAATAAATTCAATTAAATTCATTTATAAAAAGTCCTCCTCTTAATAATAAATCTCTAAGAACACCCCATGGGATGTTTAAAAAATGCATAAGCATTGAAAATTTACATGGGACACTCCATGGGTTTCTGTAGATAGGTATCCAACCTCAAATAACTCAAAAAAAAAACTATAAGGAATATCTAATGACACCCATTTAATTTAATTTAATTATTCAATTCATTTTCATCCCTGTTCTAGAAATCTTGGTGGGTGGAAAAATAGAAACATGCTCTATATGATAAAAAACTGAATGGGAAAAGTACATGACATTTACCATAGGTATATAGTAGAGTTCTTGTCTATTAAAATTTTCTAATTATACTAAAATAAGAAAACAAATAACAAAATGGATGATGCCAATGAAATTAGGGCATATCATATTCCACCCACACTAGTAGAAAAAAGGTCATTAACGTCGGTTTTTTTTTTTATTTTTTACGTCGGTTTTTAACCAACGTTGAAGTTGCCGATGTAAAAAATATGACTTTTTACATCGGTTTTTGCAAACCGACGGCAAAAACAAATTTCAATTGCTTTTTTACGTCGGTTTTGTAAAAACCTGACGCCAAATAAACTCATCCGCATCATTTTTGGCGTCGGTTTCCTTAAAAACCGACACCAAAAAGTTTAAAAAATAGTTTTGGCATCGGTTCTTGAAAAAAACCGACGCCGTAAATGGAAAAAACATATTTTTGGCGTCGGTTTTTACAAGAACCTAGGCCAAAAAGAAATTTTTATTGTTCTTTGTTTTATAGAATTTCTTAATCTTCGATTTGACTGGTCGTGGAGCTAAAACGGAGTTACGGATCAAAAGTTATGGCCGTCAGAAGTTGAACATGTCAAAGTATCGATTGATACAATATGTTTTAAAGAAAACAAGATAAACACAAGTTAAAATCACATACACCAAATGATATAAAATATACATAATACTTCAAACACATTTCTATTATTTTTCGATCTTCCATTGAAATGATATGTTGTTTATCATCATATCTCTTATATTTAGCGTAGATCTCATGTGATAATAAAAACGATGATCGATAATTAAACTTACACCAAGCTTGGTAAATGTCATCCGAACGTTTTATATTTTTAACACAATAATAAAAGTAAATAATCATTATTTGAAATCTAATCGAGTTGGTTATAAATGAAGGACATTAATAATAAATAAAATGAATGAATATAATACGTACCGTAATCAAATTAATGAATGATGCTGCATTGAAAACTTGATTGAATCGAAGAGGATGAAAATGATAAATGAAGGACAAACATATTTATATATAGTAAATGAAAATATTTTCGATTGAGTTGTATGAAAATATAGGCGGGATTATAAAAAGTTAAACGCGCGTTGTGAAAAAAATTGAAATTTTGATCCCGCGTATTAGTGAATACTATTTGGCGCAGTTTTTAAATAAACCGATGCCAAAAAGATAAAAAAAAATACGTTTTGCATCGGTTTTTTTTAAAAATCGACGCGAAAAGTAAAAATAATTTTTTTTCACGTCGGTTTTTAAAAAAACCGACACGAAAAAAAAAACAGTTTTGGTGTCGGTTTTTCAAAAAACCGACGTGAAAAACAGAAAAGTTTTTTTGGCGGTGTTTTTTATGAAAACCGAAGTCAAAACATAAATTTTTTTTTTACCATGTGTTATAAAATTTCATAAGCTTCGATTTGACTGGTCGTGGAGCTAGAGCGGAGTTACGGATTAAAAGTTATGGCCTTTGAAAGTTGGACTTAATTAACACTTCTTTTAGAGAAGATCAACTTCCAACATCCATAACTTTTAATCCGTAACTCCGTTTTTTGCTCCATGACCAGTAAAATCAAAGATTAGGGAATTATCTATAGGACTGTAAATTGTTTTTACATTTTTGGCGTCTGTTTTTATGAAAACCGACGTGAAAAGTAAAAAAAATTATTTTTGGCGTCGGTTTTTCTAAAAACCGACCCGAAAAACAAAAAAGTTTTTTTTGGTGTCGGTTTTTATGATAACCGACGTCAAAACATAAAAAAAAATTACCATGTGTTAGAAAATTTCTTAATCTTCGATTTGACTAGTCTTGGAGCTAGAACAAAGTTACGGATTAAAAGTTATGGCCTTTGAAAGTTGGACTTAATTAACACTTCTTTTAGAGAAGATCAACTTCCAACATCCATAACTTTTAATCCGTAACTCCGTTTTTGCTCCATGACCAGTCAAATCAAAGCTTATGGAATTATCTATAGGACTGTAAATTTTTTCTGCATTTTTGGCGTCGGTTTTCATAAAAACCGACGTCATAACTTTTTTTTATTTTTTCACATCGGTTTTTAAAAAAACCGACGCCAAATCATTTTTTTCATTATTTATTCGCGTCAGTTTTTTTAAAAACCGACGCCAAAACTAATTTTTTGTAGTTTTTGGCGTCGGTTTTTAAAAAACCGACACCAAAACATATCCACAAAAATATTTTACGTCGGTTTATAAGAAACCGACGTCAAATTGACGACGTTAAAAAGGATTTTTCTACTAGTGCCAAATAACTTCATCGATACTAAGAGAAATATTGAATGGAACAAAATGAATTGAGTACTCACAGGTGAAGATTAAATGAGATGAATGGATCTTGATTCTGAGGTCGAATGATTAATATCTCCCAATTCCTTATTTAGGCATCTAAGGAGAGCTATCTAGTTCCCATGACTACCAGCATATGAGATGTGAAATAGTTTTTAGGTTAAAAATAAATTTTTAAGGTATATATGATAATTTCTCTAAAAAATCAGTACCCTCTCAATTTCTCCACATTGTTGGAAAAATTGTGATCCATTAAGGTTACCACTACTATAAAGAGTGGAAACTTACATGGTTTCCACACACAGGTTAACTAACCATGCACAATCCGTGTCTTAGTAAACAATCAAAATCTATAGAGTTCATCGCACATTCATGTTACTCTATACACACAATTTGAAAAACCATATAGGGTCATATTTCCCTATGTCCATTACTTTCTTGGTTTGTCCGACCATGTGGAATTCCCCGCACAATTTCTACTAACTGTGAAACATACCCTGATTTTCAGAAAAGGCGGGTTCCAAGCTCTGAAAAAGAATCAAACTCCCTTAAAACACATGTGATGAAGTTGGTTACTCACAATTTCCATAAAAATGCAATAAAAATGAAATTAAAAATATCTTTACCATGTAAGAAATCCTTATATCTTAAAAGTAATTCCATAAAGAGAAGAATAAAACATTCTTCAGGAAAATATGTTTTCCACATTGATAATCACCTATTTTAATAAAAAATATAAAATATTAGGGAAAAATATTATTTAAAAAAAACATTTCATACATATAAAGAAATATTCAAAAAAAATTCTTGACTGTTGGATATTAAATACATTTCTATTATGTTAAAAAAAATATTCCATTTACATTTTGGGTAAAAACTAAAAAATTACTCATTTAGAAAACAACACGAATATTCCTCTCAAACTACTCTGTATGAAGTAAAACACAGATAATTTTTTTTTAAATAAATAATATTGGGTGTTTTTAAAACATTATTGAAAATATTGTAATAAAAAGTGGACATTTATGAAGAAGGATTTTCAACCAAAGAGGGAAATAATGTTGATTTAAAAAACATTTTTTTGAACAATTTCAATTAAAAATGAGTGTTAAATGGTATTATTACATGAAAAAATAATTAATAAATATAAGATAATAAAAATAATTATTGTATTTATAGATATATCATATGTTTTTAGCTTCGTAAACAAAAGTAAAACCCTAATAAATGATGAGGTTGTAATCATAAAACCCTTACCACTTTGGTAAATTTGTAATCATAATACCCATGAAATAAAAGAACCATAGATGTAAATTTAAATCCAATAATTTTCATGATATGAATCATAAAATAATTTCATGGGTATTATATACACTACACAATATAAATAACTACTTAATGGGGAATATGTCTCAAGAATGTAAATATGAGATGAGAAACCGTAACCTCTAATATGATTTCCTCCAAAAGTGTTTTTACCTCATTAAGAATTAATATATATTATTTTAAAAATATATTAAATATCCTTGATCATATATGTATTACCAAATATGATTTTACTATAGTTTCTATGACAAATTTATTAAATATTCATTGTCAAAATTGTTGTTTTGTGTGATAATTTCTTCATTTTTCATGTATTGGTTAAGTAATTTCGGTCATTTTTCATTAAACATGGTTAGATAATTATCATAATATATAACATGATTAAATATCATATATAATCATTATATAAGTATTTAAAACATTATATGAAATTATGTGATAGGAAAATGAGTTACAATGTTCATGGAGATGGTAGAGCATACATATACATGAATGTTGTTTCTATTTCTTCAAAATACATTACATAGAAAAGGTAAATAAAATTTCACCTTTAAAGAAACATTATTATATAAAACATTTCTTATATATTCATTTAATATATACTCATAATAATAAATGTGTAAATAAATTTAACAACATTTCACATCATTATGTGGATACTGTAGTCCACTTGTACGCACAAGTGATGTTATTGATTTCCCAAATATCCGAAGGTAAGAAGTTATATGTGATGTTATGATTGTTGAATTAAATAAGTGCCATAAATATAATTTAAATATATTTAATCCTTTAGTATTTACATCGGTGAGATGTGGTGGTGGAAAACGAATTATATTGGTTAAGGATGTGGTAGTTTGTCAAACACAACATGGATAGATTTGTTTCCCATTTGATAAAAGAGGACATGGAAAAGGGTTATAGAATTAAAAAAGGAAAATATCAGTACATAGTATATACAAATGTTATTATTTTAGAATATTTTTATTAATTTTTTAGCATTCATAAAAATATATTAAGCAAAAAGATGAGGTTTTGAAAATTCCTTCTTTTTTGGATGGCTACAATAGGATTTTACATAAATCCTTCCAAATTTGGATTTCTGAAAAAACCAATGCCTAAAGGATTTATTGAGGGATTTAAAGAAGATATTTGGGTAGGTGTGTTCCAATCCATGTGAATTCTGGAATTTTAATAGGAGACAATATGTTGTGTCCTTTTCTTTGGGGTGGATTGGACATATTATGAATTATTTTAATAGAAAAAGTGCTACCTATGTTTTTAATATAAAAAATAATCAAAAATAGACTATTATAGAACCATGGATGATATAAGGTATACATATGCCAAAAAAATATGAATTAATAAATTTTTTAGGTCATTATAACAATTATATATTTAGTTGAACCCCATAGTAAATCTGTTTTAACCTTTACCATGGTTTTTTTATATTGTTAATCATCGTTATGTCCAAAAATTTATTTCTACTTATTATATTATATGAATTATAATGCATCCTAATATGGGAAAAAAATTTAAAATAAATTAATAGATGTGTTAGAATTTAATTTAATATTAATTGTATAGACGTGACCTAAAAGTGGTTTTCCAATGAAAATTTTTCTTAAGTATAGAAACATTCAACATAAAAATTCAATAGTAAATTGATTCCAAAAAAATTAATATTATTTAATATAATATATTATAACTATTTTTTCTTTTAAGCTAATTTAAAATAATTATTTTACTTATACATTCTTTAAACAAAAATTCATTTTTCAATAAAAAAATAATATTTTTTACTATTCATCGAAAATTAATCATTTCAAAAAAAAATCAAAAAAAAGTTATAAGAAAACATTTACATGATTATTTAAAAAATTAAATTATTTTTTAAAAAAATGTTTTCTAAAATTAGTAATATAAATATTAATGTATGTATAAAAATAATGACAAAATAACCTTTCTGAAAATACAATTTTTTAGTAAACATTTCTTTTTTTTAAATGATGATTTTTTTAACCATAAAAATATAAAAATTGAATTTATTTTATACATGTCTATAGAATTTAAATTTAATAATTAAGTCATTGAAATTAATACTCAACAATTTATAATTTACGATATGGAATTTTACTATTTTACATTTTTTTAGACTGGGGTTTCATGCATCACAAGCTATCGAAAATATTAAATTTGAAGAAATATATTTTGTGGATATTTTAATATTAGTGTATCATGTAACATTATCTCTCAAACAGAATATTGTTATTTTATTATATCAGGGTGTTAAATTCTCCCCGCCTTTAATGAATTGTTTCATTGCAATTTGAACTTAATCTCAGTAATAAAATGTTCATCAATTTAAAATAATTTCCATAAAAACCCACATGATAAAAAGGGATATAAAAACTTACAGTAGATAATATTGAACATGATTTATTAATTTCATCTGGTATAACACAAAACTATTTTTCTATGTTTGAAAAAATTAGTGGGAAGTAAAAATTTGCAAATTAAAGATAAAAAGAAAAAATTATATAGATTGATAAAGATCATTGATCACAAGAATGTGAATCATCAAGTGGAAGTTGACATAAAAAGAACCAAAAATATATTATTTATTAAAAGAAAATTAATTCATCGAATATGTATGTAATAAGATACAACCTTTGTTATTATCTTTTTTCATGATTATATGGATTCCTTCACTATCATCATAGAGAACACAAGAAATTATATTTTAAATTTCATCATTTGGTCTTTTTTTGAAAAATTTCCTCTACATTTCTTACTCTATGAAATATAAATCCAATGTTAATTTTTTAATAATAAATAATTGAAATTAGCTATTAAAAAATCTTATGATACATAAAATAGTGGCAACTCTTTCTATATTTCTCTGTATTTTTTCCAATGCTAAGAAGGTTAGCATGAGTTTTGAAATATAATTAATTTATCTATAAACCTAGGAAGTAAAACCCATTATTCAACATAATCAATTTCATAAGTATTTTTCTATAAAATAATTCAGGTGAAAAAAATTGTATTAATGGATACATCATGTAGGATAGTGGTAGCTAATCCAACCCTATTAGTATTTGGTTGTGGGTTCAAGACCTATGACCTTGTTAGATGTGATGGGTGGTCACCCAGAATACATGTTTTCCTTTGATAAAAAATTATTAATATAAGTCATAAAAAATTCCCAATAATATAAATAATATCCTCAATAATAACATTATTCATAAAATCACTTCTTAACTATATTTTTTTTACATGACTTATTTTTCCATGAAATTAAATAATCATAATTTATAAGTATTACTTTAACATAAATGATCATATTTAACTTAATAGTGATCCATAACTTTAATCTTATTTCAATGAAATATAATTCAATTAATCCATAAAAAAATTCCCTAAAACATATACAAAACCAATATATTTCATTAAAAAATGTCTCCAAAAATATCCTTAATCATCATAATATCACATCGCATAAATCTTCAAAAATGGGTGATTGATACATTGAACTAATTATCAACATTAAACTCATATTACCTTAATATTATCCGTAAATCATAATTTAATATTACACAAAGACATATTTGATTCAAATATTAACATAATCTGTATATGTTTCATGATTGTTATAACTAATATATTCTTGGTAAAAGTAATTTTAATTCATAATTATTGAATAAAAATACATAAGAACATTAATATTCCCACATAGAGTATAATAATATCTTATGATTAACTTTGATCCCTTAAATTGTTATGAGGTATATCCCTTTAAGACTTTGCTAATTATGTTTGGGATTTCGACTATCTTAATATCTTTTAAGCACTACGAATTAGTGGTTTATTTCCTTCCATTTAATTCATATTCTTGATGGAATATCTCTACACACATGAAGATAACTATCAATCCCTTTAGTCATGAACCTAGGTGTTTCTTTCCACAATTATCTCATGTGGGAAAATCATTCATTCCTTTCTTCACATTATATTTATTTCTCTATCATCCCCTTATTTAATTACATCCCTTTAAAGCCATATGACAAGGATAATTTTTTCTATATCTTTATAGAACAAGATGGTATGTCATCATATGATAATGAGGTTTAGGGAATTAATTCCCAGTTAAGGATTTGCTTCATCACATCAGATAAATTACCAATATTGCTCTTTATATTGCATACATAGTCTGAAGCATGGTTTGCTAACCTTGTAATGTTTCCTCCACACATAAAAACATTTTAATCTTCCTTTTGTATTATATTTATTAATTATCTCTCAATATCCTATCATTTATTATTATGAAAATATTTTTCAAATAATAGTAACTTAAAATCATTACACTCCATGATTTTTATTTCTTCTACATAATTAGTGTTTTAAATCAAATACCACCATTGATCTAAAAATCCTAATATAGGGTAAACTACCCTGACATCCTTCTCCCTTTCACAAATTCCTAGAGTGAGGAATCTCTACCCAAAGTACATATATGTTTATCAACTAAAAATAGATTTTTCATCCCATTAAATTTTAGAGGTTTCTCAATCCCAGTAAATTATGATATTTTTACATTGTGTGGTTCATAAATAGGCTACTCCATATATTATAATTATTTCTAATAACTTGATTTATCTTCCCTAATATTGTTATAAATTTATCTATTCTATTTGCAGTTATGTCTCTAGCTAAATTATCTTTCCCTGGAGGGAAATCCCAACATAGAGTACAGACATTGATTTAGTTTCAGTTTTTTCCACTAAAATGCATTTCAAAATAATGTAATACACTATATTAGATAGTAAAACTACAAAACATAAGGCATAATCCCAAAACCAATTAAATACATAACATAAATTGTATATTTTAGGCATAGATAATCTCATAATCATAAACATGGATTCACTAGGAATATTTTCAAATCCTAAAAATATTTTCAAATCCATTAAAATTATTCTTAAATTAAATATTAATTATCTCAATCATGTCTCATGGATTTATAAAGTCAAGGGTGATTTAAGGCCTTTTATTGTGTACTTGGTTATGATTGGTCCAAATCCCAATGACCGTTTTTCAATTTTATTGACCCTTTATTTATTTGTCCTATATTAAAATCCACTTGAATTTTCTTGATAGGTATGTATTTTTGGAAATCATCTTAATCTCAAAAATCCAAAAATTTCAAGAAGTTTACATATATAATGACCAATCCCCAAATTAAATCATTTGGTTAGGTTGCCTAATATTTATTTTCATAAATCTAGTTCCCATGATTTATATTAAATATTATATGATACCAACTATAAAGACTCCAACCCCAGTAGCCTAAATACCATGGTAACTTTGTTACATTGGTTCTATATTCAAGTGATCGCATCCAAAATGGCCGAATATTTAGTATAATTGGAAAAAATATATAGATACTTTAGTTTCACATTACATTTGAAAACAGAAAATAAAATATAGTATTTTCTTCGAGAAAATAATAACTCTATTTTTCATATCCCTAAATATCAATCTTAATAAAATTCCTTGAATATTAAGGAATAGAAAAAATCTAAATTGGAAATCTATAATAATCAGTAAGGGAATGTGTATAGAATAATATATCATAAAAAATAATAAATAATAAATATGTAAAGGTAGATAACTAAAAGGAATTTCATTTTATCAATTATATTAAAATAATAAATTCTATGGTTTACACAAATGATGATACAATAATTCTATATAAATAATGGCATGAGCTTGAAACTTATTCATGGACATTATAAAAAATAACATGATAACATTGAAGTTAATAAATAATATAATAATGTTGAAATGCACAATTATGTAGATCATCTGTATATTATCAAGGCCTTATTAACATACATATTACATAAATTTGTAAGGACTCATATAAATATATAAGCATGTTTGTTTCATTAGACCTACAGTTACCTAAATCGGTTATAGAGGTTCATGTCTTTTACTTACTATGTCAAATTCATTATTCATGTTAAACGTGACAATAATAATTAATGTAAATATTTATATTTATAAAATAGCATTAAAATGTTAATAATTTACAAAATCATTAAACATAATCATAAACCATTCAGAGTAACATGGGGAATGACATCATAATTGTACAACCACAATCAACACTATGATAAATAATCTGGTTAATTAATGAGGATGGTATATTTACAATATATCCCCAATCAAATTGATTATATCCATCTAGAAGAAAATAAATATGGATGGAATCATGAAAATGTATCCCCAGTCAAACTGATTGAAAACCATCTAGAAAAATAATAAGGATGCAATAATTATAACATATCTCTCGTAGAGAATAATTTAAATATTCAATTTTTCTGTTGATGATTAAAAAATATGTAAAGATTCAATTAATACATTATTGAGGAAAATAACATATTAAAAAATAAAATCATATATTTTAAAAACTATTAATTTCAAGAATAATAGGGAAAATGTTCATTTAAAAAGAACCTCATTAAATTTTAAAGGATGCCTCAAAATAATGAGTGGTAATGAGACTGAGAAATTTTTTAAATGCTGAGTATATTAATACAATTATTCAAAATAAATTTTCGTGTAAAAATTGAGAAACTTGCCTCATTTGAAAAAAAATATTATTTTCATAACATGTTGTAAAAATTAAAAAATTGTTAACATGTATTTAATAAATCATATTAGGTTTTCTGAAAACATTTTTTAAAATATATTTATAAAACATGGATATGGATAAAAAAATCATTGACCTAAGAGATAAATAAAGTTTATCTTTCTTCAAAAAAATCCTAAATAATTTTATGTTCCAAATAGAGTAAAATAGAACTATTACATAAAAACTTCATGAATAAATCAATGAGTATAAAAATAATGAGATTCTTTAGAGATATATTATAATATTTCCTCATCAGAAACATAATCGTAGATAATCACTAGTGCATAAAACGTTTATCACAACGGTATTTTTTACGTCGATTATATATAACTGACGTGGAAAACCATGAAACTGGATTTTTCACGTCAGATATTTTATAACTGAGGTGATAAATATATAATGTGAATTTATCACATCGGTTATTTTTTAACCAATGTGATAAATATCCAAGATTGCATTTATAAGGTCGGTTATAAAATAACCGACGTGATAAATGGAATCATGAAGGTTTATCACGTCAGTTATAAAATAACTGTCATTATAAACAGCCTAGCCTTGATTTATCACGTTAGATATATTATAACCAAATCAATAATCTTAAAAAAGCAGTATATCACGTCGGTTATAAAATAACCAACGTCATAAACCAAGGATCAGGGGTTTATCACATCAGTTATAAAATAATCGACATGATAAACCTAAAAAATGATTTATCACGTTAGTTATTTTATTACAGATGTGATAAACATAAAAAAATCAGTTTATCACATCAGTTATAAAAAATAGACTTTATAAACCGAGTGCCGATGATTTATCAGGTCGGTTATAAAATAACTGACGTGATAAATCAAGTCCTGGGGGTTTATCATGTATGTTATTTTATAACCGATGTGATAAACCCTTTGAATGATTTATCGAAACCCATATTCTTATCTTTTTTCTTCGATCTGCGGCTTACAGCTCATCACTCTCATGTGGAAAACTTAGAAACTCACCTCGAACTCATTCCCTCAACGTCGGTTTGTCTAGATCCTTAATCATCTTTATTATTTTCAAATCTCTCCGATTGACTCTCATTCCCTAAGTAAGACTTCCAACCTGCCCCGATTTCATTTCATATTTTTGGAGGATGCTCCAAATTCATTTTTTTATTTCTTTTACACTGATTATATTGTTCAAGATTATAATCTATTTTCTCACATATTTATTTATTTTTTCAATTCATCTTGATAGTTAATATTATGATAGAATGAAATTGATTTTTTTTCAAATGAACAATGGTTGTCTATTTTGAAAATTGTGGTGTATAAATTCTAGATTTTACATCATTTTTTCATTATGGGTTGAGCTATTAAGGGTTTTGTATCATAAATTTTTAATTATGGGTTTATCCAACAAGGGTTTTGTATAATTACATGTTTATGGTTTTTCTTTTTTGTATTCGTAATTATTTTTCCTGTTATTATAAATAATAACTTTTACACATGTTTGATTTCATTTTTAATATTTCAAAAAAAAATTCATTCAAATTATTAAATTTTTTATATAAATTTAAAATTTTCTTTTCATTACAAGATGTATAATTTTTATATTTATTAATAGTAATAATGAGTTTAAGTTGGATTAAGACACATCAAATGAGTAATGAATATGGGGAAGGTGTTGATGCTTTTTTAGAATTTTCTAAATGAAATATTCCAAGAAACGAAATTTTTTCTGTCCATGCCTGAAATGTTTGTATATGAAGAAGTTGAAAATTAAAGAGATCAAAGAGCGTCTGATTTGTCCTGGTTTTAATCCAAGTTACAACCCTTGGATTTGGCATGGTGAAACTGGATAGAATGTCCGATCTATTGATGATGATGATTTGCAAGATGATAACTCATATGGAATTGAAGAAATGATTTTTGATATTGTAGCATAAAAAATTGAGATAGAACTAGCAGTTGAACGTCTATTTGGTGATTCTGAAAAACCATTGTATCCTAGTTGTACAGATTTTAGAGTTTTTTCGGCAGTGTTAGGATTGATTAGCCTGATGAAAAAACATGGATGGAGTGACAAAAGTTTTATAGAGCTGCTACAATTGTTGAAAAACCCACTCCCAAAAGACAAAAATCTTCCAGAATCACATTATAAGGCGAAATAAATATTATGCATGATGGGAATGGGATATAAGAAAATACATGCATGTTTGAATGACTGTATAATATATAAAAAGGAAAAGGAATTTCTGTTAGAGTTTCCTAAATGTGGGACATCACGGTAAAAGTTGAAAGAAAAAGCACAGACTGATGTATAGATTATAAAGATCCATGCCAAATATTTTGGTGTCATCCTATATTTCTTCATTTGAAACGTTTATTTACTAACTCACATGATGAAAAAATATTAAGACGGAATGATTATGAGTAGATATGTGATCGAAAAATTTGTCATCCAGGTGATTGTGCACAATGGGAGAAAATTTAGGAGTAGTATCTGACATTCTAAATTGAAATTAGAAATCTCAAACATTGATTTTTCACAGAAGGAATGAATCCATATCGAAGTCTCAATAGCATACATAGTTCATGGCCTATTTTATTACAAATTTAAAACCTCTATCCTGAAGTTTTTATGAAGAAGAAATATATCATGTTGAGTATAATGATCTCTGGTCCAAAGTAACCCAAAAATGATATTGATGTTTTCTTATAACCATTGATTGATTATTTGAATCTTTTCTAGGAGGATGGTATGAGAGTGTATGATTCTTATAAAATGAATTATTTTCAACTGCATGCAGTGCTTATGTTCACTATAAATGTCTTCCCAGTGTATGAAAATTTGTCTGGATACAGTGTTAAGGGGCATAAAGCATGTCCAATTTGCGAACAACATACTTCATATTGTCAATTGCATCATGGGAGGAAAATTGTCTACATGGGTCATTGAATGTTTTTACCTATGGATCACTCGTATAGAAGACTAAAAAAGGTATACAATGGGTCACAAGAATTATATATTGCTTAGAAATATTTATCCACTAATGAGTATTTTGATAGGGTGTAAAACCTTGATGTGACATTGGGAAAGACACATAAATATGGTAATGATAGACATGTTTGAAAGAAATGGTAAATATATTTTTAGCTACCATATTGGAGATATCATGAAGTGAAGCATAATATTGATTTCATGCACGTGGAGAAGAATATATGTGATAGTTTGATTGGAACAATGTTAAATATTAATGGAAATACTAAAGATGGATTGAATGAAAGATTAGACTTACTATCAATGATAACACATTTGGAGTTAGCTCTGACTTCTTATGGAAGATGAAAATTTCTTCCTCTGGCTTGTCATACATTATCTAAGAGGGAGAAAATTATCTTCTTGTAAGTGTATTCATGAAATCAAAGTGCCTCAAGGTTATTCATTAAATGTAAAAAACTTTTTCTCACTAAAGGATTTGAAGATAATAGGTATGGAATATCATGATTGTCACATCATGAAGAAACAACTTCAACCAGTTCCATTGCGTAGAATATTTCCCATCTGTGTTAGAAAAACAATAACGAAGGTGTGTTATTTTTCAATTCAATTTGTAATAAGGTGATTGATGTGAATATTTGAACATTTTGGAAACAGATGCAATATCTATATTTTGTAAATTGGAAATGTATTTCCCTCCATCTTTTTTTGATATAATGGTGCATTTAATGGATCAACTGGTTCGAGAAATAAGGATTTGTGGACCTGTATATCTTCGTTGGATATATCCTTTTTAATGGTATATGAAAATATTGAATGGTTATGTTAAAAATCCTTATCGACTTGAAGACTCTATTATTGAAATTTATATTTCTGAGGAGGTTGTAGAGTTTTGTACGACATAATTTTCTGCAGTGGAGCACATAAGTGTGCCTATATCTTGTCTTCAACGAGTTAATACTGAGGGAATGGGGATTTGTTGCTTGAAAGTCAAATTTGTGTCAGCTGAATAGTTAAAGAAGGTACATTTATACATCTTGAATAACATATCTGATGCTCAACCATATATTACATTTCATATTAATGACTTGGAATAATTTCATCCTAAAAATAATGAAATGTGGATTTTGAATGAGCACAAAAAACATTTTTTACATGGTTTAAAAAAGAACCTACTTGGTAGATCAGATATCTTAGAGACATTAAGATGGTTAGTGGTCAGTCCATGTTTAAATTTGATAACATGGTATGGGAATGACATTAATGGATATACATTTCATTCAAAAACTCAGGACAACATAAGTGCAGCTCAGAATAGTGGGGTATTGGAGTTTGTAGAAGAAATTCATTTTTTGACTTCTAATGACAGAAGTCCAATTTATGCATCAAGTGCATATTATGGAGTAATTGAATAAATATGGGATCTTGATTACTTTAAAATTAAAGTTCCTATTTTTAACATAAAATGGTTTGTTGGTAATAACAATGTGAGACACGATGAATTTGGAATAACAATTGTTAATCTGAATAATTTGGAAGACACAACAGATTCCTTTATACAGTAAACACATGCAAAATAGATTTTCTATATTGTTGATCTACCAGATATGCAGTGGTCTATTTTTTTACAAGGAAAAAATATGTTGGTGAGAATCAACTTGATTTAGATGTTGATTTATGTGATATCCCTACTTCTATAAAAAGATTAGCAGAAAATAATGTTGATCATGTTGTAGACATGGTTTGTGCCATAAGGAATGATCATGATGAAGGAATTTGTGAAAATGATCCATTTGTACATTGATAATATTACAGGTAACGTATGTTTACCATGTTGACCATGTTTACCATGTTTTCCATGTTTACCATGTTTACCATGTTTACCGTGCCTACCATAGTTTACTATAGTGTACCATGTTTAACATGTTTACCATATTTTACAATTTTTTCCATATTTTATCATAGTTTATCATGTTTTCCTTTACGTAAGATGTATGTTTATTGATTTTGTTGAAATGACAATTACACTACCATGTTTACCATGTTTACCAAATTTACAATTGTTTATCATGATAAACCATATTTACCATGTTTACCCTTGTGATTGTTGAATTTGTTTATTTGTGAGTTAATGATTCCTTTTTTGATTTCAAGGACAATGATAGATCAATAAGTTGATCAACCACTTGATTATGAAGGTGAGAAACATGATGATTCATCTGGGGAGGAACATTTACATGCTACTGTTGATGTTCCCTAATCGTCTTCATGTGCTCCCATAACAACTAAGAGTTCAAATGTTGGTAAATCAGGCAGCACACTTTTACCAAAATTATTAGTTGCTTGTGCCCAAGACCGGAGGATAATAGTTGAATTTGACGACAATTATATTCCAAGAGGACCAAATGAAAAATATTTTAAGAGTTTTTATCAACTCAAGGAAAAAAGAAAAGTTAGCATTTTGTACAATGATTGGAAAAGTGTGGTCGAAATGATAAAAGATTGGTTGTGGGAGAGTATTTTGGTAAGATATTTTTCTACTGTTGGACTTATATTTTAAAAAATATAGTATAATATAAACACTCCCTTCTTTATCAGAAGACATTTGATATTCCTAACACTAGAGGACTCAAGGAAAAAAATTTATCGATGGAAGCTAGAAGATGGAGGGACTTCAAATCAACCCTCACATCTGATTTCATTTATGGCCAAAAAAATCATGACAATCCATGTGGTATATATCCTTTCATAGATGAAGACACATGGAGAACATTTGTTCAAAGTAGGAGATAAGAATCACTTTTTAGAAAGTGAAATGTAACATTTTATAATTTTTCTTATATAACTGAAATTATTAATAGTTTTTTAATGATTTCATATTTTTAATTTATATTAAACAAGAAAATCACATCAGGAGATCCAATATAAAAATTTATACCCTCATAGCTTATCTCATGAAGGGTATACATTTTTTGAAGAACAAATGATGGAAGAAAAATTAGAAAAACTTACAGCTGAGTCTTCAAGCTCAGGAGAGGTTTTTCCTCCTTCCCCTCTTTCTAGAAATGAAAAACGGAAGAGGTCAGGGATGGGAAAAAAGGGGAAATATCTTTCAGATGAAACGAGGATTGTAGTTGAGAGGATTGTAAGATATATATTTTATTTATTTAAATTATTGTCCATGAATTATATATATTGAATAAATAACTTTTTTTGTAATTAATTAATATAGGATTTTCATGGGGAGAAGAGCACACATGGGGAATTTATAGTTGCTGGGAGGAAAGATATTGTATCTGAAACATTGGGAAAGCCCGAACACCCCGGTCGTGTACGAGGATACCCAACGGGTGTATCGGTAAGAAAAGTGTTTCCACGTTATTCAACGTCTTCCATTGAGGGTTTGTATAAAAAAATAAATTCTTTGGAGGCTGAAGTTCAGAATATTAATGCGATGATAGAGGAAAAGATCAGAGCATCATTACAGTCTATGTTTGCAGACATGCAAAGACAATTTCATAATGCAGCTCCCACTCCTCTAGCTCCCCCTATAGACCCCATTTTTTATCCTCCACCTCTGGAAGAAGATCCCACTCCCCCACCTTCGGAATTAGCTCCCACTCCTCCTCCACAGCCTGAGGCCTCCATTGATCCACCTCAACCTATGTACCCCATTTTTTATCCGACTCCTTTTCCACAGCTTCCTAATTATTGTGAGTTGTTTGTTGATGATCCTCACCATCATATAGTGGCATATGGGTCAGTATGTTATATAGGAGATATGGTTCATCATCATCAGTTAGAGGTAGAGAAACATAGGGTAACTGTGTAGGATATTATAGATATATCATCTCGAGTTCCAGTACCTACAGATGAGGTGACGACAATTGGACATAGTATCAGACACTTTTTAGTTTGGCCATCCAGACTTTTGCGAGTCATTACCGTAGAGGTATGTGTGTTATATCTTATATTTTATTTATTAATAAAGTTGTTTTAGCATTTTAAAGCTAATATATTTATCAATTTATTTACAGGAATACTTTAAAGGTAAAGAAATACATTATAGACAACAACAAAGGCAGATGGCTATGACATCAGATACATATTCAAGTAGTCTTGAAAGATTGTCAAGATATACAAATTTATTAGCAGAGCATTATTCATTTATATTGTAAGTTCATTTTTTGGATGTGCAATAAATGTGGTAATTTTGATAAATGATATCATGGAACTTGTTACTGGAGACAAGTTGTGTGTTAACGTGGTGCATTTTTTTCTATGTAAGTCTTAACACAATTTTGTCCGTGCATTAAATTTATAAAATACGAGTACTTATTTCTATTTTGTATTTGGTATTTTTATAACATGTGTGAGAGGAATGACCAGATAAATTTATATGGGTTCATGGACCTGCATTTTCGTCACCCTGATGCACATTCATTGGATGTTGAAGAAAGAGAAATTTATGTTGCTGAAAGATTTCACCAAAATATTATCACACAGTGTTGGATGATGCCTTATTGTGAAAGGTATGAAACATATATCTGATAGTGTTGTATCTCTTTTAACAAAAAACTACTAACCTAAAATTTTCCATTATATCAGTGATCATTGGATGTTGGGTGTTTTCTTGTCCACGGGAGAAAACACTATATTGGATATGATCTGTGCACGGTGATGTGCGGAAAAGTATTAATAATTTTTTAGAGAAGTATGTTTCAATTTCTTAATATTTTATTATATTATAATGAATTTTAAATTTATCTCATTCATATTATTTTGTAACAGGGGATAAAACAACTTTTGAAAAACCCAACACAAAAAGGGTGCCAAGATCAAATAAGTACAAGTGAAGGTAAATATCCATTTATAATTTGTACTTTTGGATGTATTACATAAAAAGTTATATTTAATTGACAATAATTTAAACAGAAATGTCGTAAAAAACAATGAGTCAAAGAAAGCGGATATTATATGTTAAGATTTATGTATAAAATAGTTACAACGGAAACACATTTGAAGTTTCACCAGGTGAGATTTTCTTATCAATATTGCCATATTATTTCAGTTGATTTATTCATTTTACATGTTAACTATTTTCTATTAAATTTGTATCTACTTTATTACCCTAATCCATATAGTTCTTAAGAGGTCAAACACTTACATGTGGAATGGTCAAATTATTTTACAGGTTTGATTGGATTTTAGTTTGTTTGTAATGTAAAATGTAATTTTGAAAATTTTAATTGTAATTTTATATTTGGCGATTGTTTCGGTGGGATGTAATTTCTTTTAAGTTGACATTGTATGTTTTAAATGTTATCAATGTAAATTCTTAATTTTTCTTTTGTTATTTTTTTGGTCTACTTCTATTTTTCTGGTACGAATTCTTGGTTTGGTTTCTGGTTGTTTCTGGGTAGAGCATAGGACTGTTTTCTATTTTTTTAAATGATATTTGTTTTTGACATCGGTTATTTTATAATCGATGTGATGAAGGAATGGGGAAGGTTCTATCATGTCATTTATCTGAATAAACAACGTGATAAACCACTGTGGAATGGTTTTTCACATCGGTTATTTAATAACAGACATGATAAACCATCCGCCAACTAGTTTTTCACATCGGTTATAAAATAACCGACGTGAAAAAGGACTGGGAAGGTTTTATAACGTCGGGTATTTGAATAAACGACGTGATAAATCCCTGGAAAATTTTTTATCACGTCGGTTATTTAATAACCAATGTGATAAACACTCCGCCAATGGTTTTTCACATCATTTATTAAATAACCGATGTGAAAAACACCTCGATGTTATTTTTTAACATTAGTTTTAAAAAAACCAATGTAAAAAATGATATTTATAATGTCGTCCGTATTAATGTCAGCTAAAAACCGATGTAAAAAACAAAAAATAACTGACGTAAAAAACGTTTTTTGCACTAGTGAATACTAAAAAAATGAGATTGTTATCATAACACCCCTACCATTTTTTAAACAATTAAATTATGAACCCCACAAAATAAATTAATATGTACTGATATTTATATCCTATAATTTATATAATAACAATCCAAAAATACATTCATGGTCAATATATACACCATAAAAAAGTGATATTAGTAACCCATACCTTTGGTTTGATTTACATCATTTGTTTATGTACCTCCTATAAGATAAATATAGATGTCTTGTACACAAATTCAAAAAGCATATTTTTCCTGACCAGTCCCAGAGGGTCTCGTGTCATGACTATACCAATATCACCTCCAATAGGCTAGCGGTTGCTGAATAGTAGTGAGTATGAATATTACTAAAATGGGACACATTATCCTAAAGAACATTTATGAATGCACCCATATCCCGGAAACCCATAGTGAAATGTAAAAACACTATGTAAACAATGCATGAAAACCACTATGTCCCACAACCTAAGTACACTAGTGAAATAACCGAAAAGTAATCAGGGCCAGCATACAAGCCCACAAAAAGTTTCTATAAAAATGTCTAACAAAACATGATAATGTGTTTCCCCCATAATCCTATTATAGGAAGCTGAATGAAAATGTTTATGAATCTCATCCATAGAAACTCCAAATCAGATCCAACCTAAGGGAAATGGTATTGTGACTGTTGTCTGATATCTCAGGAACACACATTTTCTGCCTGGGCTCGCTAAGTACCTCATAGTCTTGGTCCTCCTCTAACTCCATTAAAGGGTCAATAATCTACCCAAAACATCACATATTTGGGAAATTACCATGTACGGGTGAATACAATAATAAACAGCAAGACACCCCAAAATAATAAAAGAAATTCCAAATTTGGAATTACAGTCAACTCCACATAGGTGTCTGTCTACCACACATATACCAAGAACATCCAAAAATACTCAATCCAAAAAACAATGTCTACAGTTATGTCACAACCAATTACCAACCACATGATTCTTCTCGAAGTATGCTCGTTCTAGGAGATCTCACACCTCGAACCATGAATCATTATAGACACTCACTAATAGGTCTAGTTCATTTGGGTCCCACCCAATGAGAATGTATTATTCAAAGAAGAATATCATACATATAGATGAGATCCTTCCTCGAGAATACCACTAACCCAATTTAGATCAACCAACAATATTGGGGTTCTTTCCTATAGAATACCACTAAACATAGTAATGTGGATCGTAATGTTGGGGATTATAAGAAAATATTACCACTAACATACTAATTCAGCCTACTAGATTGAAGACCAATGACCTACTTAAGGAGGTTGTGTTGATTCCAAAAAACTATACTAGTGGTAATAGGGGATCCTACTCCATTCCCACCGTGGAATACCATAACTCTGTCTAGGACTCGGCCTCTAGAGGGGACTATAATCACATAATCTAGATGTAATTTCATACAGGACCCTCGAAGGAAATACTATAAGAATGTTATTAATCTATATTATTACAAGATAAAAATTCACCCCCTTATCTCAAAAGTACTTTCTCAACATCTGGGTCCCAATGCTACAGATGGATCATCAAACAGAAATACTGTTGGAATGTTATGGCTATTTGAAATTTTCCAAGGTGTTCACTGGGCCTATGGACTAAACACATGGTCAGTCCATTGACTTTGGTGGTTGACCACAGTAGTGGACCACCCATAGGTCCCGACCCAACAAGCTAGGCCTCACCTGGCTCACTAGGCACAACATGCTCATTTTCCTAGGTCCAAGTGTTCACTGATCGCATCCTACACGACAGCCACCACTACCACATCCTACTACTCTGATCCATGAAGCTGCCAACTGTGTCTTATATAATCTCTATAGCGGTCATCTCCCGTCAACTTTACAAGCCCACATGTGATTTTTTCCATTCTCCACGACTCTTCACCTCCTCCTCTGATCACCACTACCTTCGATCACCAATGTCGCTGCCTTGACTCACCGTACCACTGCCTCACCTCACCAGACCGCCATACGAGACCTGATCCAATTGCCCTTCCACTGGCCACATATCCACCTAAGATTATTTTAATTATATTTCATCACAGATATGGGATCCTCGGCTCCCGATCTACAAATATCCATCCTCTACTGCCGTTTTCCTCCAATATGGGGATCTAATTGCATTTGGATCTACCCAAAAAGTAGATCCCTAACTACCCCGGTACAATGATAAAGAACATGGGAGAGAAAATAACAAAGAATACAATGTGGATTGATCCTCATCCTTTCTTTGGGTCGAAATCAATTTGTTCCCATTATAATGATAAACGAAGAGGAATTAAAATAAAATTCTCAATAATCCGGCATTTATAATCTCATCCAGTTACATCAATTGAACGGAATATCAATATATTTGGGGATTAACCCATATTCATCATGGAAATCAAGAAT